>JAVQMF010000055.1:33250000-35888750 GCA_032878935.1 Erythrophleum fordii | reverse complement strand
GATGGTTGGGATTGTTGTGCAAGAATCTAAATGAGATTAACAAACTAGACCTGAGTTGACATTTCTAATTGAAAATCTATTTTTCTTAACAAAAAAATTAAATTGAGGCTTTTTTTTTCTTTGGATTTTTATAGGGCTTGATTTTATTTTTGAAAAAAAATCATAATTTAATATATCAAGTTAAAAATATTTACACCGACAAATTTTAAATTCTAAAATTATTGTAAAAAACTAAGGCCAAAAATTTAAATTCTATAAAAAAATTATTGTTCAAAATTTCAGTTAAAATTTTAATTTTAAAATTCTTTAAAATGATTTTAAAATTTAAAATTCTTTTTAATAAATATCTTTAATTTAGACTCATAAATTTTTCTTAATTTTTTGACCATGAATGGCGCAAGGCGTGGGACCAAATAGTTGGGAACTGAGGCCCACGGCATAACACATGAGCATCCAACATGCGCTTCTCTATTGTTGACATTGATGGTATTGACTAAAAAGAAATGTGAGTTTCTAACATTATTATTTGATGTCAAAAGAGTGAGGCCCAAGGTTCGGCCCAATTCCTGCAAAATTCAGGAGGGAGGAAAAAATGCGTAACTTAAATTGCGATAGAGAATTTCTGAATATAATCAATAATGGCGGCAACCAGTAACGAAGAAATGGATTCTCTGCTCTCTGGTTTCGATCAGATCTACGAGGTATTCTCGACCTTCACATTCGTCTTCCGATGCGGTGTTAGCTTTAGATACTATTCACCTTCGTTTGGCTTCTGGGAAATGGGGAAAGAAACCGAAAGAAAATTTCCGCAGCTTATATCGATTTTCAAAATTAACTAGCAACCGAAACTCACCAGAAGCGAGGTCTTCGTAATGATTTTTTTTCTTCCTTTCAATTCCATTTTCATACAAGCTATCAAATGCAGGTTCACTTAACATCCCAGTTGTTTGATAATCTGTTTCGTAATAGCAGAAAATCAAGAAATAAATGATTATTTCTTTTTGTTATGTTGGCTTTCGTTAGCAGCAAATTTTTGAAATCAATTGTATGTTTTTGCCTGCTTCAGGATGTTAAGAGCGGCATTACGGAGATACAGTTGCTGCGGTCTGACTACAGTGCGGAATTCAAGAAGCGAGAATCTCTTGAAATCACTTGCAACAGTCTGAGAAAAGGTTGACTGTCATGGACTATTGTCGTACGTTAGGGCTCGATTTATGCTTGTCGCTAATTGCTTTTACTCCTATTTTCGTTGCCTTATTGCATTGTTAATGAAGTCTCAATGCATTGTAAATTAGAAAACGTTATAAGAGTCGCTGCTGATTCAAAAATAAGAATAAGAATAAGAATAATAATAATAATGCTAACAGCACATATTGAAGATATTATTACACTTCAGAAATCTGAAATTTACAAATGTTGTTCGGCTAGTTAGGTCCTTGTGAAATAGTTACAGTGTGTGTAGGACAATGATAAGTTAAATTTCTTTATAGTTAGTGTATTAGTTCCATTATGCAAGAGTTTTGCTTTTGTCAGAGACTCAGAATGATATATATGGAATTTTATTTGATTTGAACAGTCAAGAGTCAACCTGAAGCCAACACATTAGTGATTCTCTTAACAGTTTCTAAAACTTGCATCATATGTCTCCAGACTAATTTAATTAGGTTGTAATGTTGCAGAAAATGAGCAGCTAGCAAATCTTTACACACAGTCTTTAAAAGACTTGGCTGATCAGGTGCCTCCATTATGTGTTGACCAATAACCTTTTCTCAGTTTTTAATCCCTTGACTTGAAGTTTGCCATTTGACAAATTGAGTATGTACTAAGTGGATGAACTTGCCTATTGAATAATTTGGACTCATTATCTAATCATTTCTTGATCTTTTTAATTTAATTTATCAATCTTGTGACATCCAGCTTGACTTCCGTACCAAATGCCTGAACTTGAAAGAGGAACTGGAAAGAGCAAGCAATGTACTTCTCCACAAAGAAGATGTGAGTTGCTTTCATGCTTTAAGTTGTAGTCCGCATGATTGATCTAGTTAATTCAATGTGTGCATCACTGCGTTGTCCTTGAAATCCGTCTGCTATGTAATTTAAAGATTAAATATAATAAATTACTGGTTTATTCCTCCTTTGGATAGTACAATACAAGTTCAGACCTCAGGTTTAGTTTTTTGAGCAGGGACATAGGAATGCTATGGAATTACTTAAGCAAGACTATGAAGAAAAGATTGGAAATTTAGAAGCTGAAGTTAAGTGAGTTTTATTCAGTAGAATCAGTAGAAGTATTCTCTTAATAAAGTCTTGCTTCTTCTCCTGTTTGTTTTGACTGTTGATTTCACTCTGTTTTAGGGCATCTCTCCGTGAGAAAGCAACATACGAAGCAACCATTAGTCAACTCCACTGGGATTTAGCAGCACATAAAAATCGTATACAACTTTTAGCAAGCAAGTTGGATGAACTTCATTTCGAAGTGGAATCAAAATGTGAGGCTTTTGTCATGCAGCGCATATTTCTATTTTCTTTTCCACGATTTTGTTATTTTAGTATGCCAATGAGGAGTTCTGAACTCTGAAGATCATTTGCTTATTATTGACAGATAATGTTGAGGTTCAAGATTTGAAAGAATGTCTTCTGGTTGAGCAGGAAGAGAAAAATGAGTTGAATAAAAAGGTCCAACATTTGGAAAAGGAATGTTAGTGTTGATTGCTTCCTTGTCCTCTTTTTTTCTAATTCATGCATGTCTATTTCATATTTCTCTATCTTGAGACTGAAATCTGCTAGAACCTTCTATTGAACCTTCCTTTCCCAACCCCATAAGCAACCAAAACAATAAATACAATTTTACTTTTTGCGTTCCTAGTTCTACACAACACAAATTCCTTGCTTTATGGGGGCATTTTCATATCCTATGATCTATCACTTATTAATAAGCAGGCAACTTTTTGCCGCTACAGTGCTGATTTGTAAAACAAAGATGGTTGACCAGCAGCAGGATATGACCTCAAATTGGCATGTCGAAACTCTTAAGCAGAAGATCATGAAGCTGAGGAAGGAGAACGAGGTCCTCAGAAGGAAGCTCTCTCACTCGGAAGAAGGCTAGAGAATGGCATCGAAACGAAATAAACTGAGTTAAAGCCATACCACCGTTGAGAAAATTAAACGAGTTCCCCAACTTTAAGTTCACGGTGTGAATGCTGTATATCTTCTTCCTCTTCGTCCTTTATTTTTAGTATTATTATTTTTTTTTTTTAACGCCAGTGAACGCTGTATCTGAAATTAGCATGCTAATTCACTTTCCAGGCCATGGAAGCTAGTAATGTACAGGGAAAATGACTTCATCAAGTATTTGTTTAATTTGGCTGAGTAGAATGCTTGTTAAAAATTAGCTGGCAATAAAATACTTGATTATAGTGGAGGTCGTGTGTCTATGTTCGCTCTGTGTCAGGCTAGAATTACAATTATTTGATGAGAGAATAGGTTATATAGTTGAACAAAAGTCCTGTCGTTAGAAAATGTTGTTATTAATTTGGAACTCTTACAAACTTAGTACTTGAAAGTAAGAGTTCGTTCAAACCTCGCCATTTTGTCCATGTCTAGAGTATCAATTTGTCTTCGAGACCATCTTTCAAGAACAAAAGAACTTGCCAATTTGTTAAGTTATAGGGAAAAAATGCAAAAAGTCCTTGAACAATAATTGTAAATAATTTCTGAAATTTTAAAATTGGAAAATAGATGCTATGATTTTTACACTTTAGAATATAGGTTTTTCTATTTATTTCATTTTTAATGTTATTGCTTCATATAGTACTTTAGACTCCAATAATTGACATCACACATTTCAATTTGTCTCTTATTTCCGCATGTCCAATTTAGGGCATTTTGAAAAAGTTTGAAGTGGCATATAAAGTGAAATAGATAGGATGACTTATTTTTATAAGAGTGAAAGATGAGGATCTATTTTTCAATTTTGAAAGCTGAGGACTGTTTGCAACAAGTAATATTCAACCCCCGCGGGGGGCTGCGAGTAAATGTTTGCATTCTTGTTTTGTATTTTTGCCTGAAGTTATAATATAACACAAAATTTAGGTTAGATTGCTCATAAGTTTTTTTTTTTAATTGGATACATGATGAAGTAAGGTTTAAAGCTTAACCTCTTAGGTTGAGAATATATCAATTAAGAGAAGTGAGTTTTTGTGATAGATGAAAAGAGAAAAGGATTACCCTTAGATTTCAAATTAATAGTCAAGATTAATACAAAAATTGTCATAAATGTATAATAAGTGTTTTACTAGATTTTTGAATTGATATTCCCGACTAATGATTTGTAAGACTTGTAATTTTAAAACAATTATTCATATAAAGTCACTTCTCTTATTTAATATATATATATATATCTATATATATATATATTTGTAAAAACATAATTAATGTGAAGTATTTAGGTAATTTTTTCATGCACAATAAATGCATGATTATGAGGAAATGGCCAATCACTTTTGCATTTATTTTGTCTTTTAGTGAAAAAGCGAGAATTTTTTAAGTTTAAAATACAAATTTGCAGATTGCTAACCCGTACAATATTAGTGAAGATCCTTATACACACACACACACACACACACATATATATATATGGAGGGGTGAAAAGGAATACAAAATCCAAAAACTATCAATATTAGACTTATAATAAGCAGCACCTAAATCGATCTTGCCAGTTGAGGTGAAGGATGAAGTAGAATAGCTAGCAAATAACTTTTAAGAGTAGACTGAATGCTAGAAACTTAAACAAAAAGTCTGCCAGTCATAAATAGATATACAGATTTTAAATAACTATAACTTTTGATTCAAATGAAGCTACAATGTCCATTACATATTAACAAAAAGCTTTTTTTGAATCCATTGTTTGTAATAAGAAGTTATTGATCGAGGCTAATCTTGAGCCCAAAATCTTTCGTTTAAATGCATTTCAAGTTTGTTTTAGTAATTTTTCTAATTTATTTGTATTTTTTTTGAAATTTTATTACTTTCCTTGTTTAATTAAACGAACTAGTAGGGTTGGCAATCACCATCCTATAAATAAGTATTGTTTTTTCTTTTCCGGCATCGTTGAATACTATCACTGACCTTTTAATTTAATTTTCCCTGAATTTTGAGTTTAAATTTCTTCATTCGGAACTTGTTATGTTTTACACTAGTTTACTGTGTCAAAAGATGGTCAAACCCGTGCAACCCATAAGGAAGGCCATGGCCACGGATAGCAAGATAATCTCTGCACTTATTGCCTTCATAGTAAGCATGAGCAATATGTACAAGCCATTGCCTCTTAAGAAGGGATTGAATATCTCAAACAACAGGGGCACAACTGTGACTATCAATCAGAGTTACGAATGAAATGCACGACCATGAGAGAGTTTGCTTCCAGGATAAGGTGACGAATGCCAAGGAACCAAGCAACTTTTAACTCGCAAAGGGTAGCCCACAACTTAGCATGAAGATTATCACAATAAGCCAAGTTCTTAAGATAATTCCACAACTTAGCATGAAGATTAGTCCTCCCTTCCATTGGACGAGCACCTGAGCAACCGCACGATTATGGCACTGCATGATTTGTCGTTCTAGAATAGCTTTGGGTTGCTTAATGTCCATAAGAGAACTCCACTCATCAGGTAGTTGAGACTGGGGCACATTTGGGTTAGGACACTTCTTTAAAAGCAAAACATGGAAGGTAGGGTGAATGTTGGACATTGGTGGCAACTGCAGAGTGTAAGCAACCATCCTAACCTTAGATATAATCTAATACGGTCCTCTTTTCAATCGAGACCTATTTGTGCAGTTGCAGTTTTAGAAATATCCAATCCCCAACCTCAAAGTGCCTTTTCGTTCTCCCACGATCAACATACTGTTTCACACGGTTGGCAACCATGTTTAAGTTCTGTTTTAGCTTGTGAATTATCACCTCCCATGCTGAAAAGCTGTGGTCAATAACATCCATTGATGATTCATGTGGCAAATATGGCAATTGTAGAGGAGGAGGTTGTCCATACATGATCTCATAAGGAGTGATCCCTATTGCCATATGATACATGGCGTTGTACCACCATTCAACAAGGGGCAACCACCTTGCCCATTCTCTAGGAGACTACCATGTAAAGCTGTGAAGATAATATTCTAAGCAATAGATAAGCACCTCACTTTACCTATTAGATTGAGGATGGTAAGTTGTTGAGAGATTTTATGTGACCCCAAGATGAAGAAGAAATTCTTGGTAAAATTTACTGGTGAATATGGGGTCTCTGTCACTGACTGTGGTCGTTGGTGCCCCATACAGCCTGTATATACAATCCATGAAAATTTGAGCCAACTTACTGGCTGTGTAAGGACGGGTGAGCACCATAAAGTGAGCATATTTATTCAGGCAATCCATTATTACCCATATGGTATCTTTGCCTTCAGATTTAAGGAGTTGTTTTATAAAATCTATTGCAAGGCTCTGCCATACACCCTCTAGTACTGGTAGTAGATGTCGCAACTCGGGGTAAGCAACATTTTCATATTTACTTTTAAGGCATGTCTCACATCTCGATAAACATCATTGGTTATCCTTTTCCAAAAGAAGATTACCTTTACTCTCTTCAAGGTAGCCTTCTTACCTGAATGCCCCCCTAAGGTGAAAAGTGTAACCAAGTTAATATAATATGCTTTAGAGTCATATGTGAGCCCCCGATCACCAATCGTCCTTTCCTAGTTAACATCTAATTCTGCCATTTATACTTAGGATGCAGTCTAAGGTTTTGAATAATCTCTGCTATCAACTTCTGCAAGCCTATATCGGATCACCATTGGTTCTTAATCTCTTCTCACAATTCAGTTGACACATATGAAACACTAAGTTGCAACAATTCACCATAAGTTGTTCGAGAAAGTGCATCAGCTGCCACATTATCCTTTCCCTTCTTATAGCTAATGACATAGGTTAAGCCCATTAATCTAGTGATCCAGTTGTTATGATATGGCATGGATAGCCTTTGAATACACAAATATAGATGCCATTTGCTAACCACATACATTATGACAAGTAGTTCTTGATCATACACAGACATTAATCTATGCTTGGGAGATAGGACCTTGCTTACATATGCTATTGGATATCCCTGTCATATGAGCACTACACTGATGCCAACATTGGAAGCATTAGTTTCAATGGTAAATGGTTAAGTTAAATCTGGCAAGGATAATATGGGTGCCTTTGTTAAAGCAATTTTAAAGTTGTTGAAAGCTACCTCTGCTTCCTGAGTCCATACAAAGTTATCCCTTTTAAGCAAATCAGTGAAAGGTTAAGCTATATTGTCGTACCCCTTAATAAACCGACAATAATACCCCAAGAGTCTTAGAAACCTCTTAATTCCCTCACATTAGACGGTTTCGACCATTCTGCAATTGCTTTAATTTTATTGGGGTCAGCTGCTACACTATGAGAATTAATTATATGGCCCAAGTATTCAATCTGTTAGGTTGCAAAGGCACATTTGCTCCTTTTCATATAGAATTAATTAGTTACTAATATGCTAAAAACAGTTTTGAGATGCTGCATATGCATAGCCAAATCCCTACTATAAATGAAGATATCACCAAAGAACACTAGCACATACTTTCTTAGAAGATCACTGAATATTGCATTCATGATTCCCTAGAAGGTGGAAGGCGCGTTTGTCAGTTCGAATGGAGTGACCAGATATTCGTAGTGACCTGAGTGGGTTTGAAAGGTAGTTTTGTAAACATCTTTTCACGCATGCAGATCTGGTAATAGCCAGCTCTTAAATCCAATCTAGTGAACACTTTAGATTTTCCTAATTCATCGATTAAATCTTCAATCAAAGGAATGGGAAAGCTATTTCAGATAATTGCCTTATTAAGTGATTTGTAATCCACACACAAGTGCTAGCTACCATCTTTTTTCTTGACCAAGACAATTGGAGATGTGAATGAGCTACTGCTGTGCTGAATTATTTTGCTATCCAGCATATCCTTTACTAATCTTTCAATAACATCCTTTTGTATAATTTGATATCTGTATGGCCTCATGCTTACTGGGTTTATTCCCTCCTTTAGGAGATAAGCCTTGTGGTTCTTCAAAAATTTCATGGAACTCATCCAGAAGCTCAGTAATGATGAGTAGGGTCTCTTCTGTTTATTTGGCTCTTATTGTACAGAACGTAGCTCTCTGAATGTTAAGAATAAGCTGTAGCATGTAGGTTTGGGTTTGTCCCATCATCATCTTGAAGATCTTTTCACTAAACTCTTCTTCCTTTCTAGTTAAATTCCATGGTTAGATTCCTTCAATCCATATTGATAATATCTAGAGTCCTCATCTATTGCATACTAAGCACCATATCACACCCCACCAATGGTAACAAGATAACATAAGCTTTAAATTCAATACCCTGTGTAATCCACTTCAAACCTTCACAATCATATTTTCCCTATAGTTTATCACCATTAGCTAGTATCACAGTGACATTGTGTATAGGTTTAAGCTCACCTATCCCTCTTCACTAAAACTCTCATCCAAGAAATTATGGGTGCTCTTGGTTTCTATCAAGATATACAGTAATCGTTTCCCACATCTACCAATGATTCTCAGCGTGGAGTAGGTAGAAGTACTTGACAATGCATGAAGAGAAATTACTAGGTAGTTAGAGGTTATAGTTTCTTCCACTGATTGTTCAACACTAATTTCATTTACGTCTCCATTATCTTCTGTACTCCTATCATCAATTTCCATCAAATATACTTGCATTCTTTTTCTTTGTGGGCACTCATGGCTAAGAGTGCACTTTTCATGGTAAAAGTAACATAAATTCTAGGCCCGATAATCATCCACCTCTTCTGGTGTCAATCTTCGTTGGAATCTCATAGCAGGTTTACCTAGGATGCTTTTTGAAGTATTTTGTTTATTTTCTCCTTGCCACTTCTTTCCTTCTACTACTATAGACTTCCCTTTATCATTGAAATTAGGAATATGTTGCATTTTATTAATACCTTTAGAGTGCTTTCCCATACTAACATGAAATGTCTTCTGCAGCAACTGTAGATTAGTATCCTGTAATTTGGCCATTCGTGTCGCTTCAAGTAATGTATGAGGTTTGAGTAATTTCAGTCCTGAAGCCAGTTCTGGCTTCAAGGCCCCAAGGAATTAGCTGTGTTTTTGTGTCTCAGTTAACTCTACCTTACAAATTAGATTGTCAAACAGTGTTTGGAATTCACTCAGTGGTCTAGTCTGCTTCAACTACATTAATTCCTCAATTGAATCCTCATATAAGGGTCTAAAGCGGGTTTCAATTGCCTCTACAAGCATTCCCAAATTTAGATTTCCATGAATACTCTTTTCATAATGCTGGAACCATTTATACGCCTTCTTATCCATCGTCAAGCTTGCCAAGATCACTTTATTAGCTTTTAGACTACCATCAAGTAGAAAAAAGCGCTCATTAATATCATCTTCTGAGAATTTTGGAAGGTCTACTTTAGTGAACCGAGTGGGGATCTGGTAATCATTACCCTGATACTCATTCCTGCTACAATCTCTATTATCATTAACTATATCCATAATCTGTAGAGTTAACCCATGCACAAGCTCTTGTAAGCCCTTGAATTGATGTTTCATCGCTCTTATCTTTTGGGAAAATTTGTCACATAAGCGGTCATCCATTTCTCACACCTATATTTGTGAGTAAGTTCCTTCTGCCATGGATCACCACTCTGATACCAATGTTACATCCATAAAAGAGATGGGGATAATTCGAAGAAGAAAAGAATAAGAGAGGAATGGAGAAGAAGGGAAAGACAAGAGAAAGGCAAAGAAAATGAGTAAGGAGAAGTTCTGTATTTGCATGCCCAATCACGAAGCAGGTCACGCTATACATGCCAGACTTTGTAACTAACTATTAAATGGTAGTTATTTGGAAAAGATGAAAATAGCCCCATGGGTACAACAGAATAATAATGAAACTAATATAGCCAAATAGTAACGAAAATTTAAAGAAGAATTAGAGTTAAAAACCCAAAGTTGAAAATATTTATTCTGAAAGAACTATTACTATTGTTTTAAGATAGATTACCACTAACTTTAAGTAAAACCCCCTAAACCTAATGGTAACAAGTCCTTTAGAGTAAATATTTTTAACTTTGGATCCTTAACTCTAATTCTCCCAAAATTTAGGCATATCAATTTGCATGGGTAATTTGGGATTCTTGTTTCTCTATTGACTGAAGCTTTAAATCACATGGAAAATGCACTCTAGAAGCTCGAAAGTGGACTCCAATGGCAAAAATCTACCATTGTTGAGTGAAGGATAAGTGTTATGCACCTTCTCCAACCTTGGCCGCATATGCCTCTAGCATGTAAAGGTGTGTGTAGCATCTAGAATTGCCCAATTTTAGCCATTTCTTAAGCACTTATGCTTCAATCTCTTTGTTGAAATTTTCCATAATTTTTCTAAAAATTTTATTGGCACTTGTTTATAGTTTTCTAATATTTCATAGAAAAATAATTATTTTAAAATGCCTTATGTAAAAAATTTTATGAAACAAAAATGTGGAAAATTACTTTTATGTGGTGTGAATCTTATGGCATAGTGTACTATCTTTGATTATGCATATTGTTTGTATACCCTCAGCCATAACTTCTTAAAAGGTAAAGTGATGACTATTGTTATTATGTACTTGACTTGTACAATTTATGGGAGTTCTTATAATTTTGCTTAGAAGAACTTGTATATATATAGTATTTTAGGAGTGTTTGATAATATTTGAGAGAATGTGAATTTTTTTTAACCACTATGTTTAAATAATTTGGTTGGATATTGTGTGATTATTAGGAATTAAAGTTGTGATTGGCCCACTACTTTGACTAATGAGCTTCCTCTACTATACTGGGCCATCTCTTTTATGTTGTGACTATTATAGTCATTCAAAGTTTGCCTTTCTTTAATGAATTAAGACTTTTGGGAGAATGAGTTTATAGATCCTTGAAATTTATTTATTTATTGTTAAATTTGACATTGAACTCTTAATTTTAGTGTCATAATATTAGGTTAAATATTGCTAGTTAAATTTGGAAGCAACATGTAGTGATATTACTTGAGCATCATTACTATCTTTTGGATAAGTATATAGTTTATATATTTTCAAGTTTAAAAGGTCTAAGGATATGTTACTTGAATTTTATTTTGTAGCAAAAGTTGTTGTTCATGTCATATTTTCAACAATAGTTACAAATAATCTTTTAAAATATATTGGGTGAAATATCTTATTTATTTGAACATATATAAAATTTCTTCTCTGAGAATTTTATTTTGTAAATTTTTTAGATATTTATAAACAAAGTTATTCATTTTTCAAAATTTTACAAATTTGCTTAATTCCCTTTTGTTGATAGGAAAAAGCATAATTTCATTTCTCCTTGTCTAGAAATTTTATTTTTTTAAATTATTATAGATATTCATTATTAAAATAATTCATTCATCAAAGTTTACAAAATTATTATATTCCCTCTATTGAGATAAGGCCGGGCAATTTCATTTATTTTAAACCAGAATAATATTTTGTGACACATTTTGTGACACTACAACAAAACTATCAATACCAATTGAAAGTTTAGTCAAAATAATATCAATTTTAGTTAAAATTTATATCTTTTTTACTAAATTTTCAATTGAATAAGCAATCAATTTTTTTATTATCAATATTTTAGTTTTGACTAAACTTTAGCTAGCCAACAGTAGCAGCTCTTTAATTTTTAACTTAACTTTGGTTGGACTTTATTTAATTAAAGTTCAATCAGAAACAATATTTTTTTAATTGTTTTCAATTTCTTTTTTTTATAGATATAAATATTTTTTAAAACCAAAAAATGCTTTTGTTTATTTTCTTTTTGGTTTATTTGGGTCTGGGTTTCTTGTTCTTCATCACATTCTTTTTTTTTTTTGTTCACATTCTCCTTTCATTTGATTAAATTTTCATCTCTCCAATTCATTTGTGTCAAACCTCAAATAATGTTTTTTATTGCATCTGTAAAGGAAAAAAAATAATAAAAAGAAAAAAGAAATTAGATACATTAATAATTAACACAATTCTAAACAAAACGAGTAAACAAATAATAATAGAAAATTTTAAAGGAAAAACTTTCAAAATTGCAATCAAATTAAAACCTATAAATTATTTCCACTTGTAGTCAATAAAGAAAAAAAATGAAAGATGAATGAGAAAGGTTGAGAGAGCTAAACCTCACTTAAACAAGAACAGAGAGTTAAAACATAGAAGCAAAAAAACCAAAGTCAAGAAAGACCAAAAATGAAATCTTACCAAAAATCAAAAAGAAAGTTTGGAGAAAGGAGAAGTAGAAAATAAAGTGTGGTAATGATTTAGAATGAAAAACTTAGTTTATATAGAAATGCAAAAAGAAAATTTAACAAGTTAAAATTCATGCAAAAAATTTGAATTTAAAAACAAATATTTGAATTTAAAGCTATTATCTGAATTTTGACAATACACATGCTTATTAAAATCAAACCAAACTAACATGTTTAATTAGAGAATTGAACCATAGTTCGGTCCAAATGACTCTGTAAATCAAGAAGGCATAGAAGTAGTCAATGTTGGTCAAAAATCGGGTCTAACTAACCAATTTAAGGTGAAAACTGGCACTTATTCTGCGATTGAACCAATCTTAAAATTCATATTACAAAACTTGGCATCAAGCAAATTTGAACCGCAAACCTCCCTAAGGATGCATAGCACTTTTTCCTCTGAGCCAAATGAGTTAAAATTCATGCAAAAAATTGAATTTAAAAATGAAAATTTGAATTTAAAGCCACTAATTGAATTTTGGTAATACACATGCTTATTAAAATTAGACCAAACCTATTAGTTCAATTGGAGAGTCGGTGAATCGGATTATGGTCCAGTATAGATGACTTTGTAAACTAGAGAGGCATAGAACTTATCAATGTTGGTCAACAACCAGATCCAACCACAAACCTCCAAGTGGACCCAAACCATGAACCTCGTGGGGGATGCACATCACCTTTGAGCCAAATGTCTTTTCCATCTATTATAAACAACATCTAAAATATATCCCACCCCTCTCTTCTTCATTCTTTGGGTTTGTCTCATTTATGTGTTTCATAAAGAAGAAGTTATTTCTCTAATAGATATGGCTTGTAATTTTACATATCCTATAGTAAAAGTTAGTTCTTAAGAGTTAAGAGTCACTGCAGTCTTACTTAATTATGATAGATACTTTTTATTTTTTAATTCAAAAATAACTTCTCAAATATTTTTAAAAAATATGAAATGAGTAATTAAATATTTAAAGTTTATTAGTATTTATTTTTATATTAAAATTTTAATATATAAAACTTTAAAAATATTAGTAATACAAATGCATTACCCAAATTTAATCGGTAATGAATGCATTGCCATTATTATATGTTATATATTATTATATATCTAATTATATTTTATATATAATATTTAGTATCTATATTTCTTATTATTTTTATTTTTATTCTAATTACATCATAACTATTATAACTATATTATAATTCTGAAAAATATTTTATGTTATTATTTATTTATTTATTAAAATTCTTATTTTTAAATATATATATATATATATATATATATATATTTCATTGAGTAAAAAATCTTTAATCTTTTAAAGTTAAAAAAAGAAAAAAATTCAAAAAAATAATAGTAAAACTTAGCATTAGGCTAATTAAAATTTAATTAATGAATGTGGCTGATTGAAATTTAAACTAATAAATTTTATCCTTGTAGTTTTTTTAGGTCAAATTTTAGCATAGATTTCTTTTTTCATTGTTGAGCAATTAAAATTTTCCTTTTTTTAGGACTAAGAATTAGTTAGGGATCATGCAAATATTATATATATATATATATATATATATCATAGTAGTCAAAATTCAATTAGAAAGATTGATTGGAAAAATCAAACATTGTTGTAGTGTGAATTGTTGCAAGTGTTTATAATTAAAGTAATTTACCCATTAAAATTCACAAAATCAATTAATTTTCTTGTTGATAGAATTTTTGAATTATTATATATAATTACTTGCTTAAAGAAGGTCATTATGTGCATTGATTCTAGTATTGCATTAAGTATAATGGTGGAGGTACATGATTAAAAAAGTCTATCTCCTTAAAGGGTATAGATTTTTCAAGATTAAGTGTTTTTGATTGGATTGAAATATATAATTTGCAGAATTTATTTGCCCAAAGTGAGAAATTATTTATTTTTTCTTTTATTATGGATAGCTTCATGCAAAAGGAGCCAATTGTATGTCACATTTTCTGTTCAAATGGGAGTTCATGATAATAATGCTTTAGATGCCCTATGAAGATAGCTTGTTCAGATTGTGAGCTATTTTGAGATTTTCCATTTTATTAACTGCATTGCATCTTTATGAATCATTCTCTTTCATTGTGAACAACAATAATGCTACAATAAAAGCCCTGGCTAGTTTTAACCATTAAAAATGAAAGATATAAGACTTTTTATTTGTACATATATTTTGTGTATATAAAAGGAAAGTTATTATGATTGGTTTCTTGGTAAAATATAATAAGGGATAAATGAAATAACTTTTGCATAAATATACTCCTATTCTTATTTAAGAATATTTAATGTTCTAGATTTAATACAACAAGTATGACAAATTATTTATCTAATTGAGAATCTTATTGTTATTGAGTGCAATGAAAATGTGAATAAATTATTTGTAGAATTCAAAATTCAACAATAAGGCATTTAGGTCATATTTCTCATTTTATGAAGTATTTTGAAAGTATATTTGTAAAATTTATTTGTGCAAAATTTCACATATATGTTATTTTGTGAGAAGTATCTCATAATGTTTTAGTTCACAAAGAGATTAAGAATTTGTGAAAGGCATATTAGCCATTTATAGTGAAAATATACCCTTTTTTCCATTTTTGAATAAGGACATGTGCTGGCTATTTCAAAGGGAAGTCCCCCAAAATTAAGAAGGAAAATACAACTTGAAAATTAAAAAAAAAAAGAAATTAGAAGTAACATATGCAGATATTAATTGGTTTTATTATCTATGTTGTCTTGCAAAAGATATCTTACCAATTTTTTTAAAAACTTTTTTGGCTTTGTTTTGTTAATTAAAGAAAAATCTTCTCACATGCTTAAAGTTTATAGATTGAAATTGAGAAATAATTAGAAAAATTCTTATATTACTAAGCTGATTGCATAATCCTTGAACATCTTATGATTGGTAATTTCATATGGTTAGATTTATACTTTCAAACTATTAAGTGTTGGTTGACAAATGAAAATAAACCTATCCTTTTATGCCAATCTAATTTTAAGTAAACCTTTTTATTTTAAGCAATTATATACCCTTCTTAGTACCTTAAGTTTTGGATTAAGTAGCAGGTCAATTCCATCAATTTAATTCCTCACTAAAACCCAATTAAAAAAGATCTTTAAGCTCCTTGGACTCATTCATTTATTAAGAGCAGGTTTGTGTGATGGCCTCACATAAGAGAAAAAGATTGTTGATATTCAAATGTGAAAAGAGAAAGTCCCATATTTTTTTTTTTTGAATGAAAAGAGAATAGTATTAACAAATAAAGCAAAGAATACAAGAAAGAGGGGAGAACACAACCAACTACGAGGGACCACAAACGATGCTCTGAAGGACACCTTTGGTTTCTAGGTTATGCATGGCGAAGCTCCTGACACACTAAGCAAGTTCAATGGAGTTATAGTAATTTTCATTGTACCAAAGAGAACACTCCATGTTTTGTTGCCATTGCGGGGTTGGAGATTCCACATCATCCAATCGATGAAGTTACCACGAAAGAAGTTATTTCTGAGGTGATTAGGGACAATTAGATGCTAGAAGGAATGGGCTATTTGGCACTATCTTAGGACATGATTTATATCTTCTTGACTGTAAGAGCAACAAGTGCAAGTAACATCGAGGATCATATGCCTACGACTTCTCTCATAATTGGTGAGGAACCTATTTTTAATGGTAAGCCAAAGGAAGGTATGGATTCTTTGCAGGCTTGACCAGTTCTAGATGACATTCCATTTTAGGTCCTCCTCTCCCCAGTTAACCTCTTGGTTGACTTTATAGGTTGAGGCAACAAAAAAGAGGCCATTACTACTAGGGGACCAGGAACTGGTGGTTTCTCCATTGCAATTTCTTCCCCAGTTTATATTTTGAAAGGTATCATCCTAGACAATAACAATGCTCTTCCAAAGGTAAGAACGATTATGCTTCCTAAAAATGCCCCATAGTTATGGTTCCAGCCATATTTTGCTTGCAACACTTTAATCCAAAGAAGATTAGGCCTGGTGATAAGATTGTAAGCTAACTTAGATAAGAAGGCTTGGTTCTACCCATCCATGTCTTTCATGTGACAACCTCCATTCTTGAGAGGCTTGTACATGTCACTCCAGTTGAGCAGGGGGATGCCTCTTTTAGAGTTAGTGCTACCCCAGACAAAGTTGCCAATAATCTTGTTGATATCGTTACAGCAAAAGGCGGGGAGCTTCGAGGTTTGCATTAGGTAGTACAGGACAAAAGAAAGGACACTTTTGGCAAGCATAAAGCAGCCAACAAGGGACAAGGTGTTGGCTTTCCAGCCAGAGAGCTTGTGCTACATTCTTTCCATAATGTAGGCATACGTGTCTTTAGTAACTCATTTATGAAGCAAGGGAACCCTGAGGTACTTTCCTAAACAGTCAGTTTGCACGAAGCCTAACTAGTAGCAGATATTAGAAGCCACCCTCTAATCCACATTCTTGGAGAAGAAGATTCTTGTTTTTGTTCCACTCACATTGTGACCAGAAGAGATGCAGAAGTCATCAATCAGCTTCCTAACAAGATGAACTTGATGGGGGGAGGTATCACTGAAAAGGATGAGGTCATCTGCCAAAAAGAGGTGGGAGAGAGAGGGCCCCTTGATGGCTTTCCAACCTCTTGTATTGACCTCTTCGTTGATAGCCTGGAAGAGTCTTTCCATATAGAGAATGAAGATGTAGGGGCTTAGAGGGTCTCCCTATCGAACACCCCAAGAGGAGAAGGTTTCAGAGGGCCTTTCGTTCCAGAGGACTTGCATCGAAGAGGTGGAGATACATTTTATAATTAAGCTAACAAGCCTATTAGGGATTCTAACATCCTAAAGAGTCTCTTCGATGAAATTCCATCTAAGCTTATCAAAAGCATTTTCTAAGTCAACCTTGATTACCATCTAGCTTGTCTTCCCCTCTTTACGCCTCATGGAATGGATTACTTTTTGGGCAATGATAATGTTGTCTGTGATACTCTGGACTTTGATTAAGCTGGTTTGGTAAGGAAAGATGAGATTGGGCATGACTGAGTTTAATCTCTTGTAATAATTCGAGTAATAATTTTATAAGCGATAGTGCACAAGTTTATGGGTCTGAACTCTTTGAGGCACTGGGGGTTTTCTACTTTAAGAATCAAAGTGATCAACATTTTGTTAATTTCAAGTGCCATGGACCCACCATTGAAGAGGCCCTTCACAAAGCTATAGACAATGGTGCCAACGGTATCCCATTGACTTTGGTAAAATAGGGCATGAAGTCCATCAGCGCCAGGGGATTTGAGAGGGTTCATATCAAAGATTGCTCTTTGGGTTTCTTCAATCATGACATCACAATCAAGGGTGTCAAGTAGACAGGTGTAATTACAAGGAACTTACCTTTGGCAAAGCAAGGCCTGGGCTCTATATTCTAAATCGAATAGAGTTCTTTGAAGTACTCAAAAGCCATGTCTCGAATATGCTCTTCATCGTAGTGCTAGTTCCCAGTATCATCCTAAATGGAGTTAATACAACTTTTCCTTTATTTGAACAAGGCCTTAGAGTGATAGTAAGATGTGTTACCATTTCCCAGGAAAATCCATTTGTTGTGGGACTTTTGAAGCCAGAAGAGCTCCTCTTGAAGACAGGAGTCTTCATACTCCTTCCTGAGCGAGTCCTCAAGCTGAGCAACCATGCAGAGTAAGGTCGTTGCTCCAACGAATTCTGGATGCCCGAAAATCTAGGGTGCAATTACCTCTTCCATTTGCTAACAACATCGAAAACAATATTATTCCACCAACAGGCTTTAGAAATAAAGTTTTGGATATTGACGAATAGATTCTGGTCATGGGCCCAATTGTTTTTCACTAAGTCATTAAATCCAATATAGGATAATCAGGCCGCCAAGAATTTGAAGGGGAGCCCATCGACTTGTCTGGCTATGTTATGACCCAAATTAAGCAAGATGGGTCTATGATTAGACTGGATCTTTAGATGGTGGATCACCGAAGAGTTGGGGAATGCGTTGGTCCAGTGATTGTTAGCTAAAGCCCAATCTAATCTCACCAGCAGTGTACCTCTTTTCCAAGTGTATTTTGGTCCGGAGAAGCCAAGGTTGATGAGTCAATTATTATGGACGAAGCTAACAAAGGAGTTACACATAATAGTTCTGCGACGATCCCCTCCTCTTCTATTGTCAATGTTAAAGGTAGCATTGAAGTTTCCACAGAGAAGCACGACTCTCTTTGGTTGTTCATGATGGAGGAGAGGTAGGTCCATAGATTCTTTCTCGTCGCCTAATGTAAGCTTCCATAAATGGCAAAAAAAGTGAAAGAGGTGCTTCAATTTGTCCAAGTGATAAAAGTATAAATAAATTGACGATGGTTTTCAAAAATCTAGATGTTGATATTGTCTGATTAGAACATCTAGATTTCATTAGAGAAACCATTGGCCTTAACTCAATGAGATTTAGGGAGGCCAATTTTCTTGATGACTTTGTCAGCTTGGCTTTCAGATATTTGTGGTCTAGAAGAACAAGAATCTCAAGCCTGTAACCTTGAAGGAAGGACTTTAAAACCGTGTGGAACTTGTGAGCTGCCGCTCCTTGGTAATTCCAAACCATAATGGACATGGAAAAGGGGAGAGGGATTAGTTAAGGACATTGGGAGTCTCAGGGACGCCTTCAACGTTGTCTAGCATTTCTAATAAGTTGTCATTATCCTCGTCTTTGGAGGAAGCTTGAGCAAGTTCCTCTAAGATGACTTAGAGTAGTTCCTTTAAAGGCCCCTTGTTGGGACTCTTGGGCCTAAGAGATAGACCTTTAACTTAAGGCCTGCTAGAATCTTGACTCCAGATTGGGAGGGCTTATCGGGTGGCTTAGGTTTTGGGTCAGTCTTGGTTGTTTGTCTCTACTAATAGTTGGGCCTAGGAACGTCTAAACTATAGGGACTTGCCTTCTTCATTTGGTTAGTTGTTGTATCCGTAATGATTACCACGCTATACTTCGTGGAATCCAAAGTGATATCAGATCAAATGGCTTGATAGGCTTTTAATGAGAAAATTGTTTCATTATTTACTGTGCATGTGGTGCTGGTGCTTTGTCTCGTAGAGCTCCTGGTAGCAACAGCAGGGATTGCTCTAACCTGTTTGGCTTGTGCTGCCTTCAAACCGTCTGATTTTTTGCTTTTCTTGTTTGTCTCATTGCTTTTCTTATTTGCTGTTTCTGTTGCCTTTTTTGTAGCACCACTGACAATATCAGTGGCGGGATGGGTATCTTCCTTTACGTCATTAGGAATGTCATTCAAGAAAGCTAGCAGGTCAAACCTAGTACCCCTTTTGGCGTTTATCTGGTCTCTATTCCCTGGCACAGTTTTGTTTTGCATGTCTTTTTTCCTACCTCTTCTTTGGACTTGCATCCATGGCCCAAAGGTGTTTTCCTCTCGCGCCGCCATGTGGGTGATGGTCTCAAACTCCTTAGTGGCAGTGGAGTCACACTTGTTTGGATCCATTTTCAATGGGCAACCATTCTCTAAGTGTCCATAGTGTCCATAATGGTAGCAAATTGTAGGCAGACCTTCGTATTCCACGAATAGCAGCTCACCATCGACTCTGATCTTGGAGACCAACAGTTTTGAGAGGTCAATGGAGATGGTCATTCATGCAAACTTCCCTCTATCCCCAGATTCTGTATTGTAATCCACACAAACCACCTCTCCAAGCATCTCTCTAATGGCTCAAACTACAATCTTGTGGTAGTACCGAGCTGGGAGCATAGGAAGCCTAATCTATCCTACTACTTGGTGAATGGTATGCTGCAGGGGGTTAAACAAGGGAGTCTAAGGGTGCACTGTAAGATAATGCCCGAACATAGTCCAAGGGCCACCAAGCAAGGCATTTTGATAGTCGAGGTCTTCTTTGAATTTAACTATACAGCAATCCCCTTCCAAGTCCACGAGTTGTAAGGAACTCGTGGGCTTCTATAAGATAGTTAGTATATCCATTAGGGTTTTGTATCCCATGGATCGTCCCAAAAGTTTAACAATTATTGCCAGCTTCATGTTCTCATCCAGAAGTTTCTGAACGCATTCATAGAAAGATATTGAGGGTATTAGCTCTTCTACACTGATGGTTATATCTTTAAGTTAGACGGTGACCTCCTCAATCTTCTCTTTCGAGTTTAGGAGCTTTTCCTTGAAGGATGGGGCAGTAGGCTTGAATGACTCATAAAAAGACACATGTAAGCCGTCGATGTTCTCCCCCCTTGGAGTTTCCTTGCACAGTTAGTGTGAGATAGGGTTCTCTTCTATGCCTTCGTTGGTTCTAACTATTTTTGACATTTTGTTTCCATCTGGGTGGGGAGGACACATGTCCTTTCCCTTCAAAGTCACATTTAGAGGGTTAACACAGGGAGATGTGATGCCCTCTTCAGCTTCTTTTGGAGGTAGAGGTCGTTCTTGGGACTAATGAGAGGAACGTAGATATTCTAAGAGTAGAGATCTATCAGGCAAATGATCTCATTCTCTAAGTAGCGTCTCTGCTGGGGGACTTTCTTCTGAGGGACCTTCTTTTGGTAACATGTGTAACAGATAGATTGCTAACCTCAACACTTTGCTTCCTTAAGTCCCATATTAAGAGTGGATATATCAACATTGAATCCGATGACCTGGCAAATACTTGTTCATGTTCACATGTTATAGCTTCATCTGCTTTATTTTTTATATTATGGAAGAAAATTACTAATCAAGGGACAATTTTGTTCTAAATTCATAACGAATCACTACCCAAAAAAATATCAAATTTCTTGTAAAATTTTTTCATAAGAAAATTTTCAAATTTGAAAATTCTTACAAATTTTGAGTCATGAAAAAAACAACTATAAAAAGTTATAATTCTTGTAAGAAATTTTTCTATAAAAAAATATTCTCAAAAAAAATTTTCATAAGAACATCAAAAAGTGTTACATTAGAGTTTTTTTTAATCATGATAAAAATTGTGACTTTCTAGTAGAATTCTCATAATAATTTACCCTAAGAACAAAAAAATTACATGAAATTGCAATTTTCCTATTTTCACAATAAGTTAAGTGAGAACCACTACTTAAAAAAAAAAGAAAGAAAGCCCGCTGTAACAATAATAATCACCATTAAAAGTTTTGTATTTAAAAAGAATTCTAATAGCACAAAAGTCACTATTAAAGGTTTTTTTAAAAAAAATTATTTCATAATACTAAAGTACAAAGCAAAACCAATTATATTAACATATACCTTCCCTGATTTTCTCAAAAACATTTTTAGACAATAAAAATATAAAATGCAGGTGCTCAAAAGTATATATAAGAAAATGAAGATGGCAAAATCTTTAAAATTCCTTTAGCAAACATAATATGGAGAGCATTTGTTTAAATCATTTAGCACTTAATACTCCAAAAATTCAGTTGCTTCCCATGAATAGCTTTAGCTCCTGTACTCAAAGGGCTATTCAACTAATCCATATAGTAAGTTTTTCCATCACCTATTCTATGCCTTTTTCACCACACAAAATATGCTTCTAATGTGACCTATAAGTTTCTCAATCAAATTAGTTAGTGACCCATGTGATGCACCAAAAAAATAATAATGTTTTTTTAAATTTTATGTTAATTGGTATTACCTGTTTTGGTTAAGGCAATTATTCCAATCCAAAGTATCAAGAAGTACACTTTTAGGCTGTAAAAAAAAATATTAAAGAATTGATCAGCAATAGAACACGATATGCTAAACAAAAACTACAAGGAGAACAAATTGTACACCACGTATTTTCTTTTAGCTTCATCTAGACATACTAAACACATGGGAATATTTGTTGACATGTTGTTTTACATGATAAATTTCCCATATAACAAACTTAAAAAACATCAAAATCCAGCAAGCAAAGCTCTATTCCCAGTCACATTTAGAATCATTCACATATCCCGTGAAATCAGTGCACACATTAAATCCCCCAGATTTAACATATATGAACACTCCTTCCTCATTCATGGCCTCAGGGTTGCCATTTACGTAAAATGAAGCAGATTAGAAGCAGATTAGTTAATGAGAAATTACTTAAACAAAGATACAGAAAAGAAGAACCAAATTCTACAGACGCATATAACTTGTACAAAGTTCAGTGTATACAGAAATTCAACAATAATGAAGAGGGAGACTATACTATATAATGTAAGATACATGGAGTTGTCACCTAGTGTGGAGAAAAGAAATTGTCATTTACTAAAATTTGTTGAATATACCACTAATCCATTTTTATTTTTATCCCTCAATCATAAAGAGTAGATGACAATAAAGTTTCTTTGTTTCCATGTGTACATGTTTGAGAATTACATTAATTAAATGATAAGAAACAAATTTCTAAGATAGTGGAGAACCACAGAGCGGCAGGGGACAACTTATTATTCTTGGGTTCTAACTTATCTTTGTTGATAGGAGATAAGTTCTATAAGTTTGGTTGCAATAAATATCTATCAAACAAATTCGGGTTTTTACTACATAAACAATATATGTAACAGTTTTGATAGACTCTGCCTCTTGATAAAATAAAAAAAAGACTCATTCGAGCTGGAATGAGTTTTGAAAATTTTAAGAAAATATGATACACGACATAATCCAAAATTAATGTGACACTATAACAGTCCATTAAGGAACTTTTAAACTCATTTTAAGTATGTCAGGTTCTAAAACATGTATTCATATACCAAGCATTTCAAGTAAGAATACTACTAGTAGCAGATCAATAAAATAAACATAACCCTATGGAAATATTAAATTACACAGCGATAAATATCTATTAAACAAACTGCACAACACTGTTGTCATCTATCCAGAGGTATAAGCAAACAAAAACCTGAATCCCAAGCCACTTTAGTTAAAATTATTACCCTAGTCATAGATCAAAGAGCACGTTTCTGTTTGCTCCAGGAACAATGGATATATTTATGCCTAGATTGACATGAATCATGCAACAAATAAAAATAGGTAAATCGTATTTACCATCCACAATAGAGATTACTTATATGCCAATATTTCAAAATCGAGTAAACCATGGTTGAACATAGGGCACACATGTAAGATGTACATATTCCCCTTTAATAAAATGAAGAGGAAGATGAAGTCATGACTTTCATCAAAAGTACTATACTTCAGTTGCAGAATCAAAAGTTGACTTGATTGGCAGAAAAAATCAAATGAAAATTCCTGAATTTGTTTAAAGATATAAGATCTACCAAACATCTCCATAGGAAATATGTCATAGTTGTACACTCTTCGCTTGAATACTGCTCAAGTCCACAAAGTGACATGCACAAAACCTTAAAATTCTTGAGCAAAACCAGAACCCATTATGACATGATTACACTTTCATACAGAACACAGATTAAAGTTTAACTGAAAAAAAAAAAGAAAAAAGGAACTTCATTTGGAAACATCACCATCATTTTACAAAGTTTTCATATTCTCAGAAAAGCATGTATAGCATCTTACCTTAAATTTCACACCCACTGAACCAAACATAACCACAATTTCTCAACAACTCTTATATAGATTGGAAAGGACAGCGAGACGCAAAGATAGAATTTACCAAAATTTTTAAAGAGCTACGTCATAATTTTAGCAATGGTAGTGAAATGCCTTCTTTAATCAAATAACAAAATTTAGTGTAAAATCAGAAAGGGAGCATAAAAGATATGTTAAGGCAGGGGGTTTTCCTTACTCTTCTTCTTTCATGCTTTTTTCTCAGTTCATTGAAGGGAAAATAGGAAAAGCACCCAGTTGTTGGTCATTGAAGGGAAAATAGGAAAAGAAAATTGTTGAGGAAAACACCTTTAATTAAAGAAAGCATCATCAAAATAAGAATAAAAGCGAACAATCGACAAATCAATACAGTAAAAACTTTGGAACTTAGAATGGTGACTGAGGGCTTTCAACTAATTCACTGAAGATACGATGTAGCATATGTATGACTATATTGCAATGAGATATGTTCACTATTTTGTCCTCCAATTCACTGATCTGAGGTTGGATTTCTGAAAGTTGACCATCATGATTTGACTGTAATTGATTGTCCTGCAAAGTTTCAACATGCTAAACTAAGAGTAAATAGGCTAAAAAATAGATTGCAATCCTCTTAGACATTCTACTTCTTACTAATATCAAATTGCAGAACGTAAACTTCAAAATAACCTAGCTTGTTGGATAATTTAAACTGCATACCATATGGTGTAAAATTCCTAAACTGATTGCGTCATGTTTATTCAAGTAAATAGTTAGATAAACATCTAAGTAGAATTTTTTTTCATTTGAAGTTGATAGAAAGATGGGGTAGCCATAGGAAGAGAAGTAAATCCTTAGAAAGAAAAGCATGTTTTTCTATATCCTTTTTCTGTATAACTTTGAGAATAAATCATGCAGAGCAGAAGCACTTTGGTCAACCTTTGTTCAGATATCATGTGAGAAAGTCGTAGCCATTTGTTCGGATATCAAAGATTACTTTGTGACATCACTGCTAACCAATTATGAATCCAGCAATTAGCAATTATTATAACAACAAAAAGAAAGGAAAAGGCTGGGAAACATGGTAACTTAAATTCCCATACCAAGAAAACATGAGGCCATTAATCTTAAGGGCTATTAAAACAGGAACTTGGGTAGAACCAACAATGTCCTTCAACTTCCCCGAAGCTTTGTAACACCCTCAGAATTGGAATTAAAGTATGAGTTTATAAAAACAATAAATATTTAGATTAATCTGTTTAAAACATCATCACCAAAACTAACCCCCATACACTTTATTTTCTTACTAAAAAATGGCTAAAAACTGGGAATTCACCGAAGCATGCATATTAGCTTTAACATTTACTTCGACCTCTTTAAGCATCACAGACCAACACTTGTGATCCAGCATTACAGCTTTTATTTGTTAAGTCACTGTTAATAAAGAAAACAAAGAAAGTAAAAAAGTATATCCTGAATGCTGAATGTAAAAAAGTCTGAAAATAAAAGCTTGGTCTAGACTTTAAGGCTACGAATGCTACTTTTGAGGTGTGAGCATATAGCAATGAATTAATTTCAATATTGTAAGCAGTTTAATATAAAGTTATATATTAAGGCTATATATATATATATATATATGCATATAATTTTAATTTTAAGGCAATGATTAGTTTTAAAAAATGGCATATTATCACTTTAAGGCTATGAATCCACGCATATAGCAAAACGTGAGACCATTAATCTTACTGGCTATTAAAATAGGCACTTGGCTAGAACCCATAACGTCCTTCAACTTCCCGAAAGCTTTGCAACATGCTAATCCAAAAGATAATGGAATCAGGGGAACCCAACAGCTGAATTCTAACGCGAATCGACACAAAATCAGAGAACTATATTCCCAATTTACTAAGACTGAGACTCGACCTCAAATAGAACCGAACACTATCGGAATGTGCCCACAATATAATACCAAAATTTACATTGACAAAGATTTCGCTCAGCACCAATACAAGTAGGAAAAAGAAAGAATTAACTAAAAATTTTCACTTGATAGCAAATGGACTAAACTCGGAAACTACCCAAAGCCAAAATCTTTAAAAACGCTGGATTGGGATTCGAGTGGGGGAGATTACCTATATGAACGCTGTGTAGGCTTCAATCGCTTGCACCTCCTCTTTCTCGATTACTTGTCCGTTTCTTCTCCTCTCAGTCGCTCTTCTCAGTTGAGGAATTGACTGGATGGAAGTGAAAAAGAGCAAGGTTTTGATTGAAAGCGCAGACTGAAATCTGAAACGTCAGTAATGGATTAGTTGTTGACGAACTGAAATGGAAGAGAAATTTGGAAGAAAAGCATGTAAAAATGGATTGAAGCAGAGGAGATTAGGGTGAAGTGTTGGGGATTCCTTCTTCACGGACTGAAACGACGAAAATTTTAGGGGGGTCGAAATGAACACTGGACTTGCGAAATATTCAAATCGGGAAATATCGGTGAAAATGGCGGAAAAATTCAAATGAAGGAAGATGAGAAAACGGGGAAGATGAAGGCGAAATGAAGCAGGGGAAAAAAGAGAAAAGGGGGGGGGGGGGGGGTGGGGTTCCCGATTCTTCATTCTTATGAAAATATTTTGTGAGAATTAAAAAAATTTTATAATTTTATAAATTATTTTTTTAATTCTTAAAATATTTTTCTGTAAGAGTTGAAAAAAATTATACGCATAAAAAATTATGAGGATTAAAACATGTTTTTTATTTATTTTTATGTTCATTGAATTTTTTGTGAGAATTAAAAAATTACAATTTTTTTAAGAGTTGAAAAAAATTATACCCATAAAAAATTATGTGAGGATTAAAACATGTTTTTTATTTTTTTTATTTTCATAGAATTTTTTTGTGAGAATTAAAAAATTACAATTGTTTTATTCTTACAAAAGCATTCTATAATAATTAAAACATATTTCTCCTATTATTTATCTTAATTCTCTCAAAATTTTTTTGTTGAGAATCATGAAATTTTTTCTTGAGAATTAAACACATTTCCCTTCTTAGATTTTGCAAAAATTTTTGAAATTTTTACCCCCAAAAAAATTTACTTAACATGTTACTTTCCAATTTTTTTCACCATTATTGCTAAAATATTTTATGAGAATAAAAAAATTAAAATTTTTTAATTTTTAAAGTATATTACCATAAGAATTAAAATATATTTTTTCTCTTAAACTTTATAAAATTTTTTGAAATTCTCACAATAAATTATTGTGAGAATAAAAAAATTATAATTTTTCTAATATCACAATAAATTTGTTGTGAAAATAGTAAAAAAAATTTATCAAGGTTTATTTCTCTATAATTCTTACAATATTTTTTTGTGAGAATTAAAAAAAAGTTATTTATTAAATTTTTTTCTCACAAAAAAAAATTGCACAAGAATTGTTAGTGCTTCATTCTCACGCACTTTTGTCAAATATTTCTATTAGAACTTTCTCAAAAGGTTCTTACCAACAAAAATTGAGAATTTGCCACAATAATTTTTAAAAATTGTAAACTGTGATCAAATCCGTGAAAAGTTCTTGCCACACACATTTTGTGAGAAAAATTCTAATTTCTTGTAATAAATTGAACTACATTGGCAAACCATGTGAATTTCTAAAGATATTATATTTAACGTTAGATAATTAAATTATTTATTATTATTGAAAAATTCATGAGGTTAAAGAAATATTATAGTATATGAAAGATATTACTTTATGCCACTTAAATGCTACTATATGTCATGGTTTAGCAATGTGTATCATATATTATTGTTGCTTGATTGATAATCATTGCAAGCAATTAAATTTAGGTAATGTGTCATTCTAATATAAGATTATTTTATGAGTTAATATGAATGTTTGTAACCAAAATGACTCATTCATAAAGATTCATAGAATTTTCATTAGAAACTATGATAGCAAATCCTTGGCCCAAGGTTGTAATTATATAGCTTTTAATAATCATGTTGTGGCGACTATATGCATTTTGAATTTTTTTAATGTTCATGGACATTAGGAGCTGTTGTGCATCAAGAGTTCTATGAATTTTAATGTTTCCTTTTTTTTTAAACATATGGAATCCATGATTCATAATGGCACAAATATTTTTTTGTCATGGTAATTCCTATGTGTAATTCACTCTTAGACAATATACTAATTGTGTAGCTTCATTTGTTTTTCATATTGATAATGATCCCATGTTAGTCACTCCATTAACAGTCAATTAAAACATCTCAAGACTTGTGAGACTAAGGAAAGCACGACATTATTAAAATGTTGTGTTCTAGTGAACTTTATTTAGAAAGTATTAAGGTCTTTTAGTATGATAAAATATTTTCTTGCTACCTTAATAAATTCATATGGTTTGATGAATATTATTGAATATTTGTTACCTAAGATGAGTAAAAGTGAAGTTCATTTTGTATGACCATGAATATAAGGATCCATTGCAACTAAACATGACAAGTTTTGGTTTGTCTCATAAATCTTATTTGCAATAAAATTTTATCTACACCAAATTTACAATCTTACTTCTAATGCCAATATGTGTCCTTTTAAAGAGAATAAAGACTTAACATGTTCAAAGTTCTTAATGATGGGTAAGATAGGTTACATTGTTTTCATAACATTAATAGCTAGTCATGTGATTAAGTAGGTATGTTAGCATTTTACCCATACTATCAATCAGTAAATTTGAATACTTAAGTAATTCTAGAGTGAGTTTTTGAAAAAAAAATTACAATAGCAATCTTATGATACTTGTAAAGTACTAAAAATATTAAACTCACTAAAGACTTTGTTTGTCTTGGCTACAAAATAATTCATTTATGGATGTTTGTATTTGATGGTCAAAGTTGTTAAACTAACACTCATGATTGGATTTCACACAATGTGATATTTGATAAAGCTATGAGTTTAGCTTATTTATGGCTAAAATTTGACAATTTTAATATGGTTGTGTTAATAATACTCTGTTATTACATTTATATATATTTCTCTTAGAAATATTTGTAGTAGAGAGATAATATTAGTGAGCTCTAAAATTATGTTAGGTTATTTTCACGGAATACATGTTTGCAACTTTTCTAACTAAAGGTTTCTATTGCTAAAATACTTCTAACTCATTTGTAGGGATGATTATACCTCTTGCCATGTTAGGTTGGTAAAAATTGTGGAATAGATATTTGTAATTTCACTAATTATAGGTTGATTCTCTAATCAAAGGTTTAAAATCCATATAGTTTAAGAAATATGTTGAAGATATGGAAAGTTTTTATTGGGTCTTTTGATCTCCTTAGTTAGTGGGAGTTGATGCATTTTGCATTTACATGGTGACTGCAAGGATATTATTTGACTATTTTATTACATTCTTAATGTGGTTTGATTTTGCATATATTTGATGTGTTTTATTGATGACCATTATTATATAGTTACTTTGCTTATACAAAGATACAAGAATACAACATGTATCCCCTTAGTTGTATTTGTTATGATATTTCTCTATTGGCATTATATAGTATTCTTAAGATAAAATTATTTGAGACATACAAACTTATTTAAGCGATATGAGGTTTCTTGCAATTTAAGCATAAGAACATTAAAAAAATCATACAAAGGATTGATAAAAAATAGCATATTTTTTTATCACTCTTAAAAGTTATTCCTTACTACATCCATGTCAATATAATTGTTAACATGTATGACTATGGATTGGTCTTATGTCAATAAAGTACATAAAAGTTACTTTTATATTGATTGTTATGTTGGATTGGATTGGATTTTGTATATTGTCTTAGGTTCATTTTTAAAAAAAATAAAAGTATGCATATATGATTTTGTTGTTTTATCAACATTAAAGTCATTTTCTAAAATAAAATGAATTTAATTTAAAACACAATTAATTTGTACAAGTGAAAGAATGTTGGAAATTTTCTAAATGTGGGCTTACAATAATTGATCTATTTTTGTTTAATAAAATAATAGATTGATTTATGATCCATTAAGATATACTATAGGTCTAATTTGTTACGTGATTATATGGTAATTGAGCTGTAACATACTCTTATTAGCAATTAAAAGCATGTAGGTTGTTGGGCTTATTAAAGATTGTAATGAGAGGGTCAAGTAAGACTGCATAAAATAATAGCTAAGTCTTATTTCTAACCATGATATGTATGTTTATCTCATTGAAAAGCATTATTCAACTTAGGTATTAGAGTATAAGACCTAGCCAAATTTAACTATTTTGTGTGATCAATCATGTTTTGCTGTAGTGACTTAATCAAGTATTTCCTACTCATTTCACCTATTTAATTTGATGTTCTAACTATCATACATGTGTTTGAATTCTCTTACTATGATTTGAAATTAATTTACATAGAAGGGCTATTCAACATTGCTTCAATGCATCATCTTTAATGACCTATGATTATCATCCAAATAATAGTAATAGAATTTGGCAACGTTTCTATAATTTGGATTCACTATTGAACTAAGAGGAGAGCAATTTAGTATTCAATAGTCTAATTGTATTGAACTTTGTTTAATTGTATATAGATACCTTTAAATAAAATTAAAATACCTTAAAATGTATATGTAATTTGAGTAAAAGCATATTTAATAAGCTCTTTAAATTATAATGTATGCATAAAAATAACAAAATTTTTTAAGTTGTTATAAGTGATAAATGGCAATTTAATAATATATTAAATTATATAATTATATTTAATATTAACATTATTTTTAAATACAAAAGAATTATTTCCAAATGATAGATATATAATATTGTTTCCTATCTTTGCTCATTGGATGATTAGAAATTAGTCTTTAGGGAATTGTAGTTTATGATGGTAGATTAGGATTAATGATTAAAGAGAGAAAGAGAGACACAATAAAAGACAAGATAATTTATATTAAGAGGTCTAAAACGATTGTCATTCCATGGCTAGATAGAGCTAAGATTATGATTCCTAGGCTTTGCAAGGTAGTAGATGGCTATATGTTTCCTTCTCATCATATGCTCATCTGGTGTGGTTATGAGGGTCTCTATTTATAAGCCTAAAAGGTAGTGAGATGATGATGACGATCAAGCTAAGTCACCTAGCGGAGCTATAGAAGTAATCTGAGTAGGTGGCTTGTTGTGTTAAAATCATTTTATTCAATGCAACTTTGGCAACTTGCTTTGTTAGTTCTTTCCATGAGGATCAATGAATGGTATTTGTTGAGTACATTGGGCCTTCTAAAATTGGGCTTGGATTGGGTTAGGTTGATCTAAACATTTATGGCTCGGTAGCACTTATGACACTTCCTTTAAGTCTATTAGCAAAGTGTTGAGTTAGGCAAACTTCAAGTAGTGCATGTGCCTCAGCTATCATGTGGTTAATGTTGGCGATGTTGTTGCTTTATGTTTGTAGGAAATGGAAATGTGAGAATTTGTGGGATATGGAAGGTTATTTGCTGGTACTTTTAAGACTTGTTTGCTATAGTCGCATTCATCTTTGTGTTACTTCTCTGCTTTACCTACATCATCTTCCATTTGCTTGTGTGCTGCAACTTCTACTGCATCTTCTTTTTGCTAGTGTGTTGCTACATTTGCGTAGGTTGATCTTAAGTACAATGGTTGATGAGTCCTAATTATACCTATATTTTCATACTCATTTTATGGGGTTAACATTGGTTTTTTTGGTGTATATTTTCTAGTGTTTTTATAATACCTTAACCTCTTAGTTCTCAAATAATTGTCTTATAAGCTATCTCAACATATCCCATGCATGTTGGAGGAGATTTGTAAGAAAACATACACTTTCACACATGGAGAATTGCATAATTAGGAGGTTATAAACATTATTCATAGCTTTAAGGACCATATAAACTCATCAATATTATTTTTCATCCATAAACATCACAATCATCTTGTACATTTCAAGTTTGAAGCCATGCATTAGAAAAATGGAAGGTTGCTCTCAGGTTTGCTATCATAACTTTCTAGTGTGAATTTTGAAAATTTATAACTAATTCTAGAAAAATCAAAATCAAACACATCATATTATTCTAGAAAGCTCTAGACATTAACTAATGACTAAAAATAATTTCAAACCATTGCACTAGCATTTATCCCATAGAAATGGATGAAATAGTATCAAAGGTTGAGCTATATTATTAGTACCAACTTGCAATTTCAAAAATCTGGTTATCCCTCCACAAAGTTTCAAATGAGGTGATCTCGATGGCTATGAAAATAGTATGATGTCTAGTTTATGTTTTTAAAATTTTATAAGCATTGGACTTTATTTGACCTACGTGTGACATAAAAATATAAACTGACTATATGAACAGTGCATATACCATTTCTGCATAATTTGGCCAATTTTGAAAAATCATAATAAATTATCTAAAGCTCCAAATTAGGTGCTCTTTTGGATTTGTGAAAAACTCTAGATGAGACATACTTATTCGCCAAATTTCATAAAAAAACTCACTCATTTAGTCAGACTTTGGTTTAGCACATGTTATAGTCAATTTTGAAGTCTAATTTGGTATCCTAAGGCACCAAAAAACTTTCCTCTCATCCTATAGCCACTTGGGCACATCCAAAAGTATAAATGCAACATATAAAATTATGCCAAATGATCTAAATCATCATGAAACTCATTCTCACCATGCCACTTGTAACAACCGGGAAAAAGAAAAGAAAAGGGGAAAGAAAGAAAGTGAAAGTTGGAAATTTTCAGAATCCAGAATTTCTGCCAAGTCCTCTCGCAATAGCGAGAAACGGTCTCGCTACAGCGAGAGAGCTAGTTCGCAACAGCGAAGGCGATTCTAGCTATAGCGAGTGCTGGCAGCAGTCCGTATAGAAACCAGGGAGTTGCTCGCCGTAGCGTGCGCCATAGCAAAAGTGAAGTCTGGAACTGACACGATTTCGCCATAGCGAATGGTAAATTTCGCCATAGTGAAGGGAACTGACCCGATCTCGCCGTAGCGAAGGCTACACCTCGCCATAGCGAAGCCAGATTACACGAGCTCGCTATAGCGAAGGTTAGTTTTCGCCGTAGTAAGAGTCAGTCCGGAAGAGAGTAAATAGCGAGAATCAGACTTCATTAAACGCCCAAACTCATTTCTTCTCTCATATCTGCCCTAAGCTTCGACCCAAAGAGAGAAAAGAGGCGTGGAGAGTGTGAGAGATCAAGAGAAGGAGGAAGATCAAGGGAAAGGTAAGGTAACTTCTCCTATTTCTCTTTAGAACTCTGATCCCCTCCCTTTGCCCTCTCTTTCTGCGATTTTATTTGTGAAAATGGACGGATTTTGGGCATGGGTCAGAAGAGGGAAAGTGGAAAACTCTTTTGAATCCTTGAGTTCTCTTTGAAAATGAGGTTTTCCACTACCATGGGAGCTTGAGAGAGAGAAAGGGGTAATGGCATTCTAGAGAGAGAACCCTAGGTTGTGTGTGATAGAGGGTTACTCTAAATTAAATTACAAGAGAGTAATTGCATGCTTTTGGTGTGTCTAGGCTCAAGTGAAACACTTACATCAAGGTGTGATTGTGGACCTAAGGAGGGAAAGGAGAAATTGAAAGGAAAAGCTTGTGTTGGCTTTGGCTCCAAAGGTAGCTCTCTCTTTCACTCTTTCTTGTAGCATTCTTGGTTGTAATAGTCATTGTATGATATGTATATGCTGAATGTGTGGAATATGCCATATGCTATTACTTTGATGCATTGAATGTCAATATGCTTGTGTGATGAGTTGTGAGAATTGCTCGGGTGCGGTAGTGCCGAAAGTCCCTTGAGATGGGTGAGGTGAAGCCGAAAGTCCCTTGAGATAGGTGAGACAAGGCCAAAAGTCTCGAACGAGTGAGGCCAAGTCAAAAGTCCTTAAACTCAGGTGAGGCCATCCAAAAGTCCCTAGACTTGGGTGAGGCTAGACCAAAAGTCCCTGGAGCCCATTTTTGGCATTGTTGTGAATTCCATAGCATGTACATTATGTGTTGGATGATTGAGAATAGCTAAATGCTTATTCACATGCTTTGACTTGTTATATGCCTTGATTGTTTGCTGGATTGAGTGCTTGAGCTACTGAGATTCCCTGAATCTCACCCCTTTTCCCTCCCAACTAATATGCTAGGTGGAGCTCAAGGAGAACCGAGCACACACCAAGGAGCCTATGAGCATGCTTTAGCTAGTTGCTAGCTTTGTTTTGATATTTTGATGTAAATATGATGTAAAGTGGTGCCAAATGAAGATGTGCCCACTATTTTTGAGTTGTAAAGGTTGTAACATATGTATAACTATGAAAGGATATTGTATGACCTATGTTTATAGCCAAATGAATGGAAATGTGGGTTTTACCCCTTTTGATGCATGAATGAGATAGTGTATATTTGGCCGTAGCATAGCGAGATTTGAATGTATGATAATTTGGACCACATGGACTTGTTAGATAGACTATTTTTATGCTTTTAAACTTGTCCATGAGTGGCTAGAGTGCGAGAGAGGCTATGTGGACCCGTTTTGGACCTATGGGGTGCCAAAACCGGTATTTTTGTGAGCTCTGTCAAAGTATGACCGGATGAGCTCCGTTTGCCATGAAATTTGGCATGCCTCTAGAGTTTGTAGAAAGCTTCTTGAGAAGCTAAAGTGGGTAATATTCGGAGGTCTAGAGAATATTTGGGGAATTGTTGAATTTGGGAGAATTTAATGGATTGGTCATGTACTGTTCATCTAAACCAGAAAATGAAATCTGTGGCACTTTTAGACCAAATGGATTCCAAATATGATGAAATTTTATACACATAAACTAGAAAACCAAAGTGACTTGTAGGAACTAGAATTACCCAAATCGGAGGTCTGTAGAGAGAGATTGGACCGTCTGAAGTTCTGTATCAGCATCAGGGAGCTTACCTGACCCCCATCACTGTTCCATCAGTTTTTGGGGTGCAGAAGCTACTGAACTGATCTGGACTTATTTTTTTCCTCTAGTAGATATCCGTATCTTTCCAAATTGGTATAATGTGCCCAGATTGGATTTTTTTGGATTTAGTTATGTATTTTCGAAAGTCATGACAGAAAGCTGCACCAGAAACAGTGACAGCTGGACCTTCCTCCCATTTTCGATGTCAAACTTGATCCAAATGATGTGTTTGTGGTTGGGAATAATTTTTAGTGTAAAGTTGACACTTAGAGCTTTCCAGAAAGCTAAAGTTTGCTGCATTCCCATTTTTCTACAATTTCTTATGATTTTCCAAACTTAGAGCCAAAATATGACTTTTAGGCCCAAGTGAGAAAATGTAATTTTTATGGTTTTCGGCTCTATACCCGTGGCCTATGGTTTGTTTCATGCTATGTATGAATCGTATATATGGAGTTTGAGTTGAGGATGCTTGAGATGGGTTCACAGGACCCACGGGGTGAAAGATGAGTATATGAAACCCCGGTTCATAGCATGTAAATGCCACGAAAGAGTAGTGATCCTTTGGAAATCATATGGAACCGAGCCTATAGAGAGGCTAGGTAGCGGTAGTAGATTGAGGTGTCACACCACTCACATCTATACACATGCATATAAGGGTGCTAGAATGTCAATCTCTAACATATACATTCATTTAGCTCCAAGCTTGATACATACACCATATTTACATACATTTGGATATGTTCAATGGTTTATGTCATATATACGTCTCATGGTTACAATTCTTGACATCAAAATGAAAATATGAAGCACATTTCTCTATCATTTTGTCAAAGTCTTACTTCTCAAGGTTGTTGGCCTCCATTCCTTAATCTATTTAGCTCACCTAAACATAGTTAGGCATATGTGGGGGAAGAGTAAGATTCAAAGAATCCTAATAACTCTTAACCCTTTAAAATATACATAATAGATGCATATACATGTCAAAGAATGTATGCATGACATTCAAGCTATTTGTGAGCATACATAAAATATTTTTCATGTCACATAAACTCATACATGACAAATATAAGTTCTCAAGGGCATTGGTCTAGCCTCACTCTTCTTGTGACTTTTGGCTTTGTCTAACCTATTTTTAGAGACTTTTGGCTCATTCTCACCCTTACTAAGAGACTTTTGGTACAACCAAACCTATTTAAGCCATATTGTATATATAAACGTATTTCAAGAAGTAACTTGTAAGTAATAATTAGAAACATTTCTCATGATTCAAACATACATACAAGCACTCAAAGATAAATAAATATCCAAGTCATGCATGAGAGAAAAGTTAGAGAGCTATCTTGTAGCAAGAACACAACACTTTTCTCTTAAACTCTTCTTTCCTTTTTCAACCAAGCTTATAGAATTAGATAACACTTGATTCTTTTGGCCTAGACACATTAAATGAGACATGAATCATTCATGGAAACAAGCTTTAGCCTTATGCAAGCTCTATGCAAAGCTACTTTCTCATATGGCTCCAATATGTCTTCATACAAGGTATAATAAAGTAACTATTAGAATTCATGATCTTAGCTCCATTTTCTCTTTCAATCTAAGTCTTTTAACTCCATTTAGACTCTTTGGAATAATCACAATTTCATTTTAAGGAGCCTACCTACAAGTTACTTCTTTATGTCTTATTATAGAGCCTACACCTCCATTTCACAACCCATGCCTTTTAAATTTATTTCAAGGCTTCCTTTGATATTCATTTATCACATTTAGTCCATTTCTAGCTTTAAAAAAATTTAAAACACTCCCTAGGTACATGGTTTTATTTTGGCTGAGACACCCCCTTATCTTGTGCACCCATGGAGTTTGCTTCATTTCCTTTAAGGAAATGGCATGTGTAAGGCTTTTCTAGGTGTCTTGAGAACTCATTCATACTCTTAGACAACTTAAATTATCATTAGGAAGTTTCATATTTGCCAAGGTGCAACCAAATTCCTAAATTTTATAACTTGCATTCTAAAGCTTCTTTTTTAATTCTAGTTGTATATTCTTAATTCTCACACTCCATAATCCTAGGTTCCATCAAGAACATATGAAGAAAAACTCTCCTTCTCACTTTCTCTCTTTAGGCCGAAGCTTAAATGCCTTGGAAACACAAGATTTTACAAGTGTTTCAAGTAAAGTCTTACATTAAAACGAAGCTCTTTTTGTGTAGATTATTTTCTATTGATTGGTTTCTTGAAAAGAGTTTCTTTTGGGATTTTGTCAGACCTAAATCTTCAAGTTTTTAAGAAAAGAAAACCATTATTAGAGAACTCTTAGAGAGAGAAATAACTTTCCTGACTGATGCGAGATGAAATAGGGCTATTTGCTTATCTAAACGAAAGCTTAAACTTATTCTCTCTCTTTCCCCTTAATGTCACACCATAGCTCTGTAAATTTCTAAAAATGGAAGTTTGAAGATGATAATGAGGTGTAATCTTATTTAAAAGCTTCTTTTATAATTTTTTAAAATAACCATTTTACCCCCTCTACACCTATTTGCTCCGTTTAGGCTTATTTCAACTCTTTTTTTAGAATTATCTTTTTTATTATAAAATTTAGGTCCTTTAATTCATAAAATGCCTTTGATTTTATCCAAATTGGATTTAAAACCTTTCTAAAGGAACCAGTTAAAATTTAGGTCAACCGATGCTCTAAACATAAACTAGAAGGGTTTAAACTATTTTAGGGGTTCCTATGATTTTCAGGGCTTCTAAAAACCCTCGAGAAACTCAATTTTTTCATTTAAAAATTCATCCTTTGAGGTTTCTAAAAAGTGCCTAAAATTACAAAATGTCACTATAATTTTGTTGAATTTTGTCTGATTATTTTGACTTTGTTTTCAGGGCATCTTTGGTCTTGGATTCTTATTATTTGAGGTCTAAATTATTGCTTTTAATTTTATTTGATATTAAATTATTCTATTCAGGAAACTTCCTTTTATATCTGGTGAGTTTCATAAGTTTATGGAGAAACTTGATATTACAGTTTTCTTAAGCTTTTCTTCATTTTTACTTTTTGTGTAAATATTTTAGTTAATTATTAAATAAATGAGTCTAATTAGGGATATAATTTTTTGTGTAAGGAAAAGATTAGCTACAAGTCAATGACGGTTGACTAGAAGAAGATCGTAGCTATGATAAGTGGATGTTTCACTACTATTAAGTGGAAAAGTTAGAAAACCTAAAAAGATGTCTTCATAGCTACATTAAAGGGATTTTATGCAACTATAGTTTGAGAAAGAAAAATTCAAAGCAGGACACCTTCGTAGCCACTTAGAAGGATTTTTGCACTTATTAATTAAGGAACTTTGGAAGCTATAAACACTAAGGAACTTGTGCAGTTATGGAAATATGTCTTTAACAATTGCAAATACATGGTAAAATCATATTTAATTCTATTATTGTCTTTTTCTCTTTCCTAGGCCTATAAATGCGCCATTTATGACATGAAAAATAAGAAGAGACATTAATGGAGTGCTGCTATATTGCTGAAGTAAGTTTTTGATGAGCCAAATTGCTAATGATGCTTAGAAACCTATAGGAATTGTGCAAAGTTGAGAATTTATAATCTCCTGTAGTCAATTGTTTAGGACATCTATCCTAAGCAATGTATCCCTTCTCTCTCTTTAATTTATATTTTTTATTTTTTTTGGATTAATTTAAGACATATATGTATAATATTGATATAAGGACTGCTATGATAATTTATATTATGCTTCTATCATTTAAATTATGTATTTGCTTTGATTGTCTTTGTTGTTATTATTCTTTGGTTAGATTAATTATTGCTCTTTAATTTTTTTTCAATTAGGAGTTATTAATTAGTGATGTTAATATTAAATTTGTAATAATATTACAATTGAGTTTATGTGATGTTAGGTCCATTTTGTTGGCCATGCTTATGGATGACTAATGATGGTTCATACCATCTAGTCTATGATACTAGGTTAATTATAAGTGACATTCGTCTTAGAGAGAGTCTAAGCATTTAAAATTAATTTAAAATTCATTGAAATTCATAAAGTTTTATAGTTAAGCAAATATAGTTGTGATATATATTCGACTTACCTAGATGGAAATTAGCTATGAATGAAGGTCCATGAATGGTAATTGTTTAGTGTTTTAGACCTTTTAAAATTGGGTTTAGACTAGATTGGTACATTACTAAACAAGGGATCTTTTATTTAGTTTGATCTGGTGCTTAGTCTGATTTAGTGCTCAATCTATCAATTCAAAGCTACCCTAATTTGTTAGGGTTAATTGGATTGGAGAAGGGATGTTTCAAAGGTGAAACTTTATGTAAAATTTAGGCTTTTGTTATTAATTTTTTAATTGAAAAAGATAAATAATTTTTTTTAGTAGTTTAACATTATAATATTAAGTTATTTAAAGTGATGTGAGACTCCGTAGAAACCCATTCTAAGAACCCCAAATGACATGGATCAGTGATCGAAATTTGGCATACAACACAAGACCAAGCAAATAGATAGATCAGGACAACAAGCAACAAAGAACAAAGAAAGGAACCAAGAAGAAGAAAGAAGAGATATTGGTCAATGGAATTGAACCCTAAAAGAACCCGTCTCTTAGAACCCTAATCCGGGACGCTACAAAGGAAACCACTCCTCTGATAAGTCAAAGATTTTCTCCGGCACACAAAGGCCACAAGAGAAACCTCACAAGTCAGAAAAGATTCTGAAAAGAGAATTCATTCAATCTGCCAATTCTTGGAGTACAAGTGGGCCTTATATAGGCATTTGAAAAATAAAACCCTAAATACAAAATAACTCCTAGGTGGCACCTTTTATATGGCGGGAAAATAAAAGAAATTTAAGTCTGGACAAATTCACCAAGAATGGCGCCTAATAAAACTAAAAAAATCTAAAACAGAAACAATCAAATTAAAACAAAATAAAACTAAGAGAATTTTGTGGAAAATGACTGGGCTCCTTCAATTAGGCTCCTTTCGGGCTTGGGCTAGCATCTTATAGATATGAAATAATTTTCATACCATTTTGTTTCTTTTGGGCTTCATATTCAGCTAAGACTATGGGCTCCAAGTCCATTAGTTTTTGGATCACTCCATTCAAGGCCTCCTTCATAGCTTTGGCTTTTGATCTTGTGCATGGGCCTCTCATACCTTGCAATGGATCTTTAGTTAGCCATTTTTTAGAGTTACATCCAGCCCTTTTGTTTTCAAGTTCTTGATTTTGTTCAAGCTCTTTCAAGTCTATTAGCTCACCTCCATCATTCCCTCCCTCTTGAAAAGGATTCGTCCTCGAATTTGCAATATCAAAAAGAGAAAGGTCAGCCACATTGAAAGTTGCACTTACATTCCCATAAGAACTAGGCAAATCAATTTTATATACATTATCATTTATTCTTTCTAACACTTGGAAAGGACCATCGCCTCTTGGGTGTAATTGGGACTTCCTTTGTTCAGGAAACCTTTCTTTCCTTAAATGAATCCACACCCAATCTCCTGGTTCAAAGATAACCTTCCTTCGACCTTTATTAGTATGTTGAGCATATTGCTCATTCTTGCGCTCAATGTTCGCCTTAACCTTAGCATGAAGATCCTGCACAAACTTAGCTTTTTTTGCACCATCAAGGTTAGCAAACTCATTACAAGGCAAAGGAAGTAAATCCAAGGGAGTCAAAGGATTAAAACCATATACAATTTCAAAAAGGAGAAAACTCAGTTGTAGAATGCAAGGCACAATTATATGCAAACTCAATGTGAGGCAAACACTTTTCTCAATTCTTTAAATTTTTTTGAATTACAACACGCAATAAGGAAGAAAGTGTTGGATTCACCACTTCGGTTTGTCCATCCGTTTGAGGATGTGCAACTGTAGAAAACACAAGCTTTGTACCCAACGTAGCCCACAAAGTTTTCCAAAAGTGACTAATAAATTTAACATCATGGTCACTCACAATAGATCGAGGCAAACCATGCAATCTAACAATCTCCTTAAAAAACAAATCAGAAATATGGACAGCATCATTTGTTTTTTAGCAAGCAATGAAATGAGCCATTTTACTAAATCAATCAACAACAACAAATATGCTATCCTTTCCACTAGATGTTATAGGCAATCCAAGCACAAAATCCATTGAAATATCGACCCAAGGATGAGAAGGAACAGGTAAGGAAGTATACAAGCCATGTGGTTGCACTTTAGATTTAGCGTGCTTGCATACAATGCACCTTTTACACACAGCAATCACATCCCTACGTATATGAGGCCAATAAAAATGTTCTTTCAACATGGATAAAGTCTTTTCTATGCCAAAGTGCCCCATCAAACCTGTGAACACCGTATTTTGTCCGGACCAATTACAAAAATAATAAAACTAAGAAAAAAAAAGAAAATATAAAATTAAGAGAAAACGAAAGAACAAATAAATGAAAAAATAAAAATAAAAATTTACATTAAAAAAAAGGGGATCTTAAGAAAACAATAAAAAAAAATCAAAAGAATAAGAGAAAATGAAAAAAAAAACAAATGAAAGAACAAAGAAATGAAAAAAAAAATTATTAAATTAAAAAAAAAGGGGATCTTAAGAAAACAATAAAAAAATCAAAAGAATAAGAGAAAATGAAAAAAAAAAACAAATGAAAGAACAAACAAATGAAAAAATAAAAAAAAATTAAATTAAAAAGGGGATCTTAAGAAAAAAATAAAAAAAATCAAAAGAATAAGAGAAAATGAAAAAAAAAACAAATGAAGAATAAAAAAATTAAATTAAAAATGGGGAGCTTAAGAAAACAATAAAAAAAATCAAAAGAAAAAATAAGAAAAAAGCCTAAAAAATAAAAACAAAAACAAAAATAAAAAAAAGAAGACAGAAAAAAGGCAAAGCCCATTTCTTCAGCCCAACAACTTGCTCCAAGTCTGAAGCCCACACCCAAAAAAAAAAAAAAACGGATCAGGGGTCTCCCTTCTGACCTTTTCTCTCGCATCTTCTAGAAGCACGAGGGGAGAGACAAAGCAGAAAGAGAGTAGCTTTTATGGGGAGAGGACCTTCTGATTCGAGGGGAGAGGGGCAGAAGAGAGAGAGGACGATGGAGACTCTACGGGGCAGGGGGCAGAGAGCAAGACAAAAAAAGGACATAGCACGATAGCAAAGGGGAAGAGGGGAGAAAGTGGCACATCGGGCAGGGGGCGAACGAACAGGGGACGTAGGGTTACAGGACCAAGGAAATTGAAAAAAAAAAAAAAAAAAAGAAAAGGAGAAAAGGAGGCATCAGAGGGGTTTTTGACTGGAGATTTAAGGGTTTTCGATTTTGGGTAAGTTCAGAGGAGAGAGGACGAAAGGATAAAGAGAGAGTAGGAGAGCGCGAAAGGAAGGGGGAGGATTTTTGGGTCTGGAGAATGGGTTTTTTGGAGACAGGGGGACGAGAGAATCGAAAGGGAAATAAAAAGGGGGACTGGATTCGAAAAAGGGGGAAGCGGATGGATCAGACAGAGGGGAGAGGGCGAACGAGAGAACGGGAGACCAGAAAAAAAATCGAGGGAGAAGAATCACAGAGAGGGGGACCGGAGTCGAAAAATCGAGGGAACAGAAGGAGAAACAGAGGGAAAGAACCACTGGAAGAAAACGAGGCAGAGGGAGAGTGACTGAAAAATCGATTAGGGTAGAGGGGGAGAAGAGACTTTCTGATGGAGGATTTCTGATTGAGAGAATCAGAAATGAAGAAGAGGCCGAGAGAACGATGCAAGGACGAAGAACAGAGGAGGGACAGAGGCGAGCGGGGAGATTCGTGGGGGAAGAAGACCAAAAAATGATCACCTCTCGGGGATAGATGCTTTCAGCCATTATGAACAGGAACCGATGAAAAGCTTGGAGAGACAGTGAGGAGAACCAAGAGGAAGCTGAAGGTTTTCGGATAAGAGAGAACCGAAAGGGATCTGCGAATAAAGGAAATTCGATAGGTATTGTTCCCTATCTCCCATCTCTTCCAATTACAAAAATGTGAAGCTATGGATTGAGTATGATCTTCATGCTGGATTTTTGGGTCTGATGTTTCTGGATGGCGTTGAACTTTGGATGCTGATGTTTTATATGCTCTCCTTGTTTATGGTTTTATGAGATTAATATATGGTAATGCTAGGTGACAGAAATTGGGGGGGAATTTTGTTTATGTCTTTTTTTTTATTAGTTCTTCTTGATTTTGTCATATGAATGGAGTCTTGAGTCTTGAATGGTGCTTATGGCCAAATTTTGAACAAGCCAAATTCCTCCAATGGGTACAAATTTAGATCAATGAATGAAGATGAGTTTGCAGACCCCTGTGCTATGTTTCATCATAGTATGTCATGGTAGTTTTGCTGAGATATGGATCTGTTAGCACATTGGGTAAATTACAATCATGCTCCTTGTTGTCCTTCACACCTCTATATAAAAATGAAGAGAAACTTTGGTTAGGCTATGGTTCTTGTTCTCTGAATTTCTGAAGCAAAATTTTAAATGTCTGATATGCTTATGTCCGGTTTGATATACTACAGGTAGGGATTTTAGGCCAAAGCATTTCGTTGCCTTGGATGAACAGGTGGATGGCTCGGGATTCTTAACTTGAGTGATAAATATAGTTTGCTTTTGTGCTAGGGGAATTCCTACTGTTTTGTCTAACATTTGCAATGGAGACTAGTGACTAAATTAGTTGCATTTTTTTTCCTGACTCTTTTACCCATTTATCTAGTTCTTGATGTCCTGGCTTTTGAAATGGGTTGGTGTTGAGGTTCCTATCGAGGCATCGATTTCATGGGTCTCGAGTAGATCAATTTTAAGGCTGGATGTTGTGTTTGAAAGTTGTGGAATTAACTTGAGTATTATTATTTGGCTAGAAACTAATATATCTTTTTATTTTCTTTGCTCATTGACATGGCGGGGGAGTACCTTGAGACCACACTATATTTGCGCTGGGAATTTGCTCAAAAGATGATAGCATGGCAGGGATTCCAAATACAAAAGACTTGGGGAAGTATAAGGGAGCTGAAAGATGAAGGCACGTTCATGAAGACAATAGTGGTTTTGTGTTTTATTTTATAGATGTTTTATTTTTATTTTATTTTTCTCCATACTTAAAATATAATGAATCATGAATGTACACAAATCACACACATTCGCAAGTTGGTGTTTTGTAAATATTCTTTTATCTCATTTTTGTTTTATCACGTTACGTCTTAGAATAGTCGTGTGGGATATTTTATCCCCTCAGATGTATATGAGTTAAACCAAATGGACCATGTGAAGTAATAAGCCTCCTTGGTATCTATTTGGGTTTCAAATTTAAATTTTAATAAGTTTTGGGTTTTAATTGTCAAAGTCAAATTGATTTTCTTTAAATTTAGCAAAAAAAAAAAAAGAATTTCAGAAAAAAGAGAGCAAAAAAAAAAAAACAAACAAACAAACAAATGAAAAAATAAAATGTAAATAAGGATTAAACTTTTTGAGATTTATGAACTTTTCTCAAAGTGTCTTTTAATAAAATTATATTTCATAAAAGCAAAAAAATAAAGAAAAAGAAAAATGAAAAAATGAAAAAAAAAATGATAAGCAAAAAATTAATTAAATTCTTTTTGTAAACTTTAAAGCTTTTTCTAGTTTTCGTGCAATAAAATTAAAAGTAAATATATGCTTTGCAAAAATTGAAAAAGGTGTTTCAAAACAAGAAAAATCACCCAAAAAAAATAATAGAAATAAAAAAGAGAAAACTAAAAGATTAAAGATTTACCAAAAAACAAATTAAAAAAAGAGAGTAAAGAAGTAAGATTAATGTAGTTTTTGTGAAAACTCAAATGATTTTTACTTGTCTTCACTCATCTCTTAAAAAAAAAAAACAAACAAACAAAACCAAAGGATACAAAAAAAAAAGGTAAATAAAACCAAAACAAAACAAAACAAAACAAAACAAAAGAACAAAAAAAATTAATTAAAATGAAAAATAGAAAAAATGATGAAAAAAAAGGGAAACTGAAAATACAAAGAAAGTAAAACTAAATTGACCTTTAACAAATCAAAACACATCAACCAATCTCAAAACCCGTTTTATTTGTTAAAGAAAGAAATAGTTTTCGTTGTCTTTGTCTTTTCACTAAAAACAAAGGAGTGAAAATAACTTTTACAAAATTTTTTTTTTTTTTTAAAATGGGAAAGAATGAAAACAAAAAAATGAAAAAAAAAAGACAAAAAAAAAGGAACAAAAAAAATCAAACAAAATCCAAATAAAAAAAACAACAGAACAAATAAAAACAAAATAAAAACAAAAAAAAAAAATCTAAGCAAATCATAGTTTTCAACCAATCGAACTACGTGGGCTTTGATCCCTATTGGAGAGTACGTAGGCCCTAGGCTCTTATCCTAGGTCAAGTCCGACCTTGTAAATAAAATTTTCTGTTCAATTTTCATTTCCTTAATTTCTTTTTTTTCATTTCGTCTTTTCAAATTTTGTTTCTTTAGTTTATTTCCTCTTTTTCCTTTTCAACTTCATTCCCTTTATCTTTATTTCTTATTTTGCATGTTATTTGTTAGGAGAATTAAAATAGACTAAATGACATATTGATTTTGCACAACTGGCTTTGGGTAACCGTTCTTAGCAACGGGTGTTGTGGGGTGCCTAACACCTTCCCCACTCATAACTGACTCCCGAACCTATTTTCTGATTCATAGACCATTTTTCTTATTTTTCAAATAAAAGGCTTTTTCAAAGTTTTACCTTTTCAAAAATTAAAATTTTGGTGGCGACTCTACTACTTATTTTTATTTTGATTTCAGTTTTCATTTTCTTTGGAGATTGAATCGAAATTTCTCTTTTCAGAAAATTTCTTTTTCAAAAGCGCCACGTGGTCGCATTTTCGGGTGTGACAAAACCACTCCCATGAGATTCTTTAACTAAAAGCTCAGGCATAGAACAAACAGGCACACACAATTTATTTCCTTTAAATAAGAAACCATCAAATCTAAAAAAATCATGAGCACCATGTTTTTCACACAACTTCCAAGTTTCAGCAAAGTCAGCATCACATTCATACATGCTTTTGAAAGATTCAAAACCAATCAACCTAGCTTGCATAGATGTAATAAGACTATACCTCCTAAACAAAGCATCAGCCACAACATTTTCTTTCCCCTTTTTATGTTTAAGCACATAATGAAATGACTCAATGAATTCAAGCCACACGGCATGCCTCTTATTCAACTTATCTTGGGTCTTTAGGTATTGAAGACTCTTATTATCAGAATGCAAAACAAATTCCTTAGACCATAAATAATGTTTCCAATGTTCTAGAGTTCTTTTTAAAGCATACAATTCCTTGTCATAAGTTGAATAATTCAAACAAGCACCACTAAGTTTCTCACTAAAGTAAGCAATAGGCCTAGACTCTTGCATCAAAACAACACCAATACTAATTCCAAAGGCATCACATTCAACTTCGAAAACTTTAGAGAAATCAGGAAGAATAAGTAGAGGGGCATTGGTCAATTTATCTTTCAAAGTATTAAAAGCCGCCTCTTGTGCCTTACCCCATTTAAAGACAACATTTTTCTTTACCAGCTCATTTAAAGGTGCAGCAAGGGTTGAGAAGTTCTTTACAAAACGTCGGTAGAAACTTGCAAGTCCATGGAAACTCCTCACCTCACTAGCATTCTTAGGTGTTGGCCACTATCGAATTGCCTTCACCTTCTCTTCATCCACTCGGAGGCCATCAGTACCTACAACAAAACTAAGAAAAACAACAGAATCCAAGTAGAAAGAGTATTTCTCTAAATTTGCAAAGAGTTTATTTTCTCTTAAAATATCAAACACAGAATGCAAATGCTTAGCATGCTCTTCTAGATTCTTAGAAATCACAAGAATGTCATCAAAATACACAACAACAAACTTTCCTATGTAAGGGCGAAACACATGATTCATTAAGCTCATGAATGTACTAGGAGCATTAGTTAAGCCAAAGGGCATAACAAGCCATTCATACAAACCAAACTTAGTCTTAAATGTAGTCTTCCACTCATCACCCTCTTTTGTTCTAATTTGATGATAACCACTCCTAAGATCTATTTTTGAAAACAAGTAAGCACCATGCAACTCATCAAGCATGTCATCAATTCTAGGAATGAGATATCTATACTTAACAGTGATTTTGTTGATGGCTCGACAGTCCACACACATCCTCCATTTGCCATCCTTCTTTGGCACAAGTATTACTGGAACAGCACATGGACTAAGGCTTTCTCTCACAAACCCCTTTTTCATGAGTTCTTCCACTTGCCTCTGAATTTCCTTAGTCTCTTCTGGATTTGCACTATAAGCAGGTCGGTTAGGAAGAGATGTTCCAGGAATAAAGTCAATCCTATGTTCAATGCCTCTTATGGGAGGCAAGCCATCCGGTACCTCTTACAGAAACAAGTCTTTATATTTCTGCAATAAACTCAAAACACTAGAAGGAAGAGATTCATCAAGGTCACTAAGGGTTAGATAAACATCCTTATACAAGAGTACAAAAGATGTCTCACTACATAAAACCCTCTTAATCTCTCCTCTACTGGAAAATAATGTTACTTTCTTTTCTTCACTCTCTTGACTTTTCTTTTCAGTAGCTCTCTTTTCTTTTCTCTCCATTTCACTTTTTTTTCTTTCTTTCTCACGCACTTTCTTTTCTTTCTCTCTTAACTTGCATTCTTAAGTAATTCGCTTTTGATCTTCATATGCTTGCAAGGGTCTGAGAGGGGTTAGCATAATGGTTTTCTTATTAAACTCAAGAGAATACATGTTGGTATAACCATCATACTTAACTTTCCTATCAAATTGCCAAGGTCTACCCAATAACAAGTGTCCAGCATACATAGGAGCTATATCACACAAAATCTCATCATGGTAACTTCCTATGAAAAATGCTACAACAACTTGTTTAGTAACTTTAACATCCCTATTATCATTGAACCATAACAAATTATAAGGAGTGGGGTGTCTTCTAGTTGGCAAACCTAGCTTTTCAACCAACAAGGTACTAGCAACATTAGTGCAGCTCCCATTATCAATGATAAGGCTACATACCTTGTTGTTAACAAAACACCTAGTGTGAAAGATATACTCTTGTTGTTCTTTTTCAAGCTCCTCTTTAGGTTGAATGCTAAGAGCATGCCTTAACACTAGAGCCTTACCAATCACAGCTTCAGCTACCTCCACATCAGATTCATCACCTCCATTAGAGCTTAACTCAGCTTCCACATCTTCATCACTGCTGCTTTCACTAGTAACAACACCATTCTCAAACAAAATCATAGTCCTTTTATTTGGACATTGTGAAGCAATGTGACCAAAACCTTGACATTTAAAGCATTTAATTTTAGAAGAACTAGAAGAAGATTTAGGTTCAAATTTACCTTTAGAAGTAGGTGTTTGCATCTTCATCTTATTCTCCTCTTTAGGCTTGGTCTCTCCCTTAAACTTGAAAGAGGACTTGAAGTCTTTGTTAGAACTAGCATGTGATTTCAATTTCTGTTTTGTCTTAAAATGCTTCTCCACCTTAATAGCTTTATGCAACAACTCCTTCATATCAAGGTAGTTTTGCAATTCAACTTCTGCAGCAATTTCAGGGTCTAAGCCACCAAGAAATCTTGCCATTGTAACTTCTAAATCTTCCTTAATGTCAGCTTTGATCATGGCAATTTGCATTTGCTGAAAATATTCTTCCACAATCATAGATCCTTGTTTGATTTTGTGGAGCCTCTTGTGCACATCCCTATAGTAATGGGTAGGGACAAATCTCTTCCTCATGAGAGCCTTCATTTCTGGCTAAGACCGAATTGGACCCTCTCCAAAATGCCTTCTACTAGTGGTTAATTGATCCCACCATAAGCTTGCATAATCTGTGAACTCCAAAGCAGCTAATTTTATTTTACTTTCCTCTGAAAAAGATTGGTAGTCAAATAAAAACTCAACTTTTCTTTCCCATTCAAGATATACATCAGGATCAGCTTTCCCTTGAAAGGAAGGGATTTTCATCTTGATGTTACTAAAGGCATCTTTCTTTCGAGGGGGAGCTCTCCTAACTCTTTCATGTTGGCTTTCCTCCTCAAAATCAGATTCATCTCCTCCTAGAACAACATTTTTACCATGCCTTGCCTTGCTGTTGGAAGAAGAAGAATCCATTTGATCCAACCTAGTATTTAGCCTCTTGAATTGTTTTTGAACAGATTTGATGAACAATTTAAGGTCAACTTGGTTATCCTCACTTTCAGACATGATTGGTACCTGAAATGTTAGTAGTGAATAGCAAGAAAAAGGACCTGACTACTCCCTCACGTGTTTCACTCTAAATGATGCAAATTCACTCGTGTTTCATACTTGTAATGACTTTTACAATGATGAAAACACTCTTGCCTTTTTCCTCTCAACTTGCTTCCTATAGTGTACTGAATTAAATCCAACAAATCAAAAGAAGTAGCAACTGAAGTGGCAATCTCAAATTAGAATTCAAGATACAAAATTCTCAAAGAGACAACAAAAGTCCAATATTTTAAAGAAAAAAATCGTAGGTGCAGCCAATAGACAATATAGCAAGTGACTAGGAAAGGAAATCAAGACAATGAATTTATGGAACAAATGGTGTGTGGCAGATTATGGGAGATCAAATGGTTAAATGATTAATTATTAAGAGGAAAGGATGGAAAGAAAATTGGAATCTGAAATCAGTAATGAAGCAATCAGAAATTTGAAATTTAGAATAAGGTGAATGAATGCAAATTTCCTTTTATGAATTGTGCACAATATGACATTTAATGACCAGATCAACTCAAGGAATCAGAAATGGTAATTCCAAGAATAGATGATCTTTAGCAATTGCAATTCAAGTTAACAATTTAAAATTTACAATTTCCAGCACAACTTTCCTTTTCACAGATTCTGACTTTTTTTTTTTTGCAACTTTTCCTTCTTTTCTTTTCTTTTTCCTTTTTTTTTTTTCACTGTAATATACTCTCTTTTTTTTTTGAATCTAAAAGGTGCTGAAATTTGCAAACAGAACACAGGATTTCTGAAAGATCAGAATGACATGCACGAAAGAAATAGCTATAACTTGCTCTAGAAAAATTGGATTGACGTGATTCCAAAACAAGCAGAAAGAAGAGATCTTGGGACACAAGAAAGACCTATTAAACGTCCAAAAACACGAAGGAAAACACCAGAAATAGTCGCACAAAAATTAGGACGAACAGAAAAGAATCAGACGAAATAAGGGAAAAGAAATAGCTATAACTTGCTCTACAAAAATCGGATTGACGTGATTCCAAAACGAGCAGAAAGAAGAGATCTTGAGACACAAGAAAGACCTATTAAACGTCCAAAAACATGAAGGAAAACACCAGAAATAGCCGCACAAAAATAAGGATGAACAGAAAAGAATCAGACGAAATAAGGGAAAAAAATAAGGAAAAAGTGGATGAAACCAACCTCAACCAATGCTCTGATACCAGATGATGTGAGACTCCGTAGAAACTCGTTCTAAGAACCCTAAATGACACAGATCAGTGATCGAAATTTGGCATACAACACAAGAACAAGCAAATAGATAGATTAGGATAACAAGCAACAAAGAACAAAGAAAGGAACCAAGAAGAAGAAAGAATAGATATTAGTCAATGGAATTGAACCCTAAGAGAACCCATCTTTTAGAACCCTAATCCGAGACGCCACAAAGGAAACCACTCCTCTGATAAGTCAAAGATTTTCTCCAGCACACAGGCCACAAGAGAAACCTCACAAGTCAGAAAAGATTCTGAAAAGAGAATTCATTCAATCTGCCAATTCTTGGAGTACAAGTGGGCCTTATATAGGCATTTGAAAAATAAAACCCTAAACACAAAATAACTCCTAGGTGGCACCTTTTACATGGCGGGAAAATAAAAGAAATTTAAGTCTGGACAAATTCACCAAGAATGGCGCCTAATAAAGCTAAAAAAATATAAAACAGAAATAATCAAATTAAAACAAAATAAAACTAAAAGAATTTTGTAGAAAATGGCTAGGCTCCTTCAATTAAGCTCCTTTCGGGCTTGGGCTAGCATCTTGTAGATATGAAATAATTTTCATGCCATTTTGTTCCTTTTGGGCTTCATATTCAACTAAGACTATGGGCTCCAAGTTCATTAGTTTTTGGATCACTCCATTCAAGGCCTCCTTCATAGCTTTAACTCTTGATCTTGTGCATGGGCCTCCCATATCTTACAATGGATCTTTAATTGGCCATTTTTTAGAATTACATCCAACCCTTTTGTTTTCAAGTTCTTGATTTTGTTCAAGCTCTTTCAAGTCTATTAGCTCACCTCCATCATAAAGTTTCTTTGTGTTATATTTTTATTGAAGAAGGTGATTGAAAACACTTAAAAAATTTTATTAATCTTTTTTCAAAATCTAATTATGTGCATATAGTAAAATTGAAACTTATTTGTAAATTAACAAAAAAATGCATATAGATAATTATCATTGACTTGGTTTATTTAAAAATAAGCAAATTAAATTTGTACAAGACATCTTTTTCTCCTTTAGTTAGGCTTGTTAAAGGAGTGACAAACTTTAATTTAACATCTCGAGGATTACAAAAATTTTACAAAGTAGGGGCATCGAGAAATTTTTGATAGACTAAAATTCTAATTTGGTCCCTCATAGATGAATATTCTAAAAATGGCCCATTATAGATGAAATCACTATCAAGTTGGTCCCTTTCTGTGTCAACTGTTCCAAAATTTAACCAAACGCGTGGTGTGGATTGTTAAACAACATGGTAACATTATATGCCATGTCGTTCTTCTGTGTTCCAACCATTTAAAAACATAACAAAATGTATGATGTGGACCATAAAACCTGACGTGCCAATGTTAAATGTCAAGTTAGCCTACTTTTGGCCCCTGTTGTTCTCATAATCAAAATTATTGCCTACTTTTGGCCCCTTTTGTTCTCATAATCAAAATTATGCATTTTGGAATTTTTTTTGTCTTGATCTTCTATTGATTGACTGCAAATACCCATATTCTGCTTCTTTTTGCTTTTTGCCCTAATCCTACGATGCCACAACCTCTTTTCTTTTTGATATTCTTAATTTTATAGCTCATGGAAAGGATAAAATATGCTTAGAAATTTACATAGTGAGATATACTATAGCCTCTAGAATTGATCAATAAACTTCTATAAAAGAAATATATTTATACAAGGTCAACTAATTCTGTCATTTCTTTTGGTTTGTAACAACTTCCATGGCAACAAAAACCCCAATTGAAAAACCTCTCAAATTTTCTTCCTTAGAAAAAAATCCAAGAGCTCCCCCTTGTTTTTGAAAAATTCTCACTCCATATCTTGAATTCACATGACACTACTATGCAAAGAATTATCCCTTTTTGTAGTTTGAAGAACCTAAGCCTCCATCATCCCCGAAACATTCATCTAACCTCAAAATATAAATCATTCAACCTCTTCCCCAAAAGCTACAGTGCTTTTTTTTTTTTGTTTATTGGTATTTATTTTAGCCAATCAATGGAAGGCTAAGAACAGAAAAAGAACAAAAAACCCCCCTAAAGACACAATTTTGATTACGAGGAAGAGGGAAAAAGTAAGTTCACCTTGTCATTTAATGTGGACACATCATATTTAATAGTCCACATTATACATTTTTGTTTTGTTTTTAAATGGTTGGCACTTGAAGAAACCAACTTGATAACGGTTTCATCTACAAGGAATTATTTTGAGAACAACACAATTATGACATGCCAAACTAAAAAACCTTCATTTTTTAAAGGATTAAAAAAGAGGTTTTAGTAGGCTAACTTGATATTTAATGCTTCTTTGTTAGTGTTTAACGGTCCACATATCCCACTTTTGGTTAAATTTTTAAATGGTTGGCAAAGAGATAGACCAACTTAATTTATAATGGTTTTATATGTAAGGGACTATTTTGAAAAGGAATATTTATAAGGGATAAAATTGAAAAATCCCTATCTGTGTGAAACCAAAATGAGACTTTAGTCAATGGTTAATAGTTGTAAGGGACAAAGTAGAAGGAAAACAAATATGCCATTAAGAAAATGAGCAGTTACACAAAGCTATAGTACTTCCAGTTTACATCTTGTGGATGCTTAATTTTATAGGAAACCTTCACTACCCAGAGTCAGTCGATCCTTGGAGTAATTGACCTGGATATTTCTGGGCAGACATGAACTCATGAATCCACTATCCAAAATCCTATCTCCTTTACCACCCCAACAGAGTTTAAAAACTATACCCTCCTCTTTTCCTCCCAAGTTAATCGCTTGTAAGCTGGATTGAAAAATGTCTTTCAGCCATTTCTCAAACAAGCTGTTAGTAAAAGAACCACACCCAACACTCATATCTTCTATCACCTTCTCTTCTAAACTAAAATTCTCCAAGCATTGCTTCCCACAAACCTCCTCAAAACAACTTCTGATCTTCGATGAAAAGAACGTTTCCATCTCCCTTTTGTCCCGACCTGGATTTCGATTGAACACAAAGCGATTCTCAATTGAGTCAAGAAACACATTTGTTTCTCGTGTCAAATCGCTTGAAATGGTACTGCTTCCCCCTGCCTTGTCTTCCCTATCAGCATCGTCTTCGTCAGCTCTTATGTTCAGATCGAGTGTGTTAAAGCTTGATTGTCTTGAAAAGTCTTTCTTACGGTTCCCTTGTTCAGGAAACAACACCTCCTCTTCTTTCTCTTCAATTCGGGGTCTTTTCAACTTGGTCAGCAAATCCCATTCAGCCTTCCGCTTGTGGTGCAAACTAAGTTTCGTTTCACTGATTACTTGCAACACCAAGCTGACCACAGAGTCGTCCTGACTCTGTTCTTTCGAGAAGCCATTGTTAGTCAATATGAATATTGCCTGTCCTGGCTTCTCCTCTGCGCTGAAATCTCCTAACTTTCCTGTTTCAAATCCATCCATAAGGAATTTTTTTAACTGGGCATCTGCAAAATCAACATTTTCTATTAATATGACAAGCTGTTCATGGGTCTTCAATGCTCTGCTCAGCATTTCAGAGTGTGGGGATACTAAAGTCTCCTTCTTTCCCACGTCCAAGTTGAGTAGGAGATGAGGTGAGCCAAAAACTGATTCTGCGATAGCTCGTGCCAATCTTCTTTTCCCAGTAGAGTCATTTCCCTGCACATACAACCAAGAACTACTATTTTGCTTTGCTGATTTTGAATCAACGAAGAAGCTCTCTGCTATTGAAGAAAGTAGTGTTTCAGACTGCCATGGCACATTCTCCTGCAATAGTTCACAAATATGAGCTCGTCGCAGTAGTGTTGTATGATCAGTTATATTTTCCACCGTTTTCCCCGAATCACCGAATGAGGAATTTCCAAGAGCAAGAGTAATCTTTACTTCTTTACCTTCCGTGCCCTTGAGAGAATCCAAGCTCGGCTCAGTTGCTTTGTGCTTTTGAGTTTCGTTGCCGAAATTGAACTCAATGGTGCAAGATTGTTGCCTCCGAAATCGAGGTTCAAGATTGCAGCTACTATAACTGGGTTTAGCGATGGAGTCTGCGAAGCAAATGGAACTTGAATCTGTTGCGATACTATTACTACCTTGGTCTGGCCACCAGGGGTATGTTGAACCATAAGGGTAGATCTTTGCATTTGAACTGTGATTGCTGTAGGGAGTGTTGTTCCAGTGGTTGTTAGAATGCTTGCTTTGGTGGAGACAGTGGCATAGTCTATTCCATTTTCTTCTCAATTGGGTTAATTCATCCTGAAAACATGAAGTTATCCATAAGCCACTACTTCTCAATAAATTAATCTTTCAAAGGACTTAATTTCAAGAAAAAAAATCTATTTTAGCCTCTCGACTAAAGCTTAATTACCAATTTGATACTTAAGCTTTAAAATGTACCCAAATTTACCTAAACTTTAGATTGAAATAAAATCTAGTTCAACAGAAAGTTAAGTCAAACATTAAGAGCATGTGATCTCTTCTTGTTAATTTCAATTGGGATTTGATTTTTTTTATTTTAGTCCAAATTTAGAGGGAGTGTTTTGCGCAAAATGAGATTTGCTACCTTGTGATGGTCTTCGGTGCTGTGAGACTGAAGCCAGGAAGGTAACAGTTTCTTCTGGCCTGGTTTGAACAGATGAGCTTCTTTCTCGTAACTGGAGGCACATTCTACACAGCAAGTAAGCTTATCCTGCTCCTCCTTGTCATTGAAGGGCTTTGAATCAAGGACACTGCAAATTCATTGCACAACCTCCAATAAACATCCAAAATTAGACAAATAGACATCTTTGAATATGTTCTGCTTCAGAATCTCACATGATCGATTCTTATCAGAGTAATTCATTCCAAAATCTACCATAATGAGCCCTTACTGAGTGAAACTCAAACGTTTGACACAAGACATTTACAAAAATTTTAACTCTTCCACTCTTAATTTCTGTCAGTAAAATATAGTTTCTCCCAAAATATCGTGTGAACGTGTAATGTCAAGAAGTAACATACTGACCAAACAAAGGGAAAAAAGGCACTGCATTGCTTCTGTCCTTACCAAACAACAACACTTTTGACAGTATGTACTGATCAGCAACAAAATGAAAAACAAATTAAGCTTCAAGTAGCGACATCACAAGATAACTGTCTAATGATTACATTTCCTTTTCCCTTTCTTTGACATTAGAATAGAGCAACCGAACTGAGCAATTAAGAGATAGATTACCTGGAAGCATGGAGACTCAAACCTAGTGCACTTGATGATGGAACAGGAACAGCCTGCAGAGCCCAGTGGGTTTCAAGAGGTGGTTGCCTCATTTGACACCTCATGTATGTTTGACAACTTGCTGTGCCCATTAGCCATACCTTATTATTATAAGCCTTTGAGCTGCTTCCATAGTCACAGAATAACTTTCCTATTTCCGCAACTAGATGTTCAACCGGAGAGTATCCTTTATTTTTTTCACTCAGATTTGGATCCTCCACTGTCCATTTCAGGTCTCCGATATACACAATAACACCCCCTCCTCCCAATGATGCAACAGAATCCACCTTCCTTTTCAGTTCCGAGAGGCTCATTTCAACTTGTTCTCTTTTCATAAAGCTCGGAGAAGAAGATACAAATTGAAATTTGATGAAACGGGTTAACTTCAGCTCATCAGGAACCTCTACTCTCTCGAACCTTCCCATCAGATCTCCCACAAGGCCTTCAGTTATGCCCACAGAGTCACCAACTATCACGGTGTTCTTCCTCTTGTTCCTGAGCAGGATATCCAGCACCAACTTTATATCTTCATTAAAATTAGAAGAGAACACTGCTGGGGCTCTCTTCAGAGGAGAAAACAGAACAGGATTGCGGTCAAAAGAGTAAGGTATTTCACTGGTGGGAGAAGGTGAACAAGGAGAAGAGAAAACACCACCAGAGCTATTATAACACTGGAAACCAGAAGAGGCTGAAGAGTCATCTAGATTGTTCTTGACAGCTGTACTAGAGAAGCCAGCCTCTCTCATGACCCTACTAACACAAGGGTCATCCAGGATAGATATTATAAGCTGTTCAAGCTCAACCTTAGTGGTAGTCAAAAGTGGCTGTTGCTGTTGCTCGATGCATCGCCTTCTATGGTGAGCCTGTGCTCTTTTCAAGGCGGCAACGAGAGCGTTGGAAAGAGAGGGCTGGTGGGAGTGGAGGAAGGAAGGAGCGGGTGTTGTTGGGAGCCTATTGAGGGCGACATTGACGCAAAGCTCAAGGGCTCTGCATTGGAGAGGATAGGACGACAGCATTTGGAGGTGAGGCTGAGACTTGAGGCAGGCCCTTCTCAGGGAACTGGAACGGAAGGTGAGAAGAGTGGCGGCCACATGGAGAGGAGTGAGCTGGGCGTGACCCCTCCGGCGAGCCAACCCCAAAGAGTGCTTCAGCACCGAAGCAGCCTCCGCTGTGAGGGTCTGCGGCAATCCACAACCTCCTGAGCGCATTACTTGAACCCAAACCCCACCCCCCACACCACCCAAACGGCCTTCTGCTTGCTTCACAGCCGCACAATACTTCTCTTCCTTCGTTCTCTATTCTTAACCCAAAAACAACCACCCCACCCACTTCTCTCAAGGATGAGGAGTTACCCTTGTAAGCTCAAACAAATTCACAAACACACAGAGAAAGAGAGAGAGAGAGTTGAGTTTCACAGAGAGCTTAGGGCATGTAGTGAAGCTTTAGAGATATCATCCTAGGCCTCGCTGCCTTCTTTATACTTCTTTCTTGTCACTGTTTTTCCTTTTTTTCTTTTTTTCTTTTTTTTGGGGACAAATTAACAATTTCATCCCTAAAACGTATAGCTTGCAAGGCTTAGTTTATAATTTATTCCTATTAGTCTCTCAAAATTTATAATTTATTACAGGTTTTTTTTAGGTAAAATAACTTGTTACATGTTAATTTTTTTATTGGACCAAATCATACAGTTATTCCGCTGCTTTAAAAACTAATTTAACATAAATATATATCGAATTACAAACTTTGACAGACCATCGAAAAAAATTGAGGGGCCAAAGAGGCAACCTAAGAGGTACATCTTCCAAGACTAAAATTGTATATTTTCTCTCTTAATTTTTTCATTGTCCTTTGGTTCTAGTTTAAAGAGGCAGCTTTTGCTTACCTTTTATTTCCACTTCATTGCTCTCCCCAGTTTACGGTTAACGCTGCAGCGCATTGTCGTCTATCTCCATTGTCAATATGTTCCTGTAATAAACTGTATTCTGATCACCGATACGTGATTACTACTACTACTACTACTATTACCTTTTTTTTTTTAATAATCATTTTACGATCTTCTGGACTTGCAGTTGAAAATACAAATCGGCGCCAATAGACATATAGGTAGAATTTTAACTGCATCGATGCGGCATGAAAAGGACGAAAAGCTGAAAGATTGCAGTATCATCTGCTCTAATATATATATATATATATACACATATAGCAATATGCATGCATGCTGATCAATATCATATTATTAAGAGCCAGGAAAAAAGTAGTTAATTCTATTTATTAGAAGATAAATAAGGTCTTGTTGCTGTGTTCTATTCATGCAAATGATAGAATCGGGCAGCCAAAACTCAAAATTTTACTCGAATCGGCGTAATTTTCTTTTTTTTTTAAATACTTAAATAAGTATGTATATAATGTATCATGTGATTATATAGTGACTCACTAAACACACATTGCATGTAGTTGAGCCTCCTAGCACATCTAATTTAGTGAAATTTGATTGTTGATTATGCAATTATACTGTAAATCATATATACCTAAATACCTAAATATTTTTTTTAACGCACCTTCCTTTGAATGGACAGGCAAGGCCAGCAGAAATTCAAAAAAAGTACAAAAGGGGAAAGGTTGAAAGAAGCTGGCAGTGTAATTAAAGATAAAAGGGAAAGTGGTATATTTATCTGCTTCTTTCAATAGTTTTTTCCTTGCTCATTTATGTGAATGTGTACAGCTACATTAATATTGGGAGGCTGTCAAAGAGAGAGAAAAGCAGAGTCTCTCTTCACGCCAATCCTCGTAGGGAGACAGCATATTATTCCCCAACTAGCCAAAAAGCAACCCTCTGTCTCCTATCCTACATTGCATTATTGGCTCTTTTTCAGCCTCCTCTCTTCTCTTCCTCCTACATACTGCAATCACCTTTTGTCTTAATCTCATCTCTAATTTCCAACCACCCACTTAACCAAAAAAAAAAAAATTGTGTTACCAGGTAAAGGAAGCAAAACTGAAATATACTGTTATAATGGACACAGAGTTGTGTTCACATTTTGTTTACGCAATTCTCATAGCATCATTTGTTGTCGTTTAATGGAAACGTGAAGACATCTTCTGCAGGAGTTTAATTATGAACTTTCAATAAGTAACTTTCTGACCACTTACTTTCATGTTTTACTTTACCAGTCAAGATTAGCTCTCTCTCTCTCTCTCTCTCTCTCTCACACACACACACTCTTGGCTGGTTCGTTTAATTATTTCTTTTCATTAGTTTATAATTTGGAGATATAATCTTTACTTTATACTCTGATGCATATACAAAAGGTACAATCTCTTGCGGTTTTATTAGGGCAAATATATTTATATCTATAGTACTTTCTTCTCACATTCTTAAAGAAGAGTCTATATGTTAGCTAGCTAGCTTAATCTGATTTTAATCGAATTTACCTTCAGATAATCAACTCGGATGAGAGTTTTTACTTGTGTACACTCAATTCATGCTGCCTAAATTCCATGGAACACGTGGCATGCAGACTTGATGACGGAGTCTTAACAAATTTTTATATATGAAAATATAATCTAAAACTCGATTGGTAATCGAGTTTAATAACAAGGATGTAGCTACCTCTGGTTTATAAGATAAAGGATTATAGCAGGAAGGGAAACAATGTTTTAATCAAAGAGCAAATTCAAAGAGAAAAGGAAAATATAGTAACAATAGAGACCATATATATAGGACTCTTTATAATTTAGTTTCTTTGAAACACTTTTGAGTTATTACTTAAGTAGACGGATGGTGAAAATTAAATGAAACAATTGTACAATTAATTGAAGTTTAAAAATTTGTATTTAACATAAATTAGTATCATTTGATTTTATATCCTTAAAAATACTGGTAATAATACAGTTCAATAAGTTAGATTAAGTTTCAAATAATGAAATTAATTATATATCACGATTAATTGTAAATATTGATTAGTCTAATTGTTATCTCATTTACATGAACTAAATATAACGTTACTTATTATTGGCTACATAGATGATTTTTACAAAATATTTATCAACAAAATCTCATAAACTTACGTCTAAATTAGTTTTTCATGAAGTTTTCCGAATTCTGCATTCTGGGCTTCTAACACATAAAAACTCAATTTGATGCAAAATAGTTTCTCGGAAGGCAAGAATAGAAACTTTATCCAACTGTATAAGAAGGAAGCATATGAGTCCTCACGTAGTAACATTAATTTGAGCCCTGCAAAATTCGAAGCACGATGTGGATATTAATCATTATAAACTTTATTTTGAGATCATAATTTAAAAGGAAAAAAAAATGAAAGAGGACAACAAAATTAATAGCACTGAGGAAGCTTTGATCTTGGAAGCATTATCGCGTCGATTCCAAGACTAGGATCTACTGAAGAGAATCCACTGCATTAAAAGAAGACCCCAAAAAAAAAAAAATTCTGCTAAATTAAGAAGAGCTTAAGAACTGAAACTTAATTACCTTAGAATTGCAAAGCTATTTCAAATTAAGTTCAAAGGGTTATGAGATGAGTAAAGTGGATATATATGCGTTGCGTATATCCTCTTATATTTTTTAGCCTCCACTATATATATTTTTCTTCTTCTTTTATAATATTTTAAAAAGAATATTATCAGAGTAATTATACACAGTCAAACTGTTCCTCGAAAGTTTAAACTTTTGAGAAGAAAAAACTTACTTAGCACAAATCTTTTGCAGTCAAATTAAGTCACAGAGGTTATTACTTCGCTGAAAGCTGATTTATAAAATTTATTCAATTAATACTCTTTTAAGGAGTTTAACGACTCTTGTCACTTACATCTACTCATGATTAAAGGCTTCGTATCATTAGATTGCTTCAAGAAAAAGATAGAACAGTGAGCTACATACACATACCCCCCCCCCCTCCCCCAATAATATGTGATCAAGTGGGGGCACTTATATTTGTTCTTTTGAGCACTCTTTTTATCTCTTTCTTCTAATTAAAAATAAATCACCACTAAATGATAATGATGAGAGGCTCATTTTGTGGTCATCAAAGGCCGATCCTTTAACAGAAACGATACGGGATTGAATCATGATTGGAACATTATGTTTCGAAGTTCAAAAAGTGAGGAAGACAGAACAGGAGGATTTCTCTACTAAGAAGAAAAGGATCTCTTTTGTGGATTAATTGTGAATGTTTAGTACTCTTTATGAAAATGAACGCTACATCTTTGGACTAGATCGAATTATTTGGTTTGCATGTTCCCTAACACATTTTCAACAAAGCAGGAAAGTGAAAATTAGAGACTTCTTTAACTGAAACACATCAGCCCCACGTTACAAAAGTCTAAACAGGCATATATAACAACGTTTTACCACAAGAGGTCATAAAAAGGCAAAATATTCACATTGAATTTTACAATTAATTGAAAAAATCTCGGTATTTAAGTGTTTACTATTATATTTTTAACTAAATTATAATGTGAAAAAAATATTGTCGGAAAAAAGGAGATGCTTACTGATTTAAGAAAAAAATTCATATATTATGTATTTATTGTAAACTTTTATGAGCACAAATTTAAAAACTGCATGCAAGTCTTGTCCTTTACCACTTCATAATTTTGTGAAAAAGGATCACATCACAGCTGGGATCTTAGGTTTGATTTTAAAATAAATAAATAAATAAGACAAGCTGATCAGGTGCTTAAGCCGGGAGCTTACCAATGGTATAAAGTCAAATTATTTGCTGGCAAAATTGAGAGTTTAAAACCTTCATCATGATCAGTTGATCTTTCTAATTCTTTGTTTAGCATATAATCAGCTAGCCAGGTTCAGCTTTATATACGGCAAGAGAAAGCAATAATAAATCTGATAAAAAGGAAATATTGAGAACCTTACTTAAGAAGAGCAGTTGTGGACTTGAGTTTTGTTTAAAAAGGAAATTTCATATATACAAATTCATATTGGCACGTACAGATTAGATATCAACATCTATCAAAAGAAGAAAACTTACATTTAGGTTTTAAGATATTTGTTATAAAGTTTTTTAATTAAATTATAATATATGAGAGTTTTTTGTTTTTAGAGAAAGCTAAGGATGTGAGACTGCTGAAGTTAGACAAATTGTCGACATGTTATTTAGACACTTATTGAGCTGCATATAAGCTTTTTCCAAGTCAAATGGTGTTTGTTAGTATAAACACCAAGCTTAAGATTAGATGTGATACTTCCAGCATCCTGCTATAGGTACCAGAATATAGGTTTCTAATTCTAAATCTCCTAACAAACAGAGCTATTTAATCATGCCCTTATAATGGTAGGTGGATCAAATGCCTTTGACAGACTCAAGATTCTGTCTCATAAATGATGAATATAATATCCCTTTATCCGTTTCGATGGTCATGTAGAAGAAAAAGGTATCACTACACTACATTTTATAGTGCACATGATGGAATGAAAATTTGGGTTGCTTCCAAGGTACATTGATACGGAGGATCATGCCCTACTCATAAACAAAAACATGACTTCTAGCTTTTTCTAAGTGGGAATGTGAGGGAAAGAAAGAGACAGGAAAAAGAGATGAGAATGCAGGGTGGGGTCCCACCCACATATAGGGGTAATTAAAGGACAAAGAAATCCACAATTTGTAAGGGCCACTGCAGTCGATTCACATATCTCTAGCCTCTGTAAGTTACCAAATTCCCAGTCACACCTGTCTCAAAAAAGTTTGAATAGAGAGATTTTTGGGGAGCTGAAAAGAAGGCCTAGCGTGCAACTTTATACAATAAATGTCCCCAGAAACACATCCTATCGTAGATGAATGATATGATCTCTTTCTCTCTCTCTCTTACTCAGTCGTTTCTTTTTTGGTTTTCTTTTTTCTATCCATAGTTCTCGATCCACTCTGCTTTGCGTTCAAATCATTTGCATAAAAAATTCCAGTCCAATTTCTTCGGGGACTGCAGTTTTTTTTAACCCTCACTTATTGATTATCTTAAAGATTGGGAGGCACTGTGCTTCAGTTTTCCTCGTGTGTGTGAAATATATACCAATTTTGTTTTGGTAAAAGGGAAATTTATCCCTTAACCGAATGGTTGATGCGAAGTTAGAGATATTAGCAAGCACACTAGTCAATAATTGTAAAGTGATTAAATGAGTTTAGATTGTAGATCTCACAAAGAATGGTTTAAGTTAATCTTAGGGTAAACTATTTAATGTTATTTATATTAGAATATACTTCCAGTCTAATTTTCACTAATTAAAAGAATGGATTGTCATGAAAAAGGTAATGCTAGGTAGTTAGTAGACTCGAAACTCAACCAGTGTAAGACAAACAAAAACCAAAAAAAAAAAAAAGACTCAATTAATTCTATGATATCTAGTAAATTGATCATTAACACGTATAGTTGATCCGACTAGGTTAATTTTTCTATCAATCTAGCATACCTTAGTTAACATACACTACAAAAAAAATGGTCATATACCCACAGTTAATTTCCATGGGTAAAGGGTAAAAATCTGTGGGTATAGCTTTACTTGGCTTATACCCACATTTTAAATTTCTGTCAAATTTGCTCTACTTTTACTTACAATTTTTTTGACTATGGGTATAACTATACCCACGATTTTATAAGATGTGGGTATACCTTTACAACTTTTACCTATAGATACTTTATTGTCACTATATCCAATTACATTATTTTCATAAAACCTTTATCCATAGACATTTTATTGTCACTAAATTCTTTACCCACAAAATTTTACTGTCACTAAAACTTATAATGACAAATTGATAAAACTTATACCTACAGATATTTTAATATCACTGAAACCTTTACCTATAGTTGTTTTACTACTATTATTTATAGGTATTTTATTATCACTTAACATTTCAAGCTTATCTTTCAATACATTGGTACTCATTTAATTTACAAAAAAAGGTAAATATAAAAACACAATAAATTTTTAAGTAACTAAAAATTCATTTCATTATATTAAAGAAATTCTAATAAACATCTTCTTACAAAATAAAGAGTCCTTCTATCCACTCTGATACAATACTTTTCCAAATCACAAGATAAAAGAAACCAAAATGAAAAATATACGTCATGTCAATAGGTGAATACACATATCACTACAAAAAAGTAGACATTCAGTGACGACTTTTAGTGGCGACAAAAAAATGTCGTCACTAAAAGTACACAATTAGTGTCGACAAAAAATTGACACTAAACACTGCTACTAAAACATAATGCAGCATTTTGATAGAAGTGTTAGTGATGACAGAAAAAATTGCCACTAAAAAAATTTAGTGACAACTTTTTGTGGCGACATAAGACTGAAATTAATGTCATTACATAAATAATTTTACAACAAACTTTTAGTGGCGACAAGTAGGACTTGCCACTAAAAAATATTTTAGTGGCAACGTTCAGTCGTCACTAAAAAAGGTTGAAAACATTAGCTTACTATAGGGGAACTTTTAGTGGTGACAAAACGTCACCACTAAAAGCTTTTAAGGTTTTTGTGGCAACTAAGAATATTGTCACTAAAAGGTTGCCGTATTTAAATTAATAATATTCTTTTAAAATCTTTTAAGACTTTTAGTTGCGATAATAAGAGTCGCCACTAATACATTATTGACAAAAATTATGATGAATTTTGTGTTTAAAGTTATTAGTGGTAAGGTATATGTCGCGACTAAAATGTTTTAGTGGTGACCTGATCTCGTTGTCACTAAAAGATTGGGTCCCAAGTTTTTTAAATCATAAAAATTTCTGCCAAAACTATTAGTGGCAACTTATTTTTGTCACCACTAAAACTAAACCTTTTAGTGGCGATATTGGTCGCCACTAAAAGAGTTTGTTAAAATTTTTTGCACAATTAAAAATTTGACGCCAAAATTTTTTGAAGCAACATGAGCTTGTCACTGCAAAAATCTTAACAATAATTATATGATGCATAGTTCATATATATATATATATACTTTCTAAAAATAATAATGTGACAAAAGATTATATATAACATGCATATAATATAAGAAACAACAAAATTATGATATATTATTTATATGAATAAATATATTTTATCATTGGTTAGGTTTTTAATTTTTAAATTTTACGCCCTTTGTTTCTATTTTTTTAATAATAATGGAAGCTTAATATAATTTAGGAATAATTGAAGAAGTTGAATGTTAAGTATGTTTAAATTTTTAATGTAGTTAATTTTTTTAATAAGAAATTTGAATCAATTAATTATCTTATATATTAATAACAAATTTAAATCAAGTAATAGTAGAATAAGTCATAATAAAATAATTGTTTATGATGTATAACATAAATACTGAGATTGAACATTTAAGAAATATTATATATTTATATAAAAAAATAAAAATAAATAAAGAAAATTATAACAAAGCAATAAAACAATAACATAAAGCCATGGTTGAAGGAGTAAAATAATAAAGTCAAATTAATGAAATCATGAAAGAAGGACAAAAAAAACTTAAAGTCTGTTTGATTCTGTTTTGGTTTTAATATTTTCAAAATAGATATTTTTTTGAACAAATTTTGAAAAAATAAAAAATCTATTTGAATCCTTATTCTAAAAAATTGATGTTTTCTATTTTTCTTCCTGTTTTTGTAAAACAAAAGTTATAAAACATTTTTAAAATGTTCTATTTTTTTTGGTCCCGAAAACATAATTTAGTTTTTTTATTTGACAAAACACTTCACTAAAAATATATTAGCAAACAAGTTTTTTTATTTTTTGTTCTCAAAAATAGAAAGCTGTTCTGGAAATAGGAAATCAAACAGGCCTTGGGACTCTTTCCTTCAATCGCGGCTTCTAGCAATGGTAAAATGAGAAGAAGATGAATGACATTCTGTAGACTTGGAAGAGTTTTGATTAGATGTTAAATTATTATTAGGCTTTGTAGAACCTAATCAGAAGGAGATTCATTTTGTTTCAATTAATTTCAAACTTTGCATCTTGATGACTTGGTTTTTAATTATTCTTAGAATAAATTGAAAAAGGTCATAAATTAAAAATTTAACTGATCAATGAGACCAATAGATAGAAAGGAAAAAAAAATATTGTATTCACCATATGCATATATCCTTAAAGGTGAAGAATTAGAATTTCATATGTACAATAGGCCAATATGTGTAGATCAAATCTTAATTGTTGACCCATAAATTACTTTATGAAAATGAGCATGAGTACTAATGTCGCAATATAACTACGTACAGATGAAAGATTATTATACACAATATATGTTATCATTTTATTTGCACAACATCCAACAACTTTTAGCCCATTTGAGTAATGCGTCCCATGCAATGCAACAATAGTTGGTATAGATATTGGCTAATTTAGATCCTTTTTATTTGGGAGGATAAATGCATCAGTTAAATTGAAAGAGAGGTAAAGAAGAGGAAGAGAGAGAGTGAGTGATAATGATACACTTTCTCTTCATGTCATTCTTTTTTCTAAAAGTACTTAATGCAACAACGTAGCGATTACTAATTTGTCATTGCAAAATTTTGGTTAGGATGACTTCTGGTGCTTTGGTAGCAACAAAAAATTCATGTTTTCTTTTGTTATGAGGCTTATTTTATTTGACTTAAACTTTTTTCAGTAAAAAGAGTGTAAATGATGTAATACTCGAAGAATACTAATTTCTTTTTTTTTTTTAAAAAAACACGTTATAAGATAATTACATCTATTTATTGAATGAGATATTCAGTTAATTTCTTAATATTTGTTTCTTAATTTCTTTTTTTCCCAGAAGCATAAATTCATTGAAATCATCCCTTTTTAAAAAATTAAAAAACCCTTTAAGTCAGATTCGTTCTAATGGAGTAATTTCTATTTTAATAATTTACAATAATAATTTTTACAAAAATATTTTATAATAGTTATAATGCTTCGTATTATATATATAAATATTTAAATATCTATAAACATATCTATTTTATTTTATTTTCACTATAATTTTTTAAGAAATTTTAGTTTGGTTTCATTTCACAAACACCACAATTAAAGTAATTTGGATCCTTTCCTATATATTCAAAGCACTAATTTGTTAGATGGAGATAGGAAAAAAAAAGTGATACAAAGAAGTGAAAATATATATGAAAATTATTTCTTATTTTTTTCGCCTAGTATTTTTTTTCTTTTTATTTCTCTTTAACAAAATGAAGGTTCACTAATGTTAAATAAAAGTAAAAGTACAAATGCTAATTAAAGATTAAAAAAATTATATATAGTGTTATATTTTTATTATCAAAATTTTTAATAAAAATATAATAAGTAATAATTTTTATAATGTAAATTATATGATTCAAATTTTTAAAAATTTTATTAAACATCTTTAAAGTAAAAGTATAAAAAAGTTATATGAAAATATAATTTCTTGACTAATAAATAATACAATTTCTAACTGAAAATAGTTTAAAGTTTTTTCATACTACGTATCAATGGAATACTATGCCACCTACTTTAGTTTCCCTAATGTAAACCTTTTGTGAGATGCAACCATTGACTCATTCTGCAAAACATATAAATGACTATTTGTTTGGCATTTACAATGAGTCAAGGGAAGACCAATTTATCATGAATAGCATATTGATAATGGTTAATTTATTTATACTTACTCAATTAGATAGATTAAAACTTTAAATTCAATTTGTTAAGTGAGATAAATGAGTTAGCATGATGATGATGATGATGATGATGAAGAAGAAGAAGAAGAAGAAGAAGAAGAAGAAGAAGAAGAAGAAGAAGAAGAGACATTTAAGGTTAAAGGTTGTAACATATCCTATAGTTCTTGAACAAGTCAAAATTGTTGTTCTCATCAACTCTTGCAAATCTTGTTGAAGATTATAGATTTGCAGCACTTGTAACTAAGCTCAACGGTTAGGATAAATAGGTTGTTAACCGATGAACCATAATAGAAACCTGGATAACTTATTGTAGGGATTTGTGAATAGTAATTGTGTAATAAATAATTTCTATTTTTTTCTTTTTTTAACTTGTTAGGGCTAAAGATGAATATAGGAAAAAAATTTCAAAAACAGGTATTTTCATTGTAAAAGAATTACATTTTAAAAATTTTAGATATACCACCTTTAAACACATAACTCAAAGTTACAAAATTGTCTAAATTATATGTACATATATTTATAAATTAGAATTGAAGTAAAATTATAGTTTTAAGTTTAAAGTTAAAGAAATATATTAAATGATATTAAACTTGGAAAATATTATAAAAAAATTATGATGATAAATTTAACTAAGAATATTAAATTATAGTTTTTTATACAAGTCAAATTTTTAGTTGTAATAACTTCAAATTTTAAAAATGTTTAGTATAAATATTTTTAATGGAAAGTCCTAAATTATAATTTGTAGAATAAAATAAAGAGGAAAGGAAGTGGTTTTTTAATACTATTTTTGTCTCTCTTTCTGTAGGTAGATCTAGTTTTCTTGTTTGCTCAGGGGGAAGGGATGCTGTGGAGAAAGAATTTAGGAAATCTTTCTGAGCCTACTACAAGATAAAGAAAGACCCTTTATCTTAAGATCAAAATAGAAATTATGCATCAAAGAAAGAAAAAAAAGAGCAATTAATATATAGAGTCATATTTTTCTTGTTAAAGCGAGATTATGGTGTGTCGTTCTTCCCGTTGTTGCATAGTTGTATATGCCTGCCTTGATGTTGTGTCTGGTTAGGGAAGCTGTGTTTGTTTTGGTCAGGTAGCCTACTTCGCTCTCTCCGTGTGGATTGTTTTGTTAGTTGGTCTATTTACCGTAGTATTAATGTCTCACTGAGCCTGCTAGCTCCACCATCAGCCGCTGCTATGCTTGAGTGCATTAGTTTAGTGCCATCGATTATTGAATTGACTACTTTACTTAATTACTGGCCCCTCTCGTCTAACTCGCTCCCTTTGGTCTCCTAATTTAATAATTTTAAGCCTTTTGTCCTCTTTTTTTTTTAGTTTTTTAATTTTTAATGATAATAAAATCTTAATATAATTTAAGAAGTCAAGAAGTTCAATATTAAATTTTAATCATGGGTAATTTTTATTTTTTAATTACAAATAACTTCTGAAATATTTTAAAAAGCATGTAATTAGTATTTAAAATTTGCAATTCATTAATATTATTTATTTTATTATTTTTTAATATATAAAATTTAAAAAAAATATTTAATTATCATTAGTTTAACAACAGTTTAATCACAGTAAAATTAATGAATGTTGAACTAATGTTTCTACTAGTTTAATAGCTAATCTAGTTTTAAAATCTTTGCCTATTTAATATTTACTCATTAAAATTTAATATTATATGATAAAATTTTTTTAAATTATATATATATATATCATATTTTTTAGAAAACAATTTGATTAAAAATATGAAAAATACTTAATTTAATCCTAAATTTCATCTTTCCCTTTTCTTCCAATTGTAAGTTATATCTGCATTCTCTTTTTCAATACTTGCTCACACCCAAACTCCCCTCTTCTCTATTTATTCAGTTCTTTTTCTTCTTCTTCAATTTTTAGACTTGCATATTACAGCATCTCTCTTAAAGGGCTTAAGGAAGAATGTTCTATTTTGTCTAATAGATATAATGAAGTGGGTGAAAGATCTTAGTAATAGAGTTTTAGGAGTTACTTTTTGATTATTCTTTATCTAGTTTTAGGAGCTATCTAATCATTAATTAAAATTAAATAATAAACTAAATAGATAAGTTTATTATCATTATTTAATTTCTAATTTAAATGATAATTACAAATTAATGAAATAAATGTGTACATCATTGATTGAAATTTAATAATTATCTTATAAAAATAATATTAAAGTAATTTAAATAATCTCAAAGAATATATTTATTACTTAAGTGATATCTTTATTTATATATCAATTATCAATTATTTTTTTGACTTATTTTTATCTAGGTTTATGAGTAACCCAATCATTAATCAATAAGGAAAAATAAACTAAATAGATAGTTTTATTATAATTATTTAATTTCTAATTAAAAAGATGACTACAATTACAAATTTAGAGGGTAAATTTATACAATACTTATTAAATTTTAATAATTAATGCATAAACATTTATATTATTTTATTTTAAATAATATCAAAATATATATTATCATAATAACTTTTTTTTTGTTTCTAGATTAATTATTAGTAGTTTGTTTTCAATTATGCTTCATAGTTATATATATATATATACACACACACACTATGTTTTTGCTAAAAATTTGAGAATAAAAGCTTAAAAATTATAATTTTCATATGATAGCTTTACAAAGGAATTATATAATTACAGGATGAGCAATTATTTAAAGGTCAGCATTTAGAAAAGAAATACAACTACTAAGAGGATTATACAAAACATGAAAACCAAGGGAAAGGAAATTAACAAAATTAGTACATGTGTTATAGTTTACAACCATTTAAGATAAGGTTGATTGTTGTCATCGAGTTTAGCCATAAGCTAATCATTAGTAAAAAAAAGGAAAAAAAACATAATTTTATTTAATTTTTTACTTTCTAATTAAAAAGATAATTATTGAAAGATAAATATAATAGAAATTAAATTACAAAATTCAAATAAAGAGTTAAGGAATATTTAGATAAAGATGACAGAATAATTTGACTATCATTAGATGATGTTTATCATGAGGTATATATTTTTTTAATTTTTTAATTTGTTGTTTATGACTATAAAAAAATAACAACTTTTGATTTTTAAATTTTTATTATTAAATAAAAATTTTAAATTGTACAATTCAAAATAAGGTTAAAGCACAGGCATTACAATGCACAATCATCTAAAATAAGATTGATTGCTGTCATCAAATCTGCTTGCTAACTAATTATTGCCTCTACTACCCATTTTCCATTTTTTTTGAACATGTCACTTGAGTGATTCATTGACTGACTATTTTTTTCTCTTTTTTTTATTTATAATTAAAAATATTATCATTGTTATCAGGTTTGAGTAATTTAAAAAGATTAAATAATACAACTTGTTAAAAAAAATGTAAAAGACATGCATTGAAGTGCATGTTAATTCTTTTTAATAATTGTAATTTAAAAATAATACAAAAAAGAAGCAAGTGCTTCTTTTACATGTATTTTAATTTCTTTTTTATATTATAATTTATATTTATATTTTTTAAAAAATTATATTATATTTTATATTAGTTTGAAATCAAATATACCAAAAATTCCAACAAAAAATCTTCTGTTATAAAATATATTTAACATTTGAGGTGAAATTGAATTTTCTATTTACTTTTAAAAAATCTTCCAATAAAAACCAAATGGAATTTAGGAATTATAAAGAAGCTAGCATTTTGTTTTGGGATAAAACAACAGAATCAAAATATTAAAAAGAAATTATGCTTGTACGTAAGTGTTTTCTTGTTTTTGCCCAAATGATATTTCATTTCAACAAGTGCTTAACAAATCATTTCATTCTTGAAATTCCAATAAAACATGAATTTAATTATAATTATAAATACTGACTTCAATTTAATTAAAAGTATAAAGCAACGGAAATAATATTCTTAAACTTTGGTCCAATGTCAAATCATTTCATCTATATCTTAAATCATTGAATGTAGATTCATAAATTTTTTTTTACTTTTATCATTAATAAGAAAAATGAATAGCTCAATTATTTGATCCTTTCAGCATAACTTCAAAAAAAAGTTTAATAAAACAATATTTATCTATCCTTTTCTTTCTGTCTATGCCCTTGATTGACCAATTTCTCAGTTTAAAAATAATTTATTTCATAGGAATTAAACTAAAAAATTTATATTAAGAGTTAAATATTTAATTGTTAATTCACAAAATAATTACAAATTTATGAAATACATTTGTTCATTACTTATTAAAATTTTAATAATTATCTCTTAAAAATTAATATTACTTTAGTTTAAATAATCTCAAAAAATAAATTTATCACATAAACTATTTTTTATATAATATTTATTAGCAGTTTCTTTTTAATTATTGTTTATCCAGTTTTAAGAATTATCTAATCATTATTTTATAATTAAAAAATAAATCAACTAGATAATTTTAGTATAGTTATTTAATTTTTTGGGGTGAATGGAGGTATAGTTATTTAATTATTAATTAACAAGATAATTAACAATTTATGAAATAAATATATTCAACATTTATTAAAATTTAAATCATTATATAAAAAATGACAACGTATTTGAACTTTAAAAACTTCCATCTTGTAGTCTCATTTTGATCCTCAAAATTTAAATTATCTCATAAAGATAACATAGTTGTCTTCTTTGATTTGGGATTAATGTTAAAGGTTTAATATAGATAACAAATCCTAAATAAAAAGATAAAAACAAAAATATAAAAATGACTAAATTAAATAATTAAGACAAATAAAAAATAACTAAAAATAAAAAAATATATATGTAAATAAATTATTTTCTATTATTAATATTAAATAATTATATTGGTTATATGTATACATATTATATAATTATAAATATTATATATAATTAAGATATATAGTTAAGATATTAGTTAGTCTTTTCTTTATATTAATTAACCTAGATAACATAATCCCAATAATTTTAGATAACTATCTAATAAAGATAATAACACCTAAAATAAAAAAATTTATAAAATGGACTAAATAAAATAAATAAAAATTTTGTCAATGGATTATTATCTATTATTAATATTAATTAATTATATTATTTATATTTAAACATATTATACAATTATATATAGTATATATAATTATATTATTTATATAATATTATTTCTTTAGTGTCTCGACCACCAGCATAGCAATCAACAGCAACAGCAACCAGCGACAGTGCAGTAGCGTCTTCGTTCGCAAAGATAAATCAGCAATTTCACATTTGGGGCTCCTTTGTTCTCGCCGCATTGCTGTTGACTTGGTTTCGAGGTTTCCTCTGCAGTTGGGTAATGGTTTTGAGGTTTCCTCTGCAGTTGAGAAGGATAGGATAGCGCTGAAGAGGCACTTCATAGTGATGAAGAAGCAGAGTTGTTTCAGATCTAAGACGTCGAAGTTCCTTTCCTCTTGCATTCCTTCACACCCTAGTTGTGCTCCTTGCCTCCCTCTCACCGTCGTGCGTTTTTGTCCAGCGATGGCCTTTCCTCCACAGCTTTTCTTCCTTGTTCCCTTCAATTTAGCTTTGTCTCTTTAAGTCAGATCTCCTATTTTGCAAGTTCTGCTACTCTTTCCTCCTTTTAGTATCCTTCTTCCTTTCAATCTCAAGTAAGATCTTTCAATTTCTTTGATCTTTCCCCCAAAAAAATTGTTGAATTTTTTGTATGTTGATGTGTCTATTTCTTTGCTTTCTACTTGATTCGAATTGCTGTAATCTTTCACTTTCTTTGCTTTTGCTCCTTCATATGTTAATATTTGAGTAGATAGAGTTATTAACCTAATCCAAATCTTATATTTACCATTCCATCTGGCCGAGTCGTTAGTGCTTTCTTCACCATAATAAGGAGAAAGATCATAAACTTTCAATGTTTCTGACCCTATTCCCTTTTCAAGATTTATTATGTTTTCAATCTACAATCTAATTTTTGTTTCGCATTATGTCGCATTATGTCGTCCGCTTATTTTAGAGAGTACATGTTTGCTGATGCAGGAAATTTAGAGCACTGCACAAGTATTTGAACCAGTCTCTTGTTATGTTTGGAATTTTAGCTTCTCTGGATCTTTTTGCAAATGACCCTGTGAGAATCAATCTGTAATATTGTTGATTATACTCTGGGATAAAGGGAAAAAAAAGCATATTTTTAATTTTCTTTTCATAGATGTCTTTACATTGGTAGGTTTCCATTACACAGACTTGCAATTGCATATACTTCTTGATACAGTAGAGACACAAGAATGATGAATTTAGAGAGTCTGCTAATGAACAAAGACAATGGTAATTGTGCTTTATACCTTATTATATAGTTTTAATTTTGGTCTTTGGATCTTAGATGCCTGAATTTTAGTATCAATTTTGGTGTGGCTTTATGTTGTAGGCTTGTTGCTATGTAATACAGTTCAATTTCCCAGCTAGTCTTTTATGGATATATTTGTTCTTGCTTTATTTTTCTTACCATATCTAACATTTAACTTCATTAAATTTTTGTCCCCATGTGTATTTATTTTCCTAATTTACTTATGTTCCTATTTTGTGTTCCATTTCTATATATTATGTCTTTGAGTAATAGAGTCCTATATTTACATGCATATTGGTGAAGAGGGTGGCATGTGTCTACACTGTTTGACATTTATAGGACATACTTAGGGTCCTATATATATATACTGTTATTACCTGACAACATGAATGAGCGGTCGTGCTAGTATATATATCAACAATTCTTTTGCTTAAATATATATATATATAGAGAGAGAGAGAGAGAGAGAGAGAGAGAGAGAGGGATTGAATCTCTCCCATCTTTAAGGCTAGCTCTTAAGGAGCCTTTTCTTAAATATTTTTCTTTAATAATAAGGACTTTTTTTTTCTTTAGCCATCTGAGATATATTCTCAACCCTTGAAGTAGATCCTTACTCCAATTTGGGTCTGTGGCCAATGATTTGTTGAATGGCATGCATCAATTCCTCTGCTATTCATTGTGAAGCTTTTCTTGCTGCCAACTATTACTAGGATACTAGTACTATATATGTCAATATTGTTATTTCAATCCTTTTAAATCTACATTGCCATCCCATGTTATTGACATTCTGTAAGCGTTTATTAACATTATAAAGAGCTGACATATGGATTTGAGTAAACAACTATTCTGATCCCAATTATTGGTTCTGTCTTGCATTAATGTACTTTTGTTTGCTTCCCTTTATCCCATCTTAGTATCATTCCAAGGACTACTCTTCTAAAGCTGTCTTGTGCAAGTAGCACAATGTCTTCACCTTCAATTTATTATTATTTACATTAGACTTTATTGTTTACATATAATGTTTTTAGATTCAAGGCACATTGATAGATAGCTTATGAGCAAAGAATCACATACACCCTTGACGATATTTATCTATTTTTATTATGTCCTCCCATTTTTCTCTTCATTAAGACCTAATCCTTTTGTTAAACATACAATATCATGTATCTGTTATTCCACTTTTATATCGGAAGGTATTAGTCACATGACTTTTTTTTTTATTGTAGATAACCTTTCTTTCCTTCTTATTGCAAGTTGATATCTAAATGGCTTATTAATAGAATTTTGAATTTTTGCTTTTAATAATCAGCCTCGTATATTAGTGACTTGTCTAACCATGTAAATGCGGACATGCTTCTGCTGTTTCTACTTTCAGACCCACTGCCTGTTAATGTGGGCATGCTTCCATAGTTATTGTTATGGATATATATACATATATATATATAGATCCATATGTATATAGACACACACACACACACACACACACATACATATATATATATATATCCATATTCACACAGAAGAATTAATGCATTTGTTTCCTTTTCACTTAGAAATTCTTTTGACAATTATTTTGTTCTGGTTTTGGGTGCATATCTAACTTGACAAGCTATCGTTGAATCTTTAATTCCTGCTCACAACTCATTGCAATCACTTTTTGGAGCAAGCAGGTGATATTTTGTTGTTGGTTCATACCTTTCTGATGATAAAATTGTGATTTAGGATATAAATATATATATGGAACTAAGTGCTGAAAAGTTGGCTGGCAGCTGATAAATATGTGATTTAGGACATATATATGGAAGGAGTTTAGTCTTAGAATTGCTTCTTTAACCTAAACGCATGCTAAACAAAAGGGGGGGGGTCTTTAGGCTATTTTGCACTCCACCTAGGTTCATGGACTATAGTAGTTTGAACATGGGTTTAAGTGGATTGAATTCTTCATACTTGGGTTGAGCTTTCTGGGTGTTAAATGTTATTGATTCTATGTTAGAAGCTAGAGCTATGGCTAATTTTGTGGGTATGTATATATTTACCTAGCTACATGCAAATTATGAGATACATACCTAAGCCCAAGGACACTTTTAATAATCTTAAGCAAATATTTATTGTCAAGGCTATCATGAAAAAATCAAATAAAATAAAATAATAATTTTCCTAGAGCATGTTTGACTTTGTATTAGTTTTAATGTTTTTAAAACAGTTGTTTGTAAAAAATATATAAAATTTACGATATGAAATATAATTTTTCTTTATGACAACTAAAATTTCTATTTTTACAATTAAAACTTTTAATGTCTCTTAAAAAAAATGGATGTCAAGTAAATAGTATGGCTGAAAAGGATCCGCTTTCAAATTTTAGCTAAACCATGGATCCAATTCTCAAGGCTTTCATTATTTTACTAACCTTAAATTAATTAATTAAAATTAAAATTTGAATTTTGAAATTCAAAATTATTTTATCTGTTAATATTTATTTTATGGGAAAAGATATAGAAAATGACAATATCACTTGGGTTAGTTATTTTCAATTGTGAAAATTTGAAAGTGGAAAAAAATGCAAAGTAAAAACTAACTCCTAACATACAGAACTCTCTTCGAAGAATGAAATTATAGGAAAATTTCCTCTTCTTTCCTTTTGTTTGCATCACTTTCACACACACTTTTGAGATATTTTATAAACTTCATACTTTTAGAAGATCTAAACTCATAATTTTTATAAGATTATATATATATATAACCTTAAATTAATATTTAAATGGAAAGCTTTTAAATAAACAACTCTGCATTAAACTATATTGAAAACTCGAATTTTGTGATTGGGTTGTTTGATACTTTAGACTGTAGAGCAAATGAAGAGGTTTATTTTATGTGTCATAAATAGGAGTAGAGAATTGGGAGTAAAAGTGTGAGATTAAGACGTGGTAGCTAGGAAGCCAGCGGGCAAGTACAATTAATAAACGTTAGGGCGAAAAAGTTGAGAATGGAAGAAAGAAGTTAAATTTGGATTAAGACAGATGAATATGGAAGAATAATTAATGACGTTGAGAACAAAGCTTTTGTCATCTGATGCTAGATGCCAGCAAGTCATGGGTTGAATAAAGATTAATGAGCAGACAAATTAAAGATGTTTGACAAATGACATCTTAATTAACAATCTAGCTAAATTAAGAATATATTTAATTTGGTTTCATATTAATAATATTATTAAATTATTTATTCATTTAATTAATTAATTATGATTTATTTTTGTCAATATTTAATTATTCTTAATTGAGTAACACATTTTTTCCGTCGATTGGGTAATTTCAAACTTTGCATACCATATACAATTTGAAACACTCATAAGGCATATTAAGTGCATAAATAAATGACATTTTGTTTAGTTATAAGTCAATATTATACATTTCATTTATTTATTAATTAATTAATAAATTCATTTTTTATTTTAGAAGTGGACTCAAATACTATAGAGAATTTGACTTTTGGGGGCGACTAAAATTGCTATAAAAAATCCAAAAGTTAACACTAAAAATTTTTAAGTTGTTCTAAATCGTGATTGATACTTTTGTGATTGAAGGGTTTTATTCACGACAAAAGCCATCACCAGAGATCATATAAAGCTAACACTAAAAAATATTCACGACACAAGATTTTGAGATAATTATGTATCAAACACCTTAACGATTGCAAATGATGATCTTATGTTATCAGAATCGGTTGGATTCACTCCTTGCAGATCAACAATAGCTATCCTTCTTTTATTACTTTTTTTCACAAATAAAGATATAAATATTATTTTTTATTTTATCTACTAATTTTTTAATATATTTTTTGTTTTCACATACTTAACATCCATTTAACTAAACAAATTATATCTTGCCTATTTAGAACACAATTAATATTAAATATAAAAAAAATTTATCTATTTTACTAGATTTATTTCCATAATCATATTTATTAATTTTACAAAAAATAAATTAATTGTTTAAAAATTATTAATCATTAAATCAGTTAATATTTTAAATAATAACTTAATAAAATATTATTCTACATTTGATAATTAACTAAAAAGCTTCCTATACACTAACTAACTACAAAGTTACCCTGTGTAGGAATGCACAGGTAACTGAAAAAGTTTTATGAAGCCCCAAAAAGAAAATTGCTAGAATAATAAACAATAGAAACCAATAATTCTCCCCCGTGTATTAGATGGATATATTAGATTGTGTCATAAGTAAAGCACACAACGTTCTCAAACATATAAAATCATCACTCATGATTGTTGGCACAATAAAACTTCAACACAACCAAATTTATAGCAAAATGACATACTCTATAAGTATATATACAATTAACAAGCCAATACATGTAGATATTTTGTTAAGAATAAAATCGATATGCCCCACCATCCTAATCTGGGACTATCGGCTAACTTCATGCCCTCTGTCTTTCAATTAATTTCAGAATACTGGATGAAACATTTAATAAATTATTAATAGAATAAGATGAGGATGAAGAATATTTAACAAATAATTAGGATTGTGAGTAATTAAATAAATTCCTATGTTTAAAATTTGATTAGTATTTATTCGATTAAGAGTAAAAATTCAAATGTAGTCTTAAAACTGAGGAAACTATCTTTTTCTAAATCACTGATTGAGATGGCATAAAGATAAAGAATATTTAATAAAGTATTAGGAGAAAATGTTTCAGAATAAATTAATAGTTATAGGGTTTTCTTTGTCTATAGTCATTGATTGGGAAGTTTTACCACGTGGGGGAATCTATTAATGCTTTTTTTAGTGGGTTTAAGTTATGTCACATGGGATGGTTTCCTTCCACATGTGTAAAAGTTCTAGTAGGGATTAGTTTTAGGATTTATACGTTGGTAAGATACATTAGGTGAAGTTGAAATGGGTCTAAAAATGTTATGATCTCAACTTTGTTATCATCATGAAAATTTTCTTGCTTCTTTCACACTCAAAGGTTGCAATTATCATCTGATGGCCTACGTAAAAATACTTTGTTATGCTATGACTTTAAGGCTAAATGACTTTGTCTTATGAACTACTTTATGTGGGTGAACCTTATCATATTTAGTTAAATTATTCAAATCTTCTTGGTTGATTGTATACAAAATATGTAAGTTGCAACATACCTACTTGGCTAATTGTGAATAGCTTTAATTCATTTTAAGTAATGAAGTTGTCCCATGTTATGTTGGTATAGGTGTCTGTGAATAGCTTTCAAGCAAAATCAAATATATTAGCTACATATAGGAAATTTTATCTTAAAAAATAAAAGTGTGTTAACATAGGAGGAAGCTTCCTATGGATGCTTGTATTGCACATGTCTATTTTTCTTCATGCCTTAGATTTGCATAGATACACATTTGCTGTAAAGAAGTTATGAAAGGAACTAGTTGTTTGTCGAGTTATAACTACAAACGAGTTATAAGTACTCACTCTGAAAACATTCATGTTGAATTTAGGGATGGATAAAAGTTGAATGCACATTAGGAATAGGGCTGATATGGCATATAGGAAAGGTGTTGATGAGTTTCTCCAATGGGCATTCAACCAAGTTGGGGTGATTGATATGATTTGATGCCCATGTAAGGGGTGTAAGAATACAGTATGGAAGATAAGAAGTGAAGTCAGGGCAGATCTGTTTAAGAAGGGTTTCAATGAAAGTTACAAAGTGTGGGACTCACATGGAGACGACCTAGTATCCTTAGTCCCCTCTAGCATGCAAATGACGAAGCACCTATAGATAATGATGAGGATGATGACATCATTGAAATGTTACATGATGCATTCGGTGAAACATATTTATCTAAGTTGCCTAACTTGCAGGCTAGCCAATTTTTTAAATTGTTGGAAGATGCTCAAACCGAACTCTATACAGGTTGTAATAATGTGACAAAGCTATCTTTCATTGTCAAACTCCTTCATCTGAAATGCCTCAACTATTGGAGTAACAAATCTATGGATACATTGTTAAGTTTATTCAAAGATATCCTACCTAAAGGGGCATTAGTACCTGACAATTACTATGCAGCAAGGAAGGTTATTAGGGAGCTCAGATTGGGTTATACTAAAATTGATGCATGTGAAAATGATTGCATCTTATATTAGCGAGAATACATAAATGCAGAATTATGCCCTAAGTACAACATGTTTAGATGGAAGTTGGATGGTCACAAGGGCAAGAAAGTGCCACGTAAAGTGTTACGACATTTTCCATTAAAGCCTAAGTTGTAACGACTGTACATGGCTCAACAAACAGCTAAAGATATGAGATGTCACATGGAAAAATGAATTGATGACGGTGTGTTATGACATCCGTCTGACTTAATTACTTGGAAATCATTTGATAACTAGTACCTTGACTTCTCTCGTGATTGCAGAAATGTACAAATGGGTCTAGCTAGTGATGGGTTCCAACCTTATGGAAATATGAATACTAATCATAGCATTTGGTCGGTTGTGCTAATTCCATATAATTTGCCACCGTGGTTATGCATGAAGCACCCGTACTTTATGATGACACTTCTTATTCTAGGTACTAAATGCCCTAGTAATGACATTGATGTGTATTTGTAACCCATGATTGAAGAGTTACAGGAATTATAGAACGATGGGGTTGACACATATGATGCCTATTCACAGTCCAATTTTAAGATGCGTGCTGCTATCATTTGGACAATCAGTGACTTCCCAGCGTATGCGAACCTCTTAGGGTGGTCCACCAAGGGAAAGTTTACATACCTTTGTTACTACAAAGGCACATATTCCACTTCTTTAAGGAATAAGTTATGTTACATGGGGCATCATCGCTTCCTTCCTCCCAATCATCCATGGCGCAATAATAAGAGGGCATTTGACGGGAAAGTTGAACATTCACTTGCACCCTTACCTCTTACTAGTGAGGAAGCACTTATACATCTTCAAGCATTGGGAGATGTGAGTTTTGGAAAAAGCTAAAAGTGAAAGCGTTTCCCCACCAATGATACTTTCAATTGGAGGAAGAAGAGTATTTTCTTCAAATTGCCCTATTGGAAAACTCTTCTGTTCTGACATAACCTTGATGTTATGCATATAAAAAGAAATGTGTCAGATAACATAATGTCAACATTGATGGGTGTCATTGGAAAGACCAAAGATACACTGAAGAGTCGATATGACTTGGTTGATTTAGGGATTAGGCAACAATTGCATTACATAGAAGATGGTAACAAAATCCTGCTTCCAACAGCATGCTATACATTGTCAACACAAGAGAAGGCAAAAGTTTGTGACTTCTTGGCTAAATTGAAGGTGCTTGACTCCTTCTCTTCAAACATTTCGAGGTGTGTCAATGTCCATGAGCGAAAAATCTCTGGGTTGAAATGTCACGACCACCATGTATTATTGCAAGACATATTCCCACTTGCAATACATGGCTTGTTGCCTAATGAAGTGTCAGAACCTATAATAGAGTTGGGGAAATTTTTTAAGAACTTGTGTTCGAAGTGCTTGAGAATTGAAGATTTTGATGTCTTGGAAACCCAAATTGCAATTATATTGTGTAAATTAGAAATGGTGTTTCCACCTGCCTTCTTTGATATTATGGTCTATTTGCCTGTTCACTTAGCAAGAGGGGCTAAGTTTGATGGACATGTCCAATATCGATAGATGTATCCTATTGAGAGGTAAGGTTGACCTTAAATTATAATGTCTTTTTTATTATTTAAAAATTATCTTACCTTATTCATACTAATGCAGGTACTTATGAATGTTAAAAACTTATGTTTACAACAAAGCTCGTCCAGAAGGTTCAATTACTAAAGGTTACTTGGCTGATGAATGCCTTACCTTTTGTTCACGTTATCTGAAAAATGTCCCAACTAAATTCAATAGACCTCTTAGGAATGATGATAGACATATGGAACATGATAAAATGTTTATCTTCAATCCAAGTGGACAGGCGAGGGGACGTTATGAATCAATATTTTTATTAGATATAGAGTTTAATCAAGCTTGTATGTATGTGTTTCAAAATTATGAAGACATTTGGCCATTTATTGAGTAAGTTTATAGGAATTAGCCATCACTTACCTAAAAAATTTTCTATTATTACCTTTTATTTAAGTAGATCATACATTGCAGGAAGCACAAGGTGGAAACTGAAACACAAGCTTCAATGGTTGAGAAGTTCCCAGAATGGTTTCGTGCACAGGTATGTTTTGACCTCATATTTCTATTAGTTAGATTAAAAGTTATGATATTCATACATGTTATCCTTTATAGGTTTTAGAATTAGGTGTACGGGGTGATGCAAGTGATGACCTTATGAGCCTCGGAGTTGGGCCACTAAAGATGGTCTATCGTTATTCCACATTTATGGTGAACAGATTTAGATTTCACACTCAAGACCGAGCCTCCAGTAGAAGAACACAGAATAGTGGAGTCCTTGTGATGGGTGATGATTCAGATGAGACAAAAGAATATTATGGTATTTTAGAAGATATATATAAATTGTCATACATTGGGAATAAGAAAGTGTATATTTTCAAGTGTCATTGGTGGGATGTGGGTCATTTAGGAAAGGGATACAAGGTGGATAAATATGGAATTACAAGTGTAAACACCCGATACTCATTGAACTCAAATGAACCATTTGTCTTGGCATCTCAAGCAGAACAGGTGTTTTACCTGGAGGATAATTGTGATCTAAATTGGCTTGTTGTTGTAAAAACAAATCCTCGAGACTTCTTTAATATGCCAGAGATGACTGATGATGGCGTAGATGGGGACAATGAGGAATTATTAAGTGATGAGGCTTATCAGCAGATTAAAATTGAAGTAGACTTGACTACTAATGGTGATGTAGGCATTGACCTAGTGGTTTGCCTTTATAGGGATGACATTTAACTAGAAATAATAAACTACTCAAATGAACGCCCTCGACCAAGTAGGCCAAATGTAATTGCTGAGGTGGATGAATTCATTGATGACAATGATGAGGATGTATCCACAGATGAAGAAGATGGAGAAGACATACTTGATATAAATGTGTCCACTGATGAAGAAGATAGGGAGGATATACTTGATGAGGATGATGCAAACAACACAGATGATACTACTTATAGTTTAGATTAAATGCTTTATGGTAGTGTACTTACATATAAATTGCCTTATGTTTTTTTTATCAAGTTAGCATTTGAATTCAAACTACTATATCTCACATCCTTTTTACAATTTTGCAGGAAATGTCAAGTGGTGGACATGGTAGAGTTGGAGGAAGGGGGGAAGAGGGAATGGGTGTGGCAGTGGTCGGTTGAGATGCGACAACACAGGTGATGTGACATCACCACTAGGACTTGTCGTAGAGAATGTTTCTGAGAGTAGGGAGTCTACTCCGCTCACACTACTACCATCTGTGACACAACAAGATCATGAAGATTTTCCACCCATGCAGCCATCACTAAACCAGAGTAGTGCAGGTATAATTACCTTCACATTTTGTTTAATTATGGTTCATTTTTTCCTCCCCCCTCATATGCACACACACACACACACACACATATGTCTATCTAAGCGTAATGATTTTTTATGACCTACATGTCTTATTCAGCTTCTTGTGGCACTATTAAGAAAGGTCAAGGAAAATACAAGTGTATGTCTGTTGATTTGAAAAAAAAAACATGGTAGAAAGATTATTATTGACATCCCTGAAGACTTTGAGCGGGCTGTTGGAGATGGCGCTCGAGAGTTCTTAAGTTATTATAGCTTGGTGGTTTGAACCACTTGTTTATTTAGAGATGGTGACTGGCCTGCCCAACAAGAAAAATATGGGGACATTATGTGGTTAAAGGTTAAGATAATATATTTGTGTATAGACAGTTATACAAACTAAATGGTATTTAATTTTAAACGCTTTACATATGTAATTATAACTATTTATGTTTGTGGTCTGTAGGATAAATTTGAACAACGAGAGGGTCAAGCCGAGTCGTTGATGAAGCGCTTAACTCTTAGCACTTTACGGAGATTGTTTAGGAGTTGGAAAATAAAGTTACATGATCTTGTCAAATTTTTGGATACAGATGAAGATAGGCGTGCAATTCGACCTGCTGATGTGCATCCTATAGCGTTGGGCTACTGAAGATTTTAAGGTAATGTACTCTTGTTCTATAATATAGTTTGAACTTATTTACTTATATACAATTTTCATAATTATATTTAAATAATAATAAATATTTTCGTCCACTTGTAGGCGATGAGTAATAGAAATAAACTAAATAGAGGAAAGCAAGTAACTAAGCATACATGTGGCACGCGGTCGTTTGTAGAGGTAGAGCATAGTTTGGTAAGGACGGTCTCTTCATCGCCACTAATTATCAATGTACTTCTATATAGCCATGTTGTTTTCACTATTATTATAAGATGAAATAATGTTATTTACAAAATATTTTAGAGGGATCCCATTACTGGTGAATCAGCGGGACCTGACGTGGTGTGGGAGGCATAACACACTCGTCGTACAAAGGATGGGGAGATAGAGTGGGTTGATCCTAAGTCATAGGAGATTCATGTAACTTTTCAACATCTTTCAATTTTTTATCTTTGCTTAATTACAATTTATTATGTGTTTTTAATTTGTTAATTAAACTGTAGGGTTGTTTACATGAGCTTGTTGTTCGACAACAATCATCTGAAGTTGAATCTCGCATGACTGGAGATGAAATTTTATCTATTGTATTAGGTGCACGGTTAGGGTTTGTTCTTGAAAAGGGTTATGGAAAGAAACCCCCAAAAAAGAGACCTGTTGACCAAGTTGACGTGGACTATAGAGTGTCATTTGCAATAGAACAAGTCTGGGAAGAAATGGAATGAAAACGGGAGGAAGACCGTGCCCAGATGGCATAAGAGCATGAAGAAATGGAGCAAAAAATGCAAGAAGAATTTGAACGGAAGTTGTAGTAAGAGTGATCTCAAATGACCCAACAAGTGCAGGATGAAGTTCGTGCACAAGTTGCTGCCTTGTTGTCCACATTATAGCAGCAGGTATATAACACATTTTCTTTCCTATTTCTAAGAATAAACAATATTTATCATTTTTTTTAAAATTCTAACAGGGACATCTACCTTCAAGTAGTAATATTTCAAGTAGATCAACCCAATGAATCTAGATAAATAGTGGTATGTTTATAAATCACTGTTTCTTTCCTACTAGTTTAAATATTTATTTAAGTATTGTTCAATGTTCAAATTTTAATTTAAATGCTATCTAATATTTTAACTGCTATTATTTCTCTTTTAACCCAAAGCAATTACTAGTATTAAATTCAATAACACTTTTTTCCTCTCTTCTTACAGGTTGAGTGGGTTTCAAAGAATAATAACATATTAAATATATTTCACCTCACTAGTTGTATTTTTTGAGAAGTTCAACAACTATTAACAGTGAATGTACAATTTGTAACTTTAGTTTTCTTATTGTTAATTATGTATTTGACTATGACTTTGTTGCTCTTTGTTTTTAATGCAAATTTTCTTTTGATGTCATTTCTATTAGTTATTGTACTTTAATTTTATCATTGCCTTCTCATATCTTCTGAAATTGATTTTACAATCATTTGAATTCTGTCATTTTCTAGGCAAATAATGCGTAATTACAAATAGAATATTTTTTAAAAAAATTTTGTCACCTTTAGTGGCGACCAAGTTGTCACTAAATGCTTCAGAAAATAAATTATAGTGGCGATAAAAGTCATAACTACAATGCATAGTTAGGAGAATTAGTGGCGACATCTACTCGCCACTAAAGCTAAGAGAATTAGTGACAAGCACAGGCCGCCACTAAAGTTAGGAGAATTAGTGGCAACCCAAGGTTGCAACTAACTGTAAGAGAATTAGTGGCGACCCAAGGTCGCCACTAATTCCACGGGAATTAAGGTCGCCACTAAATATAGGAGAATTAGTGGCGACCTCAAGGTCGCCACTAAAGCTACGAGAATTAGTGATGAGAGCAGGTCACCACTAAAACTACGAGAATTAGTTACGAGAGCTGGTCGCCACTAAAAGCTACGAGAATTAGTGGCAAACACTAGTCACCACTAAAAGCTATGTTAATTAGTGGCGACCTTTCCTTGCCACTAGAAACTTAATCAGTGACAACAATGTCGCCACTAATTATGAAGTTTTTAGTGGCAAGAATTCGTCACAATTTTTCTTCTGCCATTTAGTGGCGACCCTTGTCGCCACTGATTGTGATTTTGAGTGGCGACCTTTTTTGTCGCCACTAATGCCTTTTTGCGACAGTTGTAATAGTGATAACTTGGCGATGATGTTTTGTCGCCACTATAAACCTTTAGTGGCGACTTTTGTTATTTTTGCGGTGACTTTAGTCGCCACTAAAAGCTATTTTTTTGTAGTATGCATAATACTTATAGCTTTGCAACTTAACTCATATTCTAGATGCTCCCTTTGAATAAGGTCGAAACTTGGTCTCAATCTACATATGGAAGTCAATGATGTCAATGTTAAAAATGAAATTATGAAGTAAAACATAACCAAATTTTAAGACACTAATTTTAATTCAATTAATGCATAGATACACTATTTTCATTAGGATTTCTTGAAGATGAAGATCTTGGATGGCCATTGGGAGCACTGTTACCATCTGACACCTATATAGAAAGGAAAAAAAAAATCAACATTCTATTAATGAGCTATTTAGATGTAAAATTTTATCATAGATGTAATATGAAAAATTTAATCAAACCTCTTGAGATGCTGCCTCAATAAGATCATTAACTTCATCTCTAGAAAGCCATTATTACATTAAGGTTAAAACATTTGTCAATAAAGCTTTAACTTTTTGAAGTTTGGCTTCTACCCCTATATTTAACAATGGGTTGGCATTAGTGCTCTTTGCAGTTGGAATTTTTCCCAAATAGTGCGTACGTCCTCTCTTTTCAGGTCCTAAGACTTTAAAATATGCATCATCATTTCAAGATGTGCATCTTTTAGTGTTTTGTGCGACCCTCTTCATGCCATATGAGGAATGAAGCAGTTTTAGAGGACATGAAAAGCCTCTTTAGCCTAGGTATCAAAGGAAACCATCATAAAATCTTTACTAGTATCTTATTTCTCTTAATTGTAGTATCTACATTATTCTTTGAAACAATATGAGTTTTCCACCTTGAGACACCACACTTTGAACACACTTCATCTTTGCTCTTGTTCTTCCAATACAACATATAATCATTAGGACAAGCATAGATTTTCTCATACCCTTAGCCTAATTTAGAAATTATCTTCTTTATATCATAGTATGACTCTCACAAAATATTTCCTTCTGGTAATACATCTCTTAATAACTCCAATAACATTGAAAAAGACTTATCACTGCATCCATGAAGACACTTAATATGATAGAGATGTATAATAAATGATAACATCGAAAATATTGAACACAAACAGAGGAAACAATGCACTCTTCGCTGCTTTGCAACATCCTAGTTATAACGCATACAAATGTAAAGCACACATACTCATGTAATATTAAACCATTTTGATTCTTGAAAATATCGCAATTTCATAATGGGAGCTACAATTTCAGTCATTAGTCCATGAGAAAAACAATTCCAATTTGATCAAAAGGAATAATTTTTCATATGAATGGAAGAAACAAGAGCATTTGTGTCTCGATGTTTTATATATTATAATAATTATTTCAAGAAAAATTAAGTGGTTAATTATTGCAAAATAGAAAAAAAAAACAAGATAAAGCAAAGATTGAATGAACAATGTACCGTGAAGTAAAGCAGACAAGATACCAGTCCATTGTGGTAGGCAAGCCGAGCAGTAGCAATTTTTCTCATGTAAATGGCTCACTACTTAATACTGATTCTCACAAACAAAAAAATTCAGACACGTACAAACACATGAATGTACATAAAGCTTCAAATTAATTTTGACAAAGATTGTAAAGAGAATGGGGAATTGTTAAGATTGTTACTTGACACAACCTCAGTGAGTCCAGCACTTGTGTCCAGAATAAGGATATAATAGTTGGTTAGCAACTTAATTACATAACTAACAAAAATGAGATAGATTTCCTCAGGCTTTACAGACAAGCAATAAATTTTAGCTGAAAATGAAGAAATAGTTTATTCAGCCTTTATAAATTCTTTAGGCTTTATAGACAAGCAATGGATTGACAACACGGATGCAAAATAACACATTAAAGAAATAATTTGTATCATTGCAGACTTTAGTTGACAATAAATAAGCCAATTCTTATATGGTTAGACCCAAATCATATGGACAATGTCACTCATAATTCCTGTGATATGATGATGACTACCTACTAACTTCTAAGATAATTGACTTTATATCAACCTTTTGCAAGCTAAACATTACCACCAATCTTCAAATATTACTAAACCACCATCACTATCAAAGTGTAAGTAATGAACATTGCAATTACTATTATACAAGATAGAAAAGGCACATAAAGTTTAATTATTAAAGTACAACATCCCATCCCATGACCACTACATCAAAGCTTGGCAACATGAATCATCCAAATTTCAATGCAAGTTTTATGATAGAGCTCTACTTTCCAGTTTAGATTTTGAACATTGGTGCTCCACCATACGACTAGGTAAATTATAGAGCAAGTTTTAGAGACTTTATTTTATATAAAAATTTATCAAACTTACTTTACAATTCTTTTTTTTTTAATAAATTAATAAAAGTTAAGTTTGTGATATGACCCATGATCAAATTAGTTTATATTCGTGGTGTTGAAAAATTATGTTCGTAAAGAATATGGTAAAAAAAATATCTTCATTATCTTCTTAAAGTCATTCAAAATCTGCACTAATTGCTTAAGAATATAGATATTTGAGATTCTTAAACATCCTCTATTTGTCCATACAACATTTTATAGAGTTAACAGATTTGCATCACATGTCTCATTGCTCATCATTATTCCACACAGGGCAATTAACATAAATAGCACGAAGACCTTTTAGGTATAGTTTACCTCTTGTATACTCTTGATTAATCTGTTAAGGGAAATAGGTTACGTAAGGAAGGGGTGCCTAGTAATACGTGCCAATTTCATTAATTTGATACTAGAATATCAATACTCTCATTAATAGTAGTTCAATGCAATCATAAATTTGTGACAGATTATAGGCACACACCTTAGGCTCTGCAAATTTGTGACACATTGTAAGCACACACCTCAAGCTCTGCCTTATCGCATGTGAATTCTTTATGCCTTGCATTTGCATGCATAGCAACTTGGCACAGCAAGCTAAAGTTGACTGAATGATTAAACATTTATTCCCCACCCCCCAAAAAGGAGGCACAATGCACTCAGCACACTATGAGTAAAGATGATCTTCATTTTTAATTGAAAGAGACGTATTAGTGAACAAACAGTGAGGTGTTTCCAGCATATGTTACTAGGTGAAATGTACAAAAAAATAGATTAGGCTTGAAATATGAAGTCAATAATAAAAATATAAAATAGAAACAACACACCTTTAATGTTTCTCAAATTCCAAACTCAACAAAAAAAATTATGAAAGATGCGAGAAGAACTTGTGTAAAATATATATATATATATATATTGGAACAATTCCATCTAATGTTCGTGAAATTCCTTCCTTAGACTAAATGAGGTCAAAAGCAAAGAAACAAACGCATCGAAATTGCTCTGTTTTGGGGGGAAATATGAGAAATTGAATGATCTTACCTTTAGGCTTTAGCTTTTCAAATTTAGGGCAAAAAATTACTCTCTCCCAAAAACACGCAAGAGATTTGATGATAGTGCTCTGTCTTCTCCTCAAATGCTTGTGTAAAACAATGGGGAAGGAAAATTTTGAGATATGAAATTTTCGGCGCCATATGGAGGGAACATCTTAGATGTGGGGAGAGTGAAATTTTTAACCCTAAATTTTTACCCACACTATATGGTTATAGGTAAAGTGAAATAATTTTTAATTTAGACTTTTACCCACACTTTGTAATTATAGGTAAAATTAATTTTATCAATACCTACAACTATTTAGATTATTTGTAGGAATAACTTATTTTTACCTACAAAGTTTTTGCTTGTCACTAAAAGTGACTGTAGGTATATGGTAATTTTTTTTGCAGTGTATGATTTTATCTTTCAACATATCACCACATTACCTAAGTTAACTAAACAATTTTTCATCTTTTCAACACATCAAATTGTAATATATATATGTGATGTATAAATATTTGCAAACGAACTTCATCTTTCAACATATCACTAGGATTAAGATTCAATTAGTAAGATTTTAAAGTTAAATTAATCAAAATGTCATCTTTCAATACCTAGTTTTAATTAATATACTAATCATCTACACTAATTGTATAAAAGCTCACAATATATATTCATGAAGAAGAATAAGTGTAAATTATTCAAAATTATAATGTCATTACTTATTAAATTCAACAATTCATAAAACCACAACTTAACCAAAAACATGGAAGAAAACAAGACAAAGAAGAAGAAGAAGCAGAAGAAACAAAAAGAGAAATAGAAAACATAGGAATAGTTGATGAAGGACATCATTGTAATGATTGATTAGAAAGCTCCATACAATGCTCTTGTTTCCCTTCAAGAGAACTCTCAGACCTAATTTATTAAAAGGATCTCTTTAGTCCAACATACCTTAGATGGTGGCAGAATCTGGCTAGTTATAGCCAAGTAAGGTTAATTGAATTAGGGTTTTCAAGTGATAGAAGAGTTATTGATGATCTCAAATCATAATTTCAATTTGAGGGGCAGATTCAAATACACCTAAAAACTTTAGTTTTAACAAACCTTTGTTACTATTTAACTCCCCTCAAATGCATACTTGGCTTTCATGGTCTTCATAAAGTTTTAGGATTTTCTCTTAGATTTTCATTACTATTGATTTCATCTAATTTCACTATCCAAAAAAAAAAAAAAAACAGGAAAAACTTGTTTCTAGTGCCAACTAAAAAAAGTTGCCACTAAACATGTGCTTTTAGTGACGAAATTTTTTTACTTTTAGTGACAAAATTTTTTAGTCACTACTAAATGTTTTAGTTAAAAGAGTATTTCTCATTTTGCCAATAATTTTAGTGATGACACAAAAAATTGCCATTAAAAGTCTTTGGTGGCAACACGATTGTTGCCATAAAAAGTTTTGTTGTGGTGACTTTTCAGGTTACCACAAAAGGCTTTTAATGACATTATTTTTGCTGTCACAAAATGCCTTTTAATGGTGATGCAGCAACGTCACCACAAAAAGCCAAGTCTATTAAAATTCTTTTTCTTGGGAACTAAAAAATTTTGGTGCCAAAACTTGTAATGATGATTTTAAGATGTTGTTGCTAAATGCATTTAATGAAGACAACAATCTCCACTTAAACTACTTTTAGTGGTGATTTTGTATTATTGTCATTGAAATGTTTTAGTGGTGACTATTGTTATCGCAAAAGCCTTATTTTAAAAAAATGAATTACATAAACCCATGCATTCATCTTGTTTTCTTTAACCCTTTTCTTGTTCCCTCATATCCTAGCAAAAAAGAGAGAGAATGTTGTTCAGTCTCTTCCTCCTGCAACTATCATTACTTATAGATAACAATATAGGCTGATGGAGAATGCCATCGTTAGTGGCCTTGTGGAAAACATCGTGCTCCCACCACCTTTAGCCATTGTCTTAGGTGAGCTTTCTTTCCCTTTCTCTCTCACTCACGTTCTTCTTCTTCTTCTTCTTCTTCTTCTCTTTTCTCTATTTCTCCTTCTCCTTTTTTGATTGGATTCAACTATATCCTTTTTGGAGACATTTACAAGATTTTAAGGCTTCAAGTTGCAATTTCGGGATTTATTTTTTATTTTTTTAACTTTTAAGTATTCTAATTCTTTAAATTTCTAGAAAAGGGAAGGCAAGAGGATTTGTTGTGATTGCTTATTTTTCATCTTTTATCTTTGCATTGAATATTTTGATTCACCAAGTGAGTGCATTTATCTATGAGTGAGTACATCTAAGGTCATGTATGATTAAATGATCATTGGGAAATTTTTGTGATCATTTTGATTTTTTTTTTTATTTCAGGAATGTTCTTATTTAAGGTTATTCACCATTGTGTAAATGTAACAACCGGAAAAAGAAAATGAAAAAGAAAGAAGGAAGCTAAAAATTTTCGAAATTCAAAAATTTTTCTAAGTCTTCTCGCAATAGCGAGAGATAGCTTAGCTATAGCGAATGTATCTATTTGCTATAGCGAGAAATGGTCTAGCTATAACGAGAGTAGCTGTTCGCTATAGTGAAAATGCTTTTAGCTATAGCGAGTGTGGGCATCTCATACAAAAACCAGGGAGCTACTCGCCGTAACGTGCGCCATAGCGAAAACGGGGGTCTGGAACTGATACGTGCTCGCCGTAGCGAAGGTTAAAGCTCGCTATAGCGAGGGATAGTCCCAAAAAGCGTAAAAAGGGAGAAATTGACTCCTTTAAACGACCCAATTCATTCTTTCTCTCTTATTTGCCCTAGACTTCGACCCAAGGAGAGAAAAGAGGAGTGGAAAGTGAGAGAGACCAAGAGAAGGAGGAAGAACAAAGGAAAGATAAGCAAGCTTCTCTCTTTTCTTCTTAGCATCTTGATCTCCTCTCTTTGCACTCTCTTTTTATGATTTTGCTTGTGAAATTAGTGGGGTTTTAGGCATGGGTCAGAAGAGGGAAAGTGAAAAACACTCTTGAACTTCTTTATTTTCCTTGAATATGTTGATTCTACTACCATGAGAGCTTGAGAGAGAGGAAGAGCTGGTGACATTCTAGAGAGAGAGAGAGAGAACCCTAGGTTCTTATATGTTAGAAAGGTTTGCTCTGAAGAGCTCCTAAGAGTTGTTAAGTTGTGAGAGAGTAATTCTATGCTTTTGTAGTGTCTAGGCTCAAAAGAAGCACCTCCATCAAGGTGTGAGTGTGAAACTGAAAAGGGAGAAGAGGAATTGAAAGGAAAAACTTGTGTTGGCTTATAAGGTAGCTCTCTCTCCACTCTTTCTTATTGCATTCTTGGATGTAATAGTCATTATATGCTTGTGTATATGCTTATTGTGTGAGATATGCCATATGTTATTGCTTTGATGCATTGGTACCAATGTGCTTATGTATTGGATTGTGAGAATTGCTCGGGTGAGGTAGTGCCGAAAGTCCCTTGAGATGGGTGAGGTAGAGCCGAAAGTCCCTTGAGATGGGTGAGACAAGGGCAAAAGTCTCATAACCGAGTGAGGCCAAGTCAAAAGTCCCTAAACTCAGGTGAGATTAGACCAAAAAGTCCCTAGAGCTTACTTGTGGCATTGTTGTGATTTTCATGGTATGTACAACATGTATTGTATGATTGTGAATGGTTAGAAGCTTATTTACATGCTTTGACTTGTTATATGCCTTGATTGCTTCCTTGAATGAGTGCATGAGCTACTGAGATTCCATGAATCTCACCCCTTCCCCTCCCATCTTAATATGCTAGGTGGAGCTTAAGGAGAACTAAGTGCACACCAAGGAGCCTAGGAGAATGTTAGATGAATTTTAGTTTGTTTTGACTCTTTTGATGTAAAGTGATGCCAAAATGTATATCCACCTACTATTTTTGAGATGTAAATGTTGTAGCAAGTGTAAATGTATGGAAATATGATGTACAAACTATGTAGAGAGCCAAAGTAATGAAAATGTGGGTTTTGCCATTTTTGTGGCTTGCATATGATAGTGTATTTTGGCCCGTAGCATAGTGAGTTTGAAATGTATGATAATTTGGACCACTTGGACATGTTATGTAGACTATTTTCATGCTTTTAAACTTGTCCATGAGTTGTTGGAACATGTGGGAGGCCATTTGGACCCATTTGAACCGTTTTGGGTGCCAAAACCGTCAAATTTGTGAGCTCTGTCAAAGTATGACCAAACGAGCTCTTCTTGATATGAAATTTTGCATACCTCTAGAGTTTGTAGAGAGCTTCTTAGGAAGCTAAAGTTGGTAATATTCAGAGGTCTAGGGAATATTTGGCGAATTGTTGAAATTGGAAAAATTTGATGGTTTGGTTATGTACTGTTACCATAGGTCCAAAAGGAAATCTATGGCATTCATGGACCAAATGGAGTCCAAATGTCGTAAAATTTTATACATATAAACTAGACAACCACAGTGAGCTATAACAACTAGAATCACCTAAATTGGAAGTCTGTAGAGAGAGAATGAACCTTCTAAAGTTCTATATCAGCATCAGGGAGCCCATTCGACCTCTGTTACTGTTCCATCAATTTTCAGTGTCTAAGGGCTGCTAAAATGATTTGGAATTATTGTTTTCCTCTAGTAGACATCTGTAACTTTCTAAATTGGTATAGTTTGCCTAGATTTTATTTTTTTGGATTTAGTTATGAATTTTCGAAGTCCATGACAGTAAGTTACGCCAGAAACAGGGACAGCCGGACCTCTGTCTTATTTTCGAAGTCAAACATGATCCAAACACCAAGATTGTGGTTGGGAATTATTTTTAGTGTAAATTTAACACCTAGAGCTTTCTAGAAAGGTATAGTTTGCTAGATTCCCATTTTTTTATAATTAGTTATGATTTTCCAAAGTTAGAGCCACAAATCTGACTTTTGGGCCCATGTGAGAAATTGCATTTTTCTGGTTTTTGACTCTATTCCCGTGGCTTATGACTTTTTTTATGCTATGTATGAGTTATATAAATGGAGTGTGAGTAGAGAATGTGAATGATGGGTTCACAGGACCCACGGGGCAAAAGATGAGTGTTTGAAATCCCATTTTATAGCATGAAAATGCCACGGTTGGTACTGGTTCTTTGGAAATCTTATGGAACCGAGCTCAGAGGGAGGCTAGATAGTGTTAATATATTATGGTGTTACAGTAAAGGATTTGGTAGAAGTGACATTCTTTAGAATGTAATACGTGCTTTTGGCTTGCTTTGCCAAATCATGTTGAAAAGATTTGCTTTGAATCCAACTTGTTGGGTATTTTTTTTATAGCTCTCTTTTTGCTTCCTTTGTGTTTATTGCTTTTGTTTGGTTATGTTTGATTAAAGGAAAGCAACAAAGAAGACTTATTGATTATCCATATCTATATATGTTCTTTATGGTTATTTGTGTTCTTTGATTAAAGGGAGGCAACAAATTGTTAATTTGTTAACAACAAAGATTTGCCACCATTTGAGAGGGAAAAATAATATTACTCTAGGTGACATCTTTGTAACATTTGTTTGGTTGTACAAGGACAAAGGCCTAGATAGTTGAGAGTAAAGAAAGAGGTAAAGTAAGGGTTGAATTTAAATACACGAGCTTTTAATACTTTAATTTAATTAAAGTGTCACTTGAATTTCAAAGTCTTTGGCATATAACATTTTTAACATTGTCAAGTTGGAAAGAGAGGTATTGAAAATATAAAATAAAATAAAAAAGAGTTTACTTGGATACCTTTCAAATGAATATTAAAGCTATAGGAGAAATTATATTATAATTTGTATACTTTGTAAGCACATAGTATCATATTTTTTTATAGTAAATTTCCATATGTTTGTTACATGGTTTATTTTGATTTGTTCTATTCATTGTGAATGCTTTTGTTCTATTCATTATGAATACCTTTGTGAATCATGTCACTTCTTTGCTATGGTTGTGTTGAACGATGCAACATAAAAAGTGGGAGTTTGGTATAAAACTTAGTGCCCAAGATCAACATAATAAGATCATAACTATTAATTGGGGCCTATCATTTGGTTTGATGCTTAAAATATGTGATAGTTTTAGATGCAGCAATGTGTTTTTGGATGATTCCCAAACAAAAGATGACATATATAAATATGACAACATTCAAAGCATAAGAACTTATATGGGCCACAATAGATGTTGATAGCATCATCAATATAGTCACAACAACAAGCATAGTTATATGTTACTTTAATGTTACTATGAGATTATTTTTATGCAATGCATATAATTAAATTTTAAAAAAATATATTTTAAAGTACTTAATCAAAAAATACTTTTAGGAGCAACTATTGTTGCAACTAAAATTAATTTTAGTGGCAATGCTATGTCGCTGATAAAAAGGTACTTTAGTGACAAGTTATATCATCGTTAAAAGTAACCTTTTCGTGGCAATAATGTGTAAAAACCAAACTATTAAGAGTTTAGATCCTCCAAATTCACAAATTAAATGTATATAGTATATTGGAGAGAGATAGAAAGAAAAAAAGAATGAGTATGAAGAGAAAAAGTGGGTTCCATGCACACTTCCATCCTTTTATGTCATTCTCTCTTTGAATGCATGAATGTAGATAATCCAATTTGATTATATAACTTTTGTTATTGTTAAATATTATTTTTAGTGACGACTTTTTGTTGTTGCTTGATGTCATTTATAGTACTGACTTTTATTGCCACTAAATGCCATTTTCAGTGACAACTTTGTTGTCGCCACTAAAAAGCTATTGCCATAGAGGTTTTAACAATGATCGAGTAGTGACATTGTATCTAAGCTGCAACAATTGTTACTAAAATTAATTTTTTTGGGTAGTGTTTGGACTTCTAGATCAAGAGTTGTACTAAAAAATTACAAAGCTATGTTAAGTAGACTAATTTTAGTCAATTTAGGTTTGTTGCACTATTGTTTAGATTTATTTCCATTATGAATTGGACTTCAAGATGAACTGGGGAGACATACGGCTTTGTCTTATCTTTTCATAAGTTTAACAAGTAGCCCATCTAAAATTTTGCAGGGTAAGTTATGTCCAATTTATTGCTCTTTAGTCTAGAAGTTTGTATGCAATCTTATTTTTAATATCTGAGCCCAAATATTCACAATGCTAAACTTTGAAATTGGGTTTTGGGCTTCTATACAAGTCTAAGAGTGTCTCCTTGATCCAATTTTAAGTTCCTTGAACTCTCTTTTAACCTAAAACAATGCAAACAAAACCCACTTAAGTATAACTTAATTTTTTAATGTTTAAATTCATAACTCTAACAATTAGTAAAAGAACTAAACTTATGTGCAGTTTTTTACATATTTTTTAGGGTCCTCAATTAAAACATTACAAATATATATATATATGGTACTCTAATAATAGCATGAAAGAGCATAGCTTAATTGGGAAATCATACAATTATTTGTAAAAATCATATACTTGTCATATTATTATTGAAAAACTATATACTTGTATTTTAATTAGAGAATCTATAGCAAATATATAAGGAATTATATATAAAATTTTTCTTTAATGAATAAAAACTCCTAAAAGTTGCATAAAAGGAAGGATATTTTAACAAAATAAACCATGATAAGCCCCTAAAATATTATATAATTTATGCACAAATGGGACTTATCAATGGTGGCTTCTTATTTTATACTTGTCAAGTTAATTTTTAAGCCATTCATATGCCAATTTAATTAGCTTTTATGTATAGTAGTTTTGTGGTGAAATGATGCAAATTATAAATAGAAGCTGAATGAAAGAATACATATATATATATACACACACACAAAGAGAGAGAGAGAGAGAGAGAGAGAGAGAGAGAGAGAGAGAGAGAGAGAGAGAGAGAGAGAGAGATAAAGAGGGGAGAGAGAGAGCAAAATAATTTTCTCTTTTTTTTTTTCTTTTCTTTAGATATTTCATGTAAAAAGAGAAGGGAGACTAAAAAGATGGTCATCATTTTTTTTTATAAATGTAATTAAATTAATAATAAGAGGCCAATGTTGTGGGATTACAAGTCATTGTTTTTTCTTTTCTTTGGTCCATGATTACAAGTCATTGTTGACAATGTTTCGACAAAATATTGCTCAAGGTACCTCCTAACAACAATAAATAAATTAGATTGGGAAAAGGTTTTTAAACAACTATATCATTATCAATATATTGCCCTCATTTGACTAAGCTATCAACCCCATTGCTCTCATTCTAGAGAAATTTAAGGCTAATTAGTGTGAACTTCCTCATCCAATACTAGTAATTAGAAATGAGGGGGAAGAGGTGATGGTTAGAGGAATAATTAGTTAATACAAGACGAGTCATAATAAAGAATTTTAAGCCATGAATAAGTCCTTATAATTCTTCCAAGATGATAGAACATAAAACAACTCTAGCAAAGAAGCCTACTATTTATCCACCATTATGATTTCTAATTAATGAGGCCCACTACACTCAATAAACTAGGTTCAAGAGGCCTAAGCTATTAGTTTTCAATTTCCACCATTTGTAAGGTGGCAGGGTCTAACCTACCATGGACAATGTGTTGGTCAAGTTTTCTAGTTTTCACTCTCAGACTATATAAATTTCAAGTATTCTTTTGTGTATTGATATGTACTTGTTATATTAATAATTGATTAATGTTATCTAAATGAAAAATTGTTTGAAATATTAATTTATTATGGATTAGCATTAATTAATTATTAAAGTAATTAATAGATTATATTTTATTAATATCATAATAATTAATTTAGTAACAACCATTGTGTAAATATATTAGTTTTCTTAATAAATTATAGATAGTCTATAATAGGTGGGTTACCCCTAAACCTATTTAGGGGATAAGAACTCAACTTATAACCTACTTAGAGCTAGTTATCCTGTTTATACTAGTTAAGGTTAGGTTTTATAATATGAAATAATTCTGACCTATCCTTTTAACTTAATGAGATATTGTGAGTTGTATTTTGTCCCTTTCATTTTGTTGTCGTTATTTGCTAACCTAATCTCTGGTACAATCATAGATTTGAGCATTATGTCTAGTATGATCTAATTAGTCTACTATTTTTTTTTAACAAAGGGATGATTGGATTAGATGTAATAGTGATGGCTGTGTGAAAGATGGAGGCCTCAAATACGGGTGTGGATGTGTTTTGAGAGACGCTGCTGGGTCGGGCTTTGTTTTCTTGATTGTCCACCAGTTGAGTGCAATCCCATCCTTATGGAGGATAGCTTAGGTGTTTCCATTCCTTGTTTTCTTAGGCTTTTATAACCTCCTTCTCTTTCCCAAAAAAAGAAAAGATAATCATAATGGGATTATTCAATTCAATTTTAATTTTATTTTGAACTGAAGAACCAGATTATTAATTTGATTAATTTATATAAATATGATCATAGAATGATCTCTATTTTATGAAATTTCTAATATCGTTTTTTGAGAAGAACTATTGTTTGATTGTTTGCATCTGATTGGATAATTCTACTAACAGGATATCAGATCATAAAGCACCCTTTTGCATTTGTTTTGTACATTATTAATGAATCCATCCACATGCTTATGAATCAAATCAAATTTGAGTTTTAAAGCATGGTATACACAGTCCTAGCCGTAGAAGCCAGACAGATCAATATCAGAAAAAGGGGGCAAAAGAAAAGAAAAACAAAACAAAACCAAAAAGAGGTGGAAGCTTTTGTTACTGAAATCTAAGAGACTGATTAAAGGGTGGGTGATGGTAAAGCAAAGAAAGTGAAAGGAAAAACAGACAAGAAAGAGTTATATACGAAAGTGTGCTCCCTTGATCCTTTCTTTCTTTTCCCATCTTTCTATATTGCATGCAAAACGATGACAACCCTAACCCATCATTGCTGCCACCCTCTTTATTCACTAATCCCCATAAAAATATCATGCACTTCCCTCTCTCTAACCCACATATTGGCAATTAGACTCCCCTTTTCTCAAAAATAAATATAATATTACCAAAGGGTATGGCCATAAATAAATAAATTTAAAACAATGGAAAAATATTTAATTGAAAAAAAGAAGCTATCCCGGAATAAGCATAGAAAGAGCGAAAATTTTTCGGTGAGACACACACCTAGACATATGGGTCAAGATCACTTCATACTATCTCTACGTCTTTCAATAATTTTTTATATAAAAAAATTAATGAAAACATTCGATTCAGATTCGACTCCATATTAGTCAAGTATGCACCTGTTATTACAGTCTTTGCATGGTAGACTCACAAGTCACGATTGTACAAGGGATAAAAGTGTGTTTCCAATAGATTTCTTTTAAATGTAGATAAATTCTTCCACTTTGTGTCACTTTGGGAAGCAGCTCAAGTGGTAGTGTGCTCGCCCTGCACCTGAGACGTGCAGGGTTCGACCCCTGCATCTCCGCTTTTATTTAAAAAGCTTTACTCGAAATTACGATATATTAATTCCTTTTAATATCCTTTGGGTCTAACAGTAGATAATTGTAGCACGGGAATGGCATATGACAAATACAGCTAAACGTTGTACCGAGGGTTGAGGCAACACTGATAGGAGGAAGAGGGGAAAAAAATGGGGACGGCAAAAGAAATTATAGAGCATTTGAATGGAAGATCAAGGAGAGCATATACACAAAAACGAATAGAAGTATGGAAAAATCCTCGTGGGAGATCCAGAAACAAGGACAGTTAAATGGATCCAATGATGATCTACAAACTCAGAACAAACAATGTCTGTGTGTCTGTCTCTGCATGCATGCTGCTGGGTATATTGAAAATAGACCTTTCAAGAAAAGAGTAAAGCGTGGATTATGTATGGACAAAAAACATTCTTCAGAATTCAGAATGCTTTGTCGTGTTTACTGTTTACTGAATGATGCTGCTGGTGATGGCAGTGCAATGCACCTATCAATCGCCGGGTTTCCTCTCCTGTATTGCATTTACATAATACAGTTTTCTACTTCTACCTTAACCTCATATATAATTCTTGTGAATTTCGGTGATGATATATGCTCTACCCCTTTTGGTGTCTGTCTCTGCATGCATATCTAATTTTAGACATCAATTGAACATCATGCAGCACTATTCTTTAAAAAAAAAAAAAAAAACCTAATATGGCATTAGAAAAAATAAAATTTCTTAGATATTTGTCATTATGTTCTCCAAACAAAATACCATAAGTAAAAACTTTTTAATTCACCCAATTATTTAATGCTGAGCAGTGTTGTCAATTTTTTTTAACTAAAAAACTTCATAACAAAGATTTAAAAAATGCTATTAACTTTTCTCCTATAGCATTATGTGTTTGATTGAACAACAATTTACTTGGTAGAACAAGATATTTAAGGACAAATAAGATAATCTTATTTTTTAATTGAATTAATATAATAATACAACTTCAAACTTTTAAATAAAATTGAGACTTTTTTCTTTAAGAAAAATTTAGACTGAGTTGACTGATCCATTGTGCTTCATGATTATTTAACCTAAGAAATACGAAGTTTAAGGTGGGCAATGAAGAACGACTCTTGTCAAAAGAATGTAATACTAGTTCCTAGCAATGAAGATTGGTTCCGTAATGGTAGCCATTAATTTTGTTTTTCTTGCTTTCTTGCAGGATTGTTGATTATACAATTTGGGTTTTTAAACTCTAAATATTGTTACAAATAAGATGTGGCCAATGAAGGAAGAAGAAAAAGCTGTAAACTTGATGATAATTTATTATGAGTTTTAATTTTGGTTGGGAATTGATTTAGAAGAGATGAACAATAATGGAGGTGGTGATGGTGGAACTCCCATTTTTTTGGTAATATGGATGCCACGCAGGACAATTATTAGACGTATGAGCATTTTCTGTCAATTATTTAGATCAAAGTTAGCTACTATTTTTTTTTAAATATAAGATAAAATTGAAACAAATAAAATATCAGTAAAATAAGCTCATGCTTTGAGCAATGAGTTAACTCTATAATGAAAATATATACAAACATTTCTTAAAATTAAAAAAATAAACTAAAACTATATTTATTGTAACTAGAATACCCTTAAATATATCACTTAATAGTATAACAAGTTTAAATATATTTCTAACCAATATAAAATAGCCAAATTTAGCAAATTTTATAATCATTTGATAACAAATAAATAATTATTAAAAATGAAAAACTTATTCACAAAATATTTTAAAAAATAATATTTAATTTCAACAAAAAAATTGTGTTGAATATTTATTAATGAGCATAAGCATTGTTATAAATTTAACAAAAATTTAGAATAAATTAAATTTATCATCTTAATAGAAAATAAATAATATTGAAATATATAAAAGTTTAAGAAATACATTCTTTAGCTAAATTTTATTTTTAATAAAAAATTTAATCTTATCCTTGAGGATAAATTGGCTAAATTGATGGTTCTCAGAGAGGAAGTTTGTATATATCTTTTTTAACGAGGAGAAAGCCAAATACTTAGGGTATGTTTAGGAGTTTTTTTTAGAGGGGAATGGAGTAGGATGGAATGGATTTAAAATTTAAATTATTGTTTGAAAGTTTTTTTTTTAAGGGTGAGTAGAATAGCAAGAAATGGCCTCCCAAGTTATCCTTAACCATCTAAAATTCATTTTTTCTTATCTCCCCAATTTGGAAGGTCAATGATGGAATGACCAAGTTTAAATATTTAAATTATACGATTACCCTTTAACCTTATTTAACTTATGCAAAATTATGAAAATTCTAGTATAGATATATTAAAATTGTTAGTTCTAGAAAACATTAATTCTAGAAAAGTGAATAAAATATTTCTTTTTATATTTTTTTAACTTTTAATTATTTTAAGATTAGGTATGTGACTTTCAATAAAATTAAGATTTTATATATTTATCTTTTATTATTAAAAGTTATCTTTAATTAGGATTAGAATTAGATTTCTATAAATATAAGTCTCTGCATTTATATTAGTTTAGAATCTAGTATTGAATAATAAGAAATATTTTTAAAATATCTACATCTCCCGCTCCCTTCTTCTTTTTCTCCCTTTATTTCTTTTACATCTCCTTCCTTTTTTCTATCTTCTCCCTTTCTTCTTCCTTGTGTAGTATGAGAAGAGTCTTAAGAATTTATTCATACTTTTTATTTAAAGCAATTTATAAGGGTAATATTGAAAAAAAATAATATTTATCTATTCAATTCCATTCATTTTATAATAACTCTCAAACAATGGTCAAATGAAACCATTCCATCTCCCTATAATATTCTCAAACAATGGTACATTCCGTTAAATTTCACTCTATTCCGTTCTATTCCATTAATGTCTGTTTCGTTCCATTCCATTCTTTCCTAAATTCTCAAACATAGCCTTAATTCATATTTCAAGAGAGAAAAAAATAATTTATCCATAAAATATTATATTGAATTTGAAATTCATCCCAAATTTAAGGACGTATAATATATTTTATTTTATTTTTTCTATTGATATTACACAAAATTTTTATGAGTTAAGAATCAGGGCAAGCCAATTGAGCCACGACATTTGGAGCTCAACCAGCTCATTTTGCTCAAATGATTCTTTAGCATTAATTGACATAATCTCCTACATCTTCTACTAACAAACATGCATTTCTCAGTAATCACATGATGTCAAGTTTCGCGCCTATGAAACGAACTGGAGAGCTTTAAATCATCACTTATAAATTAAGTTGCAATAGGGAAGAATATATACTTAACAATCATCTTAATCAAGAAAATTAAATGAGCATGTAATAATATGACTCAAAATAACAAAAAAGACTAATCCTTATAAAGTGATCTATGAAAAGATCAGAGGGTTTGCTTTTTAACAATTGGATTCTAGGTTCAAAATCAGCTATCTCATTTGTTGCACAAAGAAAGTCGCCTATTTAAGACTTAATTTCGAGCTTAAATCCAATGAGATGGGGTTTATGGGGAAAATACATGAAGAGATTTTTCCTAATTTGTTATGATCATTCCATCAGCCGGACTATTGAAGCAGTTTCTAGTGATCCCAAAAACAAGTAATGGATAAAAGGTCACCATTTGCCAACCTAGATGATTGAATTATAAAGGATATGAATGATGCAAAATTGAATTGAGTTAAATTATTCAAAAAAATCATAAAGAATATTTAATTGGTCTCATGGAGACTATAATATATTTTAATATACTTTTGATCTACTTAATTCACAAAAAAATAAAATAAAATAAGAAAAAAATGAAAAAATGTTTTTGCCAGTTAAAGTGGAAAACAATAATTTTCAATTCCTTCTATATATATATATATATCATAAAGGATAGCATTTCATGATAATTGCACTAAAAGGTAGATGAATAGATATAATAAGTATTAAAATTAAATATAGAAAATTTTAATATACAATAAATTTAGAGTAACTTAATACAAAAGTGAAATACACATCAAAATAAAATAGAGTAACCTAAAATGAAAGTATAAGAGTTTCTAAAACAAGAGTTAATAATCTCCAAAACAAGCCAATGATCCACTGGATCAACTGGCACATTTCCCTCTCCAATCAGAGGGGCATGTGGGTTTGATCTTGCCTATGACAGGGTGTGTGAGTGTGTGCTGTGGGTGCTTTGTAATAAATAATAATAATAATCTCCAAAACAAAAGGTTGTGAAGCCTCCAAAATTTAAAAAAAAAAACTAAGGAGCTATAAAAGGTTGAGGAACCTCCCAAATAGAAGATTGAGGTCACTCAATAAGTTGAGATCATTTGAAAATTTGAGATTATAATATATTTTAATATAATTTTGATCTACTTAATTCACAAAAAAATAAAATAAATAAAGAAATGTTTTTCCCAGTTAAAGTGAAAAACAATACTTTTCAATTCTTTATGTATATATACAATAAAGGATAGCATTTCATGATAGTCACACTTAAAGATAAGTGAAAAGATATAATAAGTATTAAAATTAAATATAGCAAATTTTAATACACAATAAATTTAAAGTAACTTAATACAAAAGTGAAATGCACATCAAAATATGATAGAGTAACCTAAAATGAAAGTATAAGAGTTTCTAAAACAAGAATTAATAATCTCCAAAACAAGCCAATGATCCAGTGGATCAACTGGCACATTTCCCTCTCCAATAAGAAGGGCATGTGGGTTCGATCTCGCCCATGACAGGGTGTGTGAGTGTGTGCTGTGGGTGCTTTGTAATAAAAAATAATAATAATCTCCAAAACAAAAGGTTGTGAAGCCTCCAAAATTGAAAAAAAAAACTAAGGAGCTATAAAAGGTTGAGGAACCTCCCAAATAGAAGATTGAGATCATTCAATAAGTTAAGATCATTTGAAAATTTGAGATTATAATATATTTTAATATAATTTTGATCTACTTAATTCACAATAAAATAAAATAAAATAAAATAAGAAAAAAAATAAAGAAATGTTTTTTCTAGTTAAAGTGAAAAACAATACTTTTCAATTCTTTATGTATATATACCATAAAGGATAGCATTTCATGATAGTCGCACTTAAAGATAAGTGAATAGATATAATAAGTATTACAATTAAATATAGCAAATTTTAATACACAATAAATTTAAAGTAACTTAATACAAAAGTGAAATGCACATCAAAATAAGATAGAGTAAGCTAGAATGAAAGTAGAAGAGCTTCTAAAACAAGAGTTAATAATCTCAAAAACAAAAGGTTGTGAAGCCTCTAAAATTTTGAAAGAAAAACTAAGGAGCTATAAAAGGTTGAGATGCCTCCCAAAGAGAAGAATTGAGGTCACTCAATAAGTTGAGATCATTTGAAAATTTTAGTTTGAAAATTTGAGTTCACTTAAAAGTTGAGCTCATTCAAAAGTTGAGTTCATCCAAAAGTTAAGTTCACTCAAAAATTGAATTCACCCAAAAGTTGAATTCATCCAAAAGCTAGGTTATCTCAAAATTTGAATTCACTCAAAAGGTTGAGTTCAATCAAGTTAAGGTCACTCAAAAAGTTGAGTTAGCTCATAAATAATGCATAAATACTTTAAAAAGAGAAAGAATATAACCAAATTTATTTTAATTCAATCCTTTTACTCTATGACTAGTCCCCTTGAAATTTAAAGATTTTCTTTAATCACTCTTTAATAATTATAACAGAGATGGTTTTAGTATGCTCACCACCAATACAAAATTTCTTAACTCACTTCAAACTAACATAGCACTTGAATTTTACATAAGCTCATCCAAAATACTTTTTTTCAAAGATTTTTCATTAAACTTACCATAAATTCTCTTTCTCAAGTGTTTTTCATCTAAGTTCCCCTAAACTCTTCTTACAAAATGATATGATAATAAATTTGAAATTCTTATTAAGAAATAGATTATAATAAACTCGTTCTTTCTAAAGCTCTTTTAAGAGAGATAAAACCAAATACTAAGCTCAAAAAATAAGATCAGGAAAAGGAAAGAATTATACTATATTTTTCTTTCTTGTTTTTTTATGTTCACTTTTGTGGGTTTTTTTGTCTTTTGATCTTCTTCTTCCCAATTTATAGAAGCCTAAAAAATATAACCATTCAGAGAGCAGCTTCCCAAAATAGCCATTGCAAAAAACAAAGAATTTTATCACATGAGACATAGTTGAAAAGACAATTATGAAGTCATACTTTTACCTTGCAAATCATGCTTTTTCTTTTATTTTGTTTTAGTAATGCGTTGGGTAGATAGAGAAGAGCCCCTCTTTTGCTCAAGTTTTTTTCTTTGTCATTAAATATTCTTTATTACAATAAAACTTTGTAAGAGAGAAAGAGAAAAAAGTTTCTAAAAAGTCATACACAACTTTTTATATATATTGCAACATATTTAATTAATGTAAAGAGAATAGAATGTTATATTGAAATCATTTTGCTATTTGCTAAAAACATGCACGTTTTTCAAAAATAAATATATATAAATCATTGTAATTATAATTGGACTAGATTGATCAATTCAACTAGTTGGACTAGGAATCAAACCTTATTTTGGTCCGAACAACCCTTCAAACTAATGCTTCTAAGAACTAGTCAACTTTAGTTAAGAACTGGATTTGACTCATTGGTTTTGGGTTAGAATCGGTGCAAATAAATTGGATTGAATTGGTCCTCTTTAGACATTTTTCAAACTCTGCTACTGCCTAGATTCGAACCTACATACGCATTGCCTCCAAAACATATATGCGCCGTTTGACCTACAATGCACCTTCAACATATATATGTAAATTTTTATTTAAATAGATTATTAGTGGGTTGTTTCCATTCCAAAACATACGTGCTACTACTTGGATTCGAACTCGTATATGTGTTGCTTCCAAAACATGCATGTGCCAATTGACCTAAGAGCACTTCCAGCATGTATATGTAAACTAAGTTCAATGACTACCAAAGAGATATGGACTATCAATTTGATAGGCTTATGAGTGCCATCAATCAACTTATGCGTTACTTCCAAAACATGCATGCACTAATTGACCTACAAAGCACCTTCAGTATGTATATATAATATTTTTTATATAAATAAATTATTAGTGGGTTGCTTGCATTTTTTAATGAAAATGGCTATATGGAGTGTTGAACCAATGATCCAAAGGAAACATTTTAACATCTTAACCATTGTGCCACCCTATTTTTTTGTCAAAGTTGTGCATAATATTATATAAATATAATTATAATATTTTCTTTAAAATTGATGATATTTAATTTAAACATTTATCAATTATCATTTTTTTTACACTATATTCAAACTTTCAAGAACTAATTAAATTTTATTATACAAAATTTTTTGAAAAGCAATAATAAAAAATTAATATATTGAATAGTTAGTTTTTACAATGTTTTGGTTTCAATACTTGTTTGAATACATTGATATTTGATGATTATATTTATTAATAGATAAGCTATTTTAAGCTTAAATTTTAAAATTAAAAAGTCAACTAAATTTAAATATTATATTATATTTGATTTATTTTTATATATAATAAAATGTTTCAAATTTTATTAATATTTTTTTATTATCATTTATTATACTAAATTTTTTAATATTAATATATATATATATATAATTATTATCAATTCAACCATAATTAAAACAATGAACCATAAACTAATATTTTTACTAGTTCAATAATTGATTTAATTTTAAAAACATTGATATACACTTTGGTTTTGCAATAGTATTGCATTTTTCAAAGGTTATGATTAATATTATATTATGAAGGAATATAGCATATTTAAAAATCATTCTCTTTAACATTTCACGTTTTTAAACTTAATCAAATATAAACTTTTATTTTGTTATAAAGTAAATCAAGAAAGCTTAATTAAGATAATGCACTACACAAACAATTCAAATAATATGGTCCATACAAATTTATAAGCTCAATCAAAATAATGCTTTATTAAATTATTTTATTTTATTTGAATTATTATTATTGGCTATAAAAATAAATTTAACTGCTTTTAATACAATAAGGTAATAAAAAATATTTAATATTAATACTTTTATAAAATTATCTTAAAAGTTCTGATATTATCAAAATAATTTAAAATGATATCAAAACTTTAAAAATAACATTTCATACTTCCTTTCATTTCAATCCAAAACAGTGAGATGGAAGTGAGATAGAAGAAGAATACAAGAGAAAAGGAAAGGGGATAGAAATGAAATCTCTGAAAGATTCTACACATAATTGATATTGCAGTAGAGAATAAGAATATCTAAGTAATGGTACAGCACATGAATGTCTCCAATTAATTGTTTCAGTTCACTGAAGGAGACAAATCGACCCTGAAACCTGTCCCATACATCTGGGACAATTGAAGCGATAATTGACAACAGTTTGAGAGCTGATTTGGGTGTCAAGTTTCCTGTCTTTCCCTTTTGTCCATTCCGACTCGACCATATTATTACTTGCAATTTTATGCGTGGGAAGAAAAAATTACTTATTTATTTCTGTCATGAAAAACAATCAATCTAAAGCATGAGAGATAAGTAAAATGCAGTGAAGAGATCAGAATCTATTTAGTGTTATATATGGAGAAAACAATCTAGCATATATCGCAGTGACCTTTTTTTTTTTTCTCTCTAAAGCATAAAATGATAATAAGTGTATATTATTTTGAGATCATAGGCTAGGTGCAAATGACATGGTGAAATTTTTTTTGAGCTTCATATTTACATCTATCAAATTTACAACTCATATGTCCAATACTTTAACGTAAGTAAAAGCAAGACTTATTGAGTGATGAATAAAGGGGGATTTTGCCCATACTACTGCAAATAAAATAATAATTGAACCAATTGTTTAGCCACCTCAAAAGCTTAGCCTGTATTTTCTTTTTTCTTTTTTTAAAAGACGTGTGCTACCCGTGTCCTTTTGTTTTTTAATCTAAAAGCCCTCATATTGCAATTACCCCATATAGAGTAATGATTTTTTATTAATATTTTTGAAAATACATATAAATATTAATTAAATTAAATACTTAATATAAAATATTAATAAAATATATTCTAATATAATATATACATAATAGGAAATTCATTCAATTTTTTTAACAAATAAAAGTAACTAAAAAATATTCAAAGTGAATCTCTCACATTGGTATGCAAATAAAAAATAAATAAATAAATTTTGGAGTTTTTTTATTACTCTAAAAGAAAGGAAAATATAACAAACAAGACAATAAAAGAAAAAAAAATGAAAGAATAAAATAGAACGTAATAAAATATATGATATTGTAATAGTTTACTACACATTTATATTTAAAATTAATATTAAAATATAAATTTAAAGAAAAAAATACAAATTAACCATTTGAGACAATAAGATAAACACGCTACCCAAAAAAAAAGGTTTTAGCTATGATATATTTTTTTTAGCTTAGCATTTGGTTCAATTATTATTTTGTTTGTAGTAGGAGGATCAAAATCCCAGAACAAAGGATTTATGTGTTGATCACAGTAGCTTTAAGTAAAAATTACTTCTCTCTCTGTTTTTTTTTTTGGTTGATAAACTAGGGTAAGAAGAAATTCAAGTTTTTTTTGCAGTATCTAATTGACATTCAAAATTACGTGTAATGCAAAAGTGACAGAGGCACGTGTAACATATTGCATACGAACATGGCAATAATGTAGAACGTGGCAAGTAGATCATGGCAACAAACCACTACTCGATTATGGTTCAAAAATCACGGGCTTCGTGGGATGAAACAAAACGTGCATATCCCACTTATGCACGATGCATTTTCTTCGGCAAAATGATGGAATTGTCGTTGAAAGAGTTTGCCTATAAATACAGGGTCCCTGAGCTCGGTTTTACATTGCTACACACCATCATTCAGTAAAACAAGAGTTTAGAAGCATCCCTGGCATTTCATACGTCAAAATTCTGACCAGAAAAACAGAGGATTCGGGCAATGGCTGGAGGTAACATTTCGATCCATTTTATTCCATTTGGATATTATAAATGTGTTTCTATATATCCATGAAGTCTTTCAGTTGGTATCAGAGCTTAAATATACCTCTGTCTTGCCGTGTTTTTGAACTCAAAAACGTTAAAATTTTCGTGAATTTGGGTTCATTGACAGAGCCATTTTTTCATCATTTTGATATCAAAAATGGAATCTACACGAAATTCTGATGAAAATGGACTCCTGGATCATCCAAAACGGAGCTCGGAAACTCAAGAAATGACCGGGTTTCCATTTGGGTCCGAAACGGGTCGTAACCGGGTCGGGTCGACCCGGCTGGAGGTCAGGGACGACCTAAACGACAAGTCGTTTTGAGCCTTCAATAAACGACATGTCGTTTTGGTCGTTTGCGTCGCTATTATGCGTTGTGTAAATGACATGTCGTTTTGGGTGTTTTGTTTTTTAATAAAATGACCTCCGTAAGTTCGAACCCCTGACCCTGAGTATCAAGTCGCAAGACTTAACCACTGAGGCCATGCGTTGTTGCTGACTTATGTGCGCAACATGTAATATATATATATTTTTTCAATTTTGTGGAATTTTTCATTAATTTCCCTTTATGATTTATATATATATATGTTTATATATATTATCTTTTTGATATTAAATATACACATATAAATAAATAAATATTTTTTTTTTTTGAACAAAATATTTTTTTGGCCAATATTTAATTAAAAATTAAAAAGTAATTTGTTTTGTTGGCCATTTATTTTGTTTAAAATTATGAAGTATATTTTAATTTTGTCCAAATTTTGGCAAAAATATTATGAACAAAATTAAATTGATTTTGACAATATTTAGTTATTTATTTGTCAAAATAATTGTGAAATTAATTTTATGCCTTTAAAATTGGCCTAAATCTTGAAAATTTAATTAATTTTAGGCAATTTTGGCATATTTAATTATAATAATTAATTTATGGTGTCATTTTATTTATGCCTAAATTTTAAAAAAATAATTTTTATTTTTTATTTTAGGCAATATTTATGGCACATTTAGATTAATTTAAAGAGAGAATATTAATTAAATTAATTAGTCATATTTTGTTGATTAATTGATTAATTATTGAAATTCTCATTGTGTATGCTTGTTTATGCATTATGTTAAATTATATTCAAGCATGTAATTTCATTTAGATGTCATGTGAATTGTATATTTTTAATTTAATTAAAGTTTAGCCACAGCATCTTTAATTATTTTAAAATTATACATTAAATGTTATAATCACATAAAGTAAAATGACATCAAATTGTAATTAATTATATTTATTATGATAATTATTATCCTACAGGAATATTATCATATTTCATGTAATTAATTAGGATGGAATAGTAAGTTTTTTCTTTTCTTGATTTACCCGCAGGAATTAAGAAAAGAATATAATTTACTAGTTTTATCATTAGTATATGAGTCTAATTAAATAAAATTTAGCCTACAGGTAATTTTATTTGTTACTAGGCTCATAATTTGAATTGATATGCATTGCATTGGCATGACATATCATTTAAGAATATTTATTTGTCTCAAATTATTAACATAGCATGTAAATTGTGCAGCTTTTCAACCTTTAAATATTTCTGATTTTCAAGTTCCTGAATTAACTGGAGATAACTATAATATTTGGAAGGAGAAAATACTTCTCCAATTAGGGTGGATGGACGTTGATGATGCAATTAGAAAAGATGAACCTCCTAAGCCCACGAGTATTAGTAGTACATCAGAAGTAAATGTTTATGAACGTTGGGAGCGATCCAATCGCCTTAGTATGATGTACATTAAGACTAAAATATCAGCTAGTATTCGTGGGTCTATTGGAGAGCATCAAAACGTTCGAAGTTTGCTTAAGGCTATTGATGAACAATTCGAATCTTCGGATAAGGCCTTAGCAAGCACCCTAATGACAAAGTTATCATCCATGAAACTTACTAGCATAAGAGGTGTACGAGAACACATCATGAAAATGAGGGATATAGCAGCTCAATTGAAAACACTTGAGGTTGAGATGTCAGATTCTTTTCTTGTGCACTACATCCTGAATTCTCTGCCACAACAATATGGGCCTTTCAAAATCTCCTACAACACTCATAAAGAGAAGTGGTCAATCAATGAACTTCTAACTATGTGTGTACAAGAAGAAGGAAGGCTCATAGCAGAGATGGGTGAAAGTGTACATACAGTGACACAAGGAAGGAAGAAAAGAAAGGCCAAGACAAAAGGGAAGGGCAAGGTTCCCATCCCTGAGGACATTAAGAAAGAGTCCAAGTGTTTCTTTTGTAAAAAGAAAGGACACATAAAGACGGACTGTGTCAAATTCAAAGCTTGGCTTCAAAAGAAAGGTAACTTAATCTCATACTTTTGTTATGAATCTAATATGGTAGATGCTAGTAGTAACACATGGTGGATTGATTCTGGCTCAACAATTCACATCTCTAATACCTTGCAGGGCTTTCTAAGCCAAAGGAAGCCGGTGGGCAGTGAGCAATACATCTATTCAGGAAATAAGATGGGCTCAACTGTTGAAGCTATAGGAACATGCAGATTAGTCCTTAATTCTGGTTTTATTTTGAATTTGGAGAAGACATTTTATGTACCAAGTTTCTCTAGAAACTTGATTTCAGTTTCTAAACTTGTACCATTGGGATATTGTTTTGAATTTTCAAGTAATGAATTTAAATTATTTTATAAATCTAATTTTATTGGCAATGGTACACTTTGTGATGGTCTATTCCAAATTCAATTACGAAATAGGAACCTTTATGACTCAATGCATGTTTCTAACAGTATAGGTATTAAGAGAAATGTTACTAATGAGGATTCCTCTATGTTATGGCACCGTAGGCTTGGTCACATCTCAATAGAGAGAGTGAAAAGATTAGTAAAAGATGGAGTACTCAATACTCTTGACTTTACTGATTTCAACACTTGTATAGACTGCATTAAGGGAAAGCAGACTAACAAGACTAAGAAAAGTGTTAAGAGGAGTTCTAGCATATTAGAAATCATACATACGGATATTTGTAGTCCAGATTTGGACTCTAGTAGTCAGAAATACTTTATCACCTTTATTGATGATTACTCACGATACATGTATCTCTATCTGCTCGATAATAAGTTTGAAGCACTGGATGCTTTTAAGATATTTAAGGCAGAAGTAGAGAAACAATGTGGTAAACAAATTAAAATAGTGAGATCTGATAGAGGTGGTGAGTATTATGGTAGATACACTGAAGATGGACAAGCACCAGGTCCATTTGCTAGGTTTCTTCAAGAGCATGGGATTGTTGCCCAATACACTATGCCTGGGTCACCTGACCAGAATGGTGTAGCTGAAAGGAGAAATCGAACATTGTTGGACATGGTAAGGAGCATGTTGATTAGCTCCAAACTTCCTAAATTCTTGTGGACTGAAGCCCTTAAAACAGCAGTGTATATTCTTAATCGAGTTCCTACCAAGGCTGTTGAAAAGACACCATTTGAGTTATTCAAGGGTTGGAAACCAAGTTTAAGACATATGCGCGTTTGGGGATGCCCATCTGAGATTAGGGTTTATAATCCACAAGAGAAGAAGTTGGACCCTAGGACTATAAGTGGCTACTTTATTGGGTATGCTGAAAAGTCTAAGGGTTATAGATTTTATTGTTCATCTCACAGTACTAGGATTGTGGAATCAAGAAATGCAAAATTTCTTGAGAATGACTTGATCAGTGGGAGTGATCAAACTCAAAACTTAAGTTCTGAAAAAGATCAGTCTAATGTTCAAATTCCTGCATCAAGTGATAGATTGATTGTAATTCATGCCCCTCAAGTCCAAACAGGCATTGAACAACCAATCATTCAGGATCCACAACCTGTTGACATTGACCAAGTTGATCCAGTTAACGAACGGCCTTTAAGGACTGTTGAACAAATAGTTGAACAACATGCTCCCCAAGAGAATGTTGAGTCAACATTAAGAAGATCAACTAGGATGAGGAAGTCAGCAATTCCTAGTGATTATACTGTGTATCTACAAGAATCTGATTACAATATAGGAGCTGAGAATGACCCTGAAATGTTTTCACAAGCCATCAATTGCAGAGAATCAAAACTGTGGCACAATGCCATGAAGGAAGAGATGGATTCTATGGCGTCTAATGGGGTCTGGGATCTCGTTGAGTTGCCTAATGGCTCTAAGGCTATTGGATGCAAATGGGTCTATAAAACGAAAAGAGACTCATTAGGCAACATCGAGAGATATAAAGCACGACTCGTGGCTAAAGGATTCACTCAAAGGGAAGGAATTGATTACACGGAGACCTTTTCTCCTGTATCTAAGAAAGATTCCCTCCGCATAATAATGGCATTAGTTGCTCATTTTGACTTGGAGTTGCATCAAATGGATATGAAAACAGCATTCCTCAATGGAGAACTAGATGAGGAAGTATATATGAAACAACCTGAAGGATTCCTCTCTAGTGCCGGTGAACATTTGGTGTGCAAGTTAAAGAAATCCATATATGGATTGAAACAGGCCTCCCGCCAGTGGTACTTAAAATTTCATGATATTATTTCCTCATATGGATTTGTGGAAAATGTCATGGACCAATGTATATACCAGAAGGTCAGTGGGAGTAAAATCTGTTTCCTTGTATTGTATGTGGATGACATATTGCTTGCAACCAATGATAAGGGGTTGTTATATGAGGTGAAACAATTTCTCTCTAAGAATTTTGATATGAAGGATATGGGTGAGGCATCTTATGTCATTGGCATTAAGATCAATCGAGATAGAACTCAATGTATTTTGGGTCTGTCACAAGAAACTTATATCAATAAGGTCTTGGAGAGATTTCGGATGAAAGATTGTTCACCAAGTATAGCACCTATAGTAAAGGGTGACAAGTTCCATTTGAACCAATGCCCAAAGAATGATTTAGAAAAGGAACAGATGCATAACATTCCATATGCTTCTGCTGTTGGAAGCCTTATGTATGCTCAGGTTTGCACAAGACCTGACATTGCATTTGTAGTTGGAATGTTAGGCAGATATCAGAGTAATCCAGGTATAGATCATTGGAGAGCTGCAAAGAAAGTAATGAGGTATCTTAAAGGTACTAAGAACTACATGCTGATGTATAGACGGACTGAAAACCTTGAGGTAGTTGGCTACTCAGATTCGGATTTCGCTGGATGCGTTGATTCACGGAAATCAACATCAGGCTACATTTTCATGCTAGCCAGCGGAGCTGTATCTTGGAGAAGCGCGAAGCAGACTTTGACTGCTACTTCTACTATGGAGGCAGAGTTCGTTTCCTGTTTTGAGGCAACTTCACATGGTGTTTGGCTTAAAGGCTTTATATCTGGGCTTAGAATTGTCGACACTATCCCTAAGCCATTAAAGATATATTGTGACAACTCAGCTGCTGTCTTTCTGGCTAAGAACAACAAAAGTGGAAGTCGAAGTAAACATATCGACATTAAGTACTTAGCCATTCGTGAACGTGTCAAGGAAAATAAAGTTATTATTGAACACATTAGCACTGAGTTGATGATTGCTGATCCTTTAACAAAAGGCATGCCACCAGTAATGTTTAGGGATCATGTATCTAGAATGGGACTTAGTTCTACTTTGTGTTATTGATGTATATACTATATATATATCATTTGTAATAAAGCCTTTATTCATTTTAAGTTGTTTTCTCATTTATGCGTATACATTAAGTTTGAGAATAACAACATTAAGAGGACCCAGAATAAGCATATGGCTTATTCATAAAGTTAAGGAAACAAAATGCATTGTGATACATGGAAGGTATTACTCACTTGTAGAGGAACTACCGCTATGATTCATGCATTTGTGTTTCAGTTAAATGTTTGAGTCTTAAGAAGCCATTATGAATAAAGATTTTTGAACCAAGTGGGAGAATGTAACATATTGCATACGAACATGGCAATAATGTAGAACGTGGCAAGTAGATCATGGCAACAAACCACTACTCGATTATGGTTCAAAAATCACGGGCTTCGTGGGATGAAACAAAACGTGCATATCCCACTTATGCACGATGCATTTTCTTCGGCAAAATGATGGAATTGTCGTTGAAAGAGTTTGCCTATAAATACAGGGTCCCTAAGCTCGGTTTTACATTGCTACACACCATCATTCAGTAAAACAAGAGTTTAGAAGCATCCCTGGCATTTCATACGTTAAAATTCTGACCAGAAAAACAGAGGATTCGGGCAATGGCTGGAGGTAACATTTCGATCCATTTTATTCCATTTGGATATTATAAATGTGTTTCTATATATCCATGAAGTCTTTCAGCACGTACAAAACCATGCAGTTCCTTTATCTGAAAAAACAAAAAAGCATGAGAGAAGATCGATTTATTGGGTGTTGGATTTTACTGTTTAGTTACTGTTATTTTGAAGTCTAAACCTTTAGTCACTGCAACTTCTACATCAAAAACGCAATTAGCAATGCTTCAAGGATGTCTAGTCAAAGATCAAAAAAGGAGGCTTGAGTATGGACCTGATTGGCTTGCGGAACTTTTATGTACGCAATATAACTTTGAGGAAAAGGCTCCACCTAAAGCCCCCAACGAAACCACAATAAAAGGGAAAAAAGCTTAGCGTTGATCACGAGATTTGATTAAGAATAAAAGTTGTTAGTGTAGAGCATGTACACACTACTATTGTAGTCAAAAAGCGTTCTTCACTTTTTACACCTTTTTTTTGGACCCTCTTTCTTCAGTAATAACAACTGATATTTGTATTTAAATCATTGGATTGAGAATCGAATTAAAAAAAAAATTCGGATCTTTATATTTTTATGTCTTCAAAGCTGTTGCTGCCAACTTAAAATTACCAAAATAATAGGCGCATGCAAAAATGTACAAAATCAAAGAATTCCCACCAAGGGAACAGAAGAATAGAAGGCTTCGTTTTATAGAATAGAGTGTTCATACTTCATAATTAATTGTGTTCAATAACATAGAAAGAGAAAGAGAAAAGAAGAGAATAAGCTGAGCCTTGAGGGAACATGGGAAAACACCCAGGGGCAAGGAGCCATTTTTCCCACTAAAATTTTTCTAATGTCAGATTGGTAACAAATAAAAAATGTCCTTTGAAGTTTGAAGAACGCATGCCCTATCAAGCTGACACAAACCCCCTTATCTCTCTCTTATGGCTCGCCTTTTCAAGATATTCACCAACATATAGATTCTCTAGCAGTCTAGCTCTGCCACTGCAAAACCCGTCACTTTTCTCAAGAGATAGTACTAGATTCTAATTCTTCTCTTGTCATCGTTAAATGCTCATTCTTGAGGGTAAAATTTAATAATGCATGTATAATAGTGTGTCTTATGTTTACCCTCAGATTTGCATGGGAATTTAAGAACTAAAGGATAAATGATCCTTTTCGGTCATTATAGATCTTAAAGCTTTTCCCATTAAAAGACTCCACTAGCCACTCTTAGTGTCATTATTGCAGCTGAGTTGGTCTGGTTATTACTTTAATATATTTACTTTTGTTTATCCTTTTTTTGGTTAGAAAGAAGGAATTTCTCTTTGCTTGAGCTTCTAAATTTCCTCTTTTTCATTCTTATGCTTTGTGCCACCACTTTTTGACAGTGCAGATAGTAGAAAATTTAAATGTTAGTTCTGGGGTTCCCTAACTAATCAATGCTTACAAACAGGTCTAACACAGTACCATACGTTTAATGATACAGTTTTGGCTGATTACTAAAAGGTAGTCTCAAGAGACTGGGCATACTAGCTAGTAACAGCTCTAACGTAGTTGAGATCACAAGACGAGCAGGGTGATCGTGCTGATTTTCATTGATTTTAATACACAAAAATTATACCTGCAATTTGAAACTGCTATAAGCCTTAACACGACTTCCGATGTTTAAGTAGAGACAAAAAGATAAGAAAAGCTTTAAAACGATGAAAACCCAGGTCAACAGTCTCGTAGAAATTATTTATTTTCATACGATCAACAAAGACATAATAACATCATGTCATATCATTTACATATTATATGTTGATAGCTTGATGAACTTTAACATCTTAATTATATGATAGTTAGCCTATACATTGTTATTAAACATTTCTTATATTAACAAGCCTTATTCTATGCACTTCACCAAATAAACCTGAATCGGGAAAATGTTAACGGATATATAATTGGTGAAAATAGTAATTTAATATTTTTTTTAAGTAATTAAGTTCAATGTTAATGTGTGTGTACCTAGAATGCTTGATTATGTTTCAAGAACTTGCTTAACGTGGTTAAGTATATATCTAAAGTTGTGTGATTCATGCATGTATTGTTATTAAATAAGGTTCATGTAACTATTAAATGAGGTTTAGTAAGTAGTCACCTAGTGTGTATTTATATCTATTCCATGTACTTATTAATTTGATGTAAGTCAAGTAAGTGAAATACTAGTAAGTTTAAATAAATTTCTATTCCATAAAAATATTTCTAATTTCCTTTTATTTCCAACATAATGGTATCAGAGTTTGGTTCCATAGCTTCAGAAAAGTTAAGGATGGAGGAAGAGGACAATGAAAATAATTAGGAAGACAAAGACGGTGAGGAGGATGATGGTAAAATAAAATATTGAGGATTGGAGGAAGTACATACTCACACTTCGAACTAGTGAAAAAACCTGCTGATGGGAGATGTTAAATTATTCAAGCTATTCATATTTGATATTCTTGTGATGTAGATGAATGGGCCTTTTAAGTTGAGTCAATCACACACAGAAGATGAGAAACAAAAGAAGAGTGCATATGGGCCTCCAAGGCTCATGCTAGCATCTGTAAAAGAAGAAGGATGACACTGTAAGAAAATAACAAAATTTTTACAAAATTGTCATGAGAAAAATTTTAAAATTTTGTAAAAATTGTTATTCTCATAAAAATTCTTATAAATTTTGGGTTGTGACAAAAAAATTCATAAGAATTTATAATTCTTGCAGAATTTTTTTATGAAAAAAATGTTCTCATATAAAATTTCTGAGAAAACATAAAAAAAAAAAGTTTCATGAAAGTATATTTTTTTAAAATTGTGATAAAATTTGTGACTTTCTCATAAAATTATTGCAATAATTTACCATGAGAAAAAAAAACATTATAATTTTGTTGTATTCTTGCAGTATTTTGACAGGAAAGCCATAAAAAATTTATGAATTTTCATGGCAAATTATTGGAAGAAAGCAAGAAAAAAAAATATAATTTTTTTTGTTCTTACAATAATTTACCATGAAAATTATTACCAAAAAGTTTTTAGTAACAACAATAGGTGGCTAAAAGTTTTTTACTAAAAAATATTTTAGTAGTTTTTTAAAAAAATATATTTCATAACCTTGAAGTAGTATCAAATACAAAACAAAGACTAATTATACTAATATATATTTTCTTAAATTTCCTTAGAAACATGTTTGGACAATAAAAATATAAAACAGGAGTGTGCTATATTATAATCACTAATTTGCTTTATTAAATTTTGTGCAATTCAATGAAAGATTAATAAGTATTTAACAAACCTGCAGTTAAGCCATTGTCTCCGTACAATTTTTTAAAAAAAAAAACCTACACTTCATCCAGGAAAAAGAAAAAAAAGAAATATGTTTTCACCCTTCAGTTTTATCAGACGTAGCTCCTAGTACAATTAATATACTTACAAAGGAATTACCATCACAAACAGTTACCAAGTCCCCATATGGTTCAAGTTTGTTGAGTTGACTGAACTACATAGCAAATTGGTTTAGAAGATTAAATAATCAAATGGTAGGCGAAACAGCATTATTTTAAACTTCCTTAATTCCACTTCTTAATTTACTAAGATACAGTTACCAATCAATCCCCATATGGTTCAAGTTTGTTGGGTTGAGTGAACCATTATAGGAAATGGAGTTGGGCAATTTGCCAAAAGGCACATCTTAATTCCACTTCCAGTGCTCCAAACACTCTAAACATGTTTTAAACTTTCTTAGAAAATCACTCATCAATATATAACAGCCCTTGCACCCCAAAATAGATCTTTTAAACACATTAATCATCTCACTTTCATATCATAACAGTCCTGACAGTAAAACAGGGAAAATACCCAATTTAAGCTACCAAAATGGACTCAAACAACACCAATTCTCCACGATTTAAAACTAAGGCTTTCAACGATTATTCGTGACACCTAATTGCACCATTATAGCATACGAGTCAGCCCAAAATTTGATTGAAATGAATCCTGAAACAAAGAGAGCGATAACAGCGAAAATTGACAAGAAAACAGAATTTCAAGTGGGTATCTAGCAACCAAAAATCTTTTTCACAAATCCACAAGCTTTCGAACCTCTTCCAACAAGACAGACATGAACCTATTTAAATGTGTCCTACCCTATAACTCCTGAAAACTATGAGGAATATCAATTTTAAACCATGAAACAAACCTTAATCAATGCTACAAACCATGACACCAAACACCCTTTAAAAACCAGTACAATTTTGATTTTTAACTCACAAATGACATGCCAAAATTTCATTTTACTACTCTATACTCTTCCAAACCCTTTAGGGCAACTTTTAAATACCTAATACAATTTGTTAAAGCTAAAAAATCCTAGCCATAAATCCTCGCTCAAATTATGACTACCCCAAATTTCAATTTAGTACTTTTTCAAGAACTAACTTTTAGAAAAGCCTGCACTCACATACTCAAATTTTATAATTGAAGTCTCCTTGACCCCAAACCAATTCCAACCTTCTAGTTCACTAATTTAAACTTGCATAAACCATAAATTTCCCAATAGATCACCAAATGGTCTAGGTGACCATGCTACACCCTTTTTATGAGCCTTATTCCTATATTAACCTGGAATTTCTTATGATTATTATAATTTACTATCAATTATGTAATTTACTAAATGGACATTCCAAATACGATAAACATTCTCATGCTACATATTTGATCAACCAAATCCATAATAGAACTCAATATATGCAAGGAACTAAATGCAACTTGAAACTACATAGTCTTATCAAACTTCATCATATGTTCTATTTACACAAGCTTAGACATAGCCATCAACAGCAGGGAGTCTCTATACATCACACATACATCAAAATATTCGACAGTCTCCCTAACTTGGCATTCACCACTATATACATGCAAAAATCCTAGAAAGGGCCACAGGACCAACTATCCCAAAAAGGGCCAATAAAAATCTCAGTTGATATGAGAGAGCCTGCAAAAGTTCGTAGGTGCTTAGGCCTCTTAAGTAAAACCTATGACACCTAGAAGTTGAAGATTTGAATAAAATTTCAAATCATGAGAAAGTATTAGAAATAGTAATTTGGTATTTTCTAAGTGGTTATGTTCAATACTTGGACGTACCTAAAACGCTCAACATCTATGTAACTAGGATCGTGAAATTCATGTATATCGATTGATGTGATTCATGGGTCCAGAATTGTGAGATAAATGTATTGTGTATAATAGGGTCTATCTAACTAACCAAGTAGTGTACCTAGCTATATATACCCATGATGATTTCATAATATAAAAAATTCATTCATCGTCTAAATGTAGTTAGTGTCAGTTAATAGCTTAGAGCAGTTTCAGGAGCTTTCTGAAAATTTTTTAGCTACATTACTTCATAGTTCATACAGATTGGTATAATCCAAGTTGTATATAACAACAGTACACTTTGATTAATTAGTATAACTCTCTCTGGCTTTCCCACGGCTCACTCCTACCAATTTAAAACTTCACTTCGCGAAGTATGGCACACCAGATCTGATATACATGAGAACAAGTTAACCACTAACATTTAACAAATAGATAATTAATAAAAAGTTTCCATAAAAAAGTAATGACTGTCACAGCAAATAGCATCAAACTTGCGGGACTTTCACTAAAGAGAACCACAATCTTGAAATTGGAAGAGCTCCACAAAAACACAGTTATTCCCCCAGTGACATATTTATGACATGTTAAAAGTATATCTAATTTCCTTACTCACTATTCCTGATCTATGTATTCTTCAAAGTGTCCAAGCCCAACCCCTAACCATTTAACATATATGTCAAGATTAGGAATAGACATATATGGTAGTGGTTTATTGTGAAAGATGAGACGAGCCAGCTCTTGGATCAAAATTAAACAATTTAGGTTAAGACCATTTGTTTATGCAATTGAAGAATCATTTGATAATCAGTTATGAATATGGGTGAAAACCTCCTCACCTTGATAATGACCTATGAATGAGTAATCTAGACTTTTAACTTTTGATTCAAAATTTATCGGTGACTTCTGATAATTTTTGCATGCTTTGCTTGTACCTAAAGAATGCAATAGGTCGAGTGAATTCTGTTAGCTCCAAGGTTTTAATTTAATTATTTTGATGATAACAAAATTCTTAAGTTAAAATTTATACAAGCATTAAGATAAAAATAATTATATATTGCTTATTGCATTAATCCTTGTTATTAATTTAATTTTATAAGCAATGAGAATTAGTTAAGAAAATGCTAAAGAAGATAGCAATTCAAGTGCTTAGCATTTGACTATGGGAAGGCTTTAGAAAAAGTTGTGTTATTTATATATTATATTGGATGATCACTTTTTTCTTTTGCAAAACATTAAATGAAGTATTGGAAAGTGAAATGAGCTATCACATCCCTTTACAAATCTTAATGGAATACATTGAACAATGTAAAAGCAAAAGCTCAAAAAGCAACAAAGGAAATCCGATGCCATAAAGTAAAAGTAAGTTTCTATCCCACACCAATCAGAAAAGCACATCGAAGGAGAAGAAAAGAGCTAAAGAGATAAAGAAGCAAAGACCATTATTGGAAATGAAAAAATATGAGAAAGAAAAACAGTACAAATTCTTCTTTTATAATTTCTAATTCATCAAACTAGTAGCAACATCATAAGTTCCATATTCAAGAATCAAAGAAGAATATTAGAGATTCTCCAAAGTCAACTTATTTGAATCCTTTTAGAAGCTCTCTATCCAAAATCTTTTCTCTTCATCTAAGTGAAGTTGTAGAAGCAAATTTGTGAAAAGAGAAAAGAAAGCAGAGCAAGAAGACATAGCATTGTTCAAAAGTTTTCTTTTAGAGGCTTTAATGAGAAAAAGTAAAAGATAAAGACAAAGCATGGAAGGAGGGAAGCTAATGCATCTTATCTCAACGGTCACTGCGTTTTGCTTTAATCTTCTAATCTTTAAAACAGTACAGAAGATGAACAAAGAAAAACACTGCACAGACTCGCAAAAAAAAAAACACGAAGAAAGGGTATGTATATATATATATATATATAAAAGGTTATCAGTGCAATTCCTCTTTATCAACACAACCAAGTACTTTGTTCAACAAAAGTGAAAGAACAGTAACAGAAGAGAGAGAAGAAGCAAAGCAAGGTCAAGGATTCAAAATCAAGAGGGAAAAAGAAAATAGCCTGTGAAGCTGAAAGAATAATTTCCTTGGCTGTCTCCACTTTCAACGGCTATATTTGTGAAACTGAACTCTCCAACGGATATATTTCCTTTAGGAGCCACTATATAACAGTAAGATAAAAAGTTGAAGAAGATAGAGAACTGAAGCAAAGAAAAAAAAAAACTAAGTTATATTATAGTATTCATTATTCTCTTCATCTTAAATCTTCTGAGCTTAGTTTCTAGATAAATCTAGCTTGTGAGAGCTTTTGAAAGTGAGTTTATTGTAATCTTTTATTGATAAGGATTTTAAATATATTCTCATATCATTCTTCTGTAAATCTTTCCTAAGTGTGGAGAAAGTAAGCTTTGGATAAGCTTGTGTGAAACCCAAATGTTGTAAAAGTTCTATATAAGTTTGGAAACCTAAGTTTTATGGGTGTATACTCTAATTTTATAGTGGAAATCCTTTGTTGTATATCAAGGGAACTGGACATAGATCTTGAGGACCGAACCAAGATATATTAAGTTTTTTCCTTCATTTACTTCACTTTTTATTCTGTTTCAGCTTCTGTACTAAAACCTTGTCGACAAAGTCTTATTTTATCTCCTTGATCTTTACTTCTCAATTATTTTTTAAAAGATCTTGTTGACAAGATTTTATTTTGGTTACAAGGTTTCCGCACTAATACTCTTTATCACGTTTTTTTTAAATCATTTGATATTAATATATAATTTATTTAATTATCTTTAATTCTACTTTTTTACAAAAGCACCTATTCACCCTCTCTCTAGGTGCATTCTTCAAATTCGCTATTTCACTTTTGAGCTCGGTTCATTCCCAACCCGAGCCAATCCCATATAAAGATAGCAAGACACACCTGCCTCAGCTTGATTAATACACTTATTTGTTATGATAGCAACTTTTTGTTTCTTGTTTAATCTCTTGCTTTTAAGGTGTCGAGACAAGAATTTTAAAGCTATTCATCCTTAATTCTATGAACTTGGCAAACTGAAAACAAGAATGGTGATAATATATATTTGAGTTCTTGCTGGCAAAATAACTAACTCAATTGATATTCTTAACATGTAATATATTAAAATAAATTACACTTTTCTCTCTTTAAAGAAGTTTAAATTACATTACACTTTCTTTTATTTTTAAGAGTTTATACTCCCCTTCCTCAAAAAATGCAATACATTAGTCAACTCCCTTGTATAACAAAAAATGAGTTACATTTATATATTTTTTGACTAAAATATCTTTACATATATTCTTTATATAATATAAATGTATATTTAATTAATACAGAAATACTTAATTTTTTGAATTTATAATAAAATAAACATTTAGTTTTCAACACAAAATAAATAATTAATTTTAAAACAAAAATTTTCATGTTATATTTTTAATAAAAAAATCAATATTATTCTTAAAGGAGTGTATTTTAGTCAAATTTTAGTTTTAAGGGAGTTTGTGTAAATTTTTAAAATAGAGAAAAAGGTTTTATAATTTAAGCATTTGTGCAGAAAGGCAAAGAAAACACAACAATGGAATGAAAATAGTCTTCTAAATTATTTATATATAAGCAAGTTCAAGTTTATTAGAAACAGTTCTAGTTAACTACAAGAAGCAAGACTCAATCGGTACAACAAGGGAAGAAAATAAACTAAAATAATAGCAAAGGAAGTAGAATAAGGGTAGGAGAAAGAGGAAGAAGGACTTATGGGAGAAGCTCACAATTTCTTCTACATTGTCGCCTCCTCTCTACCATTGCATATTTCTTATCCTTTCTTTCGCTTTCCACCGATGCCTTCAAAACTTGACTAATCATTGAATTAAAAAAGAAAGTGATTCATAGTTTAATGATGGAAATTATAGTCGAATTAATTGAACTAATTTATTTTAAATATATTTTTTAAATATATTGAATAGAATTCTTCATAAAATTTAAATTCATGTGTAAAAAATATAGCTATAATATATATAATTTTAATTTAGTCATTCAAAACATTTTTATATAACAAGTTGGACTTTTATAACAAAGGAGCAACACTGGTGGAATGGTTTTCATCTTTTTTAATTAAATTAGTGAATTTGGTTCGATTTTCCAAACAATGATTTCCACGGCTGTTTTTTGATTCTGTTGCTTTCCCTCACTAAGAGAATAATTTACTAAATATATTATTATATTTTATTTTAATAAATATCACTTATAAATATTTGAGCTTACATTTCATATTGACTTTATGTCAATTGTCGCTCAAAAAAATTGTAAAATGTAATTTATTTCCCCTATGCATGAACAATGACAAGGTCCATGTTATTATTTATTTTAAAACGAATTATTTATCTTTGCGAGAATTGATAATAAACTCTCAAGACGGGAACAAATTGAGTGTCACACAATATTTAACAGTACTTTTTTGTAGAATACACTTTATAAAACAGAGTCTACAAACCGTGAATAGAAGTGTGTGCTTTTTTTATTTTAAATGGATATGTAACCGGATTTAGAATTGTTATAAACCAGAAAAGATGTTGGCAAACCCGAGTCATCTTCATGAGCTAAATCAAAATATGCTATGCAGGATAAAACACAACAATAGCAGGCAAAAATGTGCAAATTAAGGGGATGAAAGTGATTAAAACATCCCCCCCCCCCCCCAACAAAAAAAAAAAAGAGTTATATACAGATAAAGAAGCTTAGACGCGCAAAAGTTTTTATTCTTGTTTCTTCCCAACAATGGTCTATAATGAGTTCCATTAGTTTTCCCAGACCTTTTCACTTCTTCAATGTCTGTTTTTATCTGCTCACATATATATAACGGTTAGTTTTCACACGTTTACCACCAATATTAAGATTTTTACATGTACGCAAAAATTATTTACAATATGATTTTTTGTATTGCCTCTTAAGTTTACGAACCTTGGAAAAGTTTTTCCCAATTAGTCTCTTGAACAATCTAACATCGATCTCGATGCAGAATAAAAGAGAGTAGAATCCTCGGCCTGATGTTGATATGGATCTTCAAATAAAAGAGGGTAGAATGACGTCGTTGAAAAATCTGCAGAGATGTACTTGCAAATTTAAAAAGATCAGATGAGGCAGAATTGCAATTTCTAGATTCTTCGAAATTGAACTCATATTTGAGGATCGCCTCCCTTTGTCCAACAAGGTACGTCATCTTATTAAAGTAGATTGTTGTTTTTGTCCCTGAAAAATTAATAAATTTTCAATTTGATCCTCCAAGGTATTACTTTTCATTTTAGTCCTTCAATTTTTTTTTTCCCAAATCATTTTTATTCCTTTGTCTAATAAAATCACGGAGACAAACTTCTCAATTTGGACGTATGGATCCTCTACTATTCCTCTAGAGTAACAAATTTGGATTGTCCATACATCTAAATGGTCCAGAGTTTAAATCTTTTTTTTTTTTCAAGTTGCAACAATCTATTTTTTTCTATTTGATAGAAATTGAAAAACTATTTTATCCTACATTTTGCTTCCTTCAAAATAAAAAAAAAATTAAATGATACATATTAAAAATAAATAAATTCATTAATTAATTAAATTAAAATTTAAACCGTCTAAATTTATATGAACAATCTAGATATGCTACTCCAAGGAAGTATAGCCTGAAGCAACAAAGGATTCATATTCTTCAATTTGGTTTTCTAAAAGGATAAAAAATGATTAGGAAAAAAAAAAAGGAATTGAAAAGATTATGCTTTAGATTATCCAATTGAACAGTTATATAGTTCAAAATGGATCATTTCTTGCTCAGGATATCATTATCCTGTTGAAGCGAGATAGAAACGTGGTGTCGGATCTATACTTCTTAATCTTTCTCTCATGACGTCCTGCCAAGGAAAGGATCCAGATTATAGTTAGTTATCCTTTAAAAACAAAAATAATAAATGACTCTAATTTTCACGGGCTTTTGTCTAGGCGGCGACTCGCCAGGTAATGGACTCACGGACCCACATTGAAGATCGGTGGACATGTCCATTGCATTTTGGGCCATTACAGGCCGAAATGGTCCACTTTCCAGGTAATGCACATATGCGCTCTCAGGAAAGTCTCCGATTCGCTCTCCTCCGTTGCATTCTCCGTTTCGTCCTCTGCTCTCTATAACAAAACCCATAGGTTTTTCATCCTCTTAGATATTATTCTTCCGAATTTCTTGGTAAGAAACAGAGCACTCAACATCTCTCTCAGATTCAAACAAAAATTTTCCCTTTTTTGAGCTCAATCTCACGGGATTTAGTTGCCATCCCAGGCGATGTTTGTCATGTTGTTTTTCAAATTACACTCGACATTTAAGCCACTGAGTTTATTCTAATAATGAGAAATTTCGAGTAGTTTATAAAATTCTCAAGTTTTAAGGCAGCATTTGATAAATGATTGCAATTGTCCGTAAACCTTAATTTAAATGGCACCTTTTCCGAACATGAGTATTAAGGGTGCGTTCCATTCTCACCTCTTTCTTTTTCTTCACACCCTATTCTTTGGGCCTAATATCTCCTTGTAATTAAAAAAATGAAAACAATAATTATTTATATGTTTTATATTTAAATATAGGGTAAATTATTTTCTTTTTTCTGAGAAATAGCTTGATTACATAATCCTTCCTTTTATCACAAAAAATTATGCAATTTTTTCTTGAAATAAAAAAAATATCTTACAACAAAACCTATTTAGACAAAAATATCCTTAAAGATAATATTAATTTTAATTAAAAATATAATTTATTAAAACATATTTCTTAAAAAATTTATTTCAATTTTATTTATTATGCTAAAAACTTAATTTATTATGACATTTTATTAAATAATAACAATATTACTTATGTTGATTATATAATACAATTATTATTGTTTAAATTAAATATAGTATATTGTATTTTGGTTGGCTATATTTTTTAAAAAAATATTTTATAAATATGTTCTTTGTTTTTGTAATTAATTATTGTCTACTAACAATTTTAAAGTTTACTAAATAAAGAAAAGTAATTATTTTATAAATTTAAGAATATTTTGGAAAAAATTATTTTTAGTTGTAAGGTATTTTTTAATTTTAGAAAATGATTATGTAAAATTTCATTATAAAAAGGAAGACTATATAATTAAGCCATCTGGCGGAATAGTAATTTATCTCTAAATATATTAAAACTAATTAATTAAGTTTTCAAAAAAAATTAAAACATCAACTTTTTCTTTAAGAAAAGAGTCAAAACTATTATATATACTCTCAGTTCCAATCACCTAGCTAATTTCAAGTCTATTTGAGAATGCTATGGCTTATTAAAAGTTGCCATGTTATAAGTGCTATAAAAAAGATGCCGTTTATAATAGGTAAAAGTAATGTTTGTTAAACATATAAAAAACGCACTTTTAAAACATAATTAATTGATGTGGTATTTGACAATAAAATTCAAAAGCTGCTGTGTACTTTTAGATTGACAATAATGCATATTTACTAGAACATTTTTTAATTTTTCTTAATATAAAAAATTCAAAGAATTTTACGTCTAGTTAAAGGATGAATTGAAATAAATAATTCATTTGACTCATAGGCTCAGAGTTGTATAATGTAGGAATTATTCTTCGAAGAGCCTTTTATTATTATTATTATTATTTTCATCTTCCTTAAATTTGACATCTAAATCAAAATATTTGTTGAGAAATTAATGAAAACTTTCTAAAAAATAAATATAGGTTACAATATAAGCCAAACAGTAATATTATGTAGGATAGCAAGATATTTAAAGATTATAATTATTTCACTATTTGGGATCATTATAAATTTATAATTTTGGAGTTATCAATTTTTGGTGTTCTGTGTAGGGAACTATCATTCCTTCATATTATTTTATTAGTGTTATGATTATTTTGTTTTAGGTTAAACACCAATAAAATATTGTACTTCTTCCCGTTATACCAAGAAGGAAAAGAGAAAAGAGCTAAATTAGAGGATAAATGCTTCCTCTTTGCTCTGTTGAAATTATAGGTGAAAGGAATATGATAATAGCTGAAAACAAAAGCCATGTGAGAATATAATAAAAGAAATAACAGCTCCGGGGATTATCAAAAAACCTATACCTTCTAATCACGCATACGATGTAAATGAAGCAGGTTCCAAAACTTTTGCCTAGGTTGAAATTCACAATGTTAAATAGCTATAATTCTAAAACAAGAGCATATATGAAAATATTGGGAACTAAGTTACTGTCAATCAAGACACAAAGTGTACACAACAGAATTCTTGTTTTGTTTCTTTTTAATAGAAAAGTATAGTGACATTGAACATCTTGCAAAACGTTCTCATCATTTTAAACTCATATAGATGGATATTCCTAGTTGCATTATTAAATATTTATGTAGTGCCTACTAAGTTGTAGTATATGAAGTGGCTTCTGGGTATAATTTCATATAGCCACTCAACAGAGTAAACTTTGAATCCCTGCGCATAAGGCATTCAAGGTAACCATTCTACATACAACCAAGACATCCAAATTTAATAAAAAAATTTTAACAATTACAGTTGTAAAATAAAACTTCAATGAAGCTGATACAATTTTATTTCTATTAGTTTTTAAATAGTCATCATAGTAACAAGCACTAACTCTTTGATCCGAGTGTTAACTTTATACTTCGTAGCCATCTTTTCCCTGCCACCTGCCGCAAAAATCAAACACATATAGGACCTAGAAAAATCCTAGTCGAACCCACAAATCCTAGAGAACAGAGCGAGTCTGGCCTGATCGAGATAGAGAACGGAGAGAATTGAAGGTGGAGAGGGGCAAATGTAGGACGGCGAGAGCTGACGTAAAGTGAGAAACTGAGGTCTCGAGAGTGAGAAATTGTGAAAGTGAGAAGGAGGGAAACTGAGAGGGAGGTTGGCCCCAGAATGAAATTGGGAAAAAGGGATAGTTGTGAACCGTCGCAAATTGTTACGCAAACGATATAAATTGCTATTCATTTACTGGTGGATAAGAAATCGTTGGAAATTGACGATAAAACTGTCGATAATTGCTTTACTTTCCAACGGCTAATCAACTATTGGAGAAACCGTCGGTGATTATATATGCATTTTCGACAATTAAAAAAAAAACTACCGATGAATTACGGCCATAAATATCCTATTTTTTAGTAGTGGTTATCCTAGAAAATAACACATGCACAAGAAGAAAAAAAAAAAGGTTTTTTCTTTCTTTTTTTTTTAAGAGATGATCCACACAACATTGACATTCTTCAATTAAAAGCTAATATCAACTAAATGATACCAAAAATCATAGTGGATAAAGACCAATTTCGATATCATTCATGTATTCATGCAAAAATAATAGATGAAACCATCTTGTAGTTTAGCCCTCTAGTTCAATCAAATGCAGAGTCAACCTATACTAAAATAAAGTACGACAGTTAGCTGGTATGGAATTGACTCGTTTAGCGATTTTTTATGCTTCTACAATTCGAACCAACTCATGCTTCTGTGTTTTCCTTCTGCAATGAACAATCAACCTTTGAAGGCCACGGTTAAGCACATCGAGCAGTCAAAATGGTGGATTCTATTAGGCTAATGCTAAGAAGAGAGAAAAAAGCAACTATAGAGCTTCAATCAAGGATCTCTCCGACTAAAGAAAGCACCTCTTTCTATCCTTGTCTCCTTCTCTCTCTACTCATAATGCATTTCTCTCTCTAATACCTCCAGTACCTTCAATTTTTCTACTTCTCACTTTAAATGCCAATGTCGTTTGCATGAAGTATATTGAAAGCTTGAGCATTCCCAAAACATAGGGGCTTGTGCATTTTGGACATCTTGCCGCAGATGCCTCCTTTTTTTTTTGGGCAAATAACATTCTATGAATTTTGAATTATCTTAACAGTTTTTGGAGAATTTTTATTCTTTATAATGAATGGGTCTTAAGTAAATGTGTCCCAATTTGAGAAAAATGTAGTCATTTTGAAAATTTCTTTTAGGTAAATTAACGGGTCTAAGTCAATTGATTTAAGGATTCAATGGAGATTGGGATGGGGCTTGAACTTTTTACCCACTAGATAAGGATCTAAAGAAAAGGACTGTAGTATTTTACCTACACCTTACTTATGATCATCCCTAAGTGTGCCAGAAGAGATTTTTATGAAGAAATCACCAAAAGTTTTGTATAAGATAGTTTTATAGAAGTTTAGAAAGAGAACTTTGGTGGTGGCAATTATTGAAAATCACTACCAAAGGTCTTATGTGTCATTGTTTTCCAAAAGTTTAAGAAGAGGACTTTCATTTTACAAGTTTAGAAAGAGGGTCTTCAATGGGAACTATTGATAGTTATCATTAAAAGTGACTTTGGATGGCAACTTTATTCACCACTAAAAGTTATTAGAAGAAGGTCTAAGAGATTTAAAAAATAAATTATTTCTTATGGCAACTACTCAAAGTTGAGAAAAATTAAACTTTTGGTAATAACTTTTAGACTGCCACTAAAAGTCAAATTTTAAGTGGCAATTTTTTATAGTCACCACACATAGTTAAACCACCAAAAGCATGATTTTTTGAAGTGTTATGAACATATTATGAATATAGGTTAATATAGTTATACTTTTAAGTTCAATAAGTGATTTTCATTAACTCACAGGGTAGTAAAAATTTGTTTAATAGGGTTTTATGACACTAATAAAGTATTCATTATGTAAAAATAATAATTGAAGGGCTATATGCTTACCAATTTAAACATAAATTGTTGTAAATGCAAGTTATATTTTAATATATAAAGTATAAATTAATATTTGATATAGTAATAAGTTTTGATTTAATGACACCAGAATTGTTTTAAGAGTAAAGAATATAAGCTTGATTCTCACCTCAAGTTGTCAAAATAAGTCCACTTCACATTTAACCAAGTAGCCCATGTGTCATCCTTTAACCCCTTTTCTTTTTCTTTTTCATTATTAAAAAAATAACATTTAATAAAAAAAACCAATATCCACCAAAATCCAATGCCCCAAAAACCTAACCCAATTGCCAATTCAATAATGAAATAACTCCTTCCCATTAGATTAGACCTAATACCCATATAGCCTACAAGCCAAAGCACTCATCTTCAATAGTTCAACTCTTCATCTTGTCTCCACTAGCATTGCTTCTTGGGTGGTTTTGTTGGCCCAAGGTCTACAAGGTCCAATTGTTCTACTTGGCCTATAATTTTGATGATAAAATCAAAATTTCTTATATATGAAAGGCCTAATTAAAATTTGGCACATTAAAATTTTGTCTCTTAAATCATATGAATTTCATTAAAGAGCTAATCGACAAATTTCAGTAACCTTTACTTTTTGAGTAATGCAAATAAAATGAGGTATATTAATGCCAACTTTATTATCTCTCTTTTGCAACTAACCATTTGTGTAAAAGAGTATACAATTTGTCTTAAATATGAAGCAAGCTTTAAAGAGCATTAATGGAGAAAAGACAAACTCACAGCATGACATGGTGCCATTGAGAAAGAAGAGATGAACATTGGAGGCATGTATCTTCTATTTCAATCAAAAAGTTCCTATGCTTAACACTTAAAAAAAAGACATTATTAGTAAATGCTATAAATTGGTGAATAAGTATAAATGTGTTGAAGGTTGAAGAGCAAACTACAAATAAAATTTATTAGAAATCATTTAAGCATTCAATAGCATTTACTTCTTTAAAAATATTTTGAGTTTTTAGTCTATTAGCTTTCAAAAAAGCATTTATTGAGTTTTCTATAATCTTGTGTTGAGGTGTAAAAATTTCTTTCCATAACCTTTGTTATAACTCTCTAAGTATAAAAGTAAGTTCAAGGTAAGTTGGTGTAAAACCCTATATGAGAATAAGTTGAAGGTAAACTTGTGTAAAACCCTGGGTAAGTAAGTTGAGAGCAAGTTTGTGAAAACCTTTAGGCGAGTTAAGTGAAAAAGTTAGCATGTACTATAATTATTTCATTTGAATTAGAAAAATCCCTTAATATTTGAAGGAACTAGATATAAGCTAAAGAGGTTGAATCAAGATAAGTTGATACATGTTATCTTTCTCCTTAATTTTTTATTTGTATTTTATTTCAAACTAACTTAACTTGTAGTGTATGCTCATGCTCAACTTATACTCTTTGCGCTATCCCTCACATGACCATCTCGCTTTCATATCAAGTGAGGAATGCTTTACAATAGTTTCACTTAACTCAATTTGTTTTCTTCTTAACTTCTTAACTTCTTAACTTAAGTTTGTAAATATATTTCTATTATTTTTAATTTTCTACTTTACACACCTATTTAACCCCTCTAAATATGTTTATCAATTGGTATCAAAGTGAGTCTCATTGATTTAATGTTTAACAACTTAGAAATAAAAGTTTTATTTTGTAGAAAGATGGCTTTACATATACTTGAAGGAGCTTACTTCTAAGAAGGATTCTCCACAACTAAATCACCATACTTCAATGGCAAACATTATTCTTATTAGAAAGGAAGGATGAAAATATATATTCACTTTACTAACTATTTAGTCTAGGAAGTAAAAGAGAATGGCCCTAAAATGTCCAAATTCATAAATCTCACAACAAGAGAGGTCATGGACAAACCAAGGAAGAGTTGACAAGAGACGACATCAAGCTAGTTCAATACAATGAGCATGCCATTAATATTCTCTTCTATGCTATTAATGGTAAAGAATATGATAAAATATCTAGATGTGAAATAGCCTAACAAATGTGCAAGAAACTTGAAGAAACCTCAAACATGAAGGAAAGCAATCTTAACACCCTCACATATGAGAATGAGATGTTCCATAGAAGGATAAGGAGAGTATTGTAAACATGTATAGAAGATTTACTAGATTAGTAAGAGAACTAAAATCTCTTGATAAAGTCTACACCGATGGTAAGCTAAATCACAAAATCCTTAGGATTTTTCTTAAGAGGTGGCAATCCAAAGTAGAATTTATTGAAAGTAGCAAACATCTTAACATGATGACCTATGATGAGATGTGAAGCAATCTCATTGCTTATTAAAAAACCATATCAAGAGGCACGAGCATGAAAGTAGACAATAGTTGCATTGAAGGCTTTAGTTACTAAATAATAATTAATTGATGAAGATGATGGTAATATAGATGATGAAGACTTAGCATTCTTCACAAAGAAATTAGAAATATATGCTAAGAAAAAAAGATACAATGGAAGAATAAAGAGAACATATCAAAATGTACCTTCAAGAAAGAAGAGCCAAGCAAATGGACAGTAACACGTTATGAACATGGAAATAATAGACACATTAGATTTGAATGCCCTCACATAAAGATGAAGCTAGTCATATCCTATGAGAAAAAGAAAGCGATGGCAGTATGGAGTGATGATGATAATGAAGATGGAGAGCTAGAACAAGATATGGCAAATATATGCTTCATAGCTTTTGAAAATAATGAGATACAAGTTTAACTCTCCTTATCTTATGATGAATATAATGAAACCTTTGGTAATCTCCTTGTTAATTTTAAAAATTTATTTTTCAAGTACGAGGATCAACTCAAAGTGAACTCCAAACTTGAAAAGAATGTTTAAATTCTTGAAAATAAGTTCATGTTAGCCCTTAAAGACAAAATCTTTAAAAAAACACGTTGAAATCTTAACTAAAGATTTAGCAAATTTTGTGAAAGGTAAGGAGAATCTAAATATGCTCTTAGAAAAAAAAAATACATATATGATAAAACAGGAGTTGGTTATAAAGAAAATGTTAAGTTATATTAAAAAAATCTTTTTTAAATCTTTATTCTCTATTTCTTGTCTCTGCTACAATTAATCTAACCATGATTATTATAAGTGCAAATTTAAGAAGGGAAAAAGGATTTATGTTCCAAAAGGTACTATTGTACCTAAAACTAATCCTAAATGATCAATAAAATTTTAGGTACTTAAGAAAAATTGAATTGTGCATAGGTATGCTTAAAGGAAAGGATATCAAAATATGAAAGGTTTCGAGATAATGTCTATTCTCAGCACATGACTAAAGATCCCTCTAAATTTATATCCTTCACCCATAAAGACAAAGGATTAATTACATTTGATGATGGAGGTAAAGGTAAAAATCATCAAAAGTGGTAACGTTAAGTGATAATTAATGCATTAATCATGTTTGTTTAATAAATGGTTTGAAACATAGTTTTCTTAGCGCAAGTCATAAAGATAAAGCATTTAAGAATTTTAAGGTCTTTTACAGAAAGATTCAAAGAGAACCAAGGTATTTAATCTTAAGTATTCAAGATGATCATGGCAAGATATTTAAGAACAAATTGTGTAAAAATTTCTATAATAAGCAAGGTTTTACTTGCAATTTTTCAACACTAGGACTCCTCAGCAAAATAGAATGACTGTAAGGAAGAATCATACTCTTCAAGATTTGGCTAAAATCATACTTATCAATAATAATCTTCCCAAATACTTTGGTGTTGAAAGTATAAATACTACTTGTCATATCCTGAATTGATATCTCATTAGACTCATTCTTAAGAAAGCTCCATATAAATTATCCAAAGGAAGGAAACCCAATATTAGTTATTTTCATACTTTTGGTTGTAAATATTTTATTTATAATAATGATAAAGATAATTTGGGTAAATTTGATGCACGTTGTGATCAAAGCATTTTCTTAGGTTGCTCTAACATTAGCAAAGCATATAGAGTCTACAATATATGAACTATGGTGGTAGAAGAATTTATGCATGTTGTTTTTAATGCGTCTAATCCCTTCTTGAGAAGATGTGTAAGGTCAGATGAAGATGAAGAATTAGCAGTAACAAATAATAAGAGGCAAACTATAATTGGAGTTCAAGAAAAAAGGAATGACCCCTCTATAACTTTGTTCACTATAGCAAATAAAAGGTGGAATGAACTCAACTTTTAAGTGAACTTAACCTTTATGGAAACAAACTTCAAATTGTTAACAAAGATTAAAGTATGTAGCTAACTTAAAGAATTAGCTAACTACAAATTTCTGAAGGAAGCAACAGCAAAATGTAGAATCCTTCGATTGATCAAGGTTTTGAGCTATCATCCTCAACTCAAAATACAAGTCAAGATGCTAGAGATGTCAGGATACCACAAGAATGGAAGCACTCTACATCTTACTTAATGCAGTACATACTTAGAGATCCAAGTAAAGGATGACAAATAGGATCATTGTCTAGAAAAAGTTACAACAATCTCACTTTGCTCTTATAGATAAAGCTTAAAATAGTTGAAAAAGCTCTTAGTAATAAAGGTTGGATTTTGGCAATGCAAGAAGATATAAACCATTTTGAAAGAAATCAAGTGTGGAAGCTAGTAGAGCTATCTAAGGGAGTTTCAATCATTGGCATAAAATAGGTTTCTATAATAAGTAAGGTAACATTGTCAAAAATAAGGCTAAACTTATGGCTTCAAGTTTCACTTAGCATGAAGGAATAAACTTTGATGAAACTTGTACCCCTATTTCTAAACTTGAATATGTTAGAATGCTACTTGCCTATGCTTCATATATGACATTTAAGTTACATCAAATGGATGTAAAAAATATGTTTCTTAATGTTTTTATAAATGAGAAAGTGTATGTCAAGAAACCTTAGATTTAAATATGATAAGTTTCTCAACCATGTTTACAAATTCTTAAAGACCTTTAATAACTTGAAGTAAGCTCTTGCAGCTTAATATGAAAGGTTGAGCATTTTTCCCCTAGAAAATGGATTTTCAAGAAGAAAAGTTATGTTAACTTTCTTGATAAAAAGAACTAAAATTGATTTTTTTTTACTTGTATATATATAGATGATATTGTATTTGGTAGCATTAACGAGTCTTTTTGCAAGGATTTTTCTAAGCTAATGAATGAAGAATTTGAAATGTGCATGATAGGTAAGATGAACTTCTTCCTTGGACTTTAAAACAAGTAGACTAAAGAAAGAAATTTTATCAATCAAGCTAAATATACAAAGGAATTGATTACAAAGTACGGGTTTGAAAATTCTAAACCAGGGTACTCTGATGTGTCCCTCCTTAAGTTTAGACAATGATGAAAAGGGTAAAGATTTTGATTAGAAAAAAGTATAGAGGTATGATTTGCTCATTATTATACTTGACTACAAGTAGACTAGATATAATGTTTGTTGTCTATAAGTGTGCCAAATTTCAAGCTAATCTAAAAAATTCATATTTTATGACACTTGAATGAATTTTCAGATATCTTATAAGTACTTGAAATTATAAATTGTGGTATCCTTAAACTAGTTCTTTTAATCTAATAGGATATACAGATGCAAACTCCACAAATGGCAAATTAGATAGGAAAAGCATTAGTAGATGTTGCCAATTTCTTAGAAATGCTCTAATGTCCTAGCTTAGTTAAAAACAAAGTTCAGTAGCCCTCTCAATAGCTGAAGCAAAACATATGACTATAAGAAGTTGTTACACTTACCTCTTTTGGATAAAGTAGCAACTTAAGGACTACTAACTATATTACGACCACATTCCCTTTTCTAGAACAATTCATCACTGGTAGATAACAGACATAGAAACAAAGCATCACTTCATAAGAGATTATGTTAAAAAAGGAGACGTAGAGGTATTTTATGTCTAAATTGAACATCAACTTGTTGATATTTTCATGAAACTTTTGCTTGAAAATAGATTTGTTTCCCTTAAAAAGGAACTAGGAATAATTGATAATATCTAATGATTTCCTTATGCGCTCTCATCTTAAAATTGCTTGTCTTCATTTAACTTTGTTCTATGTTTAACCTATTGTGTGTACTTAACTTGACACTTAAAATTTTCCATGTTCACTTAACTTTTGCACATGCTTCACCTATTTGCTTAATTTTTTTATTTTTATATTCGCTTAAGATTTGTGTTACATGCACTTTGTTTACTTACCCATGATCATGTGTATAATAGTTGAGAAATTGTATATGTCACATGCACAAATATTATCCAGAATTAATTTTTTGAAATTAATTCACAAAAATTCTTGAGGCTAAAAGTTTAGAATTTAAATGAATTATTTGATTGAAACACATTATCAATTTAAATTAAGGTAGTTACCATCTTGCAAGACACGCAATTTAATATCACAAAAATAAAGTGTTATCTTCATACTTTCGAGCCATTTAGTTTCTTTCTCTTTCTCTCAAGGCACTATAAAGAACTTAAAGCCCTAACGGTGTATGGAAAAAGTGCTTAATTGGTTTACATTCCACATGAGAAGATCTTATAGAGCAAAGAAGTTCAATTCTATGCCAGGCATTATCTACATTGATGAAGAAGATAAGAAGAAAAAAAAATGCTATGAAAATAACCGATTAAAGAAAATGAAAAAGGATCAACAATAGACCTCGAAGAAAGCATCTAGGGTTTAAAACCCAAAGAGAAAAAGGAGCTTTAGAGAAAGTCACAAAGAGCATTCTAAGAAGGAGCCATGATAGTCAGCCAAGGTCAAAATTATTTAAGCAGCAAAACCTTTTTTAACCAAGAAGGTTGTCCCACTAAGAAAAGGGAAACAAAAGATCAAAGGTATTGATCCTCTACCCTACCTTCAACCATGGGAAGAACTGTTATTGCTATTTTGGTCAAGTAAGGCTCTTGATAGGTACTTTATATAATTTGCCTTTTGAGCAATAGCCCTAAGTCAGAGCATAGATTTTGGTATCCTATCCCAACTTAACTACAACATTAAGATGGCATTCAAAACTCAAAACTGGTTCTCCTTTAGCTCTAATAATGAGCTAGGTTATAAAGATCATATATGAATGTTTTATGCAAATTTATGGTGTTAAGATTGAAAAAGCCATAAGATCTATGGTAAATGAAAAGGTGATTGTCATTGGAACTGCTACTTTAAAATGACTATTTAATGTGCCCTTTTCAAAATCCAAAAATTATCATTTTGGTAGCTGCTCCTAGTCTAAAAAACTAAAGCTTTAATAATGATACATTAGAGTATTTAGTTAAGTGATGGGATTTATTGAACGGATTAAGTAAATGCTCAAGCTCTATCCTTTGAGAATAATGTGGTTGCCCACATTATTGGCACCACTTTGTTTCCCACGAAAAGTATGCTTGATATTTTGATTTGAAGAGAAGTGTTTTAGACCTATTACTCTAAGAAAAGGATAAAAGTTTATGTCTTTTTCTAGATGATAAAGTTTTTAAAAGAAGCATTAGAGCTCAGGCTCCAAATAGCTAGTCTACCATATGAAATGTTGTTGACAAAAATCTTCAAAAAATAAGGAGTAAATTTTGATTGTTTTACTTCAAAAACTTTAAGGTTCACCTATAATGCTATGTCCATCAAAAGCATAAACTATGTCACAACCTAAATTCTTGGTCATGCCCAACATATAGACTAAGCCCAAATTAGCCTAACAAGTTTAACTACTTAACCAACATAAAGACTAAGTCAAACTAAAGATTTTTTATAAAATAAAAAATGCTAATCTTATTCCATAATCAAAACCATTTGGGAGTTGACAAAAATTTGACAACACCTCCCTTGAAAAATAGATATTTTCCAATATGAGCAATCATCCACAATTCAATATCCAACACTTCTCAAAATAAAACAAAGAAAGACAATGAAAAGAAATGTAAATATCTTCAAAAGACTATAGCCATTACAAGGCCTGCATAACTCTATACTATCCAACCTAATACTTAGTAGTCACAATGTCACAAAGTTTTACATCATCGTCATCTAGTAAAGGAATACCTAATGTGTCTAGGAAGAAAGCCTAGTTCCCGAGCACTTTACTTGACTACCTGTTGATCATTAAAAAAAAAAAAGAATAAACATAAAGAGTGAAGTGAGTCTACCACTGACTTAATAAATATATAAATAACAAAATATGTAGAAGAAAAGCCAAGAACATTTGACATTTTCTCAATCAAGTAGTATTAATAAAATAAAATAAAATAAAAATTCAAAATATTAAAGAATAAATATATAAAAAATAAATAATTTGGTTCAAGTAGTAGCTAACTTTAGAAAATATAACTTTTAAAGACAAACAATTAAAAACTAATTAGATAGATATTATGTGAGAAGGCATATCATGTTACTTCTCATAGTGCCATAACACTTTATTTATTTCTCATTTTAGTACTACCATACTTTACATTTGAGTGTCATTGCATTTTTCACATTTCACATCTCAATGCCACCTCACTTTTCTTATTTCGTAATCTCACAGTGCCACCATGTTGTTTATTACATCTCATAGTGTCCTATATCTTTCATTACATTTTAATTTAATTAAGTACATCCAATCCATTACCCTCATTAATGTTTATAGGGTTCACACTATATCTCATCCATTACTTTTTTAAATATATAGTATAGATTAATAATAGGACTCAATGAAGCACAAATGATCCAATCTTAAAAGCATTGACAAAGGGAAAAGCTATTTTCTTAAGTACTACACAAAGCATTCCACACTACTTAATGCGGATTTAGAATTTCAATATTCATAAATAATATATTAAGCATTATATACTACTTAATGTGAGTTTTAGGTTTTTATAGCGTAGTCAAGGAGAAAGAACTACTCTCTTTAAGTGCCACACCAAACATAAATAATTTAAAAGTGAATATTACAAAATTTTGATTATAATAGAACCTTTCAAATTCAATTAAAAGAATAATTTAAAAATATATTAAACTAAATCATAAATTTAATATAAATTAAATAAAGAAATCTCATCATGGAAATAAAAATAATTTAATAAAAATACAAGAAAACAAAATAAATATTCACCATTCTCATCACTTTATTCATAAAAAAAATCATAATTACTTTTTAAATAATATAAATAAATAAATGATATTAAAATAAAAAATAATTCAAAGATATGTATTATAATTATCAATTAATTAGAAACAAATCGACATTAAGAAAATCATATAAGAAAAATTAGAATTTGAAAAATAATATATATAGAATAAATAAATGAAAGAATTTAAATAAAAGTCAGGGTATGAAAACATATAAGGAGATTTACCATCATATATACCTTACATTTATAAGAACATTCTCACATCATACATTTATAAATTTTACCATTGTTTATCATATATTTTGTGATTGATGATTTTTAAAATTTTAATATTTGCTTTCCTATAGTAGCAAAATAAGAATTCTTTAAAACAATAGTTGAGGCAAGAAAAATAAAAAGGTGCAAACGAGATGTGTCACTTTACTATTTACACACTCTTCATTAGGGAACAATAGGCAAAGTCTCTTCAAGGCACAACCTCAGCTAACGGGATATCCTTGGCAATGCCTAAAACCATATTGAGTATAAAGTTTTCAACTAACAATCCAATTAATACCTTATAATATTCATTTGACTGAACATAAATTATAATGACTAAAATCTCAAATTTACTCTAAATTTCTAATCATCACCGCTAACTCCAGATCTAGAATTTTTTAAAATAAAACTTTATAAATTCAATTTAAGTTTAAGAATTTCCTTGTAGAGTTTGTTAAATGAAAATTTAAGGGTGAATTCGCACTTTGAAAGATCAAAGTCAAAAACCCCAAATTGGAAGCTTTCCCACAATAGTAACCACGGAAACTATAACCCTTTTATGAATAGCCGAATGGTAAAGTAGAACATGGTAGCAATGGTTGGAGTAGGTGGAAGTGGTAGCTAGACGAAGGGTTAAATTGTGGTTGCACAAGGAATTCATTAATTGAAGGAGAAAGAATATGATGAATAGTTTTGGAGGTGGGGGCTACGTTTATGAAAGTGGGTGGAAAGAGGAACGGAAAAGAGAAAACAAAAGGAGAAAAAGGAAGAAAGGAAAAAGAGAAAAAGATATAGCAGTTTTTGCTACTATGATTAGAATAAGGTACTAACAAATTTATTTTAAAACCTAATAATTAAAATGAGGTGTTATAAGTGTTTGTGTTTAATAAGGATAATAAACTTTGATATATAAAAGAATTCAATTGGGTATAAAATAAGTATCCAAATAATTTCATAAGATAATTTTTTTAAATTTTTAAAAATTTAATCAAAATTTATTAGTTATTGTTTTCCACCTTAAGATAATTTATTTAACACTAATAATTTAGTTTTTATTTTTATTTTTAAATTATGGGTTGTTATAAACTATGTGTACATTGATGGAGACTAAACTCATTAGTGTAATATGGGGGAATATATGACAGATCTTATAGCATTTAGAGTTAAGACATTGCATCCTCAAGCCTCCTTTTCTTTTAGACCGCAAGGAGAAGTTGGGTCCTCTAAATAGCCTTTACCTAGAATTAAATCTTTTTTAGAGCATATTGTTAAGAATACTTATTTTCCTAAAGAAGAATCATCCTCTGAAGTATAAGACAATGAATTTGAGGTAGTTAAGCAAGTAAATGAACTTGTCCTTTGCTAATCTTCAGAAAGCATTCAAGGAGTAACGCCATCAACACCAACTTCTACTAGAACATTGATAATCATCCCAGAGTAAACATAAAGCCAATTTCAATTTTTAAGATTGATGAATCCCAATTAGGTTGTGTTGAAGTCTTAAATGCCTATGTTCCAAAGGAACATCTAGATCAATCTATTGATATTATTCCTCCACTCAAGCCTCTTGATGCAATTAAAGTTGAAGGAACCTCCACTCAACCTCTTAATGTTACAAAGAACATGCTACAGCAGTTGAGAATGCACATACTGTAGTGACTAAAATTAAAAAAATTAAGGAAGAAATTGAAGAAGAACATGTTGCAAAATTTCAAGTTCAAGAGCTTAATGATGAAGTTCGAGAGACGAATAATAGAATTGAGCTACTTAAACTAAAGACTACTCACTTGGTAGAAGCAACTATCATTGATACTTTAGCTTGTTCCTTTCTTGATTCTGATTATTTAAAGGATGAAGCATAACCCATTCAAAAAATTAGGTCCTCTTCATCTCATAAACTTCTTCTTCCTTTAGCTCCACCTTTACCTCCCTCAGATAACTTGCCTCAACTTCCTTCTAGGAATCAATCAATTCCAATCTCAAATACTTCACTACTAGTTGCCTCCACTTCCCCCTCTATTGAACTATCTATCATTGAGGTAATCTAACAATAACGTAGTTATGTAACTCATTCAGGCCAGGAGCTTGAGCATAAGTATAATCGCCTCTTTAATGAACTAAAGGAAACTAAGGAAGTGTTTTAGGCCAAAAAGGAAAGGCTGCTATAGAGTCTACATGCTTTTGATACCTCACTCACTTAACAAACTCAAATGGTGACTCAAGCCTTTAGGATCCTGGCCGATCAATTTCATGTGAGAGTAAATTGATAATCCTTAGTTTTATGGTCCTTAAAATTTGAGATGCTATGATGGATAAATTTTTTAGACATTTTTATTTATGTGTTATTTTTTTTATCTGATGCCAATATAATTCTTGTTGATTTTTTACCACTTGTTAATTGCTAATAATTCTTTCCTACATTTTCTCTATGCTTGCCCCTTTTAGTGTTGACAAAAAAGGGAAGAAAAATATTTATGCAAAATTATCAATGAATTATATCTATTAGTTGAACTGAATTTAACTCTATCACAAAAGGGCAGAATATCTACATTTTAATGATTGCATTTAACTTAACTTTATTAGTCTAAGATTTACTTAGCTTTGCTTAATAGTTACGCTTAACTCTAAACTTAACTTATCTCCTAAATGTGCTTAACTTTTTGAATCTATTTGGGCTTAATTATGGAAGCTAACATTCAGGGAAAGCTTGTTATAATTTATTAATAGCTTTTTTCATATCTAATTTTGCTTATGGGTTTTATCATTATCAAAAAGGGAAAATTATTGGCACAAAGTTTATAAAGCCCAATTGCTCTACTTATCCCATGACTTTAATGATAATAAAACCAAAATTTTTTTATATATGAAAAAGCACAATTAAAATTTTATCACTTAAATAATGTAAATTTTTATTAATGAGCTAATTGACAAATTTTATCTACCTTTGCTTTTCAAATAATACAAATGAAACAAGATATATTAGTGCCAATTTTATTATCTCTCTTCTGCAACTAACCATTTTGTATAAAAAGAATATACAATTTGTCTAAGTTATGAAACAAGCTTTAAAGAGCATTAACGGAGAAAAGATAAACACTTTACACAGCATGGTGCCATTAAGAAAGAGGAGATGAACATTGAAAACATGTATACTCTATTTCAGTCAAAAATTTTCTACATTTAATGCTCCATTCTGCCAAGGAAAAGAAAAGAAAAAGAAGGGGAAAAACAAGAGATATCATTAGTAATGGCTACAAGTTTGTGAAAAAATATAAATGCGTTGAAAGTTGAAGAGTAAACTATAAAAAAGAAATCATTAGAAATCATTTGAATATTCAATAACATTTACTTATCTAAGAGTATTCTCATTTGAATATTCAATAACATTTACTTATCTAAGAGTATTCTAAGTCTTTAATCTATTAGCTTTCAAAAACACATTTATTAAGCATTTTGTAATCCTGTGTTGGGGTGTAAAAATTTATTTCCTTAATCTTTATTGTAATTCTTTAGGTGTGAGAGTAAGGGCCCATTTGGTTTGCTGAATTATCAATGATGGCATTGTAAAGGGAATGCTAAAGTGAATGGGAGTACATTGTTTATGTTTGGTATGTTATAGAAAGGAAAGGGAATACACTTACATTTGTGTGTTTGGTTGGAAAAAAATAATATAAGAATAGCATTGTACATGGAGAAAAAGACCAATATGCCTTTAATAACAAATGTCTAATCCATTTTGTAAAATTTTTTCCAAACTTTACAGAAACCCTATTCATCCATCTCTTACTTTGCTCACCCACCTTCAACACTAGTAGCCACTAAAGGTCTATCAGATGTCACTAAAGAACAACATCTCCATCACCATTTCTATAACTTCCTCTAGTCACACATTGTACAAATTCCATCATTCTTACATCTTAGACTTTGGTCTCCTGCATGGCTCATGCGTCAATCCTCAGCACCGAAATCTCCTTGAAGCGCTTATTATCAGGTATGGTTCAGGGTGGGTTATTCATTGTAGTTCTTTAGGCTCGAATATTAACTTTGAATGTGTAACTATCTTTAAAAGTATTATTTTGAATTGTAATTTTCTATTTAGTATGTCATCATTCTATCAAAATTTGGTCCTTACAATTTGTTTTCCCCTTCCTACTAATATGAGGCCAATAGTAGAATGTCAATAATATACATGCGTTAAAGACTTGATATTTACACTAGTTTAAACCATTGTTTGCCTTGGAAGGCTTATATAGCCATTTGAGGAAAGTAATTTCCATATCCAAACTACTAAGTTTTGATAGCCATTGATTGATTAACTATAAAAATGGCTTACCTGTGAAGGAGGGAATTGTAGGCATTAGTTGTTGGCTATCATTACTTCAAGGTTGTGCTTATAGTTACAAAATTTTTATGTCTTGTTTTGTGTTTTTCTTTGTTTTCCATTACTTTGCAATGGTACTATGATGGTATATATATTTGTGTAAAGCTGCGTCTTCAAGCATCCATTACTTGACATTACCCTATCCATGTGATTTTTATGTCTTTTTGTTCCCACTTGATATCAAGCTTCCAATTGGTTGATTGGAACAAACATACATACACTCAAGGAAAACTCACTCTTGGCACAACATTGTGATGTTATGTATACTTTAACATCACCATCACTAATTTCACAAAATTTATCAAAACCATGAACATTAATATCTTGTCTGAAGTGAAATGGGGGAATTTAAAGTGCCATTGGTGACCAACAAACACAAAGAAACAAACACTCCACCACCATTAAAGATTCCTAGATTAGGTAATTCAATATAAGCCAAACTTGCTACCCTTCACTCTATGTATCTGCACTATAATACCATAATATATTAACCTCATCTAACTTTCACTTAGACTTGATTCTGTACAATGCCAAAGAAAAGGAGTAAACCCGCGGCATTTTATTACATTACATCAAGGTTTAAACATTCATACTTCATCCCATAGACCCATCAATAGCATTCTTTACTCATATTACATCCATACAACTCATACATATCATAAAACAATCTATGAACTACAAATTTGTAGCCAAAAACTAAAAAAATTACAATTTACTCGCAAGTCCAGAATTCAGATTTTTGGCACCAACTTTGAAAAATCATAATTAATTCTAGAAAAATAGAAATCAAGCAAGTGATAGCTTTCTAGAAAGCTTTGGATGTTTTCAAAGCCATAATAACATCATTTGGACCACGTTTAACAATAGAAAAGCTTGAAAGGTTAGACTATTCAGTGTTTCTAATATAATTTACTGATATAAATTTCAAAATTCATAACTAATTTTACAAAAATCCAATTTAGGCAACCGATACCAATTTGGAAAGTTACAAATGTTAACTAGAGGAAAAAATAAGTTTAGATCAAAATAAAAGCAATTAGGGCATGAAAATCTATGTAACAATAATGTAGGTTAGCTGCGCCTTTGATACTAATCTGGAAGTTCAAAAATTCGTTTCTCTATCTTTATAAATCCAAATGAGGTGCTCTTAAGTGATAGAGAAAGCTTATCATGTCTAGTTTATGTCTGTAAAATTTCATAGCCATTGGACACCATTTTTCCCACGAATGATAGAGACAAAAGATCTGACCATTTGCATAGTAACAATGTTAATTCTGTCAAAATTTGCTAACTTTAAAAATTCACTAAAATTCTCTAGAGCTCCAAATAATATGCACTTTACCTTTCCAAAAGACTTTAGATAAAACTTATATGCATGCTAAATTTTAGATCAAGAAGAGCTCATTTGGTCAAATCTTAACACCCAATTGTTTTTGTTGTATGTACATTAACAGTTGTGTTAAGCAACCTTAAATAAAATAGATTGGAAAAGATTTGTAATAAATGGTACAACCTAGATCCTTTCCCTTGGAAATAGATTTCAATATTCAACTGAGTTTTCTAAATGTAAAAAAACTCTAAAAGCTACTTAATTAAATATGGTTTTGAATTAATTAAAGTAACTAGAATTACATTGAAATAAAGTTCCTAACTACTAACTAAGCATAGGAATGAAGAAGAAACTAATGAACTTGTGACTAGTTTTGGATTTATCCCTTGATATCTATAATTATCATCCTAATTCAATTATTAATGGTTCTGGTCTAAGAGTCCATATTTGTGTTCAAGGCAATGTATCTTGACTTACCACACAAGATTCAAGAGATTAACAATTTAATGTTAAATTAAAACCTCAACTCTATATTGAATTATCAATTCTTGTGATTAAGATCAATGAACACTAAATTTGAATGACTAATTCATCAATTTACCCTCTAAATTATTACTTTAGGATGTTCAATTAACTAATTAAACTTTAAGAAGACCTCAAATTAGATAATCAAGTACTCAATTTTTTACATACATTTCATCAAATACCTTGACTGCATACATGGATAATTGAAGGTCAATAAAAAATTTGGCAATTAGATCAATCCATTAATCATCAATTACTCTCTTAATTGATATCTAACCAGCTATCAATTACAAACCACATAGATTTTAGTTAATTACAAGCTCAACCAAGCAAGTTCAAAAAAACAAAAATTGATGTAAAAAAAGAGAAAAAATGAAATAGAAATTCTTATCCAAAATCCCTTTGATAATCTCCATAGATTCAAGCTTCCATCAAGTCTTCATCCTAGCTAGCCATCAAGTCAATTAAGCTTCCATGGAGTGGAGAATAATAGAGGAGAATGGGATGAAGAGTCATGGTAGAATAGAGGTGAGAATGGATGGATAGAATGATGCATCAAACTTGCTCTCTAGATGCCACCTAAGTCTTTAATCGTTTTAACGATCGCATGCTTTATATGCTTTCTCTCTCATGTTCTTTCATTTATTTTATTCTCTCTCACATGCTGCTCTTCATCTACCCATGTCTTCATCTTCCATATAATTGCTCCACGTAATTCTCCCACAAACCTGAGCCACCTTCTGATCACATAAGAGTTTCTTCTTGGGTATTCTCTCCTGTATCTTCACACGTACCTTCTACCTTTCTCCATGTCAGCTTCTTTCTGGATCTTCATCTCTCATGCATACTCCCTCTAGCCCGTGCCTCTTGCTTTGTGTATGAGAGCCTGTGAGCATTTATGTGCACATAAAGAGCTATTGCATGGTTAAGAAAGAGCTTGTGTGCATTTAAATGACCCTATGTTACTTCATGTTGAAGTTGCGAGCTATTCTGTGTGTGTAAAACCCGTGGAAAATGTGTGTTAAATGAGGACGTGTGGTTGTAAGTGAAGCAAGCTGGACGTGTGTTCTTACATGAACTCGTGGCTCTTCTTATGTTCTAGTGCTATCTTGTGAGTTGTTAGTGGAGTGTAAATGAGTGAAGCTACATGTTGATGTCATGTTTACATGGAAAAATGAAGTGTTGTGTGGAGAATGATATATGAGTGAATGTGTGATGTGGTTGACTGTCTACATAGGTGAATGAATGTACCCAGCCCATGAATGAGTTAAGTGGATTGGCGTGTGTGTAAATGAGTGTAACACCATAATGCATTAACCTCAACTAATTTTCACTTAGGCTTGATTCCATGAAATTCCAAAGAAAATGACTAAAATCATGGCATTTTAATGCATTATGTTAGGGTTTAAATGGTCATACTTCATCCCGTGGGTCGCATGAATCCATCAATCATATTTTCTACTCAAAATTCATTCATAAAACTTATATATAACATAAAAAAATCTATGAACCACGGATAGAGAGCCAAAAACTAGAAAATTGCAAATTCTCTCATGGGTTTAAAAGTCAGATTTTTGGATCTAACTTTGGAAAGTCATAACTAATTTTTAAAAAATAGGAATCAAGCAAACCATAGCTTTCTAGAAAGCTCTAGATGTCAAATATACACTAAAAATAATTTTCAGCCACAAAAATCTCATCTAAATCACGTTTGACAATAGAAAAGCTCAAAAGGTCAAATTGCTCAATGTTTCTGATATGAGTTTCAAAAATTCATAACTAATTCCAAAAAAAATATAATTTAGGAAAACTATAACAATTTGGAAAGCTATAGATGTTAAATAGAGAAAAAAAATAAGTCCATGCCATTTTAGTAGCTTTGGAGCTCAAAAACTGATGGAACAGTATCTAAGGTCGGCTAGCATCCCTGATACTGACATAAAACTTCAAAAAATTATTTCTCCTTCTACAAACCTCTAATTAAGGATCTTCTAATTGGTATAGGTCATTGTTAATGTATAGTTTCTCTTTAAAAAATTTCATGCCAATTAAATATCATTTTCCCCATGAATGACACAGATTTATTTTCGAACCAATTGCACAGTATGCTAACTAAAACTAGAAAATTCTCCAATTTCAAAAATTCATCAAATATTTCATAGACCTCTAAATATTGTGCACTTTAAATTTCCATAAAGCTCTTAACAAGCTCTAGAAGCATGCCAAATTTTAGATAAAAGAGAGCTCATTTGGATAAAAAGTAAAACAGCCCATCAATATAGTTATTTTTGCTTCTCATAATCCAACTCTTTAGTCCAAATGGCCCTTTTTAGTTCTTAGCACCTCTTGGGTAAGTTTAAAAGCACTAATACATCACATATGAATTGCCCAAATAGTCCAAACTATCATGCATCTTAAACTCACTATGCTACATACAAGAATACACATCTAAGAATGGGCTACCAAGTACCCAAAACTTACATTCTCATTGCTTTGGTTCCACAAATGGTTCATACATCACATATGCATGCCTTTATACTTATTTATAGGTTTACATGTCAAAAATAATACATACATATACACTTTGGCATTTCTTTATATCAAAAAAACTAAAGCAAGCTATACAATTAACTAAGTATGCTCAACTAAGCTCCTTGACTTGCACTTTGGTCTCATTAAGTTCCACCTAGCATGTTAAGATGGGAGAGGGAAGGGGGTGAGATTCATGGAATCTTAATAACTTATACACTCATTCAAGAAAGTAATCAAGGTATATAAACATGTCAAAACATGCAAGTAGACATTTAACCATTCAAAATCATTCAACACATGATTTACATGCAATGAAAATTATATCAATGCCAAGAATAAGCTCTTTGGAGACTTTTGGATTGGCCTCACCTTTGTTCTAGGAACTTTTGACTTGGCTTCACTCATCCATGAGACTTTTGGCCTTGTCTCACCTATTCTTATGGGCTTTTGGCTCTACCTCACCTATCACACAGGATTTTGGCACTACCTCACCCTTTAAGAGCAATTTTCACAACCTAAAATATAAATATATTAGTACCAATGCATTAAGGCAACATCAAATAGCATGTCTCACAATGCAAATATACACACAAGCATACAATGACTATTATATATCCAACAATGCAACAAGAAAGAGTGAAGAGCTAGCTTGTAAGCCAACATAAGCCTTCCCTTTTGATTTCTCTTTTCTTTTCTCAATCTCACAATCACAACTAGATAGAGCTTGAGTTCTTTGGCCTAGACATAACAAATAATACTCAATTACTCTCTTAGAACAAGTTAAGACATCACACACACACACACACTTAAGAAGCTTCTAAATTTTTCTTGAAGGGAAAAGTTCTTGGGAAGCCTCCTAAGGGTTTTGGAAACTCAAACAAATACTTACGTAGGCTAGAGGATTCATACATCAAAATAAACTTTACAAAGTGTTTAAGAATCCTTAGTTGCTCCCTCTTGAAATTCACTAGTTCTTCTTCTAATTCTTTTGCATTTCCTAACCTCCCACACTCTAATTCAAGGATTTTATACTTGTTATAGGTCAAAACTTCCTTCCTTTTACTAGCTCTCAAGTTAGTAGAACCAATATGCACAAGAAGTAAAGAAGAAAAAGCAAAGATATATAGGTATCTACCTTGAATTCTAGCGTTCTTCAAGAGTGGTTCCCTTTGCCTTCACCTTCCCTTTAAATCTCCACTCTCCTTCTTCTGAACCAAACTCAAAAGAAAACTAATTCAACAACTAAAACTATAGAAAGAGAAAGCAAAGAGAGAATAGCAAGATTTCAAAAAAGAAAGCTATGAAATTATCAAGTTTCTCTCACGTTTTCCTTGATGTTTCTCCCTTTTTTCTTGGCTTCTCTTGGTCTTTCTCTCTTTCTCTAGCCTTTTTCTCTATTTTGGATGAAGTATATGTTAGTTATAAGAAAAGAGGAGCTTTTAGGGTCTTTAAGAAGTAAAAATCCACTTTTTCTCTCTTTTTCCAGAACAAACCTTGCTATAGTAGAAAATATCCCTTGTTACGGCAAGCATGTATCAGTTCTAAACCCCCTGTTCTCAATATGGCATGTACTATTGTGAGAAACTCCCTAGTTTTTGTATAGGATGCTTGAACTCACTATAGCAAACTGTATTCTTGCTATAGTGAACTGGTACATTTGCTATAGCCCACTGTAACAAACTGGTACACTTGCTATAGCCAACAGGGGTCCTGGCTATAGCCAGTAAACTTAGAAATTTTTTAGAAATCCTAGTTGTTACAACGAGTTCTGTGTGAGAGGCGTGTTAGTGTATAGCTATTACACCTCATATATAAGAGCATCCCCTGCACATGATTTCCATGCCTATGATGAGAATGAACTGACCATGTGTCAATGTGCATGGATTGGATTTGTAAGTGTGTGAAAGAAAGTGTGTGACTGACCTGCCCTATATGAGAACATAAGAGCACGTTCTACAGCTCATGCTTCTTCTTTCATGTGTTCTTCCTTTCCTCTACATGTGTGTGTAATATTCTTGAGAGTTTTTGGACCCTAAACCCATGGCTTGCTCATGCTTAAGTGTGTGTTGATTGTGAATGTAGTTGATCCTCTCTAATCAAAACCAATCAATACCCCAATCCTATCTCACGTAATGCATGGATTGGTGTTTGCCCATGGCCTTTATGTGTGATTGGTAAAAAGGATGTGTGTGTGTTTTGGAGAATGTAGTGCATGTCATTAACATGCAGCCTTGTGTGTGAATGAGTTGCTTCTTCAGTTTATTTTTCCTCCTTAAAATTGAATAATTGAGGCTTCCATCTCTCTCTCCAAACTAATCTCCCATTCAAATTCTATTTGCCCATCAAAAAGTCTACAAAAATAATAAACAATATTAAATAGGAAAAATTTCCAAAATTATTTAAACAAATTTATGATTTAAAACTAATAATTTTGCAATTTAATTCATAAGGTGCATTAATGGCTAAAATCAAAACTCATCTAATTAAATGCAATAAGCTATAGTTATTCATCAAAATATCCAAATTAGGAGGATTAAAATATACAAAAATAGCCTTTATCATAAGTGCATGTTACTTGATAACAATGTGCGCTGATAATTTTAGGAGTGTAATATTTCAAAAATGTTTATGTTTCCCTTGTGCTTTGTTATGTAGCAAGGTGACAATGGTACCCAATATTTAGATTCCCTATTGTTTAGCTTACTTTACTCTGTAGCTTGCTTGTTGCTGAATGTATAAATGATTCAACGCTAATCCATAATCATGGGCTTTGTGGGTGAGTGAATATAGTCTAACTTATTGACAACTTTGTTTTCCTGTTGCAATATACATGTTTGCACGATGTTGCAAGTAGAGAATCCTCTGAGTTAAAGAGCTAGCAAACCTTTTATGGTTTGAGTGCAAAAATATCCCACATTCAAATCTGGAAATGTTCCTAACTATTTCACTCGTGTTCAAGTTATGGAATATTATTAGCAGGTGAAGATCCTATAAGTTTTGGAGGAATGTAAAAGAGATTTGATTAAGAACAAAATAGCAGGCCTTAATGCAGAAGAGAGAAAAATATTCTGCACACTGACAGGGTAGAACCCAAGTATGCCTAAGATTGTTAGAGGCATTCACATAACCCGAGTCCTAACCACTTTTATGGATTTTTACATCATATCCTTATGATAAATTCCCCTCCCACATCTCGTATTATTAGATTCAACTTATTAGCTTACTAATTTAATTTTTTAAGTCTTTAAAACCTTGTTTATATGATATTTAAATATGATTTAAAAATTTAACTCTTGTTATGCTCAATTCTTATAATAGTTTTTAAAACTTTATATATCATTAAATATCTAGTTGTGCTCATTTATTCACTATATTGTTTGGTATTCTCAAAATTAATAGTTAGTAATCAATATTACTTAAATTATGATCATTTATATTTTAATTTATTCAAAAGTAATTGATTTAAACTTTATACTTAAATACAATCATTCATGCAATTATAAATAGATAATACATCTAATCGATTTCAATTTTTTCCTTACAACTTCCAAATAGAGAGAGCATAAAAAAAATAAAGTAATAGGCTTGGCATCTAAAGGAAACAATGATTGCAAAAGAATTTATACTTGTTATTTTACTAAAATATAACCTCTAATGTATTGTGGTTTACAAATAGTATACAATTATATTTATTATATCATTTCAAGAAATGATGCTGTGGCAAAAACATACAAGACCTTTAGCATGTAAGTTGTAACATTCTATTAATGCAATATGAAACAACATTTCCATCATAAATACATAACAAGTATTCAATATAAAATGAGAACAAGAACCAATATGCATGTGCAATTTTGTGGCATCATCAACTAATGGTTTATGTGAGACATACAAGAGGAGTAAATCATGTTTTGTTGCACATATTACAACCACAATTCTCTGTTTTACATGATTCACATTACAATTCATGAGGGATTACAAAAAAATAATTTTTGATCATTGGTCCCTACTATGAGGCATGTTACAAATTTAAACCATCATCCGTGGCTCACCAAGGAAGGCACTGCGTCATTAGATAACCTCTGACATGTATGTGGACTTATTAACCTGTAAACAATATTTGCATCACACCTTGAGATTATAGCAATAGTATATTCATAGTCTGAACCATAAGCGGTAGTGAAATTCATTGCATGCAAAACTTAACCTAATCAAATTCCCTTAAATGCCACAAGGTAATATTTCTTTTGCTTATAACAGGATTGTATACATATATATATATATATATGTCTGTAATTTCCATTTTGTCATATTAAAGTACTACATTACCACTTGCAAAGTTTGCTATAACCATATTTAACAAGAGGAATGGGGATGACTTTCAACCTTCATGAGCAAACAAAGTTGAAAATGCTACAAACAAGAATATAACAACAAGAATATGTGACTTTCATTTAACTATATTTAACTTTCTACCCTCACAAGCAACCTTATAGAGATGATCATTGATAAATTAACTCTTTCTACATGTGAAGCTCTCTGGGTCTGCAATCCCTTTTTCCAGTGATTGCTTATTTGCTATATGGTGTATATGTTATCCTTTAATTATGATTTGGCAATCATAAAAGCTAAAGAACAAACAAAGGTCTCCAATATATAAATATCATCAGCTAAGACCATTCTTCAATGCACACATTGCACTGATAAAGAAGGATGTATAAATCAATGCAAGATAGAGAGATAATTCACAAAACATATAACAATGAATGGATTTTTAGAAAAATGGAAAAGGATGGACCTACTCATGCAACACTTTTAAAAGTACAACAAAAAATGCATTAATGAATAGCATAAAACATGTCTTTGATGCATGAAAAAGTGGAAGCCAGTTATGTCCAAAGAATTGACAAAGTGTTAAGGTATAACATCATTTTAAGCTATCCAACGCCCCACACACAGTTAAAAAATGAAGTAAAATTAGCTTGAAGACCATACCTCAAATAATTCACACAAAAGCAAGTAAATCAACGCCAATTTTTGTCCATTTTCCTGAGTAACATATGAAGATACATGGCTTCTTTTCATACATAAAAAGAAAGATAGTAAGTGCAAGGTACATAGGGAACAGATGCTTTTATGCATATAAATAAACTCATGCATACCTGAACAAGTAACGTTACAGTAGCATAAGTTTTAGAGGTTCTTTTCCCTTCATTGTTAATTGTTGTCATATATGCCAAATTACTTGCCTGGATGCCAGTGAAAGCTAACAATACCCATCGCATCAAATCAGATCCTACATTTTCCACCAGGAAAAATTGGTCAAGAAAAGTTACCCAGCGATCATAAACTTGGAAATCCATATTTGAAAGAAATTGCATGTGTTACCTAGCAACTAGCAAAATGATGCCACTTCCCTAAAGGACAAAAACATGTTTTCCTAGGCATTTCATATATTAATTCTATGGATAATTTCAGCACATAGAATATAATATAAAGTAAAATAGTGAAGGTACTAATTTTTTGCAGTTAAGTAATAAAGTGTTAAAAGACTTGAGACCATCAACAACAACGAATACTTGCCTTCTTCCAAAAATCTTATATTAGAATAGACATAGGGTAGTGAGGTACCTGCCAAGTGGGACATTCATAGACCTAACACCACACAAATCAAAACCATTAGCCAAGTATAACCAAATGGGCTTTGCTATTGCTAAATAGAGAAATGAGATTAATGGATCAAAATAATATCAGACAGTAGTACTGCAGTTATCATAAAAGACTGCAAGGAGTATTTACAATGAAAGCCATCATTTATGCTATTAAGCTATTATGCAATGGTGCCCCTGATCCAAGAAGCTTTGCCTGAGTTAGGTATTGTTTAGAAGCGTAAGAGTAGTAGACTACTCTCTGAAATCCTGATGTAAGTAGTGATGATTTCATCTTGTGTTAGGCCTTCTACCTGATGCGATTCTGTAAGGAGATCCAATGTAGTTGCCTCTTTTTCCTTCTCACATTGAAAATGATCAACCCATGGCTTCACCATATCTATTGCAGCTTCTTTCAAGGTATTTGCCACTTCTTTCAGGCTTTAATCTAAATCTATACATACTTCAATTAAGGCACAGATCAATGCCTCATCACGATCTCGGGTGTTGCGTTTCGTTTTTTAAGTGCATGATGTTGCATCACTTCCATTTGTAAAGGGCATTTTGGAAACTTTTACCTTAAGATTGATGTCTATATCAATTTGCATCTCGTCATGTTCATTAGTGCCACCCCTAACATTCTCTTACCTAATCTCACCAGTGGTTTATACATCATCTCCTGTGGCTCAATCCTTTGCCCACATAATGCATAGTTGATCAAAGTGTGAGAAAGGCTTGGTGTGAAAGATAACAGCCTTCTTATGCACCTGTAGTAATTGTTTTAACAAAATTTAGAGACAAGGACAATGTATGAAATTCAGATCATACATTGGAGACAAGAATGAAAGAAAAACAATGCATATATACATGTATTTACCTTGACATATTCATCCCACAAAGCCTTTTTAACAGTGATGCATTTTGTCTCAAGGTCCTACCCAAAGCTAGAAGTGTTCGTGCCGTAGATCATATTGAACATGATTGACCAGCTCTGTTCTAGTGTCCTTATCCGAGATTGGATGTAAGGCACCACCTTAAGGCCACAACATGGTATCTTTTGTTGCATAAGCTTCTGCAATTCTTGTAAATGCCTTGGCTTAAAGTTACCCTCAACTATGTGCTTCCCCACAACATGTAGTTCAAGCATGCATTCGACCAAGCAGGCATCCTTGTCTAATGACCATTGATGTTTGCCCAATTGGGAGCTTAATTCAGCAGCGTGTTCCATTCTAGTGACATAAAATGCAAGGAAGCAAACAATGAGGAATACATAATAAAGGAAAGTATAAGAAAGATCTACACATGTTAAATGTGAAGATAAAAAATAGGTACACACAAAGACATAGTCAATCTAAATAACAATGCAAATCAAACTAATATTAAAGATGACCAGCAAATGTGGGGACCCATTATGCATAGAGATGTATGTCAGTCACCAAAATCCTATACCAAACAAAATGTCTTTGTCACCTCCCATCAACCTATGGGAATCTAACTCTTAACAACCGAGTCATCATACAAAAACCAGTTTTGGTTGTAGATAACAAAAAATGACCATGACTCCTGATGTCTGCTCATGTATGTGTAGTGTGCAAAGTATGCTCAATGAACATGTTGTTAGCCAATTCCTTGTGATAGTTAAACCATGCCTCAAAGGTCTCCATCATTGATATGGGATCAATGACATCAAGGGGTTCAATAGCATCATCATCTTGTGTATCCTCATCTGAAAGATCCTTAACATTCTCTCTTCTAATGAGGTTGTGCAGCAAACAATAGGTAACGATGACTCAATTATATGTCCACATGGAGTCAAAAGGAAGGACTATAAAGGATTGCTTATTGTTCTTTCAACATTCCAAAACACCTTTCAATGACATTGCATGCCTTTACATGTCTAAAGTTAAAGAGCTCATGTGAGGTGGTTGGGTGCTAAGATTGTCTCCATTCACTTAGGTGATATTGCTGTCTGTGATAAGGTGCAAGGAATCTTTCACAATTTATGTACCTAACATCTACCAAATAGTATCGCCCTATACCAATTAACTTGAGGTTGTTCATCAAACAATGTTTGTTGTATACAATTAACCTCAAAGGAAATACATAGGAACATTTTATAAAAGTAAAGGTGTAAATATTCACTGTATGACACTTTCAACCCATGCCTTCAGCATAATGCATCACGCAATACCTTTCCATCAGTTTTTGAACCTTCGTACCCAAGGAAAACAAATGTAAATTGTTCATCTTGGAAGCATACACCTAGGATATTAGTGGTGATCCCCCATTTTCAATTGCAGTACTTATTTTTGGCTTCTATGGGTACAATGATAGGAATGTGTGTACCATCCAATGCTTCAAGACAATTCTATCAAAAATAGTGAAAAGGTTAGTAATAGAATGAGAAATTAATGTAATTATAGAAACTTGGTTGTAAGTAGTCTATCATGAACCATTTGCATTTTAGATCAGTTGAATTAGCAGGGACAGGCTCCAATTGTTTTAACAACTCACCATCCAAACAAATCATAAGATTCAAAACTTGATTGAAATATCTGCTTACAATCTCTCATAATCATCAAAAGTTACATTATATTACCCAATTCTTCACATGATGTGCCAAGATGTTTAAAAACATGGCAAATTACTTGTCCCCCAACATATGCCTTGTTGGTCTTAGCCTGCCTACCTCCTATAGCAATGAACATAGATGATCAAAGGTTGCCTTATACATCTTAAGTTGGTTATAACATATGGTATCACTATTGTAAACAAAATGCCGTCGGTGCACTCTTTGAATTTCAAAATCAAGGTTGTATGGATGATGACAAATTCATTGTTGGTGCAACGCTATGGTGACCCATATGTGAACCAACAATTTACACCTAGCTTGCACTGCATGCAAATATCACATCATTAATCGAGAAAACACTTCAATCCTTAATTGGTCCATAATTGTTGGAATACAACATCATCAGCAAAGTCAATTAATTCAGCTGAAATGCACTTGAGGTTACCTTATGCGAATACAATCGCAATTGATATTGCAAAAATATGTGTGGAGCACCTTTGTGGTTAGTGGATTATGTTCCAAAATTATCCCTATTAACAAAAAGCATATCTAATCTAACTTTAACACAATTTAACTAATTATATTTTCACAATGTTAATAAAAAGCAAATTATCATGCGTGCACGTTCAGTTTATGTAAAATTAAACAAGAAAATTCTGATGATCTAAACTAATATGAAATTAGTGAGCTGACTACAAGGGTAAGCATTATTTTTTTAAGGATGTTTCCACCTTGGATTAACCCCCTAATGTCCCAACACTAAGAAGAAAACCATTATGCTTTTTCTTTAGATGCTATTATCCAAAATTATAAAAGGGTTTAACTTGTTATGTAACAAATCTAAATGTTCCTTATACTTTTTTCCTATCAACTAAAGTAATACAAATACTATAGATATACAACCTCCACTAACAAGTGAAACTCAATGGGCAATAGGCAAAATTTTATTATATGTCCAGGATTTTCAACATCATATTAGCTTTCTTGTACTCAGATGTAGTGAAACTTCAAAGCACCCTTTACAACAAACCACAGTAGTAAGAAGTCCTAAAGCAATATGGTTATAAGGAGCAGTAAGACACAAGTGAATAGCAAGAATCAAAGTATAGTTGAAGATAATTCTTCAAAGCAGAAAATGAATTATATAGTATGCTCATAAAGGAGATAGAATCATACATAATGGCTGCTCTTAAATGTAACATGGAGCTTGATGACAACAAACAAACAAACGTATGTTCCAAGTTTAGGGGAAAGTGGTCTTAAATTGTTATTGATCAGATTTAAATTCGGTCACAAAAAAAACACCCATTGGTTACCCAACAAAACAATGCCAAATCTTAAATTACGAGGTGTACGATTTTAGGCAGACTCCACAACACAATTTAAATCAAGTCAGCAAATACTTTCATCCAAAGGGTACTTACAATAGACAAACATATAACTAGATAAATGGGGATGAAAGAAATATAAGGGACCTATGGAAGATCTTGAAAAGCAGTGACGCAACGCACCAACCCATGGTCGAAGGAATCGATATAAAATCACAAATTATTAAACTCACCTACCTCAGAGGACGAAGTCAACAACATCGGGGGATTGATGGTAGCAAGGACAATAGATATGGTGTTGGGGTAGGTTAAAGCAATAACTTGGCTATTCATCCATTGTGACTAGCTTTTACTGAATGTTACCCATGGTCGATTTTTTTTGCTTATTAGAGACAAAATAGGGTTTTGGCATTTTGGCTCTAAAATGAAAATATTCTTGTGCGCCTTAAATCTGGAATTCAATTTTGTTGAGGGCAACCCAATACTGTGACATGGATGCAACCAAACACTCCAATGTAATGTAATACATTGCCATTTCCATTTTGCTAAGAGAACCAAATTGGCCCTAAGTTGGAGGTAAGCTTATAAGAAACCCTATGTAAGTAAGTTGAGGGTGAGCTTGTGAAAACTCTTAGGTGAGTTGAGTTTAAAGTTAACTTATACTATAACTTGTTGATTTGAGTGAAGAAAATCCTTTAATATTTAAAAGGACTACATGAAGACTAAAAGAGCTAAACCATAATAAGTTGACAAATGTTATCTCTCTCTTTATTTTTTATTTGTGTTTTATTTCAAGCAAATTTAACTTGCAACATGCACTCAACTTATATTTTATGCACTATCCCTCAGGTGATCATCTTGCTCTCACATCTAAGTGAAGAACACTTTATAATAGTATCACTCAACTCAGTTTGTGTCTCCACAACTTTACCATAACTTAAGTTTGCAAATATATTTTAATTATTATTTTTGTCTTTCCTATATACTTGTTCAACCCTCCTCTAAGTGTGCTTATCAAGTTCTTCATTGCCATCACCTCATATCACCTCCTTCAAATGATGTCACTAGCCTCCTTTGATTTTGCCTCCCCTAACAAGCTTACAAGACACAAGCTAAGGAGTAAAGAACATATGGTGAGTTTCACTCTTTGTACATCAAATTTTCTTCCCATTTTGCCCTTGATTTTCAGAATTTAAAGTTTAAGTATATTCTTAATTTCAAGATTTGCATTATTTAAAAATTTGTTTACCTTTAATAAATAAACCAATACCACCCAAACCAAGTGAGTCAAATACCTAACCCAATTGCCAATTAAATAATGAAATTATTCCTTCATATTATATTAGATCCAATATTGATGAAACTCATGAGCCAAAGCATTCGCCGTCAACAGTTCAACTTTTCATAAGGTCTTCACTAATGCTACTTTTTGGGTGGTTCTTCATTGTCGTCACCTTCTTCCCATGACATTGCCGACATCCTTTAACTTCACCTTCTCTAATAAGTTTAGACATAAGCTAAGAAGTAGAAGACTTAGGGTGAGTTTCACTCTTTGCATACCAAATTTTCTTCCCATCTTGCTCTTGCTTTTCACGATTTGAAGTTTAAGTTGAGTATATTATTATTTCTTTTAAGATTGAAGAGCTTAGGACTTTAGGGTTTATAAATTATGTTGAGTATATTCTTAATTCCTTCAAGATTTGGAGTTTCTCTTTGATTGATATTTACTAAGAATACTTGATTTTATTTTATTTTCAAATTTAATGATGTTTGAAGCAGAATATTCACCGTTCTTTTACATATTTGGGACATCTCATGTAGCTTTATGAATTTTGAATCAAACGAAATGTTTTTTTTTTAATTTTTTTGGTGGGATGGTGGGCTAGCGTGTTTAGCCTGCCTATTTATCCCAAGCAGATTGAGTTGCTTCATTCTCATTTTATCTTATTTTTTTCAAAAAGTCGAACTGACCTAATTCATTTTCTTCAAACTCATTGTAAGCTAGTCCATATGAACTATACTCACTCATTTTCATAACTTTAATCTCAATTAGAATTAAATGAAAAAATAAATATCATTTATGAGATTTATTTTATTTTGTATTGTAAAGGATTAAATTTTTCATTGCATTACATAAAATCATAAATAGGAACGCGACAAATGTAGCTTTGCAAGTTGACACACCTTTCACACTGCTATAATAGAAAGAGGTAAGTCTCTACAATTATTTTGACCAAAAAAAAGTATCTTCAATTATCTGAAAATGTTAGTATGGCGTGATATGAAAATTAAAAAATAAAATCGTTAGTATGAATGCGTATCCTCCACCATATCATTGAACGCAGCCCTCCCACATAGTATGATTGCGTCACCCGACATTAATTTGTCCCTTATGTCTAATTTTTCCCCCCTCGGTTTCCAACTTGCACAAAAGTTTAATTATTTTTTTTATTTTTTAATCATGATTGATTCATTATACCGAACCGAAGCAGTCAGAATGGAAAACTTGGAATTTCAAAAATTAATTCATGAATCTCAGTTTCATTGCACAAACATTTAATTATTTTATTTATTTTTTAATCATGATTCATTCATCATACCGAAGCTGTCAGAATGGAAAACTTGGAATTTCAAATTTTAATTCATGGATCTCAGTTTCATGCCCATAAGCCTATAAGCGCTCAATTGACCTTAGAGTAAATTTTTTTTTTTTTAATTTTGTTAAAATTATTTAATTTTTTATTTTTAAAAAATATATAGATCTTTTCTGAAATTAAAAAAATTTAAATACTTTAATCTATTTTTAAAATTTTTAAAGTAAAATATCCTCTACTAATTTAAATACATATTTTTTCACTTAAAAAAATTAAGTGGAGGGCATTTTAGTAAAAGAATTTAAAATTAGACTAAAGTATAGACTAATAGAATAACTTTTTATTTCATAAAAAGTATGTGTATACTTAAAAACAAAAGAAAAAAATATATAATTTTAACAAAATTAATAAAAAATCTATATAATTTACTCTTGACTTTTATCACACATTAGATTTTATTCAAATCTTAATGCATACCATTACATTCATATATATATATATATATATATTTATATATATAATATGTAGCATTGGTGAAGATAACAGGTATTGATTCTTTCAAACAATTCTTCATGAAAATGTTACTTACGGACAATTAATTGATATAATAATTAAAATTAATGTAGAATTAAGACTATGTAACAATCTTAATCCTTGTGGGCTGCTAACTTAACATTATAGTTAGGATAACAGTTGAAATAAATTAAACCATTATATAGATTTGACAGTAAAATTGCTATTAAACTTTTAAGATAATTCCTATTTCTTATTTCTCTCAATGGTAGGAGTACTAGAGTGTCTATTTTTACTCTAAACAAAGGTTTTGCTGCTGCTTGAATTATTCTTATATGAAGATATTGGTATTTTTTTCCCTTAAGTTTTTCTAAGAACTATGCGGAGATAAGAGGTATTGATTTATAATTGTTGCAGACTACTATATTCTTCTCTGTTGTTTTAATTATCCATTTTTGAGTAAAATTAAAGGTAGATTTAGTAGTTCTTCTATAAATTTCTTTACTATTAATTAATGGTCTATTCCAATTTTGGAATCCTGAATAGTCTTCAATAACATTATTATTGTAATAATATATAATGAAGAACTTTGGTCAAGTGGTGGCCCAAATATAGTTATGATAATTGTAATACTAAAATAGTTCATAATTGGCTTACACAACATGCTGAACTCTTCATCAAGGAACTTGACAATTTTCCTTTTCTTTAATCAAAGACTCAAATTTTAGCACAATTAGTCTTGATTTCTTCTTCTTAAGAGTTTTCACTGAAGTTAAAAGATGTTTTATCTCAAACCCATTTAGAGAAAGTTGCACTCCTCAAAATGAAGACAATTATTGTGGAACTAATATCAAAGATGAAGTTAATGATGATGAATAACTCGACTATTAATCAACAAGATTATCTTGACAGATTGCCTTTTGGAGTTATTCAATAAGTAGCCACCTTATTAAAAAGATTCCTGATGGCCTTGTGAAAAGAAAGAATCATCCCTGAAACAAGAGTCTACTTTTATTTCAACCAACTTTCCGAACAAGAAATCTTGCTAGCTTTGGTAAAAGATCATTAATACTGTAATGTTATATTTCACATGTGTTGTACTATGTAGATTTAAAATCTTTTAAATTTCACTAGCTTAGTATATATAAGCTAGTATTTAAGTTGTAAGGATATCAAGTATTCTGTCATCCAAAAAACTTTCTTGTGCAAGTTTCATTCTTTGCTTTCTGCTTTTAGATTGTATCTTTTTTAGCCCAATACTTTATAAGTACTTCTTTTATATATATATATATATATATAAAGACACACAAACTATCATTTGATATTGGTGTAAGATTTGTTACTTTTATATCTTTTGATTTTTTATTATAAGAATTAATTTTCATTAACTCAACTCATGAATTAGAAGTAATAATTACATTGTTGTATCAAATTTTATGATTAAAATATGTAATTTTTATATCTATTGATGAAGTATTAAATAATTTTGAATCACTGTCAAATTTTATAAGAAGGATATTCATTATAAGAACTTTTAATCTAATCTATAGACTTTATATTTTGAAAAAAAAAAAAAGACTTTGTGGAATGCCACTTGATCTCTCCTCTCTCTTTTCCTATATATATATATATATATATATATATACAAGCATATACAAAAGGAGATTTATTAACATTAGTCTAAAATTGATATACCCACACCCTTCAATGGTAGCTTTTATTGATTCAATTGTTAAATTAAAAAAGAAATTTTTAACAATAAGTATGTAATCAATAATTGAAAAATATATTGTATGTTATCTGTTTAATATATTGGTGGAGTATCGAGCAATGTTAGATTGATATATAGTAATTAAATTGATGGATTATAAAAGAATGTTAGATTAATGTAAATTTTAAAGTATGAAATCCGTTATTAAAACTTATAATCTATTGATGAACTTTATTAAATATATATATTATATAATTATAGAAATTCATTTTAATTAACGCTAGTGATCACAATTAATCCTTGTCAAATGCTCATAAGTGTGATGCTCTATAGTACACGGATTAATATATACTCCACATCCATTTTAACAGGTGTGGATTATAATGAAATAATTTCATACTAATTTTGTAAAACAATCCAAATATATAGAATTATTCAAGAATATAAAATGTTAGATTCAATTTATAAAAGTATAAAAGAGATCCATATAACCCAGAAGAAAATTTTTGATATCTTGGTTAAGTAGTATCCGAACTAATTTTCGTAGACCCGGATAAATTTATCTTTCAAAGACAAAGGTCATCCACTGGCTGGGCAAAATGATAGATAAGGTATGAATAGCTCTTATCATGTTTATTTTGAGATTCAGATGAGGTATGAGTAGCTCTTATCATGTTTATTTTGAGATTCAGAATTTTTTTTTTTTTTTTACTTACGAATCTATAGTTTAGTGCGTAACAAATTTAATCCCTTTTTTTTTCATTGAATCTCTAAACCAACGAATTGAAATTCATTTACTTGAAAAACTTTTTTTCAAAAATTAGGACTCATCTATATAAAATTTATTCATATAAAATCATTAAAATAAAATAAAATGTCTCACAACCATGAACATTATTCATCCATACAATCGACATAATTTTAAATTGTTTAGTCTCAATAATTTGTATCCTAAAATATACCTCAAATATAAGAAATGACGCGTAAATATTACAGCTAGCAAATCTCTATTCAAACATTTGTGAAATTCTAAGCTTGACGTATATACACGCATCAAAAGTCTGAAGGGTGAGGTGGTACCACCCTCTCTATGCCCGGATCCGTACCCTTAAGAATTTTTAGACTCAAATCTATATTTTTTATCTTCATACTTAGACTCAAATAAATAAATTTTGTAAATACTCATTATTTTGATTATTTTTACAAACAAGACAAAAATTCATTTAAAAAACAATCTAGTAACCTAAATTTTAGAATTGACAAAATTAAAATTCCAACATATAAAAATATGTTGGACTATTAATCATTAAATACTTATTTTTAAGACTAGAGTTAATCTCCAGTTTAAATTTGTGTTTATATTTGGAACAAAGAGAGAGGATCTTCTCAATTTCAATCCCATCCATTTTCTCAAATTTATGAGAGAGAAATATAGAAGAAGAGACGTTAGGTGAAATCCGCTAAGTAGGTCTTATATACTTTCTCTTCTTCTCTCTTTTTCTCTCATAATTAACAAGAAATTAAAAAGTTAAAATTAAGAGGATTCTTTTTCTAAAATGAACATATATTCTCTCATAAAAAGTTCTTTTGTAACATCCCCGAATTTAGTAACTAATTAATTAAGATTAATATGAATTATTAAGAATTATTTAATACAAGTTCATAGTAGAATCCTAAGAATTTAGGAAATTATAATTTTTGAGACATCATAGAATTTTACTAGAACTACTAGGAATTTCATAAGATTTTTTTAGGAACTTTTATTAATTATTAGAAATTTATTAGAATTAATTGAGATTAATTCCTAATTACTAAAAAATAAATAATTACAAAAAAAATATTTAGGAAATGAATTTCAAGGAATTTATTGGGCCCTTAGGGTTTAAAAATATAAGAAAAACATTTGACAATAAAAATATCTTTGTGAAAATTAGGCATCAAATATGAATATTAAAAGTTTAAGATTTAAAGCGTAATTTTAACTAAGTATTAAATTATAATTTTGATGGGTCAAAATATAATTTTCCTCAAAATAAAAACAAAGGAGTTAGAAAAAGAATTTTATATGAAAGCAAACACGTCAATAAGTAAAACAAGTTTCATAACTAGAGTTTATGACAAATCAAAACCCAAAAAGAGAAACCTTAAGTCAAAATTGAGTCAACTAAGAATGTCCTTGTTGCATGCTTGCAAAAAAAAGTCAAGTAAATGGTTTCCTAAGGAAGCCAGCCACCTCTCGTCTCTATGAATGCCTCCTCCTTCAGAATATAGGCTACACCCAAGCATTTCCATACCCTTACTTTGCCAAAATCATGAGACAAAGAAATAGGAAACATGAGAGAGTGAGAACATGAAAGTGAGAGGAAGAAAAAGAAGGTCTGTAGAAGAAAGAAAGAAGAGGAGGAGGAATAAAAAGCAACTAAAAAGGAGAAGAAACTAAGGAAAACTTAGGAAACAAAGTAAGAACACCTATCTTGTCTTTGCATATAGATGATAGCTAATGGATTTAATTCATACATCTCATTCTCTTTTGTTTTCTTGATTGTTGGAATGGGTATAATACTCCATTTTTCTCTCCTTGTATCTAAAAGCTAAGTGTTGCCTTAAAAAATTCTGGTGGTGGGGCTAAAGTTGAAAGAAAAATCATAAAGAATGGAATCCATTCAAAAATCAACAAAGAGTGGAAACCAGACAATAGTATTGTGACTAGAAATGTAAGGGGCCAATAAACTCCAAATGGTCTAAATTATTACTATGTAATGCTTTGAATTTAGGAGAATTAGCATGCCAAATTTTGTGAATTTTGAAGTTCATTTGGTCACTCAACTCGGCACTAAAAGTGCAATTATTTTTTAGTCAAGCCTTTTTTAGGCATTTTTACAAAATTGAAGAGTTGAGGGGTTAAACAAATCCCTTTCACTTTAAGGTCTTTCTTAAACTTATTTAACACATAGAGGCAGCTCCATACCAAATCTGGTGAATTTTAGAAGTCTGTATATGATTTGGTATGACTTAAAAAGTTGGTTGTAGAACCAAAATGTAAAACAAAGCCTATTCTACTTTTACTCATGTCATGATGCCTTACATTCTATCCCATTTTGGGATAGCTCCAAACAACCTATGCTACAGTGCCAAAGAGAGAGGCCATGGCATCACCTTGCCAAAAATGATATTTTTCCATTTTCTTTTATATTTTAGGTAGTTTTGATGGGATACTTTTGTAGGCAAGTTTAAAGATATTTAAGGGGCAAGTAAATGGATAGAAGATTATGAGTTTTAAACACTTATTTTAAACCATAAGGTTTGTTTTTTTGTTAAATAATTCTCACATGGAAATCTATGTTAAAGAAGTAGCCATGAAATGATTCCAACATAATTTATTTAAGGACTAACAAGAGTATAATTACTTGGATTACATGTGTATGTTTAGGGAATAGTTTGGTCTTAGAGAATCTCAAAGTTAATTAGAAACATAAGGAATTATATATTTTTTCAAGTAAAGAAAAATATATATATACATGCACATATGCATACATATATACATACATATATATACATACATACGTATGTATGTACATATATATCTACACTTAAAAACATATAAGATTTCTATATAATCATAATTAGGACTTCTATATGACTTGGACCCTTTTTTTAGACATAAACCTTGACTAAACATGGACTTATATATATGTGACCCAAAAGACTAATATGGACATATTTGTACCTTAAAACTCAAAGACTTGAACAAAAACCTTAAAAGATACTGAAAATGAAAAAATCACTACAAAAGTTATGGTTCCCCAAGAGTTTACTATTCTTTAATATTCTTGTTAATAACCCTTTGTATATTTCGTCTTATTTGCAAGACCAATTCTTTTATGAATTTTGTAATTGATTGAAATATTTATATCCTATTATTATAATACATATATGTATGTCTACATCCTAATAAGCATGTGGTAATCCAGATTCAATAATTATAAAGAAGGAACATCTATGCCTTATAAATATGATTTGGATAACCTAGAATATAAATTTCAATAGAAACATATATGATGCCTTGTTCATTATGCAAGCTTATGTTTACATGCATGTTTAATCTAGAATACTTAAATTCTATCTGTATGCAATAATGGATTGACATATCCAATTTCTTTTTTGTAGTGGCAAACATAAATCATCTACCTTTTACTAAACATATGAATTATGTTACTATTATGTATAGGCCATGAAGATGTATCTGTGGCTTATCTATGCTTATTCAAATATAAGCTTCCAATTATGTTGTTAATATTGTTCAATTTGTTTACCATGAATATGACTTGGATGACTTAGAATATAATTAAATGGTCAAATGACTATGAATATGATGTTAATTTAATGTCAGAACAAAAAATGATATTTAAATAAAGATAGGGTTCTCAATAAATGGACTCTTACTGAGAGATAGTCTTTGGAGATAGGATTCTATAAATTCCTAATCTAATAATAAGTCTCCAAAAGAGAAGGATCTTGAGGGATGAAATTTCAATAAGATAGTCTACATCAAACAAAAGATAGTCTATATAGAAAGAAATATCTCTTCCTCTATATAGAAGGAAATGAATGATCATATAAGAATAAAAAGGAGTTAGAATTCCTCTTAGGCTTAGTCTCAATTTCCCAAGGACAAGGTTATGATAGGGGGTCACCAAAAGGTGGAAGACCTTTATGCGACTTTAAGTTTTAGGTTGCATATTACACTTTGGGGATCCACACTAAAAAGCACTCTAATTATGTTTACTTTTGTCCATGTTGTTATGTTTTGATGATCATAAAGACTAAGGAAAATAATCTTCCTCCTTGATGGCATTAGAAACTTAGGTCTCATTCCATGTATGTCAGCAATGGTGTCCTAACCCATGATAAACTAAAATGATTGTTGCCTTTGTATAATTAAAAAATTTTGAAAAGTCCTTTACTTGTTTCTATTCTTTTCTACCATATTTAGAGAATTCATCGCAGTACTAGTCAGTCGGGCGTTGTGTACAAGGCCTAGGAATGAATTCACTAAATATTTGCAACTTGACAATTTAAAGGAAACCTTTCAAGTATTTAAATATTATTTAATGGACGAAAACGGGAACCACAAGAATCCTTAGTTAGAATGGGATTCCAACTCAGCATCTTTTGAGATTTTGAGAAGGGTTCAATGAAAGTTGTAGTATCCTTATACATGAGGATAATTAATTGGATCGTTGTGGTCAGACTCTATTATGGATTTCTGACCACATTCTCTATAGGGCCCTCGACCAAACGGGTGATTTTCTCACCTACTATGGATCCCTTACTGCCCCCCATAAACTGAAAATCCATAACCCCAATTGTTATAGGAATACCATTTAGTTGACTTGTGCCTATTGGAACAACCTCGTTAATCAAATTTAGGTCTCATTCCATGTAGTATGAGATAGTTAGTAGGTTACATATTATTGTAAAAACTAAAATCTATATCAAGTAGTATAGGATGTTTAGTACATCATTGAGGAGTTAGTTTTCTCTATCAACAGTGCTTTCAAGCTAGTATCTTCTATGTCTCCTTAAGAAATATGATTAATTGAACCTAATATGACTAAGTTAAATTAATATAACTTGAAAGATATTTTGCGATAATATATGATATGAAGCTTTATATATGTATTGTGAAATTTGCAATGCAATTGTGTGTTGACTGTCATGATATGTATGATATCTGGATATAGTAAGTTTAGCATGATTGCCTCACATGCAAAAATGTTTCCATATAGTTTGAATAGGTTAAGTACATAGACATCTATAAATGTGTTCTTAATATATTGGTATCTTGAATATTTTCTATATGCTATGATGTAATGCCATCTTTGTATGCCTTAGACAAGGAAATAAAGTAAAATGTTTTTTGCACATATGACACTTAGACAATTACTAGTCTTTTAAAGTTTATTGTGTTTCTACTAAGAATTTAAATTCTTACTATACTTGGTAATGTGTTCAGATAGGGATTCGAGATCTACTGATTCAAAGCTATTAGTAAACTGAAATGCTAGTGGTAGACCAAAGTGTTAAGGACTAGATGACAATATTATGAAGATGCAAGAACTTTATTAGCTAGATGTCTATAATAGCAATAATCATATTATGGCCTAGATACGAGCCATGTATTGTTACCAAAATATTGTTAACATTAATTATAATTCTATAATATGAGATGTTCAAACTCAATTATATGATATCCATGTGTATAGATAGCTCTAATGCTTGAATAAAAAGTGAGAAGAAAAATCAAATTAGTAAAGTTTTTAACACTTAAATTTCACTACTATGATAAATGAAAAAATTTAGTTGCACTCTAAAACTTTGAGTGTTGCATTTTAAATAAATTTATTTTAGTATAAAGATAAATAGAATAAAATCCATAAAAAAAGTAGAGTAGACATATCAAATGAATGATTTATTAAAAGCTACATGAGATATTCTTATGCTTGCATTTCATTGGTTTAATTTACTTTCATAAATTGATTTTTTTTTAAACCTTAAAAAAATTGACTTCCTTATTATAAAAAAAAATTTCATTATTAAAATTCTTTATGTAATGTTAATTAGCTAATTAAAATAACTTCATTATTAGTTTTTTATATGGAAGAATCAAATCAATAGACAATAGCCACGGCTGCTCATTCCTTCCCGTAAGTATTTTTGTTTTTATTATTTTTTTTATAAACAAGGGACCTAAGGACAAAGTGATCAACAAAAACTCCTTCCCTGTGTGCTTTAATTGCAACTTTTTTAGAAAATAAATACTAAAAGTTTTAATATTTTAATCATCACATTTATATTAATTTTTATTTATATGCCAAAAGTATTAATAGATTGAGGCTTAAATTCAAGAGTAAATTATATAGATTTTTTAAAATTTTGTTGAAATTATATAACGTTTATTTTTATTTTCAAAATATACATAAACTTTCTTTAAAACAAGAAATTATGTTATATTTTAATCTAACTTTAATTTTTTCCCCTAAGATACCCTCCTTTAGCATAAACATATACTTTTTGTTAAATTTAATGAAAACAAAATTTACACTTATTATTTTTATCTATGCATATTTAAAATTTAAATCTACTCTTTTTTATTCATATTTGTACATATTTAGTTATGATACATATTTATATATTTAAGTTAATAGAATGTATTTTAGTTAAAAAATTTAAAATTGGACTAAAGTATGTATTTTGAAAATAGATGAGAAATGTATGTGCACAACAAGAAAAATAGAATTTAGTGAGGGACAACTCCTATATTATTCTATTGCAATATAGCATTGATGAGGGTTTAGTGAGAGAACAATGATAAATAAGTCCCTTACTATATACCAATCATTATATACCAAGGGAATCTCTTGCTAAAATCCCTCGTTGATTAGATAGTGAGGGAAAATCCCTTGCCAATTTAATCGCTAATTTTTAATCAATCCACTTGTTATTTTGCAAGGGTATTACAAGGGAATATCTCTCACTATATAACAAGAAAGTTGTGAGGGAGTATGTCTCACTGTGATTGTAAGGAAATTCCCTTGCTAAGTAGTGAGGAAATTCCCTTGCTAACCTTTTGTTAAAATATAAAAAAAATTGCTTAAAAGAGACTCAAACTCTTCTTCTTCTTTAATGACACTTAACGAGTTACTAAATGTTCCTAATTTTGATTTTATCTTCCTCAGTTTTGAATTAAGATGAGAGCGCATTCAATTGGGTCACATATCATAATCTTGAATGGCATCCTCATCAATATGAGTGTTTATACTATTCATGATTGTGATGTACATCCCTTTAAATGTAATTTCATTTTAGTCAAAACATGGGAAGGATAAATCAAAGTTAGGAACATTTACTAATTGCTCTACATGAATGAAGAAGAAAGGAATTTAAGTCTTTCCTTAAGCAATGTGATATGGGTGTATTTCGAAGATGTACTTAGAGAAATCAAGTCCCAACTTTGGTTTTCCAAGGACTCAAATTTTCCCCAAAAGTGATTGTCTTTTATGTTTAGGATGGTTGCTTATATCAACATTAAAATTTTATCATTTTTTTTATCAATTTTAAGGATGTCTTTTGGAGAAAGCAATGTCATTTTCACTTTATAAAATTCATCCTTGAAACTGAAATCATTTCACAAAATCAAAGTCAAGAATACTAAAATCACTTTTGTTTCTTAAAACATATTTTCGAAATACTTAGTGCATGTGACAACAATTAACAAGACAATAACCATGCTCTAAATACTATTCCAAAGTATTGAACTAAAATGAAGGCCAGTTGTTTAAGCTACACATCCATGATCTCAAATGCCATTCTTATCAATTAAAATTACACCACATTCTCATATAAACATTATAATTTCATAAAGAATACATTGTAGATGCAATTCTAGTGGATGATAATTATGTTCAAGATAATGGATGTATAACCCAATAAACACAATCTCATTTTAGTCCAAAACTTAAGATTGTTGTTTTATTAATTGTTATTCTATGCACTAAGTATTTCAAGTATGTGTCTTAGGAAATAGAAATGATTTTAGTATTCCCAACTTTAATTTAATGGATTGATTTCACTTTCAAGAATGTGCTTTAGGAAACGAAAAATACATTGCTTTCTCCAAAAACACATCATTAAAATATTGTCAAGGATAGTGGTTCCAATGTTATAAGCAATGATCCCAAAGATAGGACAATTGTTCTTGCACAGAAAACTGAAGTTGGGACTTGGGTTTCCACTTGAGTGATTTTTATTAGTTTTATTTACTTTTTACTTTTTATTTATTTTATTTTCTTGTTATGGGCTTCTTGTTTGATGTCAATTGGGTGATTGTCTATGCGTTTTTACTAATTTTATGAGCTATTATAAGTTAATGAATAAAATTGAGTTTTTTTTATTTTGTTTATTGCTTTCTTTCTTTTTGGCCCCTCTGTATCATTGTATGCCACCTAATATTTAATGAAAAGGAGGGAGCAAACTTCAATATACCTTATTTAAGGTAATTTCTACCATTCAATTTTTCTTTTATTTACCTCTTTAACTATTAAGTAATATTTATTGTTCAATTGATATTTTGCAAAATATATAGCTCAATTGTAAGAAAGAAACTACAACAACACATAGCTTAATCCTCTAAAATATATAAAATAATATAAGTAATGAAGAAACATAGCAAAATGGCAATAAAAGCAACAATAAGAAATTGTCTTTTGTGACAACTTATGAAAAGGGCTTATATACCATTTGGCATCTTGTGATGCTTCTACATAATTACATCATATGCAACCATCTTGGCCATAAAAAACCTATTAGAAGATAATGAAATCAACCACTATGAACAAAATAAGATTCCTATTTATTCTACCACTAACCTAGTAAAAGCCATTACAAACAATGACATGAAGATGAATTTAAACGTAAGATCCAGCATCTAGCTTGTTTCAATTCATTACCAAATAGTTCCTTATCCTCTTAACCTCAAAACTTGAAGGGAGGAATCCTTGGGAAAGCAGCAATAAGGTGTTGAACATGTCCACCAAACTTCAGCATTAAAGATTTCTAAAGCAATACCAAAAAGAAACCTATTATTGGCCACTAATATCACAAATATTCACAAGTTGAAATATGGAAAAACAACACTCCCAATAAAAAATTCATTTAACCTTTATTTAATAAAGGCAAGAACTTTAAGGTTTTCCCCCCAAAAAAAAGGAAAATATGTATGCTAAATAGAAAATTCAGCACTTTTATTTAATATTCCCCAAAAGCAAAAACCCTACGACCAATAGCAATGAATAAGCAAAAAGCATAGTTTATGTTCCTCAACTTTTCTCAACTTCCATTGATTGAAAGATTAAAATCATGAGAGAATTAGGAGATGCAATTTCATCACCTAAAGCCTAAAATTTTCAACACCAAAAATTAATGTGAATCATGGTCAAATGTGCTTTTTAATATACCTTCATCCTTTCTTCCATTGATTGGAAGATTAAGGTCCTCAAGGATTTAGAAGATGTAATTTTAACATTTAAAAAAATTTAGTACTTTAACCAAATGTTAATTATAAGGAAGATATGCTTTTGATACGGCTTCATTCCCTCTTCCTCCATTGATTGGAAGTTTATGGTCAGTGGGAAATTAAGAAAGGTCATTACATGGCTTAAAGATAGAAGAATTTTGCACTTTTAATCAATGGAAATTATGAAGAAAGTGCCTTTGATGTATCTCCATTCTCTCCTCTTCCATTAATGGGAAGTTTATGGTCATTAGGAGTTTAGGAGATGTATTTATTTGTCTAAAAACAGTAAAATTCTACACTTTAAATTAATCGAAATAGTGAAAGTAGGTGCCTTTGATGTACCTTTATTCTTTTTGCTCCCATTGATGGGAAGTTTATGTCCATTGGGAGTTTAATAGGTGTATTTTTCCATATAAAAACTAAAAAAATTCTGCACTAAAATTAACAACTAAACAAGGGGGAAATGATAATTAATATGCCCTAAGTCTTTCTTCTTCCATTGAAGGAGAGTTTACAGTCATTTGGGATGAAAAAGGGTGATTTTCCATCCAAAAATAAGAAAATGACAGTATGTGTATCATGATTTAAAAAAAATGCCTAAAGCTTGTACCCAAACAAACATCTCATTTATTCATAATTTAGACATAAGCGAAATAGGAAGAAAATATAGGGATTAAATCATAACCTAACTCTTATCATGTCATCAAGGCATTACATCACAAGTCGAATATGAAGATCAACAAAAATGAGGACAGACACAGTTTCTTCACTAACAAAACAAGTTTATGATTCAAGCAACCTAGTTTTTACTTAAGTCAATGACCCACTAAGCAAAAATAAAACTAGCTTTTCACTTTTTCTAAACTCCATCACAGCTATTGGAACATTATAAAACCACATGCCTTCATACATGGAGTTCAACATCATTCAAATAATGAAGAGTGCATGTATTCATTCTTAGTAAGCCATAGAGCAAAGCACGAATTACATATCTATCCTCTTAGTAAGCCATTTCTTCAACCCAATTGATAAGGTTCGGTTGTTATCCTCTTCTCCTTCCTTAATCAATCCCTCTTTCTTAATTTCAATCTCCTCTTCCTATTAGGCTCTTTTTGTTTTCCCCTTTATTCAATCTCTTAACTTCTTCTTTACTTCTTACATACCATCCCTTCCCCTATCCTTGAAACCCTAAAGGTCAAAATCAAAACCCTAAATAGAAAAAAAATTACAAGTAAAAACAAATGAGTCATTAAATTAATAAAAACAAACAAACAAATCAACCACAAATAGAAAAAAAATTTACAAATAAAAAACCAAGAAGAATACATTGAAGGATGCAAAGCATAAAAAAGAAGAGGAAAAGGAAGAGAGGATGGGATAAGAGAGAGAGATGAAAGGATAGCTAACCATAAAGTGTGAGGCAATGGCAATAGTGACAAAGACAATAGCAAACACAACAACCAATAGCCACATTGAAACCCATGAGCGAGAGAGATAAACAAGAGTGAGAGTAGCATAGATGAAGCAATAAAAATGATTTGGGGGTCTAAGGCTTTAATTGTATTTTAATTTTTTACAAAGGATTAGCAAGGAAAATAATCCTAACTAACCCTAGCTAATTTAAATTAATTTGTAAGGGAATAATCAATTGCTATTCCTTCACAAAATTAAGGAATATTGTTAAGCTCCAAAAAAAAAAAAAGAAGTGACTGGCACAAAGAACTAAGTGAGGTTCCTATCCGTGAGCCTGATTGATACAACTTAATTAAATAGGGCCTTGGGATGGTTCTACACAGGACATTATTGCATCAAATATAATACCATTTCATTATATATTTATACAACTATCCTTAGCTTTTTGTAAAAATTTTGGCAAGTTGTCTCCTAAAAATTAGACATCCCAAATTTTTACAAACAGTTAAAACCAACAATACAGTAAAGGAGAGCTTTGCTCTTAACCACTAACTGTCAAAATACCAAAAGAACAAAAATATAAATGGAAGGAAATTTTGTCTATGTCAAGTGGAGTAAGGGTCTTTATTGACCCGTTAGGCCTTAGGGGCTCGCCCTAATCTGACATAATCGGGTCGAGTCAAAAATATAAATTGGCAGGACTTTAAACAAAGCTATATTAGGTTAGTTTGAGCCATGAGAGAAGACATGTTCTACCCAATTCGTTCTAGCAGTTACTTTTTTTTTTAGTTATCAGTATCTTGTCATTATATATATATATATTATTCTTATTTCATCTAATTCTCTCTGCATGTTACAACTTTTATTACTTATTTAAACCCTCCCTACTTCTTAATTATTTTCATCATTAATGTACATGTATATTGATATCTCTTTTGTTAAATAATGAAAATATATATATTTACCTAAGACTAATTATGCTAGTATAACTTATATTTTGCTTAATAATACCAAGCTATTTTTTTTATTACTGATAAAAATATGAGGGTTTCAAAAACCCATTATTTTGAAATATATGCCTACGAGTCTACAAAAAAATATTTTTATATTACAATTATCAAAGATATTTTTATATTACAAGTATTGGTTCATAAAAAAAATGGCCTGAACGGCCCTAACCCGCCTTAACCCAAGATAAAACCGAACTTATTTGAGTTAGGTTGGGTTATAGGCATAAAAACATGTCTGATATCTTAATCGGATTAGACATCGAGCCTACTAGATATCTAACTTGACCTTACCCATGAATAGCCTTAAAGTGGAGTTACATCTAAAGTACTTTACAACATCAAATCAAAAATTCTTTACAACAAAACAAATACACCCTTGCAATTCAATTACAGGGCTCACCATTTCCAAAGCCTCTATAAACCTAGGACAATGAAGCAATTCGAATCCAATGCCACTATTTAAAATGATGAAAATTAAGAAATGAGTTAAAAACTAAATAAGAAAATACTAGATTATAGTAATTGGAGATAGCTAGTAATGACCAAGGCAAAATTAAATAACGTAGAAACTTATGCATGAAATAATCTTTATTAAGTTAAGTTTTTGTCATGAAAATCATATGGGAATCCCAGGTTAACTTAATAATCTTTATTAAGTTAAGTTTTTGTCATGGAAATCATATGGAAATCCCAAGTTAACTCTTGTTGGAAGTGGCTACGTCTCATTAGAAAATCCTTACCCTATTGCAAGTGGCTACATCGAAGGGGTAGTTTTTTTTTTCCACCTACCATTAACACATGATGACGTAAATCCCTAGAGGTAGCTTCACCTTGTTGGCAATTCCTGATCGTATCACAGGTGACTTCACCTAATGAGTAGCTCCTTCTCTACCCAAACTTTCTTTTATTTTATCTAAGTGCACTTAGGCCATAATCTTCGCTAATTATTGCAGAATCCCATCGTGAAATGAAAGTCAATAGAGTATAACAGACAATAAATTACACACTATGCTAGTAATAATAATATTAGCACACTTTTATTATAGTAACTAAACAAGGGATTGATTAATAAATGGAACTATGTAAACAAACAGGAAAGTAAATGAGTAATTGATTATTCATTAAATAAATAAATAAATAATATTCAATTCAAATACGCTAGAACAAACACAACAAGAAATACAATTTGTCAATGGAAAAAGAATAAAAATCCATTTCAAGGGAAATGGCTAGGATGAATTTAATCTAAGGGAAGCATGGGATTTGAGTTATAAAATCACAATTATCTTTCATATTACACAATATTTATTCTAATCGGCTAACATAATGATTCCCTATAATCAATCATGTTCCCTGTATTATCAACCATGCATATAACATTTAGGTTTCAATATAGTGCCTCATCAATACAACAAAGGAGTACATACTATATTTAGACTAATACATAGAGTTAATCCTTATATTTAACCCATTTTATCACATTATTCAGCCAAACATATCGGGATCATGCAAGTAAAGGCCTATCTCACTAGGACTTTACATCAATTTGTCAAATCATGTTTCAAACCATTGTTATGATATACTTGCATTAATGAAAAAACTTATAAAACATATTGTAACTATTTTCTACTCACTGATAGCGCCCAACACTGTTGTGGCATTTGGCCTTCTTCTTAAAACATTTTCCTTCCAATATCAATATTCACAGAGTTTCCTAACAACATACTTAACTCACCAAATTATCACATAAGTTTATATTAGCAATTCTTAGCATTTATCGTATCCCATAGTATCTAATTTACTAAAAATTCTACTTCCTGGCCTTATTCTTTTTCTCTATAATCAACTTATGAACTTAGGTTTTTTCATTTAGCTACTAATTCATAATTTGAGTTCAAAAATTATCTCAAGGGACCAAAAATTGAAGATTAGTGCACAAGTAACACAACTAGATAGTTCACTTCGAAAACCCCAATTTCCTAGAGTTCTTCTCAGCTTACAAGAAAAGGAAGGGAAGGAGCAACGTCTCAAGCCTTCTTAGAGATGGGATGGGCCAAAATCTAGAGGAGGAAGACAAAAATCCAAAGATTGTAACCAAAAAAATGAAGGAAAATGGAAGTAAAAATGGTGGAGGGCTTACCGTAATTGAGGGCACAAATAACCGCCTCGACGGATCTCTACACAGTGGACAGACAACAGGGACGCACGAAGTGGAAGGGAATGAATGAGCTCCATCGGGGTTAAAGGACAAGAAGTGCGGGGAAGAGAAGAAATAAAAGAAAAGAAAGGGAGAAAAATGAAGAAAAGAAAAGAAAAAGGAAATAATTTATTTATTTTATTCATTTTATTATTTATTATATATATACCCTTTTTTTTAGGTTATTACAAATAGTGAGGGAATTTTCTTACTCGGTAATCTCTTGCTATTTAACGATGAAGATATTTCTCACCATATAGCTAGAATACTTCCCTCGCTAATATCTTGCCAATCTATCACCAATTTTACGCTATCATTTGCACATTTATTCCTCCAATATTGCAAGATATAACAGGAGCTCTATCATTTGTCGTTAATCTTGTGCTAAGCTAATGAGAAACTACTATTTGGCAAGGGATTATCAAAAAAATAATGTCTCTCACTATTTTCCTTCTTTTGTGATAATAATTTTAATAAAATTTTAAAAAAATACGTGTAATTTATACTAAATTTCGATCAAACTAGCACATAGTATTATGAAAGTGTCTGGTAAGCAGTTTTGACAGTTGATAATCTAGTTGAATTTTTTAAAATAAACTTTTTCTTTCGTGCTGATATAGATGAGTGAAAATTTTAAACACCCATGAATTTTCTTTTTTCTCCTCGTTTATAAAAACGTGATAAACACGGACGGTGGATGTCCATAGCAGCGCCAGCCTCCATAGATTTCTTGCAAGTTGTTATTTGTTAAGTACTCTAGAACCCCCTCGTGCCTTTTATGGCTTTTAGACGCGTTTCTCTTCCTTTTCCCAGTCAACCATCTTTCGTCGACCCTCTTCTTTTTCACGCAATTTGCTTCACACCGCCAGAAAAATAAAAATAAAGAGGAAAAAGAGAAACGAAACGCTTTTTCTATTTTATATTGTTTCAAACTTCAATGACGTTTGTGAAGCAATATTATATATGAAAATATTAAAATTATAGTTGAGAGAGTAGAGAAATATATAAATATCATTTATATTAATCGAATATTCGAAAAATGGTAAACTTTCATTTCCACCTTATAATATTTATCTCATTATTTTTATTTTTATTAATTCAGTTAATATGTTTGAATCTTCGATTATAATTGGTTGGACTAAATTTAAGTGTACTTCTTTTATACTTTTATTATATATTTTAATTAAAATATAATAATTATATAATTATATAATAAATATATTATTTCATTGAGTGATCATATAATTAATTATAAAAATTATATGCTTATCATATTTTATTAAAAAATTATATATTTATCATATTTTAATTAGATAATTTAATAATAAAAATATAATAAATTATACATAAATTTTTTTCCCTAGAGACAAAAGGTGTCGGAATTTTCACGCTCACGCTTCTCGTTCTAATTTGCTTTCTCGCGTTTACATTACCAGAGCACATTGGTCTACGCACGCTGGGATTCACTGTTTGGCAATTTGGCAATGGCGATTATCCTCTCTATGAAATTTTAAATTAATATAATATAAATAAATCAAATTAATTAGAAATAAACATATCAATATTATTATATATTTTTATAATTTACTTTTTCATATTTACATATTTATTTATAATCAATTTTATTTTAATAAATTAGGATAGTTTGAAATTTTACTCTACATTTTTTAAATACTGAATTAGCATTTTCTAGCTTTAATTATATTTGTTGTTACATTTTGGTCCTTTAGGTTAAAGGTTTTTAAACTATATTAGGGGAAGGGGGTAGTAATTTCTCCAAAAACTCTATGCAAAAATTGAAATTCAGAGGTCTTCAGAGGTCTACTCATTACCAAACATTTGATGATTTTCGTGACAACACGTGTGTGCTGAACTTCTGACAAGTTTTGCAACCGTAAGTGTGTCAATGATTTCACTTTCTATTTGAACTCAAGTTCTAATATAGCTCTTTTTTTTTTTTTCCCCTCCTTAGTTGCATCGGACATGATTGATTTTAGACGGGATTACGTTGAGTAAAGTGTTTCGATTTTCAAGGCTCCGATTTCGTTCATAGCAATTTGGAGAAATTGAGGCGATTTGCAAATTTAAATTTTTTGATAATGAAATTCATTCAAATTTAGATATTTTGGGGGTCAGGTGACTTGTATATACCATTTTCTGTTCAGAAGTGATTGAAATGAAGTCATAAGGTACAAATTCATGTATTAATAATTTAAATTTTATTTATGCCACTCGAATAGAAATTTTTAAATTATAAGATATTTAATTAAAATTAGAACAAATCACAAGGTATTAAATTGTATTTTATTCTTCTATTTTTAAGTATCCCAGATAGTTTACTTAATATTTAATTATTAATTTTTATTAATAATTATTGTTTTACACTTCATTATTTAAATTGCAACATGCATTTCACAATTTATTTATCCTTAATTTATTTTTTTAAGGGAATTCACTGTTGTGCTTACACTAATGCAATACAAGCAAATACATTGGGCGCTATTTTTGTTTTTATGTTAGCACAGGAAGCTTATAGGTCACTCTCAAATGGAAAATTTTTAATCACAGAATATTAAAGTAAAATTGGACTAAGTTACCGAATACCAAATTATACATATTTTATTAAATATCTTAGATAATTTCTTAATATTTAATTATATATTATATAAATATTTAATTATTAATTTTTCTTAATAATTATTGTTTCACACTTCATTACTTAAATTGCAACTTGCAATTGACAATTTATTTATCATTAATGTATTTTTTTAAGGGAATTCATTGTTGTGCTTACACTACTGTAATAAAAGCAAATACAATGGGCGCTATTTTTGTTTTTATGTTCCCACACGGAATTTATAGGTCACTCTCAAATGCAAAATTTTTAATCACAGAAATCAAAGTAGAATTGGATTAAGTTGCAGAATATCAAATTATATATTCTATTAAATATCCTATATAATTTACTTAGTATTTAATTCTATTATATAAATATTTAATTATTATTTTTTGTTAATAATTATTTTTTTTACACTTCGTTACTTAAATTGCAACTTGCACTTCACAATTTATTTATCCTTAATTCATTTTTTTAAGGGAATTCATTGTTGTGGCAGGAAAAAAAAAACTTCTTAAATAAGATAGTAATAAAATGCCTTTCAAAGCTAAGAGAGATAAAGAGAAAATAAGGGATGGATAAAAAAAATAAAAATAAATCACATATACACTCTCACTTCTTATATTATTATTCTTCCGTTTACTATTTACTCAATTAAAAGAATTTAAATCACCTGAAAAAAAAAAAAAAAAAGAGAGAGAGAGATTCATTGTTGTGCATACACTTACGTATCAAAGCATATACAATAAGTGTTGTCCTATTCTAAATGTTGGCACATGAGATATATTTTTTTTAATATCAGTATGATTACCTTCTATATTATATTATACTATTTATTTAGAAAAAATTATAGTTTAAAGTTTTAAATTAAAGACATTTATTTTTAAAAATTTTAGGATCAAACATTTTGATATAAAGTTTTAAATTATGATTTTTCTTTTTTACATAATTTAACATTTTGACTTTAAAATTTAAAAAAAATAAAATTAAAAATTCAATAATATAAATATTTTTGAAATTTTAAATTATAATTTTTTCCATTTATTTATAAGTTATACAACCCGGTCGAATCTGAGCTATCGCACATTACTTCGGATGGGCCCCACAATTTCCTAGACAGCAACGGGCATTGAGTGCACCAAATATACTTTACCGCGGTAAGAAAAAGAATATTTCACCTTTTTTTTCGTCAATTAGCACTCACTTTACTCAATCAGAACAAGGAAAAGAATTATGATAAAAAAGACAAAAACAAAAAAAACGGTTATATTAATATAGATAATATTATTGCCGCAAAAGGAAATTTTACGGAGTTTGAATGCGACATATACGAAGCGCCAACGAAGCAAGTTGCTTCTAGTAAGGTAAACGACGGAGTAGGTTCAATAAGAGAAGTAGATAAAGACGGACCATAAGCTAAAAAAGTTATTCGTTTCCATACCATACTGGAATATCATATTTGTCGTCAAATTAGCATTGGGATTTTGCTTCACCTAATATACTGCCTTGTATAATTATTTGAACTCAAGAAAGCAGGTATCTTATATTGCTATGTTTGTTTTGTATATTTATTTGTTTTTTAAAAAATATTCCTTCTTTAGAGCTTTGAATTTTAATAACACACTACAGAATGATGTAAGCAGGTAAGTAGATATTCAGGTAGAAATTCAAGTACCTATAAAATGTACTGAAAAGTGAGAAGGATACTATATTTCGTTGAGAAATAATTAGGAGAAAAAAATCGATAAAAATATAAAATTGTAAATGCACAAAAATGATGTTACAATCACTTTAACATAGATGAAGTATAAATATGACTACATTATATAATGGATGCACAGATAAAATTCTTTCCTGCTTTCTACAAATACTTTTTTTCTCTTGGTAACTTATTTATAGTATTGAGCAATGAAAACTACGTCCTTTTTATATTATCATGAAATTTTTTTAATCAAAATCATATAATCTAGTTTTAAATTATGATTGAATTTGAACATTAATTTCAAGCAAGAATGATGTATTTATCAAAATATAAACAAAGTATTACTTGACTTTTAAATTTTAGTAAAAATATAATAAATATTTTCTTTTTAGCAACGATTTTGTTAAGAAATTTTAGATTTAAAGCATTTGTAATCTAAAGTTTTTATTTTTTACTTTTTACAGTGATTCATCGATTATTTTTTTATTAATAAAAATAACACTATACAATATGGCCATGATTATAACTCCTTAAATCATAATATGACTATATTATATAAAACTTAGATTTAGATATTACCATTTATACAATGCTATCTAATTATAATTAATTAATCTGGTTTAACCAATCTATAAAAGGCTTAACTATCACCTTGGCTCTTTAATTAATTAATTAATTAAATTCAATTTAATTTAATTTCACAATTTCTTCTTATTTCAATTTGATCTCTTAATTTCTAATTTATATCATATTCATTTTTTAAAAATAAATTACATGAATCAATTTTGAGTTTTGTTAAAATTATACAAATTTCTCTCTTATTTTTAAAATATATATAAAATTTTTTTAAATAAATAATAAATTACACAAACTTCCCCTAATTTTTTTTGAAATTACATAGAACCTCTCAAAAGTTTTGCTAAAATTACACAATTTTTTTTATGATATGCAAAACTTTTCTAATTACGATATCTCTATGGAATTTTTCTAAAATTATACAAATCCTTTCTTAGATTTTTCTAAAATTACACAGATTTTTTCTCTATTTTCAAAAGAGGTTTATATATATTTTAAAAATAAAAAAAAAAATCTGTATAATTCTAACAAAACTTAAATGAGGCATATGTAATTTACTCCTTGTTTAATGGGAAGTTTGTGCATTTTTTTTTTAAAAAATTGTATAGTTTTTCAAAAATTACATATAATCTTTTATAAATTTCGATAAAATTATACATATTTTTCTTCTATTATACCCAAAATTTTTTCTAATCACATATACCTTTCTTGAATTTTTTTTAAAACTCAAATTGTTCCCTAGATTTTTTTATAAATTACATAGGCTTTTTTTCTATTTCCAATAGAAGTTTGTATATATTTTTAAAATAAAAAAAGATTTGTATAATTTCAACAAAATTCAAAGGAGGCATATGTAATTTATTTTTTGTTTTATGAAAATTTTGTATATTTTTTAAAATAAAAAAATTTGTATAATTTTAGCAAAATTTTAAGAAAATTTATATAATTTACTACTGTTTTATTACATCTATTAAGAGCTATTTTAAAACACTAAAAAAATGTTAATAAAAATACAACTAAGAAACAAATATTATTTAACTTAAGAGTTAAGAAATTAAATTAAAAATAAATAAAAGAAAATATTAAAATAAATAGCTAAATTAAAAGAAAAAAATAACAATTAACCCATTGTGACCGAGAGAAAGCGAGAATATTCTGGGCAGCGAAGACCGTGTGAACGAACAACCCACCGGCCTCTCTATAAATATGACATGCCATCCTTGCCCTTGCAAGGCTGCCACCACCACCATCCCCAGTTGCCCCAACTCAAATAAATTCCAATTTCCCCATCACCGCCACCACCACCACCATCCCCAGTTGCCCCAACTCAAATAAATTCCAATTTCCCCATCACCGCCACCACCTCCAACAACAACAACGACGACAAGGAAGAACAGAAGCAGAGGAATTTGCAGGAGAAAAATGTGGTTCGTCTTCATTTGCGACGAAGAACAGAAAGAGCTCGGAAGGCAACGAGCCCCTGGATCCTGCCCTTACTGCGGAGGCAAAGTTGAAGCCATTGATGTTGAGGTCCAGTGGAGGCTCTGTTTCTTGCCCATGTGCTTCAAGATCAAGCGGAAGTATTTCTGCACTCTCTGTGCCAAACGCTTAGAATTATATTACTAATTGGTTAGGGAAGTTATCTCCATCCCTCGGTCTTCAAATTCCTCTGAATTAATCTGTGTTTATGTGAAGTTTCTAGAAGAAGAAGCCTTCGTTTTGTATGTATATGAGACTTCGATTTTTTTCTTTTTTAATTTGGTAATTTTGACGAGGGATTTTGATTGCCGTTGAGCTGCTTTGTCATGACTGCTCATCAATTAATTGGAGATGAAGAAGCTTTCCACTTTCTTTTTCTATTTTCTTGCCCTTTTTATTGCGCCAATTTAAAGCAAAACTAGAGCCAAGCTTCGTTGATCGGCACTAGGGGAAGCATATTAAAAAGGGCTTTGTCTCTATCCCCTGTTTCTCTGTTCTGCTGGGTAACGCCTTAGAAATGAAGTTTTGTGTGAAACATGAATTGAGCATCAATTTGAAACGGAACTGCATTAAGAGGAACACGATAATCTGTCTATTACTGCCTTCATGGGTCTCTATTAGCTAACTTGCGTGCATTTTACTAATTCGTCTCTTCACGGTTCTGGAAAATTCATTAAAAAAATCTTAAAAAATAGCAGAACCAAAATTTAAATATACGACACCGCATATGTAATGTTCGCTCCTATGATTCACCAACTCGGGTTAGGATGACTCGTTAGCTGTTTTTTTTTTTTTTTTGGGTTGACTAGTTATCTTAGGCCAGAGACTTGGGGGACTCCTGCTTAACCTTTCTTCTTTTCCTCCTCTTCATTATTCTTTTCACTTTCTTTTAAGTATTTTATTAACTAAAATTCAATCCTTATAACATAGACTTGTAGCATTAATTAGTGGTCTAGGAAGAAAACCATTTAATATCATCGGATTCCATCAATCAATTTCCAAGGTCCATCACGTTACTTGTGATTCTCAGAAATGAAAAAGTTATTACTAACCAGGAAAGTTTAAAGAACTTGGAAATACGCCAAGTGACAACCATTTTCTGGATGTCAGTGACTGTGGATCCGGAAAATGAGGCAGGAAGATTTGATGGCAGGGACTTGATTTGATTCTGTTATCAAATCGAGCAATTCTCTGTTTATTACTAGTTTCTCACTTCCTAACGTTACATAAACCAGAAAAAAAAAAAAAGCTATAGACTGATTAAACTAATGAATTTGGGGCCGCATTTTTCTGATACAGCAGCAGGAGCAGGACCACATTTTAGTGGATATGACCTGAAATAATTTTTACATACATTAAGTATACATTAAGTGCATCCCGTTATTTATATATATAATAGTTAAAATTTACTTATACCTAAATCTCACTTATATTATATATAAACTTTATGTATATAAATTAAATTTTAACTATTAACTATATATCAAGTGTATGTAAAAAAAAAATTTATGATTTGAAGTAGTGTAACATGTTTCCTATTTAACAGAAGGTGAAGTGAAATGAAAGTGTGTGTGGGATGGAATTTGAATCTTTTAAAATGTAAAATTTTAAAGTTTTTAATATGTAAAGCCTGTTATACAAAAAATAAAAATATGTATATAATATGTTTTATTTTTTTACCTATTTTATCTTTAAAAATATTTTACAAATTTCACATTTTGAAAGTTGTAAATTAATATAGAATTTAATTTTTTTCCTTTTCATTTTTTCTCTCTCCTCTTTTGACTGTGCATTGTATATTTATTTATTAAAAACAAAAGATATTTTTTCAATATCACATAGTTCATATTATACCTATAAATGGAACCATGATCCTTTATAGCACTGAGAGAGGTCATCCCAATTTTTTTGTAACTTTATATTTTTTCAAAGGTGTGTTGGAATTGTGAATACTCACTTATAAATGCCTTTACTTATATACAAGGACGGGTGTTTTTTATCTTAAAAGAGGGGGAGGGAGGAAGAGATGCATGCCCCTAACTTTGAAAACTCACTTTCAGTATATGTAATTTGTGCCTCTTCATTGGAAGCTCTTATTCTTATCCCATCAAGTGTGCTAAAATTGTTGCTTACAAAGTTGTATTGATTAGGTAAATTAATTAGCTAAATCACATTTCTGACTCCCATGTTCAACAAGATGCAAAGAAAGGGACTCTGTCCCTTAGCTTTAGGGTTTTAAACTACTAAAAGAAGCACCTATTCTAAAGAGTGACTAATACTTACAATTAAAAATAATAGTAAAGGTAGGCATAAATTCGATAATTTTTTTTAAATAAATCAATAAATTTTGGATTTAAAGGCATGAATGTAAAAAATAAAATTGAAAGAATTGTATTTGATTGATTGAATGTGTGTGTTTAAAATGAATTTACAATGAGTATTCATAAATATCAAATTAATCATTAAACCCACTAAAACTATTTGCCACTTCTTCCTTATTTTTTGCCTCTATTACCAATAATATAGAATTATAGCTAACAATTTGAGTAATGGTTTATGATACTAATTATGGAATATCTATGCTACTTAAACTCTTCCCAACCACAAGTGTGTACATTACTGATAGTCATGACCAAGTGATAAGAGTTTCACTAAAAGGTTTTCTTCTTGTTTTGTTGAGCATGCTAATTGTTGCTTATAAATTGGATTGATTAGCTAAATTGATATGCTAACTTGCGTATTTGATTCCCATGCTCACAAAATATGCTAAGGAAGGGATTCTATTCCTCACCTTTAAATTTTTAAGCTATTAAAGGAAGCATCTAAGTTGAAAAGTAACTAACACCTATGATTAGAAATAATAATAAAGGTAAAAATATGATGAAGAAAGTTGTAAATAAAGTAATAAATTTTAAAATTTTAAGACATGAATATAAAAGATAAAATTGAAATAATTGTTTTTTATTGATTGAATGTGCGCATTTAATATGAATATATAATAAGTATTTATAAGTCTAAAATTAAACGTTTATCCTACTAAAACTATTTGTCACTTCTTCCTTATTTTTTACCAATGTTAGTAATAATTTAAGATTATGGCCAACCATCTAAATAGTGATTTATACTACATCAGCAAAATGAAAGATTTCAAAATTATTTATTAATTTATCAACTAAGTATATCACTTAAAAGAGTGATTCTTTAAGCATATGCTATACTTTTTTTGACCTGGTTAACTCATGAATTTTTCTTATTTCCAACTAATATGATTAACTTCCTTAAAAAATTTTGTAATTTTAATCTTTAAATTGTAAGAAAGTATTAAATGAGTGAAAATATCCTAGAATCAATAGAATATTTTCTTCTTCTTTTTTTTTAGTTGTACATTATTAGGTCATTTTTGTTAAATATTTCAAAAAACTAAATTGATTTATACATGGCCTAAAGACATTGTAACACATTTTTTGCCTCAAAAACCTAGTTTAGCCTTAAGCTCAGTTTAACTTTTTATCAGCAAATATAGTTCAATTAATATAATATCCTCTACTGGTTCAGCCTAAATCATAAGTCCAATATTTGATCTAGTCCATTATTTCTTGGTACTAATATTTTTATAAACGTAAATGATTCTATTGGGTTTATACACAAATTACTCTCCAAATAGAGTATTGCTTCAAACAACACGTCTAATTTTCCATATATAAATACTGAAATATTTTAATATATTTAGATTTGATCTCTATCTCACTTCCTTTTTTTTTTTTTAACTAACTCTTAAAGTATTGTGCCTTTTGAATACCAAGAATTTTTCTTTTCTTTTTTTGGACCAGCAAGTAACTGAAAATCTCATGCAAAGCTTAGGATGTGTTTACACTCCTTAAAAATTTAAAATTTAATTGAATTGATTTTTTTATTTTAAAATTTGAATTGTTTAGAATCGGATTAAGAGTGAACTTCAATTGTACTTTATTTTAAAACAATAAAAATTTACTATATTCTTAAATCCTACTAAAATTGATAGAATTTCACAATCAATAGTTCCTTTGATGATAGGAAATGCTTCTTTATCGTTCAATATTATTATTTTTTATGTAGGTATTAGGAAAGGAGATTATTGTAAAATTAACTATTTAAAATTCCATTGCTTTAAATTGTTGTCCAAACAACGAAGTTCAATTGATTTTTTTTTAGCATTAAAGATATATTTCAAACACAAATTAATTAACGAAAAAAATCAATTGAACTCATCAATAAAAATGAATTGAATTCTTGATAGATTTTGTGATGGGGTTGGCAAAGATGAAATTGGATTCTTCAGTTAATTAAGAGTTGAGTAGGCAGATTGATGTCATGCAAATAATACTGTGGAAGGAGTTTGCTCTTGTAGGCTTTGTTCAGGTTGCTCAAACAGGAATTTTAATTAAATTATTTTGACTTTCATTCAATTTTTTTTTAATTTTATAAATAAAAAATTTACATTTAAAGTTTAATAAATTTTAATTTAATTTATGTGGTTAGTTAAACTTTTGTTATTCTAAGTTAATTTTATTTTATTATTTTATTATATTTTTTATTATATTCAAAGATTAAAATGATACATAGTTGATCACATTTATAACATTTTACAACCAATACTATTTTTTTAAAAAAATATTTATTCTTAAATTATAAAAATTATAATATATTTAACCTTAGAATGTTTGAAGACTCTTAAGAATTTTAGAACCTTGGGGAAAAGTACTATTAATGACCATGAGATAAAATTATTTATTCTAATAGACTTTATATTTCAAAATTATTTTTAAAGGATTCAAAGACATTAAATTTGAAATGTAAGGACAAAAATTCCCTGGATGACATAGGTGATGAGAGCAATGGACATTTTATTATCTTCATTTTCCTTAGTTTTTAGTTTGATTCCTCTTTAGTACGGAAGGGAGTTTTGTGGAACGAAAAATGACTAAATGAGAATGGAGTTCACACAGTGGGTCGCATAGGGCTCTGCTCATTCAATCACTCTTTCTCCCACAAGGCCCCCTCCCATACAAGAGTTAATCCGAAATTCTTAGCTTTTTTGCAAATTTTCTCAATTCTTTGTAAACAGATCTTCGCTTGTACACTTACATAGTATGCTGTTTTATGCACCTACTTAAAATTATATTATCGCTAGACTTAGATTATAAGTTTGAAAGCCCATTCGGCCTAATAGGTTTAACTCCTTAAAAAAATGAGTTTAAAAAATAAAGCTTGATTAAGAAAGGACCCTTTTAGAGGATTCCATTTTGCAAAACGAGTCATACTTGAATTTTTTTAAAAATTTGTCCAATTTCGAACTAATATTTTTTAATATATTAATTATTTGATATCATATTTATTTACTAATATCTGAGTATTTTTATGTTTAACTTAAAGAAGAAATGTCCACTTTCAATTTTTTAACTTATTGTAAGTTTTCAAAGGATTGTGTTTGTATAGAGTTTATGAATTATTTATTTAATTTTCAATTTGTAGTTTGTTTCTTAACCTCTAGTTCTTAACTTATTTTCAATCTTTCTATTTTTTTAATTAAATTCTAAAAGTGTATTCTAATAATGAGAATAGTAAAATATATTCATATCTAAGTAGAATATTATAGATTCTTAGCAAATTTAAGGGAAAAGATAGATATAGAAAATATATGATATTATCCAAATTTCAAAAAGCTTGTTGTTTTTTTTTTTTTTAAAACCGGGTTTGAAAAAGAAAATTCAAGCCTAAGCTATCCTTTTAACATTTTTTTTGGTGAAAGCTCATTCTCCTTTTACATGAATCTAGCTTATGACTATGTCTAGTTATCACACACCATCCTGTAACTAAAAATATATAAGAAGAATATTTATATCATTGCATTTAATATTTTAAGTCCTTAAATTTTTTAAAAATAATTTTAAAATATAAAATTTTTTAAATAAATAATTTAATTTTATCATCCTCCACAATTTTTCCTAAAATCTTTACATGTTCCAAGAGACTTGTTTAAAAGAAAAAAATTACAGTTGAGAATTTTAAATTAAAAATATTTATATTAAAAAAAATTTTAAATTTTAAATTAATTAAATAATTAAATAATTGAAAATTTAAACTATATAAAAAATTATAATTAAAAATTTTAAATTAAAAATTTTTATCTTTAAATTATTCAAAATAATTTTAAATTTTAAAATTTTTTAATGTAAATATTTTTAATTCAATACCCTCAATTATAATTTTTACTTGTGTAAATTCCTCACTATTTCAATGTATTATAGGAGAGGAGCTGTCAACTTAGTACATGTCCTTCAGCAATCACTTCTATGGCAAAATTTGTCTATTTCACTGACAAAATCAACTCGCCTAATTAAATCCAAGTCATAAAATTATTGTGCCTGGCCCACGGCGTTAATTTTTCCTAACCGCGCTTTCAACTTTATTGTCACTAAATCTTAATCAGTCCTGCCAACTATTTAATTGAGTGTTCTTACAATTGATTGGTCAAGTAAACCCTCACGAGCCCCTCCCTCCCCTTTTCAAGGGAGTAATCACCAATTCTTAAGAGATCCTATCTGGCCCCCCCCAAAAAAAAATCCTAATTAGAATATTAATTATATTAATGCTACTGATCACGATACGCAAAAGAAAAATAAAAAATCTAGTCTAATTTAAAAAAATTATTGCTTAGAGTGTTCAGAGAATAATTTTTTTTTTAAGAAAAAGAAAGACGATCTATTATCATTAATATACAATAATATTTTTTGTAAGATTAATTTTTAAATATGATAAATGTTGTTAGAGTCTTCTTTTGAATTAAGTTTTTATACTTAAAAATCCATATTAGATATTATCAATTCTCTTAAAGTTATGTGAAGTTATTGTATAACTAAATTATTTTAAATTTATAACATTTATAACAATTAAGAAAAGAAGAAAGAATTAGAGTTAAGAACTTAAAATTAAAGAATATTTATTCTAAAAGACCTATTATCATTAGATTTAAAGAGTTTTATTTAAAATTAGTAATAATTTATTTTAAAATGATGATAATAAGTTTTTTAAAATAAATATTTTTAATTTTAAATCTTTAATTCTAATTCTTTAAAAAAAAAACTTGTAAAACTCGTACGGAGAACTCTTAGTAGTGATTATCTATAAAAGGTGTAGTCAATGGCAGAGCTAGGACTTTGACCTACTGGAGGAAAAAATTTCCTATCAAAATTTTCGTTATATCTTATCTAAAAAAAAATGCTTTTGTAGTGTATTACTTAAATAAAATACTTCCCTTTAAATTTTTAGATTAAACTAAATAAAATTAACTTGCTAATAATACAAGTTTGAAAAATCAATAATATACTTAAAATTACTTTTCATATTAATATCAATAATTATACTATCTAAATTCTTATAAAGATATATTTTTGCATTTATTTAGTATTTATATAGTGCATAATAAGAATATATTAAAAAAATATATCATCACTCAACATCGTAATAGTTCGACAAACAAGTTAGAACAACATTTTGAATTAAAAAAAATATATGATGAAGTATACAAATTTATGACTATTAATTTTTGAAAAAATATATTTACAAAGCATGACAAATGTTATTTTATCTAACAAGATTTTAAAAATTTTTGTAATATTTTTAGAGACAATTCTTCTATATTTAATTAAAAATAATATATTGACATTTGAACTTGGTTATGTTCTACTTAATTATTGTAAAATTTATTTATAAAAATGCATCAAAGATATGCATATGTAAATTAAATATACAACAATTAAGAAAACAAGAGAAAATAGAGGGGGTAATGGCAAAAGAAAAAGAAAGTTAATGAAAAAATAGGAACGGAAGAAAGATCACAAATGAAATTAAGAAAAAGAAAAAGAAAATACATGCATGAGTTTAATAGATTCAAGTCAAAATTTCAAATAACTAAAATATATATATGCGCAAGTTCAATTTATTTAATGAATTTAGTAGGTTCAAAATTTGAAAAAATGTAAAGACATAATATTAAATTTTAATATTATATATATAAATTTCAAAAATTTGAAGGGGTATATGCCCAGCTTCAAGACAACTTGACTTTGCTAGTGGCTAAGGTTTAGGTCACATGGTGACAAGCGAGGAAGAAGAGAAAAAATGATTTTTGCATAGGCTTGAATGGGAAGGTTATCACAAATGGGTCCACCATCCCATCACTAATTCTAACTCCAAGAGTGATTAGGTCCTTCGGTGGGATAGCCTCCTTCTTCGATAATGGGTTCAAGTGTTTGATAAAAAAAATAAAATAAAATAAAATTGAATAGAAGAAAGAACAAAACGGAGCAAAAAGAGAGAGAGAGAGCTATTGAAAGCTTGAGCAAGTTCTTCATTGCAGGTTTGGTGGTTGAAAAGGGAGGAATTAGGGTTTGTGTCAAAAGATGAAAAGGAACCAACAGACAACAAATATACAGTGGTGGTTCTCTCTCTCTCTCTCCCCCCTGCCCTTTTTTCTGCATCATGTGGTGTTTAGATTCATTTGATCAATATGTGGGTGCAAGGAAATAAATAAGTAAGGTGTTTTTATAGTTTGCAAAATAAATGTATGAATTTTTTTAATTTTTTTTAAAAATTTTTGTGTCATTTTTTTTCTAGAAAATCCACACCACTTATCAAACCTTGAGTATTCCCTTGATTATCCTAAGTGTGTAACATAATCCTAAATGATATTAATGGGGGCGGTCTAGTGCTCCACTTGGTCATTTATTACTTCCATGTACTATTTTATTACACTTAAATAACTAATTACAAATATATTATTTATTATATCATTAATTATGTTATGTGTGTCTAGACGGAGATACCTTCCACATTCTCCAGCCAGGAAAGCAAGAGTTATTCAAGGGTGGCACGTTACCTAAGAGGCATTATACATGGTAAGGCACTGGAGGAGCTGCATTGAAAAATCTGCCCCCTCTAATTTTACAAAATTTTATATGTATATAAATATTGAATTTTTATTATACCTCACATCTTTTAAAATTTTAAATTCATTAAATTTATTGAACCTATTTATTTTTTTACTTGACATTTTAAGTTAAATCTACAAATCAACACATGTATTTTTCTTCTCTTTCCCTTCAATATTTATTTATTTTTTCTCCTTTTCCTATCATCTAACTACCTTTCTTTATTTTTTTTCTCCCATTTCCCCTTTTACTTCTCTCTCTCTCTCTCTCTCTCTCTCTCTCTCTCTCTCTCTCTCTCTCTCTCTCAAGTTGTCATTAATTCTAGTTAGATTTTACATAATACTTCTTCTCTCTCCTCTTATTGTTTTCTACCTAATATGTTTTACTCTATATTTAGTTTTTTTATGCCTTTGATACATTTTTGTAAATAATAATTTCATAATAATTGATTAAAATATAGCCAATATCAACCGTTAATATATTATTTTCAAATAAATATAGTATAATTGTTTTTAAAAATATTATAAAACTTTTTGAAATACTATTAGACAAAATAATATTAGTTGTGCTTTATATATATAGATTTTTGCAAATTGATAGTAATAAAGTTTTATACTTCATCATATAAACATTTTTAACGTATTCTTATTATACATTATATGAGTACCAAGAATTTATAGAGTTAGCAAAGTTGTTGATATTAATATGAAAAGTAATTCTTAGTATATTGCTCACTTTAATTCAAATTTGTTTTTACATTTGAGAGGAAGAAAATCATGATATTATTAGTAAGTTTATTTTATTTATATGCAATTCTTTATATATTTGCTATTAAGTTTTTTAATTAAAACTTAATAAATATGTGTTTTTTTAATAATTTTATGACAAATATATAATTTTTGTAAATGATTATATAAGTTTTTAATTAAATTATAGCCTTGTTATAATATTATTAAATGATCATATATTTGTTATGTTTTAATTAAAAAAACTTGATAATAAACATACAAAAAATCATATTTAAATTTAATCCTAATCTAAAATTTTTTTTAAAAAAAGTATTTTATTTAAATAATATATTATAAAAATATACTTTTTTAAAAATACAATATAAAAAGTTAAAAAGAAAATTTATCCCTCACATCACAACTGAGTCCTCTTAGCTTCGCCACCGTGGCAAGGTGTGTGATATATTTTGGTACTTAAATCGTTGCACTAACGCGGGCATACGGCAAGCTGCCCCACGCACCAATTGAAAAAGACAGTGTGTAGGTGAAATTGACAGGCTTTTGGATGTAGATATTCCAAGGTGGGGTGTGAAGCACGTGGGCACTCCTCGATCAAATCTCTGCACACTGACACCTTTATTGAGCGTACAGAATCAAGTCAAACATCGCTAGCGACATCAACTTTCAATTCTCTTGCTACCCACATGCGGCCCCGCACGCATTCCCATTGAATGAAGATTCCCGATAATTTATGTATTCAAAAAAATGGACTAGTTAAGATAAATTACACTTTATTTCTTTAAATCTCAAAAAAGTATTTTACGCCTCTCCTGGCATTCGAAATCATATTGTGAAAATTGCTCTGCATATATTATTAGTTTTTATTAATAAAATTAACTTTTTATATTAGATATATTGCCTCCAAACAGCTACTCCTTCGCACGAAGGATGCAAGCACGCAAACACTTTTGTAGGTGCACGCGCGCATATATATATATATATATATATAATTAATTTAAATTCTTTTGTATTTGAAAAATTTTTATGTAAATAATAATAATATAATGTGAAGCCTACACAAATTGTTTTCACTAAATTTTATCTATTATGTCATTTTTACATTAGAACATTTTATATATACCGGTGGTCCCTCTTTTGGAACTCATCACTTTACATTTTTCTTAATAAATAAATGATTCCTATGCTAGAAAGTGAAGAAAAATGATTCTCTAGCCGAGAACAATATTCTTTAGGCTAAAGATATTCATCAAGCTCGAAGGCTCGGTGGGTTTGGCCAAATTGGCTTAGGTTGGGCTAGATGAAAAAGAATAAAATAAAAATTTAAGGCAAGATTGACTTACAAAACTAGGCCAGGGCAAGCACGGGCTCGTTCTATGGGCTATATTGACCGGGTCTAACTTGAAAAAATAAATTTTTTAAATAAATTTTTAATAAAAATTTATATCAAAATTTTAATTTTTTTAAAAATAAAATATAATTTTATAAATATTTATATAAAAAATTTTCTTTTTTAAGAATTATTTTGTAATTTTAATAATAAATCCAGGCCAGTCTTAAGGGATATATTGGTCTAGCCAAGCTTAAAAGAATTTTTTTTATAAAGATTTATATCAAAATTTTAATGTTTTATTAGGATTTATATAAATTTTTAGTAATTTTATAATTTTAATAATAAATTAAAAAAAATACTTGGCTACCTAGTATTGACTTGATCCTACCTAGTATTAAATTAGGTTGAACTAGACCTGGGTAACAGACTTCAATTTTGAAACTCCTTTTAAATCGGCTTGCGCACTCAAGTAGACTAAAGTTCGGCCCAATCTATGAATACCCTTTCGTTGTGTCTAGCATTCAAAGTGAAAACTTTGAGTTTTTTATTTGATATGAACTAGGTTAACTCAAAAGAGAAAATTAATTTAAAATTTTCAAATGATCCTTTGCATCTTTCAATTAAACCTATCATAAGGGTAAGGGTTAAAAGACTTAAAAAAATATTGAGTGGACTTGTTCAAAAGACTTGAACTAAGTAAAATTTGGGCAAATCTGATTCAAGTATTAATCAGGATGTCCTCAATATTTTTTGGGCTAAACATGGAATTGATGAAACTATTTTGGGTTATAAAATTGCAAATTAAAGAGTTTAAACTAAGGGCCATACATAGATTGACTTATTTGGGCTTAAATAATGCTATTATGGGCTTAATATGCTAACTTCTAGAAGTCTTATGTATTTGGACAAAAATTAGAATTAATTAGGTAGATTCTCTTTCTTTTTTATTTTTAAAAGATTTAATTATTTGTATTCCAAATTTTTAGGTCATTTAGTTAAAATTATGGAGTTAGTTTCCTAGTTTTGCTCCAATAGGTAGATTTGACTTACACTATAAATATATATTCTGCCTCTATTTGTAATCAAATTAGAAATAATAGAATTATTTTGAGTGTTTCTCTAATTATGAGAATACTATCTTTCTTTTATTTTTGTGAAACTTTTGTCTTATCAATCTATTTTTAGGTTGGTGATTCAAGTTTGCAAAAGCCCCAAATTCATGTTTCGACTCAACTGCATTGTTATGTAGGTTGGTTCATTGTGTTCTGGGTCAGAGGCACTATCTAAATAGTAGGTCAACATTTTTATTTCGTTAGTTGGATATTTGCTTTCGTCAAGTCTCAAACCATCATCTATCTTTCAACCTATGCCGCGAAGATTGGGGCGCCTCTTGATTTCGCATCATTTTGTATTAGAGTTTTGGTTTACATGATAGGTTACCCATCATTAACTACTATCTTTTCCTTCTAACTTCCAATTTTTTTTTATTTACTATATCTCTTCTTTGCCACTCTTTAATACCCAAAAAACAAAAAACTTTCTACTTTGTTTTTAGATTTAATTCTTAATGTGCAAGATTTGGTTTCTATACTATAAGAGCAATTTATTTTATAATTTGAAAAATTTTCCTATCTAGAAGTTTTGTTTTATTTATTATCTATTCGAACCCTTTTCGTTTGAGTTTTTGGATGATTGATAGATGTTTCCTAAAGTTTAGAATCTCAACTTCCACATCATTTTGGAATCGTTTCAATCGGAGTTTTTTACATTTAGATATGTTAAGTTTTAGTTGATAACGATTTCTAGCTCTTACAAATCAGATTTGTCTAATTTGATTCTTATTCTGTGACTTTGTGAGTTTTGGTTATTTCATCTGATCAAGTTAAAAGAGAAAAACAAAAAAATAAAAACAAAAACAAAAGAGGAAAAAAATAAAGCAAAAAACCAAAAAAAAAAAAAAAACCAAAAAAAAAAACCAAAAACAAAAACAAAAAATTGCTGATCACATAACTTTCCATTCTATTTGTTTCATATTTTATTGTATTTCCTTTGATTCTGTGTTGTGCACTTTCCTATTTTAATTTGCCTTTACTTTCTTTTTTCCCCATATATTTGAACTCTCTTATTTTGATCTTGCATTTTTTCCTTATAGTTAAAAATTTCAGAATTCCATTACGTGTGACTCTTGGGGATTTTAAACTTGATCTTGCATTGTTGAGTGGTTAAATCTTTTTCCTTCTCTTTTGAACCTAAGCCTAACCAAATTCTAACCTTAAGTGTGACTTATATGTGCTAATCATAACTTTTTAGACCACCCACCTACACATACTTGGTTGAACTAAGAATTGGTAATATTAGATCACTTAACGACGTTTAAGGTGATATAAGAGTTTAGGATTGATACTAAGAGGTAAAAGATAAGAGTGTGTAAGATCATTATAGAAAAAGCTAAAAGAGAGAGAAAGAGAGAGAGAGTAAACATGAGTAGGAGTGTTATATTTTACTTGAGTGAAATACATGAGGGAGTATTTGTGAGGTAGATCATTATAGAAAAAGCTAAAAGAGAGAGAGAGAGAGAGAGAGAGAGAGAGAGAGAGAGAGAGAGAGAGAGAGAGAGTAAACACGAGTAGGAGTGTTATATTTTAATTGAGTGAAACACATGAGGGAGTATTTGTGAGGTCTTAATCTTTTGTTTCTTTCTTTTTTTTCATTAACATGGCAGATAATTAAGAAAAATGAGTTGCTCATGAAAGTGATAATGATAGTCACAATTCATTAGCAATAGTGCCTTTGCAAATGAAAGCATTAGTGAGTCATTTTGAGAGGATGCTTGATAAGAAGTTAAAGGAACTTCATGAATGCTTAGATTGAGTGGAGAGTAGAACTTATATTCAAAGGACTACTCAAACCAATCAAAGACAAGCTCAAGTTGCACACCTACAACACCTTGAATATATGGAAGACACGGAGGGTCATGATAAAGATTATGAAGGGGAGAAGACTTAGCCAAGAAGAAAGCCACTCAACATACAAAGAGGACCATCGAGGAGGCCTAGAGATGAAGAAGAAGGCGTTGGGGGAGTCAAAGTCCAAATTCCTTCATTTCGAGGCAAGAGTGATAAAAAAATATACTTAGAGTGGGAGATGGGTATAAAGCAAATCTTTTTATGCCATAACTATTTTGAGGGTAAGAAGGTCAAAATTGCTACTCTTAAGTTTATTGATTGTGCTCTTGTTTGGTGGGATCAGATCTAGAAGGAGCGGATTAGAAATAGAGAGTGCCCTATCTCAATATGGAAGGAGTTGAAAGCTATCATGAGGAGGCGATTTATTTTATCTTATTTCGAAGGGAACTTCACAATAAACTTCAACGCATCACTTAAGGATTTAAGAGTGTGGATAAGTACTATAAGGAGATGCAAATAGCCATGATTAGAGCTAATGTAGAAAATGATCTAGAAGCAATAATGGCTTGCTTTTTAGATGGGTTCAACCGTGACATAGCCAATATTGTAGAGATGTACCACTATGTGGAGATTTATGATTTGGTCCATCAAGCTGCCAAGGTGGGGGGACAACTCAAGAGGAAGAATGTTGTAAACAAGAACTCTAATTCAAGTTCTTTCAACTCATAGAGGAACTACTTAAAGAATGATATTCCCTCTTCCTCAAATTCAAAGGAGAATGAATTTAAGAAAGGAGAAAAGCTGGCTGCCGCACCTAAAAAAGTTCAAAGCAAACCTAGTTCTTCAAGAAACCAAGACACAAAATGCTTCAAGTGCCAAGGGAGAGCACACATCTCTAATAAATGTCCTAACAAGTGAACCATGACTATCAATAATCATGGTGAATAGGAAACTAAAGGAGAAACAACTGAAGAAGAAGAAGAAGAAGAAGAAGAAGAAGAAGAAGAGCTATTCATAAAGAATGAAGATGGATAATATGCGGAAGAAGGAGTTCTTATGACTAGGAAAGCCCTTAATGCCTAGATGATAGTGGAAGAAAATGAGCAAAGAGAGAACCTGTTCCATACTTTCTACCAAATCTAAGGGAAAATATATGGTGTAATCATAGATGGAGGAAGTTGTTACAATTTGGCAAGCACCGAGCTAGTAAAGAAGTTGAATTTATCTACCTTCAAGTATCAACGACCATATAAGCTTCAATAACTCAACGAATAGGGAGAGTTGAGAGTAAAAAAACAAGTAAGGGTAATATTTTCTATTGGCAAGTATAAAGATGAATTACTATGTAATGTTGTACTAATGAAAGCATGCTATCTTTTGTTAGGTAGGCCTTGGTAATATGATAGGCATGTTACATATGATGGCCTTCTAAATCGTTATTCTTTTATACTTAAAGAGGAACCTATAACCCTCATTTTTATGTTATCAAAGCAAGTATTAAAAGATCAAATCAAGAGGGAAAAGAAAAGAGAAAGTGAGAGTATAAACGTGTCTAAAATAAAAGACAGTGAAAATGAGAGAGGAAAAGAGAGTAAACTAAAAGGAGAGAGAGAAAAGAAAGAGAAATCTAAGGGCAAGAGAGAAAATGAGGGAGAAGGAGAGAAAAGTTTGTTAGTGGCAAGAAAGAGTGAAATCAAACAAGTTTTATTTTCTCAACAAAACCTTATAGTAATTATTTACAAAGAAGCTATGTTAAACACTAACAACTTATTTTCTACTTTGTCTAGTGTTGTTAAGTCTCTATTGCAGGAATATGAAGATGTCTTTTTCGAAGAGATACCATCTGGATTGCCACCAATTAGAGGGATAAAACATCAAATTGATTTTGTACTAGGAGCACCTCTACTGAAATGCTCAGCATACTGCACCAGTTTTAAAGAGGCTAAGGAGATTCAAAGACAAGTGCAAGAACTATTAGATAAGGGATATATGAGGGAGAGCCTAAGCTCGTGTGTGGTACCAGTGCTGCTTGTGCCTAAGAAAGATGACACATGGAAGATATGTGTTGATTGTAGAGCCATCAATAATATAACGGTGAGATATCATCATCATATCCCTAGGTTAGATGATATGCTTGATGAATTAAATGGCTCTATTATTTTCTTTAAAATTGATTTAAAAAATGGCTACCATCAAATTAGAATGAAAAAAGGAGATGAATGAAAAACTGCATTTAAGACTAAACATGGACTTTATAAAATGGTTAATTATGCCTTTTGGTCTCACTAATGCACCTAGCACATTTATAAGATTAATGAATTATGTCTTGTGTGCTTTCATAGGTAAGTTTGTGGTAATTTACTTTGATGATATTTCTATGTATAGTAGGATTTTACATGAGCATGTAAATCACTTAAAACAAGTCCTATAAGTTTTAAGAAAAGAAAGATTGTTTGGCAATTTAAAAAAGTGTGATTTTTGCATTAATAGAGTTGTTTTTCTTAATTTTATTATGAGTGCCAAAGGAATTGAGGTGGATGAAGAAAAGATCAAAGCAATTCAAGATTGGCTGACCTTTACCACTATTGGACATGCGAGGAGCTTCCATGGACTTGCAAGCTTTTATAAAACATTTATAAAGGACTTTAGTATGTTGGCAGCCCCATTGAATGAGTTGACAAAGAAAAATATTCCATTCAAGTGGAGAGAAGCTTAAGAGAAAGCCTTCCAAACTCTTAATGAGAAACTCACCATGCACATTTACTAGCACTTTCAGAATTTGGTAAAATTTTTGAAGTCGAATGTAATGCAAGTGGAATTGGCATAGGAGCTGTACTTATACAAAGAGGTAAGCTTATTACATATTTTAGTGAAAAGCTAAGTGGTCTGACTCTTAACTATCCTACATATGATAAGGAACTATATGCCTTAGTTATGGTATTGGAAACTTGGCAACATTAAGGAGTTTGTCATACATTCTGATCATAAGTCTCTCAAACATATTAAGAGCCAAAACAAATTGAATCAAAGATATGTTAGGTGGGTTGAATTTGTTGAATCTTTCCCATATGTGATTAAGTACAAGAAAGGTAAACAGAATATTGCTGTTGATACACTTTTCACAGTGGTGTGTTCTTCTTTTTATATTAGATTCTAAAGTTCTTGGTTTTGAGTTCATCGAAGAATTATATACTAATGACATTGACTTTGGTGAAGCTTTTAGCCATTGTAAACCTAGACTTGGTTGGAACAAATTTTACTTACATGATAGATTCTTATTTCGTGTTGATAAGTTTCGTATTCTTAATTATTTTGTGTGCATGTTATTGGTGAAGGAAGCATATTTAAGTGGTTTAATGGGACATTTTGGTATTGCTAAAACATTTGATGCCTTGAATGAGCATTTTTATTAGCCTAGAATGTGTAAGGATGTTGAAATATTTATAGGCAGATGTATTGTATGTCATAAAGCCAAGTTCCAATTAAATTTTCATGGATTGTATACTCCCCTCCCCATTCTTAGTGTACCTTGGGAAGATGTTTCTATAGACTTTATTATGAGATTACCTAGGTTTAAGAAGGGCAATGACTCTATTTTTATTGGTGTGGACAAATTTTCTAAAATGACACATTTCATTGTATGTCATAAGATTAATGATGCCTCTAACATTGCTAATTTATTCTTTTAAGATGTTGCACGGTTTCATGGGATGCCAAGGACTATAGTGTTGGATTAGGATACTAAGTTCCAAAACTATTTTTGGAAGAATTTATGAAGCAAAATGGGGACTAAGTTGTCATTTTCTACTACCTGCCACCCACAAACTGATGGACAAATTGAGGTTGTGAATATGACACTTTCTTTTTTGTTACAAACAGTTGTTAAAAAAAAAACTTGAAGAATTGGAAGGAGTGTTTACCACACATTAAATTTGCGTACAATAGGGCCGTTCATTCCATAACTAAATATTCACCCTTTGAAATTGTATATGGTTTTAATCCTCTTACACCTATTGATTTAACTCCTTTGCCTTTGCAGGAAAGAATCAATAAGGATGGGAATAAGCGTGCTAAGTTTGTTAAGCAAATCCATGAAAAGACTAAGCAAACCATTGAGAGGATGATTCTACAATTATGTAGACCATGCTAACAAGGGATGAAAGAGGATTGTATTTGAGCCAAGGGATTTAGCTTGGCTACACCTTAGAAAAGAGAAACTTCTTAACAAAAGAAAGTCTATACCTCAAGGAGGCAGACCTTTCCAAGTGTTAGAGAGGATCAATGATAATGCTTACAATATTGATTTACTAGGTAAGTATGGTGTAAGTGCTACTTTCAACCTTTTTTTTTTATCTTTTCCCTTATTTTGGTGTAGATTTTAAAGAGTCGATGATGACTCCTTTTCAAGATGGGAAGGATGATATGAACCAAGTTAGCTCAAAAGAGCAAGTTAATTCAAAATCTTCAAATGATTCTTTGTATTTTTCAATTGGACCTGTTATAAGGGCAAGGGCTAAAATACTTAAAGAAGCATTTAATGGATTTGTTTAAGAGATTTGGACTAAGCAAAATTTGGGCAAATATAATTCAAATGTTAATTAAGATATCCTCAATATTATTTAGGTTAAAAATAGTGCTGTTAAAACTATTTTGGGTTATAATATTACAAATTAAAGAGCTTAGACCAAGGGTCATTTATAGATTGACTTATTTGGACTAAATAATACTATTATGAGCTTAATATGCTAACTTCTAAAAATTTTATGTATTTGGATGAAAATTAGAATTAATTAAGCAGATCATCTTTCCTTTCTATTTTTAAAAAGATTTGATTATTTATATTTCTAATTTTTAGGTTGTTCAGTTAGGATTATGAAGTTAGTTTTTTAGTTTTGCTTCAATAGGAAGATTTGACTTACACTATAAATACATGTATTCTATCTCCATTTGTAATTAAATTGGAAGCAATAGAATTATTTTGAGTGTTTCTCTAATTGTAAGAATACTATCTTTCTTTTATGTTTATAAAACTTTTGTCTTGTTAACCTATAATTATGTTGGTGATTCAAATTTGCAAAAGCCCCTAATTTGTGCTTTGACCTATATGCATTGTTGTGTGGGTTGGTTTATCGTGTTCGAGGTTGGACGTGCTGTCTAAATAGTAGGTTAATATTTTCATATCGTTGGTTAGCTATTTGTTTTTGTTAGGTTTCGAACTATCATCTATTCTTTAACTTATGTTGTGAAGATTGGGTCGCCCCTTGATTTTGTATCGCTACCCATTAACCAACAGTTAATTTACTTGTGCTAAACAAAGCAGATCAAGTTTAGAAAAGAAGAGTTTGGTCAAAATCTCAAAACATAATATTAATGTTGCTCGGAGTCAACCTTGCCATCTTATGCCTAACTCTGCCTGCCTCCATCTCAATAAACAAGTAATTCTTACCAAAACAAGCTTAATAGTATATGGACTAAATTTACAATTACATATAATCTTTTGTACTGGTATTGTATTCGAAAATATTAATGTTTTCTTATATTAATTTGTTGAAGTTGAACTCCTGATATTTTGATTGGGGATAGCAACGGTATCCTTTTGGATATTTTTGGACATTGTGAATTGCGATTTACTCAGCTTTTATAGAAAAATTTTGTCAAAATTTTAAAAATATACAATGCTTCTTGGTTTTAAGATTTTGCAGAAACTGTATTGTGCTTTGAACATACTTAGTTTAAGGCTTATGTGATCAAGATTTTACTTGATCCTTTGTTGTCCTTATGCCTAATTTTGGAACGTACATTGCTAATTGTTACCATTGTTTAAAAATTATATATATATATATATATATATAAATCTATATATTAAAGATGGCTAATAGTTACAAATAATTTTGATATTATTTTTCTTTAACGTGATATCATTTCTTTAAACTTCAAATCCAGACAATGTGGTTCGTTACTCAAAATGGTACACCTCAGTGAAATGCACATACCCAACAAGCATGTCAATCATATCATGAAAATGGTGTACCTCAGTCAAACGAACACATTTTACCAAAGATCATTGCTTACCAAAGACAAAGAGCGCAGTAAGATCATTGCTTACCAAAGAAGGATCAAAAACTTCTTATTACCATACTCTGTATTTTTTCTCCGATGAAATATCAATTCAAACTTCACTGGAGTAATTTGATCTGCTTTCTATTCTGTCTGTGCTTAGTATTTCTTTTCTCTAGTCCGCTGCTGCTGGATCACTCTGTTTCGGTTTCAGATGTCCATTTGATTTTCATTTTGGATGGAGGGAAAAAAAAAATGAAGCATGTGCTTTCCCTTTGCAAATCCTATACATGAATTGGACGGAGAAGAAGACAGCTATATAAGTCTGAGAAGAAAAAAGAAGCATTGTGCTTTCCCTATGCAATTCATTTCGTTTTTTGCTGGATGGTGAGGCAACGGCCGAGATTTATTTCCAGATTGGACAGCCTGGATGCATCCTACGTTTCAGAGGAAAAAAAAAAACTCAAAAGCTGCTACAAGAGTGAATCTTCTCGAAACAAGCCACAAGTATTAGCTACAAAAACGGGAAAGGAATACCTCCTAATGGCTAGATAAATTTAGAATATGGAAAAGACTTAGGCATGGATTAAATGATGCAAAGTCAGTGGGATTCCATCCAATCAATAAACAGTGGCTAGTTGTTGTCCATTATCTTGCATCTTATTCATGAGAAATAGAGTTGTGCTTAGTGTAGGGCCCTATGCACTTTGAGAATGTTTATTGTGTGTGAGTTTTATTGTAATCCATTACTGATAAAATGGTCCATCTTCTTATTCCTTTTTATTCTACTTTTCTTATTTGGAGAAGCATAAGTAGAGTTTGTAATGGATTAGCTAGTGTAAAACTTTTACTGAATTATTAGTGGTGAATGTGCAAGAATCAATTTATAATTTATTTTAGGTGAAGAGGGAAAAATCTTTACATTGTAAATAAGTATTAAAAACCTTGAAAAGTTATCATTGTATGTGAACAGGTGTAAAACAAGATTATTTGTTAATAAATCTCTTGGTTTGCAAAAAAGTTGATTGTTGATTAAATTAAGATAAATTTCTATTATTCTCTTCTTCTCAACTCTCGTTTTATGTTATACATCATACTTATTAATTTAACATTACTCTTTACATTAGTTACTTGAATTAAGGTGCGTGGTATTGCTTAGATGTTGTCTTGTATTTTGTCAGGCATATTCGTTATGCCATACTTAGTTACTACTAGTTTTATAATTAAGCTACTATTTCTAAGTTCTAAAATTAATAATAGTTACTGCTTTAATGTATATTTTCTTTCTTGCTGTCATTCAAAATGAAATTGAGCCATAGGCCTGTTTGTGGAAGTCCTAAGTTTGAAATTGTTTGCGTGAAAAAATTTTGTATCCATCTATTTATCCCTTTAGGTGTAATCATCACTATTTAGTGGTGATGTTACCACTTCTTGTTCGTTTCAGTGGTGAGTTCGCCACGGAAACTCCCATTCTGGTAGGGTTCTTGGAACAAATGTAGTGAATTCAAGTCTTAAAACAAGATTAGGCTCAGATATCCCCGTCGATGGAGTTTTATTTAACCACTCCTATTACAAACGACTCTAAGAACCAGGGGCGAACATTGGTCAGTCAAGTGGGACCGAAAACTCAACTAGACCAATACATATTTGGAACGAGTTGACGCACTCTCCCACGCTAACTCTAATTACATTCATTCGGAGAATATATGACAACCTTGAATGAATACCAATAACATATGTAATAAAATTGGACAGAAGTCAGAGGAGGAACGTCTAATTGACTCCAATAATTTGAGCTTGTGTTTTCTTCTTTTCTGGACTCGAGCTTCATCGTGAACAAATAATAAAATATCATTATTCAAGGGAGGAGTCCACTTTGTGAACAGATCGAGAGAAGGCCAGGACATCATCAGGAGCACAAGCTGCTGCTTTATTGTTGCTTGCACCGCCACGATCGGAAATAATAGACTCACAAATGATCCTTTTAGCAACTCGATCCAATTCTGATTTGATACTGTTATTTTCTTCATCAATAATCTTGCTAGATCCCTTCTCTTTCTCTACCTGCTCCCTCCTCTCTTTATGTCCCTCCATAACCTTATCGCCACAGCAATTCTGTGTGATTTTGATTGTCTGTATCACTGGGCGGCCGCGCCTTGCCTTCTATCTATGATAATTGGTTCCATTTTTGGTTAGAGAGATGCCACGTATCCGTCCTCATCAAAGGTGAAAGGACGCGTGTACTCACCAATAATATAAGGTTTTAGATTATTCCAAGCAATATAAGACTTGAGTGTTATATAGACTCATCCAAAACTTTTTTTACATAAAGATTTTTCATTAAACTTATTTTAAATTTAATTTTTTTACACTTAAAAAAGATTTACAAAAAAAAAAGGTATATAAGAATAGATTTTTGGAACCCTTATTAATAAAGGAGACACAATGGTAGCTCAATAAATGCTCTCTTACTAAAGTATAATTGAGACTAGGACCAAGTAATTTAAAAAAAAAAAAAAGGAGGGGAGGGGATAGAAGCTTTACAAAATTTTGGCTTTCTTTTCTGGAAAGTTTTTCTCATCTTCAAATCCTGCATATACATTGTTTCAACAAAATAGCCGTTTGGAACTTGACCCTTTTCTAACAATTGTGAAATGTAGCTCTTCTTCTCTTAAATTTTGGAGCTCAAAACAATATAGAGATGTTTCAATGTTCCTTTCATCTTGCTTCTATATGCTGGATATGAAGGTTAGAGAGAGAGAAGATGAAACTTCTTTTCCCAAGCTTTTCTAATCTCATTAGATGCCATTAAATACTCAAGGGATGTTTAATATAGATGCCTATTATAAAGAAATTATTATATTTCTTTTGCTTGAAATGAAAAATAAATGATATATCACTTTGTGCTTTGCTCAAAAAACTTTTTTGACATCTCTAATTTTTATTTAATACAATGTCTTGACCATTAAAATGAGAGAGGTCTTTTGGAATATTATAATATTTTAATTTCTTTCATTTGAAACTATTTTGTTTTTTTTTAATCAAGAATAAAAGACAAGATCTCATAAGTAATATACAATCTCTTAAAACTTTTATATTTCTTTCCTGACACTTATACAACTAAAAGTGTTACAAGAATTAAATAAATTATTCAATGCTATGTTTTAATATATTTTATTTCAATTGAATAATTATTGTTTATTAAAAATGAACTTCATGACCTTCAATGTAATAAGATAATAAATAATATTTGCTCAAGAGTTTTGATTTAAGTGACATCTCATCTGAGTTTAGGTTTTAAAGAAATTTGATGTACTTGCATTTGATCCCTATCCTGCCCTTTTCCTCCTCTTAAGATTTTGTGCCTCCTTTGTAACCCAAAAAGAAAAAAAAAAGACAATAAAAATAATATTCAATAATTTTTTGCTTGACCATATTTGCTTATCAAAAAAATAAATACTTAGTATGTAAAATGTATTTGAGGCAATGATCAATTTTTAATCCATAATAAACTAATGCTTTTTACAGTTAATTTTACAGGTTTTGTTATTATCAAAATATTATAAGTTAAATGTGAAACATTGGGATTAACAAGTACCAAACAGTTATAAGAGAGTTTAAGTGAATGAGTTGTAGGAGAATATATAGATAGGAAGAGATAGTTTCAAGAAATATCATGAGATTCACGAACCTGGAGCTTCTGCTACATGGCAGGGATGTTGGGCCTCTAAACGGGAGATCCATCTTTTTCAAAGAAAAATTTTAAATATTTTAAAATCTCACTGTGGCAAATAAAAAAAAAAACTTTGCCATTGTTAAAAAGGAAAGCTTTATGTTTTTATTTGAATCTCACTATGGTTACAATATTACAAGTCTCACCTATGTACTTAATTAGTTATCTTTTTTTTTTAAGAGTAAATTACACAAATTTATTTTAACTTTTGTTAAAATTATACAGATATTATTTCTTCTTTTAAAATATATATTTTAGTCTAAATTTAAATTTTTTACTCAAATTTTCTTATAAAAGATATATAAGAATGTATTTTGGTTGAAAAATATATATTTATATTAATGCAGAGTATTTTAGTTAAAAGATAAAATTAAACTAAATTATAACTCAATTTTTAATTTTAAAAAGAAATCTGTATATATTTTGAAAATAAAAAAAATTTATGTAATTTAATAAAATTTAGAAAAATTGTGTAATTTTTTCTTCTTTAAAATTACAAAGGTTTAGATGACAAAATTAGAAAGGTCAAATAATGGTTAAAATAGATAAAAAAGAAAAAATTATATTTATAAGCCTTAAATTTACAAAAATTAATTTTAAGAGCACGTGACTGTAACTTTAAAAGAATTTAATTGTAATTTTAAAAAAATATAATTGTAATAAAATTTTTTAGTATAAATTTTTGAAAAGGTCGTTAAAACGTCACTAACGCAATCATGCGTGATTTCAGGTCCTATTGTAGCGCAATAATTATGAAAACCTAATCCATGTCTCCTAAACCCGTCTCTTCCGCAACGGGGTTCGTTTCTTTCCTCGGCGAAGCTTCTAGCAACTCAGTTGTTATTCTACTGCGAAGCTCATTGACCGAAGAAGTTCTTCGTATGTCTGCAACTCTAACCGATAGCAAAGCAAACTCTACCTTCTTTGCCTTTACGCCTCGCCAGGTTTTGCTAGGAATGAAGCACAGCATTGATAATAATGCCTCTTCAAATGGAACTGTGCAATTGAAACGGGAAGAGAAGGTTCTTCTTCACTGTTCTCTGGCTCATTACTTGCACCGCTGTGGGTTCTCCAAGACCCTGAAAAAATTTCGTTCTGAGGCGCAAATCGAGGTGGGTTTGTATTGATTCCCTTTTCTTGCCATGAGAATACGAGAGATATACCCTTCCTAGTTATACATGTCGGAATAGATGAGCTGAAGACGTTGAATTGTATACTTAGGGAACGTAATAAATAATAGCTGTTTAAAAAGGTGGATAAACACTAAAGCAAGAGTATATTTGTGATAAATAACAGCAAAATAGTTGGGATAACATGCTAAAATATTTCGAAAATGTAATACAACGTCGAAAAATAATACTTTTTCTATTTTTTTCCCCTAATTTGAATAGAATTACTTATAGTTGGTGGTTGTATGGCATGAGATGACCGTGAATACTCTCGTAGGATATGTTCTGTGGATTTTAGCATTGGTTCAGATAACTAGCAATGGCACTTGGCATCAACTAAAGGTTTCATGACATAGGCTATGAGATTTAAACGATTTGCATCTGTCAAGGTATTAGATTTAGTCTATTGCTGAGCATGTCTTACTCTAGCAGTAGTTTTTCACTAGTTCTTTTTTTTTTTTTTAAAAATCCATTTCGAATGTTTCTTTCCTACGTCGATGATGTAATGCAGAATAGTCCTAATACATGCTTGTTATCTGTTCGTACAACGGAACCATCCTTCCAGTGTCTTATAATATTATCATAGCAATTAAATGCATGTTTTTGGCAAGAAGGGTGTTGTACCTTGTGATGGTCAGGGGAAATTCTTGTCGAGTTTCTAAAGACATCAAATTAGCAATGAAAGCATCTTACTTGGATAAAGAGATTGTTTTGAGAATTTATTTACAGACCGGCTGTTAGTAATGTTGCATGTTATTATCACTTATGCATAGGTAGTCTCCTCTGTCCTAGCTGTGTGTGATTCCCTTTTATTTATGTTTCTCCTTTCAAAATTCAGCACCAAAGAAGTCTGTTTTTCGCTTAAAGTATTTATTATTATTGCTCCCTAGTTAAATTTTTAGAAGACATCAAATTTACTAGGAAGCATTTTACTTGGATAGTGAGATTGCTTTGAGAAATTATGGACATAATAGCATATAGGAATATTGTATGTTGTCCCAAATAGGTTAGTAGTATATAATCCTTGCTATGTGTAGTGCCTATTTAATTATATTTCCCCTTTGAATATTTAGCAATAAATAAGCTTGGCTCTTGCCTCAAATGTTTAATGTTGACCTTGCTGGTGGTGTAGAAAGATGATGTGGAGGCTTCCTCAATTGATCTAGAAGAAATGTCCCTCAAATATTTAGAATTATGGTAAGAAAAGAAGCCTAAGCTTTGTTTTGTTAAATACTCATTTTCACCAAGCTGTTACAATTGTGAAATATGTTGTTCATGGCAACTGTTTTCCTTGGATCAAAAAAATAATTCAAAAGAGGGAATGCCATTTTGATATTCTTTAACAATAGGTATCATTCAAGCATGATTTTTTTAACTGTGTTTGTATTATTCTTCCAAACTCTACCTATGCTGAACTTTAATATAAATTATTTTTCATAGTTGGTCTTAAACTTGAAAAAAAGAAGAGGATTGTGTTAAGTAATTGACAGCTAATGTAAAATTTTATGGAATCTTTATGATATGAATTATCGATATATTAGAGGTAATGTTAAGTTGCTGCCCAGAAGCAACGTACTGTATAGCTAAAGTACACTGACAAATAAGCGAAAGCCGCTGTATCGACACCTGGGTGTAGTGAAAAATAAGCTAGGGTTCTTATATTTTTGTGAACAAATATAGATAAGGAAATTAGTTTATAGCATTAAGATTCATTTTGGAACTTAGAATATAAGTACATTTATGGGTGAGTTAATGAAAATAGTAGATATTATGATTAGGAGGAGAATTAATTTTATATGTCTACAAGAAATCAAATAGGTAAAAGAAAAAAACGAAAGAATTAAATGCTTCAGGTTTTAAATTTTGGTATACTTGTAAGGCTAAATCTAAAAATGGTGTAGGTATAATTGTGAATAAGTTTTAGAGAAATGTTGTTATGGATGTAAAAATATTAGGAGATAGAATTATTGCATTAAAGTTTATAGTAGAAAGAGAAATCTTTAATATTATTAGTGTTTATACATCACAAGCAGAGTTAGAAGAATATCATAAGGTAAAGTTCTGAAAAGATTTAGAATGTTTAGTTCAGAAAATATCATTAGGAAAAAATATTTTTTTAGGAGAGGATCTTAATGGTCATGTGAGAAGTGTATCTAGAGGTTACGAGAGTATGCATAGAGGACATGGCTTTGGGGAAGCAAATGTAGAAGGTAAAACTATTCTAGACTTTTCATTAGCATTCAATCTTACATGAGCTAACAGTTATTTTAGGAAGCATGAGGAGCATCTTATCATGTATAAAAGTGGATGGGCATACTTTCAAATTAATTTCTTTCTAATAAGGAGATCAAATAAAAAACTGTGCATGAATTGCAAAGTTATACTTAGAAAGAACTTGACTATTCAGCATAGAGTTTTGGTTATAAATGTTCGAGTTAAAAGGGAAGTAAAAAGAAAAGGCCAATATAGGGTATTAAGGATTAAGTGGTAGCGGTTGAAGGAGGATAAAGAAAAAAGTTTACAGAGAAGGATTGTGGAGAAAGGATCGTAAGATGCACAAAAAAGTGCTAACAATATATAGAATAAGATAGCTAAAAAGATTAGAAAGATGGCAAAGAATATATTGGGTGAATCAAGAGGTTTTGGATTTAGGAATAAAGAATCTTAGTGGTGGGATGCAAATGTATAAAATAAGGTTAAAGTTAAAAGGAATTGTTATAAAGCATGGCCTTTGTGTAAGAGTGATGAAAATTGGGAAAAATATAAGGTAGCTAAGAAAAATACTAAGAGAGCAGTGAGCGAAGTGAGATTAAGGGCACTTGATGGATTATATCAATCTTTAAGCAGTAAAGTTAGAAAAAGAAGTATTTACAAACTAGCTAAAAGTAGAAAAACAAAAACAAAAGACGTGAATCAAGTAAAATGCATTAAGGATGAAGAAGGGAAAGTTTTGGCTATGAAACAAGATATGAAAGAATGGTGGAAGGGTTATTTTCATATGCTATTTAATGAAGGATATGAGATTTTATTATAATCAGATAGGTTAGATACTAAAGAAGAGGATTAAAATTATACTTTTTATCGTAAGATTTGAGAGTTAGAGGTAAAAGAAATATTAAAGTGAATAGAGAATGATAGAGTAGTTGGACTGAATAATATACCTATGGAGGTGTGAAAGGGTTTAGGAATGAAAGGTATAAGTTAACTTATAAAATTATTTAATGAAATTATAAGATCTAAGAGAATGCCAAATGAGTAGAGAAGAAGTATTTTAGTCCCGATTTATAAAAATAAGAGGGACATACAAAATTGTACAAATTATAGTAGAATTAAGCTTATGAGTAACACTATGAAGTTATGGAAGAAGGTAATTGAGTGAAATTTAAGGCAAAAGACTCAAATTATAGAGAATCAATTTGGTTTTATGCCAAGAAAGTCAACTATAGGAGCGATATATTTGTTGCGAGAATTGATGGAGAGATATCGAGAGAATCAAATATATTTACATATGATATTCATTGATTTGGAGAAAGCATATGATAGGCTATCAAGAGAGGTTTTATGGAAGGTTTTGGAGAAAAAAAGGGCTCGTATGACTTATATTAGAGCAATTCAAAAAATGTATAATGAGATTATAACTAGTATAATAACAAAAGGTGGACCTACAGAAGATTTTTCAATAATTATGGGTCTGCATCAAGGGTCAACTTTGATCCTTTATCTTTTTATTTTAATTTTGGATGTGCTCGTTGAATATATACAAAAGCCAATACCACAGTGTATGCTTTTTATAGATGACATAATCTTAATTGGAGAATCGAGAGAGGAAATAAATGAGAAATTAGAAATATGGATATTAGCTTTAAAAACGTATAGATTTCATTTAAGTAGAAGTAAAATGGAGTATTTAGAATATAAGTTTAATAAGAGACGTATTAGTTCTAGTGCAAATATGAAAATTGGAGAACATATCATATCACAAGTCACACAGTTTAAGTATTCGGGATTCATTATATAACATAACAGGGAAATAGAAGGAGATGTAAAACATAAAATTCAAACGGGTGGATAAAATGGGAGAGTATTTCAAGTGTTATTTGCGATAAAAGAATATCACTCAAATTTAAAGATAAATTCTACTACACATCTATAAGACTTGCAATATTGTATGAAATTAAGAGTTTGATAATAGAAAATCAACAAGAGAAAAAACTCAATGTTACATAAATAAGAATGTTGCATTAGAATGATGGACACACTAAAGAAAATAGAATTAGAAATAAATATATTAGAGAGAAAGTAGAGGTCTCATCTATTGTAAAAAAGATTGTAGAATTGTGACTTAGATAGTTTGGGTATGTGTGGAGGAGACTTATAGAAACTCCAGTTATGAGAGTAGATTAAATGTAAAATAATTCAATAGTTGGAGGTAGAGAGAGATCAAGAAAAATTATAAGAGAAATCATTAAGAGGGATTTAAACTTAATTGGTTTGTATAAGAATATAATTTACGATAGGACTTTATGGCGTAAATTGATTTATGTAGCCGACCCATTTAGTAGAAAAAAAACTCTGTGTTGTTTTGTATTATTCTTCCAAAGTTTTTGTTATTGGGGGTGACTGTGAGATAGAACTATAAGAATTAATGTTATATTTGGTGATCTGTATGCCTATAGGCCTGTTTCATGTCAATTATGTTACCAAGAAAACAATGGTTTGCATGATGGTCCCGGAATGCCGACGTATAAAGGCTTCTGCCAAGCTTCTGAGTGACTGGGGATTCATGTGGTCCTTTTTGTTAATCTGAAAATAGATTACTTTATTTGTGGTAAGATCTGGCTCTGACCTTCAGACTCAGGAAAAAGCTAATTGACATGTAAGCAAATGCATATTGAGCAGATGTATTGTCGGCGACTGAGGACCCAAAATGTAATGTATTGCATCGATTTAGTCTTACTGTGTGTCTATTTACTTATCCACTAGCTGTTTGTGAAGAACTTTTTGTTTAATCGCTAATTCTGTCTCTTGTTTGATGATCTTAAACATATCAGTAATTGAGCCCACTTATGTGTATAGCCCACTAATTATTTGTCAATAGAGAAACCTTGTATATTTTCTAGTTAGTATCATAGCTTTTACCCTACTGGCCACTTCATTATGCTGCTCTAGCATATCAACGCCTCTGTCTTCATCACTCTTACATCCTAGTGACAGTTTCAACTCTGAATGAGCCAACTAAATTCACCTTGGTGTTCTGAGTATTCCAAAAGATGATTTGTTAGTAACCACATTTGATGACATTCTGCCCCGCAAAATTTAGAACACCAATTCTTCAGAGCTCAGTTGTTTCTTTGACTGTTTCAGACTTCTGGTAATCTATAAACTGCAAACAGGACAGGGTATTGGTGCACTTGGGGGCACTCTAGACTTCCTGTATAAAATTTAATGGGATTATCTTCTGAAACAGTGTATAACTGGCCCCCATCTGATGTTGCATGTGGGTCCATCTACACATAATGCTATCAGGTTTGTAAATAGGAAGAGGCAAGTTCATTTTTGCAATTGTTGCTGCTCTAGTTAGCTTCTTACATCTAGATTATTGTATTATTAATTTTTAAATGCTATCTCTGTCGCAATTAATTTATGTTAATTGATCTTTTTCTTTGTTCTCTGTTATTTTTCTTTTCAGCAGTAGGGATGCGAAGACAAATGTCAATTTTCAAGAGGAGCATGGTATGCTTAAAATATTTGGGGGTGTCATGGCCGCTTTCTCCTTTGCATGCTTCTTTCGCTCTTCGATTCATTAGCCTTAGCAATTAGGTCCTTATATTGGGCGTTTCTACTACTTGCTAGTTGCAGGTAAGCACTCAAAAAAAGATGGAGAGGATAATTTAATTGCTGATATGGATAATGATGCCAAGAAAGAAAAAGAAGGACGAGTGACAGTGATGCTGTTGTTCATCAACCTGGATCAGATAAAAATTTTAAGGGTACTATGAACTCAGGGGAGAAGACAAATGACTCGGACCCTGAATCAAACGTAAAATCTAAAGAGAAGGTAAAGAAAAAAGACACACATTCTAATTCTTATAGTCAAGGAAATGAGCCAATCAGTATAAGGAAAGCAGAGGAACTTGTTAAGAAGGAATTTTGTGAATTAATGTTTCAGGGTACAGATAAAAAGAGCAGGGAAAAAAAAAGAAGAAAGGCAAGTTAGCTTCTGAATCTCTTGCCAACAGTGTGGAAGACAACCAATTGGAATGGCGGCCTATGCTTACAGAAGTCAATGTTGCTGAGACGGGGAAGAAATCCAAGGATACAATAACAACAACAACAACAAAGTCTTTTTTCACTAAGTGTAGTCGGCTACATGGATCAAGTTATGATGGAGATGCAAAAAAGCTACAAATAAGGGATCCTAAAGAAATTGTTTCTAAAATTGATAATTTTAAAACATCAAATAATGATGTGACAGACAAGAATAAAGATTCTACAAAAAGGAAAAGAACGACTTCTGAAGAAAATGATGTACAACCTGCAGATAGAAAGGCAGATGAGGAACCCAAGTGCAGAAAGATAGACAATTTCAAAGAATCTAAGGAAGGACAACAGTCAACAAAATCAAATGCAAACGTGGGGAGTGATTCAAATTCTAATAAAGAAAATATTGGGGCAAGTGGTCGAGGTGGTCATGATCAGTTACCAAAGACATATAGTGAACAAAATAACAGGAAGACAAATGGGACTAATGAAAAGTTTTCTGAGAAGAGGTCTCAGAAGAAACAGGGATCAGTTGCGGTATGTTATAATTACTCTGTTGGTGTGTACTAAGCTAATAGGCAAGCACATAAGTCAACCACCAGGTCTTTCATTTTTCTGCTCCATTGTGACACACTCACCATTTTTTTTTTCCTTTTTTGGGCATACCGTTGGCCAAAGTGGTTGGTTTGTGTTAGCCTGATCATTTTTTAAGGCAAATATGCTCTTTGTGGAGGATTAGAGCATTATCCAACTTTATGAAACGAATTTAGGGTACAAGGAATTTTTCAGACTATATGGAATTTTTTATATCTCTTAAAATGAAGGAATTTGTTATCGTAAATTTCTATAAACAACCTTTCATTGGAATTAAATTAAATTCATTTGAAAATAATAATTTTAATTTATTTATAAGTGAATTCGAATGTTTGGAACCTATTTTAGAAATTGTAATTTTAATTGATTTACAAATAAATTCTACGGTTTGGAATGTTTATACAAAATGAAATTCTATTCAAATTTATATTTCTACTTTATTATAGTTCATTCAATTTAAATTTATATATTTTTAGGGTAAAACTGTTATTTTATGTGCAATGAAATTGATTACATAAAATTCCGATTAAATTGGTTGGATTTCTATATCCATAATTTTGTTTAAAATTTGATTTGAATGTTTCAATCAAGTTTTGCTCAAGAATTGATTCATAAATCAACATAATGCCATATTTCTGATTGTTCCAAACACATTGTTTGTCTTGATGTCCAAAGGTCTTTTCTTCCCACATATGTGTTATCTCTGTGTTTGTTCTGGTCCTGGTGCTGATTACATTGCTTCTTAATGTTTGTTTGTCTTCACCCTTGTTAGAGATTATAATAAAATTATGCGTGCTCTTACTCTAACAGCTTAAGTTTTTGAGTTGAATTAGTACGTAGCATGGTATTAGACTAGGAACCATCGATACATCAAAAGAGGGAGTGCGCCCGTATTGGATACATATCTGATGTGATATGTGTACCTTACTAAAAAATTCGTACCTGCCATTTTTTTTCTTGGTTCAATGAAACATTTAAAATGTATTAGTATGTTTCAAAATGCCCCAGAACAACTCTAAAACAGCTCAAGAGCTTCTAGGAGATCTCAATGATATGAATAAAGATGAAGATTGGCACTTATTTTGAATTGGAAACTCTATTTTTAGTTTATTTTATGCTTTTATTCGTAATTTGTCATATATATCTCATTTTACATTTGAAATGCTTGTTTAAGACTCATTTTTCTTATGTTGTTTATATTTCTTGTGTTAATTTGTTGCATATATATATATCGTACTTGTATATTAAAATTTTAAAAATTATTATATCTTGTGTATCATATTGTATTGTATTTAATATGCGTTCCTATGTCAGTACTTTTTAGGTATTAGAGTTCTAAAACCAAATAGTTCAGAGTTCAGTCCTTCTTGTTCCCATTCTCTTGATAAAAATTAAATTTCGGCGTAAGGTATGTGGGCTTGTGCTTGGAACTATTCATGGGCCTCATTCAACAGTTTAGGCTTTTGAGTTGAATTGGTCTATGATATCTCCTGCTCTTTATCTATGATTAAAAATATTTCTTCATTGATGATTGATTTTCAACTCGTGAATTTATATTTCTGATGTCAATTCCAATACTTTGATTTATTTTGAATTCAACCATATGACACTCGTAATTGCAGCCAAAAACAGCGAATGCATTTCAACGAGTCAAAATTGACGAGGTAAAATATGCTGATGAGAGGCTTCAGGATAACTCTTATTGGGCAAAGGTGTGATAAACTAATAGTTTCCGTGCACTTGATTTCCGTTGTCGCAGTTTCAAACAAATATGTAACGGTGTATTTCTCTGCAGGATGGTGCTGACAGTGGTTATGGTGCAAAAGCTGAAGAAATTCTTGGCCAGGTCAGAGGATGGTAAGTTATCCATATGGATAATGTTTAACGTTCTTTTTGCTTAACCATATAAGCACTCGTGTGTTTTACGCGTTTTAGCGAATCTATCAGCAGAAAATAAGTTGTTCCATGGGCAATTGCGAAAGCTATTGTTTCTTTTGTTTTTCTTGTTACACGTATAGGATTTTATTTAGCACTTAATTTTTTGCTTTGGGCTTTTATTGTGCTTTCATTCCTCAATCGTGATAATATGCACCTTTTGTTATTGCACTTTTTGCACATGTAATCAACCCGTGACATCTAACTTATTCTTTCACGCAGGGATTTTCGTCATGAGAAGACCAAGAAGAAGCGTGGGACCTATAGGGGAGGACAGATAGATTTACAATCCCACTCAATTAAGTTCGACTATTCTGACGATGACTGACCGTAGAGCATTTACTTCTTCTACTTCTGCCAAGGAAATTTCCTTTTCTTTTTCCTCTTGGCTGAGTCCCTTATTGCTTTTGGACACAGATAGGGTGATTATTATTTTGGAGCACTGTGCTAAATATGGTTTTGCCTTGAAAATTTTCCTGATTATGCTGTACTGAAATCAATTCAAGTCAATTCAGACAATTTTACAAATCTTGTGCTGGTTAGTGAATTTAATCTTCATTTTATATGATATTTAATGTCATATTTTCTGTTTACAAGTATCTTTACAATTTATTCATTTATATATTCTGAAAATTATATATAAATATTTTAATTCAATCAACTCGATCATGGCTGAATAGTAGTTTGATCACTAAAATGTGAATTACTATTTTCCTGTTCCTGTATTATCTAATTCAATGACCAATTTCAGTCTTTGGCACCAACAAAAAAGGAAAAAAAAGGAGACCTATTTGAGTTTCGTAAAACATTAACCGGGAGGATTGAAGTTATGTGTCGTAAAGTGTTTTATAAGTTGTTAGGCTATTCAATAAATATTTGTCAGGGCAATTTTTGAAAAGGTCTCAGTCGTTTAACATTGGGTTATAAAAATTATTAAATTATTATGTTTATATTAAAAAAAATTTATACTAAACATCTAAACTTTATCTTAAAAGCCTCTGTCTTTTCTTTTTCCTTAGGTTTACATTTAATTTTTAGACAAATGATTCTAGATTTAGATTGGCAAAAGGCTCAAGCAATTAAGCCCAAAAAATTTGAGCAGGCACCCCTGTTAACACAGTACTATAATCAACTTTAGAACTTTCAACCCAAAAGGTTGTTTTGACAGAGAAAAAGTTTCAAAGGGTTGTGATCCATATCTCCACATAAACTCTTATTTATTATTATTTTTTTTATAGAAGAAAAAGTAATCATTAAATTGGCGGTTTGGTAGAATTTTTGTAATGAATTAATTAGATTGTGATAACTTTTTGTAAATGTTTGTAAAAATAAATTTGTGTATACATTACTCGTATATAACTTATTCCTCCCAGTGTTATGTGTGTTATCCATTATAAGAGTTCATATTGGTCCAACCCGATTCAACTTGATTTTAAAAAGCCTAGATCACTCAATAGTTATTATTCATTAGGTCTCATTCAAGGAATGGACATAATAAGCTATTCAAATTGCTTTGAACAAAACAATTTCAACACAATAAGCTACTTGATCAAAAGGTTTTTATAACTTCACTAGATAACTTGACTTAACTATCACTATTAACTCATCATCTTTAAAACTTATAAATAAAAACCCTTACAATTTCACTAGAAAGAAGGCAATATACAGGATCAAACATACAAAGTATTAGAACATGTTCAGCTTAGACTCAACAAACTATAGTCTTTGCTTTGTCTAGCCATTGTATTTATATCTCTTTAGATCTCTTAATACAAAATTACCATCTCTCTCTTGACTCTTCCCACCTCTTGCTATCCTACCTTGTCTATAATTGCAATCCACCCCTTTCATTTTATCCAAAACATCAAAAATATTTAGCATGCTAGTTAGAGGCATCCTATCTTTTTTTCATCATTCTATTTTGGAAGATCGTGATGGACAAACAAGATAGCCTCCTTCGACTCAATTATAATGGAAATTCCAGTTAAGTTATAGATATTTAGCTCTAATATAATTTAATGATTTTCAATTATGAAGCTAGCCTATGTTATTTTGTTTTAAATTTGTGTAGATGCCCATTTCACTTTTAATTCATGTTATTACTAGATTTATTACCTGCCATACTAAACTATTACATATCAGGATACTACCTATTACTGCATAGTATTAGACAAATAACCCTGCATCTTGTATGTAATTATAAGAGTAATACTATAGGAAAAGAGGATAACCATGCTTGTTATAGGAAAGCTATACTTAGTTTACATATTTATTAAGGGCAAGATGGATAGCCTTGCCCTTTATAGGAAAATTATAAATATAATACCTTGGGAAAGAAGTATAACCTTGAATGTTACTATATATTTATGCAAGTATTATAGGCAAGATGGATAATCTTGCTTGAAGAATCTAGTTCAAAGCGTGTATAACCTTGCTTGTCACCTATAAAATTTTATTTAAGGTGAATAAGAAGGATAACCTTGTTTGGAGCAAGAAAACCATAACTTCGAGTAAAAAAGACAACTTCACTCATTAGAGGAAAAATTATACCAACAATCTTGATTGCTTACAAGAAGGATAACTTCACCCTTCATAAAAAAACTTTGCTTAAAAGGAATAAGAAGGAAGCAAGAAAACCATGACATTAAGCAAGAATGACAACCTCCCTCATCAAAGGAAAAATTATACCAACAATCTTGATTGCTTACAATCTTAATGATCCTACATAAGAAAAAACTATGCTTTCAAAAACGTTGTTTTGTTGAGTTTTCAAACTCTACTTGAAACTTTGACTTCAAAATAGCTACTTCTCCACTTTTTTCCATGGAAAACTCATTTCAACCAAACTTCATATGTGCCATATTTCAAACTGGTTTTGAAAATGTTTTTTTAACTATGATCACATTAATAAGTTTCAATGAAGAAAATATTTTATGTCAAGAAAAAATAGATTTCAATTAGCATGATTTTCAAACTCTATTACATGATTTTTGCACCACTTACCAGGGAAAAAAATAAGTTACACTAAGGAGCTAAGAATCCAAGTCTATACCATAAAAAAATATTACTATAGCGCATAAAGGCCAAGGTCTTAGGTATACACCCTGTTGATGAACATGCCATGACTTGAGTAAATGCTACAACCTCAAGTATGCACTATTGTGTTATGACCCAAACAAGGCCATAGCCTTAGGTATGTGGTAAGTCCCTAGTACACACACACACACACACACACACATGGGACTTATCAATGCTTTTCAATGTATTTTAAAATCTTTTGTACCAATTCTAGCATTAATTCATATTCTTAGTTCATTAGGTGCAATTGAGAGTATATTGGTAAAAACTCTTAAAAATTAGGATTAAATTGCAACATTTTGAGAAAATTTGGTTTTAGCTTAAAGTTCCCAATTTGTGTGGTTGTTTTGTATTTTAAAAAACCACGTGTTAAATTGTAAATAGGTTATTTTTAATAATTGTTATGTTGTTTTAATTTTTGTTTTGTAGGATAGATGTGTAAATAAATGAAGTTTCATACTAAAGAGTTAATAACAAGAAAGCAAAGGATTGAAGTGAAAAATTCTTTTGGAAGGCCAACTTTATCTCTTCATTGCAACAAACTTTCTTTCTAGTCAATGGTCAAATCAATCCATGCTATAATGAGCAAGGGTTTCTCATTGCAACCAAATGGATCTTTGTTATAGTATACAACTTTTTATATTTTCAATCTTGATCACTTCTTCACCATGACAAGGTGCCAATTCCAACATAACAACTTTAAGTTAAATAATTTTTTTTCAATAATAAATTGGCTCTTAAGATTGAAATTAGGGAACTTTTGACCATTTTTTAGTTTTATTAGTCTATTTTTTAGTGAGCATTTTAGTTTTCTCTCAGAGATTGTGTTGATACTTGAAGAAAATTGAAGTTTTTTTCTTGTTTATTTTCTCAAGGTTAGTTGATTATTATACTTAATCTTTTGTTAATCCTTCATGTAATCTTTTTAATCAATTCTATCTCTAAATTTTCTTTTATTTTATATTTTTTCATTTCTTTGTATTAATTTTAGAATATATGTTGGCCTAATTTTCTATCTATTTCAATTTCGATAGTGATTTATTGTTGCTAATTGTGTTTAGAGTAATTGCATAATTTTTTATGTCTTGATCAAGTATTATTAGTGTAATTCAAGTTGTTGTTAGATTAATAGCTTTCTAACAATAGCTTAGGGTGATCATTTTAATGAAGAACATTAATAATAATTGATTAGGAAGGTTACAAAATAATTAGATCATTATGGCTAATTAAATTGTTGATCACAATTATATTACCTTTTAACCATAGTACAAGTGTTTGATAAGATGCTTAAAGGAAATTTTATAGCTATGAATTTCGTTAGAAAGTTAGCCTATAAATCTATCTTGGGAAAGTTGTGAGGAGAAGCACTAATTGTAGGCTTCTTTAATGAAGACAACTTGGTGTATAACTGGAATTAAACCTTGGTAGAAGTAATGGTGCTTAGGAGTTATTCATGAGATGCATTATAGAGAAATTAACCTCTAATAATCCTAAGCATAAATTTAAATTCTTAAGGAGTGTATTTACTTTAACTAATTACTAGGTAGGTTGGCATATCCATAAGAAATTCTGACACATTTAATCTACCAGCTAAATATCAATAGCAACAATAATGAATATATTGTCATTTCTTAGGCCAGTGTACATTCTAGTTTTAGAGTCTAGGTTGTCTATGCTCTTTGATTAGGGTTGAGTCTAGATTTTAAGATAGGATTAGGTTAGGTTCGTTAACCTTATTCCTAAGATTATTTGCAACTAGATTAGTTAGGATACTAGTTTAAAATAACTGTATTAACTTTAATAAACCTAACTTTTCCATAGACTACTTGCTAATTAACACTAGAATAGCTTTTCTTGTGAGATTCAATGCTCGAATACTTAAGTCTATTTCTTGCTATTGCTTGTATACTTGCAATGATGTGAGGTCATATTGTTAAATCATATGCTAGTCATGGTACCATTACAAGTGTCACCATAAACGCCTTTATCTATACATGCCACCACTTGTGTTAAAGCCATAGTAAGAATGAAAGCCTCAAGTAAGCACTTTTAACAATATTCAAGGTACTTTAATCAAAGCAATACAAGTCTATGAAAAAAGCGTTTATAGCAACAAACTAAACTTTGGGGAAAAAAATATTTTGAATAAAAAAGGGTACACTTATCTATAAGAATTGATCAAAAGATCAAAGGCACTTTTTGTTTACGTCTTTCCAAAAGCATAACCTATTTATAAAATTAATATTTCATTTTGCAAAATGCATCTTTTCAAAGGTATGATTTTTGGTACAACTTAGTTATTTACAATATGCATCTTTTTAGAAAAAAAATTGTCTTTTACATGCTTTGCAAAAATTTAAAAAAATAATAATGTTTTTATACATTCTTGGCTAAAGAAATTACAAAGACTCAAACTTTCAAAATATGATTTACGAATACATCTTTTATAAGTTCACAAAGGTTTATACAAGATTAGTAATAGAAGAAAAGCTATTGATTAGGAAAAGCCAATAGAAGGTGATCTAAAGAGCTTGAATAATATCAACAAGCTTAGATGGAGAAACTACTTAGCACAATAGCTTCTACTTAGTAGCCTTGCCCCAAATAATGAGTAGTAGGTGTAGAGCCACCACCTTCATTTATTCCCTATCGCCTAAGAACAATCTCAAGGGGGATAAACAAAGTGACTACTATCGTTAACAATACCAATTATTAGAACTTAGTTCCTTTTAAGAAGAGGAAGTAGTGGATAAACACATTCATTATGTTGGAAGAAACTAAAGCCTCGACAGTTGATAACATCGAATAGTTTATTATTAACTACTTTCATGTGTGGAAAACGCCTTTTAGTTACAAAAAAGGTTTATTTTACCCTTTATATAGCTAGGACATTTAAAAATAGAAAATTTAAAAAAGTTACATGTGTCATAAGAGACACAAAGTAGTTGCCAAGGAAGGCTATAATAATTACAATCTTGAGATGTAGGAAATTTCTCAAGAAAGCTATAAACAACTTTAAGAGATTACCTTGAAAGGAAAGAGGGCATTAGAAACTTTGGATATCTTTTATTATTTACATAGATTACAAGATTACCTCAAAAGGAAAGAGGTTATTAGATCAAATCATGTTTACAAGGGACCACCTTGAAAGGAAAAAGGATATTAGATGAATAAGAAATATAGAAAATATATTATAGGCTTAAAATCATATTAAGACTAACCTAGAGGAAAAACATAAACAATCTTGTGTTGCTAACAAAGGTAACCTCGCAAGAAACCAAAGGGACAAATTACGAGGTAGCAAAAGAAGAAAGTCAAATCCACCTCAGTACATCTTTAAGAAGCAAGCAAAGACCTCTAAAGACGCATAGGTGAGGAGATCAGGCTTCGCTATAGTGATTAATCAACAATGCTTCTTTTCTTCTAAACACAGTACAAATTGTGCATCTAATCAACCCACTTACTTTTTCTAGATTAGAAGAAAGAAAGTTGTCAATGGTCAATTGCTTCAACTTATCTCCAACCCTATAATAATCTTTATGGTGAAGAAAAATCCTTAATCCTTCTTATATAGTGAAAAAAAATAAGGCTAAAAGTATAAGACACAACATGTGAAAGGATGTATTAGAAAGTGAAGTGTTTAACTAGGAAAATGCAAAGAATCTCATGGAAAGTCATAAGATCTTAGAAGTCAGCAAATGCAATCATTAAGGCATTTAAATGCTACTTTGATATGTTAAAGGTTAACATTGGACAAGATAAGATTAGTTGGCCTCGTGTTGGACCAAGTCAGTAAAAGATTTTTTACAAGAAGTTCACAAAATAGAAAGAAACACCATATCCCAAAAAAAAAAAAGGACTTCAGTCTTATTATTTATGTAATTTTTAAAAAGTTTTGACAATACAAAAACCATAAAGAAATGTGACATTCTTTAGAGGAAACCACAAAGGTCTTACTATAGGATTAAATGAGGAAAGCTTTTCACATAGAGCCTCTACAACATTAGGGAGAAGCAATAGGCAAAAAAGTCAAGGTAGCTCACGCAAAAGTTTAGCTTCCACCCCAACTATGGGAGAAAACTAACCAAGCATCCGTAGATGTTCAAATATGCTCTTTAACAAAGAGAAAGAAACACAAAATTGCATCAATGTTGTTGGACCCCCACTAGTGACCATCTAGTAGGAGTTTGCTATGTAAAGTAAGTTATTGCAAAGGCATGTAAGGCACATAGAAGACCATTGATCTCTCCCTAACTCTGTTATCCTACAGTAGCATAAAGACTTATCAAGCAAAACCTTCTCCTTGAGGTTGGATACGCTAATTAATGTTATGATGGAAAAGGCATCCAAATATATGGCAAAAAGCCACCTTCAGAGTTCTAAGCATTTTTAGTGCAATAGGAAAACCATCTTCAAACTTCTCTCTGGCATTTAGGGCCTACACTTTTGAGTATAAAGATATGTATGAGACTAAGTTAGCTTTAGTTCTTTTTGCCTTAGTTATCTTGTTACTATATATAACACCACTTCTCATAAAGAAAAATATTATAAACACATTAACATGATAAAGGCAACTATCTTAGATGTCATGTACCCTTTTTAGGTGATGTGCACTTAAGATAGGAGATAATTGCTTTTGATCATAAGAGAAGTAGGAAATAATTACATATAGAGGTTGCAAAAGTTCCCAAATGACTTGTCAAAGGTGGAGGAAATATTAGTGCCAAAAAAGATATAAAGCTAGATATGGAATAAATATAACCTAAAATAACAAATTAGCCATTAAGAACTTAGCAATTGAATAATGTTGGATTTAAAGATTAGATGATGGACATGAATAAGGAAATAAGGGCAACCCAATAAATTAGTTATTGAACTATCTTAATTCAAGGAAAATAACTTAAATTAATGAAGATTGTAGAAATTTGAGCTTAGCATATTTTAGTGATGAATCGTGTTAATTAACGGATTTAGTTTATTAAGAAAGTTAGTAATGATTCAGTGCTGATTTAAGAATTTAGTTGATAATGATTAGTGACGAACATTGATTGATTGAGTAAACTTTTAGCAATAACATTGAAGAATTAATGGATATCATCTAGTTGATATTAAGGAGTCAGTTAGCATCAAGTTAATGGCAGCTGACTTTACGAAAACTTACATTGGGAAGGAGGGAAGATGAAGTTAAGAAAACATCACGAATAGGATACACTATAAGAATATAACAAAATTCTCGTAAAAATTTTTTTATGAGAAAAGCCTCAAAATTCCATGAAAATTTATCTTCTTGCAGCTTTTTGGTCTTAAAAAAAAAACCATAAGAATCAACAATTCTTATAGAATTTTTCTATGAAAATAATTTTCTTATAGAAAATTTTCATGACAATATTAAAAAATCTTTGTAAGAATATTTTTAAAAAAATTATGATAAAATTATGATAAAATTTTTAACTTTCTTGCATAATTCTTATAGTATTTTACTGTAAGAGTAATAAGCAATTTTTTCCCTTTTAATGGAATTGCACTGTGAGAATGCAAAAAAGAATTTGATATTCTTTGCGTTTTCATGATAAATTACAATGAGAACCTTAAAAAATTATTGTGAGAGCATTAAAAAAATTAATATTTTGGCAATTTTTTCTAGTGTTCTCATGGATTTTTATTGCAAGAACAAAAAATTAATTTTTTTTTTGCATTCTCACTATAAAATACCACAAGAAAAAAAAAAATCAAATGTATAGCATTCTCACCAAAAACAATTCCACGAGAATGCTACAAATTTTTTATAATGTTCTTAGTTTTTTTAACTATGAGAACACAAAAATTGAATTTTGTTTATGTTCTCATAGTAAAAAATAGTGAAAACATAAAAAATTTGAATTTGCAACATTTTTAAAAATTTTTTTACCAAAATGCTACAAAGTTTTCTAGCACTCTCATAGTTCTTTATTGTGAGAACCAACAAAAATATATATTCTCATAGTAAAATACCATAAAACGTAAAAAAAAAAAAAAAAAAAATTGAATTTTCAACAATCTTCCAAAAAAATTTTGCAAAAATACTATTAATTTTTTATTATTTACGTTGTATTTAGCCATCAACCCTAATTTAAACAAGTGACTTTTGTTTAAACAACTAAGAAATACAAATTTTAGATGCAATTAGCTAATAACAAAGTATTATATGCAAAGAAAAATTGTTAGATAAGTTGTAAATGTGTTAAGAATGTTATAGAGTAAATTAAACCTAAGATAATTGTGCTCAAAATCATAAAGTTACAAATTATAAAGTCATAATAATGTCACATAAATGATAATCCTATAATCATTTTTCATCATCCTCTTCCTCATCATCACTATCACCATCACCACCACCATCATGAGAAAGTTGAGGTTAAGAAGTGCTAACTCTCAATGCCTATCTTTATGTGAGACATAATCTTTTTCATTAAGTTATCCATCTTGGCTTCTTAAGTGTTTTCATTTAAGCTATGACTTTGGCAAGACTTGCTTCATTGGATTTGTTCAGTCAATTTTTGTGAGAGCTTCTCCAATTTCTTCTCAAAAGAGTACTCTAAGCATGCTTTCACCTAAGAAAGCTCACGAGGTTTGTATCCAAAGTTTCGTGTGCCATTAGAACTAAGAAGGCCAACATCTAACCCAAACTCATGTGCACAACCTCTCTTATTCTTTCCATCGACAACCTTGAACAATATGGAAGAGTTAGTATCATCTAACTTCGAGTCTTAAATATGTCTTATCTACTTATACTAGCTCTACATTAACCAAACATAAGTAAATATTAAATACATAATATAAGCATATAATCATCAAAGTAAACATGCCATCTTGAAAGCTAACATATCAAATAAATAAACAAAGTAATCATTTACTTATTATACAGTAACAATTTTATTTATAAACGAGTTAAGTGACTTATGTAAGTATTAAAGGCTTTTTACCAATCCAATCTCCTTCCTTCTAATTGTGTTAAATCCTCTTGAGTAACTCAAGGATTTTAACCTTTCTATCTAACTCTTCTTCTTACAACACTTAAATAAAATATGTTAGAATTATATCAATTAAAACAATATAAATGTTAATCTAATGAAACTAGTACATTCAAAGAATATTTACTATCCTTGTCTTATCCTTTGATATTGGCATATGCCATCCTCTATGTAAGTATCCTCTAGTATTTGCAATCCTATTTGCCTTATTACACGTAGACTTAGCTCTGAACTCATCACTTTGTTAACACTCATCTAGCTTAGATCAAGTTACTTCAAATACACATTTGCCTTTGATTTTTCAATTGTGAATAGAGGATGCATGCATTATAGTGCTGCACTTATTTCTTCATATCTCGCAAGTCTGTCGCTTAATACATAAATCCCAAGCACACATTATTTGCATTAAAAACAAGCAAAGTTGATTAGTTAAAGAATAATAGCAACACATTAATTATGCTTATCATAATGCCTAAGGAGTTATAGAATTAACTTACCTTAAACTTTACAAATCGTAGGTTTTTGAAAGCGTAAGTGACTTTCGTAAATTTTGGCCATCCGTGCTTAAACTTGTTATGAATGATCTAACATAATGTAGTAACTAGTTCAACATATGTATAAAACTTGTGAAATAAAGAGAGTTATATGGGAAAAGTATACACAAAGTAACAATTACAATACAAAAAAAGGCAACATGCTAGTTGGATTCTTACTCATCAACAACATGATGTTTAATAACCAGTCGTCCATCACTTAATCTTGACCCTGGCTCATAACTAAAAGGATTAGAAGATAAGCCAGTCATATTTATGCTCAAAATATGTGTAGAAGGTCCTTTTGAACCATTAAAAGTAGACTGATCGAGTGGCATTTGAATGTGTGCAAATAGAGGGAAAAAAAAAAGGTGATGCAACATGTGGAGATAGCTAAGGAGGTGATGAAATTTGTGTAGTTGCTAACGGTATTTGAATCAACCTAGACTACTACATAGCCTTCCTTTTGCCTTTCTTGTTAGTATAATATCATCCACCCTTGTTGCATCTTCCATTTGACATCTAAAATAGAAAACAATAAAACATTTTAGAAGTAAGTATTAATAAACAATTCATGTCAGTTAAATAAATTATTAGGTAATAATCATAATAATTTATCGAATTGTATCAATCACATGCTAAATAATAATCATTAAGAGAATCCTCTTTAGTTTCAAATGAATCACTATCTAATAGTTCATCATCTAATATTTCATCACTTTCTTCTATTGTTTTACTAATTTCATCAACAAAAGAGTCAATATGCACATTGTCCATCTCATTGCTTCGATTTGTGTTATCTCTTAGATCTTACTATCCAGGGTCATTTTCAACTAATTGAGGTGAATGGTTAGGATCATCTTGGAATGACAAATCTAGATTATCATCACAAAAGGCATCAGTCATATTTCTCGCTTTCATCCTAATCACAACAAGCCAACCCTTTTTGTTAGGTATTGATTTGAAATATGATGTAAAATACACTTAATAGGTCTGTTGGGCAAAGATAAAAAAGAATCATTGCCTTTGTATGTGTCTTTTGCCTTAATGTCCACAATATTATATTTTGAACAAATTAGAGTCCCCCGATTAGTAGGATCATACTAGTTGCAATTGAAAATTGTCAAATGCTTAACGGGTAGGTTAGTAAACTCTGTATAATCTTTTTCAACACATCATGACATAAGAATTCAACATGACCATGACTAGTTCCTTTTAGAAAAACTCCACTATTATTTGTGTCCCTCTCTTCCTCAAATGGCTGTATAAAATTTATAATCATTGATAAACCATTGACCCCATGTATGCATAAGCCTCAAAGGACCCCAAGCTAAAGAACCTAACAAAACATCTTGTATCCCATTTAAAGAGTTTAAAGCTTAATCAAAATATAAACAACATTATTGAAACCTAATATATGAAGCTTAGTTTTGTGAATTTATAACTTCTTTTTTAAGAAATTCATATAAACTTATAAAAGTTTTGTGCCATTTGGGAAATTTAAATGAAATATGCTTGTCAACCTCCTCATTAGGCAGAGTATGGTTAATAAAAAGTAATACCTTAACATACAAACTGCACTATATCATGGAGGGATTAACCCTAATTAGTAAGAATATTACATCTAAAAGGATAATTATATATTTAATCAAATTATGAGAGAATCTTACTTAAGGAAAGGTTTAACTTTTGGATAATTGAGAAGAACATACAATGTTATAATATTAGCCTCATTATTAGTAAGATAATGCATATTATGAGTAGCTTTTCCATGAGGCTAGCCAAGATAATTAAAGATAAAGATAGAAGGATGATCATTATGCTCTTTACCATCATTATTTCAGAGAACTCTCTTAATTTTGAAGTGAACATGTGACTCAAAATAGTAAGAGTAGAAAGTTAAAATTTCTTCAAATATATATGCTTCACAAATAAAGTCTTCAACATGCACTTTATTTTTAATCTTCCTTTTCATAGTAGCCTCTCTATGAAAACATGACAATTATGGCTTTTTATTCCAATTAAAGTGTAACTTTTCACATAAACACAACGTCTCAATTTGAATCCATAATTATATGGAAACTTTAAAATTTTAACCGATTCATATATTACACACTCTTGCTCCATATAAAATATGTATGCTACCTTGAGTTTTGCCATTTTCACCCTTGTCTCTATCCTCCATATGTAAGGTAGGCCATTTACAATATATAGCCAAGTCTAATCTTATTTTACATTGTCTTTTGTCTTATTTTTCACATCTATCATCATGTTAAACACATTTTGAAAGACATATCCTTTTATATGCATTACACATATTACATTTCCTTTCATAAGCATTACACATATATTATGCAGATTCAATAGGTTACGCCAATAGGAAAGGTCCCAAAAAAATATTACATTTAGCCTAATCATGGTTCTAACCATACCATTCCATATATAGGTTTGGAGATTCTATTATTTTAGAAAATCTCTTAACTTGTTCACACAATTCTTCTCCTAAATACTTTAATGGTGGTTATGAAGTCTTTGTGGTATTCTTTATGAAATTTTGTTTATTTTGACAAAATGAATGATTCAGTGGCAAGAATTGACAATGGCAATCAAAGTAACAAGTTTTTCCTCCATTCTTTAATTGGAATGCTTTTAAACAATCTATACAAATGGGATACCCCAATCTCCCCGCTACTTGTCAATCACTTAGCATATCATAAGTTGAAAAATCATTGATAGTCCCTATAAGGGTAGCTTATAAGTTGAAATTTTTTTTCATAAATATGTCATATATTTACAAATCTTGTTCTTAAAATAACATCAAATCACCAATTAAAGGTTATAAAAAAACATAAATATTACTATTTCGATTATGGAGGCTAGGTATTATTATTGTTAAAAACATATATTCCTATTGCATGCACATGGCAAGTGGAAGATTATATAAAGTAACAATTATAGGCCAACAAGAGTACAACTTAGAACTCAAACTAAATAGAGTATAAATAGAGTACAATCATCAGCACAACACACAAACTTGGCATTTTCCAACTCTAATACAAACTTAAGATGAGTTTGATCAAAATGCTTCTAAGCATTCCCATATGATGGATGCAATAACACACCTTTGTCATGATGATTTTCATAATGTCATCTCATATACTTAGCTAAGGCGTTAGATGTAAAAAATTTTAGATTTTTGTAACAATTGTTATATACCACATTTGTCTATTGAAAACCTCCTTAAATCTCCATTTTCTTACTCTTGCCTTCCTACATTTTGCTTCCCTACAAATTCAACATTCTTTACCATTGATTACATCACCATAATACAATATACATCCCTTATTATAAGAATTAATCTTCTGATAACTACAACTAAGTTTTGACACTAATTTTTTGACTTGGTACAAGTTATCAAGCATTTAATAATTAATAAATAAGATTTTAGTCATCAATGCAATGGTCTCATTAGTACACGCCTAAGGAATGTTATAATGTGATACTCAACAATCTCATAGTTACTAACAACACTGTACGATTCTCATATCCATCTCAAAAACAAACTTATGTAGTGCTTAGCATGTCATAAAACTTTGCAAAATTTGGATTAGGGTCCTCAAACATTTCACATCTATGCTTAAATAATGCCCTAGCTACTTCCATAACCATCTGCTCATACAAATTAAAATCCATATGAATGTTAACATCAATTGAAGCTAATGGAGGACATTCCTTTCCATGACTATGACAATAGTAATAGTTAGGCATAAACCTTCGTTTTTTTTTTTTTCAAATACAAATGCATCTTGACTTAATTTGATTTATGATACCATATACATGTACATTTTATGCAAGGACATCTAAACATCATTTCTTGTTTAAATACATCTAGTTAACTTGCAAACCTCACAAACTCTTCCACACCTATAAACAATCCTCATGTAATCCTTTAATGATTACTCTCTACTCTATTGTATGTCCAACAACAATGCTTAGAAACATCCATCATACTTATCTATGAAAAGTTTCCATAATTTAATCAGCTCAATAGCCAGGGTCAATGCATAAGTTTTCTGTAAATCTAAAAAAGTATGGCTTTTATCCCATTCTTGGAGTGTGCTTCATTACTAATGAAAAGTTATACAAGTAACTTAACAAAGCAAATTTCGATAACATCTCCCCATAGTTTTCTTAGTACATGAAATATATTATATAAACAGTATCAATATATGCTTAGAGAAACATGATAGAGACATGACAAAATTTACTTAAATAAGTTAAAAAGTAAGTCTTCATTTCTACTTAGTGATAGCACTTCTCCAAAAATAGTCCTAAAATAAGGGACTTTTTAAGAGTTAATTTTATTTGATTAACTCTTATGTGGGTTTCTAGATTATTTCTCAACATCTTAAAAGCCTAATGATGAAACATATCACCTTTTCTTCATATAGTACATGCTCTTTCATCAAACTAATTAAATGTAGGAATCAAGCAAAGCTTAAGAATTAAACTTAGAATGAATAAATTGTAAGCATGTACATGGATGAATGCTATGCTAGAGTCCTTTTACCACATCATAGTATGTAATGATGTAAATATATATATAACCTTACTTCATAACTCTTTGCAATGATGAATATAGTTGGATATATACATATATATATATAAGAAAGTCAATTTGATGCTAAATTGTATAAAGTGCTAAATTATGTGGTTGAAAAGGTGGTCATTTTTACCATTTGTTATGCTTTGGGAATTTTTGTCATTTGAATAGGTTAAATATGTTAATTAAAATATATTTGTATAGATTTAGTAAGGAAGGGGTTAGAATTTCCCCATCGGAATATATCATCTCAAATATGGGATTTAGGAGGGAAGGTACGTTCACCATGGCTATTTAAGTGGTTCATATAGATTTTTGACCTTGAGCAAGATTACTCTAGCAAACTTACATCATTAGATGTGGTTTGGGGTTAATTGGAATTAATTTACAAATTTTAGGTAGGCAACACTTAATTTAAAAGCTAATTTAGAGGCTAGACAACACCAAAATGCACCATTGAAGTTTGGGGTGATCAAATTTTGATTTGTAACCTATGGTTAGGATTTTTGGACCCTAACAAGTAGAATTTAGTGTTTAGAAGCTATTCCAAGAGGTTTGGTAGTGAATGGAAGGAGGGAGTGCATTTTGGATATACCACTTCTTAGTTCAAAAACTCTTTTTTTTTTTTTGGTTTTTTTGCTATTGGAGCTATTGCTATGGCTATTTGAGGCTGGTTTGGCCAATTTTAGCTATGATTTTTAGGTTCAAATAGTATATTAGGTAAGGGAGAGAGGGATGAAAAGATTCAATTTCAAACCATTAAGGTATGGGCAAGTTTAGGCCTAAATGTTGCATGGAAAAGTGCAATTTTTCTATTATGCTATCATGGATGACACTAGTAGTTAATAGGGATTTTTCATCTTGGGTAAGTCTAATGTAGTGAACTAAGATGGTTAGGATTGGTTTGGGGCTAAGGAAAGCTTGAAAAGTGGAATTTGGATATGCAAACCTAAGGTATAGGCCTAAATAGGAGTTTGTTTGAAGTAAAAAGGGAGTTTTGAGGTAGCCATATTTTGACTCATGTTTTAAATATTTTTTGAACATTGCCTAAAATGGTTTAGAGGTTTAATGTAAGGAATGGGGTTAGAATTTTCTAGTTGGAACATATAAGCCCAAATATGGGATTTAGGAGGGAAGGTATGGTCGCCATAGCTATTTAAGTTGTTCATAGGGGTTTCTAACTTTGAGAAAGTTTAATTTAGCAAGCTTGGATGATTAGAAGTGGTATGGAGTTAATTGGAATTAATTTGCAAATTTTGGATAGGCAACACCCAAGTTATAACTAATTTGGAGGTTAGACCAAACCAAAATGCATTATTGAAGTTTGAGGTCATTACATTTTGATTGGCAAACCATGGTTAGGATTTTTTGACCCCAACAACTTGCATTTAGTGTTTCAAAGCAGTTCCAAGAGGTTTGATAGTGAATGAAGGGATAGAGTGCATGCCACTTGCTAGTCCAAAAACTCCATTTTTTTTTTGTTTTTTTACTACGGGTACTGTCATTACTGTTATGGCTATTAAGTGCTAGTTTGGCCAAGTTTAGGTGTGGTTTTAGGGTTCAAATAGTATATTTAGGTGAGGGGGAAAGTGGGAAAAATTTTTAGCAAGGGGGAGAACTAAACTCCATTTTGATTGCTCACTACTCTCAATATTAAATGTCACTACTAAATGCTATGTTGATTAACAACAAAAATGAAAGTAGAGAAGATGCCAAAAGCCAGCAAACAAGATTGATGATAATACATAAAAGAACGAAATGAAAATCCAAATTTATCTCAAGCAAAGTATTGGGTTGACAACAATCTATCAACAAACATGTATAGTGAAAGATTGTGATAAAAGTAATAGCTTCCTCAAACTCCAGAACATAGTGAACAATAATGAAATATAAGTAACATGAAAATGGGCAAGAGGGAAAAAACTAACCACAAATAAATACTTGGGAAGGAGAAAAGATTGACATAACTAAGGAAAGTTTTATTGAAGTGTATCATACTTCATAAATAGAAGAAAGTATGAAGGTTCTATTTTCCACAAATAGAAAAGTCTTCAAATGATCTTTCATTTTAAATGATCTATGCTTGACACTATTAATTTTTGACAAATAGAAAGTCACAAAAGAAAAGTTTCTCTAAATAATAGAAAAGTTTAGCTTTTCTCCCTTGAGAAGATGATTTTTCAAAAGCCAATTGCACAACGTTTGTGTTTGGAATTTGCATGATATTAAACCAAAGAACCAAGAGAGCCACAATGTTTTGTGTTTGACTTTTTGCATTGTTCAGAAAGATGATGACATCGTTGTACTAAGGAAGGTTTTATTGCAGTGCATCACACTTAGAGGAAAGTATGAAGGTTTTATTTTCCACAAATAGAAAAGTTTCCAAATCATCTTTTATTTGAGATGAGCTGTGCTCGACACTATTAACTTTTGACAAATAGAAAATTCACAAAAGAAAAGGCTTCTCTAAAGAAAAGAAAAATTTAACTTTTCTCCCTGAGAAGATGACTTTCAAAATCCAATCGCACAGTGTTTGTGTTTGGAATTTGCATACTATTGAACCAAAGAACCAAGAGAGCCACATTGTGTTGTGTTTGACTTTTTCCATTGTTCAAAAAGATGATGATATCCTTGTTTATTGATAGTTGTGTCAAAAAGATTGACACAACTAGGGAAGGTTTTATTGATGTGTATCACACTTCATAAATAGAAGTATGAAGGTTTTATTTTCCACTAATAGATAAGTCTTCAAATCATCTTTTATTTGAAATGATCAATGCTTGACAATATTAATTTTTGACAAATAGAAAAGTCACAAAAGAAAAAGTCTCTTAAAAAAAGAAAAGTTCAACTTTTCTCCCCCCTAAGAAAATGATTTTCAAAAGCCAATCGCACAGCGTTTGTGCTTGGAATTTGCATAACATTGAACCAAAGAACCAAGAGAGCCAGTGTCTTATGTTTGACTTTTTGCACTGTTCAAAAAGATGATGATATCCTTGTTTATCCAGTGTTCACTGTTTAAGGTTACGGGTTGATCAGGACTTCTGGCCAACTACGCCAACTGTTTATTAATGCGTTAGTATTTAATTAGGAGCCAGCTAGAAAGATAGACACAATAATTTTGCCGCAGAAATGGGCTTGCAGTTCATTGTTATTTAACTGAAGTGCGTTAGATTTGTAAAGAAAGTAAAATTGAGCAGCAAGTTTCATTGTTATTTGACCAAAGTGTGTTAAATTTGAAAAGAATAAAATTGAGCAGCAAGTGCCAATCAAATTAAGCTTCAACCACTTAACATTCATACTTGCAATATAAAATGGAAAGGAATGCTGAATATGTCGGGTATAAACTCGAGTAGGAGAAGAATAATGCTGTATAAGTAAGAAAAATAAAGCAGCTAATAAATTTAAAAGGTATACGATGCATCATTTGGAATAATAAAGGAGGTAATAAATTTTGAGTTGCAGACATTAGATATTTATTGGTTCATGTAAAACTATAAAACCAAGTTAGAATAAGAAATCGAAGACGATTGATACAATCCTCTATAAAATGAAAAAGACGATCAAAGTCTAAATTTGGTTTTGTTTGAAGCTGATAGAAAGGGCTATGTTTTATTTGTTTTAATTGGTTTCAAATCAAATGCTAAAAAATAGCCACATTTAGGTATATAAATTCATTCTATTATTTTCTCTAAATGAATTTCCTCTCTACAACAATTCTAAAATAAGCTTCGGGAAACTCGAATAATTTTCCAAAGCATGCTGGTTGCTGGAAGAGAGATATAAAACAAATCGATTCTATTACTCACAGCATCAAATGATAAAATAAGATTGCTATTACTCACAGCATATCAGCCAACAAAAAACCCTTGGTCATCTTATCTCATATCATCTCAATTTTTTATGTAACAAATGCATTTGCTCAACTGTTAACCCTTTGGAGAATGCAAATTAAACCCACAAATGCACCAAATGAAATCCACAAATGTACCTGATTTGGAGATTGCGAATGCACCAAATGCCGATTAGCACACTTCACTATTGTGCAATTGACTGACTGATGAAGGCAGCTGAAATCGGTCAGCAAAGAAACCTAGAGTGTGGTTAATGGATTCCTTGACGGACTTCGAGGGAAAGTGGTGGTTCACCAATGGGAAACAGAAACGAAAACGAATAGGAAAAAAACTTAACAGTGAATTTAACACATCCGTCTGACTTCCAGCTTGGAGCAAAGCAGTTCAAAATCAACCCTGGATGAAAAAATTTCTGCTCAAATGCGTCAGGCAGGAAATGCGGAAATGGTGGGAAAAGGAAGGGGTTAAAACTGGTCTGATATTGAAGTGGGGACGACGGGATTTCACAAGAACAACCAATTTTGAACGAAGTAATATTCTAGGGAGTCTCTGAAATCTGTTCAAATATGTCCAACTCACGAAATCTGCTCGATGAGTAAATCCCTTAAATCACGATGAGTTCCTTTACTGGAGCTGCAGTCGAGCGTGACATATGCCGCCGTTCATTTCTGATGGGGCAAGGGCTCTAAACGCAGCACAATGGTTTGACCCTTTTTTTTTCTTTTGGCTTAGTAAGGTAAGGTCTTAATTCTTTTTTTAAAAATATATTTTATTATTTAAAACTAAATTAAAATTGGCGCAATAATTAAATTGGACTCCAGTAGCTTTTTTTTAAAATTACTTTATTTATTAAAAATGACTAAAAAGTAAAAATTGATTCCAAAGGTGAAAACAACCAAGAAATTAAGTAAAAACTTGAAATAATATATTTTTTTTATTTTGTTGTATCACCTCTTTTTTTTTAGATTGTCTTGATAAAATACAATATTCATACAAAAAATGTAAAATAAAACCCACATGTGAGTTCGATAATCAAAACCAAGTTAGAAACAATCCCACCATGTGAGCCACTCAAGTTATAGTTAAGCTTAGCTTTAATTATCTCTAATAAAATTTAAAATTTAAACTCCCTATACAAATTCTAAGTCAAATATTTAATTGAATTAACTTTTCTAATTATATTTTAAGTTAAATTCTTTTGATGGGTTTTCCACGAGAAAAATCCTAATTTATTGTAGTGATGGATTTTCAGTCAAATGGGTTGGATCACTAAACCGGTTAGGGTTTTTTCTAATGGGTTTTAGTATTTTCTCACATTTGACCCCTTTTAAAAGAGGGGGCCCTCTCATGAGTTATTTTAATTTATTTTTCTCAAACTTTAATTCTTACTCTTAATTACTCTCTAATGATTTTACTAATTAATTAGGTGTTACGATGCTAACTAGTGGAAAGGAAAGAGGGAGAAAGGCATACGAAGCTTCATCTCTGCTTCAACGATGAAGAATTTGGCTCATGATGCTTCGAGAAAATGGTGTTATTTTTGGCTATTACGCCAAAAGAAGAGTTTTAGAAGTTTAAACTTTCTAGAGAGTATAGGAAGAGATACTGAAGGAGAAAAATGAATGGGAGGGAAAAGAAAAATTAGTAAAACAAAAATTAAAAAGAAGAAAAAAAAGTTTAGGAGGAGGGAAATATTAGTTTGAGTGAATATAAAATAAAAAAAAAAATAGATACTTAAAAAAAAGAAAATCTTATTCTAAAGGCTAATGTATAATTTTAGCTAAAATTTTTAAATATATTTTATAAATTGTAAATAATCAGAAGGGTTAAAGTCCTTCTTAAGACTCTTATAAATATAATTATTACATTAAAAAAAAAGATAAAACAATGTGTACTTTTTGAATTTAAAAGCAAAAAATTCAAATTAAAGATAGTAACTAACCTTTCTTTTTTCTTTGGGAGAAAATAGTTTGAGAACCTACATTTGGTGGTTTCACTAGCTCCATTTTCAAAAATACCAAAAAAAATTACAATAATTAGATTATCAGATTTTAAGTTATCACATTTTAAAAATTTAACATCCATATTTGTATTTCCTTCATGTATCCTCCACCAAATCTATATTTTTTCATATCCATTGCATTCATATTAAAAAATATATCAAAATAAGTAGTTATATGTTTAAAATAATTGAGTACATACAAAGATTTGAGCCTTCAAAGTTTTGAGGTTTTCCCCCTAATAAAAATTAGTGTGACAAAAATTAGATGGAAAAAAATTTAAAAGGAGGGAAAAACATTTAGGAAAATTCATATTAATTTCAAGGGAGAGAAAATGTGTAGAATTATGATAATAAAAAAATTAATCTTTTAATTTTTACAAAAAAATTCCATGAGAATTAAAAAAATTGCAATTTTTTTAAATTTTCACAAAAAAATACTGTGAGAATTAAAAAACATTTCTCCTCTTAAATTTCACAAAATTTTTTGAAATTCTTATGGTAAAGTTATGTGAAAACAAAATAAAATTCACATAGGATTCCGCTTTCTTTTTTTTTATATACCATTCTCGTCTAAACCCTAAATTTCATGAAAATAAAAAAATTTGCAATAATTTACTTCTCATGGAAATATTATGTGAGAATAAGAATAAAGAAATATTGCAATTTTTCTTATTAGCATGGAATTACCATGAGAATAATAAAAAAATTGCAATTTTTTTATTCTCACAAAAAAATTTCATGAGAAAAAGAGTAAGAAAAATTTTGTAATTTTTTTATTCTCATGAAATTTGTCCATGAGGATTAGAATACAATTTTTTTATTCTCACAAAATTTTTTCTTGAGGATAAGAATAAAAAATTTTTGCAATTTTTTTAATTATCATGGAGTTTGTCCACAAGAGTAAGAATAAAAAAATTTTTGCAATTTTTTTATCCTTACAAAAATTTTCCTGTGAGAATAAGAAAATAAATTTTACAATTTTTTTAGTTATTAGAAAATTTGTTTATGAGGATTTAAAAAATTAATCCTTTTACTTATTCTTATATAATTTATTGTTAGAATAAAATTTTTGCAATTTTTGTCTTTATAATTCTTAGGGTATGTTTTTGTGAGAATTAAAAAAATATCTGTAAATTTTTTTTTTCATTGAAAAATTTTGCAAGAATCGTTGGCACCTTATTCTTGCTATTTTGTGGCACATTTATCACAATATTCGTCTTGGAATTCTCTTCAAACCTTTTCTTAGGCCCAAAAAATAAAAGCCACGAGAATTTATAGCAAGAATTGCGAAAAATTGTAATTCATGACAAGGCAAGAGAGTTTTTGCAAGAATTTCTCACTATAAACATTTTGCAAGAATTTTCTGCAAGAAAAACATTGATTTCTTGTAGTGATATATTGTTGCATAAATATGATCCTACTTCCAAGAATTACATGTTGGCATAAGATATATGACCTGGCATTATGACATAAGATTTAGTAATAAGTTCGATATAGGCACTAAATATATGATTTACATAACCTAGCACCATGACCCAAGCTTAAGAAATCTGCTAGGTATGTGCACTAAAAATTACTCCAAGAACTTTGGATGCAACATAAATGATAACAAAAAATTATTATTGAATGAGTAATCATTGAAAATTATTGTAATTACTGATATCATCAATTATATATTGCTTTTTATATCCTTTGTATTATTGCTAAGGCCTAAAATTGAGCATGCTTTAATAGCTCTTTAGATACCTTTTATGAACCTATTAACATATGCATCTTGACTTGACATGGCCTTGTCTATTTTTTCCTTTAGGGAATTCTCAGGCACATATGCCTTTCCTTCCACATCATCCTCAAAGTCACAAGATGACTTACCTATCTCCTACCTATGCTTCGATGAAGCAAACTCCATGGAAGAGAAAGATAAAGAAGTTGTATTAGGAGACTTGCCAAAGAAGTAGCAACTAGAGAAGTGGCAACTAGAAGAGCATTTAGAGTATATGCAAGAAGAAGATCAAGACTACTCTGATTGGTGTACCTTTGGAGCTGCATCTACACATTAGCAATGTTAGGTGATCACAAGTAAACTAATTCATCTAGACATCCCTTATTACCAATTCTGAGGTCATCGAACCCAGAAACATTCACCTAGAAGGAACCTACTGACCAAATCTAATAGGATAACCATATTATTATGAAGAGTACCTTCACTTTGACTTCTTACCTTGTCAAGATAGTAATTGATTTTCTCAATAAAATGACAAGCAAAGGGGAAAGGACCAACCATACTTCGTATGTACAAAAAATGATAAACCTACAACAAACTCAAACTCATACAACTTTCAATAAATAGACAACAATGACCAAATCTATTAATGATAGTGAACATACCATGAATATTGGAAAATTAACAAAAAAAATGGCAAAACAAGAGAAAAGATGGTTATGTCATCACATAACAACATAGAGCCACAAAACCTAACACATACAGCATAACTAATGGGATCAACTACCAAAGACCACCTCAATTAAAGATATTATAAAATAAAAATGACCATCCAAGGGGAAGGGCACTCTTGTTTGAAGAATATCCTTAAACAACAACAAGGAAGCTCCATTCTCTACATAAAAAAAATCCTGCTAACTAGAAGGCAATAATATAACAATATTCAATGGAAAGCTATAAGCCTTTTGAGGTTAAAAAAGATCATCTTTTAACACATTGCTTTTGAAATCACTAAGGAATGATGCAACCATTGCACTTGATAAGACCAACCTATGCAGATGCATACAAAGTAGAGAAGCATGATACAAGTAAACAAAAGATGAACATAGAAACGGCACATAGGTCTACAAAAGATAACAAAGAAAACTTAAAAGAATTAGTAAATGACCCTTCACACCCCATGACTTCTCACATTCCACGAGGCACTCTATACAAATGTGATAAATCATAAGAATGTTAAGTGAAAACATTGCTAACATTACTCACATGAAAACTAAGGCACACACACTACTCTAAGACCATCTAGCTCAATACTTTGCTAACAAATTTAGAGGCAAGTATTATGGGTGTTGCCCGACAATAAGAGTTCAAATTAGCCTAACTCGATCTAGTCCAATTTTAAAAGGTGAAAATTACTCAATGGCTACCATTTATTAAGCATTAGTCATGAAATTGATATAACAAGTTGTTTAAGTTGCTTTAAACAAAAGAACTCCAGTACAATAAGCCACTTGATCATATGGCTTCTACGATTCAATTAGGCTTGATTGTCATCATTAGCTTACAACCTTTGAAACCTATAAATGGAGACCTTTACAAGTTTACCATATATACAAATGACAATATACAAGATCAAGCACACAAAGCAAGCTAGAATATGCCTAGCTTAGATTTTACATATTACAATCTTTACTTTTGTCTAGCTATTGTATCTCTATCTCTGTAGACCTCTTAAAACAAAATCATTGTCTCTTTATCATCTCTCTCTCTCTCTCTCTCTCTCGACTCTTCCCACACTTGCTATCTTATCTTGTCCATAACTGTGATCCACCCTTTTCTCTCTATCCAAAATGCCAAAAACAATAATATTTGGTAATATTTTGCTTATGGTTTATGTTCTTGGTAATATTTTGATTATGGTTTATGCACTAAGTAATATTTTAATTATGGTTTGTGGAATTGATAATATTTGGTAATATTTTGATTATGGTATGTTGGAAAAAAATTGGTATTCAATTTGTATTATGGTCAAAGATGCTGCATTTGGCAATATTTAGGTTAATGCTATATTTTCCACTTTGATGGAAGAAAATAAAGATTAATGTGAGAAATTTGAATAGGTAACAACTCTGTTTTGGAGTTAAAAATGCTTCATATAGAAATATTCTAGTTAATGTTTTATTTCTCCACCTTGATGGAAGCAAAGTTATGACATTTATATACTTATCGGGTTAAAGATGGTGTACTTAATATGTTTTAGCAAATTAGCTCTTAAAGATTCATTATAGGATATCTTTTATGGATAATTCAAATGCTAATGTAGGAAAAGATTTCTTCACATGAATCTAGTGTAATGTCTACTTCATAGGATATATCAATTCAAGATTCCTGGCCTTTGCTCTAGAAAGTCAAGAGCATTGATGCCATGTTTGAGACTTAGATTGAGTCCTTCCTTATCTCAAGTGTTTGGATGTCTTACATTTTCTTATAATAGGATGAGCTCTTATGCTCCTTCCTATATAATGCTTAAAATTTGGGTTGTTCAATTGAAATCAAAGGTGGAAGACCAAGCAAAAAAGATAAAGACAGCAATGACTTTCCTTCTCTAGAACTTTCAGTCTTAGGTACCTCTTAAGTTTGCCATCTTCCAAGCTTCAATGATAACAGTTGTAATATATTCTTTGTAGTTCAATCTTACAAATTGAACAATATTTGTTTCTTGTAATATAATTTACATATGTTTCTAACATCATTGTACATTTTAATTTAGGTAATTGATCGAGCAAGTGGAAATTGACGAAGTGTGGCAATCCATTTTCTATTCTCTTCCAATCAAGAACATTAGTAAATTGAGGACCTATAAAGTGTTTACTAGGACTTTTTTTCTACTTGACGTTGTAATTGCATGTAGTTGACTCAAATTTTAATTTTAATGAAAATTAAAATTTTCATGTGATTGTAATTTAAAATTAATTTTGGTTGTGGTTATTATCTAAAAGTAATTCTAGTTATGGTTATATATAGGTCCACATATATATATATATATATATATATCATAATAAGAATTTTTTTTTTAAATTTAGTGGTGGTTTTAATCTGCAACTACCATTAAAAGGTTATGTATAATTTAAAATTAATTTTGATTGTGGTTATTATCTAAAAGTAATTTTTTTAATTAATGGTACTTTTAATTTGCAACTTCTATTAAATCTATGCCACATTTAGTAGCAATTGCACTAAAATCATCACTGAATAGGTGACATACTTAATGGCAATTAAATGTAAATTATTAGTGAATCCAATGAACTTAATGATAGTTCTAAGTCTTTAGTAACGGTTGCATAACCATTGCTATGCTTGACATGGCAGAGATTACTCATTTTGCTGCGGGCTCCTTAGCAGTGGGACCTGAAACCACTACTAATGTAATTAGAGATGGTTTTAACCAACACTAAATCCTAAAGGCCTCTACTACCTTTTTCATTATAGTGAAAATTATAGTTTCAATTTATTTTAAATTAAAAGTAAAATATTTTATATTAGTTAAATATGTATTATTTAATATTATATTATATATAAATAATAAAATTTAAATTTATTTTGATTAATATAGAAAAAGTAAGAGAAGATCATATAGACAATTTATTTTGAATCCATTTTTACTCTATATCTCATGTAATTTAAATTCTCTTTTCTTATATACGCTCCTCAGTCCCTGCCAACAAGCATGTATATATATTGATAATGATATATATAATTAATTAACTTGCTACTTACGATAATAAAAAATAGATTATAAAAATATATAATCTATTTGTGATAACATATGCACTATTTTGGATTGGTCCTACAATGGCCTACCATCAAGTTTTAATCTCTTGCTTCACAAAGCAAAAATCTTTCTTGTTACATTTTTCTTATATGATTCTACTTTACTATTATGGCTTCTATGATTTTTTAGGAGGAAATTAAAGAGGCAATTTTTTCTATAAGTGCTTTCAAGGCCCCTAGTTATAATGGGTTCCTCCTTATTTTCTTTCAAGCAAATTGGGATGTAATGGGCCAGGGTGTTATAAACTTTGTTTCCAATGCCTTTAAAGGTTATGTTCCATTAGAAGAAGTTAATAAAACACTCATCACTCTTATTTCAAAAGTTGAGGTCCCTAAATTCACTACTAAGTTCCACCCCATCTCTTTATGTAATGTGGGCTATAAATGTCTAACGAAGGTCATTGTCGACAAAATAAAACCTATTTTGGATAGGATTATCTCTCCTTTCCAGGATAGTTTCATTCTTAGAAGGTGTATCCAAGATAATATTGTGATCGATCAAGAGTTGATTCACTCTATCAGGATAATGAAAGGCAAGAAACGATTTTTTGCTATCAAGATTGATCTTAAGAAAGCTTATGATAAGCTTCACTGGAGCTTTATCGACAATGTTCTTAAGGAAGTGGGTTTCCACAAGGATTTAAGATACCTAATTATGAATTGTATCACTTCCTCTTCTTTTAATATCCTTTAGAATGAAGACAAAACTAAGTTTTTTAAGCCTACTAGAGGCATTAGACAAAGGGATCCTATCTCTCCTTATCTATTTGTTCTTTGCATGGATAAATTGTCCCATCTTATTTGTGACGAAGTTCAGAGAGGTCATTGGAAACCCATCCAAGTGGGTAAAATGAGGCTGAGTATCTTTCATTTAATGTTTACTGATGACCTCTTCCTTTTTAGGGAGGCGAGTGAAAGGCAAATTAATTGTATCAACCGCTGCCTTAAGACTTTCTACAACCTCTCTGGGCAAAAAGTTAAAAAGAGTAAGTCTTCAATTTTTTTCAGTAAAAATATTCTTAAGGTAGTCAAAAAAGAGCTTTTAGAAATGTCAAGGTTTAAGAATTATAGCAATTTGGGGAGGTACCTAGGAGTCCCTTTGAGTATTGGTCATAATACAATTCAATCCTTTGCTTATATTGTGGAAAAAGTTAAGGCTAAGCTCACCAGTTGGAAAACTCATTGCCTTTCCTTGGCTGGGAGAATTACTCTTGCTAAATTAGTTATTAGCTTAATACCAATCTACCCAATGCAAGTAGCTAAAGTTCCAACTTCAATTTGTAAACAAATTAACAAATTATAGCGTGATTTCATTTAGGGCTATGATAGCAGATCAAGGAAGGTGCATCTTGTGAATTGGAAAACGATTTACTTATTGAAGTGGAAAGGTGGCCTAGGCTTTCGGGATCTAGAATTCATGAATAGGGCTTGTGTAGCTAAAATCACGTGGAAGATTTCCACCCCCACAAAATGAGTTATGGTGTTCTGTTTTAAGAAATAAGTATATGGTGAGTAGGAGGGATAAGGATGACTTTCTGGCCAAACTAGGAGACTCCCCCCTTTGGTGTTTTGTTTGCCAACAAAAATGGCATATTTCTTATGCTTCCATTTAGCAGATCCATAATGGAGTTAAAGTAAGTTTCTTCAATAACTGTTGGGTGGAGAATAATTGTAGATTAATAGACTATTAGCACAAGTTCAATTTTGAAGAATATTCTAAATTCCAATGCTAATGATTGGACTTCAAGGGATGCCTCCTAGGATTTTAGGCTCTTGTCAGTATGGCTTAATCCCGATATCGTTAATAAAGTTCATGCTATTATCCCCCCTGACCATGAAGCTAGTCTTAATTGTCTTATCTAGTGCTTAGAAACTAATAGGATTTATTCTGTTAGGAGCACTTACCAGTTTCTTGCAAATATTGAAGATAGTCATACTCGTAACCTTTGGGATCTCATTTGGAAATGGACCCTGAGCGAATAAGGTGCTTCCTATGGTTAGTGAATCACAATCGTCTTTTCACTAAGAATTATAGAGGAAGCTAGGATGATACTAATACTTATTGCCAGTGGTGTAATGTCATTGAAGAAACTACCCTTCATGTTTTACAGGATTATTATTAGGCCTAAGAAGTTTGGAAGAAAACTGTAAATCCTTTTTCCAAGTGCTCTTTTTTTATGTGGTCTTTAGAGGAATGGATTTACCAAAACCTTCTTGAGTAGTTAGGTTTAGACAGAAGTAAGGAGTGAGTGACATTATGGGGAATTACCATTTGGCTTCTCTAGAATTGGAGAAACAAAAGTATGTTCTTGGATTTGTATGTTAGACCTAATAATCCTAGTTCTCAAGTGATGAAGGTTTGTGTCTTTCTTAGACTAACAAACCAGAGGATCCAAAAGTTTAAAAGGTGACGTTGTTACTAGAGCTTACTGGAAATAGCAATTTCCTAAAGAAGGTTTCATTAAATTAAATAGTGACAGTGTAGTGATCCCTTCCTCAGGCTTTGCTAGTTGTAGGGGGGATCTTGAGGGGTCAGAATGGTGAGTGGATCGATGGGTACTATCATAAGTTAAGTATTTGCTTAATTCTTAATGCTTAGCTTTGGGGTATCAGAGAGGGTCTTCTCTTTGCTTTGAATCTTAGTCTTTATAAGATTGAAGTTGAGAGTGACAATAAGACTATGGTAAAGATGCTCTGTTCATCCTATTCTATGCAACACTGTACTAACCACATAGAGTTTTCTATTTGACGCCTCCTAAAAAGGGATTAAAATGTCCTTTTAATTATATTCATAAGACGGCGAATGCTTGTGCTGATCAAATTGCACATTGGAGCTTAGATATTGCTAAAGATGTTGCTCTTTGGGGAAAACCTCTTGAATTTATCCTTTAGAGCATGACTATTGATCTAATTGAGGCCCTTTTGCCTCATAATATGACTGTGTAGTTTGTTTTCTCTTGGCTTAGTGTAACATCCAAGATTTCAGAAATTTTTCTAAGTCTACTAACTATAACCAGGACCCCTGTTAGCTATAGTGAGGGTACCAGTGTGTTACAACGAGGAGCCAGTTAGCTATAGCGAAGGTACCAGTTTGCCATAGTAAAGATGTAGTCTACTATTATGAATTCATGTGTCCCATACAAAATCCAAGGACTTTCTCATAATAGAGTCTGCCGTAGTGAGAATAAGGGACCTGGAACTAATAAGTGCTCGCCATAGCGAGGGGTGTTTCTTGCAATAGCGAGACTTGTTCTGGAAATAATATGAAAAAGTGAAATTTTGCTTGTTAAAGAACCCAAAAGCCTTTTATTTCTTCTAATCGACCTTCTTTCATCTAATAGAGAGAGAGAGAGAGAGAGAGAATGGGTGCCAAGAGAAATGCACAAGAAGGCCAAGAAAGAAAGGATAACATTAAGGAAAAAGGTGAGAAAATTGTAAGAATTCATGGTTTCTTCCTTTAGAGAATTAGCTCCTCTCTCTTTGCTCTCTCTTTCCACAATTTTAGGTGCTCATATGGTTCTATTTTGGGCTTGATTTAGAGGGGGAAGTGTAAGAATTTAAGGAAAAGATTTAAACAAAGGAAGAACCTCTTGGAAAGAGCTTGACTCAAGGTAACTTCCTTTCATTTTGTTACATCCTCTTCCCTTGCTTTTTCTTAAGTGTTTTGGCCAAGAATAGGACCATGAAAGAGGGAGAGTTTTTAACTTATAGCAAGCATGAAACCATTGATTTAGGCTATAAGAAATTGGAAGATGCAAAGAAATTAGAAGAAAAACTAATAAAAATTAAGATAGGAAAGTGTGAAGCTCTTGAACACTTTGCAACAACTGATTTTATTTATGAATCCCTTAGTATATATGAGTATTTGTTTGAGTTTCTATGACCTCTAGGAAGCTTCCCAAGTGTTCCTTCCATCAAGAAAAAATTTAAAACTCCATAAACTCTAAATGCTCTTCATGGTTGGACCTAGAGCACTTGAGAGGGGTAGAGAGTATTTTAATTGGTTCTAAGCATGATTTAAGGTCATATGTGATGGAAGAAGATGAGAGGAATCCTTTGAAAAAATTTAGAAGTTATAGATTGAGAGTTAGGTCAATAGGTTCTATAATGTAACCTATAGAAGCAACATGTATCTAAGCTTTTGAAAATAAGTGCATGATGATTTTAAAGACCTTAAATGAAGTCAATACGCTTAGATATGGGAAGAAAATGGAGTTAAGAACTTGAATTATAGTAGTTGCTTCATTAGGCCATTAATGAAACTAAAATGAGACCAATGAACAGGTGTACTTCCTAAGTGTGTGTGTCTAATGCTTTAACTTGTTCCAAGGGAGTAATTGAGTATTATTTATAGTGCCTAAGCCAAAGAACTTAAGCTCTATCTAGTTGTGATTATGAAATCGAGAAGGGAAAAGAGAAGTTAAAAGGGAAGAATTGTGTCTAATTGCCAAGGTAGCTCTTCACTCCTTCTTATTTGCATTCTTAGATATGTAAATGTCATTGTATGCTTGCGTATGCATTTGTATGTTGAGACATGCCATTTGACGTTGCTTTGATGCATTGGTACTAATATGTTTATATTTTGGTTATGAAAATTGCTCTTGAGGGTGAGGTGGTACCAAAGGTCCCTTGTGATAGGTGAGGTAGAACCAAAAGCCCCTAAGAATGAGTGAGACAAGGCCAAAAGTCTCATGGATAAGTAAGGCCAAGTTAAAAGTCTCTAGACCATGGGTGAAGCCAATCCAAAAGTCCTAAAAATCAGATGAGGCTAGACCAAAAGTCCTTAGAACTTATTATTGGCAATGATATGATTTTATGGCATGTAAATCATGTGTTGAATGATTTTAAATGGGTGGATGCCTACTTGCATACCTTGATATGTTTATATGCCTTGATTGCTTCCTTGAATAAGTGTATGAGCTATTAAAATTTCATGAATCTCACCCCTTCCCTCTCCCATCTCATATTGTCTAGGTGCAGCTCAAGAGCCAAAGATTAGAGGCCATAAAGCATAAATAGTCATCTCTTAACACTTTTGCATGATTATGTATAGTTTTGATCTATAGGAAAGTGAAAGTGCTTCTGTACATATTATTTTGAGTTGTAACAATTGGAACACTAGTGTATTCTTACATGTGGAATAGCTAAATTAAGATGCATGATAATTTAGACCACTTGGATAGTCCCTATATGATGTAGTTATGCCTTTAAACTTGCCCAAGAGGTGCTAGACATGTATGAGGCCATTTGAACCTACTTTGAACCATATATGATGCCAAATTTTCCAAATTCAAGAGTTATGTCAAGATTTAGCCAAATGACCTCTTCTTGGTTTGAAACTTGGCATGCTTATAGGTCTTGTCTAGAGTTTTTGGAAAGTTAAAGTGTTTATTATTTGGAGCTCTAGAGAATTTTTGGTGAATTTTTAAAATTAGCAAAATTTTTTAAATTTGACAATGACACTATTTATAGGATCAGAAACTTTTCCTCTGTCACTCATGGGCAAATAGTATCCAATGGATATAAAATTTTACATGAAGAAACTAGACACTACAGGGACCTATACCAACTGGAAGTACCTCAATTGAAAGTCTATAGAAGGAGAAATGATTTTTTGAAGTTCTATGTTAGTATTAGGGATGCCAGTAGACCTTGGCTACTCTTCCATCAGTTTTTGAGGTCTAAAGGCTTTTGAACTGGTTTGGACTTATTTTTCCCTTCTAATTAACATTGTAGCTTTCTAAATTAGTATAGTTTACCTAGATTGGATTTTTTTGAAATTAATTATGAATTTTTGAGGTTCATATTAGTAAGCTATATCAGAAACACTGGCTAGTTTGACCTTTTGAGTTTTTCTATTATCAAACATGGTCCAAACGATATGATTATGGTTTGAAATTATTTTTAATATAAAGTTAACATCGAACTTTCCAGAAAGCTATTATTTGCTTGATTTCTATTTTTCTAAAATTAATTATGATTTTCTAAATTTGGGGTTAAAAACTTGAATTCTGGACTCGTGAAAAAAATATAATTTTTTTAGTTTTTGGCTTCAAATCCATGGTTTATAGATTATTTTATAATATGTATGAGTTTTATGAATGGATTTTGATTGGAAAATAAGACTTATGGATTCACGGGACCCATGAGGCAAAGTATGTATGTTTAAACCTTGGCGTAACATATTAAAATACTACGGTTTTGCTCATTTTCTTTGGAATTTCATGGAATCAAGCTTAAAAGAAGGATAATCGAGTCTAATGTATTATGGTGCACCTAGGCTGAATTTCCCTTTCCAAAAAAAAAAACCCAAAGATTTGAACTTTTTTTCATTAATTATTCATAATTTTTATTATTAGCCCACACTTAATGGCTTCTTATTACATTATTTTAGTTTGTGGATAAGCACAAATATATCATATGAGTTATTAAAAGAATTTTTTTAATTATCTTTTTCCTAACTAATTATATTCATAGGCAAATCAAAATGTTTGTAAAAGTTTGGATTTAGTTTTTCTTTAATTAAATAAATGAAATTTAGCAATACATTAAGCTCATTTAAATTGAACGAGTTAAATTTTAAAATGTTGATGTTCTACTCATTAAAATCCCAATTAGAATTTTTTAAATAATTATATTATATATAATTTTTATAACACCATAATACATTAGATTCAATTATTCTTCACTTAAGCTTGATTCTATAAAATTCTAAAGAAAATGAGTAAAACCATGGTATTTTATTACGTTATGTCGGAGTTTAACCTTGGCTTGCGAGCCCTCATGGATCCATTAATCTCATTCTCTACTCAAACTCCATCTATACAAGTCATACATATCATACAACAATCCATGAACCATGGATTTGAAACCAAAAACTAGAACAATGCAAATTTTCCCGTGGGTCCATAATTTATATTTTTGACACCAACTTTGAAAAATCATAATTAATTTTAAAAAAATGAGAATGAAGCAATTGATAGCTTTCTGAAAAGTTCTAGATATTAAATTTATACTAAAAATAATCTTAAGCCATAATAACATCTTTTGGGCCATGTTTGATAGTAGAAAAGCTTGAAACGTTAGACTACCTAGTGTTTCTTATGCAACTTACTAATATAAACTTCAAAAATTTATAACTAATTTTTTAAAAATCCAATATGTGTAAACTATATTAATTTGGAAAGTTACAAATGTTAAATAGAGGGAAAAAATAAGTTCAGGCCAAAACAGAAGAATTATGACATGAAAACCTATGGAATAGTAACCAAGGTCTACTAGTGTCCCTGATACTAGCACAAAAGTTCAAAAAATCGTTTCTCCCTCTACAGACATCTAATTAAGGTGCTTCTAATTTGATATAGGTCACTATGAATGTTTAGTTTCTCCTTGTAAACTTTTATAGCCATTGGACACCATTTGGCCCAATGAATGATGGAGGTGAAACTACTAACCATTTGTATAGTACCATTGCCAAATCAAAAAAATTTTACCAACTTTAAAAATTCATCAAAAATTCTCTAGAGCTTCAAATAATATTTACTTTAAATTTTTAAAAAGCTCTATACAATGCCTATAAGCATGCCAAGTTTTAAAGCAAGAAGAGGTCATTTGGCTAAATATTGACATAACTCTTGAATTTGACAAATTCGACACCATATATGGTTCAAAGTGGGTTCAAATGGCCTCATACATGTTCTAGCACCTCTTTGATAAGTTTTAAAGCACAAATACAACATATAAGAACTGCCCAAGTGGTTTGAATCATCATATATTTCAAACTCACTATGCTACATGCCATAATACACAACTAAGAATGAGCTACTTAGTATCAAAACCTCATTTTCTCCTTCATTTCATCACCACTTTGGTTCATACACTATATTTACATACTTTTACATTTACTCACATGTTTACATCTTAACTATAATATATACATATAAACCTTTACATCTCTTTACATCAAAAACTATACTAGTATCAAAGTATAGCCAACTATACTCCTTGGCTTGCACTTTGGTCTCTTTGAGCTCTACTCAAATAAGTTAAGATGGGAGAGGGAAGGGAATGAGATTCAACGAATCTCAATAGCTTATATACTCATTCAAAGAAGCAATCAAGGTATATAAACATTTCAAAGTACACAGGTAGGCATCCAATACCATTAAAACTCATTTAACATATAGTTTACATGCCATGAAAATCATATTAATGCCAAGAATAATCTCTAAGAACTTTTGGTCTAACCTTACCCTATTTTTAGGACTTTGGGATTAGCTTCACCCTTAGTTTAGAGACTTCTGATTTGGCCTTACTCATCCATGAGACATTTGGTCTTGTCTCATCTATTCTTAAGGGCTTTTGGCTCCACCTCACCAATCACAAGGGACTTTTGGCACCGCCTCATCTTTAAGAGCAATTTTCACAACTAATTTATAACTATATTAGTACCAATACAACAAGGCAACATCAAATGGTATGTCTCACAATACAAATGCACATAGAAGTATATAATGACCATCATACATCTAAGAATGCAAACAAGAAATAGTGAAAAGCTACTTTGCAAGTTAACACAATTCTTCCCTTTTTATTTCTTTTTTCCCTTCTTGGTCTCACACTCACAACTAGATGGAGCTTGAGTTCTTTGGCCTAAACACCATAAATAACACTCAATTACTCCCTTGGTACAAGCCAAAGCATTAAACACACACTTAAGAAATATACTTGGTCTACTAGTTCCATAATAGCTCTATTAATGGCCTAATGAAGCAACTACCATTATTCAATCTCTTAGCTCATTTCCTTCTCATATCTAGGTCTTTTGGTTTTATTTGGACTCCTTGAAGTCATCATACACTCAATTCCAAAAGTTTGGGCTCATGTTGCTTCTATAGGCTACATTATGGAACCTATTGGCCCAACTCTCAATCTATAACTTCTAAGTCTTTCCCAAGGGTTCCTCTCATCTTTTTCCATCACATATGACCCCAAACAAAGCTTAGAGCCAATTAAACCACTCCTTACCTCTCTCAAGTACTCTACGTCAAAACATGAAGAACATTTGGAATCCATAGAGTTTCTAGTTTTTCCTCAATGGAAGGGACACTTGGAAAGCTTCCTGAGGGTCTTGGGAAATTAAACAAACATTCACACATGCAATGAAATTCATGTACCAAATTAGTTTTTCCAAAGTGTTCAAGAGTTCTTTATTTTTTTAACTTGAATTTCACTTAGTTTCCTTCTAATTTCTTTACATTTTCTAACTCCCTATAGTTTAAAACCTAAGATTTTCTCTTATTTCTAGAAAAGATTCCTCTCCCAAGATGGTTCTATTCTAGGCCGTAGCACTTAAGGGAGAGCAAGAAGAAGAGGTAACAAGAAGAAAAAATTACCTTGTTTTTCTTAACTCCTTCAAGTACACTTCCATTTGACTTAGCTTCCTTCTTGAATTCCCAAAATTCCTTCTCTGAACCAAGGGCAAAATAGAACCATATGAACCTCCAAAACCATGAAAAGATGAAGCAAGAAGAGGAAAATCAGGTTTCAAGAAGAAGGACCATGAATTTCCTTAAATTTTCATACCTTTTCCTTGCTTCTTTCTCCTCTTGAATTCCCCTTATCTCTCTCTCTCTCTCTCTCTCTCTCTCTCTCTCTCTCTCTCTCTCTCTCTCTCTCAAGCAGAGTTTCTTCTGTATTTAGCAAGCTCAAAGTCAGTTAGAAGAAATGAGAGGCTTCTGGGTTCTTTAAAAAGTAAAAATTTCACTTTTTCCAGAACAAGTCTTGTTAGCGGGAAGCACCTCTTGCTATAACGAGAACTTATTAGTCCCAAGTCCCAACTGTTCTCATTATAGCTGGCGCTATTGCGAGAAACTCTTTGAATTTTGTATGGGACACGAACTCACTATAGCAGACTACACCCTCACTATGGTGAGCTAGCACCCTCGCTATAGTGAATTGGCATCTCACTATAATGAACTGGCACCCTTGCTATAGCTAATAGGGATCCTGGCTATAGCTAGAAGACTTAAAAAAATTTTTGAAATCTTTTATGTTATAATTTTATTCAAATAATACATAAATACAACAATCTATATGTTATAAAAATATTAATATATATTTAAAATTTTTTTATATAAAAACACATGCATACTTAATATAAAACTAAATAGCTTTGAATTAGTTTAACTTATATATGTATATTTATAATACTATCTGCAAATTGCTTAGGCTCAACTTATGTGTTTAACAAACAATTCAAGAATGATTATAATTTTTTTATTAAAACATAAACTTAAATTTTGGTTCAATTTTTTTGATATGAATAAGTTTAAACATATTTAAGTTTAACTTAACTTGATTTAGAGGATTAAGTGAGCATTTCTCTTAGAGCAAACCTTCCCACCAAGGTTATTGTACTTGTGAAGGTAGAGCTACATTTGAGGAAGGGTAGTGCCTTCTTAATTTTTCAAAATTTATATGTATATTGTCATGACCCAATACCTAAGCAATGACTAGTGTATAGGCTATGCCAATTTAGTGATTAGTTTAGCCTAGTAAGCCTAAAGAGTTAGTTTTGACTGAACTACAACCAAATTTATGCAATTACAATAATTCACATTTTCTAAAAATATGCATGCATATTATATCATGTTTTAGTCACATAAACCATTTCATATCCATCACTTGTGGATTACTGGAAATTCAGTAGCATCTCCTCTATAATTTGGACAAACTACACATGTACAATCAATCAAATTTAGTAGCTAGCACATATATGAAAATAACTCAAATAACAATATACAATAGTGGCCATGTCAAGGCTTATAAAACATCAAGACAACCATGCAACCTAAAACACTTCCAATTAGCAATAGTTGTGACACTGCAATCTAACATGAACACCACTAACCAAAAGTATGTATCAAAAGTGCCTAGGAAGCAAGTAAGTCCTAGAGCTCTTTAGTCTACTATCTACAGATATGAAAAAGATAAACATAAGGAGTGCGATGAGTTTATCACTAGCTCAATAAGTGTATAAATAACAAAGTGCATAAAAGGAGAAACAACTACACATTAGACTATTTTACAATCGAGCATTCAAGTCATTAACAAAACCATATTTCAATTTATATCATAAGATATATCACTTTATTTGAATAATGGTTCCATAAATATCAAATATAATTTACAGTCTAGTAATTTAAATGTGGAAAAAGGTTCCATAAGCAAAACCATCACTATATTGAGTGTTGCCACATGTTGCATTACCATAGTATCATATCTCAAATATTACCTTGCACATTTTTCATCATATCACCTTACCACTAAGTATTTTCATGTACAAGGGATGTATTATATCATTTCGTCATTGAGTTTTCCCTACACAAAGGATTTGTCACATAATTTCATCACTAAGCTTCTTTACACAAAGGATATATCACATCTCAATTATTGCCATTACATATTTTCCATCACCTTATCCCAACTAGGTGTACCTAGGGTTCTCACTGGGTCCCTATCTATTACTTTCAAATATTATAAGATTAAATAAATAAGAAAGGTTAAGAAGGAATATTTGTAAAACAAAGCTCCTTATCAGTTCAAGTTAACTACAATTTAGTTCAAGTCAACTACAAGTCAATTTTATAAACCAATTAAAGAGAGAGTAGCAAGGAACTAAAATAAAGTCAATAAATCAATAAACAAATATAGGAGAAATCTTGAAAAAGAAAAAACAATTTAATAATTGCACTAAAAAAATAACGGATCTGTTTGATTTCTTATTTCTAGAATAGTTTTTTGTTTTTAAGAACAAAAGAATTATTTGATAATATGTTTTTAATGAAGTGTTTTATAAAACAAAAAAACATAATTGTGTCTTCGAAAATAGAAAAATCAAAACGTTTTTTAAATATTTTGTAACTTTTGTTCTACAGAGTCAGGAAAAAATAAAAAATAGCGATTTTTCATAATAATGGTTCAAACAGATTTTTTAATTTTTTTTGTTTCCAAAATTTGTTCTAAAAAATATCTATTTTAAAAACATTAAAACTAGAACATAATCAAACAGACCCAAAGACTCCACCATTCTTATTTTATCACCTTGCTCATATATGTATATATATATATATATGCACAATAGTATCCATTATTAGTTCCATTTCATATGCCAACCATTCTTTTTACTCATGTCACATAGCTTCTACATCATGGACACATTATTTCCACTTTCTCTACATGCATATATGGTATTATATGTGCATTTATACACACACACACACATGTTTATATGTATATATACTAGCACAACACATAGTTGAAGGTTTTAAAATAAAGATTTGTTTATGCAAGAATGCAAAATAGATACATATTAAAAATGAAAGTTGGGCACTAAAATATGATTAAGGAACGAAATGAAAGTTCCCACATTGTTAATTACATGCTCATTAGACCTGATCACAGGCCGGGCACATAAAAAAATTTATAAATTTTTTTATGCTTGGGCCCGACACTATTTGAATAGTATCGAGCCAAGCTCAAGCCAGGTTAAAAATGGGCCGGGCCCGGGTCGGCCCGTTTTGCACAACTCTTTTTTTTTTTTTACATTTTTATCTATTTTTAGTTTTAAATATTATATATATATATATATATATATTTTATTACTTGTTAGACATACTTTTATTCTTATTTTAAATTCTAAATAACTCATTAAAAAATTATAAAAAGTTTAAATAACTTAAATATATATATATATAAGATAGTAAAACCTCTCAAAATAATAATTTTTCTAATAATTTATTTTATTTGAATTATAATTTATTCCTAATAATATATTATACAATAAGTAAAATTTAAAATAATAATCATATATGTTATATAATTCTTTTTTATTTATATCTATAGTTATAAATAAATGTTCTAATAATATTATTTATTAATAATATATAAAAAATAATTATAATATGGGCAAGTTCGGGCTTGGGCTGGGTTTTAAAAAAAGCTCAAGCCCCGCCTTTTTTATATTCGGGCTTTTTTAAAAGGACTCATTTTTTTCGAGCTTTTTTTTTTTTTGCTCATATCCATTTTTTTTTTAGATCAAGCCTATTGGGCCGGGCGGGCTTCTCAGCCCATGATCAGGTCTAATGCTTAGCAATTAGAACCAGTAGTAAAGGTCCCTTCCTTCATTGATTAGGATTGAACTCCGATTGAAGGAATATCCTTAATGTTATGTAAAATCACATTTAAAAATGAAATTAATGATCTAACTAATTATTTAGCATATATAATCATCAAAATAACCTAATATATTTTCTAATGCCTAAGTCCTTATTTTTTCCAACCTAATATATTTTCTAATGCTTAAATCCCTATTTTTGCCAAACTTTCCTTCCAACACCAACCCTATATTCAGGTTTCTCAAAATAATTTTTTATAATTTAAATTAGGCTTATATTTTACCTTATAGAGCTTGTGGGATGAAAATGTAAGTGTTAATTTGCCACTATGAAGGTTTAATAGTGAAATCCCCCATTTTGGAAGCTATTCTCAACATCAGTGAAGGATGAAGAGCTACCATCATATAAGCCACATCAAAGCATGGAAGAGGATAAAAAATGAAAGGAGAAGGTGAAGGAAGGATAAGAAGAACTCACTTCCTTAAAATCCACATAACTCATGGCCAAATAGGGAAGAGAAGAGGAGAAAAAGGATGTTCACCAATACAAGGGGAAAAAGGATGTTCACCAATACAGGGGTTCTTTGGCGATTGAACTCACTATAGGAGGGTGGTTAACTACGTCCAACAAGAGGAAAATGATAGATCCTCGTGGCTAGTCGAAAATCATGTTACAATGGCCTTGCTATGGTGAGAAAGAGAAGTTACGAAGAACAAAGGAAGTTTCAAGGAGAGATAGTATAAGAAATAAGACAAAAACGTGTAAAGGAAGTTAGTGGGGGCATATTTAATGATTTGGAAAAATTTACATTCTTGCCATGGCTGAAATTATGCTTTGGCCGTAAAAACATTTAAGCATTTTGATTTGGCCCTTAAATGTTGCAATTAAATTCCTTTCTTTACTTGTATATTTACCAATTCTTGTTAATATTCTTCTACCCCCAAAATAACCTTTTTGATTTTAATAAGCATTATTTTTATTTTTATACTTTATTTTTTAACTAATAAGGACCTAATTGGAATTAAAGTATTTCAAGGTGTTACATATATAGTGTTGAATTTTCATTTTATGCTCTTATATCATTTGAAATTTTGAACTCATTGTGTTAAAACATTATTTTAAATTTAACTAGTATATTCAAATATTCTAAATAAAGACAAATTAGATATTCCATATCCAGTTGATATATTAAAATGTTTTAAATAATGTTAAATTAAGACATTTCATATTCTTTTTGTATTTTAAATTTAAAAAATATTCTGATAATGTGGTCCTTATTATAAAAGGTAGTTTTGCCAAATATACTGTAGTCAATTAATATGGATATTCAGTCATTATATGAATTGTCATCCTTTGATGGGATGATAGTCAATCCAATTAGTTGAAATTTGAGAGGATACCTAGCAAAGAGTTATTTTCTTGATAAGAGACCATCATTTTAATCACTATATCTACAAGAAAATTGTCTTTGATTAATAGCTTTTTCCTTATTGTTTTATGATGTCTTAATTCACACATATGAAAGTCCAATTCGCTAAAAGGTGCCTACACTCAAAACAAATAGCATGGCTAAAGGTATTATTGTCTTATTGTCACTTCTGCTTAATAATAATTTTGTAAGTATACATGCTTGACCTACTCTAATTACCTTTGCTAGCATACTAGAACCTTCATGAACCTAAGAAATTTAGGGATTTCTTATCTAGATATGAATTCATGAAAATTAATTAGTTAGAATCATGTTTTTGATGGTTGAAGATGATTTATTTGATTAGATTGCCTTTATAGGATTAGTAAATCATCTAAGATCAATTTTTGTTTAGAACCATATGAACCTTAATTTGAAAGAAGAAAAGAATTTGAAATTCCTTTATTTCAAATTTTTTTGGGGTGAAATTAATAAAAAAATTGATTTCAATTTTTCTAAATGCTTTTTGGGTGTATATAAAGTATTTTGAATGCAAGAGATTACAAATTGCTAGCTTTCTTTTTTTCAAATGTAATTCTTAAATGTCATTATTATGCATATAATATATATATATATATATGTATATATATATGATTGTTGATTTTTCATGCATATTTATGGATTTCCATACATGAAAATGAAAGCCCATGAGATTATAGGCCTTTTGGCTTTTAAATCATCCAAAACAGAGGTCCAAAGAGCAAGAAACATGCAGGTAAAGAAACAAGTCCGAAAACAAGTTGATTTGGGTCAATCAGATCCAATTGGAGCTAGGTAATGACTTAGATAATAGTTCATTTTGGCTATTGGCAAAAATGACATGTTGTTTTAGTTGTCCATTAAAGTTGTATTTCGACCCATGTGTGAATGTTGTTTTGGACATTAAGAGTACAATGCACTATTTCATTAATGGATGTTGGACTGAGCTTGTGATGTGTTTTTAGCAATGTTTTTGGGTAGAAATATTGGGCCTTTATATGCTTTTTTTTTTTGGACTTTTTCCTTCTTGTAAAAAATTGAAAAGTCACTGGGCCATTTGAAAAATGGGCCTTAGGCTGCTTTTGGTCATAAACATTCCTTTTAGGCAGAAAACATATATTGGGCTTTCCAAGGCTAATTTTTAAATATTTTTGGTAATTTTAGGTTCAAAATTTTCATTAGGCTTATTTTTTGAATTGTCTAGAAATTATGTTTAAGTCCTCCAGGTTAATTTAAACTCTGTTTTGACCTATAATTATTTTTTTAACCAAAAAATAAATTATGAAAAATTAATTTATACAATTTTAACATATTAGGAATTTTGCAAAATTATCATATAGTGCTATTTAATTAGTCTAAATTTTGGAAAAATTATTTTAGGCAATTTTAACACATGTGGAACTTTATAAAATTATTTTAGAGTTGTTTAATTTTGTCTAAATTATAGAAAATTATTTTAGGAAAAATTTTTGGCCATTTTGGCACATTGGGGTTTTTTTTAAAAATTATTATAGTGCCATTTAATTTTATCTAAACTATGGAAAAGTATTATGAACAATTTTGGCACAATTTCAAATAAACTTGATGAGAGAATTGTAATTAATTAATCACATATAGTTTTATTGGTTAATTGACTTTATAATTATCATAAATTCATTATTATATATGTGCATATATATGCTTTAATGCATATAACATAAACTTATTGTGATTAGTATATTCAATTAAGCTGACAACCTCATATGACTGTGCATATACATTCTTGGTTTGTTTTAACATAGAGATCACAAAAGGATTTAAGGATATTAATTCTAATTAAGTATGCAATTATGATGTGTCATAGCTCATAGGTAAATAATTATAACTACATGCCTAATTAAGATGGAATAGAAATTGCTTTATATTTTCTAAGATGTCTACAGGTATTAGGAATATGAATGCGTTCTAGTTTTATTATTAGTGATACATAAATATATGCTATGCTAATGTCTTTATTCACAAGAAGATTTTAGTAATATAATATTTTATATTTAGTATGTCTCGCATTGGTAAGCATATATTTATGAAATGTAATGATTTATTGCCTCGTATAATAATAATGTAAGCATAATTAAAGTTAAATCTTATATTTGCAATAATATCATCTCTTTCACTTACTGAAAATTATTGAAAGATCATTTTGATTAAGGACAACTATAAGGTTTAGAAGGAGGCAATCCTCCTTCATTTAAGGTACTTTGACTATGCTCTGTAATATGAAGAGCCTCTTATACCCGCTAATACTAGCATAAAAGCTGAGAATTTATTATGTAAGTGGGGGGGAGTGATTTAATAGCCTCAACATAATGCTTATGAAATCCCATTTAAGGCCTAGTTATCTTGGGTATATACCCGAATGCGAAAAGGTGAGGGATTATTTATAGGCTATAGATGAAATTTAAAAGCCATCAGATAAGTCACTAAGTAGTATACTAATGATGAGTTAGTTCTCTATGAGGTAAACAATCACTAAGGGTTCAAAAAAGTACATGATGCAAATGTGAAAACATAGCCGTGTAGCTCAAGTCTCTTGAGATAGAGATATCCATTTTCATTCTTAATGCATATGATCCTCAGTTAATTGTCTTATCAATATGGACTAATATAGGTTTTTATAAACAGACATAAGGAAAAGTGGACAATAAATGTTTTACTGGACATATGTGTGCAAGAAAACAATAGGCTCATTTTGGAAGAAGATAAGGTCCTACATGAGGTTTATTTAGTTAGTAGTTCCAATAAGAGAGGCCATAAAAGAAAAGGCATATAAGGAATAATTACCTTTAAAGAAAGACATGATCAAAGAAGAAACGATTAACTCTTATTTTTAATGTGTTTGAATCTCATTTAATCCTAACTTGTTATGAGTGAAAATTCTTTTAATTTGTAGCATAGGAGATTGAGACACATCTTTATTAAGAGATTCAAAGGGTTTCTAAAGGATGGGGTCCTTAAATCCCTAAACTTTATTCTAATTCATGTGTAGACTATATTAAAGATTAAGAAAGCTAGCATGCCATTTAAAAGGGCTTGAAGAATTTTTGAATTGTTAGAAATCTATACACACTATTTGTTCTTTTAAGTTATGTTCTAATAGTCTAAAATATTTCATTCACTTTATTGGTGACTTCTCATGTTCATGTATATATATTTACTTTATAATTAAAGTGAGGCATTTGATGCCTTTAAGGTGTATAAAGCAAAAGTAGAGAAATAATCTAGTAAATATATTAATACAATGAGGTCAGATAGAGGAAATAAATATTTTGATAAGTACACACCTAATGGACAAGCATGCAAGAAACAATGCATACTTCAGATAAGGTTTTAATAAAGATTGTATCTAAGACACCCTTTAAAATCTAGAAAGGTTAGAAACTTAGATTGAATTATACACATTTATAAGACTATCTTGTAGAAGTAAGAGTGTATAACTCATATGAAAGGAAGTTAGATTTCAAAACTATCACTGCATATTTTGTTGCTTACACAGAAAGTTTAAGAGATTCCAATTCTACTATCCTTCATATTTAATGATTTTTATTGAATCTAGAAATGCTAAATTTCTTGAAAATGACATGATTAGTGGGAGTCATTGTCATATGACTTAATCAATAAAGATGATCATATAAAGCAAATTACCTCCATTATTTATAGTGGAATATTAGTTTTACATGGCACCTATCCTGTTGGGGTGAATGTAAAATATAATGAAAATTTTGAAATACTAGATGATCATGCTTGAAAGCAAGAGCATCTTCATTTTGAAAGCCTTACCATTCACAAAGAAATATCAACCAATAGTAGAAGATACTCTTATTAAACAATCTCAATGTTCACAATAGGTTGAATTAAGAAGATCAATTAAGATTAGGAAATTGACAATAACGTAGTGTAACTTATTAAATTTGACTAAAACATAAATGTAACAACCGGGAAAAAAGAAAAGAAAAGGGAAAAGAAAGGAAGTGAAAGCTGAAAATTTTCGGAATCCAGAATTTCTGCCAAGTCCTCTCGCAATAGCGAGAAACGGTCTCGCTACAGCGAGAGAGCTAGTTCGCAACAACGAAGGCGATTCTAGCTATAGCGAGTGCTGGCAGCAGTTCATATAGAAACCAAGGAATTACTCGCTGTAGCGTGCGCCATAGCGAAAGTGAAGTCTGGAACTGACGCGATTTCGCCATAGCGAATGGTAAATCTCGCCATAGCGAAGGGAACTGACCCGATCTCGCCGTAGCGAAGGCTACACCTCGCCATAGCGAAGCCAGATTACACGAGCTCGCTATAACGAAGGTTAGTTTTCGCCGTAGCGAGAGTCAGTCCGGAAGAGAGTAAATAGCGAGAATCAGACTTCATTAAACGCCCAAACTCATTTCTTCTCTCATATCTGCCCTAAGCTTCGACCCAAAGAGAGAAAAGAGGCGTGGAGAGTGTGAGAGATCAAGAGAAGGAGGAAGATCAAGGGAAAGGTAAGGTAACTTCTCCCATTTCTCTTTAGAACTCTGATCCCCTCCCTTTGCCCTCTCTTTCTGTGGTTTTAATTGTGAAAATGGATGGATTTTGGGCATGGGTCAGAAGAGGGAAAGTGGAAAACTCTTTTGAATCCTTGAGTTCTCTTTGAAAATGAGGTTTTCCACTACCATGGGAGCTTGAGAGAGAGAAAGGGGTAATGGCATTCTAGAGAGAACCCTAGGTTGTGTGTGATAGAGGGTTGCTCTAAATTAAATTACAAGAGAGTAATTGCATGCTTTTGGTGTGTCTAGGCTCAAGTGAAACACTTACATCAAGGTGTGTTTGTGAACCTAAGGAGGGAAAGGAGACATTGAAAGGAAAAGCTTGTGTTGACTTTGGCTCCAAAGGTAGCTCTCTCTTTCACTCTTTCTTGTTGCATTCTTGGATATGATAGTCATCGTATGATCATGTATATGCTTGTTGTATGGAATATGCCATATGTTATTGCTTTGATGCATTGATGCCAATATGCTTGTGTGTTGAAATATGAGAATTGCTCGGGTGCGGTAGTGTCGAAAGTCCCTTGAGATGGGTGAGGTGAAGCCGAAAGTCCCCTGAGATAGGTGAGACAAGGCCAAAAGTCTCAAACGAGTGAGGCCAAGTCAAAAGTCCTTAAACTGGAGTGAGGCCATCCAAAAGTCCCTAGACTCGGGTGAGGCTAGACCAAAAGTCCCTGGAGCTCATTTTTGGCATTGTTGTGAATTCCATAGCATGTACGCTATGTGTTGGATGTTTGAGAATAGCTAAATGCTTATTCACATGCTTTGACTTGTTATATGCCTTGATTACTTGCTGGATTGAGTGCTTGAGCTACTGAGATTCCCTGAATCTCACCCCTTTCCCCTCTCAACTAATATGCTAGGTGGAGCTCAAGGAGAACCGAGCACACACCAAGGAGCCTAGGAGCATGCGTAGCTAGTTATGAGTTTATGTTTTGATATTTTGATGTATATATGATGTAAAGTGGTGCCAAATGAAGATGTGCCCACTATTTTTGAGATGTAAAGTTTGTAACACGTATAGAAATATGAAAGGATGATGTATGAACTATGTTATTAGCCAAGGTAATGGAAATGAGGGTTTTACCCCTTTTGTTACATGTATGGAATAGTGCATATTTGGCCGTAGCATAGCGAGATTTGGATGTATGATGATTTGAATCATATGGACATGTTAGATATACTAGTTTTATACTTTTAAACTTGTCCACGTGGAGTGAGAATGTGAGAGAGGCTATTTGGACCCGTTTTGGACCTATGGGGTGCCAAAATCGGTATTTTTGTGAGCTCCGTCAAAGTGACCGGATGAGCTCCGTTTGCCATGAAATTTGGCATGCCTCTAGAGTTTGTAGAAAGCTTCTTGAGAAGCTAAAGTGGGTAATATTTGGAGGATTATAGAATATTTGGGGAATTGTTGAATTTGGGAGAATTTAATGGATTGGTCATGTACTGTTCATCTAAACTAGAAAATGAAATCTGTGGCACTTTTAGACCAAATGGATTCCAAATGTGGTGAAATTTTATACACATAAACTAGAAAACCACAGTGACTTGTAGGAACTAGAATCACCCAAATCGGAGGTCTGTAGAGAGAGATTGGACCGTCTGAAGTTCTGTATCAGCATCAGGGAGCTTACCTGACCCCCATCACTGTTCCATCGGTTTTCGGGGTGTAGGAGCTACTGAACTGATCGGGACTTATTTTTCTCCTCTAGTAGACATCTGTATCTTTCCGAATTGGTATAATGTGCCCAGATTGAATTTTTGTGGATTTAGTTATGAATTTTCGAAAGTCATGACAGAAAGCTGCATCAGAAACAGTGACAGCTGGACCTTCCTCCCATTTTCGATGTCAAACTTGGTCCAAATGCTAAGATTTTAATTGGGAATGATTTTTCGTGTAAAGTTAACACTTAGAGCTTTCTAGAAAGCTAAAGTTTGCTACATTCCCATTTTTCTACAATTTCTTATGATTTTCCAAACTTAGAGGCAGAGGCAGAGGCAGACTGCCCAGAGCTCAGAGAGATGAGCCAGAGGTTACTACTGAGACTAGGGTTCCTCTGCAGGCCATCATGGATAGACTTGACCGGTATGAGGCCATGATGGGCCAGCACCAAGAGATGCTGGAGCAACAGAGATACATTGCCCAGCAGCAGCATGATATGATCATGCATCTGCAAAACACCCTGGCTAGGCAAGAAGAAGCCAGAAGGGATGCCCCTGGACCGCAACCATCTACTTCCAGCATTCCACCTATACCTCCCCAGGAGCCTGCTGCTCCACAGACCCAGACGCCTATCCAAAATGTATTGAAGCAGTTTAGGCAGAACAATCCACCCTCGTTTGACGGGGAATTGGATGCGGATAAGGCAGAGGCTTAGGTGATGCAGCTTAAGAAAATCTTCTCAGTGATGGATTGTACCACTAAGCAGAAAACCCAGTTAGCCACCTTCATGCTAGAAAAGGAGGCTGATAGATGGTGGGAGAGTGTGAAACCACTGATGGAGACCAAGAATATACCGATCACTTGGGAGACGTTCTTGGTTGAATTTTATGAGAAGTATGTCCCAAGTTCAGTGAGGAAAAAGAAAGAGATGGAGTTCATGAGTTTGAGACAGACGGATGAGATGACTGTGGACCAGTATGTGGCCAAGTTTATAGAGCTGTCTCGGTATTTCTTTTACCTCCAGAGGTATGATGATGAACCCTGGAGATGTGAGCAGTTTGAGACTGGTTTAAGGCCCCTGATTAGCGACAGAGTCACTCCACAGCGGATCAGAAAGTTTAATACTCTGGTGGAGGTCAGTAGGGTGATTGAGATGAATCTGCAAGTTATCATGCCTACTGCGACTACGGCTAGTCAGAAGAGAGTTCCGGATTTGAAAAGGCCGAAACCAGAGAAGGGTTCTAGTTTGACCCCTAGTAATAAGAGGAGAGGCAAAGGGCCTTGGAATAGAAAACCACAGCGAGGTGTGCCACCTCCGCGGGGCCAGTCATCCTTCCAGCAGTCTCCGGTGACATGTTTTAAGTGTGGGAAGCCGGGACACATTGCTAGACACTGTCCTCAGATGGAGACAGCGCCTCCTCCTAGACCACAGACCCAGGGCCGAGTGTTCGCCCTTACTCAGTAGGAAGCTAGCGCATCTCCCAGTTTGATTCGAGGTACGCTGATAGTGAATGGCTTTCCTGTAGTTGCTATGTTTGACTCAGGTGCTAGTCACTCGTTTATATCTTATGATTGTGTGAGGAAATTGGGTCTGGTTGTTAGTGTCTTGCCATTCGACTTATCTGTCATTACACCCACTGGAGGCCACGTGGTCACTTCCCATACTTGCTTAAATGTCACTGTCCAAATTAACCACTGTCATACCATTATCAATTTGGTTTGTATGCCTTTTCATGAAATTGATTTGATTATTGGTATGAACTGGTTAGCTGCGAATAATGCCATACTTGATTGTGAACACCGAATCATCTCCTTACCTGCTTGTGGGACCATACCTAGGGTAGGAGCAGAGTTATCTTTTATGACTACTACCCAGGCTGAGAGATATTTGGAGTGTGGATGTCAAGGGTTTCTAGTCTTTTTCTCTATTTGGGTTGAGGTAGAAGAAGGGATAGAGGAGATCCCAGTTGTTAAGGAATTCCCAAAGGTTTTTCCTAGAGAGTTTGATTTTAGTGGCCTACCTCCTGAGAGAGAATTAGAGTTCCCTATAGACATAGTGCCTGGTGCTGGACCGGTGTCCAAAGCTCCTTACAGGATGGCTCCCGCCGACCTTGCTGAGTTGAAAGCGTAGGTAGAGGAATTGTTAGAGAAAAGGTTTATCCGCCCTAGTGTTTCACCTTGAGGTGCTCCGGTGTTGTTTGTGAAAAAGAAAGATGGTAGCTTGCGGTTGTGCATAGATTACAGAGAGTTGAATAAAGTTACCATCAAGAATAAATATCCTCTCCCTAGAATTGATGATTTGTTAGATCAGTTGGCTGGGGCATCTGTGTTTTCTAAGATAGATCTTAGATCTGGTTACCACCAGTTGAGAGTGAGAACTGAAGACGTCTCTAAGATGGCTTTCAGGACGAGATATGGGCACTATGAGTTCCTTGTGATGCCATTCGGGTTGACGAATGCGCCTGCTGTGTTCATGGATTATATAAACAGGGTATTCAGACCGTATTTAGATCAGTTTGTGGTAGTCTTTATTGATGATATTTTAGTGTACTCCCGATCTTTTGAGGAGCACGAGAGGCATTTGAGACTAGTCCTAGAAACCTTGAGAGAGAAAAGGTTGTATGCCAAACTGAGTAAATGTGAGTTTTGGCTGACTGAGGTGCGATTCTTAGGTCATGTGATCTCACGAGATGGGGTTGCGGTGGATCCCCATAAAGTTGAGTCTGTGTTACAGTGGGATAGACCTAGAACGATCACCGAGGTTAGGAGTTTCCTAGGTTTGGCAAGGTATTACAGACGATTTATTCAGGACTTTTCTCGAATGGCCTTACCACTGACGAGACTAACCAGGAAAGATACACCGTTTGTGTGGGATGAGAGATGTGAGAAGAGTTTCCAAGAGTTGAAACTCTGTTTGACCACTTCCCCTGTACTGATTATCCCTGACCCTAGTGAACCATTTGTGGTTTATTGTGATGCTTCGGGCAAAGGGTTAGGATGTGTGTTGATGCAGCAGGGTAGAGTAGTGGCATATGCCTCGAGGCAGTTAAGACCTCATGAGGAGAATTACCCCACACATGACCTGGAGTTAGCTGCCGTAGTGTTTGCTCTTAAAATTTGGAGACACTATCTGTATGGTGCGACCATAGAGATTTATAGTGACCACAAGAGTCTGAAATACCTGTTTGATCAGAGAGAACTCAATATGAGACAGAGGAGATGGATGGAATTTTTGAAAGATTATGATTACGTGTTGAAATATCATCCGGGTAAGGCCAATGTGGTGGCAAACGACCTGAGTAGAAAATCCATCCATGTAGCCCATATGATGATTAGGGAGCAGGAGCTCCTAGAGAAGTTCAGAGAGTTGAACCTCTCGTGTCAGGTGGTATCGGGTAGATTGTATCTGAGTAAAACCTGAATTGAGAATGTCTTGAGAACCTAGATCTTAGATGCCCAGAGAGAGGATGAGTTCCTGAAACGGATCAGGAATGAGATCACCCAAGGTAAGACCTCAGATTTCAAGTTGTCTGAGGATGGCATGATAGTATACCGAGAGAGAATCTGTGTGCCTAGTCAGAATGAGTTGAGAGAAAACATTCTAGAAGAGGCGCATAAGAGTAAGTATACTAGCCACCCAGGTGCCACCAAGATGTATCAGGATGTGAAAGGAATTTTCTGGTGGCCAGGGATGAAAAGTGATGTGATAGAGTATGTGGCTAGATGCCTAGTGTGTCAGAGGATAAAGATTGAACATCAGAAACCGGCTGGGTTGTTGCAACCTCTAGATATCCCTGAGTGGAAGTGGGATAGTATAGCCATGGATTTTGTCATGGGGTTACCCAGGACATCCTCTGGACACGATGCTATATGGGTAGTTGTGGATAGACTGATGAAGTCTGCACACTTTTTAGCTATTAAGGCTACTTATATACTGGATAGATTGGCCCAATTGTATATCAGAGAGATAGTGCGACTTTATAGAGTACCCAATAGCATAGTTTGGATAGAGACCCCAGGTTCACGTCGAACTTTTGGAGGTCATTGCAACATGCCTTAGGGACCAGATTGCGGTTTAGTACTGCATATCACCCCCAGACAGATGGTCAGACTGAAAGGACCATCCAGACATTGGAAGATATGTAGAGGGCATGTGTGCTAGAAATGAAGGGGAACTGGGATATGTATTTACCGTTAGCAGAGTTTGCTTATAACAACAGTTACCATTCCAGTATTCAAATGGCCCCTTATGAGGCTTTGTATGGGAGAAAGTGCAGATCCCCTCTGTGTTGGGTTGAGTTAGGTGAGAGGAGCATGATAAGACCTGAGATTGTGGACCAGACCACCCGACAGATAGAATTGATTAGAAAGAGGCTCCTCACGGCCCAGAGTAGGCAGAAAAGCTATGCTGATAAGCGTAGGAGGCCGTTAGAGTTTAAGGTTGGAGACCATGTGTTCATTCGAATATCTCCAATGACGGGAGTAGGTCGGTCAATGAGGGTAAGGAAGCTCAGTCCTAGGTACATTGGTCCGTTTGAAATCCTTGAGAAAATTGGACTCGTGGCTTACCGAATAGCCTTGCCTCCTAACCTAGCCTAAATACACAGTGTTTTTCATGTCTCCCAGTTGAAAAAGTATTTACCAGATTCCTCACATGTCATAGAATATGAGCATGTACAATTGTAGGAAGATCTTTCCTATGTAGTGAAACCGGAGAGAATTGTGGATGCTAAGCTGAAACAGCTGAGAAGCAAGAGCATTCCTCTGGTGAAAGTGATCTGAAGAGGTCTGACATCTGAGGAAGCAACTTGGGAATTGGCAGATGAGATGAGGCAGAAATATCCAAAATTATTCCCTTGAGGTAAGTTTTTAAATTTCGAGGACGAAATTTCTTTTAAGAGGGGTAGAAATGTAACAACCGAGAAAAAAGAAAAGAAAAGGGAAAAGAAAGGAAGTGAAAGCTGAAAATTTTCGGAATCCAGAATTTCTGCAAAGTCCTCTCGCAATAGCGAGAAACGGTCTCGCTACAGCGAGAGAGCTAGTTCGCAACAACGAAGGCGATTCTAGCTATAGCGAGTGCTGGCAGCAGTTTATATAGAAACCAGGGAATTGCTCGCTGTAGCGTGCGCCGTAGCGAAAGTGAAGTCTGGAACTGACGCGATTTCGCCATAGCGAATGGTAAATCTCGCCATAGCGAAGGGAACTGACCCGATCTCGCCGTAGCGAAGGCTACACCTCGCCATAGCGAAGCCAGATTACACGAGCTCGCTATAGCGAAGGTTAGTTTTCGCCGTAGCGAGAGTCAGTCCGGAAGAGAGTAAATAGCGAGAATCAGACTTCATTAAACGCCCAAACTCATTTCTTCTCTCATATCTGCCCTAAGCTTCGACCCAAAGAGAGAAAAGAGGCGTGGAGAGTGTGAGAGATCAAGAGAAGGAGGAAGATCAAGGGAAAGGTAAGGTAACTTCTCCCATTTCTCTTTAGAACTCTGATCCCCTCCCTTTGCCCTCTCTTTCTGTGGTTTTAATTGTGAAAATGGATGGATTTTGGGCATGGGTCAGAAGAGGGAAAGTGGAAAACTCTTTTGAATCCTTGAGTTCTCTTTGAAAATGAGGTTTTCCACTACCATGGGAGCTTGAGAGAGAGAAAGGGGTAATGGCATTCTAGAGAGAGAACCCTAGGTTGTGTGTGATAGAGGGTTGCTCTAAATTAAATTACAAGAGAGTAATTGCATGCTTTTGGTGTGTCTAGGCTCAAGTGAAACACTTACATCAAGGTGTGTTTGTGAACCTAAGGAGGGAAAGGAGACATTGAAAGGAAAAGCTTGTGTTGACTTTGGCTCCAAAGGTAGCTCTCTCTTTCACTCTTTCTTGTTGCATTCTTGGATATGATAGTCATCGTATGATCATGTATATGCTTGTTGTATGGAATATGCCATATGTTATTGCTTTGATGCATTGATGCCAATATGCTTGTGTGTTGAAATATGAGAATTGCTCGGGTGCGGTAGTGTCGAAAGTCCCTTGAGATGGGTGAGGTGAAGCCGAAAGTCCCCTGAGATAGGTGAGACAAGGCCAAAAGTCTCAAACGAGTGAGGCCAAGTCAAAAGTCCTTAAACTGGGGTGAGGCCATCCAAAAGTCCCTAGACTCGGGTGAGGCTAGACCAAAAGTCCCTGGAGCTCATTTTTGGCATTGTTGTGAATTCCATAGCATGTACGCTATGTGTTGGATGTTTGAGAATAGCTAAATGCTTATTCACATGCTTTGACTTGTTATATGCCTTGATTACTTGCTGGATTGAGTGCTTGAGCTACTGAGATTCCCTGAATCTCACCCCTTTCCCCTCCCAACTAATATGCTAGGTGGAGCTCAAGGAGAACCGAGCACACACCAAGGAGCCTAGGAGCATGCGTAGCTAGTTATGAGTTTATGTTTTGATATTTTGATGTATATATGATGTAAAGTGGTGCCAAATGAAGATGTGCCCACTATTTTTGAGATGTAAAGTTTGTAACACGTGTAGAAATATGAAAGGATGATGTATGAACTATGTTATTAGCCAAGGTAATGGAAATGAGGGTTTTACCCCTTTTGTTACATGTATGGAATAGTGCATATTTGGCCGTAGCATAGCGAGATTTGGATGTATGATGATTTGAATCATATGGACATGTTAGATATACTAGTTTTATACTTTTAAACTTGTCCACGTGGAGTGAGAATGTGAGAGAGGCTATTTGGACCCGTTTTGGACCTATGGGGTGCCAAAATCGGTATTTTTGTGAGCTCCGTCAAAGTATGACCGGATGAGCTCCGTTTGCCATGAAATTTGGCATGCCTCTAGAGTTTGTAGAAAGCTTCTTGAGAAGCTAAAGTGGGTAATATTCGGAGGATTATAGAATATTTGGAGAATTTTTGAATTTGGGAGAATTTAATGGATTGGTCATGTACTGTTCATCTAAACCAGAAAATGAAATCTGTGACACTTTTAGACCAAATGGATTCCAAATGTGGTGAAATTTTATACACATAAACTAGAAAACCACAGTGACTTTGAGGAACTAGAATCACCCAAATCGGAGGTCTGTAGAGAGAGATTGGACCGTCTGAAGTTCTGTATCAGCATCAGGGAGCTTACCTGACCCCCATCACTGTTCCATTAGTTTTCGGGATGCAGGAGCTACTGAACTGATCGGGACTTATTTTTCTCGTCTAGTAGACATCTGTATCTTTCCGAATTGGTATAATGTGCCCCGATTGGATTTTTGTGGATTTAGTTATAAATTTTCGAAAGTCATGACAGAAAGCTGCACCAGAAACAGTGACAGCTGGACCTTCCTCCCATTTTTGATGTCAAACTTAGTCTAAATGCTGAGATTTTAATTGGGAATGATTTTTTGTGTAAATTTAACACTTAGAGCTTTCTAGAAAGCTAAAGTTTGCTGCATTCCTATTTTTCTACAATTTCTTATGATTTTCCAAACTTAGAGCCAAAATATGACTTTTGGGCCCAAGTGAAAAAGTGTAATTTTTATGGTTTTCGGCTCTATACCCGTGGCCTATGGTTTGTTTCATGCTATGTATGAATTGTATATACGGAGTTTGAGTTGAGGATGCTTGAGATGGGTTCACAGGACCCACGGGGTGAAAGATGAGTATATGAAACCCCGGTTCATAGCATGCAAATGCCACGGAAGAGTATCGATTCTTTGGAAATCACATATAACCGAGCCTATTGAGAGGCTAGGTAGCGGTAGTAGATTGAGGTGTCACAATAAACATCGAGAATGATCCCATAAAATTTTCACAAAAAATTAGTGGTATAAATTCCAAATTATGGCATGATGCTATAATAGATGAGATAGAATCCATGGCAAATAGCAGTGTTTGGGACCTTATATAGTTGTCTAGTTGGGCCTAAAACATTTGTTGTAAGTAGGTCTTTAAGGCCAAGAGAGATTTACTAGGTAACATTGAGTGTTATAGGACTTGATTAATTACCAAGGGTTTCACTCAAAAGGAGAGAATTAATTATATAGAGACATTCTCACTTTTATTCAAAAAGAATTCCTTTTGTATCTTCTTGACTTTAATTGCTCATTTTGACTTAGAATAACAACAATGAATATGAAAACAACCTTCCTCAATTGTGATCATGAGGAAGAGGTGTACATGAAATAACATGAGAGAATCATCAAATGCTAAGGAGAATTTAGTACGAAAGATTAAGAAGTCCATTTTTGGACTTAAACAAGCCTTATGACAATGGTACTTGAAAAACCATAGTGTGGTCACATTTTTGGATTTCGTTGAATAACATCATTGATCAATGTTTATACCACAAGGTTAATGGGAGTGAAGTCACATATTTGGATGACATATTGTTTATATCTAGTGACTTTGAGGTTGTTACATAAGTAAATAGCTATTATTCAAGAACTATGATATGAAAGATATGGGTGAAGTATCATATGTTATAAATATAAAGATCCAAAGAAGAGACAAATCTTAAGGTATCTTAGAACTATTATAAGAAACCTTTATTAATTAAGTACTTGAATATTTTTTGATAAAAAGTAGTTTTACAAAATGTGACGCTTGTTATGAAAATGGATAAATTTAGCTTGTTACTATGTTTTGAATATGATCTTGAAAGAGAATAGAGAATGTTCCTTCTATTCTAATAGTTAAAACCTTAATGTTTGTCTAGACGTGCACAAGGTTAAACCTAGTTTTTGCTAAAGGAATGTTAGATAAAAACCAAAGCCATCCTTGGATCATTAAAAGGGTTGCAAAGACTGTTATGAAATACATTTAAGGTACATTAAGTTTCATGCTTACATTTAGGAGAATCAACAATTTAGAAGATATTAGTTATACATATTCAAACTTTGCAAGATGTATTGACTCTCAAAAGATCAACATTACGACACATCTTTATGCTTATTGAAAGAGCCATATCATGGAGGAGTATAAAAATACTAAGTAGTCGTTGATTGCTACTTCTATCATAAAAGGTTAAATTTATATCTTATTTTTTAGGTAAATTCACAAGGTAATTTGATTTAAGAGTTTCATTACTGAGCCTAAAATTGTAGATTCATTTTGAGCTCATTAAAAGGTACTATGAATACGTAAAGATAAGTGATCATAGAATATGTAAGGAATGGAAATCCTTTAATTGATAGCATGCATTTTAAAGAATTTAAGGATCATGTGCCTTGGATGAGTTTTAGATCATGTTTGATTTAATTGAGATATATAAAGTGATAAAAATTCAAATTATGGTTTGTTATTTCTCTTTTGGGTATGTACATTCCATGAGATTAACAAGCATTTGAGTTAGAACCTGCATAAATATTTGAGATTTATTTATAAAGTTCAATATTGTATAAAGCTAAAGATATATTACAAATAATACATGAAAGGTAATACTTATTCATTTAAAAAAGTTGCTATTATGATTCTTGTATATATATTTAATTTACTAACAACATGTTATCTAGCAAACTATATTCAAACCAAGTGAAAAAATGTTAGAATATTATTTTAAATTTAATTAATATAGTGGAATATTCTAAATAAGGATAAATTAGGATATTTCATAGCCTATTGATATATTAGGATATTTTAAATAATTAAGCTACCCTATATTCTTGTTGCATTTTAAATTTAAAATATATTCTGATTAGTAGTCCTTATTTTAAAAGATAGTTTTATGAAATACATTTTAATTTATTAGTGGGGATATTTAGTTGTTCTATAAATTGACATTCTTTGATAGGAGGATGATCAATCCAATCAACTAAAATTTAAAAGGGTTTTTAGTAAAGAGTAATTTCCTTGATAAGAAACCATCATTCTAATAATTATATCTATTGGAAAACTACCTCTGATTAATAACTTTTTCCTTATTGTTTTCTAATGTCTTAATTCATAGATATGAAAGCCCAATTTGTTGAAAGGTGTTTGCACTCAAATAAATAATATGAATAAAGGTATTATTGTCTTATTGTAACATATGATTTTTTGTAAAAATAACGAAATTAGTTAGTTTGAAAAGTAAGTCTCCTGACATGAATGAGTTGAGGCCAAATAAAATTAAAATAAATTTTTAAATAATAAAAATAATTATCTAAGATCTAAAATGTCCAAAAACCAGAGTCAAAATAGTTTAATAAAATTGCTGAAAGCATAATAGCATTTTTGTAAATATGAGCATTTTTTTGAAAACTCACAAGTGAGATTTTTAAATGGAAAAATTAAGCTGCCTGGGTTCTGCCCTAAAAACCATAGGAACCTCTAGACTGGCTCAAACCTTCTCTGGTGTATGCTTTTGAACGTCAGTTGATCTAAACTTTAACCCTTTTGTTTGGGAAGGTTTTTAATTCAATTTGAGTGATTCCGAAGGCATTTTATAAGTTTGAGGACCTAAATTTTATGACGGAAAAGAAGGTTCTCAAAAAGGAGTTAAAATGAATTTAAAATAAAATAGCCAAACAAAGGGACATGAATGGAATTATTAAAGAATAAAGTTAAAAAGCCTTTTGGTTTATAAAGGGTGTCCCATTCTTCTTCCTTTTAATGAACTCACTTTCTACCCAAATTAGAGGAGAGAGCTCAGCCAAGAATAACACATAAGAGGAAGGGAAGAAGAAGAAGCAAGAAGCAAGAAAAAGGTAAGATAACCATGGAATTTTATACTTCTTCCTTTGTTAATCTTATTCTCCTCCCTTCTCTCTTTCTTTGTATGGCTTCCATGAATGATGTAGGGTTGTTTTGGGTCTGGTTCAGAGGGAGGAGGTTAGAGTTTCAAGGAGAAGCCTATACCAAGTGAAAGGGCTCTTGAAGAAGCTAAGGAATCAAGGTAAGTCTTATAGATTTTCTTGCTTTCTCTTCTTTATTGCTCGTGTGTTGTTCGTCCACTTTGAGAGCTTATAGAAGGGAGTAGTTTCTGACCAAAAGCAAGTAAGGAATCTAAGTCTTAGAGTATGGGAAGCTAGTAAATACAATAAAATCTAAAGAAAAACCATTAGAATTTAAGAATGGGAACCTAGGGATTTTTAGACATATGGAAAATTTTGATTGCTTCCAAGGATGTTTTAACTTATGTGAGAGTTTAATTGAGTTCTTAAGACATCTAGAAAGCCACCTAAGTACCATTCTTTTCAAGGAAAATTGAAAAACTCCATAGGCTCCAAACCTTGTCTATGTTTCAGTCAAGCTTGGAGCACGTAACTAGGGAGTGTTTAAAATTTTTTATATTAGGACTATATATGATAAAAAAACATCAAGGGAAGCCTTGGGAAAAATTTAGAAGCCTTAAATTGAGAGATGGAGGTATAAGTTCCATAATATGACATAAAGAAGTAACATATAGATAAGCTCTTTAAAATGATTATGTGATGGTTTCAAGGAGTCTAAATGGAGTTAAGAGTCATAGATTGAAGGAGAAAATAAAGCCAAAATTATGAATTCCCATAGTTGCTTCATTACGTCTTTTATAGAACTATTATGTAGTCATAAAATAAAGTAAGCTTCCTTAGAGTGTGTGTGGTGCTAGACGTGTTTCAAAAATATAATTGGATCCTATTTGATGTGTCTAGGCCAAAGGAATCAAGTTTCATCCACGTTGTAAGTGTGTGACCAAAAGAGGAGAAGAGTAATCAAATAAAAAGCTTGTGTTTTACATCCAATGTAGCTCTCTAACCTTTCTCTCAAGTATTTTTAGTTATTTTGTTGTCTTTGGATATATGTGTATGTATGTTTATATCATGAGAAATGTTTCTAACTATTTCATACATGTCATGGTACCATAATGTTCCTAAAATATGTTTTATAAATATGTTTTAACTTGAATAGGTATGGTGAAGCCAAAAGTTCCATAGCAAAGATGAGGATGAGCCAAAAGTTCTTAGAATTGGGTGAGACAAAGCCAAAAGTTTTAAAAAGTGTAAGGCTTAGTCAAAGTCCTTTGAAAATGGGTGAGAAAAGTCCAAAAGTCCTAAGGAAAAGGGATAAGGTTAAACCAGTGCCCTTGAGAGCTAATGTATGATATGTATAAGTTTCTTGAATATGAAAATTGTTTTATGTATGATTACTAGTAGCTTAATCTTCATGCATGCATTCTTTAACTTGAAAATTTGTCCATTATGTATGTTTAAAAGGGTTAAGAGCTATTGGGATTCTTAGAATCTCACTCTTCTCTCTCCAATGTCTAACCATATCTAGACAAGCCAAATGGGCCAAGAAATAAAGGCCATCAACCTTGAAGACCAAGACTTTGACAAAGATTTTGTTATGTAGCCATTTTGTAGATATATTAATGTCAAATGATGTAACTATGGGATGCATATATGTTGTAGACACTTGAGCACACTTAAATGTATGTGAATATGATGTATGTAATGATTTTGGGATCATATGAATGAGTATGTATGATTTTGCCACCAAGGAGCCCATATGTGATGTGTGTATCCTTGTGTATGGTAGTATAGTAAGAATGAGCTCCATGATGTTTTAAACTAAATGGCATGTCTCTCTAGGCTGTGAATGTGGTTTTGGACGTGCCCAAGTGGCCAAGGATAATGAAGAAAGCAATTTGGCACCTTAAGAACCCTTTTAAACCTTAAAAAGTGACCAAATTGTGTGTTAAACCGAAGTCTGACCAAATGAATAATTTTTTGTATAAAATTTGACAAAAAAGTAGGCCTCATCTAGAGCTTTTCACAAAGTCAAATAATACCCAATTTGGAGCTCTAGAGAATTTATTATGATTTTTCAAAGTTACGAAAATTATGTAAAATTGTAAGGTGCACTGCTTATATGGTCAGATTTTATTTCTACATCTCTCATATACCAAATGGTATCTAATAACTATGAAATTTTATAGACATAAACTAAACACCATAAGCTTTCCATAGCCACCAAGATCATCCCATTTGGAGTTCAATAGAGGGAGAACCAAAATTTTAAAATTTCATAATAGTACTAATAATGCAGCCTAACCTCTGGTATTGTTCTATCAATTTTTGTAAGTTAAATTCTTTTGTTTTGGTCTAAATCTATTTTTACTTATGGTTTTCTTAATTTCAATTTTTCTAAAATTAGGTATGAATTTCTAAACTTCACACTAGAAAGCTGTAGTAGAAACCTGAAAGCAACTCTTCCTTTTTCTAATGTATGGCTTCCAATCCAAGATATATGTGATGTTTTATGATATTTATGACTTGTATGGATGGATTATAGGTAGAGAATGATATTGAAGAGTTTACGGGGTCTATGGAGCAAAAGATGAATTTTTGAAGTCTTACGTAACGCGATAAAAATGCAATTAAATATATTGCTTTTCTTGCAAAATGAATGAAGCTCTATAAGTAAAACCTTGGCAAAGTAATGGAAAGACTAAAGAGGCTAGGTATTACACTTATTGTTGCTTCTACTTAATAATAATTCTATAAGTATACTTGCTTGATTTATACTTGCACGTTGAACTCATTGAATCCACACATATATATTTTTATTATTATTTGACATTTTAACTTGAATTCGTTAAACCTATGCATGTATTTTCTTTTTCCTCTCTTCCTTTATTTTTTTTTTCATTTCTTTCTCTTTTTTCTTTTTTCTCCCTACCTTCGTCTTCTTTTCCATGTCCCCTTCACTTTTTCGTCCTTTTTTTTAAAATTGCTTTTAGCTTCAGTAAAATTTTACACAATGCTTCTTTTCTTTCCTCCATAGCCTATTGCTCGATGTTTCTTCTATTTTTTCATCTACATTTAATTTATACTTATCTTTGATACATTTTTGTAAATAGTAAGCAAAATATAATTAGGTTCAAGTGTTTAAATAATTGTCTTTAAAAATATTGTAAAATTTTTTGGAATATTGTTAGAATAGTATTTGTAGTGCTTTGTAGATTTAGATTCTAGCAAAATTAACACTCATAAATTTTTATGCATTATCATATAAACTTTTTTTCCTCTTGAAAATATTTTTCTAAGCTGTTCATTCAACTACTATGATGTTGTTGAGTTATTGTGTATTTTTTTCATTGTATCCTTATTATGTATTATATAACTATTGAGTAGATATGTTCTCATTTGTATTTAGATATGTAACGAAGTTGTCGATATTAATATAAAGAGTAATTTTTATTATATTGCTAATTTAAATTCAAATTTATTTTTTAATTTAAGAGGGACAAAATTAGAATATTATTAGTGAATTAATCTTATATAGTGTAATTCAAAAGCTTAAAAAAAATATATTTTATTTAAAAAGTATACTATAAAAGCATAAACTTTTTTAAATAAGATATAAAAAAATTTTTAAAACAAAATTTTTTACCTACAATAATTCAACATCCTGACTCCGCCACTATGTACTTGCCAATGGAATCAACACCACGCTCGTTGCATATTGCTTCCCAAAACCTAGAGCTTAGGTTGCCGTCAAGGATTTGGATTCTTGAAAGGCCAGAGAATCGGGGAGATGCTAGGGATTTTCTTTTCCATTTTTTTTTTTATACCGTAAAATGGGAAGCAGAAAAGTTATCATTGATCTCACGAAATAAGTTGAAAGTGGCAACAATATTTAGGTCGGCATTGAAAGTGATTTTTACCAAATTTTTTGTTTGGAAGACTAGATATTTATAATTAGGATAACAGGTTTCAACGATGATTAAAATATATCACTACTCAAAATTTTATTTTTAGAATTCGCCGCTAAAAATATATGATACTAACATTTCGTGGCCACTAATGAAAGTCACTAGCAACAAAATTCTACTTCCAGTGGTAGAAGATCATATTCCCTGCAGTGAATGTTATTGTAGATCTTATTTCTTGTAGTGAATGTTATATGGTACATGGTGCAATATAACTAGTATCACTAGTTAAAGTACAATTAATCTAGAGAAAATTATATCTGCAACTATTTACGGTTAATTATTAAAGCTATTCTTCCAACCTAATTCTAAATTTCTTTCAAATAAATTAGTTTGATTATATGGAAGATTTTGTAGAGGAGTTATTATGAACGAAATATATAGTTAGAACTTGTGTCCAGCATAGTGATAAAAACGAAGGCCGAATAACCGAGGCATGATAATTTTAGAGAGGGCAAAAGTTGCAGATTTTGATAATGCGAGAAAATTGGGGAGCGAGTCTCTGGTTTGTAAACTCCGAAACTTGATTAATTTGCAGGGAAAATTTATAGAGTTTGAGCTCTTTAGAACTTAAACTTTTAATTATTGAATCGTCGATCGATTTATATTAAAAATTATTTTATTATCTTATATAAATTTTAAAATTAGTTTAAGAAATAGAAAACCAAAAAATTCTATACAGCTCAAACTCTTCATAATTTGCATGACCCAAATGCATTTATCATATCATCATTATTGGGTTCGGAGGGCCACGCATATAATTATGGCTCAACCCCAATCAGATTTTTATTCACTTGTTGCATCCGCCGTGGATTAGGCTCCATATTTATTAATTTAATGAATAGATAGTTTTTCTTTTTCTTTTAAAGATGCATAAATTAAAATGTAATATTTCACATTTTTTTTAATTTGTATGAGATAATGTTTTATGTTTTGTATAACAATCAACAACATGGCATATCATATCAGATTATGAAAAGTAATTATTCAATAAGAAATTAATGACTCATTGAATGAGAGCAAGGGTGAAATTGTTTACTGTAGTATGTTAAAGTGAGTAGTTTACGTGACACGGACTTCATTTTTTAAAAATGAAATTAAAAAAAAAAGTGTTCGATCTTCTCTGTCCTTTTTTATTCTTTACTTCCAAAATTTTGAGATCTCTTTCTTAAAAAAAATTAATTATTTATTAAGATGCGTTTACCTAGGCCCTAGACTGTAAAATTATGAAAATATTGTGGTTCGTGTTGTCGTCGGTGGAATTGAAGGAACAATACAGATATTCCGCTTAAATTCTGTAATGCGCCAGTTAATCTTTTAGAAGCGCCGAAAATGGCTTCTTAATTCATAAGAAAATAATATAAAGTATGCTTTACTTATATTTCAATCAAATTTTTTTAGTCTTTTGAGCTTATTATTTCAATCAGCTAATGTATGAAACTCTGAGCTTAATTCCAACTTCAGAACATTGTGAAAATACTCAAAATATAAATAAAATAAACATTCAACAATAAAAGCGTTTACCAATTTTAATATTCACAATATTTTTTTTTTTAAATTCGGATGTAGAATACTCCAAAAGGTTGTCAAATGGTAATTTGAATAAAATCACACACTTTAAACTATCAAAATAGATTGATTTTGGACCAAAATTCACAGTAAATATATAATTTGGCCTTTGTTTTATATCAATGAACTTTAGTATTGGATGTTTCTATTATGGAAATTGCCATGAATCTTCAGCTTGGGAGCAATATAAATTCTAGTTTGGGTATAGAAAATGGCATCATTTGGTCCTTGTAGACGGGCTATTCTCGTGGTTAGATGTATATATGTCAAATGGAGAAAATTTGTAGATGGCCAAGAAATAAATAAATAGGGAAAAGTCGTCTTTTAGTCTTTAGACGTACTAGGGGTGGGTGCCTGTATAACACGGGACTGAAGAATCTGCGCGTCAATCAACCTCAATTTTTTTGAAATATAATTTATTAACTGTTTATGAATACTAAAAGATATTTATAGTTTTTATATATATAATAGATTATTATTAAATTTTGTGATTAGTGGAGTTAATATTGTTCGTATGCTTATAGAGACAATATATTTCTGATAGTATTCTGTGAGATTTTTATTTGTTTCTAAATAATTTTAAAATGATGTCTCATGCAATTAGCAAAAAAAAAAAAAAATCACAGAAGAAAAAAAGGAGAAATTTAGTTTTATCTCCTACATTAAAGTTTAATTGCAAAATTGATATATAAAATTTAAAACATGGTAAAATATCTCCTTGAACTTCAAAAGTAACAAAGCATCCCATTAAAGCAGTGTTTAGCATTTGGTTTGTATTTTTAATGTGTTTTATTACATTTTTAAAGTTTAGGGGCTAATTTTGTGCTATAGAACTTAGTTGAAAGAGTGAAATGTAGTTTCTCCCATAAAACATATTCTCTCATCCAATAGTGATTAGAAGTCTACACAACATAGATTCCTATCAAAAAGCTTAGTGAAGATGAAATTTGAAGAAGAAAATAGAGAAGTCATAGAAACCAAGTAATAGTGAATGATAAGGAAATTTTAGGACAGTGGCCAACATAGATATATATCAAGATTTAATTTATAATACTATAGAAATAAGTATGACATTACCCAAAAAAAGGTTTTGAGATGGACATTTCAATAACACTTTTAAATTTTTTTTGCTATTAAACTACCCTTGTCTATGTATTATAGTGAGCACCACGTAAGTAATCACGCATAAAGTTAAATAGAAGAAAATATATGAGCCTTCGAGTCCATCAGAAACATCGTGCTTTCTTTAACCCTAAAAAGCAATTGGAGCAAAATCGTTATTTACATTATTGTTGATTTGCAACTAGCTAGAAAGGGTAATGCCCTCAATTTCTTTCGTTTTTTTAATTGTAGAGCACTTACAAAGAAGTTACCATTTATAGGTGTCTTGAAAAGAGAAAGAGATAAGATAGGCTCCATCTCTCATATATCCTTTTTGATTCTATAAAATTATTCCTTACACGAGGAAATATCCGAACTCTCAGACGGAAGAAGCACGCCAAGGACCGACTTAAAGTTTGCGTGTGGAAAAGGTGTTTTAGCGAAGACAGGGACAGACAAACCCTAAATTAATATTTATAAGTCCACATGTCCCATCCATGAATTCAAAACGATAAGGAAGAAATGAACAAGGGCTGAGAATTTATCGTTCCTTCTTGTCCGAATGAAACTGGCTTTTTAACAATGAACAACAATAAACAACAAGATCCTGGTAGATTTTTAATCAAACGGACAAACCCTAACAACCATAAGGAAAGAAGCCGTGAAAAACGTTTACGTCTATGTAGGGTTAATGTTAAGAGCTTGTAGTAGCTATCTATCAACCTATGGTTAGCGTTTCTCTCGGGTGGCTCAAAAGGAACTTTATTATATAATAATATATCTCCAAACTCATGAGTGTTAATGTTATGATTTTGGAAATATAAATTCTCTAATAATATAATCAACTATTAAATACATAAAATAATATTTTATTAAATAATTATTTAAATATTAATTTATTTAATAATAAATAGTTTTTAAAGAACTAATTTAATTTTTATATAATTAATGGATATAATTATAATAATAAATTTATTAAAATTAATAAAATATTATTTTATATTTAATAATTAATTATGTCATAATCTGAAACATGTATCGTGAGAAACATAGAATCATTGTTTTTTTTTTTGGACCTGAATAAAACTGACCTGTTCATAAGGAAATAATAAACAAACACGGAGAATTTTTTAGTATGAGACGTACAAATCTTGGTCCTGTTTTTAAAAATTAATAACATATAAACAATTAAATACATATTCGCATATTTTTTAATAAGATTAATTTAAACATATATATATTGATTATTAATTAATTTCATTTATTAATTTTTTAAAATCAAACTTATTTAAAAATTTCTCACTTATTAATATATGGTCCACATCTTTAATTGGCGTGGGAGTTAGAGAATTTTTCGGAAATGGATCCTCACCTTTAAATTCCCCTCCATTATTTTTTTCATGAAATCTGAATCATTGAAATTTTAATCTGGATAATTCAAATTTAAAATTTACTTTTTAAGGGTTAAATTTTATTTTTATTAAAAGTCACGGTTAAAAAATTATTTTTATTTTATATTTTTTTGTTTAAAATTATTTTTTTCTTAAATTTTTAAAAAATGTTTAAATTAATTTGAATAGTTCAAGAGAATAACGGAGAGAACGATGGAAATGATGCAAATCCGAATTTTTCCCCTCGTTGAGTCTTATATGTTGTCAGATCTCCGTGAAATTATTATTTTATGTCAGGGACAATGAATCTTCTATGTTGTCAGATTACCGTGAAATTATTATTTTATGTAGCGACTTTCTAGATTTCTGCCAGACAACTTCCACAAGTCCTGTAATTTTTCTTGAAGCTACATGCAAGAAAATTAAAAAAAAAAATTAAGTTACATTTGGAATGCAAGAAAAATAATTAAAGAAAAACATTAAAAATAATACTTATATCTCTACTTTTGAAAAAATAAATAAGTGGTAAGTATTATTTTAAGAAGTGGATAAATGATAAGTACTGTTAATTCATAATTTTAAGGATAAAATAAATATTTTTTAATTTTAAAAAAATTTTATTCTCTCAACATTAATTGTTTAGTACCAGATGTGCCTATCATAAAATTTAATTCCGCGCATGATATGCATATATTAGGGATCTCATATGCCATATTATATGACAATTAGAATAAAAGATTAGGGGAAAAAATAAAAGCTGGTCTAAAAAAAAACTTTTATTTTAGAGAGTGAAAATGAAAAACAGATAGATCAAATAAATGAAGTGTTAACAAGTTACGAGGAAACAAATGAACTGAGCCAGCGATCTTTGGATTTAAACCCTTTCATGAATGGCCCGTCCACGCCGTATTGTTAACTTCTCTGAGGGGCCATCTGAAACCAAAAGGCGAAGCACAGCTCTCAATGATATTTTAATTTAGCTCAGAATATCACATGAGCTGTGGTGTACTTGTCAGATCAGACATTATTGTTGACTTGAAAATTGAAACTAGCTAGAATTGGTCCTCAAATGGCCACGGAATCTTTTTTATTTCACTTATTATTTTTGAAAAAAAATTTAAAAAAATACTGAAATGGATGTCCTATTGCGCAAAACAGAACAGTAACAAATCCCTTAATAATTTAATAAATGAAAAACCCAGAAATACTTGTGTGCATATGCAAGCGCAGAAAGTAGATTATTATTGTTGCTGTTGTTTTAAATTATCTATAATATTCCGTTTGAATAGGATGCTTTGGAAAGAAAACAAAGGATCTGAACGAGAGATCGATAAGCAAACTTCTACTTTCCATTCTGAATTTTCCAAGAAAGCAATTAAGGGAAATTTGACAAAATGGGAGTAAGTTGATACATCTCTTTCCTGTGGAATAACACATTGTTTGAAGGAACGGCTGCTGATATTTAGACTGTTTAGATTTTAAAATCTTTTATTATATTTTTAATATCAATTATCATTTCTTTTAAGTTAATAGTTGAAAAATGATTTTTATTATGAATTTGGTTTTCTTTTAAATAAAAAATACTAAAGCTAAAAAAAAATAGGACATCCAAATCAAATTTAGTTAGTTTAAGATAAAAACCGCAGCTCCTATTAGTCCAAACTTTCGTGATAACACCAATTCATTAAATAAGGTGAAAGAAAACGCTCATATGCCTTTCTACTTCATTTTTTTAACGAAAAATAAAAATTTCATTCAACTTCAAAGCTAAACAAAAAATAGAATAATTGCAGAATTCTTAAATTTAATAATACGAAGTAATCTATGATTCTTTTTGTTAAACTAAAAGGTGAATAAAAACAGATCTGGATCGCCTACTTATCTTTCAAGGATAGGTGTTTTTCCAAATCTGCATCTCCAAATTAAATATGGACAATCTAAATTTAATCTTTTATTTTTTAAAATTTTAATTTTAATTATTATTATTTTAAAATATGACATTTAAAAAATTATTTTTATTTTTTATTTTTTAAAATTAATAAAAATATCAAAATATAAAATTAAAAATATCAAAGTTTGACCATTCAAATTTAATTTTAACGATTTAAATTAAAATGAGTAGGGGATGAGTAAAAAAAAAAGTAGGGGATCTGAATTCGAATAAAAACTCTATTAGTCTCTAAATTATATCTGAGATAAAAATTGGTAATTCCGTATGTCCACTTAATTAATATATCATATTCAACAACTTTTGCAGTTGTATAACATTTTTAGACCAAAGAGGCGAAAAATTACAAAAACTCTGGTCCGATAGAAATAAAAGTTCCAACTAAAGTGAGGTTATTAAAAAAAAAAAAAGTTTGATCTACCAAAAAAAGAAAATAAAAAAATGAAAATCTTTCAAATCTACTAAATGAGATAATATATCCAAAGATTTATATCTATACAAGACATATCTGAAGAGATTTATTTACTAAAAGAAAAGAAAAAAAAAATGTAATGGTTGTAGCCCCAAAAGATACAACTAATTTTGTAAAAAAAAAAAGCACTAAAAATTTTGTGAAAAAATAGAAAAAATATAAATTAAAATTTTAAATTAAAAATGTTTATATTGAAAAGTTTTAAGTTTTAAAATTATTTTAAAAAATCTTGATGCCAAAAATTTTAATTTAAAGTCTTAAATTGTAATTTTATTATATATTTCAAAATTTTGATCATAAGACATTTTAAAATAGTTTTAAAATTTACGTATTTTAATATAAATATTTTTAATTTAAAATTTAAAATTATAATTTTTCTTTTATAAAATAAGAGAACAAAAAGAGAAGACCTATACTTAAAACTCTTTTGAACACTAATTCATCAAATAAAGTGAAAGAAAGCACCCATATTCCCTTCCTTTTTTCTATCTACCTTTCTTTAACTAAATCATTGCTCTTCCTCCTCTTATTAGAGCAAAATGTAGGGTTTTGATCGAATCTCCAAACTTTGGATATGTACCCAAAACGTAAACAAGGACAGATCACAGGCAAGTAATATATGTATCAATCAGTGGAACCCACAGTATTTGTTGTGCAGAAGTGTATAATAGAAGATGTTATGCATTCTATACTTGAAGGTTGACGCGTTTTATTTTTTGGGTGTGAACCTTCAATTTTTTTAACACCTCTCTTGCTATGTGCGGCAGAGGATGTGGTTTGCAATCAATGATTTTTACATTCTATTCTCTTTGTGAATTTCCCCAGATTTTTGGTGGGCGGTGCAGAATACATGCTAGAATTCGGACAGAGACTTCAATTAATATCAGACTTGTGCATTATCCATATATATATATATATATATATTTATATATAGACACACACACACACACATATACATATACCGACATATATATAATTCTCCCCGGAAATTTACAAGCAATTAAACTGATAGCTTCCAAGGTTAGACCCACAAATTTCTACGACATTCTGATTTTGACAGTAGAGTAGTTGGTTCAATAATTGAAATTATTAATTCATTTTCTAACTTAAGCACTCATGGCAGGACGACAGGATGCATGGAGACTTTTAATAGAGAAATTCTTGGTAAAATCAGCCTATTTGTTTATCTACTATTGATTCGGTTTATCAGTTTTTTTTTTCCGACAGAGTTTATTTATAAATTTTTCGTATATAATATATGTGTGTGTGTCAAAAATAAATTCTATTAAACAAAATATTAACATATTTATTATTTGTTTATTAATTTCATGTGTTTAAGAATTTCAGAGTTACACACACACCCTTTTCTGTGGACAGGCTTGGCAGATATCTTTCTGTCTTTCTCGAAGTTATAACTCTACATCCAATTAACTTTGTAATACCGAAGCTTAGCACTGCCGCGTGTTCTTTTCGCCATATATTCTATGGTGTTAATCAAATAGAGAATCTGTTGTCTGAATTAGAGGACACATAGCATCAATTTATTTATAAATACAGAAAGCAGATGAATAGGCTTTGAGAATAGGGATTCCCATCCTCACTTTGGAACCTGGAAGAAATGAAAGACAATGAAAGAAAAATGCCATTGAGCTCTGCTGAGAGAATGTAACAAAGGGCGAGTTCAGCCAGAAAAAATTTTCAGAAAATTTAGAAAATCTTTTTACAAAAAGAAAAAAAAAATCTTGAAGAATACGGAAATGAAAAGAAAAATTGAAGCTATCGCAATTGACAAAGACTGTGGCTGAAGACAAGGCAATTTCCACGAAGTTTCCTGACATGACGAAAGCTACCCAATCATCGCAATTAATGACACTGAATGGGTCTGTAATTATATATATATAAATATATATATGCTTTGGCTAACATCAGCATTGTACATTGCTATTTGCTATGCACGTCTTATTCCAAGCTGAAATGAAGGCATTAGCAAGAGTGGAATATTGGTTTAGCTTATTGCGTTTGATCTGATTTTGGTGCGCGCATTTGGTTGGTTACTTTTAGTGATGCTGGGTTATTCGGAGATAAAGCTTTCAAACAGTGGTTGTTTCTGTGGCTTTTGAAATCCATTTTCCTTTTTGGTGGCGCGTCTATTCTCAAATATAATCCACCCAAGATTACTCATCTCTTCACGACTGTGCCCCCATGTTTAGATCCTAGTCAAGGTAAGTATCTGTGAATCTTCTCCTTATTTTACTATCTATATATTTCATAATTGTGTTCAGATTAGCAATAAATTTTGTGATGTGAATTATTCCATTTTAGAAATGATATAAACAATTTATTAATATATATGATTAATATAAAAATATATTGAGTGGTGATAATATGGATGTGAAAAGAAACGAAGCCATAAAAAACAAAAAAGAAAGAAAGAGAAAGGAAGAAAACAGTGATCATTGTGGCTGCAAGATGGTTCAACAGTCCCCCGGAGGCTTTAAATGAGAACCAAGAGGCAAAGACAATATGGAAACTAGGGAAACCTAACCAAGCATAAGAATGTCAAAACAGCTTCAGCATTTCACATTATAAGGGAGAAGAAGAACTATACCCCTTTGGGAGCGAGAAGGTTCTAAAGTAGCGATGTTCAAAATTGATGTTATTAAATTTCAATTGAATCAATCCAAACTGATCTAATCAAGCATAAGAATGTGACATCGGTTCTAATTGAAGGTAACAGAGAGAGGACACGAAATAGAGAGAACACACAGAAGATCATAAAATTGAATAGAAAGCTTTTTGATTGATTCATCTAAGACTTGTTACAATGTATAAATAGATACAAGGCTACAATAGTTATAAATATCTAACATAATAGCAATTGCCTAACTAACTTGACAATTGTAGATAACAAACTTAATGCCTCTCATCATATTCCCTCAAATTGAGGGTGAGATGTTTGATGATCCTTCACCTTGGGTTTTTCTCTTAGTTGGCAAAACCTTGTACTTGGAAGGGGTTTGGTCAGTGTGTCAACAATTTGATCAACTGGGGGAATATGGCAGATGAAGATTTCTTTGTTTACTACTTTCTCTCTCACATAGAAAAGCTCTAGTTCAATGTGTTTTGTCCTGGCGTGCATGATTGATTTTATTGACATTAGTACTATAGATTCTCATAATATATTATAGGCTTCATTGGTTCAATCACATTTAGTTTAGACCAAAGTGATTGAATCCAAGTACGATTAGCAACTACACTAGCTAGACTTCTATGTTCTGCCTCTGTAGTTGATTTGGCCACTACCTCTTGCTTTTTGGCTGTCCACAAGATTAGATTAGGTCCAAGATAGGCACAATACCCATATGTCAACCTCCTATCATCGAGATCACTTTCCCAGTCAGCATCATGAAACCCAAATGAGGCAAGCTTGAATTCCAGTTTATAAGATAGAGTAGCTTTAAGGTATCTTAAGATCCTCTTTACTGCTTTCTAGTGAGGTTCTAGTGGTTGCTGCATAAACTGAGCCACTTTGTTGATTAAGAAAGAAATTTCTAAATGAGTTATAGTAACATATTGTAATGCATCAATTACTTATTTATAGAGTTGAGGATTTGCCATTAAAACAACTTCATTTTTTGAGGGTTTTAGAGCACATATCATAAGTGAAATTATACCTTTGACTTACTACATATTTGTTTTAGTGAGGAGGTTTTTGATGTATTTGGTTTGTGATAGATGTAAGTTATTATTTTTTAGTTTATTCACTTTAATGTTGAAAAAGTAATTGAGATTCCCTGAGTCTTTGAGAGCAAATTAACCATTAAGGTTTGAGATTAGTTCTGAAATCTTCATGGAAGAGCTACCAATGATTATTATGTCATTAACATATACTAGCGCATACACTAAAACATTACTAGTGACTCTTGTGAAAAGAGAGGAATCACATTTGCATGAGAGAAAGCCAAAGTTGAGAAGTGTGAAGGCTAACTTTTTTAAATTAAACACTTGGAACTTGTTTGAGTCCATATAAGACTTCATGTAATCTACATACGAGGTTTTACTCAGAAGCTTCAAAATAAGATGGCAGTTGCATGAAAACCTTTTCTTGAATAGTTCCATTTAAAAAGGTATTTATTGATATCAAGTTGCTTCATGTGTCGTTGCTTGGATAGAATTAAGGTTAGGACAAGTTTAATAGTAGTAGGTTTAATGACAAGACTAAAAGTCTCACCAAAATAAGAACCTTGTATTTAGTGAAACACTTTAGCTACAAGTCTTACTTTAAACCATTGAACTGTCCTATTTGGGTTACGCTTAATCTTGAACACCTATTTGTAGCCAATGGGTGATTTTCTCGATGATAGGAAACTAGAGACCATATGCCATTTCTTTGTAGAGTAGAAAATTCCTCCTCTATAGCACTTTTCTAGTGCTTATTAAAGAGAGCTACTGAAACTAAATCTGGTTGTCTATTGGTAAGGTCTGACTGTAAATGAGAGACATAGGCCTTAAGTTTATAGCTACCAATTTTGAATATAATAATCATGTAGTGCTTGTTAAGGCTAGAAGTAGGCTACTACTGTTGTTGGTTGTCAAACTTGATAGTAATCATATCATTGGATTGAGTAACATTTGTGTTTGAGGATGTTTGAGCTAGAGACATATGAGATTGAGTTACTTCACTTGTGGTAATAGAACTTGAAGAAACATAGGTATGAATAGGTACAATACTATTTGTTTTAGCATATAGATTAAGTATTGTTGGTGTATATGGGTGATAAGTTTAAGATAAGGTAGGAGGGTTATCTGAAGGGAGTTTTAAATGAGTTTGAGTTGGAGTTCTCGAGTTAGGATTGTAAATATGAGGCTAAGTTTTTGTAAGGGAAGTTGTTCTCATCAAATGTAACATTGCGAGAAATATAAATTTTTCCATAAGTTGCAAAAACATCGATAGCCTTTGTGATCTAAACTAGAACTAAAAATAGTGCACTCATTGGGTTTAAAACTGAGTTTATGTTTATTGAATGGTTTTAGTAAAGGAAAAAATAAGCATCCCAATGTTGTTAGGAATGAGTAGTTTGGTTTAAATTGAAATAATTTTTCATAAGGAAAGTTATAGTTGAGTATAGGTGTAGGAAGTCAGTTGATCAGGAAAGTAGTTGTGTGGAAGGCCTCATTCCCCAAATTTAAAAGGAAGTGAGGCATGGGCAAGCAAAGTTGAACCAATTTCAATAACATGGCTATTCTTTCTCTCTGTTGTGCCATTCTATTTTGCTATGTATGGGCAACTCATTATTCCATGTGTTTTAAAATATTGTGATAAGGCTTTGAATTCACCCTTACCATTTAATTGTATAGAATGAATTTTTAAGTTAAATTGTAATCCAAGCATGGTTTTAAAGTTGATGAATGTGTTGTACACCTCTGACTTATGTTTAGGACAATACAATCAAGTGTATTTAAAGTATGCATAAATGACCTGAACATAATAGGAAAAATCATTGGAGGATAAATTTAAGAACTAAGTAGGATGACACAATTTCTAGAGCAGCCGTCATGACTGACATTTGGGCAATGTTTCTATTATTTTGATGTTACATTTGCTATTATGGATTGTACTGAATATTAGGATTGAATCAATGATAACAGTATAAGGCTAGATGACCATTCTTGCCATATACTTGGTAGATAACTGATCACTTATGCTCCATTTAATTAGAGGATATAATGGTGAAGGGAATATAAAATATGAGGTAGATGAAATAAGAAATGAATGTTTTGCCCCTACTTTTAAAAAAGTGATTTAATGAATAGAATAATAAGTATAAGGGCATAATAGACATTACACAATTTATGTAAAGGGAATATCTTCATGATGCATCTAACCAAATGGAGCCTTAGTGAAGCATCCTCTTCTTCCTCTGCCTTACACATAATTCCCTTTTCTATAGGTGTGTTTAGGGCCATTGTTGTAGTTTCCTTTATTGCCATTATAATCTTTGAGTTGAGTGCTTGCTAAATTTGTTGTTTGAAAATTAACTTGTTCAATATTTTTCTCAATTTGTGATTCTTACGCTAGAAGAAATGCTTTAATTTTATTTACCAAATAAAGATCCAATCTAGAGGTAAATGATGTGATGAAGGCATTATATTTTTCAAGATAACCTTTAAAGATTACATCAATGTGTTTATTGGTGGATATATGGTAGCCAATTGCGATTAAAGCATCTACTACTACCATGATCTTTAGCAAATACTCACTAATCTTCATAAAGACCTTCTTGGTATTTCTTAATTAGGTCTTGTATTGTTTGATCTTCACTTGGGTGTGTGAGGCAAAGAAGGTATGAATCCGATCCCAAACTTGAAAGGCAAACCCATACCCCATTACTCGAGTTAGCATTCCCTCATTCTAAATGAAAATAGCCATAACAATAAAAGTTAGTCTTGTTAATCCCATTTAAGCCGGTGCTTATTGATCTTATTGTTTTCTTCTTCTTCTTCTTCTTGATTCTCAAATTTCACAAGAATGGCTTTTAATCTTGTTATGTAAGCTTGAAGCTTATGACCTTTGATGGCTACCAAAACCTATTATCTCTAAATAAGAAAATTCCCATCATCATGCTTGATAGATACTATATGGTTAAAGGAGATTACTTTTTGTTTTTTAACCTTTTATGAAGTAAGTGATGGGTAGAGGTTTCTTATTCTAGTTCCTTCATTAAAAAGGCTTTGATACCATGAAAGTAATAGAGAGAGGATGAGAAATAGAAAGAATAAAAAAGATAGTAGAATTGAACGGAAAGCTTTTTGATTCATTCATCATAGGCTTGGTACAATGTACATATAGATATAAGGCAACAATATTTATAACTATATAACAAAATAGCAATTTTCTAACTAACTTGACAACTATAGATAACAAACTTAACACCTCTTGTCACCAATGCTTCACTTGAAGAGTGAAGAAAAACTACCTTTATGAGCAAGAAGAAAAATATATTTAGTTGTACTTTTTTAGTTATCAGTGTTATTTTTTCAATTGCTATCTATGTAGTGTTGCTCTTAAAATACAATTACCCATGCAATTATATGTATCACATTAGTAATATAAAAGTGAGGACAAGTAGCATCCTAAAAAGATTTGTTAACCAAAGAGTGTAAGTAGTAAAATTTACAAGTAATTACAAGTATGTATAAAAGTCAATTAAGACTTGCAAAATAAGGAAACAAACAAAGTTTGGATTATTGGTTAATTCAATGAGAGAAGGAACATGTGATTATTAATCCTCTAAGTATTTTATAAAGATTTAAATTATCCTTTTTTACTTTCTTTGTTAAAATTGATATATGTTAGTTTAGGGTTCAAATTCACTTATAAGTATTTTTCTAAATCACTTATAGGCAACAAGCCTTTAATGGCATAATCTTTACTTTAGCAATATGAGACCAATAGGTATATCTATATCTCATTAGCAAAATCATCCACCTAACCTAGCAGGCTTCAATTACTCACACAACTTAACTCAAGACCTAATTCCAATATCCCTTCTTCAAGTTCAACTAGAATATTATATCATTCCAATTGGTGGCTAATCAACTAGAAAGCATGAAATAAGGAGTTGAATAAACACACACACACACACACACACACATCCCATTCATTACAAGAAAAGAGGGAAAATAAGCTCTAGTCCATAAAAAGTTTTATAATAACCTTAGATATAAGATTTTAGCCACTCATTACAAATTAAATCAATACTAAAATCAAAGCACATGATATAACAATCAATATAAAGAAAAAAGGAAAGAGTAAAGAAAACTAGAAGGGTGCAGCCTCACAATTTGATCCTTTAGATTTTAAGCCTCACCCTCCATTAAGTCTAAATCATTCTCTTGTTTTCTCCATAAAACCCAAGCTTATCCCTTGTTTTCTAAAGCATTCCAATCTCAATGAAACTCCCAAATGACCTAGAATAGCATATTTCCTTGCAAATTGGTGAAACTCCCTTAAAATCTAACAAAAACAATTGCCTAAGCACTGGTGTTTTGAAAAAAATGCAATTGGCTCTATGACTTTGGATTCCTAATCACAACGATGGTCGTTTCAATACAGAAGGGTATGCTTAAGTGCTAGCATTGCAACTTTGGATTCTAAAGTCATGGTGCTTGTAACACTATAATGTATTAGTCTTATATAACCTTCACTTAAGCTTGATTCCATGTAAGTCCAAAGAAAATGAGTAAAATCATGACATTTTATTGCATTACGTCGGGGTTCATAAGTTTATACTTTGCCCTGTGAATCCCCATAGACCCATCCATATCATTCTTTACTCATACTCCATCTATACAACTTATACATATTATAAAATAAGCCATGAACCACGGTTTGAAGCCAAAAATCAGAAAAATTGCAATTTGCTCGTGGGTCCAAAATTTAGATTTTTGGCACTAATTTTGAAAAATTATAATTAATTCTAGAAAAATAAAAATCAAGCAAATGATAGATTTCTAAAAATATCTAGATGTCAACTATAGGTTTAAAATCATTCTCAGGCCATGAAAACCCAGTTGGACCACGATTGACATTAGAAAAGCTTAAAAGGTCAAGTTGCCCAGGTTTACCATCACAAGTTACTAATATGAACTTCAAAAATTCATATCTAAATCTAAAAAAATCAAAGCCTATCAAACCATACCATTCTAGAAAGTTATGCATGCTTAAGGGAAAAAATAAGTCTAGAAAAAAAAAAAAGCAATTAGGGCCTGAAAACTTATAGAATAGTAATGGAGGTCAGGCTGCATCCCTAATACTGATCTGGAAGTGCAAAAATTTGTTTCTTCGTCTATATAAATCCAAATGAGGTGCTTTCAAGTGATGCAAAAATTTTATCATGTCTAGTTTATTCTTGTAAAATTTCATAGCCATTAGATACTATTTAACCTTCAAGTGACAAAGGCAAAGGATCTGACTATTTGCACAGTAACAATGCCAATTTGATCAAAATTTGCCAACTTTGAAAATTCACCAAAAATTTTTTAGAGCTCCAAATAATATGCACTTTAGCTTTTTAAAATGTTCTAAATGAGACTTATATGCATGTCAAATTTTAGGTCAAGAAGAGTTCATTTGGTTAGATCTTGATATAGCTCACAAATATGGTAAATTTGGCAAGTTTTAAAGCATAAACACAACATATACAAGCTTTCTAAATGGTCCAAAACTCATACCACTCAAACTCACTATGCCACATGCCATAATACACATTTAAGAATAGTCCACCAAATGGGCAAATCATACATTCTTATTGATTTGGATCTAACATTGATATATACAATATATTCACATACTTTTATATTTGCTCAAGCATCTATATCTCAAAAATATTATATACATATCCACTTTGACAATGGAATACATCAAAAACTACATTAGTGTCGAAGTGTAGCTAACTATACTCTCTTTGAGTTTCACCTAAACATGTTAAGATGGGAGAGGGAAGGGACTGAGATTCAAAGAATCTCAATAGCTCATACATTCATTCAAGGAAGCAATCAAGGCATATAAACATATCAAAGCATGTAAGTAGGCATCCAACACCATTAAGAATCATTCAACACATAATTTACATGCTATAAAAATTATATCAAAGCTAAGAATAAGTTCTAGGAACTCTTGGTCTAACCTCACCATATTTTTTAGACTTTTGGATTAGCCTTATCTTTATTCTAGGGACTTTTGACTTGGCCTTATCCATCCATGAAACTTTTGGCCTTGTTTCACCCATTCCTAGGAACTTTTGCCTCCACCTCACCTATCTCAAAGGACTTTTGGTGCCACCTCACCCTTAAAAGCAATTTTCACAACCAAAACACAATTCATAAAATATATTGGTACCAATACAATAAGGCAACATCAAAGAGCATGTCATAATATGCAAATGCACATACAAGTATACAATGACAATTACATATCTAAGAATATAAACAAGAATGAGTGAAGATCTATCTTGGCAATTAAATACAAGCTTTCCTCTTAATTATTCTCTTTATTTTTCGGCCTCACACCCACAATTAGATGGAGCTTAAGTTATTTGGCATAAACACAAGAAATAGGATCCAATCACATTTTTGAAGCAAGCCATGGCATCAAATACACATTAAAGAAGCATACTTCAATCTATGGCTTCCATTTTTGTTCCATAAAAGGCCTAATGAAGCATCTACCACAATTCAAACTCTTGGCTTCATTTTCTTCTCATATCTAGACCTCTTGGTTTCATTTAGACTCCTTGAAGTCATCACAAACTGATTCTTAAGAGTCTAAATACACTTAAAACTACATTATGGAACCTATTGACCCAATTCTCAATATATGGCTTCTAAGTTTTTCTCAAGGGTTCCTCTTATCTTCTTTCATCACATATGACTCCAAACCAAGCTTAGAATTAATTAAAACACTTCCTACCGCTCTCAAGTGTTCTAGGTTGAGCCATAGAAAGCAATTGGAATACATAAAGTTTCTAATTTTTTCTTGATGGAAGAGGCATTTGAGAGGCTTCTTAGGAGTTTTAGGAACTCAAACAAACACTCACATATGTTAGGAGATTAATGAATCAAAACCAAATTTACAAAGTGTTCAAGAATCCCTAATTGTTCTCTTTTGAAATTCACTAGCATTTCTTTCATTTTCTTTACATTTCCCAAGTACCCACACTTTAAATCAATAGTTTCTTATTTGTTCTAAGTCAAAACTTCCTCCCCCTACAAGCTCTCTCCTTGCCCGAAACATACACATAAAGAAAGCAAGAAGAGAAAAGTAAGAAAAGAGTGGAACTACTTTGAATCCAAGTTTCCTTTAAGAGCTTCTTCCTTGCCTTAGCCTTCCTTTTTGAAACTTTAAACTTTGTCCTCTAAACTAAGGCCAAAGCAGACCCAATTCATCCATCAAACCATGGAAAGGAAGAGCAGGGAGAGGAAAACAAGCTATGTAAAGTTAATTCCATGAAAATCCTTAATTTTTCTTACCTTTTTCCTTAGCTCTTTCTCCTCTTTGAATTCCTCTTATCTCTCTCTCTCTCTCTTAGGCAGAGCTTCTTTTATTTTTAGCCAGCTTAAAGTTGGTCAGAAAAAGAAGAGGGTTTTGGAATCTTTAAGAAGCAAAATTTCATTTTTTACAACCTTTTTCCAAACGAGTCTCACTATAGTGAGAAGTTCTTCTCACTACGACAAAAACTTATCAATTTCAGGTCTCGACTATTCTCACCACAACTGGCACTATTACAAGAAACTCCTTGGATTTTGTATGAGACACGAACTTGCTATAACAAACTGGCATCCTCATTGTAGTGAACTAGTACCCTTACTATAGTGAACAAGTATCCTAGCTATAGCGAGAAAACTTAGAAAAAATTCTGAAACCTTAGATGTTACAGTACTAGCCTTTTTTTTTTTTTAAAAAAAACTTAAAGTAGGTATTTTGTCACATTTTGATTTCAAGTTTATGAGGTTCAAGCTCAAAGAAACTTCAACTTAAATCTTCTTGTATTACACCTTACAAAAGTAGTCAAAATATGATCAACTCTTGTTTAATGCAAAATTAAGTCAATACATGTCATCTATTATTTCAAATTTTTAGCGAAAAGCTATAAAGTAACTATGCACATTTTTCCTGAAGTTAGACATTTTAATCTTAAAATTAGTCTATTATTTATCAATTTTTTAGTAAAAATATACAAAATAACACGAATACATAGAAGTTAACAATATAGCAATTCCTAATTAGTGAGGAAACCTTTTCCTCTATAATCCCTCACTAAATTCCCTCCTGTGCCAAATTGATTGCTAAATTTTAATCAACTACGTCATTATTTATTCAAAGGATTGCAAGGGATCATCCCTTGCTATATAGCAAGGTAATTGTGAGGGAAGTCCCTTACTGTTTAGTAGGGAGTGAATCCTTCGCTATTAAAAAAAGAAAAGAAAAGAAATTGCTTAAAAAGATATTTAAACTCCTTATCTTCTTCATCAACACTAAGAAAATTACTAAATGTTTCCAAATTTGATTAACTCTTCCTAAGTTTTGAACTAAAATAAGAGTGTATTTAATTAGGTCACACAACATAATATTGAATAGTATTTTCATTAGTATGAGTGTCTATATCATTCATGATCAAAGTGTGCATCCTAATTGAATGTGATCTCATTTTTGTTCAAAACTTAGGAAAGATAAATCAAAGTTAGAAACATTCAATAACCTAATTTGTGTTGATGAAGAAGAGAGGAGTTTGAGTCTCTTCCTAGGCAATGTGATGTGGGAATATTTCAATGTGGAATGATATTAGTATTTTAAGGATGTGCTTTGGAAACTAAAATCATTCCATTGAATTAAAGTTAGGAATACTGAAATCGTTTCCACTTCCTAAAACATATCCTCAAAATATTTAGTATATGAGATAACAATTAATAAGACAAGCATGCTTTAAATACATCATGCTTCATAGTTTTGAACTAAAATGAGAATGAGTTATTTGGGCTACATATTCAAGATCTTGAATATCATTCTCATCCATAAAAATTATGCCAACATCATGTTCTCCTATGAAAATTGTAGTTTTATAAGAAAACGCATCATTGACACAATTCCAATGAATAAGAATGCCATTGAAAACAAAATTAAATTTTAGTTTAAAATTTGAGAAGAGTAATTGAGGAATTGTCATCTTATCAATTGTTCTCCTCTGCATTAAGTAATTTAAGGATGTGTTTCAAGAAACAAAAATGACGTTGTTTTCTCCAAAATACATCCTCAAAATACTAACTAGGATCAATGGCAATTCCAATGCTAGTGAGCAACCATCCTAGATATTGGGACAACCACTCTTAAGGAAAACTTAAGTCCTTAAAAAATTGAGGTTAGGGCTTGGGTTTTCCTAATAGTGTATGTTCTATGTCTTGGATGGTCACTCATCAACAATGGATTCACTAAATATTGAATCTTAGTTAAAAGTTGACTTTTCCTTTTTCTAATTTTTTATTTTTATTTATTTTATTTTCTTGTTATGTACTTATTTGATGTCAATTAATGTGAGGTGGGTTGCTAGATGCTTCTAGTAGCTTCCACCTATTTATTGCTAGAGAAGATTACTATAGTTACTTTAAACAAATGTTTGAAGTAGCTGTAGTATGTAGTTTCAGGAAGCATTAATTACTATAGTTACTTCAAGTGTGTTTATATTCCTATGATAATGTGTTATATGTGTTTACATTCCTACCATTTTAAAAAGCTTCTTTCTAAAAAATATGTTTTATCAATTTGTTTTATCATATTATTTTATCATTAATTAAATATAATATATACTTTTTTATTAAGGTATATTATTAATAGATTTTGTAAGCAATTAATTGTTATCATATGTATTAGGTACATAGGGGAGGAATAATTTGTATTGAGAATGTATATTTTATATATATATTGGTTTACCATTAAAGCAAATTTTGTCAATAATTATTTTATTACAATTTTTGTGTGTATGTGTATATATTGTTCATGTTATTTAGACATTTTCCACTTGGGCCTAATTCACCAAAAAAAAAACTCTAATTTACATGTTTTCCATTTTATTTAGGCCCATATTCTATCTTTTAAGGTATAATATTATCACTAGAGAATCACATCTTAATTAAAGGAAATGCTTTCCAACAACCTCTCTAGCTTAATTAAGATATTGAATCGATATCAAATTTTGAACATTACCAAAAGAGGCAAAAATCACCATAATTAAAACAAAATCATGCTTAAAGTATAATCAAAACAAAAGAAAATCATAGCAAAGAAAAAAAAGAAAAAAATAAAGCCAACTTCATATTTTCTAACAAGCTCTCCAATTTGATTATGATATTAAATCAAAATTGAAATGTGAAGAACACTAAGATTACCATAATTGAATAAAATCATGGTTAAATAATAATCAAAACCTAACATGGTTCTTAGTAAAATAGAGTAAAAGTAGAGTTTAATAACAAATCGTAGAGATTCATAATAGATTTAGGTAAAGATAAAACTTGAGAATTTTTTTTTTTAGTTTTTATTTGAACCCATTATACCTATATCAATAGGGAAATATAGAGCTTGAGATTTCAAAAGCAGTTTGTGTAACCTATTTAGCAAATCCTATCTTAAGAAAAAAAGCCAGGCTTTTATCCATTTTACATGAGTTATGCATGCTTCTTTATTTGGGGAAAGTGAGGTAAGGATTAAACTTTGGAAATATAAAGAAAAAATTTTAATCCAAACTTAAAGTAAATTACTTCATATCCAAATTTCTAAAGTAGTCAACTTAATTCTAGTATTATGGTGTGAAAAAGAAAAGATTCAAACATCATCATAGCAAAGCAAGAAAGGAAAAGAATTGTACCTTATTAAACTTTATTGCTTCAAAACTCAAAGGATCTACTACATTAGTGGTTGAAACAAGCATCCACGTTGGTGATTGAGTTGAGTTGCCTTATGCATTGGTGTTCAATTAAGTGGGTGATTGAAGGAGGAGGAGGAAGCCAAAATAAGCCTCCATGTTGTACATTTGGTGATGGCAAAAATGATGAGAGGAGAGGAGGAGACACAAAAGAGAAGGGAGGGGGCTACTAGGGTTTGGGGATAGAGTCATAAGAATGATGAGAAAAGTGATAGGTAGGGGCATTTAGATTTAAAATAGTAATGGAATAGAGAGGGAGCTCTTAACGAATCCCCTGTGGAGGTAGTCTTAGAAAAAGCAGCATTGGAGGAGAACTTAGCTCTTACAGTTACACAAAAAGTAGTGTAAGCAGGGATATGTCTCTCATTAAAAGGTTAGTGACACATATAATTTAGCAAAGGAAATTAGCCTTGTTATTCCATCAACAAATCATTGCAAGAGTTGGTGCAAGCATTCTCACTTTTTTCTTTTTAGATTGTAGTGAATCAATGAGGAAATTTCTTGTCTTCACGAATCCCTTGCTAATTAGTGAAGTAGTGAGGGAATATTTCCTTTACTAAATTTCAATATTTCATAATTTTCTTGTTACAAGGGAGGTGCTTCTAATTAGTTAATGAGAGATACTTCCTATTAAGGTTGCTATAATTAATAGTAGGTGCTTCTTGCTAAAAGGAGGTAGCTACTTAGATCAAGTGTCTCCTTCCAATTAAGAAGGAGCTTGAGGTCATGCCCTGAACTCTTTAAGAATATTTTGCAAAATCTTTCTCTAAAATAGTAAACATTATGATGACAAAATTAGAGACCTAGTGTGTACAATACTAGCAATTAGTGCGAAATCTCTCTTGTTCCAGGGCAGCCTTCTTGTGTACCAAATGCTTTGACACTTAGGCAACCATGCTATCTAGTCCTATTGCAACTCTTAATGATAAATCCTTTGTTAGGAAAAGTTCTTTAAAATATCCAATGTTCTTGTCTTTTAGATAGTAAACTAAGTTACCTCTCTCTTTCCTTCCTAAAAAGCTTAAGGTGAAAAAGTAGAGTAAGATGGGGTCAAAATTAGCATAGCACTAGCTTGAGAAGTATAGTGCCCTAATTATTCTGATTTTGTAAGGAAGCAATGTTCTTAGAGTAAGTTTGGCATAAGTTAATTAGTTCCACCTGTGAGGTCTAATGTAAACAAGGTTAAAAGTATTATTAAAAAGATTATCATCCTTCTTGTCCTTATAAAGAATCTTAGGGAATGATTTGATAGGATTGAAGTGAAGGTGTTTTTGTGTTAAGCACAATCATTCTAGGTAAGCCAAATAAGAGTTTACACTTATTAAATAGAGTAGTTGTTTTAGATAAATTCATTCCCCATCTGCTTAGCCTAGCTTTTTAGACACATCACTTTTAATTGTCATCAACCACAATTGCATGCACATTTTCATGGACCATCCATTATCTCCCATCTTCCTTAATTTTAGCCCTATTATCTACCTACTAACTTCATCAGTGCATGAAGGGATCCATGTTCTCAAACATGCCTGTCTTAACTATCAATTGACAACTTGAAGCTCCATTATAAAAAGGCTTTAATCATGAGCCAAACACATTTCATACTAAAAGGAATTTTAGGGTACTTACTTATGCAAAAGCAAATCTTGCAAAATTCCTACCCCACACAATTTAAGTTAAAATTACCAAAGGGACTTTAACCTTTTATTAACAGTAGAAACATGATTGTCTAAAGGAAAAATAAGGAGAAGGAATTTTCAAATCTCTGTCTGTGTTTTATTTTATGTTTTTTCTCTTATTTCTGAATAAAGGCTTTTATTATACATTAAATGTTGTAATCATTTTTTCTCTTTTTAACTCTCATAATAAAAAAATTGGCAACCTAATTTTGAATTTGAAATTTAAAATAATAATTAACTATTTATTATTAATAAATTAATGAATAAAAATTATTAATTAGTTAATTCTTTTAAATGAATTATGTTATTGGGTTAGGTAAAGGGTTAGCTCATCATGGGCAGTCCAAATTCTAATATTTCTTACTCATATATGATGGAATGAATAAAATAAAACCTTTTGCTCCTTTTGAACTTTCATACCAAATGCTTTATAGTGATTGTGTAGGCACAATTTTGGAGAGCTTTGACACTAAAAATCTTATTATGGGGCCACATAAGAGACTCATCTCTTAGATATACATTACACATTTTATATATGTGCCTCAAATGCCCTAGATTCATCAATATATACTATATTTTATACTTATGGGAAATCTAATCCTTCTTCAGTTTAATTTTACTCATATTGCCTTCTTATATGTATAGTATCCACATTTATGATGTTATTATAGTAACTACATAATAAGTATATCTTACATACTAGCATAATTGTGTATATTTTAGGTAATCTTCCTTTCACCCATATACCATTTAGATCAAAACAACAATACTCCTTTAGATTAAATTATCATAACCATAAAATGTATGTTAAAGTAGCAAACATTAACTCATCTCCTTATAATAATATTGTTACAATTCTAAAGGCATTATTGGAAGGGTTTGTTCGTTCCTAAGACTCATACAACAATAAAGTAAGAATTTATTCACCTACTTCCCACTTATAATTATTAACCACATGTAGTATGAATTTCTTGCTATTGTTTCTTTTATTTCATAATAAACATATGTTGATTTGATTTATTTATGAAAATTATAAGATCTTAATCTAGATATGCACAATGCCCAACTTAAATTCTATTATTATGCTCACCTCCTATAGGACTTAGAAAAGAATTTGCATTTGGCTCTAGGTATTATAGATAGTGAGGATTCATAATTTGATTCATATATATTATATTTTTGGATCTCTTTTTAACATTTTTCCCTTTGATTGAGGCAACATATTTATATATTATGTTCTTTTTTTGTCACATTGGTGCTTCTGTTGCCTTGCATGATGAACATAAATGTCTCATTTTGCTTACTCCTTATAAGTGCCAAAGGCAAATACTTGTGTGAGAAAGCTAACCTCATCAACCTATATGACATATTATCATTATATATATGTTATATATGATTATGACATAATACATATATTTAGTTAAAACTTAAGTTGCACATGGGGTATAATACTCTATATTCTACACATACTAAGTGACTTTACATCTACCTCATACACATCTCTTGGTATGGGTTTTGTCAAGGGAACAAGTAATATCTTATTTGTAAAGATATATTACAAAGTAACACTCTTATGTGCTACTATGTCTCTTACATTATTTTGTCTATGTGATTAGTTTTGTTATGATATTTAAAGTCTTTAGTGTTAGTTATGATTGCTTGACTACCATGATTGATTAATATTGGACTCAACCCCTTACCAATGATTCCCAGTTATTTCTTAAATTGCTTTAGCTATATAGCCTCTTGCAATATTGCATAACATGTAATAAACTTTGCTTTCATGGTGAATAGCACTATGTATGTCTACTTCTTGCTATTATAAGATATAATATTATTTAGTAAAAATATATATCTAAAAGTTTATTTTTTTATATCTAGATTTCTTCTTCAATTTACATTGGAGTATCTTTTCAAGCACAATCACTTACTTAACAATATAGTACATAATTTACAATGTCATATAGGTATCTTAGGATTCTTCTAGTAGCATTCTAATGCTATTAATTGGGATTTGACTGGTATCAATTCACAAGGCTAATTGCTAGTAAGTGTTTGACCTTGTTTACATTATTACATACAGTATGCCAACAATCAATGTAAATTCAATTTGGAGATATATCTTATGACTTAGGCTATCACTTTTTACTACAAAGATGTTGATGAATTTATAGTCTTTCATGTTAAACAGCTCAAAGATTTTCTAAATATAATTTTCTTATGAAAGAGCAATTAAAGTGATTTTTTTAGATCTTAACTTTAAGGATATATTCTACTTTACCCATATCCTTTATCTCAATATTCAAGGATAACTATTCTTTAACAACTATTAAATAATATAAACTATTCTTAACGAATAGTATATCATCCATATAAATGGATAATATTATGACATTTACTTTAAATCGCTTATTATAAATACAATAGTTTTTATCAATCATTTGTAACATGAAAAGTTACTACTCAACGAAATTTTAAATACCATTATCTAAATGATTATATTAGTTTGTAAATGCACTTTTAAAATTTACAAACTTTATGTTATATTCCTTTCTTTGTGGACCGTAAATATCGTTCTATGACAATGTCTTCATCTAGTTTTCCATTCAAAAAAGGTGGTCTTTACATTTATTTAATGTAGTTCTGATTTTAAAATTGCAATTATAAATAGAATTAGCCTAATTGAATTAAACCATACAACATGTAAAAAGGTATTTTTATAATCTATACCTTACTATTGTGTATAACCTCTAGCAACTAAGCATGTCTTTTATCTCTAAATGGATCCATCTACCTTTCTTTTTATCTTAAGCACCCATTTGTTCTTAATTATCTTTTAGCTAAATGGAAGACTAACCAAGTCTTAGATATGGTTCATCCTCACTGAATACATCTTCACTGAATATAACTCTTTTTCCATTACGCTTATTCACTTTACCTTAGTAGGGCATGATTGAGCCTTTTTTAATCATGTTTTTGACTCTTCATTGTCTTGTCAAGTACTTATGAGTGTTGCCATTTCATTTTCAAACTAACTCTTATACACACTCTCTTGGTTATTCTTATGTAATAAGGTTATTTGTTCAGCATTCTCATTTTGCATAAAACTCAAACTTGGATCAACAAGTTAAGATATTAGTATTTGTTCCTTGCTATCTTGATCTATGTGTCATAAAGAGATGTATCATTATCAATCCTTCCCATACTAAGAAATCCATTCTCTAAAAAATATAGTATATTTTAATTCAATTTTAGTTATACTTTCATCTTTGTTTTCACAATAAAAACATAACCCTTTGATTATTACAAGTATATAATAAAGATACATTTATTATCCATTAGGATGATCAAATCTAACTTACAATTTGTCCATAATTCCTAGTATGTGAAAGCAACTAATTTAGAGGGTATTAGGTTAGATATGAAGGCAATAATTAATAATGTATTACCCTAATATGGAATGGGTAAGTTTGCTTAAACCATTATTGAACTAGCCATCTTAACTAAAGTTTTATTATTTCTCTCAACATCTCTATAAAAAGTGCTAGGAATTGTTAAATGTCTCATTGACTCTTTTCTTTCATTAAGCTCTTTAAATTGATTTAACAAATATTCATGTCCATGGTCAGACCTCAAAGCTTTAATTTTATTGTCTATTTAATTTTCAACCATATTCATATAATATCTAAATCACTCAAGTGTTTCTGACTTATGGGAATTAAATGGACTTGGCCACATCATGAATAATCATCAATGAATGTAATGAAATACTAAACTTTATGTCTTGCTTTTACAGTCATCAAACCACAAATCTGAGAATGAATTAGTTGTAATGGATATTCAGTTCTAGTTCCTTTTTCTAAATGGTTTTTTAATTATTTTATCATTAGATAATATTTTTATAGTGATACTGTTAAACTAGAAATGGATCATGGTATCTTTTGCTTTGCTAGCTTACTCATTCACTCTTTGTTTGTAAGGTTTAGTCTGGCATTTGAAGTGTAGTACTATTAGGTAAAGTAGTCATGTTCATAACTATGCATAGCACCATAAAACCATCATAAAGGAAACTAGAATCATATAAGTTCTCCCATTTCAAATATCAATAGAGTTGTCATGAAAATTAACACTAAATTTTAATTTAAGAAGAGAAATAATAGAAGTTAAGTTCTTTTAGATCTTTGAAATATATAAAACACTATATAGGATGAGGGTCTGTCCTCTATGTAAAACCAATATTGCATGTTCTGATAACAAGCTATGTGGTATATGAATCTTATTTTGTTCAGTACAATTATGAGTAAAGTGACCCATTCTATAGTAAGTATAATACTTGACCATGACTAAATCAAGCTTCTTTCCACCATGTTTGCCTTTCTTAAATTATTTCTTAATTAACTTGAAATTTTGGCTAGATCATTCTTTTTATGTAAGTTTTGACTTTCTTGTGCTTGTGTTTTGAAGTCATAGCAGTCTTAGTTATCAAGCATGTCCAAAGGATTTAGTAGCTTTAGATACTCATCCTTAAGCTTTATATGATGAGCAATATCATAAAAAATAATTATGCTCTCATCGTAGGTCAAATTTACTTTCATAGATTCATAAACTTGTTTGTTAGTAAAGACAAGATCAATTGACTTTAATTCCTTGATTGTTAGCCCTATCAATATTAGTCGTAAAAGCACTATTAAACTTGTCTTTAAGGGTTATTCATATGGCTTGAATTGTTAGATATGAATTGCACTCACATATGAGATTATCAGTGATATTGTTTAGGATCATTATGCAAGTGATATTGTCATTTCCTTTTCAATAAAAAAAATTTCTAAATCTCTCCTTTGCTGAGTAGTATTTCCATGTTTATATTTCTATATAACATTGTTCAATGGTTTCTTAACATCTTATTCTTTAAGGCTGTAAAAACTTTATGGTATGAAAAAACTCCTAATTGACATCATCTAGCTTGTCACTATTATTAAGCTAAGCAATGATGTTCTTAGTATCCATAATCATAATCAATTCTATACATAGACATAGCACAAAATAACTTCATATACATAATGTTAAATACATAAATATATATATATAAAATAAACTTTGACTAGACGAATAATGACATTATTAGGTTTATAATTAGAATTCTACATTTGTGTTACTTCTATCATATGTATCCTAAGAATGCCTTTATCTTTCTATCAAATTAATCTACAAATGTTGTTTAAGTTGTAGTTTTTAGATAAGTATTAGGCTATTGATTCAAGAACTCCTACTCAATAAAGTATTTTTTTTAATCTTTTCCTATTTAATTGTTTAAGTGTAGTTTTTAGATAAGCCTTAGTTCATCAATATAAGAACTCTCACTCAATAGGATATTTTAAAGGAATCTCTTCCTAAAGATATTTTATCTTTTCAAAAATATCTTCTTTTTGGCCATAAAAAACTTGCATCCAATTATGGGGGTTATTTGTTTAATCAATCCCTTGAATGTCAATACTCTTTGTATGTGTACTATGCCTAAACAATATTACACTTCTTATATTTGAAAATGAGAAAGTAAAACAGCTCACCAACATTCGTGACAACATGTTATTCTTCATGGAGCTCTATTTCTAATACACATTGATAAAAGGACAAATTCTTGTCTATATTTGGTTTTCGAAATTTCTCCCAAAAGTTCTCATTGATTAATGTTTAATAATCATTATCTGGGAGTGAGTTGATCAAACCTACAATCCATGAGAAGTATTTTTTGTCTTTAAGAGAGTTAAAATGGTTACTTGTATGTTTAATATGTGTTTGAACACTATCAAAACTTGTTCAAACATAGTCATATCATATACCAACATATAGATCAAGATTTTAGAAATTTTTAAAGGCCAAAATCACCAAAAAAGCATGCCCCACATGCTTACACATTCCTCAAGAAGCCTTTTGCTTAAAAAAATTTCCAACAAAAAGAAAGAAACAATCTCAAATTCACTCTCCCATGGTGGCAAGTAAGCTCTATCCTCCTATTTCTAGGTAAATTTAGGCTATAAGGACTATACCATTGGTCTATTAATGTGTTTCCCTTGTTGTTAGACTTCTCATGTGGCTAATCAAGACTAGAGGTGATGCTCATGCACTTGTGTAAAGAGTGAGCATGACACTTCATCTTTAACCTTTAGACTCATATATTTTTTCAAAAAATTTTAGAAACTTTGTGTTCAATTCCCTAATTTCGAGGCTTTATATCTTCTTCATTTCCTTTTAGAATTAGACAAATTTTACACCATTAGAAAGCTTGTAAAATGAAATTTTCAAAAGTATAAGGCTTGCATAAAGTGGCGACTTAAAAAGAGAATGTTAGCCTTTGAAATTAGGCTATTTGATCATATTTTTTAGAAAATCAAATTCGAAGCCCCTAATTTGGACGATCATATTTCACTTAAATTTTGTCTAATTTGGACAAAATTGGTGTCATTGGAAAGTTTGTTTAACAAACTTTTCAACCATATGTGATTTACACCATTTTGTGGTCAGTAAATAAAATTCGAAGCCTTAAAGATATGGTGCTTGGTCACTATTTTTTAGAAACTCTCATTTTCTCACTAATGGCTGATCTAATTTCTCTCAAATTTTAACTATAAACTCCCTATCATATAGGCTTCATATCCCTAGAAAAGCATGACCTAAAGTGGTCTCTATCAAATTTTGCCATTAATGGGATTCAAGGTTCCATATTGCACATATATGACTATTTTAGATAAATTAAATTGTAAATTCATGAAATAAAACATGAATAAGACTCATTTACTACATAGGAATAGAGAAAAGTAAGCCAACTTGGCTCTAATGCCAATGAAAAAAATTTTAGGGTACTTACTTGTTTGCAAAATTTCTTATCCCACATGGTTTGTGTTAGAATCACTAGAGGGACCAATCTCTTATTCAAAGCAAAAACACCATAGTCCAGAGGAATAAGTAAGAGAAGAAATTTTCATAAAGAACCATTATTTTATGTCAAAATTTTGGTAGATATGGATGCCATAAAAATGTTTGTGTCTTATTCTATGTCTCTTCTCTTGTCTCTAACTTTTTATTGTACATTAAAGTTGTAGTTAACTTTTCTCTTCTTAACTCCTACAATTAAGGGAAAAAAACTAACAATCCAATTTCGAAGGAAAAATTATACATAAGGGTCATAACTTGGTAAAAATAATATTAAAGGATTTTAAAAGTAAAAATTCCTCTAAAGGATCAAAGAAATAAGTTACGAAAGATACCACTCACGCTTCTTAAAATTATAATCGAGTCTTCTCAATGTTACATGGTGTTTTAGATTTGTTACTACTCTTAGACGAAAACACCCTTGTAACATTGGAGAAACCAAGTTGCAATTTTAGAAAGCATGAGTAATAAGTTGAAGAAGCACTGGTGGTAATTTATTGGTCTTTTAGAGAAATTTTAATTTTTAAGCTTATTTAGTGTTATTTTTACTAAGTTATAGTCCTTAAGTGAAATTTTTCTAATTTTGGATTTGAAATTCAAAATAATAATTTACTAATTATTAATTGATTAATTAAAATAATTATTAAATTTTAAATAAACTAAATTATCACATAAAGTCATTAGTCAACCTATCATGAACGAGACAAATTCTAACACCCTTATACACGTATGCTCACACTAAGATTTTCCAATTATTTTGCAACCTTAAACACCCTTCACTATATTTCCTAAAAACCTTAAAACTCAGTAAGAGCATTATTTTATTCATTAAGAGACTTTGTTTTTGGCCTCTTAAATTCTGAGGCACTTTCACACAATGAAAGTTAAGTAAAGTTACAACTAAGCTCTCTTCTCTTGGTAAAGATTTACCGGAGTGCTTTACTTCTTCCTAAATTACCCCAATGACTGATCTATATGTTCCTTTCGTACCTATCAAGTTCAAACTCCCCACTCCTAGAATAATTACTGAAGTCGCCAGTTATCACTTCAATATATATTATAAATTTAGACGCCTTTTCCTTTCGATTCATTGAATAGAGATCTCAAGTTCTGTGAGCGTTGAGTGTTGAGTGTTGAAAAGGAAGCATCGTGGAAATTTCCTTGTGTTTTGACATAAAAGCCAAAGAATATCTTCCAATTTACACATTCAAGATTCTTCCTTATCTTTAATATCAAAACCTCTCCTGCAAGGCCATGAGGTTCATGACTACCAGCATACCTGATAAAGGCAAGTATTGCTGCCTAAGGAAATTATTCTTTTTTCCCTTCTTCCATCTTAAGAGGAAACTCAAGTAAATGTCACGAAGATGAGTAGAGAGGGAGATAATAGACATATACCAGATATGTTTATTTCTGCTTTCCCACGTTGCTTCTATTTTAGGCTACCCCTGGATTTTCTGAGGACGGAATTTCTACCTTTCTTAAATCTTGTGGAACCAGAAAGTTACTAAAGCATAATAAATAGATATCAAAGGAAGTTTCAAGGAAAGAGGCGCGCAAGACTTAAATATGACAGAGACACACACAGAAACAAGAAGTCCAATAGCATCTTGCATTCTCCAAAAGCTTTGCCTCTTTGCTTTCTTCCACAGTTTAGTTTTCTGTTGATACCGGATGACTCCACGCATATTCAGCTTCCTTTCATGTATTTATGACTAAGCGATTAACACGAAGGTTCGTAAACGTAATTCAAACTCTCAGTGACTCGTTACTTTTTTACACAGTAGATGTGAGTCATTCTGCTTTAGCGCTTTTCCTTCTTTCTTATCCTTTCTCCATGCTGTGTCGATTTTCTGCTGGGGCAAATTACGGAAAAGCAAAGAAAAAAAATTAACATAACTATTTGAGTATTCTTTAGCATCTAATATATGATAAATATTTTGAAAAAATCTTATCAAATGTTCCTTCCACTTTGCCTTTGCTTGAGTACCCCTTCTGTGGTCAAAAGACATTCTAAACTTTATTAATTAGTTCAACTAAGTTTGGCATCTACCACTTCTTCCTCTCAATTACTCTTCTTCATGAGAACAAATCTTTCATCAGCATCTATATATGCAATTATTATTGGCTTCCTCCGTCGACACGGTTAGATTTTCCTGCGGTATCTTCATTTGCTTACATGAGTTTGAAGATATTAATATTTATCAACTGATTCTCTGGTATGCATGATAGTACTGCACAATATGAATGTTTAAAGATGAAAGAAGATTTTTGCTTATGAAGAAGGACATTTATTTGATATGATCAATCTTTGGTGGTGTTGCAGATGCCATTGTAGTTGACATTAATTCGCTGCATACGTATATAGCTCGAGAAATTACCTGTGGATTCCTTCTGTAAAGGTAACAGCTTCCTGATTAACAAAGCTTTTACTTTCTGTCTTATAATTAATCTGCGTAACTATATTGTTTTTGGTGGGAAAGAGTTATTAGTCCAAGAACGTAATGGGTTGAACGAAGGTAATCTAAGTTTTTTTTTTTTTTAATAATTAAGTTCATATATGCCAAAAAATATTTTTAGGATATTGGTTCAAATTACAATTAGCGGTTTTTGCAACATTATGCTTTAAGGAAATTAAGAATTAAAACCGGTGTCTTTTTCTTTATATTTTCGTATATAACAAAATAAATGTTTCAATCTAAGAATTTTTTTTAGCTATTCTCACCTCTCACTATTAAATTATATTTAGTTGACCAACTTATCTTTTTTCTTTAGTTAACATATCAAATTATCAATCAGATGATCTCTTCTTTTGCTACACTGAAATTGCATAAGATAGTAGCTAATAAAATATACTTACGAGTTTAAAACATCATTCATTTCTAAGTACACTGAAAAGTTATTTTATTTAAGTCTAGGTGACAAGTTAATGTTATTCAAATTATTCGACTCAATTAATCATATATTAGTCATGGTCAAAGTTACATGCACACTTTCTCTGTCTTGCATGTGGACAACGTCTTTACTCATTAAAATTCTAATGCTATACCCAGATTTTTGTTTTATTTTCTAAGAAATGTGGGCACTTTTCATGAAAATAGCCTCTCTCTCTCTTTTTTTTTTTTTTTCAATGGTAGCCTCTATGAAAGAGACAGATAACAGGTTTCCTAATAAGGAAAGTAGTTAAAGGGATCTAATTCCACGTTTGGATGGTGTTAGCTAATAAGAATATTGATGAATGGTATACTATTAGTTGAATGGGGGTGGATCAATTAATTAAATAATATGTATGCGTTTTTTTTTAAGTCCTGGAGGTGTTCCCACACTCTTATGCTGGCCAAGTATTAAAATAGATACTATATCTTAAAATATGTGGTCCCCGAACACAAATTTTTAGTGTGTGCGTGTGTGTGTATATATACAACTTAAAATTTCAGGCATATGCACAATAAACACAAAACAAATTGACGTATAAAACACTTGTATTTTGTCACTGTTTTAAAAGCAAAATTACAAAATTGAACAACAGATAACTAGTTTAGCAAAAAAATAAAAATAAAAATTGACAAGTCAATGGAATAGATCAAATCAATTTGAATTCTGATTTACTGATTTATTGATGGAATTGTCTGATTCAATTGAGAAATTTTTATTTACACATAATATATTATGTTATTTCTACATTATCTAATAAATATAGTCAAATCATATAATTGAATTTCAAATAGTTTATTTATGTGATAATAGTATAATGTGTAATAGAATTTAAATCTCATATAACATTCTATTCCATCTATCTAATAGTACTATAATTATAATAGATAATAAAATACGAGACATAATTATGTGACTTGACTTTTTTTTTTGGGCCAATAAAAGGTAAACTTCTTTCAACAAAAGAAATAATTAGAACATTTAATGCTAGGAAGAGGCAGAACACTTGAGCCAACTTCCTCTTTACAAACAGCAAAATTTAAAACAAGAGTGGGGGATGGAGAAGAAGACTCCCAACCTACCAGCCATATCCCCTTAAACAAAGTACTCGGCTAGCCAATCAGTTACTCTGATCTAGGAACCCAAAACAAGAAAAAAAGGAGTGAAGTTTATGCTAAAATGAGTAATATCTTCCACAATAGACAAGCATCTCCAGTCTGGACAAACACCCCTTTCCAACACGGTAGAAACCAAGGCTTGGTTATCAATTTCAAACACCACATTATCAAGAAATCAAGAACCATGTTCCCTTTTCTTAATGCCATCGCGTCACTCATAAATGCAGAGGAGGCAATGCATTGCACACTACATTGTTCAAGAACAACACCATTTGAGTCTCTAAATATTACACCAACACCATCTTTATTCCTAGAGCCATCAAACATACCATCAATGCTGATTTTAATTTTATAAGATTCAGGGCCTTGCCAAGTTTGGACATTCAATGGTTCATATATTACTTATAACATTCTTAGGAAACCACCTGTTTATGCTCCAAAACCCGTTAATAACAGAACAAGCTTTATGCACAGTTATATCAATCTTTAGGTACTAAAGTTGGAGAAAAAAATATTTACAAGTTAGCTAAAAGTAGGAAAAGAAAGACAAGAGACGTGGACCAAGTAAAATGCATTAAGGATGAAGAAGGGAAAGTCTTGGTCACGGAACAAAATATCAGAGAACGGTAGAAGAGTTACTTTTATAGGCTTTTTAATGAAGGTTACGAGATTTCATTACAATCGGATAGGTTAGACACTAGAGACAAGGATCAAAATTATACTTTTTATTATAGGATTTGTGAGTCAGAGGTAAAAGAAGCATTAAAACAAATGGAGAGTAACAGAGCAGTTAGATCAGATAATATATCTATTGAAGTATGGAAGGGTTTAAGAGTAAAAGGTATAAGTTAGCTCACAAAGTTATTTAATGAAATTATGAGATCTAAGAGAATGCCAGATGAATGGAGGAGAAGTTTTTTAATTCCTATTTATAAGAGTAAGGGGGACATTCAAAATTGTACAAATTATCGAGGAATTAAGCTTATGAGCCATATTATGAAATTATGGGAAAAAGTAATTGAGCGAAGATTAAGGAAATAGACCTAAGTTACGAAGAATCAATTTGGTTTTATGCCAGGAATGTCAACTATAGAAGCAATATATTTGTTGCGAAAATTAATAGAGCGATATCCAGAGAATCAAAGAGATTTACATATGGTATTTATCAATTTGGAAAAAGCATATGATAGAATACCAAGAGAGGTTTCATGGAAAGCTTTGGAGAAAAAAATGAGTTCGTATAGCTTATATTCGAGCAATTCAAGATATGTATAATGAGGCTATAACTAATATAGTAATAAAAGGGGGATTTACAGAAAATTTTTTGATAATTATTGGTCTACATCAAGGGTTAACTCTGAGCCCTTATCTTTTTACTTTAGTATTGGATGTGTTTACTGAATATATCTAAGAGTTAGTGCTACGGTGTATGTTTTTTACAGACGATATTGTCTTAGTTGGAAAATCGAGAGCGAAAATGAATGAGAAGTTGGAGAGATAGAGATTAGCTTTAGAAACTCATAGATTTCGTTTAAGTAAAAGTAAAACGGAGTATATGGAGTGTAAATTTAATAAGAGACACACTACTTCTAAGGTAGAAGTGAAAATTGGAGAACATATTATACCACAAGTCACACGATTTAAATATCTTGGATCCGTCATACAATATAACGGGGAAATAGAAGAAGACGTAAAACATAGGATTCAAGCGAGGGATGAAGTGGGTGAGTGCTTCGGGTGTTATTTGTAGTAGAAGAGTACCACTCAAACTTAAGGGTAAATTCTACCGCACAGTTATAAGACCTGCAATGTTATATGGAACTGAGTATTGGACAATAAAAAGTCAGCAAGAGAATATGTTTAATGTTGCAGAGATAAGAATATTGCATTGGATGAGTGGACACACTAGACGAAATCGGATTAAAAATGAATGCATTAGAGAGAAAGTGAAAGTTACACTTATTGTGGAAAAGATTGTAGAATCAAAACTTAGATAGTTTGGTCATGTTGGGAGTAGACCTATAGAAGCCCCAGTTATGAGAGTAAATGAGATGGAGAATAATCCAATAATTAGAGGTAGAGGAAGACTAAGAAAAACTATAGGAGAAATTATTAAGAGAAATTTAAATTTAAATGGTACGTCTAAAAATATAATTTATGATAGGTGTTTATGGCGCCGATTGATCTATATAACCAACCCCACTTAGTGGAAAAAAGCTTTGTTGTTGTTATTATTTTTGTTATTGTTGTTGTTGTTGTATCATAGGTCAAGAGTCGTGTTTTCAAATACCCATGCACACACCAACATAGCATAGTTATCAAGGCTTTATGATAATCATTCAACTCCAACAAAATTCACTTAAGCCAAGCGTCCATTTTATGATGAATTTTAAATGCAAAGCAACTTTCAAACCATACCTTTCTTGCCCAGCTACAAAGCGGGATTAGATGCTCAATGTTTTCTATCTCCTCATGGCAACATGGGCAGCCTGGAGATGTACAGCAATTCCTCTTCCATAGGCTTTCCTTCGTCGAGACTATAACAGATTCTCTAGAGAAAGTGCTTTCTTTTGGGTGGAACTTTGAGTCTCCGTAAGGCCTTCCAATATGAACTTGGCAATTGAGTTGAGGAACTAGATTTGTCATTGATTCAAAAACACTTTAGCGAAGTGGTATTCTACTTTTACATTATAAGCTCCATTTTTTTCCCTTGACCATACTAAACTATCTTCCCTTTTGGAACTAGAAAGTGGGATGCCATTAATTGCTACTTTTTCAGAATCTGAGAGCTAATACTCAATGTCAGACAAATTCCATCTACCCTTTATAATAAATTCAACTACTTTGCAATCTGAGAACCTTCAGAGAGTGGACTAGGACCAATACCGAACCGATCTAGATCCAAAAGCCAAGGATCTTTCCAAAGGTCAATGCTCCTTCCATTCCCAACTCTCCAACAGACCTCATTCTCAAGCAGTTTTTATCCTTTCGAGATGCTGGACCATGCCTAAGAAGCTCTTGCACCCTTTCTAGCCTTCATAAAATCAGTGTGAATTTAAGATTTTAATGTTCTAACCCACATATCATTAGGTGAATTTAAGATTGCCACCCTTGCTTAGCCAAAAATGCAAGGTTAAATATTTATGAAGTATTTAAACCCTAAACCTCCTTCATTCTTGGCTGTCGCAAGATGCTTTCATGCTTCTCAATGAATTCTACCTTCATTTTTTATTTGTCCCCATAAAAAATTAGCTAGCTATTTAACTATCCAATTCCTCACAAGTCTTTTTTGGAAACAAAAGACACGGCATAGGACATGTGGGATAGCATTAACCACTAATTTAATCATAACCTCTCCATTCGTTTGTGACAACAAACCATTTTTCCGTACCTGAACTGTTCGCCGTACTCAATCACAAACAGAGGCAATAGCTTGTGACTTTGAACGCCCCCAAAGAACTGATAGGCCTAAGTATTTACCAGGAGATGCAGCCAGTGTGATGCCAAAAATTTGACATATTTCATTGCTAAGGCACCTTGGTGTATTCTTGGAGAAAAATAGACAAATTTTCTCCAAATTTATAAGTTGCCTAGAAGCAACACAGTACTCCTGAAGAATCTTCTTCATGCTCAAACAATTATTCTTATTAGCGTTTAGAAATAACAACGAATCATCAACGAAGAGGCGTTGAGTAAGTACTGGACATTTAGCCAATTTTATACCACAAAGTCTACCTTGAGAAGCGGCAGAGAGGATCATTTTGAAAAGCACATCGGCCACACAGATGAATAGTACAGGGAAAGAGGGTATCAGGAACAATTGTAGCAATCTGTCCTCTTGATAACGGTAGATTGAGTGCCACAGAGCCCACACACTCCATCCTGTCAACCCAACCCAACCCAACTTCTATGAAAGCCCATTTCAGAAGCATTTATTGAAACAAATCTCATTTACCTTATCATATACCTTATTCATACGTAGCTTCGTAGCAAACTCATTATTACCACCTCTCTGAGTTCAGATAATGAGAAACTTCATGAACCGTCAAGATATTATCTTGTACAAGCCTACTAGGAATAAAAACTCGCTGATTTTCAGTTATAATATTTGATAGGAGACATTTCATTTCATTTAAATATAACTAGGAATTTTTCAATCCAATCCGAGTTCAAATACTATGACTCAGACTCGTTTGTTAATTAAATTGCATGTCATGAAACACGATGATCACACACATGGACGAGGCAGGATCCACGTGGCCCCTTCACACTTATGCCATGTCTCTATTAGTGTGGCACCTTCATGTTCATGCCCCTGGGCACGCTTTTAACGTGCCCACCGTCCTTTGGCCCCCCCTCAAAAAAAAAAAAAAAAACCTATCCCACCATTTACTTTCCTAATAGAATTCAAAGGCATGCTGCATTTGTATTGCGTAATTTTCTTTTCGATATTCTATTGGCGTGAAGCTTTTAAACTTCTTGTGTTCTATTTTAGTATTCGGCCCATTATTTGCCAGAAACTAGATTTTTAACATGGTAACATTTAAAATATTTCTTGACTTTTACGAACATAAAGGTTTAGTCATAAAAATTTAGATAATTTTTTGAAAGATTCACATAAATCTTTCTGTATTGTCATGCATAAAAAGATAACAAAAAATTTATGAAATCTTGTATCTTAAACTTGTAATTTTTTAAATTAATTTTAACTTAAAAAATAATAAAATATTTTTTAAATACTTTTAATTATTTATAAAACATACATTTTTGGTTGAAATAAAACATTAAAATTATGAATGTCATAATTTATATTTTAATATTTTATATCATAGTATTTGAAATACTTAAGAGCACAAAAACGGTTGGTTTGGTCATGTCACGTTCCCCGCATGTGACATACAACTGTCTCTGTGATAAGGAAAGCACGGAGAAACTGAACATAAATAGAAATTGATTTAAAAAATTTGGCCAAAAGATAAAATAGAAAATTGAAAAGACAAGTGAAAAAAAAAAAAAAAAAGAAAAAAAGAGGATCCTATAGTCTTTAACATGTAAATAATTTTTTATTTTCATTAAATTCTTGAATTTTTAAATTCAGTTAATTTATTTGAAAAAATTTTAAAATGAATAATTTTTTTATTTACATAAAATCACATAAAATTAAAAGTGTCAAATAATAGTTAATATAATTCAAAATTAATATTATTTTTATAATTTATTATATTGATTGATACATATAAATATAGTATAGATATTTTTTAATCACAAAATGTAAATGAATATAAGATAAGATGACTATCAGGCTCAAAGTCATAAATATTCATAAAATTTAAGTATTTTCCCCATCCCACGCATCCTTGCTGATTTCCAGCACTCTGTCTTTCCTTATTCCTCTTTTTCAATTTCCACGCGTATAAGCAATTACCGCCTTAAATTAAGCCCCAATGAAATTAAGTAATAACGGAAAAATTGAAAACATATATTTGAACATTAATTTTTCAAAATCAATCAATGCGTAAATGGAGGAAAAAAATAAGAAAAAAAATTGTGCTACCTATACATGAAATACTGTTGATGTGATCTTTTACGTTAGTGCTTCTTTTCTGTAATTTTCCAGAAAATGAAGACGAAGGCGAGGAAGCAGACCCGAACTATATCACACAGTTAAAGCTCAGTTTGTTGTTTTACTGGTAAGTCCGCAACTACTTCGGCTTCCTCCCCTAAACACAGAAAAGAGCAAGATATATATATATATATATATATATATATATATATAGATCAGATCCTCCCAATTGATGATCTGGTCCATTGTCTGTCTAGTTTGTTGAAATGTGATTTGAATGGTTAGAATTTTTTTAATTATTTTTTAAAAATATTTTTTAAAACAAAGGGAATGAAAAATAGAAATAATTTTTATTATAAATTAAAAAATATGATTAAAATAAAAAATATATAATATCTTAACCATTTAAATTAAATTTAAATATCCAGAAAAACACTGAACTGCAATTGACCAGAACCTCAAGGATCTGGTTTTGCGTTTATTTTTGAGTTTCGGAGTAGATAATCAGGAATTACTGCAGTAATAAATTTTGTTTTTGTATTCTTTTATTATTTTCTGCGACCCTAGTGGTCGTCGTGTTCTTCCGCGTTTTGACGTGGGTTGAGAAAAACATGGCAACGGAAATTTCGGGAGTAAGTGCGTATTTTAATGTATATGTGGGGAAGACGATGACAAGGATAGTAGGGCCTGTATCCAAACTCTTTCTATTTTACTGTACAATTGAAGTGATTGAACCGGTTTGGGAGTTAGATTAGAAGGTTATCGATTACTGAAAATGTGTAACGCAAATGAAACTGCCGCCAATTGTTTTGGAGGGAAAATCAGTATGGATTTGAGTGTTGAATTTCCGAACAGAAATTTGATTGTGCAGAATTGAAAGAGCGGATTTACCGATAAAGGTGTTCATTGAGAAAACTGTGTGGTTTCCGTTTTAATTTCTTTGTGAGAAGTGTGATTACAAAGGCATTAGAAAGTAACGGTACCATCTCTCCTGCGACAGTTTTTGGAACCATGAGTCTCTTGAAGAATTCACCTCGTCGCCAGAGTGACATAGAGGCCGGAAGTAGCAGCTATGGCGATTGTGACGATGAGGATAGTTCGTCTGGTCCTTTTGGTATAACCAGAACAAAGAATGTTCCTATTGAACGCCTCAGACGTTGGAGGGTATGTATTCTATGACTGAATTACTCTCTTAATCATGGGGTACTTTGCCTTTTTGACTTTTTGCTTCTTCTCTGTTCATTTGTCTGTCAACCTGTTTCTCTACATCTATACTCAGGTAATATTGATTGCTTGCTGCTATAGTTGCCTTTGAGGTTGAGTGTCCATTTTTGTCTGACCGAGTGATCCGGAAGTGTTTCTCCTGCTTTTTGTATGTATGGTTGAATTTAGGATGTTATGTGCTCATTTTCTGTTGTTGCGATCGAAGGGGATTTTTTGTTTTAGGGTCTGTAGAGAGCACAACTTCCTCTCAACCTAATGGATTGCTGTATCTATTTTAAGAGCGAAACAAAAACTACTTGTGAAATGTTTACTTGCGACTTAGAGAAGAGGCTTTTGAAAAATTGGGTTTTACAAATTTTAGAGCTTAAGGAGGTATTTGATATAGTGTGCTCTTGACCGTGTCATCTCACATACCATGGTAGTCTAGATGTCAGGATTGGATGACAGTGTTTGGTATAATGGCCTTATGTGATAGAAGGGCGACATCTAAGATAACACTCCGATATCACATCCGAGACAAAAGAATGTTACGTGATGGTAGCCAAAAAATTCTATCATATCAGACATTGGGTTGATTGGGATAAATTTATTCATAGATATCACTTTTACCTTTGTCTTTCTACGGTAATTAACCCCACAACAAAATTTATTTATTAAAACATATAAGCATGAAGAAGAGGGAATAAATTCCAAATTCCAAATGAAGAAGAGGGAATAAATTCCAAATTCCAAATTTATTTATTAAAATTTATTTATTTATAATTTGTAGGTCCTACCTTTCAGAGTCTGTTTTAAAGTATCTATTGCTTTTTAAATTATTGTTCAAGCATGCACATTATAAATTTAGAATATGATAAATCAGCTAGTATCACCTAGTCCTCTTTGCCCAAACCTTCCCCCCTTATTTTCTCTCTGCTTGTATTGCTTTCATTTTGACCGAGCATGATAAAGGAGTCTCTATTATAGATTATGTGTCTCATCTAGTTTGGCTGAACAGAGGTGAAACTAACATTTAACTAGTAAAATAGAAAGCAAATGGGAGTGGATCAGCTTAAAATGAATTCAGAACTTCATTATTGACACTTGCCAATGCATTATATGAAGAATGATCAAAAGAAGAAAACAGATTTCACTCAGGTGATAAAGGTGAGTGTGCCTAGCCTGAGATGTCAAGAGGCAGGAATCCTTCTGGCTCCTTTAACTTCACTGATCCGAAAAGTGAAGATAAGATTCCATTGTATGACTTTTCTGAAATTGCATATATGCCTCTGCAGATATAGACCCCAATTTCTAATTCTTCAACATAATATGAGCGGTTTCTTGATCATCCTTCATTGCATCTGAAGTCACCTTAATTTACCATTTCACAAGTGTCAGTGTTGTTTTGTTATAGTTTAGTTACAACATTAAGAATTAAGATAAATAGCTAGTTGCACTTGCATCTAGCTTTTCTTCTTTGCTATTTCGCAGTTGTATGCCTTTTGTTTTCACTATCATCAATAGATAATGTTCTCTTTAATGACTATACGAGAAATCCTTTATTATTATTATTATTTTTTAAATCTTAGCAAGCCGCACTTGTGCTTAATGCTTCTCGTCGATTCCGTTACACGTTGGACTTGAAAAAAGAAGAAGAGAAGCAGCAAATATTGAGGACGGTTAGGGTTCATGCAGAAGCTATCAGAGTATGGTTCCTTCAACTGGACCTTTCATTATTGTTTGTTTGACTTATGTGCAGTGCTCTAATAATTTATTTTGCTCAACTAGGCTGCATATCGTTTCATAGAAGCTCCAAATAAGGTGAATGGTGAGTCATTAGACTATTGTTTGTCTATATTGAATTATAATGGTAACAGAAAGAAGTTTTCCTTACTGGAGTTTCCTACAAAGTGCCTTTGGTGTCATTAGATTCTTATCTGTAGGATTTTTATATTTTTTCTGCGCTTTTATAAAGTTTAGTCTGCTTGAAATTCTATTTTTGCCATTTCTATCCTTTGACTTAACTTTAATGGTTTCATTGACTTGCACTTCATTTTGATAGGCTGGTTTGGCTGTTAGTTCTGATGGTTGGTTAATAAAATTGATTACTGTTTGTAATGGAGAATGAGAAAAGAATAAGAAAGTAATTATTAATTATTTGTAAATTATGGATTAAAGATAAATATAAACAATAATATTTTGTTAGGATTAAGATTAGAATTAGAAACTAATATTTAAATTACTTTGTTTTATTAGTTATTTTATTTACTTTAGTTATCTTTTTATTAGGCTTTAATAATTGTCTTTTGTTTAGGATTAGAATTTAATATTATTTTTTATTTTAAATTATTAAAAGTTATCTTTTAGGCTCTATATAAAGTCTTTCATAATTAGAGTTAGATAGTTTTTTAATTGATCATTAGTAAATTAATTTGGAATTATTTGCTGCCTCTCTACGCCTCCCCTTTTATTCTATTTCTCCCTTCTTCTCCTCTTGTTCTACATCTATTTTGGTACCAGAGCCTCCAACCATGCTTTCCATCACTTTTCTTTCATCCACAACTCACCTAAAAAATCTAAACCCACCACTGTCCTACACTAGATCTTGCACCCTTGGAGACCACACCATCAGTACCAGAAGGAGAAATCCAGCCAGATCACTTAAACTTAATGCCAATAACATCCAGATGTGTTGTCACGCGTTGGCAGAGTCCTTGAAAAGCCTCATTTTTCAAGTCATTTTTTCCCCATCCCCGTTTAACCTTATATTGCAAAATTCATTATTTGAGAGTATTATAGGGATAATACTACTAATTTTGGCTTTTTAAATTGCTATGTTAAAGTCTACAATGGAACAAAATACCCAAACTATCCAAATTAGTTTAAATGACTTCAAAAAAAATGTGAACCATCAATTTGATAAATGTAAGAGTGTCATTAATCAATTTTGTATACAAATCATTGGCCAAAATGTAGAAGAACTAAAGGCAGAAGAAGAATGTCTTCAAGAGCCTAAAGCATTAGAGGAAGCTATTTCAACCAAGTCCAATATTGTCATTGTGGAATCCCTTGATTGCCCATCAAAAATAGATGATAATAGTTACATCATAGGGTTTGAAAAACAGTTGGAAGTAAATTTGGGATGTAAAGAAATCAATTCTGACCAATAGTCTAAAGTTTAACCACAAGTTGTAAAATGTTTTGTTCAAATTCAACCAGTTCGACCACTTCACCCAATTGAATTTGTCATTCCAAATGGATTGGTGAATCCAAAATTATCTTGGCTACCATATCTTAAAGTAGTGGTGTTCGTCCTACTTGAGGTTTTAAAATAGATTATTTTAATGCTTCTTTACTTCACTACTCGAGGTCAAGTTTTCTCCATCCAAGAGTGAATAATGGAGAATGGGAAACGAATAGGAAAGTTATTATTAATTATTTTTAAATTTTAGATTAAAGATAAATATAAAAAATAATATTTTGTTAGGATTAATATTATAATTAAGAACTAATATTTAAATTACTTTATTTTATTAATTATTTTGTTATTCTTAATTATCTTTTTATTAAACTTTAATAATTATCTTTCCGTTAGGATTAGAATTTAATATTATTTTTATTTTAAATTATTAAGAGTTCTCTTTTAGGCTCTATATAAAGCCCTTAGTAATTTGGATTAGATAGTTTTCTAATTGATCATTAATAAAGTTATTTGGAATTATTTGCTGCCTCTCTCTACATCTCCCCCTTTATTCTATTTCTCCCTCCTTTTTCTCTTGTTCTGCATCAGTTTGGTATATCACTTTAGTATCCTGTTTGCTTGTAATGACTGAAGATCAACATGCTATTCTCTCAGTATTCTCTGATCTACTGCGTATGGAACTGGAAATCCTCTAGCTTGAAAGTATGGTGTTATTTTCATAACTGTTATGGTGTCACTAATTCATGCTATTCTATTTTTCCCATTCACTTGAAATTCAATTTGAGTTTCAAATTGCATGTAGGCTACTTAGTCTCAACTGAATTCTCAGAATTTTTACAATAGGTTTTAATTGGTCTTTCTGAATATATTTTTCTTGGATTAAAAGAAGAAATCATATGAGAAAAAAAAACAATAAAAAGAGAATTATAGGATATCCTTCTAAACTGAGGAGATCAAAATGTAAAATGAAATCAAACGAAAGTGAAAACTTAAACATGCAGCAATACTGCCTATATATATGCATATCTAATTGGGACACTCCCTTTAAAAACCCTGGACAGAACACGGCCACAAACATAATCTTAGTCCATGAGACATCTGATGTAGGAGAATATAAAAGTAATAGAGGAAGGGGGTAGAGAGAAGGAGAAGGAGAGAGATGTAGAAAGAAATAAAGGAGGAAGGAGAAGAAGGGAGAGGGAGAGATGGCTAACAGGGCAAGAGAATTTTATTAATAATCAATCAAAAGCTAGCTACCCTAACTCTAGTGACTAAAGGCTATATCTAGGATCCAAGGGTAACTCCCAATTAATAAAAGATGATATTAAATTTTAACAAAAGATAATTAAGTTGATAACTAATGCTATTTAATAAAACAAAAGTAATTAAAATATTAGTTTCTAATTATAATCCTAATGAAACATTATTTCTTATATTTATCTTTAATTCTTAATTTACAAATAATTAATAATATCTTTCATATTCTCTTTCCATTCTCCATTAATATTTGAAGGCAACGATGCAACCCTGAAAAGACAGTCCTTCTAAACAATTGAAAGTTGCTCTTATTCTCGTTATTCTGGTTGCTGGGGACTGTTATACTATCTATCCCTTTTAATATGATGGTACATGATACATGGTGTTTGTTGCATAATTGTACCATCCTATGTCCTAAGCGGTTTCCAGGTTATATCCAATTATTACTAGAGATTAACTTTGATATGTTTCTCTTTTTTTTTTATTACTTGCTTTTTTAGTATTATTTCTTTTGTAATATTTATCATTAGTGTTTTTAAACGTGTTAGAAATCATACCACCTTCTCCAACCACAGTCGGTGACTTTGCTATTGGAAATGAACAACTTGTTTCAATTTCTAGGGATCATAATATTGATGCTCTGCAGCAATATGGAGGGGTAATTTTGCCATGAAATTTTTTCTTAACTTGGCAGTGGTGCTAATTTGTTTCATAAAGATCATGCGTTTTAATGAATCATTTAATCAGGCTAGAGGGCTATCAGATTTGTTGAAAACTAGTACAGAGAAGGGGATTCATGGTGATGATGCAGATTTAATAAAACGGAGGAATGCCTTTGGTTCAAACAATTATCCCCGAAAGAATGGAAGGGGGTTTTTGGTAAAGTTTAGTGCATTTTTACTCATAGGAGGCTTACTGCTTTTATTCAATTGTCTTTATGATTGGGGGTTGATATAGTGACATAATTGTCTTTTATATTCCTTCCACAGCTGTTTGTGTGGGATGCTTGCAAGGATCTGACCTTGGTTATATTAATGGTAGCTGCTGCAGCTTCATTAGCACTGGGAATAAAATCTGAGGTGAGATTAGCTCCGAAAGTTTTGATGCAATTCTTTGTGCTCATATTGGAGAGAAATGTAGTAAATCCTGGTAGCACTTACACAGGTATGCATATTGCTTACAAAATGATATGATACCCAGAGATGGCAGTATTCTAAAAATGAAGAATAAGGTTAAGACAGGTATAATATATAAAATATTTAGAAAATATATTTATATATAAGTTGATAATAACTTGCTAGAAATGAATGTAAAAATGAAGCACAAAGCACATTCATACCAAAATCGAAACTAGCAAAAGATAATCATTGTAAACCTTTATTTTAGCACAAACTTGTGCCATTATTTATCTGATAGATGTATAATATGGTGATACACCAGTACTCAGACCTGTCACCTGCAAAGGTGGTGTTAGTGCTGCATCAATATCTGTACTCGCCAGAGTCAGTGGACTTGTTTCTTGTCCCTTATTTTTTTAATGCAAATTTAAATGAGCCAACCTTTTGATTCTCTTTATGGCATTTTTTAACTAACTCAGCCATATTGAGGTTAGTTAGAAAGTCTGAAGTTCCCTGTTGTTTTTCTGTCACATTCTTTGTAAAACTTCATAGAATTTCTTATTTATGTGAGTTGCATACTTTGTAGTTTATAACTTTGTTTTTGTTCAACACTATGTCTTCTGTACAATGCTTTAGTCAGATTTGTAGCTTCCAATAAATTGGTGCTAGGTATATCCAGGCACATGAGGGCGAGCCTTGGCGCAACGGTAAGGTTGCTGCTGAGTGACCTGGAGGTCACGGGTTCGAATTGGAAACAGCCTCTCTGTAAAAAACAGGGGTAAGGCTGCGTACATCTACCCTCCCCAAACCCCACCTAATGGGAGCCTCGTGCACTGGGCCGCCCTTATATCCAGGCACATGCTGGCGCATACACACATTATATATTACCTGTTTGTGCCCTTTCTTTGGCTAAAGACAGAGTTTGTTATATAAGCAGAAATAATAAGTTTGGAAAATCTTGTTTGAACTTTGAAGTGAAGCATTTTCTTTTTTAATTATACAAGTATACTGATATTTGAAAGATTGGGTGTCTTTCTTAGGGTGTGATGGAACCCAAACAGAAAACAAGATATGTGAAATGTGGTCTTATAATTGAGAAAAAACCAGCACAGGAGCAATTCTAATAGAGTTGCTCTTACAAAACAGAAATAAAGCAGCAAAACGTAGTAAACAAACAGAAAACCAGAAAATATAGAAAGAGCCACTCTCGCTTTGGAGAGGCTAAATCTCTTCCGAAACCAATTTATAATTCTTCCATGACTAATCCCCAGTCAAACCCTCATTTTATTGACCATTTCCTAACTCCCTCTAGAAACTCTTACCAAAAGCTAACACGTGTCCCATCCTCCCATCCTTGTTGTCAAGGTTAGTTACACAGTTTACCTTCCCTTAGTACAATGCTTATATCTTCTAGAATATTCTTTAACTGCAGGGGGCCCATCAGAGTGCTGTCTAAATTTAAAAATTAAGATCATATTGTCTATGTCATGGCAAAGAAAGTAACTGGGGAAAAAAAAAAAAACTTGATGCTGTTATGTGATTAATTGGATTTTAATACATTGTGCAAATATCCTTTCCTATGTTGAATTCAAAGCTGCAAGTTTGCAACTTATGTTTGTTGGTATTTTAGGCTTTGTTCTTCAGAGATTGTCTATTATTTATATAAAATGGAGAGACTGTGGTGGGCTGAGGCATGTGAAAGGGAAGAAGGTCAGGTCAGGTGAGGATGATCTGTTATTAAGAGGGGAGGAGGTGGGGCTGGAAAAACTACACACTTGGACTTGGTAGTGATTGGAAAGATGGAGAGCAAATTTTGTTTGTGTGGTTAGGTTTCATAGAAATAATTATTTAGCAGAGATTTTTGTGTTGCTCATGCAAATGGTGTAATTTCTAATCAGGTGTCTATTTCAGGGTATTAAGGAAGGATGGTATGATGGGGGAAGCATTGCTTTTGCAGTACTTCTTGTTATTGTTGTTACAGGTATATTATTGTTTGTCCTGTCTTTGTGAAGTGCATAATTGTTAAAGCTTTTGGTTTACGCATCTGTGATTCTGTTTCTTAATTACCTTTCTGGATTAAATTATGTTTGGTGGAGACAGCAGTCTGTGATCCACTTTGTTTTTTTCCTGTGGAGGTTTTAGTAATAATTATATATTTAGTAATCTTCTCCTTAGAAGCATATACCACCCTATTTCTTTTGTCTTCCTCTTGTAGCTATAAGTGATTATAAGCAGTCTCTTCAGTTTCGAGAGCTAAATGAGGAGAAGAGAAATATAAATTTAGAGGTTAGTCTTTTTGCTTCAAGTTCACTTCTTGATTATTGATATAATTTTTGTTCTTAATATAATTTTCTAATCTTACTTTTTTTAAAAAATAAAATAATAAGCAGGTTATAAGAGGTGGTAGAAGAGTTGAGATCTCTATCTATGACATCGTTGTTGGTGATGTTTTACCCCTTAGTATTGGTAACCAGGTACATGAGCATCTTTTTTATCATTTTTGCTTAATTATACCTTGTGGTTGCCTTTTATTTTTGGCTATTGATTTCTTAACTGCTCTTCCATAGGTCCCTGCTGATGGAATATTGATCATGGGTCACTCTCTTGCTATTGATGAATCAAGTATGACTGGGGAGAGCAAGATTGTAAGTGTTCTATCTTGTGGAGGATTAAAGTAATTATTACCTCCATTTCAGTGTTTTGATGATAATTTTCCATTTAACAGGTCTATAAGGATTCTAAGGACCCTTTTCTGATGTCTGGATGTAAAGTTGCGGATGGTAGTGGCACTATGCTGGTAAATTTTAGACTTATTTACTTTTTTTTTTCCTTTTTTTCTTTTTCTTTTTTGGGGGGGGGGGGGGTGGTAATCATTCAGTTTTATTGTAGTTACAAAATTCAGATTTTGTAAAAGGTTGTCTAGGTAGTTAATAAGATATATAAGGACAAGACTTGGATCCAATTCATTAGATTCTTGCCATCAGGTTTTCTAATTAAAATATGACAAGCATATAGTTTTTTTAATAATATTATGACAAATGTATGGTTTAATTGGGAAACCATATAGTTGTTTACAAAAATTATACACTTATTATACTATTATTGGAGATTCGTATACTTGTCATGTTTAAATTGGGAAACCTGTTGGTAAGGATATAAAGAACTATATATAAATTTTTTCTAATATATAATACTCTAATGTTAATTGTGGGTGGTAAATATCTTGAGGGCATATAACTGTACACCTAATGGGGAACTTTCTGATTGGTCAAATCATGAAATTATACTCTTTATGATACCTATCTTGCATAGGATGTTGCTTAAGTTTTTATGTATGTAGTATAGTTCTTTGAGTGGACGGTGATCTGAAAGAGATAGTGTGTATAGTTTGATTTTTATTATTCAAACAATTGAGTAGATGATGGAAAGACACAATAGTTAAATATGAAAATGTTAAGAGGATATAATGGGGAGAGAGAAATGGGGGAGGGAAATTATGCATCAACTTTATTGTCCTAAAAAAGAACATATCAGTTAATTTATACTGAATTTTGATTAATAATTCACTAAGTATTTTAAATTTAATAATATTTTTGTCTTTCATAGTTTAGTCTGCCTGTTTTATTAATTAAACCGCTTTTTTGGAGGAATGTTTATATGAATTTCTTTCCCTGGCCAGGTACTCAGTGTTGGTCTAAATACTGAATGGGGGCTTCTGATGTCTAGTATTTCAGAAGACAATGGCGAAGAAACACCCTTGCAGGTCCTCTATTTACATGTGGTTTTCTTCAGAGCTTTTGTGAGTCCTTTCAGTATGTTTAACAGTATAAGGTCTTAAAATAGGTGCGTTTAAATGGTATCGCTACTTTCATTGGTATTGTTGGACTCTCTGTTGCTGTTATTGTCCTGATTGTGCTGCTGGCCAGGTAACTTGGTTATTGACTAATGCTTTCCATCTGTTCTTTGCGTGACTTGGTAAGAGCTCTTTGTTTTCATGTCCCTGAAATATTGAAATTATAAGCAGATATTTCTCTGGGCATACTCAAGATGTAAATGGAAATGTTCAATTTAAGGCGGGCAAGACAAAAATTGGTGATGCTATTGATGGAGTAATTAAGATAGTCACAGTTGCGGTATGTGTGTTGATAAATACTGGGTTGTCCATATGCACATTGCATGTCTGTATGCTTATATCTTTATTCCAAAAACATTCAAGGGCTTTCAAATAAATACTTGTATGGTGATTGTGACTCACTGATCCTGTAGGTGACCATTGTAGTAGTTGCAGTGCCTGAAGGGCTTCCTCTAGCAGTCACCTTAACGTAAGTATGCTAATGTTCATTTAAATGAGACTTGGTTTCTAGATTTGTAATTTTATTTCTCTGTACTCTGTTACCATATCTTGATGGATGCTATAACTTTGGTGCCATTGCTTATTATGGATTGATTAATTGTCATTGCTCTTGTGGTTAGTTCCTTTAGTGCCTCTAAATTGGCTAAAATGCTGTCAGTGCCCTCAACATTGTTCTGATTGAGAACCTGATGGGCCCAACGTAGCTACTGCAGGCCTAAAAAACAAATGGGGCAAAACATATGTTAGGCGAGGACAAAGAGGGAATTAAGCATTAGGCTTTATAACAGAATTTGTCATTTAATGCATGTGTAATGTGTGCGCGTGTGTAATGCGTAGCTAGTGTGGGTGGTTTAAGAGTAGGGAGGATAGATGAGAGAGGGAGGAAGGAATGAGATTGTGTAGGAGAGGGCTGGCCTTTCGAAAGCCAGCAAGACATCCTGATAGTGCATTGTACTAGTGAATTCTGGGCTAAATATCAGTATCGGATAGTTGGTTCCTAACAATTTTGGTATCAAAGTTGGTGGAATTTGGGTATGGTCAATACCATAATGGAAAACAGGGTGGTGGCGATTGAGAGAAGTGTAGGTGCATTGCAGAAGGGACAGGAAGAAACTAAGGAAGAATTGGTCGAGGTGCGAGAATTGCTAAGAGAGATGCAAGAACAATGGAATGAGTTCCGCGCAAGCTTCAATTACGGGAATCTGACTTGTGGAGAGAATGCTGAATTACAAGACCCCCAGGTGGAAGAGATGAAGAGGAATAGTCGAGCTGAAAGAGTAAAAAATGTTGGAGAAAAAGACCCATATAAATACCGTTGTGTAGAAGTGCCTATATTCACTGGAGAGGAACCTATGGGATGGCTCTTTAAGATGGAGAGATATTTCTCATGCAATGGCATTTCTGAAGACAAAAAACTAAATGCAGCTACAATTAGATTGGAGGAAAAGGCTCTGAACTAGTTCCAGTGGCTAGAGACTAGGACTCTGGTGCGTAATCAGAGAGAATTGTTGGATAGATTCCATTGTCATCAGCTTGGGGACGACTATGAGATCTAATGGCACAAAAGCAGGAAGGTACGGTGGAAGAATTTAGAGAGAGGTTTGAAATGTTATCTGCCCTCTAGAAGGAGTACCGAATGAAGTGTTGATGGGAATATTTAAGAATGGACTAGTAGAGGAGGTGAGAGCTGAGGTCAAATTGATGCAACCAAGGAATCTCAAGCAGCTCATGGACCATGCGTAAGAAATTGAGGGGAAGAACGTGATGTTACAAAAGGCCAGAAAGGAGCAGAAGGCAAGAGGATTGAAGTCCAGTGGAGGATTTTAGTGGAGTGCTTTCAAGCCTACGGCACACAAGGCTGCCAATCCAGTTGATTACACCAAGAGCTCTAATAGCATGACTCCTATCAAAAGCTTGGAAAGTAAAGTAGGGGAAGACACTAGGACAGTGACTAATAAAGTCTCAATACCTATAACTACTACAGCTAGCAGTAGCAGTAGTAGTGGCACAAGAAGAAGCCTTTCAAAGGAAGAAATTAATCGGAGGAGAGAGCTTGGGTTTTGTTTTAAATTTGAGGAGAAGTTTAGCCCAAATCACAAGCGTAAAAAAAGACAACTCAGGATGTTGATAATGGCAGAGGACGATATTTTAAAAGAGGAAGAGGAGAAGGAGTCACTAATACTTGAAAATGAGGAGCCAATGAAGGAAATGGCAATTATGGAGCTTTTGTATAGGCCACAAAACTATAAAACTCATTGGCAAGGCCTTTGGGAAGGAAGTACCGGTGCTTATTGACAGTGGAGCCACACATCATTTTATCTCAACCCAATTAGTGGAAACCAGCATATTCTCCATCATTGTGAGGGATGGTAGGAAAGTGTTTACAAAGGGGAAATGTAAAGACATGGAAGTGGAGCTTCAGGGAACGAAGATTGTGCAGATTTTCACCCTTTTCAATTGGGTAAAGTGGATGTGGTCTTAGGCGTCGTGTGGTTGGAATCTTTGGGAGAATTGCGTGTGAATTGGGGATAGTCTTATTTGAAAATAAAAATTGACAAGAAGTGGATTTGCCTCAAGGGAGATCCCATTATGACTAGAACCCGAACCTCTTTCAAAACCATTGTCAAGTCCTTAAAAGCTAAGGGGGGAAGGTATTTATTAGAGTTTGGTGCGATCACAGCAAAGAAGGAAGATCAACAAGTTGAAGTAAGTGAAGAAATTCAAAGCTTGCTTGAGGAATTTACACCAATCTATGAAACCAAGATTAGATTACCCCCACACAGATCAACGGACCACTCAATTACCATAAAGCAAGGAGAGCAACCTCCTAATATCAGATGCTATAGATATATACATTCACAACGGAGATAGAGAGATTGGTCAAGGAAATTTTGGAAAGAGGAGTAATGCGGCCCAATCGAAGTCCTTACTCAAGCCCGGTACTTGTAGTAAAAAAAAAAAAAAGATGAGTTGGAGGTTTTATGTAAACGATAGTGCTTTGAACAAAATTACGGTGCCAGACGAGTATCCCATTCCAACTCTGGATGAACTTTTGGATGAATTGGGAGGTGCTTCAATTTTTTCCAAGCTGGATTTAAAATTAGGTTACCACCAAATAAGAATCACACCCAGGGGTAAGCTAAAGATAGCTTTTAGAACACATAATGAGCATTATAAATTCTTAGTTATGCCTTTTAGGTTAACTAATGCCTCATTCACTTTGCAATCCCTTATGAATGACATCTTTCGGGATTACTTGAGAAAGTTTGTGTTAGTTTTTTTTTTATGATATCCTTGTACAGCAAGGACCTGTCAACACATGTTCAGCATCTGAGAATAGTTCTGGAGTTACTACAAAGCAACCAATTGGTAGGGAATCTTAACAAGTGTGTGTTTGCCCAAAGGAGATTGGAGTATTTAGGGCATATTATCTCAGAGGAAGAAATGCAAACTGATCCTTTGAAGGTGGAGGCTATGGTAAAATGGCCAACTCCTAAAACTTCTAAGAGCACTAAGAGGATTTCTCGAGCTTACTGGTTATTACCGAAAATTCATCAAAAACTATGGGAAAGTAGCGGGTCCACTAACTGATCTACTAAAAAAGGATTCATTTTAGTGGAGTGACAGAGTTCAGGAGGCTTTTGATGAGTTGAAAATAACCATGGTTAATGCCCCTAGCCATGCCAGACTTCAAGATCCCATTTGAAATAGAGGCTAACGCTTCAGGAGGAGGTGTCGGTGTGGTTTTCATGCAAAAAAGGAGACCTGTGGCCTATTTCAGCCAAAGGCTATTTGAAAGAGAGAGACAAGCATCTATGTATGAGAAAGAGCTTATGGCAATTGTGTTAGCTATCAAGAAATGGCAGCATTACCGCACGAGGCAATCATTTGTGATTCAAACAAACTAAAAAGCCCTCAAGTTTTTACTAGAGCAAAGGGTTATGGATTCTAATTAAAAAAAAGGGTTTCAAAGTTAATGGGATATAGGTTTGAAATTCAGTATAAACTAGGGCTGAAAACTGTGCTGCTGATGCACTGTCTCGAAAAGAAGACACAATGAAGATGATGGCCTTTTTGCTTTGGCAATACATAAGAGTGGAAGAACTGGACGTTGAAGTCAATAAGGATGACGAACTAAGGAATATTAAAGCAGAAAATTATTGCGGGACCAAATGAAGTCGAGGGGTACAACATTAAAAGTGGTTGTCTTATGTATCAAAATCGGCTGGTTTTACCTAAAAATTCAAGCAAGACTGTGGAATTAATAAGGGAATTCCATGACTCTCCCATAGGGGGACATTCGGGATACTTGAGGACATATGAAAAATTGGTTGAGGTGGTATATTGGGAAGGCATGAAAACAGATATGCAGAATTATGTAGCAAAGTGTGCCACTTGTCAACAGAATAAGTATGACTCTTTAAACCCAACTGGACTCCTACAGCCACTTCCCATTCCCTAGCAAGTGTGGGATGATATTAGTATGGATTTCATAGTGGGGTTTCCAAAATCTAACAGATATGATACAATTATGGTGGTTATAGACAGATTTACTAAGTATAGGATTTCATACCATTATCTCATCCTTTTACTGCGAGAGAAATGGTTGAAAAATTCATTAACGAGGTGGTAAAACTTCATGGATTTCCAAAGTCCATTGTGTCTGATAAAGATAAGGTGTTTATAAGTAACTTCTGGAAAGAAATGTTTAGCATGGCAGGAACCACTCTTAAATACAGTTCTGGTTATCACCCTAAAACGGATGGTCAAACCGAAGTTGTCAACCGAAACTTGGAGACTTATCTAAGATGCTTTGCAGGGGCTAAACCAAAGCAATGGGTGAAGGCTTTACCTTGGGCTGAATTTTGGTTTAATAGTACATACAACTGTTCTGCTAGTATGCCCTCTATGGACAGGATCCTCCTACCATTTTCAAGTGGTAGAAAGTATATTGCAGGTTGAGGAAGTGCAAGCACAGTTATAGGACCGGGACTTAATTTTGAATGAGCTCGAGGAGCAATTGGAATGGGCTCAGACCAAGATGAAGGAACAAACTAACAGGAAAAGAAGGGAGGTTGAATTCAAGTGGTAGAAAAGATTGGGAAAGTGGCTTACAAGTTTCAGCTACCTGAGACTGCAAGGATCCCTCTAGTGTTTCATGTATCACAACTCAAGAAATCCTTGCAAGCTACAGTACCCACACAACCTTTACCCGAATCGCTCACTGAAGAGATGGAATTGCAGGTTTAACCGGAAGGGGTGAAAGAGGTGAGAAAGATGATTAATGGTCAGAAGCAGATTCTGGTTAAATGGGCCAACCTCCCTAATTGTGAATGTACATGGGAGGATATGGATACTATAAGGGAGCAGTTTCCTACATTCCACCTTGAGGACAACGTGGCACTTGAAGGGGAAGGAGATGATGGGCCCAACGTAGCTACTGCAGGCCCGAAAAACAAATGGGGCAAAACATATGTTAGGCGAGGACAAAGGGCGAATTAAGCAGTAGGCTTCATAACAGAATTTGTCATTTAGTACATGTGTAATGTGTGTGCATGTGAAATGCGTAGCCAGCGTGATGTAGGTTTAAGAGTAGGGAGGATAGATGAGAGAGGGAGGAAGGAATGAGATTGTGTAGGAGAGGGCTGGCCTCCCGAAAGCCAGCGAGACATCCTGATAGTGCATTGTACCAGTGATTCTGGGCTAAATATCAGAATCAGATAGTTTTCTTTGGGTACTAGGTAGTTGGTTCTCAACAGAACCTCGGATGTTCAGAGTGTAAGGCATATGTTCCATTTGTATAATTTAAGAAAATTTGCAACCTACCCTTTTATTAACCATTATCTGTATCAATATCAGATTTTATACATCTTTCATGTCCATAATTTTGTTTGTCTTTGTTTTGTTCTTTCAATCTCATTTTTGTCTACTTATACTCTTTTTATTTAACTCTGTTTTAGACTTGCCTACTCGATGAGAAAAATGATGGCAGACAAAGCTTTGGTATGTGACTTGATTTTTTGGCTTCAATTGTATTTTGTCATATCTATTTGCTAAATACACTTGAATATAACGGAAATAAAACTGCAGGTGAGGAGGCTCTCAGCCTGTGAGACAATGGGCTCTGCCACAACCATTTGCAGTGATAAGACTGGTACATTGACCAAGAATCAGGTTTGTTATGAAGTTATAATGCAGTTTTTGGAGATTGGAACTTCTGATTTAATTTTTCTGATCGTATGTTACATCAACTTCTTTGTAGTGCACTTGTTGCAAGTGATTTCATCTTGTAGTGGTATCTGTGCTAGACAGCTCTTTTAGAGTGGGCAGCCCCTTAGCTTTTGAGATGAATTAGGAGTTCAGAATTTTATCTAACCTGTTAATCTGACAGCTCATGAGACCCATATAAATAGGAAGGGGCACATGTTCTGAGTGCCTGTCAGTAGCTCTTTAACTTGAGTAAAAATTTTGAGGAAGTGACAGCTGTTGGCCTTGGTTTGTGGAGATAGTAGAGTGTGTAGCAGTTTAAATTTATTCTTTCAAATTTCATGAATTTTTTGATTGACAGATGACTGTGGTTGAGGCTTACAATGGTGGGAATAAGATTTATCCCCCTCACAACGTGTCAGAGCTCTCTCCGATTCTCTGCACTTTGATCATTGAAGGTATTGCACAGAACACCAGTGGCAGTGTTTTTATGGTTGAGGTATGCTAGAATTAATTTTCCCCTTTTCTTTACCAATGTTTCACAATAATTGCATAAACTGAAACATGAGTATTGCAACTGCATGGATAATTTATATTATCCTTTACAGGGTGGCACTGATGTTGGGGTTTCTGGGTCACCAACAGAAAAGGCAATTTTACATTGGGGAATTAAGGTTTGTTTCAAACATAAATTTTCTTCTTCTTTTTAAGTAGATTTTTTAAAAAAAAAATTCTGACTGTTTAAGTAACTCAGCTGGGGATGAATTTTGAGGCTGTCAGATCAGAGTCATCAATTATTCATGTTTTTCCATTTAATTCAGAGAAAAAACGTGGCGGAGTTGCAGTACAGACGGTAATATGGTTTTGTATTCCCTTTTTTGTTTTGCTTGCATATCGTGTTGGGCATATCAATAAGACTATTGCACTGTGAAATTTACTTGTATCTTTTTACAATTTGACACTCAAGACTTACTGTATTAGGCTTTCTGGTTGGTGTAATTATAATAGGCCTCAAGCTAATGGGCCAAGAGTAATAAAAACTTATGAGAGCAGAATGAAGAGAAAGGATAAAACAGGGGGGGCCCAAGATTGCATTATCTGTTGATGAGATGACCAGAAAGAAAGGAAAGGAGAAAAGAGTGTTTGCAACTAACTGGTCACATGGGGAGAGAGAGAGAGAGAGAGAGAGAAGGTTGTTGGAGGGAGATATTTGGGAAGGTTGTGGATCAAAGAGAGGGCAAGGAAGATTTTCATTCTGGTGAAGAGTCTCTAGCCTCCCGAAAGCTAGAGGGTGTTTGTTTTCTTTCTTTACACAGTTTCTTTTCCCTCTGTAAACCCCTGGATCTGTCAACCCCTATCTCTTTCTCTGTTTTGGGAAAGGAATTACACCTTCGTTATGGGTTAATAATACAAGTTTCTGAAGGTTCCATCAAATTAGTGGTATAGCGCATATTGTTGCGCAGGCCACATTGAATTGTGCACATTATATCAAGGGTAAATTGCTTCTCCCTTGAAAAATGACTTAATTACACAGATCTCCCTTTTGTTATGAAAATTTACTCTCTCCTCGCAAAAACCAAAATGTGAGCTATAGCTAAATCCATTTTGACCAAAATACCTTTAAATGGCTACTTTTAAAATTTAGCAAATTATAAAATAACCACTTTTTAATTTAACAAAATTTAAAATCAATAAAAATAAATAAATAATTACTAAAAACAAGGAATATTTTTGCAAAATAATTTTTGAAGAAATTTAACCAATTAAAAGATAATAATTAATAATAATTGATTTTAACAATAACATTTTTATTAATATATATTTAATCCACATATGTATGATTATAAATGAAAAAATTCTATTTAAATTAAGTTTATTGTTTTTAACAAAAATTAATAACATTGAAATAAAATTGATATGAAATACATTTATTAATAAGTTACATTTTTACTAAAAAACCATTTCTGTTGTTGAGGATATTTTAGTCAAAATAGGTTTAGTTGTAGTTTATTTTTTGGTTTTAGGGGAGGGGAAAGTAATTTTTCATAATCAAGGAGAGGGTTGTGTAATTAAACTATCTTTCAAGGGAGGAAAGAGTAATTTATCCTTATATTAAATATATTTTTTAATATTCATATTGACAACAATATACTGATCAACCAACTAATATATATGAAAAACTAAACTCACATTCAAATCAGCTCATGATAATTTAATAATCATGCATAAATCACAACATCAAATGGTTATATATGCCAATGTTTAACAAAGGTTGAGTCTTAGCTTTATCCTCTTAAGAGATATAGATCAGAATTATATTTGCTTTCCTCCATTCTTTTCCGAGGTTACTGAGTAGACCTCCATTGCAAGCAATGCTACTATAATAGGATCTGATCATTGTTCAGCAAAGAAGAAGAATTTGAATAGCAAAATATATTAACAGAGAAGGAGATTACAGTGGATAGAGAGTGAAGGGAGAGATTGTAGACTGCCAATGAGGAAGAATTAGAGTGAAAGCTATAGCCACTCCAAAAGTCGAAGGCTGCTAGCCTTCAGCCTCAGGTCTTCCTTATTTCAAAGAGGGGTTTTGCCTTTTCGTACAGCACATACAGTGAATGTTAGAGCCACTCAAAAATGGTGCATGGAACGTGGCTATGTGGACCCTTCTATAGCCAACGCTATATCCCACTATAAATAACTATGAGAAGCATGACATAGTTTATCTTTATATAGTTTATCTTTATATGTCTATATTTTGATCTCTATTGGTCTTTGAAACCTAATATGAAGAGTTTTTGCTTCTGAACTAATTGATATGTTATTAGGATAACCTACATAAAAGTGTGTTGTATCTTCTTTTTCTTCCAGGGCTTTCTAACTTGTAAGTTTATTCATTTCCACAGCCTGACTCTCAAGTTCATATACATTGGAAAGGTGCTGCTGAGATAGTCCTAGCCTCTTGTACAAGTTATATTGATGCAAATGGCCAGTTAGTGAACATGGATGAGGAGAAGGTTTGACAAAATAGTTATATATTGAGATCAATGGTTAAAGGATTTTCTTTTTTCATTTTTATTTTAATTTCAATTTGGGAGTTATCTCAGATTATTATCTTACTAGAATACTCCCTGAAGAATTTCCCCATTTTTGCTGTCTTTTGTCATTTTAGTGAATTCTACCAGTATATAATTGCTTTTGTCCTTGGAAGTTCCAAAGGATTGATATATGTGCACTTACAAACATAAAACAAAAGCAAATTCGAGTAGTACATGGGCTGTTAGGATGAGTTTTAATACTTACTGTTTGACTGGCTTTAGGAAAGTTTGTTTGACTGAGAATCTTGGCTTGCAGATGACTTTTTTTCAAAAAGCTATTGAAGATATGGCCGCTGATAGTTTACGCTGTGTTACCATGGCATATAGATCATATGAAATGGAGTGTGTTCCAACTAGTGAAGAAGAACTTGCTCACTGGTCATTACCAGAGGATGATCTCGTTTTACTGGCTATTGTTGGTCTGAAGGTGTGTATTTTCTTCATATGTAAGCCCTTCATTGGTGTCATCTTATTTTCAGTACTATTATGTCCTGATTGTCAGTCTTATCTGATATAAGCCCTTCATTGTCGTAATCTTGGTATATATTTTATCCTTCTATTTCAGGTCAAAATGTGTATAGTCTATGGAAATAATCGTTAAATGCCATTTCCATATTTTCATTACATGTGCTTGAGAGGCAGCTATAGTATTTTTTATTTGACTATACCTTTAACCTGTCTCATTACCAAGCTGTTTTGACATGGAAAATAGTTAACCTATAAGGTACTTCCTTATTAGAGGGTTGTGTCTTAAAATCATAAACAATATAGTTGCAAATGTATACTTGGATGATAGCAGTTAACTTCAAAATATGCTTCCACATGTTAATTATTGTTAGAAATTATAATAAAGCTAGTTATCAGCCTTCATTTAATAGCATGGTTGTTAAACACTTTAGTTTACAAGTCTAGGTTAGAAAAGCATGTCAACTCTCACTTAAGCTTTGTTTATGGTAAACTTGGATAAACAAGTGTTAAACTCAAACTCAGGTAAGCTCGCAAATGTACTTACAGAGTTTAGAAGTTCGTATTAAAAAAAGGGCGGCCCAGTGCACGAGGCTCCCACTAGGTGGGGTTTGGGGAGAGTAGATGTACGCAGCCTTATCCCTATTTTTTTACAGAGAAGCTGTTTCCAGTTCAAACCCGTGACCTCCAGGTCACTCAGCGGCAACCTTACCGTTGCGCCAAGGCTCGCCCTCTTTTAGAAGTTCGTATTAAACCTGCATTTTTTTTTTATTTGGTTTGGTTCTTTGAATCTTAGATCTCAAAGCCGACCCCTGTTTGATTACCTTGCCCCATCCCAACCCATAATGAAGAAAAATTCAGCCCAAAATGTTATTTCTTCAGTTCACCTTAGACAATACCTGAAAAGTCCTCAGTTCTCAACGTGGCCTACCTTTCTCTGCATAATGCAGCAAGCCTCCATTGATGCTCACACTGCATATCTACAACAACCCATCAGTTGTTATAATTATGTTATGTATTAAGATCTTCCCCACTAAAGCAAGCCTCCAGACTGAAGATCTTTGTTGAATTTTCACTTTTAAATTTTAATATTATAATTATGTTATGGATGAAATTTATTTTTATTATTTTTTGCTTAATGCTTGGATATTGATTTATATATAATTGGGTAAGCTATTTCCTACTTTTTTTTTTTGGGGGGGGGGGGGGGGTATTTCCCCCTATTTTATAAGACATCTTAAGTATCTTTATTATGGGTATATATATCCATTAGCTATTCATTAAAGTTTGTAAACTCACAATCAAGTTAGGAGTTCAATCCTCGCTACCCCTGATTCTTCTAATTAAAATTAAGCCTCAGCAGAAAATAGATGGACCTGTGCTTTTTTCACACTTCAAACCCAACGGGTTGTTAATAATTGTGATAAAATTATTCATGAGCCTTCACTGAAGTAGTTTAAGCTTTTGAAGGCAAATAATCTGTGGTCCTTGATAATTATTAACATTTATGTATATTTTTATGATTTTCCCTTTATCAATGCAGGATCCTTGTCGACCCGGTGTCAAAGATGCAGTGCAACTTTGCCAAAAAGCTGGAGTTAAGGTGTTCATCTTATACTGTTGTGTCCATTCTAAATTACTTAGGTCATTGAGCTTATACAAATAGAACATGCTTGGCACAATTCATTATATTATTTAAATTCGATTCAGTAATATTTGAGGTAATGTACTATCTGAGATGGTAATGTTCTTATTTTAGAAATAATGGGACTACAAGTTTGTTAGACTTAAGTTACTATGTTCTTCATACTAAATAAAAGTTAGTTAGTGATAATTGTATTTTCTTTGATTTTGGAGGGAAGATGGAAAATTGTTTGTTGATGTTAGATCTTAGTTCGGATTGCTGTAGTTATATTTTATCATACCTTTTTCTTGTATATCTCTTTCATGTCACGTAACTGGTGAGAATGTTGCTGTACTATTTATTCTGAACTGAATTTTTTCTCTTTTTTGGTGGACAAGTTTGGAGTCATTAATCTGATTCCTTAGGGATTGGAAATACCAATTGTTTCTCCTATTAACTTCAACTGGTTTTCAATATCATTGGATTAAGAAATGCAGTATGCTTGTTACCCATAAAGCATTAATATGTTGGTGTGAATGATTAGATAAATACTTATGTTCTGATCCTAGGTACGAATGGTGACTGGTGACAATGTCAAAACTGCAAAATCAATTGCTGTGGAGTGTGGAATACTTGGTTCATTTGCGGATGCCACAGAGCCAAACATCATTGAAGGAAAAGCATTCCGTGCTTTGTCAGATAAAGAGAGAGAAAACATTGCTGAAGAGATATCGGTATTTAACTACTTTGATGTGATGTAGCTCCCTGGAAATTTTGGTTGAGTATTAATGCTGTGTAATGTATAGGTTATGGGACGGTCTTCTCCTAATGACAAGCTTTTGCTCGTGCAAGCATTGAGGAGGAAGGGGCACGTTGTGGCTGTAACTGGAGATGGAACTAATGATGCTCCTGCACTACATGAGGTTTGCAAAGAATTTTGTTATGTTTTTTGGGCTTGTACTTCTTTTTTGTTGCCTAAAGTTGGGTGCATGTGACAATAATTTTATAGTGTATTGCTTTGTTTATTTTATGTCCTTGAAGAGTTGCAGTATTATGTAATTGTATAATTACTAGTCCTTATATGGATCCCAATGATTCCTTTACATTATGATTTGTAATATTGATTTTGATTGCTCTGACTCCAGTAGGACTGTTTTTATCTCTAATTCTGTAGACTGCTTTATTCTTTGATGGTTGTATTTGTAAATGTATACCTTTTGGAGTTTAGGCCGATATAGGACTTGCAATGGGTATTCAAGGGACAGAAGTTGCTAAAGAGAACTCAGATATCGTTATTTTGGATGACAATTTTGCTTCGGTTGTGAAGGTTAGTCCACTTTTCTTATTTAGATGTTAGGTTTACCTGTTATCATTAATTATGCTTGTTAACAGCCACCTCTTGCAGAGGAGTGACATCTTGAGATGCAGAAAATATTATTTCATTTGAGTTTTATGTAGAATTGTCTATGGATGTGCATTGACTAGCTTTAGGCAGAATCTTTTTCTGAATTGGTAATTAATTGATATTTAAATTTTACAGGATAATTAGTAATGGCTTTTGTGAACTAAATGCAGGTTGTCAGATGGGGACGGTCTGTATATGCAAATATTCAGAAATTTATCCAGTTCCAACTCACTGTCAATGTTGCAGCTCTTGTTATTAATGTTGTTGCTGCAGTCATCTCTGGTGTTGTCCCACTAAATGCAGTACAGGTATCCACTGTTTCTCCCTCTCTCTGTGCCTCTCTCACTTGTACTTATTTATTTTGGCAGACATTTTTATGTTCTTTATTGCTTTCTCTACAGCTTCTCTGGGTAAATCTTATCATGGATACACTTGGAGCACTAGCCTTGGCAACCGAACCACCTACTGATCATTTGATGAATCGAGCTCCAGTAGGTCGAAGGTGAGATTTTTTTTTTTTTTAATGGTATGAATCATTACTTGGTACTTTGGATCTTTCCATTTGTTTGATATGTTAACTCCTTTGGTACACATTGCTTGGAAACTCAAGTAAGAATGGTGCACAATGATACAATATTGTTGGGAAGGCCATTTTTTTATTATTGGTTATTTGAATTCAAGAATGAAATTGAAGAGAGAAGAATAATGTATGGGGCCGAGGATTACATGTCCTTCAACGAATACAAAATCATAGCAGGGTAGAATCCCTAGTTACTAAATGTAGCACACAATTTAAAAAATTCAAGATATAATTGATAATGACTAATAAATATAGAAAATCAAACTCACATTTGGGGAAAAAAAAAATCTCATAACAACATAATACTCATCCATAAATCATAACATCAAGTACTTAGATCATAAAATACACCTATGCTTAACAAAGTTTTTGAGTCTAAAATTAGTCCCAAGATATCTAAACCAGCTCTTCATCAAAAGTAACATCACAATGATCATCATTAAGCAATCCCTCAATTTCCTCTTCATTTTCTGAGGTTTCTGTTTGTTTATCAACCATATCAAGAGCACAATAAGAGGAGAATGTCCTTGGCCTCTTCTCGTACTCTTGATATGGTAAATGAATGCTAAATCATTAAATATTGATTGTCCAAGCATGGGTCAAGTGAATCTCTATTAGTAGCCTTTGCAAAATACTCAAATTAGGGCTGTTGCTGCTCTATTTATATGTAGCACCTATAGCGCAACCTACAGAGACACAAAAATAGCTCCTGTAGTGCAACTATAGCAGAGCTATATGACAGTTGCTAGGCTACATACTGGCAAGGAGCCTTTGCATTGAGCTTCAAGCTATAGCATGAGCTATGGGTGTGTTATTCATAACTATGGAACACATCAATGCTATAAATCTCTGCCAACTCCCTGGAAATAACCAGTAGTTGAGTGGCATAAAGATGCTAGTTATAGAGTTCTGTCCCATAAAAGAAGCAAATAACTGTTATTCTAATTAAAGACTTCAAATAACTGTTAACACAGAAGGGAATAGCACCATAGGACCTCTGAAAGCTAATTTCAATAAGAGTTGCATGACCTACTGCTGCTTTGAACTTTCTTACACCGGTTATTTTTACTATGATTAGGAATCAAAACCGGCTGCTTTTGTTATTTCTCCTGCCTAGTCTAATTCTATGACTATTATTGTTTTCTTATTAGCATGTGGCAATCATCCCATGTTTGATGTAATAATTTTATATTTAGTTTTGAAAACACTTTCCCTTGTTTGAATGATACACCTACCGTAGGAATGGAATCGATGCTATTGGGATAATTAATACAACTCTATGAACCAGTGTGCTTTACTAGCAGCTATGATTGTCTGTCTACAGGAGTGCATGTGCCACTGCACCCGTGGATCCTTGGGTAAAGGCTAAATTTGTATATGAATGCTTGAATTTATGTAGTGTATTTGTGAATGAACCTGTTAAGTTAGCAGTTCTCTCATTAAAACAATCAATGCTGTGTCTATATTGAATGGCTTTTCTGAGATGAGTATGACTGTATCTTGTATTCCTTTCAGAGAACCTCTCATAACAGAATTTATGTGGAGGAATCTGCTTATACAGGTAAATGCTGCTTATCCTTTTTTCTGCCCGTTGTTGTACTGGTTTTCATGGAATTATTTGTAGGTTGGCTAAACCACAAACAGCCATCTAATGGATTTTGAATCTGTAGTGTCTGGCTTCACCATTCCTGGAGTGGATTTTTTATTATTTCATTTGTCTCTAATTGGATCTTCAAAACACTGGATGGAAATTTTCAGGCAATGTACCAAGTGTCTGTTTTGCTTGTACTGAATTTCCGAGGCAGGAGCTTACTGGGTCTGAAACATGACTTCAACGATGCTATCAAAGTGAAGAACACTTTAATATTCAATGCATTTGTTCTGTGTCAAGTAAGTCCTTAATTCCACTACAATTTATTGGAGGACCAGCTAATTTATGTGTAGCTTATGCTAAGAAATGGGGTCCACAGATGATTATACTGCAAAAAATTTTGGATGGTTTCCCTCTGTCCTAAAGTGGTTCCACTTTTGCTCAGCTTTAATTTGTTTGATATTTGAATTTCAGCTATTCCTGAGATTTCTTTCTGTTTCTTTTCTGGTCATTGAGATTCCTTTGTATAATTTGGTATTGAAGGGTGAATGTTTTCTGAATGTCTTCAATTAGTAAGCATTAATTAGTTTTATACATTGTCATTGCGTGCACAACTGAAAGGGTAATGTCTATATCACTAAACTGAGCTTTGTAGGCTTGTAGCTTTGTTAGAAGGTCTGACCTAATTTGGCATTTAACAAGTGAGAAATATAAGTTCAAGTTTGAAGTTTCTCAGTACACTGATGACCTCTTAAGCTTGTTTAGTTAGTGGAGACTAGGGAACTCTGGATTGCTAATTGCACTCCTCAGGCTAGCCTCTTCATGCCCGTGTGTGGCTTAGCCAATTTATATTCCTCCTGGGTAGTTGAATTCTTCTTTCCTCCTTTCTATTGCTAATCCTTGTGATGTCAAAAGAAATTTTGAGATGTGTACTCCATCGTTTTGCATCTACTATTGACATTGGGCTATCTTATAATTAGAATTTTGTTTTATCTGAGTTTTCATATAAATAATGATATTGCAAATATGCTCTTAAAATTGCAGATTTTTAATGAATTCAATGCTCGAAAGCCAGATGAATTCAACATATTCAAGGGAGTCACAAAAAATTACCTCTTTATGGGGATAGTGGCTTTAACTCTTGTACTTCAGGTCAACTTGTTTGATGCACCCTCTCGTGGTTTTTGCTATGTTAATGGAATATTTAATAGGCCTCCATAAACTTGCTTTTTTTGTTAAATAGATTATCATCATTGAATTCCTGGGGAAGTTCGCTTCAACAGTGAAGCTTAGTTGGAAGCAGTGGCTCATTTCTGTTGTCATAGGAATTATCAGGTTAGTTTATAACCATGCATACATGCATGTTGAGTGCATCTTGATCTTAGGTTTATTTTTCTTCCCTTAGTGAGTTTCCGTGAGACATATTGTAATGAAAGCTTGGAAGGGTCATAATTGATTAATTCTTAATTAAATTGTCATATGCATGTAATCATGAGCTGCTAAATGGCATTTTTAATAATAGACTATAGAGCTTGCCTCGTGTATGACTGCTAATAGGATTTCACCCTCTGCTTCAGCTGGCCTCTTGCTTTGGTTGGGAAATTGATACCCGTGAGGAGGACTCCCTGTCACGAATATTTTTATGCCTTGGTATCCAAGACCCCAGAAAGAACCTAAGTCTTCTCAATCATCATCTGTACAAGTCTTGATTCACCGGCTCTTTTACCTTCTCATTTGTTGGTCAAGTCTCACAAGGGTGACATTTGCGTACTTCACTACTGGAAACAGTATACTGGTAGCACAGTCGTGTTTCGTTTTCTACAGATCTGGAATTGTTTTAACGTGTTTTTTTCTTCAATTCTGAATTGTTTTATGTGTAGGTTCCAACGAGTGTATACGGAATTTTAGATAGTCTAGGTTTTTGTTTACTATTTTCGTTCTTTTTTTTTTTGTTTTGGGGGGGGATGACGATTATATTCTCAGTTTGAGGAAATGTTTGCTCATTCATATGCCGTTCGAAAATTGCAGAAATATTTGGGATGTTTCATTCGTGCAATTTCATTGGATCCTTCTGTGGTTGTGGCATCACATAAATAAAGCAATCAAGGCTTGACAAAGTGGAGTGTGTGTGTGGATTTCATATTCTATGAAAACAAGGCTACAATAGGCTCAGGGAAAGTTATAGAATGTGCACGTCTTTTGCAAACTACCAAAGCATCTCATTTGTTTATTTTCATTCGTGACACACAAGTAAAGTAGACCTAACCATCACATAGTTCATAGGAGTGAGAGTGGAGACCGAGAAAATGAAACTCGATTTCTAATCCTCCACTGTTCATTCCTCTAGCCACGTTGGTGAGCAATTTCGTTGTAGTCCTTTCTAACGAGAGAGAGCTTTAAAAGTTTTCGCAATAGAGACATTGTCATTCATTTCTATAGAGAAGTGAAAGAACCCAATTTTTATATTTGGATCAAAAAGCTCGCCTTTTCAGCGTAGCAAGAATGTAACACGATCAAGAAGAATAATTCAGAGAGGAAGAAAACTTCCATGGTTAATTATTGTAGTTCTGCATTTATTCTTTGAAATAAATGCTACCGGCCTGGAATCACCGCTGTACTTTCTCTCTCTCTCTTTAATCATTGCCTTGTGATTGAGAAGTCTGAATTTTCTAAATTTTTTTCTTATGAAACTTTTATAAACTTCGGAGAAAGATCAGAGAAGAAGAGTGGATTAACAAAGAAGAAGTGGACTCTATTCATATTTCTACTTACTTTATGTGACTTTCTTTTTGATATCTACAAGAAATTTATAAGGAGAAACTTTAGAGAATCTTTAAGGGAAATGAAATGCTAGAAAACATCAACTTGTTGGATTTTACAACAAAATCATGTGGTTTTGATCTAAAATATTAAAAATGTTGACATGGCTTCATATTACAAATAGATGCAAGACTAATTAATTCGGATCTTTTCTTGCTCGGTACATCATTCTATTGGAAAAAAGATGAAAAAGAAATAACATAAAAATGTGAAATTGTGTATAAAGTCTGCTTCCTCTCTTGAACTTTTAAGTACTATAATATTACTCTTTAACTTTGTTAGCTTCTATGCCCATTGTATCCTTTTTTTATTTTAATGACAAATTAATCATGTCAAAAATAAAAATTTTAAGCTATAATATCTTCAAAATTATAAAATCTAAGATAATAAAATATATAAGATTATAACATACTAAATACTTTATTATCAGTTCGATCATACTATCCAATTCAATTCATATTTGGTTTTTCTACCACCATATAGGGTTGAAATGACCATTATTTAGTTGAATTTACTATATAAAAAAAACATTTGTAAAAGTATGATTGAAATCTATTCAATATTTTTTTGGCCCATTTGATATATAGAAAAAAGTAAAAAATAAAAAGATAATTTTATAGATGAGAAATAAATCTTGTGCTCCTACTTTAAAAAATTATAAAAATAAATAGATACTATTAAATAATAATTACAAAAATATAATAAAAATTATCCAAAATTTTCATGTTTCGTTCCACTTTTCCACTTGTAACCAAATGGGATTTTTATAAAGACAATTTAATAACATCTATTGGAACAAAGGAAAATCACTCTCTCATACATATTAAGACATTAAGAAAATTTAAATTTTATTTTGGCACAAAAAAAAAAACATGATTAAATTAAACAGATTGTAAAACGATAGTCCAAGTAATCTCACTCATATATCTTCATAAGCAGAGATAATGAACAATCCTCCACAGAAATAGGTTAGCCTATAACAAGGAAGATTTGAGTAGTGTGCCCAATCTACAATGTTTTTTTTTTTTTCAAAATAGGATTATTAATTTTATTTTTGGACTAAATTTAGTGTTTTTTTAATTAAAATATAGTAAGTATATAATTTTTTAATAATAATATAACACTTGTATAATTTAATTAAATAATTATACATTTATCTATGAAAATTATATATTTATCATATTTTAATTAAAAATTATAAAAATAAATATATACAAAATTATATACAAATCTTTCCATTCTTTTCTCAATAGGGCAATGAGTTGACCCTTGCCATGGGCTTTCTCAATAACCCAGCCATTGTTGGCTACTTGCCTTCGCTTGGTTCACCAACACCGAGGGAGACTGCAACGTTTTCCGTCTATGAAGGATGTTTGGTTCGTGGTGTGGGACGCGTTGGTAGAAAGCTCGAAGCAAAGGGAAGCAATTTTCAGGGGCTCTGCAGTGCGGGAATGTAATTCAGAATTTGAAGCCAAATTTTGTAGAGAGACGAATTTGCCCCTGCCTTCACTTATGGTCCTATCAATGTCTGCCTCTGAACGCAACAAGACATCGCTGCATTCGAGGACTCCAGGAGGTTGAAACCTAGCTGCATAGTGGATCTGCAACCACTGGACGACGTCAAAGCATCATCCTAGCTCACCTCGTCCGAAGAAGGTTAGTTTGGGGTGGAACTGACAGCCATGCCTTTTCCGAACGTCTGAGACTGCTAGTTTGGGCTACTGGGCTGAATAACAGCCCTAAATTTTTTTTTTTCTTTTCTCACAGCATTTTTTCCCACCCTTGCTTTCCATATCTTATGTTTTTTTACAATTACACAAATAAATCTCAATACATTCCTTTTTTTGTTTGGGAGTTATACCAAATATAGTAAAAATAATTCACTTCATTTGGACATGATTTTTCTTTTTACCTACCTGGCAATTCTGCAAACCAAACCAGCTCTTGGTGCTCAAAGAACTTGTCCAAGGATAAACCTTCTATGTTGATAGCCGGCGACTTTGACACAGATGTACTCAATGTTTTACACACATCATTCTGTTAAATAATTAAAAAAAAAAAGTACTTAAATCTCTAGGAATGGAGAATCGGTTCTAAAAAAGTTCTATATTATTAACATCTATACCACATCAAGCTTCAGTTAATTTGCAATTAGATGAAAGGAACTTGTGCTGGCATCGACTTGCTTGAGACAAAAAGACATTCCAATCATAATAAGTCAATGCTTCAAGTGGAAAAAATTCTAGCATACATCAGCAAGCACAAATCTAGGAACCTTTCAATAAGTCAAGGAAAGGACATGAATCGTATAGCCTTGGATTGCCTGCTCAAATCCTGCAGTTGATGATCTCGGTTTCAACTAGAGTATAAGCATGGATTTAAAAAAAAAAAAAAAGTTTAAAGCAAGAAAGAAGAGAGCACAACTAGTGCAATAATAAATTATCAGAAAAGTTAGCTCAATCATGATGAACGCCAAAATATCTTCTCGTTTCAACACAAGTTGTTCGAAATGCCATAAATCAAGTAATGTAATTATTGTTGTTATTAGCTGACACCGGGATATAGGCACATGAACGTATATTAGTTAATTAACTAGTCCATAATTGTAATTTTGCCTCCTAAAGTAACATTTTCTTATATCTATAAATACCTGTGTTCTAATTTTTCAAAACGGCAATAAGAATTCCAAACATTTTATTATGGTATTAAAGCCTTCAAACTTTCTTTCAAATCTTTCTATGGCTTTTATTGTCATTTCCATCATCCAGTAGCCTTCATTACTACTATATCACCTTTTCCTTTGTCCATAGCCTTCATTACTACCAGAGATAACCTTTTATCTTTGTTTTGCATTCCATTTGACCCAAACACCTTATGAACCACCACAAAGCTCATCGATCAGCCTTCTAACCCCTGCATGTGCGTCCATGACGTTTCTACAACAAGTCTTATGTGCTAGCACGTATCACTTCCTCTTTGACAACAGTCAACCCAAAACACATCATCGGCAATTATATAGGTTAACCCAAGTGTCCCCTAACTCTATTTAGGCTCTGACAGTGGTATTTCTCTTATTTGCAATAATTTCTTTTGCTTTTTCTTTATTTATTTCTTTTCTTTGTAATTATTGCTTGCTTCTGATTTTTTTTTTCATCTTTTTGACCATGTTTGGGTCTACAGCAACCATCAATACCTCTTACCTATCACTGATTAGCAACCACTATGCTCTAACAAGTGATTTGCCACTTACTTAGGAAACATATAGGTTGAACGAGAAAAACCATTTGAAATTGTTCCAAATGGTTTACCTATTCCTTCAAGGACAAGGCAAGTTAAGTCATTTGCTAGGTACCAGTCCTTAACTAGGGAATCCCAAATTTGATATTTAGGATGATGAAGATTCTCTAGTAATGTCCTAGTTATAAAATTCTATGACATCAAAGATTTGCAACACATGCATTTTTCTGAATTTAGCTAAAGAGATATAGGATGTTGTTCAACAAACTTATTCCAAGGTTTGATATGCAACATAAATTTTTAAGCATAAAACTAAAATATCCAACACCAAATAAGGAAACCAATTAGTCACTAAGTACTGTAATTTGCTAAAAGGCTTTTGATAGGAGATAGATCACTATCAATGCATTTAAACAAAGTGTAGTAAGGATGCAGCTATTCTTAAATAGTTTGTAGAAAATGATAGAATTTATGTGTTTCTTATAGGGTTGAACATTAAGTTTGACGCTGTGACAGTATAGATACTCAGCAAAGAGGAGTCACCATCCTTGAATGAGGCAATTGCCATTATGTTGGTTAAGGAAGGAAGAAGGAGGGTGATGATTGAGGCCCAACTAGTGAAGAATTCAACTTTTGTATCCAAAAATATTGTGTAGTATTTTGATGAGGTCAAAGGGCAACCTAATATGTCAAAACAGTCCAACAAAGACTTATGATGTACTTATTGCAAAAAGGTCTGACACATTAAAGAGAAGTGTTGAAGGCTCCAAAATAAGGCTCAACCCATGAAGAAGGAGTAGGGGCAAAAATTCCAACAATGAGGAAAACTCTCCTTTTGCTAATTTTAACAAAGAAGAGATTGAGAAGTTAAAAGGCATATTGGGAATCTTGGAGAAAACTCTCATAACCTTAATAGATACTTGTTCTTTGGCGGTCTTAAGTATTCCCTCTCAATCTTCATATGTATTTAATTTTATCTTTAATGCATTGGATAAAATTCCTTTGACTCTTGGGTCATCGACACAGGAGCCATTAACCATGTAACTCATTCTTACAAAAATTTATTTCAAATATTTTTTGTCCTAGCAATAAAAAGGTTACCATAGCTAATGGATGTATCATTACTATGGCTAGTCAAAGAAATGTTTGTTTAAGTAATTACTTTATGCTTAAAAATGTGCTTCATGTTCCAAAATATTATATCAATCTTACTTTAATTTAGAAACACACAAATGATTCTTATTGTAGCATAACCTTTTACCCTACTCATTGTGTATTTCAATCGCAGCGCACAAAGAGAATAATTGGACTTGCTAGGCAGAAGCATGGCTTATATCATCTTGACGAGAAAAATGAATGAAGTGGAATTCAAAGTTTATCACTTGTTTCTTTTCATTCTGAGACATTCCAATCAACAAAGATAATATTTAGTTTCACCACTTTCATCTTGGTCATATGTCATTTCATGTTATTAAAATAATATTTCCTTTTTTATTTAAAAGATTAGCCATTGAAACCTTTCATTATGAAACTTGTGAACTTGCTATACACAAGCATGCTTCTTTTCTAATAAATAATAAAAGAACTTTTATTCCTATTACTGTAATTCACAATGATATTTAGAATCCTTATGTTATATCCAATATTTCTAGAGCCTAATAATCTGTTCATTTATTGATGATTGCACTCATATAACTTGGATTTATTTGTTGAAATAGAAATTTGATGTAAGCTCTATATTTTCTATTTGCTACAATATGATTAAAACTCAATTTAGGATTGGGATACAAAAATTTTATTTTGACAATACAGATAGTTTTTTCAATTAGTCTCTTTTTACTTTTTTTCATACACAAGGAACAATACATAAGTATTCTTGCATTCATACACTTCAACATAATAGGGTCGTTAAATGAAAAAACAATCATCTTCCTACTTGTATTAGGGATTTATTGTTAAAAAAAAAAGTTCTAAAACAATATTGAAGGAATGCCATTTTAACTACCACTTATATCATTAATAGACTTCCAACTTAGGTTCTTGATTTCCACAGTCCAATGTAGGTTTTCATGCAATTCTTTCCAAATTTTCATGTGTCCAATAACCTTGTTCCAAAAATATTTAGATATGTTGTTTTTGTTCAAATGCATTTCCAAAATATAACCAAACTTGATCCTTAGGTTTTCAAATGTGTTTTCATTGGTTATTCCTTTACCAAAAAAAGGTTACAAATGTTACTATTCTCCTATAAGGATATTTTGTCTCTTCTAATGTCACATTTGCTGAATATGTTTCCTACTTTAACAATCCTTATCTTTCAAAAGAGAATTCCTCCATCAATCCTTCCTGAATTCCCAAAGTTACCAACATATGTCTCATAATCATTTAAGCCTCATTTACAGCCAATCACTATATCTAATCCAACCTCACAACCAGTCACTGGCTTAAGACTTTATTCATCCATTACAAATCTATTCTCGAAAGAAGAGACCAATCCCCTGACTAGAACCAGTCCAACCATCCACTTTTACCTGTGAAAGTGTTGAGGCAATACCTTCATCCATTGATATTCCTATTATAGGTTCTTGAAACACTTGCACTCAATGATTATAATATTCCTATTGCTTTGCAAAGAGACACAAGACATTGCACTAAGTATCATGTGCCTTCTTTCATTTCAAATAAGAATTTATCTTTTAAACCAAAAGCCTTTCTTACTAGTCTAGACGGCATTCTTGCTCCTAAAACTCTATTAAAGGCATTAAAGGATAAGAATTAGATACATGCAATGAAGGTTGAGATCAAAGCATTTAAGAAAAACAAAACTTAGTACCTAGTGAAACTACTTAAAAAGAAGAAACCGATTGGCTATAGATGGGTATTTACTACTAAATATAATTCTAGTCATACTTTGAAAAGGTACGAAACTTGGCTAATTTCCAAAAGGTATACTCAAACCAATGGCATAGACTATATAAAAACTTTTGCCTTAGTTGTTAAAATGAATGCAATTAGAGTCTTATTGTCTATGATTACTAACCTTGGTTGGAAATTACATTAGTTTGATGTCAAGAATGCCTTTTACATGGAAATTTTAAAGAAGAGATCTATAAGGAGATTCCACCAAGATTCAACTCACATATTAAACCAAGCATTGTATAAGCTCATACAATCCTTAAAGACATGGTTTGAGAGATTTTCCAAAGCTTTGGTATGTATGGGGTATAAGCAAAACCAAGGTGACCATATTTTATTTATGAAGCATTCAAACTCAAGGGGAGTTTAAGGTTTAGGGTTCAGTACTATTGGTCAATGTAGATGACATTATAATCATAGAAGATGACCTGAAGGGAATATAGTTAGGCAATTGATAAAGGAATTTGAGATCAAAAAGCTAGGCAAACTAAAACACTTTCTTAGCATTGAAGTGGCTCACTCTCAACAAGGGATTTTTATATCTCAACAAAAGTATGTGTTGGATTTATTAGCAGATATAGGCAAATTAAGATGCAAGATAGTCAAGACACCCATAAAGTCAAGCCATGAACTTTGTGAAACCTTAGAAGATGCAATAGTTTATAAAGCATCTTATCATAGACTTGTAGGAAATTTGATTTATGTCTCATACTAGGCTTGATATAGTTAATGTTGTGAGTATTATAAGCCAATTTATGCACAAAGGAAAGGAATCTTATTCGAAAAGGGAGAAAGACTGACTCTTAAAGCCTATACAAATGCAAACTATGCAAGATCTCTAGTAGATAGGAGATCAACCTCAAAATATTATACTTTTCTAAATAGAAATCTTGTTAGTTGAAGAAGCAAAAAGTATAATGTAGTTGCAATATCTAATATGGAGGCTAAGTTCAAAGCAATGGTACTCTAGCTATGTGAATTATTATGGCCAAAGATAATCTTGAAGGATTTGAAGATCAATGTGGAAGGCTCAATGAAGATTTAATGTGATAATAAATTCAGTATTAACATTGCTCACAATCCAATACAACACAACCATATTAAGCATATTGAAGTAAACTGACACTTTGTCAAAGAAATACTTAACAACAATCTAATTTGTACTCCTTTTGTCTCTTTCATTAACTTGAGATGTGTTTACCAAAAGATTATCTAGTGCCATCTTTTAGAACTTAATCATCAAGTTTAGGATGAAAGATATCCACTTACCAGCTTGAGGGGGAGTGTTAAAAATCCTTATAATTAATGTAATTATTGAAACGATTAGCTAACTCTAAGATTGAGGCACATATGTATAGTTATTTAACCAATCTCTAATATCCTTAATTGTAATTTTGCCTCTTAGAATAGCACTTCCTTGTATCTATGAAGACCTATGTATTTTGATTTTTCAAAACTACAATTAAAATTCTAAACATTTTGTCACAACTAATGTCGATTATTATAAGGAATACATCAAAGCAAAAAAAGCTACAATATAAAATGTAACGATATGATGTAAAAAGTCATTTTACACAATATGCTGGCTAAGTTAGATGAGAAAAAGACATATGCCAATGTTCATGATAACTAAATCAAATACTTTCCTTTTAGAAGGACCATAAGGCTCCCAAATGGCACTTGACACAATTGAACTGATAAAACACTATAATTTTTTTGATAAAAAATATATTAAAAAAAACTATAAAATTAAGTAGTAACAATTTAGCCAAATTAAGAATTTTGTTAATAGACTCTATCTATACTATGCTTTGATGTAAATCATTTCATAACCAGTCCCAAGCTCCAAAAAAAAAAGAAAGGTTGTGTTAGGCAATCAATAGCCAACATAAAACATTGTCGAATCTTTATGATATGAATCAATGATATATTAGAGTTAATGATAGGTCATTGCCTAGAAGCAATGCGCTATATAGCTTGAATACAGTGTCAAATGAGTAAGAGTTGCTACATTAATACTTAGGTGTAGTGAAAAATAAGCAAAGATTTTCACATTTTCATAAATGAATGCAGGTAAAGAAGTTAGTCACGAGAGTAGAATTCATTTTAGAACTTAGAATATAAGTACACTTACAAGTAAATTAATAAAAATAGTAGATACTATGATTAAGAAGAGAATTAATTTTATATGCTTATAAGAAACTAAATAAGTAGGAGAAAAAATAAAAGAATTAGACGCCTCAGGTTTTAAACATTGGTACACTAGTAAGACAAAATCTAAAAATGAAATAAGCATAATTGTGGATAAGTTTTGAAAAAAGAGTATGATAGATATAAAAATATTAGGAGACATAATTATATCATTAAAATTTGTAATGAAAAGAGAAATTTTTAATATTATTAATACTTAGGCACTATTAATAAAGTTATAATAGCATTATAAGGTAAAATTTTGAGAAGACTTAAAAGGTTTAGCTCAAGGAATATCTTTAGGGAAAAAAATTCTCATAGAAAGATATTTTAATGGTCATGTGGGGAGTATATCTAGAGGTTATAAGAGTTCACATGGAAGATATGGTTTATGAGAAGTAAATACAGAGAATAAAATGGTTCTAAACTTTTCATTAGCGTTCAATTTTACTATAACTAACACTTGTTTTAAGAAACATGAAAAGCATCTTATCACATATAAAAATGGAGGAAAGTGCTCTCAAATTGATTTCTTTCTAATAAGAAAAGTGGATAAAAAGCTTTACATGGATTGCAAAATAATACCTAAAAAGAGTTTAACTACACAATATAAGGTTTTAGTAATGGATGTTCTAATTAAGAAGAGAGTAAGAAGCAAAGGCCAATCAAAGGTGTCAAGGATAACGTGGTGGCAATTAAAAGATAATAACGAAAAGAGTTTACAGAGAAGAATTTTGGAAGAAGAATCATGGGATACACAAGGAAGTACTAACGATATATGGGACAAGATAGTTAAAGAGATTAAAAAGGTTGCAAAAGAGATATTAGGGAATTAAAAGGTTTTGGACCTAGTGATAAAGAATATTAATGGTGGAATACAAGCGTACAAAATAAGGTTAGAATTAAAAGGGAATGTTATAAAATGTGATATTTGTGTAAAAGTAAGAAAAATTGAAAAAAATATAAAGTAATTAAAAAAGATACTAAGAAAGCAGTGAGCGAAGCGAAAGCATAGACATTTGATAGGTTATATCAATCCTTAGACACTAAAATTGAGAAAAGAAGTATTTATAAGCTTGTTAAAAGTAGAGAAAGAAAGACAAGAGACATAAATCAAGTGAGCTACATTAAGGATGAAGAAAGGGGAGTCTTCGTCATAGAACAGGATATTAAGAAAAGGTGGAAGTGCTATTTTTATAAACTATTTAATGAAAGACAGTAGATCTCATGGCACTTAGATAGGTTAGACACCACAGAGAAGAATCAAAATTATATCTTTTATCGTAGAATTCATGAGTCAGAAATTAAAAAAACTTTAAAGAATATGGAGAATGGTAAAGTAGTAGGACCAAATAATATACCTATTGAGGTGTGAAATGGTTTAAAAGTGAAAGATATAAATTGGCTCACAAAATTATTTAATAAGATTATGAAATCTAAAAGAATGTTGGACAAGTGAAAGAGAAGTACTTTAATTCCTATTTATAAGAATAAGAGAGACACACAAAACTATGCAAATTATAAAGGAATTAAACTTCTGAGCCACACTATGAAGTTACAAAAATGGGTTATTGAGTAGAGATTAAAGCAAAAGACTTAAATTACAGAAAATCAATTTGGCTTTATGCTTAATAAGTTGACCACGAAAGCGATATATTTGTTACGAAAATTGATAGAGAAATATCAAAGGAATGAAAAAGACTCACATATGGTATTCATCGATTTAGAGAAGGCATATGATAGGGTGTTAAGAGATATTTTATGGAAGGCTCTGGAGAAAAATAGAGTTCGTATTGCTTTTATTTGAGTAATTCAAGATATGTATAATGGGGTTATATTTAGTGTAAAAACACGGTGAGCCCACCAAAAATTTTTTGATAACTATTGGCCTACATCATGATTAACTTTAAACTTTTATCTTTTTACTTTAGTCTTAGATATGCTTACTAAATATATCAAAGAGTTGATGTTACAGTGCATGCTCTTTGCAGATGATATAGTCCTAGTCAGAGAGTTGAGAAAAGAAATAAATGAGAAATTAAAGATATGGAGATTAGCTTTGGAAGCACATAAATTTTATTTAAGTAGAAGTAAAACAGAGTATATTAAATATAAGTTTAGCAAGAAGCACACCAATTCAAGCATAAAAGTGAAAATTAGATAACACACCATACTATAAGTCACTCGATTTAAGTATTTTGGATTCATTATACAATAGTACGAGGAGATAAAGGAAGATGGAAACCATAAAATTCAAAAAGGGTGGATGAAATGGATGAGTGCTTCACGTGTTATTACAGATATAAGAGTATCATTCAAGTTTAAGAGTAAATTTTACTACATAGCTATGAAACTGACAATATTGTATAAGATTAAATGTTGGACAATAAAAGACCACCATAAAAATAAGTTCAACATTGCACAGATGAGAATATCCTGTTGGATGAATGAGTATACCAAACAAAATATAATTAAAAAATAAATACATTAGAAAGAAAGTTGAGATCACACCTATTGTGGAAAGATTATAGAATCGTGTCTTAAATGGTTTAGACATGTGTGGAGAAGATTTATAGAATCCTTAGTAAGAAAGGTAGATCAGATGGAGAGTAGTCTAATAATTAGAGGTAAAGAGCGACTACAAAAAAATATAAGCGAAACTATTAAGAAAAATATAGACTTAAATAGTTTATCTAAAGACATAATTTATAATAAAATTTTATAATGTTGTTTGATCTATATAGCTGATTCCACCTAGTGAAAAAAGGTCTATTGTTGTTATTGTTGTAAGAATTTTGTTAATAAAGTTTATGAAATCTTTTGCTTAAACTTTATAGTTCATCTATAAGAGCTAATAAACCTTCCATAATTACAATGTATCATCACCTGGCACAGATTCAGCTATATGATGACTACTTGCTGCTTCGTCCCACAACTGCCAAAAGCTTACTCTCTAAAGAAGACATGGATTAATGCCTTAATTTCAAGCAAGTGCCTAAGAAAGTAAAACAGATGCATACCTCCAAATAGTGAGATAGAACAATCAGTGTCTTGAATTGCTCCTTCATTTGCTAAGAATCACAATAAGCAAAAATTAATATGAAGAAGGAAAACAAAATGGTACATTTAGCATGATAAGAAGGATATGAACTGATCATTGATACAGTTGTGAAAACTCAGCGTCAAATCAATATTTTTCAAGTTGATAACAACAAGATTCATAATAATAGAATGTCTCCTGATCCCCCAAAGACACCTAGTTACCCCATGATTTCAGTTTAACTTAATAAGTTCATAAATTTTGCAAATGCTCCCTGCATATTCTAATTTCAGACACATTTAACATTAGTGACCCAACCATTTCAAAATCCAGTTTAATGTGAATGAGAACACATACAACTACTACAAAGACAGAGCGTTTTTGGTTAAACTATACCTTTTGTCCCCATAGTTTCACTATGCTTTTAATTTAGTCCCTACACTTTTGTTTTCTTGTAATTTAGTCCCCATAAAATGTATGTGGTTGATTGTTTGATCTGTCCACAAGCAAAACATATTCCTCCCAAACCTTATGGCTTACTACAGCCTCTCCCAATTCCTTCTCTTCCATGAGAGGATATTATGGATTTTATGGTTGGGCTACTAAACTTTGCAAGTCATACAGCTATTTTAGTGGTGGTTGATAGAATCACAAAGAGTGCCCACTTTGGGTCATTCAGACCTGGTTATAATGCTCAATCAGTGTCTTCAGCCTTCGTCAATTTGGTGGTGAAATTACATGGCTTTGCCAGCAAAATCGTTTCAGACAAAAGCCCAATTTCTTACGAGCAATTTTTTGAGACACCTCATGAAATTTAGTGGCACAGTGGGCAGCTGGTTTTGGGTCGTCAAACTGCAACAGTACAAGCAGAATTCAGTAGTAATGAGAATCAATTTCAAGTTGGACAGAAGATACTGTGGAGTATGGGCCTTATAAGATCCAAAGCAAGATTGGAGCAGTGGCTCACAAATTGGAATTACTAAGAGAAGTAGAGGACAATAGTTAAAGTTTGAATGTATTAGTAGGCATTACTGCTAGTTAAATACCTTAAGTGTATGATTGAAGTACTTACTGATTAATTAGGCGAGCAGTTTTCTCTTGAAAAGATTGTTAAGTTTCTCTTCCTGCTTTACCCGAAAAAGGGAGAATTCTTTTTGGTTAGTAAGACTGATGAATAGAAGAAGCTTGCTCTTGTGGTTTTTGCGTTTGAATTTTTTAATTATACGCATGAATGCATTGCAATATAGTTTCTTTAATACTGAAATTTGAATTGATTTAGTATTGTAATGTACTCTGTCTTTTTCCAAGTATCAACATGCCTCCAGTCGAAAGATAGGAGAAATCCTTTGTTAATGCTGCTGAATTGGATGTATGTTATTTGAAAACCTTTTCTAGTGATACCCAGAGATTACCGAGTCTCCTTTCTCGTTTTGCTTCACGTGATTTTCAACATCCTGAAATTGAGTATTTGGATACTTAAGCATTCATATATTAGATGCCGAAAATTGGCTGATATACATTCTGATCCTAGGCACGAATGACGAGTTCATTTATTGACAGAAACAAACATATCATTGAAGAGAATACATTTAGAGTTGAAATCATAATAATGATAACAGTACGATCCAAGTTTCATGAATCATGACATTGCGTATATCTTTCCATGGCCAATGAGATTGAGATATGGCAAATTATTCAGCAAAATGCATTAAAAAAACCACAACCATTCATTGCTTGCCAGATGTTATATATACAAAATATACCAGAGAATAAAATTCAACATAAAACCATAGTTTTTCCTCCAGCAGAGCACTTGCATGGTTGCTGTGCTTATACCATGTCAACAAGCGTTTCACATCACAACATCAACATGTGAAGGAAAATTTGCTTGATCTTGAAGCACATCTACGTTCGCGCCAAAATAATATTCTGTGATGACACCGAAGAATTTTAATGTGCCAGATTTTCATAAAGCAGACAGTGAAAATGATGCATGGCCTGTTCAACAGTAGGAGCATATCTGCCCACAGAATATGCAGGAGACTCGAGGCCCTTCTGAACACCTTCACACAGCACAATATCTTCGATCTGCACATAAACAACCATGGTGCTCCAGTAACTTAATCGCAATATGGAAATATCTTGTCAACCAAACCAGCATATATACCTGTACTTTCTCGCTATCATGTAAACTTCTGTCTATGAAATCTTTGTCATCCTGATCAGGCAGAGAGGGGAAGGAGGTAAGAATCAATTTTTGGAATTCCACTGCAATTGTTTAGACTGATAATCATTCCTTTTGTAATGTCAGCAATTCAAAGATCTAGAATTTATGTGAGGAATTTAAAAAAAGAAAGAAGGAACAATTAGAGTAACTATGAAGCCATTAAAATAGGCGCAAAATTCATTGTGATTCTGCTTAAATTTCTAAGAAGACAATATATTAAAGCATAGCTTAGCTTGACTTAAGCTTCACGACCTCTTCGAAGAATTCATTTATACAATAAAACCTCCTGGTATTTTCTCACTATCATTTACATATTCCAGTACATCTCTGAGCTCCTTGCTAACATTGAGCTTCAAATCTTTGCATCTTATTTTTATGCAAAAGCCGTTCTTAACATTTCATAAATTCATTACACCAATTAATCACCAACCCTGCCACAAAAGCCCCATCACCTAATGCCTATGTTTCTTCCAATATCCTCTCCATGTGCATTGGGTAAAAAATTATCAGTATGAGGCTGAGGTTCATTATAAAAGCCTGAAGGAGTAATGATAGAGACACAAACTCAAGGACGCAGCAAACAGTAGGAACAGAACAGAAAATAGAGAATACGGATGAATTGTGCCTCTGATTTGCCACTGCAACAGACTACAAACTCCAATCCCAGAGAACAAGAATTCTACAGCAGTAAGGAAAGGAAACCAGGAAGCAACGATGCTCTAGCACAGTTCAGCTGCTACACACCTCCCAAAAACCTCCTTACGTTCTCTTTCCTTTCCATTCTCCTTGCATTCTATTAAAACAGCCTCCTAACCAACTCAGCCCCTGAAGCCATCCGCCTCAGCCCACGTATCCCATTATTTCCATGCTTTGTCACGCAATTCCCCTTTTCTATTCCAGTTTCTCCTCTACTGCCAGCCTTACCACTCCTCTCATACACCTTAATAGGTATTCTATCAAATAGTCATAATGCTAAATCCAGTAGACTTAATTTTTCACCTTATTTTTCTGTTGGAATGCTCATGTATTTTGTCAAATCTTATTTCCGTACATGTGCTTCCTTAGTCTTTCTAATAGCTAGTTTTTATTTGTAATTATCTAGTTTATTGATACGTGTTATCTTATCACTCTGTTTCTGTTTGGACATCTATCCCTTTTATAGTTTATTTCTGTTTAGGCAACATCTTATCGTCATATCTTTCTGTTTATTTTATTTTCTATTTTTCAGATTTAATATATTTTTAAATTAAAAGGTTGTTAACTGATAGGATAGAGTGGCAGGATTGTTGCCTCCTCCATATATATATATATATATATATATCGTTCCATTCTTTCATCAATAATAAGAATCAGAGCATCAAATCTCTAAATTTCTTTATGGTATTAGAGTCTAAAAGGCCTGATACAGTCCCATGGTAAAATTCAGCTCCATGATGATGTTGAATATAGAAAACAAGTGACTTCATCAGAGGGAAATACCTTGGGTGTTCATTCAATCTATGAAAGCTCTCCAATCATGATGACTGGGCACCAATTGGATGGTAACAATGATCTTCAATAATCCCAAAGCACGCTTATGTATATCAGAGGATGTGGCAAGGAGGATTACATCACTGATGATGCTGCCCTGCCAAGTTCCAACGACCTCAATTACAAAATCTGAGCATCCGAAAACAACCAAATCATGTCTTGGTTGATCAACTTGATGACAAATGAAATTGGGAGGAATTTCCTTCTGTACAAGACAGCAAAAGATATCGAGGAAGCTGTCACGGAAATGTACTCTTCTGTGGAGAATACTGATGTCCTGTTTGAGATCAAAAGTCCACTTCATGAATTAAGGCAACGTGAGTCAAGTGCTACCCCTTGTTTATTTTTGGCAGCAACTAGATATGTTTGAGACACACAAATGGAGCTGCAGCAGTAAGGCAGCATATTACAGGACACTTGTGAAGCAGGATAGGGCCTATAAACTTCTACTTGGCCTAAATCCAATATTTGAAGATGTTTGGGGAAGAATTACGGCTACCATCCTCTACTTTCCCTAAGAGAAGCTTTTTCAAAAGACAAAAGAGAAGAGAACAGGAACAGACTCATTCAAGACCCAGTAACTGAAACATCAGTCCCGATGGCACATGGTGATCAAGGCAGTGACAACAAACAGAAAAAAAGTGGAAAGTCGTGGTGTGACCATTGCAATAATGGTGGTGACACAAAGAGGGCTTGTTGGAAAATATACGGGAAGCCAGCAAACTGTAAACCAAGACCAAGAGATGAAACCAGTGACCTAATGGTGACCAGTGAGGAAAAAGGTCAGCATGGGCAATCCTTTTGGCAAAGAACAATGGGAGTTGTTACAAAAGTTACTTGGAAATAAGGACCAGAACACTTTAAAAAAAAAAAATTGTGGGGTCTAGCACTACTGCTAAAGCAAGAATTGGTCTCAGGGAAGAGGATTGGAAATGCTAGGAAGATTAGCTCCAAGCCAGGTACGATTTCCCAACTTAAGATGAAGTGTTGTAAGACACATGTATTTTATCAATTCTTATTTCCGTACACGTGCTTCCTTAGTCTTTCTAGTAGTTAGTTATTATTTTAATTATCTAGTTTGTTGATAGGTGTTAACTTATCACTCTGTTTCTGGTTGGACATCTATCCTCTGATTAGTTTGTTTCTATTTAGGTGACATTTTATCTTCTTATCTTTCTATTTATTTTATTTTGTATTTCACAGATTTAATATATTTTAAAATTAAAAGGTTGTTGGCTGATTGTTTCGGATAAGGTGGCAGGATTGTTGCCTTCTTTCCTTTTATAGATGTCGTTCTGCTCTTCCATGAATAATAATAATCAGAGCATCAAATCTCTGAATTTCCTAGTTTCCCGTCCACCTCCTCCCCCTCTTCAACCAAAAAAAAAAAAATCCATCTATTTTGTTTCCGTGGTCAATAAAATATGTTTTGATACAAAAACAATATTAAAAAGGAAACCAATAGAAAGAAACACAACATATATTAGTATTATTTTTACAAATTTATGCTATCTACCATGTCAGAGAGAAGAAATAAGTTAACAGCAAATGATTTTCAAGATTCTGAATGCAGCTCTTTTAAAAAATATATATGTATTATTATTGATACTTTATAGGAATGAATTATGGTATAAGCATAATACAGATTACCTTTAGAGAGTGTTCAAGATAGTAGTCAAAAACTACTTGGCATTTTTTGTGTCCTAGCGGAAGTACGAGATTGGTGTCCATCCAAGGTCCATATCTACAATTCAGAAAGCACCCAAAGTTAAGAAAATATACTATATTGCAAGATAATTGCCCAAGTGACCAAGCAAGTACCTATTTATCATGAAGTTAGGATAAACAAAAGCATATATAGCATTTGTTCCAAGTCGGTCATACTTCTCTTTGCTTTTCACTGAGCTGCCTTCACAACTTTGGATGCTAACCCTTTCGAACATCTGTTATTAATAACAGTCCCTTAGTACAAAAGCTACCCTTGGTTACGATGAACAATTGAAAACCCAATATCAGGAGTATTTTAAACTATAAATACTTTATCCTACATTAATTAGTGCACCAGAATGATGCAGGAAGAGAGAGAGAGAGACTTTTTTTTTTTTTTTGGTGTTGGGGGGAGAGGATGTGGAAGGCTTGGGAGACCAGGGATTAACTGGGTAGGAGTAAAAAATGGAGGAGTGGAAGGAGAAAAATTAACATATCAGATGATGCATCATGTCTAAAGACATCATCAATCTACAATCATTCCCTTTCAACTCTTCCTATTTTATCTCTAACCAAACATGCCTGACACACAACAAAGATTCACACACAAATTGTCATGCTACAGTTATATGTAAAAATGAAGAGCTTTCCAAAATGAGAGTGAAGAAGAATACTGTGATGGAATAGGAATCAAGCTTTAGACCAGAAGCAAGGCCTTTATGCGCATATGGCACATGATAGCCACCATCTAAGTAGTTATCACAAAATACCTGCAAATAGAAATACCCAAAATTACCAGCGTCCTAGCATGTCCAATGTATCATATCATACATAATAAAATCACATCAAGTTTCTAACCAACAAATTCCATGGGTTTTAGTGGATTGATGGGCATAGTTTCTGAAATTGGTAAAATTCCCTACCACATAACAATTAAGAAATGAAATAATACTCAAATAGCAGAATAATGAGGAAAACTCCCAAGGAAGAGCCTAAATTCAAGGCAACACATGGTCTATACCTTCCAATTGCATTCAATGGTATATTCACGTCTGCAGATGTAACTGAGTGAAGAATCAATTCCATTGGTGCTAAGTATATCTGCACTGCTACCAAGCCATTCCTTTGCCACACTATGACCATCGACTTCCTTTTGAGGAAAGCACTCTTTGTTCAGATTGAGGAGTACAAATGGACCCCAAATAGCTACTTTGATTGGTATAAGCCCAAAGTCCTATCCTCCATGGTTACAAAAATCAGCCAAACTCTCCCTCTATTAGAATTTTGTTTCACAAGAAAGCAATCATAGGACAGAACTGCATACATTTACATTGAAATCCTGCACTCCTGCTATTCTAGTTGCCTTAACAAGTGCTCCATTTAATCCATACGTCCACCCCTGCAGAGATCATATTCTTTTCCTATTTTAGCTTGCAAATAATAGAGCAAAAAATAGGAAACTGACATGAGGAAGAAGCAACCACCAATAACAACTACTATCCAATAGGAATAAGCTTAACAGTTTTTCACTTTTAACCTCAAGGGTCACGTAAAAACAAATATAATATATTGCTCATACACATATTAACCAGAGGAGGTAAACTCACATGGTAAGGGCAGACAAAGCAAGATTTCTGTCCACTACCAGATGCAAGAAGAGAAGCATGATGACGGCAGACATTGTGAAAGGCATGAACCTTCCCATTCTCATCTCGACATACAACATATTCAATGCTTCCAAGTCTGCAACATTAATCCTCCAATTGGTTCTCAGAAGCGTGGAGTAAAGGAAAGTTGCTCCTAAAGATCCTTTTCCCCTTCCAAGAACCAAATGGAGCTGACATTAGCACTACTTTACTAGCAATATATTCAAGTACAAGTTAAAAAATGAGTTGGAATTGATCCACTGCTATTAAAGGTGAAAAAGGATTGAATGTAAAAATTTTAAATTTTTAAAACCTGCCAGTGAAAAAGTCATAGGGATCTTTTATCTGCTCTGCAGAACCTGATAAAAAAGAAACAGTGGAAACTGACAACTCTTGGTTGAAAAAATATCCCAAAAAATAACTCTCGGAGACATAATCCATATCATGGCGGGCATTTATGCTTTAAAACATGAAAAGAACTTTAGATTTTACAGCAAATCAGAGTTTAGTAAATGCAGATTAAAGCACACTTCAAAGTGCTAAAAGTGCACTTTTGATGCCATCTTTTATACTTCACTTGAAGCCAGTTTCTTCGATTTCTTGTTAAAATTTTACAAAACTGTGGTGTCCAATATAAAATGCTAGAAAACAAAGGATTAAAACAATGATATCTGCTTAATCATATGGCATGCACATGCCTATCCCAAAATTTTGAGTACTCCACAGTGGAGCAGAGTAGATTAAGGCCATGGCAAGATTTTAATGATCATTATCTATTAAATAATTGATTGTTCTGATCTTTTTTTAGCTCTTAATGATGAAAGAATAAGAAAACCTTTGTTGTTTTGATATGTTGCTTTGTCAATCGTTACTTGCTAATCATGTCCACTATTTAAATGTGTAGAGCTCTTGCTTGTATGAACTTTATTTGCATTTTGCTCAATGCTTGATTGAAACTTAATCAACTTTTATGAGAGCCTAAGCTATTATATGCTGGTAAGATTTAAAAACAATTGCTTAGGCTTGAGTCAGAGTACTTATCCCTTTAATGCTTGTATGCATAGGTATCTCTTCTAATATGTTTCAATATTGCAGGACCCCTGAACAATTCAAAGTAAAAGCTATTTTTTTACAACTTTGATCCCAAATAAGGAGGATGTACCCTCAGAGACAGAGATTATCCCTCTGCATAGTCTCATTTTCTAAAAGCATTAAGATCCTGCCTGCTGAAACAGTGATGAGAAAGGGACAAAGATAAGCTAAACTTTTAGAATCATGTTAATATTTTGTTGAAAATCAGCAAAATTGAAATTAAATACAATGAACCAGCAGCCTCCATGAGCTAGATTGATACTATCAATTGTAGAGGAGTACAACCGACAATATAAATAGTACCATAATATTTTATATCCAATATTTCAGTCATTAAAGAAAAATTTAACACTTGCGGGAAACTTTTTCTGTGGTTCATACGTCTCAGACCCGAACTCCAAATAGGCATGCCGCTTGAAGTCCGAATAGACATACCGCTTAAACCTTTTTTTAATACAACTAAGATAACTTTTGCAGCTATAAAGTTCTTGCAGATTACAACTTTACTATTTCATATTTTCAATTTGTGGTCCTGGATTTTCAGAGCCAACAGACACCCCCACCAACAAATATGCCCCCAAAATAAATATTAGTTTAAAAGAAGTAACCACTGACCTACTGCTTGCCAGCCTCGATGGAAGATGCGATCGAGCTCAAGTTCGAAGAAAGATGGGTCGGTGTACCATGAGTTCGGAGGGGTTATAGCTTTTTCTAGGGGAATTTTAGGATTGAACTGGTCCATAAGTCTCTGAGCATGAAGCGCCACCTCCGAAGAAGGGACGAGGTTCGGATTTCGAACAGAGCAAAAGGTGAAGATTCGATTCGAACATCGATGTTTGCTCGGAAAATTAAGGTTTTGGGGATGTGCAAGGCGAGGGACAAAGGAATTCAGCAGCATCGTCATGGGCATCGAAGTAGGATTGGCGGGAGTTCCAAAGAACAGTGCTCAGCTGCTGCCTTCAAGCTCAGTGTGTCCTTTGCTTTGCACACCTTCCGGTACGATCCTGCACGGTAAAGATATATCACTTTTACCTGGAGTCTTTAATTATTCTTCAGCCTCTCTTAAAATTTAAAAAATATTATAGTTAAAAATTTTATATTAAAAATTTTAAAATTTAAAATTAATTTAAATAATTTAAGAATGAAACATTTTAATTTAAGGTTTTTAATTATAATTTTTTTACATAATTTAAAATTTGTATTGTTCAATATTTTAAAATAATTTTTAAATTTAAAATTTTTTAATATAAAATATTTTTAATTGAAAAATCATATGTAATTTTTCTGAATTTTATAACTCACCTATTCTTTCATTTAGCCCAATTGTATGACTATTCTGTGTCGAAAGATTAATTTTATAGCCATCGGGAACAGGAGAACGGCTATATAAATTTAAGAATTAAAATGTTCGGAAAGTGTACTTTTTCCAAAAGCACATTATATATTTGTTTTATACTTTAATAATTTATTTAATTAATAAAATATCAAAATCAATATTATTTGTAAATCAAACAAAATTAATATTGTTAGGAAATAGGGTAATAATGAAGTAAAAACTAAAACAAAAAATAAATTATAAGCTTTAGAACATGTGTGTATCACATTTGTGAATGTTGTAGGATATAGATAAATATATTTTTAGAAATTATTCAAAGCACTATAAAAAAAATACATTCAATAAATAGTGGATCTATCATCTTTTAAAGTATGTTTAATGGTTTAGAAAATTTTGGAAGAATAAGAGTATTGTTCAAAAGTTCTTTTAAATATATTCAGAAACAATTTTATATCTATTGATTATAAACGATCATGTTTCTTTAACAAAATTGAATTTGAAATTCAATTTTTAAATATTAATATAAAAGAGTATTTTCAATTTACACACACCCTAATCATATATTTAGCTGGTTACATAAAAGGACATGATCATTTGAATCAAAAGACACAAGGAACTAACAAAAAAATTTGAAATTTTTTAAATTTTCAATGTGACCAATCAATTGCTCCTTGAACCAGTCAACTGCCACACAAGGGACCACTCAACTGGTATGAAATAGAATGATATAAGTTTGCTTATTAATAGAGACCAATCAACTAGTCCATGAGACTAGTCAATTATTTGTTTAATCTCAATCAATTGGTCTCATGAACCAATGGACTACTTTCTTCTAATGACAAACCTTAGTATTCCAAAACTTGGACTAGTCACTACCTCTTTAAGATAGTTGACTACTTCACCTTAAAACAAAACTTACTCATCTTTGTATAATACCAGCTAACTAGTCTCTTTCCACTAGTCGACTAATACCTTCTAAAAGCAACATTTTTGCATTTATGATGATCCAATCGACCAATCCAATAAACCAGTCAATTGCCTCCTTGTCTAACTTAATTTTTTTCATTAGTTTCTCAAACTATTGTCAACAATCCCCCGTAGTTTGGAAAACTAACTAATTTTTCTTCTTATAAAATCATACATAAGATAGGTATCTTTCAATTAAAAGCACCCATTAGTATAAATAAGTCAAAGCTTTAGCAAATTGATGGTAAGAGTTTTTTTTTTTGAAACATTATTTTTAAAGTTTAAACTAGAATTATCATACATATAATTCTAATTACATTAACAAAACTTATAAAAAAACCAACATGTGTGTGGCCATTGCTACCCCTCAAACTTTATAAACATATCCAACAATTTAATTTCCATTTATGAAAAGAGTAGCCACACTCTTTGATGTTGATGTAAATGAAGTTCCTTTAAAACTTCATAGGTTTACCTTAACTTCATCAACAGTAATAGTATTACACTTATCCTCTTAACTTTAGTTATGCGCTATTTTGAATTACTTAACAATTTCCTAATGCCTCACATTTAGTTATTAATAATTTGTTATTTCTTATTAAATTTATTGATTAACTTTAGTCTAAGAAGAAATTGGATTTCTATTACTAATAACTTTAGGTATGAATTTCTAGACTATTCCACATAATTTTTTCTCACTATTTCCCTTGATAATCCTTTTGTGAAAATATCTATTAGGCTATTTTTTGTTCTCATAAACTAAATTGTGATGAAGCCATCACTAATATATGCTTGACATATACACATCGCAAGTTAATATGTTTAGATTTTTCACTGTATATCTTGCTATGTACCTTAGACATAATAGCCTCACTATCACAATGTAAAGAGATGGCTTACATCAATTATGGCCACAACTCTATGTCAAGTAACAAATTTTTCAGCCATTTAACTTCTTTACCTATAAAAGCTAGTGTTATAAACTTTGATTCTATAGTAGAATGAGCTATATGTTTCTTAAATGCCTATGAGATGGCACTTCTACCTATGATAGATACACAACTGGATGTCAATTTATAATTTTGTGCATTAGTTATCCAATTAACATAAGTATATCCTTCTAATACTATAAGAAAGTTATCGTAGAACAATCTTAGGTCTTTTGTACTTTTCAAGTACCTTTAAATTCTTGTAATTGCCTTCTAATTAGTGGTACTAGGATTACTTATATACCTTGAAAATTTACAAATTGTAAATGATATATTTGGTCTTGTATAATGCATTGCATATATAAAGACATTCTCTGGCACTAGAATACTAAAGTTGTGCTCAAATTGCTCAAAGTTTTCTTCAAGTTTATATGTTACATCATAAAGGACATTTTTCTCTTTAATATTTAAATGTTTATATTTATTCAAAATCTTCCCAACATAATGAAACCGATTTAAAGAAAAAGCCTCACATTATACCTTTTAACTTTAATACTTAAAATAATATCTACGTCCCTAAGGTCTTTTATCTTATATTGCGAAATTAGAAATTTCTTAGTTTCATTCATACCAAGTATGTTTATTTCAACTATTAACATATCATCTATGTGTAGGTATATGGTAACTCCTTATTTATTCTTAAACTTAGAATAAATACATTTCTTTGTATTATTATGTTTAAAACCATGAGATAGTATGACTGAATCAAATTTCTCATGCCACTACTTTGGTGCTTGCTTAAGCTAATATAAAGACATAATTAATTTGCACACTTTTTTTTTTCTCATTTGTCAATAATACAAACCCTTTGGGTTGTTTCATATATATACATCTTCGTCCAATTTACCATTTAAAATGCTATCTTTTTATCCATTTGATCTACACTTAAATGGTATATGGATGCTAATGCAACCAACACCCTAATGGATGTTATCCTTGCTACAAGTGCATAAATATCAAAGTAATCTATACCTTTCTTTGCCTAAACCTTTTTACAACAAGTCTAGCCTTAAAAGTTTAACTTCATCCATCAATATTATAGTTTTATCTAAATATCCACTTACATTCTATTAGTTTAGATTTAAGAGGTAAGTCAACTAATACCCAAGCATTATTAGACATGATTGAATCAATTTCATCATTGATCACTTCCTTCCAAAACCTAGCATTTTTTAATGCTATTGCTTCCCCATAGGTTTTAAGATCCTCTTTTATATGAAGTAAATAAGATATTTGACTAAAATATTTGTTTCTATCTTCTTCTACTAAAAATACAAAAGCTTGAGAGGATATGAAACAAGGTCTTAAGTATTTCTTATTTATTGTCCCTTAACTTCTCTTAAATTCACTAAAATGTCCATTGATTGTCTATTTTCTTTTAGAAGAAGAGTTTACACTTACATGTTTGTTGGATTGTTCATTTTCTTCATTAACTAAATCAGTATAAATTTGTTTTTGGAGAATTCAACATTAGTTGATTCAATTATGATATTAGATTCTATACCTAATAACTTATATGTTTTTGAATGTTCAAGATAACCAAGAAATATATTTTTCAATGCTCTCAATCCTAATTTGTTTTCTTTTAGTATAAAGTACCTTATAATATGTTAAGTAGCCTTAAATTCTAAGGTAATTTAAATTTGGTTTATTTCCAATCCATAACTTATATGATATGATTTGGAATTTTTTAAAAAGTAACTTATTATTTATATGACAAGCCATTAACAAGGTTTCACTCCTATAGACTTATTGATTGCTTAGCATTTTAAATCATGATATGAACCATATCTACCAATGTCCTATTTTTCTTCTCAACTACTCCATTTTGTCATGGTGTGTATGGAGCACTTGTTTAATATATTATACCATATTCTTCATAATAGGTTGATAATTCATAGGAAAAATATTCTCCACCTCTATCACACATAAGGATTTTAATTTTCGTCCTTTTTTGATTTTCAACTTCAAATTTATAAGCTTCAAACATACTAAAAGTTTGATCTTTAGTCTTCATTAAATACACATTTGTACCTAGAGTGATCATCAATAAAAGTTATGAAACATATATTTCCTTTTTTGGTTAATACATGAGTAAGTTCATATATATTGAATGAATCAAGCCTAAATTTTCAAAAGTTTTTTCAATGGTTTTAAATGTTTTCTTTGTTACCTTTTATTGCACATAAATTTCAAACTTACCAAGAGTGTTGTTATTTACTGAAATCAAACTATATCTAATCTTAGCTATAAAGATTTGTAATTTATATGACCTAATCTATCATGCCATAAGAAAATAGGGAACTTAACAATATAAACTAAATTTGACATTTTACATAATACTCCAATTAAAATCTTATCATAAGAGTACTTTTTTTAACAAATACTCCATTGTTAGAGATTACAATCTTATCAAATTTTAGGACAACTTTCAAAATCTTTTTACAAAGATTTGTAGAAATGAAATTCTTTCTAATGTCGGGGACACATAATATATTTAGCAACACTAATTTCTTTTTAGTAGCAAATTGTAGATCTACACTACCCTTTTTTAGGAACCTTTACAGTATTACCATTGGCCACGATCACTCTATGTTCTTCTTCCTTAGTTTCATATGTCTTGAATTGATCCTTGCCAAGGTAAACATGTATGGTTGTGCCAAAATCATATGACCAATTAAAGGATTTGGAAGTTGTTGTTATGTTTAACTCAGATATCATACCAATATACAAATTTGAAATCATGGCCACTATTTCATTGTTTTCAATGTCTATCATATATGTGATATTAGTATGAGCTAATTTTTATTTCTTTCTAAATCTGCAATCCCTTTTAAAATGCTTTATCTTCCCACAAAGATAGGAAGATTTTAAAGCCTTTTTTGGTTTATGTTTGGGTTCAAGGTTCTTTCTCTTTTTATTTGCAATATGGGAATTGTTGTTTGCATCCACATAATTAACCTTGGACACAAATTCTAAATGCTTCTTTTATAAATTTATAGTTTCCTCTTTAATTTTTAAATGCTTTAAAATTTGTTCCATAGTGAAATTTTTAATGGTATGCAACAACTTTTTATAATCATTCTAAGTTGGAGGCAATTTTGCAATGATAGCCTCAATTTGCAATGATTCATAAATTTCCACTTTCAAGTCTGAGTTTTGAAATTAATATATGCAAATCATGAACTTGATCCATGATAGAAGTATTTGTCATTCAAAGAATAAGCAAAATAATTCATGATAAGAAACTTATCTATTCCTTGTTCGATATTGTATTTAAACTCAAGTGCTAGCCAAATTTCTCTTGGAGATGAAATTGGTGTGAACAAGTCATACAATCGATCAAAGAGAATGTTGAGGATGCAGCCATAGCAAAGTAATTCATCTTCAATCCTCTTCTTTCTTTTAGCCTTGAGTTCATTTAAGTATTTATTGGTTAGATCTAGTGTTGCCTTCAAACTTGTTTCTAAAAATAGGCAATCTTCATAGTAATGAAAAGGAATATCATCCTTTCCTTCCATTGGTTAAAGTTTGTCCCATCAAATCAATTGAGTTTCATAAAGTTTTGACTCATGACTTTGAATGCATAATTAATGCATTATAAAATCTTGCTTTAAGATTGTTAGGAAACAAGATAATAATGGAGTAAATATCATAATAGGAAATCAAATCATGAGCTTTGAAACATATGCATACTGCACTATCTTTAAAAGCAATATTTGTCCCTTACAAATGTTTTAGGTATAGACAAATATGATTCTAAGAGTTCTCTAAAGCACCCTAGAGAAAGATACTCAGTAAATAGTGGATATCTCACTTTTTAAAGTATATGTAATGGTTTAAAAAGTTTTGGAAGAATATAAGTCTTGTGTAAAAGTACTTTTATGTATGTTTAGAATCAATCTTTTATAAATTGATTCTGAACCATCATATTTCTTCATCAAAATTGAATTTGAAATTTAATTTTTAAATATTAATGTGAAAGAGTATTTTTAGTTTCCATACACCCTAATCAGATATCTAACTAGTTAGATGAAAGGACATAACTATTTGAACCAAAATACACCAAAAAACTGATAAGAGAATTTGAAATTGCTGAAGTTTCCAATGTGATCAATCAACTACTCTTCAAGCTAGTCAATTATCATGGCCTAACTAGTCAATTAACACAAGAGACTAATCGATTACTATATAATAAAATGATACAAATTTGCTCTTTGATAAACCTATTGATTGTTTGTTCGATGCTAGTCGATTTGTCTCATGAAGTAGTCCATTGCTATTTTCTAGCAGCGAACTTTGGCATTCCCAGATCGGGACTAATCTACTGTTTTACCTTTGGAACAAACTTATTTCTCTTTATACAATACAAGCTTACTGGTCTTGACTAGTCTTTTTCCACCAATCAACTAGTACCTTGCAAAAACAACCCCTCTGCCTCTATGATGTTCCAATCAACTAGTCAAATGAACCAGTCAACTAATGTTTTGCTATACTTAAGTTTCTCATTAGTTTTTCAAATAATTTTCAACAAATATTATTTAAATAGTGAAAACTTTGCAATCTCCAAACTAACCCGCTTCTATTTGTTTGGGTTAACCTTGTTGCAAGGTATTTTAAAATTAAAATTTTAAATGTACTAAATAGATATTAAAAAAAAAAAGATCTTTAAGATCAATTAACACCAATCCAATGTTGATAATTTAAAAAAATTAATTCAATTGTTAAAATGAAATAAGAACTTATTTAAATGAATATTAAGATTTGTTTTTTTAAATACCATGAAAGTTCTTGGTTTGTGTTATATTTCTCATATGCAATAGAGCAGGGAATCCAGGCAGCTTGTCCTAAGAATTCAGCAAAAGCATGAATAAGCAAAATGGCTCTTCTCGTATTCGCATGGAGAGAAACACAGTTTCTTTGGTCAAGTTTTCGGAAAAATATAATTAGTTTTTATTTTTTTATGTTTGACCAAAACTTAAACCAATTTTTAAGTAATAGTATAATCTTTTTTTTCCAGGTGAAGAAGCAAAAAAATTAAAAATTTTTATTTGAAGTAAGAGCTTAAAAAAAAAAAGATACAGGTATCCTCACTCAAAATTTTTAATTAAAAAACTCTCTCTCTCTCTCTCTCTCTCTCTCTCTATACACACACACACACACACACTATTTCCTTCACTGACAATCATAAATTTCTTGCAAGACATGAGTACTTTCTTTCTGGCAGAGCTACAATAACTGCTAATTGTTTTGGTCATGAAGAAGCGGAGGAAGAGGAGGTTGAATAGTATACCTATGGCGCCTTGCTTGTTCTTTAAACTCCTTAATATAATTCCATATTTATGAAAGGTGACACTGGTTTTTTTTTTTGGGCCACTAACGTTGGATTTTGAATATTCATTTATCTTTGTATGATTATGTCTGGCAGATTACGCAAAGGGCAGGCTTGTGCAAGGCCTGAAGTATCCGAGACACTCACAGGAAAATTATTTAGTTTCTGGCAATTGAAAAAAAAGGGTGGAACAATATATTAGAAGGTTAAAAGAAATATAAATATATATTTCTGGCAACAGTTAAAATGGCCACCTAAAAATGCTATCTACCCATGGTTTAATTTAGTTAATTGTGGTTAGATTACAATTTAGCAATATTTTTACTAATAATTAGTTACAACCGTGGTTAAATTCTTTGTGAAATTGTTAAATTATTTATCAGCGGTCAAAGCTGCAGTTGAAGCTACTAAAAAAATCATAACTAAAACATGGGTTTTTTTTTGTAGTCAGGAGCTAACATGGGCCATAAGATAGTGTAGGATTCGCAGGAGATCCCATTGCACGCCGTGCAGTAGTGGCCTTTTGTTTTTTTTTTTTTTTTGGTTATTTTTTAACTTTTTAGTGTTTAAAATTTAAGATAGAAGGTAAATTATAATTATGAAGCATTGTTAAAATTTTTTAAATATACTTTCTTGACACATTTAAATTTTTTTATTACAGTTAAAAATTTTTAAGTATACTTTTTTTTTACAATTAAATTTTTTATCATCATACAACTTATCTTAAACTTTATTCTTTTCGGTCCAAAATATAAGCCATTTAAAGAAAAAATTTTGAATCTAAAATGTAAGTCACTTGATAATAATTATTATTATTATTTTTATAATACCTCTTATTCAATGGCAACAACTGTGTTAAAAATTTTTTATTTAATGGTAATAACTGTATTAACTATAAGGGTAAAGTTCAAAAGATATAATAAATTTAAAAAATAAAAAAATGTAACTAATTTTTTTAGGAAGCATCGGTTAAGAGTGATTTATATTTTGAATTGAAAAGAGTAAATTTTAAAAAGCAAAAATTAAAAAAATTAAAAAAGCTTAAAATTGGGCTACCGCAGATCCAACTGCAGGGAATGTCGGGCATTTTGTAAGGGGCATGTCCTTTGCTGACATGTCTCTTTACCACCACTATTATACTACCAAAACCAAAACCAATACCATTGATGATCACCACAACCGTTAGACCTGTCATTGCTAACACTTTACTTTTAATTTATAATCGTTATTGCTGACGTAAATCATCATCACTACCACAACTATTTTATGTCGTCCTCTTAATCATCACTATGTACTAACTATCACCGCCACCATATTATAAATGAAATTAATAATATATTTGTATCTTATTACAAATAATATAACATATTGCATAATTGAATATGCTTCTATATCTTAATGTAACAAACACATGGCGAAATAAAACTTAAAAGATAAATCATTCGTACAATATTTCCTATTACTATTTATGCTATTGAACCTTATGCCATTAGTCATAACAATTTTTGTTGGTTCTGGCTTTTTTTTTTTTTTCCATCATATAAGAAAGTAGGACATGAAGCAGTCTACTTACTTAATGAACTGCCTGATTTTACGTTTAATAACAATATGAAAAAAGAGTATACTTAGATATATTTCTTTCGATTTTTTTTATAAGAAAATCTGAAAAAATATTTTTAATTCTAAAATATAAGAAATATAGTATATTTTTTTTACTTTATTAAATAATAAGTTCTTTATGCATAATGTTTTTTTTATGCAAAATAAATATGGATAAAATAGAAAAAAATTATCAAATTTAAACTTAATTAATGAATTAAACTGATGTTAATTATTTTTCTTAATACCAGTAAAAAAGTTTTTTGTTTTTAATAAAAAAGATTGGAGGGAATAATTTCTAATATCTTTTGTTAGTAAATTTTTTAATTAAATTATAACATATGTAAAAAAATTTAAAAGATTTAATTATATGATATTAAGTTATAAAAAATACGCTCATTTATAAAATTATAAACTTATTGTGTCATTATTAAAAATTTACATATTATTATATTTTAATGAAAAATTTAATAATAAAAATTTAAAAAATTACATACAAAATTTTTTTCTATGAAAAATTGTCTAATAACTATGCTCACAACGTATATAAGTTGTTGATCATTAATTTAATTATGCTTAGACCATCTTACTTGTTAACAAAAATTAGTTTTTGTGTTTGAATAATCATAACACATACTTTTACATCCGATTGATACATTTAAAAAATAATAATTTTTTTATGTGTTGATCTTAAAATATAAATTCAAATAATCAAAAAGAAAAAAATGCTTAATCTTTAAACGAGCCTCTCGTAACTTATTCGTATATGGTGCTATCGTTATGGCAAGAAAACTGAATAAAATTTGGTCCAACAAGCAACATGGATCGCTAAGTGCCTGAGATCCGCAGCAGCCGGCGGAGGTTTTCAATTTATAGAGAGAGAGAGAGAAAGACATATATAATTTTTATTGGCATTTGAAAAAAAGTCGTTGTTTGGGCAGTAACACAAAAGGAGGGGGATTGACTTAATCAAGAGGGCAAGGAGGCCACGCAACCCCTATGTATACGGTTCTTGTACTTCCATCAAACGTCATCACCTATGCCGCACCCTCTCTCTCTCTCTCTCTCTTCCGTACGTCCTCCCATTCTCTGCTTTTATGATATAAAATGACCTCTTCGGCTTCATATCTCCTCACTCGCCTCATCCCCCTGCGCTTCTCTCTGCATCACATCCTTATCTTCTCTCTCACTCATATCTGATCAAGAAAAAGAAATTAAAAAAGGAAAAAGGAGAGTTGATTCTCTAGTTTGTGAAGATGATGTACGAACAGCAGCGAATTCATCACCGGCATCATCAGCCGAGGAAGAACAAGACTGATCAGAAGCACAAAGGCCACATAGAGGAAGAAAAGCTAGAAATAGTGGACTTGAGTGGCATGTCCTTGGACTCTCTTCCAAGCCCTTCTCTTAATTTAGCTTCCATTTGCAAGTTGGACCTCTCTAATAACAATCTTCAGGTACGTACTTCTTTCGCTTACAAGATGCGTTTAGTTTTTATACTTTTTACTCTCTTCATGTTGGATCTTCGCTCTCAGCTTACAGGCATATTTTCCTCTAGGTCTATATGTTGCCATCCATCCCGCTTTCCAACACCTCTTATAGCTTATTATTGATGGTTGATTTGTTTTCTCTGTAAGTCTTCAATTCACGTAATTGAAATCTTGAGGGAAACTATGGAGCCTTCATTTCAAATACATGAATATGCTTGAAACAGTTTTAGAAAGGCCAGCAAAAGTAATAATAGAAAGATCACATGAATTTTGGTTTTTGGTCTAGCTTAATTCATTTCCTGCCAAAACATTGATCAGGCGAATAGCTATGCTTCTTGGATCAGCATATATATATATATATATATATAGTACCGTTGACGTGGGATGAAGGGAAAATATGCAAGTGACAGTTAACTTACTTAGGTTCAAATCTATCTTTTCTTCACCAACTAGGAATATTTTTTAAGCGAGAAAGAAGCTTACTTTCCTGAGGAAGTTGTATATATATAAAAAATTCGGAATTGTTTGGCAGCACCGACGCGAGTTCCTGTTAAACTTAAACCCTGTGTTTTATCTGTTCAATAATTATATCTTTCGTTTTCTGCGTTTGAAAATTATCGGTGTTTCTGTGAACGCCGTTCTGGCAACACTACGTGCGTGATTTTTTTTATTTGTTGGTTTCCCCTTATCCCTACCGTACGTTCAAACCTCTGTCATCATGAACAAAAGAAAACTAAAAGTAAAATTAAAATTGAAACCACAACTCAATCTTATTGCATGAATTTATCTGATGACGCTAGCTAGCATCTTTTTTTTTTTTGCTTTTATAATGACTAGTTATTATAGTTAAACTTTGTTTGGGCGATTTTCTCCTGAGATTAAATAGTTGTTAATTTCCTTTCCCCCTTAATTTGATTATAGGAAATTCCGGAGTCCCTAACAGCGAGATTGCTGAATGTAGTGGTGTTGGATGTGCACTCCAATCAACTTAGGTCCCTCCCCAATTCCATTGGCTGCCTCTCTAAGCTCAAGCTTTTGAATGTCTCTGGCAACCTCATCGAATATCTCCCCAAAACTGTTGATAATTGCAGGTAACTCAGTTTTCTTTTTCTTCCTTCTTAGTTCCTTATAAATACAATTAGTTGCATGCATCCTTGCATCTTTCAAAATGTTTAGCATATTAAGCTTTTCCCTCTTAAAAGTGTAAGCAGTTTTGAACACTACATATACTAATCACACACTTCAAAAAAAAAAGCAGCCATGTTTGTCACATTAACCACGTCTAAGTGACCTTCAAATTATACATGTATACTTCAAATTTTATAACAGTTTTCATTCTTCTTATATCACTACAAACAGATCAAAATACAGCAGCCCTTGGCTGTCCTTATATTTCACCCAAGAGATTTTTTTTGGTTTATGAGAACATGGAACCTGGATACGTTGGATCTATATATATTTACATATGTTAGTTTATGCGTGAAGACAAACTTTTTGCCACAGAAATGTTGCTGTCGAGAATTTAGATAAATTGATATTTTTTCTTTATATATATATATATATATATATATACATACATACACGTTCATCACTGCTTACGTTGAAATCCAACAAAACCAATTAAGTGCCATAAACAGTGATCAAATTGTAGAATTTAAGTGATTATATATACTTCTTTAGACGTGGCTCTTAGTGTTTTCTTTATCTTTCTGCTGACACTGCGGCATGAAAAGGCATACCAAAATACATCAATCCTTCATCATGACTAGATTCATAGGCTTAATTAATTTGGTAATAGATTATTAAGAGAGTACTTTATAAAAGAGAATTATCTCAAAGATATACCTTGCTGCTCCTTAATTTTATTTTAAAACCTGTTGTTTTCAATACGTAACGCGTCCTTTTGTTAGAAAAAAAAAATGTAAGATTTTTCCATAGCCATACGTACTATGAGCGAGTGCTTTCACAAACTGAGTGCGCGGACGGGAGACGATTTTCGGGGCAAAATCCTTCATTTTCTAAAGGGTTGTCATCATAATTATATTTGACTTTGATATAAAACGAAAGGTGGGGGACACTAAGGATAAGCAGAAAATAAAAAAGAAAAGTCAAGTCAATAAGCCATAGATATTTTCATGGAAAATTGTACTAGCAATTCACGGATCCTTACAATCTCTGAGGGTGACTAACAAGAAACTTCAACTTCTTTGTGCAAATTCACAAGGCACTTATGGATAGTAGACACGGATCGCAATTTTTCTTGTTTATGGAATTCTAGTGGCCGTTAGAGGTGGGAATGGGGAAAATCTTGCCCTCACGAGAAATAGGGGTAGCAGGGAATTTCTTTGTACGAATATGAAGATGGAAACGAAGACTACTTTTTGCTGTGCCTGCGCGTGCGCGTCTAAATAAGTATTTATGCACTAATCTATACTAATAAATTTTAATAATGTCTTTTTCTATGCATTTATGATTTATACTAATAAATTTTTAGTTTATGTTTGTTAGAATGTATTTAAATTTAAGATTACATTATTTTAATTATAGTAACAGATTTGCGATGTAACAACAATATAAAGCCTGTTAGTGTAACTTATTTCTTTTCCTGTTGATATTATCCGTTTGGTACGTATATCAATCACGTAAAATCCTACGTTCTAACATACACATATTTTGACCTTTGACTCACCGTACGTGCCAGAGCCTTAGAAGAACTGAACGCCAACTTCAACAAGCTGAGCATGCTCCCAGAAACAATAGGGTTCGAGCTCATAAACCTGAAGAAGCTCTCGGTGAACTCCAACAAGCTCGTCTTTCTTCCTCGGTCGACCTCCTACCTCACGGCTCTGCGAGTTCTCGACGCGCGGCTGAACTGCCTGCGAGCTCTGCCGGAAGACCTGGAGAACCTCGTCAACCTCGAAACTCTCAACGTGAGCCAGAACTTCCAGTACCTGGAGTCCCTACCCTACTCTATAGGGTTACTCTTAAACCTCGTGGAGCTGGACGTGAGCTACAACAAGATCAAGTCGCTGCCGGACTCTATCGGCTGCCTGAAGAAGCTGAAGAAGCTGAGCTTGGAGGGGAACCCTCTGAGCTCGCCGCCGCTGGAAGTGATGGAGCAGGGACTGTATGCGGTGAAGGAATACCTGTGCCAGAAGATGAACTCGGGACACCAAAGTCCACCCAAGAAGAAGTCGTGGGTGGGGAAGTTGGTGAAGTATGGAACCTTCGGTGGCGTGAACGCGCGAGGTAGGGAGCGTGAGGGTTTCATCATGCATGATCAATATCGTTCCATCGCTGGTCTTGCTTCACCAAGGCACATGGGTATGTTCTCTCCGCGCCGACTCTTCTCGCCCCGTAGTTATTTCGCTAACTGAGGGGCAATATCGTCCTTCCGAAGACCCCGGTTTGTCGTTGAATTCGAATTCCTGTGATTGCACTGTTGTCGTTTCGGTAAATCTTGTTCCAAATATGTACGATAGGTTTGTATGTATTTGTAAAGTAGCGTACGGCAGAGAAACTGCCCTGGCTTCGTGGAAACTAGGCTAGGGACCCCTTCTCTCTTTTTTTTTTTTTTTAAAATAAAAAAGGTGTCAATTGTAGTCTGCATTGACTTGATGGTTGAATTTGTAGGATATTATAGATCTTGTCTTAGTGATAAATAATAATGAATTATAAGTTGTTAGTGATTCAATGCTCATTTAATTCGATTATGGTCCGGGTGTAAAAAATTAATTATATAAATATTTTAAGATCAAAACAATAAAAATAATATCAATATATTTGAAACATAATTGGATAACTCTATAATAAATAACAAATTTACATGATATAGCGTTCAATAATCAACATTAGTTACTACAATAAAATTTCTAATGAACAAAATGAGAGATTGATATTAAAAAAAAAAAGTTATACAAACTTGTTCTTTATTTTCAAAATATATATATTATTTTTTAAATTTTACTAAAATTATACAATCTTTTTTATTTTTAAAATATAAGTAAATCTCTTTTAAAATAAAAAATAAATTACACAAACTTCCATTAAATTTTGTTGATGTTCAAGAAAAGCATGTACATATTTTGAAAGGAAGAAAACTTTATATAATTTTAATAAAACTCATGAAAAATTATAATTTACTCTTAATATCAAAATAGAATTTTTAACCTAAAAAAAGGCTAAAATGATGTCGTCTAAATAAAAGAGGACCCAAAAAAAATAAATAAATAACACCCCTTGCAAATAAAACCGGTCAAATAATTTTTTAGTGACTAGTTTTAAAAGTTAAGCCTAACCAAGGAACCAAATTTTGGTTCTTACAATCCGATAGGCTGATCTGATTTTTTAAGCAGTGAAAAATAATTCTGACGAACTTGGTCTCGTGTTGCCTTCGGTGATATAATAGTTAAGCGATTCCTAATTATGTTCAGAGTTCATACACTAAACCAATGAGAAATACAAGTGAAGCCCATATCAGGTTGACATGTTCAATTGACATTGGCTTAGTATATATACCCTTGCAAACACAAACCACCCCCCCCCCCCCCCCCCACCAAAAAAAACACCACAAAAAAGTCTATCATAAAAATTTTCATGCGAGTACCATGTGTTGACCTATACACGCTAATTCTGATAATATATCTAAGCTCTTCATTTATATTTTTCGCCTGCCACTGCGGAATTGCATTAAGCAAATAATTACATATAGCCATACTGAGTGCTTTGCTCAGCTGGTTAGTTCTATCAGGTCATACACACGGCAAAATGCAAGCGTCCCCGATCAATTTTCCTACTTCAGTATAATTTCTTCCGATGTCAATTCAAATGATAACTCACAAGATGAAAAGGGAAGGGAAGGAAAGGGAAGGGAAGGGAAGGAAAGGGAAGGGAAGGGAAAGGAAGAAGAGGTGTTAGGTCCTCTTCTGCCACACCTCTTGCGAGAATTTAGTTAAGGACTGTTCAGTAATTTACAGTTACATGAGATCAATTTGAAAGAGAAACTCTGGAACGGAACAAATTGAAGATTTCCCGTATGCGTGCGAGACTAGAGTACCCAACTAAAGTGGGAAGGTCATAATTTTATCTTTTCTTCACAAAATTGCGAGGTAATCTGCAGCCACAATTCAAAGTGATACTTATATTTGAAACCCATGCCTCCAACTGCTTTCAGATTCAAAGCTGTATAAATAGCTCATGATGTGTATGGCAATTAAAGCATGCACACCACCAGAGTAGGAGACACTTCATCAGTTCAGCAGACTATTTCTCCCAACTTCGTCTTCCTTTGATTTACTATCCTTAGTCATATTAGATATTCATTTTAATGAAGCAAAATATTTTAGCCTAGAAAGTTGTATACTCAGATCAAAATTTTGGCACAGCACATGCAATTCAGACTTCAGTCACATAGCAAGGAAGATGAATGAACAATTCCAAACGGAGACACATCTTTGCATGGAACAAATCACGGGCAGCAAAGATATAATACAGCCAGAAATAACATATGCGATATATAGGTATATCTACCTCCAGAATTAATGTATAAGTAAGATACAAATCATCAAATCTAGGAATAGACATGTAAAATTAGAAAAATATGCAAGTCAAACTTCTGGCCTGAAGGAGAAAATGAAGAAACAAATTATGAAGGAGAAATTTCCTTTGCATTTGGCATTTCAGGTATGCAACAATTGGCCTGTTGAGAGCAATCCTGCTCATAATTGTAACATTCGCATAGTCTATTTGCTATTTATACCTAATTTACTTAACAATATGTGTACCAAATTATTTTCAAGAAAAATAACTTTTTCATAGTCTCTTGATAATATGGGTAAAATTTAAAAATAATTTCAGAGACTTGATATTCGTATCTTATAATACACATACAATCAGAAGCTTCCCCCCGAGGTTGATAGCTTTCAGGCAAGTAGATTCAAAACATTTTACTAGATTACAAACTAACACAAAAAACTAAATCTCTGCAAAACCATAGCATACACATTGCTAAGAACTGCACAAACAATTAGCCATGACCTTGCAAAATTAGAAAGCGAAAAATAATATTTCAACTTTTCTTTTGTTTGCCTTTTCAGGGATACAGAAGTCCCAGACAAAACCACTTAACAAAGGATATTGGTTGCATAAGAAAGCAAGATGACTGTTAATGGGATAGAAATGATCAAGTTATCTTTCTGTATTCAGGCTTTTCGTGAGAGACCAGATGGACAACATGAAGAAAGAAATAAGAACAAATAGTACCTGAGCATTTAAGATGACTTTCAGAATTTAGATGAATTGCTATGGATTCCAGCATTCTGCAAATGCAACGAAAGAACTAGAGAAAGATTTTTTATCCCAAGGTCAAAGAAGTTCCATGAAGACCACAAAACTTTTGTTAAGAAGCTTTTAGGAGTGTGGTATAGGGCAGAAGACAAGGCTAAGGATGGTAAAAGGTATGAACAAGCAAATAATGTAATTGCTGTTTGAGGATTCAGGACAGCATGAACGGCCACAGTTGCAGAGAAAGATTCAGGCGAGGAAGACCATAGTCAGCACACGAGTAAATCCTGAAGACTACAGAAAGCACACATATTCAACACAATCAGGTAACCCATTTAGAAATCCGCATTCCAGTTTCAACCTAATGCTGCATCTGCTCACCACCAGTATACGGTGCGTTTGGTATCGCGCAAAATGCTTTCCAGGCATCGAACTATTCAAAAAATAAAAAAATTAAAAATAGAAAATATCTATTATATGCTTGTCACCATTACTTACCTATTTGTATGTTTTTATTACTTTTTAAAATAGGGACATAAAGTGTCATTTTTCGTCTCGATCTGCTTTTTTCTTTCCTTTCTATTCCTTCAATCTTTTTTCTCGTACCGAACACAATATAGTTCCTAGTCTGAGAGCAAAGTTGGCCATGAAAACATATCTCCACACGCATAGATTTGCAGCAGAAAAAAAATGGACACAACTTGCAGCTCCTAGCATTCAAACTCATGATAAAGGCCAACCAAGTGAAAATCCAAGTGATGCATGGATTTGGAAGAATCGGTTGACACGGGTTCACTGGGCAACACTACCCCTAGAAAGACGATTCAATCCTCATCATCACATTTCATACACACACAATTCATAGCAGATCAAAGAAACATGAAAACTCTTCAGTCCTTGGCAATTGGCATACTATAATTGTAAGTATAAATATATTAGGTGTAACTACTATCAGTGTTCGGTAACTTGAGAAGAGAGTATCACGAAGTAGAAAATGCAGAACCTCTAAAGTAAACATGAAAGGGTCTGAAATTCCAGACAAACCCAATTCACAAAAAGATGAACGTTAATAAAATACAATTCTCCAGAACTAAGGTGAATAAATTCATCTAAGATAACCTGGGATCTTGATACGAATGAAAAGCATACTCATCACATAAGCAACCATAACGGAAAAGATGCCAGCAAAAGCGTAAGAGACCTTAACACTTTTAGCACGATTGCGGTCCAATGCGAGATCCAAGAGGACAAATCCGATTCCACCAAGCACGAACATGAAGCCAGAGGAGAGGCCTTCAATGATGTACTGGCCATTGACGCGTCCAGGACGAAATACGACAGGACGTACGGAGCCAGTGTAAGGGTCCTGGGTGGAACCGATACCAGGGGGCTCGACGATAACGTCGTAGACGATGCCGGAGACAACCATGAAGTGGGTGAGAAGGACTAGTGCGAAAACTGTCATCGGAGATGGGAGAGTAAATGATGGGAGAGCTTCAGGCGGAGACGAGGAGGGCGGAGGAAGCTGAAGGGAAAGATCCGAAGGATGTGAAAAATCGGATCAATGGAAGTGAAGGACGGGGAATCGGCAACGGCGTAGGAAGAGATGTGCGGATTCGGGTTGTCGGCTTTGGATCGCATCGTTTCGGGTCCAATCACCATAGTCTCGAAGGAAGAGGAATCTCACTCGGACAACGTGTGACAGTGACGACTTTGATGAGAAGTGAAAGTCGTTTATTAGGCTCGTTGGTGGCCGCTTGGAAATGAAAGAAAACAATTGAATCCAAAACTAAACTTATTTGGAAGATTGAAAAGGAGAAAAAAAAAAACAATTCTTTATGTCAGTTTTTTATCATCCCACAAAATATTCATTTTACTTTTTATGTACTCGTACATGCTTCAAACTTTAGCTCCATCTCTCTTCTTCCCTTTTTCTTTTCTTCTCTTGAGTATTTCTCAGTGTTCGGTTACAGCCATTTATATCTCAATAATAAAATTAATACAGAACTTGAATTTAGAAGGTGTCGAAAAACATATAGTCAGAAATAATAATATGAGAGTCCTATTCTTCAAGGCCAAAAGCATAAGGTTGATTTTGCCCTTTTTTTTATATGCAATTCATCCTCATAGATAAAAGCCAAAAACTAAAATAAATGTAATAAAAAAAGTAATAAATGGTAAATATCACATAATTTTTTAAATTATTAATTACCTACAAAACATATTATTTTATAACCTAAACAAAATTAATAGTAGTTATGTTTTTTTAAAAAATAATAAGATATGTTATTTGATATTAAAATTAAGATATTTTTTAAAATTATTACTTTATAAAATAATTTCCGTAGTTAAATTTAAAAAATTATTGATACTAATTGAATATTAGTTGGAAATGGACGCGACCAATTAATAGTCTAAAATTTTTTACTAATGGTCAATTAAAATTCCCTAAGTTTTTTTTTCTTAATTCTACAAGGCAGTTGAGCATCTAAGCAAATAAAAATATACAAAGGTATTCGCTTTTATTTTTTAGTCATACTAAACATAATTTATTCAATTACATTTCATTTAATATTGTCTTTTCATTTCCATTTAAAAAAATTTTGTATATCAAATGAAACATTAATATAAGTAAAAATTAAGTACAACACTAAAGTATAAACAAATTATAGCTTTGTTCCTTAAATTTTTAAAACAAAGAATTAAAATGCTATATATAAATTAAAACTAACATACATGTTAGTAGAAATTAACATATAAAAAATCACATAATTTTGAGAAAAAACATACTTGACAAATTAAATTATTTTTTGTATGTTTTTTTTTTTTGGCTTTTTGATATATTAGAAAGTTTAAACTTTAACATCTATTTAATACTTAAAAGGAGTTTCACCACATGTATTTAACGCAGTTGGCTTGGAAGGGGAAAAAACTCCATGGGTTGAGGGGGAAGCTTATATGGAGGGAACTTAAATTTGAAACAGTTCGACGATATGCATTAAATGAGCATGATAGATGTGGAGGTGATAGGGAAGAGAGTATGGAGGGATGTTAGATGTGACCATGTAGCAGTGTCCTATACTTTACCCATATCAAGTATGAAGTGGAAGTGATGAGCATAAGCATGGCCTTATGTTCGCCATTAATAGAGCATGAGAGTGGCTCGTATACCCTAACCATTCCATGCTCTGCATAGGCTAGTGTCCATTTCTCTAGGCTTTGGACTTTTGTGTGGCTGTAAGCAAATCTTGAGAGGAATTACCCAGAGAAGCAATAGCTGTCAATTATTTTTTTCAAAAAGAAATATTGAACAAAGTAATTATCGAAAAGTAATAAAAGTTAAAACTCAGAGTCAAAAGAGCCGAATTTGACTATACGAATGTGCTCCAGAGGGCCATGTGTCAGGCGCCCATAAATTCAGAACCAAGGGTTTTGAGTTTCTAGGCATGTTAGGCTAGCGCAAGCCTAGCCTGGCACACCTGGCTCACGTGACCGATCAAATTGACCGGTCACGTCAAATGAGAAGGGCAATAGATCGCCATGTGTCACAATTGGAGTGGATAATAAAAAGGCAGAAGAGATCTGATTGGTCAAAATAAAAAAAAAATGTAAAATCAAAAATGGCTGAATGTTTTTTTATAAATGGCTTCAGCTTCCACTTCAGATGCAAAGTTTACTTTGGCGTGGTGGGGTCCTCATCAGTTTGGGGAAAAAAATTTTCATCTTCTTACTGTGATCTCAATAAAAAATTTTGACACCTTCCAAGAAAATTAAAGGTATGTAATCTAATTTAGTCATTTATATTATTGTACATTAGATATAAAAGAAAATGGTAAATTTAGTTATGATATTTTTGAAAAAAAATTAGTGAAATAAAAGATTTTAAAAATAGAACATAAATATTGATATAAATGGGAATGAAAATTATTCACATTATTTTTTATTAGTTATTTATGTTGTTTATTATTTTTCAATGGAGGAAAAACATGGAGAATCATTTTAGGTCATTTAAGTGATTTTACTTTTTATTATTTAATATTTACTTCTATTATTTGTATTAGAATAAATTATCTATTTGGTATTATTTATATATTGTGCTTAGGAGAGGTATAAAAATATATTGGAGATAAAGTAAAAGAAAAGAAAAGAAAAAAAAATTAGGAGAAGGAATAAAAGAGATGTGAAGAAAAAAATGAATGATAATGTAAATGTTGATATATTAAAAAATAGAAAAAAAAAAGTAAAGAAGGATTAATTGAAAATGATAAACAAGTATAAGAAGATAAAATTTTCAAAATTTTAAGAAGAAAGAAAGATGAAAAAAATGAAAGAATAGGAGTTAAAAAATTATTTTGGCTGAAAAAATAAAGCAGTAATGACGATGAAAATTTAAAAAAATATGTTGAAAATAGAAACAATATATAAGCAAAAAATAAGAAGAGAAAAAGATGAAGAAATAAAGAAATGAAAAATGATTGAGGGAAAGAAAAGGAAATGGAAAAAAAATTATAGTTTAAAGATGAAGAAAATTTGAATAAATTATTAGAGAGATGGAAAATAAATAAATAAATAAGTATGAAATAATAAGTCAATTTTAAAAAGTAGGATAGATCAAATATTTAATGTAGATATTTATAATAAAATATCCAAAAAAAGAAAGAAGAAAATATGAGAAAAAATAATTATGTGAAAAAATTAGGAGAAATAAATAGGTGATGAAAAATAATTAAAATAAAAATATTAGAAGAAATAAATAAGTAATACATCTTGAAAATTCCGTTATAGTGTAGAAAGAAAAATTTTAAAATGTAGTTATCATTTTTCAAAATGGATGAAATATATATATATAGTTTCCATTTTTTTTAATAGATGTGAAAAATGAAAACTACATATAGACCCAAAAATAAAAAGAGAAAAGGATAAAGAAATAAAGGAGTGGAAAATTATTAAGGAAAAGAAAAGAGAATCAACAAAAAATTGTATCTTAGAGGGGAAGGATATTAAAAAAAAATGAGTGAAATGAAAAAAAAATTAAATAAACAAATGGGTAATAATAAGTAAGATTAAAAAAAGATAATAGATCAAATAATTATTATATAGATTTATAATAAAATATCCAAAATGATCAAGAATTGGTGAAAAAAATTATATTAAAAAATTAGGAGAAATGAATAAGTCATGAATAAATAATTATATTAAAAAATTAAGATAAATAAATAAGTAATACATATTTAAATTTCCCTTGTAGTGGAGAAATATAATATGTTGTATTATTTATTAAGGAAATGTATTTAATACTATATATTATTTATTAAGCAAAAGTAGTTATTACTGTTTATTATTCATTTACGTTAATTTTGTTACATTAGATTATTTATTTATTATTGTTTATATATTAGCATGGTTTTAGAAAATATATGAAAATATGTTGGAAGTAAAGGAATATTAAAAAAGAAAAAAAAGTGTAGGAACAGATAATTATATTGAAAAAATTATGATATATAAATAGGTAATGAAATATATATTAGAAATTAAATGTGGGGATGATTAAATGAAACTGTGAATGTATAAAATCAAATGGCAGTAAGAAATGAATTTATTTGCATTTATGCAAATGGGAGAATCTTTGATAGTGTTCAAGGTGCAACATTCCAATGCCCCATTTCAAAATATATAACAGTTAGCACCGAAAGCACATTAGATGCACTGAAAGATGTAGTGAGTCAGAAATTACGCCTTTCTTTTAATCAAGTTGTGATTGAATTGATATATAGACTGCCAGTATCACTAAATCCTACATGATACCAATCGGTTGTTTTAGATGATGATTTTGATGTTCAGTAGATGTGGCAAGCTCGTTCATGTTTCTTAAGGTAATTGAATGCAATCGAGATATATGCGAAGACCTCACTTACAGGTTCATAGGTAAGTTTAGAATTGCAGCCAAACTCCTCGCAACAATATCAGATCATCTCGAGATAGACCATTTCTTAACCAAGTTCTTCCCATCTAGCTCTTTGCGTTACTAAGTCTCTTTCTCCAAATGGGTCTGAAGACAACGTGTTAGAGGATTTTGAAAATGAAGATGAATATAATGTTGAACTCGATCCCGACTATAATGATGATAAGGAGGATGATAGTAATGATGATGATGATGAGATTGATGAATTGGAAAATAATGGTGGATCAAAAGCCCAATATGTAGACCTTGCTGCTACTTTCTTCTCCCAGATTAATATGGCTTTAGCTAGTGGGGATGGATTTGAGGAGGTTTAGGATGGCACGGACTTAAACATGTAAGACTTGTATATTGGATTGCAATATCCAAGCCAAAAAGTATTACGTCATACTATAAAATTGTACTCTGTGAAAGCACATTACTCTTTTAAGAAATATTTGACATTTGAAAAGTACGAAGAATTTCTGTGTGTTAGCTATGGGAAAGGTTGTAGCTGGTGAGTAAGGGCATGCAAAAAGAGTAAGGGAAAAGGTTCGCATTGGCAAATAACGAAATATGATGGATCCCATATATGTCTGTCAGTAACCTTATCACAAAAGCACCTAAAATTAGATTCTGATGTTATATCATCATGTATTGTTGGCATGGTAACTGAGACACCTGATATTTCAATTAGAACCATTATTGAATGGATGAAAAACTTATTTGGATATACAGTGTCATACAGAAAAAGCATAGAAAGCAAAGCACAAACTGCTGCAATTGTCTTTGGTAACTAGGAGAGCTCATATGCTATATTACCTAGATGGATGGGTGCAATATAACATTTCATGCCTAGGTCATATGTTAAGTTTGTGACCGAACAATCTCAAGTTAGCAGTTCAACTAGTGAGATAGTTGCAATATTCAAGCATGTCTTTTGGGTGTTCAAACCTTATATAAGTGCATTTGATCATCTAAAACCAATGATCCAAATTGATAGGACATTTCTATATGGCAAATACAAAGAGACTTTTTTGATAGCAACAACATAAAATGGTGATCGAAAAATTGTGCCCATTGCATTTGCAATAGTTGAGGGAGAGACATAAGTAGCATAGTCATGGTTCCTTTTGAACTTAAGTAAACGAATGGTATGAGAGAAGCATAGACTTTGTTTGATCTCTGATAGACATTCGTCATTATAGCTGCTGTTACTAATCCTCAAATTGGTTGGCAACCACCATATGGTTATCACGTGTTTTGTCTCCGTCATATGGCTAGCAACCTACGCACTCACTTTAGATCGCCGGATTTAAAGCAAATGTTGAAAAATATTAGTATGTTTCTTTTTTTTTCTAAGAAATTGAATACACCCTCATTATTTTAGTGCCTATCAAGCTCACAATGTTTGTACTTAATAGGTTATGCGTATGAGTGCCGTTACGTTGATGAGAAGTTAGTTGAGTTAGCAATTATTCATGAAGAAGCAGCTAAATGGCTTGCAGACATTCCAAAAGAACAATGGACCCGAGCATATGATATGGAAGGACGTTGCTTTGGCCACATGACAACAAACCTAGCTAAATACATGAATGGTGTTTTCAAAAGAGTTAGATCCTTACCTATATCAGGCATATCTAAGGTGACATATTACAGGGTCAACCAATATTTTGTGCAACATGCTGAATAAGTTAATGTTCAGATATCTACGGGCAATATCTACTTTCAAAGTTTGATTAAAAGGATGGCAACAAAGGTGCAACATGCATCCGTATATTTTGTGCGAGCATTTGATAGAAAGGCTCAATCATTCGAGGTGGAGGAGCCATATGATCAGATGAATCAGCAATACGATCGGTGCTGCAAAGTTAGCTTGATCAAATACTTTTATGATTGTGGAGAATTTCAGGTGGAGAAGTATCCTTGTCAGTATGTTTTTATTGTCTGTGCTGCTGTTTCTTTAGAACCATTCCAATATGTAGATCCTGTTTTTTGCCTAGATACCATACAATGTGCTTATAATAATGTTTTTCACCCAATCAAAGGATAAGAATATTGGCCAAATTCCAATGGTCTGAAATTAGTCCCCGATCCATCGATGCTCCGTAAGAAGGGTTGACCACGAGCCTCTCGTTACCAAAATGAAATGAACTTTAGGGCATTAGGACAACCAGTTCAGTGTGGGTTATGTCGACGACCAGGATATAATTGAGCAACTTACCTACATCGCCAACGTGATGGCTAAGAGAAAACTAATATTGTACCAAATAATTATAATTTAATTGTATTAAATATTTATATTTCAAGATGTATGTGTATTAATTGAAATATTACTCAACTTTTATAAAGAAATCAACTGAAATCAATTTGGTGTGTTGTGCGTATTTTTCTAAATTCAATTAAATTTGTATATTTAAATTGACCATAAATTATATATTTTTTAAATTTTGTCAAAATTGATAGGTGCATTGACATCATGGTCGCTCCATAGCATGTTGTGCATCCAGGGTCTGAGGATGATTCACTATTATACTTACAAAGATTGCATGTATCTGAAGTTATTTGGAATGGTCGGTTAGATAAGTTCATTGCCCTTGTTATTTGCATCAATATATTGACCAATCACTGATTATATTAACTAATAGGCTTTCTCTTTTTTGTGTATTTTTGAAGGATCATCGTATTATTCGCCCACAACATGTTCAGCATGAGGATCGTTTAGGTGATCCACCTCTGGCTATAGTGGAATATTTGAGAAAGGCTAGTTTTTATGACGTAGCTCGACTTAGCCACTTTGAGTATGATCCTTTGCTGGTCAGTGCACTTGTATAGCGATGGTGCCCAGAGACACATACATTCCATAGTACTCGAGGTGAGTGTACGATCACTCTTGAGGACGTGGCTATTCAATTAGGCTTACCATACGATGGCGACTCTGTTTCTGGAGTAATAAATTGGCCATGGGTAGATACATTGGAGTGGCTTCTTCGCATTCGCCCATCAACTGAGAAGATTGATGGTCAATGGCTCACTATTGTTTGTTTGGTTGAGAACTTTGCTCACTTACCAGATGATGCTGACAAGGAGGTCATCCATCGATTTGCACGAGCCAACATACTTAAGATGATTGGAGGCTTTTTACTACCAGATAGATCTAGTCATAAAGTATATTTAATATATCTCCCATTACTTGAGGACTTTGAGCAAGTTGGTAGGTTTAGTTAGGGTTCAGCAGTGTTGGCATACTTATATTGTGAGCTTTGTAATGCAACATATAGAGATGAGAGGAGGATAGGTGGTTGCTTGACACTATTACACTTATAAGCATAGGATCGATTTCTAATGCTTACACCAGAAAGGCTATTGACCTCTGATCCTCAGATAGAGGAGTATCATACACTTCTCCCGTTAGGCTTTAGGTATAAATCGCATCACACTTATATATGTAAATGCGTCTTATACTAGTTACTATATTTATTTTTATTTTTTTATGTATATTAAAATCTTTACAAATGAAAAAATATTGGACGACCTTCTTGTTTAGGGATGCGAGCTCTTAGTCAATACTGTACTTTATTGGATACTATGGGAGATAATGATGTTAGTTTTTTTTTTCTTTTACATTTACTTTTTCTTCATCATAATTTTAACTTCTTTTTTATATTTTATACTTTATCTTTTTATTTATGTTATCTACAGATTGTTTAGCGCATATATCAATCACAAGATGTGCTTGACGTAATTTTGGCATACAGCTTAGCTTCGCCAGATATTTGGATGGCTTTAGTGCCCCTGATATACTTTCATATTATAGAATGGCATCATCCAGATCGCATCCTTTGCAAGTTTGGTCTCCAACAACCAATCCTTCTAGCACTGGTCAGATTGGATTCTCTGCATGCTGCTTCGCGGAAAAACTCAAACTAATTGGAGAACAGAGCATAACACTTTTATCCAACAATGGTATAATTGGCAAAATGATAGAGTGCAGTTTCCTATTATTGATGAGCCATTTGATTGCACATTTAAGTACATGACACTGTATTGACAATGTATTTGACACTGAATCCATCCCTTTAACACTGCAACTAGTTATGCGGTAAATTTTTTAGCTATTACTCCCTTTAACCTCTTGCTTTTCTTTATATATATTAGTGTGTGTGTGTGTATATATATATATTTATTTTACTTCATTGTTATGTTGACATTTAAATGTTCATTTCTTTTATACAGGCTGATTTAGCAAAAGGCCTTTATCAGATACATTTGCAAGACCCTCTACCTTTGAATTTTTATAAGATTGTTAGTCGAGACTTTAGAAATATATTACTGACTCTTGTTTAACAACGCTTCTCACTGTTTTCTCAACCTGTTGAACCAGCACCAAATTTGCCTCGACCTCAAATTCCAATGGGTCAACCGAGCAAATGACGTCAGGGCTACTTGTCATCTTAACAGCCTTCTGTTACAGGACATATAGCATGTTTGGATGGGCTTTTGGAAAGAGCAAACCATGGTTTGCAGGGAGCAAACTACGTTTTATAAGAAGCAACAAATAGCTGCTTCTACACAAACGTGGTTTGCAACTGGGTTTCCAAACACACCAATAGGCAGCAAACGGAAGAGCCAATGCAATGGGATATTGACAATAATGTGCCCGGTCCTTCTTTATATATTCTGACTTTAATGTCTCAGGATATTAGGGTGCCTGGTCCATCTTCTTCAATCCCAACCGGTCAATTTTGTGACTTTATAAGACCCGACCCTTCATATTATCTACCTTCATCGCCTATGTCTCAGTTTGGAACATCTCAACAGCAACCAGGAGGATCATTCATTGACCTTTTGTTTGATACATCTACATTTAGTGCTGCATACACCAGTAGCTCCCTTGACCTTGGGAGATCATCACAAGCAGGATTTGTGACCCTATGAGTCAATTTCTCCAGCTGATTCTATGCATGTTAATTTAAATTCTTCACCCCACCGTACTAGAGCAATAACAATCTGAAGAAATGAGATAGCAACGACCACAATGTTAAAGGAGAAGGCCTTGTTGTAGCACTGGAAGTTATCTCTTATAATAGTTTCTCAAATATTTATGTAATTTACTATTGCTTCTTTTATAAACTTTTAACGAATACTGTATGTCATTTTATTTCTTTCCTCTTTATCAATTTTGTCTAATTTTTATCAATATTTTAGCTTTTTAATTATAAGTATTTATTTCTTATTTTTTTCATATTTACACACTTTATTATATTTTTTCTAACTTTCTTAAAATTATTGTATGTTACTTTATTTCTTTTCTTCTTCATTTATTTTTAATTCTTTCTTTTATCTTTGTTATTTTTTAATAATTTCCTACTTTCAAAAACATATTAATTAAAGAGATAATTATTTATACTTTATTTTTATAACATTTACATCTAAAAATTAATTTCAAGTTATATTTTTTTTATTAATATTTTTTAAAAAAATGAACTTGGATTGATTCAATCCGAGTTCTATTTAATATATTGAACTCGTATTGATTCAATCCGCATTCATTTTTTTTTTTTTAAAAATTGAACTCGAATTGATTCAATTCGAGTTTAATATACTGCATGCCTAAACTCGGACTCTACCAATTCGAATTTAGTACTTTATTACCTTTTGGACAATTACTTTTTCATTATTGCGTTTTGGTTATAATTAATTTCTTATGTTATTTTCCCATCAACGAGTCCAAATCTTAAGGTTAATAATGACCATAATCCCTTGTTTTGTCAACAATAGAACTTGTGTATAGAAGTTGCTTTCTATCATTGTATGTATTTAAATTGTGGTGTCCTCGAGTCTATATATATATATATATATATGTATGTATGTATGTATGTTGAGGTTTGGGGATCAAATGCAGTTTTTTGTGTGGCAAAGTGCTTTGTAATTTAGGCAAGAGTATTTCCAATTTGTCTACAATATTTGACACTAATAATATCTCACTAGTTCAGTAGAATTGGAAAATCAAGGCTAGAGTTGTCGTGGTTTATGCTTGGCTATAATTTGCTCGAAGAAATTTTCAATATGGAGATTGTTCTTCAAGATGAATTAGTATGCCTATATATGGTGATTTGGTTTATTTTTATTATTATTTTGATTGTTTTGATTATTATCTTTGATGATTACTCTTCTTTATTATTTTGATTATGTTGAGGAAACTTGAATCCAGGCAACTATAAAATACGTTTTCATTGGGAAGTTTAGAAATATTTTGTCTAAGGGTAGTGTATATTATCAGTCAATTTGGAGTTTTTGAAAATAGTAAGCTTTATAGGACAACTATACATGCTTACAAAATTAATTTTCAAATCTTAGGTATGATTTGAGTTCCAAATGATGTGTTTTCTATTTTGAAATATGGGTTTTATTTTTCTTTTTCTACCATCTCATTGAGACACATTGATGATATCTATTTAGTAGGTAATTTTTTTTATAATTATATATTATTTTAATGTGTTGTTTTTCTTATTCACGTTGTTATTGACAAGTTGTCTACAATAAAGATGGAATCTTGAATAAGCAAATGGAGATAGAGTTGGAAGATATTAAGTAATTGATAAACCTTTTGATTATTTTTTTCCCATGTTATTCATTGTTTTGGTTTGCTTGTTTACTTATTATTTTTATTCTATGAAGGAGTAATAAACTACTATGTGTTTCCTAGGGAAACTTTGCTGAAGAGCTTGCTTCTTGTGCCTAGAATCATGTCAATGATCCACTTTGTCTAGTGGCATAAACTTCAAGATTGGTCTAGTGTGAAAAATTCTCTTCCTAGCCTACATAAAATTCTTGGCTTATTATTAGCCACATATTGTTTGTATATGTGTATGTTAGTGTGAATATTAATGCAATTTTTTATCGTTAAGGGTCATAAGAATCTCAAATTCATTATATGCATCTTGGATATTGATTAATGCTGCTATTGTAGAGGTTTGTGACTATATGTCAAGGTAAGATTAATTATTTTTGAAGATAACATGCATGTGAATATCAAGGCTTTACATTGCGCCACTTTTAATTTTGGTTATAGTATGATTGTTAGATTTAGGACAAAGAATGATTGTAATGTGTGCTTTTAACAACCTACTAAGATTTTTGTTTAAACTAGCCAGATAACAATTGATGATATGTTATAGACCAAGAAGATGAAGATGATCAATGAGATTCAAGAGTGCTGCATGGTAATATATTTGATTTTGTTAGCTTGTGAGCTTTCAAAGAAAATTTGTTTAACTCTTGTTACAGTCATTTTTTTTTTGTTAGAGAGTACTTAGCTTGACTTCTAGCTACTTTGTTACCATTAAAGGAGAACATGGATGGTATTACAATTCATGCAAAAGGTGCAAGAAAAAAGTTTTGCCAGATGGATCTAGATTCTACCTAAGAAATGTCGGCCATTGTGAGCTTTATTATCCCCTAGTAATATTAATTTCCTCTAAGTATTGATCATCAGGCATTGATATTTATAGTGTTGACTTTTATTCATCCATTTTGTATTGCCTCACACAAGGCTCAAGGTGTTGTTGTGGATTATTGATGATACTAACAATGTTATGAATAAAGACAAGCATAGGGACTACACGACATGCAAGGCAAGGAAAGGTATAGGGACTTATGGACACTTGGCAGCTTGTGTGGTAATAATAACAAAATGAAGAAAGAAATGTGGAAGTGGAAGAAATAAGTGAAGAAAGTATTGATTATTAGGCATTGATATTTATAGTGTTGACTTTTATTCATCCATTTTGTATTGCCTCACACAAGGCTTAGGTGTTGTTGCAAATTATTGATGATATTAACAATGTTATGAATAAAGATAAGCTAAGGACTACACATCATGCAAGGCAAGAAGGGGCATAGGGACTTATGGACACTTGGCAGCTTGTGTGGCAATAATAATGGAATGAAGAAAAAAACGTGAAAGTGGAGGAAATTATACTATATATAGGATTTGAGAAAGAGAGGGAGGTAGAGAATATTATGGTGTAATGTCCTTATTTCTTCTTTTTCCCTCTAGATCTTTCTGATGCATTTCTTCTTTTCCTTTGAGTTCCTTCTTTCTATTAGCTTCCTTCCTTTTGGTTATATGAGTCTTTTATTTCATATCCTAGATGGCTTATATTTTGAGTTAACTAGAGCCATCTTAAGTTGATTTCAAATATTTAGTTGTATTGAAACTCGCTTGATTTTAATAAACATCCAGAAGTTTACATTACATTTTCCCAGTGTGTTACATTACAAGCTATTACCATTACATTGGTGCTTTAGTTGAGAGCTAATAGCCAAAGACACTGGACTTGAGGAATTGGAAGTAGAAATCAAAGGACTAGCTACTGCAATTAACCGTACATATGCTAACAGTTCCTTTTGTTTGAATTGTTTGGAGGCATCATTTATGAGATTGACTTAGGCTATGGATTCTTTATCTTGTGAAATAGAACGAATCATTTCTCAAGCCATCATTAGTGCTTTGAACTCTGTCGAGGTGGTAGCTATGAATCATATCACAATTGCCAAGTTTGACAACACATACAACAACTTTGCAGCTATCGATCCTTATGGTGACTTTGTTGGCATTAACACCATGCGTATGGTGTGCTTGCATGAAGATATTCAATCTTGCTTGGACATTTACCTACGTTGAATATTTTGGTGATTACTGATGACAAGGCACCACTAACACCTTTGGTTGTAACGACGGAGCTTGTTGATGAGCTAATAGATCATTCTATGCTATTTGCATATGAGGTAATCAAACTAACATCCGCTATCCTCATGCCTTCTTTTGTTCCTTCTACAATTTTTTGGCACTCCCTTGTTGATTTTGGAAAATAATTTTGCCAAAGGGAAATGAACCATACTATTTGTTCCATTGTTGCAAGTGACTACAAGCACACTAGTGGACTTGATTGTGACCGTAGTACTTCTAGTGTTTCCTCTTTGATTGTTGTTGTGGTACAATTTCAGCAGTAGATGATTGATGGTTTGAATATTCAGTGGGCCTTTGACCTTGGTCCCTATATACTTGTTATCTTCTTTTCCATAATTTGCTACCTTCCAACATATGTCATCTTAGAAATACCTTTCCAGTGTTTGAGGAAATGCCATAGTACACTTTTTTTTTGCCTATTTCACTGTTCATTTTAGGGTTTGATATTCGAAGTGGATTAGACTCTCATACCACTTTCAATCAAGATGAGTTGAAATTTGATAAACTTGCTGATTTGCTTGTAGAGATTATAGAGATGGTGTTGCCTAGTGTTTTTGGATTCCAATTCTTTCAAGGGTTGTGAAATGGTGTTATTGCAATAGACTTGGTTTTCATGGTGACACAAAATGCTAAGGAAGCATGATGTTGTAAGGACATTTATTGAATGTTATGATGTTGGTTTTGGTGAATTCTCATTGGCTTCCAGGACCCCCATTACATTACAATACCTCATGTTTACTAGAAAATGTGATAAGACAATAGCCATGCTTTGGACTTATCTCAGAACTAACACAATGTTTGTTGCTTACAACGAGCTTCAAAAGAGAGAGTTTCTTCATCCTCTCTTTCCTTTATTGATGTTCATAATGTCTACTATAAGTAAATGGTCAAGCTATTTTCTCTTCATTATAAGTGAATTGAAGTTGGCTTTCCCTCCAAAAGATGTGCTAGGTAATTTCATGAAATAGCAGATAAGGAGAATCAATTAATAGATGCTATCCAACGCACTTATTCCTTGTTTAATGTTGTACTTCCTTATCACTTCGGTTCTTTAATGTGTCATTACATGATAGATGTATATATGATTGACACTGTTGTTTCCATTGACATGCATGTGCCATGGGAATTCTTCATTCCTAAGTTGGATACATGGGAGTTTAATCATAGAGATTGGCAAAGCGTGACTTCTCACTTTCTCCACATGCTAAAGCCCTATGTGGAATCAGTTTACAATACAAGAAAGGAAGCACTACTGGTTGTTATATTTGATTATGATAGTCTCAAGAAATTCTTCAAAGCAGTTGATCTTTCAAATATATCAATTGTTGACCATATTGAAATTCCAAAAAAATATTCAGAAAGGTAGAATCTAATTCAAGACAGTATCCTAAGGCGATTAGAGAAGTTGCCCATTCAAGTGCTACACAAAACTTCTTTGCCATCAAGCTTCAGCATTATTGCTGCACAAACTGATTGGGAGGGTGTTCTTGTTGCTACATAGTATAAATTGGTTCACTTTCAGTGCATTTTCCAAATTTGGACCTTGAGGATGAGGTCCTACTTAATGGGGGCAGCAATGTTATGAATAAAGATAAGCATAGGGACCACACGGCATGCAAGGCAAGGAGGGGTATGGGGACTTATGGACATTTGGCAGCTTGTGTGGCAATAATGATGAAATGAAGAAAGAAATGTGGAAGTGGAGGAAATTAGACTATATATAGGATTTGAGAAAGAGAGGGAGGTAAAGAATATTGTGGCGTAATGTCTCTGATTCTTCTTCCCTTTGGATCTCTCTGATATTTTTCTTCTTTTCCTTTGAGTTCCTTCTTTCTATTAGTTTCCTTCCTTCTAGTTATATGAGCATTTTCTTTCATGTCTTGTATGGCTTATATTTTGAATTAACTGGAGCCATCTTGAGTTGATTCCAAATATCTAGTTATATTGAAACTTGTTTGATTTCAATAAACATCTAAAAGTTTATGTTATATTTTCCCTGTGTGTTACATTACAAGCTACTACCATTACAATTGTATTCATACTTTTTTATTAGGGACTCTCTAAGTTCCTTCGCTATACTGCCTTTGAGTTGTGTGAAAATCTACACCTAGTGAGAAAGTTGATATCATTGGCCCAAAAAAATAAATAAATAAAGGAAACTAATATCATTATATGCTATAGTTTTACAATGTAATGCATATTCTAAGTTGTCTCTTTTGATTGGCAGACCTATGGTGATACCAATCAAATTCCTAAGCGGTTGGATGGGTTTCTATGAAAAAAATTTATTTTCAGGATTGTTGCAAATAAGAGAAATGCAAGGGGCCTTAGCTCTATCTTCTTGGTGCTTTGTATGACTAATGATATTGATTTGATCCGTGCATATGCTAAAATCTATGCTGTGCAATATTACAAAGATTAGCGCCCTATCCAGAGTCTTGCGGCATCTAAGAAGGTATTGTTGTGTTGTTCTTATGAATTATTCTCTTAGAATCATTTCCTCTAAGGATGATAAATTCTGTTATTCCTTTATAAATTGAAGCATAGTTGACAAATACTGATTCTGATGCTGGTACTTTTGAGAGCTTGACTCCTGCAAGGAGAAATTTGTCCTTCCTTCCAGTAGATGACGAGGAATTTGAAGGTCTCTCTACCCAATTGTCATCCAACAAGAAAGCTATGAAGAACGAGACTTCATAAATTGACTAACAACCAGTGATTATTATGATTATCGTATCTTTGTCTTTGCACGGGTACATGCAAGTTTTATCTAAGTCCTATTATGTGTGCCGTATTATGGATATGGATATTGTGCAATTTGCTAATAATGATTAATTAGTATGATTGTGTTGATGTTTTGTTGACATTTACTTTTAACTCTAAAAATAATTAAATGGTTATATTTTTTGAAGAAATACATGTATACAAACAGTTAACTTTATTCAGTCAAACACAAATTAAAATGTAATGAAATATAATTTTTAAAATAATAAATTTTTATTTTTTTAATGGCTGAGTTAACATAACTTAACCTTTTTTTTTTTTATGGATCAACTGATTGGCAAGTATTTTATTGAGTGTCAAACTTTGTTTCAAATATGTATGTGCAAGTTGGCCAATCAGTTAAAAAAAAAAAGGGATAGAAAAATTTAAAGGCATGTTATCTACCACTTAATTAATACGTTTTTTATCCAATAGTTTTATTATATGTTAAGTTTATAGTAATATAAATTTATCGACACTGCGAATTAAAAAAAAAGCTCCATAGTAATTTTGTTTTAAGAATTTAGTTTTTTTCCATTTTACAAAACAAATAGATCTTGAGTACCAAACTTTAAAAAACTTGCAACAAGTGTAACGAATAGTACATTTTTAAAACAAATTAAGTGATACTTAAAAAATATATTAATTACATCCAGTCCTAAGAAATAATGAACATTACAATTGAAAAAGCACCTTTCTTTTGGGCCAACAAAACAAGCCACTGCTTTTCTCCTTGAAGACGGGCCCGTGTGCACCACACTGGCCGTGTCAAAAGTGAAGTATTTGCCATTGATTATATTTATATGACACGATGCCATGTTCAATTATATAGATATATATATATATAGCACCCTGTAAAACTATGTGTGACATGATGGGACAGTTATGATTTAGACTTTATATATTTGTATATTGGCTTTTAAATACTGTTCAGGGAGAAACAAATACTATTTTATAATATAAAATAAATTCTATATTAGCATAGTTTCGTTTCATTTCATTTAGTTTTGTTCATAATATGACAAATACAATAAAATGACATTAACTCTTAATATGAAACTGATTTAAATTTTGATAGTAGACATATTTAAATAGTTAAATTTTTTATAAGAATTACATATGTATAAAAATTTAATTTTCTTTGATAAAAAATAAATTAAAACCAAGTCAAATAAACTTTTTAAAATAAACAGAATATTAAGAATATTTTAGCTAGATTAAAAATAACGTACGAGAATTAATAATTTAGATATTAAAACTAACCACAACATATTAGCATGTAATATTATACCAAGAGAACTAATAATTCAGATGTTAAAAGTAACCATGACATATATTCCAATGTCATTATACCCAATAAAACTAATAATCCAGATATTAAAAGTAACCACAACATATTAGCATGTAAAACAAAATAAAAGGAAGTCAAATAAAATTTTAAAATAAACAAAATATTAAGTGTAATTTAACTAAATCTTAAAAAAAGAACAAGAGAACTAATAATTCAGATATTAAAAGTAACCACAACATATTATCATGTAACAGTATACCTAAGAGGACTAATAATTCAAGTATGAAAAGAAACCACAATAGTTTAGCATTAAAAAAAACAAGAAGATAATTAATAATTCATTACAAGTAACTACAATAACTCTACTTGTAGAATAATGGATTGGTTGTCAAGCTTCTAGGATGGTAGCGGCAACGGAGATCTCTTGGGGAAAGCTAATAGAACTATTTGGTCTTCAATGGACAGCAGTCTCTGATTGACCTATAAGAAGTTCTGATTGACTTGTATAAAGTTTGAGTTTGGATCCTCTACTGTGAGAAGGTCGTCCAGTGCGTCTCTTGTGCAAAGCATTTAGTTGTGAGATCAAATCATCTCCTGTGCGCAGAATCTACAGTGCATCTCCCATGAGCTATCCCAACCCTTGCTTTCATCCAACGTCGCAAAACGAAACAGCGTGTTTAGGAAGGTTAAAATGCGCTGTTTTCACTTGTTTTCACCAAGTGAAAACAGTGCATATTGGAAGCATGAATCAACCCCCTCCAAGCTCTGCAAAATGGTGTGTTTTATGATGATGAAAATAAAACAAAAGCAGTGTTTCTTCCGTCAATCAAAGCTCGTCAGCGTTTTTCCTCCACTAATGTTGTGTCTTCCCTTTCAACTAACTTTCTCCATCATTTTTTTTTGGTGCCATTTTTACTCTGAGTCAGTGCCTTGATTGCAGCTGAAGTGCTTGGGGCAGAAGAAAATTCTCGCAAATAACAATAAAGGGTTGATTAGTAACGGCTGACGACAATGTAAGGGCACTTGCAACTTGTGTTGTTATTGATTATGATAAACTACTTTTTCAATATAACATGTGAACAATGTTTGATTTGTCAGCTTTGTGGGAACTTGCGTACATCGCACGGGATTACATTATTCTTTAGGAATGAATTGCAAGAAGGTCATGGATGATTGGGCATTAGATTTGAAAGAAGTTGCCATAGAGGCTTATCAGACCACAGAAAAACTAATATTGAGCTAAGTGGAGCTACAGCACGGCACAGAGGGAAGCAGAGCATTTGAAAGCGCTGTTAAATAGAACGGAATATGGAAAGAAAAGAGTTTGTTTATTGTATTAGAAGAGCTAAAGAGGAAAAAATAGCTATACAAGAATAAAGCAGAAGACTGCAAGAGATGCTAAGAGAAGCAAAGAACAAGATACAGGTTTCAAAAGAAGAAAATTAGAAGCTACGTGACATCCTTAAACAAGCATTGAATGAAGCCAATGTTGCAAAAGAAGTTGCTGGGATTGTTCAAGATGAGAATTCTCAACTGAAGGATATGCTGGGAGTGAGGGAACAAAGCAATGAAGATGCTTACCCAGGAGAATCAAATGCTCAAGATTCATAAAGCTGCAGCATTTGAGAACATCAAAGAGTTAAAGATGTTGCCATAGAAGCACCCATAAGAGGAAGACAAACACAACCCAGTTTCCCCCTTCTTGACCCATCACCTATAAGAGGTTACTTGCAGAAGTACCTGAAAAAGGAAGGCGTTGCTACATTTGCATTTGGCTTCATTTGGGTTTGATTATTTTCGTTTTCATTTTTTTTCTTAATGCACTTTATAGAAATGGTGCATTTTGACCTTAGTAAATGCGTGTTCCTTTGTGGGCCATGGGATGAAATTAACGACTAAAGAATACGGGTTGTCTCCTGAGAGCATCTCTCCTGTGTGTGAAATCCAGCCATCCATTTCATCTTATGCCATATGGCACGCGCTGCAGTGTGGATTGAAGAAAATGAAAACCAGAACGGGAGAGAGAAAATGTAATGCGGCAAGGGCAACTTTGAATCTGAATGCTTCCTTCCTTCGCTTTCTCGAACCTTGAGCTTCCTCTTCATTGATGGCTTAAGTTCATAAGCCAAGTGGGAGCTTCCATTAACAATAATAGAAGAAGAAGAAGAAGAAGAACCATTCTATACATTTAAACCTGGACTTGGGAGTTCTTGTACCTTTGAGCCAGAGAGCCATAGGATAATATTAACTCTCCTTTATTTGTTCATTTACATAAAAATAGAGGCATATTATATAAAGAAAGCATAAAAGAATGATAAAAGGAAAACTCATTGTAGGATTTGCTTTAAGAGAAACAACAGAACACATCATAGGATTTGCTTTAGTTATATACAAAAGTAATTTAGTGGTAGAAAAGCATGGTATTTGTTATGAGGACAAAGTGGAGGTGTAAGTTGCCTAAAAATACCCAAAATAAAGAAGAAAAGTAACATACACAATGGTGATAATTAATTATGCAAATTAAGAGGCTAAGCAAAAGTGGGATATAAAACCAAAAAAACAAAGTAAGATTTGAAAATAAATAAACAAACCAATGTAAGGCACCTAAAGTGGGAAAGAGAGGCAACTAAGAGAAATGCAACGCAGCAACTTTCAAGCTCACATGGATAAGAATTTTCATGGTGGCGAAATGGGAATTTTCAAGCCCACATGGATAGTCGTCCTTGCTCTGTTTTCATGGTGGCAGTATAGCCATAGTCATCTTGCTCGATCGCCATGGTTTCAAGCTACTTTCTCAGGTCGTTTACCTTTCAACTAGTTGTATGTATTCCAATCTCAATCTTTGCACATATATATATATATATATATATGTATGTATGTATGCACAATTTACTTCAATGACCTTGTTTTGTTTCAACTTTCAATCCCACATCGATGCTTGTTTGTGGTTACATGGATTGGTTTGGTCTTACCTATATATATATATATATATATATATGAGTAGATTTTGACGAAAGAACTAAGTGAAAGTATTGTTGATCAAAATGACAGACATTCCTCCGCCAGAGTCGAAATGTTCTACAAGAGGAGATCTGAGTCGGTAAGCACCATATATGACTGGCACAGATCCTATGGCTCCTTGGCTCAAAGGTATAAGCAACTCCCAGTTGCACTTGCTGCATTGCGTTTTCCTTCTCCCCTTCTATTTTTCATTTTCTTTAATCCACGCTGTAACTTGTGCCACATGGCATAGGATGAAAGGATGGCTGGATTTGGCACATGGGAGACACACGAGAGAAAGTTACAAGAGGCGATCTAGATTTGGATCTGGATCCTTTCCCATAAATGTCTCTCCATTATCTCTCCCATAAAATTTGAATTGTTTAAATTTTAATTTATATAGTCATTTTTTTTTAGTTTAAACATCATTTTTTTAAAATTTATAGTTAAAAAATTAGTTTTATTTTGCCTTCTACTTCCTTTAAAAATTTATTTCTTTTGAAAATAAAAAATAAAAAATAAAATTTAGATGATCCAAATCTTGTACTAGAGAAAGCATGAGAAAAGATCCGTTTCCTCTAAATTCTAGCTTGATGGATGTAATTATGATGCCACTTAATTCTTACTCACCAAAGCCATGCACTTCTAATTTGGATTATTTAGATTAAATTTAAGTAGTTGATTTTTTTTTGAAATATAAATATTTTTATTATTTTGAAAGAAACAAAATATAAAATAAAAATAGTCTTTTAATTATAAATTTTTTTAAAGATAGTACTGTAAAATTTAAAATTTAAAATTAAATATAAACAGGCTAAATTATTCTCCAAGTATGTGCACAACAGTCCAAGAAGTGTGGATAATTGAGGCGCTAATGGTGATGGGCCCGTGGGAGTAATGATTTATTCAAGTTTCCATTCTTTTTTTTTTTCTTTTTAATTATGATTTTTAGATAACGGTGGCAGACTTTCATGAGCTTTAATGGACGTGTAACCGATGCTTGTAATGAGGTATTATGTTGCATTTGTTTTTATGAGGTATATTCCCGATCTCTTTAAAGGTTTTTTTTTTAAATACTTTTAAAATGACAAAAACAAATACGAAATAGAAAGATAAATGGTTTATCAAGAAAAATACGATTTATACAAATTGTTATTTAGTCATCAAATGCAAGGGTTCAATTTGTACGATTTGAAATTGAAATTCTTACTTGTAATTGAAAACATAGTAGCCAATTTTTTGTGAAAATAAAACTGTACATTTCTTTTTCTCTTAAATTTCACGACCATATATATTTTCATTGATTTGTTAGTTTTTATAAATTGGTAAGGTTTGAAACACTTTAAAAAATATTAACTCTAAATATAAATTTTACGGAAATTCTTTAAATATAAACTCTTGTAAAAAAATCTATAATATAAATTTTATGGCTTTTTTTTTAAATATAAACTCTAAAAAATAAGTAAATGAAAAATCATTTCTCTCTTTAATTTAACTCATTGTTATTATAGTTACCGTCCAAAAAAAAACCATGGGAACTTTGTTTTGAAAATTTAAATAGTTAGAGCTTAAAGTACCATAACAAATAGAGCTTAAAGTACCCAAGCTTAGTATTTTTCTATACAAAATGGATAGTCTCTTTCTATATCTTTTTATTATTATAATGAAACTATTTTCAAATTCTGGTTTGAACTATTCTTCTTTGAGTATTTTCGTGTGGCATAATCCAATGCCAAACACAAGTTCGATAGGCACTACATTCAGACCTAAGAAAAAATGAGCATTGCAATTAAAGAAGTACATTCATTTTGCGGCGACCCAAAAAATATTTGCTCTGGCAAATTTTGTAAGTTACATGCTTAAAACTTAGCTAAGCCTAATAAGATGGCTTCTAACACAGGCTTGTGTGCACAAGCAGTTGCCCATGTCAGATGTAAATTTAAGAAGAGTAGACAGAATCCAATTCTAGTGCGTGTGTGCATGTGCATGTGCATGTGTGTGTGTAACACCATAAATTCTAGCTCATTTTATACTTTTAAATGGCATAATATCATGAATCACATTGGTTTTCCATAGAAAAGCCAAAGAATTAATGATGTTTCGTAGGCTATGAGGAGCAATGAATGAAAATTTAAAATGCTTCCTGGTATTAGTATGACGGCATCCTAGAGAACTAGATGACATAGAATCCACTTCTCACGAAGAGCACAATATACCTCTGAGTTTAGCCTAAGCTATTATGAGCGATGGTTACTGGACTTAGTGAGTATGTATTTTACTGTTAGATACAGTAATTTTAAACTTTGACATTTCCTAGATATGAATTGCAGTAGATTCCAGCATAGCATAGTGGGTTATAGTAGACCCTAGCAGGGCTCTGAGAGGTCGCAATCGACCTAGGGGTCATAATAGATCCCACAGAGTTATAGAGAGCCCTAGCCATAGCATGATAGACCTCTAGTAGAGATGACAATCTGAGATCGTTTTTATAGAATAGTTAGTCTCAGAGATTAGTACAATTTCAGCTAACCTTTGTCTTAGAGACTACAGACCTCCTGAGTCTGGCAGACCGTTGCTACAGAGATATGAAAGCTTTACTCAGACAGTTAGACCACTGATTAGCTTTCTTTAGAGATGAGCATAGTATATGGGATGAGGAAAGCAAGAAATAAGCTTTCCAAAGTTAGAGTCAGATGAACCACTACTTAGCAGACGGTAGCCCTAACCAAGGGATAGAGAGATCCTCACATGCTAGCTGATGTATTCAAAAAGGAGTCAGGTGCAGTTTTTATATGAGGTAAGTGGTACAATATGTCTCTAGTGAGCAAAACTGTGAGAATAGTTAGTATCCTATCAGAGCCCAACAGTAGTAAGTGGTAGTAAGAATTTATTTCTTCATTCTAACTCTATTTTTCCTTTCATCTGAGGCTACAATTCTCATTTTTAGAAGTCTAGAATACTTCCCAAATTTTTCAGGATCTTAACTACATCATCTTGGGGGACTTCCTTTTGTATCCAGTGAATTTTGTTCATTTACGGAGAAACCGCACATTACGTTTCTCACGTTTTCTCTAATTTTCAAAAAATTGGATGTTACAGTGTGCGTGTGTTAAAAGAAAATTTAAGAGAAGCATTATGATCTTAGCTTCAATGTATGTGTGTATGTGTCAAAAGTAAATTTAAGAGGAGTGAGCACAATCCTAGCTCCAATATGTGTATGTGTGTGTCAAAAGTAAATTTAGGAGGAATGGACATGATCTCAATGCCAATGTGTGTATGTGTAGATGCACACATGTGATCCAGAATGAATTATCTATATTTAGCCAAACAATTACTTGAGGTGTAGTATATCAATCTTGGCTATTGAACCAATTCAGTCGTCTAAATCTTGCCACATGTTTTTCCTTTAGAACCAATCCTAAAACATGCATTTTGCTTCCATTTTGGTTTCATTCCATCTCTATCTGCTTCTTCTTTGAAGGAAAATTTGTCAATCTCCATCTGAAACAGTGCATTGGTTCTATCGTTCTTCTTGTAATAGCCAATTTGTAGAAAACTAAACTAAACCTAATAAAATGATATAGAACCACCCTAAAATAGAGTAAATTAAGGCCAAATAAAATTAGAATAAGAATTAGGATATCTTAGAGCTTAAGGATAGCCTAAAATGAAAGCTAAAACGACTGAATGAATTTAAAGAATAATGTAGTGGCATAATCATAATTTTGGGCAATTTTTATAAAACTCAAAGGAGAAAGCTTTAGATAGGAAAATTGAGTTTTTTGGGATTCTTTGAAATCCTAAAAATCATAGAAATCTATGGAATGGTTAAAACCCTTTTGGTATGCATTTTTTGTCATTGATTTACTAAAACTTTGACCGAATAATTCAGTAAGATTTTAAATCAAATTTGAGTAAAACCAAAGGCATTTTATGAATTAGAGGACCTAAATTTCATGATGGAAAAAATAATTCTAAAAAAAGAGTTAAAATAAACTCAAATGGAGAAAACTAAGATGAGAGACTAAATTAGAAATTTGAAAAACTGTCATAATGAAGCCCTTCCTTCTCATTTAGCATGCCCCACCTTCTCCACTCTTTTTAACCAACTTCCATCAAGTCTAGAATAGAACCTTGGGCAACTCTAGGTGGCGCACCAAAGGAGGAGCAAAGGAGGAAGAAACCAAGGTTTGAAAGTGTAAGATTTAGCTTTTTTTTTTTTTTTCATGCTTCTTCCTTCATTAAACTTCTTCTCCTCTTTCTCATTTCTTTTCTTATGGTTTTAGTGACGTAATTGGTACTATTTTATGGCTGGTTTAGTATAGGAAAGAGAGAAATTGAGGAAATTCTTGGACACCTAAGAAAGTGCATTTAGTGAGCTTTGAAATAAGGTAATAAACCATGGTTGAAATTGCTTCTTCTTGGTTTCTTCTTGTGTGCACTATTTTGTCCAGAACAAAAGGTCTAGGTAGGGAGTTTTATTTTGATCTAAATTTGATAAAAATTTAGGTTTTGAAACCTAAAGAATCATATGGAAGTAATAGGATTTAAAAAGAACTTATAAATAACAAGTTATAAAAATTACGATTTTGGTTGTACTTGAGGATTTATGAAACTTTCTAATAATGATTTAATTTGTATAAGAGCGTGTTTGAGTCTTCAAGACATCTAGGAAGCTTCACAAGTGACAAATTCCCTTGAAAAATTAATAAAACTCCATAAGTTCCTATCTTAAGCATAGTCTCAGCCAAGGAGTTGTTCTTGTACCTAGGGAGAGTTTTTCCTAATTCCAATGATAAAAATGGTCTAGAGATGAATAATAAATACCAAAGGAACCATTGGTTTGAATTTAGAAACTATACTTTGAAAGTTAAAAGCTTAGGGTTCTTTAGATATAAAGAAACAACTTGATATTTGGCTCATTGAATTGAGTTTGTGATGATTCTAATGAGTTTAAATAGAGTCATAAGACTTGGATTAAGTGAAAAATTGGAGTCAAGATGATGAATTATATGAGTTGCTTCATTATAACTTTGTATGGAATCATATGCATGCCATAAGTTAGAAGTAGCTTGTGTAGAGCTTATGCAAACCTAGAGATGATTCCAATGATAAATTTGTGTCTTGTTTGATGTGTCTAGGTTAAGCAAAATAAGCCTCCTCCAAGTATGTGTGTGAAGCTGAACCAAGAAGTTAGATAATCAAGGGAGAATTTGTGCTTCTTCACCTAAGGTAGCTCTTCATTCATTTTTGCATGCATTTCATGGTTGTTTGCTTGTCATGAATTGCTTGTATGTATATTTGAATCATGAAACATGCCTATAGCTATTGGTTTGATGCTTTGGTACCATTATACTTCTTGAATTACATTTTAAATGTGAGATGGCTTTTGATAGGTGAGGTTATGTCAAAAGTCTCTTGAATTAGGTAAGGTGAAGCCAAAAGTCCCCAAATATATGTGAGACAAAGCCAAAAGTCTCATAGAATGAGTAAAGCTAAGTCAAAAGTTCTTGAAATAAGTGATGCTAATCCAAAAGTCTTATATAATTAGGCGAGACTAAACTAAAAAACCCTAGAGAATGTTCTTGACATTATTGGATCTTTATGACTTTGTGAAAATGTTTATTTTGATAGTTGGAAGCAATTATTGCATCCTTGTTCTCTTTGACATGATAACATGTCATATATACATTCTTGAAATGGTGAATGAACTATTGGGATTCTTTAAATCTCACTCTCTCCCATTTTATATTTAACTATGTTTAGGTGATACTCATGGAACCAATAATGAAGGCCAAGAAGCTTGAGACATGTTAATTTTGTATAAATTGATATCAAAGTATGAATGTATATGTTTTTTATGAGATGTAAACCCTCACTCATATGTAAAAGTATGCAAATATGTTGGATGAACCATATTTGGAACCAAATGTATGAAATCTTAAGTTTTTGACATCCTTGAGCCATGGAATGCCTATGTATATGATCAAGTGAGGGAGTGATTTTCAGTTGTATGATGATTTAGATTTGTTGTGACTCTTTTGTATGTTGTATTTAAGGTTTTGGACATGTCCAAATAGTCACTTACTTTAGAGAACTTTATTTTAGACTATTTGGTGCTTCTTGAATCTCAAAATGAGCCATATTTTTTCCTTGAACCAAAACCAAAACAAATGGGCAAATTTTGATATGAGATTTGGTAGGAATTTAGATCTCATTTAGAACTTTTTATAGAGTTAAAGAATATAATTTTTGAAACTCTATAGAATTTATTATAATTTTTCAAACTTGGCTAAAATTTGTAGAAGTTGTTAGTGTACTATTTATTTGGTCAGTCTAGTTTATGGTATATTTTAAGAGATAAATGAAGTCTAATACTTATAAATTTTAGAGACATATATTTGACATCATAAGCTTTTTATACCTACTGAGATCACTCAATTTGGAGCTCTATAGAGTGAAATATGAATTTTTGAAGTTCTATGTTTGCACTAGTCCAAGATTATGACCTAGTTACTATTCCATTCAGATTTCATGGGCCAAATGATATTTTTTTGATCTAAAATTTTTATAGTAATTATATTATGTCCTGAGCTTTCCAAATAGTCTTAGTTTGTATGATTTGGAATTTTCTAGCTCAAGTTATGAATTTTCAAAAATTGTGATAGAATATGGAAATGTATGGAAGCTTATGTATTTGGTTACTCTTAATGTGTAAGCTCCAAATCCAAATTCCATGCCTCATGTTGTGTTGATTCTGTATGAACACGTGTAATAAGGATGAAAGATGAGTTTAGGAAGTTGGTGTGGTCCATTTAGTCAAAACTGAATTATTTTCACATTTAACATCAGTAAATTCCATTGCTAAAGCTATTGAATTTATGAAAATGGATACTATAAGCACTCTGTGATATAAATTAAGTGCCACCTTCATATGGTATTACACTTCTTCTTTGAAAACCAATTGTCAAAGGGCAAGAAGGAAAACTAGCAAAATCTCCAAAGTTGTAAAAGCTTGCCATCGGTTTGGGTTTTTCGAAAGCCTAAGGTAAGTGTCTAAGCTCCCATTATTCATTTTCTTTTTAATGATCCTAAGTTATTGATACCCACTTCATTTACCCTCATGCATATTGGAAAGTGCATCTGTGGCACTAATATGCCTACAACAAAGGGTGCCTCTCATTACTTTTAGGGCTATCTTTGGTGGTGTCTTTATTTAGTAAAGTGATGCATCCAAGTTATTGTCTTTTGCATCGATTGATGTTTCCATATATGACTTTTTGGTTTGTGGTGTTCAAGTTGACCAATTTCATAAATATGATTGTTAAAAGTTGGCTTCCTCTATACTGGGTTTTAACCTTATTGTGTATATATTAGAAATTGCATACTATTGGAGCTAAAGTAAGCATGCTAAAATGCTAAGCCATTCATTTTTGTTTCTACTTTCAAATTGAAATTAGTGCTCTTATAATGGTCAAGAGAGTTAACTTCCAACAAGTTACTCATGCAAATTGTTATAGAATATATATATATATATATATGTGTGTGTGTGTGTGTGTGTGTGTGTACACATTTTTATCTTGAAATGCAAAGTTAGAAAATAAAAAAGACCACATTTGGGGGGGGAAAAAACAAAATTTACTCAAATTTAGCGATCAAGTTTCAAAAGATGAAGAATGATGGAGATGGATGGATTCTTCTTCTAAGAAGAAGCAAGTGGAGATGAAGTGAAAGCAAAATGGAGGCAAAACACATGTTTTGGGATTAATTTTGAAGGTAAAAAAAAAAACCTACATTGGAAGATTTGAAAAACCAAATTAGTTCAACATCAAGATTGATTGATTACAATACATACAATCGTTTGGTTGAATGCAAGCAAGCGCACTAATTCCTTGCACATTTTGTCTGTGCATTTCTTTATACACAACTAATTTAAATCGTCTAGATTACACTATATACAATTGTTTGGCCAAATGCAAGCAAGCACACCAATTACTTGCACATCTTGTTTGTGCATTTCTTTGTACACAACTAATTTAGACTATCTAGATCAGATTTGGACAATCTAAATTTTTTTATTTTAACTTTTTTATTTTAAATAATACAAAATACAAAATAAAAATAATTTTTTAACTGCAAACTAAAAAAGAAACCTAATTATTTTAATAAAAAATAAAAAATAAAAAAATAAAATTTGGACTATTTATATTTTATTTGAATGTTTCAAATTTCACTTTAAAGATGTACTTCATACACATCTTTAAGATGTGAAAAGAATTGAAGTCCATGCAAGTGATCCTTTTCAATGTACGATCATCCAGCATTACGTGATAAGGGTTACAATGTCAGCCACGTTATAAAAACTTGAAATCACTATACCAATTACTATTAATAAAATGAACATCTACAATTGTTATGTTATCGTCACTGACTACCTTTGTTTCGAGTCAATTTGGCTATTGAAAAATTCCTAATAAAGAATGTTGATTGTCTTGTCAAAAAAATCTGTAATATAAATTTTATGATTATTTTTTTAAATCTAAACTCTAAAAAATAAGTTTTTTTGAAAAATAATTTCTCTCTTTAATTTAATTCATTACCATTATTGTTACCTTCAATTATTATAGACTAACATTATGAGCTACCGATATAGTCAAAATAATGGAAAAAATCATAATTTTTATATTAATGAAACAAAAATCATGAAAAATTAGTTTTAAAATTTTAGTTATTTATAATATACTAAAACAATTAAAGCTTAAATACATGGAGCTTAGAATAACAAAACAATCTGAACTTAAAATACGAATAGGTCTGTATGCCTCTGTCAAGGGTTAGTGTGAACCACCAATGGCTCATGTCAAGAGCACATTAGAGTAGACGCAATCCCCAATAGTTAGCGTACGACCTTCATATTCATATTACTATCATTAAAATTATATAGAAAATTAAGGATAAAAATTGAAATAAAAAATAAAAATTTAATTTTAAAAATAAAAATATTTTTTATTTTTATTTTAAAAAATTTATAAAGTAAAATAGATACTATTAAAGACAACATAATGAAATGCAGATCTGATATGGAGAAAGATGCTCCAGCTGCTCCGCTCTGCTCCTTCGGCGAAGATGCATGATACGAGTAGGACTAAGGATTCAGCCTTCCCTAAAGAAAGGGTAACGGGAACTCAAGGAAAGAAAGATCTAGATCTGCATAAAATTATAAATATTAAGATTAATATAAAAATTATAAATATTGTAATTAATATAATAAAAAATAAATAAGTCAAAAGTAAAACAGGCTCAAGGTGCGTCTTAAAAAAAATTGAATTAAATTTGTTTTATATGTCGACTTTTTAAAATGATTAATTTTTATTATATTTGATTTTTCAGGTTCATATATATATATATATATATATATTTCAAGTCAAACTTTTTGAGATGGCCGAATTTTTTCACCTAATATTAAATCTATCAAATGACAGCTCTATTTAGCAAATCAGACAAACACATCATGGTTATTTATAGGCGTACAGGACAATGCAGACTTTGATGACGACTTGTAAGCTTCCATCTAGAGCATCATCTTTTCTCTCTAGATCAGATGAGCACAATGGCATTAAAAGGCAAGAATATCAAAAAATAATATTGGAAGGCTAAAATTATGAAAAAATGATAGGTGAAAAAGTAATTACTGCAAAGTAATAAAACATTTTAATTCATATTTGTAGCTTTCGAATTACATGGAATTCAAATTCATAGAATCTGAATTTCATGTAATTTTTTTTTTTATATTTCAGAAGAGAATTGGGATTAGTTCAATTTGAATTTCCTTTCATATTTTTTAATATTTTGTTTTAATAGAAACAACAATAAATAAATAAATAAATTATGTAAAATTAATATAAAATTACATCAATATAAACATTGTAAAAATATTTATAATAAATGATTTCCTGTGTTATAACGAGGTTTCTTCCTTTTACGTTATGGTCGTTGTTGCCTTAATTCTTTCCGTTCTTGTTGTTCTTGTATTATGAGATTTATGTTTAAATCTAAGGGAGGGGACTAAATTAGAGAAATTAGTTTATGTTACGTCATAAATCCTGAGATCTTTTAGGCTCATAAGAGTAACCAGCGTACATGGCATTGAACCAAATATATCAAACAAAAGATCTGTGAATGATTAGAAAGAGCCAAAAATCTGTTGAGGGATTTCAAAAGTAGACAAAGGCAAGGGCTGCATGTAAGAAAAAGGACCTACTCTACCAATGTCACTGAACTGGCTTGGTGATATAAAATAAGATGGACCATGCATACTAATATCTTGCTACACTAGAGTTGAAATGTATAAAGAAGCACAGAGAATGTCAAAGCCAATGTCCTGTTATATTGGCCCCTATTGTTATTGGCTATTTCTTCCAACAGTGAGCTATTAGGTTGACAGGTAGTTTTAACGTCTCTGTCCTAGATGACTTGTGAAATTTGAGGTGTAGGTAAATCCAGTGTCCAGTTAGTAGGTTGGGAAAAAAGTAAAAACTACTATTCACCAAGAGCATATAGTATATTGCTAGAGTCTCAGCCAATGAATCATGAAAATCCGTAAGCAAAGAATCTTGTAAGTGGATCCTATAAAGCCCATTTGCTAAATCAGTTGAACAAAAAAAGAATGAGAAGTTAAATATCAATATGCAATATATTAAGAAAATAATAATGATAAAGGTGACAAATTATAGAAAACGATACTGCATATTTAGTAGTAGCACTGGATTTCTAGATTCATTAATGAGTGCGTTGCTAATACCATCATATGTATTTAGATGTGTGATCAAAAGGCTTCTTAGTGATAGGTGATTGAGACATAGTATCTCACTATTCATACCATTGTTGAATAAAAATGTTATGCTCAAATGCTTAGTTGGTATGAGTTCTTCCTTGAAATTGTGAATTAGGAAGGGAATCTAATTTGATTAGCTCTTAAGGAATTGGCTAGTGGTAACTAAATTGTCATAGAACGCAATTTGGATGATACCACTCTATGATCTAAAAATATATAAGTCACACCAATGTAATCCAAATGTCCAAAGGAGTTAAATCGTACTTCAAAATCAACTCTCACACTGTCTGTGGCTGGTATTGGTGCCATATAATCTATGGGAGACATAGGATAAAATCGTAAGTAATTATTAAATAGTTAAAAAATAATATACATCATAAGTTAAAGTTGAATACATCTTTCATCATCTCTCATTGTATCTAGCAAAATTCTGTATAGCCGAAGGGCTCTAACACTAAGACAAAGAGGTCATCCAACATTCTTTCATCTGTTATAATAAATAAACAAATTCAATAAATAATGGGTAATAAATAGATTCAACATAGTTAAATTAAATACGTGAAAATTTTAATACTATTTCATACCTACAACTTAAAGGTAGAAGTATAGGATATTCTTCAATGTGATGGTCAAGGATAGGTGGTCTCTCATGTGTGAGTATAGGAAATCAATCCCATGCCCATAGATGCAATAGTGTTAAGCATCTAACTATGCCATAATTATTTCTACAGGTTGAGTTATAAAAGCTTACAATATAAAAAAGCCAACACTTTTGATTTTCAACTAAAATGACCAGTTTGTTCAAAGTCATCCAGGAAAGGTAGGTGTATCAAGTAAACTTTGTAACTAGATCTATCTGGTATTAACTAACTCCCTACCATACGTAGAATATAGACATGGGTGAACTAAAGAACAACCTCATTCTTTGTGTCATATGATAGATATGCAAAGTTTTATGCCAACCAAAGGATGGAAAGTCACTATCCATTAATCTGATAAGCCAGTACTATAATTTCTAAGAGGCAATGCCACACCTCTGGGCAAGTGAAACTCGTGCCACCCATAACAAGGTCTCCATCGATCAGTAGGCCCAGCTGCACTGCTATGTCATCGAGGGTGATTATGCATTATCTTCGAGTGATGTGAAATGTATGTGTTTTTGGTGCCATCGTTATATTAGTGCATTAACCAACAATGTTTTGCACTCAAATTGATTGACTTGTGCAGTGTCATAACTTAAGATAATTGACAATGACTAGTGGTTGATCACCTAAATGATCATCATGCACAACTCGTCTTGGGTGGAGTATCTGATTGTCTTGCAAACAGGGATAAATCACATAATAAAGTAACTAAATGAAATAGGAAATAGTATTAAACAATTTATCTTACTTTGCCATCCTAAAAGGCTTGCAATATATCTTGTTTCTGTAAGTATAGAAATGAGTCATTTTCTGGACTTGGATGAATAGGCTATCTAACTTTGGCCATGGTATCTATGGACAAAATAATACAATGTACTATTATTCATTCAAAATAGATGTATACAAATAACATAACATGCAATTATTCCTTTAAAAGTGACATATACAAATAACATAATGAATTATTATCTTTTTAAGAGTTCCCAGCGTAAATGTCATATCATGTTATTATCCACTTACAATTATAGGGAAGAAATAATATAACCTATTTATAAATATTTACAACTTTTGTTAATAATCTACTGAGGGTTAGAATTGTGGTGTGAGTTAGAGGCATGATTATACTCGGTTTGTCTATAGAGGCTACATCTACTTAGTTATGTTGAAGTCCTGAAATTGATTTCATTTTGATAACAGGTCGAATGAGATTGATCTTGCTTATAGACCTTTGACAAATCAGGTACCAACTTTGGATCACTTGGTTATAGTTAATATTCTTATTCTCTAATAGGCTGGAACATATTGCTATATGCATCACGCATGGTGTCCAGGTGAGACACAAGATTCACAAGGTGAAACAACTCGAGCTGCTATTGCGCATGTCATAAGAGCATGTTGGCACTTATACTTCTCCAATTGGAATTCACCATAATCATATATATGCTAAGTCAAGTTAATCTTGCAGCAACAACTATATTGGTGATTTATTTGGTTATATAGCTCCTTAACCTCGAACAATGCAGCTTACCGGTTGAATATTTGCATAACACATAAATGGGAGTGCTACACATTTACTGTCATCCTCTTTATTAGGGTCTAAAAGTAAACCTGACCTACTGCTATCTAAACATTGATTTGTTGAGCACGTTACATGAAATACTGGTTGATCCAATAATACATTGCCTTCATTATTCTTGATATAGGCAAGGATTTGACCCCCTTTAAGATGCCATTCATGCACTCCACCAGGTTCATTGTTGTGTGGCTATATCATTGGCCTTCCACATCATATGCACAGGTCCACAGTTCTTTGGAGATTTCTGCAATTCACCTGACTGCCTCCTCATGTATGACTGTTATTTCAGCCAATTTCTCATTGACATACCAATGCTTGTATACATAACCTATGAACATAATCATATTATTAGTTACTAATTATCTATGACATATATAATCAAGTAAAAAAGAAAAACACACTAATGTTTTTCAACTTCTACTTTAGATTTGATGACTTATATTGAGTGTCAAGGTAGCTTACTATATGATGAAGACAAAAAATATGATAACCATATAGTGGCTGTCAATTAGTCTGTGGATTAATGATAACAGACAGAATCGATAGATATCTGTTTGATATCAAATAAATATCATGTTGTCCAAATACCACTCACCTACATAGATTAAAGATTTATTCTTCTTCACCAATTCTCTTTTTTCTTACATATAACACGATAATCCAAATTGGATTGTTATAGTTTTTAAACAAAACATCAATCCACATTTAATTTGAGTTTAGATTGGAATTTGAATTCAATTAAAGAGTAACCCAATTTTTTATTGTTTTAAGACTAGTAGTTCTAGCAGCTGACTCGCTTTTTTCAAATTGTTTTTCATTATTAAGAAAAAGGTAACGAAGATAAAATACGAGCCACACTCATTGTGTTTCCCCTTCCACAAAGGTGAAGAGGACAATATATCAGTTACCATCTTGTGTCATTGCCATCAATAGTGCTCCTTTATGTTTGTCATAGAAGAATATCCTATTGACTTAAATAATCAATTTTAAGTGCTCAAATGTGTCTATGTAGGGCTTGAATGCCCAAAATACGCATTTAAACATTGAAATTGGCTTACTAGTTGAGGTGCTCTGGGAACATTGTTTTATCACAAACTCAATATATGAGTCGGGTATGAAATGTTGTACCACAAATATCTACCTGGACAATATGACATATGAGCTCTCTCAATTACTAAAAGCAATAGTGACAGCTTTATGTTTTGCTTTCCACGCCTTTCTGTAAGATATAGCATAATTGAACAAACTCTTTAACCGTTTGATGATCTAGCTGATTGAATCTAGTCACCATTGCTACAATGCATGATGAGATAACGTCGGAGTCCAATTTTAGATAATTTTGTGATAACATTGTAGACAAACATATTTGTAGACTCCCATACCTTGTAATCTACCAAAACAATCCTTTCCTCTTGCCTTTTTTACATGCCCTGACCCACCATCTATAGCTATTGCCATTGTTCACATATCTACATTCTTTATACTTTTTACTTATTACGTATTTCTTAAAAGTATAATGCACCCTTACAAAATATAGTTTCATAGCAAGGCACAATACCTTTTAATTCAAATACTTTAATCCAATGAACAACTCTTGATTGTTCATTTGCATTTGATTTTTCACTTCCTCAAATTTATCACCCCTTGCTAAGGTTAAATTAACTTGTTAGAAGAAAATAGTAGCGGGATCAATATATTATGACATTAGTTCAACATTAAAGGCATCATCATCATCATCTTCACTGTCATACGCATCATCATTATCATCATTGGTGTTATCATCATCATTTTCATTATCATTATTATAATCAAGCTCAAGTTTTGTGTCATACTCATCTTTATTTTCAAAGTCTTTCAATATATTTTCAAAGTTTTCCAATACATTGTTGAACGAGAGGAACTCAGGTGCAAACTACACTTTATTGGTATGATTTGATAATGTTGAGCATATGCAAGTAGTCAATAAAATGGATCAGGTGAGGGTAGCACTTCATTCACTGGGTTTGACTGAAATTCAATGCTCAATTGTAAGTCAATACTTGATATATTCATAAATATCTTAATTGCATTCAACTATGATAGGAAACGTGAGTATAATTACCACATCCTTTGCACATCACAATCACTTGGTACCATCTTGGATTTATTATTGTCAAAAGCCTATATATTAAATTAGATACAAGATGGTTAGTGGGAAAACATAGTTTTTGACTAACTGCTTGTTTTAACTCTTCTAAGATGATGTTGGTACTAATTATTATATACTTGACATTATACACTAAAATGTTGCACTATGAACACTTTTGTAAATTCTTCTGTTGACATAAATGCAAACAATCTCATCCCTGTTGGCCAATTCTTTCTCTTTAAATATCATAATTACAAATATACTCCAAATAGTTATAGTTGTAATAGATTTTTTTTTTTAGTTCATTTTTAATTATTCATTCAAATATTTCAACATTTTGCACTTTTTTTTCATAATTATTTATAAACCTAATTTCTTTTCTCCTAATTTTTAGTATGTTTTTTCATAAAAGATTAATACTTTGAAATTTTAGTAAATTTTAGACCTTTTTTCTATTTACATAAATCTTTCACAATTATGCATATTGTAATTGTAATTTTTTAAATTATTTTCACTTATTTTTTCATATCTATATTTTACTCTTTTTTGACTTTTTTATTTACTCATTCATTTGATATTTTCATTCATTATTCTTCTATGTTTAATTACTTTTAATTTACACATATCCAATACATACATATTTTATTTTCTTTAAATTACTTTTTGCTATTGTCATAATCACCTTTTTGTTTTGGTAAAGTATTTTTCCTCTTTAAATAATTTATTCACTCATAATTACCTTTTACTTTTTTTCTTTTTAAAAAAATTCTTCTACATCTACATAAATATTTCTTTTATTATTAATAAAAAATATTTCACAATTATTTTTAAAAAATATAAATTTATTTCTTCTACCATCATTTTTTCAATTATTAATATAAAATAAAATTCTTTACCAACTATATGAATTTATTTCTTTCACTATAAATATAAAATATTTTGTAATTATTTTTCAACTATATAACTTTATTTCTTCTACCATAATTTTTTTCATTATTAATATAAAATATTTTTTCTTAGCAACTATATAAATTTATTTATTTTTGAACTATTTGAATTTTTTTTTCAAGCATCATTCATGTAATTATTAATATAAAATATATAATCATAATTTTTCCAATTATTAATGTAACATCTATTTCTTCACTAACTATATAAATTTATTTCTTTTACTATTAATATAAAATATTTCACAATTATTTTTCAACTATTTAGAATTTTTTCTTCTTCCTTTATTGTTGTAATTATTAATATAAAATATATTTCTTTTGCCTTTTACTTCTAATATAAGATATTTGGTATTCATTTTTCAACTACATAAATTGATTTTTTCCTTCTCATTTAATTTATTTTAACTAATTTTCATTTCATATTTTTTTAAAAAATAATTTTTTAGTTATAATAATTACTTCCTATTTTTTTGCATATATTATTTCTTTCATTCCCCCACCCTAATTTTTAATATCTTTTTAGTTATAAAAACACATATTTTACAATTTTTTTTTCCAATTTTTGACTACTTAATCATTTCAGACTTTTTTCCAAATTTTTTTTCTATAACTATTTTTCATTATCTGTAATGTAAATCTACAATAGCGACAATAGTCAAAAAATACAACAAACAACTATTAGATACAATTAAACATTATTATACAAAATTATAACAACTAAAATGCATATATTTTAAAATGCAACAAAAATTATTTTTATAACACAAATATTCAAAATATATATACTTCTCTCAAAATAACAATAAAATGCTCGAAATAAAAAAATATTACAAATATATTATTTTAGATTTTGCTATGAAATGTGGCTTAATTGATAACTTTTGTAGCACTTCCTTTGAATTTGTAGTAGAGCTTAAATAGAAGAGGTAAAGCAAGGTAATTTTCGCAGAAGTAAATGTAGCTGAGAAGGGAATTGCAAATGGAGCAGAAGCAAATCTATAGCAGAAACCATTTATAGGCAAATGGCTTAAGGGAATTTTTGTAAATTTACTATTACATTATCATTATTTTATTTTCCAGCCGATCAGAATGTGCGAAAATCTGCCTCAACCTATCACAAGCTACTACGTGTCAAGAGACATTAAAATTCCTTATTCACCGTTTTATCGTTTCCCTTGATCGGTCAAAGCTACACTAGCTTGCAAGTTTTACAAGATTCAAAACTAAGCTAAATTCAGAACCTGTGGTTCCAAATTCATGATTGAGGCATTAATTCTTTGTTGACCTAGGTATTAGATTCGGACATATTGCCACTGAATTTTTGATTGAATTTAATACTTTAGTCGATGTAAATTCGGATTAAAAGCCTCTGAATTCGCATTTTATTACTTCTAGGATAAATTTTTTTGCCTCTATCATTTTTTGCAATTTTTTAAAATTATTTCTGATTCAATTTTTGGCAATAAAATTTGTTCCTACAACTTAAGTTTTGCTACAAAATAAAATTGGTGTTTAAGTTATGAAGTATAGTTCAGTAGTGAATAGTCTGAATAATTTGTACAAGTTATAAAATTTAATCCTCAGTGTGTGTGTGTATAACAACAGCTTTTAGACAAACAAATTATAGATTTTTGTAAGATTTGGGCATAGGCAACTTACTTTTGTGAGTCAATCCTCGCCATACTCGTCACAATAGAGTACTAATTAGATCTAATAGGGACTCAGGTTCCGATAGATGAAGAAGACGCACATCATGAAACTGTCACAAGTCTAGGTAGTCACCATTAGACTAATCCAGCAGAAACCCCCACCTCGTAGAAGCTACTCATATGAGTGAAATCTATGGATGCATCCATGTGCCAGAACTTGACACAGGTCAACCAGATCTTCATATAGGTAAATAAGAACTTCTCACATGTAGATTATTAGTTCAATTAGGTGTAATGTTACATGCAAATATGCTGTGGTTACTTTTAATATCTAAATTATTAGTTCTCTTGTTCCTTTGCATATGGATATATATAGTTAAATTATACTTAATATTCTGTTTATTTAGCCAAATTCTATTTGATTTCTTTTTAATTTGTTTTTGATCAAATAAAGTTAACTTTTTATACATATGTATTTCATATAAAAAGTTTAATTATTTAAATATGTTTTCTGTCAAAATTAAAATTAGTCTTACTTTATAAATTAATATCATTTTATTGTATTTGTCATATTATGAACAAAACTAAATCAAATGAAATGAAACTATGCTAGTACATAATTTATTTTATATTATAAGATAGTATTTGTTTCTCCCACACTATAAACAATATTTAAAAATTAGTATATAAATATATAAAGTTGAAATCATAGCTTTCTCTCTCTCTCTCTCTCTCTTTCTCTCTCTCTATATATATAGACACATGTGTGTATATATATATATATATATATATCAATTGAACATGGCACTGAGTCATGTAATTAAGGGGCAAATACTTCCTTTATGACATGGACCAGTGCTGTTTGAAGGAGAAAAGCAATTTTTTGTTTTGTTGGCCCAGAAGAAATAAGCTTTTTCAATTGCATTATTCACTATTTCCTAGGTTTGGATGCAATATATATATATATATATATATATATATAACTTGATTTGTTTTGAAAAGTTACTGCAACTTTTGCTTTTGTTATACTGTATTTTAAAGTTTGGTATCAGATCTATTTGTTTTGTAGAATAAAAAAATACAAAAACTAAATTATTAAGAAAAATTTAATAGAATTTTTTTTTATTTACAATATTAATAAAATTTATATTACTATAAACTCAACATATAATAAAATTTTTTAATAAAATATGTATTAATTAAGTGGTAGATAACATGCTTTAATTTTTTCTATCCTATTTTTAATAGATTGGCCAACTTGCACATGCATTTTTGAAACAGACTTTAACACTCAATTAATTAAATACTTTCTTATCAGTTGATCCATATGAAAAAGAAGGTTGAATTATGTTAAATCAGCCATTAAAAAAAATACAAATTGTTATTTAAAAAAATATATTTAACTATATTTTAATTTTTGCTTGATAAAATAAACTAATCATTTTTACCAAAAAGTAAATGAAATGAACAATAGATCAACACAACCGTACTAATTAATCGTAATTAGCAAATTACACAACATCCATATTCATAATACAGCACACATAATAGGACTTATATAAAACTTGCAAGCAACCTTGTAAAGACAAAGATATAATAATCATAATGATAACTGGTATTAATCAATTTTTGAAGTCTCCTTCTTGATAGCTTTCCTGTTGGATGACATTTAGGTAGAGAGACCTTCAAATTTCTTATCACTTATTGGAAAGGAGGACAAATTTCTCTTTGCAGGACTCCCTCGATAATACTAACATTAGAATCAATATTTTCCAATTCTACTTTATCCTATACATGAATAATAGATTTTATCACCCTTAGGGAAAATGATTCTAAGAGAATAATTCATAAGTACAACACAACAATGCCTTCTCTGCAAGACTCTGGGTAAGGCACTTATCTTCATCATATTGCACAGTATTAGTTCAAGCATGTGCACGGATCAAATCAACATCATTAGTCATATGATGCACCAAGAAGATAGAGCTAAGGCCCCTTGCTTTTCTCTCATCCACAACAATCTTGAAAATAAAATTTTTCCTTAGAAACTTATCTAACCACTTAGGAATTTGATTGGTATCGTTGTAGGTTTGCCAAACAAAAGAGACAACTCAAAATATGCATTACATTGTAAAACTATAATATATATAATGATATAAACTTTATACTTTTTTTTAGGCCAATGATATCAACTTCCCTACTAGGTGTAGAATGTCACATGACTTAGATGTAGTATAATGAAGGAACTTAAAGACTTCACAATAAAAAAGTATGAATACAACATTGGAAATATCATTAGTTACTCACAACCACACCTTGAACCTTGTGTAAAGTAGTACAAAATGAAGGAATAAAAGTCAACGCCATAAATATCAATGCCTAGTAATCAATTGTTGGGATTCTTGGGATACACATAGCGAAAAATTAAAAAAATTTGAATTTAAATCTCTCTCATAGATCTGTCAATATCGTTTAAATAGAGTAAAGTTAAAGAGTTTTACTTTTATTACATGATTCTTCAGGGTTTCTTTCTAGTCGGATCTCAGGAACTGATACTTTAGATTAGCTCCCTCTACCAGTATCCACATGAATGATTATTGCAACTCGAATGGTGTGCTAGCACCACTGAAGACAAATGTCCGTATGTTCAAGAAGAGAAGGCATTATTCTCTTTCTCTCTTTAAGCGTCTGTATGCTTTCTCTCTCTAGAGTGGGAGGCGACTCTAAAAAAAATATCATCATCCACTTAGAAAACCCTAGCCTCTCTATTTATAGAGGTGTGTTATATTAAGGTTTTAGGATAGATATGATTAATTTAAATATATTATTTAAATTAATCTAAATCATAATTAAATAGATTAGTTTAAATTTAAATATATCCTATAGAATAAATTTAAACTAACTACTTAATCTAAATCTAGAACTAAATTTAAATTTAACTTATCACATAAATTAAATTCAAATTATCATATTAGTTTAAATTTAAATCTATCATATAGAATTAAATTAAAAACTAATTTATTTAAATTAATTAGATGATATATATATTTCAAACTTTATAAATATATATATATATATATCAAATATATTTATAAAATTTCTCCACCCTAAATTGAACATTACATTCATTGAATTTAGACATATTTTTAGATTCAATGAATTTAGACATTTTAGTTCAAATTGATATGTTCTTGTGTGCAACCCTCTAGGCCCATACAACGTTGGCAGTGGGCCAATAATGCTATTTTACCCACAAGTTATAAGTGGCTTCTAGCAAGATATTATGACTACCAAAATCATATGAGGATCGGTGATCCTATACAACCTATTATACAACCCTATCACAACCCTTTCGTCATACGATATCTAGGTCAAGTATGAGATATGAAAATGTCATCCTTATTTTACTCGATTGTCACTTTCTCGATCTCCGAACAGACTGACAAAATAAATGGAAAAGCCTTCCATCCAAGTATGGCCATGCATTTCTCAGTTTCACTGATCGAGTAACCTAGAGATATCTCTCTACTAATAAAAAGGATAAATTTTATTTTGACCATTCATCTTCCTCTATATGGATTCCATTATACCCAATCACAGCCTTTATGATCACTTGGTTAAAGGTGACTTTTAACTATGTCAAAGCATAGTATTCCTCATGTAGGAATCTATAGTGATCTCAGGTTTGAGGGTTCAGTGACACGGCTATATATATGAGATATACTTATGACTTGATCAATGTAGTTATCTCATGACGGCTTGGTCCAGTATCCTATTTTCTAACAAGTGCTTATGATTTTGATTCGTATCTTTATACATGATTAACATATAATCATCAATCAAAATCATACTAGCCTTAGTTCATTATCATTTCCACAAAGATGATTGGTTAGGGATATTTAGGATAATCGATATGATTTATCCAAGGAATTATTATTATAGTAAATATGCAAATAATATAATAAATGTAATATAAGAGAAACTAATTTTTTTCTTAATGAAATACAATATTCATAATACAATGATTGGCCTAGGGCACAATCTCCAACATCAATTACTTACTTAAAGGAAATTAATATTACCACGGGATAATAGCGCTCACAATGGCCTAGCATTTTTCATAGTAGAATGCAGACCCATATAATGAAACTTTTTTTTTGGTGCACCTCTTGCATGAGTTGTAATACCTCACATTTTCTCCTTTAATGTTAACAACAGTAGCTAAAATCAAGTAGGTACCCTCCTACCAAAAAAAAAAATTAAATGTAATAAGTGTTAAATGAATTTTCTTTAGAAGCTTACAAGCTAACAAAAATAAATATGTTATCATGTAGCACTTTTTAATCTCATTGATCATCTTCCTCTCCTCGATCTACAACATATCATCAATTTTTGTCTAGTTAGTTTCAATAGAAATTTAGGTTGGTTGCTAAGAGCATACATCACAATCATTATTTATCCTAAATCCAACAATCTTACCATAACCAAAATTAAAAGTGGCTCGATGTGAAGCCTCACTATCTCATGCATGTTATCTTTAAAAATAATTCATCTTACCTTGACATAAAATCATAAACCTTTGCAATGACAACATTAATCAATATCTGAGATGCATATAGTGAATTTGAGATTCTTTTAATCCTTGATATTGAAAAAATGCATTAACATACATGTTAGCATACACACATACAAACAATAAATGACTAATAATAAGCAAGGAAAAGAACTTTACACAAGCCAAGAAGAGATTTTTTTACATAAGAAAAGTCCCAAAATTTACACCATTAGACAATTAAGACAATAGGACTATTGACATGATTCTAGGTATAGGAAGCAAGCTTATTAGCAAAGTTTCCTTCCAAAGTACATATTAGTTTATTACCCTTTCACGGTATAAAAAACAATAAGTGATCGAACAAACCAAAACAATGAATAACACCAAAAAAATAATTGAAAAGTTCATCAATTCCTTAGTGTCCTCCAACTCTATCTCCATTTGCTTGCTCATGATTCCATCCTTAAAAGCCTCCTAAACATGAATAAGAAAAACTTGCCAATAACATCTTAAACAACATGAATAAGAAAAACAACACATTAAAACAATATATAATTATAAAAAACATATAAAAAGGAAAAAAACTCACCCACTAAATAGTTATCTTCAACATTGTCCGAAACTTGAATTATAGTTAAGAGTTGAAATTAATTTTATAAGGATGTATTGTTGTCCTGTAAAGCCCACTATTTTTGACAACTCCACATTGACTAATAACAAATATCTTGCGCTCAAACAAAATATTTTTAAACTTCCTAATGGAAGCATGTTTTATAATTGCATGGATTTAAGTTTCTTGAACATGATAAAAACAATCATGAGGAGTAACCAACAAAGATAATCATAAAAACAATCAAAATAATAACTAAAAGAAAACTAAACTACTATTTTTGGATTATATAACAACTTTAGCCTTGATTCTTGAATTTTATCAAACTAGTGAGATATTACCAATTGTGTCGAATATTGTAGACATGTTCAAAAACCTCTTACCAAAATTACAAAGCACTTTGCCACAAAAAAACTGCATTCAAAACCCCAAACCTCAACATATATGTATTGACTCGAGGACACCACAATTTAAATGCATATAGTGATAGAAAGTGTCAAACCTAAGGAGCTTTAATTTAATTATTAGACCAAATAGAGGTTAATTTATAGGTTTACCAAATTGTGAAGTCATAAAATTATTCTTTTTGCTATGAATACACATTATGTAGATGTCCATATCCTCATATTCCTTTAGGAGTTGTAACTTAAAAACCTTTAGACATTCATTTCTCACCTTTATGTCCTTCTTTATAGTTTATTATTTCACATTTAGAATGTAACTTTTGGATTATTTATAGTTACAAACTTGTGCCTATGAATAAGTGTAACGAACGTAATTTTCGTAAAATGATGAAATGAGTTGTATAAAAGCAAGTCCTCTGAAATAAACTAGATAATGTCTTGAAAAATTTGGATAGAGTCCTAAACTCCTAAAAATGATAATTCTAGGCTCAGACGGAAAGAAAAATGGAGCTAGGATAGTGAAACAATTTGTGACAAAAATTGCCGAAATGTAATGACATTTTCGTAAATAAGTGTAACTTTTGAAAAAACACATAAGAGGACTTTTTAAATGGGAAATTTGAGTTGCCCAAGGTTTTTAGAGGCCCTAAAAATCATGAGAAGCCTTAGGATTGATAAAACCCCTTCGGTGTATGTTTTCTAATATCGGTGAGCCTGAACTTTAACAGATTCGTTCGATAAGGTTTTAGTTCCAAATTGAGTGATTTCAAAGGTATTTTATTAAATTGGAACCAAAATTTTATAATGGAAAAGACATTGCTTAAAAGGAAAGTAAAACAAAGTTGAAACAAAATTGCCATTATGGAAGGATGAAATTGAAATTTTTGAAAAAGTGTATTTCTTGAAGTTTTCACACACTTCTCCCTTCTTTTCCCACCTTCTTTAGCACAAATTTCTTTGCCCAAATTATAGAAAAATAACAGCTCTTCTAGGAGCACAAGGAGAGGGAGAGAAAGAAGAGAAAAATCAAGAGAAAGGTAAAGAAATCTAAGGAATTTCATGCTCCATCTTCCTCCAATCTTGTTCCTCTCTTCTCCTCTCTTTTCCTATGGTTTTCTTGAGCTGATTGGTTTTGTTTTTAGTCCAACACACAAGGGGAGAGTTCAAATTAATTGAGAGGAGGCCAACCAAGGAGAAAAAGTCTTGAAAACAAGTTTGAATTTAAGGTAAAATCCTTGCTTATGTTGCTTTCTCCTCTTGCTTCTCCTTGTGTATGATTTTGGCCATAAATAGAACCATATGAGGGGGAGGTTTTTTGTTCAAAAACAAGAAAGGAACTAGGGTTTTAGACCATGAGGAAGAGGAATATGGCAAGAAATTCTAAGAAAAACTTATGGAAAACTAGATAGCAAAGTGGAGGCTTCTTTAGGGTTTTGTAAAATTTGATTTTGTATGAGTAATTTCTTGGCTATTTTAATGTTTTCTTGAGCTCCTAAGACCTTTAGAAACCTCCCCAAGTGGCTTTCCCATCAAGGAAACATCAAAAAGTCTAAGAATCCCATTTATGGTGCTAGTTTCAGCCAAGCTAGGTTCAAGGGGTTAGGAAGTGTTTTAATTTGTTCTAAACTTGGTTTGGGACTTTATATGATGTTAGAAAATAGGAGAAACCATTGGAAAAAATTTAGGAGTCATGGATTGGAAGATGGAATATTAGTGTCCATAATGGTGCCTTATGAAGCAACTTGTTTTTCTAATTATGCAAGTGAATGTGTGAGGATTCCAAGGACCTTAAACGAGTCTAAGAAGTCTAAAAATAACAAGAGAATGGAGTCTAAAACTTAAAATGTGAGAGTTGCTTCAGTAAGCCATTTATAGAACTATTATGCCACTTATGGAATCAAGTATATATTCAAGAGTGAGTCCAGTGTCTTAGCTTGCTTCAAGTGTGTAATTGTATGTTGTTTATAATGTCTAGGCCAAGAGAACATCCACCCACTTAGGTGCAATTGTGAGGCCAAAATGAGGAAAGGAAAAGATAAAAAAAACTTGCATAAATTCAAGGTAGCTCTCCACCTCATTCTCCTTGTATTCTTGTGTGCATATGTATGTCTTTGTGTGTTTGTGTATGCTTTTGAGACTTAAAAACATGCCACTTGATGCCTTGACATGACATTGGTACCAATATATTTCCTTGAATGACTTTGGTTGTGGAAATGGCTTATAAGAGTGAGGTGATGCCAAAAGTCCCTCAATGAAGGTGAGGAAATGCCAAAAGTCTCATGGCATAGGTGAGACAAGGCCAAAAGTCTCTTGGAAGGGTGAAGCCAAGTCAAAAATCCTTAGGTCAAGAGTGAGACAAATCTAAAAGTCTTAGAAATGGGATGAGGCAAAACCAAAAATCCCTAGAGCATGATCTTGGCTTAAATGTGAATAAGTGGCATGAAAATTATGACTTTGCATACTTTATGATTGCCTAACCTTCCATACATATGCTTTGATGTGTATATGCTTTGAACGTGTGTGTGAATGGATGTGTGAGCTATTGAGATTCTTGGAATCTCACTTCCCTTTTCCTCTCACTCTTGAAATGTCTAGGTGGTGCTCAAAGACAAGAAAGTGCAAGCCAGGAACATTGAAAAGCCTTACTTTGCCTATTATGTAGTCTAAATTGTAGTAGATTGTCAAAGTGGCTTTGTACATATTATTTTTGTGATGTAAGACCTTTAGCAGATATAATATGATGCATGGATACCATGTAAATCTTATGTGACACTAAATCAATGTAAATATGGATTTTGACTTCTTGATGGCTTGAGATGTTTGTGTAATCTTGGATGTGGAATCACCAAAATAAAATGCATGATATTCAAGACCACTTGGATAGTTCCTACAAGTCATATTTGTACTTTTAAACTTGTCCAAGGGGTGTCAAACATTAAAGGAGGCTAATTGAACAAAGTTGGTACCTCATGTGGAGCAAAAGTGACTAACTTTGTAAGCCATGTCACTTTTTATCCACATAAGCTCTTCTTGGTCTGAAATTTGACATGTATCTGGAGCTTGTTGAGAGATTTTTGGGAAGCTAAAGTACAGAATTTTTGGAGGTCTATGGAATATTTGGTGAATTTTCAAAGTTGAAAATTTTTCTGGTTTTGGTTCAGTGCACTGTTCATTCTAGTCCGAAATGAAACTTTGTCACTTATGGGGCAAATGATGTCCAATTGCCACAAAATTTTATAAGGAGAAACTAAACCTTCCATGACCTATGCCAATTAGAAGCACCTTATTTAAATGTTTAGAGAGGGAGATATTAATTTTTGAAATTGCCGTCTAGTACCAGGTGACTAGTGAGACCCTAGTTATTGTTTGATTAATTTTTGGGATCTAAACATTTTGGGATTAGTATAAAGTTATTTTTCTTATCTAGCTAACATCTATAACTTTTCATATTGGTATCATTTGCATGGATTATATTTTTGTGAAATTAATTAGACATTTTTGAAGTTTATATAAGAAACTTGTATTAGTACCAGTAGCCAGTCAGACCTTTGTGCCTTTTTTGATGTCAAACATAATGCCGATGCTATGTTCATAACTTAAAATTATTTTTAGTGTAAATTTAACACTCAGATCTTTCCAAGAAGCTATAGCATGGCTGATTTCAATTTTTATACATTTAATTATGAATTTTCAAAATTGCCCTTGAAATCTGCCATATGCTGGCCGAGGTGAATGAAGAAAAATCTAGGTTCTAAGCTTGAAATCCATGGATTGCTTGATGTTTTAGATTGTTTGTAACTTGTATAAGTCATAAATGAGTAAAAAATGATGTTGGGACATTGACGTGGCTTACATGATGCGAATTGAAAATTTAACTCCAACGTTATGTAACAAAAATGCATTATTTTTCATACTTTTCTTGTAAATTCATGAGGAAAAAGGACATAATAGCCTTGAATGGAAGAGTATGATAATGAAATATATATGATATGACAATAAGCATCTTCTTTGTATTAAGAGTTATAAATAAAATATTGAATAGCATTTCCATTATTTTCTATCTTGTCTAAATTCTCTTTTCTATATCTCTTTTGAGTTATTTTATAATACATTATTAACATCATTGCTTTTTTAAGTTTTGGCTATCTCTTTTGGAAGATATAATTGCTTTCTCAAGAACTTATTTTTTTTATAAGAATTGTTAGGTTTATGATCCCTTTTATTTGAGATTCTTATAATTTGAAAAAAAAAAACAACTAAATTGGTTCATTTCTCCTATTTTACTTATTATGTGAGCCTTGCTTTTATGCTTATACTTTGACATTAGTTTCTACTTTTTCTGTATCCATCTCACCTTTGTAATATTGGGTTCAAAGATTGTGATTATTTACATTATTAGTTTCCTTTTATTAAATTTTGATTGATAATTTAGTTTTCTACCCCTTCTAATGACATTTACTCTTCATGAATTAGGTATAAACTATGTACTTCTTATTTGCTAATGATTTATTCATACATTGAGTATATAAATTATAAATGCAATCATCTTCAAAATAATGTTCTCACTTGATTTCTACAATATTGGATGTTACCTGACTTGTTTTATATTTATATAATAGTACTAAAATATCAAATTTTGCAAAACTTGAATTTGTGGCTCTCAACATTACGGGGAAGAATTATTTATCTCAGGTGTTAGATGCTAAGATTTATTTAAATGCAAATGGTCTCAGAGTCACTATCAAAGAAGGAAATCAAGCATGTAATCAAAATAAGGTTAAAGCTATAATATTTCTTCATCACCATGTCCGTAAAGGATTAAAAACTGAGTATTTTATAGTAAAAATCCCACTATTATTTAGAATAGTTTAAAAGAAAGGTATGAGCATTAGAAACTAGCATTCTTCCAAAAGTTCTCAATTGAAATTATGTGGAGGAAAAATCACCAATAAAGATATGTTAGAAAAAAACATTTCCCACTTTCAATACATCCAATTTGCTCTTGCAGTAGCAATATTGAGAAAAAAGTTTCAAGAAATATTCTGAGTTAATTTCCTGTCTCCTTATGGCTAAACTAAATAATGAACTTTTGATGAAAAATCATGAGTCCTGTTAGGCTAACTCTACTTCATTCCTTGAAACAAATGTAGCAACACACGACCACACTCATCGTTGGGGACATGGTGGTAGCCATAGCCGAGGTCGTCGTCATGGATGTGGTTGTGGTTGTGGTTCTTATACCAAGAGCTTAACTTCCCACTAAAAGTGGAAAAATAAAGAAAAGTATAACAAGAAAAAAGGTCAGCAAAATAACAAACATATTGAGAATATATGCTATTGTTGTGGTGGCAAAGGTCATTGGTCTTGTACTTGTTGTACACTAAAGCATCTTGTTGAACTTTACCAATAATTGCTTAAAGGAAAAAATATAGAGATAAATTTTGCATGTGAAGATGGTGACTTTGATCATAGCTATATTGATGTTACTCACTTAGATATTTTTGATTTTTTGGTTAATCCTAGTGGAAAATTTGAGCATCTAATTGGTGATGGAAATGTCTAAAAATAAATTCCTTATATTTTTGTTTTAAAGTGTTTTCTAAAGCAATAAAGAATTCACTTATAAGATTATTATCTTTTCAAATATATTCTTACATTTTTAACTAGTATTTTCTCATATTGATTATTGATATTTTGTTTTAAAGTATGAGTGTTTCTTCAATTGAGGACAATGTCAATAATAAAAATATATCTCTTACTGATACTGCAATGACTTATACAATTCTCAAAGATAAAAAATATTTTTCTTATTTAGTATTACAAGAAGCAAATGTTAATGCTATATCTGGTACTACAAATTTAATTAAAGGCTCTGGAAGAGCTAATGTTTCATTACTTGATGGAACAAAATTACACATTGATAGTGTCTTATATTCTACCAAAATATCACAGAAACTTATTAAGTTTTAAGAATATCTATCGAAATGGATATCATATCGAGACAATAAATGAAGGAAATATTGAATATCTTTATATCACTGGTATAATTTCAAGTAACAAATGCATACTTGAAAAATTACCTGCACTTTCCTCTTGTTTGTACCATTATATTAGCACAATTGAAATGCATGCTATTCTAAACCAGAAGTTTACAGATTATGATAAGTTTGTTGATTGGCATGATCAGTTGGGTCATCTTGGATCAATTATAATATGAAAAATAATTAAAAATTCATGTGGACATCCATTAAAGAGCTAGCAAATTCTTGAATCTAAAATTTTTTTATGTGTTGCTTGTTTTCAAAGAAAATTGATTATTCGACCATTACATGCAAAAATTGAGAATGAATCTCTTACATTTTTTTGGAATGTATATAAGGTGATATTTGTATACCAATTCACCTATCATATAGACCATTAGATATTTTATGGTTTTAATTGATGTATTAACTAGATGGTCACATGTGTCTTTGTTATCATCTTGCAATCTAACATTTGTAAAATTACTTACTCAAGTGAGTTGACTACGAGCACATTTTCTTAATTATCCAATTAAGAAAATATGACTTGACAATACTAGTGAATTTACTTCTCAGTCCTTTAATGATTAATGTATGTCTATTAGAATTGATGTTGAACATCTTGTAGCATATGTTCATACACAAAATGTTCTTACAGAATCATTCATTAAGTATTTAAAATTAATTGTAAGACCATTACTTATGAAATTAAAACTTCTAGTTTCTATTTGGGAACATGAAATTTTGCATGCTGCAACAATTCGCATCAGACCAATAAATTATCATAAGTTCTTTTTTTTTTATAATTGGTTTTAAATCAAGAACATAATATTTCCCATCTAAGGATTTTTGCTTGTGCAATATATATTCCAATTACTCCACTACAATGTACTGAGATGGGTCCGCAACTAAGGTTAGGAATATATATTGGATATAAATTTCCATCTATAATAAAATATCTTGAACCATTAACAAGGGATTTATTCACCACAAGATTTGCCAATTGTCATTTTAATGAATCAATTTTCCTAATATTAAAGGGAGAAAATAAGTAGTTGGAAAAGGAAATTAGTTGGAATGAATTATTATTATCTCATCTTGATCCATGCAGAAAATAATATAAATTGGAAGTTCAAAAGATAATTTTTTTGCAATGTTTAGCCAATAAATTGCTAGACGCATTCATTGACAAAAAAGAGTGGCCAAGTCACATGTACCAGCTGCTAATGCTCCAATTAAAGTTAATGTCCCTATTGGATAATCTATTATTGCAAATAAATCTAATACATGCATAAAGCATGGTAGAACCATTGGTTTTAAAGATAAAATTCCTCAAAAAAGGAAAAGAGCTAAGAACTAAGATGGCCATATCAAGGATGTGGAAGAGGTGACTTCATAAGAGTCCCCAAAAAAAATTACTATTTCAGTTTTAGAAGAAACTTAGATACCTGAAATTAATGAAAATAAAGAGATCTTAATAAATTATATCATGAATGGAATACAACAGAACTGAAATGAAGTCAACATTGATGATGTTTTTGCATATAATATAGAATGATAATGAGAATTATGAATCAAAGTGTATTAAAGAATGTAGACCAAGAGATAATTGGTCAAAATGGAAAACATGGTTGAGTCAAAATTAAACTCACTTGCAAGGAGAAAAGTTTTTGGACCTGTAGTTCATACACCACAAGGTGTAAAGCTAATTGGATACAAATGGGGTTTTTGTGCAAAAACGAAATGAAAATGTTGAAATTGTAAAATATAAGACACGACTTGTTGTTCAAAGTTTTTACAAAGACTTGACATTGATTATAAAGAGACATACTCACTTGTGGTGGATGTAACTGTTTTTTTATATTTAATTAGTGTTATAGTACATGAAGGACTTGATTTGCGTCTAATAGATATTGTTATAACCTATTTATATGGTTCATTTGATAATGATATTTATATAAGACTCCCTGGAGGTTTTGATTTACCTAAAGTAGATAAACTAAACTCTCAAAAAAATTAGTCAATCAAATTGAACAAATCTCTTTATGGATTGAAACAATCTAGATGCATGTGGTACAATTGCCTCAATGAATATTTGTAGAAGGAAGGATACAAAAATGACCCTATTTTTTCATGTATTTTTATAAAATGATTTGGGAATAAGTTTATTATCATTGCTATTTATGTTGACAACTTAAATATTACTAGTACTCTTGAAGAGCTTTCAAAAGCTATAAGTTGTTTAAGGAAAGAATTTGAAATGAAGGACTCAAGAAGAATAAAGCTTTGCCTAGGATTACAAATTAAAAATTTAAAAATAAAATAAAATTTTTGTACATAAAAAAGCTTATATAGCAAATGTACTAAAACTATTTTATACAAACAAATCACATCAATTGTGCACCCTAATGGTTGTAAAGTCATAGATGTGAACAAAGATCTCTTTAGATTTTGAGAAAAGAATGAAGAACTACTTGGTTCTGAAGTACCATATTTTAGTGCAATTGGAGTACTAATCTATCTTGCTAGTCATACACGACCTGATATATTATTTGCTATTAATTTATTAATAAGATATAGTTTTTCACCTATAAGAAGGCATTGGAATGGAGTTAAGCATGTATTTCATTATCTTAGAGGTACAATGGATATGAGTTTATTTTATACAAATGTACCCAAATTAGACCTAATAGGTTATGCATGTGCAAGATATTTGTCTAATCCTCATAATGGTCAATCATAAATAGGCTATTTGTTTACATTTGGAGGTACAACCATTTCATGGCGATCTATGAAACAAACTATAACAGCCACATTATCTAATTATGCAAAAATTTTAGTAATATATGAGACAAGTAAAGAATGTATCTAGTTGAGATCTATGATTCAGCACATATAACAGACTTATGGTTTATCTTTTGGAAAAACAATCCTAACTATCTTATATGAAAATAATGTTGCATGCATCACTCAATTGAAAGAAAGGTACATTAAAGAAAATAAAATAAAACATATTTCATCAAAATTCTTTTTAACTCATGATTTTCAAAATAATGGTGATATAAATATTCAAAAAATCTATTTAAGTGATAATCTAGCAAATTTATTTACCAAGGCACTTCCTACTACTATATTTGAAAAGTTAGTCTATAATATTAAAGTTCTTTAACTTAAAGGTCTTAATTGATATTGTTGTGAGAGGCAGTTAATATACATTGTACTTTTTTTTCCCCTGCCATAGTTTTTGTCCCATTGGATTTTTCTTGGCAAGGTTTTTAATGAGGTAGTTTTGATATGTATAAAACATAAGAATAGTGTACTTTTTTCCTTCATTAGGTTTTTTTTCCCATAGGACGTTTACGTAGTAAGATTTTAATGAGGTATATTCTTGAAATAAATGGATATCCAAGAGGGAGTGTCATAAATACACATTATGTGGATACCTATTCTCTCATATTCCTTTAAAAGTTGTAACTCTAAAACTTTTAAACATTCATCTCCCACCTTTATGTCTTTCTTTATGATTTATTATTTTACATTTAGGATATAACTTTTGGATTAATTGTAGTTACAAATTTGTGCTTATAAATAGATACCTTATTTGTATTAAGAGATATAAATAAAAAATTAAATAACATTTCTCTTATTCTCTATCTTCTCTAAATTTTCTTTTCTCTATCTTTTCTGAGTTATTTCATAATACTTTTCTATTTCTTAATCCATAATTCTTAACCATTTTAACTTTGATTTTTTTTTTGGGTCTTGATATCTAAAAGACAATAAGGTTCCCCTAATTTAAGCTCTTCCAAATTGCCATACCACTTGTTTTAAACCACATTAACCTCAAATCACAAATTAAACACTTGGATGGAACTTTCAAAATATATATATATATATATATATATATATATATATTTAAAAGATCAAACACTATGGAAGACTCAAATTAATCTTATTTCGGACCTTATTCTTATGTAATTTATCTAACCCATGAAAAGACATCCAAATTCCATAAAAATTGGTGGAATGCTTCCTTTTAATGTTAAATAGAAGTCATAGAACAGTTTTTAAAAACTCCTACTTATGACCCATCAATAGAGCATGTTTAAAGCCTTATCCTATTTTTGCCTATAGCATTCAATCTCCTTTGAAATTCACTTAACTACCTTAGCAATTGAACTTCAAATGAACAAAAATTTCTAGACTTGAGTTTTACTTTCTTGTCAAATTCCACACATAAATTCCTTTGTTTACATATTGAACCAAGTTCCTTATTAAATCTACTTAAATTTGTCTAGTATTTAAGTATGGTTCTGTTAGTGCTTAATTTAGAGACCCAACCTAGCCAAAAAATTTCTATAAATTTCCAAATCACAAATTTAGTGAGCTAATGAATTACCAAAAAAATTGGAGCTCAAAATTTATCCTCTAAATACCTCAACAAAACCTAAACACTACATTGCTCAAACCACATCTTAATTCTAAATAACCACTTGTTTATCCATTATCTTGCCTAGCTAATACCAAGTTGTCTAATCCTTAAATTTTTGAAAATAAGTCCAAGGACGTTAGTCATATAATTTGAAAGCTACTTAAGGTCCTTAACTATCGATTGAGCACACAGACAACCATATGGATCAAATCTATTTTGCAACATAGCATTTTTAGCATTTATAATAGTACAACCAAGCTAGTGATCATTTGCATATAATTATTACACAACACACACACACACACACACACATACATACATATACTTTCATAGCCACCAAAACCAAGTTAATTTATGAATACTTACATTGCCAAAAGATTTACAAAAATGTTAATTGTACAGACTATACACAAGCTAACCATTTCATCTACTAACTTTTTGTAAACCTAGCTTTATTAGCTTCAGAACTAATTTCTAGAAAGAAAAGTTAGTCATGTAATAAGATAACAATCCTAATAGTTAGTTTCACATTTAAAGAATATATAAATGGCACTAAATCAGAATTTGGATCACACTAGATGTAAGAATCTCAGCAGAGAAGCTATCTAGTTGCTAGATAGTAGCTTTAATTCATCCATTAGACTATCATACTTAGGTTATAGGCTAATAATAAATGGACTAGTACCCAAGACATCTATCTTAATTGAGGAACAAATAGAAGTACAACTAAACATTCATCATAGTTCAATCAACAAATTCAATTTAGTACATAAATAAATAAATATATATATATATATAATAATAAATGCATTGCTAACTACCTAATTAACAACACCTAAAATCTAGTAGACAAGCTCCTATTTCCATCAAGTCAAGAACTAAAGTCTATTTCAATTGGAAATACACACAAATGTATATAAATTAGTCATATAGTTCATATAATTCTAACTTGTTAATACAATCAAATTCAAATTAGTCACCTAGTATAGCTGATGGACCAACACATAAATAGCTTTTCATTTCATCTTCAGAGATCTTTATGGCAAAAAAAGTTCATTCTAGTCAAAGGCATACTAGACGTTGAAGAAGAATAAAAAAAAAGATATTGCACATTGTAACAAATTCAATTAAATAGGCTAGAAAGATAACGATAGCAAGAAATAAAGAAATCAACAACTCCCAGTTAATCAAAGAGAAAAAGGGTATTTGATGAAGACCTAAATTGGGAAGAGACTAAAGCAATCTAGAGATAACTAAAAAGATAAGAGGGGATCTCTATTCAAGAAATTCCAAACAAGAAATTGACTGTATCAAAGGGAAAAGGGAAGAAGAAAGTAGATGAAGTAGAAACCAACATTGAAGACTACTCTCACATATTGCCAAAGTTTCACTCTTAAGAACACCTGGATAGATACTTAGTAAATTTCCAATATAGGTTGATTGCCATTAGTAGGTGGGTGAATTTTGCTAAGTTAACCCAATTGAACTATCAACTAGAACTGGATTTTAAGACCATAAGTTAGATTCCATTAGTAACTGTAGATGAACCAGTATATGATGACTTAGTTTATAAATTTTATTACAATCTGGTCATGGTCAAAGAAAGGAAAGCTTTGAGTTCCTTGGTAAATGGAAAACTGATTACAGTAGGTACAAGTACTCTGGAGAAAATACTTGACGTACCCTTTAGTAAAGGCCTCTAATATTATTTTGTTGGATAATCTTGGCCTGTTTAGATGCAGGCAACATATGATGATGCATTTGAGGTTGCTGTTAAGTGTAAAGATTTAATTTCTGGAAGAAAAATCAATGTCTAGGCTTTTGCATTTCCATATTGGGTAGCTACATATATTATTAGGTCAATAATGTTTCCTTGAATCCGAACCTCGGATGTGGTATCTCACAAGATATATTCTGGGGTATATAACTTGATGGCATAGCAAAGTATTAATGTTTACTTTTGGATGCTCAAATATATGAAGGAAGCAGCCAAAACTTCCTTTCAAGTGATAACCCCTCCTTATGGGATGCTCCTCACTCATATCTTCAAATAGCAAGGAGTAAATCTTGAATGTCACTTTTTTTGGGCCACTTCTGTAGCTTATGATGTTGCCGCCATGCGTTACATGAAGTATACTCTTGTGAGAACTAAGTGGATGTAGAACTATGATGTTGAGGAGTACAAAGTATATCTTAAAGCTTTTTAGCTTAAGTAAAACAAAGCCCTTAATATTTAACAAGCTCTTCATCCTTCTAGCATGAGTTAAGAAGAAGGCTGTCAAATCTTCCTCCATTAAGAGCAAGAAGAAACTATGTTGACCAGAGTAAAGAAGCCCTCAATTCCTATAAAGGACGTTGCTACTTTTTTATCAAAGAAACTATTGATCTTGCACCTTTTAAACCTTTAGGTGACCTTTCTCTATTGCATTCTCCACCTCTTTCACCTAGCCAAACTCATCTTCCACCCACCTCAACCAACCAACACATCCTCTACCTCTACCTCTTTCTTATAAGAAAAGACAAACTCTTAGATCCACTCCTTCTTCCACTTCTAATGTAGACTTTCCTCTTTCACTAATCTTTTTTTTTTATCCTCGAAGAAAGAAATTCTTAACTTTCTTCCTCCATCTCTTTCACCTTCACTAGCTCCTCTATCTTCTTCACTTACTTTTTTACTCGAATTATCATTCTCTCCTCTAACTCCTCTAGGTACACCACTCTTCACTTCTCCACCTCCAACTTCTCCTCCTCCATCTACACTTGCTCTTGAACAATCTTTCTCTCCGTACACTTTACTATAAACTCTTCCATTTACACCACTTCCTCTTCCAAGCTCTCCTCCACCTCCCTCTCCTTCTATTCCTTATGCTTCCATAACTCATCCTCACACTTTTCCTCCTCCACCTACGTCTCATCCACTATCAACTCATCTCTCATCTCTTCCACTTCCTTTCCTTCCTTTAACCTTTCTTCCACCTTTACTTGCACTTCATCAATCTCTGCTTGCCTCTCCCTTTCATCCTTCACCTTCTGTACCTCTACCAACCTTTCCTTATCTACATTTTGTAGCTGGTCATCACTCTTCACCTCCACCTACTTTTCTTCCTCCACTTCTTGCAGATCAACACCATTCACCTCATTCACCTCTTCTTGTTATTATTCATCCTTCCAATGATGAAATACTTAAGCTTCTTCACTTTCTAAACGACAATGTGTAGTCCCTACACACTAATTTTGACTCTTTGGTGTCTAATGTGGGCACCATCCACCATATGATTAGTAGTTAAGGGGTTATTTAATAACAATTAGACTCTGTTACTGTCGAGGTGCATGATATTAAACAAGCCTTTCAACATGATAGAAATGCGTCCTTGCAACACCTTTAGAAAAATTGACTTTTGTGATTATACATCTCAATGATTGGATATCTTAGGCATTTCACCATATTAATCAGCAACTTAAAGATGCCCTCTAGCTTTAAGAACAATTTTATAAGTCTATGACAGTTGCCAGTGATGGCCTTGAATTCTTTCTACACATTCTTTTGCATTTATGAATATTAATTTGTGAATTTCCTGATGGTTTGTTTTACTATTACTATCACCTTTTCTTTGATTAATTACCCTATTATTTTTGTCTTCCTCCCTTTTGCTGTTGACAAAAAAAAAGAGAATGAATATGCAAAATAGTTGAATTATCTGTCTAAATTCTGTCCTTGATGATTGTTTTGTGCTTTGTTATATGTGGTTGTTTTGTGACTTTACTAAATCTTATCATTTTTTCTTGTTGTGGGAGCATTAAATGAATTTTTATATAAATCTTTAACCTTTTGCATAATAGTTTTGTCATTATTAAAAGAGGGAATTATTGTCCCAAGGTTGTTTGATGATAATAAAACCCAAATATCATTTATTTAAAAACACATTTGAATCTTATAGCCTATTGTGTGAATTTCTTGTCTCAATCAACTATGCCAGATGTAACATCTAGTTTTTTAATAAAAACACCAAAATGAGTCAATTTAAAAAGCAAGTCCCTTGAAAAGAGTGAGTTGAGGCCAAATAAAAGTAGAATAAAATTTTAAATAATGAAAGATGAAGATTTGAGACTTAAGATATCCAGAAACTCAAGCCAGATAAGCTAAAAAAAATTGTGAAAAAATAGGACATTTTTATAATTTTTGACAAATTTGAAAAAATCATAGGAGGACTTTTTAAATGAGAAATTTAAGCATTTTAGGGTTCACAGATGCTCTGAAAACTATGGGAACTCCCATAACAGTTGAAACCCTTTCGATGAACGATTTTGAATATTAGTTGACTGAAAATTTAACCAAACAGTTCAGAATAGTTTTAAATTCAAATTGAGTAATTCCAAAGCCAATTTATAAGATTGAAAGCCTAAATATTATGATGGAAAAGACGGATTTCGAAAATGAGGTTAAATGAGCCTAAAATAAAAAAACCAATAAAATGGACTAAAATGTAAAAGTAAAAAGTTTTTAAAGTGACTTCTCCCTTTCCATATAGCACATGGTCCTCCCTCAATCTGATTAACTAGCCATTTTTCTATCCCAAAATAAAGAAAGAAACCACGGAGAGAGATGCACCAAAGGAGGAAGAGAAGAGGAAAAAAATAAGGAAAGAAGATATAGAAATTTCAAGCTTCTTCTTTCTTTAATGTTGTTCTCCTCCTTTCCACGTTTCTTTCCATGGTTTTTGTGTGTGATATGGAGTTGTTTTGGGTCTTGTACAGAGGAGAAAGATTTGAGTTTGAAAGAGAGAAGCATACTAATTGAAAGATCTCTTGGAATAAGTTTAAAACCAAGGTAAACATTCATGCTTTCTTGCTTCTCTTTCCTTGCTTCTTTTTGAGTGGTTTTGGCCAAGTAAAGAACATGTAGGGTGGATAATTCTGACCTAAACCAAGCATGAAACCTATTATTTAGAGTCTGGGAAGCTAGTAAATGCAAAGAAACCTAAAGGGAAACCATTAGAATTCAAGATACAAATGCTAGGGATTCAAGTGCACTTTGATTTGTAGGAAACTTTCTAGTACTAATTTAAGGTATCTAAGAGTTTATATGAGTTCTTAAGACATCCAAGAAGCCTCCTAAGTACATCTTCATCCAAGGAAATTTGCAAAATCCCATAGGCTCAATTTATGATGCCTATATTGGCCCAAAGGAGTTCACATACATAAGAAGTGTTTTAAATTTTTCTAAGCTTAGGTTTAGACTAAAAATGATGGAAAAATATGAAAGGAGGCCTTGGAGAAAATTTTAGAAGCCTAAATGGTGAGATGGAGGTGTAGATTCCATAATATGATATAATGAAGCAACATATAGATAAGCTCCTCAAAATGATTGTGTGATGGTTTCAAGGAGTCTAAATGGAGTCAAGAATCATATATTAAAGGAAAGAATGGAGACAAGATCATGAATTCTTATAGTTACTTCATTAGTTGCTTTATGGAACTATAATTGAGCCATATAAGAAAATGGGCTTCCGTAGTGTGTGTGTAGTGTTAGAGCTTGTTTCAATAATATAATTGGATCCTATTTGATGTGTCTAGGCTAAAAGAACCAAGTCCCACCTCATTGCAAGTGTATGGCCAAGAGAGGGAAAGAATAACCAAAGGAAAGTTTACATTTTTTGCTTTAAGGTAGCTCTCTAAACTTTCTCTCATGCATTGTTGGATATTTTTCTTGTCTTTGAGTGTTTTCATGTGTGTTTATGCTATATGAAATGTTCTTAGCCATAGCTTATATGTATGGTACCATTATGTGCTAAAAATGTGTTTTATGAATGTTGCATAGCTTGAATGAGTTTAGTAAAGCCAAAAACCCTTTAACTAGGGTAAGAATAAGCCAAAAGTCCCTAAGATTGGGTGAGGAAAAGCCAAAAGTTTCAAGAAGAGTGAGACTTAGTCAAAAGTCTATTGAAAGTGGGTGAAGAAAGTCTAAAAGTCTCAAAGAAAATGGATGAGACTAAACCAATGCCCTTGGGAGCTTGTGTATGATGTGTATAAGCTTTTTGAACATGAAAAATGTTTTATGTATACTTACAGGTTGTAAGATTACCATGCATCCATTCTTAGACTTGTAAATGTATATATTATATATGTTTGAAAGGATAAAGAGCTATTGAGTTTTTTAGAATCTCACTCTTCCCTCTCTATCGTCTAACTATGTCTAGGTAGGCCAAGTGAGCCAAGAAATGGAAGTCACCATTCTTGAAGACAAAGATTTTGCCAAAGGATATGCCAAATAGTCATTTTATAGATATATTGATATCAAATAATGTAATCATATGTTGTAAATGATATGTAGACACTTGTGTACATGTAAATGTATGAATATATGATGTATGTATTGATTTTGGCACCATATGATTAAGTACGTGCATTCTTGACATCTATATGCCTAGTATGAGTTATGAAAGTTTGCGTATATGGACAAGTAGCGTAGTGAAAATGAACTCCATGAGGTTTTTAGCCAAATAACATGTCTCCCTAGGCTGTGTATGTGGTTTTGGACATGCCCAAGTGGTCTTGAATAATGAAAGAAGCAATTTGACACTATTTTGAACCATTTGAAGTATCAAATTTGACCCTTTTGTGTGCTGAACCATAATCTGACCAAATGAGTGAGTTTTCCTATAAACTTTGGCCAACTAGTAGATATCCTCTAGAGCTTTCCATAGAGCTAAAGAACACCTAATTTGAAACTCTAGAGAATTTATTATGATTTTTCAAAGTTGAAAAAAAATGCAGAATGGTTAAGTGTACTGTTCATTTGGTCAGTTCCTTTCCCCATGTTCTTTGTAGGACCAATAGTGTCCAATGGCTATGACATTTTACAGATATAAACTAGGCACCATAATCATTCTGTAGCCACTGAGATCACCCTATTTGGAGCTCTGTAGAGAGAGAACCAAATTTTTGAAATTTTATGGCAGTACTAGTAGTGCAGCAAGACTTTTAGTACTATTCTATCAATTTCCATAGGTTAAACACCATTTCCTTGTTCTAGAACTATTTTGTCAAAAGTACACATCTATAGCTTTTCCAAATGGTATGGTTTGCTGGGGTTTTGATTTTTCTAGAATAAGTTATGAATTTTTGAAGTTTATATCAGTAACCTATGATAGCAAACCTGGGTAGCTAAATCTTTAGTATTATTCTATTGTCAATCATGGTCCAATTGATATTTTTATGGCCTAGAATGATTTTTAACCTATGTTTGACATTCAAGGCTTTCCAAAAAGCTATCATTTACTTGATTTCAATTTTTTAGAATTAATTATGATTTTCCAAAGTTGATGCTAGAAATTTAAAAACTGAAACCCGTGGCCAACTTGTTTTTTTCTTGTGTGGGGCTTCCAATCCAAATTGCATGTGATATTTTATGATGTTTATGACTTGTATTGATGAATTATGAGTAAGAGATGATATTGAGGAATTCACAGGGTCCACAAAACTTAAAATGAATTTTTAAAGTCTTACATAACCTAAAATAATGCATTAAATTTATTGATTTTTCCCATGAATGCAACATGTATGAAGCTTACTTGTGGGGAGGAAGGACTAGAGGAATATGGTGTTACATCAAATTTAATAGCCTGGCCTATTTTGTGAATTCTATACTATTTAATTGTTAATAGCCCAATTTTATGAATCATATGTTTTGGATGGCTTAATTTTGTTAATTAACTAAATGACTAATTTATTAATGCACAAATGACAAAAGTGTAATAGCTTTCATGCAACATGAAACAATCTAAGTTTCTAATAGCAATGCTTTACGCTGTGCTATTTCTAATTTTCATATAAAGATGAAATATTTTTCTAACCCATGTATTGAGTCTCGTAAGAGCATTTATGATGAGTTTACCAAATGGGTTACATAGGAAAAGTTCTGTTGCTAACAGTAGTTGCAAAGGTCAAAATATTTGAACGCTAGCAACATAATAAGTTTGCTCTAACAAAAAAGAACATTGGATAATCATATTTGTTTCTAACAGCTAGGAGTTGCTAAATATCTATATACACTGCAAAAAAATATGAAATTTACGGCGACAAAAGTCGTCGCTAAAACATCAGAAGTCATCGCAAAAACTATTTAGTAATGACAATGTAGTCGTCGCTACGTCACCGCAATTACAGCCGTTGCTAAAGAGATTTAATGGCCAAAAAATTGTCGTTATTAAAAAGACTTTTTGCGATGACAAAAATCGCCCCTAAATATATATAATTTCGCTGCTAAAACTCCTAAACGTTTAGGGCCACGGCATTTAGAAGTAACAAATTTTGCCGCTAAAGGTTTATAAAAGTTTATATCGTCACAAAAAATATTTTTAAAGGCGAAAAAAGTCGTCACTAAATGTATGGTTTTAGCGGCGACAAATATCTTTTGATATTAAAAACTTTTAGTGACAACTTTTGCCAATAACTGTGGTCACTAAATGCATACTTTTAACGGCGACCTTTTCGCCGCAAAAATCCTTCTATTTGGCCTTTTAAAAAGCTTTCGTTGGGGATCTTTAGCAACGACATGCACCTTAACGCTAAATGTTGTTTTAGCAGCAACATTAGTAGTCGCCGAAATTCCTTTTAGTGGGTATTTAGAGGAATTAGTGGCGAGTATTGTCGTCACTAAATGTATATTTTTAGTGGCGAAATATTTTGGTGACGCTAAATGCCTATTTTTGCAACGAATCATTCTTTCGCTGCCAAAGTTTTCTTTTAGTATCAATCTTTTATGTCACCACTAAATATGTCTTTAGCATAAACTATTATCAACAATATTGGTACACTATTAGTGACGACTTTAGTCGCCGCTAAAGAGGTTATTTTATTTTATTTTTAGATTTTTAATATTTTTTTAATTATTTTCTTCAATCCTGTTTACTAAAATAGATTTTATAATATTATAAATGGTGAAAAATAAATCTTCTAAATCTCTAATAACATATACTATTTTACAAAATCTAACATTTTAAAATACATAAGCAAAAAGAGAGCAAATCAAACTTCAGCAGACAAGTTTGATATATACAATACTGCAGAGGTTCATCTAACAAGTATAAATATAAAAACTTGTTATATGAATAATATTTTAAACTCACTCATACACTCCACTATTCAATGTTTAAAATAGCATTACAACATTACGAAACAAAAAGAAAAGAGCAAGAAGCTAGTATTGGCAATTGCTTAAATCTTCGTAATTCAAGGGAGGGGCACTAGTATTCAATCTAGACACTTCATTTTGTTTTGTAAATGCCAAGACTTTCTCCATTAGAGCAATTACCTGTATGACAAATTGAGACCACATTCCAATTTCAATAAAGCATAATGGTTGAAAGACTATGTTTGCCTTAAACAAATTAATGTCAAAAGTTTAAAAGGAAAATGGTATTATAAATTAAAATGCATTATTTGTATTAGTTGAATAATCAATCATTAAAACTCTTAATTACTCACAAAATTATTGAGTTTCTCCACTTGAAGCATTGTTCATTAGAGCTACATTTCCCTGCTAAAAAAAAACATAACACTAAGTTTTTTAACATTAAAAAGAAAAAGAGAAGTGCAAAAGATACTTGTTGGAATGTGGCCATAAAGGCAGTCATTTGAGCAAGAATTTTAGCTTGCATTTGTGCTCGCTCCTCTTGTAGTTTTTGTTCCATTTCTTGGCGCATCTCTTCACGCACTTGTTCTATTGCAGAAAAAACTCTAGACTCCACTTCATATTCGTCGATGCTTCTCTTTCTCGAGGGTTTCTTCCTATATCCCTTGCCACGCACATACCCCGATCTCTCCCCCAGTACAGTAGCTATTATCTCATCTCTAGTTAGGCGTGCCTCTTCATTTGTTGTTTGTTATTGAATAACAAGATCGTGAATACGTGACTGTAGTGCAGGACATGAGTTAGAAGTATGGAAAATTGTACAAACAATTTGTTTAAAATTAATGAATTTGAGAACATTACATAGATCTCCTAGGACTGTGGATCAGCCCACACTATCTCCCCCTCTTTTGTCCAACGAGTATGTTGTGCCTCCCATACTCGATCAGCTATTGCTGGCTCCCCTGCTTCTGGGTCCCTCTACATATTTTTCAGGCATTAGTATTCAAAGCTTTTTAGTATGAAAAAAAGTAGTAGTGAATCACTACAAGGAAAAATATCATTTTTTAGGGTCATAAGCATTGAAAAAAGTGTCTTGGACTGTCGATAATTATTTTATTAACGGCCATTTAATCGTCGATAAGTGTTGACAAAAGTTTTGTTGAAAAAAATATTATCAACGATTAATAACCGTTGATAAAAAGTTCAAAGCATTTTCAATAATTATTGACCGTCAAAAATACTCTTACCAAATTTCGATGGTCATTAAAAACGACAGTCATAGACAAAATTTTTGACCATTATGGCCGTCAAAAAAAGTATCAAAATAATTTCAATAGCTATTAAAAATGACAGTCATAAATAACATTTTTGACAATTATGACCGTCAAAAAAGGTATCAATAATAATTTTTAATCCATATTTCTTCTACATTATTTTTTTTTTATATTGGCAAGTAGGTTTTTAATTAATAATATTATTCATAGAAATATTTATAAAGCAGATAATGTAAATATTTTAGATGACCTTAATATATATCATCAACCAATAGTTTTCCTTCTTATAGATGAGTAATGTATTAATTACAAAAGTATTTAAAATATAAAACTCCATGTTAACTAAAATGTTTACAAAATAAATTTCAAATAGTTAAAATACTATCTAATTTCTAACAAATGCTCCGTCCCAATAAGAGCAAATTAACACTAGAGATGCAAAGCTCATTCACTTCAAATCTACAAGGAAAAAAAAAACAAAGATTGAATTAGTAGTAATAATAACATCAACAATACAATATCAAGTTTTAAAAGACACACTACAGGAAAAATGTCACATGTAAATATTTTTCATATGCAAACTTTAGGTGAAAATTTTTACACCCATCAGAAACTAGAGTAGAACATCTAAAAAGATTATCAATCTTACATCAACTGCTATCTTATAGAACGACTAGTAATTTGAAATTATAATAAAATATTCAAAACCTATTGTGCACAACAAATTCAAACAAAGCCATATTATAGTACTGGTCTTTATAATAGCTCTTCAGAAAACAAGTATGAAAGAATTAGATTGATATTAAGATAAAATTGAACAAAGAAAAAAGAGAAACAAAAACAAATGGATATGTTAGGGAAATTAAGAGACAACAAGATTCATATAAAATTTAAAAGTTAAAATCAACACCTTTGAATAACTTGAAAGAAGATGGAACAGATCCTTTTTTCTTAGCCCAATAAATACTAAATTTCTTTAAATGATACAAGCCTAGATTTATAATGATGGGCTTAGCTCTTTGATATTTGCAATAACAATGACAAGAATACAAATAATTAACTCCTTAATAAGTGCACACTTGATATTTGACATCTTAGGCATGACATCCTAAATTGAACATAACTAGCTCTTTTATATCCTTTACCTTAGAAAAGAGAAATATAAATTCCTCTAGATTTCTGAGCTCTAGTGTTTATGTTATATATCTGTATAGTAAGTCCATGACAGACCCAAAACAAAACATGTTCCACCAAAATGAAATTAAAATTCAACAATCTCTTCACCAAGGATTACCTGAATAGAGCATATCAAGCAACAATTTGTTAGCATGAAAGCATATCAATACGAAACTTAAATAATGCAAGATAATGATACAAACCATATTTGGATGGGACCGCATGATGCATTCCAAAGCAACATGTGATGTTGTTGCTATAGGTTGAGGATAAACGCCTCCATGTGAATAAATTGTTGCATAAAGTGTCCCATGTGATGGTGGCATCATAGGCTAAAAGAAACTGTAAAATATCTCACAAATTTATCTTCAAATGAACAAAGTAAAAAAAAAAAAGTTTTCTAAATTCCATCATGTTAATTCAAATCACAAATGTTTAAAATATTAAACTTCATCATGTTAATTCAAATATGTACAAAACATCCAAAATATTGACTATGTCCAACAAATCTCTCGTGCCCAAATATTCTGAATGAGTGCAAAATGATGTTAGAGCTATAGAGCTCATTCACTTTCCATCTACAAAAAAACAAAACAAAAAGTATTGAATTAGACCAAAAGATCATATCATTAAAACATGATCTTTAACATAAAAAATAAAAATAAAAAAATAAAAAGGGTTAAAAGTACAAATTAAGAAACAAAACACCAGTTGAAACCATTCAAGTAAGTTATAATTATAAGTGTATTACATCAGGTAATTTAATGGATATGCTTTAACTTTAACAATTTCAATTATGGCCATTATAGACAACAATTCAAAAATAAAAGTACAAATTAAGTCCCATTTAAGAGCTAATTTAAAGTGAAAAATGACAAAACAATGATAGAAACCTTACCAAATCAGTAGGAGAAGTTGTACCATTATTAGAATCAGTTTGAGTTCTAGGCACACTTCCTTCAAGAAGATGTGTTAATAGATCTTCCATCCTATTCATTTTTTCTTCTAATAAGCTTACTTTTGCATTGGACTCTTCACGACACTTTTCTGATTCTTGAAGTTTCTTTTCAAGTTCACCAACAAATGAGGATTGATGCCCAAACAATTGTGTTGGGCAAATACCAGCTCCTTGCCCACGAACTCTTCCATGTCGCTCAGGCCCAAAAACTTCTATAAATATTTCATTCTCATTCATATCCAAAGATTCTTTTTCTTTTTCGGATGTGATGCTTCTAAGGTGGTCCTATGTTTAAATGATATAATGCTCAAATATAGGGCTTAAAAAAAATAACACATCATAATGTCTATATGATCAGGTGTATTTAAATTGAGATAACTTACAAGTTTATCTTGCGATTCTTCATTAACAGCTTTTCCATTAGCACTAGTGTGTGTAATTTCCCATAAGCGGACACGCCCAATTTCTTGTCCTGTCTTCTCTTTCTATTATTGAATAAATAATAAAATATTATATGATTGAAATTTAAACAAAATATATTAACTTAATAACTTTATTACCTCTTCTTCAGCCCTTTGTTGAACACTTTTTGATCCTGTAGTATGTATAATGTTGTTGGCTGCTCGATTATTCTTATTTTGCTCACTCATTTTCTAAAAATCAAAGACAAGATATAAACATTCAATATTATTTCTAAGATTAAAATCAAATCAAATTTTAGTACTCACCTTCCAACTATCTAAATTCCACATCCTCACAAGATATATCCAATCTTCTTTTGTCATATCAGGTGGTATAGTAGCAAGAGCCTCTTCGGGGTCTTTAAAAGAATCATAATACTTCTTCTTTAACGCATGGCGGTAGTTCTTGTATGACCAATTCATTTGTGCCCAAACAAGTTGTTGGCAACCTTCAACTTTAAAGTGAACCTTGAAGTCAAGAAACCACTATATGTAAGTCAAAATAAAGCATTAATATTTAAAAATAATAATTTGAAACTTTTGTAGTGTCAAAGTAACAACCAAAACAAGATCAAATAATTTGTTCTTCTTCTCCATGGAAATTTCAGCCCATTCACTAACACTTAATGGTGCATTTTGCACTTCCCTAACCAAAGTTGTACATCTTGACTTGAATAACCTTGAATTTGGACCAACAGGACGATTGTTTCGCCAGTTTATGTCAAGTCTCTTTCCAAATGGTAATTTAGACAATTCAAGATTACGTGTGGATCCTCGACCTTTTCTTTGGTAATTACATTGACCTATTCAATAATATTAAATTTGGTAAAATAATAAACATCTTAGATGAAATAATTTAAAAAAATTATATTTCAAATAGAATGGTACAAAATGACATACCTGCATTCTCTCTTGTACTAGTACTAGCAACAACCATTGTAATACTTCTCTGTGGTCCAAAAAGAACAAAAATTCTAGAAAATATAGGACAAAGCAATCAATAATATTACATTTAAAATATAAATGTTTAAATAAATGCTATCAAGACAAACAATCGAAAAGTTAATATATAAAATAGGTTCAATAGTCCAACTCATTAAAATGCACCAAACATTTAATCAAAAAAGTCATTCTTGACCTATATCCTCTATGTCTACATCAAGCACATTGTTAGAATTTGCCCTACTCCAAGATAAAAGAATTTCTACATCATTAGACAAAGTATTTGAAGTCTCATTAACATTATGAGACATATATTGTTGGAATGGTTTTGGGATAACCATGTCCAAATCTTCTTCTTCTTCTTCAGGTACAGGAATATCAAAGTAGTCTCGAGGTGCAACCTTAACCACACATAACCAATTAGAATTAGTAATATCTTGCACATAAAAAACTTGTTCACATTGACATGCCATAACAAATGGTTCATTTGTGTTCAATCTTCGCCCTTTGTTCACAATTGTTATCCCATATTCATCTACTTTTACTCCTCTACCATAGTTATCAACATCCCACCATAAACATTTGAAAACAACGACTTTATTATTTCCCATATAAGATAATTCAAAAATATCCTCAATGATACCATAATACTCTTTATTAGAATATCCTTTTACCATAACTCCACTATTTTGTGTTTTCCTAGTATTGTCGCATTCTTTCATGCGAAACACAAAACCATTCACAACGAATCCTTTGTAACATATGGCTTCTCGTGATGGACCACGAGCTAAATATAAGAGTTGTTGTGTTACTTGATCACTTCCTTCATTGTAAAGCTGTGTAACCTATATAGTAATACAAAAAAGCTTAAAATTATAAAATGTTATTAAAAAAAAAGTAAGTATACTTTAAAAATTATGTTGTTACCTACATGACTTTCAAACCACTTGGAAAATTGTTGATTATGTCGTCTTTCAACATTTCTAAGATTTTCACTTTCAATCTCCAACTTATGCTTCCTATATATATAAAACCAGTATGTTTATAGATATAAACATATAATAAGATAATGTATAAGTAGAAAGTAAATATACTTACTCGATAAATGGAATAACTTCATCACAATTTTTCAAGATATAAAGATGAGCTTGATTCACTTCTTCCATACTTAATTTTCTTGATATTTTACTTACTCTAGTAGGACGACCAGATTGTGCAAAAATAGATAGCTCAGATAATTCACTAGGACCACCATCCCAATTTCTTCCAACACGATTGAATTTAGTTTCAATTCCATGAAAGTATCTTGAGCAAAACATTAAACATTCATTTGCAATATATCCCTCTGCAATGGAACCTTCTGGATAAGCTCGATTACGCACATAATCCTTCAAGGTTCGTAAGTACCTTTACATAATGAATATATACATATTATATATGGTATTGATAAAAAGATTTAGAATTATATAGATAAGATGAAGGGAGATTCAATTACCTTTCAATGGGATACATCCAACGATAATGGACTGGCCCTGCAATCTTAGCTTCTTGTGCCAAGTGTATTGGTAAGTGGACCATGACATCAAAAAATGAAGGAGGAAATATCATTTCAAGCTTGCAAAGTGTATAAGCAATTTGAGTTTCAATTTAATCCAACTTTTCCATAGTAAGAACTTTACAACATAACTCTTTAAAGAAAGAGCATAACTCAATCAATGGTCTTCGAATATTTTCATTGGCTAATAGTCCACGAAGTGCAAGTGGAAGGAAACACTCCATGAGGACATGACAATCATGACTTTTTAATCCAAAGATTTTTTGCTCTTTTGTTTTCACACATCTAGCAACATTAGAAGAATACCCATCTGGAACTTTGACATTCTTCAAGAAATCACACAAAATACTTTTTTCATCATTAGTCAACATGTAAACAGATGCTGGTATTGACACCTTATCACCTTGTTGTATGGGATGCAGGTCAGCCCTAATGCCTAAGGCTTGCAAGTCCAATCTAGTTTTCAAATTATCCTTTGTTTTTCCTAAAACATTCATCAATGTCCCCATAATATTATCACAGATATTCTTTTCAATATGCATGACATCCAAATTATGTTGTAATAATAAAGTATTCCAATATGGCAATTGAGAGAAGATACTTTTTTTAAGCCAACCACTTGAATGCGCAATTTCATTTTTCTTCCTCTTCTTGGCATATTTTCCTAACACTAACCCCTCTAGATCATGAACCTGATGAAGTACATCTTCCCCAAAAAGTTGCTTAGGAGGATGTCCAACCTCCTTTGTACCATCAAACAAATTTTTTTCATGTCGCCATCTATGTTTAATTGGTAAAAAGCGACGGTGTCCCAAAAAGCAATATTTTTTTCCATTTTTTAAATACATAGAACGAGTCTCCGTGTTACAAGATGGGCAAGCCAAGCTTCCTTTAGTATTCCACCCAGATAAGTTTCCATATGCTGGAAAGTCATTAATTGTCTATAAAATTGCTGCATGCATGCTGAAATTTTGCTTTCGGGATGCATCATAAGTTTCAACACCTATTTCCCATAATTCTTTTAACTCATTTATTAAAGGCTGTAAGTATACGTCAATATCATTTCCTGGACCTTTTGGCCTAGGAATGAGTAATGATAACATCATATATGGATCCTTCATACACTTCCAAGGTGGTAAATTGAAAGGAATTAATACCATGGGCCAAATACTATATTGAGTATTCATGTTGCCAAAGGGATTAAATCCATCACTAGCCAAACCAAGCCTAATATTACGTGGCTCAGAAGCAAAAGACTTATGTAAATCATCAAACTTTTTCCATGCTTCTGAATCAGCAGGGTGTCTTAGAACACCGTCATCCACACGCTTGTCATAATGCCATGTCATTTCTAATGCTATCTTATTTGACATATACAATCTTTTCAATCTTGCAGTTATGGGAAAATAACGAAGAATCTTTTTAGGAATTTTTTTACTCTTAGGATTTTTATTTTCAAATTTCCATCTAGAGGTGCCACAAACTATACAATAATCTAGTTTTGAATGCTCATTCCAAAATAACATACAATTTTTTTCACAAGTATCAATCTTTATATAATCTAACCCAAGATCTCGAAAGATCTTTCTTGCTTCATAATAAGATTTTGGCAATTGTATTCCTTCAGGAAATGCATCATTCAACAATTGGAGTACATAGAAAATGATTTATTACTCCAACCACCAAGGCATTTTATATGGAACAATTTCATCAAAAATGATAATTTGGAAAACTTCTTACAATTTGGATATAAGCTCTGTTCAGAATCATTCAACAATTTATAGAATATACTTGCATCTTCATTAGGCTCCTCTGTATCCCAAGCCCCAAAATGATCTATTAACATTTCTTGAATTGATTCCCTATCAGATTCATCACTATCATCTAAGTCAGTAGATGCCACATCTAGATCCTCTCCATGCTTATACCATGTTATATAATTTGCAACAATTCCATATTGCAGTAAATCTCCTTTAACTTCTTCTCGAGTTTTTTTCTTAAGATTATTACACTTAACACATGGGCAATAAATATCTTCCTTGTTTGTATGTTCAAATGCAAAATTTAAGAACTCAATGACCCTTTTTCTATATGTAGAATGTGCTCTATTCTTAATTTGCATCCAATCCTTCTCCATGATCAACTAAAAAACATAGAATATTAAAAACATAATTAACTTCATATTAATAATTGGAAACATATGAATATAAGCACAAAATCATTTAAAAAGATTTGACACTTCAAATATTTTATTACCCAAGAAAATAAACAAAGAAACAAAAATGACTTATGCTTCTTTTGTTTCCTTCCTCTAATTCAACTTTGAAGCACACAATTAGGAAAGAAAATTATGAAATTATAATTTTATTCTTAATATAATAATAAAATTAACTAATTTAATGTTAAACTTTCACATGAAATTGTAATTTTATTTTTAATATAGTAATAAATACATTTAAATATTTTATTTTTAAAAAAATATAATAAAATACCATATATGATTCATTTTGACGTGTGTTGGAATATCATAAAAAATATGATGCTTTGCTCCAAACATTGAAGATGCAATCATGATGAGAAAGCAAATTGTGGTACACGTTTATTTGATAAGATAAGACAATAAAGGCATTTGATGACACCTAACAAAGTTTGTCTTTATGCTATTTATTACTATTTTTTAATCATCCCATTCTTATTTATTTAACGTCACTTCCTCCTTTTCTAATGTTTTGATTCTCAACTTTGATCACAAAGTCTTACTTACTAAACAATACCAACCCTTCATTCAACGTAAGATATTAGACTCCTATTATTTAACGTCATTTATGTAACTACTTTCCCAGTGCTGTGCTTATTTTCATTACTCCCTAAATCTTCGATTAATATATATATATATATATATAACTATTGAATAATTACTTAAGCAATAAAGACATTGAATATAACTTAATATAACTATTAAATAATTCAATAAGTCAACCACGTGAGGACATGAATGCAATAAAGGCACTACCTCCGCCAGAGACAATCAAAGAAGAACCAGTAGATTCCCTGTACTTCTACTAATTTATGTTTTTTCAATAAATTCCCTTTCAGACCTTACCTCTTCTGTCCCAATATACTGTTGGCAGCTTGCTCAAAAAGAATTGCAGAAGATCAACATGTACAAGGCACCCAGAGACAAACTTGTGTGAGTCCTAACTTGTTACAAGGCTATCAACAACTTGTTGAGTAATGCTTCTATTACTTCAAATGAGAATCCTCCAGGAGCTGATGAATTTCTTCCTATGCTGATTTTATGTTACTATAAAGGTAATCTCTGCATTTCAACATTGAACGACAAGTGAAGATGATAATTTAGCTTCATGTAACATGCTTTCTAAAGAGTTATTAATATGCTTACCTGTAGTATTTTATTTTATATTTTTATTTTTCTTTTGTTCTATATCATTGTGCTTTATTTTCCTCAGTATGCACTAGGCTTATACAACTGTAGCTTGTAGTTTTGTAAAATTATATTGAAGTGGTGTAAAATAAGTGCCAGGACCAAGGAAAAGTAACCAAAACACTCAATAATTTTATTCAAATTCATTGATAAAAGGGTACGGCTTAAACAATCCATATTCCTAATTCTATTAGGAGACGTAACCCGCCCAAGCCATTTAAAGACTCAAGAAATCCTAATTCTTCATCTTCAATCTAACTGCCAGTGTCGTTGGTGCCACGCTAGCTCTTCCATGGCATGCTTTTGAGGATGGATCAGATTGGGAAACAACATTAGTGCAAACAGCCAGCAACTTGACTAGCCATAAGCTAGCATTAGGGGGTGGGTTTGATACGCTATTGTTGTTGTTATATGCAGCAATGATTAATATTCATTGAATTCCATATGGCTTTTGTTTCTTTTTAATTATCTCTGCGTTCGTTTTTCTGTGTAAGAGACAGCTTTTAGAGAGGGAAATTATATCCACTCTCTGTATATCCACTCTCCACTCTCTGTTTAAACTATCACATTAACAAATAAAAGCTACAACCTAAAACCAAAAGCTAAATTTCAGATAAACAAAAGGAGAATAAAGAAAGAAAAGAAGAAAACCTCGAAGGATGAAGAACATGCTACCTGAAGATGATGATGGCAGCGAAGGTGAGAAGATAACTGGCAAATAGGGGAATCAAGCAAAGATGCATATGCAGAGTAGAACAAAGACGCAGAGGCACAACCACTAGCAAATAGAAGAGTTTGAGACCCAAAGATGCTTTGGGGAAGAAAAATGGTAGAATCAGTAACTACCTGTCGCTAATTCCTCGTGAGCGTTAAAACAATCCATTAAAATTATTTTTAAAATAGTTAAATATCATATTTCTACCCACCTGTCAATAAAAAAGGCAAAAAATAAGGCGCCAATCTTGCCCGCACTTTGGCATGAAACAGCAACACTGGATAGAGCATTTTTAAATTGACGGTTGATACCAAGAGTTGATAAAAAAACTTTTTCGAACTTTAAGTTTTGACTGTCAAAATAACTTATGGAAAATGCTCTATTATCTTGTAGTGAATATAGAAATGAATTTCTCCTAAAATACAATGAGATGCTCACCAAAGACACTTCAACCTCTGGAAATGAACAAGTACCACATGTATGTAATGTTACCTGCTTTGACCTATTTCTACTATTTCTACTACTTGCAGCCTACATATAAAGCCAAAGTGTTGTTAATGATAATTTTAATTAATAATAGTACAGTTGCAATAAAGTTTGAACTAAGGACCTGAAACTTATCGGACTTAAAGCGCTAAATTAGCCAATCCCAATCTTCAAGGCTAACATCCTTTGGTTTTGCTGCTTGCCTCTCCTCGTCATTCATGTAGTTCTTATATATTTTTGACAATGAAGACTTCCAATTCTTAAAGAGTCGTTGCATCAAGTTCATGCAGTAAGACTTGAATGCCACCTCCTGTTAAGGATCGTGAACTTCAAATTTGTCCTATACATTAAGAATAAAATAGCAAATTCAAATTATAAGTAGTTATAATTGCAAACATAACATAGGTATTTGCACATTAGTTAAAGATATGCATTTAAAATATGTAACTTGTTACCTTCACTTTCAACCACATGGTGTCCCCATCTTTATTTGCAATATCTTTCTAATTACCATCTCTTAAGGACATAGTAGTTTGCACCACCCAACCAATGTAACTAGATAAGTCTCGAGTCCCATCTCCAATCGACCGTTCAGTGGTCCTAGACATGGTAATTAAGATCTTGTTGCCAAATTTTATTTTAAGGTTAACTCCTAAACACTTATACTTCCCTTGACCCTTTTTAATAGTGCTGCAAGAAGCTGAACAATATAGAAAAAAGAAAACGATTAGATGATGATACATAAAAAACAAATATACCTATATATGACACAAGGTAAAAAATTAACCAAACACTTATATTGTTTCCCTTGCTTACCTGCACTACTCTGGTTTCGTGATGGCTAGGTAAGAGGTGAACCATCTTGTTCTTGTTCTTCCTCACTCATTGGCTCTAGTGGCAATGGAGAATATTAAGCTTCTAGTGCATCATGCTCAAGTTGCCCTCTCGTACGTGGTGGGGATGCAACATCACTCGTGTTATTCTGCCTCCCCCGTCCATTTCCACATCCTAAGCCTTGTTCGCCTCATCTAGCCCCTTTCCCACGCCCAGCACCTGACATTTCTTAGATCATTCCACATTTATTATGAGAACAAGGTAGTTGAACAATGTCAATTTGTAAAATTATGAAACTTTTAAACAAGAAATGAATTATAAGAAGGGAATTTTTAAAAATTTAAAACAATGATAATAATAATAACAATCTTATAGAAACTGTCATAATTATCGCTTATTATATGTTATAACTTATTATGATAGAAAACCTTATTGACAAGGTATTGGTTAAGTCGACAAGATCTTGGCTTTTCTAAGTTTCTCAATTAAAGAATACCTTGTTGTAAGATAACAAATCCTGTTGACAAGGTTTCAGACTTCTCTCTATTGAATTCAGGATCTTGTCGATAAGATCTTCAATTGTGTCAACAACATATTATCCAACCACTGAATTTAAAGACATTGTTGATAAGATCTTCAATCTTGTCGACAAGATCTTCTACTTTATGAACAAGATCTTTAACCTTATCAAAATAAAAAATACTCAATGAAATAGGATGCTATCTATAAATTTAATATTTTACTCATTTATTATATGTACCATTAAATACCATAGAATCTTAGTTAATCTTGGTTAGTATCTGTGGTGTCAATATCGACTTCATCCTCCCCCTCAAGTATGTCTTCTGAATCTCCTTTGTCAGTGGATACATCCTCATCATTGTCATCAATGAATTCATATCCTGCATTAATTGCACTTAGGCATTATGTTCATAGGCGTTCGCTTGAATGGCTTAGAGTCTCTGGAGTAATATCATCCCTCTGCAACTGGACCACAAAGTCATTTCCCACATTATTGTCAATGACCACATATAGTTTGATCTCATCTTATTGATATGTCTCATCGATAGGCCCTCCTTCAAAGTCCCCACTGACGTCATCATCAGTCACCTCAAGCATATTGAACAAGTCACGAGGATTTGTTTTGACGACAATGAGCCAATTTGCATCAATTATGTCATTTAAATAGAACACATGTTTAGCTTGATATGCTAAGACAAATGGCTCATTGGAGTCAAGTGAATAACGGGTATTCACGCTAGTGATTCCAAATTTATCAACCTTGTATCCTCTTCCTAGATGAGCCACAATCCACTAATGACACTTGAATAAATGCACTTTTTTATGCCTAATATATGACAACTCATATATATCCTCTAACACACTGTCGTACTCTTTATTCTCGTCTTCATCATCACCTTTCACAAGTATTCTGCTATTATCTGTTCTTCGGTCTAAGGCACGATCTTTTGTGTAGAATCTAAAGCCATTCACTATAAAATGCTGAGTAGCGGTGAACCACTTTGAGTGGGCTAGCTGCTAAACTCATGAGGTCTGTGCTTAACTTTGCAACCTACAATGAGAGATCACCATTGATAAATTTTGTTATGATCAAAATTTATCACATAATTCTTACATCCTAGCGCGGTGTCCAGGAACTAACTTGTTCATGAAACCATTTGAGGAACTCTTTAACTATTGATCTGTGCATTTCCATCTGCTTCTTATGCTCCCTGTAATGAATGACATAGTTGAGGCAACAAATTCTTGAAGAAGTTATTATTTGGAAGGAGTTACCAAGTTCCACGAACGTACTCTATGAATGGCCAAACCTCTTGACAATTGTGGAGCACATACATACAAGCTTGATTGAATTCCACACTAGAGAGAAATCTTGATTCGTAACCTCCCCAGACTTGGCCACTTTTATTGAAAATGGATGTCTCATCCTTTCCCATAAGTCCATCATCATTTCTGGCAGGCCTATTGAACTTGGTGGGAATGTCTTTCAAGTAATGAGAGCAAAAAGTAAGACATTCATCTGTCAAATACGCTTCGGCTATTGAACCTTTAGGTCGAGCCTTGTTGCAAATATATGGTTTTAATGTCCGCAAATACCTAAATACATAAGAGGATTTGAATAAAGAATTTAGCATAGAGTATTAATAGAATTTATAAAAGACATATCTAGTGTAGTAAGTTACCTCTCGATAGGGTACATCCACCTATATTGTACGAGCCCTCCGAGCTTTGCCTCTCTTGCCAAATGGATAGGCAAGTAGATCATGATATCAAAGAAGGCTGGTGGGAAAACCATTTCTAATTTGCATAATGTGCTTGCAATTTGGGATTCAAGATGATCAAGAGCTTCAGTTGTTAGGCACTTGGAACATAAATTCTTAAAGAATTTACCCAACTCTAATATAGGTTCAGATACCTCATTGGGCAACAAGCCACGTAATGCTATAGGAAATATATCTTGTAACAAAACATAGTGGTCATGGCACTTCAATCCATAGATTTTTCTGTCACGAACGTTAATACATCATGAAATGTTTGAAGAAAAAGCATCAGATACTTTCAAAGTAGTTAGAAAGTTACAAACTTTTAACTTGTCTTGTGGGGACAAATGCATAGCGAGCAACTAGAATCAGAACTTTGTTTCCTTCTTTTATTGGGTGTAATTCAAATCTAATTCCCATGGCAACCAAGTCATACTGACTCTTTACTGTATCTTTTGTCTTTCCAACTAATTCCATAACAGTTGACACGATGTTATCTGAAACATTTCTCTCAATATGCATAACATCAAGGTTGTGTCGAATCAACAATGTTTTCTAATAAGGTAAGCAGAAAAAGGTACTTTTTTTCCTTCAATTAAATGCATTAGTGACATGGCCATGCTTTCGCTTTTGACCTTTCCCTGGAGTTACATTACCTAGTGCTCATAATTGACAAAGTGCCTTATTACTGATTAAAGGAAAGGGTGGAACTCTATGCTTAACTTTCCCATCAAATGCCCTTCAATTTCGCCGCCATGGATGATGGGTTAGCAGGAAGCGACGATGGCCCAAGTAGCATAACTTATTTCGTAACAAAATAGAATATGTGTCTTTATGGCAATAGGGGCATGCAAGCTTTCCTTTCGTAAACCATCCTAATAGGTTCCCATATGATGGGAAGTCATTAATTGTCCATAATAATGCTACATGCAACTTGAAATTAGACTTCTTATGGGCATCATATGTCTCTACTCCTTGCTCCCATAATTCAAGTAACTCCTTAATCATTGGTTTGAGGTACACATCTATGTCATCACTTGGACTTCTCGGGCCTAGAATCAAAAGAGTCATCATAAAATATGGGTGCTTTATGCATTGTCATGGTGGCAAATTATATAGAACTAATACAATTGGCCAAATACTATGATTAGCACTAATATTTTCCTAAGGTTAAAACCCATCACTTGCTAGGCCCAACTGAACATTTCTTGGATCACTACAAAATTCTAGATGCTGCTGGTTAAACGATTTCCATGTAATAGAGTCAGTTGGATGCCACAAAACACCATCATCAATGTGTTCCTTATTATGCCACCTCATTTTCTTAGGTGTATGGTGAGATATGTATAGCCTTTATAGCCTAGGCTTTATAGGGAAATATCATAACACTTTATGAGGAATTTTCTTTCCTTTATAACTGTTTGACCTCCATCAAGGCATATTACACTTAGGACATGACTGAGCATTGGCGTGCTCTTGCCAATACAAGATGCAGTCATTCTCACATGCGCCAATCTTGGTGTAATCCATTCCTAACTCTTGAATAACTTTCTTTGCTTCATAGTAGAAGTTAGGTAGTAATGCCCCCTCCAGAAGAACATCCTTAAATAAACTTAATAATGAATCCATGGATTTGTTGCTCTAACGGTTAAGGCACTTAAGGTGGAGTAGCCTAACTATAAAAGAGAGTTTCGAAACTTTGTCACAACCCGGATAGAGGTCAGTCTGATTAGCCTGCAACAAGTCAAAGAACTTTTTTGCCTGCCATTAGGTGGCTCATGGTTCTCTAACTCATGGTTCCCTTCATTTGAATCTACGTGACCATATGCATCATAAAACATTTCAATAATATCATCTTTTTCATCAGTTTCATCAACTATATCATCAGCTACCTCACTACCATTATCTTGATGCAGTGAACTGTTAGCACCAAGACGAACTTCTCCATATGAGTCCCACACTTCATAACTTAGGCTGAAACTCTTCCTTAATAGATCTGCCCTTACGTCAATGTGACTCTTCCATTCTGTATTCTTACACCCCTTTCATGGGCATCGAATCATATCCGTCACCCTTGGCTGATTAAAAGCCGATTATAAAAACTCATCAACTCCTCATCTATATGCTGGATTAACTTTATTATTGATCTTTATCCAACTTTTATCCATCTCTGTTACTTCTTACATTTTAATCAACATCATTGCAAGTTAAGCTGTGGACAAGTCAAATCTTTTTACATGTAAAGAATTATATACTTATGTTTTGGTTCAGATCTCCAAGTTTTAGATCTGAACTAAAACCAAACTTTGTTCTAGTATAAAACATAATGAGGGATTCCTAATGTCACACTCTCTTTTATATTACTTCTAAGAGCATGACATTAACATTGATAATAGTATAGGCTTTGATGTAATATGTTGCTCATGAAAGGTTGTACATGATATATTTATAATGAAAACATTCCCACAAGTAAAAGTATTAGGAGTTAGAACATATCTTAATTTCAGTTTTGGGCCCCTATAGTTCCACTTCACTTATGGGAAGGTTGTGAGACCAAGGCTAAACATTGAATATGATTGCATTTTGATGATGGAAAGGTTGGAATGAATATGGAGAACAAGTTATCCTTTTTCTAGAGGTAGTAATAAGATGCTGTTAACAAGGTAAACAATATTATTGACAAGTTATAAGATGTTATTGATAGGGTAACAGATCTTGTCAACAAGATAAGACCTTATCGACAAGATCTCAAATTTAGCAAAGAAAAATTGAAGATCTTGTTGACTAGATAAGACCTTGTCGAAAGGATCTCAAATTTAGCAAAGGAAAATTGAAGACCTTGTCAATAGGATAAGACCTTGTCAACAGGATCTTCTACCTCATGACAAAATAATCAATAATTGAGAAGCTTTGAAAAAACTCAAAATTGGGCAACTCCTTTAGAATCTTCTCAATAAGGTCTTAACTATAAAAAGCTAGAATACATCATGTATGATGGTATGACACACACAGGTATGGAAATAGGACAAAATATAATTTGAACACTAAGTTTACAGCACTTAAAAAACTTAAGCACCATACTTCATCCTAAAAAAAAAAATAACAGCAGTTCTCAGCAGTATCAAGGCAACAGAATTGGACCAAATCTCTAAAGCACATATCAGAACTTAAAGGCATATATCAGAGCTTAGGCACATATCAGAACTTACAGGCATATATCAGAAGTAACACCAGTCCTTAGCAATATCAGAGCAAACTATCAAGCTAATAGAATTAGACCAAATCTCTAAAGCACATATCAGAACTTAAAGGCACATTTCAGAACTTATAAGCACTAAATTTATAGCACTTATAGGCACCAAACTTACAGCACTCATAAGCACCAAACCTACAACACTTATAAGTACCAAACTTACAGAACTTATGGGCATATATCAGAGCTTAAGCACCAAATTTACAGCACTTATAGGCACATATCAGAATTTAGAAAGAATTAGACCAAATTTGATTTAGGCACTAAATTTATAGCACTTAAAAACTACCATTCCACCCTCAAAAGATTTAGGCACATATCAGAACTTATACAGGTACATACACAGGTAGAATTATTGGACCAAATCTTATTTAAACACCAAATTTATAGTACTTAATAGAACCATTCCACCCTCAAAATGCTTAGGCACATATTAGAACTTAAAACCATTTCATCAGTATTACAGCAAACTATCAAGATAATAGCAGAATTGACGACTAATGTCATAGCAAAATATCACAATACCAAGCTTGATAGTTCATTAAAAAAAAATAATACCTTTATGCTATAGCAGCTACAGTAAAGATTCAAGGAGCCACAGTTGATATTGTTTGCACTTAAGAATCTGTGTTGTATGTGTTGTATGAAGTAAGTTTGAAACATAAGAAATTATTTTAAGATGTTTAGCAAAATGTACTATAAATTTACATATCATAAATAAGAAATTCAACAAATTCACAAAGGCTAGAAGTAGCCATCAAAGAAGAAATTTAAAAAAAAAGAAAGTAAATTCGATTCAAAATTGGCATTATTCACAAAAACCTAGTGGGCATTATTCAGTTTTGCTAGCCACAGCCATGGCACTCAACACAAAATTAATTACACAAAGAAAGAGCAAACAATGGACCAGAGAATAAGCAAATAATAGACCAGAGAAGGAGCAAACAATGAACTAGATTACCACTTACATAGCTTCCTTCCTCTTCAGTTTCTGTGTTCTCCTCTTCCACAGCGAAATCAACTCCTAGGGATACTCTGTTTTTCATGCGCGAAATGTTTTTGTTGGAATAGCTTCACTTACAACGAAATCGACTAGAGGGATGTATTGGAATGAAGATTGAGAAGGATTTGTAACTACCTTTACCAGCAGATATGAAGAAGGTTTGAAAATGGGAAAGAGGGAAAGGGGAAAGATGGAGAAAACAAATAGGCGGGAACGAAAACTGACTATAGGTTTTACTATTGAAATGCCTTTGTTTTATTGTTTCAGTAAAGTTCCATTTTAGGTTTTTATTTGTAATGATATAATATCATTCTAAACATATTGATAATTAAATAATTGATAATTGATATATAAATGAAAAAAATAGTTTGAGTGATAAAAAATAAAAAATATAGGTTAGGTTTATAACAGAAATTATGAAGAAAATATAAGATTGGAGGGTAAAACTTCAAAATGCCATAATTTTGTATACCGTACTCCGTTTTACGTGATTTTTTTTTTCATTTCGGGTATTTTTTTGAGATCTATGCGTGGCTAATGCCGAAGGAGATTCGGTCACTTATTTTTCTCAAAAAAGTTTGTTTAGACCTTCAATTTTGTGATTTTTGTTTTTCACTACCTTTCACCAACATTAAAATAAGTCTATAATTATATAATGCTTTTATAATTACTTAAGCTTTATTCTATTTAAGTTCTAAATTCAAATACTTGATTAACAATAAAGAGGTAAAAATTAAGAAATACATAACTAAACTAAAAAATTAATTAAGAATTTAGAATCTTTATTCTTCAAAAGCCTAATGTATCTTTTTCTATGATCTACCCATTATATTTTTGTTCTAACTAAAACATTTGACGTTCTCAATCCTAAATATAAGTCATCCTCTAATTTATCTCTCTAGAATTTGTATACGTGGCTGTCTCAACAGGAAATGCATGCTAAATCATTACAGTAGGGCTCATTACATTACATTGGCGCTCATCTTCATAAAAAAAAAATCATTTAAGGTCTCTCCAAGTTTAAAGTATCAAGATTGGAAGTTCTAAATTCACATCCATGGCTATCCCTTCACCAAAAAATCTATAGAAATTATTATATTTTTGCTTTCATTATAAAGTATCAAGTTTAAAGCTGTGGAACATGAAGAAGAAGAAGACATTAATGGATGAAAAAGAAGACAGAATAGGAATTTAAAAGGGTTACCCAACTAAAATTAATGTTGCAATGATAAGAGATTAAGGTGGAGTTTAATCTTTTATCCATTCATTTTTCTTCTCTTTCATTTTTTTCTTTCTTTCTACCTCTTTGTTGTTTACGTTGCTTCAAAAGTTGAAAAGGACACATTAATAAAATGAATCATAAAAATAGAAATTAAAAATTTAGATATATGGATTCTTCTACATATGAAATGTTAGACATATTAATTTCATGAATTATAAAAATTGAAATTGTAACTTCTTAAATCTACTAGGTTTTTCAAACTTAATAAAAATTCTAGTTTTATTTTTTTTAATTAATGATCATAATTAATGATTACAACTAAAATATTTTTTAGTCTTATATATTTGCATATATTAATTATTAACTTTAAAAATATTTTTTTAACTTAAAAATATTCTAATTTCAAATATTTTTATTTAAAAATAAGTTACAAAAATATTTCATACAAAAATTTTTAATAAATAAGAAATTTTGCATCAAAACTTTTAGTGATGACTATTTTAGCTACTGCTAAAAGCTAACTTTTAGTGACAAATACAATCAGTCGTCGCTAAAAGATTTGGCGCAAATATTTTTATTTGACCAAAAATTTGTTGCCAAAACTTTTAGTGGCGACTAAACTAGTCGCCACTATAATGTATCTTTTAGTAACAACTAAAACCTGTCGTTGCTAAAAGTTTTGGCACACAAATTTTTAATATTTGAATAAAAATTTGGCACCAGACCTTTTAGTGACAAAAATGTTGTCGTCGTTAAAATGTATATTTTAATGACGACTAAAGTTAGTGGTTGCTAATAATAGTATTTTAGTGACGACTAAAACTAGTAGTCGCCAAAAGTTGTATTTTAGTGACGATTAAAGCTGGTGGTCGCTAAAAGTTTTGCTAGTCATATTTTTAATGAATAAAAATTTGGAGTTTGAACTTTTAGTGACGATCAGTTATGTCGCCGCTAAATGTTATATTTTACTAATGACCAAAACTTGTCACTGCTAAAAATTATGTTTTAATGACAACTAAAGCTAGTAGTTGCTAAAAGTTATGTTTTAGTGACGACTAAAACTAGTGGCTACTAAAAGATTGCCATTAATATTTTTAATGGGTAAAAATTTGGCGTTTTGGACTTTTAGTGATGACCAGTTATATTGCCGCTAAATATTATGTTTTAGTGATGACCAAAACTTGTCACCGCTAAAAGTTATGTTTTAGTGATAACTAAAGCTAGTAATTGCTAAAAGTTATGTTTTAGTGACGACTAAAGTTAGTGACCGCTAAAAGTTTTGCCATTAATATTTTTAATGGGCGTTTGTACTTTTAGTGACGACTAGTTATGTCGCTGTTAAATGTTATGTTTTAGTGACGACCAAAACCTGTCGCCGCTAAAAGTTATGTTTTAATGACGACTAAAGCTAATGGTCGTTAATAGTAGTGTTTTAGTGACGACTAAAGCTAATAGTTGCTAAAAGTTATGTTTTAATGACGACTAAAACTTGTCGCCGCTCAAAATTATATTTTAGTGACGACTAAAGTTAGTAGTCGCTAAAAGTTGTGTTTTAGTGACGACTAAAACTGGTGGCTGCTAGAAGATTGCCATTAATATTTTTAATGGGTGAAAATTTGGCGTTTGGACTTTTAGTGACGACTAGTTATGTCGCCGCTAAATGTTATATTTTAGTGACAACTAAAACCTGTTGTCGCTAAAAATTATGTTTTAGTGACAACTAAAATTAGTCGTCGCAAAAAATTATGTTTTTTATTTAACAAAAGTTATGCACTAGAGTATTTAGTGACGACAAAAACATCGCCACTAAAAGGTCATTATGAATTTTTTTTTTGTGGCTACTATGTCGATGTCGCTGCAAAAAATATTTAGTGACAACTTTTTTGTTGCTACTAAATAATTTTAGTGACTATTTTCTTTTTTGTCGCCGCTAAAAATATTTTCAAAATTAAAAATAATTTTTTAATGACAACTTAATAAAGTCGTTAAAAATATTTTTTTAGTGACTACTTTTTTAAGTCGCCATTAAAAGTCGTTACTAAAAAGCTATTTTTTTGTAATGATATATACACGCGAGAATTCAGGTACAAAAGTAGATAAGAACATTGAAAAGAAATCAATAAGAAAGTGCGTTGAATTCTTGTAAAATTGTTATTAATGTCTAGTCAATCCACTTGTTAGAAGCAAAATCTTAAGTATAAAAAGGAATCTTGAAAGAGAGTTGAATTTGTTCTTTGTATAAAATTCGGAATGATTTAGTTAAGGTTTAGCTGTGTAAAACGTTGCTTTAAGTTTAAAGTGAGCTTGGAAACATGTGTTGATGGTGAGCACGAAGAAAAAACCAATCTCTATAAGTTTATTGATTCTAATTTAAAAAAAAACTCTTAAAGATTTGAAGGGACTGGACGTAGGTCAAATAAAGTGAAGTAGGATAAATCTCCACATAATTTTTTTGCCTTTTACTTCTATTTATAGTTTGCGGAGCTTATCACCTCTACCTTTAGAGAATTTTTGTTTTAGTTGTTTAGTTTATTTATATGCTAATCTTACTTGCTTCACTTTTGCATTTCAATCTGATTGATATTAACGTCTTTCATTTTTAGTTAAGTTTGTTACTTTATTATATATATATATATATATATACACTTATCTGCTTGCCTCCTCTTGAGCTTGTGAGCCTTCTATTAAATGCTGTTTATGTTTTTCACTTTCTATACATCTAAATTTTAAAAGTCACTTGATCTTTCATTTTTGTAAGAGCACAAAATTTTAATTTATTTTATTTTTTGTGTATTACACCTATTCACCTCTTCTAAGTATAATTATCAGAGTTAGATTTAATGATCAACCTTTAAAATTAAAGTCAACTTGATTTCCATGATTCAATCCATACTTATATTCAACAAAAAATAAAAAGCAAAGCAATTTTCTTCATTGATATTTGTGTTACAAAGAAATAAAAATATTAGCCTCTCGTGCTTCATACATTGTACCTAGCTAACTAACGATGGATTAATCTATCAAAAATAAACAAATAAGATTGAATAGAGCGCTAATATGTTGAAGGAAACTAAGCTCGTCTGTCATATCCATACGGAAGTAATCTATATTTTAATTTCTGCTTCCTTCACAATTAAATCCAATGTCTTCAAAACTCTACTTCTTCCAGACTTGGATTTACTTACACTATCATATGTCTCTTCTACCTTTTTTTACTCCTCCCTACTTGCCAGGATATGTATATTACAGTCCAAGAAGAACATAGTAGAGTATTGTGATGGGCAATGCGACCAGCATTCCAAATATAACCCTGCAAAACGTTGCAAAAAAAAAAATCCCTCATAATGATTTTGATGCTGCAATTAATTTGACATTGTATTATGGAGTTGCATTATTGTTTATAAAATTAAATGAAAATAATTTATAGTACTTACGCAGTGCTAAGAATATCTGCATGGAGATTGTATTCTTTTGCAAATACAAATGGAACGATACCCTGGGGAAGAGCAGCCTGGGAATGAAACAGGAAATTATAATCCTTGTCACATACGGCTAATATATATGAAGTGAAGAATAATTAGTGGGATTTTTCTTTTGGTAACATGTGAATTGTAAGGTTGTGACTTTTGATGAGATCCGATTCATCAATGCGGATGATCGGACCAAATTGGTGGGTTTAACTTAATTATGGGCAAGATTTAGATAAATACCTGGGTGCTTATAAGTTCTCAAATCAAGCATAACATGTAGAAAAAGAATTTTTTTTTAAAAAAAATCTAATCATCTTACTCTGAATTGTAAAAAAAATGTTTATTTATTTTTTATTAAAAAAATTTAAGAATAAAAATTTTAAAACTGCACCTATTTTTTTTTTAAAATTATTACCTGAACAATTGCCACATGGAGAAGAACTCCACGAACACCAATGGCTATGGATGTTGCAGCAATCACTGCTGGGCCTGTCAAGAACCTGACAACCATAGAAAATGCAGCCACAGACTTTCCACAGGCTATGATCCTGGGTTGTAATGCCATGAACAGACCTGTTTAACTCAGAGATGGTGATATTTAATTTGTTGAGGACGTTAGCCTTTAAAAAAATAAAAAAGAAAAGAAAAGAAGAGGAGAGGGGAGAAGGGAGGGAAGTTTAATTAAAATACCTAGACTGAACATGGCCATTCCTAGACCCGCATTCGATAGTATTGAAATGGAACCTTTCACAATAGTCGGCATTTGGATGTTCCACCTACGCACAATCGAAGTAACCATTGAAGGGTTAATATGCAGAGGAGATGAGAGATAGAGAGAGAAATACACAGAAGTTAGGCAGATCTAATTCTAATATTTTTTTTTTTTTACTGATTAACTATAATATGTTCAACCTTTCACTGTATGACTTCCGCATCATGTGATAGTGATCTGATTATTAATAACTCATACCCTAAAAGGATAAAAGTACCTTTGGTTGTGACTTGATGTAATTTTGTTTTAAATTATAATTAAATTGAAGTTTAAATTAATCAAATAATATTAATTTATTTATTAAAATATAAATGATAATACATAAAAAGAATACAATTGTGAAGAGGATAAAAAAATAATTTTAAAATAAAAATAATTTTTGTATATTTATTTTAAATAATAAAAAAATATTTTTAAATAATAATTATAAAAATATAATAAATATTATACAAAAGTTATATAAAAATAATTAAGGATTACGAAATGGCCTAACTATTTTCCCTAAGATAGATACAAAGATAGTGGGCTCTTGGGACATGCCTGAAGGATACGAGGGACCAAGCGACGCCAAAGAGACTGGAATAGGTATTAGGATTCCTTATAAGCTTCCTCCATACCATGATGAGGATGAGCCTTGTCATGACACTAGCAGGTGGCATCTTTTGCTTCTTGTTCCCATCGTCTTCTTCTATCTCAACCTTCTTCTTGCAAGTGTAAGGAGACCCACTCGTCGGAAACTTTGTTCCTTCCTCTATCTCGCCCTCCCTCCCTCCGCTTCCTTTACGTCCAGGACTCATGTTCTCAATCAATTCCTGCATAGCTGCACCCAAACATTAAACATCTACATTAAATTAATGACATTGCTAATTTTGAACATTAAACACGAAAAGATATATAATGTTCCAATATAATTCAAATACAATAAGATTTCATTTTTAAAAATCAATGCTTCTGAGTAAGTTTGGGAAGTACAAGGGCCGGCATTGAAGGAGAAACACAGTCCCCAGTTGGAACTTGAATATAAGCCCAAGCCAGAACCGAAAATTCGCGGGCAAAGGATAAACATGTTTTTTGAGGCTGTATATGTTATGAGCAATTTTTGTGTACATGGTATACATGCATACAATGATGAATGGTCCAGATTTAATCCATACTTGTGGGACTAATTTGAACCGAGAACTTTTCATATGTTACCTTTAGAGGCAGCAGTTTCGTGTGGAACAGCCTTGGAAGGATCGACGGTTCCAAAGTCAGTAGAGGCAGCAGCTCTATTAACTGCATGTCTCAGATTCCCTTCAGAAACCGGGGACGCGCTCGAGCTCCAAACAAACATGTGTAACTCCTTGTTTGGTGCACCGCCGCAGCCACCTAAAGCAGCGCCGCTATCTTTCTTCCTCAGGCCGCCACCACTAGTACTAGACCCTGCAAACATAGGGTTCGGAGGAGGGTAAGAAGACACCAATCCACCATTAAAAAGCTCACCACTCATGCTCCTCCCTCCCCTTTTCTTATGCATCTTCAGCATCTCCTCGTCAAAATTCGACGTCCTCGGCGTGGGTCCCTTGGACGACTGCAACGAGTAGACATCGCCATAACCAGTACTCTGAAAACTGTTGGTGTAGCCATGTTTGGGACTCGGGGCTTTGCTAGCATTAAACATAGCGTAGAAATCGGTCTGATTAAAACTGGAAGCTCTGGGAGTGGGCTCTCGCGACGACTGAACCGAGTAGATCTCAACCCCAGTAAGATTAGACGCTCTGGGAGTCATCAAATGAGACTTATTGAACGACGAAATCATGGAAGAAGCAGCCGATCTCCTAACCACCACATGTAGCTTCCCATCTTCTCCTATCTCCGCATCGGCTTGAAGCGGCTCCCTACCGTTGAGCGAAACGACGTCGGAATCGACTCTAAAGGAAGTAATAGAGCACGCAGTCTCAGGGAACTGCTCGGATATTAAAAGCTTGGCTCCTCTGTATTCAAACATGAACAACATGAGAGTGTACCAAATAACGCTTTGGAGAACTACAATTTGAACCATAAGACTGCCTGAGAAGTCTCCGTACATGGCCTTGAGAAGAGGGATCCCCATGACGAGGGTGTTTGGGAGGGTGGATAGTGAGAAGAGTGTGATGCTCCAGTCAAGGCTGCCGTGTTTTGTGAAAACATTCCAGAGAAAAAGAGTGCCTAAGATGACTACTTTTTGGAGAGAGTCTGCGGCTATGAAACGGTAGTTCATAGCGTAAGGGTTGTTGGAGGATATGAAATGGAAAGAGAGGAGAGGAACTGCGAAAACGGCGACGAATCGGTTTATGCCAGAGCATTGATCAGGCGTGAAGATTTTCCACCAACGAACGGAGCCGTAGGCCAAGATCATAGCCACGTAGAGAGGCACTATAGCTGCAAAAACATCGTAGATATCCTTGCCGGTAATCATCGTTAATTACAGCAGCAAGAAGAGATCAGAGGGAAAGACAACAGAGAGAAAGAGTTTGTGAAAGGTTGCAGTTTAAGATGGAAAAAATGGAAACATGACTGAGAGAGGGGAAGGAAGGGGCCAAAGAGGTTAAAATTTTGGTTCCTGCTGGTCTCTTAATGTGTTTCTGCTAATTATTTTCCGATTAAAATATGAGGGTGTCAAATCAGATAGATGGGTTCCAAAGGAATTGAATAAAATTTAATTTAAAAAAATAGTAAATTCTACACTTCTTCCTTCAAGGATTACAAAATTATTAACCTAGTATTTCAAAGTGTAAGTCTCTCTGTTTTATCTTTTACAATTTTTTTTTCAATTAATTCAGTTCCTTTGTTCGTTAATTCACATAATTTGACTGAGTTATTGACTTCACATCATAGAATGCTTATATAACTCTTATGTGATGAAATAGACATGTTTAATATTAAAAACAAAATTACAAAAAGTTCATGAATTAAGTGATTATAATGTTCTTTTTTATTTTTAACATGAATATTTTATTATTCTCATGGTCACATAAATATTTTATTAAACTCAATTAATTAATTTTGAGTCAGTTTAACAACTAGAAAATTAAATTAATGAGAGGGACAAAATTAAGAAGTTTGCATGCGCTTAGGACGATTTAAATTAAAAATTTTGTAATGTTTTAAAAAATTAAAAGTCTATTTTACTTTGAAAAAATTTTTGAAGATGGTCAAGTAGGTTAAATGAATCCAGAGTTGGGTTGGAATTTCCATGAAATGAGTAAATATATTCAATTGAATATTATAAGCCTAACCCATCGATCGCCCCTGCAAACGTTCATGCACATGTAAGTTAGGCAGCATTGAGTGATCCGCGCTAGCAGAAAAGATCTCTTCCTGAGTTTCATTATTTTAATTATTCTTTACTTGTTTCAGTCGGGACATGAATTAACTCTCTCTCTCTCTCTCGGGGTTCAGTATGAGCTTCATCAACTTTGATGTCGACCTTAATGTTCACAGAAACTGTTCCAAAGTCATTTTTTTATGGAAGCAATGTCAGAAGAGGTACCAGGAATTGGGACAACCTTCATGTGCACCACTCACAATCCCAATCTTAGCTTCATAAACGGAAATAAAAAAGAGACACCCTTTCGGACTTGCACGTGATCAGAGAGCAAAAACGCCACAGTTATAATTACATCAGAATAAATTAACATTAAAAAGCCATATTAATTATGGTGCTTGTATGTTTCTTAAATGGATGAAATTTAGGTATCATTTTCATGTATTTGTTATATGATTTTTAATTAAAATGTAATAAATGAATAATTTTATTACACCGCCACTTGATTGAGTCTTCAAAAAAAAAAATTTTTTATGTTATAATTTTATTAAAGAATCTGATAATCAATGTCAATAAAATTTTTGCTTAAGTTTAATCTTTCTTAAATCCTATCAAGTGTTCTCAAGCTTGATGCATATATACAGGTGCATCCTGGTAGGGATGGATCTTCTTGACGAAATTACAAGAAATAACTAAGCACATGTGATGTTTCTGATCTCGATCTTATTAGTTTGATCTAAGGGGTTCTTCTTGTCATGTTTTATATACAAAACGATTCCCATTCATGATCTTTCATTAATTTATCAATATCTTCTTGGGATTATGGATTTAATTAGCTTGTCAGTTGACATGGCTTTAAGAGCTTGCGATCATTTCCAAGAAACTCTTTGGGCAACCAGAATGTGGAATGGTTTAAGTATGAACCCAACACAGAAGATGTCTATTTTGAATTGTTCTGTTAAATAAATCACCGTATAGTTGGGTTTTCATTCATTTGTATCTTAGGAAGATTATAAAACTCGGATTCAGTTTAGTTATATATAATAAGGAATATGATCTGTATTAGTGATATGGATAAAATAAGGGTATCTTGACATCCTTTGAGTTTAGTATTAAATAGGTATCCATAAAATTTGGTTTAGTAGTGCTGGAATTGTCATTTGGAATTAAAGGATTCAAGTTTAAATTTTAATTGTAGTCAAAATTAATCAAAAAATTATTAAGAATGTGAATTTTTTTGGTTTAAAAATGGGGGTAACTTGAAAATTTTTATTTTGAAAATATACATGTTGTTCCATAATTTTAATCGTTATTCTTAAAATAATGTTTTATTAATTGATATTTAACATATAATTTAATGAATTTATTATAACATCACTTGTGAAATGAACAAAGTTGTAATATATTTTCTAAATACAAATTAAAAATTTATAAACTCTCAAAACAGATTTAAAAATTGTGTATTTAATACTAAATATAATTAAAAACTGTCAAAATACTTTACTCTAATTTAAAATAATTAAATTGGGAGCTTTGATTATTCAAATATAACATCTGTTATTTATTTAAATGAAAACAAAATTGTGTCACAAATTATGGGACAAAATAAATTCCATATTTTTTAAGATATAAAATATGCATTTATTAACATTACTCGTTGATTTCTTTTTCTTCTTTTATTCAGAATATTCAGTTTTTGCCCGCGAGACACAACTTGACAGGCATAAGATTCAGTGAAGAAAATTAACTGTGACATGAAGTGGGAGACTCAGAACTAGCGGATTCCTTGAAACTATGAAAATTGAAACTTTTGGAACATCCCGGCACCTATAGTAAAAGGGCAATGCGAAACCACATTAAACTAAGAATTTTTTCTCCCATATGGAGCCGTTTATCAAGGGAGAGTCACGCGTTCAACTTCTCTCTAATTTTCTCTCTCCGTCAAGTCGTATAGTCTATGTATCTGCTTCTCCATCTTGTTCTGTTTTCAATATTTTAAAAAGCAAAAAAAAAAAAAAACACTTAACTTTTGAGACTGGATCAACTGAAGAGGAGGTGGATTGGATAGAAGCGTTCGCCGAAAGTCACATGGCTGAAGACTGAAGCGTTTCAGTTTTTGACATATGAAGACTAAGATCCTAGAAAACAAACCTACAACTCTATTGAAAAAGCCAACCTTTGGAACTGTGAATCGAAGCTACCTACCTGCTTTGGCTCACTGTTGAGTATTGACTATATAATTTGAGGCTTAAACTTTCAGTATTATAACATGCAAAATAAATGTATTGAAAATTGATTATACATAATCTAGGTTGATTGGGTCTGCGCGGTCGCACCGGCAGGCCACTGATTAAACGTCTATCATAGCCCACTATGCAAGGGGTCAACACGTAGGCAACCACCCAGTTACCTATGGTAATGTCCACAGCATGAAATTGGTCAAACAGTTGCACTAATCTAACACATGAAAAGGACTAAAACACTTTCGAGGGCGGGGTTGATTTTTTTATAAAAGGAATCGCCCTCCACATTTTCAGGTATCTATTTTACACTCAGTCCTCATGTACTGTCGTCATGTCGAATCTCTTACTGACTGGCCTATTTGAGTGCACATCAGAACACTGCTACCCCATGTCTTGTGCAGATCTACTATTGTAGATCACCGTTCGACGGAGTAGGATTCTACGGAAAGCTACCTTGCATGCAAGAAAACCAGAATTTTCTGCATTCTTAATTGAACTAGCTTGTTTAGAATAATAAATAGTTAAAAATTGGCAAACAAGTAATTAAATAGATGCTGCGGATGAGCTTCTAAGAAGGTTAAAACAGAAAACAGGACTTCTGTTCAAGTATTGAATTACGCTTTATACTTCTGATTGATCACAGGTAAACGATCCGGTTTTTTAAACAAGGTCCCCCAGATCCATCCCATTCTCTGATTTAAGAATTCATATAGTACTATAAACGTAAGAAAAGTTTTTCATTGGAATTCTGCTTCTACTCCTCCAAAAATGTATTATGATCTAGAATTGATTTCTATACTCCTAGAAATTATTATTTTCTGGCCAATCGATGTGTTTCATTTTTATGTCTTTCTTTTTTCGATGAATGAGTTTAGGTTCTAAAATTAAAGTTAGATCAATTCCTTTATGTGAACTGTAACTTCACTCTCCATCAGAACTAGAAGCCTGTGGCTTTCCATTATCGCAAAGAGGTGAAGCTAGTCATGTCTAAATACATTCTCAAAGGCTAATTGTCATATGTCTAGCGCGTTACTTATGAGTTTCATTTCTTCTTTATTCAATTTCTAATCTCTGCTATTACAATTTCGATTTCTAATGAAATAATCGTATATGCATATGCATGCATATTGTTTCACTTTCATGGGATAAAGGAACATGCTATGATTATCTAAACTGGCCTACCCGTTTAAAGGTTTTGCAGGGAACTGCAGGAGGCTTGGCTTCCTTCATTCAAAATTTGAATTCCACGACGTAACCCGTGGAAACCTCAAGTCCAACAATATTATGTTTTACTGAGTGATAATTATAAGCATTATTGTTAAACTCACGAATTGGCTCTATGATTTTAATAAGTTTAAGTTTTTATTTAAAAAAATTATGCTAACTCGCTTATAACTTTAGACTCAATACAAAACGGTTTAATTTACCTTTGACTTTGATAAATTCAATTAACTTAATATGTTTTGAATCAAATTTGATAAATTTTTATATAATTAAATCAAACTGAGCTTAAAAAGAATAAAAATTCTTAAATCTAGTACAAGCTATTAAAGAAGGACTCAAAAATAATATTTATATATAAATTTTGTTGAAATTTTTACATTGAAAAATATTAATTATAGAATATAAATAATTTTTTTAAAAAAACTGGTATAATTTAAAGTGTATTTAAATAAATTTCTATTTATATATTATATTTTATAGATAATTATTAACAAATATAAACTCTTAAGAGTTTACGATACGAGTTGACGTTACGAGTTTATTCTCTCTTTATGAATTTACTTAAACTCACAAATTTAATAATCTTGATTATGAGCCACTCCTCAGCGACTACGCCTGTCATCCCCCACTCAATCTGTTGAAGATTTGTAGTTACAAAATTTTAGCATTAGTAGATATCATTTAAATTTTAAATAATTATTAGCATTATTTGCCATCTTTATTTGTTATCTTTATTGTTACTTTAAATTTTAAGTTAGTTGTAATGCAGCTTTTTTACTTATATATATATTAAAATATATATATATATAACAACAAAAACTTTTCCTCGAAATATATAACAATTTTTTTTTTAAATGTGGAGCTTGTAGGTCCCTCATTTTTTTATTTAAAAATATAATGGGACCCCCTTTTAATTTTTTTTAAAATGTTTTCTGAATTTTAAGGGAGTCCCATTTTAATTTTTTTACTTATTTTTTTTAATTTTAAAAATAATGATTTGAAAAAAAGTTCAGAAAAAATTTAAAAGAATTATAAATCTATTTTTAAAATTTTTTTAATTTAATTATTGTTTAAATTCATATAAAATTTTTTCAACTAAAAAAATTTTTTTTTTTATATTTTCAAAAATATAATGTCTTAACATGTATATATAATTTTTTTAATTTTGTAGTTATGAGAAATTTACGTTTTGAGAAATATTAATTAATTTTGTTTAAATTTGTAGAAATTAAATTTTAAATAATTGTTGAAAAAAATTCAGAAAAGAATTAAAAAAATTAGTAAAAATATTTTTAAAATCATATTTTAATTTATTTATTGTTTAAATTTATATAAAATTTGTTCAACTATAAAGAAAAATTTTTTATTTATATTTTGAAGAGTATAATGTCTTAATTTATATATATAATTTATTTAATTTTGTAATTGTGAGAAATTTATGTTTTGAGAAATATTGATTAATTTTGTTTACATTTGTAGAAATTAAATTTTAAATAATTTTTTAAAAAATTCAGATAAGAATTAAAAAAATTAGTAAAAATATTTTTAAAATCAATTTTTAATTTATTTATTGTTTAAATTTATATAAAATTTGTTCAACTATAAAGAAAAATTTTTTATTTGTATTTTGAAGAATATAATGTCATAATTTGTATATATAATTTTTTTAATCTTGTAATTGTAAAATATTTATGTTTTGAGAAATGTTAATTAATTTTATTTAAAATTTTTAAATATTAAATTTTAAGTAATTATTTTAAAAAATTTTCATATAAGAACTTTTAAAAGAAATTTGTAAAATTATTTTTAAAATCAATTTTTAATTTATTTATTATTTAAATTTATATAAAAGTTTTTTCATCTATAAAGGAAATTTTATTTGTATTTTGAAGAATATAATTCTTAATTTGTATATATAATTTTTTTAATCTTGTAGTCGTGAAACATTTATATTTTGAGAAATATTAATTATTTTTTTAAATTTGTAGATATTAAACTTTAAGTAATTAGTTTTAAAATGTTCATATAAGAATTTTTGAAAAAAATTGTAATATTATTTTTAAAATGATTTTTAATTAATTTATTTTTTTAAATGATATAAAAATTTTTCAACTGTAAAGAAAATTTTTTCATTTGTATTTTGAAGAATATAATGTCAGAATTTGTATATATAATTTTTTTAATCTTGTAGTTATGAAATATTTGTATTTTAAAAACTATAAATTAATTTTTTAAAATTTTTAGATATATTTTTATTGTTAATTTATAACATTAAATTTTTGTAAATGAAATATAACAATGTCTTTAAAATAAAAGTTATACAAAAGATTTAATATTATTTATTTATAAAGCAATTAAATTAATTAATTTAATATTATTGTTTACAAATGTTGTTTATGCAAATATAATTTCTTAAATTGTTTGTTAAATTTGTTAAAAATATGACGAATTAAAATTAAATAATAATAATAATGTTATAATATATATATATATATATATTATGTGGATGTGTATATAATTGTATTAATTGATTTTTCGGTAAATTGATGTTAGTCAAGAAGAAAATAAAGTACTATGAAAAATAGATTTAAATGTACAATTTAATAATATAAATAAGTATTGAATTTGAAAAAATAATAGTAATCATCAACTGTAATGATTGTCTGTCCCACACTGAGGTCTTCTCCTTATTTGTTGGGAGCGACACTGATGTGATTATTATTGCTCTTACTCTTCATCCTCCTCGACGTCATTTTTATGTTCTTTCTCATCTTTTTCTTCGAACGATTCACTCTCTACCTGATTACAAATTTGTTGAAAACTGAAATTTCATTGAGAGATTGAACAGGCAGAATTGATTAATTTGGAGTGAAGAAACCTTGTTGAGATTGGTAGGACGCCCATTGTGCGAAAGAAGTATTGATATACTCAACACTGAATGTAGCTAGATTTGTAAACAATGATGTAAATGATACTCCACTAAATTGCATTGGTTGCGGTGGTGGTGGTGTAGAGAAGGATGAATCTATATAAATGAATAAAGGCAATGATAGTGTATAGTAAGGTGGAAATGAAAATGGACCTACAATGTCAGCGTCAGTGAATGGTGGAAAGGAAGAAGAACCAACATCTCCACCGACTATCTATGATAGAACAAAAAAAAGACCAGCACAATCACAATCTCCTTGCATATGGGCTATTATGTAAAATGATGATAGTATATTTGCATGAACTCTACCAACGTTGCCAATGAACATTAGTTCCGTAAATGAAAGAAACCTATGGCCTCGCTTTCTTGGTCTCAATTGTGGCTCTGAAGGTCTGGATATATCAGTTGCCGGTGGAGCTGGTTGGGAGACAAGCATATCTTAATATTCCCCTAGAGCGTGCAACATGGTTTAGATATCACCGCTTACCCTCTGTCTGAAATCCCCATCGATAAGCATCAGTGGGTCAATGATAGCAAGTCTATATAACTCTTCCAACACATCAGCTTGTGAGAGAAAATATCAATTATTAAAAATAACACACACACACACACATATTTAAGAAGAAAAAACATAAAGATGAGGACTATGTAAAAGTCATACCACAAAATCTTGAGAACTACTAGTAGTATGGATCCACCGTTGCATATGTTGCCAATACCAACGCATATAGTCCGATGTGCAATCTAGTGGTCTATCAATAAAGTCGTTTTGTGCCATTACCTCATGCCATGAATTCCAAGTTGCAATGAAAACTACGTACTCTTCCCGCCATTTTTTATGAACTTTTTCTCTTAATTAAAGAGTATGCGACAATCTTATATTGAATAGTTTTTATGGAATATACTACATCTTACTAAACTGACAGAGAATGTGGTCAACGTGATGCCACTCAACAATCCAAAAGCATAGTATAAGGATAGATGCACGCCATACATCGGGCATCGCTGAGCAATACTCAAGGATTAATTGAAGGACCTTCGGTGAGTCATATGGAAGTCAAATTACCTATATAAAAAGAAGATGGTTACCTTTTGTTATAATGATAAAATAGAAAACAAGTCAACACATAAACATAAACTGCATCATCCTTCATTTGATTAATAGTATCCTACACTACTGCAAAGCATCTGTATTCAGTTAAAGATATTTTGAAACATGAAGCCACTTGTGAGAGATGGGAGAATACACATTAGTTTATTAATCATTGATGCTCAACAGAATAGTGACACCGCAAGTGTACGGGTCGTAACAGTAGTACGTGATAAATCAAGGTCGTTCCCTCAGAGAATCAATACAATTAGTGATTAGGCATTAGAATTCTTATGTTCATTTTAGTCAAACGAATCAACTTGAAATTGGGTTCTATGAAAATTAATTCAAATGCAATTGAAAATATTAAAAAATGGAATTTATCGAATTTAAGTAATCAAGGATACCCTAGAGATTCTAATCCCCTTTCAACACAATGTCAATCATCCCCTTTTCGTATTAGTTAGCTTATTGCTAATTTTAGAGTCAAGGGTTTTAATTGGGTATAATTGTCTTTCGATTTAATTACCCTTTATGTTAACTGGACTCTTTGATGTCTCAAAAGAGTAGTTAATGTTCAGTTACACTCATCCCTTATCCAGACTACCTAGGGCCCCTGAGCATATTTCTATCCTCAAGTGCAAATTAGATTAACTCTAATATTAAGTTGTTTAATCAATGGTCTATAAGCAATTCCCTTCTTTCAAAGGTTAATTACTACATCCACAATCAAACTAAAGGAGGCCAATCAATAGAATGAAACTATAATTCCGATTAAACACTAAAATTCTCAATAATCCAACATAATATCAAAAGAGACAATCTCCAAAGGTTAAAGGTTCATAGAATCCCTAAGGGTTACAAAATTTAGCCACACATGGCTTGAGATTCACAATTAATCTCAGCAAACATATTCAGAATCATCAACTAGAAGGGGAGATAGAGTAGAAACACCTAATCGGCAGAATAAACGATGGAATTAATGAATTCCCGATCAGAATGGAGCTTCCCCAACACCTCTTGTGCATTTTTCTCCTCTCCTAGTCGGCCAGAACTTTCCCAAGTCGCTGAATGTCCCAGCCCTAACTCCTTCTCCTCCTTTTTTAGCTTGAAAACTAAAGCTGTGCGTTTCAAGACCGATCTCGCTATGGCGAGGAGTGACTCTCGCTATAGCGAGAGTTCATATATTCTCAGATTTCTGCTACGTTCGCTACTTCCACTCTATCGCGAGTTACTCTCTGGAATTTCTATGCAACGCGACTTCGCTATTGCGAAGTGTCCCCTTCGCTATGGCCAAAGTGCAATCTCGCTACAGCGAACTGCGTTCTCGCTATAGCGAGAAGACTTGTTCAATCTGCCTTTTCACTTTTCATCTTCCCTCTCTTATTTTCAACTCTTTCTACAATTTTCTACTTTTCCCTGAAATTGAAATCAAACACAAAATGAGGCTTAAACTGATAAAAATGTTACAATTGAAATACTTTCTTTGTTTTGTTTGATTGAATACACTTTTGACCATATTAATCAAGAGAAAAGTACTTTTACCTCCCTAATTTAGTGTCAAATATATTCCTTTTGAATCCTAAATTAGGAGGTTATCAATCATCAAAAAATAGAAAATCATAAAAAAATATTAGTATATACCTAAAGTCTAATGAGAGTCTAATGAAATAAATAGCCATCTGTAGGTCTGGTTATGAGGGTCTTCGTGGAGCAAGGCGGAGGAATCGATCGTCTGCATATAAATGAAACAAAGTTAGGCAACCACCTATATTAACCTCATCATAATGGGTGGCATTATACATTTCTCTATTTAAATAGGCTAAAACTACTGAACTCCAATTATACTACCAGCTTCTGCAAAATCAATAAGTAACGAAATATGCATTAATATAATTTTATGTCCAATCTTATCTGACATCAAGTACCCCCAATCAACCGCAGGATGTATGTTCGTATGAATTGACGAATAGTATCATTATCTGCATTATCTAGCAAGTTATTGAATATCTATGCCAACAAAGGAATGCTTAATCTTTGTCCATCCAATATCCCCTAAAGTGGTATCACACCAAGTAGCTCATTACAAACAAGTGATCAATTATAGTTTGTCCGTCCACATACTACATTCTCTGTGTAAGGTAGACTTAATTGGATAGTGACGTCTTATAGTGTAATCGTACACTTACCCCTAGTAAGGTGGAAGGTGTGCATCTTTGGTAGCCACCACTCAATAAAGGCTGACAATAGTGCAACATTGAAGTTAAGATGGTCAATTTATGAAATACCATAAAAATCGACCTGTACAAGACATGGGACAATAGCTAGAGAAGAATCAAATATATGATCTTCCTGCGCTATTGGCCGTATACGCAAAATTCTATCTCCTTATGTCATTGTATTAAAGAAACTATCATTAATTTAGTTAAACTAATAATGTACAACAAAGCAAACTTTTAACTTAAAGACTCATCCTTTAGTCCGAGATGAACAACACTCGGTTAAAGGTCCATAATGGCCACTAAGAATTAAAATATCTGCCAATGGTAATGCATCACATATACATAAGTCAGAGTAGATCAAATCAAATCATAAGTCAATAATGTAATGCTAATAAGTCAAACTAACGATTAACAATTCATACTCAATTTAGACACAAGTGAATTGTCACTTTCAAATTGATGATTAACAATTCATACATAATTAAGTTAAATCATGAAAGGTGATATGTAATTTGCAAAGATATCATTAAGAAGTCATATATCATCAATTTGAACAATTTATTGTTGATAAGTAATTCCACTACAAATGATCATGGACAATGAATATTTAATTCACTCTTATAACTACGACTATCTTATGGCTGACGAGAGAGGCATATGGCGTGATTGTGTCCAATCTATCTACATAATTCACATCTTTAGTAGTCTCTGGAGCTTTCTTGCCTATCTATCTCATTTCCTATTCATGAAGATTTCGGCTAACTTTTATCTTGAATCTTGGAAAGGTCAAGGACCAACTGAGATCCACTTATACGAAGCTAATAAACTTCTCCCATTAGGCGAAATTCTATCTTGTAAGCATTTAGTATTGTCTCGTGTCGAAAAACAATATACACAAATTGTAAAGGGTCAAAATATACCTGAGGTTAATCTTAGAAAACACTGATGCTCTTACTAATTGATCTATGAGGTCATCTATCCTAGGAAGGGGGTACTTTTTCTTCATAGTGAGCTTATTTAGTTCCCTATAGTCTATACACAATCTAAGACTCTCGTTGGCTCCCTATAGTGAAACATTTGGTCTAATAAAACTTTTCTCTAAGAGCTCCTCTATTTGTTTTTTCAACTCTATTAGCTCGATAGGAGCCATCTTATATAGGGCCTTAAACATTAGACCTGCCCCAAGTACAATATCTATAGCAAACTCAATCTCTCTGTCTAGGGGTAGTCCACTAATCTCCTTAAGAAACACCTCTGGAAACTTTATCACTATAGATATCTCTTCCATACCCTCTTCTATCTCAGCCTATGCAAAAAAGAAAATTAGGAATCCTTGACAACCATACTCTAAAGATCTCTTAACTTAGGGATGGTCATAAAAGCTAACTCAATTATAATATTAAGTGCGGTTTCACATTCAAGCAAAGTAATACACCTGTTAAAACAATCAAATATGGCATTATTTTCAGACAACCAATTCATTCTAATGATCAAATCAATGTCAATCAAAGGAATACAAATAAGGTCAAGTGTGGTAAAACAATGATTAAATTGGATTACACAATTCAAGCAAGCATGGGAGGTGACGGCTTTATTTCCAGTGGGGGCAGTCATATAAAAGTCATATGGTAAAGTGAAACATTTGGTCTAATAAAACTTTTCTCTAAGAGCTCCTCTATTTGTTTCTTTAACTCTACTAGCTCAGTGGGAGCCATTCTATATAGGGCCTTAGACATTAGACCTACCCCAGGTACAATATCTATAGCAAACTCAATCTCTCTATTTGGGGGTAGTCCACTAATCTCCTTAAGAAACACCTCTGGAAACTTTATCACTATAGATATCTCTTCCATACCCTCTTCTATCTCAGCCTATGCAAAAAAGTAAATTAGGAATCCTTGACAACCATACTCTAAAGATCTCTTAACTTGGGGGCGGTTATAAAAGCTAACTTAATTATGATACTAAGTGTGGTTTCACATTCAGGCAAAGTAATACACCCATTAAAATAATCAAATATGGCATTATTTTCAGACAACCAATTCATTCTAATGATCAAATCAATGTCAATCAAAGACATACAAATAAGGTCAAGTGTGGTAAAACAATGATTAAATTGGATTACACAATTCAAGCAAGCATAGGAGGTGACGGCTTTATTTCTAGTAGGGGTAGTCACATACAAGTCATATGGTAAAGTGAAACATTTAGTCTAATAAAACTTTTCTCTAAAAGCGCCTCTATTTATTTCTTTAACTCTACTAGCTCGATGGGAGACATCTTATATGGGGCCTTAGACATTAGACCTGCCCCAGGTACAATATCTATAGCAAACTCAATCTCTCTATTTGGGGGTAGTCCACTAATCTTCTTGAGGAACACCTCTGAAAACTTTATCACTATAAGTATCTCCTCCATACCCTCTTCTATCTTAGCCTATGCAAAAAAGAAAACTAGGAATTGTCACACCTGAAAATGCGACCGCGTAGCGCTTTTAAAAAGAAATCAAATATTAAATGTAAAAATGGTTCAAATAAATAAGGTTCAGGAGTCGCCACCAAAATTTATTGTTGAAAAGACAAAACTTTGGAAAAAGCCTTTTTATGAGAAAAATGGTCTGCGAATCAAAGAATGGATTTGGGAGTCGATTGTGAGTGGGGAAGGTGTTAGGCACCCCACTACACCCGTTCTTAAGAACGGTTACCCTAAGTTAGTTGTACAAAATTAGCATGGCCTTTAATCTATTTGCATTCTCCTTAAACAATCACATGCATAGAACAGAAGAAAAAATTTAAGGAAATGAAATTAAAATAAAGAAAAGGGAATAAAATGAAATTAAAAGAAATCAAAGAAATAAAATTTAGAGAAAATGTATATTTACAAGGGCAGACTTGACCTAGGATAAAAGCCTAGGGTCTACGTACCCTTCGAAAGGGATCAAAGTCCATGTAGTTCGCTGGAGATTATATTTAGTTGGTTTTTGTTTTATGTTTTGTTTTTATTTTTTCTCTTTTTTTTCTTGTTTTTTTTTTTGTTCTTTATTTTTAAATTTTTAATTAATTTTTTTTATATTTTTTTTTGTTTGGGTGTTTTTTTTTTTTTTGCAAAAAGACAAAGAAAATGAATTACTTTTTTCTTTAACAAATAAAACAAGTTTTGAAATTGGTTGATATGTTTTTATTTGCTAAAGAAAAATTTAATTTAATTTTTCTTGCATTTTCAATTTTTTTCTTCTAATTATTTTTTTATTTTTTATCATTTTTTGTTTGTTTTTATTACCCTTTTCTTTGTTTGTTTGTTTTTTTTTTTTTTTGTTTTTTTTTGTTTTTGTTGTTGTTTTTTTTTTGTTTTTTTTCTTTTTATTGTTACTTTTTTTTTTGTTTTCTATCTTTTTTTTATTTCTTTTTGGTTTTGTTATTTTTTTTTGTTTTTCTATTTGTTCTTCTTCTGTTTTTGGTTTTTTTTTGTGTTTTTTTTGTTTTTGTTTTATTATTATTTTAGAGAAGAGAAAATAAAATAAAAACCATTTTAGATTTTTACAAAGAAAACAAGTTTAAGATTGGTTTATATGTCTTAATTTGTGAAAATTAAAATGATCTCATTTTCTTTACCGTTTTCTTTTTTCTTATTTCTAATTATTTTAATAATTCTTTTTTTGTTTGGAAATACCTTTTTTCAATTTTCAATTTATTTTTTGGCATTTCATTTGTTTTTGTTTTTGTTCTTGTTGTTTCCTTTTTACATTGTTTCATTTTATTTTTAAAAGAGAGTGAGAGAAAGTTTAAGAGATTAATTTCTCATTCACTTTTGCATCCTCTTTTATTATTATCGTTGTTGGTTTCTTTTCTTTTAATTTTGTTGTCTTTTTTTATTTTTTCTTTTCTTTTTTTATGTTTTGATGAAAAGAGAAATCATTTAGACTATTGCAATCAAAATGATTTTAAAATTGATTTTTATGTTTTAATTTGCAAAGACTGAACTAGTTCCATTCCTTTACTCTTTCTCCCATTTTGACCTCTTTTTTCATTTTTATTATGTATACTTTGTATTTCCTTTTTCTTCTTCTTACTCTTTTTTTTTAGAACTCTTTTGAAAACAAAATTATGTGTAGGCCAGTGAAACCCAAAGCTTGTTAAAACGCAAATTTAATACCTAATGGATACCAAGAAAGCTTATTACCTCACATGATCATTAGGTTTGCTCCTATATGCCTGAGGAGACAAGAAACCTCACACGGCAATTCTAAAATAACATAAGAAAGATACAAAGATCAAAGAATCAAAAGCAAACAATAACTTGTGAGAGTGGGTGTTAGGTGTTCAGCCAAAATTCAATATGCCATTCTTTAAACGTGTACAAGGGTAAAAAGGAGAAATTACACAATTAGGACTCAATTGCCCCTTGTCCTTTTGGTTGGATCGATGATAAACTCGGTATGTCCTGCCAAGCTTTATGTGGCTCTACCTTCTCATTCCTCTTATTGAATTGATGAGAGGATTCCCTAAGCAAGTCATGCTCCATATATATTGTAACATCCTGTTGAGTCCCAAGAACGAAAACAGACTTTCAAATGAAAAGCCAGTGACGTTTTTCCTCTGGTTTCTTCCTCAGCCTTTGAGCAACTTCTAATAAGCCTCTTTAGTCCAATTCCTCCTCCCCAATGAAGCTCAATGCAAAAGGAACAAAAGCGAAGGAATTAGTGACAACTGTAAAATATGATTTTGAGAGGAAATCATTTCAAGTGAAGTTCAACCATGTCACAATTCACAAAAGAAACACTGGACCAGTGGACTCCATATATCAAACCCACTAGGTATCACGAAGCAATGAAAAAATTGGCATTGCTTGCGAGAGAGCTTAAACTGATTTCAAATGTAGAATAACAACAGATTAATAGCTACCTAATCATTTCATTCTAGGCAACAGAAATGGAATCAAAGGTGACATAGGTTATATAAAAAAAAGGTAACACTATATGATCAACATCATTTCGCATCATGAAACATAAGCAAAACTCAGGACATTTTCGGATAGCTCATTATTAAGCAATGCATGACCAAAGTAAATGGAATAAACCTTTATAACTCAACATTGCCCCACTGCACAACAAAGAACATTAATAGGCTCAGGAAAAACTATCAGATAACTTATAATAACATGAGACAACTAAGTAGAGTCAAGCTTATTCATAGAAACTTCTCATCATGGCTCAAATATGAAGAATAGCTCTCTCCACTGATCACAGGACAGAACCCAAATGCACAATTATATACTAAAGAACAGGCCAAATTCTATATCAAGTTTTTCATAGGACTGAACAAAACTATCGGGTCAGATCAGGGACCATCACTGCACAACTATTCCAAACATATGCCATACTGTATAAGATTATCTGTCCTTCCCAAACTTTTTAGCAAACAATCCACAATCACAACGGAATAAGCTTCCATTGACCCAGGGTTCAAATTAGATTATTTTTTAAACTCAAAATAAAACAAAAAGGGACATTACTTAGAATCCAAGAAAGCGTGCCTCCCTTTCATCCTTCTATCCTGGTTCTCTTGGTCATTCTTTTCTCGATTTTTTTTTGTATCTCCCCCTTGCTTACTCTCTGTCTCTCCCTCAATCTCTCTGCTTCCCCGTCTTCCTAGTTCCTCTCAATCTCTACTCTCTGCTCTGAAATTACTAAGACCCAAAAACCCCAAATCTGGAGCCAATCCCCCCACTATCCAACTAAGGACTATTCATGCGCCAACCAGTACAGAAACGATTTTTACCACCCCAAAAGTGAACAAGAGGCAGATACGGAGCTTGTGCCTTTCACCCCACAGATGTTCTCAAAAGATTATGTTAAAAACTTATTCAATCAGAAACATAGAGGCATTCAAACCCAAGTCCAATAGTATTATCAAATATACATTTGGGTTCAAGTTTCTGTTTAGATGAGCATGGCCAAACCAAAATCATTTGCACTTAGATTCAATCACCATGCTTAGACAGAACGGCAATAATGTATCAAACTCCTCAAAACCAGTGAGAGGGATACGATGAACGAGGATATTAATCAAATGGTTTATCAAACCCAGATTTGAACATCAACACAGATAACATACATGGTTCTCATACTTTCGAAAACTAAGAGACGCCCAAAAAAAATGGCAATAAAAACATACCTCAGTGGGCTCGTTTTCTCTCCTTTCAATCTCTCAATTTCTCCTTTTCTCTAATTCGAATCCCCTCCTTCCAAAGCCAAAAGCTCCTTCTATTTTTTTCTATTTGTTCCCTACGTTCTCGTTCGTCTCGCGTCTTCTTTGAGTTTCAGATTTCTCTCAAGTTCTCCACTCTCCCACTCGAGGATCCCCTCTCCTCTCCGATTTTCTTCTCCCTCTCTCTTGAATCTCTTCTTTCGATTTCTCTCTCTCATTTTCTCGCTGCCTCCTCCCCTCACACTCTCTGCTTCAAACCTCTTCTTTCCATCCTCTCTTGCCCCTTCTCTCTCATTTTAGGTCCCTCTCTCGCTTTTGGCCTCTCTTCTCCTTCATCAACCTAGAACCCCTATGCCTCTCTTTGTGCTTCTCTCCTCCCCTTTTCTCTCACCCAATTCCTTCCTTTTATAGCCGGCTCGAAAGAGGGTTTCACCCTCTTTCGTGCGTGTCTTCGCACCTCTGTCTCTGAGCGTGCCTGGTCCCCCTCTACCAGCCTCTGCTCCATTAGCTCCCCTTTTTCGTACTCAAGTGGTGCTCCTTCCCCGTCCTCTCTCTTTAGTGCACGTACGAGTGTCTCGCATCCACATTTGGGAACGCTATGAGCTCTGTTCACGAGTGAGAGAGTGGTCTTTTGGATACCAAAACTAGGGACCAGTAGCGGGTAGGATTTTTCTTTTGTTAGGTTTCATTTTGGGTTTTCATTCGGGTTAGCGAAGTGGGGGGATCCGGAATTCGTGGGCTGGGCAAAAATGGGCCTCCATTTCCTTAACCGGTTCCTCCAACATAGGCTTCCATTCTTTGGGCTTCTTCTTTCTTTCTTTTTTTTTTTTGGTTAGTTCCAGCCCAATTCTGAATTAGCTTTGGGTTTTTTTTTTTTTTTTTTTTTTTACTTTTTCTTCCCTTCATTTTTTCTTTTCTTTTCCTAGTCACTTTTTTTTTATCTTTATTTTTTTTTTCAAATTTCTATTATTTCCTCTTTGATTTATCTTTTTGTTCCAATTTTGGGGTTGATGGACTTTTACCTTATTTTATTTTATTTTTTACTTTTATTGTTTTATTTTTTAATTTATTTTGGGTTCTTTTCCTTTAATTTTTTTTTGAGTTTGTTGGGTTAAAAGGATCTATTTGATTTTTGTCTTTCTTTTTTTTTGGTTTTCTATTTATTTTTTTTTATTTTCATATATATTTTTTTAATTTAATTTTATCATTATTTTTGGAACTTGCCCTGACAAAATACGGTGTTCACAGGAATCCTTGACAACCATGCTCTAAAGGTCTCTTAACTTGGGGGCGATCATAAAAGCTAACTCAATTATAATATTAAGTGCGGTTTCACATTCAAGTAAAGTAATACACCCATTAAAACAATCAAATATGGCATTATTTTCAGACAACCAATTCATTCCAATAATCAAATCAATTTCAATCAAAGGCATACAAATAAGGTCAAGTGTGGTAAAATAATGATTAAATTAGATTACACAATTCAAGCAAGCATGGGAGGTGACGGCTTTATTTCCAGTAGGGGTAGTCACATACAAGTCATATGGTAAAGTGCACATACTTAGACCCAACCTCCTTATATAATCATAAGATATAAAAGAATAATTAGCACCTGAATCAAACAATGCATTTATGACATAATCATTAACCTTAGTCATACCTTGGATCAGAATCGGAGATCTGCTAGCCTCTTGTTGTGTCAGGGCAAAGACTCTACCCTGAGTCTGTGGTCTGGATGGTACAGGAACTACCTCCCTCGGTGTAGGAACTATCTCCTTCTACAATGTGTAATCCTTCACGATATGTCCTGGCTTCCCACACTTGAAGCATACATTCTAGCCAGTATAGCATGATCTGCCTCCATGATATCTGCCACACTGACTATAGGGTTCTAGAGTGGCACTGCCTCTGCTGGGTTGAGTAAACTTTTTTCTACCATTTCTTCTCCGATTTCACTGACCTCTGCCACCTCTCCTATTGCTACCCGTGGCTGGCATCTCATTCCATGGTCTCTTGTTATCAGGAATGGAGGGTCTCACACTTAGGACTATCTGCATCATCCTCAAATTAGCTTCTATAACTCTGCACACCTCCATTAAGGTATTGAAATCCTAATTCTCTGTGAAACCACTCTATCTCTGATAGCTGGCAATAAACCTTTCTCTTACTTATTTGCTCTCCACTTCTTATCATCATGCTTCTGAAGGTAAAATGAATATCTAAAAACTTTACAACATACTAATCTACCAACATCCCCTTTGTCTGTCTTAATAGGACAAAAGCTGACTCTTTCCTATCCTAGATGGAGCTGGGGAAGTACTGCTCATAAAAAACTTGTAAGAATATCTCCTAGTAGATTGGGAGGTTCCTAAACTTGATTATCAGCTCAATGCTTCTCCACCAATAATCTACTTCCTTCTCTAACTAAAAGATAGCCATCATAGCCTTCTACTCAGATGTACACTCTATCACTCGAAAAATCTTCTCTAGCTGTATGATTTGGGCCTCTGCTTTCTCTAAATTCAACTTACCATCAAAGGATGGAGACCTAAACTTCTTGAACTAGGCTATGACTTGCCTCGTGGAAGGCTACTCTGGGGTAGGAGGTGTCTGAGCTAGTGGAGTCTATGTAACTTGTTGAACCTGTGGTTGTGGACCTGAAAGAACCGCCTTATAGTTCTCAAGATGATCTAAATGTTGTGGCTAAGGAGGTGTAGGCCTCTCATGCTCTTTCTGAGCAAGCCTCTATTGTAACCAATGATATAAAAACCAGACTGGACCAGCTGGTTCGACCGATTCGACCCGGAACCGGTCCCTAGTCCGGTCCGGTTGGCTTAGGAAAACCGGCCAGCTAAAGAACCGATTAAAACCGGCCAAAACCGGGCAAAAGTGAACCGGTCAAAATCGGTCCGTACATATTTTCTTTTTTTTTTTTTAATTTTTTCTTATATAACAAAATAATTTATCCCAAATAATTTTAATAAATTAAAAATAAAAGGCAATAAAAAAAGAGGAGAGAGTTGAAATATATATATATATATATTTAGATTTAAAAAATAAAGAATATAAAAGAAGTAAAATATAAATACTTTATTATTTTTTATACTTGGTTTCTATTATGTTTATATTCAATTTTCTAATAACATTTTTTTAAAAATGTATTTAGCCAAAATTGTTATTTAGTTTTTGTTTTTTAATTTTTTAATAATAAGTAGAATTTTAATATAATTTAAAAACTCTAAATAATTTTTGTAATATCTTAAAAAATATTAAATTAATAATCAAATATTTAAAATTTATTTTTTATATTAAATTTTTAATATATAAAAATTTTAAAAAATATAATTAATTGTTACCGGTTCGACCACGGTTCGACCAATGAACCATGAACCAGTGCTTTCACCGGTTCAATGACCGGTCCGGCTTTTAAAACATTGATTGTAACTGCATAATAATCTCTTGCTCTTATTCCGTCATAGCCTACTACTGATTCAGGCAAGCCATAATAACTTGTAAGGCTCCATCCATAGGATCACTAGGTTTTGCTCTGGCCTCTCTGTATGGCCTATCTCTAATCTAAAATAATTTAATATCATTTTATCATAAAAAAGGAACACAAGCCATAAATGCCACTCAAATTCATCCATATACATCATGCATAACAAGGAACTTCACATTCTTAAGCCACAAACTACATTAAACTGCTTGAAATGATGCTCTGATACTAAAAATGTAATACCATCACTCCACAAACCTTACCCCATAAGAATCAAAGCAAGTCAAATGCAATTACATGACATTAGCAAGCTTGACATTGGAAACACACGTATATGGACATTGAAATCCATCATTTTCACCCATAAGAGTCATTTAAATTTTCCTTAAATCATTTTCATCAATATCATACCCTAAAAAAATCAGAAACAACTCATTTTAGAGCTTGCAACATGGATCAAAACCCATATATCAGAATTTCCACATTTTCATCTCAAGTTGCAAGGCAATTTACTAATGTAAACTTTGAAAATTCATAATTAATTCTAGAAAAATCAAAATTAAGCACATGATAGCTTTCTAAAAAGTTCTAAATCTAAAGGCTAAAAATCATTCTAGACCACGAAAACATTAATTAAACTGTGAAAAACAATGAAATAATACCAAAGGTCTAGCTACATCTTGATACTGAACATCAATTTTAAAAATTCGGTTCTCCCTCTATGGACCTCCGATTAGGGTGCTCTCACTTGCTACAGAAATCTTATTTGTCTAATTTATGCTTATAAAATTTTATGAGTATTGGATTTCATTTAGCCCTCGAATGATATAGAAACACAAACTGACTCTATGAATAGTGCATATACTAAATCTATAGAATTTTTCTAACTTTGAAAATTTATAATTAATTTTTCAGAGCTCCAAATAATATGGCTCTTGGCTCAAGCTCTAGATGAGACCTATATTCATGCCAAATTTCATGCTTAGATTCATCCATTTAGTTAGTTTGGGGTATAGGTTGCAAAAGTTATGTTTTTGGGTACCAAAAAGGGTCCAAATGGTACCATATGCTATCATACTATAACTATAACCAATTGTGTACGTTTAAATAGCTAAAAATAGCATATAAAGGCTGTCCAAGTGGTCCAAAACCTTATGCATTTCCAATTCACATTCTTACTTGAACTCACATACAAGATCACATAGGCATTTGAATGTCAAAAACTCACATATGTGCATATATGGTTCCAAACTCTATTCATACATCACAAATACATATTTTTACATATGTCTATATATGTAACTCACATATATATCATTTGTACAAAGTTCTTGATATTATACTACAAAATTTCCTAATCTAGTGTTAAAATCCTCCTCTTCAAGGCATTTGGCCTCCATCTCTTGATCCTTGGGCTTTACCTAGACAAAAGTAAGCATGTGGGGGAAAGAGTGAGATTCAAAGTATCCTAATTGCTCTCTTATCTTTTCAAACATACATATATGATACAATTATAAGTCAAGGAATGCAAGCATGCCATAAAAATTTCTAAAACCATGCATAACCACTTTTTTCATGTCAATTTAATTCAAACAACTCAAATATAGGCTTTATGAGTTATTGGTTTAGTCTCACCCAAATTCTTGGGACTTTTAGATTTGTATCAACTATATTTAGGGACTTTTGACTTTTCCTTACTCTTTCTTGAGACTTTTGACCTTATCTCACTCTCTCTTAGAGGCTTTTAACTCTTCCTCACCCTTCTCAAGGGACTTTTGGCCTTACCAAACCCATTCAAGCTATCACACTTTTAAATAAGTATAAAAATCATGTCAAGGTACCAAGAATCTAAACCAATGGCTATAAATCATTCACATAATTCAAGAGCATGTACAAGCAAACCAAGACAAGTAACAAATCAAGAAATGCATGTGAGAAATATTATAGAGCTACCTCAAATTAGAAATCACTAACTTTTCCCTTGCCCTTCCCTTGATCCCTCTTGGCCAAGCACACACAATGGGGATGTTCTTGCTTATCTTGGTCTAGACACATTAAATAAGACACAAATTAAACCTTGGAACCAATTCTAGCTTCATAAAGCTCTAAGTTAGCTCACTTGGTCTTAAATTACTATTATGGTCCATAAATGGCATAAGGAAGCAACCACTTGAAATCATGCTCTTGGCTCCCAATTCTCATTCTTTCTAGACCATATGGCTCCATATAAACTCATTAAAGCCACCATAAACTCAATCTAAGAAGCCAAACTCTAGGTTATCTCTTTATGTCTAAATGGGACCTAAAATTACCATCTTTCAAACTAAGCTTCCTAAATTCAATTTATTAATTCCTATAGCACCTATAATTTATATCTAAGCCTCTTATACCCTTGGAATAAAAAAAAAAAACTCTCCTCAAGTGCGCAATCTTCTACTAGGTTGAGACATAGCACTAAGATGGAGCCTATGGCTTGCTTGCTTTTTCCTTGAAGGGAATGGCTTATGTAAAATATCCTAGACATCTAAGGAACTCATACCATGTCTCACATAAGCTACAATGTCTAGGAAAAATTAGATTTCATTATTTATTTCAAAACTCTAAGTTACACTAACTTGAATTTCTTGCTTCTCTTTTTGGTTGCCATGGATTAATCTTAATTCCCATACTCTTAAGCCTTTGTTTTTCCCTTGATATGGTCAGAGTTCAACTTCTCTAAGAGAGGCTAGGTCTGACCAAAAGTACCTCAAGGAAGAACATCAAAGAAGAAACAAAAGGAAACCATAAACCATACCTTATTTGCTTGTTGTCTCAAAGAGCTTTCACTTGCTTCTAGTCTCTCCTTCAAAAGTTCTTTTGTTCTAATTGTGCTAACCTCAAAACAAAACCAAATCAGCCATGAACCCATAAAAAAGGATAAAACAAGGAAGAGAAGAGATTGAACAAAGAAAAGGCAAGAAGGAAGCTTAAATTCTCACCTTATTCTCAAGTTCTCTTCCTTTTTTTTTCCTCTTGGTTCATCGCCCTTGAAGCCTCATGGGAAATCATATTTCAAATGGCCAAAGTGTCAGTTAACTTAGGAGTTGAAAGGAATGTGCTTAAGTAGTTTAAAGGTCACTTTAACAACTTTTTAAATTTACATTTTAGCTCTTTTTCTTGGGTTTTTCCATTTAGGCTCATTCAAATCTTTTCCAAAATCTGTCTTTTCCATCATAATATTTAGGCTCTCAAACTTATAAAATGGCTTTGGTTTCACTCAAAACATATTTAAAACCATTCTAAACTGTTTGGTTAAAATTTCTGTCAACCGATGGCTGAAATCGCTCATCGAAAGGGTGTCAACTGTTTTGGGGGTTTCTATGATTTTTAACGCCTCTGAGAACACCCAAAAGCTCAAATTTTTTTGTTTAAAAATCCTTCTTGTGAGTTTTCCAAAATATCTAGAAATTGCGAAAATGCCCTAACTTTCTTACATAATTTTTCCTAACTCTTTTGGCTTAGGTTTCCTAGTAACTTAAGCTTTAAATTCTTATTTTTAGGGGTCTAGATTATTATTCTAATTTTATTTGTCTATTACCCATTCAATTTTTAGAACTTCCTTTGAAAATCTTACGTTTCAGGGCCTTTTAAGCAAAACTGGATATTACAATGGTCCCCTCCATGTTGGGTATCTTAAATTCACTCAAATCATCATTATTAATTTGAAACAAAAAAGTAAATGCCCAATTATAATACTGGTTTAATAGAGTGATTGGATCTCTTTAGCATTAATTCCATCGATATCGTTGTCTCTATATTCATTGGTATTTGGTGGAGCATCATATTCATCCTCTGCTTCAAACTCGTCCATTATATCTTCGGTCACATCTAAGGAACTCAGAGTATTGTTATTACACATTAATAGTCTGAATGAACTTAGCTGAGATATGTCATTGATGAGTGACATTTGTTGAGTATTGACAGGTTGGGCCTCAAATGGATGAATATCTCCGAGATAAAAGCTAAACAAGGAAATTGATTCATTAGGCTTATCAATCTAACTTGCACATAGATTTGTCAATGATTCAATGACATCATTCTCTTCAACACTTTGGCTCACATCATTAGTTGAGATGTGCGCATATAATTCTGGTGCCTCTAGTTGGGATGGAAAGTATCAGTTTGTTTGCCACATGATTTGAATATCTAAATCGTCCTCTAATATACATAGCAAGTACCAAGTTGGATTAAATGATCGTAGGTATCGATACACTAACTTAGATACATATTGTCTTGACTAAAATGGTAATTTTTCTCTAACCACGACCTTTAACTGTTCAAGACTAAACAATTTTGGCTTGTCACATGCAAATGTTCTTCCTTCATTCATATTAAAAATTCTTTTATTTGCATAAATGCATATAATCTCCTTGATTCCACTCATTGTAAATCTTTTCTCAATATTAAAATGATAAAAAGATAAAAGATACAGAGAACATCACAATGAACTCTAAACAAAGAAAGTGTATGCTGATTAAGAGCTCTTGACAATCTGTTAAAAATTAAAAAGCAAAATAAATAATTAAAATTTCTTAGAAGAAAAAATTGGGAGTATATGAGAAGAAAGTAGAAAACAAAAAATATCTCAAAATGAAATGCAAACCTCAAAAAGTAAAAAAAGGATGATTTGAAAGTTGAAACCTTGAACGTGGCTGGAATGAGAGAGAATACTAAAATGAACTAAAATGAGATAAAGAAGAATGGGAGAAAATTGAAAGAGATGAAGAAATATGCAGGTGGAGAATTGAAAAAAGATAAAGAAGAATGGGAGAGAATTAAAAAGATGTGAAAAAACATTTAGGTGGAGAAGAAAGAGGTTTAACGTATTTAATTGTAAGGAAGACGAGAGCAGAGAGGATGAGAGAAATTTAAAAAAAAAAAAAAAAAGGTCACTGACCCTCGAGTTAGGGGTTTTTTTTTTAAATTTAATCTTTTTGTTAAAAAAAATAAGAAGGATGTGGCTTCGTGTCCCTCAAATGAAAAAAAATTATTTAAAAAAAATTTAGGGACATGGAGCTTGTAAACTTTAAAAAATAATAATAATAAAATTAAAAAGGGATGAGGAAATTTAAAAAAAAATTAAATAAATTTAACAAAAATAATTCAATTATATATATAGGGAATTAGTTTTTACTGTTACATATTTACTTCTTTTATTTTTTTTTAATATTTGAGTCAAAAAGCTGTTGTAATGGTCTACAAGATAGATAATAAAATAGAGAGGAAACTACTAACTTCTCTCTTCTTAAGTCTATTGCAATTATTCCAATTTTTTCATTTTAAAACCAACAAATAGTATTAGAGGGCTTTTTTTACTGATATATGCAAAAAAAAAAAAACAAAAGAAATATATGTATAACCCTAAAAACTAATTTCGGATATATATAAATGATTTATTTTTAAAAAATAAATTTTTTTATAAAAAAATTTGGAACGCGGAATCAGTGATTTCGCGTTCCAAATTTTAATTTTTTTTTTAAATTTTTTTTAAATTATCTGACCCTTTGAGGGTCAGTATTACTGACCCGTTGAGGGTTAGTGAATTTGACCCTCAACAGGTCAAAAATTCTGACCCCCATTTTGGGGGTAAAAAAAAAAATTCTTTTTATATAGCTTCCTCTATTTCTTCTGCGATTGTTTTGTTTACATTCTTCTTCCTCACCTCTTCGTAGCTCATTCCTTTTCTTCTTCAGATCTCTTGAGTGTTTTTGTTTCTTCAGTAAATTTGCTCCTCTTCTTCATCTACATTCTGAGGTTTGTATTTTATTTTCAAAAAATTTTTATTTTTCCTATACTTAACAAATATTCATATTTTTTTCTCCCGAAAAATTTAATCATCTTTTTTTTGAAATTTTTAACAGGTTCTTAAGCGTTGCCCTCTTTTTTAATTTGAGATTTTTTTTATATTATCTATCGGTCCAGTTGTGTAGAAGATTTAAAATTTTTTATCAACTTTCAAATCCTTATTGAGGTTTGTAAATTATTTTAAAATATATTTTATTTCTTTTTTTTTTTTATATTTTTGTTTCTTTGTAGAAAATATTGATAAGTTTTTTTTCTATTTGTACAGATTCTCAGGTGCTTCTATTCTACATGAAAACTTTTGTTTGCTTGAAATATCTTCGGTATCTTTTCTCCTTGATCATTTTAATATATTGTGTTTAATTATTATTTACACAAAGGCACTGAGTAAAGATTGACAATGAGTAGAAGGAAGGAAATCATATGTATTCATGCAAATGAAAGGATTTTTTACACCAACAAAGGAACAACATTTGTTTGTGGTAAGCCGAAATGATTAAGAGTTGACTCTGACATTAATCTCGAGCAGTTGAAGGCTGTGGTTGGAGAAAAATTACGACTTCAATCAAAACAGTATGTATCTGAGTTGGTGTACCGATACCCACGATCACTTAATCCAACTTGGTACTTACCGTGCACATTAGAGGATGATTCAGATATCCAAACCATGTGAGAAGCGAACTGACACTTTCCATCTCAATTGGGGGCACTTGAATTATATGCACACATCTCAACTAATGATGTGGGTCAAACTGTTGAAGAGACTTATATGATTGAACCGTTGACAAATCCAAGTACAAGTGAGCTTAATAGACTGGATGAATCGGTTTCATTGTTTAGCTCTTATCTTGGAAATGTTCATCCATTTGAGACCCAACTTTCTAATACTCAACCAATACCATTCATAAATGATACATCTCAACCAAGTTCATCGAGAGGTGAGATGTGTCATAACAATCCTTTCAGTTCTCTAGATGCAACCGAAGATATAATGGATGAATTTAAGGCGGAGGATGAATATGATGCTCCGCCAGATGCCAATGAATATGAAGAGGATGATATTGCTGCGACTGATACTGAAGGGAATCCTGTAACTCCATTGAATCTGGATTCTGAGCAGGCATTTGCTTTTTTGTCTTACATCAGCAATGATAATGTGAGTGAATTTGAGATACCTGACATGGAGGGGGTCATCGATCTAAATGATGACCAAGAGATGTATGTTGGCATGAGATTTTCTGATAAGTAGTCACTGAGTCGTGCTGCAAAACTTTATTCAGTCCGCAAACACCATACATTCAAGGTGCATCAATCATCAATGAAGTACGTGGAGCATCATTGTCCAGAGTATGGTGTTAGATGTAATTGGCAGATAAGGGCATGTCAATCTGAGGGAGAAAATGATTGGCGGATAACAAAACATGCGGGGCCACACACTTGTATCTCTTCCATGCTATCACAAGATCATCCGAAACTAAACTCTGATATAATAGCATCAAATATTGTATCGATGGTCACAAAAAATCCTTCTGTTTCGGTTCGTGATGTCATTGAACGGATTCATAACACCTTTGGATATACGGTGTCTTACAAAAAGGCATGGTGGGACAAGCAACAAGCTATTGCAATCGCTTTTGGGAATTGAGAGCAATCGTATACAGTTCTCCCGAGATGGTTATCTGTTGTCCAACACTTCAATCCAAGCTCATACTTTGAATTTGTGACTAAGGAATGCCCGCAGACAGTATCAAATACAGAGACAACAATTATGTTTCATAGGGTATTTTGGACATTTAAACCTTGTATTGATGCCTTTGATCACTTGAAACCGATTATCCAAATAGATGACACATTTCTGTATGGGAAATATATGGGGACGTTGCTAATTGCTAGCTCACAAGATGGTGTTAGAAAAGTTGTCTCCTTTGCATTTGCCATTGTTGAAGGTGAAACGTTTGAGGCATGGGGGTGGTTTCTTAGTAACCTTAGGCGACGAGTGGTACCGAACAAGATAGGACTGTGTTTGATATCTGATTATCATCCTGGAATATTAGCAGCAATCGCAAACCCAGAAAATGGGTCGCAACCACCCCATGCACATCATATGTTTTATATGCGTCATATTGCGAGTAATTTGAATACGACGTTCAAGATTAAATGGTTAAAGAAAAAGTTTGTGAACATTAGCTATCTGAATGAGCGTCATTTGGTTGATGAACAATTGGCTTAGATTTGACAGTTGCATTCAGAAGCGGCGAATTGGATAGAGGATATACCGAAAAGTAAGTGGTCACGTGCATATGATATAGATGGGCATCGTTGGGGGCACATGACAACAAATTTAGCCGAGTATATCAATAGTGTCTTCAAAGGTGTTAGATTCCTACCCATTATTAGCTTGGTCAAGGCAACAATGTATCAATTGAATAAATATTGGGTTGAGCGGGCGTAAACCACATTTGCTAAAATGCAAGCAGGCAGCTTATTTTCTGAGGATATCCACAAGAAGATTTCAGTCAGAATTGCAAGAGCATTTGTTTTATCGGTCTGTGCATTTGATAGAAGGGCTTTAAAATTCGAGGTCAAAGAACCTTACGATCCCTCCAATAAACAATATGAGCGAACTTGCAAGGTTAGCCTGACAAACAGAATATATGACTGTGGCAAGTTTCAACTCCAAAAGTATCCCTGTCAATATGTCTTTGTTGTATGTGCCCAGGTTTGTCTTGATCCTCTACAATTTGTGCACGCTATTTTTCGGCTGAAGACAATTCTAAATGCTTACAAGACAGAATTTTGTCCAATGAGAGGAGACGTTTATTGGCCTTACACAAGTGGGCCTCGATTGGTCCCTGATCCTTCTATGATTCGAGATAAAGGTCGGCCAAAATCTTCGCGAATACGTAATGAGATGGATTGGCAAGAAAACTCCAGGGACAATCAGATATGTGGTTTATGTAGACAGGTCGGACACAATCGTGCTACCTGCCCAGCTCGTCAACCACGAGGATAGTTATAGTTATTGAAACGAATTAAATATTTATTGTCAATGATCATTTGTAGATGAATTATTAATGATTAGTTTGGAAGTGCCTGTTTCATTATATTTTTCTTACATATGAATTGTTGTTCATTATTTTGACGTACTAAAGTTATATTATTAGTTTATAATTTGTTATTCACCAGTTTGACATATTAGTGTTACTATTAATAGATATTTGAGTTTTTAGTTTCTATTATAGACCCTCACTAGAGTACTGTTCATCTTGGACCAGAGGATGAAACTTTACTATATTTACAGTCTCGCCACGTGTCCCAAGCTGTGTGGCAAGGACGAGTGAGTAACAAATTTACTTTATTGTTCATTGTTGAGTTAATTAAATTTATAACAGTTTCTCTAATATAATTACGCAGGATGATAGAATTCTACGCATAAGACGAATAGCGCAACAAGATAATATATTCGATCCCCCTCCGGCCATTGTCCCATATCTTGTATAGGCTGGTTTTTACGATGTTTCATGACTCAGTCATTTTGACTTCAATGCCGCCCTTGTGTCAGCCTTGATTGAACGGTGGCGCCCAGAGACACATACATTTCACCTCACCAGAGGCGAGTGCACAATCACACTGCAAGACGTCGCTATCCAATTGGGTTTACCTTGCACGAAAAATGCAGTATGTGGCGGGACAGACTTTAATTAGTCCATTGTTTGTAATGGGTTACTTGGTGTGATACCGCCTTCTAAGACTTTGGATGGATAGAGATTGAGTGTTCCCTGGTTGACTCAGACATTCAACCACTTGCGGGATGACATAGATGATGATACTATTCGCCAGTTTGCATGAGCATATATCCTGCGTTTGATTGGGAGGTACTTAATGCCAGATAGGACTGGACATAAAGTTATGTTAATGTATCTTCTGCTACTTGCTGATTTTGTAGAAGCTGGTGAGTACAGTTGGGGATCAGTAGTGTTGGCCCATCTATATAGAGAAATGTGTAATGCCACCCACTATGATGAGGTTAACATAGGTAGTTGTTTGACTCTACTTCATTTATGGGCATGGGACCGATTTTCTCGTCTTGCTCCACGAAGACCCCCGCAACCCGATCCTCAAATGGCTATTTATCCTACTCGACCCCCACTGGGTTTTAGGTATAGGCAAAATTACTATTAATAGATGTGCTGTTGTTCAATGATTGATAAGCTAATATGCGTTCTCCCTTTCCTCATAGGTGGCGAGATGTTCCATAATATCCTCGGCCGACAGCAGATGCCTTGCGGTAGTGTAGAATATTGTTAGATCAAATGAAGGACGATGAGGTTTGTATTAAGGTACTTACTTATTTTTCATTTTACAATTATATCACAGAGTAACTATCTTCTGTTGTGTAGGTCATTTGGCTTCCATATGACTCACTCTAGGTTGTCCAATTGATTCCGGAGTATTGCTTAGCGATGTCTGATATATGGCGTGCATCTGTGCCTATACTTTGCTTTTGGATAGTTGAGTGGCATCACGTTAATCGCGTTCTCCGTCAATTTGGTAGGGTGCAACATATTCTAGAAAAACCATTTAATATAGGATCACTACATACTCTCCAATTGAGAGGAAAGATTCATAAAGACTGGCGCAAAGAGCATGTAGTTTTCATTATAGCATGGAATTTGTGGCCCTTAGTAGTGGCACAGAATGACCTTACTGATACACCACTAGATCGCACATCAGACTATATGCATTGGTATTGACGACATACGTGAAGATGGATCTATCCTGCTAGTGGTTCTCAAGGTTTTGTGGTATGACTTTTACATAATTCTTATCTTTATAATACGTATCCTTAAATAAATATATATACGTATAATTTTTAATAATTAATTTTTTCTTTAACAGACTGATGTGTTGGAGGACTTATACAGACTTACTATCACTGACCTCCCGATACTTAGTTATGGGGATTTTAGGCAAAAAGCAAGCAGTGATATTCGAAACATGTTGCATGCTTTAGGAGAACATCGAGATATGTTTGTTTCTCAACCAGCTCCGCCAGCACCTGATCTATCCAGACCTCCAGAGCCAGAGGCGAGACCAGGAAAAAGAGGCCATGGGTTTCTTTCATCTAGGGAACCAATGTCTGGTGGAGACTTTAAGGGATTGCACACGAACATACCATCATCATCTTACATGACAGCCCCTGTGTCTGGTGGGGACGTTAGTCCTTCTGTTTTACCACAAACTGTCGGTGGAGATGTTGGTTCTTCTTCCTTTTCACCATCTGTAGACGTTGACATTCCAGGCCCATCTTCTTGTGCACTTTACTATATCCCTTCATTGCCTGCCTCCACTTATATTGAGTCATCTTTCTCTACACCGCTACCACAGTCAATGCAATCTGCTGGTGTTCCATTTACATCATTATTTACGAATACAGCTACATTTAGTGCAGAATATTGCAATACTTCGTTCTCACAATGGGCCTCCTACCAACCTCAACAAGACTTTCTCACTCCAAATCAACCAATTCCGCCTGTTCAATCTCCTCAATGGAATTTCAATTCCCAACAAATTTGCCATCAAGTGGAGAATGAATCGTCTGAAGAAGAAAATGAAGAAAGACTTGTCAATGATACCGAGGAGGACAAAGAAGAAAAAGAGGAAGAACAGCCACAACAACGCCACCCACAATGAATGAGGAGAAGGCCTCGGTGTGGGACAGGTAGTCATTACGACTGATAACTATTATCGTTATTTTTCAAGTTTAATATTCATTTGTATTATTTAATGATAGATTTAAATATATTTTAAGAAAATTTTATTCTCTTCTTCAAATAGAGTTAAATATATTTGATTAATATTTCTCATAACATAAATATTTTAAAATCACAATTTCAAATTTTAAACAAAATTAATTCCTATTCTTCAAAATATAAATGTCTTATATTTATCAAATTAAACAAATTATATATACAAATTAGGTCATTATATTTCTCAATATATAAATTAATATTTTTTCCCAATTAAAAAAAATCCCTTCAAATAAAATTTTAGAAATACTTTTACTAATTTACTTAAATTCTTGTTTACTTTTTTTAACGATTATTTAAATTTTACCTTTTACAAATTTCAATGAAATTAATTAAATTTTTAAAAAATATAATCTGAATTTTTTTAAACTTATTATTAATATTTTAATTTCTCAAAATTTAAACAAAATTAATTCCTATTCTTCAAAACATAAATTTTTTATACTTATAAAATTAAACAAATTATATATATAAATTAGGTCATTATATTTTTTAATACATAAATTAATATTTTTTCCCAATTAAAAAATATCCATTCAAATGTAATTTTAGAAATACTTTTACTAACTTATTTATTAATTTTTTCCCTTACAATTTAAATAAAATTAATTAATATTTCTCAAAACAATATACACAAATTAAGACGTTATGTTTTTCAAATTATAGATAAGAGAATTTTTTTTGTAAGCAAAAAAATTTTATGAACATTTCAACTGTAAATGAATTGTATTATGATTTTTCAAATACTTTTCCTTTACTATATGTTTAAGAATTCTTATCTGAATTGTTAAAAAATTATTATTTATATTTTACTTGTTCAAAATCTAAATAAAATTAATTACTATTCTTCAACACATAAATTTCTTATAATTATAAAATTAAACAAATTATATATACAAATTAAGTTATTATATTTTTCAATATATAGATTAATATTTTTTCTTCAATTAAAAAAATCTCATATAAATGTAATTTTAGAAATACTTTTATTAATTTATTTAAATTTCACCTTTTACAAATTTCAATAAAATTAATTAAATTTTCTCAAAATATAAGTTTTTATCACTTAGACAATTAATAAAATTATAAAGAGATTTAAAGATATTATATTTTTAATATAAAAAATTAATATAAATTTGAATAATACATAAATTAAAAATATTTATTATAATAAATTTATATATTTTAAACTTTTTATTTTTTATTATTTTTATAAATTTTAAGTAAATTAATTAAAATATTAATTTTTAAAATATATTTTTTTAAAAAAAATTGACCCACGGGTCAAATCGACCTGTGGGTCAGTCAAACTGACCCGTTGGGTCAATGGAATCACTGACCCTTGGGTCAGTGATTCGATGGGGGTCAGTAGACCCCCAATTAAAAAATTTTTTTTTTTTTAATTTTCTAGGGACGCAGAGCTTGTCCCTCTGCGTCCCTCTAAAATTAAAAAAAAAATTAATTTTTGAAACGCGGAATCAGCAATTTTGCGTTTCAATTTAAAAAAAAAATTTAATTTTTAAAAATAAATCGGTTATATATATTCGAAAATAGTTTTTAAAGTTATACATATATGTCTTTTGTTTTTTTTTTTATATATATATAAGTCAAAATGCCAGTATTAGAGCCATAGCTAGTCTTATAGACCTCTATGAGTTTATCAGAGAGAGAGAGAGAGAGAGAGAAACCCATATCCTATTTTAAACCATACTTCAAATGGCAAATTACCAAATTTGGTCATTGAATATTCATGAAAAAAGGATCACAAAAAAGGTCTTTGTAACACTTTTAGAAAGGTTTGAATCTAAGATTTTCTCTCTAGAAGAATAGAAGGACCTCTCACAAATTTCACTTGCTAAATTAATGAGTACTCTATATGTACAAGGCATGGCCTTTTAACAAGAAGAACAAAGACAAAAGTAAAGACAATAGAGATAAGAAAAAATGCTCAACTTGTAGGCAGTAGAAGAAGACTACACCCTTGGAGAAATACTGTTAGTGAAGACCTAATACCATGTGTGGAAATTGCAAACAATTACACCATGTTATAAAGGTGTGCAACCTAAAGAACAAAGACTCACAAACTTAATAAGCATAAGTAGTTGAGCCAAAGTTTGAAAAGTAATATCTCTTTGTGGCCTCATGTTTTCACAGTATGAACATCAACAATACTTGGCTCATTGACAGTGGATATACAAACCACATGTAATTTGATGCACATCAATATTCAAAAATCTTGACAAAAGCTTCAAATCCAAAGTGAAATTTGGAAATGGAGACCTTGTGGATGTGAAGGACAAAGGTATAGTGGAGATAAAAACTATAGCAAGTATCAAACTTATTGCAAATGTGTTATATGTACTTGAACTTAGTCAAAACTTGCTCAGTGTTAGGCAAATGATGGAGAAGGGATATTTTCTTGAATTTAAAAATAACAATTGTACTAATTTTAAGCTTATGAAATTGAATTACTATGTGTAAAGATGAAAGGTAAAAGATTTTCTATGGAATGGAATGAAGCTAAATATGCAAGTGAAGACAAACCATATGAGGCCTTGAATGTTAAATTCAATAAATTAGCAACTTGGAAGAAGGTCAATTTATCTAATGACAAATCAAACTAACCACAAACTGTAAATGATGATGAAACTTTTGTTGTCTTAGAACTTAATAACTTTTGTCAAGCAAAAAATTACCAGCTTGGAGAAAAGCAACAAAAGGAGAGATTGAGATGATCAGCAAGAATGAAACTTTGCAACTTGTTATGAGACTTCTAGTGCAAAAAGTGTCAATTTCAAAAAATCTAGTTTTTCATGACACGACAAAATAGATTAGAATCAAGTTTTATTTTATTCAATAAGTTTAACAATCTAATGAAATTATCCTAGTTCATTGAACATCTAAAGATCAACTTGCATGTTTGCTTATAAAGGCATGACCTAAGGAAATGTTTGAAACTCTCAAATAGAAAATTGGTGTTTTCTACAAAAAGACCAAGGAAAAGTGTTGAAATTTGTCATTTTAGTTCCAAATTTTTAGTATTAGTTGTTATCATTTAAATTTTGAATAAATTATTAGCATTATTTGCTATATTTATTTGTTATCTTTATTTGTTATTTTAAATTTTAAGTCAGTTGTAACAATCCACACAATGGACAATAAAATAGAAGGAAGTTGTTAATTTCTCGATGTAAATATTTGAGTATAATCTGAATAAAAATTAAAATCTTTACTCATATTATTTTCTCTCTTCTTAACTCTATTACAATTATCTTAAATTTTCCATTTTAAAATCAACACAATCCAATCTAAACAACATTGTGCAGAGATATAATTTCTCTCTGTCACAAACATCAGTGGCTAGAGGATGGAATTTTCTAATAGAAAATCATAAGGGTGTCTCCCTTGAGTAGAGAGAGCTCACTTTAGAAGCTGTTTAATTAATTCATTTCTTGCCTTTTCTCTATACGTAAAGGCAATAAAGATATACAGACAAGTATCAAACTAAACAAGGAATAACTCTCTTTGCCAAATAAGGTACAATACTAAAAACAAAGACAAGAATAAAATATCTAAAATATATTCAATTAGTAGCTAGCAAATTATTGGCACTGTTGGCTCCAATCATTAGTTGGTCTCAATCCCAAGGCACAATCCCTCCGCTACATTAAGGTTAGCCATCCATTTATGCCTTTTTCTAGTTCTTGCTAATATGCCTTTAACATCATTGTCTCCTCTTGCTAATAAGCCCACATCCCTCTGCTTGTCCAAGCCATTATTTGTAACAATCCTAACTTTTTCAGGCACAACCTTGAAGACAAGGTTGATATTATTAAAGTGCTATATTAGTTGATTCAATGGCTCCCATGTGACTTTCCTTTTGGGTTCCTTTCTCCATTCTTTCCACAACTACCAAGATAGTAATTTTTCCTTTGGAATTTGGAAGCCTAATGATGAAACCCATTATTACATCTTTCCAAATTGATGTTGGTAAATGCCAAAGCTGGAGGAGTTTTATTAGTTTAATAGCTAAATATTTAGTTTATTGGCAAGTGTTGCATTTAACTACATAATCATTTACTTCTTTTCTTCTCCCTAGCTAGTAAAAATTTTTAGTAAGTCTTATATGTTTCAGTCACACCTGCTTACCCTCCTAAAAGTATGGAATGAAACTCAACAAGGAGCATGTTTTTTAGTGAATAGTTGATATCAACGTAAATTTTTCCATTATAAGTGAGATATTCTCCAATTGTGGCAAACTTAGAAGCTATTAAGCCTTATTGTAAATATTTATGAATGGCTATTAATTTTGCATCATTATTCTTATCTAACTTGATAATCTTAAATATTTGGCACTAAAGAGTAAACAAGCTATTGCAAGAAGCACTTAAGGCATTTTCATCCTTAAATTGTCTTGAAAGGGCATTTATTACCAAATTGTTTTTCCCTAGTTTGTAAACAATCTTATAATTGAAGCCCAATAGTTCGAATAAACAATGATATTGAGCATTTGTATTACTTGATTCATGAAATCTTTCAAGTTTTTGTGGTATGTGAATATAAAAATATTCCTACCTAAAAGGTAATGCCTCCACTTGCCTATAGCTTATGTTATAACATAAAACTCTTTAATATATAGATGGATGAGTTGACCATTCTCTTACTCATCTTGTTATTGAAATAGGCAATAGGGGGTTCTTCTTATAAAAGAACTACTCTAATACCAAAACCTAAGGCATCAATCTCTACATAGAAAACTTGGAGAAATTAAGCAAGTTGGGGACAAGAACTTATGACATGACTTGTTTTAGGGATAAAAAAGCTTGCTCTACTTGAGGATTTCAACTAAAGGCATTCTTCTTCAATAAATTAGTAAAGAGGGTTGTAATTTTTACATAATGATGAATGGCTTTTCTATGATATCATACGAGCCTAAGGAAACCCCTAAGTTTTTTAAGTGTGTTAGGTCATGGCCATTGTTGCATAGCCTCTATTTTGTTTAGATCGGGTCTAACCTCATATATTGCCACCATGTTAACAAAAAGAGCATTTAGATAGTTTCGTAAATAGAGCATTTTGGGATAGACATTGCAACACCTTCTCTAGATGTGGCTTATAGGCATCCATATATGAGAAATACACTAATATGCCATAAAAAAAGACAACTATGAATTTTCAAAGGAATAAGCTGAAAATTTCTTTCATAACTATTTGAAAGGTTGCAAGGGCATTTGTCAAGTCAAAAAACATGACTAAAAACTTGTAATGACCAAGAAGAATGGCAAAAGTTGTCTTGTGAATATCATAGGCAACCATTTTAATATGATGATAGCTAAATCTTAAATCAAGCTTAGAAGAGATCATACTTCCTTATAATTTATGATGGATTTCATTAATAGTGGGTATGGGAAAATTGTCCCTAATGGTTATTGCATTAAAGGCTTTTTAATCAAAATAAAAGTGCCAAGAGCCATCAGTCTTTTTTTTACTAATAACACTATTGAAGAGAAGTCATTGGGGTTTTTTTTTTTATAATATTATGATTAAGCATTTCTTGAACCATGCTTTCCATTTTTTATTTTTGTAAATATAGGTATCTATAAGGTTTGACATTAACAAGATATGATCTTAGAATTAAATGTATTTAATGGTTACCTACTCTAATTAATGGGAGAGAATTAGGCTCCTAAAAACAATAAAATAGGATGACAACAATTATCAAAAATCTTGGTGTAGTGTATTGGTTAAGGTCTATAATGTCTGGTCTACAGGGGTTTAGGTAATAACAACAAGCTATAGAATTTGTAGCTATTAAAGTTTAAAATTGTGCTAGTAAGGGACGTTTGAACCCTAATGGTAGTTAGCCTTAAAAGGTAAAAAAAGTATTATTTTGGGTGAAAGACATGGTGATGAGGTTGTCACACCCGAAAATGTGACCGCGTGACGCTTTTAGAAAGAAATTTTAAAAAGAAGAAATTTCGATTCAATCTCTAAAGAAAATGAAAACTGAAATAAAAATTAAGATAAGTAGTAGTAGAGTCGCCACCAAAATTCTAATTTTTGAAAAGGCAAAATTTTGGGAAAGCTTTTTTTATTTAAAAAATAAGAAAAATAATCTACGAACTAAAGAATAAGTTCGAGAGTCAATTGTGAGTAGGGAAGGTGTTGGACACCCCACTGCATTTATTACTAAGAACGGTTACCCAAAGTCCATCATGCACAATCAATATGGCCTTTAATCTATTTTAATTCTCCTAACAACTCATATGCAAAATAAGAAATAGAAAAAAAAATAAAATTAAAATAAAAAGGGAGAAAGAAATTAAACAAACAAAATTAGAAAAGCAAAATAAGAGAAATTAAGAAAACAAAAATTGAAAAGAAAATTTTATTTACAAGGACGGATTTGACCTAGGATGAGAGCCTAGGACCTACGTACCCTTCGGAGGGATCAAAGTCCACGTAGTTTTACTTGAAAATTTTGTTGGTTGATGTTTCGTTTTTGTTTTTGTTTTTTTTGTTTTTTTTTTCTTGTTTTGTTTTGTTTTTATTTGTATTTTTGTTTTTTGTTTTTTTTTTTATTTTTATTTTTTGTTTTTGTTTTTGTTTTTGTTTTTGTTCTTGTTTTTTTTGTTTTATTGAGAAAAAGATGAAAATAACTTTAATCTCCGCAAATAAAATAATTATGAAATTAGTGGATAAGTTTTAATACGCAAAAACTAAGTTAATTTCACATCTTTACTCTCTCTTCTTTTTTCAATTTTATTTTTACCTTTTTGGTTTTTTTGTTTTGTTTTGTCTTGTTTTTGTCTTTTTTCCTTTTTTTTTCATTTTTGTCATTTTTTTTTTGCATGTTCTTTATTTTTAAATTTTCCCTTATATTTAATTTTATTGTTTGGGTATTTTTTTTTACGAAAAGACGAAGAAAATAAATTATTTTTTTACTTTAACAAATAAAATAAGTTTTGAAATTGATTATTGTGTTTTAATTTGTTAAAGAAAAATTTAATTTAGTTTTCTTGCATTTTCAATTTTTTTCTTGCTTGTCATCATTTTTTCATTCATTTTCATTTTCATTTTTCGTTTTTTTTTGTTTTTTTATTACCCTTTTTTTAAAATTTTTTTTGTTATTATTTATTCTTGTTTTTTCTTTCTTTTTATTATCATTTCTTTTGTTTTTATTGTTATTATTTTTTTTGTCTTCTATTTTTACTTTTGTTATTATTATTTTTGTCTTTTTCTCTTTGTTTCCCTTTTTTACCAATTTTTATTTTGTGTTCTGCTTTTATTTTCCTTTTTTCTTTTTATTTCTGTTTACCTTTGTTTTGTGTGTATTTTTATTATTATTATTATATATTTGTTATTCTATTTATGACTCTTTTTTTTATATCTTGTTTGTATTCTAATTTTTATTTGATTATTACATTTTTTCTATTTTTTTGTTATGGTTTTTTTTTGTGTGGGCCCAACTTTGATTTTTTTTTTTTTACAACAATTTTTTTCTTTTGTGAAATTATTTGTTTTTGTTTTTGTTTTTTGACTCTCTCACACTTAAAGTTTAAATATTGCCCAGCGTATTTATATATATAAAAAAATTATTTTACTTTCAAAAGAGCTCTTCTGGTTGAAATCACCCTTTTTTTTTATATCACTTTTTCCTCCTTTTTTTTTTTTTTGTTAAGGGACGAAAATCATTAGGCTTCTCAAGTTCTTGGTAAAGGACTGCTTTTCATATGGTTTTAGAAACTTTTCCTTCTTGAAAACTTTTTCTTTAATATACTTTCTTGAGGACAAGATTGACTTGATATGGGCCATTGGAACCCAAAACTTGTTAAACATAAATATGAACCTAATGGATATCAGGGAGGCTTATTACCCACATGATTCCCAGACATGATCCTCCGAAAATAACGCGGGAGAACAAATAAAAAGAAAGAAAAAAAAAAAAGAAAGCAAAATGAAGCCTAGAGGATAAAAGCGTGACTATTAGATTCATGCATTTTTTGACACTGTAACACTGCAAAAAGGGGTCGGTAGCATACCCAGGGGATCATCTCTCCACCTGAGCGTTCCATTCGAAATTTCCTCAAATATTCATTCTAATAACTTACACCCCCTATGATCTATTCGAAATTAAATATTCATTCTAATAGCTAACACTGCCCATGATCTAATCGCTCAGACAGGGATTAAGCGGCCTTGATAAGTAAAGACACTCATGCAAGCATTGATTCTGAACCTACATTTGTTCATCACAATAACATAGTAGGGAAAACTACAGTAATGCATCATGACTCTATCAGACTACCATATCCAGCGACCATGATCAAATACCAGAAATCAACTCAGCCTTCTAACAGGCATTTTATCGAGCACCTATTGTATGTGTCTAAGGATGAATACAGAGCACCATATTTCGGATTCCACACATGACCATTTGGAATGATAGAACCATCCAGTATTCCATACCAGCACAAACCATCAGCAATTGCAAGAAAATTCTATTGACAAGTAAAGACAACAATCCAGATTCATGGCTTACCTTTGGAGTTGCAGGAGACAAACGAGCTCTTTTCTCTCCAAATTCTTCTGTCCCAAAATCCTCCCCCCTGTGATTCGCGTCCTCAACTTTTGCTTTTGCCTCCCTCCTCTTTTCCAATTCTCCTTGACTCGAACTGAAGGAAGGAATCCTCTGATGCCTTCGTTTTTTTTTTTCCTTTCCCAAATCTCGAAAGCTCTCCTGCTCTGTCTCTCGATTTTTCTCTGGTCTCTCTTGCTCTCTCTGTTCCTCTTTGCCTTTTCTCGAATCGCTCCATCTGCTTCTGATTTTTCTTCCTTTAAACAATCCTCAGCGCCCACTTTTTAATCTCGAAACTCCTCCTGCCTCCCTTTTTCGAATCCCTGTTGTCTCCATTTTTTTGGTCTCCCTCTGTCTTCTCTCGATTCGACACCTTCGTCCTCTCCCCTCTCAAATCCCGAAATTCCCTTCCCTTGTTCTCCTTTCGATTCTATCTCTCACCATCCTTTCTGGTCTCCATCTCTTCCCTTTCCGTCTCTCCTTTTCTTGGGCTCCACTAGTGAGAGGGATGTGAGGGGAAGGTCAATTTCTCGGATGCCCCGTGACTCCCTGCTCCTTCTTTGTCAGCTTCTACTACTGCGACGCTTGATATCCTGCTGCCTTCCATTCTTGCCTTCTGCTCTGTGCCCCGTCGCGTTCTCCGCTGGTAGCAGAGGCCAAGAATGTGAAAGAAAGGGGAAAAGAGATGGGTCAACTCTGACGCAGCCCCCCTATGTTGCATTTATTTATTTTTTTATTTTCTATTTTACAAAATGGTTCCTGCTCTTTTTCCTTATGGTCTTGGGTTAATAGGCCAGATTAGGCTGTGGGCTCTTTTCTTGTGGCCTTGGGTTGATGGACCAGACTTTGTTAAAAATGGGCTGTGGGCTTCTTTTAAATTTGAACTTGCTCTCTCTCAAAGTTGTTTTTGTTGTTATTATTATTATTATTATTTTACCTGATGGGCTTAGGGTACTGAATTTTTTTGGTTGGCCCAATTTCTTTTTCAAAAAAAAAATTATTATATTTTTTTTAGCAAAAAAAAATTTAATCAACTTTTTTTAGGTTAATTTTTGTTTCCTATGGCTTTAGGTTCCTTTTTTCTTTTTTGTTATTGCTGGGCAAAATACGGTATTCACAGAGGTTTTGAAAATTGGTGGTAAAAGGTCCCAAGGTGACAAGCCAATGAACCCCAAGGATCATATCAACCCCTTTCAAAAAAGTGAAAGTCTATAATAAATATGTGGCCCTGAAGAGTTAAAAGGACTTAGGTACATTTGTATTGGCATTCAAGGTAGGCATCATTACCCACAAACACTCTAAAAGGAGTAATTAGTACTTGTGTCAATTGAAGAGTAACTCATAGGGAGGGCTTCATGAAATTGTATGTGGATCCCATGTTTATTAGCACATGAACAAAAGTTTGACCATAGTGACCTTGTAGTCTAGTGATGCTAGTATAGAACTCCCCATGCAATATTCAATGCTTACCTTAAGAGTGGCAGTAACAATATTTATGGGATGTTCAAGTATAAATGGTGTAGTAAATAGTTTAGACAATTTATCTTAGCCTATTAATAGATAAAAAGAACTTTGGCACTTATAATTTGGAGTGTATTTACTGCCACAGTAATAGCAAAGGTCCTTTTCCTTCTTTCATTTAAGTTTAGTAGCTGAAAGCTTTTTGAAGTTGGGTTAGCTTATTGAGGTAAATGTTTAAGAAAGTGAAGGGGCTAATTGGGATTTCAGTGTAGTGAAGTGTGGCTAGAATGATGAAAATGAACTTGTTATGGTGTTTAACGGCTAGGAATTTGAGGAAAATGAGAGTTTGGAAGTGGTAGAGCTTCAAGTTTGAGGGTGGCTAAAAGCTTTCTACAATAGTGTATATTTCTTTTCATGAAATTTAGCTCTAGACATAGCATAAAAATATGTTTATGGTTGGGCCAATAACAATTCACAACATAAATGATCCTTTAAGCCTGATGTAAAGAAGCTTACCAGCCAATCTTCATATAGGTCATAGATTTTAGGTGAGATGTCTTCAAATCTATTGATATTCATTAACAAATCCTTTTTATTTTAGCTCTTTAAGTGTAGCTCAAAGATCATCATAAAAGGAGGACCCAAAATATAGTAACAAGGCATTAAGAAAAGCTTCCTATGTTAGCATTGAGCCTCCTTTGGTTATCCATTTGTACTAAGCATATGTAGGCCCACTTATATGATAGGGGGTTATTTAATATGATGTTCAGATGGGGTGTTATAAGCATAAAAAAATTCTTGAATCTTAAAAGTTCAATTCTTTGCTTGAGTGCCATCAAGATAAGGTATTTTCCTTATACCTTTAGCAAAGGTGAAGTTAGAGTTTAGCGATAAGGCGCCCTAAATCTCTAGTTGTGGTGCTTTAGGATTTAGAGGATTAAAGAAGGTAAAGTAGGTGAAGCCCGTTGATTAGGTGATGTCTAAGCATCTCATAGGTTTACTATATTAAGGAATCAAGATTTGTCATAGGATTTCCAAAACCCTACAGGTTTCATTTAATGTGTAATATTATTTTTTTGGCCATGGAAAACTAAAACACCAAATTTTACAAACCTTAGTGCTTGGAGGATAGAATTTTAGAATAGAAAATGATAAGGGTTTCTTTTTCAAATGAGGAGAGCTCACTCCAAAAGCTACTTAATTCATTTATTGCCTTGTCATTATACTTAGAGGCAATAAAAGGTCTACAAACACGTAGTAAATAAGTATCAAACAAAGAGTAGCCCTTTCTTTTGCCAAACAAGGTATAATATTAAAAACAAGGACAAAAATAAAATATCTAACATATCTTTATCATTAGCTAGTCCTTCTTCCAAAGGTATAATCATTTTGGTACAATAAAATTAGCTATCCATTGAGGCCTTTTTTTAATTCTTGTTGTCTCTTTTTATGGATTAGCCCATATCCCTTTGCTTGTCTAGCCTAGCATTTGTAACACTATCATTTGGTGAGAAATTGATGGTGTTAATTTGAAATGAGATAAACACAAAATGTATGAAACTCACACATATTATAAGATTTATCATTCAAGTGGTACTCACGACTCATGTGGATCCCATATACTTTGTGTACAAGTCTCTAATTTGAAAAGGCACTACTCAAATTACAAACAATACCAGTAGGTTGCTCAAGAAATTCTAGCTATGGTGCTTTAGGATTTAGAGGATTAAAGAAGGTAAAGTAGGTGAAGCCCGTTGATTAGGTGATGTCTAAGCATCTCATAGGTTTACTACATTAAGGAATCGAGATTTGTCATAGGATTTCCAAATCCCTGCAGGTTTCATTTATGTGTAATATTTTTTTTTTTTTTTTTTTTTTTGCCATGGAAAGCTAAAACACCAAATGTTACAAACCTCAGTGCTTGGAGGATAGAATTTTAGAATAGAAAATGATAAGGGTTTCTTTTTCAAATGAAGAGAGCTCAGTCTAAAAGCTACTTAATTCATTTCTTGCCTTGTCATTATACTTAGAGGCAATAAAAGGTCTACAAACATGTAGTAAATAAGTAACAAACAAAGAGTAGCCCTCTCTTTTGCAAAACAAGGTATAATACTAAAAACAAGGAAAAAAATAAAATATCTAACATATCTTTATCATTAGCTAGTCCTTCTTCCAAAGGTATGATCATTTTGGTATAATGAAATTAGCCATCCATTAAGGCCTTTTTCTAATTCTTCTTGTCTCTTTTTGTGGATTAGCCCATATCCCTTTGCTTGTCCAACCTAGCATTTGTAACACTATCATTTGGTGAGAAATTAATGGTGTTAATTTGAAATGAAATAAACACAAAATGTATGAAACTCACACATATTATAAGATTTATCATTCAAGTGGCACTCACGACTCATATGGATCCCATATACTTTGTGTACAAGTCTCTAATTTGAAGAGTCACTACTCAAATTATAAACAATACCAGTAGGTTACTCAAGAAAATTGATATGCTTGTTGCCTTGGAATATCATGATAGAGAAATTCCTTTCTTACTATATTATCACTAGCAATGGCAAAAGTGGCACCCATATTATGCAATGGGTTACGCATAGTAATTTATGAGGAAAGACAGGCTAAATTGATTGATTTAAAGATAAGAAGCAACACAAAATCACTCAATTAGATGTTTAACTCCTCTAAAATGGGGCATATTGCACTCACATTAATCCTAACCAATGACTGAACCTTTGGAAAACCATTAAAGGATGTAAGAGATTAAGATTGAAAATTGTTGAGTGTATTTTTAATTTAACTACACATTAATTGATTAAAAACTACTCATGCAAATAATATTTATCTATTGAGTTATTTTTGTTAGTGTAAAAAGATTTCATAATAAACCCAAGATAATTTAACGATAACAAAACAAATTAAATTAAAGCATTAAGTATTTAATATATAATAAAAGATACATGTGATGCATTGCTTCTTACACTTGAAATGAAACTTGTAGTCATGAAGGAAAGAAATCTTGTCATGAAGCAAGTGTATCCAACAAAAGTCAAATGCCTTAAAAGAAATACGATGTGCAATGCTGGTCTCATCCTTCAAGAAAGAGAAACAAATAAAATACTCTCCTATTACTTAACTTTATCAAACAACAAAATGGATGCATTAAATGAGATGAAAGGCTTTGGTAAAGCTCTAGCCTCTCTCCTAAGGGTCTATTATTGTCATTTGAAAAATTAAAGCTTGAAAAAAGAAAGAAGTTGAATCTTGGTTCATAAAGAAAGACTAGAAGTATGCTCCATCCTATGAAACTCTCTCTCTTTGGGGTTCTTAAGCTATAAATGCATTGAAGATCAGAGGCAAATAGTAGAAAGAATAATAGAGCATAAAGCATTTACTACATTGCTTTTTCATAAAGTTTCTTAGTTTTAATCTCTAGTTTGATATTTCTGTGAAAGCATTTATTGGGCTTTTCTTGTAATCCCTTCATATATAAAGGTCCACCAAATCTTCATTCTTTTGATAAACTCTCCTAGGTAAGTGGAGAGTAAGTTTAAGGTAAGCCTTTAGAAAACCCTTGTGTAAGGATAATTTAAGATGAGCTAAAAACTTTATGTTGTTCATAAACACTTGGAAAACTATCTTACTATATTGTTGTTGTGAGTTATTTGCTAAAGAAAATTTCTTAAAGTTCAAATAGACAAGACATAGTTTTGTTTGGGCCAAACTAGGATACTTGTCAATGCCTTTCTTTTTCCTTGTCTTTGTTATTTATTTATTGTTTCAATTTCAGTTAATTGATTTTGTTTTTAATTAACTATATTTGAGAATTTTGTCTGCTTTGCAAATTTCAAAATTAGTTAGCCCTTTGCATCATCCTTACATTGTTTAATTCCTAATCATTTGAAAATTTATCTTATCTTTCTTTAAGACACAAAATTTAGTTTTTTTGGGCATAAAACAACTATTCATCCCCTTTAAGTATGTCTTCAATTTTTTTATCAGAAATTGCAAAATCATAATTCTTCAAAAAAAAAAACTAAATGTGAAAGACAAAAACCTGGCAAAACAAAAAAGAAAGAAAAATTTCCTTTCAGCCAATTAATTGTCTCAATTAATGTTGCTTTTCACTATCATACTAAAACTAGTAATGCCAAAGAAAAGATGATATTAATTATTTAATATTACGCAACAAAGAAGTTTAAGTTTTACTTTTTAAAATTGTACATGAAAATTTGTCACCTTTGAATTTAGAATATGTAAAAATTAATAAAAATTAGACTCTTTATAACTCGGGTTCTCTAAGGGAATCATCCACTGGTAACAAATTGTATAAGAGTATGGAGTTTATGTTCCCATTCAATCGAAGTTTTTGGTTCTTATTTTTTATTTGAAAATCCTATACCTGATATATTAAGTTATTAGACATGATTGCTTTGCTGCAATGACGATGGTGACCTTTTTAATTCTAAATATACAATTTAAGGATCAATAAAGCTTTTATTCACATTTTCTAATATATGACAGAACAAAGATTCGAACCTAAAATGTTTTACTATCTACAATTCTCCCCGTTTGATCATTGCAATTGATTTTTTTCTTCGCCTATATGAAAAAAAAAAACCTGTTTTTGATAAATTACAAAAAAGAGACTTGAAACTAAATCTATGAGTGATGATTTTATATTCTTAAAAATACTATATTTTTAATTATGACATAATTAATTATTAAATATATAATAACATTTTATTTAATAAATAATTAATAATTCCAAAAAATAATTTAATTTTTATATAATTAATGAATATGATAATAATAATAATAATAAATCTATTTAAATAAATAAAATATTATTCTATATTTAATAATTATTATATAATAATTATTAAATATAACGTTAACACTCGTATGCTATCTACTTATAATTCTCAGCATTAGGCCTATGGTTCTTAGAATAGGAACTATGGGTCTTAGAACAGGACCAGAGGAGTTGGCTATCAAAATCGGTAAATGCGCCTGCCACACCATTGCTCTAACATTGCTGACTTATCCTGTCTGCGCAAACACGGTGAGATAAATAGACATCCGGTCTTGCAGCTGTTGAAACTAAATTGAATTGGTAAAATTATTAATTTATAATTTATTAATTTAATTATATTTAAATTGTAATTAAATTTATTTTTTATTTTATATATTAAAAACTTAAGATAAAACAAGAAAATATTATTAAATTTTAAAATATATTATGACTAATTACACATAAAAATAAATTATATATAATATAATTTTTAATTTATTTAAAATATATTTACATAATTTAATAAAAATTATATGAATTTTATTTTTATTTCTCATCTATTATATTAAAATTTTTACTTATAAACAAAACAATAATAATAATTCAATAAAAAAGATATTATTTATCATACTAGTGGTTAAATTTTGAATTAGTTATTAGTCATTTTACTATTTTAAAATAGATCCATAATAAAATATTTATATTACATATTACATATTAAAATTAAAGATGTATTTCGACTCAATGGACGTGGTGTTGAGAGGACTAGTGTTTGATCCGCAATAATGTCAATTTTGCTAAATAATACTGATTTTGAATTTATTCTTAAACCATTCACTTCTAATAGCTAATTGAAGTAGACCAAACCAAATTAAAGACTGATTCTTAGTCAAACTAATTAGTCAAAATATGATTTCTTAGTCAAACTAATTAGTCTGGTCCAATTTTTACAATGATAGTCTTGGGTGAATCTCACGCTTCAATCAACTACTTTATATATATTATGGCTAAATTAAATTTATATAAAAAAAACTCTATATATATAAACTAATAGTATTATTTATAATTATATTTTTTAATTTAATTTTTATAATAAATCATATTTTATATATTTAAAATAAATTAATTTAACCAGTTCAACTATAATTTGACTCTTAAACCATAAATTAATGCTTTTATTCATTTAATGATCCATCTAACTTTAAAAATATTGATTAGTTTCCAAAATTAATTTTTTATTCACGGGCCATGTGTATAGGCATTTTAAACCAAAGTCTCCCTCACAAACTACTAGGGGCAATCAAGATGAAATTATGTTGAGATACCAATCGCGATTCTCTGCATCTTGATAGTCTAAGTCTATTATTTTTTGTTGGTAATTAAAAAACTATTTTGATTTTACGTTCTGCTTCTAATAAAATAAAAAATAATAAATTTAGACCATTTGTACCTAATCTAGACAATTTGATTTAACAAATCTTTCTGAAAAAAACTATAGGGGTTGACTGATTTAAATTGGGCCTATTTGATTTCAATTCTGCAGAATTAATTTTTGATAAGATTAGATTTAACAGTGATTATTTATATTTTTAGTATGAGATTTTTAATTAAAACATGACAAATAAATAATTCTTTAATAACATCATACTAAGAGTATGATTTAATTAGAAATTATATAATTATCTATAAAAATTATATATTTGTTATATTTTAATTAAAAAATTTACTATCAAAAATATTATGAAAGATTAAATTTAGTTTCAGTTACTTATATCTTTATTATTATATTTTTTAATTAAAATATAATAAATATATGGTTTTCTATAATAATACTATAATAAGTATATAATTTAATTGAAGAATCATATAATTATCTATAAAAATTATATGTTTATGATATTTTAATTAAAAATTTTGATAATAAAAATATAAAAAATGTATACAAATTTTTTTATAAAAAATTATATATTTTTAATAATGTGTTTAGCAAAATAGTATAGAGTCACGGTCGCAAGAGAGCTGAGGACTTTGCTACGAATTCCAACGCCCAAGTCAATACGGGGTGAAGAAGGATAGTTAAAGAGGACAGTTTGAAAAGAATCAGAGACATAAGGAGTTTAATCTGGGAGAAATATGCTTATTCGAGCCAAGCTTCTGAAATGACACTCTAGTCGTCAATCCATAGGTACAATCCAAATTTTGATTTGTCAATTTCATAAAAGTTTAAATTTTAATATAATTTTTTATATCTTTATTATCAAATTTTTAATTAAAATATAATAAATATATAATTTTTTAATTAAAATATAATAAATAAATAGTTTGATTAAAAAATTATATATTTGTTTTAAAAAATTATATATATTATGTTACTATTAAAAAATCATATATATATATATATTAATTAAAAAATTTGATAATAAAATTATAAAGAAGTATATATAAACTTTCTCCTTTTGATCGAGGAGCAAAGCTTATGAAAAAAGGTGTCATATTTAATTTGTATCATGTGAGACGGCTCTACCCAATAAGTACAATCCAAATTTTGATTTGCCAGTTTCAAAAGAGAAAAGCACGACAATCTTGAACTTATTTAACAGTTGGAAAGAAAAGAAAAAAAGAGAGAAAAAATTTTGCATAATATTTATTATGTTTATATAATTAATACTTAATGGTATTTATTTTATTTTATAAATTTTTTAAAATAAGGACAATAAAATTATTTTGTTTTGTTTTTATTTCTACTTCTAATCTTCTGTATCCCAAACCAGCCTTAATATATTCCCCGTGGAACCCAAACCACAACATAATATAACGGTCCCGTGTGCTGAATGTAACAACCAGAAAAAAAAGGAAAGAAAGAAGAAAGCTGAAAATTTTTAAAATCCTGAAATTTTTCTAAGTCTGCTAGCTACAACCTAGGTATAGCGAATGTACCTGTTCGCCATAACCTAGCTATAGCGAATGTACCTGTTCGCTATAGCGAGAATGCTTCTAGCTATAGCGAGTGCGGGCAGTCCATACAAAAACCAGGGAGTTACTCGCCGTAGCGCACGCTATAGCGAAAACGGGGGTCTGGAACTGATACGTGCTCGCCGTAGCGAAGGTTAAAACTCGCTATAGCGAGGGATAGTCCAGAAAAATGTAAAAAGTGAGAATTTGACTTCTTTAAACGTCCCCATTCACTCTTTCTCTCTTATTTGCCCTAGACTTCGACCCAAGGAGAGAAAAGAGGCGTAAAGAGTGAGAGAGACCAAAAGAAGGAGGAAGAACAAAGGAAAGGTAAGCAAATTTCTCTCTTTTCTCCTTAGAATCTGGTTTTCCTCTCTTTGCCCTCTCTTTCTATGGTTTTGCTTGTGAAATTAGTGGGGTTTTAGGCATGGGTCAGAAGAGGAAAAGTGGAAAACACTCTTGAACTTCTTATTTTCCTTGAATATGTTGATTATCCTACCATGAGAGCTTGGGAAAGAAGGAGAGTTGATGACATTCTAGAAAGAGAGAGAATCCCTAGGTTCTTAGATGTTATGAGGGTTTGATCTGAAGAACCTTTAAGAGTTGTTAAGTTATAAGAGAGTAATTGCATACTTTTGTGTGTCTAGGCTCAAGAGAAGCACTTCCATCAAGGTGTGAGTGTGAACCTAAGAAGGGAGAAGAGAAATTGAAAGGGAAGGCTTGTGTTGGCTCATAAGATAGCTTTCTTTCCACTCTTTCTTGTTGCATTATTGGATGTAAAAGTCATTGTATGTTTATGTATATACTTATTGTGTGGAATATGCCATATGCTATTGCTTTGATGCATTGATGCCAATGTGCTTGTGTGTTGGATTGTGAGAGTTGCTCGGGTGTGGTAGTGCCGAAAGTCCCTTGAGATGGGTGAGGTAAAGCCGAAAGTCCCTTGAGATGGGTGAGACAAGGCCGAAAGTCTTATAACCGAGTGAGACTAAGTCAAAAGTCCCTAAACTCGGATGAAGCAATCCAAAAGTCCCTAAATTCGGGTGAGGTTAGACCAAAAGTCCCTAGAGCTTACTTATGGCATTGTTGTGATTTCCATGGCATGTACAACATATATTATGTGATTGAGAATAATTGGATGTCAAATTACATGCTTTGACTTGTTATATGCCTTGATTATTTACTTGGATGAGTGCATGAGCTACTGAGATTCCTTGAATCTCACCCCTTTCCCCTCCCAACTTAACATGCTAGGTGGAGCTCAAGGAGAAACAAGTGCACACCAAGGAGCCTAAGAGAATGTTAGATGAATGGTAGCTTTATTTTGGTTATTTTGTTGTAAAGTGGTGCAAAATGTATATGTACCCACTATTTTTGAGATGTAAATGTTGTAACAAGTATAAATGCATGGATATATGATATACAAACTATGTAGAGAGCCAAATTAATGGAAATGAGGGTTTTGCCCCTTTTGTTGAATAAATGTGATAGTGTATTTTTTGCCGTAACATAGTGAGTTTAGAATGTATGTTGATTTGGACTACATGGACATGTTATATAGACTACTTTCATGCTTTTGAACTTGTCTATGAGTTGCTAGAACATGTGAGAGGCTATTTGGACCCATTTTGGCTATTTTGGGTGCAAAAACTGGTAATTTTGTGAGCTCCGTCAAAGTATGATTGGATGAGCTCTTCTTACCATGAAATTTTACATGCCTCTAGAGTTTGTAGAAAGCTTCCCAAGAAGCTAAAGTGGGTAATATTCGGAGGTCTAGAGAATATTTGACGAATTTTTGAAATTGGGAAAATTTGGTAGTTTGTTAATGTACTGTTCCTATAGGTCAGAAATGAAATCTATGTCATACATAGACCAAACGGTGGCCAACTATCATGAAATTTTATACACATAAACTAGAAAACTACAGTGATCTATACCAATTGGAATCACCTAAATCGGAGGTCTGTAGAGAGATATTGAACCTTTTGAAGTTCTATATCAGCATCAGGGAGCTCACCCGACCTCCGTTACTGTTCCATCAGTTTTCAAGCTGTAAGGACTACTGAACTAATCTGGACTTATTTTTATCTTCTAGTAGACATCTGTAGTTTTTCAAATTGGTATAGTGTGCCCAGATTGGATTTTTTTGGATTTAGTTACGAATTTTCGAAGTTCATGACAGCAAGCTGCGCCAGAAACAGAGATAGCCGGACCTTTGTCTAATTTTTGATGTCAAACATGGTCCGAACGCTGAGATTATGGTTGGAAATTATTTTTAGTATAAAGATAACACTTAGAGCTTTCTAGAGAGCTATGGTTTGCTAGATTCCCATTTTTCTATAATTAGTTATGATTTTCCAAAGTTAGAGCCAAAATATAACTTTTGGGCACAAGTGAGAAATGCATTTTTCTGGTTTTTGGCTCCATACCCGTGGCTTATGTCTTGTTTTATGCTATGTATGAGTTGTATAGATGGAGTGTGAGTAGAGAATGTGAATGATGGGTTCACAGGACCCACGGGACAGAAGATGAGTATATAAAACCCCGTTTCATAGCATGAAAATGCCACGGATGGGTATTGGTTCTTTGGAAATCATATAGAACCGAGCCCAGTGAGAGGCTAGATAGAGTTAGTATAATAAGGTGGTACACTAAATAAAGATTTTCACATTAATTTCAGAGCGCGGAGAAGGCAAGGATGAGCAACAAACAGAGATGAGTCTTCTTCTTGAGATTTTTCTTTGAAAATCATGTGAGAGGAACTAAAAATTGCACAGTGCGCGTGGGGAATTTGCAGGAGCATCCAATGCTTCTATTTTGCAAGAGCATTTAGAATGTTTAAATTTAATTTAGATGTTTTATATTTTATTTTTTTAAATATCAAAAATTATTTTTTCAAAAGTTTATAGTTATAAAATTATTTTTATTTTATAATTAAAACAAAAATAAAATCTGAACAGTCTAAATTTAAATTTAGATGATTCATATACTCTTGCAAAACAGGAGCACGTACGTGCGTGGATATGAAAAAGCCATAACGTGGTAATGTGGAATTGTTGGTGTCGTTTAGGTAGTAGATCCCGTTTCATTCTAACGATTTTTCTTAAGAGACAAACCTTTGGATTTTCTGTTCGTTAATTGATTTTGCCTTTTTGTGCCTTTGCTAGTCAAATTTTGGAATTTATGAAATAATTATATGACCTACGCATCAATAATCAATTGTACCAGTAATTTTTAAAAACATCCAACACTCATACTAAAGTCAAACAAATAAGATAGCAATTACAAATTATAAAAAATACATAAGAGCCAGTGGTCTTGTGCGACAATGACATCAGCCCCTGCCTTACAGCAAACATTTGAAATAAAAAAAATTATTCATTTAATCCTTATAATTTATATTAATTTTTAATTTGATCTCTAAATTTTTCTTTTCAAATAACTCCCTATAATTTTAAATCGATACAAGATTAGTTTCAATATTTTAAAAACATTCATCCCCTACTCTCTGTAAGTGCCAGCTGTCCTAACACCATCAGAAGACATCCGAGGTGGCTACCATGTGATCTCCAGTAGATGACATGGCGTGACAAATAGCGAAAATTGCTTAAACACGTTGTCCATATCCAGCCCCGCAGCAACAACATATAACAAAGCATCAACAAGCATATGCACAGCACAGAACGCAGGGGCACAACACGGACACATATTTGAGATGCAAAACAAGACCTTGATCACTTTGGCAGATAATATGGTTTAGGACAAAAATCAAAGCAAAAAGTAAGCGCAATGGGTCCCAGGTCAGCGTAACGTATCCCAATTTAAACAAAAGATGGACTTAACAAGTATATAAATAAATTTCACAGGGAGATCAAGAAGTAATAATCACGCTTAGTATAAGGCATGCTAGCATTCAAACCACGTAGACGACCCCGCAAGAAAGTAACTGTCCACATGACCCATACTCTCGCTTATATATTCATTCTCTCACTACCAAAACATTTCCATCTTCTTGCCCTTCTTCTCCTTGCAAAATTTAGTTGCGTCCAGCAAGCTGCAAGAACCATTTTGAATAGTGGATGCGCAAAGCTTCATGTGTAACAAGTTTATGTAACTGTAAAGCTCTATATAAGCACAACGAGTTTATGAGAGATGCGTAACTGATCTTTTGTTCATTTGAAGCGGTTATTGCTTATTAATCAGATCCATTTGGATATGGCATCGACATTGGTGGCGGATGATCTGGCTCTATCAACCAGCAGCTACCGGATGTGTTTAACAGGAGTGATTGGCATACACAAGAGGATGACAAGGAGGAGCTCAAGATAACGGGAGTGTCCATGTTGTGCCCTTGCGTTCTCTGCTGTGCGTATGCTGTTAATGCCTTCGTTGTATGTTGTTGCTGCGTGGCTGGTCATGGACAACGTGTTTAAGCAATTTTCCCCATGTGTCACGCCATGTCATCTGTTGGAGATCACGTGGCAGCTACCTCAAGAGCAATTCTTACATGCACCGGGAGCGCCACGTCATTTATACACTCAATGGTTAAGATTTACTTTGCACGTGGACCCCACCTGTACTACACATGGACCCCACCTGTACAAATTAAATCTTAGCCATTGATTGTTCTTGGAGTATGGTGCACTAAGTGCATCTAAGAAAAATTCCTACCTCAAATGATTTCTTGATGGCGTTAGAACAGCTGGCATCTACAGGGAGTAGGGGATAAATATTTTTTGAAGTATAAAGATTAAACTTGTAACAATTTAAAATTATGGAGAGTTGTTTTAAAAAAAATATAAAGATTAAATCAAAAACTAATATAAATTATAGGAATTAAATGATTAATTTTTCTTTTGAAATATATGAAAGGCAGCACATTCCTTTACTCTCTAGGACAATTTGCCTCTTAAAAGCCTTCTTCTATCAAGGTATATATTTAAAGGCCTAGTTAAAACTTATTATTACATTAGTTGTTTACCAATCTTCCTGCTGTGAAGAGAGAAAGCTTCTGTAAAAAAGAAAATAACTTTCGTTATATATACACACACACACACCTTCGAAAGGAAGCGATAGTACTTAAGAGAGGAATTTTTTTTTTTTTAAAATGCATAAGTAGGCTTGCTGGCCAAGACGACTTCGGCCCACATGTAGAGGCCGGTGGCAAACAAGAGGCACGAATTGGGCTCTCTATCACACTAGAAGAATATTAAACTAAAGATTTATATGAGCCCACCCATCATGTTAGGCCCTTCAGATCAGTGTCAAAGAAAAAGACAACATATAAATTGGATATACCCATACAATCCCCAATATTACCATTTTTTTTATTTGGATTGAACAATATTACCCAATCAATTATCAAGAAATAGACAAACATGGACTTGGCTTGTCTAAAGTGAATGTAATTATGATTAATGAGAGAATTAAAAAATATATTAGATTTAAATACAATTTTTTATATCTTTACTATAAGATGTTTTAATTAAAATATAATAAATATATAATTTAATTAAAATATTGCACACTTATTATGTTATTATTAAAAAAATTTATATTTATCATATTTTGATTAGAAAATCTAATAGTAAATATATCAGAAATTGTATGTAATTTTTTTTCCTTAAAAATGAATTCTTATGCGTTCATAACTAATTAGCTTGTACTGTATTAATTGTTAATTAATTTTTTTTTTTGAAAATCAAGGTCAAAGATGTTTTCAATTGTCTGAATTTTTTATTAATCATTAATTTTTAATCAACATTCTCCTTGTATTTTTTTAGAATCATTACAAGACAAAGGAATAGCTTAAAATGGGCCCAACCATCTATAGATTGTAGTATTAGAAATTTAAACATTTTGTACAAGATTAAGGTGTTAGAAAAGGGAGAGAGCTGTCCATGGTTGTCTCATTGACCTTTCCCTAAACCCAATATACTTTTCTTCGTTGAGTTGGATTTGGATCACTAATTCATCCCAGAAAAGCATCCCCAGCCCCAACAGAGTCAACAACATAAAAATTAAAAAAAGCGAGAACTTGAAAAGGGACAGCAGAAATGGGTGGTTACACTAGTACCTTTCTCTCTGTTGCTGACCTAAACATAAGTAGCTGGATATGGGCTTGAATTTGCAAGTGGCAATTAAACTATACATAACCAGAGAGAGACCATGTTGGGTCATGTGTAGGAGGACTACTTGAATATTCACACCCACGTGCTTGCCCTTGGTTTTGTTTGAATCTTTAGGTCAACCACTCGTGGCAGTGGCAGTGTGGCAGCATGTAGCCGTTGGATGATCATGGACTCATCGGACGGTTGCTGATCGTCACCTTTTACTGGCCACAGATTAAAGAAAGCCAAGAGCTTTACGTCTTTATACAGTCAACCGATATGGTTGCAATATCAACGTTGAAAGCATGATTATTCTTTATATCAGCATCATAAATGTCAAAACCCCCCAACCTTGGTTCATTCAATTGCGGCCTCTTAACTCAATTCCACAACCACCTTGACCTCTTTGGAATTAATTGCTACATTGATATTTTGTATTTTTTACAAGTTTAAATGCCATAATATAAAATATCAAGATACAATTAAGATTCCACAATATTTAAAAATATACATATTCGATAAAAAATAATATTGTATAAAGACTAGTAAAAAAGATTACGAGATACATGATATCTTCATGATTTTTGAGTAATTTAAAATATCATCTAAACAGTGACATCTTTTTTTTTTAATACCTTTAATGTATCCAGATTATACCCAAAAAAAATCAATATATTAAATTCATATATGTGTGTGGGCGTGTAAATTTATATGTAATTTTTTATATATTTATTATCAAAATTTTTAATTAAAATATAATAAATGTATAATTTTCTAATAATAATATGAAAATATATAATTTAATTCGTGAATTATACAGTTTTTTGTAAAAATTATATATCTATTATATTATTATTGAATAATCATATATTTATCATATTTTAATTAAAAATTTTAATAGTAAGAATACAACAAATTACATATAAATTTTTTCTCATATGTGTGTGTATATATATATGTTAAATATTTTGTGATATGTGTGTAAAGATAAAATGGCATATACGAAACGATTTTTTATTCGTTTTTTTTCCTAGTATTGGTGGTGCCTAATGCCTGCCACACATTTAGAGAGCATAGAGAATAGAATCAATTCGATCTTCTCCACTCGTCAAATTAAAGAGTATGATTTTTCTAAGGTTTGACATATTTGGGAACTGTGAGATTATCAACATTTTTGGGTCACATTGCAAAATAGTATTTAATTTCTGTATTATTCCCTCTAAATGGATGTGCAAAAGATTCGAAAACCACGGAGATTTTGGGATAAACACCATCATAATGCTTCCCATGGTGTTGTGCATGCATATATGGCAGGCCAAATTTAGGGTTTGACCTAACCAAACAACCTAGTGATAGTGGAGTACTTATGCTTTTTACTTTGTTTTTGTTTTATGGTATTGCTTTTTAATCTTCCAATGGGGAATCCAACCTAAACGTTGAAAAATAGAGTTTCAAGTTGTTAATTTCTGGGGTCAACCATAAACAACAAAAAGAAAAAGGTGTTGGAGGAAGAGAGAAATTTCCTATGAGATCCCTTCATGATTTCCTAAAATTTTTAGTGGAATCCATCATGTGTTATAATGATAAAGTTTATATCTCGAAGTCAACATATAATAATTAACCTCTTAAAATGGGAAAGAGCAATTCCATCTCAATCCGTTTTCATAAACTTCAAAAGCCAATTTTGGGGACAAATTTAAATATTTTAAAATTTGATTTATATTACGCTGCCCTAATTTTCTCTAGGTACATGCAAGCAGGATCTAAAAGTCAAGATCGTCACCAATCTCACCCCCTCATTGGTAAACTAGTAGCTGTTTATAAACTTCCAAGGAATTTTCAAAATTAATACCGTACAACATAGTTAGCGGTCTCATGACAAATTCATGAAATTGACAAAAATTAATTTTGGACTAATAAAAAAACACATGGTTAAATCATTTTATTTCCTATAATTTCATTAAATTTTTAATTTGGTTTTTATAATTTAAAATTTTATAATTGAGTTCTTTATAATTTAAAAATATTTAGTTAATTTCTATCATTAAATTTTTATTAACTTTTCAAAAGAAAAAGCTCAAAAAAATTTTTTATTTTTTTTTTAAATTTATTTAAACAAACTCGACATTTTAGAACCTAAGTCGACAATACCACCATATAGAAATTCAAGAAATTCATTTTTTGCCAATGGCCTAATGCTACAATAACACCACCCCGTATTTGTACTTGTAGGGGGAGAGTTGGGGGGTTGGAACTCCCACCCTCCCCTCTTTAGTACATCATCTTATTTTTTTTTTTTGTAATTCAAAAAATTAAAAGAAATTTATTTTTAAATTTAAAAGGAAAGTCTATTTTTTTTAATAAAAAAAAGCCTATTTTACCAATACTAGCTCAAACCTAAATTTTTTTTTTTCTTTCAATGAAATAACTAACCACTGTTAATCTTATATTGATTATATTCATAATATAATATTTTATTACTTTAAGTTATAATTTTTATTGTATACTGTAATACATAAAAGTGAATTGAAAATAAACTTTTTAATGATGTATTTATTTTTATGTACAATTATTTTATAAAATAGTTAATTTCTAGAGAGTTGGTCTCTTTTGATACTGTTCTGCTGCCATGTACATGGAGAGCTTTATTATTGTTGATGCCTCAATACTTCAGTGGTGTATCTTATTTTTGGTAGTTAGACTTGTTATGGTTACATCTACTGACCATAAACAGTGGATCTTGCTTATTATTTTTAAGCTAATGGTTTATGACTTTAAACAATTTACAGTTGCCTCATTTTATAGGTTGATTAATTATTTATTTGATATTCAACCATATTGAATTCTAATCATCTTAGTTGTTTGGATGTTGATATTATGTTTTCTTTTCAGCATTTTTCATATTTTATTTATTTTTAGCAATACTCTTAACAGTGTAAAAGGGAACTTTTAACACTTAGATTTTATTATGTTTAAATCTCCTTAATTTAAATGCTTGAACATTTATTGGTTATTATTATTTACGTAATATTTTATAGTTATTAAACAATTTACATCTCATATAATATGCCACGTTGATTAATTATTTATATGATATTTCGTTAGGTTGGATTAATTGATCTTGATTAGCTGGATGTTGATATTTTTCAGCATTAATAATATTTTAATTAATTTTAAGATAAGTTTTAAAATTTTCAAAATAAATTATTATAGCATATTTATTTACATTTAAAAATTTTTAATGTAGCTTTATAAATTTAACTTTTTATGTATATATTTATATTTATTACTACTTTAATTTAAGAATTAATTTTTATTGAAAAATTTATTATGGGACGAATCCACCACTAATTTACTATAAATATATGATATGGGAAGGGTCAACTAAAGATACGAGTTTTTTTAAACGCCACAATAATTGTTTTTCCCAAAGAAAAAAAATGGAGAGTGGACTGGGCTACGTCGTGGATGTCTTTAGAAAAGTTAGGAAACGAGTAGAGTACATCAGGTTGAGCACCGTTGACCCTCGTGGCTGGTGGAAACTTCAAATGTGTAATTATTTTTTCACTCGTCTCCTGTGGTTTCCGTGGGCTTTCGTCTCGTGGTACGAGGGGGTGGGGAATGGGACCCACCACCAACTCCTCCTTTAGACCTTTACAGTAACACTTCTTTTGTCGTCGCCTACTTTTCCAAGAACCCAAAAACAATAATAATAATAATAATAATAATAATAATAAAGTCCAACCAATCTTTACCCTTCCCATTGACGAAACTCGTTTGACTTCTCATCCCCTCTGTCTTTTAAAGAATCTCCCTCTTCAACTAAATTCTCCAACTTCTCTTCTTCTTCAATAATCTTTCTCTTCTTGTTGCTGTGTGTTGGATGGCAGTAGATCTGGTAGGCCTTCCAAGGATGGAAGAGCAGATGGCTATACAAGAAGCTGCTTCTGCTGGCTTGAAGAGCATGGAACATCTTATTCATCTTCTTAATTCATCTCAATCCCCTTCTGATAATTCTCACCATCTCCACCACCACCACCACCTTGATTGCGCTCAAATCACCGACTTCACCGTCTCCAAGTTCAAGCAAGTCATCAACTTACTCAATCGAACCGGTCACGCTCGCTTTCGTCGCGCACCTTCCAATCCTAATCCTCCTTCTTCTTCTTCTTCGCCTTCTCCCTCTTCTGTTCTTCCTAATCCATCCCAATCGAACCAACTCGCTCTGAATTCGGTTCAGTCCTCTCACTCTCAGGGACTGACCCTTGATTTCGCGAAGCCCAGTAAGGTCAAGACGGGTCCTCTCAAACCTTCTACCGAGTTATCTGTGTCTCAGTACTCAAAGGACACCTTTAGTATCTCCCCTCCCACCATATCTACCACTAGCTCCTCCTTTATGTCTTCTATTACCGGAGATGGCAGCGTTTCCGACGGGAAAATAGGTCCGTCGCTGCTTCCTCCACCCGCGCCCACCGTCTCCGCCGGTAAACCCCCTCTCTCCTCATCTCACCGGAAAAGGTGCCACGATGCTGCCTTCTCCGAGAAAGTTTCATCCTCCGGTCACTGCCATTGCTCAAAGCGAAGGTATTTTACTTCCCACTGGAATTTTCCAATTTTCGATAACGTTGTCAAAATTGCTATCAAAATCGTTAAAATTGACGAGATCCATTTCTGTTTTCAGGAAATCCCGTCTTAAAAAGACGATCCGAGTGCCAGCGATAAGCTCGAAGATCGCCGATATTCCTTCGGACGAGTATTCTTGGAGAAAGTACGGGCAGAAGCCGATCAAGGGTTCACCCTACCCTCGGTATTATTCCATTCCTTCTTTTAATCTTTCGGCATCGCCGTAAATCCAGTTGAATTCGTCAAAGTCAAACACGAATCTTAACTCGTGCAATTTTTAGAAATTATTGAAAAATTTAAAATAAGTGTTTCTAATTTAGTTGTTTTTCTTTTGGTATTGCAGTGGGTATTACAAGTGCAGCACCGTGAGAGGGTGCCCAGCGAGGAAGCATGTGGAGCGAGCCCAAGACGATCCTAAGATGCTGATCGTGACGTACGAAGGGGAGCACCGTCACGATCAGGAGGCGCGTGCGGCGGAGTCCGGTGGTGCAGGCATCGGCCTTAGCCTTCAGTCCAGTTAAACGACGGCTCCGATCCGAATCTCACCGCCCACCGACAAGACACAGCGGTGTGGATTTAGACGGTAGAATGGAAACGTTTTGCGTTTTGCACTGTATAACTTGTGGACGAGAAGACGGAGTCGTCTAGAAGTTGATAAGGTGTTTTTCTTTGTGTAAATTAGACAAAAAATGAAGGGTCAAAAATGAAATACAAATATTATATTTTAATTTCTTTTTCCTCCTCGAGACCCGAGAATTGATTTATTTGATTGAACTGACGGTGGGGGGGCCAGTGTTGTGTTACTTTTAACATTATTGGCAGATCTAAGTTGGAAGAGTTGAAAGATTAGATTCCTTGGGTTGAAAAAGAGGGCGTGGCGGGGAAGGGGTCTTTGAGCAAAAAGTCAAAAGCGCGGGTAAGATGGTTGAAATTGCGGAAATGGAGAATTAGAATAACTTCTAAGCTAAGAAGAAAGTGAGTGGGCCTCACACCTGCGAATGGAGATCTTTCGTAATCTAGATTTTAATTTTATTTAAATTTAATCATTTATTTTTTATTTTAATTTTTTTATCTTAAATAAAATATAATATAAAATAAAAACAATATTTTAACTACCATCGCAAGACCTTCCATCCATGTCATCGCTTGATAAAAGGGAATCGTGGTGGTATGGGGAAGGGATGATAGCAATAATTGTGGGTAATGGGTAATAATTTTGGGCAATGGGTAATATCCCTTTTGTTTTTCTAGGGGGTGTGCTTCGCTGTGTGCGGTGTATGCTGCGAAAAAGTGCATTTGAATAGTCAAGACTCAGAAGACGTAGAAGAGAGAGTAAATGAAATGAGACCATGAAGTTTCTCCCTTTCATTTTCATTTTAAATTTTATTTTCATTTCTGATTGAATATTAATAAAGCTGCGGAATTGTCACGATGGGTTGTCGGATGTCAATCATAAATAGGAAGGTGCGGATGATTCAGTTGGCGAAAAGGAGAGATTTGAAGGAAGGAAAATTGAATTCTAGTAAGGAATAAGATAAAATAAGCATGTGAGTGATTTGTTTTAAATATAATTTAATGTGAATTAAATTAAATATGCATTGATTTATTCAAATGTTACTTTAGTACTTTTACAAAGTAAAATTTAAAATAAATTATATTAAAAATTTTTAACTTTAATTAAATTATAATTGATATTTTCATCTTAAAAAATACACTTACATCTTTTTTAATTTATTTTTAAAAATATAATTAATTTACTGTTTAATCATTATATTAAAAATAAAATTATAATTTTTGTTGAAGTTTAATATTATGTTAATAAGCTATCTTAATTGTCATGTTAAATAAAATCAATATTAATGTTACATAGGTTAATTTATTTGGCAAAAAATAAATTAAAATGGGATTTTTGTAATGTATAATAAAATATTAAAAGAATCAAATATAATTTTTAAAATAAAAGAAATATTAAATATAATTAAATTTCATAAGAAATTAACGTGATTTTTTAAATTTAAATAAATACTTAGAAGTTTATGTTAAATTTGTTGACAAAAATAAAAATATAATAGTTTTATCTTTAAAAAATTATGTTTTGACGCTCACATTTGTTATCGTCTTCACTCTTTTAAGAATTACGGTCAACGAATGCAAGACATAGGATCATCCCCTAACACCATATATAAAGTAAGACTACAAATTCGACATTTATGGCATATTTGGTAGCATGATAAAAAATTTAAAAATAAAAAAATTTATATAATATTTATTATATTTATATAATTATTATTTAATATTAATTATTATTTATTATTTAATCATTAAAAATAAAAATAATAAAATCATTTTTTTCTTTTTATTTATTTTTGTATTTACCTTTTACCTGCCAAAACAACTACAAAAACTTAGTTTGACAATGAAAAAGGAAAAATAAATGAAAATTTTGATAAAATTTTATTTTTATAATAATTATTTAATATTATCTATCAATTATTTTTAATTACTAAAAATAAGAATATTATGAATATTTTTTATTTATAAAATTTTTATTTTTATTTTTTACTTTCTGCATATTACACAAACCGTAAGATTGGAATATAGGTCAATCTCTGCGCTTATTAGTTATTATATATGGTGAAGAATCATAATCTCGGAAATCATAATTTCAAGAGATCTTTTTGAGAATGATTAGTCATTAAATTCCTGACACTAAAAATTTAAATTCGTACAAAATAAATGATAATTAAAATTTTAATTAACCTTTTTTTTAATCAAGTGAACCAATCTGGCAAATTTCACCTCCTCTGCGTCGTTACTTAACAGCGTAACAGGGCACTTTTGTTTTTTCTTTAATTCATATCAAATAGAGCCCATAGCTAATTTATGTTAATGCTACCTCCTCTCCCCTGCACCGACCAAGAAAAAGGGGTATGGATCCCCTCATATTGGGTTGTTCAGCAAAGTCACGTGCCAACTTGGACTTTTCTTGTCTACTCTCCAATTGATTCAAACCCGCCAATATCTATTGCTTCGGCTACCATAGCTACATGTAAGAATGTCTTTCTCTTTTCCTTTTCCTCTTATTTTTGTTTGTTTGTTTTTCTATTTTTATTTTCTCGGTTTTTTTTTGGTGTGTGGCAAACTTAAATGCAAAATTTAATGTCTATATCCAAAAGAATCTTTTAGATAAATTTAGTATATTTAAAGAATAATAACTTATCAAATGAATATATAAATATATAAAAAGTAAGCACAGCTAAGAACTTGCTTTACATGTTTACATGACAATTATTCATTAATTTAGAAGTCGAAATAGTTTGTTTGATAATATTGTGACTTTTAACAGTTGTTATATTATAAAATCGTAATGAACGTAAAAATGAGTCATATGCTATATTGTAAAAAATTATTTCTCCAAACTTTATTTTTAAACTTCATGATATTATCACTGATTTTTGTATATGTATGTGTCAGAAAATTACATAACTCAAATGGCAATTGCCATTGAGTTTTGCAATCCCCCCTGAAAAAAAAAATAAAAAAGGGGCTACCCCCTGTTACTATTTAAGGGCACAAAACGTGTCCCAAAAAAAAAAAGGAAAAGGGGCAAGGGACTTCTCATTTAAACAATTGCAAACACTTCAAATTTGGTGGTTTTCATTCAAACTTGGCGGCTATACCACCAAATTTGAAGAAAAAAAATTTTGAAGTTTAGAGAAGCTATAACATATGGATAGATTACTTTTTGCACAGCATTTGACCCTTTTTCTTCTTTTTGGGATAGCATATAAGTACTATAGCATTATATCTTTCTCACAAACACTATATTAGTTACAAAAGAAATAAATCAACAAACAGTAAAAACATACATTCCTCAAAGGCAGTGAAAAAGATCACCCACAAAAGCTATCAAAATTCTAACTAGTTCAAAGAAAATCAAAAACACCTTCTCTTTAAGTCCACTTAAGCTCGGAACTTTGTTAGTAGATTTGATGAAAAGTGTCATAAGGGGCAACGTGATTTACCCGCGACTTCCTTAGTTTCACTTACCTTAAGAGGTTGTTACTTAGAAGTGGATCACATGGTCGCCCACCTTCTTATCTAACTCCCTCATTCAAAGGCACCTATCATGACTTCATAATTACAAGTTTGACACTAACTTCATCAATGAATACTAAGGAACTCCCACCCTTCAGGTACACTCTCTCTCTATATCATATTTGCTTTACTTTAAACCACTCCACAACTTGTTATTGAAGTTCATAATAGGACATTAGGCTCTTTTGTGCTCCTGTAGGTTTCATACCACTCATCGTCGTAAAGATCATCTGAGTCAAGAAGGATATCAACACTTGTATACACTTTTACCCTTTTTCCCTTAAAAAACAAACACATAAATGATGAATATATATATATATATGCATTGGTAACAAGTTATTGTGTATATTAAATATAATTATTTAGGAGGACTATGAATGTGAATAGGTGTAATCCTCATTTTGTGCATCTTGAACATCAGATTTGGGAGGACTATGACAAGCTTCTTACACAAGAAGAACTTGTATGGTATCAAAAGTCTAGATGCAATTGGTTAAAATGAGGTAATTGGAATACTAAATTTTTTCATGCATCCACGATGATTAGGAGAAATAATAGTAAAATTGATGTTCTCAAAAATGATATTAGGGAGTGGATTTTCAATCAAAATCTTCTAAGAGACCTTGCTGCAAATTTTTTCCATTATCTTTATACCAATAAATTTTACCCAAAGCCAAGACTTCTTATTACTAATGGTTTTCCCCCTTTATGTCATGCAGATCTCGCTTTTATTCATAGAGAAATTTTTAACCTTGAAATCAAGAATATTGCTTTTAGTATTAGGGCATTTAAAGCCTCGGACCTCATGGGTTACTAGCTTCCTTCTCTCATAGTCAATGGCACTTAGTGGGTGATGTCATATGCAATTTTGTCAAAAAGGGAATTAGAGCCCCACAGGAAATTCAGTGTCAATCATACTTATGTCATTCTTTTTCTGAAAGTTGATAATCTAGAGTGCATCAAGCAATTCCGACCTATATCCTTGTGCAACATCAGCTTCAAGATCTTAACAAAGTTCATTGCAAGTCGTTTGAAGGATTGCTTGAGTAAGCTCATTGCTTTGAATCAATATAGCTTTATAGTGAGCCATCTTTGTAGCGATAACATTATCGTAGCCCAAGAAGTTCTCCACTCCATGTGCCTAGAAAGGGAACAACTCTTCATATGATAGGTTTGCAACCAACTCTTATTAATCTCATTATGCACTATGTTTCTGGCCGTTAGATGTGTGTTCTCTGGAACGGGTCCTCTTGAAGGCTTTTACACCCTATAAGCATATTAGACAAGGAGATCCTCTGTCTCCCTATTTATTTGTCATGTATGGAAACACTTTGCCATTGTATTAATTGGGCCTCTCAATAATTTTTGGAAGCCCATTCGTTTATCTAGAGGAGGCCCTCCAATTTCTCACCTGTCTTTTTTTTTGTGCGAAAATGATCTATTTCTCTTTGCCGAAGCTGAAACAAATCAAATGGAGTGATAACAAAATGTTTGAGCATTTTTTGCAGATCCTCTGGCCAGAAAATCAATCTCGGTAAGACTAAGCTTTTTTGTTCTAGGAATGTCCATATTTCTCATGCCATTGATTTTAGCCATATTATGCGAGTGAGCCTCACTGGTGATTTTGGCAAATACTTCGATATCCCTCTTATTCACAGACGCACATCTAAGAGTTTTTTCAAACATATTTTGGAGAGAGTGAACAAGAAGCTCTCCTCTTGGAAGGGTAAATAACTTTGCCGGTCGTACCACTTTTATTAATTGTGTTATCTTGGCCCTTCCAAGCTATTGCATGCAGACGATATTTGTGATGATATCATGATATTGACAAAAGAAGCTGCAGATTTCTTCGGGATTCTTCAGAGTAAGAGAAGAAAAATTCACTTAATTTCCTGGGACAAGGTGCGTCTTCCTAAGAAAAAAGGGGGTCTTAGAACAAAAAATCTCTGGCCCAAAATGATCCTTTTTTGATGAAATTATGTTGGGGATTGGTCTCACATCCAAATATGTTATGGGTCAAGGTCCTTCATCCCAAATGTAATTGTGGCCCAGATTCCATGCCTGATGTATGCAAAAAGCAAGCTTCCTCCGATGTGTGGCACGAGATAGTCAAAGTTTGGAGTAATTTCAAAAGGAGTCTTAGATGGCAGTTGGGGAATAAGTTCAACTTTTGGACTGATTCTTGGACCCCCATTCATGTGCCCTTACGCGACTTTGCGGGGGAAGAGATTCCCGAGGATGCTTTTCAGACAAAGACCTGCTAGATGCTCACTGATTTGGGGGAGTGGAATCCCAGTCGTTTTGCCCATCTGCTTCCCATCAATATCGTAAGCCTATTCTTTAATTTGGCCCCGCCTTCCACTACTTGGAGGAGAGAGCACCTTCACTTGGAAATGGTCACATGATGGGTGCCTGGGTGGTTCATGATCCGCTCCGCATACGAGATGATCACGAGCTCGGACCTAGGCGTCACTAAATATTGCTGGAAAGAGTTACGGACCTGCCTTGTGCTCGAGAAAATTCATAACTTCCTTTGGCTGCTTTCTCATGACCGTGTTCACTCTAGTAAGCATCATGCCATGTATGACCATGCTGATAATGGGTCTTGTCAGCTCGGGTGTACTCAAATGGAGACTGGTCTTCACATTGTGCGTGACTATAGCTGCGTAGAAATACTTTGTTGGAAGCTTCTGCACCTTTCACATTGGGCTTTATTCTTTTCTTTGCCTTTGTAGGATTGGCTTAGCTGGAATCTCTCTAGTAGTGTATTTTTGTTAGCTGTGGGTAGCTGGCCATGGAAGGTAGTCCTCGGCTATACCTCTTGGATTGCTTGGGTTACCGGATGTAGAGCTTTGTTGCAGGGTAAGCTGTGGTCCAGTGAGGAACTATTTTACCCTTGCCTGCATAGGAGGATCGTGCGCTTCAGGCTCTCAAGGAAAAAGTTTTCTCTAAACATGGGCAATTGATTACTTGGCAAACACCCCCCCCCCCCTCACAAACGGATTGAGTAAAGCTTAATACTGATGGATCAGTCCATGCTGATTATGATTTTAAATTGTGGTTGCGGTTGTGTTGTGGTTATTGTAGTTGTATTCATTGCGGATGCTATAATGTGGGTTTTTGAAGTTGTAGAAATTATTTTAAAAATATATATAATCATTATAACTCTGATATATATAAATATATTATGTCTAATATCAATATTAATTCAATAAATTCTTATTTTGAACAAGTATATCAATGTTACTTGAAAAAATTAAAAAGAAAAATAAGATAATATAAAAGTATGCTTGCATACTAATTATAAAGAGAGAATTATAATTATTATATTGTAAAATGTCATGGAGGATCATAGTTCTCAATTTCACTTTCATTATCACTTTGTCTTACTCCCTGTCTAAAAACATAATAAAAAAAATCATCCACCTATGTTCTCCATTTGCTGATAAAGAAAATTTGGTGCTTGATAATAATAAGGCTCTTGATAATTTATTAAAAGTTGATAATATGGTGGGGTTTGAATTATTGGATAACGATCATGTGACATATGGGGAGGTTGTTAATAAAATGGAAAATAGTAACTTTGACTACTTTGAGACGAGTCACTAATACCAAAATCACTAAAACTTTGTGAAAAACTAGAGGAAGAACTATCTTCTAGTACACCATTTTGCTGCCTTCCACCTCTTATAGATTGATGACCACCTCTTCTATTATTACTAAAGCCTCTATCTTAAAAAGATGTCATATCAACAACAAAACCTAAATCACATATAGTATATAAAATGTCTTAATATGGATCTTGTTCCCTATTTTCATCTATATCATGATCACTTTCTACTGCATCATTACCATCACTACCACTATTGTTGCTTGGTAGACTCAAACCATCATCACTACCTTGACTATGACTTTCATGGGAACTTGAATCATCATTAGCTTTTACTTTTTCATCATCAATATCTACTATTGGGAGCCATTCTGAATTTTAAAGTCCATCTAATAATGGGCCTTCTCTCTTCTCAATCTATGGAGACACGGGATCATCTTCTTCGAATATGTAATCAAGATTAATTGGATTGAAACTATTTTCTATCTCTTCTTAACAACGCCTCTTTTTCTCCCTCATTCTTAACTTCATATTGTAAAAGGTAAAGACAATTTTTTGTAATTTTTTATACTTTAGTCTATTTCTTGTCTTTATATGAATATAGCTAAATGTGTTCCAATTCCTTTTATAATTTGAAACTGAAATTGTTTGGCTTAAAATTTTTATCACAATGCTTTAAAGTTCAGGAGCATACGAACCATATATCATCCACCATTAAGCTATTTAAACAAATAATACGCAAATTTAGTCAACTTTGAATTATAAACAAAATTAATCATTTTGATTGAGTTACATATTCTACCATATATATTTGTAAATAAAAAATGAATTATATCTTATTGGGATCCATTTGAGACCATGCTTTCTGAGCTTGTGGCGTTTCGAAGTTCTCTCTCTTTTCCCAGAAAAGTTTTAATTATGTAATATCATATTAAATTTAATGTAAATATATAATAATATATTCTAAATATTCATTATATAAAAAATAACTAACCTAATTTAGTGCTCTAATTGCAACATCATATTTTTTTTCTAATTTAGTGATTACACTTTAAGTTCCATCAAATGTTTCTTTATAAATTGAATGACTATGCTTAACTCCAAATTAAAACTAAGGATTAAAAAAATAACCTAAAAAAAAAAAGAAATAGTCTTAATTAGTAAATACACAAACATTCCTCTTTTTGTGACAACATAATATATATATATATATAGACTTATCTGCAGAATGTAAATTGGTATGTAAAAAATTCACATTTTATCTATCATGTCGTTATAAGTTGAGTGATAATGACAATTTTATTATATAGATAGCTTTGCTCTATCAATAACTTCATAAATAAAACCCATGATTAATTTTTAATCACCATCAACCAGTCTTAACACTTTGACAATTGGTTTAAATACTTTTAGTATTTCATTAGCTTTGATCTAAAAGTCATTATCCAAAAAAAATTTTCTTACATCATGTGCTGGTTCGGATTTTTCCTTGACAAATTTAGATTTTTTAAACTTTTCAGAGTTGAACATGTTCTTTAAAGCTTGCTTTTACTTCACAAGAGATTGTAGTTGCAAGAATTATTTAACAAAGCAGTAATGGCTGGATGAATAATTTCTCTACCTCCAGTATATTCTTTCATCAAATTTATAGTCCAAATGTAGTTATATATAAAGAATGTTATCATATTTGCAGCTTCTAACACCTTTTGTACATTGCTTTTTTTTTTTTTTTTCAAATTTCTTCTAAGCATAGATCTAGACAATAAGCTGCACGAAGTGACCAATAGAGATATGGTCTTTGTTCTATCAATTTTTTTTTTCAGCTGCCTTTAAAGCTCCCTCATTATCTGTAACCACTTGGACTATATATTCTTCTCTAACTTTTTCTACCACTTGATCAAGTAACTGAAGGTAGTAATTAGTATTTCTGCAAGCAACAGAAGAAGCATCAATTGATTTTAGAAAAATAGTTCCTTTACTGCAATAGACAAAAAAATTCATAATGTGCATGTGACTAATACTATTAGTCCAACTATCACACATTATTGTAACACCTCTTTCTTTCCATACACCTTTCAACCTATTTTCCCTCATGGATTGGTATTTAGCTTCCAAATACATATATGAAATGTCATAAGGAGTGGGGAATTTAACCCTTGTTGTACCTATTTCAACAGGTACAGTAATTAAATTATGCAACCAAAGAAAATTAGATAAATTCATTAGAAGACACTCATATATAATAAGCTTTGATACTGCTTCTCCTAATTTCTTCTTCAATGTTTTTATCAAACCACTAGAAATTTTTGGTTGTTTCATACTTTTGCTCCTCACAAGATCAACATTTGTAGATCTTAAACTAAAGGCAATATCTTCTAATCCTCTTGCCCTTGCATGAGAGTTTCCACTTTCTTCATACACATTTTGCCCTCCCCTAGTTTGTTGTCTAAATTGTTATCTATCTTCCTATTCATGATGTGATTTGATACTTTCTTGTGTTGCACGCCTCATTTGCATTTCCTTATTAACAAATGCTTATATTTCATCATCTTCATTGCCTCTCAACCTTGCTTCAAATTCGTCTTTTCTTTTGTTTTTTTGAATCATTTTTTTTATCTTTATTATCTAAAAGAAGTTTCATCATACCCTCCCAAATAGTAATTGTAACTGTAGGACAACTAGCTACTTGTCCTTTAAAATGAGCAATATGTTGCTTCAATCGAGTAATTGCACCCTTTATTACTTTTCCACAGAGTTTGCAAATAATGTTGTTTCGATTTCCAGCTATAGGTGTTCCAAAATGCCAACTAATATCATCACTAAGAGCACCTTCTAATCTTTCTGTTAGAAATTCCTCTCTTGATGGTATTGTTTATATTTTATAGTACCTGTTGATTAAATGAAGTTGGTCATATAACATAATATAACAAAACTAAAAGCACAATTAAATAATTAGAAAATTAATCAATTAAACAAATTTAGAATAAACATTCAAAGTTCACTAATAATCATCCCAATTCTGCCACCAACAACAATAACTCTTTTTCAATGCTCGTATAATGATAGTTATTGATTGGTAAATGATATTTAGGTTTGTAAAAAATGTAAATGTGTTACTTTCAATGGTTGGCATTTTTATTTTCTTTTTTGATACATTGAACATTTAAAATTTAATGAGTTTATAAGCCAAATGACAAAGCCTAAAAAATTGGATATAATAAAAAGATGCATGACTTAGTAATCTAAGAAAAAAGATGCAATACTCATGTTTCTTATAAAAATATTATATATTTATGACATGATCCTTTCTCCATCCTTGCTATTATAGTTTCCAATTAATTTGTTGACAAGAAAATTTGATCATAAGAATAAATACTAAAATTTTCCTTAAAAAAAATGTAGTGCATCCTCCTTTTCCTCTAAGAAAAATCAAACAAAAGAATAAAATTAATAAGAGTAGCCAAAAAAACTAGTTGCAAAAGAAAATGGTTTAACAAACAAGTAATAATACAACTACTAAATATGTTAAATTTAAATTAATTTTACAAATCATGAATATATATATATATATATATATCTCTCATTTTATAAATTCTCATTTCATGTTTAATTCTCTTTTATTACTATCACTACAGTCAATCTATCATTATTTATAATTTTAATAATGTTGTAGTTGGATAAAATTAAAACTTTTATCAAGTTAAGGCTTTTAAGCTGCTATAATTGTTATGAGTTGTTTTCATACAGATTTACAAAATTTTTAACTATAAAACAAATGTTGGAAAAATTAATTAATATCAATATTTTTATAAACTTAAGATCTAAGGGATTCACATGAAGAAGAAGTAGCTATACATCTTATATAAACATCCGATTAAAAAAAAATTATATATGAATGGGTATTATATGAAAATTTTAGTAAACTAAATTCTAATATAAGAGTTATGCTTTACTGATACCAAATTCTAAAAATGAGAGTTACTGATGCAAAAAATTATAATTTCATATATAGAGTAATTATTTATATATGAATGGTCTACTTATACAAATGAATATAATTGATACAAAATAGTCAAAACACCATAAATTTCTCTTATATTTCATGTAATATTTTTTAATTAATTTTATTATATTTGAAAGATTGGTTATCAATTAAAAATTTCATCTATGATTAAATCCATATTTAATACATAATAGCTACGTGTTTTAAATTTATTTTATTTTATATATGGTGAAGATATTATATTATTTATAGTAAAAACAATGGAATGATTAAGAAATGGTTAATTAAGCCAAAATATAATTAATAATTTCCATGAATATATTAGTTTACTAGCTATAATATTTTTAAAATATAATTTATAATTACATAATATGGAGTAAACATATGCTATATATTGCTTAGAGTCCATATATTTTTGTAATAAATAAAAGAATTGATTGCATTTTTCTCATATATGCCATACATTGAGTTTAATAAATAGAAGAATTGATCATAATTTTTTTTTTATAAATTTGAAAAGATACTACAATTGCCAAAAAAAGACAGATAAGTACTACTCATTTATTTATTTTTTATATTGTTCATAAATTAGTGTCAATCTCTTATCGTCTAACTCGTAAGGAACTCTTTTTTTTTTTGGAACTTTTGGACAACCATAAATAACAAACAATTTTAGATATCCATGTGCCAAAATCAGATGGATTGCTCTAATATTTTAATTTTCTTATTTTCTTAATAGAAAATGGTAGTAATTCTTAGACATTGTTAATAAATTCATGAAAAATAATTTAATATTTTTTTAATTGTAGAATCTTTTCAAACTTATAAAAAATATCCCAATATTATCTTTTAAAATAATCTTATCTTAATTAATTAAAAAATTTTAATATATATGGATACATATGAATCCCCATAATTAATCATGCGTGGCTTCTGATTCAATATATATTACATTACACTAATATACTAATAAGATCAGACATGCGACTCCTCCTATTCCAATTAATTATGCATGGCTCCTGATTCAATATATATTACATTACACTAATATACTAACAAGATCAGACCTACGACTCCTCCTATTCCAACTAATCATGCGTGGCTCCTGAGTCAATATATATTACATTACACTAATATACTAACAAGATCAAACATACAGCTCCTCCTATTCCAATGTACATTATATTATATTAATAAGATCGAAATATATAATATATATTGCATTGAGATTATCAGACTGGTACGTGGCTTCTTCTCTTCTATTAGTAGATATATATTATATTATATTAAAATAACATTTGTGTGTATTGTGTAACTCCACGCTTCCACCTACTCTGATTCATTTTGTGCTTTAAAAAATGAAAGAAAGTCAAAGCAAAAAAAAGCAGCAGAGCAGATCAAGAAGAAGAAGATGGCTGCATACCTCTAGACGTTTCTTTCTTCAGATTCGAGCATGCGTTGGCTAACTGGCTCTACTTTAAGACTTCAAATTCAATTTTCAAATCACTGTGCTTCAACCTTCAGCTTCAGGTATGGTTTCAGATTTTAGAACTTTAAATTTATCAGATCAAAACTTTTTCTACTGGTTGCTATTGTTGCTCGCTGGCTTTTTTTCTTTTGTTATTTGGGAAAGCAGATCTCGGGCAGGCTACTTTATTTAGAGCTTTGTGAGTTTGTGGCTTTATATACTGTGTCGTGATGAAACCGCAACACCATTTCATTGCAACCCATTAGCATGATATTTTATCCTTTTGTGGTTGCGGGTTGATGCGGATGCATATTAGGCCACATCTACAATATTGTGGCTGCATTTTGTAATGCGGCCTGCAATTTAAAACTTTGATGCTGATAGTCTTGCTTCTTCTGGAGGATTACTATGTGACCCTACAGGTAAATGGTTGATAGGGTTCGGCTCAAATTTGGGTCCTTGTTCAATCACAATGGCAGAACTCTGGGGTATATTTTTTGGACTTCAAACTGCTTAGTGCCATGGTTTTTAAAGAATTATCATTCACACTGACTCAAAAGCTGCACTTATGTTAATAATGAATGGCTACACTAGACACCATCCTTGTTTCAACCTGGTCTCGAATATTCAAGCCTTACTGCATCTCTAATGGGAAGTTGAGTTTATACATACGTATAAGGAAGCTAATATATGGGTGCGGATTAGTTGGCTAGCTCACTCTCTCTCATCGGGTTTCATTTTTTTTGTTAGAAACTCCTAAAGGCAATTGTAGTTGCTTATTAGCTGATCTTCAGGACGTAGCCTTTTTTGCTTCTGTTAACTTTTTTAGCACTAGTCCCCTCGTTTATTCCCAAAAGAAAAAATCATTTATTATATATCAGATTAAAGAGAAGCAACCATATACGTCAAGTAAGATATAATTTTTAGAAATTAAGTTATTTTGTGTGGGTAAAAAAAATGGTAATTTAGCTCACTTGGCAAAATTTAGAATACATTTTCAAATAAAATTAAAAGTAAGAGATAATTAAAAAATAAGCTAATTTAGTTTTAGTTTTCTAAAAATAGTAAGTGCATAAGCTAGTCTTGAAAAATATTAAAAATGCTTATACCTTAATCTTTTTTATATTTTTGAAGTCACGGGAAAAAAATAAAAAAAAAACATGTAATAAATTTGTAATTTAAAGAATAAATTGTACATTCAACGTGAACTTAATAATTCAAAAATTAAATTATTAATCAACTCAAAAAAATTAATGTAATAAGTTAACAAAAATTCTTTCAAAATAAAATTTTCATTTTTGTATGTGTTGGTTTGTTTATTTGGTTTTTTAGGCTGGTATGTCAAACATACCATTTCAAAATGGAATCCTTTTGCATATGGGTTGTGGAATAAATGGTATAAGAGCCTTAATTCTAGATAATTGGAAGGAAGAATAAGAAAGAAAGAAAGATAGTAATGAATTTCTATTACAATGACTTCTAGTAAAATTGATAACCTCGTAGAAATAACCATATTCCTAATGAAACTAGGCAAGAAAAACCATTGCACTTATCTTCGATCCTTATGAGCTTTCTTTTCAAAATAAAACTATCACTAAATCTATTAGAAAACTCATCTCACTAAAGAAAAAGTAATTAAAATAATTGTCTGAGACACTAAACTAGATTAGTGGAGGTTGAAATCAATCTAAGCTGAAAAATATGTCACTCTTCAAATCCTTATAAACCTAATTGTTCATTGTATCCATTGGAGCTGTTAGATTAGTCCTAACTCTACATGGTAGAAAAGGGATGTTGGCTATTATTAGAGTTTCTCTTTTAGACACTACCTACACTTCATTATAAAATGCTTTCATAGGAGCAACCTTTGTCACTTTCAATGGAGGCAACATTATTTTAACCATTATGTCCAATTTCAACATTAAATTCATAGATTCAACATTACCTACAAGAATTAGAGTCTAGATCAAGATAATCAAAGTAGAACAAATTAAAAGTACCATTTTAGCCACCTTGCACCATCAGATGATCTATCCTCTGCAACATCATGCTTTAAATCTATAGTTTCCAAATTTAACTAATGATGTTTTGTATATAGTCTCAGACAGGCTAAATAATACCACTATCATGCAAATCCCCAAGTAAATTCTTAAAGAAGAATTTCTTCAAATTATGCCTATAGAATGGATCATTAATTATGAAAAAAAAAAAAAAATCTCATGAAGGTCAAAAGGTTTTCCACACCATAGTACATCCTATCTTGGAAAATGTAGGCAATGGATTAGTTAAGTCAACATTTAAAGGACTAGTTTTAAAAGAAGGAATCTCAATAGCCATCTCCAAAAGGCCAATGATCAATTAGTCTTTGATGATCACACTTGTCGTAGAACAAAAACAAAAGAAAGGAATAATCCCTATTGCATGTTTCCATTGCAATGGAAGATACAGCTAAGTATAAAAAATCAATGGACATTTCATATGGGATTATGATCCGAACATGTGTAAACTTGATTGTGGTTGCTATCTTGATAGCTAAGAAGAGCTTAAAGATAATAAGGACAAGTTATAAGATTCAACAGCTACAGCAAATTGGAAAAAGAAGAAATCTTACTGTATTCATGGGTTCTGTTCACACTAAAAAAAAAATAATAGTGTTGATGATGAAGATGACAAGCCTAGTCCCAAACCTTGGGTAGGCAATAAAAATCTAAAGCCCAAGCCAAGATCCATTTATGAATTACTCAAAGAACTAGGCCATGAAAGTCTCTTTAAAAAACAAAGCTTAAGCCTATTGTTGAGCCAATAACATTACAATAACCAATTCCATGTATGATGTTCTTTTCTTCATCACAATCTTATGATTCAAAATTTCCATCCATGAAAAAGGGAGACTAATCTAGAAATAAAGGTCTCCTTTAAACCTTTCTCTATTCCCAAGGAATTTTCTTCTAATAGAGGAAAGAGACAGATCTCACAAGTAGAAAAAGTGCTCAATTGGCACATCTATAATGCTATAGCTTAGAATTAAGTCCTACAAAGAATAGATTCTTGTTTAGGCAATCTAATTGGATGGATTGTCCAAACCAACTCTCACATTGATGGACTTTCTTAACAAATACAGTAGTTGTATCATTAACTCCATCAATAAATTGACAAATTAGATGCATAATTGAAAAAAAATTATTGCAAGACCATACATAGGCCCTGTGTTTTCTTAAAAAGAGCAAGATTATGAGACTAAAATCTTAGCTAAATCAGAATGAGTCTAATAATGGAAAAGAAATAAGAGAAAAAGCATTTATGACTTATACTCTACCCGTTTGCACTCCCATTCATACCCCTTACATGACTCCACCATATTCTCTTTCTCCCAATGAAGCAAATTATAAAAAATGCTTTAAAATGACACATAAAGTTCTCATGAAAATTAATAACTGAATCTAACCACCTTAACCTTTTCTAAGAAGAACTCTTGCACCCAAAGTGCTCAAACCACCCCAAAGACCACAACAAACAAATCTTTGATATGAACCATATCCATAATGGGCCAAGCCTTTAAAACATCCACCTTTCAAACCTTTGAAAATAAAAGCACCATCTTCCTTTGCAAAAAAGGCTCAGTCACCACCTTCTAGAAACAAAGACAGGCAAATTGCCCATTCTGAAATACCAGATAACCAAAACACCCCCTAAAAAAATATAATACTGAACCTTTTGCGCAAAGTTTGCCTCATTATTCTAGTTCAGAATCTGAGAAGACAGATGATATTAGTTTTGAAACAAGTTCTAATGATTCTAACCAAATTCTTGATATTTGTACTATCTAAATGGTCACATCTAATTCTACTCATAATATTAAGGAATCCAATATGGATTATATTGAAGATGAAGAGTTTGTTGAACACTATCTTACATATTTAGCAGCCACCCTAAAACAATTTGCTACTTAAACCTATCATACCATTAGACTATGGTTTGCATTTGATGATGTTGCTTCAGACAAATAGAGAGACAAACTACCTGAGTTCGGTGCATGAATCGACCTTTAAATGACAAAACCTGGAATAACTTTTCAAGTTGTGCTTGTGAAATTTGTTTATAAGATGACAGGAACTCTTTGACAATGATTTTGAAAACTAGGAAAGTATATGCAAATCCAAGCCACTCAATTTCCAAATGCGACCAATATGTTAGGAATGATTCACAAAAAGTTTATTGGTGACTTCCATCAAGTCGACACATAAAAAAGAAAAGAATATTTATAAATGGAATGTTGTTTTATAAACAAAAAAGATTGTGACCCTCATTTCCAAAGAATAGCTAAAAGGTATTATATGCTGAATGACTTGAACAATGTCAATTTCTAGTATACCTTCATAGCCTCTCTCCTTAATAAACTTCAACCAAAACTTTTAAGGGCTATCGAAACTCTCCAAAGAGAAATGACAAAAATCTCTTTTAGAGGAATTTACCAACTTGCCCTTGTGACTCTTAAAAAGCTTTGTGAACAACATAAGATAATTGATTCTATTATGAAAGGAAAGGTAGCTCTTCAAAAGATTTGTAGAAAGCCATACCTTTAAATCAAATGCAAAGATAAAAATAAATGCTTCTACTCTATAATAAAGAAATCTAATTTTTCATAAGGCCAAATTCAAAAGCCACGAGAGATTTAAGCAATGAAAACATGGAAGACCAGTTTAATTATTCAAAAATCAAAAAAATTAATTCTAGCAAAAGGACAAATGTTACATTTATGGGAAGAAGGGGCACTTTGCTAAAAGATATTATAGTAAATCCAAGAAAGACATTAAGCATCTCCAACACCTTCATGCTAGTATTTCCTTTTAGAAAGAAAAATACATGGAAGAACTATTTTCAAAGCAAGAAGATGCAAATGAAAATATAGTCTTTGCTTTACCAAACTTAAAGTACATTCTAAATTAGAAATCTCTTCAAAACCAGATAGCTCTAGTAATTCAAAAGATCCAAAAACCCTCAGTTCAATATAGTTACTCTGTCTAACCTTGTAAAAGAAAGAAAAGATAGAATTATCTCCACCTCTACCATATATAAAAATGCAAGTTCTCAAAGAAAAATATTGCAATCCAATTTCTATCATTAAATATATAGACATAAAAGCCTCAAAAAGTTTGATAAACCTATTCTTCTCCACCTTAATGCTTGCAAGAAATACACTGAATGCTTCAATGTTAGTTGTATTACAAGAAAGAAGATTGACATAATTTTTTTTTTCAAATTGCATTGTCTGGACAAGAACACTTAGTAGTAGCTTTCTTAATAAAGATATTCTTATAGAAATAGATGTTTATTGATAAGCAAAATAGTTGCAAATTTTCTCTAAAGGAGTTAAGTTCAGACAACATTTTAAAGCCTATTTAGACATCCTAAAATTATTTAAGCTTTAATAAGTTCCTTATGGTATTCAAGAAATTAAAGACCAACTTATTAAACTTTGTCGAGAAAGCCATGACCAGTACAACCATCCTTCTCCTCCTTGGAAGAATAAAGAATTATATATCCAGCCTCCTTTTAAAAGAAATGAAGACATAAATCTAATAGAGGCCTTTCCTCCAAGAATGAATCTTAAAGACTTGATGCTTGCCAGAGAAAAGTGTGCCTCATTACTAAAACAAGGCCTTATTGAACCTATAAAATTTGATTGGACTTACCAAGCCTTTTATGTCAAAAAGTGATTAGAATTGAAAAGAGGAAAAAAGTGGTTAGTAATTAATTACAAGCCACTTAACTTATTCCTTTAAGATGATAAGTTCCATCTTCCTAAAGTCAGTTCACAAACTATAATCCCTAGGGAAGCCATAGTTTTTCTAAATTTGACTTGAAAGCTAGATTTTGGCAACTTAGCATTGATCTTGCCAAAAGATATAAAATGACATTTTGCATTCCAAATTCCTAATATCAATAAACTGTTATATCTTTTGGTCTTAAAGTTGCTCCATCTTTGTTTTAGAAATCCATGGCTAGGATTTATGAACTTATTCTACACCACACTCTCAACTACATTGATGACACCTTTCTTTTCTCTAAAAATGAAGAGCATTATAAAAAAATCCTTTAACAATTTTTGGATATCACTAAGTAATATATGATTATGCTTTTAGTTAGAAAGAGCCGATTGTGCCAAACTTAAATAAAGTTCTTTAGTATGTAGATGACCAATGGACACTGTCAACCAAGTCCATACATAGCCTAAGAGCTTTTCAAGTTCCTAGATGAAAATCTCATGCCTTAACAAATTCAACAATTTCTTAAAAGTGTTAACTTTATTCAAAATTTCATACCTTATATGTCAAACTATATAGCCAACTATCTAAGCTTATGAAAGAGAAAGATCTCTCACTTTGTGGACATGACTAAGCTGGTACAATAAAGTATCTCAAGAAAATAACATAGAATCTCTTACCTTTAAAGATTCTTGACAAAAGCAAAAAGATACTTCAAACTGATACTAGTGATGACTATTGGAGAACGATTCTCATTAAAGAAATGGAAGGGAAACAATATTATTGTAGATATGTAAAGAAATAGTTTAAGGACTTTGAAAAGTACTATCACATTATCCACAAAGAGATTTTAGCAGTTAAAAAAAGGATTGTGAAATTCAATTTTTATTTAAGCCCTTATAACTTTGTAGTATATATGAACAACTCAACGTTTTCAAAATGCTAGAGTCCAAGTAGAAAATCTTGCCAAATAAACAACTATTCAAGTGAAAAAAGAGGTTCACAATTCAACATATTAAAGGACACAAACATTATTGCAGATATTCTCTCTAGACCAAGAACCATTAAACCTATCACTACTAAAAAAGTAATCTCTTTTATATTTATGACTTATTCTATACGTAATTGCACCATTTACCATCCTACTGAAATCCAAACCTTTGTAGAAAAATTACTATTCTAATATCTCCACTGTTACCTAAAAGACTCCTTTCTCCTAGGGTACCTTTCCTATTTCAATCCTGAGACTCCATTTCTCATTCTTTTCAAAATCAAAACCATGGTCACATATGATGCTTTTTGGTTTTGTAGGCACTTGCTACTCTTTATCCTGGAGCAATTGAATTCCTACTTTTGCTCATCTATAATTTTCTTTTGCTATAAGCTAAAATCAAAGCTTCCAATTTTTGTATAATCTTTGAATGGCTCTCACCACTAAACTGGTGGCGTGAAGAATTGAGAAAGATAATCCTTCATCACTACCTTTAGGAGAAACCAATGAAAGACTAGACAACTGCATGTATATTCATTCTACATAGGCTTTACTTAATAGAAAGGAATAACATCCTCCTTACTAAGAACTATGCCTACCTTTGGCACACTTTCCTTGATTAGCTAAGACAATATGCTCAAGTCCTCTAGAATTTAAAAATGTTCCCTTATGAACTCAATGTAACACCATAATGTCTTAACCTCAATTAATCTCTTTCTTGGCTCGATTCCTTCTTCTTTTTTTTTTTTCTAGTTATTACACTCAATAACTATATGACCATGCAAAACTCTGTCTTCTATATTTTTATTGACCAATCTCTAGGAGAATTCATACCAGGGAAGTCTAAAATGCTAGAAGTCAACCTACCCAATATAAAGATATGGTATAAGATTAGAATGACACAATTTCTTCAAAGGTCTAGTTTCTAAACTAATTAGGCCTAGGTCTAAGACTCCTACATGCAAGACTTACAAAACTGAAATGAGTTGGATGATTTTAGTAAAGTAGAACAATGGCTTAAAAAGCACCTTGGAAAATTGAAAGATGACCTAGATAATCCATACAACACCAAAGACCCAAACTTTATCCCCTTCATATGAACTCATCATTAAAGGATAAGGCTTAGCCCTTGCTAGCTGTGTTATTGTACCTTAGTCTATTAGTGTATTTTATTTGGTTTGCATTACTTTTTAGCTTTAATCAACTTTAGTAAAAGTTGTTTTTCCTATTATAATCTTTTACTTTGGCTTTTGTTAAAGTAGTTTATTTTTTTGTCTAATCCCTTAGCTATAAGTCCAAGCCTTTTAATCTTTTGTAAGTAAGAGTTAATTAGTAAATAAAATCTCTTGTGTATTTCTAATGAGTTCTCTCTAAGCTTTCTTTCCTCTAAAATCTTTTTCTTACCCTTCATACAATTATCTTCTAAAGATACAAGTATGTTCTACACTTACCTCATTTGAGGAGCTTGTGCATTAGAACGTATTAGTCTAGTAATCCTTTTATAGATGGTGTTGATAATACTAACTATAAATGAAACAACATTCTAACTATGAGTTCATACTTTAACATAGTTTTCAAGAAAGTCAGGAAGTTCTTGAACCCCCAAGAGGCTTAAAGAACTATAAGGCCTAGAGAAAAGGATAATTGTCCTTGCATACGTGGGTGACAATTTTTCTATCTGTAATTGGAATACTCATTAAGAGCTTTATGAATTCCATTGTTAGGGCATCAAACCTATCCCTAAGTGATTACCTTATTACTATAAATCATTAAGGAATAGTTGATCATTGGCCTTCTAAAAGGTGGCAATGGAGGTTACTTCTTTTGAAATTGGTCTTTTAGATGTTGACTTAGATGATCCATTGCCTAACTTTTCCAAGACAAGAGGTGCTGTGGTGTAGAAAAACTTTTGGCCTCCATGAAAGTCTTTCTTATAATTAATGATCTATTTTAAAGGCATAATCTATAGTTATTTTTTAGGAATTTGCTTAGGGATTTGAATGACATTGGTATTGTCCAACCTATTGGAAACCATATATAAAACATCATTAGTTGAGTTTACAAATTGAAGATCTATAGCATGATTTTACATACGATAGATGATCTAATAATACGAGGTGCCTAGAATAGCACTTTTAACTTGTTTTGCTCCAATTATCTAGATTTTGACTCTAATTCTTGTAGACAATGTTAGATCTATAAGTTTAATGTTGAAGTTGGGCATAAAGGTTAAAACGATGTTGCCTCCATTAAAAGTGATAAAGGTTGTTCCTGTGCCCATATATACAATGACAGAAATTGGCTTATAATATTTGCTTTTAAGAACTTGCACCTTTAAATGTAGTTAAAGATCTATAATAACAAGGCAATCACTCAGGCATAAGTTTGATGCTCTAATGATGGAGTTCATAAAGCCCTTTATGAGTATTCCAATTATGGACAAGAAAGTTTTTGCCCACATATGCTGAAACAATTAGCTTATCCTCTAAGCCTCTTGGAGTTCAAGAACTTGCCAACCTTCTTGAAAATTGTGTCAAGGTATGAATTATAGCCAAAATGTTGTTTCCCTTATAATTAGTATCATCAACACCATCCATAAAAGGATCACTAGACTAATATGTTATGATGCAACGTTTCTTAGATGAGGCAAGTGCAAAGCATACTTGTGTCTTTGCAAGATAATCATAAAGAAGGTCAAGAGAAAGATTTCAGAGGAGTGAAAGTTTAGAGAGAACACATTAGAAACACACAAGGGATTTATTTCCTGGTTAACTCCTGCTTATAATAGATGAGAAGCCTTGGGTTTTTAGCTAAGAGTAAGGGCTCAAATAAGTAGACAAACTGCATTAACAAAAGACAAAGCAAAGATTAAAATTGGTTGAATAACTTTTATTAAGGCTACTTAAAGCTAAAAAGTAAACATGCCAAATAAAACACACCAATAGACTAAGGTATAATAATAGAGTTAGCAATGGCCAAACCTTATCCCTTAATGATAAGTTCATATGAAGGGAATAATTTTAGGTTTTTAGTATTGTCCGAATCATCGAAGTCATCTTTCATTTTTTTCAATGTGCTTTTTAAGTTATTGTTCTAATTTATCAAAATCATCCAACTTATTTAGGTCTTGCAAGTCTTACATGTAGGAGTCTTAGGCTTGGGCTTAATTAGTTTGGAACTAAACCCTTGAAGAAATTTTCTCATTTTGGTCTTAAACCATATCTCTATATTGGGCAGGTTGACTTTTGGCATTTTGGGCTCCCCTAGTATTGATTCTTCTCGAAATGGGCTAAGAGAAGTGTAGAAGACAAGTTACTTTCCATCACACCCTGTTCTCTAATCCACTTAATTTTACTTTAAATGTGATCTAGGTCAAAACTAGAAATACATTGAAAATATTGTTCTAATTAACTTTTTGTTAAGTTTATACTTAATTATGACAATTGAGTTTGATATGAAGATTGAAAAGGAAAAGCAAATAGATGGGATAAGTAAAGGCTGCTTATCTTGATTTGAATTGTCCAAGTCAAATTTGAACAACTCAGATAATTTTTTTTAAGATTTTAATATATATATATATATATATATATTATTTTGAAAGAAGAAAAACATAAGATCAAAATAATTTTCTAATTGCAAAGTTAAAAAAATGATGATTTAAATAAAAAAAAAGTAAAAAATTTAAAATATGCATTGTTTAGATCTAATTTAAATAGTCCAGTTCTCATCCCAAGGATAAGCACGAGTGCTCATCCCAAACAAATCAAACGCAAAAAGAGAGAAAGAGAGAAAAATTTTGTATAATGTCTATTATACCTTTATTATTTTATTTAATAATATTTATTCTTTTTTATTACTTTTTTTTAGTAGAGGTACGCGTGTCATTTCCTATCCGTTCTATTTAGTTATTTATTTTATTATCTTTCTCTTTCTATATCTAACTTCCTATATATCAAACATCATTTTGAAACATTTTCCTTCGATTCATTTTTCTTATCTCATTTTTGAAGGAATTGGTTTAGGCTCCATTTAGGATAAATTTGAAAACATAGTAAATGGGTGGATATTAGGTATATTAGGTGCCTAAAACACATGATACTCAGTATTGTGCATCAATTTTCTATCTCTCTTGTTTTAGGATATTTCGGATGTTTTAGTGATATTAAGTAGTATCATATACGAATATTAGAAATATTTTTTTTTTTTTTGGATTCAGATATAGTTTGAATATTAGGTGTTTTGGACGGATACAAATAATGAAAAAGATAAGCAACCACTCATTGTCATTCATAATTAAGGACCCAACATATGGCTTAAGATAAACAACTTCCCTTACTATTTTAATTTATTTTTGGAAAGTTCTAAGCATGCTTCACTTATGACATAATAAAATTTGTGGAAAGAAGATTACCTTAATTCTATATACACTGCCTTTCCCAAGTATCTTATTGTGTCCCCATTGTTTACAAGGACTTTTGATGCAGTTGGACATGGAAAGTTCTTCAATCTGTTGATAATGCAATAACATGAAGTCTAGAATTAGATATTAAATTGTTTAGTTATGCAATTTTGGGCTTTGCTCTAAAGGAAGCCATTGTGTTGTTTGCTCTTATAATAATGACCTTTCTTGTCCTTCTTCAACATTTTGTCACTCTAGAGTTGATACTTATCATGACAAACATGTGAATGGTTCCTCTATAAACATACCAACAGTATAAAGATTTGCTTGTTGCCATTACAATTTGCAAACCAAGCATATATGAAATCTAAAACCATGGTAATGATCTTATTAGTTTTAATATTAACTATGGATATAATATTATTATAAATTATTTTTTGCTTATTCTGAACTACATTATCTTTTTAAATATTCTTTCTTTCCATAAAATTATTTAGCATTTTTTCAATGTCTTTTGTCTATTCACAAAGGGATTAGGCTTTATATTTTTCCTTTTGTTTTTTCCCCGAATTATTTTGGCGTTAATTTATAGGTAGCATCCACAAGATTTACTTTGGAAACAGATTATGCATGCTTTCTTTGTAAATTTAGAGTTTTATCTCTAATCCATAAATGCTTCAAAATATATTCTAAAGTAAAATTTTGTATAGCATGCATCAATTTCTTTCTATAGTCATTCTTATTTGGAGTTAATTTGCTATAATAACCCCCACTTTCAATGACTCAGTAATCTCAACATCTAAACAAGAACTCACATATCATAAACCATAATGGAAGTGATATCAGTTATAAAAAATGGAAAGTGATTCAAATATTAAAAACTAATTTGCCCCTTGTTTTTTAATGGTGTGTTTAAATTTGGATACTTCCCAAATTTCTCTTAGAGATGAGACTAATATTAACAAATGTTCAAATGATCAGATAAATTGTTTAGAATACATCACCCATACAACAACTCATTATTGGTTCTCTTCTTTCTCTTTACCTTCACTTGATATTAGTATCATCGTTATAGTAATTAAAGTATGGAAGTGTAGGTAGTTTTAGATCAACCACATATCTTCATAGAAGTAAAAAAGAACATCATTTTATCTTTCCATTGATTGAAGTTTATGCCATCAAACCAATTTAGTTTAATGAAATCTTGTATCACGCCCCAAGCCAAAAAGAGATAACCGGCACAAAGAGCAGGCTAAAGCTCAAATCTGTAAGCCTTACAAACACCACCATAATTGAAAAGGTCATTTGATAGTATAACACATAACATTACTTCATCCAAATTATCATATTGTCTAATTATATCGATATAAGTATTCTTATATTTTTATGGAAATTTCAATAGAGTTTTTCTTAAAATTTAGACATCCCAAATTTTTACAAATAGCTAAAAACTAGTGACATAGCAAGGTAGAGCTTCGCTTTCAACTATGAACAATCAACATATCAAAAAAACCAAAAAAAAAAAAAATCAAAGACCAAGCTTGCTACTATAATTCCTTTAAACCTAGGATGATAGAGGCAAGTTGGATTTGACACCACCATCTAAAAAATTGAAATTAAAGGAATGAATTGAAAACTTAATAAACAAATAACAAATTACTAAAATAGCAAATAGTAAAATCATAATCCAAATAGGAGCTAAGAAATGTAGAAATCAATTAATATAATTAAGTAACAAAAATTCCTTATCAACAAAACCCATACATAAGTAGTTCTTTAAATGTCAAGTCTTTAAAATGGTAGTTATAGAAGACAGAGCTAGCTATTGCTTATAATGGTGGCAGCTACACCTCGTTAACAGCTCCTTACCTTTCATAGGTGGCTACACTTAATAGGTAACTTCTTTTCCATCTACCACTAGTATACTACAATATGTATTTTCAGGAGCAGTTACATCTCGTTGGCAGCTCCTTACTTTTCACATGTGGTTACACCTAATAGACAACTCCTTTTCCCACCCAGGCCTTCTCTTCCTTGTCTAGGTGCACCTAGGACATTAACATCGCTTACCTTTATGAAATTCATCAAATGTTTCCATCATACTATTGGAACTAAATGGCTTGTATTGTCGGTGAATTATATATAAGTTGCTAATAACCATTAAGTAATTACACTATAATTTGAAATGATTACCTAAGGAATTGATTTAAGTAGAAATAACAAAATACTCAGTCAAATGAAAAAAAACTAATAATCAAAAAATTAAGTGCTCAATGATTAATCCAATTATGCTAAAATACATAACAAAATAAAAGAGAAAGAAATATATATATATATACTTTTATAAATACATATAAATATTAAAAAATAAAACACACACACACACACACATATATATGTATAAATCCTATTATGCTCGATGATTAATTTAAGTTAAGTTAAAGTTATGTTTTATCATTATTTTTTTAATAGAAAAATCTTAGTTTAAAAGTTATAGCTACAATTATTATAAGAACATATCTTTAACTTATTGAATAATGCAACAAGTCTCATAAAAAAAAATGCTTACCTCAGTTATATTAGCATTTGGTGCTAAACAACTCTTTCAACCCACATTATCATATTATTAACTTAAACACATAAAGAGTAGGTAATTTAAGGACCTATTTCGCTAAGATCATATACGAGTTATTGGAATAAAAATTTAACTACTCTTATCATAGACACACAAGTAATGTAGAAACCTATAATGCAAATTATAATTTGTTATTTACTTACCAACGATGCCAAATGCTAAGGTAACACTTATCCCTCTTTGCAAGACTAACTTCTTTCACTGTCGATGCTCATAAGGCTTCCTAATAACATCCATAATTCACTGGATTATTATGTGGCTCAAACTAAAAATTCTTAACATCCATATAGCTTAACAATAACTAATTGACTAAAAGCCCCACTCTATAACCTTATTCTTCATCTACACATTCAGCGATAAACTTCAACCTTTCCATTTAGTTACTAATCCATAAATTGAACTTAAAGATTAACTTAAAGTGCCACAAATTGTAGATTAAAGCATAGGTATCATGGTTGAAAGGCTTACACCAACAAATCGTAATTTATAAAGCCTATTTTTAGCCATCTTGAAAGGAAGGAAGGGGGTTGTAATGTGCTAACCAATTTAGGGCTAGAATAGGCCAAAAATAAGGAGGGAAGGCAAGATTTAAGGGAATTTTGCAATAAAAATGAAGGAAGATGGAAACGGAGTCATGAAAAACTCACTGAACTAATTCAACTACCCTACACGGGACCCCCCACGTGATAGATAGGCACAGAGAAGGCTTGGGAGTCAGCTCTCTGCCGGTGGTGGTGTCATGATGGCAGTTAGGGGTGTTCAAAGGCTTGGTTTAGTTCGGTTTTGAGCAAAAATCAAACCGAACCAACTTAATCGGTTTAGCATTTTGTTGGACCTTGTCGGTTTGAAATTTTAATCGGTTTGGTTCGGTTTTTGTTCGGTTTGGTCCAATTTGGTTCATGTTTTTTTTCTCCAAAAGTAATTTTTTTAAAAAAAAATTTGTTCCTTATAATATGTAGAATTTAACTTCTAATATCTTACATATCTTAAAATTTTGACTAATAATAACTTTGGAATAATTTACTATATATATATATATATATATATATATATATATTACCTAAACAAATTTCATACATTCACAAATAAACTTTAAAAAGTGAAAAAATAAGAGTAATATCTTATAATAAATAGTATAAATAATTTGTATATTTCTTGAATCACATAAAGAATGTAGTTTTGATACAAGTTTAATTAATAAAAGATCCCACTAATCTAAAAAGAAACAAAATATTAAATTTTAATTAATTACAATTTTAATGGTTCGGTTTGGTTCGGTTAACCGAACTAAATATGGAGAAAACCGACAACCAAACCGATTTAATCGGTTTTACAATCACAAAAACCAAACCAAACCAATTATTAATCGATTTTATTCGATTTTTGGCGGTTTGGTTCGGTTTGGTTTGGTTTAATTGGTTTGGTTCGATTTTGTTCACCCCTAATGGCAGTATGTAGCAACAAAGGCTCGACAAAATAGACGCTCAAAGATGAGGAGGGGAAGACTGAGTTGTTGCAGCAAAAATGGGCCAGGAAAGAAGAGAAGAAAAGAAACAAAAGGAAAGGAAGAAAAAAAAACATAATGAAAAAAAAGGAAAAAAAGTATTATATATATAGTTTTATTAATTATTTTTAGTATTTTGATTACGATTTATTTATTTTTTATATTATTACATCTTGATTCATAACTTTGAAAGCAAACTCTCATATAGACTCATTGAATATCACGTTAAAGATTGTTTGGGGACATTGTTAATAACAATGAAGATAGATTCACGAGTAAATTTGAAATTTATGATTAACACTTTGTTCTTTAAGGATATATTTGTTCCCACTAGTTACATAAGATAAAAGCAAATCACTCTTAAAAATTATCCAAAGCACCCAAAGAATCGCACTTAGCAATTCTTGAATTCTTTCCTTAAGAAGGATTCTAAAGGAAACAAAAAGTATTTATATTAAGAAGAAAAATATTTCTGAACCAAGCAAGCATAAATTTCAATAGTAACTGAGCTAGTCGCCTGAATTTTTCTAGGACATTTTCATTTTTTGAATAAATAAATTCTATAGAATTATCGTGTTTTTTTTAAGACATTTAGAGTTGACCATTAATAAAAAGGCATTATTCACTTATACACTTCACTTTTTGATTAACATGTAAGGAGAGTGCTATTCACAAAAGATTTGAGATTTTTCGTCCATTCATTGTGAAACTTTGAAAGACACCACTCTCTTTAAAGAGAAAGACAATGCCAGAAAATCTTGATTAAATGCCATTCCTGCTTTGCTTTTTTTCTCAGTCCTTTCAAGGCTTGTGTAACAAATCAGAGAGAGAGAGAGAGAGAGAGAGAGAGAGAACTTAATTGGAACTGCATAATCAAATTGCAAAATATAGCTGAGAAGATGGCCCATATGGTCCACATAAATCAATGTTATTTATTCAAATAGATTATATAGAAAATCCCCCAACTTGCAAGTGGGAATACATGTGATAAGTTTCAAAGACAAGACAAACCCAACACAATATATGAAAGTCAAGCATCTTCATATTAATAACACATAATGACAAACCCCATAGGATACCTTACGAGTCTCCTATTACTCTTCAAAAAATGTCATTCTTAAAATCGGCGAGACCTCATATTTGTCATTCATTCATTAGATGCTAATGTCTCATATATTAAATGAGTTATAATCATCAATGGCCTACCACTAGCAACCAAGCACATATTCTATTCATTATTCTTTCACATAGGATGCTTATCCCTGGAGGACCAGCAGATACATGTAAATTTGAGGTTTTGAACTTCAAACCAGCCCCATGTCCCGCTTTTGAAGTTGACTTCATCCATTAAAACTGCAACGACATTTCTGACGAAAGCGAATCTGAGGGTACGTTTTGAAATCTAAAGGGAGAATTAATTAAAGAGTGAAGAAATGAAATGAGAGAAAGAACGACTAAATTTATGTTTAGATTTCTTGAATATGTTTAGTTTTTCTAATTTGATCATTCCATCAGCTCAATTTACGTCTTCTTAATTAAATTATCTATATGACATATTTTTTAACATAAAAATTAATCGAGTACACATATATGTAATACTGTTTATGTGCATGTCATCAATTTGTCTAAGGAGATGCAATGATTCGAATAAACATAAAAGAGTTAACTTAACTAGTGAAAATTAAATAATTGAAATACTAAATCAAATTGAGAAAACATATTTTCTTAGGAAAAAAAAATTAGTTGAGTTGCAAATGGAAGGAAAGAGAAAATGAAGAATTTAAACATAATTTTTTTAGTTGTTTGAATATTTGAAATAACAAATAAAAATTGATTGATTGAATGGAATAAATTATACTAATTAATTTATATAAAATTTTTATTGTTAAAATAATTAATTATTTTTATATTAAAATTTTTTATAATAATGAACGGTATATAATTCTATGTAATTATTTTTTCCTTTTAAAACACGGAAAAATTTTAAACTTACAATGGACCTATGCGGAAAAAGCTGAGAATGTCAATGAGATATTAAATGTAGTCCAAAACAAGATGGATTTCTTGTGGGCTTTCTATGGTTTCAGAACAAAAATGACGACGAAGCATCAATGCTTTTATATATTAGCGATTTCTACCCATGCAACACAATTAATCATCGATTCAAAGTTTTCTTTTAGACTTTTGTTTCCAATTTTCAGTTGCCCTTTCTGAATTTATTTATTCAATTGAAGATATTTACGAAAAATCAAAGGAAAAAAAAAAAAAGAAATATTTAATTTAAAACCAATGAGAACTGTACTTGGATTAGAGTGTTTGAGTTTACAATCTTGGAAGAAATCAATTAGGAAGATAGTAAGTTAAATATATAGGGTCAAAACTACTATATAGAGTAACCGACTAACCGGGCATCTGCAGCACCGCCAACATCATGTGTTTCTCTCTCCGTTGACGACTTTTTTCTTAAGCTTTTTTAAGTCGGATCCAATATTCTCTCTCTGTATTTTCCTGCAAAGCAAGCAACTTTAAGCCCTCACAAAGGGTAGTATAATTTTTCACATGCCTTGGCAATCTGCTTTTCCCATTACTCCCACTTATCTTATACTTTCGTTCAAGACATTGATACTTCACAGTTTTACTAACCCCTAAAACATTTTCCTTCATAGACAAAACATGTGCCTTGGGCAGCTTTTGCGTCTTAATACAGCTCATGATATATAATTCGGTTTGGATCTAAAGCTAAGCTTCTGCTATTTGAATTATAATTAGTAGGCTACACTATTTGGAATGTTGTGAAGCATGCACGGATATTTATAACAAGTAGCCTTACCGGCATATGTTGCGTCAAATATTTATATAAAATATAATCAATACTTTAAAATTTAGAAACAGTACTGTAAAATATTAGTATGTTATGTATCTTGATATTGATATATATATATATATATAGACACGTATATATAATTTCACTAGTCTTTCACTACCTAGTTAGTATCGTGAAAGTTAGCAATTTTCAACTTTGCATTTTGGACAAAATATACTTACTTTGCCCTTAAAGGACAAAATAAGTACATGAGTATTCAAATCATTTTTTAAGAACATAATTAATGCATATTTAGGTTACTTCTCCGTACACAATAAAATACATGATTAGGAGAAAAATAAGCAAATACCTCTGCACATATTTTGTCTTTTAGTGAGAAAATAAATTTTTTTATCTACTGTACAAATGTAAATATTACTAACCTTGATAATTGTGAGATGGTTAGTAATCCCTGTGCATATATAGAAGTTGCCTTTTCTCTCTCTTATTTGGCATTGTTACATGCATGCACGGAGGCGTGGATGTACAAAGTATTTGATCTGAATTCTTAAGAACGTGGCTTGGTAAATTCCAGGTGAGGAAGCGTGTTGCTTTTGAGGATACTACAGCTCAAAAATGTGGTGGCCTCCACGTTTTATGAAGACTTAATAGAGTGTTGTCTTTCCTGTGAAATCCAGAATATATGGTGCTCCTATATTAATTATTAATATATGCGATCATACACATGGCCCGAACCTAATCCCATTTTGTCTGCCAAATCCGATTCTGATCCATCTTGCTTTGCACAAGGTTCATTCAACATATGACAGTCCTATTGTCGTGTTTGTATGATGACAAATTATAGCTTGATCTGAATCTTGTTCATTAATATTACCTCGGAGTGCGATTAGAAACAATGCGATAAAGTGACCAATCATTATGGATTTGTTTATATTTATTTTATTTTTGTTTGAACAAAAATTACAGTATCGTATCTGATATAGAAACTTAAAATACTTAATATATGTCGATGAGTATATATCCTAGGGATTTGCTGCAGGAGTGTGTCTGTCTTCTTAATTTAAATGCTTGATTTTACCCTTTGAAAGATGCTTCAGTTACTGTGCTTTTTTATTCTTCTTTCTCCCTTACAGCCTTGAAATTCTATCCACCAACATGCTGGTTGTGAGACTTAAATCTTATTCTACCCTTCTTGACGAGATCATTGGAACCGATTTACCTGAAAATTTTTGTGCTCAACTGAGCTAGCTGGGTGTCATTTGGAACATCAGGTATATATCATGGGAGATGAAACATGCATTATGGGAATCACCAAAGGAAACCTATTTTATATATGGGGACAAAGACAGAAAAATAAATGAAGGCCAATAATAGATTGACTTGAAAAAAAAAAATTATGTATATTTATATATTTTTATTGTGTTTAATTTTGATGAAAGCAGGGAGGGACAGGGAAAGGGAAAGGCGAATGGGACGAGGAAGAAAAAGAAGCACATAGGGAGAGAGAGGGGAGTGTTACGGGGGCGACGTCCACATGAAGAGCAGCTATCATCTGCCATTGTGTCAGATAAGGTTGCGCTGCATGCCTATGCTTGTCTTTTTAACTTTGTAACACTCACTCCCACACCAACCCAACACGTTATAATTTCATTGTTCTTTATCTTGTTAACTTTAGAACGTTACAACTATTAAGGTTACATTGTACCAAACATTTTCTTGGTCTACTTTTTTTTGTTTTTACCAGAAAATTTTGGTTTGCCCCCTTTTGAATTCTCTCTTCTGACCCTTTTCCCTATTAATGGTCTTCATCATTCCCATCTGTACCCTACACCACCCCCACCTTCCCCTCCACACTCACTCTCTCTCTCCTGTATCTGTCTCTCTTTCAGCACCTCTCATCATCATCACCCTCTCATTTCTCTCAGCACGCCTCTTTTCTTCTCTCTCTCCCCCTTTCTCATCTCTCGCGGCAAAACCCACACTTAATTCAATTTTCTCCTTTTATATATATATATATATATATATATATATAACCCACCAAATTAGAGAACTCTGAACAGCAAGTGAAGAGCTATTGCAAATGGGTCTTGAGGTTTTAGAAGAATTCTGGCCAATCACGCCCGTACGAATCCATCCAATTGCAAGAAAGGGGCTTTCTTCGCAGCAGAATGAGGAGGAAGACGATTGCCACACACCCACATCACCGTCTCGAACATTGAGGACCCCATTGGTGTGTCCACCAGCTCCCAAGAAGCCACGACGAGTTGGAGTAAACGTCGTAGCCCCACCTCCTCAAGGGTTTTTCCAAGTACCTCACGATCTGGATTCTGTCTTTCTGCCTTCCAAGAAGATCAAAGCAAGCTCTTAACTAGACACAATTCTTGACAGAGCAGTATATATGTATATCTCTATATTGTTTCTCTCGGTTAGTAGTATAATTAATTTGTTTGTCGGTTTTTTTTTGAACAAGTGTAGGAAATGATGGATGATTTGATCCATCACTTGTTTATGAATGTATTTCTCATTTAAAGTCACAGAAGTTTGAATCCATTATCTTTGCGCTGAGAACTACACTAGATCCAGATTCATCAGAGTAATTATATATATATATATATATATATATATCTTTTTGCAATTAGTGGATCTAATTAGTTAGAGCGGTGGGTCGGTGATGGATCCAGCAGGATTTGTCTAATGCCTCGGTAGGAGTAGAAAGAAAAAGAGAATGAATTATTGAATAATTTTAACTGATACATTTTGTAGAATTGGAGAAAGAATCTATTTTTATTTTATAAATATGTGAATCAAAGATAATTATTTTGTTAAATTTATGAAAATTTTATTATTATTTTTAATTATGATATCATTTTTAAATAGACATTCGAAATTTATTTTCTTATAATTTTTTTCATGTATTATTTTTATTTAACCAAATATATAAATAGAATGACATTCTTATCTTTTTAATATTGTATCAAATATAGCTATTTCATTATTTTGCATCCTTAATTCTTTTTTTTTTTAATTTTCATACATAATAATTCTGTGTATTAAATAGAATATCAGAGTTTTGAGTGATAGGAAAAAAAAGATAAATTTAAATTTAAATTTGTATATAAATTTAGATAAATATTTTTCCTTTTCAATTATTCTTTTTAATATAAACATATTTTTCAAAAAAATAAAATTTAAATATAAATAAAAATGTTTAAATTAATTTTCTTATTTTATTTTTCTCGAATCAAACTTACGATTAGCACTGGTAATGAAATCTGAAAAAGGCAAGTTAATGGTTATCTGTGGATAGGTCCAGGGGGTGAGAAACGGATCCATAGTCCACTTTTGTCCTTTGAAGAAGGCACTATATCGCATTAAATTGCCCCACAACCATCACTTCTAAAGGAGGTGATGATCCGGCTGTTTGCTATATCCGTTTCTCATCCACATTAACTGTCATTTTAGGTCTACCTTTCCTTCTTCTTGGGATCTCATACCATGGGCTCCATCCCATTAATGTTGGCGTATTTTCTCGTTCAGAAAATCAGAAAGTGGCATGCGTTTGTGTAGCTTTTCATTGTCTTGGTTATTTAAAGGAAGCAAATTTAGTTTAGTTGATACAATTTTTGTTGAGGAGCGGGTGTACAGGCATTAATCACAATCACTTTAATTAGGTGAAACAAGGAACCGAGTGGGAAGGACAGCTTGTTGAGAAGGCGGAGAAAAATAACAAGAAAAAAGAATTAAGGAAATTCCTTCTACCAAACAATCAGAGACTTCGCGCAAAAAGCATATTATGTCAGTTGGGAATGTAAGGGTCCTTCAATTATTTATTTTCGGTAGCTACCAACTGCGGAAGTGTCCCGTAGGGCCGCAAACGAGTTAGATTAGGCTTTTGCTTGACTTGGTGCCTAGCTTCGTATAGATTAGGATGCAAAATTTAGACTTGTAGTAGGCTAAGCAGCTGAGTTTGATCGGATTTTTTTTTAATTTTTTAATATAATTTTGAGAGATTTTAAAATTTTAAAAGCTTATATTTTTATAATTATTTAATTATTTTGAATACATGATTATTCGTTTTAATACATATTAGCAAGATTTATGCAATAAAAATAAAAAATATAAGTTTAGATGAAGAAACAAAAAAAATGCAGGCGTAAAAGATGAAATTTCACAAAGTTATATCTCAAAATTTGGTGATTCAATTGGGATTTTCTTTTTATTTTGGATAATTTTTTAAGACACGGTTCCACTTATTTTCTCTAAAAATACATATTTCACTTACTCAATTTTGGGTTTTTTTATTTTAAATTCCAAAAATATATGTTTTCTATCCTTTTTTTAATCTAAATGTGACAATTATACTTAATAAAGATTTGACAATAGGGTTATTCAAATATTTGATTTGATTTAGTTTTGGATCAAAATCAAATCGAATTGATCTAATCGCCTTTTTAATTTTATTTTGTAATCAATTTAGTTTGATTTTTATTTATTTTAATTTAATTGGATTTATGCTAATGCTAACACAACAAATTAACATAACTCCTCTTGAATAAGCAAGTGAATCAAAGGTAGAATTAAAAAAAATAAAGAAAAGGGACATAGCAACGCAATCCTAATGAAATTTGTAACACATTTGAAGCCATACCTACAACTTATAGCAGAGTAAAATGCAATCGAAGAAGCTTTCCTTGACGGCAAGGCTATAGTAGACTTGACCTCAACAGTAAGGACTAAAGAAGCTCTCCTTGATGGCGATGGCAACTCCAGACACAAGACAAAGATGCATATGTGGTGGCCAAATATGAAATCAAGGGCTTCTTCTCTCTTGGCTGCCAAATGAAACGCATGTTTAAGATGCCAGTATAAGAAAATGAAATGCAACATTTAGGATATGGGGGAGAGGGCCGAAAAACAAAAAACAGAGACATGAATGGGTTTAGTTATTTGAAAAAACCAACTCCAAACCAACCTTTTTCCGGTTTGATAAGCAAAAACTTGATTTGGACTTTTTTTTGATGGATTGTGATTAATTTCTATTGATTTGGTTCGATTTTAAATATTTTTATTTAATAAAATTTTTAAATTTTTAATTATTTATAATTTATAAATATATTTAAAATTTTTTATTAAAATTATAAAATAAGTTTTAAAAAATTTTATTTTTTTAAATATTATATTATATGACTGAGTGGGCTAAGTTGGCAAGCCCAATGCTTAACTTAGCCTTTTTTTTTTTTTCTTATTTGCATTTGCTTGGTTCAATCTAATTTGACTAAATAGCATCAAACCAACCGAGCCTATGTTCACCGCTAATGCCTTTGAAATGAGTTCTTGATCACTTATTAGATATCTTATAATTTAAAATGAATCATGGAAGGGTAGAATGTTGTTGTGTTATGTCATAAAGTTCACATTAGTTAGGTAACAAGCTACACAGTTAAAAAGGAAAAGACATTGTAAAGGACAACAAGTAATTTGGACTATTTAATTTTTTCTATTAATTAGCAGTGGAAATGAGAGAGATTAAAAAAGTAGATGAGATTTAATATGTGAATTCCATGTCCCCAAAAAAAAAAAAAAGATGCAATTCCAGAAACGAGAGAGTGGATGACGTCGCAAGTGTTCCTTCGTAAACCTCGGCTACCATGGCTGTTGACAACTTGCTAGCGTTCTCTCTCTCTCTCTCCAGATTTATGCCTTCTTCCTCTTTCAATGCCAACTCTCTGCTTCCTTTCGGATTTAATCCTTAGCCAAATTTCTTCTTCAAGTCTGACTCTCTCCTTACCGGTGAATCCTCCGTCCACTTTATCTCTGTTGGAGCATGCGTGTGTGTCAAAAGAAAAAAAAAATAAATGATAAAATCTCACATTGTTCAAATAAAAAAGAACTTTGGTGAATATATATTAAAATTCATTCATAAAGGAATAACATAGACCAAGAAAGAAAATGGACTTGTACGCACAAAAATTGAGCCAATTCAATTGAAATCAATCGATTTGCCCTTTTGCATGTGAAATAAATACAGGTTGGATGCTTTTTATAAAAAATTATTTTACTTTATTTTATTTTATTTTTTAAAAAAAAAGCTTACTAGAAAATCCTATTTTTACGTGGTCTATGATTTAACTTCCTCGACTTTCGAATTTTTTGGTATGTCACACCTACCATTTATATTTCAAATTTTGTGAGATCTTCTGAGTGTTGAAAAAATATTTACTCAATGTTTAAATATTAGAGCTATGAAAATTGTTCAACTTGTGCTATAAATAAAGGGGTTGAACTTAGTCTTTAGTGCACTACAGTCTCGACCTCTTAGCTATTTGCTCTTTTTTTTTTTCTGAGATTTTTTTATTTTGAGTTTTATATTTCTACAGTTTTGTTTCTCAGAAATTACACAAAAAGATTTGATTAATCTTGAAGAATGTGACAGTGTCCTTGACAAGACTAAGATCTTTTGCTCCTAATTTTTCTTTATTGTGTAGATAACAATCTCTACATCGGAACTCCCCCCTTCCGACGCCAATAGCCACCGTCAACATCCCTATGACATTTCCACCTCCAATATCTTCTTGCTGCCACACCTTTCCATCTCTGCCATCTCCGCTGTCAATCCCTCCATCCTCTCTGCTTTGCCAGCCATAGCCTTCATCAAAGTCTCCATAACGAAAGTGCTCTCTCTTTTGTGTGAACCACCACCGCCGTCGCACCTTTCTTGGTTCTTCTTCCCACCACCTCCGTTAATAACACCCCCTCGTGCCCCCTCTGTGCCTCTGTGTCACAGCCCCCAACCTCTGCCGACGGCATTTCCCTAACCCCCATTTCTCCGTTATGTTTTCAGATTGAGGAACACTGACAAAGTTTTGACCTTGGCTGTCGAGTGAAAAGCCAACTCTATTCTTTTCAAGAAATTCACTGTTAAAGCTTTTTTACAAGTAAAGAGGTTAGAGCCAAACAAAATCTAGTCCTAATTGTGCACCTTTGTTGTTATGTTATCTCTGCGTTTTTATGTTTGTGTTCTTTTCTATTTGGTTGTTATTTTGTGTCATTGTTTTGGGCTTTCCCATAAAAAGTGGCAGCCTCATGTATTTTTTTTTATAATATAAATTTTTTAGTTTATAAAAAATAGTTAAAATTAATTATCTAGTGGACTATTACCTCGTAAAAATTTAAAAATACTCATCCATATGCCATACATAACCCCGTGGAATGTGACTCGTTTAAATGAGAATACTATTACTATTATTATTATTATTTTGGTCATCCAAATACTGAATATATTTCACACTATAAAAAACTAATACAAGGGTTCACAAATACGTATAAGTAACACAAATCGAACAACATTACTGGACAACTAGGCCGAACCCCCAAAACAATTGCATTTTTGAGATAAATTTTTTTGCAAAAAAAACTTGTTTTTGGTGTCACAAATTTCATCATAAAATTGTTTGCGACTATATTTATTGAATAAGAGATCATGTCTGTCTCCTATCGTCTTTTTTCTTTTTTTATATATAGCGAAGCACATAAGAAAACGAACTAAATAATTAAGAGCTAAAATGTGACAAAGCAATATCGCAAAGGATAAGTGGATTGCTAACGAAGATATAGGGGCATAAAAATTCAACCAAAGGGGCGCCTCTGCTTTTCAACAGAATGAGCTACCTAAGCGATAGCCAAATTACCATATCTCTAAATCCAAAAGAAAGGACAATCAACGGACAGAGGAGCAACTGCTTTCATAAAGGTATTAAAACAGCAGTGATAGAGAGATACCGTACGATGGAGTTCCTCTGCATCTGAGCCAATGTTTTTCTCATATTTGAACTGTTTAAATTATAATTTTTTTAGTAATCAATTTTTTTGAAATTGATAATTAAAAAATTAGTTTCATTTTACATCTTAATCTCATCTAATAAAAAAATTCAAAACTTAATAAAAAAATTAAACTGTCCAAATTTAATTTGAAATGTAAATCTAGACATTTCAAAAAAATAACAGCTCTCTCTACTGCTGTTTATACAGCAGCAGAGGATCTGCTCATGATAACTGTATGGGCTAGACTGCCATGGAAACCAAACTTCTCAACTGGGGAAAAGCAACTTCCATACAGTTTCATTTGGACAGTTTGTTTAGCCGCCAAACTAGTAACTGCACTTTCACAATGATCACCATGCTGCCGTCACCATTCATATTGCACCCCCGTGACATTGGGACGATAATGAAGAATACAACAATAGTCATCATTTCTTTCAAATGTGAAACGACACAAGTTTAATCCAACCTCAGTAATAACGAGTCTTGTTTGGAGAGGCCTTTAATGATCTTGACCGTCTTGTGAATGGCACTACCAAATCTTGTGTTCGTCCAATTTAGATTGAGAATAATAGCATTATAAAGGGTAGTGTCATCCTATGAACTTCCATGATACCAATGAGGCAACTCCACAAAAAATTATAAAATCTTTAACAAACATAGCTCAATGAACTCACACCAAACTAAAAATTGAGGACAAGATGAGAACTAGGGCAAGGAAGAAGAAAAGAAAAGAGGAAAACACTCACACTTGCAAGAGGAAAGGAGAGCTTCTTTGCCTTATCCTCCTTGGTGAGAAGAAAAACTTCCCTCTTGGATGGTTATACTTCGTTTAGCCAGAATGGATGGACACCTGTTATTTATTTATTGAAAATAAAAATTATAATGAGTGAGTAATTATTTAAAAATAGCAAGTAATTACTTTAAAAGTGACAATGAATTGTTATATTTCAATTTAAAGAACAAAAAAATTACAATTATGGAAGATTAATAGATATTTGAAAATAAATTTTAAATTTATAATAACTATTTAAAAATATTAAATTACTTAATTGTTTTTATTCTTAAAAATAGAAAAAAAAGTAAACTGATATGCACATAGTGAATATCATGACACTAATAAAAATCATTCTATTTATACTTTTCTTTATGAAAAAGTTATTGTTGCTTAACTGATCAAATTTTTTTTAAGTGAAAGAATTAGAAAAAAAATAATGGACAAAAAAATAGACGAGCCTCGCGAACGAGCTTATTTTAGCCTGAATACTGAAAAAGCTCACACGATTGGATTTCAATTCTTTTTTTTTTTTTAACTTGTTTAATGTGTTTACTCAACCCCTTTGATTGAGATTGTCATAGATGAACCCATTTGAATGGTACTATTTGAGCTACTTTGTTACTTGAGCCAGTGGTATGCTTCTAGGTACGACGGAAAATGTACTTAAGTATAAACATTTTACTTTAATTTTAAATTTTTAGAATAAAATATTTTATATTAACATAAATATATAAGTATATATTATATCTAAATATATAAGTATATATATTATATCTAAATAAAATTGAAAAAAGCTTCATTAAATTTAACAAAAAACACATTTAAGTTAATAGAAGATATTTTAATTCAAAAATTTAAAATTGTATTAAAATGTAATGTAATTTTTTATTTTTAAACAAATTTATGCATATTTTAAAAATAAAAAATTATATAATTAAAAAAATTAGTACAGCCCATATAATTTAATTAAAAAAGTATAAAGTAAAATGTCACCTTGCTCCCCCGTTTTTTTTTTCAAATTTTGTTTAATAATACGCTATAATTGAACTGTGCCCCAGATATAATGTGAAATATTTCTTTTGAATAGCATCTACAACCTATGAGATGCTTGCTAGTGTCCGATAGAAATTTTTTTGTGGAGGGTAGTAGATATATTTGCTATGGAGATATTATAATCTAATCATTTCTTGGCAAAAGTACATTTTTGTCCCTTCAATTTAGGAAAAATTTTAATTTGGTTCAATTTTTTTTTTTTAAATTTCATTGTTTAATAAACTAATAATGTCCATGTAATTAGCAGATTAAGTTGACATGTTACCAATTTAGATTGACAGGTCTAAGAAAGCATTGTAAATAAAACCATAGTTATCCTTTTTTTAAATCAAAATAACATTTTAAAATGTTAATAATTTTTTTAAAAGTTTAGTTAGTCCTATCATTATTGGTCTCCAAGTTTTTTGTTCACCTTTAAAAGTTGGCTCATTTAAGTTTGGGCTTTAAAGTTAGATAGGAAGGCTAAAAGCCCATTTTCCTAAAGTGGGCCAGCATTATATTAGTTCAACCCCACATTTTTTGAAAGAGTATAACTTTATTTTAGTCCATTTTAATGAAACATTTCTTAAATTAGTTTTTTTATAAAATTATCTTTTTAAGTTAATTTTTTTTATAAATAAGGTATTTTTTAATTTATCCTTCATAAATTTGCTTTTTCAATTTGATCCCTCCCATATTGGTATTCTTTGGTTAGTTTATCATAAATAGAATTGTTATTAATAATAGTCCCTAATATATAAGTATTTTTCAAATTAATAGAAAAATACTATTGATAATAATTTTATTTGTTAGAGACCAAATTTAAAAAAAAATAATTTTATGAGAGTTCAAATTAAAAAGTACCTTATGTGTGAATATTAAATTGAGAAAATAATTCTATAAATGACTAAATTAACAAATATGCCATTTATGAGAGATTAACATGAGGTTTCATGCAATAAATTCATGCTCTGACGTAAAATTCCTAACTTTAAATTGAGACATTAAATTATAGTTTAATATAAAAAGGTTTAATTGCACTGCAATCCTATAAGAGGCTCCATGATTTTGATCTTTTTCATGTATTAATGATTTTAGGTGAACATTAGAAGCATTGATGACGCTGTAGTGATTGGTGTTGCTCTGTCACTGTCTATATTGTGCTATATAATTTATTGTGTGAATAGGATATTTTGCTAGATAATTTGAGTTGCATGAATCGTGAAGCAAGGTACAAGAAGAATATCTTGCAAAAGCCAAGATTAAGCAAAAGAACAAGAGGTAAATATTAACAAAGCATGAACAAAACAGGGACTTAAACACTCAACAAAGCCATGACTTACAGTTGCATCATTCTTTAGCAAAGTATCAACCTCTTCATAAAGGCTTGTCATATGATTGATTGTATCTTAGGAAAATAGGCAAGAAATACAATTTAATGCTAGTGAAAAGAGACTCATACACTAAACAACGAGAGTTTTATATTATAGTTTCAATGCAAAGAGTATGCACTTTTGCTCAATTTAAGTTGTACCAAAGAGCCCATTGTATATAAACATATTGATTTCAATAAAATATCATATTTTATTACCATTTTTTTGAATTATTTATGGCAAGTTTAGTTGTGCTTACTCAATTGTGGTACATACAAAATATCCTGACTAAACTCCATGGAATCAGCATGGGAGCACCTAGTGGCACTTACATTAGAAAACAACATTAATCACACTAGAATCACTTAGTAACAAGAATTGAGCTAAAAGTATTAAAGAATTTGCTTCTCTTACTAATAACATCTTAGTGAAAGTAAGATCACTCTTAGCTAATTAAGATGCAAATGGTGGTTGAGGTGCAAATGGTGGCTAGAATGCAAATGGAGGTACATATGGTGATTAAGGTGTGATGTTGGAGGTGCTATCTTGCAATTGATTGTCCTAAAAGAGATGGTATTTAGTAAGATTTTGTGAACATTAATAATAAATTAGAAATGTGTATAATTTCATACCAAAAATTGGTTGCTTCATAAATCTTAGTTCGATAATGAAGTTTGTCTTCCTTTCTTGATTAAACATTCTACCCAATCTGTGGATTGTTTCTTCTTACTTATGCTATCCCTTTTTTTGAATCTCTTTACTTTTAGTGGTTATGTGCTCACACCGCCATAAGTGTTTGGACTCTTTTGACTTAAATAAATCTTGATCACTTGCTTGCTCAGCTCCAAAATTCCTCTATGTACAAATGAGAATGCTTCTGGATAATCAACTACCTCAATTGCTAATCTAATCATCATGAGACAAAATTGCTTATACCATTGTGTACTTTCTCGTTTAAGGTCTTCTTGGACCTCATTTCTTTTAATATTATGTATGATATTGCTTTTTGCATCTTTTGTCCACCTCTTAATAATATATTGCTCTGGGAGTTTTTTTATATCCCTTACATCATATACTCTTAAAACATGGCAATACAGTATTTCATAAGTTTCAAAGTTTTGATAGTTGCATGAAATTGACTTGTCACACACATTAAGTCAAACTCTCCATTCTCTCCCTTCGTCAACCACAATAATGATATAGTCAGACAATAGATCTCTCTCATTCCTATGTTTGATACAAGCAACTGAACAAGTCAAAGATAGGGCCTGTGAGAAAGTTGTCCTAGTATAGAAAACTCTACAGAATCAATTGGGTCTTTTTTTCTTGTGACTTAAACTCATGCTTTAGTTCTCATTATATCTCCTCCCCTCTACAAAGCTTAAAAAATTTATTAATATCTAAGTCTAATCTCATCATACTCTTGATATCTGCAATCAAATTTTTACTTAACTGTATGCTTCGCATACCAAGTATGAAAACATTCTTTATATGGTACCACGTCCATTTCTTTTTTATTCTGTAAACCAAGGTTAGCCAAGTGTTTTCATACATATTGTAAGTGGAAAGCAACTAGATCCATGCTTTCTCAAACTAACTCTCCTCTTTGTATCTAAACATGCACTTCTTAAAATCATTAAGAAAGTTTGATCCCCCTTCATCAAATTTCCCAAATACTTGATGTCATTTTGCATTAAATGTCATATGCATAAGCCATACTTTATCTCTGGAAGTACTTCATGCAATGCTCATGCCATTATTTGATCTTGATTAGTAAAAACTGTAAAAGGCTTTTTTTTGTTTATAAGCATCCAAGAAAGTCTCCAGTAACCACTTGAATAAATCTGTCATTTTGTTATATAGCAACGCTATCCCTAACATGACCACTTCTTTATAATGATTAAAACTAAAAATATAGTTAATGGTCTATGATCACAATTTGTACTATATGTAATGTCTATTAACACCACTTTACCAAAATAGGTATAATCAAACAATATTTTAGCATCAATTTAAAAGACATTTGTAATATGTTCTTCCATATCCATCTAATAGGTATGATAAAATGATAGATTTTCTATCCACTAGTTTTGAAAGTATTGCAACAAACATCTAACTTCTCTATACACCATACTTCTTTGCCTTTTTATCTTCAAGTAATTTTTGGCATCCAATTAGGTACAGTTGAGATTAGCTTTACTTAGGCGTGCATAGTCATAAGGTCAAAAGATAATTTATGTTGAAGCCTAGGATCCATAGGCAAATTGATTTTGTGGACTTGAATTTTAGTTAATTTGCATTGAAATGCCAACATGGAGACCATTTTCTGAAAGATGAAATGGGTGATTATGTTCTTTAACAAATACATAAATTTTATATTTTCCATCAATCTATGTAACATATATTCTTGCTTTGCAATGGGTCTTAGTCTCAAGATGGTGTATCTTAAACTCCTTTTTGTATTGTTTTCGCACACTCTCTTTAGAATAGACATATTTGTATATTATTATTTCTCAATCTTTTTTACTCTTGGTAAAAGTATATTTCCTTAGCCCAAATTTGGTTTGGCCTGTATAAGCAACCAAAAACTTTCATACAATGATCCATGAAGAAGAAAGATTGACAATGATATTCAAGAAGTATCAATGTACTAAAATAAATACTATTTCAATAACTAAGGTACTTGAGGAAGAAAATGGATAACTAAGGTACAAAAAACAAAGACAATTTAATTAAAAATAATAATGATTAATTATTATATCAAGGATTAAAATAAAAACAAGTATTACAATAAGATATGTAAAGTGTGGCATTCATTTTTTATATGTATTTATTCTTTTATCAATTTTAAGACTATATTGAAATGATATTTAGTTTGTTACCTTCATTTATTTACTGTATTAGAAATGGAAGAACTATTGTTTTCAATTTTTGCATATCATAAAAAGCCCCTAAACTTTGCATTTATTTACCATTGCTTTTCTACATCATTTGAATATAAATAATATTAAACTTTGCAAAATAAAAGCTTTCCTAATAAAATGCTTTAAACATTGCAAAATACATATATATATATATATATATATATATAATATAATTTCATATGGTTGTGAATAGTATTTTAACTTTGCAAGATAAAGTTGCAAAAGAAAGCTTCAAATAGGAGAAAATGCTAGAGAAGATGAAGCTTTCACTTATCCAAGACTTCAACTACTTGGCTTAATGGAACAAGAGAAAATGTTGAAGAAGATGGAGTTTCTTGCTGATGCAACAACCATACGTCTAGTCTGTTTTAGCATAGTAGAACAAACCAATGGTTAGGATTGCGCAAGGATGGACATCGGAGATCACACTAAAAGCAATTATTTGAAACAGTTCCATTTCCATTAATGAGGTTGCATGTCGCATCTTAGCATGTTGATGACATAAATGTTCAGGATTAAAGCAGCCAAATGATGCTATTTTGCCAAAATGCAAGTGCTATGCAAGGAAGCATTTTAGTTAATTCAAGTGCATTGAATAAATCCAACAACTAGGTGCAAGTTATGTCCACTATGCATTACTGAAATGCAACATTTTATTAAAAATGAGAACGTAGTGTTTAACCATTTTTTTAAAAGATTTTTAGAACCAATCTAAGTTGTCCAAGCTAGCAACGCCCTCAATGCTGTCACAACTCCACCTTCCCCTTCCTAACACACTATTTTGATCAATGTATTAAACCCCCTAATCAATCTTCCTTCATTTTGCTTTGTTCCATTATAACACTAAAGTTATTTGGCGTGAAACATTTTTTCCTCAATAAACATTAACTCTATGTAAGAAGCACTATGTTTTTGTCCACTAGTTCATTTCTAAAGTTATTGGTACATCTTAAAGGTAGGTAGTTTCCATTTTCATTCCATGATTATGTTTTTGAAGTTTTGATAAGGCTTCAATGTGGGGTGGCTTTTTTACCTCATTTGTGAAGTAGAAGAGGTTATTTGATGTCAAGAGGTTACCTTGATTCCTTTTCTTTTTCTTCATACTAGAGTTTCTTAACAGATTAAGAAGTAAAAAATATATATATAAGTAGTTTCTAATAGAAATCAAGGTAGTATAAGATGCCAAAATTCTACATTGAGTAATATGGGATGTTTAATAATGTACTTAAGTGGGATGGTTCTCCAATCTTAATAGCTAGCTTTTAGGGAAGGTTTCCTTACCTTACTTAGGTGCCCATCAATTGGTATCAAAACTAATAGTTGGTAACTCCGAGAGGGGCTGCCTGTGAAGAGTTCTAGCCAGCAGAGTGTAACAACCGGGAAAAAGGGGAAAGAAAAGAAGGAAGAAAAAAGCTGAAAATTTCGAAATCCAAAAATTTTTGCCAAGTCTTCTCGCAATAGCGAGAAATGGTCTCGCTACAGCGAGAAGGCCTGTTTGCAATAGCGAAGGTGATTCTAGCCATAGCGAGTGCTAGCAGTCCATACAAAAACTAGAGAGTAGCTCGCCGTAGCAGCGTCATAGCGAAAGTGGGGGTCTGGAACTAACCCGTGTTCGCCATAGCGAAGGTTAAACCTCGCCATAACGAAGGCAGCTGATACGAGCTCTCCATAGTAAAGGTTAATTTTCGCCGTAGCGAGGGTCAGTTCGGAAAGGAAAAAAAGGCGAGAATTAGACTTCTTTAAACGACCCAACTCATTCCTTCTCTCATTTCTGCCCTAGACTTCGACCCAAGGAGAGAAAAAGGCGTGGAGAGTGAGTGAAATTAAGAGAAGGAGGAAGAGCAAGTGAAAGGTAAGCACATTCCTCTCATTTCTTCTTAGAATTCTGATCTCCTCTCTTTGCCCTCTCTTCCTACGGTTTTGTTTATGAGTTTAGTGAGGTTTTGGGCATGGGTCAGAAGAGGGAATGCGGAAAACACCCTTGAATCTCTTTGTTTTCCTTGCAAATGTTGTTTCCACTACCATGGGAACTTGAGAGAGAGGAAGAATTAGTGACATTCTAGAGAGAGAGAAAGAACCCCTAGGTTCTTATATGCTATGAGGTTTTGCTCTGAAGAGAGAATAATATTATGCTCTTTGATTGTGTCTAGGCTCAAGTGAAGCACCTTCATCAAGGTGTGAGTGTAAAACTAAGAAGGGAGAGGAGAAATTGAAAGGGAAAGCTAGTGTTGGTTTATAAGGTAGCTCTCTTTCCACTCTTTCTTGTTGCATTCTTGGATGTAATAGTCATTGTATGTTTATGTATATGCTTATTGTGTGGAATATGCCATATGTTATTGCTTGATGCATTGATGCCAATATACTTGTGTGATGAATTGTGAGATTTGCTCGGGTGAGGTAGTGCTGAAAGTCCTTTGAGATGGGTGAGGTAAAGCCGAAAGTCCCTTGAGATGGGTGAGACAAGGCCAAAAGTCTCATAACCGAGTGAGGCCAAATCAAAAGTTCCTAAACTCGGGTGAGGCCATCCAAAAGTCCCTAGACTCGGGTGAGGCTAGACCAAAAGTCCCTGAGCTCATTTTTGGCATTGTTGTGATTTCCATAGCATGTACAACATGTAATATGATTGAGGATGGTTGGATACCAAATTGCATGCTTTGACTGGTTATATGCCTTGATTGTTTACTTGAATGAGTGCATGAGCTACTGAGATTCCCTGAATCTCACCCCTCCCCCTCCCAACTTAACTTGCTAGGTGGAGCTCAAGAAGATACGAGTGCACATCAAGGAGCCTAGATGTATGTGTAGTTAGATGATAGTGTATTTTGGTCTTTTTGATGTACTTTTGATGTAAAGTGGTGCCAAAATGTATATGCACCTACTATTTTTGAGATGTAAAGGTTATAACAAGTGTAAATGTATGAAAAGATGATGTATAAACTATGTTGATAGCCAAAGTAATGCAAATATGGGTTTTACCCATTTTGTTGGATATATGTGATAATGCATTTTTTGCCGTAGCATAGTGAGTTTAGAATGTATGTTGATTTGGACCACATGGACTTGTTATATATCCTAGTTTTATGCTTTCAAACTTTTCCATGTGGAGTGAGCATGTGTGAGAGGCCTTTTGGACCTATTTTGGAACTCTTGGGTGCCAAAACCGACATTTTTGAGAGCTACGTCAAAGTATGACCGGATGAGCTCCTCTTGCCATGAAATTTGGCATGCCTCTAGAGTTTGTAGAAATCTTCTTGGGAAGCTAAAGTGGGTAATATTCGGAGGTCTAGAGAATATTTGGCGAATTGTTGAAATTGGGAAAAATTGTTGGTTTGGTCATGTGCTGTCACCAAAGGTCAGAAACGAAATTCATGTCATTCATGGACCAAATGGGGTCCAAATGTCATGAAATTTTATACACATAAACTAGATAACCACAGTGACATATAACAACTAGAATCACCTTAATCGGAGGTCTGTAAAGAGAGATTGATGCTGCTGAAGTTCTGTATCAGCATCAGGGAGCTCATCCGACCTCTATCGCTGTTTCATCAGTTTTTGGGGTCTGAGAGCTATTGAATTGATCTGGACTTATTATTTTTTTTTTAGTAGACATCTGTAGCTTTCCAAATTGGTATAGATTTCCCAGATTGGATTTTTGTGGATTTAGTTATGAATTTTCGAAAGTCATGACAGTAAGCTGCACTAGAAACAGTGACAGTCGGACTTCCTTCCCATTTTCGATGTTAAACATGGTCTAGACTCTGAATTTATGATTGGAAATTATTTTTAGTGTAAAGTTAACACTTAGAGCTTTCCAGAGAGCTATGGTTTGTTGGATTTCCATTTTTCTATAATTAGTTATGATTTTTCAAAGTTTGAGCCAAAATATGACTTTTGGGCCCAAGTGAGAAAAAGTATTTTTCTGGTTTTTGGCTCCATGCCCGTGGCTTATGGCTTGTTTTATGCTATGTATGAGTTTTATAAGTAGAGTGTGAGTTGAGAATGTGGATGATGAGTTCGTGAGACCCACGGGCAAAATGTGAGTGTTGGAAACCCCGATTTTTAATATAAAAATGTCACGGTTTGTATTGGTTCTTTGAAAATCATATGAAACCGAGCCCAAAGAGAGGCTAGGTAGTGGTAGTAGATTAAGGTATTACACAGAGGGTTTTAACCTGTGAAAGGTCAAGTAAATTGTCACAAAGTTTTTAGAAAAAAAAGAAGAAAGTAGTCAAGAGTAGTCTTAGATTGCAACAACTTACAACAACTTACAACAAAGCAGCATTAGTGTCTAAGGGATTTTAATTGATTGTGCAAGGTTCATCATAAGGTTTAGTGTAATCGATTTTGATCCTATTTCTCCCTTTTGTATCACATGAATCATGTTTTGATCTTAACGAATTTTGACTTTGTTTCCTCATAGGTTAAGCTATGGTCTAATATATTGAATTCACCTATGTTAACATTGAATTCACTTGTTAATTAGAGGTTTGATATATTGATCAAAATAGCACCTTAAGGAGGGGAAGGCAAATGTGTGGTAGCATTGTGGGCATTGTTGAATTGGACAATTCAAATTAGTTTTGAAAATCCTAAAAAAAGAAAAAGGTTAAATGCAACATTTCATTTTTTTTTTTATGAAACATTGCATTTATATAATGTATAACAGACTTGGTTGGCTCCTTATTGTTAGATCCATTTAATGCACTCAATTAAGCCGAAATAAGGACATCATTTGGCCCTATTAACTTAAGCAAATTTGGACTCAGGGAATTGACTTATGAATGCAATGTCGTTAGTATTGGAGAAACGCCTTGTACTGAATAAGAGCTAATGAATGGAAGATATTGGTATGAGTTGGTTGTAGGAGCTGAAGTTATAGTAGAGATAGGATGTTCATATAATTCCAATGCATCTATTTATCCAATGGTAAAAAATCAGGATTAGTAAAACTAGCAAGAGAATCAATGATAAACTTCCCCATATTCCTCCTTAACCTTAAGATAGTTGTCAATTAGGGTTAACACAATATGACCTTAAACGATTGGAAGTTTTTAAGAGTTGAATTAAAGAAGTTCTTTCTATTTCTTACATCAAAACTATATAAAATGTAAGTGTAACCCTTTAATATATTATTTGATATGATAAGAAGGAAAGAAAATATTTGTATATATATATATATAGGAGAAAAGAAAAGGAAATAAGAGAGAAATTGGATGATTTATTATTCATTTTGTTTGGTACGATGAGAAAGAAAAGAAAGACATTTTTTCCTATTATTTGGTTTTATTAAGGAAATTAAAGGAAGAAAATACATGTAAATAAGATATTAAATTACTTTATTATTTTTTATCTAATTAAATATATTTATCATGAATATACTATATTCTATCTCAATTTTTTTATATTAATGCAAATATGCATTTATTTATATTGATTTCTATATTCTTATTGTTTATTTATAATTACTTTTCATTTTTACAAATAATTTTATATAATTATTAATTATTATCTAACTAAATAGTGCATTTTTTAAATTTTTATGATTGGTAGTGATAGCAACAATAATAAGTAAGCAGGGCTTAATAACATTCTCTTTTATTCTTTTTTGTCACTTAGTGCACGAATAGCAAATAATACACAAATGACGGGGTTTCATAATTTTTTTAAAAAAAATTAATATATTTTATATATTTTTATTATTAGGTTATTTAATCATAATATAACAAATATATGATTTTTTTTAATAATGATACAACAAATATATTTTTTTCACAGAAAACTATATGACTTCTCAATTAAATTATACATTTGTCAAATTATTATTAAGAAATTATAAATTTATTATATTTTAATTAAAAACTTAATAGCAAAGATATAAAAAGTTATATCTAAGTCTATTTTTTATTAATTCCCAATCTCTTCCTTTTCTTTCTATTAATACAAACAAGACCAAAAAAGATATTTTCTATTCACCATTTTCTTCTCTTTGTTTTCATTTCCATCTTGCCCACGAGATCTAAGGATGTGTAAATTTATATTACAAATTGTAAAATTCAACAATAAGTAACTATAATTATCCTTACTCGAAATTTACATAATGCTAACAGTTCTTTTTTTCTTTTCAAAAAAGGACTTTGAGGACTTAGCCCAACTTAACTTAACAAAGTCAAGTTAAAGATTTTATTTTAAAATTAGACCATCATTTTACTAACTTGATTCTATTAATAAGTCTTAACAGGTACGCAACATTGACAAATATATATTGTAATGTGCAAACAATTAGGTTGCAAATTTATAAGCATGCTAATCTTTTTTCATATTGCTTTATAAACAAGAAACTGTTTAGTATTATAGTTTCTTATTATTTGAGATATTATTACATATAGAATTATGATATTATTAATTTAAAATTATGAATTCTATAAATTTGAGGGATTATAAGTGAAAAAGACTTATATTTAATTCCTTATATACTTAATAGGTGGGATTAGCTATATAGATCAAACATCGCCAAAAAGTTTTATCGTAAATCATATTTTTAAATAAATTATTTAAATTTAAATTTATCTTAATAGTTTCTCCTATAATTTTTTTTTCTCTATCTCTAACTATTGGATTATTCTCTATTTGATCTATTTTCCTAACTGGGGCTCTTATAGGTCTCCTTCACATATACCCAAATTATTTAAGTCGCGATTTTATAATTTTCTTTACAATAGGTGTGACTTCTATTTTCTCTCTAATACATTCATTTTTAATTCTATCTTGTCTAGTATGTCTATTTATCCAATGCAATATTTTCATCTTTACAACATAAAGCTTATTCTCTTATTGACTCTTTGTTACCCAATACTCAATTTTATATAATATTACAGATTTTATAATTATGTGGTAGAATTTACTCTTAAGTTTGAGTAGTATTCTTTTATAATAAATAACGCTTAAAACACTCCTCTATTTCATCCATTGCGCTTAAATCTTATGTTTTACATCTTCCTCTATTTTCCTATCATATTGTATGATAGATTTAAGATACTTAAATTATGTGATTTGTAGTATATTATGTTCTCTAATTTTTACTTTTATGCTAGAAGTAATATGTCTCTTATTAAACTTACACTTCATATACTCTGTTTTACTTCTACTTAAATAAAATTTATGTGCTTCCAAAACTAATATCCACATCTCTAACTTCTTATTTATTTTTCTCTTAATTCTCCAACTAGGATTATGTTGTCTGCAAAAAACATGCATTATTGCACTAACTCTTGAATATGTTAAATGAGCCCATCCAAGATTAAAATAAAAAAAATAAAGGCTTAAAGTTGACCCTTAATTGTAATCTTATCACACATATCCTGAATTACTTAAATATAAGCTATACGAACTCTTTTCTTCTCTAGAGCTTTTTAAAAAACCTCTATTGACATTCCATCATATGCTTTCTCTTGATTCTCTTAATATCTCTCAATTAATTTTCGTAACAAGTATATCATTTATATGGTCGATCTTTCTGATATAAAATTAAATTGATTCTTCATAACTTGAGTTTGTTACCTTAACTTTGGGTTCAATTACCCTCTCTTATAACTTCATAGTGTGGCTCATTAGCTTAATTCTTCTATAATTTGTACAATTTTGTATGTCTCCCTTGTTCTTATAAATAGGGACTAAAGTACTTCTTATCTACTTGTCTAGCATTCTCTTAAATCTCATAGTTTCATTAAATAATTTTGTATGTTAATTTATACCTTTCACACCTAAATCCTTTTATACCTTAATAGATATATTATTTGGTCCAATTGTTCTGTCATTCTCTATTTTCTTTAATTTTTCTTTTATCTTTGACTTTCAAATCCTACAATAAAAAGTATAATTTTGGTTCTCTTCTTTAGTATCTAACCTATCTGATTGTAATAAAATTCCATACCTTTCATGAAATAGGCTATGAAAATAACCCTTTTACCATTTTCTGATATCTTGTTTCGTGACTAAGACTTTTCTTTCTTTATCCTTAATGTATTTCACTTGTTCCATGTCTTTTATCTTTCTTTCCCTACTTTTAGCTAGTTTGTAAATATTTCTTTCTTTAACTGTAGTACATAAGGATTGGTATAATCTATCAAGCACTCTAACTTTTCTTTGCTCACCATATTTTTAGTACCTTTTTTAATTACCTTATATTTTTTTCAATGTTCATTACTCTTATACAAAGATTACACTTTATAACACTCCCTTCTAACTTTAACTTTATCTTGCATGCTTGTATCCCATTACTAAGATTCTTGTTCCCTAGATCCAAAGCCTCTTAATTCACCTAATATCTCTTTTGCCACTTTTTTAATCTCTCTAGCCATCTCATTTCACATATCATTAGCACTTCCTTGTACGTCTTAGAATCCTTCCTCCACAATCCTTCTCTACAAGTTTTTTTCTTTATCCTTCTTCAATTGCCACCACTTATTCCTTGATACGCTATCTTGGCCTTTGCTTTCTACTCCCCTCTTAACTTGAATATCCATAACCAAAATTCTGTACCGAGTAGTCAAACTCTTTCCAGGTATAACTTTGCAATCCATGTAGAATTTTTTATTCAATTTCCTTATTAGAAAGAAATTAATTGGAGAACATACCCCTCCACTTTTGTATGTGATAAGATGCTTCTTACACTTCCTAAAATAAGTGTTAATTAATATAAGATCAAATATTAATCAAAAGTTACAATAATTTTACCTTTTACATTTACTTCCTCTAAACTATGTCCCTTATGCACATCTTCGTAACTTCTAGATACACTTTCCACATAACTATTAAGATCTCCTCCTAGAAAAATCTTTTCTTCTAATAGTATTTCATAAATTAAACATTCTAAATCCTCCCAAAACTTTACTTTTTGATATTTTTTTAGCCCTACTTGTGATGCATGAGTACTAATAACATTGAATGTTTCCCTTTCCATGACAAACTTTAATATAATAATTGTATCTCCTAACTTTTTTACATCTACCATAACACTTTTTTCAAAACTTATCTATAATAATATTTATCCTATTTCTAGATTAGGCTTACCAGTATAGCAAAGTTTAAAACTTAAAGTGTCTAATTTTTTCATTTTTTTTCTCTTACCCATTTGATTTCTTGTTGTAATACAAACCTCTTTACCCTTAAACAATGGTCCCATGGTCTATCCCAACCATTTCAAGCATATTAGACAACATTTACAAGGAAACATATGTCTTCCTACATGGAAAGTTGTATGAATGGGAGGCCATATTCATGATTCATGGCTTTAGAGACCAAGTGAACTCATTTATATCATTTTCTATCCATAACATCTTTATTTAAGTCATAAACATCACAATTTATTATACAAATTTTGGGTTGGAAGCCATTTATCTCAAAACATATTTGCTTGGCCTCGGGTTTTAGGGATAACTTATTGATATAAAGTTTGAAAAATCATAATTAATTTTAGAAAAATTAAAATCAAGCAAACCATACTATTTTGAAAGCTTAGGATGTTAACTAATGATTAAAAATAGTTTCAGACCAAAACAAAAGCGTTTAACCCATGAAAATTAATAGAATAGTACCAAAAGTCAGGCTGTGCTACTAGTATTGTCATGAAACTTCAAAAATTTGGTTCTTCCTTTAAAGAACTTTAATGGAATGATCTCGATGGTTATGAAAAATTTATGATGTTTAGTATTAATTCTCACACTCTAAATCACTTGTTCTTCTCTTGATATGGTCAAAATTCAATTTCTTTTTTAAGAACTGTTTTTTTTATCATACAATTTGGGTTTTCTAACTTATAAAATACCTTTGAAATCACTTAATTTTAATCTAAAACTTTCTTGAACGAAAAGGTTAAAGTTTGAGTCAATTAAGATTCAAAAACATACACTAGAGGGGGTTTGAAACAGTCCAGGGGTTCCTATAATTTTTCAAGCCTCTAAGAATCCTGGAATACTCAAATTTTTTAAAAAGTCCTCCTGTGAGTTTTTTAAAAAGTACTCATATTTACGAAAGTGTTATTATACTTTTGGCAATTTTAATTTGGCCTTAACTTGTTCATTTCAGGGGACTTGCTTTTCAAACTGATTCATTTCAGTGTTTTTATGAAAAATTAGATGTTACGCTTATAAACATATAAAATTAATCCTCCTCTTAGTTATAGCATCTACTATTTCTATTGACTTATCCGTGAATGTATCTATATTCCAAGTCCCAAAACGAATCATATTCTCATAAACTAGTTTTTTATCCACATTCGTTCACGAAAATGTGACAACCCTTATTTATTTTTCACTACACTCAAGCGTCGATGTAGTGGCTCTTACTCATTTGTCACTGTAGGTGTTACTTACAGGCAACGACTTAACATTACTTTTAATATATCGATGATCCATGTCATAAAAATTTGATAAAGTTTTATGTTAGCTATCGACTGCCTAACATAACCCTCTTCTTTTTTCCCAACTTGAAACTAGTTATGAAAAATTATTTATATCAAAGTTCAGCATAGGTAAAGTTATACATTTTCTTTATATTTAACAAAATTCTAGTTACTGCTATTTTAGCTAATCAATTGATAATATGTTAGTTTGACTTAAAATTAGTTAACAAAACTAGCTTCTAATGAATCTGATCATTTGTACCAGAGAGGACAAAGATGCCCTAGAACTCTGACTAGACAAGGTTAACATTGAGTGTGGATCAGCCTCGGCTTAAACCTTCTTAAAACCTCTAAGCTAGCTCCAGACCAGTTAAAATGCCATATAATTCAGCTTCCTAACCACTCCCTGGCCCTAACCTTCTTATAAAAAACCCACAATCCAAGTCGCTAGAGCTATCACAACAAACTCTATGGCCCTTATTTGATTACCTTTCTGAATATAGGACCCATTAGGTTCAATTTAATTCAGTCTTTGCAAGGAAATTTTCATTGCTAATGCCTTTGTACAAGACCCTTCAAGAGCAACGGAGCTCAATAAAAATCACCTGCTGCCTATATTTGATCACCCTTTTACTAATGTGAAAAAAATCTATATTCTACATCTAAACGTTTTGCAATGCTAAAACAATTGTATTCTTGGCAAACTGAAATGACCAAAAGCCATACCAAAAATTAGCTTTTACTTAACAATGTCCCCAAATCACAATGGAACATGAAAAAAGTCATCCCTAAAGAACAAGCAGTGATGTTAGCCATCCATTCTTATAAAATTATGAAAGAGCATGCAATTTGTGGAGAAAAATAATATGGTTTTGTGAATGAAAAATTAAATCAAATATATGCATTCCTTTTATGCTCTTAGGAAATGCAAAAATTTGTTGCACTTGGTTATAAAGAAAAATGTTAGGTAGAACAGAACTAGTCATTGGTCTAGACCAGACCATATTAGATCAGTCTTTGTAACAATCTCACGGAACCGGTCATTACTTAAACCATGCTTTGGAGCCCAAATGATACTATGCTTAGACCCAGTAATTGCTATTTTCTGAAAACAAACTCTAATAAACAAATTTAAGCCTTGATTCTAGGATATTGATTAAGTAAGATACTTTTAATATGTTGATCAGTAGTAATGACTCTAATAACATCACCATGCGCATCATCATTTTTTTTTTGGGGGGGGGGGGGGGGGGAGGACCTTGACTAACACACCCAAATTGAATTTTGAGTGATTAAGAATAAGAGTTTAATTCTAAATATATATCTATTTAAAATAAATAATACCTATACAATTTAAATAAATTAAATCATATATAAAACAGATATATAACTGAACTTTTCTAATATTTAAACATAACAAATACTGATTATCAACAAGTAGCAAAAGATAACTAAAATAATATTAGACTACATCTAGAAAGCATGGACGTTTACATGGATATAGGACCCAACAGTGACACGGACATAGCCATACTATGAAATCTGAACTCTACACATGTAATTTGAAGTGTAATGTAGTGTTGCTTGGTGTCTAATATGAGTATCCAACATGTGTTGGACATGGACATAACTCCTTTTTAGAAGTACCTACGCTTCATCAGACTATATGTGTGAAAAAAACCCAGTTGTCCTCACCTCATCTAGATTAGGTTCTCACCTGACTGAGCTTTGGAATTGAAATTTCCATCCCAAATTAGTAGTCACAATAATGAAATACAAGGCTTGGTACATGTTGGACTTTGTAATGATCTTCACCTCCTTTTTCAAGTTTGATTCTGAATGCTCGAAACATTGATCTAATCTCCAAGTCCTGAAGAGTAGTCACGAACCTTAGCCCATCAGGAACCATCTTTAGCATAGTGCAATTTAAAATCTGTAGTCTGCAAAGATTAGGCATGGCTTCTTTATCCAATTTCCACTCTTCGAGATTGGCCAAGTCACCGAGAAGCAGAGATTGAAGTTGAGGAAAACCTTTCCTAGCACAAACTAACTCCTTTCCCATGAATGAATCCATTTGTAATTCAAGGATCCTCAGATTGGGAAGCTTCCCCAGTGTTTCCATTGGATCTGCATGAAGTCTGGACCCCTGCAATTTCAGCTTGGCAAGCTTGGAAGAAATTTGGTGATGCTCTGGTAACTTCATTATAGGCCCTTCTATATGAAGCTTATATAGATTGGGACATCCTGCTGCAACTTGAGGAATATCAATATCTTCAGTACAAACAAAAAATAAAGATTCAAGGCGGCCAAATGTCACACCTGTAGATTTGAAGATGTCCCCGTATAGGGGATCATCTATTACCAATTTTCTCAAATTGGTCAGTTTGGTGAGATCTCTTACATCACATTTATCTGGAGGGAAGTTAACTAAAGTTTGCAAGTTCCTCAGATTGGCCAATTGCCACTTTTCAGTGCCATCGCCGCATGACTCTGGCAGATACAAGTGCCTTAATCTTTCCATCTTCCATATTACATTCGGTATTTGCACAGTTGAATTCCATGTTAGAAGATCAAGGGTTTGCAAGCACCTCAAATTGCCTATTGTTGGTGGCAACTCATCAATATCTGTATTTCTTAGACTGAGAAATCTCAGGTGAATCAAGTAGCCAATTTCTTGTGGTAACTTCCCTCCCTGACCTTGTAACCCTTCCAAGTCCAAGACTCTAAGTAATCTGAAATTATTGAAAACAGATTTCATTATCCTCCATTCACTAAGCTGGGCTGCCTTTTCATGGAAGCAGATAAGAGACCTAAGATGGTGATGGCTTTTAAATTGTGAAGGGAGGAGCCTATCAATATTTTGATCCAGAAATAGAGCAATCCGACGAACTTTACCCATAGATCTTGCTCTGGGAACAATGGGTAAGTTAAAACAATCTGCTGGTTCATTTACATAGAAGGAATTAATCATCTCAAGAAAATTTTCCTGTTTTGCCTTTGTTACACATAGGTCTCTCATCAGGTTGTGCATTTGACAAGTTCTTATTCTTCCTGTTGTACTCTTTTGCACCACCTGAATCATGCACCTCTCAACCAGCTCATTCAAGCAACGTTGTGCCACATCCTCCATGTTTTCATCTCCTTCTACTTCAGTCTGAGCCAATCCCTCTGCCACCCATATTCTGATTAGTTTCTTTGTGGGTATCTCTAGATTTTCTGGGAAATGGGCTAAATGTAGGAAACATGGTTTCAGTTGATATGGCAATTCATAATAGCTTATAGCAAGCACCTCAGGCACTCGCAAGAGCTGCTCACGCCCTTTTGCTCTCCTCAAGTATGAATTAATGTTTTGACGCACTGTGTCCCAGTCCTTAACCGTAGGCTTTGTTGCTAAGAGTCCTCCAAGCACAATGATGGCCAGTGGTAAACCTGCACACCTTCCTACCATTTCTTTTCCCAACTTCTCCTTCTCTGTACTAATTGTGAAATCTGTGGAAAGCAAAAAGAAATTCATTAGTCTTTTATGCTACCACAGTTTCACTCGTGGTCAAATTTTAACGCCATAAAAAGTTGAGTCTATAATTTCAGACTCAGGTGGATTAGAACTGCTCCATGAATTTGAGAGGGTATGATCTTCATTTCTGTATACACCATGCAGATGGTTTTTCTTCCTTTAGGGATATAATACATGAAGGAATTCTCTTTAACTTCACCGGTCAAGTGAGACTATTTATACAGTATCACGCCTTATTAGTAGCAAGCCTATGAAAATGTATGATCTGTCTGCTCAGAGAGGCTGTCTAACTAGAAAAGATACATATACTGGTATACTTACGTGTCTATGCCAATAGAGGAGATTGCAGGTGACAATCCACTATATATGCATGCTTGTTTGTGTAAAGTCCACAATACTTCGTTGAACTTCTAACTAGAGAAAGCAACTTAAATTTAAAGCCAAGGAACATGATATGTGGTGCCAAGAGAAAGAAACAAGATACAACCATTTGTGGAAAATGAAATTCTTACCTAACTATGAAAATGTAAGAACCAGGTAAAGCAATATATAGTAGAATACAATTTTACTTATTGGAGCTATTATGATAAAATAACTTACTCCAAATGTTTAATTCGGTTGTGATTTCATTTCATCATATATGATTTGTTATGGAATTCTTTAGTTTATGATTTTCTTCTCTGTAATATGAAGACGAAGATCTCTAGCTGTAACTGTAAAGCATGCTCTAAAAACTACTTTTGATTCTTTGTTATTGAGAATAAAAGCAGGAAGCTCTAGTGATTTCTGGTGTCTTTCTTGGTCAGAAAATGAACTTTTGTGTGGACTGGTTAAGACGTAAGATTACTAGGTTAATTTGGTAGGCTCCAAACGAACCCATTTTTTCCGTCAACTTCCACAAACAAAACAGAAAGCTATAAAGCAGAATAAAGAGTTTGAAGCTTCGGGAAGTTTAAACTAGAAAGATAATCAAAACTAACATCTGCATAACAAATATAGATAAAACAACAATTGGAGTTCTTGATGAAGAAGATGAATTTACAAACCTGGATCATCTTTTATGGGAAATGCCTTCTTTTGGAACAATTCCCAACTGTCATCTTCATTTAAACACCTTGGATGATGAAGGAAACACGTTGGGTCTACATGCAGTGCAACGTCTGTATTTCGAGAAGTAAGCAATATTTTGCTGCCAGTTTCTCCTCTTCCATTTGGAAACGCAGGACTCAGAATGTTCCAAGTCTCCGCGGTCCAAATATCATCAAGGATCACCAAGCATCTCTTCTCCATTTGAACTTGGTAAAGTTTCTGTGCAAGCTCCTCAGGTCTCATACTGATAATTTCCTCTTTCTGCGCTTTAGTAGGAGAGATCAGCTTAAAGAGAATCCCTTCCCACACATCCCTTGGCTGGCATTGCTGAGATATATAAGCCCAAGCGAAACTCTCAAAATGATGCCTAACATCAGTATTATGGTATACCTTCTTGGCCAATGTTGTCTTCCCTAAACCCCCCATTCCACATATGGCAACTACTCTGCGACGTTTATCAGGATTCACCAAATATGACCCCAAAATTTTTACATCTTCTTCCACACCAATTATGCCTTCTTCAATTATATGAGAGTAAGACCTCCTCAAAGCTTTCTGCCTCCCATGAAGAGAACCTGAGGCCTCTCCTATTTCGTGTCTTATGCCATATGTTTCCAGATTTTTTGTGAGGTCAGAAATCCTTAGTATGATTGCTTCAACCTCAGATCCCACCTGATGGATCTCAAAGCATTCTTTACCAGCATACCTCTTGATGATGTTCAGGACACCAACCCTACTTCTTCTTGATGCTTCTCTTAGGGCATATGTCTCAATGACATCACCAGAATCATAAGCAGCTTCTCTGATTTCTGAAATCCAATTCCGGAGTCTTTCATCTTCGTCTTGCCTTCTATCTGCATCTTGTAAGTAAGACTGGATCAACCTCAATTCAGTTCTCAGTTGCCTCACTTTCTCTGTCACCCCATATAGGAAAATTGCTTCTTTTATCAGCAAATCACCAAGGCTTTCCACAACAAACGATACCACAGCCTGGGCCATTTGCTGATTGCTCTTCCTTCACCCAAATAAAGGTGTTGTAATTTCTAAAATTTCTCTTCAAGTATCCAAAAAGGATTTGGCCCCGTGAAGATCTGCTACCAATCAACCAAAGGATAGGGCATAGGCCAATGTCACATTGGTGTTGACTTTGGCATTGACTTGCTTTCTTTTACTGCTCAACAAGAATATTATGCAATGGCATTGGCCTGCCAATCTAGACCCAATTCACCTACTGGTTGAAATTAAGGTAAAGCTAGTTTGGTTTTTCAAAAGATTGAAGGTCAGAGCTACCCATCATGTCCTTTGGTCAGCAATAAAGGAACAGCACTGGAAAATCCATTGGCAGGCTGCTTCTAGGAAATAATTTGGAAAGCAGCATGATAGCTCCGTAACATTTAAAATAATAATAATAATAATAATAAATAATTACGGAAACTATGAACCCTGTAGTCAGTCAATTTTTTTCTTTAAAAAAATAAAGTTAGTCTTTGTATGGTTATTAGGAAAAAGTGGCCGACCCAAATGAAAAGTCAAGAAATGCCCACTTCATTTTTCTAGAATGGTTAGGGTCAGAAAAAAGACAATAAAATAATGTGATGACTAAGAGATAAGGGGATTTAAAGAGTGGGAGACGTGAAACAATTTAATACATCTCACTTGTTTATGAATTTTGTGAAAGATACACATTTCCATCCAATTCATTTCTTTGTTTAAAATATTGATTTCAAATCTGAATGATACTTTTAAAAATAAATAAAAATAAAATTTTATTTAGTATGTAGAAAATTAGGTATAAAAATAGAAATAATAAAAAAATATAATTTTAAAAATAAAAATAAAAATAATTTTTTATTTTTAATAATTAAGATAATATTAAATAATAATTAAATCATGAATATAAAAATAAAATAGATACAAGAGGGTAATGTGAAAGCACTTTGTCGCTTCCGTCTGTGGACCATGCCCAATGATGCCAGTTAGAATTGCACGTCATTTTCAAGTAAACCACAGGGACGGTGCCCCATTATATCTGGATCCCCTACTTATTTCAAGGGCTGAGTTGGGGTGCTTCTCTGATTTTTAGGCTATTTAGATCTAAATTTGATATTTTTTTATTTTAAAAATACGAGCCATAGAATCAAAAGAATTTTTTAATTGTTAATTTTTTAAAAAATAATATTTGAAATTAAAAATATGACAAAAAATTATCAAATTTAAATTATATAATTTTAATTTAAATAACTTGGAATTGCGTCTATTTATCCCTTAGAATAATACCTAAAGATGAATAGGTCATCCGGATTCCCAAGAAAATGTTATAAAACCACAATATAAACCAAAAAGCAAAGTTTATGATGGCACCGTCGCTAGGGCTGTATCTGCCAGGAAACTTATCTCTGTCTTACTTGGAAGTTAATATGAAAATTGATGTCAGCAGAGTGGATCTTCTCTGATAGTATAATCTTATGTAAGGTGGAATTAAAGAGAAAAAAAATTAACGCTAAAAGTTTTTTTTTCTCTGTCTTTAAGTTAGAAATTATTTAGTTTTGCATTTCTTAATTTTTTTTTATAACTACACAGTGTCAATTTTGAAAAAAACTATAGTGGTATAGTATTTGTAAGTTGGGTTCTTTATAATTATATAATTATGCAATTAAAAAGAAAGTGATATAAAAAGTAAAAATAGAGAAATTTATTTTTTTATATTTATTTATTTTCTCCTTATTTTCTTTTAACTACATCATAATCACATATAATTAGTTAGTGTAGCTCCACCAATTTGGTCGGCCCCACAAAGAAAAAGGTGACACATCTTGCAAGGTGCCAAAATTTTTTTACTTATATATATATATATATATATAATGATTTGTAATTGCAAATAATTCAATTATTAAAATTATTAATGTGATACTTTCTTGTACAAATTGTATCTATCTGAAATTTTTTATTTCAAGATAACAGTGAATCATTTGACCCAGTTGGCTCTATAAGTGTAAATGCAATAAATAATAGGACAATCTCATAATGGAAAACCAAAGCTCCCCATTGTCTATTTACTTCTATTTCAAAAGAATAACTACAAACAAAACTTGCCCATACATCAAACATTTCATTTAATTAAATTTAATACGAAAAAATAGGAGTAAACAAAGAAAAAAAAATCAATTCATCACTTATACATATCCAAATTAATATTTTACCTAATTGCATTTCGAAAATAGAGAAATTTACAATTATAAAGAAAAATAATCACTTGCTTTGTGAAGGTTATGGAAATGGTTTTATTAATTTTATTCTATGGGCACTGTACGTTGACTGGCAGTACTATACTGTGAAAAAAGAATTGGCTGAAATATAAAGTTATAAATTGATTTATATATTTCGAGAATCCAAACTTCTGTTCAATAGCTCAAACAAAAAGTTTCAGGTTAACAGTGATTATCTCTTTTTGTCAAATATTAAAATACCTGTTATTTCCGATATTATAATAAAATAAAAAAGCACTGAAGTAAATGCTATTAAGCTTAGCGAATCACCTGGCCCGCATATAATAGAATGTAAAATTCGGCCTACGCAACAAACACAAAATTCAAATATGATCACTTTTACAACAATTACAAAATTTCACAGGACGTCGTAACAGTTAGTATACACGTATCTCTAAAAAAATAATTTTTTAATAAATAAATATTTCCTAATGTAAGTTAATGAATAACTAATTAGAGGCATTGCTGAAATCAGAGGACTGCCTCTGTTGCATGATTTCACATTTGTATCATAATGGAGGTCCAGAAAAGTGGACCTGCACGTGCTTATCAACGTCAGCGCGCAGTCTCTATGATCTTGAGGGAGAGTCTACACTGTACACGTCATTGATTCACTCCCAGGAAGCATGCCCTGTCGAAACATGTCCTTTGATTGATCTCTCTAGGTTCTTACATGCGCGTTTCCAAGCTCAATCACATGTCAGTAGAACAGAGATCTCTTGGGAGCAATAGACTTTTATCCGGTTTGCAAAAAATAAATAGATGGAGACAATCATAAAAAGACATAAATAAGAGTATGTCAGAAGTGAGTCCTATTAAATAATGTGCTTGACATATATATATATATATATATACATTTAATTGATTTCATTTAGTTATTTACCTAAGAATTTTTCTGAGGCCATTAGTTTGTGTCAAAATCATCTCACCGATTTATCCTTCATCTGGCCGGCCATGAAGTTGAACTGCCCCAGAATGAGATGCACGCTTTACTTGTTCCAATGTCTCAACAACTACCGTCATTGGTGGCCTGAGTCTATGTTCCGTTTGGACACATTTAAGAGCTAGTTGAGCTACTTGTAATGCTAACTTGTGTGGATATTTCCCCTCCAATCTGCTGTCCATTGTGTCCCTCATCTTCCTTTTACTCAATAGATCTGATTTGAGCCAATCAATGAACGATTGGCCCTGGCCGAGATGCCTACGTATATCATGTATCCCTTTGCCAGTGAGTATCTCCACCAAAACAATTCCAAATCCGTACACATCACTTTTCACAGACAGATGCCCTAGCACATTCACGTGAGAGCATTAGTTTTGTCATCAGTCATGGCACAATTTCACAACAGGCTCTGATCAACTGGGTTCATTTTAATTAAACAAACCATCTTGGAACTTGAACATTGATATCATTTACCATTTGATATTCTATAAATTTTTTGTATTACTGTAATATCTAAGAGTAAGATTTTGTTTCAATATGACCTTTTTTGGTAAAGGTGTTCAAAGATTTGGTTTGATTCGATTTTGAATAAAAATTAAACTGAATCAACTTAATCGGTTTAGTATTTTGTTAGACTTTGTCGGTTTTAAATTTTAATTGGTTTGGTTCAGTTTTTATTTAGTTTAATTCGGTTTGATCTGATTTGATTCATATTTTTTTTGTCCACAAGTAATTTTTTTTAAAAAAATTTGTTCCTTATAATATGTAGAATTTAACTTCTAATATCTTACATATCTTAAAATTTTGACCAATAATAATTTTGGAATAATTTACTATTTATATATATATTATCTAAACAAATTTCATACATTCATAAATAAGCTTTAAAAAGTGAAAAAAAAAAAATAAGAGTAATATCTTATAATAAAATAGTATAAATAATTTGTATATTTTTTGAACTATATAAAAAATGTAATTTTGATGCAAGTTTAATTAACAAAAGATCTTATTAATCTAAAAAAAATAAAATATTAAATTTTAATTAATTACAATTTTAATTGTTCGATTTGGTTCAGTTTATCAAACCAAATATAGAGAAAACCAACAACCAAACCGATTTAATGTTTTACAATCACAAAAATCAAACCAAATCAATTTTTAATCGATTTTATTTGATTTTTGGCGATTTGGTTCAGTCTGGTTTAGTTTAATGGGTTTGGTTCGGTTTTGTTCACCTTTATCTTTTGGTATTTTAATAATATTAATACCATCTTTTGAATAATAAAATACGTAGGTAAAAAGGGAAATCAAACTCTCGGGTACTGAATTGATTTAGAGAAACAGAAAAAACTTCAAGGATTATCAAATTGGTAACAACTTTCGAGGACTATAAGGTTTTTGTCTTTAATTTATGCCAAAATAAGGATGAGTAATGAAGATGGAGACCAATATAACTTACCCGTGGCAACGTACTCGGGTGCAGCATAACCGTGAGATCCCATAACTCTTGTTGTCACATGTGTTCTATCATCTGAAGGACCAGCTTTGGCCAAACCAAAGTCTGATAATTTGGCAGTGTAGAACTGTTGCAAAGCTAGAAGTTAGACTAAACTGAGCATTCTTTCATTTCATGAATTTTTCGTGAACGGGTAAATCCATATATGGTTTTTCTCTTCGTCCTCAACTAAGAATGAGTCATTCTGTGGCAATGTGGCATGAAAAGCAAAGACGATTTGGGAATACTCAGCAGAGAAATAACACTAAGGTACATAATTACCTTGTCAAGTAGGATATTTGATGGCTTAAAATCTCTGTATATGATTCTATTCTCTAATGAGTGTAAGAAAGCTAGGCCCCTAGCTGCTCCAATCATAATCTTTAACCTTGTGTCCCATGAAAGTGGCCGTACATTTGATCCTCCTGCACAAACATAACCAAGAAATATATGCAAGGGAAGATGAAAAATTTGTTTCCCAAAGAATGGTATGCATGCCAGGGAAGTCTCTTTAAAGGGTGCAGCTATTCAGTGATGTGATAAGCTCTTACTTCCAAATAGATGGTTAGCCAAGCTGCCTCTGTGCAAGAATTCATACACTAGGAAAAGCTCCCCATTTTCTCTTCCAAATCCAAACAACTTTACAAGGTTAGGATGAGAAAGCCTTCCTAAGAAATTCACCTCTGACTGCACAAAATAAGCATCAAATATATCAGTCACAAAGCAACGGAAGCGTGATATTTCTTGTTCCAGAGTATTAATGCCGGTACCTGCCATTCCATAACTCCTTGTGTGCTATCAGAATTCAATCTCTTGATAGCGATAACCAATCCCCCATCTCTATTACTATTTGATGATGCACTCTCTTTAAGCGAACCCTTGTACACTCTGCCAAAGCCTCCCTCTCCTACTACCGATTCAGCTCTGAAATTTCTAGTTGCTGCCTTCAGTTCTTCAAAAGTGAAATTTTTCAAGTTTGCCGCATCCAAGATCTGCCCATTAGGAAATTCCTCTTCACCTCTTACTTGAGAGGTATGGCTGATATCAGATCCTAAAAGAGATGTGCTAGTATTGCTGGTTGTGTATGTGTTACTGCTACTTGGCCCAAATAGCCGGCTATTTCCAGCAGAGAGGCTGCTGCGTCCAAGCAAAGTAGAATTGCCTGTACTCTGCAATAATCTCGAATTACTGTGTCCAACGGGTAACTGGCTGCTCCCTGAGACATTGCCATAGCTACACTCTGTTAGTTAATTAAGGAATGATACTTGGATAACAGTATAACACAAAAGTTTTTGCAGTTCACTTGTTGCTTAAAGCTTCGAAGAACAAGAAATGAAAAGCAGAGCGATTCTTATTTCCTTTTTGCTGAAAAATGGAAAGCAGAGGTAATCTCTCTCTGCTATAAGCGCGTGGCCTTTTCAGAATACTATGATATTCCAGAATTTGAGAGGAATTGTATGTCAAGGCAAGTACGTTTTAAATGGTTAAATTATAAAGGGAAAAGGACATGTAGCTACTTTGCTGAAAGACTAGACGACTAGATGCAGGTCTAAATTGAAAAGGACTAAAAATTCCATTCTGGCGAAGTTAAAAATAAAAGCTTTTACTCTCAAAAAGAGCAAGGATTCTTCTCTAATTTGCAGGAACTGGGATCCAAATCGGTAACTAGTCTGCTGCTGTTGGGTTGATTTTGCTTCCAATTTTTGTTTGACAGGTTTATAGTTGCATATGCTAGTTGATGTTAGAAGCCTGGTTTCATTTTATTTGATTGCGTAAATAATAATGGGAAACCCTCCCTAACGAGACTGGCTAAAAGCATTTATAAAAGGAGAACATCAATGAACTTTCTCATCACAATGTTTTAATCTTGTAGGTGAGGAGATCAAACAGTTAAGAACGGGAACACTTGAAATTAATAAGTTGATCAGTCACACAAAAGGTCCCTAACACAAGGAAAAAATTCCACCACTGTTGTTATAACACAGAAATTAAAACAAAAACAATGACGCATCTCTTTGCAGGAAAGGATGAACAGAAGTAAGAAATAAAACATCACTGATCTTGGCTTACCCAATTGGTTGTTGTTGCCATCGGTGTTAGAGTTGGGATGACCCGATTGACGACCCAAACAGTTCCCCATTCAATATCTTTCTACTTCCTCTTCCTGATCCACTGCTGAAACCAAGATGACAATAAATATACGCCTTTGTTCGTTTTCTGAAGCAGGGGAAGCAGGGGAAGGGAAGAGAAACAACCTTGTGATTGAACCCGGTTTTTCCACGTCTGGACCATTGACATTGGTTTAGATTTTAATTTTTGTTAATTTCAACTTTTATTTTTTAAATTAGCAGTTAAAAGATTTTTTTATCTTATTTTTTTAAATATCAAGATAAAAAAAAATTAAAGTTCAAGCTTTCCAAATCAGATTTAAATAGTTCTAATCAAAAGTTTGCTAGTTCATTATCCTTATGACATGGTTAAATGTGGACGAAAAAGAGAAAATAAGATTGTAAAGTTTCTGCGATTTTGTCGCGTATCCCATCCAGATGGGTGATTAGTACAACAACAGAAGTGATCAAAATGATTAAGCATAAACAGAGAATTAGATAAAAATAAATAGTATTTCTTTTAAAATCGCTATGTAAGATAAAAATCATAACAAAATTCGTTTACTGTAGCAGCAGAAAGAAAAATATTATGCAAATATGACGTTGAAGAAGGAAGCTTCCAAGAATTCTGCAAGTATATGCAATGCAATGAAGTTGTAGGTGACCCTGTCGAACAATGGCCAATGAGATTCGCTGCCACGTCGTATGAACCTTGGAAATATTGCTCCCTCCGCCTCTCACAACCTCACTCATCATTTATGACATAAATTGCAGTAACCATGCTCCATTTCTATTTTATTGTGGCATGCTGATCTGCCGTGTTGCTTGTGAAGTGTTTTCAATCAAGGGGGATTTTATAGAAACTTTAATTTCTCATTAAGTTGAACATTATTTTTAGGGGAAATTTATTATTAAATGTATCTCGAAATGTTTTAAAATTTGAAATTTGTAATTTAATTAATAATTTATTGAGACAAATGTCAATTTTAGAAGTTAAATCTTTGTGGGATAAATATCATAAAGTGCATGTATAAAGATTGTCTAGAATATGACATTTGCCCTGTCTGGATAACACTTTTGTGTTTTATTCTTCAGAGTTTGATCGAAAAAAGATTATTTAAAAATTTTTATTATAAAATTTTGATAAATTTTAAAGAGAGAATGAAACTGTATTTAAAATTCATCTTATCTTTTTTTTAATCCATTTTTTTCTTTTCTTTCTCTAAAATTTATAAACTTTACAATGAAAATTTTAGAGAATCCGGAGGAAAAATGCATTGCATAATGTTAATTTGCATTACACTTACAACTTGGATTACAATGACGTCATACCTTGCGGCATGGTGGCGCTATTTTGCCGTACTTAAACTTTTGTATGGACACCCTCTTTCTAGATGGTATCGCTCACTGTTGCCTCCAGTCTGTTAACAGGACGTCACTGAAGAGGACATGCATGTAAAGTGACGAGAATCATCTCATCCAAGTAGAAAACGTTCAAGTAAAGTGACCAGAATTTTGATATTATTTTTTTTAATAATAATTAGGATATAAACTTAAAATATAATTATTTGTCATAACTATGAGAGTTTGCAAATGGTATAAATAGCATTTTTTGTTAAGTGAAAATTTTGATTTTATCAATGTTTTAAAATTTGGACTTATCATTAAATCAAAATAAAAAATAATTCATAATTTAATAGTTTGACAATAATTGAATAAGAGTCGAATTATTTTTTAAAATATGATATATATATATATATATATAATATTTTACAATTAAATTGATATATATACACTCTCACATAATATTTAAAATATAAAAATTAGATAAAATATTTGCATATGATAATAAATTCATATAAAAAAATTTTGATAAAATCAAATAAAAATACTATATTTTTATTATAATTGTCAATTTTTTATTTAAATAAAAAAATTAATTTTGGATTGAATCAACATCAAACCACTTGAATTTTTACTGATTTTTTGTTCAATCAATTTTTTGAGTTAATCAAACCAAAATCATGATCAATTCAATTTTTTGGTCTGATCGACCATCTAATTTTCTCAACTATGTAACACAGGGCTTAAAAAAATGAAAAAAAATTTAAAAATAAAAAACCTTAAGGAGAAAATTTTGTTAAAAGAAAACAAAAGAAAAAATCACATCATAAATAAATTAAAAATAATACAAAAAAATTGAGTTTTAATATATAAAATGGATTCTATCCCAAACAATTTCTACGACACGCTGCAATTGGGTAAATTCTAAATGGATAGTACGTTGTGGGAATAGCTCGAAATCGACTTAAAAAACACGTGGAAAGTGACCTACTATATGCGACACGAATTAGACGTACCCTCTCGATGGAATCCAGTATATGCCTGTCGGGATTTTCCCTCAAATTCAATAACAGAATTTGTTTATTAACCATACATACTGACCAAAATCTTATTTCCCTGGATACATTAAGTTAATTTTTTTAAAAAAAAAAAATGGGTCACGCCTCAACATGAGGCGTGACCCATTTTAATTAAAAAAAATTTTGTAAAGGGTCATGCCTCACCATGAGGCGTGACCTATAATTTTAAAAAAAAAAAATTTAAACGCATTTAAGCCACGCCGTAATTACTTTAAACATTAGAAATTTAAAGATATGTAATCTAATTTTTAAAACAATAATAAGTAATGTAAAATATAAATTTTTTGAAACTTAATAATTAATAATAGTTTTAAAAATTTTAAGAAATAAATGAATAAATATGATAAATAATATTAAAATAATAAAAAATTATAACTATTATATGAAATATATATAATAAGCTAAAATTTTTAAATTTATTATATTTGAGGCATAATTTATTTATTTACTAATAATATAAATTTATCGTATTATTAGTTGAAGTTAAGATTAATTATGTTTTTTGAAATAAATTATGTTTTTGATGTAATTCCTAGGTATATTTTTTTAAAAATTGTTGGGAGTAATAAGTCACAGAACTGAAATATTAATCAGAGAATAAAAATTATTTGACAATAAAATCATGAAACTAAACAAAAATATTGATAAGAAATAAAAAATTATTTGCCATTAAAATTATAAAATGAAAGTTGATTGAGAAAGTAAATTTTTTTACAATTATATAAATAAGTAAGAGTATTAAAAATTTGAATGACAAATTAATCAGGTGAACTCAATATTAAAATAAAGTAGTTATAATATGTTATTATTATCTAAAAAATAAAATTACAAGTTCCAAAAGAAGATAGAACGTTCAAAAAAAATGGCTCCCAGTGCCACATCTAGTCCGTGGTCTTAATCGTCGGCCGCGTCGTGGAGAAAGATGTTGTTCTTCTTCTGCCTCTTGTACCCCAGACTCCTGCTCAGCTTCTTCTTCATTATCGCTATCATTTTCATTTGCTTCGTTATTATTGTTTCCTTCTTCTTCTACCTGTTGGTAGGTTACGGGATTAAGACTCAATTGAGGTGACTGAATTGGAGGAATAGGCTGATCTGGTGTGATATATCCCGTCTGTTGTGAGCTAATGTGTACAGATGACCCAGAAGCAAATTTAAAAGCAGACATTGTTTGCTCTGAAAATAGGGGTGTAAAAGGGACAGAACCGCATGGCATATAAAATAGAGAACTGACACCCCTAAAATCAGGAAAATACACTGGTGGCATGGAAGAAGATGGACCTGCTGCATCATGGTATACTTATGATTGTGTTGTTGGAGAAGAAGATGGTTCAGTAACACTAGGAAGGTTTTGCATCTCTGCTGAGGTGTAAGAAGAAGGACAAGGCATCGCAGATGTAGTACCAACACCAGATGTAGTATCATGATAAGGCCGATCGTCCACTATTGGTACTCTAGTAGACATAAATCCATGCGCTCTCTTTGCTGTGCGAGTAGGAGGAAGTTGTGGTCTAGGCAACTGAGGTGCAGGAGGAGCAGCCTGAGAAATCGTTATATCTCGATGCTCACCAAGTGCATCGAGGATGCTAAAACACTCAGTAACAACTGTGCGACCTAACAATGAATGGTCGTCCATAGCAAGTACTCGCAAGCGATCAGCTACATCGGCCTGAAAATAGAAATTAAAGATCATATTGATTTGAAATTAAAGGAAAAAAAATTGTATAAGATAACTATGCTAAACTTTAAAAGTTACCACAAAACCCTAAGCACCACTGATAGGATGGATCCATCGCCGAGTAACCCTCCAGTACCATTTCATATATTCTGAAGAGCGATCTAGAGGCTCTAATGATGTCGGTGTAAGTGACAAAGTATTTTGCCAATTCCACCAAGCTAGCACAAAATTCTCATGTTCTTTTTGCCAATCTAAATGGGTCTTGCCTTTGAGTGTCAGTGTATAGACCTCCTCTAAATTATAAGGAGCACAAGGTATAGGCTGCATCCGACCAAACTGTCGGAGAACACGATCTGCATGATGCCACTCCACAATGTGAAAGGAAATAAGTGGCACAGATGCTAGCCAAATATCCGAAGAGACTAGACAATAGTCAGGTATTAATTGACGTATATTGTCTGCATCGTATGGACGCCATATGATCTGCAAATGATAAGATAACAAGCTGTAAGATTATATTAGCATTAAAGGAATTATGCAACAAACTCAGCATAAATGTTTTAGACCTTGTCAGCTCTCATCTGATTTAACAATACTCTGTAATGTCGGATGGCCAATTTTCTTGGACGAGGATGTTGACCCACACGCCTCCACCTGCGAGGAGTAAAAGGAAATCAATGAAAATTTTGAATTATATAAGCAACATAAATCATAAAATAAACATTCAATTGGAATTATCATTCATACCTATAAGCAAGTAGAGGGAGCACATCATATACATCAAGTTGAGGATCTGGAGGTGGCGGCCTCTCGGGCGCTAGCCTAGGGAATCGATCCCAAGCCCATAAGTGAAGTAATGTCAAACAACCACCGATATTAACCTCCTTGTAATCAGTGACATTACATAACTCTCTATAGAGGTATGCTAATACTGCAGAGCCCCAACTGCACTGACTGGCTACCTGGAGGTCTTGAAGAAATGTCAGGTACATAAGAGGGACTCTATGTCCTGACCTGTCTGGCATAAGAACACCGCCTATAAGACGTAAAATATAGGCACGAGTGAAGTGCAATATGTCATTTTCATTTGCATTCTCTGGAAGTGCCTCAAATTGGTTAGCAAGCCAAGTAATACTAAGTCTCTGACCATCGAATTCCTCTTCTGGTGGCACTACCCCAAGGAGAATCCCACAAATGCCTCGCCAGTCAAAGTTCAGTGAACCAGTGATTGGAAGACCCGTCACGGGAAGACCTAATTGCACTGCTACATCTTGGAGTGTAATGGTACACTCGCCTTGAGTAGTGTGAAAAGTATGTGTCTCTGGCCGCCATCGCTCGATGAGCGCTGAAACAAGGGAAGGGTCAAAGTCAAGGGCTGTAAGACGAGACACCCCGTAGAAGCCAGCAACTATAAGATGTGGCACTATAGCTACTGGGGGAGACTCTAATCGTGGACCATGTGTAACTCGACGTAATCAGAAAATACGATCTGCCTGTTAGAGGGAGAAAGTGTAAACTATTATGCATCATATGACAGCCATAAGGGAAAAAATTGATTTTTACAAATGCACAATAACGTACCCTATTCAACCATACTGCCTGAGAAACGTGTCTAGTCTGTAAATACAACAATGACTCGTCCTCTGGACCCGGATGAACAACAGGCCTCGATCCTGACATAATAGTTTTCATACAAAACTGAACAACATAATATTTAGTTAGAATATAAAGCAGTTAGGTACACAATAATGTAATTTTCTATTACATAAAATAGAGCTAATACAATAATAAATTAAATCACATATAGAATCAAAACAATGTTAATTAAATAGTGCAAAGCATATGGTCGATAACAACACAATCTCATAATACACTTTAGGACGTCCATAGTAGTACAATAAATAGTACATTAATACACTAACAGAACAATGGACCTATGGGTTAGGGGGACAACGTGATGGACAAGTCGCGCGGTTATGACCCGTCTGTCTACACAACGCGCATCGCGATAATTCTCTTGGAGCTTGTCGCCAATCCATTTCATTTCGTATTCGACTTGACTTTGGACGACCTTTTCCACGTTTCATTGCAGGATCTGGAATAAGTGTTGGGCCTCGTACTTGTGGCCAATAGACTTCGCCACTAATTGGGTGAAATTCAGTCTCATAGGCCTTCAAAATAGTCTCCAACCGAAATACTTCATGAACATACTGTACATGATCTACTCGAACATGCGCACAGGCTGCTAAGACATGCTGGCAAGGATATTTCAAAGCCTGAAATTCACCACAATCACACGTTCGAGCTACTAAGTTAACTTTACAGGATTGCCCAAATTGTTGATTAGTCGGATCGTATGGCTCCTCCACCTCAAATGTTGACCCTCGTCTATCAAATCCACTAACTGCGCAGGCTGATGCTCTTTGAGACCTGGTTGCTAACTTTAATCTGATATCCTCAGATATAGTTTCTCTTGCTTGAAGTTGTGCAGTTGCCTTCTCACCGCGCTGGACCCAATACTTGGTTAACCGGTAGAATGTTGCTCGAACCAAACCAAGTATCGGTAAGAACCTAACCCCTTTAAAAATTGCATTTATACTTTCTGCTAAATTCGTTGTCATATGCCCTCAGCGCTTACCATCAACATCATACGCCCGACACCATTGAGCCTTGGGTATTTCGTTAATCCAATTAGCAGCATGCGAGTCAAGCTGACGTATGTGAGCTAGTCCTTCATCAACTTTATGCTGCTCATACGAATAGCCTATAAATAAATAGATAGTAAAATTAATAGTTTTGTGTAAAATTGTAGTCATGAAATTAAAAAAATTTGTGTAACGTTAAGTAATAGTAGTTTGTACCAATTGTAGTATAGAGTTTTTTCAACCATTGCAATTTAAATTTTTTATTGATATTGCTAGCCAAATGTCAAAGGCAAAACACATGATGAGCTTGCGGAGGCTGCCATCCAACGTTCCGATTAGCCACAGCTGCCAAGATACTAGCATGACGGTCAGAAATCAAGCAAAGCCCATCTTTATCTTTTACCACATGTGCTCTGAGGTTAAATAAGAACCATGCCCATGCTTCATATGTTTCTCCTTCTACTACAGCAAATGCAAGTGGAACAATATTCCTCTCACCGTCTTGTGTACTTGCAATTAAAATAGTCCCTTTATATTTCCCATACAAGAAGGTCCCGTCTATTTGGACCATAGGCTTCAAGTAGCCAAATGCCTCGATGCACGGCCTAAACGTCCAAAATACCCGATGAAACACGACCGACTCACCATTAGCTACACTAGCCGGTACATGTTCTTTATGCATAAAGTTATAGTACGAGCCAGGCATGAAATGTTGAACAGCAGCTAGCCATTTGGGTAACAAAGCATAGGACTGCTCCCAATTCCCAAATGCATGTGAGATGGCTCGATGTTTTCCCCTCCAAGCCTTTTTGTATGACACATTGTACCCAAATATAGAATGCACTCGCTCAATGACCTCTCTGATAGACACACCAGGATTTTCAGTCATCATTGATACAATATATACTGAAATTATATCAGAGTCTAATTTTGGATGATCTTGTGACAATGATGCTGCAACACATGTATGTGGCCCATTGTATTTTGTTATCTCCCAATGATTTTCCTTCTTTCGGTAACAAGCTCTGACCTTCCATTTGTAAGCTCCCTTTTCATATTGAACACATCGGTATTCTTCGTACTTCTTTGAAGAATGATACACCTTAAAAGTATGATGTGCACGTACCGAGTATATCTTTAATGCCCGACGAAAAGATCGCTGATCATTATATAACATGCCTACATATAACTCTTGGTCATCATTCATGTTTATCGCTACCTCTTCCATTTCATCATGATCAGGAATCCGTGCACCATCTGCATCTATCTGTTCAAGAAATGCAATCGTTGAATCAGCATAAATGTTCATAGGGACTGCTGGATCAACGGTAGCATCTATGCAATCGGTATCTTCATCATCTTCTGAATTACCCCCATTATTGCAATCATAAGGTGCAGCATCATATTCATCTTCCTCCTCGAAGTCATCCATTATATCCTCTGTCTCATCTGGATGAGAAATGAGGCCACTAATTGGTGCATGTTCGGCAATATTATCGACATACAGACGAGATGAACTTGGTTGAGCTGTATAATCAACTAAACCAACAGGCGAATACTGATCATCTGTGATGTTGGCACGGTTGGAGGATGGGAGTGGGTTTACCATATATTCAACTGTAACTTGAGTTGCTGCATTCAAGTCTATTTCCTTTGACGCTATTTTTGCGTACAATTCAACTGAACCAAGTTGTGATGGAAATTTTGCATTCGCTATCCACATTGCTTGGATATTGGCGTCCCTCCTTAACTTACATGCTCGGTACTTTATGGGCCTTAATGACACTGGATGCCTATATACTAATTCAGATACATATTGATCTGAATCTAGCTGTAATTGGTCTGCAACCTCTTGTTTCAACCTTTCTAATGAAATGTCATTGTCGACACTTATTACATCAACTGTATCTGCAATAAACGTTGTCCCTTCTTCGGTTTCGCATATTTGTCCATTTGAATATAAGCATATAATTTCTTTCCCGTTGTTCATTTCATCCAAATGCGCAATACTGTTACCAATACCCAAAACAATGTACAACATTTATAAACAACTACAATCCTTTATTCAACTCATATATTTTTTTAATTACCAATTAATATAATTCTAAGAAATCCTATTCTTTTATAATATTTGTTCACTATATATATATTTTTTAACAGTTTACTATTTTTTATATCTTTTAAATTTTTTATTTTAATAATTTTGTTCATCAAATTTTATCTAATTTTATTCCATTTTATTATAATATCATTCAATATTAACAATTTATCTAAAGATATTATTTCCATTTTATTACATATATTTTTTGGTTTACATTTCAATTTATCATATTTTACTTTTATAATTATATTAAACCTTTTTTATTTCTGTTATTATTTTTTTTACTTGCATTATAAAAATTTTTCCATCTAATTTTATCATATTTTATTACAATATCATCTAATCTTAACAATTTATCTAAATACGTTACTTTCATAATATTTTTTTCACTATTTCATTCTTTTCTAATATATTGTTCATAAAATTTTTCTTATGATTTCATCTAACAACTTTAAATAATATTTTTACTTGAACATTTTATTTTATTTTATTTGTACACACACATTAATCATTTTTTTTTTACATCTTTACAAAAACCCTAATTTTACTTATAATGTAACTTCATCTTAACAAAAAAATTTATTTCTTCTCCATGTATACTTTTTACTTAAATCATTAATAATATATTTATTTTCAAAATTTTAAATTCAGACACAATATTAAATAATTTTATATTTTTTTAATAATATAATTTTATTGTAACAAGTAAAATTATTTTACCCATAACTATATTTAACAATCAGTAATAACAAATACTCATATTTCAAATGTATGCAACAATAATAAATAATCATATTTTTTTCATATTTAAAACATACCTATAATTTTATTTCTTTGAGATTTCCTTCCTTGCTTTCAATGTAGTTCCTCTGACGGGATCACTGAATCTTTTTCTTCTTCTTTAAACGGCAAATATGAGAGGAATGATGTATATGAAGGAAATAAAATTTTTGCTGCTGAAGAAGAAGAAGAAGAAGAAGAAGAGGAGGAAGAAGAAGAACAAGAGGCGGAATGGCGAGGGGTGTGGGGACGAAGAAGAAGAAACGGATCTGGCTTTAAAAACAAAGAGAGAGAGTCCGAAAATACATGCAAATAGGATAGCGTATTTTATGAACCAATAAAAAATATCCACGTGGCATCATAATCTTCAGATAGCTTATCATACGCTGCCATTTGTCATTTTTATCCATGTGTCAGGGTCAAACGTTTGACCCTGACACATGGACAAAGGTCACGCCTCATGGTGAGGAGTGACCCAAAAAAATTAAATTTTTTTTTTTAAATGGGGTCACGCCTCATGATGAGGCGTGACCCCAAAAATTTTTTAAAAAAAAAAATAAAAAAGGGTCACGCCTCATAGTGAGGCGTGACCCAAAAAAATTAAAAAAAAAAATTAAAAAGGGTCACGCCTCACTAAAAATTTAAAAAAAAAATTAATTTTTTTATGGGTCACGCCTCAACATGAGGCGTGACCCATTTTTTTTTTTAAAAAAAATTAACTTAATGTATCCAGGGAAATAAGATTTTGGTTAGTATGTACAGTTAATAAACAAATTATGTTATTGCATTTGAGGGAAAATCCCTATGCCTGTCAACCACATTCAATTCATCACATTACCGCCTCATCATTCAAGCTCTTGGAAAGATATAATGAACCATTCAAACTAGGTGGCTTGGGCCTCACCTTATCGACAAACACATGGTTATGACTTATTAGTATCCCACCAATGCAACATGCACCCAGATGTCCCATCTATTTACACCACTGTATTAAGCAATGCTGTAAAAACTGAACTGTAACTTCTGATCAACTGAAAAATGGATGAATGAACTAATTTTCAGTCCAGTCAATCCCCCTTAATCGAACTACCTCAAAACCAGCCAATTAACTTGAAAATCAATTGTAACCGATTGGTTTAGCACTAATCCAGTTCAGACAATTTCCTAAAGTTAAGTCAAGCAAGGTTGAGTCAAGAAATGTCTTTCTATAACTAGTTCAGAAACTTTCCTCAATGTTGCGGCAATCATCAAACTATATGAATTGTGAATAAATATAAAGAATTTTAAGCATTTAAAATTATTCTATTAATTCAATTTTTTTATACCAAACAAAAAATAATAATAAAGTTTAATCCACTATTTAAATTATCATTCAAAATTTGCAAGTCTAAAAATGCATTATTTTGATACTACATTACCTATAGATGTATATAAAGTTTAGATAAATTAATATCATTTAGTTATTTATAGTTATTTTATTTTTTATACTTTATTAATTTATCACATTGACAAATGCTATATATAACATATGGACAATGGTTAAACAACTCAATCGTGAACCATCCATTCTTCTACTTTTGGAATACAATAAATTCAGATATTATTTGCCTAGTTATTTGCTTAAAATTTTGAACAAAACATTCATAGCCCTCATTTCAAAAAGTGACAACCCTTATACCTAGAAGAATTTCAAATATATTAGCCTTTACAATGTGACTTATAAAATCATCTAAAAAATTTATACAATAGATTAAGGCATATATTGCTCTTAATCAAATTGCTTTTATTAAAGGGAGGCTCATTATAGTAATATCATTTTAACCTTAAAAAATCATACATTAGGAGAAGTCAAATACAAAATGGTGTGCTCTTAAAATAGACATTTCAAAGGTATATGATTCCCTTTATCGGAATTTTATCCAAGATGTCCTAACTAAGATGAAGTTTCTTGATAGTAGGATTAATATGATCCTTTAATGCCTATCCACTATCTCTTATAAGTTTCTAGGTAATGGTGGTCCTAGCAAGCCTTTTCTTCCAAAATGGGGCCTTAGGCAAGGTGATACATTATCATTATACATTTTTATCCTATGTTCTAATGTTTCCTCTTGCATAACTACCAAAAAAGAAGCAGGAAAGAGATGAAAAGGCATTACAACTTGCAAAAATTAAGAACCTATCTTGCATATGTATGCAGATGACACTATTCTTTTCTTTCAAGATGCTAAAGGGTGAAATTTGGCCAATTCATTGACTGAGTCATATAACAAAATTTAGGACAATGCATGAATAAATCCAAGTTTATTATGGTCTTCAATTCTAATGTTCCACATAAATTCAAGAAGTTTTTGGTTGGTGCTTTTAAAATCAAATATGCATTGAAACTAGGAAAATATTTGGGAACATGGGCAGAATTTGTTAGGAATAAAATTTTATTTACCAAGAAATGTTAGAAAAGGTTTATGCTAAGCATTAAACATGGAAAGCAAATTTCTATCCTAAGTTGCCAAACTCACTCTAATCAGAATTATTCTAAATTCAATATTAACTCATCGACTCTCTTATTTCAACATTTTATACTAAACTTGATAATCGTTTGGTTAGTTTCTTTTGGGAATGTAATGAGAACAAGGAAAATATTCATTTGTTTAATTGGAATATCTTGAGTGCTCCTATCAACATAGGTAGTCTTGGCATTAGATCTTTCTATTTATTTAATCAGGCTTATTGGCTTAAAAAACTTAGGTCATTGATGAAAATCAAAGTTCTTTGCTCACCAAAACCTTGAGGCCTAAATATTATGAAAAATCTCCTAAAGGGCTTCTCTACAATCACTCCAATACAGGATGTATTTGGAAAGACATCCATAAATCTTGTCCCATTGTCACATCTAAGCTCAGATGACAAATTGGTTCCAACAAATTTAATCCTAGTAACTTTCATTTATGATGATGTGTGTAGTCAAATTAGAGCTTTTATTTACAGAATGTCTCTGATCTTATTTTCCATGATAAATCATATTGTAATTTTAATCTAATTAACCAAGTTTATCCTTCACATTTCAACAATCAAATCAACCATCTTAACTTTTCTATTATTGACAGAGATTTAGGAGTTATACCACTAAAGATGGATACCAAATTCTCAAAAGAGAAATGGAATGGGATTCTATCAATATTTTTACCTATTGGAATAAACCATGGGAGATTAACCTCCCTTTAAGAATGACTCTTTTCATTTGAAAACTTCTTCACAAGGCCATTCTTATCAGTGAGATTCTTCATCAGTGTTACATTAATGTTTGCCTTCGATTGTCACTTATGCTTTAATGCTCAAGAGACTATCAATCATGTCTTTCTCAAATGCAATTTTATTAAAGCAATTTGGCTTGTGTCTCCTTTGGAGCTAAGAATGGATTCAATGCAAGGGCAAGACATATTCATTTGGTTATCCTCATGGTTTCATAATGTGAAGGATGATCTTCATATGGATTTCCTTACCAGATTTATCATTACAACACTTTATCACATTTGGTACATTAGAATATGAAACCATCCACAAAGGATTAGTTCTTGATGGAATTAAAGTTGTTCATGAGATTATCAACAATGTCAAAAGGAATGATTTTGCGTGGAATAATGGAGAGACTCTTCCTTCATTGAAGAAACTCACTTCAAACCCAAAAAAGTTTATGTTAAGTTTAGACTCACATAATTTGGGATGGTCCTTTAATTGATGGGAACATCAATGACGGGATTCTTCAGAGGAAAAATCACAAAATTCGCACATTGATTTTCTTCAGGGGTCAATTTATAAGATCTTGGGACATGTAAAACTAGAAAAGGGTGTCTAAAGGAATTTTCATGTGGTAGGTCATTAGAAGAGTTCTATTGTGCATCAGGAACAAGGACTTCATCACTTTTTCCTTGACTTATCATCTTCAGCTATTGTTTTTAGATCTCAAATCCTTGTGTCTTTTAGCAGGGAAGAAAAACTTATGGATAGCAATTCTCTTAAACAAGATTTAATGCATCTTACTACATCCCTTTGCTCTTTTCAACCTTGCCTAGTTCCTGACAACAAAAATCAGTGTTGGAGATTGTAGATGAAGAGTCAGGGCCCCTCTCTCAACTGATTCCTCTTTCTTTTTATTGTTCTTGTATTTCCTTTCTTTGTCTCTCAATTAAAAAAAATAGACATTAAATTTCAATGCCTGGTCTTATTTTACACATTGGAATTAAGAAAGGGTGCAAGCAATTCCAACCACATAGTAGGTGGAAAAGCAGTATTACAGCATAACTAACTACAACTAATGCTTGCAAATAAGCCCGTAAAGCCAAGATATTCCTTTTTGCATCCTAAAACTCAAAAGACTAAAAGGTCATATGCTGGTCCCCTATATTCACAAATCCAGTGCAGTAACAAAGTTGTCAATAAAATAAAACTTATAAAGTAATAAGCTAAATCAATTCTATCCCAATGACCATATGAAAAGATATTAAAGTGTTTCTGCCTTTGATGAGCATTGTATTGACCATCACGCCACTGCGATCCTATTCTCAACATAGATGCACTTAGCATTCTCATCTCATTCAATGATATTTATCAAAAAAATCAAAATTAATGATATTATAAGAATTTAACCCTTTCAGTATTTGTAAGGACTGGCTCAACATTAGACTACTCTCTAAGTTGCTTTGCCAACACAACCATCTCATCAATCAAATCCTTTTGAAGCTCTCTATTGAGAACAGAAATTTGCCAAGGATATACACAATGAGGGAGCAAATATAAATAACAATAACAAAAAATAATCTAATATATATGTTCACTTATGTTGAAGCATAAAAATTCTTGGCATCATAATGCAAGAATGATTCAACGACATCCTGAAGCTGAGTCAACGTTGAAAGAAATTTGCAAATCGATATCCAAGTAGTCCATTATATGGACTGTGAAGTCAGTCACATAGTTTGATCTTCCTTTCCATATTCAAGTTAATAAAGTGTGACTTTCTTCTCCATGCAATTGAATCCAACATTTCATTTTTAGGCACTCTGATCAGGTATAAACTTGGAAGGCCTAGGTGGCAGCACCCAAGTGCTCTCATCAATTAATGTTTCAAAGCACCAATCTCCAATATTCCATCCTCAAAAGTAAATACATTCACAAATATGATTCAACCCCTCCCCACTAAAGTTATCACAACTTTTGGCACACAAGGTCTCTCATTATTGTTAAACTTAATGATATAAAATGATATTTGTCTAATAAAATGTGCACTCATTTTTTAATTTTCAAAATATGATACTGTTACATTATTCTAGCTTGATGCTACCATTAACGTTGGGTAATTCTGTGCCTCATGAGTCCAAACAACAAACAGTTATGCTACTTTCAAAGAAAAAACCGAATTTAACTACATTTTGAACATAAATGAAATCATCTTGTAAGGAGAATCAATCAACTACACTACATAATTTATTATTTTATGTGGATTACCAAGTCAAACAATTAAGCAACCCTTAGTGAAAAGAATATCTTCCCTTCAAAAACCAACTAACATATTTAGACTTCAGATCATATTTACACTTATCTCCATCATAAAATTTCAAGTATAATTTGACTGAAACAGTTGGATGCTAAGTGTTTATCTCAAAATGTTTAAGGTTCTCTAGGTTTGCAGATGTGTTATTAAAAATAAAAGCGCCATACATAGTTCATTTTGAGTGAGTTACAACACAAAAGCACTTAAAAACTTGGCAAGATGCCCAATAATGTAATGCCAAACCATTGTCTTTAGGATATCAGTGTTTACTTGAAGTTTGAACAAAATTCACTCTATTGATCTAAATAGATCAATATAGGACTATGAGCTGTAAATTGAAAGTTTATAAGTATACGAACACTTCACCAGTGTTGTCCACCCATTACATAAATTTCTTTAAAATCTTGATAAGGACCTAAGCAAGTATGAGAAACCCACTTTTTAAAAATAGCTTATAAAGGAAAAGAATCATGCCACTTAAATACCAAAATATTTAATTAGAGCTGACTAATGTGGGACTCTATCGTAGCACCACGCCTGAAGAGTTAACATCCTCAACTTTTGCATTCTTTAGCGCTCACTCCAGCCATCAAGTCTCACCCCCCACAGGTAGCCCTTTCCATAGAGGTCAATCTTACTTTGATACGATTTGATACCAATTGACAGAGATTTAAGCAAACATAAAGAACCTACCTTTAAAAATCGACTTGTAAGTGGGAGGAACCAGCTATGTAAACAAACATGAAAAATCCACCCTTAAAATCTAACTTGTAAGGGGAAGGAACCATAGTAATACAAAAATTGCTTATAGCTATATAGAATGGGACTTCATCATAACTTAAGTGAAAAGTACCTGTGCTTTGAACGTGTGCTTCTGCTGCAGCATCCAATTTATCAGCTACTGAAAAATCAGTCTCAGCAGGCTATGCGGTCTCTCTTCATTACTAGAGGTAGTATGTTTAAAAAAGCAAGTCAGTGACACAAAAACAACCCACAAAATGCACACAGGAGACAAAAGTAAGTAGCGCTAACTATAGTTACGGAAGCCTGCTTATATTTATTTTTTACCTCTTTATTATTTTCTTTTAACTACATTATATATAATTAATTAGCGTAGCTCCACCAATTTGGTAGGCCCCACAAAGAAAAAGGTTACACATCTTGCCAGGTGCCAAAAAAAGTTTACTTATATATATATATATATATATATATATATATATATAAAATGATTTGTAATTGCAATAATTCAATTATTAATGTGATACTTTCTTGTACAAATTGTATCTATCTGAAATTTTTATTTCAAGATAACGGTGAATGATTTGACCCATTTGGCTCCGTAAATGTACATGCAATAAATAATAGGACAATCTCAATGGAAACCCAAAACTCCCGATTGTCTATTTACTTCTATTTCAAAAGAAAACTACAAACAAGACTTGCCCATACATCAAACATTTCATTTAATTAAATTTAATACGAAAAAATAGGAGTAAACGAAGAAAAAAAAATCAATTCATCACTTATGCATATCCAAATTAATATTTTACCTAATTGCATTTCGAAAATAGAGAAATTTACAATTATAAAGAAAAATAATCACTTGCTTTGTGAAGGTTATGGAAATGGTTATATTAATTTTATTCTATGGGCACTGTACGTTGACTGGCAGTACTGTACTGTGAAAAAAGAATTAGCTGAAATATAAAGTTATAAATTGATTTATATATTTCGAGAATCTAATCTTCTGTTGAATAGCGCAAACAAAAAGTTTCCGGTTAACAGTAATTATCTCTTTTTGTCAAATATTAAAATATTTGTTATTTCCGATATTATAATAAAATAAAAAAGCACTAAAGTAAATGCTATTAAGCTTACTGAACCACCTGGCACGCATATAATAGAATGTAAAATTCAGCCTATGCAACAAACGCAAAATTCAAATATGATCAATTTTACAACAACTATAAAATTTCACAGGAAGTCGTAACAGTTAGTATACACGTATCTCTAAAAACATAATCTTTTCAATAAATAATTTTTACTAATGTAAGTTAATGAATGACTAATAAGCGGCATTGCGGACAACAGAGGACTGCCTCTGTTGTATGATTTCACATTTGTACCATGATGGAGGTCCAGAAAAGTGGACCTGCACGTGCTTATCAATGTCAGCGCGCGGTCTCTATGATCTTGAGGGAGAGTCTACACTGTACACGTCATTGATTCACTCCCAGGAAGCATGCCTGTCCAAACATGTCCTTTGATTGATCTCTCTAGGTTCTTATATGCGCATTTCCCATCACATGTCAGTAGAACAGAGATCTCTTGGGAGCAATAGACTTTTATCTGGTTTACAAAAAATAAATAGATGGAGACAATCATGAAAAAACGTATAAATAAAAGTATGTCAGAAGTGAGTCTTATTAGATAATGTGCTTGACATATTTATATATATTTTTATAATTGATTTGATTTAAATATTTACCTAAGAGTTTTTCTGAGGCCACTAGTTTTGTGTCAAAATCATCTCACCGATTTATCCTTCATCTGGCAGGCCATGAAGTTGAGCTGCCCCAGAATGAGTTGCACGCTTTACTTGTTCCAATGTCTCAACAACTTCCGTCATTGGTGGCCTGAGTCTATGTTCCGTTCGGACACATTTAAGAGCTAGTTGAGCTACTTGTAGTGCTAACTTGTGTGGATATTTCCCCTCCAATCTGCTGTCCATTGTGTCCCTCATCTTCCTTTTACTCAATAGATTTGATTTGAGCCAATCAATGAATGATTGGCCCTGGCCGAGATGCCTACGTATATCATGTATCCCTTTGCCAGTGAGAATCTCCACCAAAACAATTCCAAATCCGTACACATCACTTTTCACAGACAGGTGCCCTAGCACATTCGCATGAGAGCATTAGTTTTGTCATCAGTCATGGCACAATTTCACAACAGGCTCTGATCAACTGGGTTCATTTCATTAGACAAACCATCTTGGTCCTTGAACATTGATGTCATTTACTATTTGATATTCTATAAATTTTTTGTATTACTGTAATATCTAAGAGTAAGATTTTGTTTCAATATGACCCTTTTGGTATTATAATGATATTAATACCATCTTTTGAATAATAAAATACGTAGGTAAAAAGGGAAATCATACTCTCGGGTACTGAATTGATTTAGAGGAAAAAAAAAACTTGAAGGATTATCAAATTGGTAACAACTTTCGAGGACTATAAGGTTTTTGTCTTTAATTTATGCCAAAATAAGGATGAGTAATGATGATGGAGACCACTATAACTTACCCGTGGCAACGTACTCGGGTGCAGCATAACCTTGAGATCCCATAACTCTTGTTGTCACATGTGTTCTATCATCTGAAGGACCAGCTTTGGCCAAACCAAAGTCTGATAATTTGGCAGTGTAGAACTGTTGCAAAGCTAGAAGTTAGACTGAACTGAGCATTCTTTCATTTCATGAATTTTTCGTGAACAGGTAAATCCATATATGGTTTTTCTCTTTGTCCTCAACTAAGAATGAGTCATTCTGTGGCAATGTGGCATGAAAAGCAAAGACGATTTGGGAATACTCAGCAGAGAAATAACACCAAGGTACATAATTACCTTGTCAAGTAGGATATTGGATGGCTTAAAATCTCTGTATATGATTCTATTCTCTAATGAGTGTAAGAAAGCTAGGCCCCTAGCTGCTCCAATCATAATCTTTAACCTTGTGTCCCATGAAAGTGGCCGTACATTTGATCCTCCTGCACAAACATAACCAAGAAATATATGCAAGGGAAGATGAAAAATTTGTTTCCCAAAGAATGGAATGCATGCCAGGGAAGTCTCTTTAAAGGGTGCAGCTATTCAGTGATGTGATAAGCTCTTACTTCCAAATAGATGGTTAGCCAAGCTGCCTCTGTGCAAGAATTCATACACTAGGAAAAGCTCCCCATTTTCTCTTCCAAATCCAAACAACTTTACAAGGTTAGGATGAGAAAGCCTTCCTAAGAAATTCACCTCTGACTGCACAAAATAAGCATCAAATATATCAGTCACAAAGCAACGGAAGCGTGATATTTCTTGTTCCAGAGTATTAATGCCAGTACCTGCCATTCCATAACTCCTTGTGTGCTATCAGAATTCAATCTCTTGATAGCGATAACCAATCCCCCATCTCTATTACTATTTGATGATGCTCTCTCTTTAAGCCAACCCTTGTACACTCTGCCAAAGCCTCCCTCTCCTAATACCGATTCAGCTCTGAAATTTCTAGTTGCTGCCTTCAGTTCTTCAAAAGTGAAATTTTTCAAGTTTGCCGCATCCAAGATCTGCCCATTAGGAAATTCCTCTTCACCTCTTACTTGAGAGGTATGGCTGATATCAGATCCTAAAAGAGATGTGCTAGTATTGCTGGTTGTGTATGTGTTACTGCTACTTGGCCCAAATAGCCGGCTATTTCCAGCAGAGAGGCTGCTGCGTCCAAGCAAAGTAGAATTGCCTGTACTCTGCAATAATCTCGAATTACTGTGTCCAACGGGTAACTGGCTGCTCCCTGAGACACTCTGTTAGTTAATTAAGGAATGATACTTGGATAACAGTGTAACACAAAAGTTTTTGCAGTTCACTTGTTGCTTTAAGCTTCGAAGAACAAGAAATGAAAAGCCGAGCGATTCTTATTTCCTTTTTGCTGAAAAATGGAAAGCAGAGGTAATCTCTCTCTGCTATAAGCGCGTGACTTTTTCAGAATACTATGATATTCCAGAATTTGAGAGGAATTGTATGTCAAGGCAAGTACGTTTTAAATGGTTAAATTATAAAGGGAAAAGGACATGTAGCTACTTTGCTGAAAGACTAGATGCAGGTCTAAATTGAAAAGGACTAAAAATTCCATTCTGGAGAAGTTAAAAATGAAAGCTTCTACTCTCAAAAAGAGCAAGGATTCTTCTCTAATTTGCAGGAACTGGGATCCAAATCGGTAACTAGTTTGCTGCTGCTGGGTTGATTTTGCTTCCAATTTTTGTTTGACAGGTTTATAGTTGCATATGCTAGTTGATGTTAGAAGCCTGGTTTCACTTTATTTGATTGCGTAAATAATAATGGGAAACCCCCCCTAACGAGACTGGCTAAAAGCATTTATAAAAGGAGAACATGCACGAACTTTCTCATCACAATGTTTTAATCTTGTAGGTGAGGAGATCAAACAGTTAAGAAAGGGAACACTTGAAATTAATAAGTTGATCAGTCACACAAAAGGTCCCTAACACAAGGAAAAAATTCCATCACTGTTGTTATAACAGAGAAATTAAAACAAGAACAATGAAGCATCTCTTTGCAGGAAAGGATGAACCGAAGTAAGAAATAAAACATCACTCATCTTGGCTTACCCAATTGGTTGTTGTTGCCGTCGGTGTTAGAGTTGGGATGACCCGATTGACGACCCAAACAGTTCCCCATTCAATATCTTTCTACTTCCTCTTCCTGATCCAACGCTGAAACCAAGATGACAATAAATATACGCCTTTGATCGTTTTCTGAAGCAGGAAAAGCAGGGGAGGGAAGAGAAACAACCTTGTGATTGAACCCGGTTTTTCCACGTCTGGACCATTCACATTGGTTAAGATTTTAATTTTTTTTTAATTTCAATTTTTATTTTTTTAAATTAGCAGTCAAAAGATTTTTTTATCTTATTTTTTTAAATGTCAAAATAAAAAAAATTAAAATTCAAACTTTCCAAATCAGATTTAAATAGTTCTAATCAAAAGTTTGCTAGTTCATTATCCTTATGACATGGTTAAATGTAGACGAAAAAGAGAAAATAAAATTTTAAAGTTTCTGCGATATTGTCGCGTGTCCCATTCAAATGGGTGATTAGTACAACAGCAGAAGTGATCCAAATGATTAAGCATATACAGAGAATTAGATAAAAATAAATAGTATTTCTTTTAAAATCGCTATGTAAGATAAAAATCATAACAAAATTCGTTTATTGTAGCAACCGAAAGAAAAATATTATGCAAATATGACGTTGAAGAAGGAAGCTTCCAAGAATTCTGCAAGTATATGCAATGCAATGAAGTTGTAGGTGACCCTGTCGGCCAATGGCCAATGAGATTCGTAGTCTTGTCCGTTAAGGTTCACTGTATACAATATGCCGCGCTGCCACGTCGTATGAACCTTGGAAATATTGCTCCCTCCGCCTCTCACAACCTCACTCATCATTTATGACATAAATTGCAGTAACCATGCTCCATTTCTATTTTATTGTGGCATGCTGATCTGCCGTGTTGCTTGTGAAGTGTTTTCAATCAAGGGGGATTTTATAGAAACTTTAATTTCTCATTAAGTTGAACATTATTTTTAGGGGAAATTTATTATTAAATGTATCTCAAAATTTTTTAAAATTTGAAATTTGAAATTTAATTAATAATTTATTGAGACAAATGTCAATTTTACAAGTTAAATCTTTGTGGGATTAATATCATAAAGTGCATGTATAAAGATTCTCTAGAATATGACATTTGCCCTGTCTGGATAACACTTTTGTGTTTTATTCTTCAGAGTTTGATCCAAAAAAGATTATTTAAAAATTTTTATTATAAAATTTTTATAAATTTTAAAGAGAGAATGAAACTGTATATAAAATTCATCTTATCTTTTTTTATCCATTTTTTTCTTTTCTTACTCTAAAATTTATAAACTTTACAGTGAAAATTTTGGAGACTCCGGAGGAAAAATGCATTGCATAATGTTAATTTGCATTACATTTACAACTTAGATTACACTGACGTCATACCTTGCGGCATGGTGGCGCTATTTTGCCGTACTTAAACTTTTGCATGGACACCCCCCTTTCTAGATGGTATCGCTGACTGTTGCTTCCAGTCTGTCAACAGGACGTCACCGAAGAGGACATGCATGTAAAGTGACGAGAATCATCTCATCCAACGAGAAAAAGTTCAAGTAAAGTGACCAGAATTTTGATTTTTTTTAATAATAATTAAGATATAAACTTAAAATATAATTATTTGTCATAACTATGAGAGTTTGTAATGGTATAAATAGCATTTTTTGTTAAGTGACAATTTTGATTTTCTCAATGTTTTAAAATTTGGACTTAATCATTAAATCAAAATAAAAAATAATTCACAATTTAATAGTTTGACAACAATTGAATAAGAGTCGAATTATTTTTTTAAAATATGATATATATATATATATAATATTTTATAATTAAATTGATATATATACTCTCACATAATATTTAAAATATAAAAAATAGATAAAATATTTACATATGATAATAAATTCATATAAATTTTTTTTGATAAAATCAAATAAATATCCTATATTTTTATTATAATTGTCAATTTTTTATTTAAATAAAAAAATTAATTTTGGATTGATTTAACATCAAACCACTTGAATTTTTACTGATTTTTTGCTCAATCAATTTTTTGAGTTAATCAAACCAAAATCATGATCAATTCAATTTTTTGGTCTGATCGGCAATCTAATTTTCTCAACTATGTAACACAGGGCCTAAAAAAAATAAAAAATTTTAAAAATAAAATACCTTAAGGAGAAAATTTTGTTAAAAGAAAACAAAAGAAAAAATCACAACATAAATAAATTAAAAATAATACAAAAAAATTGAGTTTTAATATATAAAATAGATTCTACCCCAAACAATTTCTACGACACGCTGCAATTGGGTAAATTCTAAATGGATAGTACGTTGTGGGAATAGCTCGAAATCGACTTTTAAAACACGTGGAAAGTGACCTACTATATGCGACACGAATTAGACGTACCCTCTCGATGGAATCAAGTATATGCCTGTCAACCACATTCAATTCATCACATTACCGCCTCATCATTCAAGCTCTTGGAAAGATATAGTGAACCATTCAAACTATGTGGCTTGGGCCTCACCTTATCAACAAACACATGGTTATGACTTATTAGTATCCCACCAATGTAACATGCACCCAAATGTCCCATCTATTTACACCACTGTATTAAGCAATGTTGCAAAAACTGAACTGTAACTGCGATCAACTGAAAAATGGATGAATGAACTAATTTTCAATCCAGTCAATCCCTCTTAATCGAACTACCTCAAAACCAGCGAGTTAACTAGAAAATCAATTGTAACCGATTGGTTTAGCACTAATCCAGTTCAGACAATTTCCTAAAGTTAAGTCAAGCAAGGTTGAGTCAAGAAATGTCTTTCTATAACTAGTTCAGAAACTTTCCTCAATGTTGCGGCGATAATCAAACCATATGAATTGTGAATAAATATAAAGAATTTTAAGCATTTAAAATTATTCTATTAATTCAATTTTTTTATACCTAACAAAAAATAATAATAAAGTTTAATCCACTATTTAAATTATCATTCAAAATTTGCAAGTCTAAAAATGCATTATTTTGATACTACATTACCTATAGATGTATATAAAGTTTAGATAAATTAATATCATTTAGTTATTTATAGTTATTTTATTTTTGATACTTTATTAATTTATCACATTGACAAATGCTATATATAACATATGTACAATGGTTAAACAACTCAATCGTGAACCATCCATTCTTCTACTTTTGGAATACAATAAATTCAGATATTATTTGCATGGTTATTTGCTTAAAATTTTGAACAAAACGTTCATAGCCCTCATTTCAAAAAGTGACAATCCTCATACCTAGAAGAATTTCAAATATATTACCCTTTACAATGTGACTTATAAAATCATCTAAAAAATTTATGCAATAGATTAAGGCATATATTGCTCTTAATCAAAGTGCTTTTATTAAAGGGAGGCTCATTATAGTAATATCATTTTAACCTTAGAAATCATGCATTAGGAGAAGTCAAATACAAAATGGTGTGCTCTTAAAATAGACATTTCAAAGGTATATGATTCCCTTTATCAGAATTTTATCCAAGATGTCCTAACTAAGATGAAGTTTCTTGATAGTAGGATTAATATGATCCTTTAATGCCTATCCACTGTCTCTTATAAGTTTCTAGGTAATGGTGGTCCTAGCAAGCCATTTCTTCCAAAATGGGGCCTTAGGCAAGGTGATACATTATCATTATACATTTTTATCCTATGTTCTAATGTTTCCTCTTGCATAACTACTAAAAAAGAAGTAGGAAAGAGATGAAAAGGCATTACAACTTGCAAAAATTAAGAACCTATCTTGCATATGTATGCAAATGACACTATTCTTTTCTTTCAAGGTGATACTAAAGGGTGAAATTTGGCCAATTCATTGACTGAGTCATATAACAAAATTTAGGACAATGCATGAATAAATCTAAGTTTATTATGGTCTTCAATTCTAATGTTCCACATAAATTCAAGAAGCTTTTAGTTGGTGCTTTTAAAATCAAATATGCATTGAAACTAGGAAAATATTTGGGAATGTGGGTAGAATTTGTTAGGAATAAAATATTATTTACCAAGAAATGTTAGAAAAGGTTAATGCTAAGCATCAAACATGGAAAGCAAATTTCTATCCCAAGTTGCCAAACTCACTCTAATCAGAGTTATTCTAAATTCAATATTAACTCATCGACTCTCTTGTTTCAACATTTTATACTAAACTTGATAATCGTTTGGCTAGTTTCTTTTGGGAACGTAATGAGAACAAGGAAAATATTCATTTGTTTGATTGGAATATCTTGAGTGCTCCTATCAACATAGGTAGTCTTAGCATTAGATCTTTCCATTTATTTAATCAAGCTTATTGGCTTAAAAAACTTAGGTCATTGATGAAAATCAAAGTTCTTTGCTCACCAAAACCTTGAGGCCTAAATATTATGAAAAATCTCCTAAAGGGCTTCTCTACAATCACTCCAATACAGGATGTATTTGGAAAGACATCCATAAATCTTGTCCCATTGTCACATCTAAGCTCAGATGACAAATTGGTTCCAGCAAATTTAATCCTGGTAACTTTCATTTATGATGATGTGTGCAGTCAAATTAGAGCTTTTATTTACAGAATGTCTCTGATCTTATTTTGCATGATAAATCATATTGTAATTTTAATCTAATTAACCAAGTTTATCCTTCACATGTCAACAATCAAATCAACCATCTTAACTTTTTTATTATTAATAGAGATGACCAGCTCGTGTGGGTAGGAAATAAATTTAGGAGTTATACCACTAAAGATGGATACCAAATTCTCAAAAAAGAAATGGAATGGGATTCTATCAATATTTTTACCTATTGGAATAAACTATGGGAGATTAACCTCCCTTTAAGAATGACTCTTTTCGTTTGAAAACTTCTTCACAAGGCCATTCTTATCAGTGAGATTCTTCATCAGCGTTACATTAATGTTTGCCTTCGATTATCACTTTTGCTTTAATGCTCAAGAGACTATCAATCATGTCTTTCTCGAATACAATTTTATTAAAGCAATTTGGCTTGTGTCTCCTTTGGAGCTAAGAATGGATTCAATGCAAGTGCAAGACATATTCATTTGGTTATCCTCTTGGTTTCATAATGTGAAGGATGATCTTCACATGGATTTCCTTACCAGATTTATCATTACAACACTTTATCACATTTGGTACAATATGAAACCATCCATAAAGGATTTGTTCTTGATGGAATTAAAGCTATTTATGAGATTATCAACAATGTCAAAAGGAATGATTTTGCGTGGAATAATGGAGAGACTCTTCCTTCATTGAAGAAACTCACTTCAAACCCAAAAAAGTTTATGTTAAGTTCAGACTCACATAATTTGGGATGGTCCTTTAATTGATGGGAACATCAATGACCGGATTCTTCAGAGGAAAAATCACAAAATTCGCATATTGATTTTCTTCAGGGGTCAATTTATAAGATCTTGGGACATGTAAAATTGGAAAAGGGTGTCTAAAGGAATTTTCATGTGGTAGGTCATTAGAAGAGTTCTATTGTGCATCAAGAACAAGGACTTCATCACTTTTTCTTTGACTTATTATCTTCAGCTATTGTTTTTAGATCTTAAATCCTTGTGTCTTTTTAGCAGGGAAGAAAAACTTATTGATAGCAATTCTCTTAAACAAGATTTAATGGATCTTACTACATCCCTTTGCTCTTTTTAGCCTTGCCTAGTTCCTGACAACAAAAGTTAGTGTTGGAGATTGTAGATGAAGAGTTAGGGCCCCTCTCTCAATTGATTCCTCTTTCTTTTTATTGTTCTTCTATTTCCTTTCTTTGTCTCTCAATTAAAAAAAAAATAGACATTATATTTCAATGCCTGGTCCTATTTTACACATTGGAATTAGGAAAGGGTGCAAGCAATTCCAATTACATAGTAGGTGGAAAAGCAGTATTACAACATAACTAACTACAGCTAATGCTTGCAAATAAGCCCGTAAAGCCAAGATATTCCTTATTGCATCCTAAAACTCAAAAGACTAAAAGGTCATATGCTGGTTCCCTATATTCACAAATCCAGTGCAGTAACAAAGTTGTCAATAAAATAAAACTTATAAAGTAATAAGCTAAATCAATTCTATCCCAATGACCATATGAAAAGATATTAAAGTGTTTCTGCCTTTGATGAGCACTGTATTGACCATCACGCCACTGTGATCCTGTTCTCAACATAGATGCACTTAGCATTCTCATTTCATACAATGATATTTATCAAAAAAATAAAAATTAATGATATTATGAGAATTTGACCCTTTTAGTATTTGTAAGGACTGGCTCAACATTAGACTACTCTCCAAGTTGCTTTGCCAACACAACCATCTCATCAATCAAATCCTCTTGAAGCTTTCTATTGAGAACAAAAATTTGCCAAGGATATACACAATGAGGGAGCAAATATAAATGACAGTAACAAAAAATAATCTAATATATATGCTCACTTATTTTGAAGCATAAAAAGCCTTCGCATCATAATGCAAGAATGATTCAACGACATCCTAAAGTTGAGTCAACGCTGAAAGAAATTTGCAAATCGATATCCAAGTAGTCCATTATATGGACTGTGAAGTCAATCACATAGTTTGATCTTCCTTTCCATATTCAAGTTAATAAAAGTGTGACTTTCTTCTCCATGCAATTGGTTCCAACATTTCATTTCCAGGCACTTTGATTAGGTATAAACTTGGAAGGCCTAGGCAGTAGCACCTAAGTGCTCACGTCAATCAATGTTTCAAAGCACCAATCTCCAATATTCCATCCTTGAAAGTAAATACATTCACAAATATGATTCAGCCCCTTCCCACTAAAGTTATTACAATTTTTGGCACACAAGGTCTCTCATTATTGTTGAACTTAATGATATAAAATGATATTTGTCTAATAAAATATGCACTTATTTTTTAATTTGTAGAATATGATACTATTACATTATTCTAACTTAATGCTACCATTAACGTTGGGTAATTCTGTACCTTATGAGTCCAAACAACAAACAGTTATGCTATTTTCAAAGAAAAAACTGAATTTAACTACGTTTTGAACATAAATGAAATCATCTTGTGAGGAGAATCAATCAACTACACTACATAATTTATTATTTTATGTGGATTACCAAGTCAAACAATTAAGCAACCCATAGTGAAAAGAATCTCTTACCTTCAAAAACCAACTAACATATTTAGACTTCAAATCATATTACACTTATCTCCATCATAAAATTTCAAGTATATTTTGACTGAAATGGTTGGATACTAAGTGTTTAGTCTCAAAATGGTTAAGGTTCTCTAGGTTTGCAGATGTGTTATTAAAAATAAAAGTGCCATATGTAGTTCATTTTGAGTGAGTTACAACATAAAAGCACTTAAAAACTTGGCAAGAAGCCCAATAATGTAATGCTAACCATTGTCCTCAAGATATCAATGCTTACTTGAAGTTTGAACAAAATTCACTCCGTTGATCTAACTAGATCAATATAGGACTATGAGCTATAAATTGAAAGTTTATAAGTATACGAACACTTCACCAATATCATCCACTTATTACATAAATTTCTTTAAAATCTTGATAAGGACCTAAGCAAGTATGAGAAACCCACCTTTAAAAACTGGCTTATAAGGGGGAAGAACCATGCCACTTAAGTACCAAAATATTCACTTAGAGCTAACTAATGTAGGACTTTATCGTAGCACCACACCTAAAAAGTTAACATCCTCAACAACTGCATTCTGTAGTGCTCACCCTAGCCACCAAGTCTCACCCCCCACAGGTAGCCCTTTTCATGGGGGTCAATCTAGCTTTGATACCGATTGATAGAGATTTAAGCAAACATAAAGAATCCACCTTTAAAAATCAACTTGTAAGTGGGAGGAACTAGAGATCTAAACAAACATGGAAAATCCACTCGTAAACCCTTAAAATCTAGCTTGTAAGGGGAAGGAACCATACCAACTAAGTACTACAAGAATTATTTATGGCTACCTAATATAGGACTCCATCATAACTCAAGTAAAAAGTACCTGTGCTTTCAATGTGTGCTTCTGCTGTAGCATCCAATTTGTCAGCTACTGAAAAATTAGTCTCAGCAGGCTATGCAGTCTCTTTTCATTACTAAAGGCAGGTATGTTTAAAAAAGCAAGTCAAGGACACAAAAACAACCTATAAAATGCACACAGAAGACAGAAGTAAGAAGTGCTAACTATAGTTACAGAGGCCTTCTTATATTTATTTTTTATCTCTTTATTTTCTTTTAACTACATTATATATAATTAATTAGCATAGCTCCACCAATTTGGTGGGGCTCACAAAGAAAAAGGTGACACATCTTGCTAGGTGCCAAAAAAAGTTTACTTATATATATATAATGATTTGTAATTGCAAATAATTCAATTATTAAAATTATTAATGTGATACTTTCTTGTACAAATTTTATTTATTTGAAAATTTTTATTTCAAGATAATAGTGAATGATTTGACCCATTTGGCTCTGTAAATGTAAATGCAATAAATAATATGACAATCTCAATGGAAACCCAAAACTCCCAATTGTCTATTTACTTCTATTTCAAAAGAAAACTACAAACAAGACTTGCCCATAGGCTTTTTGAGACAAATCCTATTTGCTAAAATTCAAGTGTGTCAAATCCTTACCAAATAACATTAATTACTCCATATACTACACATAGATAAAATGTGACTTTTATGAATACGATTTTGAGGGAAGAGAATGACTTGAACAGAATTTTTTGACAGAAAATATAGATTTAGAGGTTACACGGGTTTCAAGAAACAAGGGGCAATTTTTGTTACATAATCATTAGCTCATAATTGTTTAATCATAATAAATAATGAACATATGATTAAATAGATAAAGTTAAATGTTATAATAAAACAATAATTATTATATAATTAGCTAATAATTAATATAATTAAAGCTAATGATTAGTATAAGTAATTAGTAATTTTAACACTATCATCATATAAATAAATATAAGGTTTAATAACAAATAATAATTATATAATGATTGACTAATAAAATTAATTAGACAATAAATATTGATACTTATTGATAAAATAATAATAAAAAAAATAATTATTAATGTATTAAATAAATTAAAAAATTAAAGATAGAAAAAATGAAAAGAAAAATTATACGACATTATTAAAAAAATATTAGGTAAAAGATTAAAGACAATATTAAGTGTTTTTTTAGGTATGATAAATTAGAATAATATTATCGAAACTATTTTTCATAATATATATATATATATATATTCGATCATATATATCAAAAATAGTGCAAGGCCAATAATAGGTAAGCTCTTGACACCTTTAAGGACACCATTCATAGTTTCGGTCAAATTTGTTGTCATGTGGCCGTATTGACGATCCTCAACATTGTATGCGCGTAACCATTGCTCTTTCGGAATGTTGGCTATCCAACTGGCTGCTTAGCTGTGTAAAATCGCCAACTCAGACAATTTTTTATCAACCACGTGATGCTCGTATTCATATCCAATATTTATGAACTTTTTTTTAGCCAATTGGTCCTATGTGCTTTACGAAGGTTAAAAGCCACATGCCGAAGACAGAAAACATAATATTCATATGGCAATTGCCATCTAACTCGTAAATCAGGAATAGCAGCCAATTGAAGGATGTCTGTCTGACAACAAACATATCCCCCTTTCTGTCCTTTATTACACATTTTCGAAGATTGAAAAAAAACTATGACCAAGCTGACTCTGTCTCTCCCTCTACTACAACAAATGCAAGGGACACGACTTTTCTATTACCATCTTATGATATTGCCATCAACAATGTGCCTTTGTACTTCCCATATAAGAACGTCTCGTCGACTTGGACGATTGGTTTAAGATTGTCAAATGCATCAATGCATACCCAAAAAACACTACAAAACATTTCTTAAGGCTATCCATTAGAAATACTTTGCGAGCATTGTCTATTAAAAAAATATACAACTGAACCAGGCATGAAATGTTAAATTATGGCTAACCATTTCGGCAATAAAGCATATGAGCTTTTCCAGTTTTTGAAAGCTATAACAAGAGCTCGATGTTTTGTTTTTCATGCCTTTCTATATGACATGTTATATCCAAACATGCTTTGCATCCTTTCCATAATTGAATAAACTTTAACCTCAGGCTCGTCGATTACCATTGCCATAATATAAGATGATATGATATCAAAATCTAATTTTGGATGATTTTGGGATAATGACTAAAAAAAAACATGGATGTGGCCCTTCATATTTTGTAATCTCCCAATGTGTTTTGTTTGCCTTTTTGCATACTCTAACTCTCCAACTGCAATTATGTCTATAATTAATACACTAATATTCTTCGTTCTTTTTAGAAGAATAATACACATGAAATATGTGGTGCACTAGAACAGAGTATAGTTTTACTGCACGATGTAATGCCTTTATATTTGTATACTGCATACCAACATTCAACTCTAGGCTGTCACTTAGTTCGATAAGTGTATCCCTTCCAGGGAAGTCACGGCCACTTGCTGCCTCTGTATTGACCCATGAAAAAAAAAAAGCAACAACTAACTCGTTGAATTCACCTGTAATTCCACGAAAATTAGGATTTGTCGAATCATCCCCTCCAACATTGCTTTTCTCGTTGGACTCATTATTGTCACCATTGTCGTCGTCGTCATCATCATCATTGAAATTCATAGTAGAATCATATTCATATTCATCTTTATCCTCAGATTCATCCATTATGTCTTCTGTCACCACAAGTGGAGATTGAGGCAGACTATTATCAACCATTTGATAAGATGAGCTCAGTTAGGACATGTGTGCTATGGGAGAGATGTTACATTGTGGAACACAACTTGGTTGTGTATCAAATTGGTGAATATCTCTAACATAAGAGCTGAATAAGGATGCTTGTTCAACTGGCTCTTAAATATTACTTGTGGATGGGATTGTGCATGCAACATTTTCCTCTATTGGTTACAATTAAAGATTCAGATCCAATTGGTTAGTTGAGATACAAGCATATAACTTGGCACCTGTTAATTAGAATGGGTATCGCGAGTTTACTTGCCACATCTCCTAAACAGATACACGACTAGTACTGTATTGGATTTAGAGAGGCTGGGTACCTATATACTAGATCATATACAAATTGATTTGAGGAAAGTCGTAACTTTTGTGCAACCAATTGCTTCAATCGATCTAATATGATGTCTGAATCAACTCTCATGACTTTTATTCAGGGACACTCAAATGTCATGCCATTTGGACTATCATATATTCGTCCATTTACATATATGCACACAATCTCACTTGTATTATTCATTATTTTTTCCTACAAATTAATTTGTAAATAAGATCTTGCAACAGCACATAATTAACAGACTAAATAAAAAGATTTTAAACTATTTATATATTTATTTATGTTAGTTTAATCTATCAAATTATATTAACAAATATTTATTTATGTTAGTTTAATCCATATATATTTATTTATTTATGTTGGTTTTTTAAAAATATGTTTAAAAATAAGTTTAAAAAAAAATACATATTTTTTTAAATTTATGTTTGAACCTATTTTCTTAAATCTATTATTTTTTAAAATTTATTCTATTTTCTAGGATTAAAACCCGTTATATCTTTTCAAAAAATTACAAATGTTTTTTATAATTAAAACTTCATTATATTCTTTTAGGATTTAAATATAGTTTTTTAAATATATTTTTTATAAAAACATCATATAATTCGATTCAAATATATTGTTTTTAATTAATATAGTGGGATGTGAAAAATATTTACTTTTTAAACAAAAATAATTTTTTAAAAATATGTTTAAACCTATTTTTTAAAAAAAATGTAATTTTTTTAAATTTATCTTCTTTTTGTGGGATTTAAACCTATTATAATTTGTTAAATAAATTTTAAAATTGTTTAATTAAAAACCTATTATATTATTTTAGGACAACAATATAATTTTTTTTAATCCTATTATGTTTTTCAAATATATTTATTTCATTATGTTTTCATTACAGTTATAATTAATCAATTAAATTATATTTCTATACTAAAATATATATTTCATTATTTCATTATACATAAAAGTTATGATTTTTAATTGATTCCATAAAAGGATGCATATACATTTTTTAAAATAAAAAATCTTTTAATTTGAGCTAACTTGTCAAAACATATTTGTTATTTACTCATTTCAAATGAAACAAAAAAAAAACATATTGGCAAGAGTTCAATTAATATCATCATAAACAAAATCTAAAAATATGACATATACAAATAAAATCATAAACATGACATGGAGCACATATATATATACATTTGTTCAAAAAAACTAACATATCTATAGATTTGTTACAAAACTAAAATACATGTTGGCAAGATCTAAATTTGTACTAACATAAATAAAATACATAAACATAATAACAAACTAACATAAATAAAATAATTACAAATATTATTAAAAATGGCATATTAATAAAAAAATATTTAATATAAAGTATTTAAACTTACTTTTATCCTTTAAAATGTTAAAATTAACCTGCAAAAAGACGATTGAGAGCTTGAACTAATACTGAAAGGAGAAGCTAAATCAACCCACTCTTTTTAGGTAGATGGAAGACAAATGTTGAAATTTTTTGAATCAAATACTGAAGAATAATGCAGCAACCAGCAACAAATGAAATGAAATGAATGAGAAGCAAGGGTGAAGAGCAAAATGCAAATGAGAGAACTTATAGCATGCGAGAATTGACTCCATCAAGAGAAAATAAAGATGTATCCACTCTATAATCATGTGACTATTCTGTCTAGAGAAATAGGTTATAGGCTATAGAAACAGGGAAACAAAGCAAATTTTACACTAAAAAAACATTTATATTGATATATATATATATATACACACACATTGAAGTCGGATTATACAAATCCAAGTTCAATGTACAAAGTTTTTAAAAAAAAAATTTTTGAAGTTAGGTTGTACAAATCAAACTTTCCAAAAAAATTTTAAAAATTAATTTTTTTTATTCATTGTGCCCTTGTTAGTAGATAGAGACAGAGTAACACCATGTAAAGTCAAAATCTGTGATTTCATCATCATGTGTCTTAAAAAGGTGTGTCCCTATCTTTTGACAGGGGTAGAATAACAAGTTAAAACTAGCATTTATTGAAATAATAATAATTTTTTTATTTTAAAAAATGTGATTTCTTTTTCAAAATCGAATGTTACAATTTTGCTTTTCAAAACTGCTATAGCATATAGGAGTAATTTTCTTTACTCACATGGATTTGACAAATTTCTCTTCAGGAACCACGTTTTTTACTCAAAAAGCCCTTGCCCATACATCAAACATTTCATTTAATTAAATTTAATAGGAAAAAATAGGAGTAAACAAAGAAAAAAAAATCAATTCATCACTTATGCATATCCAAATTATTATTCTACCTAATTGCATTTTGAAAATAGAGAAATTTACAATTATAAAGAAAAATAATCACTTGCTTTGTGAAGGTTATGGAAATTGTTTTATTAATTTTAATCTATGTGCACTGTACGTTGACTGGCATTACCATACTGTGAAAAAAGAATTAGCTGAAATATAAAGTTATAAATTGATTTATATATTTCGAGAATCTAAACTTCTGTTCAATAGCGCAAACAAAAAGTTTCCGGTTAACAGAAATAATCTCTTTTTGTCAAATATTAAAATATCAGTTATTTCCGATATTATGGTAAAATAAAAAAGCACTGAAGTAAATGCTATTAAGCTTAGTGAACCCCCTGGCACACATATAATAGAATTTAAAATTAAGCCTATGCAACAAACACAAAATTCAAATATGATCACTTTTACAACAATTACAAAATTTCACAGGACGTCGTAACAGTTAGTATGCACGTATCTCTAAAAAAATAATCTTTTAATAAATAATTTTTACTAATGTAAGTTAATGAATAACTAATAAGCGGCATTGCTGAAAACAGAGGACTGCCTCTGTTGTATGGTTTCACATTTGTATCAAATGGAGGTCCAGAAAAGTGGACCTGCACGTGCTTATCAGCGTCAGCGCGCAGTCTCTATGATCTTGAGGGAGAGTCTACACTGTACACGTCATTGATTCACTCCCAGGAAGCATGCCCTGTCCAAACATGTCCTTTGATTGATCTCTCTAGGTTCTTATATGCGCATTTCCCAGCTCAATCACATGTCAGTAGAACAGAGATCTCTTGGGAGCAATAGACTTTTATCTGGTTTACAAAAAATAAATAGATGGAGACAATCATGAAAAAACATATAAATATAAGTATGTCAGAAGTGAGTTTTATTAAATAATATGCTTGACATATTTATATATATTTTTATAATTGATTTGATTTACTTATTTGCTTAAGAATTTTTCTGAGGCCACTAGTTTTGTGTCAAAATCATCTCACCAATTTATCCTTCATCTGGCCGGCCATGAAGTTGAACTGCCCCAGAATGAGTTGCACGCTTTACTTGTTCCAATATCTCAACAACTTCCGTCATTGGTGGCCTGAGTCTATGTTCCGTTCGGACACATATAAGAGCTAGTTGAGCTACTTGTATTGCAAACTTGTGCGGATATTTCCCCTCAAATCTGCTGTCCAATCTGCTGTCCATTGTGTCCCTCATCTTCCTTTTACTCAATAGATTTGATTTGAGCCAATCAATGAATGATTGGCCCTGGCCGAGATGCCTACGTATATCATGTATACCTTTGCCAGTGAGTATCTCCACCAAAACAATTCCAAATCCGTACACATCACTTTTTACAGGCAGGTGCCCTAGGACATTCCCATGAGAGCATTAGTTTTGTCATCAGTCATGGCACAATTTCACAACAGGCTCTGATCAACTGGGTTCATTTCATTAGACAAAAACCATCTTGGTACTTGAACATTGATATCATTTACCATTTGATATTCTATAAATTTTTGTATTACTGCATTATCTAAGAGTAAGATTTTATTTCAATATGACCCTTTTGGTATTATAGTGATATTAATACCATCTTTTGAATAATAAAATACGTACGCATAAAGGGAAATCATACTCTCGTGTACTGAATTGATTTAATGAAAAAAAAAAACCTTAAAGGATTATCAAATTGGTGACAACTTTCGAGGACTACAAGGTTTTTGTCTTTAATTTATGCTAAAATAAGGATGAGTAATGAAGCTGGAAACCACTAGAACATACCCGTGGCAACGTACTCGGGCGCGGCATAACCGTGAGATCCCATAACCCTTGTTGTCACATGTGTTTTGTCATCTGAAGGGCCAGCTTTGGCCAAACCAAAGTCTGCTATTTTGGCAGTGTAGAACTGTTGCAAAGCTAGAAGTTAGACTGAACTGAGCATTCTTTCATTTCATGAATTTTTCGTGAACGGGTAAATCCATATATGGTTTTTCTCTTTGTCCTCAACTAAGAATGAGTCATTCTGTGGCAATATGGCATGAAAGGCAACGATGATTTGGGAATACTGAGCAGAAAAATGACACTAAGGTACCTAATTACCTTGTCAAGTAGGATATTGGTTGGCTTGAGATCTCTGTATATGATTCTATTCTCTAATGAGTGTAAGAAAGCTAGGCCCCTAGCTGCTCCAATCATAACCTTTAACCTTGTGTCCCATAAAAGTGGCCGTACATTTGATCCTCCTGCACAAACATAATCAAGAAATATATGTAAAGGAAGAGGAAAATTTTGTTTCCCAAAGAATGGCATGCATGCTGGGGAAGTCTGTTTAAAGGGTGCAGCTATTCAGCGATGTGATAAGCTCTTACTTCCAAATAGATGGTTAGCCAAGCTGCCTCTGTGCAAGAATTCATACACTAGGAATAGCTCCCCATTTTCTCTTCCAGATCCAAACAACTTTACAAGGTTAGGATGAGAAAGCCTTCCTAAGAAATTCACCTCTGACTGCACAAAATAAGCATCAAATATATCAGTCACAAAGCAACAGAAGCGTGACATTTCTTGTTCCAGAGTATTAATGCCAGTACCTGCCATTCCATAACTCCTTGTGTGCTATCAGAATTCAATCTCTTGATAGCGATAACCAATCCCCCATCTCTATTACTATTTGATGATCCTCTCTCTTTAAGCCAACCCTTGTACACTCTGCCAAAGCCTCCCTCTCCTACTACCGATTCAGCTCTGAAATTTCTAGTTGCTGCCTTCAGTTCTTCAAAAGGGAAATTTTTCTAGTTTGCCACATCCAAGATCTGCCCATTAGGAAATTCCTCTTCACCTCTTACTTGAGAGGTATGGTTGATATCAGATCCTAAAAGAGATGTACTAGTATTGCTGGTTGTGTATGTGTTACTGCTACTTGGCCCAAATAGCCGGCTATTTCCAGCAGGGAGGCTGCTGCGTCCAAGCAAAGTAGAATTGCTTGTACTCTGCAATAATCTCGAATTACTGTGTCTAACGGGTAACTGGCTGCTCCCTGAGACATTGCCATAGCTGCACTTTGTTAGTTAATTAAGGAATGATGCTTGGAAAACAGTATAACACAAAAGTTTTTGCAGTTCACTTGTTGCTTTAAGCTTCGAAGAACAAGAAATGAAAAGCAGAGCGATTCTTATTTCCTTTTTGCTGAAAAATGGAAAGCAGAGGTAATCTCTCTCTGCTATAAGCGCGTGGCTTTTTCAGAATACTATGATATTCCAGAATTTGAGAGGAATTGTATGTCAAGGCAAGTACGTTTTAAATGGTTAAATTATAAAGGGAAGAGGACATGTAGCTACTTTGCTGAAAGACTAGATGCAGGTCTAAATTGAAAAGGACTAAAAATTCCATTCTGGCGAAGTTAAAAATGAAAGCTTCTACTCTCAAAAAGAGCAAGGATTCTTCTCTAATTTGCAGGAACTGGGATCCAAATCGGTAACTAGTTTGCTGCTGTTAGGTTGATTTTGCTTCCAATTTTTGTTTGACAGGTTTATAGTTGCATATGCTAGTTGATGTTAGAAGCCTGGTTTCATTTTATTTGATTGCGTAAATAATAATGGGAAACCCTCCCCAACGAGACTGGCTAAAAGCATTTATAAAAGGAGAACATCAAATGAACTTTCTCATCACAATGTTTTAATCTTGTAGGTGAGAAGATCAAACAGTTAAGAAAGGGAACACTTGAAATTAATAAGTTGATCAGTCACACAAAAGTTCTGTAACACAAGGAAAAAATTCCATCACTGTTGTTATAACAGAGAGATTAAAACAAGAACAATGAAGCATCTCTGTGCAGGAAAGGATGAACAGAAGTAAGAAATAAAACATCACTGATCTTGGCTTACCCAATTGGTTGTTGTTGCCGTCAGTGTTAGAGTTGGGATGACCCGATTGACGACCCAAACAGTTCCCCACTCAATATCTTTTCTACTTCCTCTGCCTGATCCACTGCTGAAACCAAGATGACAATAAATATACGCCTTTGTTCGTTTTCTCAAGCGGGAAAAGCGGGGGGAAGGGAGGTGAAACAACCTTATGATTGAACCCGGTTTTTCCACGTCCGGACCATTCACATTGGTTTAGATTTTAATTTTTTTTTATTTCAATTTTTTTTAAAATTAGCAGTTAAAAGATTATTTTTTTATCTTATTTTTTTAATACCAAAATAAAAAAATTAAAATTCAAACTTTCCAAATCAGATTTAAACAGTTCTAATCAAAGGTTTGCTAGTTCATTATCCTTATGACATGGTTAAATGTGGACGAAAAAGAGAAAATAAAAATTTAAAGTTTCTGCGATATTGTCGCGTCTCCCATTCAAATGGGTGATTAGTACAACAACAGAAGTGATCAAAATGATTAAGCATATACAGAGATTTAGATAAAAATAAATAGTATTTCTTTTAAGATCGCTATGTAAGATAAAACTCAAAACAAAATTCGTTTATTGTAGCAACGGAAAGAAAAATTTTATGCAAATATGACGTTGAAGAAGGAAGCTTCCAAGAATTCTGCAAGTGCATGCAATGCAATGAAGTTGTAGGTGACCCTGTCGGCCAATGGCCAATGAGATTCGTAGTCTTGTCCGTTAAGGTTCACTGTATACAATATGCCGCGCTGCCACGTCGTATGAACCTTGGAAATATTGCTCCCTCCGCCTCTCACAACCTCACTCATCATTTATGACATAAATTGCAGTAACCATGCTCCATTTCTATTTTATTGTGGCATGCTGATTAGCCGTGCTGTTTGTGAAGTGTTTTCCAATCAAGGGGGATTTTATAGAAAATTTTGAGTTTTCGTTAAGTGAAAATTTTGATTTTATCAATATTTTAAAATTTGGACTTATCATTAAATCAAAATAAAAAATAATTCATGATTTAATACTTTGACAATAATTGAATAAGAGTCGAATTATTTTTTAAAATATGAGATATATATACATATGATAATAAATTTGTATAAAATAATTTTGATAAAATCAAATAAATATCTCAAATTTTTATTATAAAATGTCAATTTTTTTATTTAGACAAAAAATTGATTTTTGACTGATTCATAGTTAAACTACTTAGATTTTTACTAATTTTTTACTCAATCAATTTTTTAAGCTAATCAAACCAAAATCATAATCAATTTAATTTTTTAATTGTGTAACATAGGGTCCAAAAAATAAGAAAAATTTAAAAAATAAAGAACCTTAAGGAGAAAATTTTGTTAAAAGAAAACAAAAGAAAATTCACATCATAAATAAATTAAAAATAATACAAAAAAACTGAGTTGTAATTTAATATATAAAATAGATTCTCCCTCAAACAATTTCTGTGACACGCTGCGATTGGGTAAAATTCTAAATGGATAGTACGTTGTGGGAATAGATTGGAATTGACTTTCAAAACACGTGAAAGTTGACCTAGTCTATGTGACACGAATTAGAACAACAACCATGGCAAATACACATATCATTACAAACATCATAAGCTGTGTCAAGTGTGAGGTCTTGAAGCTCTGTGCTTGTCAAGCTGCGCTCAATGCCCCTTTCAATCAAATCAAGTATCTACCTACCAGCCACAATCAACTCGTCTTATTACCAACTCATCATTCAAGCTCCCAACCAAAAAAAAAAATAATGAACCATTCAAACTAGGTGGCTTGGGCCTCTCCTTATCAACAAAGACATGGTTATGACTTATTAGTATCTTGCCAATGTAACATGCACCTAGATGTCCTATCTATTTACACCACTCTATTATGTAATGTTGAAAAAACTAATTGTAATTGTGATCAACTGAAAAAATGGATGAATCAGCTAATTTTCAGTCCAGTCAATCCCTCTTAATTGAACTACCTCAAAACCAACTAGTTAACTAGCGATTGGTTCAACATTGATCCAATTCAGACAACTTCGTAAAGTTGAGTCGAGCAAGGTTGAGTCAAGAAATGTCTTTTGGTAACCGGTTCAGAAGATTTCCTTAATGTTGTGGCAACTGTCAAACCATATGAATTGTGAATAAATATGAAGAATTTTACATATAGCATTTAAAATCATTCTCTTAATTCAAATTTTTATACTTAACAAAATAAGAAAAAGTTTAATCCACTATTTAAATTATCATTCAAAACTAGCGAGTCTAAAAATGCATTATTTTGATACTACGTTACCTATACATGTATATAAATTTTAGATAAATTAACATTATTTAGTTATTTATAGTTACTTTACTTTTTATACTCTAGTAATTTATCATACTGACAAGTGCTATGTATAACAGTTGAACAACGGTTAAACAACTCAATGTGAACCATCCATTATTCCATTTTTGGAATACAATAAATTCAGATATTGTTTGCATGGTTATTTGCTTAAAAGTTTGAACAAAACCTTCATAGCCCTCATTTCAAAAAGTGACAACTCTAATGCCTAGAAGAATTTTAGATCTATCAGCCTTTGTAATGTGATCTATAAAATCATCTTAAACAGTTTATGTAATAGATTAAATGGAGTTTTTGACTCTTATATTACTCCTAATAAAAGTGTTTTATTAAATAGAGGGTCATTATAGATAATATCATTTTAACCTTATAAATCATATATCAAAAGAAGTCAAATATGAAATGAAGTGGTCAATGGATATTTCAAAGACATATGATTCCCTTTATTGGAATTTAACCTAAGCTATCCTCACTAAGATGAAGTTTTCTAGAAAGTTGGATTAATATGATCCTTTAATGCATATGCATAGTCTCTCATAAGTTCCTAGTCAATGGTGGTCCTGATAAGCCTTTTCTTCCAAAAAAGAGTCTTGGACGAGATGATCCACTATCACTGTACATTTTCATCCTATGTTCTAATGTTTTGTCCTACATGATTGCTAAAGAAGAAGCGAGAAAGAGATGGAAAGGTATTGTAATTTGCAAAAATTCAGAACCTGTGTCATATCTAATGTATGTAGATGATGCTATCATTTTCTCACATGGTAATACTAAAGGGTGTAATTTGGCCAATTCATTGATTGAATCATACAGCAAAATTTTAGAACAATGCATGAATAAATCCAAGCCTATTATGGTCTTCAATTCTATTGTTCCACACAAATTCAAGAAGTTTTTGGCTAGTAATTTTAAAATCAAATATGCATCATAGTTGGAAAAATATTTGGGGACCTGGTGGAATCTGGTAGGAATAAAATTTTATTTATCAAGAAATGTTAGAAAATTTTGACGCTAAGCTAAAAACATGGAAAGCAAATTTGCTATCCCAAGCTGCCAAACTCACTCTAATTGAACTTGTTCTAAATTCAGTATTAACTAATCTCCTTTCTTGTTTCAACATTCCAAAAAGTATTTTGTGCTAAACTTAAAAGTTATTTGGCCAGTTTCTTTTGGAGACGTAATGAGAACAAGGAAAATATTCATTTCTTTAGTTGGAATACTTCAAGTGCTCCTACCAAGGTAGGTGGTCTTGGCATTAGATCTTTTCATTTATTTAATTAAGCTTTACTGGCTAAAAAAGCTTGGAAAATCATTTATGAAAATTAAAATTCTTTGCCTACTAAGACCCTGAGACCAAAATATTATGAAAAATCCCCTAAAGGGCTTCTTTACAATCACTCAAATATAGGATATATTTGGAAGGGCATCCATAAATCTTTCTTGTTGTCACTTCCAAACTTAGATGATAGATTGGTTCTAGCAAAACTATACCTGTTACTTTCATTTATGATGACCTATGCAATCAAATCAAAGTTGTTCTTTACAAAATGTCTTTGATATTATTTTGCATGATAATTCATATTGAAATTTCAATCTAATTAACCAAGTTTATCTTTTATTTGTCCATAATCTTAACTTTTCTATTCTTGATAGAGATGATCAGCTCATGTGGGTAGTAAATAAATTTGGGAATTATACTATTAAGGATGGATACCAAATTCTCAAAAGAGAAATAGAATGGGATTCTATCAATATTTTTACCTATTGGAATAAAATATGGCAGATTAGCCTCCCTTGAAGAATAACCTTTTTCGTTTGAAAACTTCTTCATAATGCCAATCCTATCAGTGAGGTTCTTTATGAGCATCATATTAATGTTTCTTTCCATTGTCACTTCTATTTTAATACTTAAAGAAACTATCAATCATGCCTTTCTCAAATGTGATTTTACTGGCTTGTATCTGATGCTCACCAAAATAATGGCACAGCAAGTGTACGGGCCATAAGAACAGTAAGTAATGAGTCAAGGTTGTTCCCTCAAAGAATCAATACGATTAGTTATTAAATATTAAATTTCTCATATTCATTTTAGTTAAACAAATCAAGTTGTGATTGAATTTTTTTTGTAAAAATTAATTCAAGTGCAATTAACAGTAATGAAAATGGTTCTAAGCGAAAATAAACAATTAAAGACACTCTAGGAATTCTAATCCCTTTTTTATACAAAGTCAATCATTTCCCTTTTTAATTAATTGGCTTAATGTCAATTTTAGAGTCAAAGGTCTAATTAGCTAAAAATATCTTTCAATCCATTCCAACCCATATATCAACTCAACTCATTGATGTCTTAAATGAGAAGCTAACATACAATTAAGCGCAGACCTTATCTCGACTACCTAGGGCCCTTGAGTATATTTCTATCTCAAGTACAAATTAGACTATATCTAATCCTAAGTTGCTCAATCAATATTTTATAAGCAATTTCCTTCTTTCAAAGGCCAACTACAAAACTCATAATCAAACTAGAGGTGACCAATCAATAGAATGAAACCATAATTCAGATTAAGCATTAAAATCTCCAATAATCTAACATAATCAAAAAGAAAATTATTTTCAAAGTTCAAAGGTTCATAGAATCTCTAAGGGTTACAAGATTTAGCCACTCATGGTTTGAAACTTACAGACAAGTTCAATAAACATATTAGTCAATATTTCAACTTGAAGAGAAGATAGAGTAGAAACACCTAATTAAAAGAATTTTGGACAAAATCAACGATTTCTCGATTAATATAAGCTTCCCCAACACCTCTTGTGCGTTTTCTCACTCTCTCAGTCGACCAGAAACGGCTCCCCTTTACTGAATGACGAAGCCCTAACTTTCTCTCACGTTTTTTAGCTCGTTAATCAAAGTTGTACATTTCAGAGGCTGATCTCGCTATGGCGAGGGATGGCTCTTGCTATAGCGAGAGCTTATAGGCACCTAGATTTTTGCTAATCTCGCTATTGCTTGTGCTATAGCTAAGAGCTCTCTGGAATTTATATGCATCACGACTTCGTTATGGCGAAATGACCTCCTTGCTATAGTGAAAGTGCATCTTTGTTACAGTGAATTATGTTCTAACTGTAGCGAAAGGACTTGTTCCATTTGCCTTTTTACTTTTCAGCTTCTCTTTTTTTTCTCATTTCTTTCTACAATCTTCTATCTTTTTCTGAGATAAAAATCAATCATAAAATGAGACTCAAAACTGATAAAGATATCACAATTGAAACATTTTCTTTATTTTGTTTGATTGAATAAAAATTTAGCTATGTTAGGTAAGAGAAAAGTACTTTGCCTCCCTAATTTATCATAAAATATATATCTTTTTCATCCAAAATTAGGGAGTTATCAAACTCCCCCACACTTATATTATTGCTTGTCCTCAAGCAATTCTTAGAAAATATCAATCATTGTGGTTTTTAACTACTTCTTTTCCACGATAAACACCCAATCAACCAAAATTTCATATTCCCTTACACTTGGAATGAAACCAATGTCAGAAGCAGAAGTTCAGCAAAACTCAATTTGAATTTTGAAACTAATGTACTCATATCAACACCCTCCTGATTTCTAAAGTGTGTGTGTGTTTCACAGACAGATTTTTAAGAAGCAATCAAGTAATCTTCAATAAACCCTCAATGTACTTTCAAGACCCAATCCAACTATCTATTCTAACTTCAATCGTCAGAATTTATTAAAATAGGTCTTTATTGTTTAACAGAGTACTACTCTCAGCATAGTCATTCTCATTCTTTTCTTTTCTTTTTTCTCCTTAATTCTTTTAATCCTTTTGACGCGAATGACAACATTGATTATAAAGTCACTCGATTACTCAGATTAAGGAAATCCTCAAAGTGTTCATTAGCATACTCTTGGTTTCACCACTGTTTGATGCGAAAGTTCACACTTTTTAGTGCAAACTCTCGGTTACTAAATGATTTTAACTATTGGAGTAGAGATATATCTGTATATGTTTCTTTTTTTTTCCTTTTTTTTTTAAATATACCTCTCAAATGACAATCAGATATCCATCAAAAGCAAATAAATTTGGGGAGATCTAAAAAATAAATAGGGGCTAACTAAAGAAAAAGCTTGAATTATTTCAATAATCGTCTTGCTAAAAAGTGCTTCTGTTATAAGTGCATACTACAACTACATTACTTGCTTTGTTCATTTTAAATTTGCCTAATCCCTACATTCATTGTTTAGTATTTATCTAAAGCGAGGGGGGCTAAATCTAATTAAAATTAGGGGCATTATGGTGGACTGGTTATGATTGATGTAATTCTCCTTATTATTTAAATCTGTATGTCCGCCTAGCCTATATTCACCTTCCTCCATACTTAAAGATAACATTATCCGCAATGTGTAAAAGAAGAGATACTATAATAAAAAAAGTAGAAGTAAACTGGGGCGAAGGTAAGGGATGTAAAAAAATAGAAAGAAATTGGACTCCCCTGATATAAAAGGTTAAGGATGAAAGTGATGTGCGCGAATAACTCCTATATCTGAGAGACCAAAAATATACAGAGACCACACAACAAACAGTAAATTAGCGTTAGATATAAGACATCAAGTATAAAACTAGCAAGTGTAAAATCAAAAAATATAACGATATACAGTTATCCAAAATTAAAAACAGAGAAACATGAAGGATCATGCAAATAACACAAAAACTCTGAGTCAGAGGGTCCAAGCATATCCTGCGGTGCAGGGTCTTATGGAAGAATAATGACCGAGGATTAAGGAACCTCTAGAAGTAGAGGTGGAAGGGCAGGCATCAGATAATCCATAAGCATTTGCAGCTGATCTTTCATTGACAGGATATGCCTTTTAGCCTGTCAATGGAATCCCTCACTTAGCTTTCAAACTGAGTTTGAGGTGGTGCATCCTGCATCATTGGCTCTGGAGTACCCACTCACTGCTGTGAAGGAGGTGGAGATGCTTCAGGCTGTGTTTGTGCTAGTACCTAATGTCTGCGGGGTCTTCCCAGCTCATCCTTCATGCTGTCATACTTAAAAAGCCTTTTTAGTTTGAACTAAGCATCATTTTTAGATACTCGGCTTTCCCCTATTAAGAGTAACTCGGTAAGCATGTGGGGGTATGCCAAGCTTGCCCTATCTAACCTTGCCAAAAACTAATTAATAAAGAGACATACTATTGGAGATTTAAAAGCTGTCTTATACGCCCATAAAGCATCATCGAGCTTATCTGCCTAATCCTTTCTAGTGGGATTCACAATTTTTTTCAAAATTTTTTTTATTTTTTTATTGGACACTTCACATAACCTATTGGTTTGAGGGTGATATGCTAATGCCATCTTATGGGTGACTCCATACTTTACAAGTAACCCTTTGAACAACTTATTATTAAAATGAGTCCCTTCATCACTAATGATTGCCCTAGGTATGCCAAAATGAGTAAAAATATTCTTTTTCAAAAATCATACCACCATATTGGCATCATTAGCATGACAAGCTACAGCCTCAACCCACTTACTCACATACTCAACAGCGACCAATATATATTGATGGCTCTTAGATGAAACAAAAGGCCCCATAAAATCAATGTCCCACACATCAAACAATTCTACCTTAAGAATACCAGATTGGGGCATTTCATACCTCTTAGAGATGTTACCTGTTCTCTGACATGCATCACAACGACAAACAAACAAGTAAGCATCTTTAAATAATGTAGGCCAATAATATCCAGATTGCAACACTTTGTATGTAGTACATTGGGCACTAAAATGACCACCATAAGGAGCAGTATGACAAGCATATAAAATATCATTTTGTTCAGTTTGATGTACACACTTTCTCAAAATTTGGTCAACACAATTCTTATATAAAAAATGTTCATCTCACACAAACCATTTCACATTATGCAAAAAAAATTTCTTTTGATAAGACTTTAATTCATCAAGCACAATACCATTAACCAAGTAATTGGCATAATCAACATACCAAGGCACAAACACACTATTCACAGTAAATACAGACTCATCAGGAAAACTCTCATTAATCAGTAAATCATCCACACACTCAGAATTATTCACAAGCCTAGATAAGTTATCAACAACTTGGTTTTCAATTTCTTTCTTATCAGCAATCTGCACATCAAATTCTTGCAATAATAAAACCCATCTAATTAACCTAGGTTTAGATTCTTTCTTACATAACAAATATCTTATAGTAGCATGATCAGTATGAACTATGACTCTAGTACGCATCAAATACATTCTAAATTTCTCAAAAGCAAAAACAACAGCAAGTATTTCTTTTTCAGTAGTTAAGTAATTTACTTGTGCTCCAACTAGAGTTTTACTTGCATAATAAATAGGATGAAAGATCTTCTCATGTCTCTGGCCAAACATAGCTCTAACCGCATAATTGCTTACATTGCATATGACCTTAAAGGGCAGTGACCAATTAGGAGTTACTATAATTAGTGTTGTGATAAGTCTTTACTTAAGCTCTTCAAAATCTTTCAAGCAATTTGCATTAAACTTGAATGGGGTATTCTTTTCAAGCAATTAAGATAAAGGCTTCGCTATCTTTGAGAAATTCTTGATGAATTTTCGATAGAACCCAGTGTGCTCCAAGAAACTTCTAACAGCTTTCACATTGGTAGGTGATGGTAATTGCTCAATAACTGAAACCTTAGCCAAATCCATCTCCAATCTTCTTTTTGACACCCTATGCCCAAGCACTATACCTTCACAAACCACGTAGTGACACTTTTCTCAATTGAGAACCAAATTAGTATCTTTACATCTTTGCAAAACTCATACCAAATTATCCAAACATTCTTTAAAGGTGATGCCAAACACGGAGAAGTCGTCCATAAAGACTTCCATGATATGTTCAATCATGTCAGAGAAAATTGACATTATACATCTTTGAAATGTGGCAGGAGCATTACATAATCCAAAAGGCATTCGTCTAAATGTGAAAGTTTTATATGGACATGTAAAAGTAGTTTTTTCTTGATCCTCAGAAGTAATTGCAATTTGATTGTAACCAGAATAGCCATCCAAAAAATAAAAGAATTCTTTTCCTACTAAATGATGTAACATCTAATCAATGAATGGAAGTAGGAAATGATCCTTTCTTGTAGCTGTGTTCAACTTCCTATAGTCCATACAAACTCTCCAACCTATAATTGTTCTTGTAGCAATTATTTCATCCTTCTCATTGTTCACCACAGTCATTCCTCCCTTCTTAGGGACACATTGCATTAGACTTACCCAGTTACTATCCGATATAGGATAGATAATACTAGCATCAAGTCACTTGATAATCTCTTTCTTGACCACTTCTTTCATTATAGGATTCAATCTCCTTTGATTTTCCACTGATTTTTTATGCTCATCTTTTAAGAAAATTTTGTGCATGCAAATAGTTGGACTAATCCCTTTTATATCGGCTATGGTCTAACCAATAGCCCTTTTATGCTCTTTTAACACTTTCAACAGTTGTCTTTCTTGGAGAAGTGTTAGTGTAGAAGAAACTATGACTGGTAAAGTCTCTTCCACCCCCAAATAAGCATATTTAAGATGCGGTGGAAGAGGTTTCAACTCCAAACTTGGAGGCTGCTCAGTGGATGATGGGAGAGCATGAGCTTTTCGTGAAGTCAACTCCAACGATTCAAATTGCCCATTCTGCTTAGCCACAGGTTTAAATGCATTAAGTTTGTACTCAACTTCCATTTTCATCACCTCTCCTATACTTGGTTTACTAATAAGCACTGCTTTAAGAGGATTGGTGAAAGCAAAAGAATCCAATTCTTCTTGAATTATCTCTTCATCAATAAACACCCTTAAGTAGTCTTCTACACTACCTAAGTGCTTTATAGCTTTCTTCACACTAAAGGTGACTTATTCATCTCCAAGCCTCATTATAATTTTTCCTTTTTCTACATCAACAAGTGCTCTGCCAGTAGCTAGAAACGGCCTCTCCACTATCAATGGGATATCTCTATCCTCTTCAATATCAAGTACAATAAAATCAGCAAGATAAATGAAAGGGCCAACCTTCACTAGCACGTCTTTAATGATCCCATGTGGATAAAAAACGCTTCTATAAGCTAATTGCAAAGTAACAGTCATTGGATTGGCCTTACCCAATTGTAACTTTCTAAAAACAGATAGTGGCATGAGGTTTATAGCATATCCTAAATCACAAAGTGCTCGACTCTCAAATTTGTCCCCAATCATGCAAGGGATAGAAAAAGAATCAAGATCTTTACACTTAGTTGGAAGATTAGATTTGAGTATATTAATGGTCTCCTTTGTTAAAACCACTGCTGCAAATTCGGTGAACCGCTTCTTCTTGCTAAGCATGTCCTTAACATGTTCAAAAACTTCTTATATTGCTCATTAAGGACTTTCGTTTATAATCTCTGTGGAAATGGAGGCAGTGGCACCATTGTCTTTTCTTCAGTTGTATTCTACTTCTTCACTTTAGACTTCCTATCCTTGTCCTCTTCTTTTACATTCAAACCAGTAGTCTTTTCCTCTTTTTCCTATTGAAGTTCTTCATCTTCAATCTGAATAACACCTGATGGACCCTTAAAAATTACCTTATTTAGCTCCTTCACTTGAACTTGGACTTCAGGAAGCTCTTTACCACTTCTCAAAGTGATAGCTTTACATTCTGCCTTCCCATCTCTCCTTGGATTAGGAATTGTATCACTCGGTAAGCCTTTTTAATGGAGTGCATTCACAGCAGAAGCTAACTGTCCCATTTGCACTTCTATATTCTTGAGAGAGGAATCCACCCTTGCATTAATACTAGCTTGCTCTTCATTATTCTTGATTTGAGTAGTCATAAACTTAGCCAAAACATCCTCTAAATTGGTTTTGGGCTCTTGAATAAGCATATTTTGCTTTGTCACTTGAGAGAACTTAGGAGGTTGAGTTGGCTTGTTCCAAAAGATGATGGCTGATTAAGTGATAGACCATTCTTTTAAGAAAAATTTAGGTGATTACGCCATGCAGGGTTATAAGTGTTTGAGTAGGGGTTGTTTTGACTCCTTTGAAAGTTCCCTACATAATTCACTGACTCTGATTACAAAAACATTGGGCACTGGTCTGGCATATGTATCTCACCACACTGCTTACATGCAATATGAGTTACTTGTGTAGAACACGCATTCAAAGTATTCTTCTTTTACACTTGCGATTCTAGCAAATCAAAACGCTTATTCAATGCCGATAAAATAGCAGCTAGTTAACCAGAAGAATCCTCTTTAGTATTATATGTTTGGGGAATTGTTAGTCTTTCATCTCCCCTATGAGAATAACTTTCAAACAGATTATAAAGCACCTTCATCACCTCATCTACTGGGAGTTAGTCATAACTACTATTAAGAATCGATGCTAATATGGTATCTAACTGTGCATTGAGTCTAATGCAAAAGTTTTATACAATGGCCCATTCATCCATGCCATGATTTGGACATTGTCTCATCAAATGTTTATATCTTTCCCAGGCCACATAAAAGTGCTCATATGGTAATTGCTTGAAGTTGATTAAATCACGTCTAGCATCAACAATTTTGTTATTTGGAATGAAGCGAGCTCTGAACTTTGCTTCAAGTCATCCCAATTGTTGATAAATCCCTTTGGCAAATTAAGCAACCATTCTTTTGCATCATCTTTAACAGAGATAGGGAATAATCTAAGCCTTAAGACATCCTTGGGCAATCCATTCTATTTGAAAGAGTCACAGACTTCTAAGAAGGATAATATGTGTTTATTAGCATCGTTTGTTGATTTACTATCAAACTGCCCATTCATTTGAAGCATTGAAATCATCACTAGCTTTAACTCAAAGTTGTTGCTCAAAAATCTGGTATTACAATGCTAGGTTGAGTAGTTCTCATGGTTCTTCCTACAAAATCCTTGATAGTCCGATTTTGATTATCTTCGTGTGCCATATTCGTAGCAAGAACGTTTATCCCACTCTCAGGTTGAATTAGCACAGACCCCTCAGCCAAAATATCCTTCAAATTCCTTGTCTTTCTAGGTGTTCTCTTGGATCTGGATTTAAATGGCATAAACTAATATACCTGCGAAAACAAAGGAGCACAGATCAAGAATCTAACTAAACCAAAAGGTAATAAACTAAGAAATTACTAATAAAAGTACTGCAACTAACAAATGAAAGCACAAATAAACGAGAGTAAATTAAAATAAATTAAGTGCTTAAGCTAAAACTACTCAAAATCCTCTAATTTTATTCACCAATTGCCTCAATTCCCTGGCAACGGCGCCAAAAACTTGATGCTCACTAGAATAATGGCACTGTAAGTGTACGAGCCATAAGAATAATAAGTGATAAGTCAAGGTCGTTCTCTCAGAGAATCAATACGATTAGTGATTAAGTATTAAAATTTTCATATTCATTTTAGTTAAACAAATCAAGTTGTGATTGAATTTTTTTTTTTTTGTGAAAATTAATTCAAGTGCAATTAACAGTAATGAAAATGGTTCTAAGCGAAAATAAATAATTAAAGACACCTTAGAAATTCTAATCCTCTTTTTACACAAAGTCAATCATTTCCTTTTTTAATTAATTGGCTTAATGTTAATTTTAGAGTTAAAGGTCTAATTAGGTGAAAATTTCTTTCGATCCATTCCAACTCATATATCAACTCAACTCTTTATTATCTCAAATGAGAAGTTAACATACAATTAAGCTCAGACCTTATCTCGACTACCTAGGGCCCTTGAGTATATTTCAATCTCAAATGCAAATTAGACTATGTCTAATCCTAAGTTACTCAATCAATGGTCTATAAGCAATTCTCTTCTTTCAAAGGCTAACTACAATACCCATAATTAAACTAGAGGTGGCCAATCAATAGAATGAAACTATAATTCAGATTAAGCACTAAAATCTCCAATAATCCAACATAATCAAAAGGGAAATTATTTCCAAAGCTCAAAGGTCCATAGAATCCCTAAGGGTTACAAGATTTAGCCATTTATGGCTTGAAATCCATAAACAAGTTTAGCAAACATATCAACCAATACTTCAAATTAAAGAGAAGATGGAGTAGAAACATCTAATCAGAAGAATCTTGGACAGAATCAATGATTTCCCGATTAATATGAAACTTTCCTAACACCTCTTGTGTGTTTTCCCACTCTCCCAGTCAACTAGAAGTGGCTCCCCTTTGCTGAATGACGAATCCCTAGTTTTCTCTCGCATTTTTTAGCTCGTAAATTAAAGCTGTGCATTTCAGAAGCCGATCTCGCTATGGCGAGAGCCACCTCTCGCTATAGCGAGAGCTTATAGGCGCCCAGATTTCTGCTGATCTTGCTATTGCTTGCGTTATAGCTAGGAGCTCTCTAGAATTTATATGCATCACGACTTCACTATGGCGAAGTGACTTTTTCGTTACAGCAAAAGCGCATCTTCGGTACAGCGAATTGTGTTCTAACTATAGCAAAAGGACTTGTTCCACTTGTCTTTTTACTTTTCAACTTCTCTCTCTTTTCTCATTTTTTTCTACAATCCTCTACTTTTTCCTGAGATGAAAATCAATCATAAAATTAGGCTCAAAACTAATAAAAATATCGCAATTGAAATATTTTCTTTATTTTGTTTGATTGAATAAAAATTTAGCCATGTTAATCAAGAGAAAAGTACTTTGCCTCCCTAATTTATCATAAAATATATCTCTTTCTCATCCAAAATTAGAGAGTCATCAGTATGTCCTTGGGGCTAAGAGTGACTTCATTGCAAGTGCAAGACATATTCATTTGGTTTTCCTCTTAGTTTCATAATGTGAAGGATGGCCCTCACATGGATTTCCTTACCAGATTCATTATTACATCACTTTATCACATTTGGTACATTAGAATATGAAACCATCCACAAGGGATTAGTTCTCGATGGAAATAAAGTTATTCACCAAATTATCAATAGTGTCAAAAGGAATGATTTTCCATGGAATGATGGAGAGACTCTTCATTAGACAAACTCACTTTAAACCCAGAGAAGTTCACATTAAGTTCAGACTTACAAATTTGGGATGGTCCTTAATTGGGAACATCAATGACGAGATTCTTTGGAGGAAAAATCATAAAATCCGCACATCAATTTTCTTCAGAGATCAATTTATAAGATCCTGGGACATGCAAAATTGGAAAAGAGTGTCTAAAGGAATTTTCATGTGATGGATCATTAAAAGAGTTTTATTATGGACCAGGAACAATGACTTCATCACTTCTCTCTTGACTTATCATCTTCAATTTTCGTTTTTGGATCTCAAGTCCTTGTGTAAAAACCAGGGAAGAAAAACTTGTGGATAGCAATCCTTTTAAACAAGATTTAATGGATCTTAGAGCATCCTTATGCTCTTTTTAGTCTTGCCTAGTTCCTGAAAATAGAAATCAGTTTTGGAGACTGTCGATGAAGAGTCAAGGTGCCTCTTTCAACTTATTCCTCTTTTTCTTTTTATTGTTCTTGTATTTCCTTTCTTTGTCTCTCAATAAAAAAAAAATCCTTCTATTTCAATGCCTGGTCCAGTTTTACACATTGGTATTAAAAAAAGGTGCAAGCAATTCCAGTCATATAGCAAGTGGAGAAGCAGTATTACGACATAATTAACTACGTCTAATGCTTGCAAATAAGCCCACAGAGCCAAGATATTCCTTATTGCATCCAAAAATTGGGAAGACTAAAATGTCACATGCTAGTCCCTTACATGCACAAATCTAGTGCAGCAACAAAGTTGTCAATAAGATAAAACTTATAAAGTAATAATGCTAGACCATTCATTTGCATTGGGGGGTAAAAGGCATGGCTCAGATTGAACAGTGTATGCGTATACATTGACGTCTAAATCAATTCTATTATAATGACCATATAAAAAGGTATTTATTTAAAGTGTTTCTGCATTTGATGAGCACCGTATTGACCACCATGCCCCCCTGTGATCCTGTTCTTAGCATAGATGCTCTTAGCATTCTCATCTCATACAACCATATTTATTAAAAAAATTGAAATTAAGGAGATTATAAGAATCCGATCTTTTCAGTATTTTGCAAGGACTGGCTCAACATTAGAGTACCCTCTGAGTTGCTTTGCTAACACAACCATCTCATCAATCAAATCCTCTTGAAGCTTTTTGTTGAGAACAGAAATTTGCCAAGGACATATAACACAATGAAAGAGCAAACATAAATGACAGTAACAAATACTAATCTAATGTATATGTTCACTTATTTTCAAGCATAAAAAGCCTTGGTATCACAATGCAATAATGATTCAGTAACATCCTAAAGCTGAGTCAAAGCTGAAAGAAATTTGCAAACCGATATCCAAGAAGTCCATTATGTGAACTGTGAAGTCAGTTACATAGTTTGATCTTCCTTTCCATATTCAAGTTAATAAAAGTGTGACTTTCTTCCATATGTAATTGGTTCCAACACTTCATTTCCAGGCACTCTGATTAGGTATAAGCTTGGAAGGCCTAGGCGGCAAAACGCAAGTGCTCATTTCAATCAAAGCACCAATCTTCAATATTCCATCCTCCAAAGTAAGCATATTCACAAATATGATTCAACCCCTCCATACTACAGTTATCATAGCTTTCGGTACACAGGGTCTCTCATTATTGTTAAACTTAATAATTCAAAATGATATTTGTCTAATAAAATGTGCACTCATTTTTTAATTTGCACAATATGATACTATTACATTATTCTAGGTTAATGCCACTATTAACGTTGGGTAATTTTGTACCTTTAGAAGTCCAAACAACAGACAATTATGTTGCTTTCAAAGAAAAAATTGAATTTAACTACATTTTGAACATAAATAAAATCATCTTGTAAGGAGAATCAATCAACTACACTACATAATTTATTATTTTACATGGATTATCAAGTCAAACAATTAAGCGACCCCTAGTGAAAAGAATCTTTTCCCTTTAAAAACCAACAAATATATTTAAACTTCAGATCATATTACACTTATCTCCATCATAAAATTTCAAGCATATTTTCACTGAAATGGTTGGATGCTAAGTGTTTTGTCCTCAAAATGGTTAAGGTTCTCTAGGTTTGTAGATGTGTTATTAAAAGTAAAGGTGCCATACGTAGTTCATTTTGAGTGAGTTACAATACAAGGGCATTTAAAAACTTGGTAAGGTGCCCAATAATGTAATGCCAACTATTGTCCTCAGGGTATCAGTGCTTACTTGAAGTTCGAACAAGATTCACTCCGCTGATCTAAATAAATCAATATAGGATTGTAAGCTGCAAATTGAAAGTTTATAAGTATATGGACACTTACACCAATATCATCCACCCATTACATAAATTTTTATAAGAACTTGCTAAGAACCTAAGCAAGCATGAAAAACTCCCCTTTAAAAACTAGTTTATAAGGAGGAAGAACCATGCTACCTAAGTACTCCAATAATTACTTAAAGCTAACTAATGTGGGACTCTATCATAGCACTGCACTTGACATCCTCAACAACTACACTTTACAATGCTTAGTCTAACCACCAGGTCTCACCCTCCCCAAATAATGTTTTTTGTGGAGGTCAATTGAACTTTGATACCAATTGATAGAGATCTAAGCAAACACAGAAAATCCACCTTTAAAAACTAACTTGGAAGGGGAAAGAACCAGAGACCTAAACAAACATGGAGAACCCACCTTTAAAAGGGGGAGAAACTATGCCATTTAAGCACCACAAGAATTACTTGTGACTACCAAATACGGGACTCTATCATAACTCAAGTAAAAAGTACCTATGCTTTTCAATTTGTGCTTATGCTGCAGCATCTAATATGTCAGGAGTTGAAAAATCAATCTCAACAGGCTATATGGTCTCCCTTTATTACTAAAGGCAACCATGTTTAAAAAAGCAAGTTAGTGACATGAAAAAAATCTACAAAATGCACACAGAAGACTGAAGTAAGAAGGGCTAACTATAGTTACAGAGTCCTTTTTTTCAACCCCAAAGATATGGTGATCTGCTTTCTCTCCTCAATTTCAGAAGGCTTTTCTTTAACAATATTTCTTTCGAAGTCCTTCTCAGCCACTTGCATGTCAAGTTGAGATCATAAATTAATATGGTTTAAAAATATATAAAAAGAAGAAATGATTAGGTGGTGAAAAAAAAGTAGCAAAATATACTTTTCAATATTGTATTTAAGCTATATCACTAAAATTATAGCCACTAAGAATTCCTGTACCCTTGCTACATACTAAACCATACAAACTACAGTGCATGTATTATCATTCTCTATTTCTCTCCTCTATGTAACTACATCCCTAAACGTTAGTCTATGTTGCTAGCTTAACTTGGTAAGTCAATTTTGAGTACCATATTTTCATTTTTATAAAATGTCAAATTTAATTTTTAAATATTAATATTGTTGAAAATTTAAAGTAGTAGGCTATTTTAATAAAGCTAAAAAAATGTAGAAGTTAATATTATACTACCTCATTTTATTTCATAACTAAGGCTACCTATTTATATGCTTATAAATAACTAAAATGTAAAAATAAGTGAAAACTAAAAATAGAAAATTATGGAAACTAACTACTACTTAATTTAATTTAAAATTATATAAAATTTCAAATTTTTAGCTAACAAACTAACTAAAAAGATTCTGCAGAAATTAATTATAATAATTTTGAATCATATTTCCAACACTTCCCTTTGATTTAAAATTGTAAAAATTCAAATTTCATGGAGCACTTCTCTTTATATTTTCATATTTGTGAAACACTTCTCTTCACTTTATGATGCAGTTCTTATCATCTTGTTGATACACTTTCTCACTAACCTTTAATTGTCGAAGCACTTCTCGCCAACCTTCAAATAAGAGTTTCTTCTTTAACCCACTACCACAAGCCAAGACCTTTTAGATGAGTTTTTATTTTGATAGTCTATACTTGATAGTTTTCACTATTGAAAATTAGAGGTGAGAGAGCCGATGTATTACTAAAAATCATAAGGGTCACTCACTCACAGGTTCTTTAAGATCCATGAGAGCTCTGATACCATATTAAAAATTTAACGTAACAGGCTATTTTAATAAAGTTAAGAAAAATATGTAAAAGTTAATATTCTACTATTTCATTTTATTTTATAATTGAAGCTGTCTATTTATAGGCTTACAAATAATTAAAATGTAGAAATAAATAATAACTAAAAATAAAAAATTATGGAAACTATCTACTACTTGATTTAATTTAAAATTAGATAAAATTTCAAATTTTTAACTAACAAACTAACTAAAAAGATTCTACAAAAATTAATTATAATAATTTTGAATCACATCTCCAACAAATATTATGTTAACTTAAAACATGTATAGAAAACCCTGACTAATAGCTTCAGTATTCATACCTATCTACAGAATTTGCATCATAATTACTGTTGATTAAATTGTCTACTTAAAAAACAAGCTCCGCTGAAAACTTGCCAGTTATTTGCAACATAAATTGAAGTGTGTATATTTGAAGATTTGGAATGGGAGCTCTTCATAGTAAGGGATTCAAGTTATCTTAAATTAAGTCCCAACATTAGCTATTAAATGATATTTTCCAAATTGGCTTTCATAGTTTTGTTGATGAAAACCTTTATTTTAAATAATAAGAACTAAAGTATCTTAAAAAGTTTAGTTTAAACTCTACATATTGTTTCATTGAAATATCTCTCTGAGAGATACAACTAATACTAAATAATACCAAAGCGTTAACTAATTTGGAAGCTATGGGCTTCAACCTTCCCTTAATAATCTTTTAGCATGGACTTTGAAATCCAGCATGAACAAGGTTATATACATACATAATCAATAGAGAAACACATTAAAAGTAGCAACAGTTTAACATTTTAACTAACATTACAAATTATAAGTTTTATCCCCCAAAAAAATTACAAATATGAGAAATGTGAATTATGAATTAGTCAATTGTTTAAGAAGAAACCTCAACCTACTTGAGTTTTTTTTTTTTAAATTCAGGATCAAAAATAGGACAAAACAAAGTCAAAAGATAAAAAGTTCATGGAGCATTCATAAATGGTAAAAGTCAAGTCAGTTGCTAATTGTGGACTCACAAGTTAAATATGAAATTGTGTGGTCTAACTTATAATTACTTTATATGTGTGTGCATTAGATTGTCAATATAAATAAGCACAATGACTTACAATTACTTTATGTGTGTGTATTGCTGTAGTCATTATCAAATGACTACTTCAATAAAACATATACTTCCAGAAAACGATAAAAAGCATGGAGCTAACTGAGATAAAAAAAAAGCCTGCTAACTTTAATATGAATAGTCAACACACATCTTCAGATTTACATGTACAAGTTTTGCCTAGTTTTACTATTAAGAAGCAACTGAAAGCAATCTCCTCAAGTTCACTTCTACTTTAAATTTTGAAATCCATGCATGAAACAAAAGATCTCTCACTACAGGAAAAAGAAAAATTAAAGTTAAAATTCGTAGTTGGACCTAATTGGAATTTGAGGTCTCCTACGCTTTCTCAACATACAATTCTGACGGTAGAAATATGCTCCCATGAACGACAACCACAAATTCGTAGTTAGACCTAATTGGAATTTGAAGTGGTTGCCTAAGAATCCCATTATGCCAATTAGAAACACAATCGATTAATTGCAATGGGAGGATATCTGAAGGTTTTTTCAAAAATTTTTAATTATGGCTACAGTGAGGGTTGCCTTTATTGTGGTTGTGGTTGTTGCATTTGTTACAATGTGGGTTGTGATTGTCAAGGCCCTTATTTTTTTAAAAGTTGGAAAAAATGTATATAATTGCTATAATTATTATACACATATAACATATCAAATCCAACATCCATATTAATTCGATAGATACATTATTTATACAAGCATATTAATGCTATTTGAGAAATTTTTAAGAAAAAAATAAGTAAATAACCAAAATGTTAATAAGTCAAAGATAATATACAAGCACATTTATAAAATTATCAAACACAGAAAATATTCTTCATCACATGGTAAAATAGCATGGAGGATCATAGCTTTCCCTTTCACTTTCATTATGACCATGTCCTCCTCCCTATTCGAAAACGTTAAAAAAAAAACCTTCACCTGTTTATTCCATTTGCTGATGATAAGAAAAATGTGGTATTTGGTAATAATAAAACTCTTGATAATTTAGTGACTGTTGATAATATGGTGAGACTTAAGTTGTTAGATAATGATTATATGACATATAAGAAAATTGCTAATAAAATAATGGATAATAACATTTACTACATTAAAATGACTCACCAATACTAAAGTCACTAAAACTGTGAAAAAAATAATAATAATCTTTTATTATATCCACTTAATTTAAGAACCTAAAAATCAAAGATATTTAAAAGTTGGTAAGTTGCAAATAATTACATGCTATATCGCAAGGCAATCCTTATTTCATATGACATGTTTTATTAATGTAAAATATTTTTTTAATCAAATCATAAGCCTAATAACAAATAAAATTATCTATGAGTTAGGTTTTATTTAACTAGGTTCATATGCTAATATGATAAAACTAGCAAATTATATCTCTTATCTACTTTATAGGCAAATTAAGATAAAGAAAAATTTACTATTCCATCATAATTAATTATATAAAGTATGATAATATTCTTGTAGAACAATGATTATCATGTTAAATATATGAATTAGAAGATGATGTCATTTTCCTTTTTGTGACCTTAAATTTGATTTTAATACCTAATGTATAATTTTAGAATAATTAAATGTGCTGTAGCTAAATTTTAATTAAACTAAAATCATACAAACTACATGAAATCTTAATAAAAAATTAGCAAATTTGTGTCATTTTCTCTTATGTGATCTTATATTTAATTTTAATACCTAACATATAATTTTAGAATAATTAAATGTGTTGCCACTAAATTTTAATTAAATTAAATTAAATTAAAATTTTACGAATTACATGTCATCTTCATAAAATTAAATGTGTAAATATAACTAAATATAAATGTATAAAAAAGCATTGCATAATGAGAATTGACCAATTAATCAATAATCAATTAAATAAAATGTGACTAATTGATTAATTAATATTTTTTCTTCAATTTAATTCAAATGTGCCATAATTATTGCCTAAAAATTATTTTAAAAAAATTAGGCATAAATTAAATGATATCATAAATTAATTTTTTTTAATTCCAAGATGTGATAAAATTTCCCAAAATGATAAATTTTCATAATTTATGCATAATTAAATGGGATAAAAAATTAATTTCTAAATAATTTGTTGGGAAAATCCACTAAATATTGCCAAAAAATTAATTTAAATTGAAAAAAACAAAATTAAATGAAATTTGGATGTATTAAATAGCATTAAATAATTTTTAATTTTTGAACAAAATATATCTAAAATTATTTTGTCCAAAACATCCCATAATTAAATATTTTTGGTCCATCAAAAGTTTTGTCCAAAAATAGGTTCACAAAGTTTAATCCCATAATTGCAAAAAGGAAAAACCTAAAATATGCCATCTTAAATGGCCCAAAACTTTTTGTCTAGAAACATTTCCATTTTTGACAGAAACCTGGCCCACGGTTTGCTAACTGAATGGCCCAGTGTTACCATTGTTTTTGTTACTGAAGCTTTTTAAAATTATAAATGACCCAATCGAAACCTTATGGCCCAAGCATGTTAACGTTTAGAACAAACCTTAGATTCAATGCTTATGGCCCAATGCTTTTAAAAGTCCAGAAACACCATAAGCTGAAAGTAAAACGTAGTGTTTCTTCTTTTAAAGGCCTAAAACTGCTAAAAGCTTAAAGGGTGGTGCATTTTCGTTTAAAGAACACGTTTTGCTTAGAAGGAACAAATGAAGGTGACTAAACATAGCACAAAACGTCTTGCCTTCTATCACCCCCTTCCTCTCGATGGGTCACTCTAACCTGACGCGGACCTGCGACAAAAACCCAGCCATATCTTACGCTACAGGCCAAAGGCAAAATGACCAAAATCATGCGATTAAGTGATTTACATTATCAAAAGGAATTAAAGGTGCTCGAAAATGCAATCCTTAGAAAAAAAAAGGGACAAAAAAGCAACAAGCTTCCAAAAATGGCAAGGCAGAGGCCCCAACAAGCTCTGATATCAACTGTTGGATAATTTTAGGTACAGACTAAATATAATGATATCCAAATAATAAAGGAGATGAGGAAAAATACCTCCAGACATTACCATTGAGATTTCTGAATTTCTAAACAAGTTGCTTCTTGTTGCCTATAGATGCTTTCGGGTTTTGTGTTTTATTTTTCCGATGGTGTCCGTCTGATTTTAATGTAAATACAATGACAAAATTGATCTCAGAGATCCATAGTGTATATATATATATATATATTCTTTGTTCCTTTCCATCAAAGGAATGTGAAAACCAGCGTAAGGAGGGAATATTCTGATGCCATGATCCCAAATACCCTGAAATCCCTAAAATATCAGACCACTAGCAGGGTGGTTATTTTCAGTTTGTGAAATGTTGGCCAAAAAAAAAAAAAATCTGAACGTGGCCAACGTTTAGAGACCGATAGCCAACAATTACTTGTTTAGCTTTGAAGATGTTGGAGGAGGTAAGGGGCACTGTAATTGGTTGTTCTTATGCCCTTTTGATCATGATGAAAATGGTGATGACGACATGGATGAATACTTTCTTCATCAACTTGAGAAGAAGAGGCAACTCGCTCTTGATCCAATGCAGTTTCTTGAGCAAAGCTTCGAGGTTGAGAACAGGCTTTAGCCAAAGAGGAAAATTCAGTTAGTGAAGAATGTTGGTTTTGTTTGCAGACTCGGCAAGTTTATTACTGAACTATCATCGGAAAACAGGAGAGAGAGAAAGACGAAGGAAAGAATGGAAGAGTGAGATTGCTTTATTATCTGATCATGGAACACTATTTATACACGTGGGAATCAACTATTTACAGCTCATATATCTTAACTAACTAACTTAATATTAAACTAACTAATGATGAAAGAAGTTATCCGTTTTCTCGTGTGTGCTCTGTTAGCCCCTCACAAGCCGGAGAATGTATGTCGTACAGTCCCAGTTTGGAAAGGAATGAAGTGAAGAGAGCAGGATCAAGAGGCTTGGTATATATGTCAACAAGTTGATCAGCGGACTTAATGGGTAATAAGTGAATGGTATGAGCTTGGAGCTTCTCACGAATGATGTGGCAGTTGAGTTCAATGTGTTTTGTGCGTTCATGGAAGGTCGGATTTGCAGCAATCTGTCAGGCTGACTGGTTGTCACAATAGAGCAAAGCCGGATGGGGGTGAGGGATATGAAGATCACGAAGAAGATAAAGGAGCCATTGTACTTCACATGTCGTGGATGCAAGAGCTCTATACTCAGCTTCAGAAGAAGATCGAGAGACGGTGTTCTGTTTCTTGGAACGCCAAGAGATGAGAGCATTATCAAGAAAAATACACAAGCCTGTAATAGAACGACGAGAGTCAACGCAACTAGCCCAATCGGAATCGCTGAAGGCTTTCAGCCGAAGGTCAGAGTTTGAAGGGAAGAATAAGCCTTTGCCAGGGCATCTTTTAAGATAACGGAGGACACGATGAGCAGCCGTTAAGTGTTTATCAGTTGGAAAAGCCATGAATTGGCTAAGTTGCTAGACGGTGAAAGCAATATCAGGTCTGATAGTGGTAAGATAAAGTAGTCGACCAACAAGAGTGCGACAAGCAGAGGCATCACAAAGAATAGTGCCATCATCTTTGGAAAGTTTGACGTGGCGACCCATTGGGGTTTTTGCAGGTTTGCATGCCAGGAAACCAAAATCTTCAAGGATCTCTAGAGCAAATTTACGTTGGTGTAAGGAGATACCACATTTGGAATGGGCAATCTCAAGGCCCAGAAAAAACTTAAGATCACCTAGATCTTTGATCTTGAAAGCATTATCAAGGAGAGACTTGATTCGTTGAATCTCAGAAAGATCATCACCTGTCAAGATAATATCATCAACGTAGACGAGTAGTGCTGTGAAAGATGAAGATGTCTTGTGAACGAATAGTGAGTAATCTGACTTTGATTGAGTATAGCCATAAGAAAGCTTAGAATACCATTGACGACTGGCCTGTTTAAGACCATATAAGGACTTTTGTAGGTGACACACAAGCTTTGGAGCAGGTGAGGTAAAACCAGGAGGCAACACCATATAGACTTCCTCATCTAAATCACCATGGAGGAACGCGTTGTTAACGTCAAGTTGCTGTAAGTACCAGTTATGGGCCGCAGCTAGAGCCAATAGGAGACGAACAGTAGATAGCTTTGCAACAGGGGAAAACGTGTCAAGATAATCAACACCTTCTGTTTGGGTATAGCCTTTGGCAACGAGACGGGCTTATGCCTTTCGATAGTGCCATCCGCTTTGTATTTGATTTTAAAGACCCACTTGCAACCAATTGGACGTTTGCCTAGTGGTAACTCAGTAAGAATCCAGGTGTTATTCTGTTCGAGTGCCTGAATCTCAGCATCCATAGCTTTACGCCAAGTTTCATATCGTACAGCTTGAGAATATGTCTTTGGTTCAGAGTGGACAAAAATAGACAAACAGAAACGTTTATAGGGAACAGAGAGATTATCATAAGAGATAACAGAAGAAATAGAATGAGGTGAGGAGAAAGTACCTGTACTAATGGAAGGTGGTCCAGCTGAAGAGAGGAGGGCATGATGATAATCATGCAAGTAAGATGGGGGTGACACTGTCTGGTAGAATGACGAGGAGGTATGGAAGTGTTAGTCTGAGGTTCGAGGGTAGGTGGTGATGAAGAAGATGCAGGAAGGGGATCAGGAAAGTCCAAAGGGGGAATGGGTTGTGGCAGAGATATGATAGAAGTGTCAGAAGAAGCTTGATCATCTGTAAAAGGAAAAACATTCTCGTAGAAATAGACATCACGTGAGAGAAAAATAGAGCGAGATTGGAGGTCCAATAAAAGATAGCCTTTAGTGCCATTTTTAAAGCCAAGGAAAATGCATTTTCGAGCATGTGGGTCAAACTTGGTTCGTTGGTGAGAAATAGTAGAAGCAAAACAAAGACATCCGAAGACACGTAGAATGGATAAGTCGGGTAATTCATGGAAAAATTGAAAATAAGGAGAGTGATTATTAAGAAGAGGTGTTGGCAGCCTATTAATGATGTAAGTAGCATGTTTAATGGCATAAGACCAATATATTTTTGGAAGGTGTGATTGAAAAAGAAGGGATAGAGCAACATTTAAGAGATGCTGATGTTTGCATTCGACGATACTATTTTGTTGGGGAGTCTCAATGCAAGTTGTCTGATGAAGAATTCCTTTGGATTTAAAAAAATCAGACATAGAAAATTCAACCCTATTATCTGATCGAATGATTTGAACATGATGATAAAACTGAGTTTCAGAAAAAATAATAAAATCCTGTAATGCTTTGCGTGTGTTAGCTTTGCTGCGTAAAAGAATGGTCCAGGTATATCTGGAAAAATCATCAACGATGGTCATGAAATACTTATAACCATAAATGGAAACAAGATGATAAGGATCCCAAATATCGACGTGTAATAGAGAAAGTATCATATTAGAATGAGAAAAGCTTACAGGAAAGGGAAGTCTTTTTTGCTTAGCAAAATGACACGTATCACAATACTCAAGATTCTTATTACAGGAGACATAGGAATATTGCTGTTGTAAGCAGTGTAAAGTAGAAGGGGACAGATGTCCTAAACGACAATGCCAGAGGTCAAAGGTTTTAGAAAGAGCAGATGATATGGCAGCTTGGGAAGCTAGACAAGTCAGTCGAGGAGTATGATGTTGCATGATGTAGAGGCCCTCATATTCATCAACTGAACCAATCATCTTCCATGAGTGTAGGTCCAGAATGAGGCAACGATAATTCTGAAAAATGACCGAACAAGGTAGAGATTTAGTAAGTTTAGAAGCTGAGAGAATCTGAAATTGAAATTTGGGTATGAAAAGGACATCGTCGATAACAAGAGAAGCGGAAATTCGAACAGTACCAGAATAGCGAGCAATAAGAGAAGAACCATTAGGTAAATGAACAATAGTAGGTGTTATAGAAGTATAAGAGACGAACAAGGAAAGAAAAGAACATACATGTGCTGTGGCTCCTGTATCAATGATCCAGGAGGTACGGAAAGAAAAAGAAGCTAATGTAATATGGTTACCTGTACTGGTTGAGACATGGTTTATGGTATGAGTAAGTGGAGTAGAATCACTTTGAACTAATTTTAAGAATTTTTGATATTGTTCAGCTGTAAGACCAAGTTTGGCTGATGGTGAGTTTGACTGTGTGGAATGCGGAGATTGAAGCACTGAGGCAGAAGTATCTCGAGGTTCTTGACTGATTTTATTGACCGAGGCAGATTGAAGTTTGAACTTGAATCCAGGAGGGAAGCCGTGTTTCTTATAACATGTCTCTACTGTATGCCTTGGTTTTCCACAAAAAGCACATTGTTTGGTACTTCTATCTTGTCCAGAAAAGGAGTTTGGATTCCTTCCTGCCTTACTAAACAAAATCTTGGATTTGGAGGGCACATCAAGAATTCCCATCTCTCGTTCTTGTTGAAGAACAAGAGAGAAAACTTTGTGTCACAAAGGGAAGAGGTTCCAATATCATTATTTGTGACTTAATGGTGGAATGACGATCATTAAGCCCCTTTAAAAAATGAATAGCGTAGTCTTGCTGTTGATACTGACACATTCGTTCAAAAGCACCACAAGAATAGCGATTTTGACAAGAACAAGAAGGAAGAGGACGCAAATTCGCTAACTCATCCTAAATAATCTTGATTTTAGTAAAATATTCACTCACAGAGAAATCTCCCTGTTTTAGAGAATGAAGCTCTTCTTGCAAATCGACGATACGAAACATGTCACTTTGTGAGTATCGACTCCTCAAGTCATCCCAAATATCATAGGCCTTGTCAATCCATAATATACTCTGAGCGATTGTGGAAGATAAAGATCGAGTAAGCCACGTAACTACTAGAAGATCGGTGAAGCTAGGAGCCTTGATAAATCCGTTAACAAATCTGAACTTGTTCTTCGATTGAAGAGCCATTTTCATGGCTCTAGACCATGAATGATAATTGGATCCCGAGAGTACTGGAGTGACCAACACCAACGCAGGATTTTCGTTGGGATGTAAGTAGAATGGATTGGCTGGATTTTGCGTTGCATCTTGAAGCTGTGGTGAAGATGAATTAGCTACAGTGCTACCAGAATCAGTCATGGCGAAAGGGAAATGAGAAAGCCAAGAATCAATCAAGAAAATGAGAGTTGCTTTGATACCATATTACCGAACTATCATCGAAAAATAGGAGAGAGAGAAAGACGAAAGAAAGAATGGAAGAGTGAGATTGCTTTATTATCTGATCATGGAACAGTATTTATACATGTGGAAATCAATTATTTACAGCTCATATATCTTAACTAACTAACTTAATATTAAACTGACTAATGATAAAAGAAGTTATCCGTTTTCTCGTGTGTGCTTTGTTAAAGTTAAGTCCAAATTCTCTTATATTCAGAAGGCTTTTACGTAGGAGAGAAAATAATATATTAGGAATAAGGTTTACACGAATGAATCCCACCCATTATCTCACTCTTTTCTCACACGAAAGTCTTTGGACACGAGAATTTACATTACTGGCAAGTTGTCATTTGGATTCAGAACCGCAGGGCACATTGGAAGACAAAACAGTTGGATAAGGATTATAACAGCAATTCCTAAAGCTGACTATGAGATTAACGAGGAAGATAAAGTAACGAGGCCATACCTTTTTTTTTGTTCTTTGATTGTATCTTTTTCAATTTATTAAGTTTTACAGTTGTCACTTGTCACGACTTATTTGCCAAGGTATCCGCAGTTTAAATTTGTATTTACCTCTTATTAAATTATCATAATGTGTATATGTTGTGAAAAAAATTATATTTATTTAACAAGATTTTTGTCTTTGGTTATGGTTTTTAAATCGTTTTATTGCAACAAAATAAAATATATGAGTTAGCTAATTGAAAAAGTTAATTGCAATTAAGGGTAAAGATAAAAGTGGATGAGTGTAATTTTCTCTTCTAATTGTTAGGTAAATTATCTAGTTTGATCTAGTTCATACCTTGTTTCTTAATTTTGTTGTTTATCTTAACAACTCAATTTGATTCCATTATTGGGGATGCATAGAGGATCTGAATTGTAAAACAAACAAATTTCAAGAACTTTGCAAAATTCAAAGTTGACTAGTAAATATTTGTTAAGTTTATTTCAGTTTAGATATTTTTTCAAGTTCCCATGGATGGCACACTGATTGACTGCAATCAAGACCCAAATCTGGGAGTCAGTGAGTCACAGTTCTAAATCAACAAACCCATATGCTGCGAATGAAGACAGATAAACAGAAGAAGAAAGGGTAAGTTTTGTACCCAGAAAGAAGTAAGAAATTATAATAAAATTTAAAGATAGTTAAGAGAATAAAATAATAATTAACTTTTTTGTGAAAAAAAAAGACTATCATTTATCAATTACGATTTGCAAGAATTTATCTTGGTATATCCTTCTCCCAATAGATGACTAAATGAACGTCATTAAATTAGATGATAACAGATGGTACCACTATTTGTTTGTATTGAGCTGCCGAGGTTCCGTAAAGCGTTTGGCAGAGAATAGTTCGCAGATCCATTTAACAACATCTTTTTAGGGCCTGTTTGGTTCAACGGAGGGGAGGGGAGGGAAGGGATTTTAATAGAGGGGAGGGGAGGGGAGGGGAAGGAAGGGGAGGAAATTTAATGGAGGGGAGGGGAGGAATTTTAATGATATGTTGTTTGGTTCAGAAGGGGAGGGGAGGGAAAATAATAACATGTAGACCATTTTACCCTTACATACTATAAAAGCAATGATAATACAATCATTGCCCACACTAGCAATTATCTGTCAACAGGAGAAAGATGTCAGGAAGCAGAGTATTTGAACCATTTTATTAACTATCCTAAACCAAAGAAATGAAAAATCTTCTGCAGGACAAGGTAATAATAATAATTATTATTATTTTGGTTACATGCAGGATCAAAGGCCCAGGATGAGATAATTCTTTGTATTACAATAACACTAAACTAATAAGTAATTTTAATAATTGGATTAATGGTACAGAGGATATGTGAGACATGCTGCAAGCATGTGTTATATTATTATCGTACATGGAGGAGACCAATGCATTGTTTCGACAAAGTTGGCAAAATGAAATTCCTGTACTTGTGTGCAAAGCAACAAGACAACGACTAGACAATTGGTTGCACACTATATATATATATATATATATATATATATATATAAGCAAGTCAATAGAAGTCTAGCAACACTTCACTGGAAAAAAGCTTTAAGAGAAACAAACTGTCAACCAACTAAAATGGGTTTTTATTATTGCAAAATGTTTCAGCATGTGGTATATAATATATAAAAGCAAAATGGCATACCTTAGGGCTACGACCAGTTGTATCCCACAAATGAACTGTACCATCATCACCAGCAGTCACTAGAAGGTGACAACTAATCCGGGAATAATCAATAACTCTCAACACCTGGTCTTACAATTTTAAACACAAGTGATAAGCAGACACCTCAACTTTTTTTTTTTAAATTGAAAAAAAAGAACTTAAGAATGAAGTGGTTCAAAAAAGCAGAAATCCTTATTTTTTTTACCAAAACAAAAAAAAGAAAGAAGGATAGAAAACCTGTTCATTGGGGTCTTTGAGTTCAGCAGCCCTTGCACCAGAAGCAAGGTTATGAAGTATCAGATCCCCACCAAGGCTGATAGAAGCCAAGTGTTCATCTTTGCAATTGTACATTACACCTGTAACAGTGCTAGTATGACCCCTCAACCATTTAATGCAGCGCTTCCTTTGCAAATCCCATATTACCAAATTGCATGAACTAAACCCATGCTTGATTGTGCAGAACTTGAGTTACTTTCAGGACCACTGACACCACAGAGTGACCATATAATTACAGTAAACAAATTAATGATTACAAGGGCTTGATAATGCAGTTAAGTAATTTTTAAACACAATAAAAGGCCTGTATGGAACACTGAATAATAATACTTTGCCTCATAGCTCTCAAAAGTTGAAACAAACTACACTAGAGAAGACACATCAGAATTATACAGATATGCTTCCTGCCTCAGTTGCTTCTTCTGAAAAAGCCAGAGGACCAACTTTAACAGAACAGTGCTTCTCCTCATGCATAAATTATATTCTCAAAGGTCAAAGCTTTGTTTGTAGAACTAAAGGTAGTAGGAGATTCTATAAAGTTAAATTTTTTTTAATTCTTAAAAAGATATTAAGAAAAGTTATGTCAAGAATTCCACATACAATAAGTGAATGCATATAGAGTCCAGGCATTGGTGATTGTGTGAAGTGCAATTCCTACTGCCACATGTTCTAACCATGAGTAGTTCAAGAAGTGAGATGACAGTTAAATCAATTTGCTTTTTGCCTTCATTCTCACAATCTTCAAATGTTACTCATCAAAGACAAAGCAAAAAGAAAATGCTGCCAGAACACATAATTAAGCTATTTTCCTGCACTTTTGGGGGAAGAGGGGTGGAAGAGAATATTTTGCAACATAACTTTTTTCCAATACTACGGTGTTTTTAGTTTCAGATAGAAAATGATAAGGTTCATAATCATGAAACATCACAAAGATCATCTGACTCAGATACATTTTCTTTAAACCTTTACTCTTGTAATGCGTTGTTCCTTTTTTGTATGTGTACGTTCAGAATACATTTTAATATCAGCATAATGAGACACTCTCTATTCCACCCAACGGCAGAAATTACCTCAATGTTGTCTCCACTATCAGTACCAGCCACAGGAATGGTACCCATGCTCTGCCTATTTTTATGCCACAAAGAGATCTTCTTATCATCTCCAGCACTGGCCACAACCAAATCTGTGAACAAAAATTTCAATTCAAACAATAAAATTTTTGTTTTGTAAGCCAGTGTATACAATCAAATAGCTTAAATTAATTCTACCGCAATTTAGGAACCATAAAATCAAATGGTTCCACTTCACTGAATTGACTTGGAAACCAGGGGAAGGGGTATAGCTCAATGAGCAAGGATCCCCGGGTTTGACCGAGGCATCGAATAACTTCACAGTATCACCTCCACTTGCAGCTAACAATGCCATTCATAGATCCCAAAAATTTATCACCCACTTTTTCACAATCTCACTTCAACAAGGCGTCCGAAACCACCGCTACAAAACCTGAATTTTCCCGCATAAATTTAGTAAAAGAATTTAAACGAAAGAAACGTAGAAAGTGGGCGCCTTTATATGCTATCAATGATCTGGGAGCCCAGCTCTCAATGAGCGTACCTATTCTCTTTCCCTAACAAAATATACTCGTCCTGGACTTGAAGAATAAAACATATATTTCATTAATTAAATATTCCAACTACTGGACGGCAGAGACAATGCCAAATACAATTCTAACAACATTTCATAATCTGCTACAAAAAGATCATTTTCAACTCCATAATCAATTCCAACTACAAACAGATCAATTGTTATAGAAGGATCATTTTAGGACAGCATACACAACAACAAAAAGCTAATCAATTCCATATCAACAAAAAGATTAATTCCCTAATCTGCTACTAGTTTCTAGCACCATAAACCAACTCCATTATCACTGCTTTGCGCATTTGAGGACGGCATTTTGTAATTATATTGAACTCCTCAACATTCTTCATGAAGAAGGTAAAAATCTTAGGCACTTTTTCAGGTTCACATCCACATCCTTCAATTAATGTCAAAAGTTCATCAGGTTCGGGTGGAACTAATGGTGTTGGTGTGGAAATGGCCCTTTCCATGATAGAATTACTTTGTCTAAGCACATCTATTAACTCAGACATAGTTGATTTGTATTCACTAACTTCAACATCTTTGTCTTTACTTGAAGAGGTTCTTCTTTTCTTGTTGTTGCAGGCGCTACTTACTCTAGGTGAATCATATTCCTGCTGAGCATCAAGTGAATCATCATTAATAAAACAATCGTAATTACCCAAAGTGGCTTCATTCTGAGAAACCATGTTGTCAACATCATCAATACTGTCATGAAATAAATCTTCAGTGGATGAATGTTTGCGTTTCTTCATTTGAGATAGTGTCTCTCTCTCATTTCCAGTAGCTCTTGCATTGCCATAAAGTATAGCCATCTTTTCATAGTTTGGAAGAGGGGTATTCCTCCACATTGCTGCTCTTGGATGAGCCTGAAAATAGTTTGGACAGATACAAGGATAGATATACATTATCCATTAAATAGTTGAATTAAAGTAGCTACAAGGACAAATATACATTACATAGTTGAATTAAAGCAGCAAGCTAACCTGAATTAAAGCATCCCACACTTGTGGCTCAGCATCCCACATGCAAGTTGTTGGGTCCCAAGCAAACCCACTCATACCATTCTTAAAGAGATCATATACTTCAGCAAAATTTTTCTTCAAAGTCTTCCACCTATTCTTGATTTTCTCCTTATCAATTTTGGTGCCAAATAAAGCACTAAGTTCCTTTACTATGTTGTCATATGCAGTGGAAGTGAAGGTACCATTAACTCTATGACCACAATTATATTCATTCATGAATGCATCAACGAGTGCATCATCCATAGGTTTTGACCACACCAAGTTCTCCTTGCTTGTAGGTGCCATGCTATATGAAATACATATTCATTCAATCCCAATGTAATATATAAAATAAGAATATATCCAACACAATATATGAAATTCAATCAAACATAAAATAGCAATAAAATGGCAATAGAATAAATCCAAATGTCAACTCAAACAACGGAGTATATAAAAATAAATACAAAACATAAAATAATAATACATCAAACTTAAAATTCATCATTGTTTTGATAATCTAGCCACATTTGATTAGCTATACTATCTCTTATAAGTTCACCCTGAGCAGCATCGTTGGCTTGACTTCTTCGACCATGATTATTATCATCAAACACAGTTTGAGCTGCAAGTTCAGCGTCTACTTGAGAAATCAGGTCATCATCAGGGTCTACAGTCATTAGATAATTATGAAGAATGCAACAAGCACCAATGATCAATTTCTGTGCTTTAACTCCATAACTAGGCTCTGTTCCATTGGATAAAATTGCAAATCTTTTTTTCAACACCCCAAAAGCTCTTTCAATTGCATTACGTAATGATGCATGTCGAAGATTAAATAATTCTTTATGATTTTGTGGTGGATTCCTCGTTGAATACTCTTTAAGGTGATAGCGAACTCCTCTATAAGGAGTGATAAATCCACTTGTTAACATGAAGCCAGCATCCACAAGGTAATATTTCCCTATCATGAACAAAATTAATCACTATAATAGTTACGTAATCACCAAATTTAGATTTCAATGACATCTTCAAAATAGTAATAATTACCGTCAGGAATTTTAAGACTATCTTCTCCTGTTAGTGCTTCTTTTAGAATTCTTGAGTCAGATGCAGTGCCTTCCCATCCAGTCATGACATAAGTGAATTTTAAATCAAATGTGCATGCTGCTAAGACATTTTGGGTTGGGAAATCTTTCCTACCACGGTACCGGGGAGCATCTTTAACAGATACTTTGACTCTTATATGTGTCCCATCTATAGCACCAACACAATCTTTAAAATACGGGTAAAACTTATTTTTTTCACTAATTTCAGCAGGAACTGTTGAGCCATTAGGTTGTACAACAAATCTATCTTCTAACTCAATGATGGCTCTTAAGACTTTATGGAAGTGACGGCTAATTGTCTCACCAGAACGCCGGAAAAAAAAGTTCACTACACGATTTTTTGCATTATGTGTTAATATGAAAAGAGATTTTGCAACTTGTTCTTCCACACTTGCCCATCGTGTGGGTTTTAGGTTACACTCTCTTTCCAACATACCACATAATGTTATAAAAGCTTCAGAACCCATCCTAATAATACTTTTACCCTTTTCACCTTTTGTTATTTGCCTCATGATCTCCTCACGGACCCTTTCTCTCCTAGAATGCATATTGTAACTTATTTTTCTTCTTTCAGCCATTTGCTTGGACCAAAAATAGGCAGTGACACATATTATCACAATGATAGTTCTTCGACGCAATTCCAACCACAACCTCCACAACTTAACATCCATCTAACTTGAAGAAAATAGAACAAATTAGAAAATAGAAAATGATTGGATAAAGCCATGTGAATGTGACACAAATATAAAAACAATAAATCATAAAATTAAAAAGATGAGATTGTAGGCATTACAAATGTCTCTAACAGGCATCTTAGTAATATAGATGTTGTGCTTGCTAGCAATAATATATACAATGTTTTGATCTTCCCCAATCCTATAACATGTTGTAGTAAGTTAAATTTATTGATTTTTTTCCTCATTACATTACGCTATATAATAGCTGAAAGCTAGGTAACAGATATCTTACCAAAACTTAAAATCCAATAATGGCCGATTAGGGTACATCAAAAAGCAAAAAGAGGAAGTGCAATATCATGAATATCAATTAATTAAGAAATCATATATAAAATAGCCTTTTGAATATACAGCAACTCTGGAAGATCCAAAATGAACAATGAAAAGATCTGATAATACTCCAAATCAATCAAATTACCTCAAACTTTGACAATCCATAAATTGAAAAGTAATAACAACCTTCGACAAACAATACTAACCAGGAACGATGATAACTTCCTCGGCATCTCTAGCATGACACTCAAACATTGAGATTCAATAGATTAAGATTCAATAGATGATGTCCAGAAAAGGAAGCATTGAGATTCAATAGATTAAGAATTGGCAAAGGAGTTTGAATGGCTCGGGTTCTGAGAAATACATCAAACATGAAACACAGGCAGAGTAGGGATAATCAAATTTAGCCTGGCTCTGGCTCTCGACTCACAGCAGATACACCCAAAAACAGAAATCAATATTTACTTCTAATCCTGTAAAATGACACCAACGACAAGCTTTGTTTTCACAGACCTAGTAAAAGCATCGGATCCTCCAATAAATTTTCACAGGCAGAAGCACCAACATTCAGATGAAAGCACAAAGCACAAAGCAACCGTAGCTCAGATGAAAGCATGAACGAACAAACAGAAGCATATATTCACTACCTCAGCTCAGACCATATGCAAATGATAAAACGGAAGCAATCAAGGAGAAGCAAGAGTAAATAAAAGCGGTTCGAACCTAGGAAGAAATCTGGGCGATCTGGGCGATCTGGGTTGCAGGTTGAACGAAGAATCGAAGTCGCGAGACGAGACCAGACGAGAGCTGCGTGGAGACGACACCAGACGAGAGCTGCGTGGGGACGAGAAAGACACGAGACCGAACGAGAGTTGCGTGGAGACAAGAAAGAGATGAAACCAGACGGTGGAGATGACACCAGACGGTGGAGATGAGAGACGAGACACGGACGACTGGCAAACCAAGAAGAAGTGAAGACTCAGACAGAAAACAGCAAAGCAAGGGCATTTTAGACATGAATTTTTGCCTTCCCCCCTAATCCCCCCGATTCGGAGGGCACAGATACAAGGGGAGGGGAGGGGAAATTTTATTAAATTTCCCCTCCCCTCCCCTCTGAAGATATAAACCAAACAAGGGGAGGGGCCCTCCCCTCCCCTCCCCTTGAACCAAACAGGGGGTTAATGTTTGAGAGTTATGAAGCGCGCTGCGGCGATAGGGGCACGGAGATAAAATAAAATAATGGGATTGAGGTTTGTTGAAATTATAATAAATTTTTTATTTTTAAAATATAAGCATGTTGCTCTTGAAATAAAAGATAATGCTATATTTTAGTTCAATTTAAAATTTTTAAATAAAATAAATTTTATTAATCTTCTTACATATTTTTTTTATGAAGGATATTTTAGTTCAAAAATAAAAATTAGATTAAAATATGTATTTTGAAAATAAATAATTTTTTTTTGTAATTTCAAAAAAATTCAAGGGAAGTGACTAAAATAAATTACATTAAATTATTAAAATTTAATTAAGTTATATTTAATTTTTTTAAAAAATATTATTCAATTTTATAAATATATAATTTATATTGAAAAATTGATATTAAAATACTCTAATTTTATTTTTAGTATAATAGTACTAATAATTGAATAATTTTTTTAAAAATAAAAATATTGTGTAAAAAATTAATTTAATTCATAGAAAAGTTAAAATAATAATTCTTATATATCACAAATAAAAAAAATTAATAATACTTTTAAAATCAAAAAAATCAAAAAGCATAATTTTACCTATAATTTAGTTTTTAAAAAAATGACTTTATAAATGCTATACTGGTAAAAAATAAACTTGGTCATAAGTTGAGTTCATTTAAAAAAAAAAAAAGAGGTTAAATTCACAAAAATAATTACACAAAAGTTAGGTCCAAGACTGTTTTATTTTCAATTTTTGGGCTTGGGTTCGACCCAAAAACAAAAGGCCGAGCTCAGTCCAATCCTTTTTTTAATCCAATTTGTGGTGTAGAATTCTCTTTGGTCCAAGTACTTGGAGGCCACTATGAGGAAGCATAGAACTGCTCTTCACAATTGCCTATCTTCTACAAACCACGTGGTCGCCAAAGTTCTTGTTCTAAAGAGGTTGAATAGAACGAGGTTTGTGTGTTTGGACCTCGCAAGATGGCACCTACGGTTGATGCCTTTTTCTGATTCTTTCTTGTGACAAAACCTCTGCTGAATTTCATTTGTAATTAGCCTTGTTCCATCTTTTCTTTGCATCACTTCTTTTGTATTCTTTCATTTCTTTAATTAATTATTCTAGATGCGTCTCACACTATTCACAATATTTAATTTTAGTTCATGAAATGAGTTTAGAAGTTAGACCTTTCATATTATTATTATTATTATTATTATTATTATTACAAATGTTTGACCGTTTATCTTTATTCCTATTGTCTTTCCATGGAAGCGTTAACTTGAAGAGCTGAATTATTCCGAAAAATCAACTTCAAGCTTCTAAAACAAGCAATCATTTTTTTTTTCACTAATTTTGTTTGTGATAATTCTACGGTCAATATGAGCCAAAACATTCAATTGTCGGTAAAATACCATTAGCAAGCTTTTTCAAGGACCATAGATGGGAATGGTTGAAAAATTGTTCAATTGCTATTTGTTTTCTAAGCATAGTTAATTAAGGGAGAATATAAAATAGGCTGGGCAGCCGATTTTTTAAAAAAATTTCAAACCCAACTTATTTTATATTTAAATTTTTTAAACGGATCTATTTATTATTAAACTTTTTTGAAAAAACTTATATCTACTTTTTCAAACCAAATCTACCGCACCAGAAGGGTTTCTCGATCCATGATATGGTGCAGCGAAGAGGTCCGAGGAGTCCTAATCTACCTAACCTCACCACTTACCATCAAATCTTGTTCTAACCGCGAAAGCTGCATTCAGCCCACCACCCTCTCACGCGTCTCAGCCTTCTCTCTCTCAATTTTCTTAATCTTTATTGAAAACCTGAGCTGAATCTAGGCGGATCAGGAGTCAGTGAGACAGAGAGAGAAAAGCACTGTGACATTGTGACAAGCAAATCTTGCACTGATTCAATAATGGCGTACGTAGATCACGCATTCTCGATTTCGGACGAGGATATCATGATGGAGACATCACACGTCGTCAACAACAAGCCTCCCGTCAAGGAGATCGGCCTCGCCGTGGCTCTTCTCTTCTTCGGAACCCTTGGCATCATCATCGGTTCCATTATGGTCTACAATCGTGTCGGCGGTGACAGGGCTCATGGTATTCTCTATTATCCTTCCTTATCCTTTTCATAATTTTTCTTGAATTTCAAGTTTCCCTGTTGATTATTCTTTGCCTGATTGAGAAAAGAAAAAGGTGGAATTTTTTTCTTTTAGAATTTTTTATGAGAAGAGCTGAAATTTCTAATAAACTTTTCTTAGAAATTTTTTTCTCTTTCTTGAGAATTATTGGAAAATCAAACCTCACCCTGGAGTTGATTTCCCCCCTTTTGAATGTATAATTGCTATTGCCTTCTTTGGTGGCTGGAGATGTTAGGGAAGTAATTGTCCTACTGGGGATTTTGAAAACTTATCTGATATTCTCAGATTCAGCATCCATTATAGTACCAATAACTACTATGGGCTTCGTAACTGGTTTAATTCGTATTGAATTTATAGGGCTTTTCTTTGCAATACTGGGAACCGTCTTATTCATTCCGGGTTTCTACTATACGCGGATTGCTTATTTTGCCTACAAGGGATACAAAGGGTTTTCTTTCTCAAACATACCTCCTGTCTAGCTGGGTCACATTCAGCAAGTTCAAATAGCCATCCTCATGTACAGATCTTCCTGGGTTGTACGTTCTTTGTCTTTTTGTTCGCCTTTAGTTTTGCCTGGCAAATAATGTGTATTTAGATTACAACTGCTCAGAACAATATATACAACGATTGTTAAAATTATCTTCCATATAATATACTTTTTCTACTCTAAGCCCCTGCTGTGTTTTTGCTAAATCAAAATCTGCAATGAATATTGAATACTAGAAGCATTAAATTAAGACCTTTTTCCATTTTCTTTTATTTGCGGGAAAATTCTTCCCCTCTTTCCCCTTTCTTCTGTTTTTGCAATCTTTGGTTATTAGAAATTTACTACTGTGTCAAGGTGCTGCTCGTACCCATGGGCTGTGACTTACAGGGACGACTGGGAAGTTTGAAATCCTAATAGGAAATATTTACACTGTTTTGTATAAGATAATGTGTTATATAAGATAATATTGTCTGATATTTGATGATATACTGTATAATATTGGATAAAGTAAAAACTAATTTTTTGGACAAAAATATTCTTTACTTAAAAATATACCATATTTATTTCAATTTATTATGTTATATTAATTTTTTTAAAAATAAAAGCCCTTTTATCATTTAAAAAAAAAAAGAAAAATTAAAACAAGAAGAAGAAGAAAAAAAATAAAGACCTTGTATCATGTGCTTATTCACCATTCTCGTACATCACAACATCTTTAACCATTGTTGTATCTTCATCCTCGTCTAGCCATTGTTGATCGGTGGCTAGGCAATTCAAGGAGCAAGGGAGAGAGATGTTAGACCAAAAAATAAATAAATAAATGGGCATATTGGGCTGATGGTTAGTTTGGCCTTACCTAGTTTGATCTTATTAATTTAAAAAAAAGAACATTTTTACTCTATAGATATTTATATAAAAATTTTATTTTTCTAAGGTCATATTATAATTTTGGATGGCTTGGCTTAGTACTAAACTCAAGTAGGCTGAGCCAATTTGGGCCTAGGCATTAGACTTAAGGAAAAAAAAAGGTGCAATGCAAAACTTGGCCAAACATTAGGTTATGTTAATATCCAATCCATGAACATCCCTTATTGGTCACATTGAGGTGGTTGAGCTAATGGGGAAAAAAAATTTGGATAAAGGAAGCCAAGTTGGGCATTGAGTTAGCTATGTTAGTCAATTTGGCTTAGCTCGGTCCAGGTTTTTTTTTTAATTTATTACTTATATGAATTTTTTTAGGAGCTATTTTACAATTTTTACTAAAAATTTTGGGAGAAAAAAAAGGCGGCCTTACTAGCGAAGGAAACTAGCTTAGCCTAACTCAATACTAAAACAAATTAGTCTTAGCCAAAACTTGACTTGGCCCATGAACACCCTTATGGGTGAGGGATGGAATGGAAAAATGTTGATAAAACTTTATATATCAACACCTAATCAAGCCTAATCCCAACTCTCAATGTTTGAATAGGTTTTACATCATTTTGATGTATTAAAAAAGTTTGGTTTATAAACTTATGTAATACATTACTCGTACTATAATGATAAGTTCATGATATATTATATTAACTTAACTATCAAGCCTAACATAATATACCAAACAAACCTCTAATATAAGGGGGAGGTAGTCACAAAATGGGTCTTAAATATGCTATCAGCTTGCCTAAATACATATGCATTTATATCCTTTAACAATATATTAGTCTTTTATCATTTGGAGGTAAAATCTAATCTTTCTTGAATTCAAATGAAAGGATTTTGTTTCAGCTGTGTGGAATGTGAGCTGGCAATAATCAATGTCAAGGATATTTAAATTCTTTAGAAAAGTAGTTGGTAAATAAGTCATTTAGAATACATTGTTTTCTTTTTTTTTCTTTTCCTTTTCTTCTTGGGGTGAGCATTTAAGTCCCCTTATTCTTGTTTTTCTGGTTTATATGGGTATTTACATGTTGAGAAAAGCAGACAATCAGAAGAAATTTTTCTTGATTGAAAGTGACCCTCTTATCTTGGAAAATGCATTTATTTTGATTTTAAGATGTCATTATCACCTAAGGCTAGGTGTATATTTTGAGAAATTTGAGGAATATTTTTTCCAATCTATGTTTCTTATTCATGTACAAGATATAAAGACAAGTGTATATTAGTAGCTTCCTAAACAAGTCCTATAAATTAGGAATTGATGAGACAAGATAAGATAAGATAAGATATTTGCAATATTTTTAAATTTGAATATTTATCCTATCCTATTTAAATAATAAAAACAAACTAGATAAGATAATAACTATCCCAAGATAAATACTTATTATAACTAATACATTATTCTAACACTCACTTTTAACCTGAGACATGTAAATTATATGCACCAATCTTGTTACATAAGTAGTTGATCTGAGGACTCTTAAGAGACTTAGTGAATATATATGCTAGTTAGTCATTTGAACTAACAAACTTAGTAGTAAGACACTCAGATTGAATCTTCTCTCTTATAAAGTGACAATCGACTTCAATATTTTTAGTCCTCCCATAGAATACTAGATTGGAAGTAATATACATTGCTGCTTAGTTATCACAAATCAACTCCATTTGATCGATATGTTTAAATGTCAATTCTTGAAGAATTTGTTGTAGCCATATAAGTTCATATGTTGCTAAAACCATGCCACGATACTCAACTTTTATATTAGATCTTGCAACTATACCTTGTTTCTTACTCTTCTAAGAGACTAGATTACTCTTGATGAAGACACAATACCTTAAAGTGGACTGTCTATCAATAGGGGAACCAACCTAATCTACATTATTATAACTAACTACTTGAGAATTGCCCTTATCTTCATATAACAATCCTTGGTTGGGAGCTCCTTTGATATATCTAAGGATGCGAACCACAACATTCTAATGATTGTCAAATGGAGATTGTAAGAATTGACTAACTACACTTACAACAAAAGAGATATCTAGTTGAGAAATGATAAGGTAATTAAGTATTTCAACCAGTCTCTGGTATCTACCAGGATTTGTAAGGGGCTTTGCCTATTTTGGTAAGAGTTTGAAATTTGGCTGGTTTGCAATATGACATACCTGTTTCATTACATATGTCTAAAGCATATTTTCTTTGTGATACAACATTCTTGGTGTAAGATTAGGCCACTTCAATTCCCATAAAATATTTTAGTTTTCCTAAGTCCTTAGTCTGAAAAGAATACAATAGATGTTGTAAGTAAAATAATACCATTTTGATCATTGCTTATAATGATGATATCATCCACGTATACGATGAGATAGATACATTGATAAGATAAGGTGTACCGATAGAACACAAAGTGATTTGCCTTACTTTGGACCATTCCAAACTCTTGAATAACAGAGTTAAACTTACCAAATCAGACTCAAGAAGATTGTTTTAATCCATAAAGAGATTGGCATAGTCAACAAACCTTTCCTAACTCCCCTTGAGCAACAAAGCCTAGTAGTTGCTCCTTATAAGCCTCTTCTTGAAGTTAACCATGGAGAAAGACATTTTTTATATCAAGCTGATAAAGAGGCTAATAACGCATAGAAGCCATGGAGAGGAATAAGCAAACAGAAGCATTTTTAGCCACCAGGAAAAGGTGTCATCATAATTAAACTTGAAAATTTGAGTATATCCCTTGACAACTAAATGAGCCTTTAGATGATTAATGCTCCTATTAGGGCCAACCTTAACAATAAACACCCATTGACAACCAATCGTGGATTTGCATAGAGGTAAAGAGACTAAACTCAAGTGCCATTAAAATGAAAGATAGCCATTTCATTGATTATTACTTGTTGCCCAAAAAAATAAGAGTGCCTCATTAATAGTCTTAGAAATGGAAACAACATCCAAAGAAGATACAAAAGCATAATAGGGTATAAACAAACGATGATAACTCAAAAAAATTGTAAATATGGTGAGGGTGACGAGTTAAGCGAGTACCTTTACGAGGGGCAATGGGAGGACCCTAAAAAAAAAGTAAGGTCAAGGGAGGGACCAATGTTGGAGTAGGAGGTGAGTCAATAGCTACATTAGTAGAGTCTTTAGAAAGGTGAGGGCGAGGAAGATAGTGATAAGTCTGAAATGAATGAACAAGAGTGATTTCTAGAGGATCGATGTAGGATGGTTGAAGAACTTTAGATACTAAATGATGATCAATTGTAGGAAAGGAAAAGAAAGGAAATGTTTCAAAGAATGTTACATGGACACAGATAAAACACCTTTTAGTTTATGGAGAATAACATCAATATCCTTTCTGAAAGTGAGAATATCCTAAGAAGACACATTTGATGGATTTAGCTGCAAGTTTATCTTTCCCTGGGGTTAGATTATGAACCAAACAAGTACAGCCAAAAATATGAAGGGAAAGAAGATGAAGAGATTCAAAAGAAAACAAAATAGAGTGGGCAACTTGATTTTGTAACATAGAGGAAGGCATATGGTTAATTAAATGACAAGTAGTAAGAATAGCACCACCTCAAAAATGAAAGGGCACATTAGAATGAAAGAGTAATGTATCTTAATAAGATGTCAATTTTTGCGTTCAATTACTCCATTTTGTTGTGGCATATGTGTATACAAAAATTGATGAAAAATTCCTTATGAAGACATAAAAGCTTGAAACGGAGTAGAAAAATATTTACATGTATTATCACTCTGTAAAATAGATATAGAGATATTAAATTGATCTTTCACTTCAGCACAAAATGGTTGAAAAATTGAAAAGATCTCAGAATGATTTTTCATTAAATATAACCAAGTACAATGAGAAAAGTTATCAATAAAGGTTACAAAATATTGAAGGCTTGAAATAGACAAAAAATGACTTGGACCTTAAACATTAGGATGAACAAATTTAAAAGGGATGCAGCTTGATTATTGACATGCTTTGGAAGCGAAGCACAAGCTTGTTTACCAAGTTGACACAACTCACATTCAAATAATGTCAAAGTAGAAAAAGAAGAAAACATTTTTTAGAGTTTGGAGAGGGTAGGATGACCTAAGTGACTATGAACAAGAGGTAGAGAAATAGTTGTATAGGCTGTTGGTGATTTAATATGATAAAGTCCTTACGACTCGTGTCCTACGTCAATCATCCAACTCATACTTTCGTCTTACAAAGAAACACATTTGTCAATAAAGGTAATGGAATAATTAAAGGTACGAGTTAACTTACTAATAGAAAGAATATTAAAGGGACACTCAATGACATAAAGAACATAATCTAAAGTGATGGAACGGAGAATTATAGTTTGACCAATGCTTTTAGTAATAGTTTTAGAACCATTGGCTAGAGTAACAAGAGGAAGAAAAATAAAAGTAGAAATGCAAAAGAAAAAGCTTTGTTACTAGGAATAAGATCGGAGGCACTTGAGTTAAGGACCCCTGGCCTGAGACAATGGCTGGGGATTGTTTGGCTGTCCAATAACATAAATATTCATTATAATTATCACCTGTTAATGTAATGGATTGATTGGCTTAGTCCTCAATTGTCTCGGTTGATGCTTGTGCAACATTTGAAATGTGAGGTGGACGACTATGTAAGGAATAGTAGCGATCTCTTGTATGACTCAATTTATTACGTTGAGTATACTAGGGACATTTTTTATTACCGCCACTATGTCCTCCTCTATCACGATTTCCTTTATTATTAGTATGAGAAATTAAGGCTGAAGCATTTAGGACTGGGGTATTCAAATTCCTAGTAATAGGCAAATTTGTGGAAGAAATACATACCAAGTCAGTGCGAACATCATTTAAAGTAGGAATAGTGGAACTTCTTAGAATTGGATCTCGAATAAGGTCAAGAACAGGTTGAAGATTAATCAGATTCATAACTATGAAAAATTTGTCCTATTATTTCTCTTGATCTGTTTTGATGTTGTAATAGGCATCAAAGATCTGAGCTCATGTGTAAGAAACTCAATTCTGTATATATAAGTGGTAGTATCCATATCTTGATACTTAAGATTAACAAGGTTAGACAAAAAATCATAATAACATCCAATATCATTACTATTTATCGAGCCAACCTTATTCAATGAGGCTGATACATAGGGAGTAACCAAGAGTCAAGAGAATGCAGCAACAAAGCACACAGCTGGGCATCAATTTTTATCCAATGTGGTCTATCTTCTGTTGGAATGCCAGTCTCTTTCTTATTCAAATGGTCTAAATAACCTTGTCCCTTGTATCATAATCGAACATATGCAGTCTAAGATTTATAATTAGACGTTCCATGCAATTTTTCTGAGGTAATTACAGGAGAACCCCTAATAGCAGAGGAGAAAATACTTGACTTGGAATTTTCAAATGTTGACAGATTGTTTGGATGGAAGGGAGTTCTTAGAAATACCTTTGGCAGTATAACAACAATCAAGGAACTAAGGAAACAACCAATGAAAACCAGAAATTAATGGAGGAGATCACGTTGAGTGGTTTTGGGCAAATGATGGCAAAAAAGGTGACGGATGCGCTCTCGCATGCAATGTGTGGTCTGGAGTACTGTTTGTGATAGTGTTGTGTGGGAAGTCATCTGGTTACTAGACTTATAGTTTCTGCAGATCGGAGCCTTTTGAACATGATTGTGAGATGCGTGTCTTAAGAGGAGGTCTGGAAGGAAGGGTTCTTGCCTTGACAGAGGTCTGAAGAGAGTTTTTTTTCCCCTTTTTTTTTAATGGGAGAGGTAGGCTGGAATGATTCACAATCAGAAGGAGACATTGTTGGAAGGGATCACAGGAGGCTTTGATACCATGAGAAATTTGAAGAATATTTTCTTTGATTTGTGTTTCTCATTCATATATAAGATAAGATAGTTACAATATTTTTAAATTTAAATATCTACCCTATCCTACTCAAATAATAAAAACAAACTAGATAAGACAATAACTATCCCAAGATAAGTACTTATTATAACTAACACAATATTCTAACATGTTTTGACTATTGATAACTTATCTGAGATTTTGAAGACTATTTTGTATTCAATCATGCCAAGTAATGTTAAAGGTTTTGTGATGTCCTGAAGAAGGCATATGCATAATTGCTTCAAAGCTCAGATAAGCATGGGAGTTTATTAGGGCTAGGGTGTATTATTGAAGCCCTCATTTAAGTTTTTTAGGTCAACCATGATTTGGAATACTTAGCAGTGAAATGCCTGAGGAGTAAACTTCATTCTTTTAGTCATTGCTTGGCAGAGTAGGCTGTTAGGACTTTATCACAAGATTTTAGTTTGATAGTTGCGGCTTATGTGATCTCTGGAAACGGATCATGACAATAAATGATACTTACATTGTTAAGTGGAACACATTTTTGCCTATGTAGTAGTGTTTTAAGACAAATACTTAGGAAAGCTTAGAAGACAAGGTTACAATCAGAATTTGTGTAAAACAATTGAATATTTATAGATTTTTAAATCCTAACCATCTGCTCCAGTAGTATAATACAATTTACTTTTATGTTCTAGAAGTGAATGGTGTTGGAGAACCTTGGTAGCTTGAAAGCAAATGGTGGCGGGATATATCAATGATGAAGTTATTAAGAGACGTGCATCATATATAAGCTTCTCTTAGAGGGATCATCTTCATTTCATCTAAAGCAAATTTGCAATTTAAGGTATTATAAAAATCAGTAAGTCATGGGTCGTGAGCATGACTTGAAAACTCAACTTCTTTCATATCTCTTTATTGTTTGAATATATAATAAAATTATTTATGTCGATGCCCAATAAATAAATGTGGAGGCAATTGTATGATATACATAGAGAAGTTTACAACTTTTACGAGGGTATTGTCAAATTACAAATATATTTCTCTTTTAATGTTTTCTTCAATCATATGAGAGAGAGAGTAATACCTCCTCAAACCTTTTTGCCTCTTGGGCACATAATTTTTTTCTCTCTCCAATTTCGGGTCTAATGCCATACATTTTCAGATATCTTATGTGGTTAGAAATCCTTGCTATGATTTGTTCAATGAATTCTTGACTGATTGCAGCGTACCTCTTGATGACGTTTAGGACGCCAACCCTGCTTCTCCTTGATGCTTCTCTGAGGCGTATGTCTCTAAGACATCATCAGAATCATAAGTAATTTCTCTGATTTCTATAATCCTCTTCGGCTTCTATCCTCTCGCCTTGCTTTTTTCTGCTACCCCACATAAGAAAATTGCTTTTTGAATGAGCAAATCACCGAGAGGTATGCTTCAAGGATCAGGTTTGGTTTCTTGATCATCATCAAGATGTATGCTGCAATAAGCAAAGAATTCCTTGAATTTGAAATCCACCAGATGGGATTTGAGTTTGAAGCAATCATAATCGGGATTTCTAACCTCATAAGAAATCTGAAAACATATGGCGTAAGACCCGAAATTGGGGAGACTTGTAAATTCTGTGCACGGGACGCAGGGAGCTTTAAGGTGGCCTTGCTCTCTTATGTGATTGAAAAGAGAAATATGCCTCATAGAAAGTCGCTATGATATTTTTTTTAGGACACTTTTAAGTGTTATTATCAGGTTTTTTATGACATTATCAGAATCGCAAGTAGCTTTTCTAATTTCCAGAAATCCAATGTTGGACTTTTATCTTCGTTTTGCCTTCTATCTGCATCTTGTAATTAAGATTAGATCTACCTCAATTCAGTTCGCGTTTAAGAGCAAATCACCAACCCTTTCCGAAGCAAATGATAATATAGTTGGTCATATAATCACTGTTTTTTTTCACTTAATTAAAAGGTTTTGTAATTTCTAAAACCCCTCTCCAAGTATCCAAAAAACCTGTACGTTGGTAAATAGTAATGTCATGGTACAAGGAATTTTTTTATAAGGATTTTTTTTTTTCGGTTAACATGAGAACGTCAGCCCAAAACGCCTGATACAAGGATCGCAAGACCATTTCACGCGTGGCAAAACCATTTCACGTGTGGTCAGCGTGAAGATTGAAACATGACACGGATTTTTGCCTATAAATGTGCTATCATGTATGAAATAATTAGGTGAAAACATATTTTTTCTTAAATAGAGAAATACATTATATATTTTTTAAATAGAGAAATATATGATATGACCATTTAGAGTTGTCTTTCGCTGTTTAAAAAGGAGGACTAAAGTGGAGCTGAACTGTTATATTATAAAGGTAACAAGTTGTGGGCTCCTACTCTGATAAAAGGATAAAGAAGACGATAACTGTACCTCATCTTGACATTTGATTCAATCTAGTCTCGTATTTCTTTTCATACCAAAAACATCCAATATGACCACATATATATATAGGCAGAGATTGCCCATTTATTTTTCTTATAATCTCATGCCATTAAAAAAGGCACCATTGGCAGAAGTTGCTTTCCACCACGTACAGCGCACAATGACTTCTCTGCTTTTATTATTATTATTATTATTATTATTGTTGTTGTTGTTGTTGTTGTTGTTGTTGTACAAGGTTGGGCGTAAACTCACTTTGAATTTAACATGATCGGATTTAGAGCCCAGTTTGGTATTGCAAGGGAAATAGAATTTATTGACAAATGCATTTGGTTATAAGAAAGTTATGGGAAATGAAAACAGATATGAAAAGTAGCAAACTGTATTTTCTTTTGTATTCCATGCCTTTTTTGTGTGGTGTTTTTTCAAACAGAGAAATAATGACCCTTTTACCCTTTTCCAATTCAGACCTATTCAGCATGGTCAGCCTTCAGCATCGTCATGAAAATCATCCTATTTCTTATAGTTCTCTACTTTGATCAATCTACTGTCATTAACCTAAATGGGCATATTTTTTGTCATAAGTTTTACAGAATGGTTAACCCATTCTCACCAAGTAAATGCATCTACACTAAAGCCTCATTTGGTAGAAGGGAGAGAGTATTCGTGGAATGGGAAAGGGAATGGGAGAGCAAGGAAAATACATTTGGTACATAGGATGACTTTTTCCCTAAGAAAGTTGAAACTTTTAAACATGAGAGAGTGCAAACCTTCACACCTTTGATGGAAAGTAGTCTGATTTAAGGGAAAACAAATTTTCAAATCATTTTACCTTTGTGTGTTTAAATTTATGGTAGTAGAGATAATTAAAATTCATTTTTTAAAATTAAAATATTATTATTATTTTATTATTATCAAAAATAAAAGATAATTATTTTTTATTTTTTATTATTATTGATAATTTAAAATAATTGTTTTATTATATTTTATAATTATTAACAATAAAAAATAATTAAGGATATTTTGGTCTTTCAATCTTTCTTTCATTCTATTTCAAATATAAAAAAGTAAAAATATTCATTTTTTTTTTCCATCATACCAAACATAATTATGAGACACAAGATTTTTTTCCATTTCCCATTCTTATTCCATCAAAAACTAATTCCCTGTACCAAACGAGGCCTAAATGCATAACTGTATTTATTTGTCATGGCTTCTCTTTTATGGCTTTGTGAATTTGTTGTGTTGTTGGTCATGTTTAGTAATGTAGTTTTAGGCATTATATATATATATACACTAATCAAGGATTTTTTTTTAATAATTGTTATATTTTATTCTTGTAATTTTCTTCTTATGTTTATAATTGCTGCATAGAAAAAACGCAAATTAGTTTTTTGTGCTTCATTAAACTTGCATTTTTAAATATAAATTATTACTATTGAACACAACCATTTACTATAATTTCATATTAACGTGATTTGTTCGACTATGTTTTGTTGGATCTAGACAAAGCATCAACTATTTCATATTATTCCAATAATACAAAACAAATAGTGTGCACCATTTAAATATGGATGACATTAATCATGATGTCATGCTTCATATATTGGTTTAGTTTTTACTTGTCATGCAATATAGACGTCAGTGGATGATAAACATGCGGGTCATTATGGCTTTAAGTTGTTGTTGCCTGACATATAAGTCATACACAATGTTTTTAAAATCGAACCAGTGAAAGTACTAATTCACGGTTCATTGATCCAACCATGGTCGAACCGTGATTGAACCAATAATAATTAATTATATATTTTTTAAAATTTTATATATTAAAAATTTAATGTAAAAAATAAATATTAGTAAATTTATTACAAAAATTATTTTAGAGTTTTTAAATTATATTAAGATTCTACTTATTATTAAAAAAAAATAAAAACTAAATAGTAATTTTGGCTAAATACATTTATATTTGAAAGAAATGTTATTAGGAAATTGAATATAAACATAATAGAGATCAAGTATAAAAAATAATAAAGTATTCATATTTTACTTCTTTTATATTCTCTATTTTTTTAATATATATATATATATATATTTCAACTCCTTCTTTTTTATTATTTATTATTTTTAATTTGTTAAATTTATTTTGGGATAAATTATTTTGTTATATAAGAAAAAAAAAATGGGTAAGGACTGGTTCAAATTGATTTTGACCGGTCCGGTTTTAGCCGGTTTGACCGGTTCTTGACCATTTTTTTAGCTAGTTGATTTTCTGAGTCAACTGAACTGGACTAGGGAACAGTTTCCGGTTGAACTTGTCGGTCTGGTCTAATTTTTAAATCATTGGTCATACATCATTAACTTTTAACTAAAGCAAGCCCACCTTAGGAGGTTGGTATATAATAGTGTTTTTACATATTATGACCAATTTAGAATGTATATAGCAACATTTAATCGATTTTGTGCCATACTTTATTAAATTAGGAGACTTAGATTAACAAAAAATATGCTAGTTGATGAGTAAGTAGTAATATTTTTATCCATTCCAACACATCATATTAAAAATAAATTAATGAAGGTGTACGTTGAAAAATTAGATAGCCAATACTTTAACACGGTGTTGAATGCAATGATGCATCAAGACAGAGAGTTATTAAAAAAATATGGGCGTGTATCTAAAAACCCAAAGGACAAAAAATGGATATGGTTCAAAGTAAGGAGTATGGCAAATAATATTAAATTTACATTGAATTTTTGTTATAGTTCCAATTAACTCTCTTCTTTTTAGAATTTCCTTGGTGTACTTGACAGGACACATATTCTAATTCAAGTACCTGTAGCTGACAAGCCTCAATATCATAATAAAAAAGTGTTAATCACTACTAATGTTTTTAGTGTATACTCACATGATACACAATTTATTTATGTGTTTCTAGGTTGGGAAGGATCTGCAGTTAATGGTTATGTTTTGCAAGATGCACTTAGTAGGACACATAGATTAAAGGTCCCTCACGATAAGTATACTAATGATTGTCTTTTTTGACATTATAGATTTATAATTGTAGTTTTAAGTATTTTTGTTTACTTACTATTAATGTTTAAACTAATGTTTAAATATCTGTGATGGTATAGGTAAATATTATTTGGATGATGCAAGTTATACTAATTGCAATAGTTTTTTTTGCACCATATAGAAGATAAAAGTACCACTTGAGTAAATGGCAACATGATCGTTGCCTGTTAAGTCCACATGAATGTTTTAATATGCAACATGCATAAGCTCAAAATGTGATTAAAAGCACATTCAAAATCTTGAAAAAATGATGGGTAATACTTAGGAGTCAAGCTAACTACCCAATAAGGGCACATAATAAAGTAATATTAGCTTGCTATTTGTTAAATAATCTCATAACTCGAGAAGACAATAAGGACAAATCCATAATAGGTTACTGTACTAGAATGTGGAGAACAAAATAATGGTATGCGTGGACTGGATTATGTGGTGATAATTGAGACATCTGAGGTATAGAATAAATTTTGAGAGCAATTAGCAAATAATATGTTTGTAGAGTTAACAGCACATAGAGCACACGAATAACATGCTTGCATTTATGGAGAAATTAGCTAGTTGTTGAATCATCATCATCATCATCATCATCATCATCATTATTATTATTATTATTATTATTATTATTATTATTATTATAGTTATAGTCATTGCCTACTTAACATTGTTGAGAAATGTTGATTATATTAGATTTCAGCTAATATTATGCATTTTCTAATATTTAATATAATTGGTAGCTATTGTTTAATTCCAGCTAACATCCATTTAATTGTCTTTAATATGTTTAATCTTTGTTTGTGCTGTAGCTTCTCTACATGTATCTTACTATAGGCTCTGACTCTCAACCCAAAAACCATCAGTGGACTCCATCTGAGGATGCAGTGCTTGTTGAATGTCTTATAGAGTTGTGAATAGACCAAAAATATATATGTCAGATAGTGGCTTCAAAGCAGGCCATTTGAAGCAATTGGAAATGATGATGGATGAAAGAAGCCTAAGATGTGGCTTCAAGGGAGTCCTTTGTATTCAATCTCAACTAAAGATATTAAAGCAATTATGGTCCAAACTGTATGATGTGGTATGTCGTTCTAAAACCTCTGGATTTGGATGGAATCCTATATCAAAATGCATCAAAATTGACAAGGATGTGTGGCATGACTATGTTAGGGTAAGTTGTGTGCTTTTTTAATTATATTAATCAATAGGTGCTGTCTGATCCATAAATATAGATATGTATATTGTTAAGTGATTTGTAGGTTCATAAGTATATGGCTACATTTAGATATAAGCTATTTTCACATCTTAAAGATTTGTGCATTGTTAGATGACATAATCGGCCTAGAGGACAGGATGCACATGATACTGAAGATATTAGAGGTGCATCCTTAAGAGGAAACCATTGTCTTGGAACTAAAGACTTAGTTGATAGCCTATTAGATATAGTTATCGATCAAGAGTTAGTAGATTCTGATGATACTCTAACACCTACAAGTAAAGCTACCTTATCCTCTCAAAAACAAAAAAGACATAAGTATAATCATGTAAAGCAACTGTTAAAAGGTTGAAGAATGTAACTAAAAAAATAGATCAACGATTGGCACTTATTGTAGAGAACATATGTCAGGGTATCAATTGTTTAACACATGATACAAACCTTAATGAGAAAGCAATGAATATATTAGCTTCTTTGCTTATGGTAGATGGGTTAACTACAGATGAAGTCTGCTTGGCCCATATATAGATATCTTATGATAATAGGCTACTCTTGTGCTTTTCCACTACTTCAAATATTTTGAAGGCAAGGTGGATTAGTAAGTTAATAAGACAAGTAGGTGAAACAGTCTTAATTGATGTGGGTCATTTTTTGTAGCAATTTTGATGAACTATGTTTAAGCTGACAATAAATTTGTTGGGTCATGTCTACTAGTAGTTAGAATGTTATGTAAGTGTTGTTGCATGACTATAAATGAAGTATGTTTACGCAAACAATGAAATTTTTTGGGTGATGCCTGCTAATAGTTAGAACTTGGTGGGATGATGTTATGTAAATGTTGTTAAATGATTGCAAATGACCTATTAATCTTTTAATATATATGTGTGTTGAGACCTTAGGGAAATATGTTATAAAAAATGGCATAGGAAGTATTTCCTATTTAATTGTTATTATTTCTGCAAATGAATTTTTTTTATTTGTTATTAGCTATGCTTTATGTTTTAAAATTTAGTTTCATAAGTAGTTTTTTTTTTCATAAGACTTATAAAATACATCTCAAGTTTTAATAAAAATCTATTCTAAACAATGAAAAAAAATTAATGTTCCCCAACTAATATTATAATTTCAATCTAAACTTGAAGAATTATGTAGAAAGAAATACCATTTTTTTCAATTTCTTTACACCTGGACAAAGAATGTACTAGTCGGATGGTTTCTGAATGAAATTTGACCGATTCTAACTTTAAAGTTCAACCAAATCGTAGTTAGACATGTTCTAACTGTAATACAATCAGAACAGGTTTGATCAACTGCAATATTTTGATTACGTTGAACATATCCTCTGATTAAGGATTTTTTTTCCTTTCTTTGTATTCTTTTTCTTGTTCTCCCTTCTATCTATAAAGTTATCCCTTTTTTCCAAGAGAAAGGGTAAATAATAAATAAATTTAAGAAAAATAAGATCGTAATTGTATTTTTTCAGTATATATATTTATACATTTGAAATGCTTTTATACAACTTATGTTAATAATATTAAACTTTTAGTAAGTACATGGATTTATATTATTTTATGCTTTGACATAAATAATATTAAACTTCTTTAATGCTCTTTATATGCTACAAATTAATATATATATATATATATATATGCAAAATTACTACAAAGATTATATATATACACATAAAATTTTATTTGAAATTAAAAAAGGATTAAAATATTAGATTAACATTAACATATGTGCATTAAAAAAAATGTTAAATAAACCCCAAACCTTACTTCTCCTTCTCCTCCTCCTCATCTTTATCTTTCTCTTCATTATCTCTAATTTCATGTGCAATATGGGAATTACAAGCTAATTTTTATTGCAATGAGCTTGGTCTAACCTCAAACTGTAACTAAGAGCGATAAAGTTAATTTGTTTATTTGTAATTGATGCTTCTCGATTTGTTTTTGTTGCTCTTGAAATTGAGTATGATAAAATTGTCTTGAAATGTTGATAAAATCATTTTTTGTATATAGGCTGAATTATGATATGATGTCATTTGACTGGATGATGCTTCTTCTTTATATGTGTATCCACTATTAGAATTCCCTAATATTTTGCATGACATATTTCCTAGTCCATAAATTAAGCCTATCTTTTTCCCCGAGTAGCTTGTACAAATAGATCCATGTCTAATGAATTATCACTTGAACTTTTCACATTATTTTTTCTTTGCAAAAATTTATCCTACCAATGCAAAAGAATAAAAGAGTTAAAAAATAATATATATATATATATATATATATATATATATATATATATGGGGTACACTCGTACCCTAATAACTTTTGATTTTTAATCCACCTGAGCGTAAGTAGATTTATATTAATGTGTTTTTAAATAAATTCTCAGAATACGATGGATCTTTCCCTAATTCTTGGACTTGCATAATAGAAAAATGTAACAATTAATTGGAATTATGTAAATAAAGCATAAAATAGATATGTCAAATAGATATACTATCCTTCTAGCATGTTCTTCCACAAAAATGGATTCTCTTGTATGCAAAGAAACTCCAAACTGTGAAGTTGAAGCATAATTTTTTTTTTGGTTCACTTATTGATCAAAATTCTTTAGAATTTCAATGGGCACAAAGCTACTCTCAAATAGATTTTTTAATCTATTATAGTCCTTTATTACTCTCTTAAGCAGCACTAATAGTATCTTTTAAGTGATTAATTACTTGATTTTTCTAGTACAACCAAATATCATGGTGGTACTTTGGTTTCCAATAATAATATTTCTTAAAAAAAAGTTTACCAATACCAAACAATTATAGTTAATTGATGGAGAACTTTTAATTATGTAAATGAATAGGAGTATGAATCTAAAAGATGGGAAACATTATGAGGGACAAAGTTACCTGAAATTCATGAAACCATAAATTCTTATTTTCTTGTAACACTTGCCTCCAACTATTTTATGCTTCATCATATTTACTCTTAAAATTTATAACAATACATGCACGTACATCTTTATTATTTGGTTTAAACTTAGTTAAATAAGCAATTAAGTAGATAATTAACAATAAAGGTAAACATAATAATAATAATAATAATGATATATAACTGAAATATAATTATAAATCCTGTGCCATCAAATATAATCAGTTCTTTCACTGATTCATCTCGAACATTAAATTGTGCACCATGTGATTCCTCTTGAATGTTGGGTTCAACTGGGTGTGACTCTTCTTAAATATCAGATTGTTCTTGATAAGGGATATTTCGATGTGTTCTTTACCCTTCTCCAGACAACATACTATAACGAAATGTAGGATAAGGAAAATGCTTGATGTATTTAATTTAAGATAAAATTGAAGGTAGATAGTTAGAAAGAACAAAACAATCGTAATCCATATGTGTAGTAAAACATTTGTATTTATAAAATCTACTTTGTACATTGCAAAACTTGTCAAAATGGAGATGAATAAAAAAAAAAGTGTAATACCTGTTTATTCTAAAAGCTCTAGACTAAGAAAATTAATAAATGAGGTCTCCAAAATAGAAAAATTTGAGGCCAAATAAAATTAGGATAATAATAAAAAAAATTGAAAATGAGAATACAAGGTTAAAGATGCCCAAAAATCAGAGTCAGAGTAGTTAAATAAAATCAGATGAAAACTAATGATATGTTCGTAATTTCAAACACTTATTAGAAAAACTCAAAAGAGTGATCTTTAAATGAAAAAATTAAGTTTTCTAAGGTTTTCAGAGGTCTTAAAAATCATAGGAACTCTTAGAATGATTAAAACCCTTTCGGTATCCATTTTAAAGAGTCAGTTGACTAAAATTTTGACCGATTCGTTTGGGATAGTCTTAAATCCAATTTGGATGAAATTAAAGGTATTTTATAAATTAGAGGACGTAAATTTTATGGTAAAAAGAAAGGTTTTCAAAAGAAAATTGAAATAAAGCCAAATGGAAAGAATTAAGATGATGGACTAAATTATAATTTTGAAAAGTTATAAAAATAGACTTTTAGGCTTCTTAAAAATGTTCCAATCTATCTAGCCTCACTAATCGACTTAGCTTCACTCCAAAACAGATCCAAGCTCTAACATATGAGGGACACAAGAGGGGAGGCCAAGGGAGAAAAAAGAATCTTTGAAAAGTGTAAGAATTCTTTAATTTTTCATGTCTTCTCCTTCATTGAACCCCTTATCCTCCTTCTCTTTTCTTATCCTATGATTTTGGTGATTAATTTAGACATGTTTGTTGGTGAGGGGAGGAGAGAAATTGGGAGAGATCTTGGAAGTATAAGAAAGCACCTTTGAAAAACTAGTAAACAAGGTAAGAAATGATAATTATGTTGCTTCCTCTTGGCTTCTCTTCTTCCTCTTATTTTTGGCCATAATTGAGACCATATGTTAAAGGTTTATTTCTGATTTATACTTGATAGGAAGTGAGGCTTTGAGGCATGGGAAACTAAATGAAACAATTAGAATTTAAAGGAAACCAATAGATAACAAAGTATGGCCATTAGAGTTTTGAATGCTCTTAGGAAGTTATAAAGCTTTTTACTAGTAATTTAGGTTGTCTAAGAGTATGTTTGAGTTCTCAAGACATCTAAAATGTTTCATGGATGGAAAATTCCCCAGGAAAACCAAGAAAATCCTATAAGCTTCCATTTGTGTGAGCATCTCGGCCAAGAGGGGAAGTGACACCTAGGGAGACTTTTCTTTGATTTTAAGGTTAGAAATGGTCTAGATATGATTAATAAACACTAAGGAAGTCATTGTTTGAATTTAGAAGCCATATTTTATAAGATGAAAGTTTAGGCTTTATTTTAAGGTATAAAGAAGCAACTTGAGTTTAAGTTCCTTGAATTAATTGCGAGATGATTTTAATAAATTTAAATGAAGTCATATGACCTAGAATGAATGAGGAATTGGAACCAAGATCATGAATTTTAGAGGTTGCTTCATTATACTCTTATATGGAACCATATTAATGTCATCAGATAAAGTAGACTAGTACAGAGTTTATGTAAAGGTAGAATTGGTTCCAATGATTATCTCTTATTTGATGTGCCTAGGCCAAACAAATCAAATTCCCCTAGTTGTGTGTGTGTTGTAAGAAGGAGATGCAGAAAGAGAAACTCAAGGGAAAAGTGTTCTTTTTGACTTGAGGTAGCTTTATAACCTTTCTTGCATGCATTCCTTGGATGCTTGAGTGTCATTGGATGTTTATGTGTATGTTTGAACCATGAGATATGTTCATAGTCATTGATTACATGTTATGGTACCATTATACTTCTTGAAATATATTTTTGAATGCAAAGTGGCTTGAATGGATATGGTTATGCTAAAAGTTCCTTAAAATAGATACGGAGAAGCCAAAAGTCCTTATGAATGGGTAAAACAAAGTCAAAAGTTTCAAGAAAAAGTAAGGCTAAGTTAAAAATTCCTAAAAGTGGGTGAGATAAATCTCAAAATCCTAAAGAAATTGGGTAAGGCTAAGTCAAAAGTCTCTAAAAGTGGATGAAACAAATCTAAAAGTTCCAAAGAAATTGGATGAGGCTAGGTGAAAATATGCTCATGTATGCTTCTTAGAAGCTTTAATGACATGCTTGTATTCTTTGAAATGTAAATGCATCATATATGTATGTTTGAAAGGGTAAAGAGTTATTGGGATTATTTGAATCTCAATCTTCCCCACATATATCTAACCATGTCTAGGTGAACTTCAAGGAAAAAGAAATGAGAGCCAAGCACCCTGAAGCATAGGACTTTGACAATAGAATATGAAATTTTGTATTTTAATATCAAAGTTTGTACCTAAATGATGTGTATGAGATGTAAGTACTTGAGCATGTATAAGAATATGTAAATATCATGTATGAATGGATTTTGGAACTAAATGTATGCTTATATGGATTTTTGACATCTTTATACTCTAATGTCCATGTATGTAAGAATAACCATGATAGTGATTTTGAGATGTATAATGATTTGAACCATTTGGGATATTCTCATAGGCTTTGTTTATGCTTTTGGATGTACTCAAATGGTTATGAAATGATTAGAAGACTATTTGGAGCAATTTTAACCCCTTTGTAATTCCAAGATTGATATAATCTTGAACTAAACTACAAACTGACCAAATGGATGATTTTGTGCATAAAATTTAGCATGATTATAGGTCTCATATAGAGCTTTTCATAGAGCTAAAGAGCACCTCATTTAGAGCTCTAGAGAATTTATTATAAATTTTTAAAATTGGCTAAAATTATACAGAATTGCCCCAATCACTATTCTATAGTAAGCTTGCATTTCTATGTTATTTGTGGGTCAAATGGAATCCAATACTTATGAAATTTTATAGGCAAAAATTAGACATCATAAGATTTCCATACCCATTGAAATAATGTCATTTGCAGCTTTGTAAAAGGAAATATGAATTTTTAAAATTTAAGTTTAGGTACAAGATGCGTCAATGACTAGTGTTATTGTTCCATTGAATTTCATAAGGCAAACCTGATTGTTTTGATCTAAAATTTTTATGATAGTTAGGAGACATTTGTAACTTTTCGAGTGGTATAATTTTCATGATTTTGATTTTTTTAGAATTAATTATGATTTTCCAAAATTCATATCAGATTGTGGAAGTTAAAGAAAATTGTAAAATGTGTGTGATTTTGATATGTATGCTTTGGATTCGACTTTTGGGCTTTAAATTAAGTTAGTTCTAGTTGAGCAAATGTGTTAAGGATAAAAAATAAATATGGTAAGCTCACATGGTCCATTTGTCAAATAATGAATTATTTTAGCTTATAAGGTCGGTTATTTCTACTGCTAAAGGTATGAATTTAATGAAAATGGCCATAGATTGATACTTTTAGTTAGTGTTGGTATAGAATCAATGCTAGATAATTATGGTGTGAAAAAAAGAAGAAATCTACACATTGGATAAAGGAAAAGAAAACAAGATAGGAGAAGAACCTTTTAAGAGAGAGTGATATGGGAGTAAAGTTAGACGAAGGATAAATATAAAGATATATATATATATATATATATAAAGACAAGATATAAGGTTGAAAAAGATTGCATGATTTGATAATGAAGCCATGGCTATGTTAAAAAGCATCTTGGTCAGAAGCATACATAAGAGGTTACTCAAGGCTTTACAATTTTTTATTTAAATAACTTTAGTTAGAAAGAAAAAATATGCACAAAAAATAATAGTTTACTTTGTATTACATCAATTGGAATACAACACTTTAAAGGTAATTACAATTTTTGCCATAGTCTTCTCGACTAGTTTCACTAATATTTTTTTTAGAGCTTGAACCATGCTTCTGATGATATTCATAAATCAGACATTGTATGTCAAGTATTACATTTTCATTTGCTTGTAATTGCATTTAATAAGACTTTAAACTCTGATTAACATCTTTATATAGTCTACCTTGTGGATATATAACATCCACGACACTTGGATATGAGTAGCAATGAATTTTGTGACCATAGTTATATCCAAAAATTAGATTTTCTTCTATTTGGTGTGAGACACCTCCCATACCATATTCTAAGCCCCTACTTTTTTTTTCCTTCAATAGCTAATGTCCATAAAGCAACCTCATTTGATAGCAAAAAATTTTGTGCATGAGCAACATTTGCAAATGTAGTTTTAATTCTTGCATACTCATCCTTAAAAAGTAACAAATATTAAATGGCGTAGGAGTTATGTGTATCTAAGAACATATATAATAAAATGAATAAGAAAATATGACACTTATAAAAGTAGTTTTGGATTTTTTGTCTACCCAATCACTAGATGTTATTTTTTGATGGGTTCAAATGCAAAGCTTTATTGGAATTATAGACTTGCCTAGTTCTTGGGTTAAAGTTATAACATGCTCTATTAATAGAATGAAGCTATTAGTATGAAGAGATGGGCCATAAAAAGAGGTAGAAGCTCTGTTTTGCTTTGCACGTTCACTTTTTTTCCAAAATTCTATATTGTTCCAACCAGCAAATAGACCTGATCATAGGTCGAAAAGCCTACACGATCCCCAAAAATTGATATGAATTCAAAAAAAAAAGCTCAAATATAAAATAGGCTAAGCTTGGACTTCTTTTAAAACTTAGCTGAAGCCCAAGCTGTATTATAATTATTCTTTTATATACTATTAATAAATAATATTATTAGAAAAACTATTTATAATTACAGGTATAAGTAAAAAAGAATTATATAACACATATGATTGTTATGTTTTTTTACTCTTACTTATTGCATAATATATTATTAGGAATAAATTATTATCCAAACAAAATAAATTATTAATTAATAATATTAATGAAAAAATCATCATCTTGAGAGGTTTTACTATTTCATATATGCTTCAAGTGATTTAAATTTCCTCTAATATCTTTTTTGGACTATTTAGTATTTAAAGCAAAAAAAAAGTCTAACAAATAATAAAATAGAGATATCTAGTATTTAAAATTAAAAAAAGATAAAATAATATAAAAAATTATTTTTTAAAAAAAACGAGTTAAGCCAGACTTAGCCCATTTTTAACTAGGTCGAGCCCTGCCCAATTATATAGTGAATAGTATTAGGCCAAACCTAAATTTTTTTGCAAATTTTTCTATGAGGCGGCATGTAATCAAGTATACTAACATATAAGTCATTTTAGATGTGCTCTTTAATCCATAGAGGCCTCTTTTCTTTATCTTGAGCATAATGAATTAAATCCTTTAATCAATTCCCTATTAATCTTTGAAATTCTTATAAACTTGAAGATCATCTTCCAGTGTCCACGCATAATATTTTTATAAATCAGAAAGGCAAAAGTATCTCTAAATACTAATATTTTACAACAGTAAAAAAAAATTTTGTGGCACATTAAATATAAGATTTACTTGAAATTCTTGAAATCATAATTGTTTGATTGCTTTAGGAACTTCTTTCCAACAATTATAAGGTCCTAGGTAATTATATTTGATCATAACAACAACATACTCAATAACCCCATCACTGTTGGGCATAAACCTAGTCAATAAATACAATAAAACCATGTTTAAAGTAATTATTTTCATATATCTAACTAAAAACACATACCCTGTTTCACTAATTGGGTAAATAATTTGTTTGTCCATATCAATTCCTTCTTGAATTTATGAATACAAAATTGCTCCATATTTTTATCCATCGAAAAAGAGCATAAGATGAGAAGATGGGAAAAAGTATGAGCTACATACATTTCTTCTATAAGATAATTTCAGAGAATACAAAAAAATATATAATCTTACCATAATCTCAATAAAACTAAGCATGCTTAGATGTAAGAGATTGAAAACCACGAAGAAGATGAGAAATCTGTAAATATCTAAGTTGCTTCATATTTTCTTCTTTGAGTTTCACATGATCTAACATGCCCACTTGAAAAGTTATAGCTTCTCTACATATTCACATGAAGAAAGGCACCAAAAACTACATATTTCATGCCAATCCACTACAAATTTCAGCCTTATTGTTTCCCTCATCTAGCCTTCACTCCTACATGGCACGGTAGAAGTCACATGAAGGCTAAAAGCCTTCAATAATGATATGTCACATGAAGGCAAGACAACATACCTTTACGTGAATGGACATTTTTGTTTTTTTAGTCCTTTTCTACAAATATTTAAATAGATATATTTATATAATAATATATTAACTCTTTTTTGTCCTTTTTTGAATTTAAGTCATTATAAATATAATAATAAATAAATATGTCATTTATAAGCTATTAAATGAAATACCTATATATAATAACTTATTATATATATAGTAATGTAATTATATATAATTATATGTTAAGGTTAAATTTGACAAAAATATACATATATATAAGTAAATTTCTCTAATTATATCTACAATTATATATTGCAATCACAATATAATATACATAAATATATATATATATATATATATATATATATATATATATAATTATATGTATAAATTATATTATATAAAATATAATACATATATATATATATATTTATCAAAACTTACTTATCCAATTAATTGACTTCATGTAGATCAAGTGATTGTAACTAATTCTATTATATAAATTATGAACAAAAAAGTGCATATAATTAGATAATTAATATATCTATACACACACACACACACACATTTATGTATATAATTAGATAATTAAAAACAGATAACCAAGGTTTGGACTTTAATTTTTGAAGGCAAGGTCAACAAAATAGAGTTTATTAAATTTGTGTAGTAGAAATTAAAAAAAAAAACTTATAGTACATTAAGCAATATAATTATAAGTTTCTCATACTTTATTAACTTAATAAGGATTAAATAACATATACTTAGTTATCTACTAACTCATTAACATTTTTGAGTGCTTCTTTAACATGCTATTATAGGGTAACTTTTTCATCTCTCAAATAACTTGCATTAGCTATAGTCATAGATGTGTTTGTAAGACTTTCTTTAGCTTTTGCATAATTTGCAGGCAATATGACAAGATGGTTCTCTAATTTAATACAATTTTAGACATAAGAGATTAATTTTGCTTCAGTATCATCCTTTAAAGCCTTTACATAAGAATATGCATATTGGAGATTTTGACCATGATTCTTATAAGATTCAAGCATAGCTTTGGTGTGTTAGAAACTAGCTTGAAGTTTTGCAAGACGGACTAACTCTTTCTCATACCCACTTTTTTTGTTTATAGCATTAGTATGCTTCATGTTACTAGATTACATTAAGATAAATCTCAATTAACTCATGGCCCAAAGTAGGTAGAAAAGCTATGTTGATAAAAGAAGGAGGTCCTTAGAGTTTGAGATTAAAGATCATGTATTTATTCGAGTGTCTCTAGTGATGGGGGTGGGTCAGTCAATGAAGGTAAAGAAGCTCAGTTCTAGGTATATTGGTCCATTTGAAATCCTTAAGAAAATTGGACCCGTGGCTTATCGAATAGCCTTACCTCCTAACCTAGCCCAAATCTATAGTGTTTTTCATGTCTCCCAATTGAAAAAGTATTTACCAGACCCTTCACATGTCATAAAATATGAGCATGTGCAATTGTAGGAAGATCTTTCCTATGTAGTAAACCAAAAAGAATTATGGATGCTAAACTGAAACTGTTGAAGAGCAAGAGCATTCCTCTGGTGAAAGTGGTCTGGAGGAGTCTGGCATCTGAGGAAGCAACTTAGGAATTGGAGGATGAAATGAGGCAAAAATATCCAAAGTTATTCCCTTGAGGCATGTATTTAAATTTTGAGGACGAAATTTTTTTTAAGGGGCGTAGAAATGTAACAATCAGAATTTTTAAAACTTTTCTAAGTCTGTTGGCTATAGCCCGGTTATAGCGAATGTACCTGTTTGCTATAACGAAAATCTAACTAGTTATAGCAAATATACCAGTTCGTTGTAGCAAGAATACTTCTAGTTATAGCAAGTTTGTGTGTCCCATACAAAAATCAGGGAGTTCTTTACAATAGCGTGCGCCGTAGCGAGAAGAAGGGCCTGAGACTGATAGTGCTCATCGTAGAGGGTTTTTTTCCGCTATAGCTAGGGTGGGTTTGGAAAAGCGTGAAAAAGTATATTTTTGCTTCTTAAAGACCCCAAAAGCTTTTCTTCCTCTCTAATTGACTTAAGCTTCTATCAAAACAGAGAAAAGGGCTGGAGAGAGAGAGAGAGAGAGAGAGAGAAACCAAGAGAAGCTAAGAGAGAAGGAAGGAAATTAAGGAAAAGGTAAGCAAAACTTGAGATTTCTATAGTTCTCCTTCTTAGAATTTTGTTCTTCTCTCTTTGCCTTCTCTTTCTATGGTTTTGGTTGTTGAATTAGTTTTGTTTTGAACTTGGTTCAGAGAGGGAGAGTGAAGAATTAAAAGGAAGGTGTAGGCAAAAGGAAACCACTCTTGAAGAAGGATAGAACTCAAGGTAGATGCTTATGTATCTTTGCTTCTTGTGTATGTTGGTTCTACCAACTTGAGAGTTTGAGATAGGAAGGAAGTTTTACCTTAGAATAAGTAAGAAACCCTTGAATTAGAGTGTGGGGAGTTAAGAAATGCAAAGGAATTAAGAAAAAAACTAGTGAAATTCTAGAGGGAGAAACTAGAGGTTCTTACATACTTTATAGAATTTTCCTTAATGAAGAACCCCTAACCTTATAAGTATTTATTTGAGTTATAAGAGAGTAATTGCATGCTATTTGTTGTGTCTAGGCCCCAAAGATCAAGCTTCATCTAGTTGTGATTATGAGACTAAGAAGGGAGAAGAGAAGCTGAAAGGAAAGACTTGTGTTAGCTTGTAAGGTAGCTCTCCACTCTTTCTTGTTGTATTCTTAGATGTATAATAGTCATTGTATGCTTGTGTATGTGCTTGTATTATGAAACATGTCATTTGATATTACCTTAATGCATTAGTACCAATATACTTATGTTTTGGGTTGTGAAAATTGCTCGGGTGAGGTAGTGCCAAAGTCCCTTGTGATAGGTGAAGTAGAGCCAAAAGCCCCTTTGTGATAGGTGAGGTAGAGCCAAAAGCCCCTAAGAATGGGTGAGACAAGGCAAAAATTTTCATAGATGAGTGAGGCCAAGTCAAAAGTCCTTAGATTAAGGGTGAGGCCAATCTAAAAGTCCCCAAAATAGGGTGAGGTTAGATCAAAAGTCCCTAAAACTAATTCTTGGCATTGATATGATATTCATGGTGTATAAATCATGTGTTATATGATTTTGAATGGTTGGATTTCTACTTGCATGCTTTGACATATTTATATGCTTTGATTACTTCTTTGAATGAGTGTATAAGCTATTGAGATTCCATAAATCTCACCTCCTTCCCTCTCCCATCTCATATGGTCCAAGTGGAGCCCAAGAGCCAAAGAGTGAAGGCCATGAGGCATAAATGGCCATCTCTTGACATTTTTGCACACTTATGCATAATTTGATGTATAGGAAAGCCAAAGTGCTTATGTATACATATTAGTTTTGAGATGTAAATATTTAACCAAGTGTAAAAGTATATATAAATTATGTATAAACCATGTATAGAACTCAAGTAATAGAAATATGAGATTTTGCCCCTTAGTGGCTTGTATGTAGTAGTACATTTTTGCCAGTAGTATAGTGATTTTGAGATGTGTGATGGTTCGGACCACTTGGGCAATTCATATGTGTTGTTTTTATACTTTAAAACTTGTCCAAGAGGTGCTAGAGTATGTAGGAGGCTATTTAGACCCACTTTAAACCATTTATGGTGTCAAATTGGCCAAATTCGTGAGCTCTGTCAAGATATGACCAAATGAGCTCTTCTTGATATGAAATTTGGCATACATCTAGAGTTTGTTAAGAGCTTCTTAGGAAGCTAAAGTACAAAATATTTAGAGGTCTAGGGAATATTTGACGAATTATTGAAGTTGAAGAATTTTCTGATTTTGGTTAGTATACTATGCTAATGGGTCCAAAATTAAATCTGTGTCATTCATAGGGCAAACGGTGTCAATTATCATGAAATTTTATGGGCATAAAATAGAAATGCATAGTGACCTATACCAACTAAAAGAACCTTAATTGGAGGTTTGTAGAGGGAGAAATAATTTTCTGAAGTTCTGTGTCAATTTCAGGGATGTTAGTTGACTTTCATTGCTATTCTATCAGTTTTCGAGGTCCAAGGTTTACTAAAATGATCCAAAATTATTTTTTTCCTCTAGTTAACATTTATACCATTTCAAATTGTTATAGTTTACTCAGATTGGATTTTTTTAGAATTAATTATGAATTTTTGAAATTCGTGATAGCAAACTGTATCAGTACCACAGACAGCCAAAACTTTGTGCCATTTTTTATGTCAAACATGGTCCAAAGTTAGAGTCAAAAATCTGAATTTTGGGCTCGTTTTGAGATTTTCTGATTTTTGGCTTCATATCCATGGTTCATGGGTTATTTTATGCTATGTATGAGTTTTATAAATGGAGTTTAAGTAGAAAATGTGATTGATGGGTTCATGAGACCCACGGGGCAAAGTATGACTGTTTAAACCCCTGACATATAACATTGAAATGCCATGATTTTTATTCTTTTTTTTGGAATTTTATGGAATCAAGCCTAAGTGGAGACTAATTGCGATTAATATATTATAGTGTTACAAAGGTGATCATATATCCCCATATATCTTTATGTTATATGTTGATAAGCTACTCAACTTATTTCTAAGAAGGTTGAGCAATGTCATTGGTGTCCTATGACGGGTGATAGAGATGGCCTTTTGATTTCTCACATTTTCCTTGCGGATGATCTTCTAATTTTTGTTGAAGCTAATTCAAATCAACTTGATTGTGTTATGAACTACCTCTATTGATTTTGTTAGATTTCAAGATAAAAGATGAAGAAAGAAAAAACTAGCATTTATTTTTCCAAAAATATCAACTTTAATAAAGTAAAGAGTTTTGTCATAAAATGTGGTTTCAAATATGTTAATAGCATTGGAAAATAATTTGGGGACCAACATCTTTGGAAAGGCATCTTATAGCAACTATAAGTATATTATTGATAGAATTTAAAAGAAACTTAGTAGTTGGAAAGAACAATGCCTTTCTCTTAATGGTAGAATCACTTTAACTCAATTAGTTGTTGCTAATATCCCATTTTACCAAATATAAAATAATAAAATACCTCCTAGAATTATTAATAAATATGAGCAGCTTTAGTGCAAATTTATGTAAGGTGATAGTGAGCACACCAAGAAAGCCCATCTTATTAAATGGGATACTATAAACATTTAATTTGGAAGATCCTTTGGTATTTGAGGGTCCCCAAAGTTTATGTATTTTCACTTGGATTCTTCTATATGGTCATTTACTTATCAAGACTAGAATTGCTAAATGGAGTGGTGAGGATGATTCTTGTCCCATTTTTCATAGATAGCCTAAAACCATTCTTCATTGTTTCTTAGGACTATAGATTCTTAGTTGCGGTGTTAGTAGTAATTTTTTCAAAGTGGTAGCATTTTCTACTTTAGTTTTGAAGGGTTTTAAAAGGGTTCTTCAAGGTTTCATGATTAAGCTACCACTTTAGGTATTCTTAAAGGCTAAAGGAGCTATGAAGTCACTTAAAAAGTAAGAGAAAGGCTTAGGTTGAAGAGAAAACAAGATTTATCTCTAGTTTTCTCTACCTTTTCTTTTTTCTTTGCATTTATTTGATGTTGCTATCATATACTCTGGTTTTGTTGATTATTTATTTTGTAATGAGTGGCTAAATGTAATAACATAAACTCACAAGTCTCAAATTATAATATCTAAGGCAACTATACACAATTGCAATAAGATGGCACACTTGGCAATGGAAACATTAGCGGATGGATACTAAAATCATTCAGTCTTACCTACATGAGTTATTTAAATTTTTTCTCAAATCATTTTCATCCATAACATATCTAAACAAATAAAAAAAAACTCAATTTGGAGCTTACATCACGGATCACAAGCCCTTATATCATAAATTCCACGTTTTCTTCTCGGGTTGCAGGGCAGTTTACTGATGCAAAATTTGGAAAATCATAATTAGTTTTAAAAAAATCAAAATCAAGCATATAATAGCTTTTTCAAAATATTTAGATGTTAACTAAAGGGTAAAAACCATTCCTGACTATGAAAATATCAATTGGACAACAAAAAACAATGGAATAGTACTAAAAGTTCAACTGCATCCTGATACTGACCATCAACTTTAAAAATCCAGTTCTCCCTCTACAGACCTCTAATTGGGGTGCTCTCAATTGCTACAGAAATCTTATCATGTATAATTTATGCTTGTAAAATTTCATGAGTATTAGATTTCATCTAGGCCTCGGATGATATAGAAACATAAATTGATCATATGAACAGTAACTTGACCAAATTTACATAATTGTCCCAATTTTGAAAATTCATAATTAATTCTCTAGAGTTCTAAATAATGTGATTCTTAGCTTAGTAAGAAGATGTAGATGAGATCTATATTCGTGCCAAATTTCATGCTTAAATTTGCTCATTTGGTTAGATTGGATTGTAGGGTGCAAAAATGAAAATTTTAGGCACCAAATGGGGTCAAATTGAAACCAATTCCTCTCTTACCCTAGCTATAACCTCTTGAGCACGTGAGAATGGTTAAAAAAAAATACAAAACTTGTCTAAGAGGTTTAATTACTCATACGTCTCGAAACCACTTCCTCACTTACTCTTACATACAAAGCTACAAGTGCTCAATTAAGCATATGGATGTCAAAAACATATATATATATATATATATATATATATATATATATATATATATATATATATATATATATATATATATATATATATATATATATATATATATATATATATATATATATAAACAAATGGCTCCAAAGTCCTTTCATTCATCATAAATACATGTTTTTACATATGTTTAACCCTTTACATCATATATAAAGCTCTTACACAATGATCTTGACATACAAGTACAAAAGTTCCTATTCTTATGGAAATCTCTCCACTTCAAGCCAAATTGCCACTTCTACTTGACCCTTAAGCTTTGCTTAGGCAAAAATAAATATATAGGGAATTAGTGAGATTCAAAGAATCCCAATAGCTCTTTTATCCTTTCAAACATACATATATGATGCAATTACAAGTTAAGGGATGCAAACATGTTATGAAAGTTTTTAGAATCATGCATAGCCATAAATCTTATGTCAATCAAGTTCAAATAACTCAAACATGGGCTCTATGGGTTATTGGTTTAGCCTTACCTACATTCTTGGGACTTTTGTATTTTCCTCACCCATATTTAGGGACTTTTGACTTAGCTTCACTCTTTCTTGAAATTTTTGGCCTTGTCTCACCCACGCTTAGCGACTTTTAGCTCATCCTCACCCTTCTCAAGAAACTTTTGGTCTTACCAAGCTATTCAAGCCATTTCACAACAAAACAAGTTTAAAGAATAAGTTAAGGCACCAAAACTCTAATCTAATGGCTACAAACATTTCACAATTGTCAAACACACACCCAAGCAATCCAAGACAAGTAATGAATCAAGTAATACATGAAAGAAAGGTTAGCAAGCTACTTTAAGGTAGAAATTCAAGCTTTCTCCTTTCCTTCTTCCTTTCCTCTCTTAGCCAAGAACCCATAAAGGGAGGGCTCTTGATTCTCTTGATTTAGACACATCAAACATAACACAAATAAAGCCTTGGAACCAATTTTAGCTTCATTAAATCCTAAGCTAGCTCACTTAGTTTGAATCTCACATAGGGTCCATTTAAGACTCAATGAAGCAACCACCTCAAATCTTGCTCTTGGCTCCCAACTCTCATTCTTTCTAGACCATATGGCTTTATATAAACTTATTGAAACCCTCTTAAACTCATTCTAGGAAGCCAAAGTCTAGGTGGTCTCATTCTGCCTAAATTAGGACCTAAAACCTTAACTCTCAAACTAAGCTTTCTAAATTCAATTCATTAGTTCCTTTAGCACCTATAATTCATATCCATGTCTCTTATAACCTTAGAATAAAAAAAATCACTCCCTAGGTGGCTGAACTCCTCCTAGGTCAAGACATACACCCACTCATGAAACCTAAGACTTGCATTTTCTTAAAGAGAATGGCTCATATGCAACATTCTAGAGGTCTAAGAGACTCAGACCATATCTTACATAAGTCTAATTGTCCGTAGGAAAAATTATATTTCAACATTTCCTTCAAAACTCCAATTTGCACCAACTTGGTTGTCTTGGTTCTCTTTTTTATTCTAATGAACCAATCTTACTTCTCACACTCCTAAACGCTAGTTTCTTTCTTGCTAAGGTCAGAATTTATCTTCCTTAGGAAAAACTAGGTCTAACCGAACCAAGTACCAAAGAAGATATCCAAGAAGAAACCATTAAAACCCAATAAGCTTACCTTGTTTGATTATTCTTCCAAGAGGCTTTTACTTGCAACCAAGCTCTCTTTCCAAAACTTCCTTCTTTTACTTAGGTTGACTTCAAAACAAAACCATATCAGCCTCTAAAACCAAGGAAAAAGAGAAAGGAAGGTGGAGAAAAGAGTGAATATGAGAAGAAGCAAGGAAGAGAGTAAAAATACTCACTTTTTCCACAAGTTCTCTCCCTCCTTCTTCCTCACGGTTCAACGTGCTTCTAGTCGTGTAAAATTCTGATTCAAAGCTCGAAGTGTCAGTGAAACCAAATGAGCTGAGAGGCCATGTGATTGAAGAGGCTCTTACGTTACTTTAACAATTTTTTCATTTTGCAATTTAGTCCTTATTCTTAGTTTTCGTCATTTTGGCTCAAATCAACTCTTTTTTTAAATCCATCTTTTCCATCATAATATTTGAGTCTTCTAACTTATAAATTTCTTTTAGTTTCACCCAAATTAGATTTAAACCCATTTTGAACTATTTGGTCAAAATTTTAGTCAATTAATAGCCAAAATCATTCACCGGAGGGGTTTTAACTATTTTAGAGATTCCCATGGTTTTCAGAGCCTCTGAGAACTCCCGAAAGCTCAAATTTTTAGTTTAAAAATCTCCCGTGTGAGTTTTTCAAAATTTTTAAAAATTACAAAAGTGCCCCAACATTCTTTCAAAAATTTTCCTAACTTATCTGACTCGGGTTTTTGAGTAACTCAAATCTCAAATCCTCATTATTAGGGATCTAAAGATTACTATCCCCTTGATTTAGGGGACCTCCTTTGAAAATCGCACCTTTTTAGCCTTTTTCAGCAAATCGAGTATTACACTAAAACTTTGTATCAATGATATATTATAAACCATTGTATTGATTAAAGCTTGTTTACCCTCTTTTCTTGTTATTAACGATAAATATATGTTTATTCAATTTTGTGCTTCATCCTTTCTAATTGATTGGCCACCAATTGGATAGACGTGGTATTTTGATTGAACTTGGAAAAGAAATATTGGAATTGGACCTTCAATTGAGTTGTGTGGGTATTTAAAACTTGCTAAGTTAAGTTGATGATTTTGCCAATGAGATAGAAATTACTATTGGTCTCACATAGCCTAATCAAGGATTGTGCTATTAAATGCTTGCTTGGTTTATTTTATAAGGGATTGGAAAATTAGTTAAGAATATGCCTATAGGTGATTTTAAAAGAAATGCTTATAGATAAATTAGAACGTTATATTAGCATGTATCACCATAAAAAACAAGATAAAAAGGGATAATTTGGGTCTCTAAGAAATACAAGTGAAATTAATAATCCTTGATTTCTTCTTGTATTGAATTGCTCAATAGTCTAAATTTTGTTTTGTTTCAATTTTGCAATTTTATAGTTGCTTTCATACATACTTGAAATTAATTTGTTTGATTTAAGTTAGAATATAAATTTTAATACTTGATAGTTTTCCGTTACCAAATCTTCATAGGAAAATATTTTATTTATTATTATATTATTTATGTGATACTTATACTTGTGTACCAATAGTTGTATTTAAAAGTAATTGACATCCTTCATAATCTAAAACAAGAAAAGTTTTAAATTAGATATGCAAGTGCTTATTATAAGTATAATAGTAGAGATAACATATGTACTTACATCCTAAGAAAACCACCCAACAAAATCTCAAGAGACCGCATATATATGTAGGTACATGATTTTGAGGACACCCATCCCACGTGATCTCATTTACTCCATTAAAAGAAGCCTAGACTTTCCAATATCTTCAAGGCTCTTCCCTTACCACCCTAGTAAGCACATTAAGAAGCATATTTGCATTTCTGTTGTTTTAAAGCTTATGGTTCATTTTATTGATATACTTTAATATGTCTATTTTGCAACTGGATAGGGATGTTTTGATATGGGTTTTTGGGAGAAAAGCAATGCAATTGGCAATGAAGAAAAGAACGAGAAGATTCAAAAGCCCACCTAATCCCAAAGATATAAAATTTTCCACATCCTATTACTAAAATTTATACCAAAAAAAAAAAATTAACATTAGAAAGACAACAAGAAGAATGTAATTTTTTTGTTAGTAAAAAAAAAAAACCTAGGATACAAAATAAAAGACACATGAATATGGTATCATATTCATGCTATCTTAGGAGCATATACACTCACATGCGTCACACCCAAGCTTACTAATTCAAGAATTAACAAAAAACATTAATTTCTTCCATTAAACTAGAAAAATAAACCAGCACAACCAAAAGTATCACAACTGAAGCATCATCTAGGATTATACCAAATCAGCACTATGCTTCTTATACAGTACAACAAAGCTAAAACAGAATGCATTTAACGCCAAAATAGAGGAGAGCTCGTGGTAATTACCTATCAGTTTTTCTAAATTGTTTTCTATTCCTTTGCTACTATTTCGAGAAGAGAGTCAGTTTTAATTTTTGAATGCCCCCTAATTGCAGAAGAAGAAACCCACCATTAAAAGTCAAAATAATATTCTAGAATATTCTTGAGTCGCTTGATCTCCTAATCAAAACCCCGCAAAAATTTAACTTTTTGGCAAGGTTGCTTCCTTGATGATGATTGGCAGGAAATTGAGGTAGGGAAAAATGGTGAACTGCTAATGGCGGCAGCAGTGACAACTTTTAGCAACAATGATGCTAATGGTGATGGCGATGACACTTAATAGCAGTTTGCAATATTTCGTCATTAAATCACTTCGGACTAAACAATAGTTATAGAATTCGCTATCAAACCACATGGACTTAACAATGGTTCATAACAAACTATCATAAAGCCACGAAAAATTTTAGTAATTTTCGCTATGACACAAGGCTGCTGCAACATTACTGGTAGACATTCTATTCTTTTATTGAAAAAAAAAACAGGACTTAACTTTAATGGCTATTATTTATTATGGACTTAACGGTAGATTTAATATCTGCCATTAGGTCCACAAGAATTAACGATGATTATTTTTAAATCATCATTAAGTCTTATAAACTTAATGGCGGAGATGAGTACCATTGCAAGGTCCATGGACCTAACGGTACTGTTAAGTAAAATGGCCATTAAGTCCTTGGATTTAACATTGGGTATTTAACTAGCGTTAAAACAGGGCTTTAGTGATTATTTTTAATTATTGCTATGACCTACATATTTTTCTATTATATGTCAATTAACGAAGGACGCGTAAATATAATACGTTTAAATCAACAACCTACAAGCTTATAAGTAAGTTCGTAAAAAAAATATAATATGGGAGGAGAATATTAAAAGCATATTAAAGAATAAGTGATTAAATTAATGAATAAAATTTGTGAAAGATTGAATTAAATTAAAATTTACCTATTCATCATAACGAAAATATGATTTTCCTTCAACTATTAAGGACACTAGTTATGCGTCAGACATCATCTATTACATTCATCTAGGCTTGATATTGGTTAGATTAGCATTATATATTTAATTTCATCAAAATTTTAACATAATCTCTCTAGTTAAACAAAAAAAGATAATGTTGCCATTCTATTTTTAAAATGATTCAATTTAGTACTAATGTGATATCGTTAACTTATTTAGGCTTGCCTTATTCATAAAATTATCAAAGATGTAATTGGAAAAAAAAATAAAGAGATTAAAGGAATTATATAATTTATATTTGATATGATATAAAAAGTAAAAGGAATGTGTTTCATTTTACGTATGGTGCGGGAAGATGCAAAAATGACAAGAATGCCCCTAGAAAGAAGAAAAAAAGCCTTTCTTTTCTCAGGTTTAATCTGGGTGAAGAAGAAACAGGAAAGGGGAAGGGCTTTTCATGCGGACATGCGTCTGCTTCATCAAGGGTTTCCACGGACAGGCTCATCGCCGGAGTCACATCATCGATCTGGTTCGGATTGCAACCTTCAACATGCTGATTTCAACGATTTAGGGGAGAATTTGATTCTGGCAAGCTCTTGAAGACCTAGGTTTTGGGGATACTCAGGGGAAGGTCATTGATTGCGTGTTTCCGACAAGGTTTTCATTCAATTTATTCGGTTCTCTAACAGGTGCTTCTGCAAATTAAACATTCTCAATAACGTTGTCCTTCTCCTTGTGGTGGCAAGTAGGGTGGGAACTTCGACGATAGCGGACAAGGGCGGCAGGTGCATGCCGAAAGCCTTTGCGACGAATCCATGCGGTGGTGAGGTTGGAGCATGCTATGGACATTGGGTGTTTGGCTCTAATTCAAGACTGCAAATGAGCCCCTCGAGTAAAATAAATGAAGGGCAGGATGGTCCTTCTCCCATTTTGGCTCCAAACACAGTAGCCATTTGCACGCTATAGCGAAAGCTGAGGCCTTCCCTCCTCCTTGCCCGATGTACTTTGAAGCAACATAACAAATGCATTTTGGCAATGTATTCCACTGACATTTGCGTTTCTCTGGCCTAATCCAACGGGCTGTCAAAGTTGGCATTCAAGTCAGCAATTTGGTCTCAAGTTTTGAAGGGGTAAAATTGGATCATTGAAAAAAAAAACAAAGAAAGAGGACAGTTTTGTTTACTTTTAAAGTAGAAGCTCCAAATTAAAATTTTAATGAAATTAGAGAGATCACAAGTATATCTACTTTTTTTTTTTTCAATAACCTAGCGGCAAGGATTGAACTTGCTCCAATGAATCATAATCGCTTTACTACTACATGATATCTAGTGACTTAATTCGTGTACGATTTTAAATTGCATTTGCGATGATCGTTGTAAGAAGAAATGATTATTGGTAATTTTAGTTGGGTAGTCAAGGTCTGATGCTGTTGCAAAACCTTCAATATATTGCAACTGTAGTTATAATTAAGGATTGTAATTTAAAACCGTATAATTTTGCGCCCATCATATTTTGGTATGATTTTTTATTACAGTTGAAGAGATCCATCAAAACCAATTGCTTGCATGACTATGGGGAGTTGAAGAGGATGATACGTAGTAGAGAGAAAAATCAAAAAGAAAATGGCAAATATTGGGTAGTTAGCTTAAGAGATTGCAAATGGCTAAGCTTGTGGGTCTTACTAGCCCCTCTAAAGTTTGACTGATTTGCATCTCATGACGAGTATCCAAAACGCCAGAAACAAAAAGGACAAAGTAATAATTGGCGTGGGAGGGGGTTAGTTAGTCCCCCCTCGCCAACCAATATTAAAGATGCAAAAATAAGAGAGCCATATATTCTCTCAGTTTCTGGATGCTGCGCCTACTGAGATGGGTCCAACCCCTCTTTTATAGCACTCTAACTTAAGATTCCTTTGAAATTTGGGCATTTTCAATTCCACAAACTTAACAGTGAAGAGTATGAGAATATGGAATTTGTGTATGTGAGAAGGACAAGAGGCACATGTACATTCAATTTTTCTACTTAAAAGTACTTTATTCACACTTAGATTGGAAAGCCCCATTTTATTTGAAAACTATAAGCAAATCTAAAAAATATGGTTGGAACACACCAAGTGCTTAGCACAAAATTACCAACTAAAAACAAAACTTACTTGAAAAATTCTAAGATAGACCGAGTGTGCATAAATCAAGTCAATGGAAGAGGGACCATAGACATGTCCGAGGTAATTCTCGCCAAATATATATATTCATCTTCCGTTGGCTTGATGTATTTTGAAAACTAAAAGCAAATCTAACAAATAGAGAAGTGTATAGCACAAAATTACCAACTAAAACAAAATTACTAGAAAAGTTTTAAGATAGACCTGGTGTATATAACACCAAGCCAATGGGAGATGGGCCAAAAACATGTTAGGTAATTGTCATCGATTGTCCATCTTCCATTGGCTTGATGTATGTACACCAAATCTATTCAAAGATCTCTCAATTTTTAGTTCTTTAAGAAAATTGAATTACACCTAGTGGAAAAGAAAACCATTAAAACTTCAAACCTACAACCCTAATATAGTGCTACGTACCAATAATTAATATTGATCATTACGAGTCATACAATATAATATATTATTCAAACGATCATATTAAAGTAAGAAAATTAAAGGACCTACATACTTGAGAAATCAGCACAGATAAAGTGTCTCCGTGTATATATATATGTATGTATATGTATAAATGTTTCATTACTTGAAGAACTTGTCACTGAAGTCTTGGTCTGTTGCCTCAGGGATTGGATTCCACTCCCACAATCTGTCAGAGAAGAAGCTTGGAAGCGAATTAAGAGCCACCGTTGATTGTTGTGGCTGCAATAGAAGATTAGAGAACTGCAGGTAGGGGTGATATTGATGATTTTGAGGAGGAGGAGCATTAATATTATTATAGTAATGTAACTGTTGATTATAACTCACTAGCCTATTGAGATGATCATCCACCATTGTTGCATTATTAATATTGTCATTAGATGGTAACGAAGAAGAATTAGAAGTAGAGCCTGTGGGGAAGGAGGAGGCTGCTTCCGCTTGAGGTTGTGCTTGCTTTGGTTGCTGCATGAGCATTAACCCTTTGTCCTCCATTGCAACTGGTAGTCCCAGACGGTAATTGTTGGCATTGGTAGTACTGCTTCCCTCATTTTCATTCATTTTATCATCTATTTGGTCCGTTTGATATTGATGCTGTGATTGTTGTCCCAGAAATCTCACGTCCTGATGAACCATTTGGTTAACGTTGTGCATATTCTCGTGCGAATTATGTGAAGCTCTGGATGATGTTGGGAGACAACGAGGGAGAGAGGGATGGTCTTCTACACCAGCTCTCTTGTACACTCGACAAAGACATATCTCAGCCTGCAAAACAACATAGAATTCAAACCATTCAACTTACAAGACTTTGGCCGCAAAAAAAAAATTATAAGACGAGACACCGATAAGCTTTGGCAATACTGAAGGGCTGAAGGATCCAAATTCAAATCCCAATTGAAACTAAATTAATGAGGAAAAAAAATCTAGAAGAGACTAAGAATATTTGGTGAAAATGTGAAACTAATTAAAGGAACATGAAAGGTATTGTCAGTAAAATTCGATTCATCAACGTAATTGACGGCTTTTCTCTCTTATATTAATGGCAAAGAGATGCCTCAGAGCCTGGAAAACAAATATTTATCGGAAACCATTGAACTTGGAAGAAGAGACTGAGAAAACTTGGTGATTCATGAAGATAAGTGTGAAGTCTAAATGGGTCTCAGAGTCTCAGCCATTGACTATATATGAGCAGCTAGGAGTTTTCACTTTGGCGTGCTAGAACGCTATAATAGCTTTAGATCCATGTATAGGAAGTGAAGCTTGAAACCAAAGATAGGAAGATCCAAATGAAGATGAATTCTAGCCATAAAAATGGGGTTGACTCAATTGACCATGAAACGAAGAACGAAAAAGGAAGGATATCATCACCAATGAGCTTCGGTTTGGTAGTGAAATCGTTTTCAAAACTGAAATATTCTTCGAATCCGACTCCAAATTAATCGGAAAGAAAAAGGAGCTTGTACCTTTTGAAATCGTTCGGTTTCGTGGTGTGGCAACCGATACTCGTTCATAATCCAACTGGTACGGATGCCTCTAGGAGCTTTGCCAGAATAAAAGACTAGGGTTTTCTTGAGGCCAATGGATCTGAAGCTGTCTGTTCGGATCATTCTATCAGCTCCAGTTGCCTTCCAATACCCAGAAGTAGTCACACGATTCGGACGATCACCGTTCCGATACTTCCTATCTCTAGGCACATAGAAGTACCATTCCTTCTCGCCAATTGCTGCCAAACCTGCTCAAGACATGCCGCTAATTAATATATCATCAGATAAAAGCTAAAGAAAAAAATACTAATCACTTAAATTGATTTATAATATCTGAAATTAAATATTGGATAAAAATTGCACACGCCCGAATTGATTCCTTCAAGAGGAGGGAAGCTAGCTTTTAGATAAATATAGATATCTACGTCTGGGAACCAGAAGGAAAGAGGTGATTAAATTGATTTTTAAAGATTCCCTGAAGAGATGGGAATTAGGTATGACATGAGAGATAGATTGATTGATGAATAGATAGATAGACAAATATAGCTACCAGGAAGTTCCCAGGGGTCATATCGATAAAGGTCGAGGAAAGTGATGAGCTCAACATTGAAAGGCTTGCCCTCCACCTTACGGCGAAGGTAGAACTCCACCAGTTCTTCTTCAGTTGGGTGGAAGCGAAAGCCAGGCATCACTACGTCCTGCTCGTGACCATCATCATCATCATCTGCCTGCTTCTTCTTGTCGTCATTACCCTCGTTGGTGGTGGCATCGTCGTGGTCATGAATATGGCTGAGCCTCATAGTGGTGGATGAGGTTGCAGCTGCAATTGCCATATACTATTACTATATCTGTAACGAATTCGAGTATAAGTAGTTAATCAGAGGGATTTAACAACTCTTTGGTTTGGTACTTGTCTCTTTATTCCCACAGGACACACAGTAATAATGTATTTATTGGCTGGTGCACCACTAGTGGTAGGCAAAGATGAGAGAGATAGAGGTTCAATATGGCTAAAATTAATGTATAGTATTAGTCCATGAGAAGTAGAAGAAGAAGAAGATGAGGATAGGGTGTGGCGGCTCCAAAGGGGTGCCTTTGGACCTTTCTTCCCTCATAAATTTACTTGGAAAGAGTTTTTTTTTTTTTTTTTTCAAATTTTTGTTTATTTATTTATTTCTTTGCCATTAAAATTTTGTAAGCTTTACAGGTTGATGTATTATCATATATTCAAATATTAATTTTATCAGTTTAATTAGGGTCGTGCTGCAATATTTTTGTGAGATCCTTTATAACGGTATAAATGGGTGTATTTTCGAACAAAATTATAATTACTTATCATGATCTTTTGCTTCAAATTGTCATGTTTACATTGCAATACTTTCTTAAGTTCAGACATCAGATCTAGCTGATTTGAAAACATTGCAAATGCCTCTCTCTTTATTAGAATATCAAAATTTCTTCACCAATTCACTCATTTTTCATGTTGCTTCTCTCTAATTTCAAACTATAAATTTTTATTAGGTATACTTGGTGTACTATGCTCTAAGTGTAACCAATGGCTAACAATTTGTACATATGAGATCTATGTGTAATACAATTAAGATTCACGTGTAGAATAAATCTTAATTATTGAGTATATAAATAATATAGCACTCTCAATGCATATAAGAATTGTTATTCAAACTATAGTTAATCAATACCATAGACATTTAATAATAGATAGATGGCAGAAGAGACATTTCTGATGTGATGTGATAAAAAGGCAGACATGTACAATATACTTTTGTTCAATTTAGTTAAATTTAATGTCTAAATTACCCAATAAAAATTATTGTAATAATTAAGGCCAGTAGATCTGATGATCGACTGCAATTATATATATATATATATATATTTTGAAGGACACATTACAATGGAAGCTAAAATAAAGGTCAATAAGTATGTAATTGAATTAAAAATATAAATTAATCCAGCATTGCAAATTGGCTGAACATAATTAATAAAATATTTATTTAATTTCTATATATCTTAACCAAATTATGCACCAAATCACTAATCACTTAACTTACGTAAAACACTCGTGTGCTACTCTTCTCTCTCCTTAATTTCTATAACTCTCTCCAATGCTACCAGATTATATATGCACGTGTGTGTTTACTAAAACTAGTTTCTATGTATAATTATGAAGTTCAAAGTCCATATTAACATATATATATATATATATATATGCGCGCGCGCGTGTTAGTTCGCATATTCACCGACTTCCATTTTTGTAAATTCAATTCTATCAATTTTTCATATTGTTTTCATAGGAAATCATCACAAAACTTCTACATAATATATATTAGTATGTGTCGTTTTTTGTATTGGAACTAAACCAATCTATTTCATCATAACTAAAATGATTCATGATTTTGAGTTTAATAATTGATTGTAAAATTAAATATAAGATGAATTTTGCTTCCCTCATTTGCTGTAAATTCTTATACGTGATATCTTCTCTCTCTCTCTCTCTCTCTCTCTCTCTCTCTCTCTCTCTCTATATATCCTACTTGGATGCATGTTTAGAAAGCTATACTCCCAAATTTTTTTGCTAGAAAAGCCCTAAAGCAAATTCATTTACAAATTAAAGGATCATAAAATGTAAACGTGAAAGCTTAAACTCTTACAAAAGATGCTAATATAAATTTGTATTTTGGAAAAATTTTATAATGCTAGTTTTGTATGAATGTTATAGGTGTACAGATAGGATCAATGTTAAAAAATTAGTATTGATTTTGAGGGTCAGCTGGCCGGTGCCTTTGTGGTCACCTATCAAGGTAATTAGAGTAGGGTTAATTTTTAAGAGATGGAAAATTCAAAGTGGAGTATACTCAGGACCTTCTAAAACTACTACTTTCTCACTTTACATGTGAGAAATAGATAATAAAGGCTTGATATATACACACGCGCGCGCACACTAGCTAGTTATACAAAACTTTTGGCTTATTAATGATACTCATTATTTCTTAATTAAAATAAATAAATTATGGCAACGAAGTTGCTAAAAGTTATAACTTTTTCAACCCGATGGAATGCCTATATAATACATAGCTATCTCGTGACATGATTTATTAATAACGGAATATAGCTAGAGGGGCAGCAATCAAGCCGCAAAGAAAATTTTTTCATTTGTTTGCTAACTTCGGTTAGGTTTCATGTACCCTATATACATATACAAACTATTATATGGTAAAATTCAAATATAAATTTTCTTATGGAGAACCAACTAAGCTAGTGAAACCACACGCACGATAGAAAAAATATATATATTAAAAAAATTTATGAATTGTGGGATTATGCTATGAAACAGTATACTGGACTTTCTTAATTTCAGTCAAAGCAAAAAATTACCATGAGTTATCAATAATGCATGTGTGTGTATCTATACATAGATTAAGCAAAATCATGTGCATGCATCCAGGAGTCTTGAAGTAACTGGAAAGGAGGTGTAGAAGGTAGTTTTCTTTTTCTTTTTTTGGTTTTGGGGGGGGCGAAGAAGGAAACAAATATATTTTGGCACTTCCTTCCTTTCTTTCTTTCTTCCAAATATATATGTGTGTGTGTGTGTGTGTGTGTGTGTGTGTGTGTTTATATTTTGATAATATATATAATATATATTATTTGTGGATGAATCAAGAAATCCGTGACAACCCTATTCTCTTGGTCATGACAACAACGCGGCACTTTGTTTCTTTTCTTTCATATCATTTTCGTACTTTTCTTAATAGTGGTTAATCAGTTAATACATATTATCCAATTTTATCTTATAAGTTATCTGGGTGGTTTTTTTTAGGTGGCTTTTTTTTTTTTAAGATTTTAAAAAGATCTTTCATGGGTTTAGTTTTAAAAAAAAATTGAGAGTGAAAATCTGAATAAATACTTAACTGTCAAGTGATATTAACAATTTTTTAATATATAAAAAGGAATTAAGTTCCACATTTTTCTACCTTTTTTTATATGATCTTTCCGGAAATTTCAAACCCACACAAAGCTGTAAGTGTTTCATGATTCAACTTAGGCCCACACATGATTTTATTTATGTTACTATTAAAATTATTCCTGAGTTTTGCCTAAAAGTAAGTATTTTTAAACATTTTAAAGAATATATTACATTCAAAATTTTATTCTTAGTTTAATTACTTCAGAATTTGTTTAAGAGCACACAATCTGGTACATTCAAAATTTATTCTCGAAGTGTTTTCACAAAAATTAGACTTATATTTTTTTTTGGTGAAATTGAACTCAAATTAATTAAATTAGATGTCATTCCCTTTTTCCACCTCTTTTCTTTATAAAAAAAATGTTTAATAACAACTCTAACAACATCTCCTATAATTTTCAAGTATTCTATTATTGAATATTAAATATTTATCTTATTGCCACTTGGGGCTAGCTCAAACAATAAAGATGAGATGGGATATACTCAATTCCTTCAACATAATATCAAAAAATATTTACCTAATCGTTTTCTTTCCCAAGTTCTCATTGCATTACCCTATAAAAAACAAAAATTAAAGCCACCCCATCACCATGTATCTCTGAACAATATCTTTAAATTGAGTTGTATAACTAATAACCACAAATAATCTTTGTAAACTCTTTGCATTTATTGGAATTACAAATCGTACCTTCATCTCTCTTCCTCATTCAATCCTATCACCTTTATCATAAGCATCATGCACGGATGACCCTCCAACTTTTAACAAAAGCTTGACAATTCAATGGCTATATATAAATCCATCCAAACATTAATTGGCTACATATGCAAGTACGTTCACATTTTCTTGTCATGAAAAAGCCAAACTGTGTCGTATTAGGATGACAAATACATCCCCCACCGCCTACCTCATTCTCCTAAAGGAATCCAAGAACGAGCAGAGGCTAGGACTGTTTCTCTCTCTCTCCATATATGGTTGCGAAATGAATCAAAGCTTGTGAAAATAAAACAAGTCAGAAATCTGATATGGTTACAGGTCGGTAGGGGGTAGATATCCCAAATGGTCTTCGGAAGTGACTAGATTTTGCTTGGTCTTTGTCTTTTCTTTCAAGTCTTCGATGGGTTGAAATGAACGAAAAGTATTCCGGAAACATCTCCCTTGACTGTTATGACAGAATAAAGAGAAATTTTCCATGAAAATACAAATAAATGAAGAAGTAGAACTGACGACCCTCCTCTCTAGAGTTAATTATGAAGCACGCATAATTTGAAAAAATTGTATTCATCTGTCTTGATTTTGGTCTGTCATTACAGTGCCTCTTTAAAAAAAATTACAAATTGATCCCATAATCCATTAGCTTTAGCAAAATTTTAACCATAGGAGATTATTAAAGTATCTTTTCTATTATTTAATACTCTTGTTATATATCTTCCTTTTCATCTTCTTCAAACCCATTTACCTCTTCAAGGCGTTAAAATTTTGCAACCCAAAAACCCTTTTTATTTCTTTGAGAAAATCTCTTTTTTTAATTAAAAAAATTGATATGGGTACTTAGTAATTTGTGGGTTTTGGTAAAGAGTTGGCAGTGTGGCGAAAATTGGCTGAGGTGGCAGAGGAGGAACTGTCTGCGGGAGATGACAAGCACCTATATGCATGGTTTTAAATTGCAGTTGCGGTTGCGGTTATGTTGCGATTGCGGTTGCGGGTGTTGCGGATAGTATAAGAAGGATTGCGGGCGTTGCGGTCAAAAAATGCGGATGCGGCCGGCACCGCAATAGCAATATTGCGGCCGCATCACATGATGCGGACCGCAATTTAAAACCATGCCTATATGTAATAAGATTGCTATTGCCATCATCACACAGACTAGGAAACATGCTGTGAGAGTACCCGTCTTCGCAAGGCCAGGGAATGATCTTCTTTTAAGCCCTTGTCGAGGAGCATTTTTGCTTTAGGAGTGAGATGTATTTAAGTCCCTGATTTATTCTATTTTCATGTGTGGGAGCAGCCAATAACCCTTTTCCCAATCTGCAATTCTTTCTGGGAGTTAAAAATTAAATATAAACAATTCATTTATCAATTAGAAAAAGAGATTTCATTAAAGAATTAAAATCTTAATATTACCCAAAAAAAAGGTCAAGTCTTATGCAAGAAAAAGTATTGCCCACGTACGCTGCATTCCGGTTTTTTTTTTTTTGGGGGGGTGTCTTGGCCCCATTTTAAGAAATAAAAGTAAAAAAGACCAGTCTCGACCTGAATGATGTTGAGATCCGCCGGCAAAAAGCTTGATGAGTTCTTGCACGAGAAAAAGTACTGCTCCCATAAGTTGCACTTCAATTTTTTCTAATGCCTCGGTCACATTTTAAGAAAATAAAAAATAAAAGAAAAAATTACATTTAAAACTCCTATTATATAAAATTTATAATAAAATATCTTAAAAATTAAAATTACCATAAAAAATTATCATTATCATAAAATTTTAAAAAATTCACCATTAATTTTAAAAAATTTTTTATTGAGTATAGACAAATTTAATATTTTTTTATATCTAATAATAAAATTTTTAAAATTAATAATAAATTTTTTAAAATTTTATGATAATGATAATCTTTGATAATAATTTTAATTTTTAAAATTTTTTATTATAAATTTTATATAATATAAATCTTTAAATGCAATTTTTTCAAAATGAAAGGCGAATCTCGACCTAAATGAAATCAAGATTGACCTGTAGAAAGTTGATAGGCTAACCTGTCTTTGTAACAAGTTAATCTTCGTCAATCGGGTCAATTCGACCTTGACACGGTCACGAGGAGAATAGTTTCAGGGTCAGTTGAAACGTGGCAAAATTCTATTGGACGAGAATATTACAATTTTTCTGATGGGTCCATTAGGTTGTTCTCTGTAAAAAATTTAAATTATCATTTTGCCCCCCGGCAACTTCTATATAACCCCCCATTCCCCGTCACTTTCAGCAACTTCTTTACCTTCGTCTTCACTGCGTGCATGCTCGAAGCTTTGAAGAAGTTCGGGGAAAATTCTATTTTCATACCCCATCAATATTGCGCCTCCTGATTCGCATTAAAGCACCATGGTTGGAAAATTTGAAGTATCCTGCATGTAATTTTTTTTCTTGTGTTGATAATTTGTATTTTATCTCACTCTTTTCTATAGGAAAATTTTTGTCGCTCTGTCAACTCTCGTCCTTTAACTTAGAACAAGCAGAGGAAGTGCCGTATATATATATATATATTAACCATCAAGTTTTGTTTACCGAGTCAAGAGTTGCACAATTTTTTGCAATACATAACTTTGTTTGCTAGCTAGACATATGTATAGTTGAGTAATAGAAAGGAGAAAAAAACATAAAATATGAGTAGGTAAAATAAAAATAATTTTTATACTTTTAATTTTAAAAAATAATTTAATAATTAAAATGATAATTTGATAGAGAGAATTAAAAAAGATAAGAGTATAATAAACATATACAAATTATGTAAAAAAATATATATTCATCTTGCAGTGAATCAAACGGACATGTCTAAAGAAATTATAAAAAAATACATTTTTGATGTAATACAATAAAAATAAATACAAAATAATAAATACATAATTAATTTTGTTTCCAAATTAGTGAAAATAATTTAGAATAATTAAAATTTTGAAATATTTAACGTGTGTGAGAATGAAAAATAAAAGTTTAATTAATAAGTATTTCAAAAAATAATTATTTTCATTTTTTTAAAATGATAATAATTTAAAATAGTTAGCATAAATAAAGTGAATAATAATAAATAATATAATAAAAATAAGTCATGATGTGCTAAAAAATCATTTAAATTTTTTGAAATTATAAAATAATAATAATAATAATAATAATAATAAAGAAATTAGAAATAATCTGAATGCTCAGATTATTTTGGAATTATAGGTCTAAATTTAGGAAAATTTAGAAATTCAAAAGTAGTAAAAACAAAGGAAGATGTAGAAATTAAAAAATAATTCTTTGGAAAAAATGATTACAAAAAATAATTAAGTTTTTTCAAAAATATATAAGAATTCATAATAATGAGGTGAGCAATAATTTTCTTAAATATTAATAATAATTTGTCAAAATGTTAATTAAAAATTATAAATAATTTATAACTTCATAAAGGAAATAGTATTGTAGCAAAAAAATTAGTAAATAAAAAAGTAAACCTCTTGAAAATTTGAAAATTGTTAACACTTTAAATCCATTAAATATAATTAATAATACTAAATAATATAATGAAAATAAGTATAAAAAATAGTTAATACATAAGAAATATTTATTTTGAATTGGTCAAAAATTTTACAATGTGATTATTAGCATTGACAAAAACTAGTTATAATATGATAAGAATTAGTAATAAATAAATAAATAGAAGACAAAAATAATTTATAGTTTCAAAAAAATTCATTGCTTAGAAAATAACACATGCAATTATTTCACACAAAACATCAAGCATTAACTAACATGTGTAGTGCATTATTTTCAATTTCACATGATAATTGGATTCTTCACACCCATGTTTTGCATGAGGATCATTTGTTTGATCCACCTTTAGTCATTGTATATCATCTTTGACAAGTTGATTCTAACAACTCGCTTAACTTAGACACTTTGAGTTCAATCTACTACTCAATGCAACATTCATACAAAGTTAGCATCTCAAGATGCATTCCTTCCACATGACTCAAGGACCCTTTAAAGTGCAATGCAATTGGTATTGCCATGTGAAGGCATGTTGTATCAAGCACAACAAGCTTTAATTAGGCAAGCATGTATAAACTTCTACTTAGGATTACACCACTAGTAGAAAAAGCTTGACAAGCAAAGGCTAAACATTGATTGGCTCACCTAAAAACTTTGTTGAGCTGTTAGAGGATGCAGGCAAGGAAGATGTATAATGCTTTGTGTATGCATACATACTTAGGTTGCTTGAGCTTACCTGATGACAAATAGGTCAAAGTCATAAGGTCTATCTAATATACCTTTCATTGCTTTTGAATTTCGAGCAATCTGGACAATATAATTAGGAATCAACAATATTGGCTTACGTATACTAAGGCTTTGTAATGTCATAGACTGCAGCAAGCAAAAAATTAATGGCTACTTGACATTGCTACATTCATAAGCATGAGATTGATTCCGCATGCTAGTGCTAGAGAGATTCCTAATGCTAGATCTTCACTTGGAGCTTTACCTTCTACAACCGCATTTAGGCTTTAAGTATGAAATATTGGTTTCTAGTTCACATAATTTCATTAACTTGGTTTCAATTCATTACTTATTGGTCAACTAATAGGATTACTCATGTTTCTTATAGGTAGAAGAATGTTACACAACTTCCCAATCCCAATGATAGTGCCCTAAGATAGTATAAGATTTTATTAATTGAGATGGGGACAATAAGGTTTGTTACCTTATATCAATGTATTTATATTTGATAATGCATAAGATGCTGTATTTATTTATGTTTAAAGTGTTATCTACAAATTATTTAGCACTTATATGATACATAGAGCATGCACAAGATTATTTCATAATACTACTTGGCATCACTAAATATCAAGCTCACTTTAGTCCCCTTCGTCTGTTTCCATATAATTGAGTGACACCATTTTAATTGAGTGCTCTACCAATTTGATAGGTAGCAACCAATTCCAAATAAACTAGCCAATTTAGAGCTATGCCATATCATACAGCTCAGAGGAAAAATAACAAAAAACTAGCGACAAGAGCATGCAATGTTTATCATGGTGTGGAATGGATGATGTGACACACTGGCCAAAACTGATATGGTTCCAAAGCCTATGGATTACACCATTGAGCATATGAGATGGTACTACAATTGTATTCACTTATCAATCTATCTTGTGACCAACACCACTAGCTTTTTGGTAAATTTTAGACACCTGTCATCATATATATATATATATATATTTCTTTTTCTAAATATGTATTATCTTAATAGGTAATATATATATATATATATATTTTCAAGCTAATATAGCAAAAGGCTTATACAAGTTAAGTGCGTATGACCCTCCACTAATGGAATATAAGGATTTTTAGGACACTATAAGTCAAGATTGGAGGAACATATTGCGTGTTCTCAACGAACAACAATACACGATGGTTTCCTAGCCTAGTTCACGGACACCTCTTTTCACAACCACCAATTTTAAAGGATAGGCCAAGAAAAAGAGATCATGGATATTTGCAAACCAAATTACCTATTATGGAAGATGAAAATCAATATCATGATCGCAAAAGTGCAACAACTTTAACCATGCTAGTTAGACATGTCACGTCCTTTCTTGTATCCCAACACTAGCATAGAGAGACTTTGAAAGGGATTGTTTATCTTCTTTTATACTAATAAGGAATATACAAGCTTTAGAGATGTCATTCCCTCCTATTATGTGTTGCCTTCGCCATTGTCTCACTTTAGAGCTCTCGAGACATCACTATATACGTTGATGTCAATGCAAATGTAATATGGCTTTGGTTATTCATAGCATTATTTCTTTGATCCATTAGCATTTAGTGTTGCATATAGCAGACAATATTGGGTTTGTAACACTACATTAGTTGATTCCTCCAATTTAGTCTTTTTACTTAGATTTGAATTCTTTATTAACTGCCATTGTGATTGATCCACTGGAAGAAAAAGAATAGTTAGTGCAGCAACCATTGTGGTGAACAAGAAGAAAGTCTCATAATGGTATATAGAGCTATTATTTTGATGAATAGGTATTTTTTATTATATTTGTACAATATTACAATTTTTTTAATATTTGATAATGAAAAAAATAGCACACACTAGATTAGACCAATGCAATATCTACGTTTGATTATTACTTTACTATCACAAATAATATTGATGTAATTTTTAAAGGCCCTAATGGATTTTAGGGTAATATATATTTTCATTTTCTACTTCTTATGTTATGTTATGTATGTAAGAGAAAGATATAGTATTTAATTTAATTGACTCGCTCAATATTTCCTTTTTTTCTAAACCACTTTATTACTTTTCGTGACACCAAACATTGTGTTTAGATAATCATATAGAATATATTACAATATTATAAAAAAAAAAACAGACTAGTGGCCCGAACAAAAAGATTTGAGGCTGAGATTGGCCTTTTATTATTATTTGTTTAAAATAAGTATGGGGCTTCTTGTTCTCAATTGAAAATGAAAACGAAGTGCAGTATATGGAGGCAATACCTTTTCTGGCGCAGGATTTGACATTGTAGTTTTTTTTTCTTTTGGGTAATGTTAAGATTAAAAAGCCCAGATTTTGGGGATTGTAAAATTTGAAAGCCATTAGAGATAAATTGATTGGGATAAAGAGAAGTAGAAAACGTGTATTACATAACAAAAATAGTGAAGAGTGTGATTACCCCGATTTTTATAAGTAAAATGAAATTTCAGCGTAATTTATTGTGGTTTTATATTATTCGTCCATCAGTTTAAGATTTTTTTTTTCTATAAAAAATAGTTTAAAAATAGTTTAAGTATTTGGATTGATAATATATAATTAATGTAACTGTGAGACTGACAATGCTATCCCCACTAGCTACAGAAGCCACTGTTAACAATATTTTGTTACCAATTTTGGTTGATTATCAATCAATCATATATTTTCAGTTTGGTAGATATATACTTTAACAAGAATGATGCAAGTTAGGCCTACAACTTTCACCCACTTTCCATTATAATATAACTAATCAAGCCAATAAATATTGACTTTCATGGCGCAATTTCTTCAGATGGATTTTTTTCAATAAAATATTAAAATCAAGCATTTTCAGACATTAATTTTTTTAGAAGGCAAGCCTATTAATATCATTTTTTATATGGACAGACCATGCATATGTAATCAAGCAACCTCCTTCAAAGTTTCAAACCGATTATACACATAAAATATGAATGAAAATGATTAATTATTATTTTTCTCTTCTGGAAACCTGCAGCCTTGTATGCCACGCGGCTCTTTTCTAAAAATTTGACCTCGAATTTTCTCACCCTTTTCTTTTCATTCTCTTTTTCTTTGTTTGACATGGTGCAAATATTGCCGTCACAAAGATTGACTTGCATGATATGGACGGAAACACAATTTGGAAATCTCTAGTTAAAGTTTTTCCTATTGACAACTGGTGATATTTTGGATTTACATGAAAAGCAAATGTTAAAACAATTAATAATTCAATAAAATAAAATATATAGTAGATTATACCCATCACAATCATGAATTAAGTAATTAAAATATGCTGATTTTGAATTTGGCCATATATTTTAGAAGTTTAGGTACGAACAAGTAAGTAATTGTTAACGAAAAATAAAAACATTGCTTTTTTTTCTTATGTTCAAAAATTCATTAAGCATTTTATATCATCATGATCATGATCATCATTTTGTTTACGTGCCATGATGCTATCTAAAGTTTTTCGTTCCTTTTAACACGTGTCATCAAGTTTAATCATTAGTGAGTATTATATGGATTATAATCAATTTAATTTCTAGAAATTAAGAAAGGTTTATGCTCGAAAAGAACGGTGGAAGAAGAAAATATGATAAAAGCCAGAGAATTGGTCGAAAAGAGCCAAAATGTGGATAATTAGGTGAATATGACAATGAAATGAACAGTTCCTACCGAAGCGATCTTCAAAGAAGCTAGCTTGAATGATATGGATGAGAATTTGTGCTTAACAGACAATAGCTGCATTTCAACGAAACTTAATTCATGGGTTTGGAATTTGGATTATCAATTGATTGATATAGAGCGAAACAAATTAAAGGGTTTGCAACTTTAGAATACACACACACATATATGTTAATAAAAACTAGAAAGTACAATAATTAGATGGTCAAGCTGCGTGTCAAAGTGATAGACAAATATGCATTGACTTGGTTATTCTTTGCCGGTTCCCCTATCAAGCAATTCCTTCCTTCTCATCTCCAAATGTACATATCATTATAAATGTGAATGTATTCTTTTACCCAAAAATTTTCTCCATATATATCATCTAGCTTCAAGTTCAAGTGATGTTTTTAGTTATATATGGAGATTCGCATCAGGACAATGTCTCTTTATGGTAAACGAAAAAGGATATCAAATAGTTATAAAGAGAGAGGTGAATGCTACTATATTAAAAAAAAAAAAAAGATTTATATGTAATTCCTTATATTTTTATTATTAAGTTTTTTAATTAAAATATGACAAATATATAATTTTTTTAATTAAAACATGATAAGTATATAATTTTAACAAATAATTGTATAATTCTCCAATTAAATCATACTCCTTGTATATTTTTATAGAATAATTATACATTTATTATATTTTAATTAAAAAATTGAAAATAAAAATATACAAAATAATACCTAATTTTAATCCTTATATTAACTCTATAGGCAAAAGTGCACTCTTGAGGCCTTTTATCCCAATAGTCCAGGAAAAGAATAATTTTTTTTAAAATGTTGCAGTCAAAATTATATTATTTCCCTAAACATCCCACTAGGTGCCAAGTGAGGGCAACTGGTGCTTTTATTTATTATTATTTTTTAAAGTTATTGAACATGATTCTTTGAAGAACTTTGTTTTGGACACCAACATTATGTATATGCTAATTCAAAACTTATTCTACTTAAGTAACCGGAGATCTTGTCCCACCCTAAAATGAGTGAATTTAGACACAAAGTTTAGTAGTACAATAATAGTTTAGTGCTATGTTTGGACGGGGGAAGGGAAAAGTGAAGGGGGAAAAAGTGAAAAAAAAAAGAGAATGTAGAGAAAACTAAAAAGAAAATATTTTTTTTCATATGTTTGGATGAATGAAGAAAAAAAAAATTTGTTAATTTAGAATGACAATAATACTCTTGCCGTATAATATTAATAACTTTTTTATATTTGAAAAATGATGTTTTAAATATAAATTAATTATTTTAAGTTTATATATATATTTTTTTAATAAATAAGAATAGTAAATATTTATAAAAATTACATTTTAATTCTTTTTAAAAAGATTTACAAAACCAATTTTTTAAAAAATTCAAATAATGATAAAAAATTATTTTAAAATAAAGTTGAAAAATTCATTTATCAAATAAAAACACACTCAAAAATAAAAAATATTTAAAAATATATTTTTAAAATTTTATTTTTAAGAAAATTATTTATACATTATCTTATTGTAATATAATAAATATAATTATTTATTTTAAAATTTTATAAATATTATTTTAATATATATTAATTGATTTAAATATAATATATATAAATATAATAAATATTCTTAATTATATTTATATATTATTATATATATTAATATATAAATATAATATATATACATATATGCATTCCCTCATAGGCAATGCATATATATATATATATATATTACTCAAATCTGAGTCGGCGAGCCACCGATTGCATTGATATATATTACTCAAATCCAACTAGGAGAGTCATCGACTGCATTCTTTTTTTTAATTTATTAATATATCTTACTTAATTTAAATTTAATATATATAAATATAATAAATATTTTTAATTATATGTATATATTATATATATTCATATATAAATATTATATATTTATAATTATAATATATATATACATAAAATGTGTTCCTTGGCCCCATCTGACTAAATGGCAGTTGGATTATATAATTTGACTACCATTTGGTCGTAGTTGTTCTTTATATATATATATATATATAATTTTTTAATTTTAAAATTAAAAAAAAATATTTTTTAAAAAATATTTTTAAATTAATTAAATTTTAATTTTCAAAAAATTATTTATAAATTATTATTTTAATACAATAAAATTGATTATTTTATTTTAAAATTTTATAAATATTTTTTAATATATAAATATTATATATTAAAAATATAATATATATATATATATATATCTACTTTGTCAGAGACAAAGCTTTGTATAAGGGGTAATTTAAGAAAATAAAAAATAAATTATGTTAGCTGCCCATTTTCTTTCCATAATTTCTTCATGTCTGAGAAAAAAATTTTCACATAGGACTTATTGTATGTGTATATATATATATATATATATTTTCTCTTTTTCTTCGTTTTTTTTTTCAAACCAAACAAGAGAAAACTCTATTTTTCTCTTCCCCTTTTTCTTCTCACCGCTTTTCTTTTCGTCCAAACGCATTGTAAATGTTCGTAAGTCTAGTATAACAAGTAACTAACCCCTCTCCTATGCTCCACAACAGTTTTAGCCACCTTTTTATTCCTATAAAGCTCAGACTTGGATCCTCACTCATAATGAAAAAAAATTAATTAGAAAAAAAAGAGAAAGATAAGTAAGATGCAACAAAATCCATTTGAGCGGTTTCATACTCCTCTCCTTTTCATTCTCTTAAAAAATCCTTTTCATTAGAAAAAAAAAAAATCCTATTCCACAAAACCTTGATCCCTCCAAGCCACACACACTTAAAATTTACCCATTCCATTGCTTCTCCAATAACTCAAGCAACGTCTCATGTGTATTGATGAGGAATAAATTTAAAATAAATTAATATTTGGGTCCTGAAAATTTAAATTTTTTTAAAATATTATATTATTATTTAACTCTATTTTTTTAAATAAAAAAACTTATTAAACAGTCAATAAGCATGTTAATTAAACAAGTTATGAATGTATTTAAAATATCAAAAAGTACTATCCTTAGTTAGGGGTGTACAATAACTCAATTAATCCAATTAACCTGGCTTGACTTGGCCAAATAGAACTAAGTCAAAAAAAAAATTAGCCCAAAAAAGTAAAATTAAGTTGATGCATTGGGTCAGCTCGAGCCTTCGGGTCATGATTTCCAACCCCTGTTGACTTAGCCCGACCAAATATACATACTTCTAATACACACTTACAACCCCCTTAATCTCCCAAAGTCTCGAACTATTCACTTTTCAAACCATAAAATCCCTGACCACAATGCTAACCCAAACCCTATCGACCTCACGCCCTCACCTCACAGATAGATCATGGACGAAGATGACAAAGCCTCTTCCTTAGCAACATTTGCAATCCACGAAGCCTCTTCTCTTATTCACGCATTTTGTTAGAGAAGATGAAGGTGTGCTGGAGATGATGAAGCTGGTGGTTTTGAAGGTTTGCATTCATTTCTCTTTTTCTACCCAATACTTGCACTAACAGTTTAGTAGATATAGTTTTGGTTTATTGATTTTTTTTTTTAAAGGTCTTAATTTCACTGAACTCATCTATGTCTAACCCAACCCAATATAAGAACTGAATCTATACCGAACTTAACTAAGTTAAATTAGGTTACGAGTCAATGATAGTGACCCAATGCCTTAATTAGGTTGTGTCTCGAGTTATTTATATATTTAATTTATATACACCTCTATCCGTCACATAAAAATTGAAACTTCAAACACATAAAAACAGACAACTAAGACTCATATTCTTAATAATACAAAGGTGAAAGTTCATCTTACAGGAATTTAAAATATGCAAATGATATTCACACCATTAAGCAACAAGCTATACTAAAAATCAATTACCATAACATAAAAAGGAAAACAAAATCATGTATAATATGAATCAGAGGAAAGAGATATCTATTTTATAGTAAGTTGAAGAACTTCTGGCTTTGTAATCCAAATTGCCAGCTCTTAAATGGGAACAAAAATTGCGGTGATATTGAAATGAGTGATGGGTTTGTAATGAGCAACTATGGATGGGAAGAAAGGAGGAAACGAGTAGGAAAACAGTGACGGGATGTTGACACCACAAATGAGAATCACATAAAAGGGCAAAACTAAAAACACGTTGGGGGGATCACGTTCAAACCGTTCAACCCATCAATATTTAATGGGCCTTCGATTCCAAATCAAAGCTTTTGACCATCTGACACAATTCCTGACCACATGTTGACCTGCAGACGTTGCATTTATTGTTCTCCACAACTATAAGACTTCGAGAAAATTTTCGACAAATTTTATTTATTAAAAATAAATAAATAAAGTAAAAACTCTATTTTAATATTGAAAGTATATATAATATTTTATATTAAGCATACAAATATTTTTTAAATAAATTTACAAATTTAAAAGTATTTTAAAGCAAAATTAAAAATTAACATCATTAGTTTATTTTCTTTCATTAAAAATGGCATGGCGTGCTAGTTAAATAATTTTTATTATTTTTTTCTTTCAAGTCATCTTCTTCTATTCTTTTCTTTCTCATTTCTTTTTCCTCTCTATCCATTTATCTCCTATGTAGTGTGAGATAAATTAATGAAAAATTATATTCAGGGATCTTGAGTATATAAAAATTATTTTTTGGAGGATTTGATTGTAATTTTGAAAAAATTTAATTGTAACAGAATCTTTTATTATAAATTTTAGAAAAATAAAATCCTTGATTGTAATTTTTTTCAAAAATTAAGGTCCAGAAATTTTGCTCTCTCGTCCCATGCTGGCAGAGCCATAACCAAGAAATGGCCGTGACCTATATGCTGATTCAATATCATGGGATTTTCGTTTCATTGGGATTTAGTTCAAATTTGAAGTGGAATTAAAATTCTTAAAAATGTAGTAATAAATTAGTATTTATTGAACTTCATTTACTACAAAATAAATAAATATATAGCATCAGTTAAAAATAATATTTATTATCAATTATGACCAATGCTAGAGGATATAACGAAGATAGTCAAAATTTTTGCTATGTACATATTAAGAAAGCCTCAAAACCGTTGAAATAACTTACGCTAAATTTGGCATTCATGGCAAATTTGACCGTTACAAATAGAGAAACAAAGCCTTGTTTCATTTTAGAAAGAGTTTTTATTTTCAAGCGGCAGCGGTTTGACCATGGCTAAGGGATTGCAAAGATTTCTAAAAGAGCCCTTAGCAACAGTCATAACTGTTGTTAAAGGAAGATGATAGATACCTGAACATTCTGTCTATTCTGTCCTCAATCTATAATATGCACATATACATTTGAAAAAACAAGTAATTCGCTATTTTTTTAATATATACATCTTATAAATAAATAAATAAATATTTCATAAAATATTTAAAATAAATGCATTACAACAAAGTGCTTGATACAAATTAAATATTTATAATTCAACTAAACAATACTGATAACCCAAAGTGCTTGCCTTCAGCTCAATTTTTCTACACATCTGTCAAATGGATAGGAAAAAAAAAAAGTCATTCGATTCAAACGGAAGATAATCGTTATTTATATGCCATTGATCCTTAAATTAAATCAATGAATGATGATTATATTAAAAAGGCGATACGCTTGGAGTGACTTGACAAGATCAAAGCTAGTCTTTAAAAACTTGTGAAATTATAAAACCGAAGGCGGAGAAGGAGTCAGGAGCGGTTAGGAGTTTATGCAGTACATAGAATAGGCTTTGTGCAATTAACACATTAATTTTGCGGCATAGCAGAAGCATTACCTGATTTATAACGCTCTTTTCCATTAACTATCTTGCATTTTTCTTTTTGTTGGATTGTGAGTTGTTCATGATAAGTTAATCCAATATTAAAAACCTAATTCAACTAGTTAATTAATTGGTTGAATTAGTTAATTAGTTAATATAACTAATTATCTAATAATTAGTTTTGTATTTTTGAAATTTAAAATTGAAGGGGGTTGGCTATTGGTTATCTGGTCTCTTTTTAAGAAAGAGGAAGAAGGTAAAGCAAATAACAAAGTATTTGCATTTTCTGCGAGAGGTTTATGGTGCACTGCAGTGAAAACAATATACAAAGTGCAAATAAGTGACTAGTTAACCCTAAAGTCTCTTGATTGGAGTGGGGCACAAGGAAAAGGTAAGAGGAAAAACTAAAGCATTTAGGTACAAACTCTTTTATTATGATTCTTTTTTTTTTTTTGGGCTTATATTGTAGCCACAGGAGCACTAGCATTAGGCTTAATAAAGTAGTGTTGAGCTTGCTGAGCATTGTGCTGATTGGAGAAGGTAAAGTACCAAGGTCCTGTGTACTGTGAATTTTACCTATGACAATATTGCAAAGCCTCATGTCCTAGCTTTCCACCATGGTAATTAAAATCGGATTGAATTGGCTAGTTCGATTAGTTAGATTAGAAACCAAACCTTGGTCTAATCTAGTTAATCGACAAAATTGGATTAGAGAAGAACCAATGAAGAACTAATTATATTTATACAGTTACCACACTACAAGAAAAACAGAAATTAGTGACGGAATTTTCCGTCACTAAATGCAGATAATTCCGTAGCTAATGGATTAGCGACGGAATTTTTCTGTCGCTAATTTCACTGTCGCTAATCCATCAGTGACGGAATTAAAAATTCCGTCAGTAATTAGCGACGGATTAACGATGAAATATTCCGTCACTAATCGGTGACAAATCAGCTATGACATATTCCGTCACTGAATTACTGACGGATTAACGACAGAATAGTCCCTTGATGATTAATGACAAATCAGTGACGGATTAGAGACAGAATATAATTAGCGACGGATTAGTGATAAAATATTCTATTGTTGATTAGTGACGGATTAGCGACGGAATTTTGTCACTAATTTAAATTTTTTTCTTTATATATAATGATTTTTTTTAAAAAAAAATTAGCATCAACATAATGTTACTTGATTATCTGTTCAATAAAATAAATAAAAGCATAATAAAAAATGCCAATTAAAAATAATAATATTATTAAATAATAAAATCAGGATCTAAATATTTCTTCCTATCCAATAAAGTACAATAACACAACAATGTTCAATTTAATTAAAAGTAACAAATAAATTAAAATAATCTTCAATTAAAGAATAACAATTTTAAAACAAATCATAACAAGTCTCAACTAAAAACACAACTTAAAATAAGAGAGGAATAAAATCTTCCTTATGAAAGAGGATGATCATTAGGCTTGTCTAATCTTGCTCAAACTGAAAAAAAAAAAAAAGAGAGTTCTGTTTAGGCCATAACAACTATGCACTTCTCATTCTAATCTTGCTCAGTATCTTCAATTTCTTCATCCTCTGGCGCTTCGCAATGGTAGAGAACGTTCTTGCATCTAGAAAAACATAATGGAACAAGATTTAATACTTCTGGTAAGAAATTAATTCAATTTACAAATACAAGTGTTTTATGTTTTGATCTAGGTTTATAATACAGGTAATACCAATGCCCCTACCCTAGTAATTAAAAAGTTTTTGTACAACACAACATTGTGTATCACATATTAATTTTTCTAAGAGAACTTTACTTTTAGAAACTTTTTCTACTTTATTTTTGGTTAACCTACTATTGCATTTTCTGACCACTTAATTGTTGAATATTTAATCAAATTATTGCAATAAGGAGGATATTAATGGTAAGGGGGATATATGATAATGGTAGTTTTGAGTAATATGAAAATAGATTTGACATAACTTTGTTTTGTAAGAACTTATAGCATGGTGTAAAAGCCACACATCGTGGCTTTTGGCTCATGAATAGTATTAAAAAGCATATAGAAACAACACTCAACTCCAAATCTTGACATCATTTACAACACAATGAAATTTCATTTATTTATACACGTTAGCAAAACATGAAAGCTACTTGCCAATGGTACAATCAGGATAGGTACCTGATTAAAATTTTCTCTTAAATTTTGAGTAAATTGTCCCTCTATATGCTCTTCTGTGTTGGCCAACTACAAAGAAGTTATACACATTTAAAAAAAATATTAGCAACTGAAAGCTTGCATCCATCTATCACAATTAAACATAAAAGTTAAAATTGATGAAGAATTTTGTACAGGTTATTTACATAAGTCCAACAATTTGATTAATTAAAATGGCCAAAAAAAATTAGTAAATCTGATGTCTATAGAATACAAAGCACTGATATGCCAAATCCCATTTGCTATTGGGTCTTGTATATGCAAACTGTATGCATGCCCTCATATCAAGTTCCCATGGGCAGAGTTTTGGGCTAAAATCAAAGTTTGAAATAACTAGATTTTAATTGTAACTTAGTATAGATTTTGCAATGTTTATTAGAACTTAAGCATATATTCTAAATATCCTACGATGGGTAAAAAGCACTTTACACCTTGAAGTTTACCATAATTACAGCTCTAATATAAGTTCAAAATTGTATAAACTACCTCCTAGGCTTTCATAAAAAGTGAAAATGCTAATAGCCAATGAATTTTAAGCCTTTTCCCATGTGATTGGCACATGTGAAAAGGTAAAATACACTATACATTAATTACAACTATAGTACATTAAGTTCAAAGCTGTTCAAATAACCCCCTTAGAAGCTCATAGGCTATAACTCTGCAATACAATATACCCACAAAGCAAGTTACTTCCTTACTTACAAAATTTTATGATCATAGTTCTAAAAACTAGAGCCAGTAAACTAGCAAACCAAACACCTTCTTAGTTCAATAAACCCAAAAATTAGTCATAAAATGGGTTAAAAATTAGATAAGTTAGTCAAGAAAATAATGAATTTGATCAAAGCCAGGCAATGAACAGATTTTCTAAAATATATTAGAAGTTTAAAACTTCAGACCATGAACCTCTATTATTTTACGTTGGCCTAGTCATTGCATAATAAAATTAGCTTAAACTTTTTCAAATTTTAAAATTAGTCACTCTTAATAATAATCTTGTTAAAAGTATAAATCCTTTAATTTCTATTTTTTCTTCAAATCAAGACATTAATCTTTATGAGTCTTTGTGTAATGTGATTGTGTTTCAGTTACTAATACCAACAAAAAAAAATACACAGTCTAGTTACAATACTTGAAAGGAAAATACACAGTCCATTAATCTTTATTACTTAATTAACCAGTTATACTTGAAAGCCCAGTCCAGTTATGAAGAGAAGACGCCAAAAAAATAAAAGGAAAATACAATCAGAGAAATTTGGCATACCCTAGACTCTTAGAGACCTTCCTTTGTGCTTGCGGCCTTAGTCCATCTTTACGAACACGAACCAGAAACTTGCGCTGTGCCTTTACTGTGACACCTTATTCTACTACCACTACCTAGCCTCTCCATAGGCTCGGTTCCATATGATTTCCAAAGAATCACTACTCTCCCATGGCATTTACATGCTATGAACCGGGGTTTCATATACTCATCTTTTGCCCCGTGGGTCCTGTGAACCCATCTCAAGCATCCTCAACTCAAACTCCATACATACGACTCATACATAGCATGAAACAAACCATAAGCCACGGGTATAGAGCCGAAAACCATAGAAATTTCATTTTCTCACTTGGGCCCAAAAGTCATATTTTGGCTCTAAGTTTGGAAAATCATAAGACATTGTAGAAAATTGGGAATGCAGCAAACTTTAGCTTTCTGGAAAGCTCTAAGTGTTAAATTTACACAAAAAATCATTCCCAATCAAAATCTCAGCATTTGGACCAAGTTTGACATCGAAAATGGGAAGAAGGTCCAGCTGTCACTGTTTCTGGGGCAGCTTTCTGTCATGACTTTCGAAAATTCATAACTAAATCCACAAAAATCCAATCTGGGCACATTATACCAATTTAGAAAGCTACGGATGTCTACTAGAGGAGAAAAATAAGTCCAGATCAGTTCAGTAGCTCCTACTCCCCAGAAATCGATGGAACAGTAACAGGGGTCAGAAGAGCTCCCTGATGCTGATACAGAACTTCAATTGGTTCAATCTCTCTCTATAGACCTCCGATTTAGGTGATTCCAGTTCCTATAAGTCACTGTGGTGGTCTAGTTTATGTGTATAAAATTTCACCACATTTGGAATCCATTTGGTCTAAGAATGCTACAGATTTCATTTTCTGGTTGTATGAACAGTACATGACCAATCCCTTGAATTTTCCCAAATTCAACAATTCCCCAAATATTCTATAATCCTCTGAATATTACCCACTTTAGCTTTTCAAGAAGCTTTCTACAAACTCTAGAGACACGCCAAATTTCATGGCAAACGGAGCTCATCCGGTCATACTTTGACGGAGCTCACAAAAATACCGATTTTGGCACCCCATAGGTCCAAAACGGGTCTAGATAGCCTCTCACACATTCTCACTCCACATGGATAAGTTTAAAAGCATAAAACTAGTATATCTAACATGTCCATATGATCCAAATCATCATACATTCAAATCTCGCTATGCTACGGCCAAATATACATTATTTCATTCATGCATCAAAAGGGACAAAACCCTCATTTCCATTACCTTGGCTAATAACATAGTTCATACATCATCCTTTCATATTTATACACGTATTACAAACTTTACATCTCAAAAATAGTGGGCACATTTTCATTTGGCACCACTTAACATCATATTTACATCAAAATATCAAAACAAAGCTAGCAACTAGCTAACTAAGCATGCTCCTAGGCTCCTTGGTGTGTGCTCGGTTCTCCTTGAGCTCCACCTAGCATATTAGTTGGGAGGGGAAAGGGGTGAGATTCAGGGAATCTCAGTAGCTCATGCACTCAATCAAGTAAGCAATCAAGGCATATAACAAGTTAAAGCATGTGAATAAGCACTTAGCCATTCTCAACATCCAACACACATTATACATGCTATGGAATCACAACAATGCCAAAAATGAGCTCCAGGGACTTTTGGTCTAGCCTCACCCGAGTTTAAGGGACTTTTGGATGGCCTCACCCGAGTTTAAGGACTTTTGACTTGGCCTCACTCGTTTGAGACTTTTGGCCTTGTCTCACCTATCTCAAGGGGCTTTCGGCTTCACCTCACCCATCTCAAGGGACTTTCGGCACTACCTCACCCGAGCAAATCTCACAATTCAACACACAAGCATATATGCATCAATGCATCAAAGCAATAGCATATGGCATATTCCATACAACAAGCATATACATAATCATACAATGACTATCATATCCAAGAATGCAACAAGAAAGAGTGAAAGAGAGAGCTACCTTTAAAGCCAAAGCCAACACTAGCTTTTCCTTTCAATTTCTCCTCTCCCTCCTTAGGTTCACAAACACACCTTGATGTAAGTGTTTCACTTGAGCCTAGACACACTAAAAGCATGCAATTACTCTCTTATAATTTAATTCAGAGCAACCCTTCTACCACATACAAACCTAGGGTTCTCTCTCTAGAATGCCATTAACCCATTTCTCTCTCTCAAGCTCCCATGGTAATGGAAAACCACATTTTCAAAGAAAACTCAAGGATTCAAAAGAGTTTTCCACTTTTCCTCTTCTGACCCATGCCCAAAATCCGTCCATTTACACAAATAAAACTGCAGAAAGAAAGGGCAAAGGGAGGGGATCAGAGTTCTAAAGAGAAATAGGAGAAGTTACCTTACCTTTCCCTTGATCTTCCTCCTTCTCTTGATCTCTCACACTCTCCACGCCTCTTTTCTCTCTTTGGGTCGAAGCTTAGGGCAGATATGAGAGAAGAAATGAGTTTGGGCGTTTAATGAAGTCTAAATCTCGCTATTTACTCTCTTCCGGACTGACTCTCGATACGGCGAAAACTAACCTTCGCTATAGTGAGCTCGTGTAATCTGGCTTCGCTATGGCGAGGTGTAACCTTCGCTACGGCGAGATCGGGTCAGTTCCCTTCGCTATGGCGAGATTTACCACTCGTTATAGCGAAATCGCTTTAGTTCCAGACTTCACTTTCGCTATAGCGCACGCTACAGCGGGCAACTCCCTGGTTTTTGTATGGGCTGCTGCCAGCACTCGCTATAGCTAGAATCGCCTTCGCTATTGCGAACTAGCTCTCTCGCTGTAGCGAGACCGTTTCTCGCTATTGCGAGAGGACTTGGCAGAAATTCTGGATTCCGAAGATTTCCAGCTTTCACTTTCTTTCTTTCCCTTTTCTTTTCTTTTTCCCCGGTTGTTACATTTACTCAAACATGAACCTGAACATGTACCGATTCATGTTAAGCTTCAAAAATCAAAATCTAGTTCGAAAACAAGAGGTTTTGATCTGTCATAGAACAAGAAAGCCAAACCTAGAATACAAACTCAGATCTGTGAATCTGCGTTGTGCCTTTACTACAACACAAACACAAACCAGATCTGCAAACTCGTTTGTCTGAGCCGGAGAGAAAGATAAAAAAGGAGAAACAATAATGGGAAAAGACGTGAAAGGCAAGACTAATCTGAGCTAGAGAGAAAGATAAAAAAGCAGAAAAAAGAATGTGAAAAGACTTGGAAGGCGAGACCAAGGGAGGTTTGAGATTGAAAGTGGGTCCACCATATTCAGATTTGTCATTGCTTTCCTCCAACGTAAAGCTATTTCATTGGTTAGAGTTTAAACCGTGGGTCCACCATACATAGCTTTTTTTGTACTTTTCCATTGTATCATCATTTTAGTTAAGCTTCATAACGTGGCACTTTCTCATGGAATATATGAAAAATTCTTAAATGCATTTAGGGTTAATTAGACTTTAAGCTTGATAACGTGGCACTTTTTCATGGAATATATTTCAAAACAACTAATTAATTAGACTTTTAAGCTTGATAACGTGGCATTTTCTTATGGAATATATGAAAAATTCTTAAATGCATTTAGGGTTAATTAAAAATAAATAAATATAGATATATGAATGTGTTGGTTATGACGAGATTGCTTAGTCAAATACAAAGACGATGAATTGCTTCTGAACCAATAGATTAGAGGTACAAGTTTTTTCTGCTGAGTTAAGGACAAACATGATAATTAGTAGTCGCTAATAAAAAATAATATTTTTAATAAGATGATAAAAGTTTAAAAATTTCTGAATTTATTTCCTTTTATACTAAAGAATCCTATGCCAATTTTCATTTTACTAGTCGTTGTTGGTTTCCTTTAAGATTATATCTGACTGTCTTATTAACGTGGGTTTTAGTAATATAGATTGATAATTTTGAGCCTATAAAAGTATTTGACATAATAAAAGACACTTATAACAAAATATATTATAGATATACTTCATTAAAAAAATGTATATCTTCTATCGTTACATTTTTTGTCATAATTTTAATTTCTTTATTTTAATATATTATTTTTACTAAAAATTTCTGTACAGAATTGTAATGGTTTAATACATTGCTATTTTTATTTTGATATTCAAGATGCATTGGCTGGTTCATGAAGGCACTTTATTCCATTTCAGTAATTTTTTTGGAAATAAAAAAGGCCGGTATATTAATAATTTCATTTATTCTTGTTTACATAACTAGTTGAAATGCTTTTTCTTTTTTAAATATATATTTAGTCACCTGTTTTTCTCTCTTTGTCTAACTCTCCTTTTTATTTCTTATTTGTGTGCAGATAACAAACCTTTGTCTAATTTCTTAAGGCATGCATTCTAAGCAACTAATTTAATTTTTAATTTTCTAACAATATCTAGACAATTCATATTTTGATGCTCAAAAGATAAAGTAATTATTAATTTGATATCTTAAGATTTGTTTTTATGGCTTTAGTATTTGAGATTATTATATTATTTGGCATTGGTATCATTTAAATATTACCAGAAATGAAATTATAACAAAATTTTGGAAAATAGACATATTATTATATTTTTTATATTATTTATCTTTTATATTTTTTTAGTGAAATATTTAATTTACTTTTATTTATTTTTGACTTTTTATATTTTTAATAAAATCATTTCTTACATACATATGTTTAAATCATGATTTTAAAATTCCAATTTTTTTACAATTTTTAATTAATTAAATACATTTTATATTTATATTAACATGTGATTTAAAATAAATAAATTGTAAATTTACTAAATTTTGAATATAAATGAAAACTTTTTATTGACTATAGAATAAATAAGTATATTAGTATTTATCATATTTTACTATTTTGATATTAAAATCATTAAATTACTAATTTATAGTTTAAATTATAATATATAAATTATTAAATATACATATAATTAATAATAATTAAATCATTTGGGATAGATTTATATATATATATTCAAATCATTAAAAAAAATTAAATGATTATTTGCGACAGATTTTGCGACGGATTAGTGACGGAAAAGTTTGTGACAAAAAGTTTTGTTACTAATTCTGTCGCTAAAATTAGTGACGGAATTTTTCGTCACTAAAATCTGTCGCAATATAAGAATAGCTTATTCTACTCATTAGCGACGGAAAATTCCATCGCTAATTCCGTCACCAATTTTAGTGACCAAAAATTCCATCGCTAATTCCGTCACTAATTTTGTGACAACTTTTGTGATGGATCAGTGATAAACTAGCGACGGAAAAAAATTTCGTCGCAAATTTGCTATTTTTTTGTAGTGCCATATGTGAAAACTTTATATAGAACTAATTAAGACAATTAAAAAAGTCCCTAATTATGTACTTGGGCAATTGCATTGTTAGCCTTGGCCATAAAGGTGGATGCAACAGATGCACTTTAACAACTATTCCATTGTAGCTGATAAAGCCTTTCATTAGTAATGGTAGTTCTTTGATAGAGTGTTCTTAGGCAATGGACTTTTGAAAATGAAATTACAGTGAAATTCTTAAGGCCTAAAAGGAAAAGGTTTACTTAACTTGATAAGGCCCAAAAAGGTTATTGCTTTTCCTTATTAGAAAACAACCACTGTAATGAAGTGTTTGGTGTTTAAGAAACATATCATAAAGCTTATGTTTTATTACAACAAGCATAAGCCTTTTAGTGTTGCTTTGTGAAATGGTTATCATGTCTAGCATTTTAATATACCTCTTGTCTCTATCTCAAGTACTGAAGGTTTCTTGTTATACACTAGTAAGATGAACAAATTATTAATTAACTTACTAGTATTGATTCTCGAGAAAAGTAGCTTATGAAAAAGGATAATACCTTTAAAACCACTATGGATTATTTGACTTTTACATCCAATAATAAGCCTAATGTGAATTTAACCATAAGTTAAAAACTCGAGTCCCAATATGTGATAAGAAAGCAATCAGTAACTTATAAGTTTGTTAAGCATCTAAGACCTCTTAAACTCAAGTGTTAATTTTTTAATTAACTGAATCATAAGATAGCATACTATTGCATTTGTCCCTCTAGCTCTAACTTGTTTGGATTAAATGCTATCAAGATCTGTCTTATTTTTTGTGCCTGTATTTCTACTACTATTCATGTTAGAATTTATCTTCTAAACATGTTGTAGAACTAAATAACAATTCACGTACCCCTTCAAAGTGGAGTTGGATTTCTACTTTAATTTTAGACTAGTATAGTGAAATTGTTATTGACTTTGATTATTATTAATAGTCTTACTATGCTAAGCAATAATCTTCATGTGTTGGATTTGAATTTTTTACTTGTTGAGTTTAGTAATTTGATTGACGATAGATCTGTTGAAATGCTTTTTGATGTTATGAATTTAAGTAGTATTTCTTATAAGAGATTAGAGAAATGGGTTGAATAGGTTATTTTGCACAACATTGTTCTCATTATTTTAGATTCTTGTATAAATTGTATTAAGAGAAATTCCCTGTTGAAGCTAAGGTAAAGAGAGAAGTGGGAGTCAAATTTTTTGCATTTGATTATTTAGATTATTATGGACCATTCACTTTTAATGTAAGAAAATTTGCACACTTCATCATCTTCATTGGTAACCATTATTGATATGGTAAATAGTTCTTATACATGAGTAGTTAAATTTGTTGGATGCTATTAAGGAATTTAAGATGACCATTGAAATGAAAACTAGTAACTGCCTTAAAGGGGTTAGATTTGACAAAAGTGATGCATGTTGTAACATATATTTGGATATTAGTAGAAACCCTGATCCTTTTGTTATGTTTCTACTAGATCATAGTATTGAGATTTTGTATGCCATGCCTATCACCCATTTGCAATTATTAGGTTATGAAACAGAAATGAGACCTTATTATTCTTAGCTTAACAAATTGGATATCAAATTTGATGGTGTTTCCTTTTTAGCTACTGTACATGCTCTCAAGGCTGTAAATGTTGTTGTTTTGTTATCCTACTCTTTCTACCAAAGTCATTGAATCTCTTGGATCTATTTGTTTTAAAGATGACTTGGACATTAGAAGTCAAGTACTCTATGTTCTAACCTTTAAAAGGAAAGCACCTATCTTGCTTTTACCCGGGTAAGCTCCTTCATCAAAGTGCTTCTCCCATAAGGGATGTTGATGCTTAAAATACTATTGATGATTATAAAGAATAATCTATTATTGATGCTAATAATTTTGATATTATGGTTAATATTATTATTTTAAGATAGTTTTATTGAATACATAGATCTATAATTATTAATGATTACATGGTTTATTTATAGGCTCATGATTTTGCTATGATTGATATTTCATATTTGCTTTGCTTTCAGGAAGCTATATCAGGTCCTTGCTCATCCAAATGGTTAGAGGCCATGAAGGATGAATTATTTTCATGGATTATCCTCATGTTTGGAAATTTATAAATTTTGATTGTTGGTTGTAAATAAGTTTACAAGACCTACTATGAGGTCATAAGAGAAATTATAAGATTTAAAGGTCAAACTAATTGTAATGGCTATAATCAAAGAGAAGAAATTAGTTATATGATGTCTTCTCACTAGTTTCTATTAATGACACTTTTAAAGATTTTATGGCATTGATTGGGTTTCATTTTGGAACCCCATTGTATAAATGTTAAGATTGCTTTTCTATGTTGAAGCTTATTTGAGGATGTTTGTATGGTTTACAAGATAGTATTGTAAAACCATAAGAAAAGTACTTAGTGTGTAAATCAAATGATCTACCTATATGCTAAAATAAGTTTTTAAGCAATACTATCTAAAGTTTGACAAGGTTGTAATATCTCTTAATTTTGTTGTAAGCATTTTAAATTAATGTATTTTTAAAAGATTAAATAAAGATACTTTTTTTAACTCTTGTAGTGTATATTGAAAACATACTTTTGGCCTACATTGCATTGACCTTCTGTTATGAGATAACAAATGTTTTATCATCACTTTTTGACATAACAAATCTTGGTGAGATTTCTTATGTTATTATGATACAAATCCATCATGATAGGTCTTGTTGCCTGACAGGCTCTGTCGCACAATTCTCAAAATAAAACTAGGTTAGACTAAATATGTAGCTAGTGGCACAACTTAGGTTATCACCCTTAAAAATAGAATTCAATGTTCAATTGGATTTTCTAAATGTTAAAAGACTCTAAAAATTTCTAAACTAAGGGGGCTTTTTAATCTAATTAACCATCTTAAATAAAATTGAAATAAAGTTCTTAAATTCTACCTAATTGGATGAATTATAAGTGAATGATGGTCTTGTGACTAGTTTTGGAATCGTCCCTTGGTATCCACTATCCTTATCCTAATCCAATTGTGATTAATTTTGGTCTAAGAGTCCCTAATTGTGTTCACGACAATTGTATCTTGAGTTGCCACGCAAGAATCAAAAGATTAACAAAGTAATGTTGAATTGAGACCTCAATCCTGCATTAAATTATTAATTCTTATTTTTAAGATCAATGAACACCTAATTTGATTGATTAACCGATTAATTAGTTTCTGAATCATCATCTAAAGATGTTTAATTAACCAACTAAACACCAATGAATCTTCAAATGGACAATTAGGCACACCAATTCTCACAAGCATTTCACCAAACACCTTGATTGCACACTTGGAAAATGGTAAGAAAATGCAAAATTCAATATTTAATCTAACCAATTAATCAACAAAAAGGCTTCATAATTAGTGTTTAACCAGCCACTAATTACAATTACATAAATTCTAAATCAAATATAACTTAATCAAGATTGTACAAGAAAAAAGAAAACGTGTAGGAAAGTAGGAATTCTTAGCCCAAAATTCTATCTTCATCCATGGATTCAAACTTCAACTCAAGTGCCTTCCAAGCTAATCATAAGGGATGGAGGACTAGAGCTTCATCGTGGTGGTGAGATGGAGATGGAGAATGGAGGAAGTGGTATGGAATGTCTCTGGATGAAGGGGTGGAATGGATATAGCATGTGGATGAATGGAGAGGCGTGAATGGAAGATGTGGATGAATTGATTCGGAATGTGCATTCTGGATGATTGAAATATTCTCCCTTTCACGTGCCTTGTTTATTTTTTAGTGCTATTCATTTCCCAGCCAAATTCACGTGTTCTCCTGATGAATTTTCTCATGTGCTCAGCTCCTCCTTTTTCTTTTATTTTTATTGAATTATTTCCTTGTGCTTTCCACGTGTAGCTCTTTTCTAATCAGCCCATAGCTTCTTCCACGTGGTTTGGATGAATGTATGGATGGATAACGTGCTACCCGAGCTCTTTAATGATGTGTTACACCCACATACTCCTCACACGAGCTACGTTACATGTTCAGTCCCTTATTTCCATGTAAAATCGGTAGCTTGTACTGCTTCTTCATTTAACTCGTGTTTTCTTCTCTAGCCAAATTCACGTGTTCTCCTGATGAATTTTCTCATGTGCTCAGCTCCTCCTTTTTCTTTATTTTTATTGAATTATTTCCTTGTGCTTTCTACGTGTAGCTTTGTTCTAATTAGCCCACAGCTTCTTCCACATGGTTTGGATGAATGTATGGATGCATAACGTGCTGCCCGAGCTCTTTAATGATGTGTTACACCCACATACTCCTCACACGAGCTACCTTACATGTTTAGTCCCTTATTTCCATGTAAAATCTGTAGCTTGTACTACTTCTTCATTTAACTCGTGTTTTCTTCTCTAGCCAAGCACCCAGCTCTTGCTTCATTTCATTTAATCCTTCATCCACGACAACTTTGCATGCATAAATAACCATTAAATCTACTGCTCGAGGCTGCTTCATCATTCTTCCTCCATTTCAAAATAGTAGCTTCTTGCTTCATCCACGCTCTGTTCTCAGCTCCCAAGACTCTCCATATTTTTCTCGTTAATCTCTAGCTTAAAGCTTCTATTGGAGTGAGCTTCTTCACATGGTTTCTCCTCCATTCTTCACGTGGCCATGGCTTTTTATTTCAGCTAAGTTGCTTGCTTTTTTTTTTTTTTTTTTCTGCTGCAGCCACATTAGCAATCACGTTAGCTTCATTCCTTTGTTCAACCACGTGCTGCTTCCTTCACTTTTCTCTTATGCCCCGAGGCTACATTATCTATTTCCTCAGCTGCCTCTTCACTAGTTCCTTCTTCTTCACACATTCATGTTTTGTGCTGCTGCCCATGCTCTGTACTCGTGGCACTTCTTCCATCATTCTAAACTCGTGGCTTCTTCCCCTTGATTCATCCTGTCTTGCTCTTCCTCACTTCCACGACAAAGAACCATCCACGTTCTACCCAGCTCGTGGATACCTTTACTTCAAACGCTATCCTTGTTATTGTCTACGTGGAATGTATGTGATTTTTCTCTGTTCTACTTGCTTTGTGTGATAATGACTGAATGAAGGTGTTGTAAATGGGTAGAAGCTACTGGACAAGTGTTAGTGCATTAACTTGAGTGAATGGAGTGCTTGGAACTCGCTTGTGACTTGAACAGAGTAGCCACATAGAATGAAGCTCATGCATGGAACACGACAGCGAACTGTACATGGTGTGAGTATATATATGACTCGTGTGTGAGCTGGATTAATGCTTTGTGTGAGTGACCACGTGGAAAAACAAGCAACCATGCATGCTACATGGAATGTGCATGAAACAAAACCCATGAATGATGCATTATCTTCCATCCAACAATCCTTCTGTTTTTTAGTTGCAAAGTGTGGCTTCCCAAATAAATTTCCCATTCAAACTCCAAATACTTCTTAAAAATCTGCACAAAAGAGTGAGAAAAATAAAATAGAAATCTTTGCAAAATTATTTAAGATATATTTATGCATTAAATTCATTAATTTTGCAATTAAATTTCTATAGTGCAAAAGTGGCCATTAAAATCAATTTTTCACATAATAAAACTCATTAAGCCATAGTTGCTCACTAAAATGCTTAAGATAAGGAGAATGAAATGTATAAAAATTCATGTTTATTTTAACACCATAATGTATTAGCCTCATCTCGTCTTCGCTTAGGCTTGATTTCATATGATTTCCAAAGTAAAAGAGCAAACCGTGACATTTTCCTGCTATGTATCGAGGTTTAAACACTCATAATTTGTCTCGTGAGTTCCGTGAACCCATCAATCACATGCTCTACTCAAATTCTATTTATACAACTCATACATAGCATAAAATAACTCATGAACCATGGATATGAAGCCAAAAACCAGAAAATATAATTTCTCAAAACTGGCCCAAAAGTTAGATTTTTTATTTTAATTTTAGAAAATCATAACTAATTCTAGAAAAATATGAATCAAGCAAACCATAGCTTTCTAGAAATCTATAAATGTTAAATTTACATTAGAAATAATTCCAAACCACCATCTCAATTTTTGGACCATGTTTGACATCGAAACAGAGATAGAGGTTCGGCTGTCTTTAGTACTAATGTAGCTTGCTGGCATGAATTTCAAAAATTCATAACTAATTCCACAAAAATCTAATCTAGGTAAACTATATCAATTTGGAAATATACAATGTTAATTAGAGGAAAAAATAAGTTTAGATCATTTCAATAGCCTTTGGACCTCGAAAACTAATGAAATAGTAACGAAGGTCGGATGGCTTCTCTAATGCTGATATAGAACTTCAAAAAGTTATATCTCCCTTTACAGACCTTCGATTGAGGTTCTTCAAATTGGTATAGATCACTATAGGTATCTAGTTTATGCCCATAAAATTTCGTGACTGTTGGACACCGTTTGGTCCATGAATGACATAGATTCATTTTTGGACTAGTTGTACAGTACAATAACCAAAACCAGAAAATTCTTCAATTTCAACAATTCACCAAATATTCCTTAGACCTCCAAATATTACTCACTTTAGCTCTCCAAGAAGCTCTCAACAAGCTCTAAATGCATGCCAAATTTCATATCAAGAAGAGCTCATTTAGTCATATCTTAATATAACTCATAGATTTGGCAAATTTGACACTATAAATGGTTCAAAATGGGGGTAAATAGTCCCTTACATGCTCTAGCACCTCTTAGGTAAGTTTTAAAGTATAAACACATCATATATAAATTCTTCAAGTTATCCAAACCAACACACATCTCAAACTCACCATACTACGAGCAAAAGTGCACTACTACATATAAGCCACAAAGGAGCCACATCTCATAATTTTATTACTTTGGCTCTATACATGGTTTACATATCATTTATACATATATTTACACTTAACTCAAATATTTACATCTTAAAAAGAATACGTAGACATGAGCACTTTGGCTTTCCTATACATCAAACTATGCAAAAGTGTCAAAACAAAGGCCTTTTATACCTTATGGCCTCCACTCTTAGGCTCTTGAGCTCCACCTAGACTATATGAGATGGGAGAGGAAAGGGGGTGAGATTCATGGAATTTCAATAACTCATGCACTTATTCAAGAAAATAATCAAGGTATATAAACAAGTCAAAGCATGCAAATAGGCATCTAACCATTGACAATCATACAATACATGATTTACATGCCATGAATATCATATCAATGCCAAGAATAAGCTCTAGGGACTTTTGGTTTAGCCTCACCCGATTTTAAAAACTTTTGGATGGCCTCACCCTTGGTTTAGAGACTTTTGACTTGGCCTCACTCAGTTATGAGACTTTTGGCCTTATCTCACCCATCTTCAAGGACTTTTGTCTCTACCTCACCCATCACAAGGGACTTTTGGCACTACCTCACTCATGCAATTTTCACAATTCAACACATAAGCATATTGGTACCAATGCATCAAGACAACATCAAATGACATGTCTCACAATACAAGCATATACATAAGTATACAATGACTATTACACATCTAAGATTGCAACAAGAAGGAGTGGAGAGCTACCTTATAAGCTAACACAAGCCTTCCCTTTCAATTTCTCTTCTCCTTTCTTGGTTTCACAATCACAACTAGATGGAGCTACTTCTCTTGAGCCTAGACACAATAAATAACATGAAATCACTCTCTCATAACTCAACAATTACTCATAAAGTTAAGGGGTTCTTCATCAAAGCAAACCCTACAAATTATATAAGAACCCCTAGTTTTCTCCCTCTAGAATTTCATTAACTCTTCTCCTACTTCCTTTGCATTTCTTAACTTCCTACACTCTAATTTAAGGATTTTTTTGCTCATTCTAGGTCAGAACAGAGCTATCTTACTCAATTACCCATGGAAAGGAAGCTTAGAAGGAGAAGAATAGATTTAAGAAGAAGAAGTATGAAGATCTTTAACAGTTTTTACCTTTATTCCTTGGCTTTCTACCTTCTCTCTTAGCTTCTCTTGGTTTCTCTCTCTCTCACAAACCCTTTTCTCCATTTTGGATGAAGCTTAGGTCAGTTAAAAGAAAAGAAAAGGATCTGAACGCTTTAAGAAGCAAAATTCTCTCTTTTCACGCTTTTCCAGACTAACCCTCGCTATAGCGAAAATTAACCCTCGCTACGGTGAGCACGTATCATTCCTAGACCCCTATTCTCGCCACGGCGCACGCTATTACGAGGAACTCTCTGGTTTTTGTATGGGATGCCTGCATTCGCTATAGCTAGAAGCATTCTCACTATAGCAAACAGGTACATTTGCTATAGCTAGACCATTTCTCACTATAGTAAATAGGTACATTCGTTATAGTTAGGCCATTTCTTACTATAACTAGCAGACTTAGAAAAATTTCAGGATTTCAAAAATTTTAGCAATTTTCTTAGTTGTTACATTTATCATTGCCTTAAAGAACTTTAATTGACTAAGTGCTTACAAAATTCAATTTACATTCCTATTCTTTTTATAGTACACCTATTAAGATAGGTAAGAAGTTATCAAGATCTCAATGTCCTTAATATTACATAAAGGGGACTAAAATGAAAAACATTTCATTTTTGCTTTCTCTGTTGGCAACTTTATGTATGCTCAAGTGTACACGCATTAGAACATAATTTTTGTTAATAGTGTACTTACTAGACACTTGAGTCATCCTATTTTGGATATTTGGAAAGCTGCTTAGATAATCTTATGGTACTTATAAGGTACTTGGGATCGCAAATTGTCTTAAAGTAAATCTAATCCACTTATAATCATTATCCTTTTTAGATTTAGATTATGTGATTTGTGTAAATGACTTGAAATCTATTTCTGTGTACATCTTATGATGTTTTGAAGAAGCTATTTTGGTAAAAAGTGCTAAATTTACACTTACAACTATCTTAATTTTTGTTGTAAAATATATCCCTTATAAGACCATCTTTTTAAGGAAGCACTTTTTTGGCTATATGGCTGAGGAAATTAATTTGTAATTATGCATATTGTTAAATGCATATCTTGGATCTTGATTATCTTCTTGTGACAATTATTATGGTATATGCTTCTCTCAAAATCATAAGAATTTTAATTATGCTAAATTTTGATATAAGTTCTTCTCTTTTAGAAAGATGATTCATGAACTTTAAACTCATTTTATATATGTTTTAGAAATAATATGATAGTTGATGCATTAACCATATGCTTACATATTAGTCTTTTAAGAAATTGGTGACTTTTAAAGGTTGTGAAATTTTTGTTGAGCCTTTGGTTTAGTAGGAATCTGAATTATTTTCTTTAAAGACACTTTGATATATTTTGGCATTTGACTAAGCCAATTGTTTTACACATATTTCTTTTCCTATTCCATTTAATTCAATTATGGTACTTTGTTGGCATTTTAAAATTGTTTTCTTTTTCAAACATGATGTTCTTACTTTGCCATTTCGTTTCTAAATTTTATGATTATAATGTTTATCAATTATTTGTTATTATTGATAGATCTTATCAATTTGTTCTTATTTTATTTGACAATTGATTATTGTTATTTAAATTGAAGATTGCTAGAGTATTAACTAATTTTAGATTATCATTAATCAATTATTAAACTAAATATTAAATAATTAATTTTGTATTTAATACCATATAAATGGATTGAGTTTATATATCGTGAATATCTTGTAATAGATTGGGTTGTTCGTAAACCTATATAAAAAATATGCTCCAACTAATATATATATATATATATATATAGATGGGGGGAGTGGAGGAAGGAGACAAAAATTAAGGGGAGGAAGAAGATGAAGACTTGGATGCCATATATTGATTAGGCATGAAAAAGGACAACTAAGATTAAAAGAAACCAGCTAGCACATTGTAACGTTTAGTATTTCGTAAAAACACCATAATGAGTCAGTTTGAAAAGTTAAGTCTCCTGAGACAAATGATTTAAAGCTAAAAAAAGTTAAGATAAAATTTTAAATAATAGAAACTGAGGATTTGAGTCTTAAGTTGCCCAAAAACCAAAGCCAGAGTGGTTCAAAAAAATTGTCGAAAGTCAAGTGGCATTTTTATAAATATGGACACTTTTTTGGAAAACTCATATGAGGGCTTTTTAAATGAAAATTTTGAGCTTTTCAGGGTTCTTAGAGGCTCTAAAAATCATGAAAAGTCCCAGGACAATAAGAACCTCTCCGGTCTATGGTTTTAAACGTCAATTGACCCAAACTTTGACTGGTTCATTCGAGAAGGTTTTAAATTGAAATTGAGTACTTCCAAAGCTATTTTATAAAATTGAGGACTTAAATTTTATGATGGAAAAGACATTTCTAAAAAAGGAGTTAAAATGAAACTAAAACAAAAATGTCACACACACAGGACATAAATGTCATTTTTAAAAATAATTTCTTCTCTATTCTTCTTTTATTTATGCGTCCCACTCCTCCCTCATTCTAACCAACATTCCATCTGCCTAAGACTAAGGGAGAGCTCATCTAAGAAGGGTGCACAAAGGAGGAGGAAGGGAGAAGGAAGAAATCAGGGAAGAGGTATGTACTTTTAAGGATTTTCATGGATTCTCCTTCACATAACTTGTTCTCCTCTCCTTGCTCTATCTTTCTATGGTTTTGATGGATGGTTTGGTTCTATTTTGGCCTTAGTTCAAAGGAGGAAGTGTAAGAACTCAAGGAAAAGACTAAAACAAAGAAAGGAGCTCTTGAGATCAACTTAGAATCAAGGTGATTTTCTTCCTTTGTTACTTTCTTCTTCCCTTGCTCTTCTATGGGTGTCTCGACTAAGAATAGAATAGTCAAGGGGGAGGGGTTTCTATCCAAAAACAAGTGAGAATCCTAGGTTTTAGAATATAGGAAGCTAGGAAATGCAAAGAAATTGAAAGTTAAACAAGTAAATTCAAGAATAGGAAGCTAGGGATTCATGACTTTAGTGTAAATTCTATTTTGATCCAAGAGTTCCCTAGTCTATGTGAGTGTTTGCTTGAGTTTCTAAGACCCCTAAGAAGCTTCCCAAGTGCCTCTCCCTTTAAGGAAAAATTGCAAAGTCTATGGGTCCATAATGCTTCCATTATCTCAGCCTAAAGGGTTTGGAAGGGCTAGGGAGTATTTTAATTTGTTCTAAACTTGGTTTGAGACTTTATGTGATGGAAGAAGATGGGAGGAACCTTTGAGAAAAATTTAAAAGCTATAGATTGAGAGTTGGGTCAATAGGTTCTATAATATAGCCTTAAGAAGAAACTTGTATCTAGACTCTTAGAAATGAGTGTGTGATGGCTTTAAGGACTTCAAATGAAGTCAAGAGTCCTAGATAAAGGAAGAGAATGGAACCAAGAATTTGAATTATGATAGTTGCTTCATCAGGCCTTTAATGGAGCTATTAAGTAACTAATAGACAAAGTGTGCTTCTTAAATGTGTGTTTGATACTTTGGCTTGTTTCAAAAGTGTAACTAGATGCTATTTGTTGTGTCTAGGCCGAAGAAATCAAACTCCATCTAGTTGTGGGTGTGAAACCAAAAAGGAAAGGAAATAACCAAGAGGGAAGCTTGTGTTTAATTGCCAAGGTAGCTCTCTATCCCTTTCTTGTGTGCAATATGGTTGTATAAATGACATTTGATGCATGTATATGTGTTTGAATCTTGAGAAATTCCATAGGCTATTACTTGACTTCTATGGTACCATTATATTTCTTGATTGCCATTTGATTATGAAATTGTGCCCTATAGGCAAGATTGTGCCAAAAGTTCCTTATGATGGGTGAGGTGAAGCCAAAAGTCCCTAGAAATGGGTGAGACAAAGCCAAAAATCTCTTAAATGAGTAAGACCAAGTCAAAGTCCTTAGACCAAGGGTAAAACTAATCTAAAAGCCCTAAAAATAGGATAAGGCTAGACCAAGAGTCTTTTGAGCATTTTCTTTGGCTTTAATATGTTGTTATGGCATGAAGAGTGGAAATGTAATGCTTCTCGATTGTGCTTGTAACATGCTTGTATCTTATGACATGAATATATGCCTAATTGCTTGCTTGAAAGGATATGGAAGCCATGGAGCTTGATTAGCCATATTTTATCATTGACGTAATTCTTGATGTAAACAATTGTCAAAATTTATATATACCTATTATTTTTTAGATATAAATGCGTGAGCAAATGCAACAGTATGTATATGTAGTGTATGAACCAAATTTGGAACTAACTTAATAGGAAAATGAGTTTTGGGTACTTGGTGGCTTGTATGTAGTAGTGTATTCTTGTAGGTAGCATGATGAGTTTAAGATGTATGATAGCTTGGATCACTTGGGCAGCTCATATATGATGTGTTCATGTTTTGAAATATACCCACAAAGTGGTAGAGCATTTAAGAAGTCATTTGGACCACTTTTGACCCTTATATAGTCTTAAAATGACCATATTTGAGAGCTATATCAAGATCTAACCAAATAAGTTCTTCTTGGCTTAAAATTTGGGATGCATATAAGTCTTGTCTAGAGCTTTTTGAAAAGATAAAGTGCACATTATTTAAAGCTTTATAGAATTTTTGGTAAATTTTCAAAGTTGGCAATTTGTGACAGATTTGGCCTGGGTACTGTGCAAATGGTCAGAATCTTTGTCTCTATCACTTATGGACTAAATGGTGTCCAATGGTTATGAAATTTTACAATGATAAACTAGACACGATAAGCTTTTTGTAGCACAAGAGCACCTCATATGAATTTATATTGAGGGAGAAATAAATTTTTGAAATTCCAGATCAATATCAAAGACATAATTAGACCTCCATTATTGTTCCATCAGTTTTCATGGTCTGATTGCTTCTGTTTCAATCTAGACTTATTTTCCTTCCAATTTAACATTCATATCTTTTTCAAATGGTATAATTTGCTAGGTTTTGATTTTTTTAGAATTAGTTATGAATTTTTAAATTTCATATCAGTAAACTATGATATCAAACCTGTGCAGTAGGACCTTTCTAGCATTTCTGATGTCAATTGTGGTACAATTGGCTCTTTGTGGCCTAGAATGACTTTTAACCTATAGAGATATTTAGAACTTTCTAGAAAGCTATTATTTGCTTGATTTCAATTTTTCTATAATTAATTATAATTTTTCAAAGTTGGTGCTAAAAATATGAATTCTAAACCTGAGACCAAATTGTGAATTTTCTATGTGAGGCTTCCCAAACCGAAATGTATAGAATGTTTTACAATGGTTATGACTTTTTTAGATAGAATATGAGTAGAGAAAGATATTGGGAAATCCATGGGGTTTACAGAGCGAAATTTGAACTTTTAAAATGCTAAACAATGCAAGAAAATGTTATTATTTTAACAGCTTATGGTATTACACATATCATGTCAAACTTAGCAGCAAAACTTATTTGAATCTTTTCAAAAACATGTGGATTTATTTTAGATAAAAGTATTTTTAAAACCAATAAAAAAATATTAGATATGCTTTTAAATCCACCTTAAGATTTTGACCAATAAATTAAATTATTATAAATAAACATGTGATTTGTTTTATTAAAAAAGAGATAGATAAATTAAATTAATTATGAGTAAATATATAACTATATGATAGATTAGTTAAATTTTTTTATTATTGATTTTATTTATTAGTTTTTATAAATTGTATTATACAACTTTTCTTTTGTGATTTATTTAAAATATGTTTGATATATTTATATATGTATTCAAGATTAACTTATCTATATTTTATAAATGAATTTACTTAAAAGTTCTAAAAGAACATTAAAACTCACCTCTTGTTGGGTAATTTTGTTAAGGGATAAGATTTAGATAACATGTGTTTTTAAAATATAGGCTCCTTAATAAAAACATTGAAATTATTTTAAAGAAAGATATGATCATATAACATCAAATTCTAGAAAATTTCTACTAATTATATTTTTATTGGTAATCAACAACAAATATCTAAAGATTGTTCTTAACTTTTTAATATTTCTGAACCCGCCATTTTTTTTTTAAGAAAATCAATTTGCTCTTTGTCTGTCTCGCTCAATAGGTTCAGAATTTTGTAACTTATGATTCTGCCATAGGACCATTCGTAAGATTCGTAAGATGGAGGCAAGCATCTCGTGATTCCTTTACAAGCTTGGGTACAAATTCGCAGTATCTTGGCTCTCATTCATTGCTTTGTTTTTCCGACACCATTTATGTTCTTCTATCTTCATCTTCTTTTTTACTCCCTTACACTAGATCAGATTCCATAGTGGTTGGTAAATGCAAACAAAAATATAGGAATGGAGCTGAACTAGTCCCCCACTTTGTTCACGCTTGATTGTCAATTTTCCAATTTAAGTTGTTCTAGCAAGATTAAAAGGAATAAACTTTTATTTTGATCTCTCACAAATAGATTTTTTTCTAATTTATTCTTTCAGAGAATTATATTTTCAAATTGATCTCTTAAAGATAAGTTATTTGTCAATTTGATATCTCATAAAACTACTTTTTCAATTTGGTCTGCACTGATAAATATTTCACAATTTGGTCTCTCAGAGATAAAATTATTATCAATAATATTCTTATATTAATCTACTGTAAATGAAATTAACAATATATTAATAGAAAGATATTATTGATAACTTGTTAAAAATATGTTATATTTTATTGTATATGTTAATTTCATTCACCGTAAATTGATAGAAAAGTATTATTAATAATAATTTTTATTTGTAAGGAACTAGATTAAGAAATGTTTATTTGTGAGTAATCAAATTGAGAAATACCTTATTTATGAGGGATTAAATTGAAAAAATAATTTTATAAGGAACTAATTTAAAAAATATCCTATCTATGAGAGACCAAAATAAAATTTTACTCAAAATAGAAACTCAAATTTGAAGAAAATTGCATATCTTATTATTTTCCTAATCGCATGGTTAAACTCATCAAAGGAGTTATTAAGAAGAAATGAATGATTTGTGTCACCATACTTTTCGAGAAATTTAATAGATGTGAAATTTTTTGTTAATCAGAGCTTAAAACTCCCCCTTGATCTTCGTATTTGGCTATCCATGCCAACTTCCCTTAATCTAGCTTTCTTTTTTAATTACCCAAGGACTATGTTGCCCAAAAGGGCTTGTAGTTTCCCCTTTTCTTTTGGTCCTCAGTGTTCCTTTGTTTTACCCCAAAAAAAAATCTACTTCAATAAATTTGTGCTTTTTTACATAACTAATTAATGCATTATATGTAAATTTTTTTTCCTGACAAATGTATTTTCATGTAAATACTATATACTTTATATGTTATACTAAAATACAATTTATCTTACAAAATAAATTGCTGCACATTAATAATAGCACACGTAAATACAAGAACATAAATACCTCCAGTGATGCTTTCCTTGATCTGACGAAGAACTCAAAGCACTAATCAAATTCTCTTCAATAATCTGCAGCCAAGAAAATTGTAGAGTGTAAAAGAAAAAAACAAAGTAACCGAGGAGCAAGAGAAAAAGAAGATTTTTTTGATAAGTTTGTAAGTCTCTATGATAATCAATTGGCTGAATCTACTTATCAGGGATCCCTCAAAATGCTAATATAAAAAATTGGCTACTTTTTTATTAAAAGAGGTCAGTTAATAACATGTAGATATCCACTAACCCACCAAGCAAAATATTTGGCAATTTAAAATTTGAAAATTAAGGACCACTAATCAAGATTATTTAATTTCAATTTGATGGGATGGTGAGTTGAGGATCAGTGATGGCTCCTTAATTTTGGATAAGAAAGGGATATATTTTATGATATATTAGGGAGTCAAAGTACCTATCTCTTGACTAACTTATCTTAAATCTTTATTCAATCAAATAAAATGAAGAAAATATCTCATTTACGATATCCTTATTAGTTTTGAGCCTTATTTGATGTTGATTTTTATCTTAGGAGAAAGGTAGAAGATTGTAAAAAGCAATGAGAAAAGGAAGAGAAGCTGGAAAGTCAAAAGGCAAGCTTAACAAGTCCACTTGCTACAACGAGAATGCAATTCGCTATGGTTAGGATGCACGTTTGCTGTGGCAAGGAAGTCAATTCACTATAGCGAAGTCGTGATTCATACAAACTCCATGAAGCTCTTAGCTATAGCACAAGTAGTAGCAAGATCAACAAAAATCTAGGCGCCTATAAGCTCTCGCTACCTCGCCATACTGAGATCAGCTACTGAAACACACAGTTTTGATTTGCTAGCTAAAAATGTGAGAAAGAGCGAGGGTTTCGTCATTCTGAGCTAGGAGGAAAAATTCTAAAAGGCAAACGCACCAAAGAGCTAGGGTTTGAGGAGGAAAAGCTTAGGTTGAAGATTAAAGGCCGAATCAACACGATTGCACTAAGTTTCCTTCGATCCTCCGTCTTCTCCTTCATAATTCTTTGTCTCTTTAAATTTCTGAATCTAATTACAATGTGTAGAGCTATGTGTAGCTAAATTTCTTTGATCTTAGGTTTACTTGAACCTATTGCCATGTATTGAGGATTTTGCAAGGTTAAATTAAGTTGATTAATGATTTGAATGCTTGATCTGTCCTTATTGTTTTATGTAGAGTTTGGCCATCTCTTGTTGAATTGGAGGAGTTTGAGGTTTGCTTTTGAAAAAGGGAAATCTCAATGGACCAATTGATTAAGCAACTTAGAATTGAAATTAGATAACACTAGTTTTGTTTTTAGGTATAAAAATATGATTAAGAATCCTAAGTGGTGAAAAGAGCTGGATATATTTTATTTGATTAATTGTAAGAAAAGTCTGCAATTAATTAGACTAGAAATCTAAGTGGTTCGAGAGACATTTATGCTCAATTAATCTCCCCAACTTTTAAATTGTTGATTAATCAATTAATCGGGAACATCAATTCTTAGCAATCAAGGGATAGGAACCTAGGATACTCTTTAGTGGTTTATCTCATCAAAACCATCTTGACGCTCAATATTTGTTTACTTTTATTTTATGTTAATTCATTACATTGGTAGTTATGCATCTTGACTTAAACAAAAGCAAATTTTCTTAGGCTTAATTAAGTTTAATTCAATTCTCTGTGGGACAACCTTGATTCACTATATTACAAAACAATCCATGTGCTTATGAAATTATTTGCAAAAATAGTGGTTATCAAGTTTTCTGGTGCCGTTGTCAGGGAATTGAGTTAGATCTCTTTAAACTAAGTAGATTCTTAGTATTGCAAGTAATACAGTTTATGCTACCAAAGGCGAAAACTAAAGTGAGAGCCAAAGTCAAGACTAGAAGTATCCAAGATATTTTAGCTAAGAGTTCACCTATAGAACTCACATTCAGTGAGGAAGAAGAGTTGGAACGAATCGGAACTCAAGAGAAAACTCCAGTTGAACTACAAGGGGCAACTTATATTGAAGAAAACTTTATTCTAAGAGGAAGACAGAGAGAAGTTACAATCATGGCTGAACAAGAGTATGAAAGGTTGGGAGTGAATGATTTTCTCAGTTGCAATAATAGAGGATATCAGTCGGGTATCAAAATTCTAGAGTTTCAAGCTAACAACTTTGAGATAAAATAGACAATGCTGCAAATGTTACAAATGAAAGGACAATTCAGTGGTACTTACCAAGAAGAGCCTAATAGACACCTCTTAGCCTTCTTGGAAGTGTGTGACTCTTTCAAGTAAAATGGTGTGCCAAAGGATGTGATCCATTTATGGCTTTTTCCCCTTTCTCTGCAAGGAAAGGCTAAGGAATGGTTGAATAATCTGCCTGAAGGTTCAATCTAGACATGGGAGGATTTAAAAGAAAGATTCTGGGCACGTTTTTTCCCTCATGATAGGATGGTGGATGCCAAAGCAGCAATCATTAATTTCAAACAACAACTGAGTGAGAATTTGTATGAAGCATGGGAAAGGCTTAAATAGTTAGTCAGATAATGCCCAAGCCATAATCAGGACAAATGGGTCCTAGTTCAAACCTTTTGTTCACGATTAATCCCAAGTCCAAGACTTAGATGGATTTTGATCAAATGTAGGCTTTGGAAGACAACCAGTGAACAATGTGATAAAATGTCTGGATGACTTAGCAACTGAGCATACACAGTATTCTAGGGAGCGAAGACTGGTGAAAATGGTTGAGCAAAGTTCAAAAGAGACACCTCTCAAATAGTAGTAATGTTGGCATCTATGAACAAGCCTTTTGATCAATTGGAACTCCAAGTTTAGAAAAATAGCAGTTATACAGGAGTTAATGCAATACATGTGCCAACCAATTCTTGCGACTATTATGAGGAAGCACACCCATCTGAATTCTATCTAATAGAGAGTACCTTTGAGTCATGCAATTATGCTAGAAATCCACAAAGGGGTCCCAACAACCCTTACTCTAACACATACAATCCTTGTTAGAAGAATTATCTAAATTTTTCATGGAATCAAGGTACATCTTTGAATCAAGTATCGTCCTCTGGACCTAGACCAGTAGCTCCTATATGACCACCAAGATTTACATAGCAACCAAGGTAGCAAGTCCCCATTCAAGAAAAAAAGTCAAGCATGGAAGAAATGATAATGCAGTTTATGGCCAAACAAAAGGCAGCAATGAAAAACATGGAAATGCAAATTGGGCAATTAGCATCAGAGTTGAATACGATGAAGCAAGGTGGATTACCAAGTGATACAGTTCCTAATCCTAAAAGAGAAAGGAAAGAAGAATGTAAAGCTATCTCCTTGCGAAGTGGGAAATAATTGCCTGAAGTTCACAGAGCTAGGGAGGACTTAGTGAGTGAAGGGGAACAAACCATTCAGAAGAAAAGTGTAGAGCGGTATGAGCTAGAAAAGAGAAAGGAAGAGAAACATAAAAATGTAGAGACAGAAGATAAAAGTGAAGATAAGATGGTAGAAGCTCAGAAAAGAATGCCTCCAGTTCCTTTCCCTCAAAGGTTTCAAAAGAAGGCCTTAGAGGAAAAATACAAGAAATTTCTTCAGATATTCAAACAGTTGCATATTAAAATCCAATTCGCAAAAGCTTTAGAGCAAATTCCTTTATACACCAAGTTTGTGAAAGAAATGTTAAGTAACAAGAAGAAGTTAAATGAGTTGGGCACAATCATACTTACAGAAAAATGTAATGTAATAATCCTTAACAAGCTTCCTCCTAAGCTACGTAACCCGGGCACCTTCTCAGTGCCGTGTGTCATTAGAAACAAATTCGAAGGAGGAGCTCTATGTGATCTTGGATCAAGTGTGAATTTGATGCCACTTGCAATTTTTGAACAACTTTAACTTGGGGAAGTACATCCCACCTCAGGTACGTTACAATTAGCGGACTGGAGCCTGTCTAAGCCAAAAGGAATTATTAAAGATGCTCTAGTTAAAGTGGATAAGTTTATCTTTCCAGTTGACTTTATCATCCTAGACATACCAGTGGATAGGAAGTTATCTCTTCTGTTGGGCAGACCCTTCTTAGCTACAGCTCGAGCTCTAATTAATGTGGAAATGGGCGAAATCAAGCTCTGAGTTAGGGATGAGGAGATCTTCTTCAATATGATCAAGGTCTTGAAATTCTTTGATCAGATAGACCACTGTTTTTAGACTAAGATTTATGAATAATACATTCAAGGCATACTTGATACATATAAAGAAAGAGACTCATTAGAGGTATTCTTACATGAGCTGGAAATAATTGAACAACAAGGGTCGGATGAATGTAAGATAATGATGCATGGAAATTTTCACTGGTTGAATTCTTCAAGAAAATTTGAATCATTGGAAATGGAAGCTAGAGTGACCCCATCAATGAAATCGTCCATTGAAGGACCTCCGTAATTGGAGTTGAGACCACTGCCTTTTTATTTGAAGTATGCCTATTTGGGAACGGATGATTCATTACCCGTGATCATTTCTGCATCTTTAAATAAGGAACAAAAGCATAAGTTAATTGAGGTACTTAAAACTCATAAATTAGTTATAGGTTGGACAATCGCGGATATCAAGGGCATCAGCCCAGTAATAGTGATGCATAAAATCTTGCTGGAAGATGAGCACAAGAAATCTATTGAGGGGCAAAGGCTACTAAACCTAATCATGAAGGAAGTGATTAAGAAGGAGATGCTGAAATGGTTGAATGTAGGGATCATATACCCTATCTCAAACAGCAGCTTGGTCAACCCGGTACAATGCGTTCCTAAAAAAGGAAGAATGACAGTGGTAAAGAACGACCAAAATGAGATTATTTCTACCAAGACAGTCACTGGGTGATGAATTTGTATGGATTACAGGAAGTTGAATGCGATAACACGCAAGGATCATTTTCCCTTCCTATTTATTGACCAGATGCTTGATCGCTTGGCTGGGAAACAATACTTTTGTTTCTTAGACGGATGCTCTAGATACAATTAAATAGCAATCATTCTAGAAGATTAAGAAAAGATAACATTCACTTGTCCTTATGGAACTTTTACATTTTGTAGGATGCCGTTCGGGTTATGCAATGCTCCGACCACCTTCTAATGTTGTATGATGTCTATCTTTGCAGATTTCATTGAACACACCATGGAAGTGTTTATGAATGACTTCTCTGGATTTGGAGAGTCCTTTGAGAAGTGTTTAGCAAATTTAGCGCAAGTCTTGAAGCATTGTAAAGAGACAAATTTAGTGTTGAATTGGAAAAAATGCCACTTCATAATCACTAAGGGAATCGTTTTGGGCCATAAAGTTTCTAAACATGGTCTAGAAGTGGATCATGCCAAAATAGTGGTGATCAAACACCTCTTATTGCCCACTAATGTAAAGGGAATTCGGAGTTTCCTTAGTCATGCTGGTTTCTATTATTGGTTCATTAAGGACTTCTCAAAAATTGCAAAGCAATTGTGAAGACTCTTGGAGAAGGACATACCCTTCTAGTTTACTGATGAGTGCCTGAAAGCATTTGAAGAGCTAAAGCAGAGATTGATCACTACGCCTATCATTGTAGCTCCAGACTAGAGTTAACCATTTGAACTCATGTGCAACGCTAGTGATTATGTAATAGGAGTTGTTCTGGGTCAAAGGAGGGACAGGATATTTCATTCCATTTATTATGCTAGTCAAACCTTAAACAGAGCTTAGGTGAATTACTCTACAAATAAGAAGGAGATGTTGGCCATAGTCTTTTCTTTCAGCAAATTACACATTTATTTAATGGGTGCTAATGTAACTGTACATACTGATCATGTGGCCATTAAATACCTACTGAGTAAAAAAGAGTCAAAACCAAGGCTAATTAGATGGGTCCTTCTCTTATAAGAATTTTATGTGAAGAGAGTAGACAGGAAAGGCAACAACAATCAGGTAGCTGATCATTTATCACGTTTGCTTCAAGAGTTTGAATGTACCAATGGAATCGTGATTGATAAAAATTTTCCTGATGAACAAGTATTTCATGTGGCAAATTTAACTGACATTCCATAGTATGCCGATATTGTAAACTACCTCGTGTGTAATGTTCTACGCCTAATGTCAGTCACTACGAAAAGAGGACATTTCTGCTTGATGTCACTTACAATGTCTGGGAGGAGCCTTTTCTCTTTAAGAGGTGTGCTAATTCTGTAATTAGAAAGTGTGTGCCTGAAATAGAACAGCTTGTTATTCTCTATGTGTGCTATTCATCAGCTTATGGGGGTCATTTTAGGGGTCAAAAGACTGCACATAAGGTGTTGGAATTAGGTTTTTATTGGCCCACATTGTTTAAAGATGCTCACAGCTTCGTTATTCAGTGTGATAGATGTTAAAGAATAGGGAACATCTCAAGGCAACATGAGATGCCACAGTCTGGGATCTTAGAAATTGAACTATTTGATGTATGGAGAATGGACTTCATGGGCCCCTTTCCTTCATCCTGAGGTAATCATTACATATTGGTGGCTATGGAATATATGAGCAGGTGGATTGAAACATTGGCTTGTATAGCCGACAATTCTAACACAGTAATCAAATTTCTCAAGAAATACATTTTCAATAGGTTTGGGGTACCTTGAGCCATCATCACTGATGAAGGTACTCATTTTCACAATAAACATTTAAAGAATCTGCTACTGAAATATAGGGTACACTAACGAATGTCTTTTCACATACCACCCTTAGACCAATGGCTTGTGTGAGCTTATTAATAGGGAAATCAAAAGAATCTTGGAAAAAAACTATTAATCATTCCAGAAAAGATTAGTTTGACAAGTTAGATGATGCATTATAGGTTTACCGAACAACTTATAAGACACCTATAGAGATGTCGCCCTATAGGCTTGTTTATGGGAAAGCATGTCATTTACCCCTATAACTTGAATATAAGGCATAGTGGGCTATCAAACAGCTTAATCTTGATCTTAACCTGGCAAGTACAAAGAGAATGCTTCAATTGGATGAATTAGATGAATTTCGTCTAGAAGCATATGAAAGCTCAAGGGTTTACAAGGAAAGAACAAAGAAATGGAATGATTGGCACATTCTCCACTGGACCTTCACACCAGGACAATAAGTATTGCTGTTCAACTCAAGACTCAAGTTGTTTCCTGAGAAACTTAAATCAAGATGGTCAGGCCCTTATACTGTGATTGCGGTTGCATCTCATGGAGTAGTGGAAATTAAAGATGAATGATTAGGGGATCAATTCAAGGTCAATGGTCAAAGGCTCAAATAACATTTTGGAGGAGAATGGAATAGACATAAGATGGGTCAGAGCTTCACCACACCTCCTTAAATACTGGGGATAGTCTGGCTGAAGACTTTAAACTTAGCGCTCTTGAGAGGCAGCCTAAATTTTTATCTTTTGTACCTTTGTCTCCTTTTTTTAAAATTTTTTGTTGAAAGGATTATAAATGTTTAAGCCTTATTTTAACCTTGCAGGGTTGGAGTGTACAGGAGAGGTTGGAAGTCTTAGACCAACCCTTGTTAAAGAAAGCAGGAGAAGGGAGCAGTTAAATGAACTTGAGTGTGCTCTCTCATTTGGTAACTGTGTTCACTTCATTTCATTCAAATAAGTTAATCTTGGGTTAAAGGGATTATACGAAGGGGTTAAACGAAGTACTATAGAAAAACTAATAATAATAATAATAATTTTGTTATGGCGAGAAGTCTATCTTGCTATGGCGAGATTGCTTATTCTGCGTCTGGTACATTAAACAGAGAGTTCCTCGCTATGGCATAGGCTATGGCAAGCCAAAGTATGTTTAACAGATGTCACATGTTCTCGCTACAGTGAGACCACCATTTCGCCATAGTGAACTTCCTTTCTCTTCAATTTGGTACAAAGTCCAAAGAGTCTTCTGCTATTGCGAGGCTATAGCAATTGAAATGGGTTAGAGAAATTTTTCAAGTGTACTCGCTATTGCGAGATGGCCAACTTGCTATAGTGACTGCAGTTTGCTCATAGACAAGTACAAACACCAAAAAGTTTCTCGCTATAGCTAGGCTATAGCGAGATTCTACAGCTAACAAGAATCACCTAAGTATATTGGCCATTGCGAGGGTGTACTTTGGCTATTACGAAAATAGCAGCTTTGTTATTGGTACTTCTTCTAGAGATTACCTTGCTATTACCTAGGTCTTTGACCATTCGCATATATATATAAAACAAAAAATAAAATAACCTAAAATCACTATTTTCTTCCTATTGCTCTCTCGTTGTCCTTCTCGCTATTGCGTGCTTGTTTCTCCCTCATCCCTTTCCTCATTTCTTCTACAGAAATCCTTGCTTTTCATGCCCCCATTCCCTTCGTGCATTACTTTCCTTGCATCAGGTACATTGCTTATCCTTTATTTCCTCAATCGCTGCATATTATTGTTGATTCTATAGTTTTTAGGGCTGTGAAACCATTTGCATTTACCTGCGTAATTAAAGGTCAATAGGTTAGCATTTTTGGTTGTGTTCTGTTTGTTGATTATTTTTGTGTAGGAAGTTCTCATTCATCTGGAATTTTTTGGGCTAAATCCATGTTTCTGGAAATCTGTTCGTTCTCGTTATAGCGAGTTCGAACGTTCTTCTTTAGAACTTAATGTTTCTTCTTTATGCACTTCCTGCCTTTCTTACTTCAAGTTTCTTTTCCCTTAATACCCTATTTGCTTTTAGAGGGCCATTGCCATTTCATATACAAGTAAAATTAAGTTGATTGGCCATTTTTCTTATCCATCACTGTGTCCTTAGATATTACATTTGATCATGATTGCTTTGTTAGTTTGCTATAGCTACTTACACTAGTTTAATTGTGGATGTTATTTGGATTACAGAGTTTATGGCTCCAAAAAAACAAACAAAAACAGCTGAAGCATCTTCCTCAAAGCAGAAGAAGAAACTATATGATAAGGACAAATTCGCTTCTTCAAGAGTTGAATTCCGCTTTGAGCGTCTCTTCTCTGATCGGGGCGTTATTGAAGATAGATACTATGAGCCTCATATCTTGGATCTGAACTACAGTGATTTTGAATGGCATAGCCTGCAAGGTTTCACTAAAAAGCCTGTGCATTAGATTCCTTTGATGATCCAAGAGTTCTACGCCAATTTTAAAGACACAGAGGAGGAAGAAGATGAATATTATTGCCGATCAGCATGGGTCAAAATCAATGAGAAAGTTATTCAGGAATTTTATGAACTGTCCGACATCGAAGAATGTGCTTTTCAGTCCTATATGGCTGATCAGCAGTCCATTCCATAGGAAGAAATGGAAACAATCATAGCCAATGAAGGTCGAGCAAGGCTGACCAACAAAGTGTATGCGGTTAACCAACTAAATAAGCTTGTTCAATATTGGCTACAGTTCATCACTAGCAATGTCTTAACCAGTTCCCATGGGTCTGACATAATCCAAGAAATGATTGTTTTGACTTATTGCTTTATAACAAGGCAGTGGGTGAATATTCCTTGCCTTATGATCCTAAACTTTAAGCAAATTGCACAGTCAGATAAGGCAAGCTTGGCATACCTCCAAATGCTTACTGAGTTACTTTGAATGGGAGGAGCCGAGTATCTAAAAAATGATGCTCAATTTAAACCAAAGGGTCCATTCAAGTATGATACCATGAAGGATGAGCTGGGAAGACCCAGCAGACACCGGGCACAAGCACAACCACATCACAAGGCATCTCTACCTCCTCTACAACAGTGAGTGGATACTCTAGAACCCATGATGCAGGATGTACCACCTCAAACTCAGTTTAAAGGCTGGGTGAAAGACTCCATTGACAGACTAGAAGGGCATGTCCTGTCAATGAAAGATCAACTGCAAATACTTGTGGATTATCTTATGCCTGTTCCTCCACCACCACCTTTAGAAGTCCCTTAGTCATCTGTCATTGTTCTTCCACAAGAGACCGCATCGTATGATATGCCTAGGCCCTCTGACCTATAGTGTTTTTGTGTTAATTGCATACCCTTCTTGCTTTTCTGCTTTCATTTTTAGGATAATTGTATATGGATCATTGTACCTCATAATATTTTTTTTTTAGATTCTGCACTTGCTAGTTATATATTTGATGTCTTTTATCTAACACTCACTTACTGTTTGCTGCGTGGTCTGTGTATATTTTTTGTCTTTTAGCTATAGGAGTTGTTTACGTACCTCCTTCTCGTCCTTAACTTTTTATGTCAGGGGTGTTCCCTACTTCTTTCTTTTTACTTACATCCCTTACCTTCACCCCAGTTTACTTCTACTTTTCTGATTTTAATATCTATTATTTTAAACATTGCAGACAATATTTTCTTTAAGTGTGGGGGAAGGTAAATATAGGCTAGGCGGACATGAAGACCTAAATAAACAATAGTAATAATATCAATCATAATCAGTCCACCATAATGCCTCCACAATTTTAACCAAATTCAGCTCCCCCATGCTTCAGATGAATACTAAACAATGAATGTGAAGGTTGGGCAAACTTGAAATGAATAAAGCAAGTAATGTGGTTGTAGTAAACACCCATAATAGAAACACTTTTCAGCAAAATTGTTATTGAAGTTATTCAAACTTTTTTTTAGTTAGCCCCAATTATTATTTTTTAGATCTCTCCAATTTACCTATTGCTGAAGGATATCTGATTGTCAATTGAAAGGAATATAATATATATATATATATATACACGCAGATATATTTCTACTCCAATAGTTGAAATCACTTAGTAACTGGGAGTTTGCACCAAAAAGTGTAAACTTTCACGTCAAATAGTGGTGAAACTAGGAGTATACAAGTGAGCACTCTAAGTCGATTTTCTTAATCTGAGTAATCAAGTGGCTTTATAATCAATGTTTTCATTCGCATCAAAAGGATTAATAGAAATGAGTAAGAGAAATAAAAAAAAGAGAAGAATGAGAATGGTTATGCTGAAAGTAGTACTCTGTTGAACAATAAAGACCTCTCTTAATGAATTCTGATGATTGAAGTTAGAGTAGATAGTTGGATTGGGTCTTGAAAGTATATTGAGGTTATTAATGAAGATCACTTGATTGCTTCTAAAAAAGAAATTATTTGTGAAACATACACACACTTTAGAAATAAGAAGGGTGTTGCTATGGGTACATTAGTTTCGAAATTCAAACAGAGTTTTGCTGAACTTCTGCTTCTGACATTGGTTTCATTATAAGTGTGGGGGAATCTAGAATTTTGGTTGATTGGGTGTTAACCATGGAAAAGAATTAGTCAATAGCCACTTTAATTGATATTTTCTAAGAATTGCTTGAGGACAAGCAATAATATAAGTGTGGGGGAGTTTGATGACTCCCTAATTTTGGATAAGAAAAAGATATATTTTATAATATATTAGGGAGTCAAAGTACCTATCTCTTGACTAACTTGGCTTAAATTTTTATTCAGTCAAACAAAATAAAGAAAATATCTCATTTACAATATCCTTATCAGTTTTGAGTCTTATTTAATGTTGATTTTTATTTTAGGAGAAAGGTAGAAGATTGTATAAAGGAATGAGAAAAGGGAGAGAAGCTAGAAAGTCAAAAGGCAAGCTTAACAAGTCTACTTGCTATAGCGAGAATGCAATCCGCTGTGGTTAGAATGCACGTTCGTTGTGGCAAGGAAGTCAATTTGCCATAACAAAGTCATGATTCATATAAACTCTAAGGAGCTCTTAGCTATAGCACAAGTAGTAGTGAGATCAGCAAAAATCTAGATGCCTATAAGCTCTCACTATAGCTAGAGCCACCCTTCGCCATAGTGAGATCAGCTACTAAAATGCACAACTATGATTTGCGAGCTAAAAACATGAGAAAGAATGAGGGTTTCATCATTCTGAGTTAAGAGGAGAAATTCTGAAGGGGAAAATGCACCAAAGAGCTAGGGTTTGAGGAGGAGAAGCTTGGGTTAAAGATTGGAGGCCAAATCAACATTATTGCACTAAGTTTCCTTCGATTCTCCATCTTCTCCTTCATGATTCTTTGTCTCTTTGAATTTCTAAATCTGATTACAATGTGTAGAGTTATGTGTAGCTAAATTTCTTTGATCTTAGGTTTACTTGAACCTATTGCCATGTAGTGAGAATTTTGCAAGGTTAAATTGAGTTGATTAATGATTTGAATGCTTGATCTGTCCTTATTGTTTCATGTAGAGTTTGGCCATCTCTTATTGAATTGGGGGGTTTGAGGTTTGCTCTTGAAAAAGGGAAATCTCAATAGACCAATTGATTAAGCAACTTAGGATTGAAATTAGGTAACACTAGTTTTGTTCTTAGGTAAAGAAATATACTCAAGAATCCTTAGTGGTGAAAAGGGCTGAATATATTTTATCTGATTAATTGTGAGAGAAGTTTGCAATTAATTAAACTAGAATTTTAAGTGGTTCAAGAGACATTTAGGCTCAATTAATCTCTCCAACCTTCAGATTGTTGATTAATCAATTAATCGGGCACTTCAATTCGTGGCAATCAAGGGATAGGAACCTAAGATACTTCTTAGTAGTTTATCTCATCAGAACTATCTTGACACTCAATATTTGTTTATTTTTATTTTATGTTAATTCATTACATTGGTTTACGCATCTTGACTTAAACAAAAGCGAATTTTTTTAGGCTTAATTGAGTTTAATTCAATTCTTTGTAAGATGACATTGATTCATTATATTACAAAAGCGATCCGTACACTTGTGGAATTATTTGCAAAAATAGTAGCTATCAATCAGCTACACAAAAAATGATACACTAGGCTCCATATCTAAGGCTTTCAATTGTGATATAAGATCTTTCATTTTCATTATATGTTGTCGCATCTCTCTGGTGCCTATCTATTTCATAGTGCACAGCTCAGCCATTAAAGTACCTCCAAATGATTTGTTTAAAGTGACAAATTGTTTATTTTCATCACCTTTAAATAGTTCTCTATAATACTTTAACCATTTAGTCTACTTATTCCATTACAAGGCCTAACTTCCATCACTTATATGAAAATAATGCATAAATAATATAATTAAATTGCATTACGTAAGGCCTAAAAATTTTATTTCATGCTTCATAAATCATATGAACTCATCCATATCATTTTCCATCTATAACAAATCTATGCAAGTTATACACATCACAAAACAATCCTAAGAGTTTTGGATTTTGAACCATGCTTCATTAAAAGCCATAATTTCTCTCGAGTTATAGGAGTATATTTCTAATATCAACTTTGAAAAATCATAATTAATTTTAAAAAAATAAAAATCAAGCAAATGATAGCTTTTTAAAAAGCTCTAAATGTCAAGCATAGGTTAAAAAAAATCTGGACCATGAAAACATTGACTAGACCATGAATGATAATAGAATAGCACCAAAGGTCCAACTGCCCAGGTTTACTATCATAGGTTTCTGATATAAACTTCAAAACTTCATAACTAATTCTAGAAAAATCAAAATTTAGCAAACCATACCATTTTACAAAGTTATGAGTGTCTACTAAAGACTAAAAATAATTTTAGACCAATGCCATGGCCTTTAACCCATAGAAATTGATGGAATAATAACTCAGGTCAAGTTACATTACTGATACTATCATACAAATTTAAAAATTTATTTCTCCCTTTACAGAGTTCCAAATGAAGTGATCTTAGTGGTTATGGAAATCTTATGATGTCTAGTTTATGTCTATAAAATTTCATAATCATTGAACTTCATTTAGCCTATGTGTGACATAGAGAAGCAAACTAACTAAATGAACAGTAATCATACCATTTCTGTATAATTTAACCAACTTTGAAAAATCATAATAAATTTTATAAAGCTCCAAATTAGGTGCTCTTTGACTCTGTGAAAAGCTCTTAATGAGCCCTAATTTTTGGCTAAATTTCATGTGAAAAATTCACTCATTTGGTCAGGCTTTGATTCAGCTCAAGAAATGGTCAAAATGGAAGTCCATAATGGTTCATAATGTTACCAAATGACCTTCTTAGTCATCCATAGCCACTTGGGCACGTCCTAAAGCACCATTGCAGCCTAAGGAAGCAAGCCAATTGATTTAAATCATAATGAGGCTCAATCTTACCTTGCCACTTGCAATCATACATATGTCTATACTAGCACATGGGTGGTAAAAATTTATATAATCATACATTTAGTTCTAGTTTCTATTCATACATGATATCCACATACTTTTATACATGTTCAATAGTTTACAAGCCATAAACTACTCATACACAAATACTTTGATATTAATTACATTAAAAGCTATTCTATGTCAAAGTGTGGCAACTCATGCTTCTTGGACTCCTTCCTTGAACTTCATCTAGACATGGTTAGATGGAAAATGGGGAAGAGTGAGATTCAAAGAATTCCAATAGCTCTTAACTCTTTTAGACATATATAATGGATGTATATACATGTCAATGAATGCATGCATGACACTCAAATTATTAATGAGTATACATAAAATACTTTCCTTGTCACTTAAACTCATATATAACAAACATAAGCTCTCAAGGGTATTGGTCTAGCCCTGCCCACCTTTTTTAAGACTTTTAGATTTACCTCACCTACTTTCAAAGGACTTTTAACTTAGTCTTATTCTTCTTGAGACTTTTGGCTCATCCTTAACCTTACTAAGGGACTTTTGGTATCACTAAACCCATGCAAGCCATAATGCAACCATAAACATATTTCAAGAAATATAATGCTACCATAACATGTAAGCATTGGTTAGAAACATTTCTCATGGCTCAAACATACACACAAGCACTCAAAGATAAGCAAACATCCAAGCCATGTATGAAAGAAAGGTTAGAGAGTTACATTGGAGCAATTATACAACACTTTTTTCTTGGAATTTTTCTTCCCCTTTCTTGGCCAAGCCTTGCAATTAGGTGGCCCTTAGTTCTCTTGGCCTAGACACATTAAAAGAGATATACATCACTCATGGTAACAAACTTTAGCCTTATGAAATTACTATGGAGGCTTACTTTCTCACATAGCTTCATTATGGTTCCATACAAGACCTAATGAAGCAACTAAGGGAATTCATGATCTTGGATCTATTTTCTCCTTCAATCTATGACTCTTGACTCCAATTAGACTCCTTGGAGCCATCACACATTCATTTCATGGAGCCTAGCTATAAGTTGTTCTATAAGTTGCTTCTTAATGTCTTAAAATGGAACCTAAACCTCCATCTCACACACCAAGGCTTCTACAATTTTTTCAAAGTTTCCTTTGATGTTCTTCCATCATATCTAGCCCCATTTCAAGCTTAGAACAAATTAAAACTCTCTCTAGGTGTTTGAACTAGGTTTGGCCGAGACTATGCACTAGGTGTGAGCCCATGGAGTTTGCTTGCTTTCTTTTAGAGAATTGGTACTTGTAAAGCTTTCTAGATACCTTAGGATCTCATACATACTCTTACATATGCTAGACTATCCTTGAAAAGCTTCAAGAATGGCTAAGTGCAACAAAAACCCTAAGTTATACAACATGAATTCTATAGCTTTTCTTTTGAATCTAATTGCATATTGTTATTTCTCATGCTTGAAAACCCTTAGCTCTACCTTGTTTTGGCTTGAATTTATCCTATATTGAATGGGCCTAGGGTTGGCCTAAACTAGGCATGAAAGAAGGAGTAAGAAGAAGCAACAAAGTCCATCGAATTTACTTTGGTTTCAAGCTTTTCCAAGAGTTCTTCCACTTGTTTCTTGTTTCTCCTTCAATTTCTATCCTCCTCTCACTAAACCAGTCATGAATCATCCTTAAATCAATCATCAAAATCATAGGAATAGAGAGGTGAAAGAGGAGGACACAATTAGTGATGAAAGAAGCAAAAAAAACCATAGATTTTCTTATATTTTTGCTTGGTTTTCTCTTTCCTTCTTCCTCCTTCTTGGTGTGCTACTTCAAGAAGCTTAGGGTTTTATTTTGGTGTAGAAGAAAGTCGGCCAAGGTAGATAAAAGAAGTGGGGCGTGCCATATATAGGCTAGGGACACATTAAAGACATTTCAAAATTTTAATTTTGCCCTTCATTTTGGTTTTTTCCATTTAAATTCATTTCAACTCCTTTTTTAGAACCGTTTTTTTCATTATAAAATTTAAATTCTATAACTTATTAAATACCTTTGAAATCACTCAAATTGAATTTAAAACCTTCTCGAATGAAAGGATCAAAGTTTAGGTTCACTGACATTTTAAAAGGTAAACAGAATGGATTTTAACTGTTCTAGGGGTTCCAATAATTTTTAGGGCCTCTGAGAATCCTGGAAAATTTATTTTTCTCATTTAAAAATTCCTTCTTTGAGTTTTCCAAAAAGTGTTCAAAATTACAAAAATGCCACTACATTTTCGTTAAATTTTGTCAGGTTATCTGACACTATTTTCAGGGCACCTCTAGCCTTAGATCCTCATTATTTGAGGTTTAAATTATTACTCTAATTTTATTCGACCTCAAATCATTCTATTTGGGGGACTTCTTTTTTTATCTAATAAGTTATGTACATTTACAGAGAAACCAATCATCATGTTTCTCACTTGGATGTTACATCCTTAACATTCTTACAATCAAGAATAAACCCATGACTGTTAGTATTTGTTCTTCACATAACCAATATTTTACTAAGTCAATTGGATTTCTCTTAGGCCTTATACAAGTCTTTTTCTTCATTAGAACTAGCATTAATAGGTACGGATAGCTCATCCATATGAAGTGCCAAATCCATATCAAAGCAACCTAATTGAAGATAGACATATTCTTTCCAAACTATGTAATTTGAGCTATTCAAAATAATTTTATTTTGACTATTATCAACTATCAAAAGAGACATTTGAATAGGAGTAGCTGCAAGATAGATTTAAAGTCTTAATAATGCTTTCTATAAAATTGTAGGGCAAATTAAACTTCACAATTATCATAAATGCATGCTTACCAATGTAAGTTATACTTACATAAAATTGTATCATTAGAATCTCCTTGTAGGCAAAAATGTTATCATACTAAATATTTATGCATCATAATTGAAAAAACTAGAGTGCATTTATATTTTCTAATACTTGCGGGCTACTTAGAAAATAAAAAATAATTTCTATTCCATCTAATTAGGCATGTAACCATAATTATCTACCTATAGGTAAAGATTCATTATGAATACACACTTAATTACAATTGATATTTTTAATTCCATATGTGATTTCCATGAAAAATCATATCTAAGATACATATACTCATTATAAAAGGATAGTGTAGCTACTCATTATCTATATATGCTAGTTACAAAAATATTTAAATCCATTATGAGTATTTAAAAAATGCATCAATTAATTTTATCTCAATGAGAATTTATTTTAATTAATTAATCAACTAAACCTTTATGTGATTAATAATTAAAAAATTATCCTTTAATTATAATTCCATATATGTGTTAAAGAATTTGTCTAAAATAACCCCATATTATTTAGACAAAATTAAATGGCCCTTAAAAAATTTTATGAAATTCTAAATGTGCCTAAATAATAATTTTGTTAAATTTCTAAATGTGTCAAGATTTTTTAAAATAATTTTTCCTTAATTTTAAATAAATTTATTGATGCTTATTATATTTATTTCATAATTTAATTTTGTTCTAAAACTAATATGGATTAAAACAAAAATAAAAATAACCTTATGAATACAAAATTATTTTTTGGAAAAAACACAAAATTAGGCCCAATGAAAATCTTATACTTAACATTCAAAATCCTTCAAAAGTAAACATAGTTGGCCCATAAATCCTCTTATCTTAGACATCTTTTTACCAAAATTGTGGTCCATTAGCCTCGCCCTATAAGGCCTAGCAATATTTTTTTTAATAGTCCAAATATGGAAAATGAACAAAAGCCCATAATTGAAAATAAAAACTAATTCAAAATAGAAAATCAAAAGGCCCAACAAAATTAAAAAATATATAAACAGAAGCCCATAATATTTTGACCCAGAAATCTCAACAAAATAGACTAAAAAACAAAACAAAAAAGAACTTCATCCAAAAATCATCTCAGGTTAAATGCTACTTTAATTAAACGAATCATTTCATTAATGCCTCAAATGACATGTCGTTTATCACATCTAAACACTGCTAACCAACTAGTTGTCTTCTTCCTCTAGCCAGGCCAACTTGACCAGACCCAACTTGGTTTTGGACCCGCCAAAAAACCCAATGTTTTCAATAATTTTGGGCTCTTTTTCTCGTGTTTCTTTCATCAATTAGTATCAAAATCATTAGTGGAATATATTTAGGGCATCGCAACACAAAAATAAGCAAGAAAACTTCAAATCCATGAAAAGCACAATAATGGGAAGTTTCTTAATGGTTTTAAGATGGTTTCTTACTTCATTTTCAATGATTCCAATGCCAAAAAATCTTAGAAATACAAGTGCATGAATTTCAAAGATAAAAAATGGACACAAACATGCACAAAAATCAAATAAAAAATGTGCATAATAACAAAGGTTTTTTTCAAGTCCATGGCTCTAGGCACCAAAATCATTCAATATGATTTTTTTTATTTAATTAAAATCATATATATATATATATATATGAATTAAAGTTCACTAATTCTCTAATCTCATAAATTAGTGTTCATAAAATCATAGCAAATAGTGGCAACCAAAGTTTGGTTCTAATACTACATGTTATACTAAAATGTAATCTATCTTACAAATTTATTATATTTCATCAGATCCGGGATGTGATATGGTTATGAAGGATGAATTAGATAGCTCCAATAAGATTTCATTCTTGAACAAAAATTCATTTTTGTATATATTTCATCTATTCCATGACCGGGACCAGGGGCATACACGTTACACCATGATTTTTAACTTATGAGAGATGTTTCTATTGAGTTTCTTTCTCTTCTATCTCTCATCTATCTATTCTATTTTCTTCAGTTATTCACTAAAACAATTATGATTTGGAAATCAATCCAAGGCAAGTGTTTGGATCTAAAGTTGGCTATTGGAATCGAACTGATGACCATCGCATTACAAATGTGACACTCTAACCTCTGAGCTAAGCGGGCTCATATAATAGAAATTTCGCATGCATAGGCATTTAATAAAACTACTAAGATCTTAGTTGTCAATTATATTCTTTATGGAAATGGAAAACTAATTCAAGGAATTTCTAACACAAGCATTCAATTAGTTCGGACTTATTTAGTCTTGAATTAGGATTGAGACCAAAAAAGTTCTTCTATCGAAGAGACCCGCGCTTCCAAATTATTATACATTAATAATAGCATAAGCAGATATAGGAACATAAATACCTCTAGCTATGGTTTTCTTGATCAAATGAAGAACCCAAAGCATTAATCAAATTTTCATCAATAATTTGCAACCAAGAAAATTGTAGAATGCGGAAGAAAAAGCAAAGAGAGAAGTAAGAGGAAGAGAGGATCTTTTGATGAGTTTCTATGATAGTCAGTTAGCTGATTCTATTCATTAGGAACCCTTTAAAATACTAATGTAAAAAATTGGTCACTCTTCTATCAGAAAAAGTTAGTTAATAATGTTCAAATATCCATTTACCCATTAACCAAAATATCTAATAATTTAAAATTTAAAAGTCAAGAACTATCAATTAGAATAATTTAATTTAATTTTGAAATGTTATTTAATTTAATTCAAAATATTTCAATAACTGATGTAGAATATCTTAAATAAATAAATATTTAATTAAATAATATCTTTAACAAATATAATAAATTAAAATATTCCAACATCATATGCATTTTAGAATATGACCATGAATTTAAAAAAGAATGACAAATCATTGAACTTTTTAGTAAAATAAAAAATGCAATGGTCCATGAGCAATGTGAGACAGAGGACCAATATTATTGATTTTACTCTTTTTATCCAGTGATGGTATTTAATTCGTATTTAATGGCTTCATTACAAATGTAAAAAACAAGTGACTTCATTCGTGACTTCCTTTGTGTTTGTTTCCAGTTAAGTTTCAGGGAATTGTCTCATTTTCTTTACCCTCACTAAGTTTCAATAAAAGGTGAATTTTCATTGTGAAGTAGAAAATGAAATTAGGCCTCGTTTGATACAAAAAAATTAATGATGCAAAAGGAAAAGAAAAGATAAATGGAATGTAATGAAAAATTGTGTGTTTAGTATGAGCAAAAAAGGAAAAGGATTATATTTATATTTGAGTGTTTGGTTAGATGAAATAGGAATGAAATGGAAAGTAATAAAAGTAAAAAGACTAAAATACCCTACCAAAAATAATTTGAATTGCCTTTTATGTCCGTAGCATTATATATATGTATATTATTTTGTGTAATAAGTCTTTTAATAAAATCTAGAAACAAAATATTTTTATATATAATTATGTTTATATAGTTAAATAATTTTAATTTAATTTATACTTCAATGAAAATTTACTTTTTAAAACATATTTTAAAAAAATACATTCTTTACATTAATTAAATTTTATTTTTTAAAAAAATTATTTATAAATTATTATTTTAATACAATAAGTATGATTATTTTATTTTAAAATTTTATTAATTAATTTTAAAAATAATATATATAAATATAATAAATATTTTTTAATTATATTTATATATTATTATATATTTTTTAATATATAAATATCATATATTAAAATATATACATATATATATATATATATATATATATATATGTGTGTGTGTGCGCGCGCGCGCGTGTGTACATGCACGCGTTTGCATGCACGATATATATATATATATATATATATATAATGCATTGTCACATATAAATGTATAAATTGAATTTTAGTTGGTGGTTTTTTTAAAAAAAGATTAATATATAAATAGATAATTTATTAATTGTAATATTAAAAAATATATTATTATTTTTTAAAATGTATTTATTATTAATTAGTTTTATAATAAAGTTTTAAAATTTTTTATAATTATTTTTAAAATTAATGTTATTTATTTTTAGTCTACACAATAAATAATTAAAAATAATAACTGTATATAATATAATATTATTTATATTTTGATATATATTTGTATAAATAATATAAATAAATATAACATAGATATATATGTGTGTGTGTGTTTGTGTAATTAAATGATTATTTTTATGACATAAAAAATATTAAATGAGAAGACTGATATATATATAGTTGATTATTTTTATATAATTATATATATTTATAAATTATTTTCAAATATTTTACATAATATATATATATTAATTTGTTAATATATTTAAATATATATATATATATAATAAAACATAAATTATATATATATATATATATATATAAACAATGCATGTAGATGCATTGAGCTACTAACCAATTGGTAGGACAAAAATTTATATATTAAATTTATAATTAGTTTTTTTAACTTATATAATTTATTATTTTTAGTATTGAAAATTATTTTTTAAAAAATTATTTTTTAAGTAAAAATGAATAATTATAACATTACTTACTCACTTACTTACTTACTTAAAATATTAAAAAATTTTGACTATATTAACAATTTTTTATTTTTGATTGATAATTTGATCGGACAAAACAGCGTTTTTCCATTGAAATTCAATAAAAAAATACTAAATTTCAATTGGTATAATTGTTTTTGTTTTCATTTTTTTACATTTCAAAATAAAAATCTTTCATAAAATAATAATTTTAAAAAATATGTCAATTTTAATATTAAAAATATTTTTTTTTATTTTAAAAATATAATAATTATTAATTATTTTTATAATTAATGTTTTAATATTCGTATTTTTTATTATTCTTTTTGTAATTAGTATTATTTATTTTTTACTTATAAAATAATCAATTAAAAAAATAATAAACTTCTTTTTGCCTTAAGGTCTCTATTATTTTAAAAAAGTAAAAATATTATATACTAGTTAAAAGTAATATCTAAAAGTTATTTTATTTAAAAAAAATATGTAAATTAAAATTTTGAAAAAAAATATACGATACTACTAAACCGCAATTTCACCTTAGACAAGGCTATTATAGACCTTTTGAATTTTTGGTTTAAAATAGTTTTTCTCTTCATATGTTATAGTACCCGAATAATTTTTCACATCTTTCTATGCCTTTCCACGAATGATTCTCTTTCTGTCATATTTTCTCATAACCAAATAAAAAATGTAACAAATTTCTTTTCAATTTCCATTTCAACCGCATATTTTCTTATAACCAAATGGAGCCTTAATGAAAATTTACAAAGGAACAAAGAGTTAATGACAAGTTATCAAATAGATTTTATTAAATCTTATTGAGTTTACGGTTGCAAGAAGCCTAGTAAAACTCTTTTTCTTCTACTGTGATTTAGAAAAGAAAATAATATAACAAAAAATATAATAGGAGAAATGTCACACCATCACTATTTATAAGCCTTTATATACCAAAGAGAAGATCTTGTACTCTAGCCGAAGACCTTGTTGACAAGGTCTCAAATTTCTCAATGTAAAATACAAGATCTTATTGACAAGATCTTAGACCTTGTCCACAGGATGTGGTTTTAACCTAAGAATTCCCTTGATTTAATGCCAAATCAATTGTAATATGTGTGTTTAACTAGAAACATTACCACATGGGGCATAAAACATTCCCCATCAATGACCTCTATGTCTTTGGTAAGGGAATTCATCACTTTCAAGGGGCAAATTTATGGAATCTTGCCTATATGGCCCATTTAAACCTACCTTAAATTATTTCTATCCATACCATAGTTAACACATATTAAAAACAACTTAATTTGAGGCTTACAGCATGGATCAAGAACCATTTCCCATGGATTGGAACCCAAAAATCAAAATATCTCACTTTTACACTCAAGTTCCAATGGTAGTTTTCTGTTAGCAACTTTGGAAAATAATAACTATTTCTAGAAAAATCAAAATCAAGCACATGTAGCTTTCTGGAAAGCTATGAATGTTAAATTTATACTAAAAATAATTCCAAGCCACGAAAACATCATTTGGACTATGTTTGACGATAGAAAAGTGGAAAAGGTTAGATTGCCTAGCGTTTCTGATATAGCTTACTAATATAAACTTCAAAAATGCATAACTAAATCCACAAAAATCAAATTTGGGCAAAATATATCAATTTGGAAAGTTATAGATGTTAACTAGAGAAGAAAAATAAACTCATACCAGTTCAGATGCATTTAGACCTTGAAAATTGATATAACAATAACCAAGGTCGGTCGACATTACTGTCATTGATATGAAATTTCTCCCTTTATAGACATCCAATCGAGGTATTTCTAGTTGTTATTAGTCACTGTGAAAGTTTAGTTTCTCTCTATAAAATTTCATAGTGATTAGACATCATTTAACCCATGAATGATAAAAGCAAAATTTCTGACCACTAATATAGTAACAGAACTATAATTGTCAAAAATTGTCAATTTTGAAAATTCACCAAAAATTTTTTAGAGCTCTAAATAATATGCACTATAACTTCCCAAAAATCTCTTGACAAGAGCTATATACATACCAAATTTCAAGTCAAGAAGAGCTTATTTGGTCAGATCTTGATATAACTCTGAAATATGGTTATTTTAAAACTATAAAGGGGTCAAAAGTGGTCTATATGGCTTTTTAATTGTGCCACCACCTGATGAGCACATTTGGGAGTATAAACACAGCATACATGAGCCCCTTGAGTGGTCCAAAAGCATTACACAACTCAAACTTACTATGCCACAAGTAAGAATGCAGAATCACAAGCAAACCATCAAGTACCCAAAATTCATTATCTCATTGATTTGGTTCCAAATCTGTTACATACACTACATATATATGCTTTTACACTTACTCAGGCATTTACATCTCAATAATCATGTGTACATACAAACTTTAACAATTTTTTACATCAAAACCTACATCAATGGCAAAGTATGGTTACTCAAGCTCCTTGGCTTCCACTTTAGCCTTCTTGAACTCTACCTAGGCATATTGAAATGGGAGAGAGAAGGGGGTGAGATTTCATAGAATCTTAATAGCTCATGCATCCTTTCAAATAAGCAACCAAGGCATGTAATCATGTCATAAGATACAAGCATGTCACAAGCACTTTCAAAAGGCATTTCATTTATAATTTCCATGCCATAGCAACACATCAAAGCTAAAGAGGGTGCTCAAAGGACTTTTGGTTTAGTCTCACTCTATTTTAGGATTTTAGATTAGCCTCACCCTTGGTTTAGGGGCTTTTGACTTAGCTTCACTTATCCAAGAGACTTTTAGCCTTATCTCACCCTTTTCTAGGGACTTTTGGTTTCACCTCACCTATCACAAGAGACTTTAAGCATAACCTCACCCATAGAGCACACTTTCACAATCAAATGCCAATCAAGAGATATAATGGTACCATAGAAGTCAAATAATAGCATATGGCATTTCTCAAGATTCAAACACACACACACACACATATATGTCAAATGACATTCATATAACCATATTGCACACAAGAAAGGGATGGAGAGCTACCTTGGTAATTCAACACAAGCTTCCTTCTTAGTTATTTCTTTCCCTTTTTGGTTTCACACTCATGAATTGATGGAGCTTGTTCTCTTTGGCCTAGACACAACAAATAGTATTCCATTACTCTCTTGGAACAAGCTATTAAACACAAATTTAAGAAGCACACTTTGCCTATTGGTTACATAATAGCTCCATTATTGGCCTAATGAAGTAACTACCATAATTCAAGTTCTTAGTTCTTTTCTCTTCCTATATCTAGGCCTCTTGACTTCATTTGAAGTTCTTAGAGCCATCACACACTCATTTTCAAGAGCCTAGATACAAGTTACTTTTTAAGACTACATTATGGAACCTATTGCCTCATCTCCCAATCTATGGCTTTTAAATTCTTTCTAAGGCTTCCTCCCATCTTTTTCTATCACATAAAGTCTCAAACCAAGCTTATAACAAATTAAAACACTCTTTACCCTTAATATCCAAGCTTGGCCGAGACATACAAGGGAAATAGAGCCCATGAACTTTGTAATTTTTCCTTGATGGGAGAGGCACTTGGGAAGCTTTCTAGGGGCCTTAGAAACTCAAACAAATACTCACATATGCTAAGGAATTCATGAATCAAATCTATTTTTACAAAGTGTTCAAGAATCCCTAACTTCCCATTCTTGAATTTTACTAGCTCTCCATTGCATTTCTTTGCATTTTCTAAGTTTCCATATCCTAATTCATGGGTTTCTTGCAAGTCTTAGGTCAGAACTTTCTCCCCCTAGGCTATTCTATTTTTGACTGAGACACCACACATAAAGAGCAAAAAGGAAGAAGCAAAGATGCAAGGAGATTTACCTTAATTCCAAGCTCTCCCCAAGAGTCTCTTTCTTTGCTTTGGCTTCCTTCTTGAATTTCTTATCTTTCTCCTCTGAACCAAGGCCAAAACAGAACCAATCCATCCATCAAAACCATAAAAGGATAGTGGAACACTATAAATTTCTAGTTCATTGCATGCTATATCTATACCTCACATCATTCAACTCACATAAGAGGCAAAATAATGATATTAAAATAATGCATCATTTAGCATTACGTCGCATATAAAATCTTTGTTCGGTGTCTCATGGACCATGTGAGCTCATATATCATATTTTTATATTTAATTACATGAATTCAACTCATTTGCATCACCAAAAGTGGCCAACAACTTATGGAAACCAGAGGGAAGCATAAAACTCATACTTATATTTTCGGCAAGAATTTTGCCATTTCTATCACAAATTTTGGAAAATCATAACTAATTCTAGAAAAATTAAAATCATGCATTCTTAACCATTTTGGAAAGCTACATATGTTTACTTAATGATAAAAAATTTTTTAGACCATAACATCCAATACAAAAGATGTTTGACATTTGAAAAGGTCCAGGGGTCTGGCTATCCCTTGGTATTGTCATAAGTTTCTGTAGCAAATTTCAAAAATATCTAATTAATTCTACAAAAAATCTAATCCATGTAAATGATACCAATCCAGAAAGTTACAGATATTAGTTAGAGGAAAAAAATAACTCCAGATTGGTTCAGGCATGTCCATACCTTGAAATTTAATCAAATAGTACCTGAGGTTAGTTAGGGTGCCTGATACTAGGCGGGATCTTTAAAAATTTCATATCTCCCTCTCTAGACCTCCAAATGAGATACTTGCAGAAGTCACTAGGAATTTCTAATTTCTCCATATAAAATTTCATGGCAATTAGACATCATTTGAGCCCTGTGTGATAGAAATAATTTTCAGACCAAGTGAACACCAAAACCAAAATTTTTGCCGAATTTGAAAATTTATCAAATATTCTCTAGACCTCCCAAAATTCTATTCTTTAGCTTCCTAAAAAGATCATAACAATCTCTAATTGCATGCCAAATCTCAGATTAAGAAGAGCTCATTTGGACAAAAAGTGATATAGAGTTCCAATACGGTCAATTTTAGCTCCATATAGGATACCAAAGTATCCAAATGTTCTCTCTTAATATTTGGTACCTCTTGGATAAGTCTAAAAGTATGATTATGAATGGTATGAGTTGCCCAAATGGTCCCAAATCTCATACATCTCAATTTGGCCATTGCACTTACGCTTATGCACATTTGCATAAAACCATTCAAGAAGCCAAATTGCCATAACATACTTAATTTACATTCTAATGGTAATATAACACAATCTCTCATTTATACATCATATATTAACATAATTACATATGTTCCAAAGGTCATAGACCATATACAATAATGGATTACATTATTAGACATCAATATGGCCTTAAAGAACCAAAAAACTATACACTTTAATGGCTCTCATTTCTCATGTAGTTGGCTTCCATTCCCTAGCTCTCTTAGTCCACCTAGCATGTTAGAACATTGGAAAGGAAGGGATGAGATTCAAAGAATCCCAATAGCTCATTACCTATTCAATCATACATGAAAGATGCAAAATAAGTCTTAAAAGTGCATGCATGGGCATATTGTCATGTGTAAACATTCAAGAAGTATTTTCAACATTTGAGCAAGTCATACATAGCATACAAAGGCTTGCCAAGCAAGTGGATTGCCCTCACCCATTTACTTATGGATTTTGGACTTACCTTACCCATTTTTTAAGAGGTTCTTGGACTCAACCTTGCTCTTGGGAGTCAACCTCACTTTTGGAAAACTCTTTACTTTGTCTCAACTAATTCTAAGGGTTCTTGGCTTATCCTTACTGTGACTAAAGGTTCTTGGCCTCACCACACTCAAGTAAACCAAAGCAAGTATCATAAATATCATTTAAAACATAATGCATCATTATGGTACCATGGAGTAAGAGCTCATGCTAGAACATTTTTCATGGCTTGAAATGCATATACACACATTCAAAGACAAGTGAAACAAGCAATCATGCATGAGAGAAGGTGAAGAGAGCTACTTGCTTGTATTTACACACTTTTTCCTTGAGTCTTGGATCCTCTCCCTTGACCTCACACACCCAAGAAGGTAGAGATCACTTCTTTTGGCCTAGACACATCATATGGAAGCTAATTATACTCTTGAATCACATTATAAGGCCACATAATCACTAGAAAAGTTAGGTAACTCATAAGACTCTTTTATGGTTCCCTAATGCACTTAATGAACCAACCTTAAGAAAACATAATCTTGGATCCATTCTATCTATTCATTTATGATTCTTGACTCAATTTAAACCTCTTGAAGTTATCATATAATCTATTCAAAGAGCCTAACTAGGTGTTGCTTCTTTAAGCCATAATATGGAATATATAAGATCATCTCACTATCTATGGTTTCTAATATTTTTCCAAGGCTTCCTTTCATTCTCCCATCTTACATAATGCAAAACTAAGCTTGGAAGAAATTAAAACATTCCCTAGGTGCATTAACTCTCCTTGGCCGAAGCTATACTTCCATAAGGCACCAATGGAGTTTCCTTGCTTCCTTTAATGGGAGAAACATGTAGGAAGTTCTCTTGATATCTTAGGAACTCATATGAACACTTAAATATCATAAAATATGGCTTGGGTTCATGATAAAGTTCAAGGTGCAATCAAAACCCTAACTTCTCTATCTTGCAAATTCATGGTTTTTACTTGGATTTCTTTGCATATTCTTACTTTTCTCCCTTAAATTCATGGAATTCACCCTTGGTTTTCCTCAAAATTCTAGCCTTCTTACATCTACATACATAGGGTGAAATAGGGAGAAGGAGGAGGGAGGAGTAGCTACCATGGGATGGAAGATTTACCTTATTTTTCCTTGATTTCTCACTTGAATCTTGTCTTCTTTGACCTCATCTCTTCAAATCCGAAATTTCTCCTTAATTTCCCCTTAAAAAAATTCATATATTTTAATATAATACTAGAAAGAAAGCTCAAGAGGAGAGGAACAAGTTTGGAAGAAGAAGGAGTATGAAAATTCATGAAATTCCTTACCTTTTTCTTGCTTTTTCTCCTCATTTCTTCTCCTCCATGGTGTGCCTAAGAGAGCTGGTGTTTTCTCTGGTTTTTGGGCAGAATAGGGCATGCAAATGAAGGGGAGAAGAAATAAGAAATTTAAAGAGTGTTCAAGAAGTTTCCACTTTCTTAAAAATTTCAAATTTTTCCTTCGTTTTTGGCATTTTCATTTCTAACTTGTTTTAGCTCCTTTTTAAGAATCATTTTTTCATTATAAAATTTAGGTTCTCAATTTAGTAAAATACCTTTGGAATTACTCAAATCGGAGCTAAAACCTTCATGAACGAACCAGTCAAAGTTCGAATCAATCGACGTTGAAAAACATCTATCGAAGAGATTTTAACTGTCCTAGAGCTTTCCATGGTTTTTAGGGCCTCTAAGAACCCTGGAGAACTCAAAAATTTCATTTAAAAAGTCATCTTGTGTGAATTCTAAAATTTGTTCAAAATGACAAAAATGCCCTTACGTTTCGTCAACCTTTCGTTTAAATTCATTTCTTTATTCTAACTCTGCTTTTCTTTCCATCTAAGCCTGAAATTCTCATTTTTTGGAGTCTAGAATGCTTTCTAAATTTTTTGGGACCTTAACTAAGTTATTTTGAGGGACTTGCTTTTATATTCAGTGAATTTCGTTCGTTGATAGAGAAACCGTATGTTACAATTTCTCACATTTTCTCTTGTTTTTATAAAATCGGATGTTATAGATAGAGTAAGGAAAGAAGAACAAGATTTTAAGAAGAAAAGCCATGAAAATCCTTAAGGTTCCATACCTTTCTTAACTTCTTTCTCCTCCTTCTTAGACCCCCCTATGCGTCCTTCTCTCTAGCTTTCTCCTCTGTTTTAAGTAGCACACAAAGTCAGTCATATGGGAAAGAAAAGAGGATGCCTCTTTTAATAAAAGAATGGAGAAGAGTTTGCTCCACAAAATGACATTTACGTCTCTTGTCTTTGGCAATTTCGTTTTATACTCATTTTAACTCCTTTTTAAGAATCATCTTTTCCATCACAAGATTTAGTTCTGCAAATTTATAAAATGCCTTTAGTTCCCTCCAATTTGGATTAAAACCTTACCAAACCCTTCGGTTAAACTTTCGGTTAACTCTTAGCTGAAAACACACACCGGGAGGGTCTTAACCACTATGGTGGTTTCCATAGTTTTTAGGGCCTCTGAAAACTCAAATTTTTTCATTTAAAGATCTTTTCTTTAGGTTCTCTAAAACTTGCCCAAAATTATGATTTTGCCACTAGCCCTCGTATCTTCCTGTTGGTTGTTTTGGCTTCAATTCTGGGCTATCCTGAGGCTCTAACCTATATTTTTAGATGTTTTAATTAACATTCAAATCTCAATTAATCTCAATCCACTTTACTTTGGGGTCCTCATTTATTAATCACACAATTTTGATTTCAATATATCGTAATTCATACTGGCCTTCGTTAGACTCATGACCCCTATAAGTCATTCATTCCACTCTGTAGAGATGATTTGAATTTCCAAATCATAGGATATTACAAGAAATGAACGGGGAGGCTATCCTATTTATGAAAGTGGCATGAAAAAAGAACTCGAATGGCAAAAAATGGCACTGCTTTAATTGCAAACTTAGCTAATTAGTGCGATAAAGTAAGGTTTTAAATTATGTGTTGTGCTCACTATAGTGTGAGTTGTTGGTGTAATAACTACGGGCTGATACGGATGTGAGATGGGCTGTATCTGCAATATTGCAATCGCATTTTGAAATGCAGTTTGTAATTTGCAACCTTGCTATAAAGTTGTAATTATTAAACATGAAAAGATTTAATCAATTTATTTTATTAACTAAATGGCAGGCTTACAATTTTTTATAAATTATTGTTTGTTTCTTTTACCAAAAAAATCATATGGGAGTTTTATCTTCTTTTTTGTCAAAAAATAGAGTGTTATCTGATAAACATGATTAACATAAAATTCTAGTTTGTGGCATATGAATATGATGGTTACTTATTGGGATTTGAAGGAGACCCATAGGTTAAGTTTTTCAACTTTAAACCAGGAAGCCCATTTAGAAATTGCAAAGGGGAAGAGAACGATGTCAAAATCAGTTGCTAGCCCAATTTACTGCAACCCATTATGAGTCCATATGAAGTTATTCTAGTATGGAAATAATGACCCTATGAGCTTTTTTGTTATTAGTAATGTTTTAAAAATAAGTCTGTTGATTGAATTATGATATGAGGTCGCTAATGGTTTTTATTTTTTAATACCCAAATGTAAGATTACATTAAAATTATACAAATTAATAAAGTAAAATAAGACATTATAATAGTATATTATAGCTACATTGCAAGAGTATCTCTGCATCTTGCTTGCATTGCTTGATCAAAACCTCCTATTATGAATCATCTTTTAACATATAGAATTTTGAAAATATGAACTTTGTAATTATGATGTAAATGTCTTTCACCGATAGTTGTAAACTCGAGTCCATTTGAAAAACTTTTGTTAATAATCTAAAATGTGATTCAAATAAGAGCAAAACTTTAAAAAGTAGAAGGTTAAGAGTGTGAATCACGGGAATCAGATCCCCTCCCATAATGTCTCATGTATTATTTGCAGTGGCTAATCCTTATTGTGGAATGCATCTGATGCCCCAAATGAGAGAGCCTGCCCCATAGATCAAAATGCATCATTTTAACTAATACAAAATGGTGCACCTTAACAGGAAAGAAGTTGATACTAATAAATGTAAAAACAATGCATTTCTCATGAAGGCTAATATGCTGAAACTCCCCTCCATTAGCACATAGCTACTATTACAATTTTGGTGAGCAAATTCTCTAATACTCAGATGAGTAGCATTCATGTGGCTATTAATTAACCATATCACCACACTTATCTAAACAGACCATTTGAATATGTCTTCCTTAGCATAATGAAAGTAAAGCATGTTGGTGTCTTCCTCTTCGTTGCCTGAAGCATTTGTTTAAAGAATAGACAATGGCAGCTTCCTGTCCTTACTGGTTGCTTAAACCATTTCTTCTACCACTACCCATTTCATTTCTTTCCTTCAAGCTCAACCTTTGAGAATGATAAGTAATTATATATATAACAAGCTAACTAGCTTTCTCTCCTCACTGGTCTTTATCAACAGTTACATTGTAGCATAAATTAATGCTTTTGTTTTTATGTTATGTATTTGTTTCTTCTATAGACCAAGAGAGAGAGAGAGAGAGAGAGAGAGAGAGAGAGAGAGAGAAACGGAGAAGTTGTAATATCTAGTATTTCGTAAAAATACTGAAATGAGTTTGTTTGAAAAGCAAGTCCTCTAGATTGAATGATTTAAAGTCAAATAAAATTAGGATAAAATTTTAAATCATGAAAAATGAGGATTTAAGTATTGAGTTGCCCAAAAATTAGAGTCAGAGTGGTTCAATTAAATTGCCAAAAGTATAGTGGTATTTTCGTAATTATGTGAGCTTTTTGGAAAACTTATAGGAGAGTTTTTTAAATAAAAAAATTTGAGCCTTTTGGGGTTCTCAGAAACCCTAAAAACCATGGGAATCCTTGGAACAATTAAAACCCTTTCGGTATATGGTTTTAAACGTCAGTTGATATGAACTTTTATTTTTTTTATTTGAAAAAGTTTTAAATCCAAATTGAACAATTTCAAAACCATTTTATAAGTTTAAGGACCTAAATTTTATAATGAAAAAGATGATTCTAAAAAAAGAACTAAAATGAATCCAAAACAAAAATGCCACAAAAGCAAGATATAAACGGCATTTTTAATAAACAATTTTTAATCTTTCTTCCCTTAAATGAGGCGTCCCACTTTGCTCCTCCCATAAACCAACTTTGCTTCCATTTGAATAGAGAAGAATTCTGCCTAAGAGAGGTGCACAAAGGAGGGGAAGAAGGAGGAGGAAAACAAGGTAAAAAGGTAAGGAAAAGTTTAGAATTTCAAGCTTCTTCCTTCTTTAAAGTTATTCTCCTTCTTCTTACCCTTCTTTCCATGGTTTTAGTTATTTGTTTGGGTCTATTTTAGACTTGATTCAGAGGGAGAAGGTTAGTCCTTGAAGAAGGAGGCTATAGCAAAGGGAAGGACTCTTGAAGAAGATAGGAAATCAAGGTAAATCTTCTTGTCTTTGTTGCTTCTCCTCCTTGCTTCTTGTGTGTGTTGGTTCGACCAAAGGGAGAGCTTATAGGGGGAATTTCTTATCAAAAGCAAGCATGAAACTTAGGTTTTAGGCTATAAGAACCTAGGAAATGCAAGAAACTTAAAGAAAAACTAGTGAAATTTAAGATAGCAAAGTTAGGGATTCTTGAATATAGTCTAAAATTTGAACTTGTCCAAGAATTTCCAAGCTTATGTGAGGGTTTATTTGAGTCCTTAAGACCTCTAGGAAGCCTTCCAAGTGCCTATTTCTTCAAAAAAAAAAATTACAAACTCCATGGGTCTATAATGCTAGCTATGTCTCAGCCAAGCACACTTGGAGGGGCTAGGAAGTGTTTTAATTTTTTTTAAGCTTAGTTTGGGACTTTATATAATAGGAGAAGATGATAGAAATGTATGGGAAAAATTTGGAAGCTATAAATTGAGAGTTAGAAGTACAGGTTCCATAATGTGACTTAAAGAAACAACATGTATCTAAACTCTTGGAAATGATTGTGTGATGGCTCTAAGGAGTCTAAATGGAGTCAAGAGACTGAGATATAAGAAGAAAAGGGAGCCAAGGTCTTGAATTATGGTAGTTGCTTCATTAAGCCCTTTTATGGAACTATTATGTAACCATAGAAAAAAGTATGCTTCCTTAATGTGTGAGTGATGCTAGAATTTGTTTCAAGAATGTAATTGGATCCTATTTGTTACGTCTAGACCAAATAAATCAAACTCCATCTATTTTCAAGTGTGTGACCTTAAGGGGAGGAGATTAGTTAAGGAGAAAGACTTGTATTTTACACCAAGGTAGTTCTCCACTCATTCTTGTATGCATTCTTGGTTATATGAATGTCATTGGATGCTTGTATGTGTATTTGTATTATGAGACATGACATTTGATGTTGTCTTGTTACTATGGTACCATTACATTTTCTTGATTTTATTTTGGCAATGTGAATTGCTCTTATGAGTGAAGTTGTGCCAAAAGTCTCTAAAATAAGTGAGATAAAGCCAAAAGCCCTTTGAAATAGGTGAGAGAAGGCCAAAAATCTTAAGGATGAGTGAGGCTAAGTCAAAAGTCCCTAGACTAAGGGTGAGACTAAGCCAAAAGTTCCAAAAATTAGGTGAGATTAGACCAAAAGTCCTTAGAGTTCGTTCTTAGCTTTGACATATAGCATGGAAATTATGGAATGAATGATTCTTGTTTATGTTGGATGCATACTTGTGTTCTTTGACATGATTATATGCCTTGGTTGCTTACTTGAATGGGTGTTTGAGCTATTGAAATTCTTTTAATCTCACCCCCTTCCTTCTCTCATTTCACCATGTCTAGATAGAGCTCAAGGAGACAAAAGTGGAAGCTAAGGAACATGATTGGCCATATTTTGACATTAGTGTAGTTTTTAATGTAATTAAATGTCAAAATATGTATGCATGAACTATTTTTGAGATGTAAAGCCTTGAGCAAATGTAATGGCATGTAAATATAGTGTATGAACCAAAATGGGAACAATATGTATGAGAATGTATGATTTTGGCAGTTGGAAGCCCATTCTTGAATGTGTATGTTTACAACTAGGAAGGTCATTTTGAGATACATAATGATTTAGGCCACTTGGATAGTGTATATACACTATAATTATACTCCTAAATGTGTTCACGTGATTGTGGAAAGACATATGGACAATATGGTGCTAGTTTATGCCATTTTTGACTTCAAATTTGCCATATTCTTGACCTAAATCAAAATCTAACTAAATGAGTTAGTCTTGGCATGAATTTTGTATGCAATTAGGTTTCATCTAGAGCTTTTCATAAAGACAAAGAGCACCCAATTTGGAGCTCTAGAGAATTTATTATAATTTTTCAAAATTGGATAAAATATGCAAAATTGGTAAATGCACTATTCATATGGTCAGCTTTGTTTCCAGGGGTCATTGTGGCTCAAATGAAATCCAATGTCTATAAAAATTTATAAATATAAATTAGACATGATAAGCTTTCTGTATCACTTGAGAGTACCTCAATGGGATTTATATTGAGAAAGAAATGAATTTTTGAAGTTTCACATCAGTATAAGGAATACGGCCAGACCTCTATTACTATTCTATCTATTTATTGGGGCTAAACGCTTCTATTTTGGTTTGGGATTATTTTTAGCCTCTAGTTAACATTCATATCTTTTTAGAATGGTATAGTTTTTTGGATTTTGATTTTTTTAGAATTAGTTATTAATTTTTGAAATTTATATCAGTAATCAGTGATAACAAACTTAGGCAGCCAGACCTTTAATGTTATTCTAATGTCAAACATGATCCAGTTGATGTTTTCATAGCCTGGAATGTTTTTTAACCTATATTTGACATTCAGGTGTTTCTAGAAAGCTATAATTTGCTTGATTTTAATTTTGCTAGAATTAATCATGATTCTCCAAAGTTGATGATAGAAATATGGAATTTAAACCCGAGGCAAAACTTTTTTTTTTTTCTGGTGTGTGGCTTCTTACTCGAAATTGGTGTGATCTTTTATGATGTTTATGACTTGTATAAATACATTATAAGTAGAGGATGATATGGATGGGTTCATATGGCCCATGTGGCATGAAACAAAAATTTTAAGCCTTACGTAACACAACAAAATATCAATATCTATATTCATTTTCTTTGGAATTACATAGAATCAAGCATGAGTAATGGTCTAAGAAGGCTAATGAACTATGTTATTATAGAAGTGCGTTTAGGAAGAAGGTGAGGCACGAAAACTCTACCATATCTAAAACCTTTAAACCTATAATTGGCTAAAGGGTAAGTTATTTATATCGAATTTATATTAAAGCAAAATTTTGGTGGGGAACAACTTTTAAAGCTTCCAAAATACACTTTAGTTGTTGTCACACACTACACGTTCTACTATTCAAGTCCTTCGTAAAGATGATGAAGAGAGACGTTAAAATGGAGTAGAGGATGAAAAGAAAAGCTTCAATTACATTTCATTTTCTTTTATTTCTACATATGGCCGAGCTCTCCCAAATTGCATATGGTTGCATTTAAAGTTTGTGCGAGAGGTCCAAAAATTCCTTTTCATTTTGCTTCATCTATGGTGTTGAGCTCAAATTCCTTCGCTGCATATGGCTGAGCTCTCCCAATTTGCATTTGCATCTGAAGTTCGCGTAGGAGGTCTGCAATTTTTCTTTTTGTTTTGGTTCATCTACGGTATACCTTGTGACACCTGGTAGCATGGAGGCCATCAGATTATAACATATAAAATGCATGTGTTTTGACTTACAAATCTGCATGTTTGATCTACAATGTTGGATGATATTAGCGGCTGCGATCACTTATGGGAGAGGATCCAAGTTCGTGAATCACATCTTATTAGGGTAGAAATTAAACATTTCTTTATGTCGCTATCAACTAGTTTTATCCCGCATGTGACCCTTCCTCCAAGCTAAGGTATTTGCTTGGCAAATCAAGCCAGATTGATGGGGCTTGATTAGGCTTTCTTTTAATAAAAATTAAAAAAAATACCTATTAAAAATAAAGTTTTTATTTTTATATAAATATTTATAAAATAACATATTGTCTCTACAAAATAAATAAATTTTTTATATAAATTTTTATTTTTTATTTTTAAAAATATATGACTAAGCCAAGTTGAAAAAAATTAATCAAAATATTTGACTTAAAACTGAACCTAAGCAAAACACTTTTTTTATTTGTAGTTCAATTCAATCAAACCTGATATGATTAGATCAAATCAAGTTGGTTGAGCCACTAGATTTTGTGATTTTGTGTACAATCTTACTCTTAACTTTATTTATCATTAGTCATCCAAAGTATTGCGGAAAATTCACTGCCTTGAATATCAAAAAATATTTTTTTTAAAATATGCATCAAAAAATATATATATATAATATGTAACAAATAAATAATGTATTCTAAAATAAAAATATATTGCAATTTTTATATAAATATGAAATTTCATATGTTAGCATTTTAAAAATTTCTAAAAAATAGTTGAAGATCTGTTGTAATTAATTTACCTATTTATTATTACAAAACAAAATATTACTTCCAAAGATTCACTGAATATATTACATTAAGTTACTTATAAGTTGCAAATAATATTATTATATTCTATAATTATCTTTGAGATTTATATGTTTTATTTTAATTAATAATTTTATTCATGATAAAATATGTGTTATCTATAGAATGTATCATATAACATGACAATAAGTTGAATGGTGTAACGGTGACATTTTCCTTTGGTCATTTCTCCTCAGTCTTCACCGGTGCCGAGATGGCCCACTATCGTACTGAAACCGAAGAATAACGATGATCTTCAATGAAGGATTGGGCCTCGTTATCCATACCTTCAGCCCAAACATGTTCAGCTTGATGAATTCCAAAATTAAAAAAAAAAATCTATAATGCTATCTAATTGCAAATTTTGTTATATGTGTCAATGGTTTAAATCTCTACTCTTATTTGTTGAAGAAAAAAAAAATATTTTCCTTATGTGTCTGTCATGACTAATTTGTCAAGTGTCTAGTTAAGTTTCTTATAAGTTAGGGAAAAAAAGTCTTTAAATAATGAATATTTAAAAAAAAAAGTATTTCAAAATTTTATTCTAATTGTTGACCAGAAAGGCTATAAATAGCATTGGCTTGCACAACGATGATAGAAAATTTGGGAGATGTGTTAAAAAATAATTCACTTAATGAGATACAAACAATGGGGCCTTCATTTTTTTTATTGTCTTATCAATTGAGAAATATATGTATATAAGTGAAATATATAATTCAAAACTATTCATAACATAGTTAGATGTAAAAAAAAAATGAAAATGATTGATTATGCACTATTGATTTTGAAAGCCTTTATTTTTTAGCTTAATTTTTTTCTCTAATTTTATAAGGATTTAATTGCCTCAAGGTACTTCATTGTTTTTATTTTCTTTAGCCTAGTGTCCCACTTCTCTACATCAAAAAAATAAAAATAAAAATACAAAATACAAGTTTTGCTTCTCCTACTTATCAAATTATTGCATTTTATTTAACTATGATAAGTTTTATGGTGATTGAAATAAACAAATATCTTGCTTTGTTGATAAATTTATTAGTTGATTTTTTAATTCAAATATTGATAATCTTAAAACGAATTGTATTAAGACACTTGGCGCACATCGTACGGTAGATAACAAGTGATTGGATAGCTAAATCAACGGTTAGGATTCTTCGAAATCTCAAGCAAAGAATTTTCAACTTCTCACGAATATCTACAGCGTCTTCCAAATCTGAAGTGTCAGAAAGGCTGGCGATCTCCATGGCTGGTACTGCAAGATTGACCGTGACGGCGATGCTGCTGATACTAGCAGCAATCTCTCTATATTGTGCTGAAGCTTCCACTTCAGCTGAGTTTGTGCATAACAGCATCACGTCCCACAAGATCGTCATCTTTTCCAAGTCCTATTGCCCGTACGTTTATACACACTCTTCTTGCTCTTCTGGTTCACTAATCTTGTTATTTTCTCTACAAATTGGCTGGAATTCTATTTAGTTCATTGTAAAATTACGATGATCTAGTTGATTTAATAGGTTTTGAACAGTTGACGATTTAAAACTCTTGGATTTCACTGGCACGACGGATTAGTCTAGACCTGTTCATGTGTACTGCTTCTTTTAAATTATAAGACGATTCGAATTTCTTTTCTCCAGAAAAGAGAAAGGTTTAAATCTGTGTTTTTAGCGATGAGCGTTGATATAATTTTGGAACATTTGGTCAGAGTGGAAATTGAAGGAACTGAGGGATAGGGATAAAAATTTGCAATGTATGTTGGCCTGATGATGCCTTGGTACATCATTACATTGTCAATCTTCATTCCTTTTTCTATATTTTTTTTCTCCACTTCTACTCTTACCAAGCACAGCTTAATAGCCTATGGTATAAGAAGCTGCGTTAGCTACAAATGGCAAATCTTTTTTTCTTTTCTTGGAGGGAGTGGAAGAGCGAGGTGGAAGGGGTGGATTAAATCCGATATTTTGTTCATTACTTTCAAACTATATGTAGTTATATGCGAGGAATGTCATCCCACTCCAAGGCACTGAATGTTGCTCTCATCAGAAACCATGAGAGAGACAGATATTGATTTGACCCTTGAATCTTGATGAGTGTGAAGAACTGGAGAGCCTTGGGACATGATACTGCTGCATGGATGGGGAAGATATAAGTAGAATTAATCATGGTACAAGAAATGCAAAAGGAAGAACAGTATTTAGAGATCCTACCTTACAATCCTCACACGCCCTCAGTAAACTGCTTAATATTAACCTTTTGAAGTTTTAACATACTGTTTCTAAATTGTAACTGATAGAGTTCTTCGTCAATAAATTATATCTTCAGTTTTTCATGCATGTAGGAGGCTTAATTTTATATCCAGTTGGTATTCGATATGCTGCCATTGTCCCATCTAAATTTTGCAGGATGTAAATATCAGTCACTAGGGCCCATCCCGTGCATCAGAAATTTCAGAAACCAAAACAAACAAACAAAAAAACAAAAAAAGGCAGGTCCCACGCATGAACAACTTAGTGACAGTGCCCAGTTTTATTATATAAGATAGATTAGTCCATGATAATTGGATATCCTCAGATAGGTTTTAAATATTAAGACTGTTTGGATCTGGTATTTAGGATAGTATTACATTCAATCTGTTGTTTATGCTTCTGTATGCTCATCGGTCATTACCTGATAATTATGTGATTGATGCCATGAGAATCCCAAAGTTCTTTAATTTTTGCTCCTTCTTCTCCTTCTTCCACTCACTAAAAAAATTGTGCCATTCATAAACTTGATGAGTGGTTGTTAACTTTGGACTATAAATTTGATTCTCTACCACAGTAAAGCACTCGAATAATGATGTACCGAATATTTATTATGTTTCTTCTTCTTCTTCTCCTTCTTCTTTCTTTCTTTTTTTTTTTTTTGGGTGGGTATTTTAGGTACTGTCGAAGAGCAAAAGCTGTTTTCAAAGAGTTAAACCAAGTACCACATGTTGTTGAGCTTGATGAGAGAGGTATACTTTTTTTCTTTTTCTTTTTCTTTTTTTTTTTTTCCTTTTTCCTCCAGTATATTAAATGCTAGAATTGGTTCCATCTCTGATGGGGAGAACGAAATGAGGTAGCTTCAATTGGCATTCTTGAAAAGCAGGGTTGGGTTAGCATTCCTTTCTAATACCTCCCTTTAGACTGAAAGCTTTAGATCAAGGGGTAAAAAGCAAAACAATATTTGGAAGATTGTAGTTTGCTTCCTACAGAGATTGTTAGCTTATCGAGAGAAGAGGAACGAGATGAAAGGGGTTAAATTAGAACTCTGTTTCGTGAAAGAATGTATATGCTGTATAAATATGTAAAGGAGTCATTGCTGGTAGTGAGATTTCTTTCTTGCAGACGATGGCTCAAAGATTCAGGATATTTTGGTTAATATTGTTGGGAGGCGTACTGTACCACAAGTCTTTATTAATGGAAAGCACCTTGGTGGCTCAGATGGTAAGTCTTTCTTAGTGAGAACAAGTATAGACTTCTCCTTGTTCAACAAAGCCTCATTTCCTTGGAATATCACTCATATATTTGTTAATTGACTGTTCTGCAGATACTGTTGAAGCCTATGAGAGTGGGAAACTGGCAAATCTTCTAGGAATTGAGACAAAGGATAATGATGATTTATGAATCAGATTATTAACAATTAGAAATTTGGCCTTGTCATTTGTGCCCAATAGGGAATTGTTGCATATGAGGGTATGACCCGATATTATGTCTTGGTTGAACGGATTTTTTCATCTAGATCATATGGGATTTTTATCAATAAGTGCAGACGTGATTTAGTTTGATGTGGGTTGCTACTTGAAAGGGTGAAATTATTAGTACTCATGAATCAGTCTATCTCAATTATTTGAAAACACAATTGGTGCTGAGAATGAAAATTGTCATTATCAAAAGTTGTTTATCTGTTTTTGTTTACAGTGATAACAAGAATTTTTTTTTTTTTTTTCATTAAGTGAGATCGGTTACATGAATAAAAAAATATTATAAAATAAATTGTTTATCTGTTTTTGTTTAATATATACTAAAAATGATAGGAAGTGAAAAACTACTGGAAACATTATTCAAATAATAAAATAAAGGGTTTCCTTATAAGGTTATTTGTTCTGTTAAATGCTAATAATTTTCATTGATACTCATTCAGAACTTTAGTTAGAATTTTATTTTAAATATACAAACTCAATACATGAAATTTCATAAATAAACTGGATATTTAGTGATGAACTATTTACTTTTATCAAACACGACCAAGTTTGATCTAAATGATGATATAGAGTCCCAATTTCATATCTTGAAGTTTTACATCCCATCTCCCAAGAGAATCCTTGGAATCCTGATCCTATTAAGGCTTATTATTGGCTTGCTCATAGTTAGAGAAACCTTTTTTTCGCCGCTTCGAGAAAATTCTTTACAGAATCTAGATTCTTGGAAGTTCTAGTAACAGTAACACAGAGGCTGCAATAGAGAAAAAAACATTATTTCAGGAAACCAAGATGGCTTTGGCCCCTGCATCTGGAAAAGGGGAACCCCAGGGGATATGATCCTAATCAATGCTCCACTGGTACAATGTTTCTGCAAATTCCATAAACAATTAAAAGGTACCATGTATGCAACTTTGTTTTTCTCTCCACTGATTACATTACTTTTATACATTGACAAGAACTAGGACACATGTAGTGTCTGCAGAAAACTATCGCCAAGCTGAGTTGAAGCTTCAGCCTATGGTTTGGGATGTTTTGGAGTTGGATGAGTAGTTGCTCCATGGTAATCTATATGGTAGACAAGGTCATGAGGATTGTTACCATTTCCTGTATATTCTAGTGTCATGGAATCTTCCTCATTGGCAAGTGAACTTTCCATTGCTGCATCTGCCACCTGCATTTGATTTCCACATATTCAAGGAATTCACTGAAACTATGATCTGATTATAGCAGTAAAGAGGTGCCTGGCAAAATTTATGAGTAGTAGTAGCTTAGAGGAAAGGGGGAAATCCTGTAGATGAAAAGCTGGCTTATACTAGAATTCATAATTCTTACCTGCCTTGTCCAGTGTGGGGAACATTCAATGGTTATTAAAACAAAAAAGGAGAACAAACTATATTTTACTTTGAATTAAGACTTAATTACAAAATTAATAACATCAATTTTAAAATATAATAAAACACTTTCTAGAACTTAGGACTATAGTAATTGCGTTCAATCCCAATTAAAATTAACTGCAAGTAAAATTTTTTTTGCTTCTACAATCTTTACATATCGTCATCAGGTTGGGATGAATGTGCAGATATAAGAGGCCCTTCCCAAAAAAAAAAAAAAACTACTAAAACGGGTTTAAATTTATCTGATAGGACAAGCGGAGAAATCCCACCAGGATCCACCCCATCGCCAACACTAGTTTATGCCTTCTATGCCTTCTATGAATATGTTGCATCATATTTATGATCTTACCATGTGGCTTTTCACTCTGTTGTGATATTCACGATGGTGGATAGGAATTGACGTGCTCAGCTTCCGTATTGGTCTTGACATAACATATAGAGAACAGCTTCTATGTTGGGCAAGAAAATATAGAGAGAATGTGAGGAGACAGCTGCACAAAATGAAGTGCAATGAGTTCATCATATACATAGTCAGTTTAAAAGTAAGGTTTGCTACCCTTATGGCGTCAAGTTGTTGGTTACCCAGCATTTTATAGAAGTGAAGAACATAGGAGATCATGTCTGAAGGAAGTGATGGGAGGAGAGAGAGAGAAAGAGAGAGAGAGAGAGAGAGAGAGCAATTATTGATTAAGGGGCTTTGGAAACAAGTTCCAACCTTCATGCCCATAACTCGGTAGCTTATGTGGGACTAGCATCTCTCCCATGATATGATAAATTTTTTTTTTTTTTTTGGTTATAAAAGAGGCTTCAAGGCCTTAGGAATAGAAAGCATTGAAAAAAGGAAAAAGGATAGGGATCAAATTCTTAACATCAAACTTACTTCTGTCTTAAAGACTAAAGCTGAAGTTGATGTCATGTGAGTTATCAGTTCATTGGTCTCATGCCATGATAATTGATGATAGTAAAAGAGGTCTATTCTCCTTGGTATTTTAGGAGCAGGTAAACATGAAAACAGATTTAGGTCACATGCATGTCTCACGCCAAACAAAACCTGTCAATGCTACATCATCATCTAATGTTTTGTTACTTTTGTCCTCAACAATAAGAACTGGTTGTGATGTGTCATCCTTTGGCTGCTATTGATGCGCATCTTTTACCCTCTGTCAATGTTTTTATAGATTCCGTTGGCTTCTTTAGACACTTGTTTATGGCTGTAATTGCATCAAGGACTATTTTCTGATATGGGAATCTCTCAGCCTATCAACAATGGAATATATCTCTCCTTTTCGCTCTTCTTAAAATGCACCAATTGATTCAATCTGGTCTAGAAAAGAAAACCTTATTTTGACATTTTGCTGTAGATTCATTAAAAGATAGGTGTTTCTTATTTTTTCCAGAATTCAAAGCTTGGAGCTCAGACATCAGTATGTACATCCTTATTAGGAGGCTAGCTGGGATTATGTTTTGTTATGAAAGTTGTGTGCATACCTTCCATTTAAAATAAAACATATAAAGACTGGGTTTGGGAGTGTGAACTTCTTTGTTCTCCCTTGTCATGCTCACAGACTTATAGTAGTTGCAATTTTTTTTTCCTTTTGGTTTTAATATGACGTGAGGAAATAGAAACACACCTATAATTTCTCCCTTTTTCTCATGACCTTCCCAGTCATTTTTCTTCATTTCAGACGGATGTAACTTGAGTGGAAAATTTCATGGGGAGTCCGAGCTTTTTTATTTTTTATTTTTTAATGTATCGCTTAACCAATAAATTATTAAGGTAAGAATTTCGAAATGTACCTAACTTTAAGAAATTCATCATCTTAAAAAGTTGATTTTTTTTTTGTTTGAAAATTATTTCACCTGAAAACTGAAGCGATTTTTACATTTTCATATCTATTTTATTATTGAAGCAACCAGACGCCATGTATGATCCGAGGTTAAAAAGAAAAGGTTAAATTAAGATGCAGCTTTAAGTTTTTTTTTTTTTTTGGTTTTTTGGGGGGGAGGGCATAGGGATTGCAGATGTACTTTTAAAATTTATAAAAATTAAGTAAAATCTTAAAAAATCGTAACAATATAATTTTAAATTCAAATAAGAAAATATATATCAAAATTTATTAATATAAATTATAAAAGTACAAATATTAATTTATGTGTAAATGTACTAATAACTAAGTAAAATAATAGATATTTTAGTCAATTTAATAAAGTCCCCATGGGATAAGGAGTATAACCTCCGTTCCCCTTCTTATACCTTTAGTGAGAAAAAATTTACTTTCAACCTCATTTTTGTAAGGTAATTTTTTCATTCCCCCTCATACGTAAGACAGTCATTGCAGAGATCCCAACAATTAAAAAAAAAATTTACTATCCCTGAGGGAGAGGAGGCATATTGCTAATAATGCGAATTCTCGTAATAAAAAGTGTAACAATTAATAAATAATATATGTTAATAACGATATTTGTTTGGATTAAGAATATACAACAACCATAATTATAAAGTATCACAGTATTATTATAATTCAGCATATCAACTTTTCATCCTACTGTTAGCATAAAAAATCATAAGCCCACCGTTTATAACCCGGGGCTTGGTTGGTATGGCCAAAAAAAATGAGAGAGAAATAAAAATATGTTATATAATATCTATTTTATTTTTATAATTATTATTTAATATTATCTATTAATCATTATTCAATCATTAAAAATAAGTATATTAAAATCATTTATTTTTATAAATTTTTTTGTTATTAAGTTATTTATTATTTTTATTATTCTTTCAACTTAATTGAAATTATATTTAATTTTTTTCAAAGTCTTTCTATTAGTAATTTCAGAGCTTATAGATTTTGTTTTATTACTTCAACAAATATTTTATTCCACAAACTCTTCTTTGCCACCTGCATACACTTGAGACTCCAATAATAAAGTATAGAACTTTATTATGCAAACTCTTTTGGCTATGATAGGTGGTGACGTGAGGATTGCAATGTATGACCCCAATAATAAAGTCTAGAATTTGAATTCCACATCTCAAACCCCATGATTTAGTTTGGAAATATGAATATTCCAAAAGTTATACCAAAGTGCATTGGAATTCCATCTTAATAATACTGGAAATCATCCCAAATATTAATTCTATACACAAGTTGGAATGAGTTAATTTCTTTAAGCTTATTCTAATTTTCTCATAATAATGATGTTTATATTGATTCCATATCTTGAGTTTGACAATAGAATGGTATAAAATTGAATATCTCTTTAATTCCTTACACAACCGAGTTAATAAATTCAATTCTTTATGCCAAACATGCCACGAAAAACTGATACAGGACTGAGCCTAAGGTGTTACTAACTTGAAGAGTTGCGGGTTTTAAATGCATCAATAAAGTAGTTAGTAGTTAATTAATGATTGTCGTTAAGCGTAGGGCACTAATTAGAGCTAGTCACGACCACACTACCATCCCCACAAGCTTACTTCTTCTCTTTTTCTTTCATCCACAAGTTTCCTTCCAAAATCCAACAAAGAAAGATTTCACTGATGACTTTTAAGCATAAATTTAACCTGTTCAAACTCTGTTCTCTTTAATCCTCTGGTTTTCCACGCGATGGGAAACTTTATAGTTCTACCTTATTGAATATTTAATACTACTTTCACTTCACAAGTTCACAATATGCATACGGTTTATTTTTCTTTACCATCCTCTTCTGCCACTGAAAGTCCCCATTGACATACTCAACAACTTGACCCATTCGACTAGAAAAAGCAATTTAATCCAAGGATGGAGGGCAAACATTGGAGGAAAAAAAATATAACATGCTCATACATATAAACATGTTTAACTAAAAAAAATATTTATAACATATTTATATGTAATTTACTAAAGTTGAGGATGATGTTTTTTTATGTCATAAAATTTATTTATATCAATCTTTTCAGTAATGTCTCTTTTAATATCAGTAATATACAATTTTAAAAAAAAAATCATCTTTTATAATATTAATATACAATTAAAGAAGTTATTTTTTATTTTATTCTTAAATTTATTTTTTATAATATTTATAACTGAAAATTAAAACAAGAAAACATATGGAAAGAAGAAGAGAAATAACTTAATTTGTAAGAAGGAAAAAAAATAGTTTGTTTTCTTTTTCTATGTCAGCCATTAAAGCATACATGAAACTATATAAATAAAAACATATGATGAAAAGTCAAAAAGAGAGATTACATATAGTTATCTCCTAGTAAAAATAAATGTTTGTGTTTCTATGGTAAGCTACCATGTAAAAAATTACATATAAGAAAGTGAAGAAAAATAAAAATACAAAATTCAACAGCGGATAGCAAACACCTCTCTCTCCCTCCCTTGGATTCGTCCCTGATCTAATCCTACTGAGATATACAAAATTTTTGCAATTTTTGTTTTAAAATTTGTAAAAGGTAGATTAAGATTTGTGTATGTCCTTCGTTAACTTTTTTTGTTCTTAATAAAATATCGTAGTGTACAGTGAGTGTGTGTATATTTATATAGTTGGAGGAAAAAATACAAATATCTTGCCCTTTAACTTTGAAGTGGTATCTCTGTTAATAGGGATATAAAAAATTTGATAGAAGGATTTAAATATTTTTTTTAAAAAAAAGAGGTCTAATATTTTTCAGTTTTAAAAGTGGATGAATATTTGCATATGATTTATGTTTAAAGGAAATATTTGTATTTCTTTTCCAGATTTTTTTGTAGTCACTAGGTAACATATGAATCATGCTACATCTACTTAAATTTATTATTTTTGTTCAATCACAAGCCCATCATGCCAGAAAAAAAATTTTTACGCAATTAATTTTAAAAAAAATCATTAAACTAAAATTATAACCTCAAAGTTAGATTGGACAAACCAGTTCAATCGAGGCTGATTCATCATCTAATTTAATCTGGATAACAAAATCATTAAGTTTCAAACCTATGAAATAACTAGTGATTCGGTTGGTTTTAAACGGAATCAATCAAAACCAACTAGACTGAGTCGAGAAGGGAAGACCAAGTCATCTCATTTTAATCACCTCATGAGACTGCACTTTGCTAGGAAGACAGCTTATAGGGAAAGTTGTTACAAGTTACAAGCACAATCACAATCACAAGCATATGATTAAAGGCGATCGAGTCTCTTTAATTACTACCTTTCTGACGTGGGCATTTCGATATTAATGAACAGCAACAGTTTGCCTGTGCCATAGGTAAATTAGCCGTTTCTTGTTGAAGATTCAGTAACATTCTTAATTCATGATCAAAACGCTCATCTCAATCTGGTCCAACCCCTCATTAACACACAAGCCTGCAACTATCACCATTATTCTGGGCTTTATGTCCACTAATTATTCAGTTGCTACTCCATTAAAGTTAACATTAAAACCACCCTCCCAATTGTAATTTACTAAATTGCCCCACTTTCAACAAGGGAATATTGAGATTTCAAGTGGGGCCATTTTGGGAATTGAAACCCATGTGATAAGACAAAGCAGTGTCAAAGGAAAGTGTTGGGAAAGATACGGTCTGGCTGACTCGGAGAAACTTGGAATTAAAAAATTGAAAAAGAGGCCAAACAATTTATGTCATCAAAGAAGTTTTGGTTTGTTTCCTTGAGAGGAGTCACACTTCTAACGCATGCTTTGCCCCTTTTTTCTCATTTTTATTATTACATTAATCCACTAATCCTCATTAGAACTATAATTACTCTACAAGCACATTTTTCCTTTTTCTTTTTTCTGATAAAATCAAGCAGCCTACTAATAACTGATTGAAATTGAACCCCAAGACCAAACCCAACCATAAAATCTGTGTTAAATCCACCTCTTTCTTAAACCCCTCAACTTTCCCGTTTGACTACCATATTCAACTTCTCTCTCTCTCTCTCTCTCTCTCTCTCTCTCTCTCTCTCTCTCTCTGCTTCTCTGCGTTCTCTGCCATGGAAGATGATATTGAAGCCTGCAACACAGGGCTATGTCTTGGGCTGGGGATGGAAGGGTATGTACCAAAGAAGAAGAAGAAACAGAGAGAGAACAATCAAGTGGGTTGCTTGGACCTACCCTTTGAACTTTGTCCCAGAGGAGAAGAAACCCTTAATATTGTGGATCATGAGGAAGACGGATTATTCAGATTAAAGAGAATGGGGGAGGGACACCAACTTCTAATTGCGAAGAGCACTGATAACATCAACAACTGCGGAAAGAAACTGAGGCTCACAAAAGACCAATCTGCTTTGCTTGAGGAAAGCTTCAAGCTGCATACCACTCTTAACCCTGTATTTCACTCATACCTTTGATCCTTTTTCTCGTTTACATTCATATATGTTCTAGGAATTTATTTTCCTTCGTTTTTTACCATTAAATTTATATATCATATAGATTTATGTATAATTCATATTATTATTAGATTAATATCAAGCTTCTACCTAGAAGTTTATTCGTCGGTTTTGATGGTTCTCGCAGGCTCAGAAACAAGCACTTGCTGAGCAATTGAATCTGAGACCTAGACAAGTCGAAGTCTGGTTTCAGAACAGAAGGGCAAGGTACTGGCATCAATTTTGTATTCATCTCATCACTTCCTTTATATATTCTTCATCGGTATCCCTTCTGATTATCTCTGTTTTCTTTCCTAACCCAATTAGTTGAGAAAAAAGAAGATTTGAATTCCATCATACTTAAATAATAAACTCCACAACATATACGTATCTTTCATTTCAAATTTGTCGCCATCAATTTCTTAAGAAATTAAATCTTAAAAACATGCCATCGTATATATAATTAATTGTGGAAATGGCACGTTTTTCAGGACCAAGTTCAAGCAAACAGAGGTAGACTGCGAGTTCTTGAGAAAATGCTGTGAGAATCTAAGGGATGAGAATCGAAGGTTGAAGAAAGAGTTGCAGGAATTACGTGCACTAAAAGTTGGGCCATCGCCATTGTACATTCAACTCTCAAAGACGGCGACGCTGGCAATGTGTTCGTCGTGTGAGAAACCATTCAAAGCTAATGAAGCAAAGAATAATTATAATAATAGCAACCATAAATTAGTGAGCGTCGCTATAGAGTCTTAACCAGATAGGAATATGATAACCTCAGCATCGATTGCTGCGTGGTGCCACAAAAGATAATATGTAGTATTGTGGGGAAGTTATTAGTTTGTTGACACTTGATGTTTCACAAATTAATGGAAATTATGGTAACCTCATATTTCCCACTCTTTTGTGCTTTTACCAGTAAATCAAAACCATCTTAGTCAGTACGAAGAAGGAATAAGTTTTTGAATGGTTGAAACTGAAAGAGGAAAATAATTCCCTAAGTCAGTCCACTAATTGGAAACTAGGGTTTTAAAAGGTAGAGTATTGAATCTTAGCTAGGTATGATTTATTTACATTTGTCATCTTTGATGTAAGAAAGAGTATTTTCCTTCAAATCCATCCATTTCACCCACTTTTTGTTTCTCTTTCTCTTATCATAGTTATATCTTTTTATTTTCGTGGTTTATTGTCCTTTTAATTTCGTAACGTTATTCAGTTTTATTCAAACATAATATTATTAGATTTAATCACTTGTCGAATCACATACTTGATTTTTGTTCATTTTTAATGAGTCTAGATTTAATATTTATTAAATTTTTATGTAAAAAATGACTCTAAACTCGCATATAAGATGAAATTTAGATACAATTATCTGTATTAAGAAAAGTTGATTTATATATATAAAGATTTTTTTTTTTTGAAAAATTACTCAAATCTCTCATCATTTGTTAATAGCAGCCGTATAGTGCAGTCTACCTAAGTATGCTAATTAATGATGATAGATAGCATAACCTTGCCGTCGTGTATAAAAAAAAATTATCTTTGGAAGAAAAGGTAAATTACGTCCATGGAAACATGTTTGATCGAACTCTCTTTATTAACATGGCCATGTGAAAGTCTATTTCAAATTTCCCTACAATTCTCTCGTTGACAATTTCATAGAGGTGCGTACGTAGTTTAGAAATTTTATGTAGGCAATTATGATAGATTTCTCCTCATATATAGTCCTAACATAAATGATTTATTTTATCAATCAAAACAAAAATATTTTCATGCCAACAGGAAAAAATGGTTTTGAAGAAGGTAATTATCATGCATGAATTAATATCTTAATAATTTATGCTAATCTTATTTGTATCGTTTCAATTTCATTGGATGTTCAATATCTTAATTATATATATATATATATATATATATATTAAAGCGAGAATATTGTTAATTAAATTGATTACAAAATTACATAAAAAAATTAATGATGAGGTATATATTTAGTTATTTACGTTCCAGGAGCGATGATAAATTATACATTTTACTTTTACCAAAAAATGTGCCAGCAATTATATGTCATTTTTTTTATGTTTTGGTCTTCATCCACCCCACAATTTCAACATAGTTCAACGAGCCAGTGCTTCTATTCAATTCATAAAAAGGGTGTGCTTGTTAATTTGTCTCGTCTTATTTATTTTAGTTTACTGGATCAAATGAGTTTTAATGAATTATACAAAATCATGTCATTTGGGGAAAAATGTAGAAGTCTAGGTATCATCAATAATATTTATGGAAATTTTTATGTATATTATATCAATTAATGTGTAAGGTGATTATGATTTTGTCTATGAAAGGACTATTTTAATTAAAAGGAAATGGTTGATGGACTAAATTATAAAGTTTTATTTTTAGAAGATTAAAGTGAAAGGGAAGTAATTTCTTAAGACTAAATCTTTCATTTATTTTTGTATATTTCATATGGTTAATGAGAATTATCAGCAACGTAGACAAAATCAAACAACTTTTTTTTTTGGTAATAGGATCAAGAAAACTAAGGATATATTTTTTATGTTTTTTAATAGTATTAATAATAATATAAAATAAAAAAGAGATAAACTATATTTTAGATGTCTTCAAATATTGTATATAATTGAGTGAAAATGACAGTAATTTAAAAGAAAATGCTATTTAATTAATCTAAACAACGTGACACCATTCACACGCTTAATATATGAAAAATCCTCGTAATTGTACAATTGACTAGTCATTATATATGGTTTGGACTTCAACTCCCACCAAACAAGTTTTGGAAAATGACATTAAAATTTTTTTAAAAAATTATAATAATTTTTCTAAAACATAAAAAAACCAAAATTATTACTAATTATCACTCATATTTCATAAAATTAGAATTTAATCTCCTCAAAATAATCTTTGTCTTAGGTTTTTTTAAAAATTTTAATTTTTTAATATTATTTTTATAAAGTGAAGATCATGAAATTTTCCATTAAACTTCGTGTATCTTTAACCTAAAGGGTCGGCAAGCGTTAAAATGTCATGACCTATCACTAGGTGTCATAATTACACCCTCATTCACTTTGAAATCTGATTTAATTAAAATTTAATACTATTTTTTAAAAATTTAATTTAATTATATTTATTTTTTAATTTAAAAAATTACGACCAAATCTGTTAATAATTTTTGTTGTTATATTAAATATAAAATCTAAACTTCGTGTTAAAATTTGACATCAATTTAATTATTTTTATTATTATATTAAAAATAAAATCACACAATCTCATGTCATACAAAAAAATTAATTTTATTAATATACAATAAATCAAAATAATTTTTTTTAACATATATTAAATATCTATTGAGTGTAATTTTTAACATATGAAAAGAATAAGGTGTAATGTAATTAAACTGCAAAAAAGAATTTTGTGTAATTCAATATAAAATCTAATTAAGTAATGAGCATAACCTTTTTTTTTTTTTTTTAACGTTACTTATTAGAGTAACAACAGATGAATTTAATGGATGAAGGTGTAAATTATGTTTGATGACAGACCCAACATATCAACCAGCAAACAGTCAAGTCAACATTTTTTGTAATTCTTAAATCAACGGTGCCGTACGAGCTTCTTGCATTCAGATGATGTCAGATTCATATACCTTCAAGTTTCAACTAAAGCAAAAGAATTTAAAAAATGCTGAAACCGATAATAGATTATCCATCTTGAGAAAATTACTGCTACCTCTTTCATGATGACACGTCAAAGACCATCTTCGACAAATTATTATTATTTTTTTAAACGAGACTCTCTCTTCAGAGTACTTGATTGATTACGTGGTAATTTATATTTTCAGTAAATTATATATATATTTTTTAATTTTGTTCAAATTATATAAATCACTTTTTATTTTTAAAATATTTACAAATAAATTTTGAAATAAAAAATCTATCTTACATTTTATTTTAATTTTTAATTTTTAATTTTTAATACACTTTTTTAATTAAAAATTTTAAATAAAAGATATTTTAATAAAAAATTTAAAATTAAAGTAAAATATAAGATAAATTTTTGTTTAAGAGAAAATTTATATAATTTTAGTAAAATCTAAATATGTAATTTACTATAATTTTTTTATCTTTTCAATTTTTTACTAAATTTTATTTTTTAAAAGTATTCTTGTAAAAATGCGATTTTACATTTGATTAAAACATTTCAACAAATATTTTTATAAATGTTATTCATGTTCAAGATAATATTTTCAATTTATATGAGTAAATATATTTTTAAAAAATATACATTTTTATTTTTTTATTGTGTTTTATTAGAAATGTTCTAATTTTTTTTCTCTTACATAGCAAATAAATAAATTTAGTTATCATTCATAAACGATAACAAAAATTAAAAGGAAAAACAGTTTATTTCTTAAAAATATTTTTTTTTTGTTTTATTTCTTTTAATCTTGTAGGACGGGCTAAAGGGACACTTTCTTTTTTCTCTTTTCCCCCCTAATCTTTATATAGATTAAGATCAAGAAAAACATCTGCACTCCTATGATCTTCACATGTCTATATAATTATTTGTATGGTAATTTAATATACCAAAACTCAATGGACTAAATTTAATAAGAAAAGAATTGATTATTAGAGCAATACTTGAATGAAAGAGGAAATGAGAAAAAGATCCTTTCATGAATGGCTCCACTGATTTCCATTATTGGATTGACTTGCGTGCGCATAGGCATGTGTCCATGAAGTTATGGAAAAGGCCAAGGACTTAAAAAGTTCAACAAGAATTCTTCTCGAACCTGAAAGCACCCTTTACCCAATTTGCAAGGTTTTGGGTTATAGTCATCTTACAAAGGGAAGAAAGACCATAACCAATGATTTGATCATTCCTTTCATCACCTTCCAACGACTTCATCTCGCATATACCAATTGAATAACACAATCTTCCTTGTTCCTACTTAGTGGCGTGAAAGGTGCTATATTGATTTTTCACAGAAAATGTGAACATATCCTATATCTTGTAAGTTTCAGCTTGTCAAACAAGAAAGCGCACACCCCCTCATGATCACTTGGATTTCTTTGAACTTGTGAAACAATTCAAAGCAATCTGGGGAGGAATCAAGGGCTGCAGATTGTCAAGTATATGAAGGGAAAAATCCATCGATCCTTGGGGGAATTGGTCAACTTTGTGAAATGAATGAGCATACACCCAAAGCAGAAGGATCCTAATTTAAGAGCGTATGGGTGGGTTGAACATTGAAGTTCACCCAAGCTAGAATTAGGGATTGAAATTTAGGGGTGGATAAATTATAACCAAGTCAGGTTTAAGCTAAGCCCAAGTGTAAAATTAACGCATATTGGTCATACCCAAGCTCGTTCATGGCTTTATTCAAAAATCAAAATGTAATTTCAACCCTAATCCAAGCCTGTTTAATATACAATATTTTTAAAAATAAACAAATAAAATTAAAATAATTTAATATTTAAATAACTAAATTAGAAATCTCCAAACATATATATATATATATATTAATTGCATATATTTTAAAAAGAAAGAATTTATATATAATTCCTAATATTTTTATTGTCTAATTTTTTAATTAAAATATGATAAATGTATGATTTTTACAAATAATTATATAATTCTCTAATTAAATCATACATTTATTATATTCTTATTAGAGAATTATGTACTTATCATATTTTGATTATCAATTTTAATAATAAAAATATAAAAAATTATATCTAAACTTAATCATTTTAAAATACAAAGATCGGCAGATTGACTGGATTATAAAGTCCATACCCGGATTTAACACGGTTGAGCTCGAATAGGCCAATGATGCAAGTGCTAGATGGCCCACTCTTGTAAAATTCAAGTGAATCATGCTAAAGAAATTCAAAGTTAATGTTTCAATGATAGAGAAAATTAACTAGGTGAAAGATGTACCTATATTTGGTGCCTTCGTGGCTTTCTTCTAATTTCGGATTCTATGTAAAAACATACAACTTTGAAATTTTTATTTGAAATTTTTAGGAGCTTCATATCATGTGTGTTTTTTTTTTTTTTAAGGCATGAAGAATTGAAAGTAATTTTTAGCTATTTTCTTAAGTAATTTTTTTTGGGAAATAAAGAGTTATTAAATAAACGAGCAAAATGGCCAGGGTGCCAAATCTTACGCGCCTAATTGTTTGGTTCATCTGTTTTTTTTTTCAACATTGTTGATAGGAGCTTATTCTTTATAGTAGATTAGGTTTTTTCGCTAAGATGAACTCATAATTGATAGCCTACATTTATATTTTTCAGACAACAATGAGGTGATTTGGTTATTAATTTGCTGGGATTGGAAACTGCATGTAGTAATTTCGGAGTCTGATTTATGGTTGCTCCTTCATGTCTTTTGGTATTGGCCCACATTTGACCTAGTGAAAATTGAGAAATTGGACCTAAATGCCTTGAATTAAAGCTTTCAACCATATTTGACATATTAACATTGTCAAAATTCAGGAAAGATTGTGAAATCAGAGATAAAAAAGTCATAGTAGTTTTTTTCTTTTCCAGATGTTTATTCTAGAAAAAAGGCAGATCTTATTCTGAATGTTAATTTTGATCCCCTTCCATAAAGAAAACAATTAGTTTCAAACATGAAAGTGTTCTGTTCTAGATGACATTAATGGGTATAACTATTTGATCATGCATTCTTTCTTTTGATAAATCCTTGTTCGCAACTAAATTTGCAGGCACAAAAATGAAAGAACTTCTGAATATGAGGAAACTTAAACACGTTATATTGATACATTTTATTTTCCCCTGCTTACAATACAAATTCAGGGCTAAGTTAACATTTTGATTGGAAATAGTTGGTGCAAAAATTGTGCTCTTGAAGACATTTTGTTTCTGAAACATGTCAGGCTCAGAACAGTGAAAGATTTTAAATTTATATCGGTTATGAATTTTTTTCTTTGGGAATGGTTAATGTTACCTTGATTATACCACCACAAAGCCCAACCCTCTTGATTCTTTGATTTCAAATAAAGCTTACTAATTGCAGTTTTTAAGCATCAGGGAGTTATCCCACTGAAAATCTGTAACTTCAATCTGGAACTTTGCTTCTGTGTACTGCAATTTCAAAGGAGACAGAATTTGAATTTTGGGGATTCATATTTGTTATGCTTACTGCTCTTTCAAGTCTGGGTTTTGCTGGTCCATGACACAGGTCCTTTTGCTAGTATGACATCTTAGTTTTTATTTCTCTATAATTTTACCGTTACTTTTGTACGAAGACATACTCACACAAATTGTACTGTTTCTTTATGTTTCTGGCCCTTTTTAGTTAAGTACTCTTACTCCACGTTTATGGGTTGAAACCTGATATATTCTCTTAGTGCATGTTAAAATCAAGACCAACATTGAAGAAAGAAGCGTACGGTAAGTTCTTTGCATTGCATAGCTTCATGTTAATCATTTTATGCCATTTGATTTATAAGATATTTCGTATGAATATTCTCAATTAAGACTATCATTATTTGATTCATTTATTGAATCATCCTTTACTTTCTAAAATTTCTTCTCTCAAAAATAAGACAAACGCCTACAAACTCCCAACTACAACATCTGCTACAAAAAAGTCAAGGTATGCATACATTCATTTGCATATATATATATATATATATATATGTATATTTAAAATGTGTAGGAGAAAGACAGAATTTGGCGCTGCTTGTTCTCAAGGAGTAATGCCATCTTTTACATTGAGTAACCTCTTCAACTTGGAATTCCAATTTTTTAAATTTGGTGCAACTCTTGCAACCTTAGGCAGGTGCATAAACACTTCTTCCACAAGAACAACTCTTTGGTCAATAGGACGGGCCACCCACCTCCAAACTTTGCTTACAAGATACAAGTTCTCAATGGAAGGAAAGTTCACAGGCAAAGTTGTAAGTTCTTCAATAGAGAAAGATTCCATGGGCTAAGAAGGAGGAGAAGTCGAGAAAGCCTCACACAAAGATAAGAAGTCAAGGCAATTCATAATAGAAAACCTTGTCAACTATGAAAGGACCTCATGTTCATGTGGTAAAGCTGCACAACAATTTGTGATGAGAAAACAATACAAGGACTTCAAGCACCAAAACACAAACAAACTCACTTTCGTAAATCCTCAAAAAATGGGATATCACACTAGCATATCTCAACACTAGCCCTGAGCTCATTAACCATAATGGGACACCACTAAAATGAAATTCCCTAACAATGCTAAGAAGGAGGAGAAGCCAGAAAAACTTCAGATAAAGATAAGAAATCAAGACAATCCATAACAGAAAACCTTGTTAGCTATCAAAGGACCTCAAGTTCATGTGTTAAAGCTACATAACAATTTGTAATGAGAAAACAATACAAGGACTTTAAGCACCAAAACACAAACAAAATCACCTTTATAAGTCCTAAAAAATGGGATATCATGCTAGCATATCTCAACACCAACTCTAAGCTCATTAGCAATAATGGGATCCCACTAAAATGAAAATTCCTAGCAAATCTAATCAAATAAAAAGTGTCATTCCTAACCATGTTCTCACTTTGCCTCCTTACTTCAAGATCATAACCAACCCTTATTGCTTGATGGAGAATGAAGGGGAAAAGAGCATCAATACTTCAGTATAGAAAAATGACAAGCCCATCTCTATGGACTCATAAAACCACCTATAAAAAGGAAACGACAAGCCCATCTCTATGGACTCATAAAAAAAAAAGTAGCCACCTATAAAAAAAGGAATGAAGTCGAATATGACAAATTGTTGCCAACTGACTACCCCTTATTGATATGAACACACTTTGAATATAGGAGATGATGAAAAGCAGATTAAGGAATGATTTCTATCACACATAAAAAAAAAAATTTAGGTTCAATTAAAGGTAAACTCCTTTGCAATCCTATTGCAAGACAATGGAAACGATGTATTTATTGTTGCAAACTAAACAAAAGGATATGAAGTCAAGAATATGACAAATTGCTAAAAGGTAAACTCCTTTGCCATCCTATTGCATTACTATAAATATGACAAATTGCTAGTAGTGCCAACTGACTAAAATCTACCCTTATAAATGCTATCATAAAACTAAGTGGCAATAAAAGGAGGATAGAGCTCAAGCAAGAAAAAAAAGGCAGAGATATAGGGGAGAAAGTTTAAGTGTGATTAAGATTACTTAAGAGAGATGAAGTGAAAAGCAGATTGAGGAATGATTTCTATCATAGAATTCAAGTCTACTACAATTAGTCGTTGACAACTGCATGAAATTTAGGTTCAATTAAAGGTAAACTCCTTTGCCATCCTATTGCATTACTATAAATATAACACTATGGATCTTCTAAATTGAAGGCTTATCATCACCTTGGTATGTTGGATCATGGCTAGATTATGATGTGTTTTTTTTTTGGTTTCCTAGTTAAGATGACATGGAAAACATTACAAGAAATTAGGATTTTCCTTAAGAAATTTGTGGTGAGAAATTTACACAAACTTTGTCACAATTTACAAGTCTTTCATAATTTACAAAAGTGTTTGCAGTATGGTGGGAATAAAGTATCAACAATTCTTGCAAAATTTTTCCATGAGAAAAAAATTAACAAATATTTTTTTAATTCTCCCAAAAAGGTATTGTAAAAATTATAAAGAAATAAATCTTGAATTTTTTTTACTATTCTCAAGATAAAATATTATGAGGAAAGAAAAAAATTAAAAATTTTTCTATTCTCACAACATTTTGTCACGAGAATAGTAAAGAAATTTTCTAACACAATTTGGTTATTATGGAACAATTTTTTTTAACTATTATCGCCGTAAATTACCATGAGAATAGTATAAAAAAATTGCTTATAAATATCATTAATATTATGATAATTCTCACAGTTAACTACTATGAGAATAAAAAAATTATATAATTTTTTTGAATTCTTATGATATTTTTATTATAGTTTACTCCTTATCTTCCATAGTTTAAATTGAAATATTCATTTTAGTCATATCTTCTATAACAATACTTTTAGCGGCAAAAAAGTAACCATTAAACATGTCAAATTTAACTCCAATGCCTAAAAAATGACATTCTTCCTCATTTTAATTTATATCTCATATATAGAAATGTGGTCTCATCACATTGATTATGTATATGAACACCATTTGCATAAAGGGAGCATATCTCACTCTTTAACCAAAATTACATATTGCAATCCAAATTTCAAAAATTTGTAATTTAAAGTATATAACTCCGATTAATGCAAATTAGATGTCCGTAGAAAGCTTATAATCTAAACTATCTATTATAAAAATTTCAAATTGAAACAAATCTATTTACTAGTAAAAGAAAATAAGAAGATAACTTCCAAACACTATGTCAACCATATCTTCTACTGTAGAATCAGAATAACCTATTTGTCTTTTTTCTTCCCTTTCTTTACCTAGATCTATCCTTCTTCTTGTATATTCCATACCTCTAATAAAATAGATAACCTTGTAAAAATTACCCACATCCCTAAGGAATCTCATTTAGAAGAATCCATCACTCTTCTCCTCAATCCTTACCAACTCTATCATTAGAATCGTTCCTTTACTAGATGCATCTGTAACTTCCTTTCTCCACAAAACCCTCTTGTTAAAGAAATTATCCAAAGTACTAAATTTGATCAGTGCAGGCTTCAATCTACCCAAACTGAACATCATATTACTTTAGAAATCTCCACTAGTTTCATTTCTCACTAGATCTGTCAATGATATACCCATCTCCATCTTGAAGTTATCAGACTAGTCCTCACCTTGCATGGAAGAAAAGAGATTGCTGTTACCACTCGTGTTTCCCTTTTGAACACTTCATACACTTCCTTTGAAAATGCCTTGATTGGAGTTGCCCTTGTCACTTTAAATGGTGGAAGTGTAATTCTTACAATCGTACCCAACTTTAACATAAAGTTATCTGATCCCACTCTTTCTACCAGACTCAAAGTATAAGTCTAGATCATTGGTAGATCATTGGTGCTAAACAGGTTGCAGATACTGTTCTAACAACCCTCTATCACCAGATGATCTACCGTCTTCAGAACCATTCAGTTGACCTCTATTTCTAGAACACACTGATGATGTTTTGTACATAGTTTCTGATAGACTAGACAATACCATTATTATTCAGATCCCTAAGCTAATTCCTAAAGAAGATTTGCTTCAACTTATACCTCTTGAGTGGGTTACAAATTATGAAAAAGAGTTCCATGGTGGATAGAAAACTTTCCATACCTCTGCTCTCCTTGTGCTTGAAAAACTCTATGATGAAACTGTCAGATCTACCTTCAAGAGACCTGGATCTGAAGAAGCTACCTCTTTCACTTCTTGGTTACTTAATCATTCCATGATGGTTACTCTTGTTGTCACCCAGAAACAGAAGAAAGGTCTAATTCCTATTTATGGTTTTCATTTAGATAGGTCTTATTCTTATGTAGCAAAGGTTAATGGACATTTGTTTTGGGATTGTGATCCATCTATGTGTGACCCTGATTGTGGTTGTTATGATCTGAAAAATTGGGAAGGACCAGGAGACAATAAATGGTGACCTTGTGATTCCTGTGCTACATACTGAAAGAAAAAGCCATCTAAACCATTTTGGAAGTCTGGCAACTACTCTCATCATAAGCCTGATTCTAGTTCAGATGATGATGACCACCTACCAAAGCCTAGATGGGTTAGTATCAAGTCAACACAGCTAAAGCCAGAAACCTTTTATGATTTTACTCAAGGACTTGGGTTATTAAAACCTTCTTCTTTTTCCACCTCCAGAACCAGAATCTATAATTCTAGCAAATTTACCACAAGCACACCCCCAGCCTATTGCTTGCATGATGTTCTCTTCTGCATCAAAAAACTATAACTTTGAATTTCCTGCTATAGAAAGAAGAACAAACCTTGAAACAAATGTTACATGCAAGTCGTATTCTGTACCCACAGAAGTTTCTCCTAATGATGCCATGAGACCTGTCTCACAAGCTAAAGAAGTTCTCAATTGGCATACTCATAATGCTACGACTTAGAACAAAGTTCTTCAGAAAATAAACTCTTGTCTTGAGAATCTTTCCAATCTAATGGCTTATACCAATTCTTATATTGATGGACTTTCTACACATATCCAAAAATTGTATGATTGCCTTCAATAATAGGTTACCTCTCTGGATGCGGAACTCAAACGTTTTATCGTCCATGGATATATAGGTCCTGTCTTTACTCAAAAGGAACAGGAACTTCGCAAAGTAAAATCCCAAATTGATCAGATAGAAAAAGATATAGCCAGAGATCAATCAGGAGTATACATGAACCTTTTCCTTCACCCTTCATGCCATCCTACAACCTATATCCTACACCTCCATACTTACCTTACCCTCAAGAAGTTGATTATTCCAAATGCTTTAAAATGAACTATGAAATCTTCAGAAAAAAAGAAAAACTATCTTAGTCTAACATAGCTTAGATAGCTTCAACTTAAGCAACCTCAATCTCAACCTAGAAACTTACGTCCTCCTTAAGGACCTCCACATTTTTCCTCATAACAAGAAACCTCTCCTTCTTAGACTAAACCTCCAAAACATTAACCTCCTGTAGCACCTTTGCAAATTAAAACACTACCTTCTTCCCCAAAACATACCCAGTCACCTCATCTTGATCATACCCAAAAAAATAAATAAGCTCAAACTTAACCTCCCAAACCTTCTGGGACAATTGCCTTATCATCAACAATAATTTCTTATAGTTTTGATTCAGATACTGATCAGTCTTAAATTATAGACTTAGAATCCCTCAATTTTGAAGATGATGAACCTGTAAGGTATTCAACTTCCTATATGGTAAATACCACTCATGCAGAAGAATATGATTAGTCCCATGTTGAATATGATGATCATGTTGAATACTAATCATATCATATAACTTTGCCAGACCATGCTTAAAACCAAGCTCATTCGTCTCATGGTTTACATTTGATGAAACTCCTCCTAATAAATGGAGAGATAAGTTACATGAATTTTTAGCATGGATTGATCTTCAAATGACTCGTTCGAATGCCAATCTTGAAGAAGTCCTCACAAAGTTTACCTCCAGATTCACTTGTACTTTTCAAGAATAGTTTCAAAGTCTAAAAGAGTATCGACAACGTTTCTATACTACAACTGGTAGTGCAAATGACCTCTTTGGTCTTCTTCACAAGGAATTCCTTAAAGATTTCCATCTTGTTGACAAGCAGAAGCACCAAGAGTATTTTCAGATGTGTTGTTGTTCTTTGAAGAAAAAAGACCTTAATTTTCCTTATAAAAGAATGGCAGAATGGTACTACCTTCACAATGGATTTAATGATGTCAACCTCCGACATACATTCATTACCTCCTTACCAGAAGAATTACAACCAAAACCTTGAGAGCTATTCAATCCCTCAAAAGAAATATGATTGACAGCTCTCTTAGAAAAATTTATCAACTAACCGTAGCTACTCTTGAAAAGCTATGTGAGCAACACAAGATGTTTGATTTTATGATGGATGAAAAATTAGCACTGCAAAAGGTTTGCAAAAAGCCTTATTTGCATATCAAATGCAAAAAAAATTTTAAATGTTCTTGCTCGACAAAGAAGAAATCTCATTACAAGCATGCTTATGTCAAGCCTTATAAGTCTCACAAGCCTCATAGAAAAAAGAGACATAAAAAATCAATTAGTTTTTTAGAAAGAGATTAACCTAATATTGAAAAAAGGATCATTGTTATATTTGTGGAAAAAAGGACATTTTGCTAAACAATGTCCTAACAAAATAAAGAGAGATGTGAAGTTCCTTTAACAAGTTCAGGCTAGTATTCCTCTTGCTGTTGATGATGACATTAAAGAATTTTTGTCAAAATAAGAAGATGCTGATGAGAATACTATTTTTGCTCTACCTAGACTTCAACTTTTAGACTCAAACTTTTCTGATTCAAAACACTCAGACTATTCTAACCACTACATCCATCCCAACTATTCTGTTCAACCATGCAGTTTAGCAGAACAAAAAGAACCTCTCATGCCTTATGTTCAGATGCAGATTCTCCAAAGTAAGTATCATAAGCCTATTCCTATCATAGCTTATATGGATACTAGAACCTTAAATCCTGTAGTTCTTCCTATCCAAAGTAAGTATCATAAGCCTATTCCTATCATAGCCTCATAAATCCTGTAGTTCTTCCTCCACAAGCATGAACAACTCATTCTGAATATTTCAGTGTAGCTGATGAAAAAATCTTTAAAATTGATCTTATTACCAAGAAAAGAATTAGTATTAGGATCTTTTCTAGCTGTATTGTTTGGATTAAAATACTTGGAAGCAGACTTCCAGATAAAGACATCCTTAGTGGGATGGACATTTATTGTCAAGCCAAGAAACTTCAGATCCTTTCTCAAGGAATCTAGTTCAAACAACAATTTAAACCCTACACTACTACCTCTAAAATGTTTGAGCCTTTTAATGTTCCTGCTGATTATGAAGAATTTTGTGATCAATTTATGCCTTACTATCCAAAGTCACATGATCAATTTTCCCATTCTTCTCTCCTTTGGAAGAATAAAGATTTCTTTATCCAGCTTCCATTTAAAAGAAATGAGGATATCAACCCTACAAAAGCAACTCATCCTAGCATGAATTATGATGACTTGAAACTTACTAGAGAAAAATGTACAGCCCTTCTCTAATAAGGTCTTATTGAGCCAACAAGATCTGATTGGGCTTGCCAAGCCTTTTATGTAGAAAAACGTGCTAAACAAAAACATGGCAAAAAGAGATTATTCATTGATTACAAGCCTCTCAATATGTTTTTACAAAATAACAAGTTTCCATTACCAAAAATCAGTTCTTAACTCAGTTTGCTAAAAGAAGCTAAAGTCTTTTCTAACTTCAATCTTAAAGCAGGCTTCTTGCAACTTGGAATTGATATAGAAAAGAGGTACAAGACAACCTTTTGCATACCTAATGCCCAATACCAATAGACAGTAATGCCATTTGGTTTAAAGGTTGCTCTATCTTTATTTCAAAAAGCCATGACAAAGATCTTTGAGTCTATCATTCACAATATATTAATCTATATAGATGATATTCTACTTTACTGAAAAAATGAAGCAGACTACAAACAGCTCCTCCAATAATTTTTGGGCTTTGTCCAAAAATATGGGATAATTTTTTCATCCAAAAAGAGTCAATTAGGCCAAGCCCAGATAAAATTCCTTGGCAGGCATATTTCTAAAAGATATTATCAGTTTAGCCCACACATAGCCCAAGAATTATGCACTTTTTTAGATAAGATCTCTCTATAAAAGAAATTCAACAGTTTCTCGGTGTAATTAACTTTATCAGAGACTTTATTCCAAAAGTGTTCAATCATACCAGCTAACTGTTCAAGCTCTTTAAAAAGAATTCTCCTCCTTAGGGACTAACACAAACAACAATTATGTGATATTTCAAAAAAGTCTCTCAAGTGCTTTTACCTTTAAAGATTCTTGATAAGGGTAAAAAGATCCTCTAGACAGACACCAATGAAGATTTTTTTGGGGTGCTATCCTACTTGAAGAGATTGATGAAAAGAAATATTATTGTGGCCATACTAGTGGATAATTCAAAGACTTTGAAAAATATTATCATGTAATTTATAAAGAGATTCTTGCTGTCAAAAAAGGAATCGAGAAGTTCAACTTTTATTTATATCCATATGAATTCACTGTGCAGATGGATAACTCTTCATTCCCTAAGATTTTAGAGTCTAACAAAAAAGTCCTTCCGGATAAGCAACTCCTGTGTTGGAAAGACTGGTTCTCTTATTATAAATTCAATGTTGATTCTCTTATTATAAATTCAATGTTGAGCACATCAAAGGACACCACAACATCTTAGCAGACTTTCTTTTTAAATCACCAAAAACCCTTAACCTTATCACTTCAACTAAATCTGTTCCTCTCATCCACATGGCTTATCCAATCCCTGGTCGTACTATTCACTATCCTTTTCCTCAGCTCAAGAAAGATTTCCCTCTTGGAGAACCTAGACTAACCACTCCTGCTGAAGTTCAATAGCTTGCCCAAAAATCTTTGTTCTATTATCTCCACAGGTATCTTAGAGATGTTTCACCCAATACCATACCTCTTGCCTTCAATCTTATTTAGACACCTTTTCTGATCCTGTTTCAAATCACTGACCAAGTGACTGATGGTGCCGTCTGGTACTTGTAGGCATTAACTGCTCTCTATTCCAGTTCTATAACATTTCCACCACTGATGATTTTCTAACACCTTACCACCTTAGAAAATAGGGATTCCAATCTGTGAATCCTACTTGAATGGTTTTTCCCACTATCATGGTAGCCCAATAAACTCAATCGGCTTATCCAATTACATAATCTTTGCAACATTCCTATAGCAAATCAATAGGTATCAAGCATCTTCATCCTCTATCGTCCATACTTGGTCAATAATCAAAAGATGCTTATCACAAGGAACCATGCATATAAATGGAACACATTCCTGGACTGGCCAAAATAATCCTCTAGTGCATTAAAAGCCTTAAAATTATTTTTATGTAAAATTAATAATTATAAAGATAATTAGTTCATATTTTGCACATCATTGGAACCTTATCCCAGAGAATTCATTCATAGAGAACCTCAATTTCCAGAATTGAATCTTTCCAACATAGAAATATGGACTTTAGCCTAGATGGTTAACTTTCTCACAAGAACTAGTTCACAAGACAAGGGTTCCTCTTCTTCATTTACTTAACCATCCCTTAACATTCCTATGCAAAACTCTCAGAACCCTTATGAACCTATTGCCCTTAAAGAGTCTGAAGAATGGTTCGCCACTTGTTTCAAGAAATCACCAAAAGATGACCCTGATGAAATAGACACTAATGAAGACTCGAACCTATCACCCTCACATAAACCCAAGAAAGGATAAGGCTTATCCTAAAGCTTATCCTTGCTGACTCACAACTTTTCATATTGCATAATTATGAGTGTTTACTATTTTGCATGTGAATCATTTTACTTTCCCAAAATCAAAAGCAACTTTGTAAAAAGCTTATTTGCCATTACTGTAAAAGCAGTTTGTCTGTATCCTAAGACTTCGCATATAAGAAGTGAGTCTCTCCAGAGACAAAAATAACTTCAGAACACTTCTATAAGCTTCAGAACTCCTTCTAAGAAAAGTTTGAATAAACACTTCAGTTTCATTATGCCTTCGTTCTAAGTTTCCTTATCTTCTTAAATCTTTTATCAATAAATCTTATTACGATTATCTTGTCTAACATTAGTATACTCTACACTTGCCTCCATCGAGGATCCTGTGCATAAAAAAGTATTGAGAAAATATTGTCTGGAAGGAAATAATCACCTTGTCTATGAGTTCTTTGTTGAAAAGGGTTTCCAAAAAAATCAAAAGAATCCTTTATCCTAAAAGACCAGTGCACGAAAGCCTAAAAGAGAGAGAGTGGCTGTTAGTGCAAGCATACCTAAATAAGGTTTCTGATTATTCTAATTGGAATACTTGAATTGAATATTTTGCATTAAGAAGATAAGGAATTGAACCTATCCCAAGCAGATCACAGGATAAGTGTTTAAACCACACACCAAATTATCTCTGTCTAGATTATATTTCTCATATAACTCTTGAAGAAAGGAAGACACTAGCCTAAGTTTATCTTTCTTTCACTCTAGAATATGTTCAGGAATATTGGGATATCCTGAGAACTCTTGAACTATGTCTCTCAGAAGAAGATCTCAAGAAATGGAATGATCTCAAAGAAGAGAAATGAAATTGAATGTGCTCTGATCTTGTGTATCAAAAATCACAAAAATCATGGCTATATCAATATAAATAATAATTGCACCATGACAATTTTTTAGGGCAAATTTTAAAAATTCACTAAATATTCTATACTGTTCCATTATTTTGAGGTAGATTTGGCTACTTGAACTGTTATCTAGAACTTATTTTTATCCTATAATAGACATCTGTAAGTTTAAAAATATACAAATTTTAACTCTATAGACAGCTCTAAGGTCTTCTAATTACTCATCAAATTTTACCTTCAAACTAGGTCATTTAAGCCATCAAGAGCAAGATTTCATTTTATGACTCATTTGAACCAAATTTTAATTCTAAAATGATCCAATTGGACTCTAACATGCAATGTCTTGCCATAAGCAACTTTCAACTCATCCAAACATCATCTATACATGATTTAACATATGAAAGTTACCTACCATCTAAAAATCACCTTTCCACTTATAAACAATCATATGAAACAGAAGACATAACATGTACTAAAACATGTTCACATAGCATATTTTTGCATCTAATTTGCATATGTTTATAGTCTCATGCTTATACATGAGTTGCTATTATATTTCATCACAAGATACATCACATATTCCTAGCTACTACTTGCTTCAAGTCATTGTCTCTTTTCCTTCTTTAACTTTCCTATTTATGCACCTCCACCAGTGGTTCACTTTTTTTTTTTGACAATTTTAAAAATGCCTGTTATATTTTAATTTTTTTTTGCACTTTAATTTTTTGCATTCTAACTCAATTTTTCTAGGGATTTAAGCTCCATAATTTATTTTAAAAAGGTTTTAAAACCTTTAAGCCAACTTTCCTAAACTATAAGGGCTCAAAAAAGTATAAAACAACTCAAAATGTACTATGTTGTAGGCTTTTTCATTTTTTGTGCCATTTTATATTTTTTGATTAGCTCATTTAACTCATATATGGAAAAATATCATTATCTCACTCTTTTTTACATTTTATTTAACTCTATGTATCTTCAATTTTACCCTATACCACCCTATACAGGTATTTTTGTTTTTATTTATTTCTTAACTTTTCTTCTCATTTTTTTTTTTAAATTTGGTCTTTGACTCTTTTTCTCTTTGTCCTCTAACTTTTATAAGACTAAAGCTCAAATTAAAATACAAGATATGCCTTCTTTTACTTTTTCAATATTTCTCTTATTACATTGCAAACCTTTTACAATTGCCTCTTTTGGGCCTTTATATCATTCTTAGCCCAAACCTTTTATCTTATTTGAGTTTCTAATCACTTTTAATCTTTCCTCTTATTGCTCTCTAAGAGTTTGACCCTATATAAAATATTGAATGTGACAATTTTATAGTGAGAATAAAAAAATTAATTTTTAATTGTTACGATAATTTATCATAAGAATTTCAAAAATTTTTACAAAATTTAATAGAAAAAATATGTTTTAATTCTCATGAAAATTTACTATGAAAATAAAATATTTTTGTAATTTTTTTAATTCTCATAATAAATTATGTAAGATTTACAAAAAATTCAAATATTTTTTATTGTCAAGGTAATTTACTATGACAATTGAGAAAAAATTAAAAAAAAAATTCAAAACATGCATTTCACTTAAAATTATTATTTCTCACTATATTCTTATAGTAAAATACTATGAGAATGTTGGAAAATAATAAAAACATTGCACTTACTTATTTTTTTTTCTCCTTTCCTAAGCGACCCTCCTCCTTTCCTTTGTCCCCATTCCTTCTAAACCATCATTCTTGGCCAAATTCCACTATTTGGAGCAAGAGGCAACTCCTTGGGTAGCGACAAATAATAATAGTGGTGTCCTGTGCATGGGTGAAGTTTCTTTAAGTGAAATTAGTTTTTTTTTTTCTCTTATTTCTTTTGGGTTTTCTTCTTTGTCTTTGGATTTTCATTTTGGGTCTTTGAAGTTATGCTATTTTCTATCACTTTTGATACTCATATTGTTGTTAAAAGCATTGAAATAGTTAGTTAGTGTCATTGTTTGTTTTTGGCCTTTTAAAGGTTTATTAGTAAGAGAGGCTCTTCAATTAGATGTTTTCTTGTTATATTTTGTTGAAATTTGGTTGGTTCTTTTTATGTACATGTCATATAGTTTGCTTTGAGTTTTTCTTAGGTGAAATTTTGGAATTAGTTTGCATATTACCAGATTTTTAAGAAATTAAATATGTATTTACATGTAAACTTTTGATAAAATTGAGTTATAGGTTTTGTTGTATATTGATGTAGTTTGTTTTGAGTATTTTTTAAGAATTTTTGGAATTAGCTTGCATATTATCATATTTTTAGGAAATCAAATCCAAATTTACATCATTAAATTGAAATATTTGTTATGAACTTTTGATGAAAGTGACTTAAGGGTTTTGTTATATATGTGATGTAGTTTGCTTTGAGTATTTTTTGAGAATTTTTGGAATTAGTTCACATATTATTAAATTTTTTGGGGAATTAAATCTAAATTTTACATCATTAAATTGAGATATCTATTATGAACTTTTGATAAAATTGACTTAGGAATTTTGATGTGCATTTGATGTAGTTTGTTTTCAATATTTTTTGAGAATTTTAGAATTAGTTTGCATGTTTTAATTCTTTCCAAGTTTAATTTTAGTAGATAACTTGATTGTTTTCTCATGGCTAAGTTGGAAGATGGTATATTATTTTGCATATAACTTGTTGAACTTGACTTTGTGTATTTAATTTTATGTTGACTTTGTTAACATCCAAGTTCAATTCTTAAGCTTTGTTTAATTTTTATATTTAATTAGTTTGAAGAGAAAGCATGTACTATATGTAGAAAAAGTCTCATGTTTAATAGCTAAGCTTTTAGGATGTTGAGAAAGAACTTAAAAACCCATCTAAGAGTTAATCAAATAGGATTAACTCTTAGATAGTCCCCTGTTTTGGTATGATATTTGATTAACTCTAAGATAATCTCCTATTTTAGTATAATCCTGCTAAGTAGGGGACTTGAGTTTATCCAAAATATAATATTGTGGGGTCAAGGCAAAAGGAACATATAAGGGCATTTTCCAACCTCAATCCACTCATGATAATGATGATAAGGATAGGGATGAAGATGAGGATGATGAAGAATGATTTTAAGGATGTTGTTTATATGACATTATTATGGCTTTATAAATTGTAATTTTATGATTTTAAACATATAGTTATCTTAAATTTAATTTACTTTGTGACATTTTTAACATATTTACTATTTATATATTGGTATTTTCCTTGCGTATAATGCTTTATTATTTGTTGGTTACATCCAGAATTTGTGTTTCTTGACTGTTTAAATAGTAGCCACTTGTTTTTGTTTAAACAAATGTTGATGGCTAAATGTAATGTAAATAACAAAAAATTTGTAGAATTCTTGTGAAAATTTTCTATAAGAATGTTGCAAATTTATTTATTTATTTATTTTTCGTGTGCTCATAGAAAAAATATCATGAGAACATAAACAAATTTTAAAATTTTTTATGCTCTCATGATAAATTACTATATGAGCTATAAATAAATTTGCAAATTTTGGCAAAAACAAAAAAAAAAATTGAAAAATTATTTTGTGTTTTTATGATAAATTACTATGAAAACATTAAAAAAATTTCCTTGATTTGTATTTTTTTTATAGGTCTCATGATAAGTTATTGTGAGAACACAAACTAATTTTAATTTTTTTTATTCTCACCATAAATTACTATGAGAATTTTATAAGAAAGTTATAAATTTTTTCATAACTTATGAAAAAATTTTCTTACTAAATTTTTTTTTTTATATTCTCAAGAAAAAATTTTATGAGAATTATGAATTTCTGTAACTTTTTTTGACAATTTAAAATTGTTAAGGATTAGCTTATGCCTATCATATGCTCTCAGGCTTATGACTCTCTTATGATGCTTCTAGTATAACATGTGAATTGATTTGTTGTAACTATTAGTATTTCTATTCATTCATTCTTTATTCTGTAATATTTTACAATGTACAGATGGCACAATATAATTTGTTCTCTTGTAACAATTCACTATATATATTGAAAATGATAGAGGCTCAATATGGCATTAAGCTCGAGCTATTCTTGTATCATTTCTCTCTTTCTCTTCCTCTCTTTTTTCGTCTTGGTATCAAAGTTCCCTCTTACAAAATCACTATCATAAGTTCTCTGAGTGGGTTGCTACTGATCGCAACCTCTGTAGGTTTGTTGATAGCTGTGTAGACTAGTCCTATTAGCATAATAAAGACTATTCCCCTGTTGAATTCATTGAACCAGACAAACTCTATCAAATTAGGCAAAAAGAATTATATGCTTTGGCATTAAATGATTTTCCCAATTATTAAGGGGCATAAAATTGATGGATTTATCTTAGGTACCAAACTTCAACCTAATGAGTTCTTGGTAAATGATGCTGGAGAATGCATCCCAAATCCCGATTATCAAGAGTACGTGGCCATAAATTCCCTGCTGGTCAATTGGTTACAAGGACACATGTCCCTTGAGGTAGCCTCTTATCTTATGTACTGCACCACTTCCTTTAAGTTATGGACTGCTGCACAAGAGTTAGTTGGATTTCATGCTCGATCTAAAGTTATTTATCTCAAAAATGAATTTCAAAGAACCATTAAAGGTTAATGAAAATGCTAGATTATCTTAATAAGATGAAATTGATTTTTGATAATTTAACCATGGCTGGAAGTCCTATCTCTTCTAGTGATCTTATCACGTAGACTTTGGCTAGGCTAGGCTAGGCTAGATAATGAATACAACCCTATTGTATTTCAACTTGCTAAAAAAGAGAACATGATATGGCTTATGATGCAAACAACTATCCTTACTTATGAAAGTCGATTGGAGCAAATCCAAGTAATACAATCAACCTAACATCTACATTTGCAAATCTTACTGTGGTACTAGATGCTAAGAACTGGTGTGGACCTAATTCTAGAATGCACAATTTCTAAGGCAATCAAGGTCGAAACTGAGAAGGCCAATCAAATCAGCCCACCTACCAAGTCTACAACAAGACTGGTCATATAGTGGCTTATTGTTACTTTAGATATGATAGAAACTACATGGGACCCAACACCAAAAAGAATGAGTCATTAGCTTTAATGGCTTCTACTGACATGTTGCTTGATCCAACCTGGTATATGGATAGTAAGGCTTCTAGCCACGTTATTGCTTATCCAAATCGTCTTGTGACAAAGACTTTTAGTTCAAATTCAAGTAAATACTTAACTATTAGAAATGGCAAGCAACTTCCTGTTACTGGTATTGGCAATTCTTTTATTATCTATAGAGACATTTCAAATTATTTGATGATTTAGGATATATTATAGGTGCCTGCTATAACTAAAAATCTCCTTAATGTATCTAAGTTGATAAGTGACAATAATACATTCATAGAATTCTACCCACATGGGTGCTTTGTAAAGGACAAAACAACTAATAAGATCCTATTGTATGGAGTACCAGTGGATGGTCTTTACAGAATCGAGAATTGTAGCTCCAGCAATTTATCTCTCCTTGATCCACCTCAAAATTCAGACAACAAGAATAATACTATCTTTGCTTTTACTTTACAGTCTTGGCATAAGAAGCTAGGTTATCCATGTAACTAAGTTTTATACAAAGTCTTACAGGACTGTAATGTAAAAGTTAAAAGTAATGAAATAATTCCTTTTTGCAATGCTTGTCAATACGACAAATCTCATGCTTTGCCTTTTCAGTCATCAAACTCTTTTGTTAAACACCCTCTGGATCTTGTACATGCTGACTTATGGGGGCTTGTACCTATTACTTCATCAAATGGTTTCAAATATTACATAAATTTTTTAGATGACTATAGTTGCTTTACTTGGATCTTTCCATTAAAAACTAAGGATCAATCTCTTTATACTTTCTTGCAATTTAAGAAACTTGTAGAGAATCAATTTGACAGAAAAAGAAAAATATTTCAAAGTGATTGGGGTAGGGAATTCAGAAGTTTTATTTCACAATTATCTAATTCAGCATTCTATTTCAACATCCCTGCCCCTCACATGTCAGCTCAAAATGGCCACATAAAGAGAAAGCATCAACACATAGTTGACATGGGACTTAGTTTATTTGCATAAGCTGTTATGCCCTTATCATATTGGTGGGATGCCTTTGCCAATATAGTACACCTTATTAATCGGCTCCTTATAGCTATTCTGGACCATGTGTCACTATATCAACAATTGTTCAATAAAATACTAGAATACAATTCACTAAAAATCTTCGGGTATGTGTGTTTCCCATGTATTCGGCCCTATAACAACAACAAGTTGTAGTTCCACAATGTTAAATGCATTTTCCTGAGCTATAGTAATTCTCACAAGGGCTATCATTGCTTAAGCTCTATTGGACACATTTATATTTCATGCCATATTGTCTTTAATGAAGAAGAGTTTCCTTTCTCATCTGGATTTCTAAACATAAGGCATTCAAAATTAGAAACAATGATAGTTACAGTTCCTTGTGAATGGTTTGATTCTCTTCCCTCATTTTCTTGTATTAATCATTCTGACTCTCTAAGTGTAACAGAAAATATAGGTGCAGATTTTCTAATACAACCATCTAGTCCCATTCAAGATGTTGAACATTCCTCAGAGTTACAAGATTCTATTGATTCTAACCATAGTGATAAGCATCATGATCAAAATTCTTCTTCTGTCTCAATTACCAGTAGTGACAACCAAGACTTGTCTAATATGCATGAGTCTCCATCAAATCCATTAATAGCAGAAAATACACATGCCATGCAGACCAGATCAAAGAGTGGTATCTTTAAGGCCAAAACTCCTTATACTGGGCTCACTGAAGTTTGTAAAATAGCTATCAAAGAACCTAAATCAGTAAAAGAAGCATTATCTTCACCTTCATAGAGAGCAACAATGAACACTGAGTATGCAGCCCTTATGCGTAACAACACATGGACACTTGTTCCTTATAATCCCAAATATAATGTAGCTGATAATAAGTGGGTCTTCAAAGTCAAATATTATGCCGATGGTACTATTGATCGGTTAAAAACTAGGTTTGTGGCTAAAGGATTTCAACAAAATCCTAACACCGATTTTGGATAAACATACAGCCTGGTTGTCAAGCTCCCTACTATCCACTTAATCTTGTCTTTCACTGTGAATTTTAACTGGGATATTCAACAATTGGATATAAACAACACTTTCCTTAATGGTGTTTTAAATGAAGATGTTTATATGAGACGATTGGAAGGATTTGAAGATTCTAGTAGACCTCATCATGTTTGTAAATTGTTTGTAAATTGTCCAAAGCTCTTTATGGCCTTAAACAAGTTCCAAGAACTTGGTATAAGAAGCTTAAGCATACTCTACTTGAGTGGTGTTTCCTAAATTCTACATGTGATAATTCACTATTTTATTATAATGACTCTACTCAAATCATTCTGGTTCTCATTTATGTTAATGACATACTTGTGACTGGAAATAATTCTCAGAGTTTACTTAAATTCACTACTAAGTTACATAATCTTTATTCTTTGAAAGATTTAGGCCCCATTCACTATTTTCTGGGCTTTAAGGTTTATAGAGATGCAACTGACCTATAGTTATCACAGAGTAAATGTGTTTCTGACTTGCTAAAAAGATGTAACATGGGTAATGCAAAGCCTTGTCCTACTCCTATGGTCACTGGTTGATTTTTAGTACTTATGTAATTCACGTCTAGACGTCAATTTTCGTGTAGGAAAGCTTAGTCAGCATTTAAGTTCCCCCAACTTCATCTCATTGGTAGGTTTTAAAAATGGTTTTACATTACTTTTAAGGGTACTGTGCATCATGGTTTGTGTTTTCAAGCTATTAAGGATCCATAATTGTTTGCTTTCTCTGATGCTGATTAGGCTTCATGCCCGGATGATAGAATATTAATAGGTGGCCACTATGTTTATCTTGTAAATTCTTTGATCTCTTAGTCTTAAAAAAAACAACATATTGTGGCAAGATCAAGCACTGAATCAGAGTATCGATCTCTAATTGATACTATAGTAGAATTGACATGGCTTCAGATGCTTCTTGTTAAGTTACAGATTAAATTTCCTCATATTCCTATAATTTGGTGTGATAATATTGGTGCGTTATCTCTGGCCTCAAGGACCGTCTTTCATGCTCATACTAAATATATAGAAATTGATGCACACTTAATCAGAAATCAAGTTTTGTCCAGACAAGTTTTTGTTTAGTATATTCCCACAACTGAACAACTTACTGATTGTTTAACTAAGCTACTTTCGCACTCTCATTTTTGGCAACTCAAAGACAAACTTGGAGTCATTGAAGTTCCCTCTCATTTGAGGGGGTGTGTTAAGGATTAGCTTGTGCCTCTCACATGCTCTTAGGCTTATGACTCTTTTGTGACACTTCCAGTATAACATGTGGATTGATTTGTTGTACCTATTAGTATTTCTATTCATTCATTCTTTATTCTGTAATATTCTAAAATGTACCGATGGCACAATATAATTTGTTCTCTTATAACAATTCACTCTATATATTGAAAATGATAGAGGCTTAGCATGGCATTGAGCTTGAGCTATTCTTGCATCATTTTTCTCTTTCTCTTCATCTCCTTTTTCGTCTAATGTGAATTTCCGTAAAAACAATATATTTCATGAAACTTTGAAGATTTTTTCCCAAAAAAGTATAGAAAAATTTTGCAATTTTTTTTTATAGTGAAACGAATTCTAGACCTTTTTTTTTTTTTTTATCACCCTAAATCTCGGCTCTGAGAATAAATTGCTTGTTAAATTTGTGATCATGTGCTTTCCATGATATAATGCTTGAACGAATATAATACTCGAGTGAATGTTGATGCTAAACGTGGATTCTCTATATTTCGGGCTTATATTACAGTCCTACATATGAAATTGGTTAGCTCGTTTGGTGTCTAATTTTTGTCGTGAAATGCAACACCTTCCTGAATCTGATGTCGAGTGATATGGGTATACAATGCTTGGGAGGTCAAATACGTGACATCACTATTTTGACTAACTCATTTTATGGAAAATATTTTATTGATTTGTTTGAAATATGGAATCATTGACTCATCTGAGCATACGTATGGGTTGGTGATCTAGTTAAACTGGCAAATTATATTTGGGAACGAGCACATGCATTATTTGCTAATTCTTTAAAATAAATTGTTGCTATAATATTAATCACTTTTTTCTTCTTCTTCATTTTGTGGCATTTGAGCTGTATAAATGTTGTAGAGAAATCATTTGGGAATACTCAGTAGAGATCAGCGGGAGGTTGGAGAAGGAAATTGTACCGGTTTCAATTATTTATCTCCTTCTTGTAATGTCATCTTGAATAAGAGAACTTGATTTGACTACATTCAAACACACACTCGCACTATTTAATATGCCTTGAATTGTAATTATCTTTTTAATAGTTCTCATTGCTTGATTTTCTCGTCTTTGCTTTTAGTTTATTTTTGGAATTCTCATGTGAGATTTAGTGTTTTTCTTTTCCAGACATATAGAGTGTTAATTGTAGGAGCAATGTGAGATTTTGTATCTCTTTAAGTTATATTCAATGCTAATTAAGTTGCATAATTATTCTTAAATAAATTTTGAATTTCAATGGCATATTCATTTATTTTTTTAATTTCAAAAAATAAAATACAACAAAAATTATTTTTGGCAAATTAGTTAAATCAATTTTTCAAGAAAAATATTTCAAAAATTCCAAAAAAAAAAAAAGAAGATAAAGGGAGCAAGAAGGAGAAAATAACTTTCTTTTTTTAAATTAAAATATACCAACAAACTTCACACTTATTTTATTTCTAAAATCATATTAGTTTTATTTTTTCCCCCAAAAAAGAAAAAAAAAAAATCACTAACCAAGTGACACTAGTTTTTACCCTATTTCAAATTACATAGATTTTGATCACTTCACTAAATACATAATCCCTAAATCTCTTTTTTAAGTCAAGTTTGCTTTTATAAATATTTTATTTTCACCTTTGTAAATATTTTATTTTTTTTTCTTTTTCCTTAATTAATTTTCTTTTTTTTTTCTCTTCTCTTATTCATTTTGCTTTTGTTTTAATTGAGGTAATCAAAATAAAATTAAATATATATTTATTTTGCACCATTAATGTAAGATAACTATTTTTAGGAATAGATACCTATCGCTTTTCACATGGCACAATCAACTCCCAAACTTGTATTTGTTATACAAATCATTTTCAACTTTTTACAAAAATTATGATTTCCCAAAGTTTCTCCTTTTAAAAATTTTGGTGATGACTCAATAGAATGGTTTTTGAAATTATTTTTAAGAATCAATTTATTTTCTTTCTGCTTTTCACACATCTACATTATGCTCTACCATCGATGAGTTATCAAATATGACAACAGCTAACCCTTTTCCTTCTACCAAATGCCATATTAATTACAAACAAACCAGAAAAAAAATGAGCAAATAGCAATGATAGACTCCTTTCAATGGCAACATAAAAGATCATTCATAAAAGTACCACTTCTGCCATCAAAACTCTAAACTAATTCAAAAAAACTCAAAAGATGATAGCAAACTTATGGGCAAATGTTATGGTTGAAAGACATAAGAATTTCATAGGCCTAGAATGGTCCAATCTACTTTATCAAAGTTTAAAGGACTTAACACTTAAACATCAAGTCATATGCAATAAATTGACACAATGACTTATTTTTAAAATATAAATTAGAACTGCTCAAACATAATAAAATACTTTGGTCAAGTGACTTTTACAATTCGCCACTTGATTGTGTTATCATAGACAATATAAAGACTCCCTTGGGAGAGAGATTTATCTTAATGTTCCTAATCCCATGTCTATCTCTCCCCCTATATGATAGTTTCTTTCTGTCTATTTCGTGATCCCACCCAAAACAACATATTTTGGTCTCTAGTGGATGCCAAGAGGTGCATGTCCTTATTTGATATTCTTTTGATTATACTTAACACTTTGCATCTCTAAGTCATTCATTTTCCATGCCGTGTAAACAGAAAACCTAGCTTGCATGAAACATTTTTTTTTTTCCTTTTTGGTCATTTCCCTTTTTAAGGAAAAGTTTGATGCCCAGATGATTATCTACTGCCATATCAATATCAAACGATAAAGACATCTCGAGTGCTGCATATTTTGGGCCTTAGAAGTTGTGAATTTGAATAGTTTAACCATTGTACATTTAATTAATAGAGATATTAAAAGGCTGAGGGTCGAGGGGAGGAAGAGGGTCAAGATGAGGACTTTAATAGAGATGACTATTTATGTAACTGAGATCTATTTTTTTATGACATTTGGTAATTATATTTGAAGTTATTTGGAATGCAATTTAATTTTTAATTATGTAATTTGAACTACGACATTAAAAACCAAGGTACTAATAACAAATTTTTCTAGTAGTAGATTAGATAAGAATTAGTGAACGTCTAGAGGGAATAATAAGGGACTTGATAAAAAATAGGTAGAATTTAGCTAGGAATACAAAAAGAATAATTGCAAGATACGGAAGGAAAAATGACAAAGTTTTTGCCAAATGATGCATTCAAACACAATTTTGCGAGGGATGGTCTGGGAATAGCAAGGGAATAGCTCTGGAATAACAAAAGAATAATTAGGAAAATCCCTTGCCATATAGCTAGGGATTTTTTTTTTTTTTCTTTTTTTAGAAGTTTGACCTTTTATAACTACATAATAGCAACCTCACTATTCTGATAGTGAAAAAAATTTCTCTCATTATATAGCGATTAGAGTTAGAAAACCCTCGTTATTCCTTGCTATAAGGGAATAGCAAGGAATTGATCCCCCACTATTCAACGAGTTTTTTTAGTGTTGATCTATATAAATATTTATTTTACCCAATTAACTCTCATTGCCAACGAGCCATAATTTTGATTTAATCTACTCTGGGTTAAATACACTTTGGCTTGAGTTTCTGTCCTTTGGTCTCTTCTCAATTTTTATTTTTGTTACGAAAAATGTTGTGTTAATTTCACTTCTTTATTAAAGATCGAAGAATTTGACCACCCATGAGTAAGAATTTGAAATTTCAATTTAGATCAGAACTTATATGTTTAAGAATAGTATTGGGTTTACATATTTTCTTTTCTTTTTTTTGGGTTTTTCTTTGAATGTTTAGGTCCTAGACTATATATTTATCCCCAAAGGGGGTGTTTGGAATGGTTCTGAATTTCACATACTAAAATTGTAATTAAGATAATTCTTTTTTTTTAAATACCAATATTCCCTTCAACTATGACCCATTTGCAAAGATGATCCCCCCGAACTATAAAAACTTAGCAAATATCTCATGCACTTTTACATGTCTATGCAAACATGTGAAAGTGCAAGGGGTATTTGCCAATTTTTACAATCGATAAGATATTTGCAGATAGTCATAATTAAAGGGGGTATTTACAATTTTTATTTTTTCAAAAAAACAGAGGATCTTGTTTTTAACCCATGATTGTGCGGCCAGAAAAGGGCATGGAGTCAAGGTGTAAAGAACAGGTATAGTTAATGCCATTGCCATTTGCCTATGTCCCCAATAAATTACCCTACAAGTTTTGCCTACGGAACCAATTGGGACTGTGCAGGCGAGAGGGACATCCTATACTATTCTATCACCCCTTATATGAGGCTAGGAGGGGAGAAGTAGCGATGATGGACACAACACAACCTTCATGTTTTAACAGAAATGGCGTGCTTTAAAGAATCCCCAACTGTCGTTTCATGATTCAAGCGTCGGCACTTGCATCTTCCCAGGTTGTCTCTGTTCCTCCCAAATGCATCTAAAACCCCACAACCCGTCCCCCCCTCTCTTTCCCCTATCACACTTACCATCATTCATTCAATCAAAAACTCACAGCGAACAAGAAGACGTGCCTCAAAAGCAAATTCTGACCATTCATTGCATGCTACAGTCAAAAACCATCCATTTAATGTTCCTGCAATTCCCCTTTTCTTAATGAGCGTCCCAGCGTCAGCTTTTTCATGCATGGCCCTTGAGATTTGAGAACTTCAACAACAGCACGTGGTGAAGCTCCATTGTATTTGCAGCAGGATTTGGATTTCTCATGAGGTCTAAGAGGGTTCTATAGGATGTTAGGGGAGTTAAACTTGGTAGCTCTAGCCTGTGCAGAGACTAGCGAGGGGAACAGAATGTTGCTGTTTGGGGTCCTATTAAGTCAAAAAAATTCTGCTTAATTTGAAACAGCAATGATTCTGCAATAGAATTGAAGTCAATTAATGAGGTTTGGTGAAATTTCTGAGCAGGGAGATGTGATGTATCAAAGTCTTTTACTGCAAATCCGAGGTACTATAGTTAATGTCCCATAACCATACGATAACCCCTCTCTTTTTTCACTAATATCATCACTACCAATTCCTTTTGCCTCTCTCTTTTTTCAAGCATACAAGTATATAATCTCTTGTGGGTCTTCTTCATCTTTATGTTTCCGCTTCTCTCTGAGTCTTGAGTTGTTATCTTTACTTCTTACACTTGCAAACTGTCCTCCTTGTTTCCTTCTATTTCTGAAATGAGATTACCTGAACTCACATTTCTGCTATGCCTTTTGATGTTGGCTTGCGTTGGGTCCAACGCAGTGGCGAGGAAGACTTTGGTTGTTGGTAATTTGTTTGATGGGGCAAAGAAGAATAAGGGCACAAATGATGGCCACAAATGCAGCGGCCACTACTACTTGTGTAGCTCCAAGAAGAACACATCGTTAGATGACAAAAGAGTGGTTCCTACAGGGCCAAATCCATTGCACAACAGGTAGAATCATAGGCTGTGTTCTGTTCATGAAGACACAACCCACATCACCTGATCTCTTCGGTCAAGTAATTTTCTTTTGTATGTTGGTGTAATTTTTGGTTGAAATTAATGTACACATTTTGTTCTTTATTTTTCAGTTCAACTTCAACTCCTTTATTGGTTTATTTCGATCATCTTTGGCTCCTCTGTAAATGGATCACTTGGAAGAGGTCCTTATTGACAACAAACTATCTTGCAAATTTCTTGTTGGCTTAAATATATTTTTGCTCCTTCTAATTTTATACGAGTTTTAATTTGGTGTCTTTTGTTTAAAAGTAATAAGCTCCATCGAGCAAAGGCCAAAAAGTTCCTTTGTTATTTTTGTCTACCGCATACTCTTTTTTGGAGGGAAGGGTGGAAAGTGAAACAATGTAAGGGAAGGTTTGGCCGGTGGAAGAAAAGTATAAAAAATGAGTTTATTTAAGTTATATAATATCTATTATATTATTATTATTATTATTATTATTTAAAAATATTTATCTTCTTTTTTATGTTTTTTAATAAAGGTATCCCGGTTATCTTCGTTCACATCCTCATTTTTTTCTTTATTTTTTTACCTAAAAATTTTGTTTCCTAAACACGAAGTCATTTGAATTTTGAGAGAATTATAATAAAAGATCAAAAAATAAAAAAATTTATTCTTAAAGACCTGTTACTACTTATTTTAAAATGATTATCACTGAGTTTAGTAACAAGCAGTTGAACTTAATGATAAAAGTCCTTAAAAATAAATTTTTTCACTTTTTGTCTTTAAACATAATTTTCCCTTGAATTTTCTCAATTTTTCTTTAAAATTAGTAATGAATTATCAATTTTGGAGAGATAGATATAGTATATATGGGATTTGAATTCTCAGTATTTAATAAGTAAATATATGATATGTATTCCGAAAAAGATAAAAAAAAAATTATGAAACAAATAAAAAGAGAAGAAATAAATTTCATCTCATTGTGCTATCTCTCTTAAGTACATGATACATTATTATAAAGAATTATAATCTAAATATATGATTCTAATTACTTAAGTAAATTTTATATATTTAAGTAAAATCGCCATTAAATAAATTTTACAACTTTTTTACCTCCAAAAAAAAAAAAAAAGATGATCCAATTTAAAGAGAAGAAGGCATAAAAGAAGCGAAGATGTTAATGAGGTACTTGTGAGCCGTAAGTGCTCATGAAGAAAGAGCATTGAATGAGTGAGGAAGGACAATTGAATAAGGCCGCGTGGCAGTATTAATTTGGTAGAGCATTGCTTCTGCTACCATACCTCTCTTAAACGCCAAGACAGTGTTTGTTGGTTTTGCCTTTTTGAGTTTTTTTTTTTTAATCTTTTTGCCCCACCAAAAATTCACCTTTTAGCGTAAATCGTTGCGCTTTTCCATTTCTTGTTTTCAGTCCCTTTCTTCCTTATATTGTATATCTCGAGGTTATGCATACAATTGTACGTATCGTCCTATCCCCTTTGACAATTCAAACGTTAACACACCAATGGGCATGAAGATGAAGCGACACATCCCACAAAATGCTTTTATTCTCGTGTTTTGGAAATTCTTTTTTATCTTCAAAAGACAGTTGGTATTTGATAAAATCATTTAATAAATACTTTTATCGATATTTAAAATGTAGTTTGTGTTTAGTAAGTTTTTAAAAAGTGTTTTAAACTTTCAATTTATGAAAAAAAGATATATACAGGTCAGACTTTGTAAGAGAGGTTCGGTAGAAAGAGAATTGAGAATACTTATAGTAAATATTAATTTTAAGTGGGTGTATGCTTGTTTTAAAAAATTAATTTCTTATCCTTTTTTTTAAAAGAAAAGTTGTAATTTTTTTACAATAAAAAAATGCTTCTGTAAGAAGCAACTTTTTTTTTTTTGGCACAAATTTAGACAAAATAACTCTAAATCTCAAAATAAATACACAAACATAAAATTAAACAACTTTTTTATTATTAACACGGCCAAACAGACGAGGAGGGAGAGAGTAGAGACAACGACTTGGTTAGCAATGTATTTTGCGCTGAGTTTCGATTTTTTTTAATATAAAATATTACGGGATTTTAAATTCAAACTCTTAAATAATTGACAAGAGTCAAACTACAGTCCATATTATAGTTAACTTTCTAGTAATTAATTTAGCAAATAAACATACAACTAGCAATTTATTTTAGTAAACCAATATACTGAAAAAATGTGACTCAAATCACTTTAAGCTCTCGAAAACCATGTAAGTGCTGCATGGATAAGAACTCGGGGCAGTTTCCCTTTTTTTTCTTACTTTATGTTCAATAATATTAATTAAATAAATAGATGATAAGGTTTTAAAAAAAAGATAAATTAAATATAACATGTGTATCCTAATTAAATGGCTTCATTGTCAATTAATCATGTGAAATTTTACGTTTAAATTTTTGAAAATACTTAAACAAACTACATGAGTATGAAGAACATACTTTTAACTTCATGGGAGCAAAAATGATTTGAGTCAAAAAGCAGGAGATAAACTATAATTTATTCTAAAAATAATTAAAAGAAAAGAACAAAAAGTTGCAACGATATATACATGGCTTAGTTAGTGAATTGATTCTTTTGTAGGTTTCTTTATTTTATATATATATATATATATATATTCTGGGCAACTGTTGGAGAATTCCTGCCAATAATGGAGTTCCTTTATACACAATATTTACCTAAAGGCTAAATCAAATGAAATATATTCGTATAGTGTAGCCCTTTGAAATAAATTCCCCCTTCATTAAGTTTATAGCTCCTTATTTGGAGAAATTCTGGTGTACGTGGGGTGTATATACATGCAAATGTACACGACAAATTTTCTCTTATTTGACAGAAGAAAATTGCAGCAGTGGCCTTTAGCTTTACTTTGAAGGGAAAGCCTCAGATAGTGATATGGCTTCTCAAGAATGGTTCTGATCATCATCCTGTTTACGCCTTGGATCAAGAAATGCTGGTCTCATTGGTGTTGTAACCATTTCAATTTTGAATGTCAATAATGCTACAATCTCTGACATGGGAGGCCTCAAATTTGCACAAGGCTGAAGACATAACAAGGCCACATGAATAGCTTGCATTACATCCTTTTCTACAAATCCGTGTGCTCGCAACTTCGGATCTACCAGCTTTATCAACATTGATTTCTCGTAAAGCTTCCATGCCTGTAATGAAGATTTGCACAGGCATGTTGGAATATGAGGGGAAAGAAAGTGGTATGAATAATACGACATTCTTATGCATGCTCAGCTTAAAGTTACAAATCACTGTTTGCTATGTATGATCAAAGGCATTCTCTGTGTTCAAGTTTAAATGCTTTTATTGTTGACTCCTGCTCATTTGTGAGTGGAGTCTGAAAATGATGTGATTGGCGGAGCCTACCCAAGAAATATCCATAAATAGTAAAGTATGGTAGAAAGGTTAGAGCTTACATATTCAGGAAGGTACTGCATTTCGGATGGTAAAGTTAAATCTGTGTTTTTCCTGCAACTGATAATTTCAAGCAACAGAACTCCAAAACTGTAGATGTCCACCTTTTCTGACAGTTCTCCTCTAGTAGCATATTCAGGAGCTGTATAACCTCTAACCAAAGAAGACAAAAAAAGAGCATTATATACATGTTTAACTGCAGATATCAAAGCAGTTTGGAATGATTCCGTCATGGATAATCCTTTGAATATCTGGATAGTTACCATGATCACATTATATAAATAATGATAAAACAACATAAAACATTAGGACTATCAAACAGCCAGTTATTATGGTTCATCTACAAAGTATAAGACATAACTGTTAAAATACCGTACATAATAGAGTTCACATTCATAATATACATATTCACATCTACGTTCATTACACTAATTCTTGTATTACCCATTGTACTACTCTTTATTTTTTCCCTAATAAATAAGACAACAGTGTAAGGAAGAAAATACACCTAACATATTCATTCATCTATTTTCTCTCTAGTTTATCAATATCCATGGAACCTTTTGCTGATACAAGAAAATACTTTCATAGCTTACTTATTACAAAGAAATATTCTAAACTAGATTTGAGTTCATCATAAATGTGTCAAAAATGGTAACTGACATGTCAAGAACCACTTCAGCCCAAAAAATTTAGCTTTTGACAGTTCTGATTGAGTTAAAATGTCTACTACCCTAAAAATTCTAAGCAGGAGCCAAAAGATTGATAGCCTTAGTAGTTGGTACTTGGTAGCACTAAAATCATAATGATGACAATGTTATGAATCATAAACATGGAAAACTATGATTAGTATAGCAATTTTTCATTTAGAGAGACCTATGTTATTCAGTACAGTATCATTTGAATAAAGGACTCACAATGTTCCAGCAAACTGAGTACTGAGGTAATCTTGGTCTTCAGGGAAGAACCTAGCTAGTCCAAAGTCTCCAATCCTCGGCTGAAACTTGTCATCAAGAAGAATATTACTTGCTTTGATATCTCTGTGAACAATTCTTAGGTGTGAATCCTCGTGTAGGTATTGTAATGCTCGTGCAATTCCAAGAATGATTTGGAACCTAGTGCTCCAATTCAGAAACTGACCACTGTTTCCTGCATAGGAGGCATATTGAAAGCACAAATTGTTTTGTTAAACCAATCCCAATTCCTTAAAATACTACCGAGGCATTTTTAGTTATGATAAAGAATAGGTTATTAACAAGAACTTCTGCATCAAGGACAGTTTTCAACGTTTTTTTCTAATATTTTGCACGGACTTCATTAATAACCTAAAAGATCAAAGAGATAATAGGGAAGAACACCATTTATTATGAGGTCCAAACTTCTGTTCTTCATGTATTCATACACAAGTATCCTTTGAGGTCCGTCAGTGCAGCATCCGAGGAGTCGAACCAGATTTTTGTGTTGGATACTTGTAATAAGTCTCACCTCTGTCAGAAATTCTTTTTCTCCTTGTTGTGATTTGTTGAAAGACAATGTCTTAACTGCTACTAGCCTTCCATCGGCCAACTTTCCCTGTCAAAACATAAAGGCAGTTTAGGATCCTGAACTGCGATTAGAAGGACATGCATAGGTGAGCCTCAAGCTAGAAAGATGGTTTCTTTCATCCTTAATACCGAAGTAATGCCACCTTAATCTCTGAGGTTCTTATGAATAACCATGAAGTGTTCCCTTAACTATTTTACTACTGAAGAAAGCTTCACTAGATTAGGCATTTATACCTGAAAGACAGGCCCAAATCCCCCACTTCCAAGAAGATTATCAGGATGAAAATTCATTGTTGCCTTCCTTAGTGTCTGAAAGTCAAAATAGCTAATTTCTCGAACACTGCCACTATAAAACTCCATGGATCCTGTATACATATAGAAACTACAATATTGAGGTCATGTAAGGATTTAGTATTTTGAAGTGTCACGTAGTATGATGCTTTCTTTCAACTACCTTGCTGCTGCTTTGTAGGAGCTATTATCTTCATCACCTCTGCCAGTGCAAACAACAGCAATATGATAAGCTTCAATAAGACAAGTTTTGCCACATGAATATAGAAAAGTGAGGTCATAAAGATTTTAGAATTTAAACTTATAATTCTGAGATGCTTTTCATATAACTACCTTGGTGCCTTTTTATTGGAGCTTTAGTTGTTGGCAGTAATGCTGGTTTAATACGCTTCCAACACCCAAAAATCAGCACTATGATGAGCACTGTTATCCCTCCCAGAAAAAACAAAAGTACTCTGGCATTGCGCTGGGGCAAGGTCATCTGAATAACTTTAGAATATGAAAAAACTTATCATTAATCCTCTGGTTCATGAGTCATTTTTAAAAAAGTGATGGAAGATGCAATTAGGCAGGAATGCTGAAGTCTGAGAAAGCTAGAGAAGTTTTAGTTTTATGCTAAGAACTTCAATTATTATATTCTGCAAAATTCTCATGTCCATCATTTTGGTCAGAAGATCATCCAATCCCATTATATAGCCAATCTGACAAACTACTTTCAACTAAACCCATTTTGGTTTTCAAGTTTTAGTTATATCTTTCTTGCCTTGTCTTTGTCTAGTTGGGACAATTTGGTAAATATGGCAGAGCACGGTAGCATGACCTTATTACAAGGAATTCAAATATAAAGGCTGTCAATGATGAATTGCTAAATGTATGAAAGACAAATGTGTACATATATTTTCAACGGTATGTCAGATTTCATGATAATAGGGATTTCTTCTGCCTTCTAGTTCATCAAGAAAAGTAATTTAACAAGTTGTGAAGGAGAAATTGAGGTGAGGGATGGTGACTAGTAGAGTTTTAGCAGTAAACAAAGAAGCATAAAACAATCTTAGACTCATGCGAGATACTAATTAGACAAACTAGATTCACTATCTGAGAACATTTTATCAGTTTTCCCATTTTGTTTTTTTGGGTACATTAGGACTCAAACCTTTAATGTTTATCTAAATCTCTCTCAACCAAGCACTTGAACTAAGCCTAGGTGGCATTTCCCCACCTTCATTACATTGTGTTCATAAAAAGTCCAGTCTTAGATAAGAAAAAAAGAACTTATATATAATCCCCTATGTCTGCTTAAGTTTAATCCCTTAAATAAAAGTGGCCCAGAGAACATTTTCTTTTCCTTTTTTATTTGCTATGAAAATCATGAATATGAGAAGTGAGAGGAAACAGGCGCTAATAATCTAGGCATATCTGGTCAAAATGTTAACTTTGGCAAGTACCAAATGGAAAAATTCTCCACACTTCAGTGAATCCTATAATACTGCAATCGTGGTTCTAAAATCAGTATCAAACTTAATAAGAAAATTATACTGCTAAATACCTTGATTTCTACAAAATAATGCACAAGATAAAAGAAACATGGATTTGCATTTGCTTACAACATAAATATAACATGAAAGAAAGCAGAGTGATATTAATAGACTAATAAAACAAATTTAAGAATTGAGCAGAGAAGTAAACCATGGAGTACTCGGCGAGGTGGTCTGAAGGAGGAAGGCAAGCTTTCTGAGTCAACCATCTTCAACAAGTGGCATCGGAAATCATTTCTCTTTCTCTTGCTATTAATTTATTGTCATTCTTATTGTTGAAAATTTGAGATTTCCAGAGATGCTGGGAGATTTGAACAAGGTAGGAGGGGTATTGTAAGGCTGTCTTATAGAATTAATCGAAAAAATGGAATGTTGAATAATGCAATTGGGGGACAAATAGAAACATCAAAACAGAGCATTTCTCTCCTCCTTCTTTGCTTTCAATGCAATTTTTATAATATTATTAGGAAGGGAATCTCTCTATCACCTATGCACGCATGTATTCCACTTCATAGTTCTCTCCACTTTGAAATTTTTTGGTTCCTAGTCTTACCAGTTACCACCCTTTGCCCACTGTTAGTAGTAGGCAGAGACTCAGTTTCATGAGGAAATTTTTATTGTAATATATGTAAATTTTTAAAAAGTAAATTATTCTAATTTTTTGAGATTTAATAAATTATGCTATATATCTTTTTTTTTTAAATTACATTTGACTCCTTTCTAATTTATTGTCTGCCAATAATGTTAATTGTTTACATAACATGTGTTTTTACCAAAAATAAATTATTTAATTATCTGTAATATTATATTAAAAATAAAACTACATGCCCGTATTAAAATTGAATAGTAACTTAATTATTTATCTTTTCATATTAAAAATAAATCTGTATTTTTATATTGCAAAAAAATTTAATTTCTTTGATAAAACATAAAATGGAGAAAAGACTTTTACAGTATATATAAACATATTAAGAAAGTTGAATGTATTTTTTAAATAAGAGAGATATTAAGTACAATTTAACCAAATCTCAATAGAAATTAATATCATTGACTCAATTTTTAATTTGGATCTCTATGAATTATTTTTTAATTTATTTCTTTAATCATTAGAATATTCACAATGTTACCTTTTTGTCCCATCCCCATCCAAAGTTTAACCTCAAAGTTAAGAATCTAAAAGCTTGGATATTATTTATTTTTCCTAACACTATTAGTTCAATGTAAATTTAACATATAAATCATCGAATGATTAAATTTAAAAATAAATTTTGAATGAAAATAAAATAAGATGACAATATTATAAATATTCTAATAATTAAAGGTTTAAATTAAAAACTCACCTATTTATCATAGGTGAAAAAAAAAATTCCTCTAATTGTAATGTTTCAAAAATTAGCCCCAACGTGCATTTTTCTGGGTATGGCTGTCGCGTTTGATACTAAAAGGAGTGGATTGAGTTGACATATAATCAAACCATATGTTAATAGGGTTTTCATTCCAAATAGACTTTCATAGTGGAAAATAATAATTTTGTTTTAGAAAATAACTGCCTTAGAGTAGAGTAAGATTTAATAAAGATGAGTCGACAATAATTTTTTTAAGGCTTAATTGCTCTTATAGTCTCCTTGTTTTGCTCAAAACAAAACCACTTCAGTGATTCTAGTTGTAATTAGAACAATACTGTCATTCTAGTTTTATTTCTTAGAACAGTTTAGTCCCAAATTTCAATTAGTTCATTATTGCACATCTAACTATTCGAACAAAAGTAATTAAAGACATTTAAATTAATTTTTTACAACATAACTAAATTGCTATTTTGGCCAAAAAAAAGTAGCTATTATTTTCTTACATAATTACTATTTTTTAATTGCTTTGATTTAATGATTGGAGAGATAATTCAAGTTTCACGTTGGAAAAATGTGTGTGTGCATGTGTGAGTATTTAAATAAGATTTGTGCTATTTGAGTAACACGTGTTAAATATTTTACCTTTCAATGTTTAATAAAAAAAAGATTGGTTAGAAAGGCAATGTTTATTAAATAAATACTAAAACGACTAAATTGTTTCCACAAAGAAATGTTGAAGCCCAAATGATTGGGTCTCAGGCCCCAACTAGCATGGGCGAATACTGTTTTTTTCAACCAAAGTATGGGCTAATAAGTTCAATGTGTAAAATATTGTAGCCAATGTAATGATGGTTTGGATGGACTTTGCCTTTGGTTTAACACGAAGGTTTACCGAGGAAGTTTGTTACATTCATCGTATCACACTAACGAGGGAAAAGAAATTCTCACAATCCGAATCTTCTGTCACTAAATATTCAATATGCAGTTGAAAAAAAGATAGGTAGAGAGGTATGCGATGAAGTAGCTTCTAATATTGAAAATTATATCATCTTTCTCTTTTCACCTTTATCTTGCGTAATTCTGCAAATGACTTATTTACAAATTCTAATTTATGTTTAAATTGATACATATAAAAGTATAAATTTATTTCTTTCAACTCAATTAAATCTTCAGAACAATCATAGATGGTTAAATATCTGAAGAAGAGGTTCTAAGATAAATAATATGGTTAATAGTAGTCATATAGAATGTCATCTCATCATAAATAAAACTATTTTAGCAACATCTCAATTGACGTATGATTTAAGATACTTATGGCGTAAAATAAAAGATATAAGATTATTTTGACACGTAAAGGAGTAATTTAAAACTTTAAATATAAAGTTAAAAAAACTAAAACATTATTTCAATCTAGCATTTATGATACATTGTCAGTAAGCCTTCTCTAGCTGTTAAAAATAAGACATAGTCACTACATCTAATTTTTTATACCACCTGTCAAAAATTTGTTTAGATATTATATATTGAGTAGCATTTTTAGATTATGCTAGTAATAAATTGTTACTGTATCTTAGTGTTGTTGTAGTGATGGTCTTTAAAGTATTCGAATAAGTTTGATTGTTTGTAGAACTTCAACAATTTTCATGTGTATAATTTTAATTACATAATGGTTAAATCTATTACATATTTGCTCAAATACCACGTTCATTTTTATCTTTATTTTGAGAAAGACTAAATAAATAAAGGTTTACACTGTCGTTGTAATTGAATATAGCTAAAACTTTAAGTTTTGGATGTGGATACTCTTTAGTGTTTAGGGGATAGTAGAGGATCTGTCTATTTCTTTGTAACCCTCCATATATATATATAGAAATCAAAAAATTTTGCTATGCAGCACAGAAGCATGCACAGCCAAGAATTCGTGTACATTTGTTTGTTTAAAATTGATTGGGCTCCAATTTTGGTGAAACAAAATTGTAATAAAAGTTCAAACTCGAGCACTTTCTAAAGAGAATTGTTTAAGATATAAGTAGAATGAACTTATAATTATGATGTCGTTTTAACTTGTGTATAATTATGTTTGTGAATATTTATATGCAAAATATGATAAGGTGGTGAAGTAATAACAAAATAAATCACAAGAATTTGACATAACACGCTTTAAATTAAACTATAAAGGATAAATTGTAATTTATCCTTTTAATTAATATGAAACACATAAGGGATCGTGTGTGTTTTTATTGGGCCAATTTTGGAGAAAAAATTATTTTGTCACGACAAACTAGGTCACACCCTAAAACGGAAGGGGAGTAACCGGCACGAAAGGCAAGCAATGCCTAAGCCCGTAAGCCTAACCAATGACATTTAAATATAAAGATACTCATAATTGTCACAAAAATTTTGGTAGAGTTTTCTTTTAAATTTGGACACTTCCAAATTTTTTACAATAGCTAAATTCCAGCAAAACAGTAGGGGAAGCTCCAAGCCCCTCCCCAGAATCAACATACCATAAAAACAAAAGAATCACCAGGGGAGGGGGAATCCTATTCGTTTAAGCAAAGTTGAATTCAATATATATTACAATTAACCCAACAAAATTATCACAACAAATTTCCTTCACCATCGAGATCTGAAGACAGGGCTCACCAATACGACACCTCTATCTACTCAGATGAAGGAGGCGGGTATGATCTAACAATATTATCTAAAAAATTAAAATTTAAAAGAATGAGTTGCACTCAATGAGTAGGTAAATAATTACAATAATTAAAAACAATTAGATTGCCCATTATCAGTGGCAACTTCGCCTCGTTAGCAGCTCCTTACCCTCTAAGGGTGACTACACCTAACGGGCAGCTCCTTTTCCACTATTAATACGCGTTATAATTAAGCCTCTGGGGCAACTTCACCTCGTTGGCAACCCTTACCCTTCTCACAGGTGGCTACACCTAACGGGTAGCTCTTCCTCTACTTAGATTTTTTTCACTAAACACTAAGTAGTGTACCAAGGGCTAGTAACCCGCACGTAGTAGGGCTAAAATAATATAAACAATACTCATTTATCACCACAACTAAACAAGAGATCATTAATGCATAGAACATAAAACTTAGGGGCAGTAGGGAATACAATTCAATAATAAATAGAGTATTATGGTTGAAGGGAAAAAGAAGAGCATGAGAGAAAAAGAAGATAGAAAGAAAAAAAAAAAGAACTAAGTGAATAGTTAAATACCAACATAAGTGATCATATGCATAATTAATTAAGTGCTCACTATTTTATCCAAATAAGTTAAGATGACGCTAAAAAAAAAAAAAAGAATGAACGCCTTTAAGGATTGATCAAAAGATTCACATGTATATATATATATATAATTTATTATTAAGGAGTATTGTTACAAAAATATATGTAATATATATACATACTTTTCTTAGAAGAGCATAGAGAACTCAGGCCATTTAATTCATAACACAATCCAGATCTTGTCAACGATAGGTCAATAACCATACTTGATAAATTCCCATAACACACCTCACTTCCTAATTTATGAATAAAGAATAATTAGATTTCCCTATGGAATTCCCTCCATATAAGGAAGAGTATAGAACAATGTTAAATAAGAACATTGCATTTACTTCCTACAAATCCTAAATTACACCTATGTTCCACTGCATCAGATAGACTTCGAACCATCCATTGCATATGGGTACATATATGTAGTAATAGGAAAGACACAAAAATTATTGCAATCATTATATACTCATTATGATATCAAGAGCTAACGGGTACTTGTTCCTCCTCAAAATTTAACTCCTTTGCAGTCATCAATGTCCACAGAGCTTCCTACTAGCACCAAATGTGCCAAATCATTATGTAAACTCAAAACAACAATTTTGAGCATCTATCTAATTCAATAAAATTTCCTAACCAATTTTTTTTTTTTTCCATACTATAACTCATCCACTGCTCACAAAATTTTCTTTTAACTTAACCCTTCTTATAACGTTACAAATTCATAATTTGAGTTTCAAAATCATTTCCAAGGAATAAAAATTGAAGATTTATGTAAGATTAACATACTTAAGAAGCCTCATTCCAAAATTCCTAATTTTTCCTTTTATTTTTCGGCTACCCCAGCAAGGCAAGAGCTCCAACTCACTTTATCACTCTACCAAGCTAGGATATGCCAGAAAAATGGAAGGGAAGAGCATAACTAACGAACCTAGCAATTAAAATGAAGAATGAATGAAAGATGGGAGCTCACCACGAGTTGCAAAGTTTCATACCAGCTCGAAATTCTAAACCCACGAACCAACAGCGAGGGAACTCGAGGAGACCAGCACAGCATCGAAGGAGCTTCGCAGAAGAGGAAGAAGACGGCAGCTACGCTGGAGAGGGAGATCACGAACTTCAGACGAGAGAAAGAAAGAGAGCTGAACGTAATAGAGGAAGAAGCTTCGGGTAAATAAGCTGAAGGAGGAGAGAATAGTAAAAAAAAAAAAGAAGAAGGGAAGATATAAAATAATGAAAAAATGAAACCCCTTTTTTTTTTATTCGGCTGTTACAAACTAATTAACAATTAAGGGATTGTACGGATGAGTTAGCTAACTACTACTTGAACCTGGATATAGGTCTACATGTGTGGGACACGATGCCTACTTTTTTTTTTTTTTTTTTTTTAAGTTTTTCTGTTGTTTTTGAAATGAGGGGGGCTGTTTTGCCCAAGGATTTTAGTTTTATGTGTTTTTTGGGTCTTTAGACCCCGTTTTCTTATTAGGAAACAAAAAAACTAATTAACATTTTTTTTGACTAATCTTGAATATTTTTGTTGTAACATTTTAAAATTTTTAAGCACCAATCATTTAGCTAAATAAGTTTAATATTAATCTCATTCATTTAATAAAGAGTAAATTATACTTGTTTCTTTGGAGTTTAATTAAATTGCATCTCTACCTCTCTTGTTTTAATAGAAACATATGATTTTTTTTTAAATATTTGATGTATATTGCAAACATCTCTTTTGCACAATATGCATTCCCTAAAAAGAAAATTATTTAACTATTTAAATTATCATATGTTAAGAATGAAATCACATTATAATGTTAAGGATTAGCATATTCCTAAGCAATCCTTTGATTTTGGTCAATATCTAATGAAGGCTCAGACTATGTGAGTGCAACAACAACTCCATATAGGTCAAGGATGGAGTAGACACGTTCTTACCATCTTCGAAAATTTTTTCCATCAAACATCTCAATTTTTGAAATATCAGGTAGTGGCCTAGACAGTGGCATCGGAGGCAATGCAAACGGAACAAAGGACGTAGCACCGACAGGGCCATCGGAAGCAGGAGCGTTGTTTTGTTGTGACTTCATATCTCTCAAGATTGTTAGCTGCCAATAAGAAATTTGTTAGAATAAAATAAATCTGAGCCGTGCACAAGGATACTGTCCTTGAGAGATATTCCACCACAAGACAGCATCCCCCAGGATTGAACGAATTCTTCTGCGATGTCGCAGGGAAGCAAAACAGTAGAAATAAAAACTTAGGGATAAAGAGAAGAGGAGAGAACAGCTCGAATGTTGTCCGTAACTGTGGTGCATCGAACCCAATGAGCAATGCGGTATTTATAGGTACAAGTGCAGCAAGACGTTGGACCACGTTTAATTATATTAATAAGTATGTTTCTGAACGTTGGGCGATTTCTGACACAAGGGTTAATGAAAATTAAATCAGATAATAAAATTCAAAAAATTGATTAGTAATTACCAGTAAACGGATTAGTATTTGAAAATATTTAATTTTCAAAAAATAATTTCTGGCAACGGTAAAAAAATATCTAACACTGCGTACACTTTGCGCGCAAGGGGGAAATCGATGAATTTCAACTGAACTCACCTGTGTTGGCGGGAGCCCATTCTCCTCCTAAGCCCATTTTGCTCTTCCATAATCATATGTTAATATTTATACCCTTGGGCCTTCATTTGTTTGAGCAATGTGGGACTCCTCTTTTTCTCTTCCCCTTTTGACACACACACATGCATATTCTCCAACATATTTATATGTAAAATATGATAAGTTGGTGAAGTAATAACAAAATAAATCACAAGAATTTGACATAACACACTTAATTAAACCATTAAGCCAAACTATAAAGGATAAATTGTAATTTATCCTTTTAATTAATATGAAATACATAAGGGATCGGGTGTGTTTTTATTGGGCCAATTTTGGAGATAAAATTATTGTCACAATAAACTAATTAACAATTAAGGGTCTACATGTCTGGGACACCATGCCTTCTTCTTTTTTTTTTTTTAGTTTGTTTGATGTTTCTGATGTGATGGAAGCTGTTTTGCCCCAAGGATTTTAGTTTTTATGTGTTTTTCTTGGGTCTTTAGACCTCATTTTCTTATAAAAAAAAAACTAATTAACATATTTTTTTTACTAATCTTGAATATTTTTGTTATAACATTTTAAAATTTTTAAGCACCAATCATTTAGCTAAATAAGTTTAATATTAATCTCATTCATTTAATAAAAAGTAAATTATACTTGTTTCTTTGGAGTTTAGTTAAATTACATCTCTACCTCTCTTGTTTTAATAGAAACATATGATTTTTTTTTAAAACATTTGATCTATATTGCAAACATCTCTTTTGCACAATATGCATTCCTTAAAAAGAAAATTATTTAACTATTTAAATTATCATATGTTAAGAATGAAATCACATTATAATGTTAAGGATTAACAAAACTTAATGTCATTTAACAATAAAATTATAATATTATATTGTGCCGAAACTTACTTAACTTTATTAACATAAAGTAGATAAAAGAGAAGAGTTTTGTGATATATATTAAATGTCAGAAAAATGTTAGAAAAGTTACACAATATTTTTAAAACAAAAAGAATATTTGATAGTATTAAACCAAATATAAAAAGAAGTAAGTGTAATTTTTTTAATTCTTTAATAAATGAGTAACCCGACCACCTCATGAATAATTTGTTCATTCAAATTCTATCAACTACGTAATTATAAATAAATAAACATCAAGATATGTTATATAAACTACTAAAATGACGAAATACGTCTTTTCATATGAAACATGTTGTCAATTTCTTTATTTCCTCCCACATCGATCTGGTAAACAATATTAAAACCTTGATTTTTTACACTAATAGCCAGTCCTGGTATGAAAGGAATGTTTGTCAGGAACGAATGTGCTAATTTGGGACTACTACTAATAATTTACTCAATCCCAAATAAAGGATATACCCAAATAAATAACAAATAAACGCTTGGTGGTGGAAGTTAACTGCTTTGATGCCCAATCATTGGACCCAGAATTTTAGGTCTGTCGTCCTGGTTGAGCATTTGTTTTCTGATCCATAGGTGTCTCCTACTAAGCTGCCTGAACCAACCTGGTCGTAACATCTGTCCGGCAAAGATAAACATGAACTACTGTCTGCAAATGTGATTTCTCACCAAACAATTATCCATCGCAACATATTTAAAGTGTTTAAAAGTTGGTTTGATTTTGATTCAAAAGTTAGGTTTAGTTTTGAATTAAAATCAAATCAAATTAACATAATCAGTTTAGTATTTTATTAAATTTTGTCAATTTTAGATTCTAATGAGTTTAGTTTAATTTTATTTTATTTTATTTTTATCAAAAAATATTTTTTTAAAGATTTTATTTTTTGTAATATATGAAATTTAATTTCTAATATCTTGTATTTTTTAAAATTTTGACTAATAATAATTTTGAAATAATTTATTATTTTTATTTTTTGTCTAAAAAAATTTTATATATTCACAAAAAAAACTTTAAAAAATGAGAAACAAATAAGAGCAACATCTTATAATAAAATAATATAAACAATTTGTATATTTTAGTTTTTTTGAATCACACAAAAAATGTAATTTTGATACAAGTTTAATTAATAAAAGATCCTATTAATCTAAAAACAAAAAAAAATTACTAAACTTTAATTAGTTGTAAATTTAATAGTTCGGCTTGATTCGGTTAAATATTAAAAAAATCAACAACCAAACCAAGTTAATCAATTCTATAATCACAAAAATCAGAATAAACTTATTTTTAATTGGTTTTATTTTATTTTTAGTAATTTAATTTGATTTGGTTTAGTTTGGTTTGTTTTTAATTAGATTTTGTTTTGTTCACCCTTAATATCCAATCAATAACAATAAAGAAAATATTTTAAGTTCCAATCTTAATTAAACAGACATAACTCCCCACAAAGAAACTTGGGATATTGTTAATTAACTAGCCAACATTAGCAGCCATCCGAGGTTTTTCTATCTTTCTTCTTGTTGTTGTTAACTATGAGTGATTTAGATGAAAGATGGAAGAATTTTAAATGTACTGCACTAAGATATGTATAAAGAATTCAGAGAAGCATAGTAAAAAAATGAAATATTTGTAGACGATCGAGAATTATTGCCACAGTCATTTTAATAGGTTTTTATTATTTTGTATATTCAGCTAAAATACCAAAAAAAAAAAAGCATTTAAAAATCTTTGGACCACAATTTTCTGATATTAACCAATGAGAAATTTTTTTTTTATTAATTTAGTCTTCGTTAACTTCAAACTAAAATTTTTCAGTTTCGAAGACGTTATTATTGAGTTGAAGCTCATTGGTAAGTACGTTGATCTATATTGAAGAGGATTCGAAAGTGATATTTTATGAACTCAATTCGGGTCAAACAAACGAGTGACTCTTATGCAAGTGTAGTTGGTGATGATATTTTAGCCCTGCAATCTGGGTTTAAGAGAATTATTGACTGTGAGGTCTGGATTGAGAATTGCGCAGAGTTTCTTCCTCATGTTATCTCTTCAATTAGAAGCACATCAATAAAATTGTTTCTCCTTTGCATTAAAAGAAAAACAAATTTAATAAACCATTGATGGAACAGATCGAGGACCTCAACCTGCTAGCAAGTGGGGAATCACAAATTCAAAACTCTCTTTTCCAAATCATTGGTTATACCCCACGAAGACCTAACAAGGAAAATTGACTTGGTATTGATCTTTTTTTGTATTTATTATTTGTTTAGAAACGTCAACAATTCGCTCTTTGGTTCTGCCTATTAGCTGATGAATGAAAACGTAGTTACTGGCGATGGTGACTTGTGGTTGCGGCAATTAGTGGCCTTTTCCACTCATCGAATGGTAAAAGTAAAAGTAAATATTTATATTATTACTCGGATAGTGTTTAGTATGTAAAATAAATATTAAAAAAATAAAAATGTGTTGTATAAATTTAAAATATTAAGCCATTTGGTGTGTCATTTGGTGGTGGGTTAGGGATGGCAATGGACTGACTAGAGTGGGTTTTTATTACTTGTTCTGTCCCATTTACTTATGACTTGCCCAATTGATCCATGCCCCATATCCCTGCAGATTTTTTTCTAATTATTATTTCCCATCATCAAATCCTGCGAGGACCGGGGCAAGGTAGGATAGGACAAAACAAAACATTTATTCATCGTAAAACCAATACCAACAAATCGAACGATAGAGTAGACTGTTTTCTTTTTAGGTAAATGATTATGTAATATTATATTAAAATTTATATAAAATTAAATAATTGACCAAATAATAAATACTTAAACCTTTTGTGTATATATTTGTGTGTATTAACTATTAAACAAGACCAGTTTGGGGTTGATGAACAGATCGCGACATTTATGCCCCAGCCTTGTCCTAAAATCTAAACATTTCTATTTAGTTTTTTCTTTTTAATTTACCCTGATATTCGGTCAAATGATGAATTGTTTGCTCTAAACAGACTTGAACAGGTTGAGTTAAAATAGGCTTGGTCAAAAGTCTAATTGCCTAGTGGTGGAGTGTGAATAGTTAATAAGAGATTTTAAATTCAAATATTTGATTTGTAATGCATAAAAAAATCCAAATAAATATATATATTTATATCTCATGTTCAAATTTTATAAATAAGTTTCTAAATATTTAATAAATTAATATATCAACACACCAAATCTCGCTTTAAGGGTGATTTTATAAAGGTTTGATCTATTAAGATGTTGATCTCTTGTTATTAATTTTTTTATAATTTAAACTCTGCATTATTAAAATAGAAATTTTAAGATATATATTTTAATGAGAAAAATATTACTCAATTGGAAAATTAGACAGTTGTTATACTGAATTCCTAATTGTTTGGCCACTCTTGAGAGATAAAAGGAGAAGAAAGGAGCAAAAGCACTTAAGGTGGTTTTTGGTTTGTAGAATTTTATATTTTTGGAAATGTTCACGTAAATATTTTTGAGAATATTTTGCTACATTCTAGGAAATAATATTTTCATGTTTAATTCATATTTATTTTTAAAAATTACATATCTTATGTTTATTTATTTTACAATTTATTGACTATTTTATTTAGTATTATTAAAACCAATCAAGAATTGGTTTGAACCGACTTGAAAGAAGCTCTTAAAATTGCTTTGCAAAAGTGGGAGTAAGGATTCAAACCCGTGACTCTCTACCAAATACCAAACATTTTTTAGAGAGTTTGTCAAAAAAAAAAAAACATATATATATTGGAATAACAAAAAGTAACATAGGAAAAAAAATTTACTGAGGAGTAATAAAACATTGAAATTTAGAGAGGAAGGATCTTAATTCTATCTGATTTTTTTTTTTTTTACTATTTTGTAAATTCGAATCCATAGTATCTGAATTCTAATTTCTATATTTTACATCCATAGTATGCATTTGAATTCAAAATTTATATTATGGAATTTGAATGCATATTCCATAGCTGAATTTTTTTTTAAAATTTCACGCATTTTAAAATTTTTATTAAAATTTAATTTTTTGGTTATATTTTGTAAAATATTGAGATAATTTTTTATTAAATAATAATAAAATAAAAAAATTTTATTTGTTTAAGCAATTATAATCGTTAAAATAATACTAAATGCAATAGTAAAAAATTTGGGCTTATGTACTACAACATAGCATTAAAATATTGAAAATACAAAAAGCAATTATATGAAAAATTATTGATCATTCAGATCGTTGGTAGCCGAATTCAGCCTTTTTTTGTTTGAGAATCTGAATTCTCTTTAATAATTTTTCTATATTTTAATTTTATTGGATAACTTAATATTTATTTAACATGTTTCATTAAAGATTTAATTTATTAAAAAAATTTAATTTTTTTGTATTATTAAATGCATGTTTCATTAAATTTACTTAATATTAGTATTAGTGTAATTAAATTAACTTAATATTTACTTAGCATTTGTCAAAAGTTATTTAATTTTTTTTTAATGTTAGGAAAATTTTTAATATAAGAAAAAATTAAATATAAAATAATAATAAATTTAAAAAATATATAAAAAGAAAATAACAATAAATAAATACAAAGGAATGAAATTTTAATAAAAAATTAAATAAAATTTTTATTAATATAATAAATAATCTTATTATATTTTAAGTTAGTAGAATAATTTAATATTTATTTATTAATTTTTAGTAAATATTTGTTTTAATTTTTAGTAAATATTAGTTTGGTTCATTAAATCTACTTAATAATTGCTTAATTAAATGAATTTAATATTTTCTTAGTAATCTTTTCAAATTTTAAATTTATTTAATATATTTTAATATATTAAATAGAAAACAATAATCACTTTAAATAAAATTAAATTGAAAATAATAATAATAAATAAATAAATTATGTGAGATTTAACCAAAAATTACAATACTGTTAATATTGTAAGCATATTTATAATAAATGACTTCCCAACTCTCGTGCCACAACAAAGTCTTCTTCTTTTATATCGTGGTTATTGTTGTTCTAATTGTTTTGATTCTTATTGCTTCTGTATTGTGAGATGTGTATTTAAATCTATGGATAGGGATTGAGTTGAAGGAATCAGTTTATATGCGTCATAAATTCTAATAGTAAGGATCCTCTAGGCTTAAAGGAGTAACCAATATATATAATGTTGAATACAGATGTATCAAATAAAAGCTCTCTAAATGATTCAAATGAGCTAGGCATCTGTGGAGGGGTGTCAAAAACAGATGAAGGTAAGGGCTACATGCAAGAAGAGAGGCCTGCTCTACCAATGTCATTGAACTGGCTTGGTGGTATTGAATAAAAAAGACCAAGCATACTAATATCTTGCTGGAGTAGGGTCGAAATGTATGAAGATACATCAGGAATATCCTATTACATTGGCCCCTATTGTTTTTAGCTATTTCTTCCAATAGTAGGCTGCTTGGTTGATAAGTAACATTGACGTCTCTTTCCTGAACGATCTATTGAAATTTGAGGCCTAGGAAGATCCAGTGCCTGGTCAAACAGTTAAGAGAATAGGGAAAATCGCTGTTCACTAACAACATGTAGTATATTATTAGAGTCTCAGCCGATAATATCACAAAAATCTACATGTAATAGATCTTATAAATGCATCCTATAAAGCCCATCCGCTAAGTCAACCTAACAAAACAAAAATGATGTATTAAATATTGATATATAATAAATTTAGAAAATAATGATGATAAAGTTGATAAATTATATAAAAGTATACCGCATATCCAGTAACAGTACTCGAGCTCTGGATCCATCAACACATGTGCGGCCAATACCATCGCATGTACTCAGACGTGCAATCAAAGGGCTCATCAATGACAAGAGATTGAGATATAGTATATTGCCATTTATACTATCACTGGATGAAATGCTTAGATATCTAGTTAGTTTGGGTTCTTTCTCGAGGTTATAAATTATGGAATGAGTTCAATCTGACTGGCTCTTGAGAAATTGGCTGATGTCGACCAAATTATCATAGGACACGATCTGAATCGTGCCACTCTATGATTTAAAAACATAAGAAGGGTACAAATGTAATCCAAATGTCTAGGGAAGCCAAATAGTACTTTGGAATCAATTCTCGCACTGCCTGTGGTTGGTAGGGGCGTCATACAATCTATTGATGACATTAGATAAAATAGTAAGTAAATAAAAAGTAGTAAAAAAAATAACACACATCATAAGTTAAAATTGAATACACACCTCATCATTCTTCATTGCATCTAGCAAAACTCTGTATAACCAGAAGGCTCTAATACTCGGGTGCAGAGATTTTCCAACATTCTTTTATCTATTATTATGAACAAATATATTAGGTAAATAATAGATCATAAATAGAGTCAATATGAATAAAATAAACATGTGAAAATTTTAATGTTAGTTTATACCTGAAACTAAGGGATGGAAGTATAGGGTATTCCTCAATGTGAAGGTCGGGGTGGTTGTTATCTTGGGTGTAAACATAGGAAATCGATCTCATACCCATAGATATAACAGTGTTAAGCATCCAATGATACCACAATCATTTTTATAGGTTACATTACAAAGCTCACGATAGAAATAAGCCAATACTGCTTATCCCTAACTATAACGGCTAGCCTACTCAAAGTCATCTAGCAAAGACAAATACATCAAGTAAACTCTGTAGCTATATCTATCTAGCATTAACCACCCTCAAATCATATGAAGAATATAAACATAGGTGAACTAATGCATTGTCTCATCATCCGCATCATCTGGTAGATGTGTAAAGTTCTATGCCAATCAAGCAACGGAGAGTTGTTATCCATCAATCTAATCAGTGGGCGGCATAATTCCTAAAAGCCAATGACACACCTCTGGCTAAGTGAATCCTGTCCCACCTACAATAGGGTTCCCCTCAATTGGTAGACCGAAATGCAATACTACATTCTCGCGAGTAATTGTACACTTTCCTCAAGTGGTGTGAAATGTATGTGTCTTAGGGAGCTATCATTCTACTAATACATTCACCAGCGATATATCATACTTAAACTATTCGACTCGTGCAATACCATAAAAACCAAACTGCCTCAGATAATCGACAATGGCTAATGTCTGATCACCTAAATGATCATCATATAGAACTCGTCAGGGGTGAAGTATCCAATCATCCTACAAATAAAGATAAATCACATAATAAGGTAATTAAATAAAATAAGAAATAGTAATTAATATTTATTTAATCCTATCTCGCCATCCCAGATGGCCTACGATATATGCCGCTCCTGTAGGTTAAGAAGTGAAGTGTCCTTTAGACCTGGATAAATGAGCTACCCTACTTTGGCCATGGTAGCTATGGATAAAATAACACAATGAACTAATATTTATTTAAAATAGATATAAACAAATATTAAAAAATAACATATATATAGGTAATGAGTAAATATATTATCTTTTTTAGAGTTACTAGCATAAATGTCATACAATGGTTTATTAACTTACACATACAAAGAATAAGTAATATAACGTTTCCACATATATTTGCAACTTCTGTTAATACACTACAGGGGGTAGAATTGCAATGCAGGCAGGAAGAATGATTATGCTTAGTCTATCTGCAGAGGTTGCATCTACTTGATTGTGACGAGGTTCTAAAATCCATTTCATTTCGATAACGGGTCAAGTGAGATCGACCTCATTGGTGAAGCATTAATGGATCAGGGATATACTTTAGATCACTTAGTTGTGGCCAATATTCTTGTCCTCTAATAAACTAAAATATATTGTTATACGCATTACGCATTGTGTCTAGCTGAAATATAGGATCCATAAACTGAAATGGCTCAAAAGCCTTTGTTGCACATGCCGCAAGAGCATGTTGGCAGGGGTACTTTTTCACTTGAAACTCACCCCAATTACATATATGCTTAGTCAAGTTAACCTTGTAGTAACAACTATATTAGCAATTCATTTGGTCATACAGCTTCTCAACCTCAAACAATGCAACTTTCAAATTGAACATCCGCATAACAGATGAATGAGAGCATTGCACATTTACTGCTATTCTCTTCATCAGGGTTTGAGAGTAAACCTGACCTACTATCATCTGAGCATTGATCTACTGAGCACGTTGTACGAAATACTAGCTAAGCCAATAATATGTTGCTTTTACGATTCCTAATATAGGCAAAGGCCTGACCACTTTTAAGACACCATTCATGCACTTTACTAGGTTTGTTATCATGTGGCCGTATCATCAGCATTTTACATCATATGCGCGAGTCCACTGGTCTTTTGGAATTTATGCAATTCATCTGGTTGCCTCCTCATGTATAATTGCTATCTCAGCTAGCTTATCATCAACATATCAACACTCATATGCATAACCTATGCAACATGATTAATGACTCTGTTATTAGTTGCTAATCATCTACAATGCATATAACTAGTAAGAAAGGATAAATATACCAATATTTTTTAACTTCTACTTTAACTTAGGAGACTTATAATGAGTGTAGAGGTTGCTTGCTACATGACGAAAACAAAAAATATGATACCCGTACAATGCATGCCAACCAGTCTGTGGATTAGTGATGGTAAATAGAATTGATGGATATCTATCTGATATCAAACAAATACCACATTGTCTAGGTACCACTCTCCTGCCTTGGTTATACAAAAAATATGCCTATGCTGATTGTATCTTTCCTTTCACAATAGCAAATGAAAGGGGAATAATATATCGATCACCATTTTATGCTATAACTATTAATAGTGTCTTTTTATATTTATCGTAGAGAAATGTCCCATCAACTTGAATCATCAGTTTAAGATACTTAAATGCATATATGCAAGGCTTGAACACCCAAAATATGCATTTAAACATCAAAATTGACTCATTAGTAGATGTACTCTAAGAACCTTATTTCATTACAAATTTAACATATGAACTGGGGATGAAATGTTGTATTGTAGTCATCCACTTAGGTAATGTGGCATAAGAGCTCTCCCAATTGCCAAAAGTAATAGCGGTAGCTTTATATCTTGCTCTTCACTTCTTTCTATAAGAAATAGTGTAATCAAATAAGCTCTTCATCTGCTTGATTATTTGGTTGATTGGAACATCAAATGTTTCAGTTACTGTTGTGATGATACATGATGAGATAATATTAGAATCTAACTTTGGATGATCCTGTCATAAGTTAGAAGACGAACATGTATGTGAACTCCCATATCTTATAATTTGCTAAAACAATCCATTCTCCTTGCCTTTCTTGCATGCTCTGACCCACCATCTATAATTTATATTATAATTCACACATCGACATTTTTTATACTTTTTATTTGTCAAGTATTTCTTAAAATTATAGTGCGCCCTCACTGAATATAAATTTATAGCAAGCTGCAACACCTTTTGATTTGAATACTTTAATCTAATGAATAATTCATCATTGTTCATTTGTGCTTAATTTCTCACTTCTTCAAATTTATCACCCTTTGGTAAGGCCAAATTAACTTGCTGGAAGAACACAGTAGCAGGGTTAATATATTAAGACACTGGTTCAATATCAGCAGCCTCATCATCATCACCTTCACTGTCATATGCGTCATTGTCATCATCATCATCGGTGTCACTGTCATCATCTTCATCGTCATTATCATAATTAGGGTCAAGCTCTGCATCATACTCATCTTCATTTTCAAAGCCTTCTAATGCATTTTCTTCTGAGTCTGATGAAGAAGGAGGTTCATCAATCTCAGTTGCTGGACAGGAGGAATTCGAGTGTGAACTACCCTCTATTGCCACCATTTGATAATATTGAGTATAAGCTGCTAATCGATATAACGGATCAGGTGAGGATAATACTTCATCTACTAGGTCCAACTAAGATTCAATGCTCAAATGTGGGTCAATACTTGAGATGTTCATATATACCTCAACTGCATCTAATTATGACGGGAAACGTGAGTGTGATTGCCACATCCTCTGCATATCACAAACATCCTCTAGCATAATGGCTTGGTATTATGTTATATTTATTGTCGTTGAGAGCCTATATATCAAAATAGATACAATCTGCTTGGCAAAAAGGCGTAGCTTTTAACTAATTGCTTCTTTTAACTCTTTCAGGGTGACATCTTCTGCACATCACAATTACCCTCTAACATAATCGCTTGATATTATGTTGGATTTATTGTCATCGAGAGCCTATATATCAAAGTAGATACAATCTGTTTGGCAGAAAGGTGTAACTTTTGACTAATTGCTTCTTTTAACTCTTTCAGTGTGATATCAGTGCTAACTACTATATATCTTGACATTGCACACTGAAATATCGCACCCATACACTTTCATAAATTCTTCCATTTACATAAATGCAAATAATCTTATTTCTCCTGACCATTTCATTCCCCTCAAATATTCTAATAACAAATATGCTCCAAATAGTTATACTTATAACATACTTCATCAAACTAAATTTTTGCAATAATCTTTAACAATTGTAGATTTCCTTTCATGTTGATTTTTTTTAAAAATTATACATACTTCCAATACATATAAATTTGTTTTTTAAAATCATGCATACTTTTAAATATAAAAAATTTTGCAATTATTTTTTTAACTATACAACGTTTTTTCTTCTACCATTATTTTTGTCATTATTATTATAAAATTTTTTTCCTTATTATTAACATAACTTCATATTGCTTTATTTCTTTTACTTGACATGTAATAACATTTGAATTTATTTTCAAACTATATAAATTCTTTCATTCTAACATTATTTTTTATACTTATTAATATACACTATATAATAAAACTTTTCACAATTATTAATATACCATATATTTCTGTTTTTTACTCACTATATCAATTTATTTTTTTCACTATTAATATTAAAAATTTTGCACTTATTTCTTTACTATTTAAATTCTTTTTTTTCTAATGTTATTTTTTTTATTATTAATATTAATATATATATATATATAATATACATTTTTTTAAATAATTACTAAAGCATATATTTTTATTTTGCCCCAACTATATAAATTTATTTCGTTTACTCTTAAGATAAAATATTTCACAATTATTCATCAAATATCTAAATTGTTTCCTTCTTCCTTTGTAATTGTAATTATTAAAATAAAATATTTTTTTTACATCTATATAAAGTCCTTTTTCTACTAATATAAAATATTTCTATTTATTTTTCAACTATATAAAGTTTTCTTTTCTTTCTCATTTGATTTATTTCAACTAATTCTCATTCCATATTTTTTTCTCTCTAATAAATTTTTTACTTCTAATAATTACTTCCAATTTTCTTGGACATATTTTTTTTCCTACTCCTACCCTAATTTTTAATATCTTTTTAGTTATAAATAAATTTATTGCCTAATATTTTTCTTTTCATTTTTACTTATTTGCTTATTTCATACCTTTTTTTCTGTTTTTTTTCCTATAACTAGTTTCCATTATCATGAAAAAAATACAACAATAATAAAAAAAATTACAACAACAAACAAACAATCTTTCACATACAATTGCACATTATTACACAAAAAAACTAATGAAAATGCATACATTTCATAATGCAATAAAAATTATTATCATAACACAAATTTATCAACATGCTTATATTTCTCCCTTACTAATAAAAAAATACTACACAGAAAATAAAATTAAAAATATATTTTAGTTGTCATCTTCGATTTACCTTAGGTTTTGCTACAAAATACTGACAATTGTAATAGCACTTTTTTCTTGATTTGTAGCAGAACTTAAGGTGAAAGGGTAAAACAAAATAATTTTCGCAAGAAATTCTCAAACACTCTTTGAAGAGAAGAGACGAAGGGAGGTAAAATGTGAAGGAAATGACAAGTCTCATGCTTAATTTATAGGCAAATGACAAAAGTCATTTTTGTAATTTTATTGTAATATTATCCATTATTTTATTTTTCAACCAATCAGAATACATTAAAATCTATTTGAAGCAATCATACATTGCCTCGTGTCCCCAAAACAGTAGTTTCCATCCTCCCATATTTTACCATGTCCATGATAGATCACGTCTCCTGCAAAGGTTGTATGCCAGCTTGAATTCAGATCCTTGGGGTACGAATTTAGTGGTCAACGAGGCAATAAATGCATTATTGCCTCGTTGATTGAGGGATTTGAATTTGGTATATTGCAATCCGAATTCCAAATTTTGTTACCTCTGAGGCAATTATTTTTGCGTCTATTATTTTTCATGATTTTTTTTTCTTTATTACTTCTTTGACAAAAAAAAAACATTTTTGTCATCTAAGCTTCCTTTAGTAATATTATACATTGTTTAATTTATATAAACATCTTAATGAAATAATATAATAAATAATTATACATATATATATAATATAAAACATCTAAACTAATATATACTCTATTTATAACTATATTTATAATTTATTTTTTTCACTTGATAAATTTTTTTTTCTAATTTATGATTTCTAAGCCTTTTACTTTTTTGTTGTTTAATGACAAGTAAAATTTTAATATAATTTGAAAACACAAAAAATCAAAATTAAATACTCTTAAAATTTATTCATGAGTAATTTTTATTTTTTAATTAAGAAATACTTCTTAAACATATTAAGAAATATGAAATTAATAATTAAATATTTAAAATTTATTAATATATACTTATTATATTATAATTTTAATATATAAAATATAATATATATATATATATATATTTAATTATTACACATTTGATCACAGTTTAACTACGATTAAACTAATGAACTATAAACCAATGTCTTCACCGGTTCATTGACCAGTCCAATTTTTGAAACATTGATTTTATTTATATGTTATATATTTAATAATATTGTATATATATATATATATATATCATATTTTAGTATTCATTACTATTATATTAATTTTTTTCATTTTATAACATATTTTTATTTTTGTATTTTTATAATCTAATATAATTTTTTATATTTATTATTTATTACTTATTATTTTTGGAAGCATTTTAGGATAAAGAAGGGTAAAATAGTCTTTTATCATTTTTATAACATTCCCTTCTTATGGTTTTTCAACATTCCCACCCTATATGCAAATCAAAATAAAGGATTTTATGTGAAGATTGTGTTCTCAAAAATATAACATTTTAAAAAGTATTTTTTAAAGAATTTAAATCAAATGTAAAAATGTATAATCTTCATAAAATATTTTTAAGAATTCAAAAATAATTCTACTAATCAAACGCCATCTTTTAGGAACCATATATCTCAATATTACTTACGGGCACGAAACCATCTTTGGGTGGGAAGGTACACTTATTGTAACCACTCCTTCACTGTGGTCCTATCCTTGATTCTATTAGTGTCCCTAATACTTAATATTGCCCAATTTATTTTGTAGAAATTCATTACATATGAAGTGGCCCATATTCGTGTTTCATTCACAAAATCATTTGGATTGTTTTACAATATCTTTTGAGGTATATATAATTGAAAGTATATTTAGAGCAAGATGTACATTTTTCTTTCTTTTTCCTAAATTTATAGTACCAAAAAAACACTTTGAAATTAAAAAAAAATTGTGTGCTGCATTGGAATAATAGCATTCTCCATATATACTTATTTTCAAATTCTATTTCACCAAGGTGAAATACCATTCAAAATTCTTATACTCTACTAAATAAAATAAAATAAAAAAGATATCTATCGTAGGTGAAAAATGTTGTATAACTAACACTATGCACTCTAACGGCAATTGCAACAATCATCGTTAGAGGAATTGTGGAGACATCCTCTAACAATAGTTATGACAACTATTAGAACAACTAATGCTAAATGTCTAAATATAATCATCATTAGATTTGGAAGCTAATGATGATTATGACTGTGGTTAAATGACCTATTTGTGCTAGACCCTTTTTGATGGTTTAATTATTGCTAAAGTCCACACCTAACAATAGTTATGACCATCGATAAATGACCTTTTCTTGTTGGACCCCTTATGATGATTATAATTGTTGTTAGCTTCCAAATCTAACAACATTTATGTGACTATTATGAGTGCAAAAGAAAAAAAATTAGTTGCTAGATATTATTTTTCTTTTTTCTTTTCCTCTTATCCTACTTTACGTACACATATATTACGAAATTGATCATTAACATAATAAAATTTAAATTTAAATTGATCTACTATATTAAAAAAAATTTAAGTTAAATAAACATCTATTTATATTGTATCTTAAGAAGAGTTCTACAATGCAAAAGTAATATAGAATGTTAGCCAAAATAGGCTTTAAGCATGCTACAAAACAAATAAGTTCAACAAAAGCCAAAATGCCTCAAAGATCATGACTTGGGCCATATGACCATCAATTTAGTGCAAGTGACACTTTTGCACTGCCAGCTTTAGGTGGCTGTTTGCAAAAATGCACAAATTTCATTTACTCATTATTTTAAATATAGTAATTTAATAACTATATAGGGTAACATTTGTATTATATAAGAAGTTGATGCTTATACTTTGCAAGTGACATTTGGTGGTATCTCCATTCCAAATTTATTTACTAAATATTTGAACATGCTATTCATCCAAGCCTACTCACAAGCCAGTTGAGCTTGTTCTATAGCACACTCTTACTCCATGGTTTCTAATCATTCTTTATTGACATCAACTCACTTTGCAAAGTTATCATCTTATCACTTGAGTTACCATTGCTTGCAAAACTCAAAGATATGTTTTTAAATTAGTAAGTAGGCAATCCAAATATCGTATAGAAGGGCATGTGCCTAATCCCAAACTATGTACTCATCTAGAATGTTTTCTTCTTAGCATATGCTCTAGTACATCATCTGATGAATATAGTCCAATGCTTGGTTGTGAATACTGAGTTTGCTAGCTAAATCTCTCTAAAATTTCTTCTTACATATTCAAAGAATTAATTATCAAATGAGAGACAATAGCCAATATTTTTAACCATTTTGTTATGTACCTAACATTGTGTATTGAGCACATATACTACATTTCTTAAGGAAGTTGGCAAATGAACCTTGGTGTTGTCCAGATTCATCATATCTTCCATAGTACTCATCACCTCTATCTAATCAGACAATATTTACTTTTTGTCTAATTACTTTCAACTTCATTGATGAATATTTCTAAGGCATTTACTACTTGAGATTTCTCATGCAGTAAATAGATATATCCTAAACATGAGTAGTCATCAATAAAGATGATAGAATACTTTAATAAAAGAATTAACATTAAATGATTCACATACATTAGTGTGTATAATTTCAAAAAGTTGAGTGCTTCATATAGCTATTTTCTTTGTGTGTTTTGTTTATTTTCCTTTTATACAATCCACACAAATGTTCAAATTAATAAAATCCACCAACTGTTATAAGGAAAATCCACTGAGTGTTATGAGGAAACTTTACAAAATGTTATGAGAAAAATCCACCAAGCGTTATGAGGAACTTCAATTAAATTTGATTCAAAACATACATAAGTATTAAACTTTACCCATTTTTTTAGAACCAAGATGTACATTTTAGGTAATCATTTTCAAAGTGTCTAGAATTTTTGCAGAAATGACATTTAACATTCTTTTGCTCCTTCTTATGGATTTAAGCAGAGGACTCATGGCTTTACTCTTATCATGTCTCTTTTTTGATTTCTTTCTAACCCCTTGATCATTCACTTAATTACAAAATGATTTCCTTGATTCTTAAGCCTTGCTTCTTCCTAAAACAAAATGCTATGCAATTTATGCACATTCCATTTGTCTTTCATGGTGCTATAGTTCATTTCGAAAAGGTCATACTTAGACAGTAATGAATTAAGAATGAACTATATAAGGAAATTTTTATTCACATCCATTCCTAAAGACTTAAGTGTTGCTGCTATATTCATCATTTCAATGACAAGTTCATCTTTAGTACAAGAACCATCAAATTTCATGGTAGTTAAAGTACCCATTAATGTCTTAGCAAGAGATTTGTCAATTGTTTGGGAGTGCTTTTCTATAAACTTCAAAAATTCTTTAGCATTTTTAGTTTTGGGAAGAGATGACTTAATATTATTAGCTATGTTCATTTATATAAACATTAGGATCAATCTATTTAACCTTTCTCAGTTATTATGATGGGCTTTCTGTTTATTGCTACTGTTAGCCATAATAGCATTAGGTTTCATAACCTATAGTGCCAAATTAAGATTGGAACAAATGAGACATGAGAATGAAGTAAATTTAGAATGGATACTATAAGAAATAACATGCCTAACATTAATGCTTTAAGTCATAATTAACATATTATACATATTTTTAATAATCAATTGTGTATCAATGTTTTCATTCGAGTGATACACTAATATACAGCTACAAAACACGATTGATGCTTTAAATTCAATTTCACATAATTAGCTATTATATGTATTCTAATTAGACATGTTTACTATCTTTAGATATACTAAGCATATCTAACCAAATATATTAATTAACTATAACTACGTTTATGATTATAAAAGGACTAATCAACCCTTAGGTATTCATTAAATATTTTAAAACTAATGAACTTCAATATACCCACTACAAAATAAATATATATAATTTCATTTAAAACATCACATTATCAAGGGTAATTAAATTTCATTTAATTTAACATCTTGTCACACCCGAAAATGCGACCGCGTGGCGCCTTCTAAAAGATTAATAAAATAAAAAGGTGTAAAAAGAATCAGATAAATAAATAGGGTTCTGGAGTCGCCACCAAAATTTTATTTTTGAAAAGGCAAAACTTTGGAAAAACCTTTTTTATGAGAAAAATGGTCTGCGAATCAAAGAATGGATTCGGGAGTCGATTGTGAGTGGGGAAGGTGTTAGGCACCCCACTACACCCGTTCTTAAGAACGGTTACCCTAAGTTAGTTGTGTAAAATTATACGGCCTTTAGTCTATTCTAATTCTTCTTAACAAATCACATGCAAATAACAGAAGAAAAAATTTAAGGAAATAAAATTTAAGGGAAGAAAGAAAATTAAAAACAAAACAAAAAGGAATTCAAAGCATAAAATAAAGAAAAGAGAATAAAATAAAATTAGAAGTAATAAAAGAAATAAAATTAAAGGAAATAAAATGAAAAGAAAATATTTATTTACAAGGGCGGACTTGACCTAGGATGAAAGCCTAGGGCCTACGTACCCTTAGGAGGGATCAAAGTCCACGTAGTTCGACATAGGAAATTGTATTTGGTTGAAGTTTTTTTTCTTGTTTTGTTTTTGTTTTTATTTGTTTTTTTTTCTTATTAGTTTGTGTTCTTTATTTTTTTTTTTAATCTTTATTTTTTTTGGTTTAGGTATTTTTTTTTCTTAATTAATTTTTGGTTTAGGTATTTTTTTGTGAAAAGACAAAGAAAATAAATTACTTTTTCCTTTAACAAATTTTTTGATTGATGTGTTTTGATTTGCTAAAGGAAAAAGTAATTTATATATATATATTTTTTGCATTTCCAATTTTTCCTCTTACTTATCATTTTTTTCTATCATTTTCATTTTTTTTTGGTTTATTTTTTTATTATCCCTTTTTGTTTGTTTTTCTTCCTTATTTTGCTTTGGCTTATTATTATTTTTTGTTTGTTGTTATTTTTTGTTTTCCATTTTTTTTCTGCTACTTTTTTTTCTCTTTTTGATTTTTTTGTTATTTTTTTTTATTTGTTTCTTTTTTTTTAATTAATTTTTTTTCCTTCTCTATTGTTTTGTTTTTGTTTTGTTTTGTCATTATTTATTTTATTTTATTTTATTTATTATATTTTTTTTTACCTCTATTTTTATTTACTTTTTTTTTTTGGGTTCTATTTTGTTCTTTCTTTTTTCTTTTGTGTTTTGTTTTTATTTTTATTTCTATTTCTATTTCTTTTTGTTATCTTTGTTTTGTTTATGATTTTTCGACTTTTTTTTTTGTATATTTTTGTTTTTGCATTTTTTCTGATTTTTGTTATTGTTATTTATTTGTTTCTTTTTTTGTTATTGTTGTTTTTGTGTTTTTTGTTATATATATATTTATTTATTTATTTTTATTTTTTTATTTCATATATTTTTTTTATACTTTGATTTTATCTTTGTTTTCTGTATTTTTTGTTTTGGACTAATTCTCGTTTTATTTTTAATTCTACTTATAATTTATTATTATTATTATTATTTGGGTTATTATTATTATTTTTTATTATTTTTTTTTTGTGTTTTTTTGTATTTTTTTGTATTTTTTTGGTTTTATTATTTTTTGTTTGTTTTTTATTATTTCTTTTATGATTTCTCTGTTTCTCACTTTTGTTTTTGTCTCTTCTTCTCTCTTTTTTACCTTTTTCCTTTATTTTAGTACATTTTTATTATTTTTGTACTTTGTTTCATTATCCCTTTTTGTTTGTTGGATTTTATATATTTTGTTATTTATTTTGGTTAATCTTCACTTTTAATCTATTTTCCTTTTTTATTTATTTATTTATTTTTTTTTTTTTTTGGTTTTAATTTTTGATTGATTTTGCTATTGTGTTGTTTCTACTTTGCCTATTCGTTTTTTGCTATGTTTCACTTCTAATTTTATTTTATTCCTTTTTGCTTAGTTTATGCTTTATTTTTTGTTTTTTTTTTCTTTGTTTTTTTTTATTTTTTCCTTTTGCTTGATAAGACCATCTCCAATTTAATCTTTGATCTTTTTTTTTTAGATAACGCTTTTCACTTATGTGTAAAATAATCTTTTTTAAAAAAGAGGGAAGGCAAGTATGTGAGACTTGTCTTAATTTTTAGTGGAAAACTTTTTTTGGTTTTAAAACAACATTTACTGAAGGCCATTGAAGTCCAAAATACTAATTCCAAGCTCAAAACCCCAAAAGGTACCAAAGAGGCTTATTGCCCCACATGGCCTTCTGATTTATTTTTATGGGCCTAAGGGGATATAAAATCCCACATAGCCATATGGTAACTATGGAGAATAAGTAAAATAATAAAAGTGAAAGAAGAAAAATAAAAATAAAAAGAAAAAATAAACAAGTAACCCATATTCATGTGGATAGGTATTTAGTGTTCAGCCATGATGCACTGTGTCATTTTCATACATATTTACAAGGTCAGTTGAATAAAAGAAACCATACAAATTACAACCCAATTATTTCTGGCCCCTTCCTCCACAGTAGAACATGACTAATCCTCCTCCTCCCCGTTAAGAAATAACCAATCCACACGTATTGCAAGGGCTCCCATCAAATTCAAACGTCAAGCAATCATGTGAAGGAATAGCAACAATTTTTAAGGAAACGAAATAAATCAAAGGAAAAAGGGAACCCCGGTTCTGGTTCCTTTTGATAAATTTTTTTACGGGAAGGTAATCAACCAAATAAATATCAGAATGGTTAAGGCATCCAAATCATGATTCTATGCAGACAGTAAGATAATGACTCGCTCAGGACTGACTCACATATAGTAACATATCCAGCAGTGCCACATGACAGGGAAGTTAAACAATAACCCAAACAATCGAGCTATCTATATTTGTTACGGATTACAAACATCTTAATCACGCATTTTATGCAAAATCAAAACATATTCAGCTCATGTACAAGATGATAAGCAGCAGCCATCAATCGAAGTTAATCCTGTCCTCCTCAAAAGCAAATGCACATTCGAAAGACTATACCTAATCCACAGGGACTACACCTCCAAACTCATGATCAGGAGCCACACAAAGCCTTACCCAAAAGCCCCTTCCCCAGAGGTTGTCTATCAAACGGAGATCTTAAGCAAGTTAATAGTTCAGTTCCCTTATTCTAACCAGATAACCACGCAGGATTTGCCTCTCAGTATTTCGATACAGAATCATACTTTCGGATCAAAGCAACCCAAGAAATGAAAATTCCAAAATTCAGCAATCAGAACACACCCACCTCTAGAGTTCAGATAAATAAATAAATTGGTTTATGCAAACAAAACTCAAGAAAATGGAAATTTTGGAACTCAGCACCCCAGATCAGAACTCACCCACACCTCCAGAGTTCAAGTTAAAAAAAAATCCAGAAGACATACCTTCAGAATCCGGGAAAACAAATGAGGGTCTTCTGATGTCGAAACCCCTCTACTGTTTACGCTCGATCTAGATCAACTTTCAGTCGTTATTTTTCTCCCTTAGCCTCTTCTCCCAATCTTGCCTTCATTTTTTTCGGAACCAAAATTACTCGCAATACTCCCTCATTCCGCCTCCCTACTGTCGACCCTCTTCTCCTCCGAAAAATCCCCCTCTCCTTCGACTCTCTTCTCCTCCGAAAAAAATCCCCCTCTCCTTCGACTCTCTTCTCCTCCGAAAAAAATCCCCCTCTCCTTCGACTCTCTTCTCTATTTATAGCGGACCCGAGAGTGGACTCCACTCTCCCTCTCGCGTTTTGCCCTCCTGTGCCTCGCACGAATTCGTTACGCCTCTCTGCTCCACTCACTCGCAGCACCGATACTCCCCCGTACTTTTCCATTACCTTCGAACACGCTCGCGGGAGCAACGCCAGAGCAGAGGGGAGGACCAGCAATCCTCTAGGGCTCCCTGGCGTCTGAGGTGTTTCACTTCTTTTCGGGTTTCGGGCTAGCAAAGCGGGGAGGAGAATCCGGATGTTGTGGGCTGAACCAGTTCCTTCCAACTGGGCTTCCATGTTTTGGGCTCCTTTTTGTTATTTCTGGTCCAAGTCTGAGTTGGGCTCTCTCTTCTTGGTTTTATTTTATTTTGTTTTATTTTGTTTTGTTTTGTTTTGTTTTGTTTTTTTTTTTTTTTTGTAATATTTCCTCTCCAAGTTTTTTTTTGGTTCCAACTTTATGATTAAATGGGCCCCCTTTTTATGTTATTTTTATTACTATTTATTTTTTATTATTATTTTATTTTTGATTTGATTTGATGATTTTTTTATTCTCTTTTTAGTTTTTTTTTAGTTTTGTTTAGTTTTGTTTTATTATATAATATATATTATTTTTTATTCTCCATTTGTTTATCATTACATACTCTTTCTTTACTCTTATTAACTTTGGTTTTTTTTTTTATATATTCTAAAATATATCTGGACAAAATACGGTGTTCACACATCTATCAACATTTTCTAATTCGACCATTTTATTGACTAACAAATTATCCATAATATAGATATCAAAATAAATAATAATATTATACAACTATAATTATAATGATGTTATTGATATTTCAACATTATCTAGCAATTATACAAGTACTAATTAAAGATGTATACTACCATTGGATATATCACTACTAAAAAACTGGGCATAAACTATGATCTAAAACATTGCACTTAAACCTAAGGCCTAATCACAGTTCTATGTCAAACGGCATTCAGTGTTTAAGTCTTAACCACAGTTTTAAAAAACCACAGTTAAGATGTTGAGGTTTAACTGCAATTAAATCTTGTGTTTTAAACTTAATTGTGATTAAACATTTGTGGTTTAGCCGCAATTTGATTCAAATTGCCGTTAACTCATTTTTTTCCAAAAAAAAAAAAACCCTATAGCCCTTTGTGCAACCTAACACCCTCCCAACCATTGTTCCTAGAGAAGTAGTGCTAATTGTGATAGAAAATGCCAATAACCTCCTCTTACCACCTACTAACCAAGATGCATGATGGAGATGTTGTTGCTCCACGAAGGTCCTTGGTTCGTAATGCACAACAATCCTTCTGTCAAATTTGCTATCATCATCCTCATTGCAAGTGTGCATTACTGAGGTCTCAAACATTGCTGCCTTGCTTAAAGACACTGTCATTGCCACCAACAATTGTAGCCACCACCTATAAGTTGAAGTTCTTACAATTTTTTTCTATCTAATTTTTTTTTTAGATTTTAAAATTGAACAAAATCAAAAACTCATATAATTTTTAAGTTATATTCATAAAATAAGAATTACATCCATCTACAATGAGAGTTTACTATTGTATCAAACTAGTAATGCCTTAGCATTTTCTAAGATTTCAATATAAACTTGATTAAGAAAGATTATTGCACTTAATATAATTGCTAATTGCATATTGAAATAAATAATTACATCTACCTCACTTCCTTAGATGTAGATATAATCTAATTTCAATATATAAGATTTTTTTCAATCCAAAAAGCAAAATTACAAAAATAATAAAGAAATACAAGATAGCATATAGCCAAAAGTTGAGTCTTATGGAGTGAACAAATACTGATCTTGAATATCCTATGATAATGGAATTTTTTTCTTATAAAAAAATTTCAACTTTGTGATCAACAACTAAATTAAATATAACAATATTGATAAGCTTACAAGAATTAAATAAATATGCCAAGAGGATATATATATATATACACACACATATATAAAAAATAGTTTATCAAATAGGAGCTCAAATATTTACCATCATCATTCTCATTTTTCATTTGCTAAATTCATGGGTTTAAACATGAAATTACCTTTATACATTTGAAATAGGACATGAGGTTAAATTACTTAAAAGGCTTCCACATTATTACCTTATATCAGAAATAGGATGTAAGTAGGATAAGTTGATTAAGAAAACTTTGCCTAAAGTAAATGCTTATTGATTTATATAATGAACTAGAATAAACAAATTAGCTATTGATTTGTTACTTAAAATTGAACATAACAATATTGAGTTTCTTTATCTTGAATGCTTAAACATGATTTATTACCTTGAATGGCTATATCTTAAACATGATTTTAAAATTGCATAGAACCATTTTTAGATTTTTTTTTTCTTTTATTAGATTTGAAGATTGAAGATGATTCATTATCTGGAATGGGTATATCTTGAATGCTAAAATTATTAGAGGTTTTACTTGATTTAATTATGTTGTACTAAAATATTATTTTGAATAGTGTTAGGCTAAGTTGTGTTTTGCTAAAATATTGTTTTGAATAATGTTGTGCTAAATTGTGTTGGAGTATTAGGGCTGGGCTGGTTAAGTGACTTAATAAAGTAGGCTTTAATTATGCTTTTTTTCACTTTACCAAGTAGTGTGATTACTTCTCTTATACTCTGAGACATGACATATTTATGCATAAATAATTTGTTCCCTTAGGAATGGATAAGTCTTAGATTACTAAACCTCACAATACCCTTGAATATTTAAGGGGATAGAATGGATTCTTAGATTTTGTAATGGCCAATATAGGTGTTGAAGGTAGAATTATATGTCCATATCCTAAGTGTAATTTCAAAAAATTGCAATTTCAAGAAGATGTTCATGACCATTTAATTATTAAACCATTTCTACAATGGTACACTTTTCGAGCTAGGAATGAAGAGAAACATGTTAAAGAAGAATCTCTTTCAACTTCTTCATCAAGGCCATAAAAAGAAAAGGTATGTTGGAATGACCCTATATAAGAGTTCATCATGAAGCAAAAATGGTGGATGAAGTTAAGAGTTTAACTCTACCTTCTAACCAAATGATGAATGAAGAAGCCAAAGAGGTTCACAAGTTAATTAAGGATGGGCAACAACTTTTGTACGGAGAGTGCGAGAAGTACTCAAAGTTGTTTTTCTTGGTGAAATTATATCACATTAAGTGTATATATGGATTAAGTAACAAGGTGATATCAATGATATTAGAATTGTTAAAAATGACATTTAAAGATGCAAATATTCCACCCTTTTTTTATGAGGTAAAAAAAAACCTCAAGAAACTAGGTTTCAATTATACAAGTATTCATGCATATCTGAATAATTGTATGTTATACCAAAGGAAAGATGAAAGTAAAATAAGTGTAACACATCTAAATAGAAACAAAAAGCAAAGGTGACAAACAACAACAAAAATCCTATAAAAATCCTAAAATACTTTCCATTGAAGGTATAGTTGCAAAGGTTGTCTATGTGCTCTAAGATTGCTAAGTACAAGAGATGGCATGTCATTGATAAGAACAATTATGATATGACGAGGCATCTGAGAGACTTGGAGGCATAAAGGAAATTTGATATAATGAATCCTGAATTTGCTAGAAATCCTCTGAATGTACACCTAGGGTTGGTTATAAATGGTTCTAATCCACTTGGCACATTCAGTACAAGTTATAGCATCTGGCAAGTAGTTCTTATACCTTACAACCTCCTTCTTTATATGTGTATAAAGTAGAGTTTATTCATTCTTTCAATGATAATTCTAGAAAGATAAGCAATTAAAAATGATATAGATATCTATCTCTAACTATTAATAATAGAGTTATTGAATCTATGGAATATGGGAGTTAAAACATATGATTCTTACAACAATGACATCTTTACCATATGCTTAGATGTAATGTGGATTGTTAGTAATTTTTTAGATCTCGAAACATTATCTAGGCACAACATACATATTGGTTTAGCTTGTCCATCTTGTAACTTTAACTTTACTTTTTTTTTTTTCCATATCTCATAGTTAGAAGTGGTGTTTTATATGACATTGTTGTTTTTTGGATGTAGGACATAAATTTAGATTAGCTCGAAATTGGTTTGATAGAAAGGAAGAAAAAAGAAACCCACCAATTGCAATAACAGGCTCAAAAATCTTAAAACAGTTTGAGAATGTTAACATTTATTAGGTTGAAGTTAAAAGTTGAGTAAAGAGACCTTAAAGAACTAGTGATGTTGATAGTGAGACCCACCAATGGTGTAAGATAAGTATATTTTTCAAACTTTCCTATTAGGCAAACCATTTGTTACGTCACAATTTCAACATGATACATATGGAGAAAAATGTCAATTACAATGTGATATTCACTTTACTTAATAAGTCTAGGTGATTGAAAGACCACTTACATGCACAAAAAGACTTACAAAAAATGGGTATTTAGTCTGAACTCTAGCTAAATGACAATGGTAAATATCCACCAACTTTGTTCACATTGACAAAAGTAAACAAAAATATTTTTCTCAAGATGCTAAGAAAAATTACCATACCTTACGAGTATCAAAATAACATTTCTAGATACATTGATTTGAGAAAATGAAAGATTGGATGATTGAAAAGTAAAAACTTATAAATTCTAATGGAGCAATTACTACCTTTGACCATAAGAAAGACACTTCTTAAACAAGTGTCTGTAGTACTAATTAACCTGTGTTCATTTTCCAAAAAATTATGTAATAAAGTAATAAATGTCAATAAACTTGACTAACTTTAAAGTAGAGTTGTCCTTACACTCTATAATTTGGAAATGATTTTCCTGCCTTCATTCTTCATGGTTATAGTTTATTTGATTGTACACTTAACTAAAGAAGCCAAACTTAGGGCTCTGTCCAATATCGGTGGATGCATCTTATAGAGAGGTCAATATATTTATTTAAAATTGTAAAACTTTCCATGTAATTTTTTTATTTGCAAAAATGACATGTAATGGATATTTTTACCAAGGAAAGTTAAAATCCTATGTATGAAATAGGGATTGGCTAGAAGGCTCAATAGCTTAAGGTTACTTAGTTGAAGAGGTTTTAACCTTTTGTTTAAAGTATCTAGATGGAGTAGAGACAATCATCAATCAACCTAGACATGTTGATGATCAACCTAATGATAGTCTACCTATTGAAGGCATAATGTTTCCATTCGTTGGAGAACTGGTTGGTAGTACTAAATACTTCATTTTATCCCCTAAGGAGAAACTATAAGCACATGGACATATGCTAACTAACTATAGAGAAATAGATCTTTTTCTTCAGTGAGTACATTAAAGTTGTTATGTTACATGTTCTATAATCACTACAACTATGAACTTACTTGATGGTTTTCATATAAAGAATTCAGGGATTTAATAATGCAATAATTAAAAAATCACACACGATCAAATGCAGAGGTAGACAAGAGGGTTCATAAAAAGTTTGTTAACTATTTTTCTCATCATATAAGTATATGTCCACACCTATTTTATTGCTCCAAGCTTGAAGTTATTATGTAACAATATTACTACTATCTTTCCTTTCAAATAAGAAATAATGTCAATGACTCCCATTTAACTGAGATGAAGATACTTGCCCTCAGTCCAATTGATCAAGTAAGACATTATACTACATATAATGTTAATAGATTCAAATTTCATAGTGTGAAATAAGACCAAAGGTTGAAAACTCAAAATTGTGGAGTCTTGAAACTTTTGGGACAAGAAGTTATGCAAGCAATAATAATAGACATATGTGCTTTGGATATGTGCCCTATTACAAGAAATAGGTTAACATAATCAAAATAAAATATCATGGCTAATTTATGATGATGTTGTTTAAATGTAAGTATGCCAAGACAACAACTTCTAAAGGGATTATAACTAATGAGTTAAGGATTACATCTATTAATTTCTTGTAATTGATACACTCTAGTGATAATAATGACAAGCTATACATCTAAGTTTTAAAATCTCAACAAGTATATTATGTGAAAAATAAGTTAGATAAAAATTAAAGTATGATCGTGCATCTAAAGCTATAGGGCTTATTTGACATTGGTGAGAAAGAAGGGTATGCTAACTGGCTTATTTGACATGGGTGAGAAAGAAGAGTATACTAACTATAAGAGTGAACCATTCATGCCTCTACACTTGGAAATACTATTAGATGAAGAAACAAGTTAGAACCTATCCAGGTTCAATATCTTGTATTTTTTACTTATACTTGTAGTTGACGAAATGTGCTTGTTTCTTATAATTGATTATTTATATTTTATCTTTATCAAATTACTTATTCTAATTTTGTTTATGCATAAGAATCTTAAAGATGAAAAGGTTTTTCAAAAAGAGTAGTTCTACCCCATCTCGTAGAGGTAATGAATCTAACTTTGCCAAGTTTGACTATTAGTTATGGTAGATAGTTGTAGTGTCTAGATCCACTGATTGGGGATCCTACTAATGTTTCAGCCACCTATCCAAGTATTAAGGATATTCATAACTTCCTTTCCATTAAGAGGAATGGTATTATAAAATAACTTGGTCAATTTGCATAACAAGAATGAAGGAAAAGTTAAATGGTTCATATCATTAGTAAGTACAAAAATGTGAGATATAGTGCCCTGGATTGATATATTGTAACTCTATACACAAACTCTAATTATGTACCCTATTATGTTATGACTCTGCAAGTATATAGATCACACAAGTAATAAACTGACGAGTATAGTATCACTCTTACAAGAAAGGAATTCAATTACCAATTATTAAAATTAATCATATTATCTAAATTATCCTGTTAAAATTACAACTGATAAAAGTAATATTAAAAACATTAAGATGCTCTAAACAAGTACCGACTATATAGAAAAAGGCTTTGGAATTTAGAATCTTCTATTTATATACTAAGTATCGCTTAGAATGGACTTTTACAACTAAATTCAATTAGATTAATGACAGTTCTACTAATATAAATGAAATTCTTTCTTGAAATAAATCATCATACTTATATTAAGCTTGTGTCTACTTTCGTAATCATATACCAAATACAAACTCATTACATATAAGGAATCAATGCAAGATAATATTCATAGATTGTTCAAATATAACTCATATCTTTATAAAATTGACATCTAAGTCCACTGCTCTAGTGATCTATACTATGATTGACCTCTTGATCTTCTTATAATACGTCAGATAAATGGTGGCTAGCCATTTATGAATAAGAGAAAAAGAACAATAGATTCATTCAATTAAAATAGTCACAAAAGAATTTTAAGTTAAACTCAATCAATAAACAAATTCATTTAAATTCCAAATCTACAATCTAACTATTTGTAATAAGAATCAATAAACAAATAACAATAGAATTATACAAATCCATGATTCAAAAGCTAAAGAAAAAAATGAGACTAATGGTAGATTTGAATCTAACTATTTGTAATAAGAATCAATAAACAAATAACAATAGAATTATACAAATCCATGATTCAAAAGCTAAAGAAAAAAATGAGACTAATGGTAGATTTGAATGATTATTTAGTGCAAGCTTGAAATCTTTAGTAAATCCCCAGTGTTTTCCTTTGAATCTCCTTTCTTCCTCTATATCTCTATTTCTTTAGGTTTTATCTTTTCCTCCTTTCTAGAAATTTAAAGTTATCTCACAAAAAGTCCTAATTTCAGTCAAACATGAGTAGCCTATGTCAAAACCATCCAATTACATGGTTTGCTCGTGTTCATCTTTGGTGATTTACTTAATGTGAGGCTTTCCAAATAGCCATTTAAATTTACATAACCTGCCTATATACAATAATGATTTGCTCAAACTTATCTATTTTACATGCCCATACTTACCAACACAGCTAACCCTTGTTCTTTGCTAGATATGTTTGATTTCTTATTGATTCTCTCATAGTTTTCACTTTCTGCTATACCTAATTAGATCATATAAAAAGCTTATAAGAACCACATAATATGTATTTTTACACACTTGATTTTATCTTACGAAAAGCATGTATATTTTACACTAATCATACCCACACTTAATTATGTACTCACACTTGAATTTTTCAAATAAGTAAGGAAATGTTAGACTCAGGCAATTAACATTGTGGGAAGTTTGGATCTTTCCTTGAAGGCAGAGAGTTATTGTGGACTAGAATGATGAGAACTTACTAATTAGAGAGGGAGGAGGATTATTAGGTGTTTTCTTAAGGAACATTGGCAAAAAACTTGACATATTTCTTATTAGCTACTCAAGTTGGAGGAAGGTTTCAAAAGACAACAAGAATGACACTTTCTAGGATACTATATATGTAGCATATCAATTACTAAATTAATTTATAACTTGTTCACAATAATTTGTCTTAATTAACAATGTACACTTTTTTTTTAGTTGCAAACACATTTTACCAATAATGATAATAAACACAAGAGTTACTGTGTAAAGTCCATCGAATCCAAGTGGCGAGAGGTATGGAGAGATCTATACATTAGCATACAAGATGGTACCCAAAAAAAAAACTCTATGACATTGTATCGAAAGGCAATAAGGCATTCAAAAGGAATAGTGAGTGTTGTACATCAATTACTACGAAGACATAAGAACTAAGGTAATAACACTTTCTCATAATATTTTGCTATATTTTTTAAAGATATCATTAATGTGTTTTTGATGATCACCAAAAGATTGTGATAAAGAAACAAGAAAATGGATGAGGGCAAACAATCTTACACATTAATAAATCGAAGAGTTTTACTAGAAAAAAGATTAAAATGGTAAGTTTATTTTCAAAAATGGTACAACTAAACTTTCAATATATTTAAGATGTTGTTATAATATTTGTTTTAACATTTGTGAGAGGTTAAGCATGAAGGCCCAGTCAACTGGAGAGATGTGTGGACTACCACACATAAGACTAAGGATGGAGCTCCAATCAATGAGAAAGCTAAAGAAATCATGGTAGGTGTATGAGTTGTATAGGAATAAAGTGTTAATTCTTGGTTTTGTTGAATTAATGCATTATTGAAATGTTAGACTATGTTTTATAACGATTGAACGTATAATATATTAGAGTTTCAAACTCAGGGGTCTTAGCTTTAGGCCCCTAATAACACCCTAGTCAGGTCCAAAGATTAGGATTTGGTGCTTCTCTATCTCAAGTGTTTGGCTAATCTTATGGCTTCCATAGAAGGACTCCATCATCTGGGCCTTTTTACATAGAGTTGTAGAATAAGGTGTAAGACTTCAGAGTGGAACTTAAAGCAATATGAGAACAATGTAGCTACAACAACAATAGGTGAATGCAACTTTTGTGTTCCTCCTTCAAAATTTTTAGGGTGAAGTTCCACTTGAGTTTCCTTATGTTACAAACTTTTTATTTCACATATATTACATTAACAAACTTTAGTTTCTTTTAGTTTTTAATTTAGTACTAATACTATTTCACTTTTATTTTCAAGCAACAAGTAGTTATGATAATGGAAATCCTGGCCCTACTACTCAATATTCACACTCTTGTAATAGAGATGATTAGTATAATATGTTGTTTGTACATAGGAACTTAATTTTAAATACCAAGATGAACTTGACTTTAGTTGCAATAAAAATTTTAGATATAATTAACTATATTTGAATTTCATTAGCTAGCTAGTTGTGGACTAAATTTGTTAAATAGGTCTATAATATTGCTATTACAAGCAAGGAAAAAAAATTCAAATTAAAAAAGTTTTTTTAAAAAAATTAATTTTGGCAGCAGTTCAAACTATAGCAATTAAACAATTAAACTAAGTTTAATTACATTTAAGCTGTGGATTAAATGCAGTTAAGTCACAACTTAACCATGGATGTCCCCAGGGTTATAAAGAACCACGATTAAGCCTATCCTAACAAACAATTTAACCACGACTAAGGTACTTTGTTGCAGTTTGAATTGTGACAAAACCTCAAAATAATTATAGTTAAACTTTTTTTTTGTTTGGGTAATATATAGACAATAATGAGCATCAATGAACCCATAAAACAATAATTATCAAGTCAACCATAGCATCAAGTTTATGAGTAATTGAAATAAAACCATCATACAATTTGGAACTAAATTAACTTAAAGATCTAACAACTTTGATGATTAACAAATCTATCTTAATATAATTTCAAATTGTTGACATTACTTTCAAATTGTCTTTATTTCTTTTTCTTTTTTAATTTCTCTATTCAGTGCTGCAACGCTATCCAGCAACACAACACATTATTCCTTTCTATTTTCTTATGAAGTCAACAATACTAGTTCAAATGATCCATGCACTTGATAAATTAAACATAAAACTTCAATTTATTCATATATGAAAAATCAATTTCATTCTAAATATTCACAAAAAAGAATAATTATAAACACCCAATTTTAAAATTAGGATTCATAAGTGGAAGAACATTATTAGATTTCTTAATGGAAAGTTATGAGTTCCTAAACTGTAGCTCTAATAACACATGTAAGAAATTCTGTTGATTACGCAAATCAAATCATATTATAGTAATATTTAATTATGCTGATCAAACGCTAATTCTGCATAAACCATAATACCCATAAAGCCTCTTGTTTTTTTTTCTGTTATTGTCCTAATGACATAATTCATGAATTATAAATAATCGATAGAACCTTGGAATCTCATAAATTTTCATAAACAATATAAAATTCAATAAAAACAATTTGGTAAACTACATATCTTGATCCAACGCTTAACTATTCAAAACTTGCAGTAAATCCTCTTGGCCTCCCTTACTTTCATGTTAATATTAGAGATGGAGAGAGAGAACTTAAATCTTTTATAGGTAAAGATTGAAACCAAATTCTTAGATAAACCTTAAGTTTTAGATAACTCTTAATTAGCCAATCTCATCAAGTAGCTAGTTACATTAGGAAATCACTTCTCAAAATAACCTTTCAAAAATTAGTATATTTAATATTTATTTATTTAACCAATTAAATAATAGCCACTTAATAAATATCACTTGGGCTACTTAAATCTTACATGACTAATCTAATTGACATTTTTGTGTAAGGAAATCATCCGAGAGTGAGAAGTGAAACAAAATTCAAAGACATCGTAATTGTATTAACCGAATAAAAAAAATTGAAGTGAAAATGAAAAAATATTCACAAAAAAGGTTATGTATCTACAATTTTTAGAAATACATAATTTAATTACTTCGACAGAATTTTTTTAAATTAATTTTAATTTCTTTAATTAATTATTCAAACAAAACACTTCCGAGTTGGACCATTTTAGATACTCTTAAAATTAGATTTCTTCTCCAAACTACCTAATCTAGCACACACAAAAAAAAAGTGAAAATGCAGCCTCCCTCGAGATGGAAAGGGTGCATGTAGGAAAAGCATATACCATATTCTACTTTTCTTAAACGATGACGAGTGACGAATATGCTCTTCATAAACAGCTCTGCATGAAAGCAACGCTAGAGCAGCGCAAGACCCCATTTTGGCAGAGACTGACAATAAACAACTAATATCTCTGCCTTACCCTTAACATATAAACCCCAAACCCTACGATTCCCACAAATTGTACCAGAATACACACCTCGAACTACTTTTGCTTATTTAAAAGATTCAATCAACAAACTTACCTCATGCTTCGAACTTCCCTATATTACACTTCTTCTACAACCTGATACATTATTTGAACACTCTATTCTCTTTTCAAATAACCTATAATCTCATTCACTTTCGAGAATGGCAAAATGCACTTACTTAATTCCCTGGAATTAATTAATTAATTAATAAGCTGTTTTACAAACTTGGTACACCCAAAAAAAAAAAAACAGTTAAGTTGGTGTGCTGAGCTTTAAAAACAGCTTATCTTCAGGGAAGAAAATTGCCCTTTGGAAAATTCAATTTTATTCTACATTTTTTTGAAAATTAAAAAACGCTTCAACATCAAGTTGCAACTTGCAACTCATAGCAATCATAGGTATGAGTGTGCTCCAGCTTGGGACGTATTTATTAGTTGTACAGTAAAACCAAGTTTGATTGGTTATTTGGTTAGCTAGAAAGGTATTTAATGAAGACTCTTTTTGTCAATGAGATGAAAGGAGCCAAAATGAAAGAAAGTCTTAGGCAAACATAATTTATTAAAAACAAGGTAAATCAAATTAATAATAGAGAAATATATAATTATACATGTGACATTTTTTTAATAATATATACTTTTTAAATATTTAAATATTTATTTATTATTAACTTTATTTTTTTCATAAGTTCAATCCATCTATCTAAGAATATTTCAATAGTATATTTGATAATTTGTGAAACAATCAATTAATATAAACTAAAAGTGAAGGTTATAATAACAATAACCACAAAAGACTGGACAGATGTGGATGGATATCAACTTTGAAGCCTATATTTACTAGCGCGTAGAAGAAGAAAAATATATTGAGACCCAAATAATTCGAGAACACTTGGATATCCTCCACATTAGCTGTCATGGTCCCTACACTCTCTGCTGCTAGCTAGCCCTCCACCAAAGCCAAGTCAACCACTTCCGCCATGCACCTTTAGCAGTTGCCCCATCACACTCCCTATCTATATAATGCATATACTTGCTCAACCTTGCATGCACTTTAAGTACTCTTCCCTAAATACATATATATCTCTTGGAATTTTGTCCCTCTCTCTCTCTCATGCTCTTTTTGTATTGCTTGCTATTTGGCAACCAAAGTGAAAGCAAATGAAGTTATGAGTTTGAAGGGTGATTTTGAAATGAGAAATAAGGTGCTTATTGGTTTTGTTGTTGCTAGTAGCCTAGTGATGGCAGCATGGGCAGGCGTTAACTTGAACAGAGATTTAGAAATAACATGGGGCGATGGGCGTGCGAGGATAATGGGCAATAATGGGCAGATTCTGCAGCTGTCACTTGACAAAGACTCTGGCTCTGGCTTTCAATCCAGAAACGAATACCTGTTTGGAAAGATTGACATGCAGATCAAGCTTGTCCCTGGTAACTCTGCTGGCACTGTAACTGCCTACTATGTAAGTGTCGTTCTGTCTTATTGCATTTATATTCTATCATCTTGTTATAAATTAGTTTCTTTTTTTTTTTTTTTTGACTTGTTTAATTATTGCTTCAGCTATCTTCTGAGGGGTCTGCTCATGACGAAATAGACTTTGAATTTCTGGGTAACCTGAGTGGTGACCCTTATATTGTTCACACTAACGTATTCACACAAGGGAAGGGCAACAGAGAACAGCAGTTTTATTTGTGGTTCGACCCCACCGAGAACTTCCACACTTATTCCATTCTTTGGAATCCACACAGCATCATGTACGTCTCTCTCTCTCTCTCTCTCTCACACACACACACACACACACACACACACATATGTTCTTATCAAAGAAAAACTCTTGAGCCCACATGATCGAATTTGGTAGAAATTAGGTTCATTATCACTTATGCCGTGCAAGCTCAAATTCTTGCCGGGAGCTCATGTTGGTGTTCTTCCCTTCTTAAAGAAATCACCTAATACTTGGGTGGGCTTCTTCTCATTCCTGAACTGATCTATTCATCAAGGAGTTCAACATAGGTTAGATATAAGTTTGGTAAATATAGTGCGGGGCCGACAGAAGATTCCACGCTTGTCACTAGGTGGCTTAAAAAATAATGTTGGATCAACCTATTTCCATTACCATATTTACAAACCAAAAAGACATGCTGAGAATTTCCTTTAATTTTTATTGTAAATCAGATTCTATGTGGATGGGACACCAATAAGAGAGTTCAAGAACTTGGAATCAAGAGGGATTCCATTCCCAAAGAAGCAAGCGATGAGGATATACTCGAGCATTTGGAACGCTGATCAATGGGCCACAAGGGGGGGTGCTGTGAAGACGGATTGGAGCCAAGCCCCATTTACTGCCTCCTACAGAAACTTCAATGCCCAAGCTTGTATTTGGACTTCCTCTTCACCCTCATCCTCTTGTTCCTCACAACACCAATCATGGCTGAAACAGTCGCTGGACGCTTCTGGGCAAGCCAGAATCAAATGGGTGCAGAAAAACTTCATGATTTACAACTACTGCACTGATACCCAACGCTTCCCACAAGGCCTCCCTCCCGAATGTTCATTGGCATGAAAAAGCCCTCACTGCCCTCAGCCTCCTCTTTCGCCTCTGCATTAACTTATTTTCATCTGTTTTGTCTATAATAATATTAATAATAATACTTTTTTATTGTTCATTTGTTTTCGATTAAGATTCAAACTTGAATCCTTCAACTCCAAAAACAATAATTGGATCATTGGTTTACAGTTTATGCACTCCAATCTGTATAAATGCATGCAAATATGTATATTAGTTGTCGTTATTCTTCAAAAGGATAGACATTTCAAAAGAAGAAACAAAAGATAAAATATAATATAATATAATATAATATAAATCTCTTCTTGTTCTGATGAGGTAAATAATGGAGCACCGTTGAACAAAATCTCCAGTTTGATCTGATATTGTTAATATTTATGTACATATACATGCTTGGTTGAATCACACGATCTAAATTCAAAATCTCCTATACCAATCCTCAAAGCCACTATATTTTAGTGATTTATTTTAAATTTTGATATTGAATAAAGAGGTACATGCTAAACATTGACATTGTAAAGTTACCTTGATGCTACTCTGTAAGTTGCCAATTGACTCCCAAGACACATATCCCATAAGAGAGAAGACTAACCTCCAAAACAAGAGCAACATCGGCTACAAACTACATTGTTTTGTAATTATTTCTTTTAAAAATATGAATGGTTGAACCTAAGATCTTTGCTCAAAATTCCACTTGCCCAATATCATCCCAAACTAAGCTGGTCACAGAAGTTCATACTATGTAAAAGTTTCAGATCATCTAAGGTTTTCTTAGTAAATTTTTCTATAAAATTAAATAGAGATGGTGAGATCAAGCATTAAAAACATCTAACATTAGAAGTTGTAACAAAGTGTGTATCCCATCTTATGTCTATCTCCAACTTTACAAGAAAACTTAACCCCAAAAAGAAAAATTTAAAAGATCCAAATTTGTAAAAACCACTTCAACTCACAAATCTGAGCTATTAAACATAGACTCACCATGAATAATTAACAAACCTCTGCCTTATGCTCGAGTCTTAAATATAAGAAGAGATTACTCAAATACGAGACAAAATTCGAGAGTCCGGTTGGATTTCTTGGCTTTTTTTCCTATTTGTTATTCATGGAAAATAGAAGGGAAGAATGAAGCACCTGTCACCAGAACGCGATGTTTAATTCCAGACCACAGGTCATGAAATAAAGAGGACCACAAGGAAGCTCTCCAACTCTACTTTCTCTTTAATTCATTTTGTGAGAATAATAATAAGTATTTCAGAAAAATCATCTTTTGAAAGAAAAAAACCAATGACAGGAAGTTCATCAAAGATGACAACAATGCATGAAGTTCAGGAGAAACGAAAATGCTACCCAGAAATAGAATGATTCCTCTTCTTGAGGAAAGTTAGAAATCTCTACTACTAAGATATTTTCCTTATTCTATGACCAACAAAAATAGAAGAGTTTGCCTTGATACAAATTTTTCTCCATTATCGTCAAACTTCTCTCTAGCATGCTGCATTTAAGTCCAAATGGCTCCATAAACTCGCATACATTTACATCATTAATTTGTTCAAAATTTAGAAAAGAGATTGCACAGGTAGCATTAGTCAAGATATAGATTTCAAGCTAAAGTAATGTAAAGACATGGCCGTGAACAAAAGAGAAAGCTGAAGTGACAAAAAAACAGGTTGCTTCATCCAAGCTCTAATACCTACTTTCATGTACACCAGGGTTTGGAAAGCATATTTACAAGGGAAAAAACTAACTCCCTGCACAAAATAGTTTATTAAAAAAAATCCTAATTCAACCAGGTGAAATTAATAGGAAGTCAGAGACAGTGTCCTGCACAACCAAAAGCCCGAGTGTTCCTCTTTTCCCTAACGAACCATGCCAGATGTAAAGGGGGTCACCGTGGCACAAGCTCTTTGCCCCTTCTATGGACCTTTCAGCATCCCTGTTAACCATCAGAAACGGGGCATCATTCAAATAACACCAACACAATGCAAAGCAATGAACTATCATTCTCATCCACTTCGATGAAAAACATCAGCTAGTGAGACAATGCAGAGACACCGCTGATCCAAATACATCCCCAACTCATACTCAATTCACGTGCATTCACGCATTTCCCAATGAAAAGCAAGTGCCATCAACCCCATACAAAACGGCACCAACCAAGATCTTGAATTCAGGAAAGAACCGCGTATGCTCAATCATCAATGATTCAAGATAAATTCTCTTATATCATTGTAAAGATAAACGTGCTAACAATGCAGACAGTGTAAAAACAACAAAGCTTTCATAAGAAATATGGCCAGGTGCAGTATCGACATGTAAAGATGGTATCAGATAATAAACCCTTCAATTTAATAAGTCAAGAATTTGAAAAGAGGTATCTGATTAAAAGCATTAGGAAATTAAATAAATTAAATCCAGAATATCAATTTTTCAGCCAAACGCTGGACTTGTTATCATCAAGAACTAAAAGGTCGTTTTACTTAAAATAGAAAAATGATAGTGATCCATGCTGAGAGCAAAAAATAGAAGTATTCTCAACATCACATTTCTCAATTCACATTTTCACTTGTGCAGAAATCAAAAACTGATGCCACAATCAACTTTCAAGGGTTTCATAGTAATTAAAATCAAAGAGTACGACAATAATGTTACTGAAACATCATCCTATGACTTAAAAATAAACCTAGTTGCCAAAGAACATCATAGAAATCATGCAGGATGGGATTTTAATTTCCTCAAGCGTTTGACAGACGGGGAAACACCCTTTATTGCCTTCCTGGCCTTCTTCAGTTTCAGCTTTTTAGTAGAGGGAAGCGCCTCCCTGATGGGACCTGGTGGTACACCTTTCTTAAGTGCACTTCCTCTGGGTGTAACAGAGGGAGGCAGTCTCAGGCTCTGAGGAGGTAAAGGGTTTTGTGGCTTCCACACCAAGTTATTTTTCATAGAAAATCTTACCTTCTTTTTACTTCCCTCCCCACTCTTAACAACTTTGATGCCTTCAGCATCTCCACCATTCATCTCAGAATCTTGAGATTGCTGTCCTTTTAAAGTCTTTGTCCTCTTTCTCTTCTTAGATACAGTTCCAGTAACTGTAGCTTCAGGAGAATCACAGACACTTGCAATTCCATCATCCAAACCTGCTTCTGCAGCAACAATCTCAAACTGCTTTTGGAGGTTTGAAATCACAGATTCATTCAATGTAATGCTTTGTTCATCATTTGAGCCATTTTCACAAACTATAATTTGATCCTCATTCTCAGTAGGACTCTTCTCTTCAGTAGATTCAGATGCATCACTCTTCTTTTTCTTCTTCGCTTTTTTCCCATTGCCAACAGAGGTTTTTTTATCCTTCTTAGACTTTTTCAACTGCCTACCTGCGGCCCCATTTGAAGCCTTTGAAACATCTTCATTACACACCAAATCACCTTCTGGAGCATCTACCTCCATAGTGTTAGCAATAGGAACTAGATTTGGCACTTCCTCTTCTTCCTGATCATCAACAAAAGGAATGGAGAACTCAAATCCTGAAGATGTCATGTCTTTCTCTAGCTTCACAAATTCCTCATGCAGAGCAAACAACATCTTTCTATTTCCCTGACAGCATTCGAGTGAAGAACCCAACTCATAAAACTTCCTCGAGAACCCCATGACTAATGCTATTGTTCCAAGCACCACAACATCATCTCCTGAATCGACGTCATCCCCTGCCTTCTTAACTTCTAACAATCTCTTCCCCATCCTCAGCAGAACATCAAACATATTAGACTTAATCTTTCCCAACAAGACTTTATCAGGCAATTTGCCCATAACAGAAATAAAGGGCTTGAAGAGAACCTCCAGCACTTCGGAGCGAATGGGAAGGAACGACCTAAGCTCTTCCAAGAAAATAGAGGCAATGTGGTAATTAACTCCATTGCCCTGCAACTTATCTTCAGCAGAGAAAGTCCTCTCATCCAAAGCACCCATTAACCGTTCGGTAAGTTCCAAACGCCACGAATTCTTTTTGAGAAGAGCAAAAAAATTGTGGACAAATCTCCGAATTAAAAGGTAGAACTTGTCTAACCTGAGGGCGTCAATTCCAGGCCATTCGCGACGCATAGAGAGCAAGAAGGTGGAAAAGTAGTGCAGAGAGAGATCGAGATCGAGAACTAAGAGGAGGGAAGAGAGGCGATCAATGAGGTCAGCCTGGACAGGAACCTTGTCAGCGTGCCAGACGCAGTAGAAAAGACCCTTCCAGAGCTTCTTCATGTCGTCTTCGGGAAGTTGGGATTGTGAAGGAAGCCATGTCTTGAAGAGGACGCGAAGAGCTTTGTCTCTAGTTGCCTTGTTGCAGCAAGCAAGCTGCTTGATGAGTGAGCGACCCAGCTGTGACCCGTTCTCCATCGGTTCTCTCAAGCCGACAGAGATAGATGGATGCACAGTTTGGTGTTTGCCAAAACCCTAGACCTTCGAGATTGACAACGTAAGAGGGATTTTACTTTAGGGTATGAACCATATCAAGTTTCAGTTTCAGTGAACCCTAATGTGGCTTTTGAGAATAGCAATTAGGATCCAGAACTTTACAGGGTGCCGAATGCCGAAGGTTTGGTCGCCGTTGTATTTCTTGTTTGGTCCAGTTGAAATGAAACCCTACGCCCTGTTTTGCTGGGAAAACAAATCATTTTTTAAGGGAAAAAAATCGTGATTATCTGTTTTTAATCCTTGTGATGGCACACAGCACACACGGAAATTGATGGTTTGATGGATAGGACGAATGTTTTGAAAAGTAGATTGGTTATTAAATTAAAATATTGAAATATGAATGATTCACGATTTATAATAATTATAAATATATAATGTTTTATAACTAAATTAATATATATTATCAAATAATAATTAAAATAAAAATAAATATTTAAAAATATAAAAAATAATTAAAATATTTTATATATTACAATAAATTTATGTAAAATAAATTAAGCAAACTACGTTAAAGATAATAAATTTTTATTATAAAATGTTAAATTTTTATTTTAAACAATTATTTCTTTATCAATTCAATGTCAAATTTAACTTGTTTTTATTAATTTTTTTACCAATTTTTTCTTTTTTTAACCAATTTTAAAGGTCAAAATGATTGTTTAATTTATTAATCTTTCAATTGAACCAATTAATTTAGTCTAATTTTTTAATCTGCGGATATAATTGTAATTTTTTCTATTTGTAATCTAGTCTCCAGACTCTTATAGGATTATTTTTCATTCATATTTTGAAATGCATATTTTGATTTTCGTTAAATTAATTATTTAATTTTATTTAAAATTTTAAATTAAACCTCAAATTTATAAGATGCTAAAATAATTTCTTATCTTTAGCCCTAAATCATTGATTCCCCCGAACCACCAGTTGGTAAGGTAGCATATCTCAACTTGCAAGGCCTTCCTCAGTCGAAGTGTCTTGCGTAGTCAGGCCTTGTGTTCTCGCTCATTTCTCCTTCTTTCTCTCTGTTCCTTTCGCTTATTCTCTCTTTACCATTGACATCCACTAGATCTATTACGTAGTCGGAGGCCCTTGTCCTAATGTAAATTGTCTAAATTAGATTTAAATGATTTAAAAATTTTTAACAATAATTTTTTAATTGTTAATTTAAAAAATAATGATTTTGATTTAAAAAATTAAAAAATAGACAATTCAAATTTAATCTAAATAGTCCCTAACTCATTCGAAAGATGAACACTGGTTATGAGTAAAAGATTCAAATTGATAAAGCAAATATGCAGGTTTCTTCTTTCTTTCTCTACTAGAAAGAACAAATTAGAAGGGGAAAAAAGGAAGGGGGAAAAAAAACTTTCACATTCTTTCTTCAAGATCTTGCTTGCTTCTTTCTTCCTTAGGGTCACTTTCTTTTTCTTGGACAAAAGGGTGATGGGTATTATATATTAAGATTTAGACTCAACCTATGGAATACAATGCTTCAAGTTAATTCATGAATACAAGAACTTTAATGTAACTTCAATTAATCACCAGTTCACCGCCGTTGATTATATTAGCTTCAAATTGGATCCTCCCCCCCCCCCCCCCAAAAAAAATCTCTCTAATCACATTATTGTACAGAATATATTTGAAATATAATTTGTGATGAAGTTTGTGTCTTATCAATTTAGACAAATTTTCTAGATGCAGAAGAAGATAATTTGATGTAATTTGTTTTATATAAATAATTGACAAAATTAGTTCTATTTCTTTCAATCCTCAAAAAAGTAGGCTCCTACCATTAAGACAATAGGAGTATAGGACGATTGAAATTGCAAATCTAAATATTTGTTAATTCCCAAAAAAAAAAAAGGCCCAAAGAATCTTCAAAAGTAAATTGAACAATTAGATATCCTACACATTCTCTTTTAGTAAATCATATAAAATATGTAATTTTTCTATTTAAATATGTTATTTATACAAAAAACCTCTAAAGAAAGATTAGAGCTCTTAGGATCATAGTGATCTTCTCTCTATTAGGCTTTAACATAAAACAATACTTTTAAATATAATATTATATTCAAACACAAATCCTCTGCATTAACTTTATCGTGCATTTAGGAGAGAGATAGAAAACTGGGCTCCACCTCTCCCTCTCTATCTCTCCCCTAAATGCATAGTAAAGTTAATGCAGAGGATTTTTTTTCCACTATATCCTGATCTAGAATCGGAAGTCATTAAGTTTATGAATTAATTTACTTATATAATTCATGCTTCCATTCACTTTCATCCTAAAACTTCCATCCACACTTAAATCCCAACAAAAGTTTTGGTAAAATTCTACCAAGGAAGCACTTGTCCCTCCTTCTTTCTTCACACACATATTTGATTACATGTAAACATTTGGCTGTCAAAAATCAATCAAATTAAAACAAAAATAATGATAACTAGTCATAACAATACATCTATACTAATTTAATAGAAACTAAAAAGCATAAAGGATAGGTATAACTTGCATTCTTCACAAAACAACAACACAATCATTTTCTTATTAAGTAGGATTAACTACATGAATCAAACGATACTATAAAATTCAATCATAAATCATATTTTTAAACAAATAATTTAAATCTATATCTCTCTTAATGATTTCTCTTATAATTTCTCTTAATCTCCCTCTATCTTTAATTATTTAACTACTCTCCATCTAATCTATTCTTTTTATTAAGATTTTTATAGGTCTTTTCCACACATATTTAAAATATCTAAGGCACGATTCTACAATCTTTTTCACAATAGTGTGACTTCTATTTTTTCTTTAATACATATAGTTTTAATTATATCTTGTTTGGTGTGTCCACTCATCCAACGTAATATTCTCATTTCTATAACATTAAGTTTATTCTCTTGTTGATTTTTTATTAACTAACATTCAACTTTATACAATATTTTAAGTCTTATTATTGTGAGATAAATTTTATCCTTAAACTTGAATGAAATTCTTTTATCACAAATAACATCTGAAATACTCTTACATTTTATTTACTTTGTTTGAATTCTATAGTTTACATCTTCTTCTATTTTTTCATCATGTTGTATGATAGACCTAATATACTTAAACTGTGTAACTTGTAGCATGGCATATTCACTAATTTTCACTTCTACACTAGAATTAATGCACATCTTATTAAATTTATATTTCACATACTTTATTTTACTTCTATTTAAATGAAATTCATGTATTTTCAAAACTAGTCTCCATAATCCTAACGTCTCATTTTTTTTTCCTCTCAACTCTCTAACTAGGACTATATCATCTATAAAAAGCATGCACTATGATATCAACTCTTAGATATATTTAATGAGTACATCCAAGATTAAAGTAAAAAAATAGATGCTCAAAATTAACCCCTAATACAGGCCAATAATTATTAAAAAATCTACTATAGGTTCACTTTTTTGTTTTCACACTAATTGTAACATCATCATATATATCTTAAATTGCTCGAATATAAGTAATACAATTTTTTTTTCTCAAATGTCTTTCACAAAACCTTTCTTAACACCTTGTTATATGCCTTTTCCCATGTAAATTTTTTTTATTCCTTTAATATCCCTCTATCAATTTTCACAACAAATATATCGTTTCCATGGTCAAGCTTCTTAACATAAAACCAAATTGATTCTTGATAACGTGAGTCTCTTGCCATAATCTCTACTCAATTACCCTCTCCAGTAACTTTATACTGGGACTTATGAGTTTAATTCTTTTATAATTTGTACAATTTTGTATGTTCCCCTTATTTTTATAAATAGGATTAAAATATTTCTCTCCACTAATTTGACTTTTTTTAAAACTTTATAATCTCGTTAAATAACTTTGTGAGCTAACTTATACTTTTTACTCTTAAACCCTTCCATACCTCTATAAATATATTATCATGTTCAACTACTTTGTCATTCTCCATCCTCTTTAATGTCTCTTTTATTTTTGACTCTCAAATCCTACGATAAAATTCATAAGTTTGGTCTTCCTTTTTAGTATATAGCCTATTCGAGTACAATAAGATCTTGTGCCCTTCATTCAATAATCTATAAAAATAACTCTTTCACCTTTTCTTGATATCTTATTTCGTGACCAAGATTTCTCCTTTTTTGTTCTTAATACAATTCACTTGATCCACGTCTCTTATCTTTCTTTTCTTATTTTTAGCTAACCTATCAAATATCTCAACTCTCGTTTCGTTCATCGCCTTCTTAGTGTCTTTCTTAACTACCTTATATTTTTATCACTTTTTACACAAAGACCACACTTTATAATACTCTTTTTTAACCTAACCTTCTCTTGCATGCATGTATCTCACCATTAAGATTCTTTATCTTTAGGTCCAAAGTCTCTTAATTCACCTAGTATCTCTTTTGTCACCTTCTTAATCTTTTTAACCATCTCATTCTACATATCGTTAGCTCTTCCTTATACTTCTTAGGATCCTTCTTCCAAAATCCTTCTCTACAAGCTTTTTTCTTTATTCCTTTCAATTGTCACCATTTGATTCTTGATATCTTATTTTGACCTTTACTATTTGCTCTTCTCTTAACTCGAATATCCATAATCAAAATTCTATACTGGACAATCAATTCTCTCCAAATATAACTTTGCAATTCATACAAAGCTTTTAGTCTATTTTTTTTATTAGAAAAAAATTAATTTGAAAACATACCCCTCTACTTTTGTATGTGATAAAGTACTTCTTGCACTTCATAAAATAAGTATTAGTTATTATAAAGTCAAATACTAATGAAAAATCTAAAATAATTTTATCCTCTATATTTGCTTCTCCTAAAACATATTCCCTATACGAACCTTCGTAATTTCTAGATGTACCCCTTATATAACCATTAATCTTTTCTCCTAATGGTATTCCCTAAACTAAACTTTTTAAACCTTTCTAAAATTTTATCTTGTGATGTTTTTCTAAACTTACTTGTAGTATATAAACACTAATAACATTAAAAGTTTTTATTTCTACTACAAACTTTTAATGCTATGATTCTATCTGCTAACGTTTTTATATCCATCACAACATTTTTTTTAATACTTATCAACAATTATACATATCTCATTTCTAGAGTTAATCCTGTCGATACACCAAAACTTAAATCTAAATGTGCCAATTCCTTCATTTTTTTTTCTACTCATATAGTTTTTTATAAACATATAAAATTAATCTTCCTCCTAATCATGGTATTACTATTTTCATTAATTTACCTACAAATATACCTATATTTCAAATTGAATCCTATTATTATGAACTAACTTCTTTACCCACATTTATTTACAAAAATAGAAGATTTCTTGTTTATTGTTCATTATATCCAGACATTGATGCAACGACTCTTACTCATTTGACAATGTGCTCAAGTTATACAACACATTGTTCACACTAACTCTAACACATCAATGATCTATGATATAAAAATTTCACAAAATTTTACGTTATTTGTCGATTGTCTAACACAACTCTTTTTTTTTTTTAGAACTTGAGACTAACTATGAAATGATTTGCATCACAGCATAACATAGGCAGAATTTCATTTCTTCCCAAAAGAACTCAATTGTTGGTCCTAACTTTCTACTTGTAGGTTGTGGCCACAAAAAAAGAGCAATTTACAAGAGAACTTTGCATCCAATATATTTGGATTAAAGAAAACAAAGAGAAGGAAAAGGAAAAGAAATTTTAGTTTAAACATTTTTTCAATTTAAATTCAAGTAAACATTTTTTCCTCTTCCTCCTCAATCTATATTATAATATATTATATTTGAACTTAAATTTTTTTAAAAAAATAAAAGTCTAAATGAAATTTTTATTTTCTTCTTCCGCACCATTCTCCTCCATTCAAATATACCTAGGGGAGTCGTGGACATAAAAGCTTAGTCAGATTAAACTGTATTTTGTCATGATTGACCCCTCCTTCTAACTTTCTTTTGGTTGAGACATTATTGTCATTACTATTATTAGGTGCACGCCTTGAAACAGCCTGCTTCCATATAAGCTTGGCGTACTCCGGGTGATCAACAAAAGGATTCCGATTATGCTGATAAAACTTGCATATTCTTTCATTTCGTAGCTTCTCTTCTCTCGAAGGTGGATCAACTGCATTCCATTTTAACAATGTTGAAAGAAGTCCCATCTCTTTCTTGTCTGCATAGAAGTAAGTGACATAACATAAATTTCAACCTACTCTATTTGTCTTCAGATACTGCACTACGTATCAAATACAAGTTCAACAGATTCTTACATTTATGGTCAAAAGGTTCATGATTAGCATGAGATAATATATGAAATGACAAATCTATATTTTAATCAACATTCAAGTAAACAAGTATGACAAAACACATCAACATTGACAAGGACAAGAAAAGGATGTATACTCCACTATGGGATTTTCAGTCAAGAATCCAGATATTGTTTATAAATTGGAACTTCAAAACTCGAAAGCATGTGAGATGAGGTTACCAATTCAAAAGTAAAAACATCTAACGTACCTTTTTTGGGAGTATCTGAGAGGTGAAGACCTGAAATTCTTCCTGATTGTTGAACTCCATAACGGACTTCCATGTACATCAATGCCCTCGCAATATCCCCTCTAACCTGAGGTTAGTTTAATTTTAAGACATATCTATGAAAGAGGTATAGTCCCAAACAAAGTTTGAGTCAACAATAAAATAATTGTCCAGGCAGAGAGACATCAATATCTACAGGATTCTTTTACCGATTCTTAGTTCTTCTGTGGGTACGAGTTGCCCATGAAAACCAGTAAAGTAAAGCTTAATAGCAATCTTTACAGCTGAGGCTTAGTAATTCAATGCTCCAAGCTCAGACGCCGTAATTTTAAAACTAGGCAGGAGAACTCAAATCTATATAAACGTATGATGGAATTACCAAGCTAGACCACAGCAAAATTTCTAGCATAATCAGCAATCAGTTGTGAAGGTTTAAAAAAGACCAACTTAAAAAAGAAAAGAATCATATATATATATATATATGTACCTGCCTAGGTGGAGCCCACCTCTCCTTATCTGTTTCAGTGTCCAGAGCAGCTTCTTTGTTTGCTGGCTTCAAACACTTCATTGATTTAGCATCGCATTCTCCATAGTACTTGTTTCCCCTTGATGCATTGACTGAGAGAAACTGGCACTATTAACTGAAATCAGAATCTTGTGTTCAAATATATTGAGCAGTGGATTCCCTTACCATTTACATCAGCAGGGCGAATGTTATGTATATCAGTTAAAGAAGGACCATTTGTTAGTCCATAAGAACGAGGCCACAGATGCTCTCCTGCAAAATGTTTATTAAACGAGTGAATCCACATTGAGTATTTATTTGTTTCAGGAACTACAACTCATCATTGCGTTTACTTTATCTTATTCTTGTCTAGAAGAGGCTTGGGTTTCTTTTTATTTTCACAAAATTTCCCAGAAAAACATGTGTTTCTGTAGTGTCAGGACTTGATCAAGCCATGCAAGCAAAATTAAGAAGGTTGATTTTGGCACACCCCACAACAAAAAAAAAAAAAAGGAAGGGTTGAGCACGACCTAAGCAATGCAAATTTGCTTCAAAGCAAATGATCTAGATAAGACTTGTGGGATCCTAAGTTTCTACATTTTATCTTTATCTTTTGCTTTTGCATTCCAGTCAATACCAATTTAAATTATGTCCTTAGTCCGTCACAGAAAAAGCCCTACTGGACAAAAGCATAACCAACACCAGTTACTTTATACACAAGAGTTCCACTAGTATCAAAACCCGTTTGGGTAACACCTTATAGTTGACTCACAGATTATGCCCTTTGTCACACAGAATCCAAACCAACTTCCTGAACTTTCCATAACTTAAACTCCGTCATAGGAGATCCAGGAAATCTAGACTCTTGCTGTCTTGTGCTCAACTTTTATCCCTTGAACACATGATAAAAATCGGTCCCTTTTCCCATTCACAATAATTATATAACTTTTTCAATTGTCATTTATCATACTTTATGTTCAAGGACTATCCTATATATGAATCAATCTTTCCAGTGAGTTTAGTTAATAATATGACCTGGTTAAGAAGTTAAGCGTAAATCTTACTACTTTGAAATGACCTATAAAGTGAATCTGATATACATGTATTTTTCTCACTAATTATATGTTATCGTTTTAGCCTTTGGTATCAAAATATCAACTAAGAATAAACATGCTAAATTGAGTGTTATGAGCAATAGCTGCAAAAACATAACATAATTGAGACTAGTAAGTAACTGACATCAAAGCATGGTAACTCCAGCAAATTGATTAGTTGACTCACTATTCCATCCCTGTGGCTTTCCAGATAAGCGTTTTGGGACAACTCTCAAGGAGTATATTTCAACGCTGCATAGCATGAACCATCAACAATATAAAAGTCAGCTGATATGGTAACATAAGATATTACAACTTGAAAGATGTAAAGCAATAACAATTATGGTAAATCCATACATTTCTGATGAGGCAGCAGGTTCATCAACATTAGCAGCATCAAGAAACTTGAGGGCATCCCACACCTGTTAATTAAAGAAGCATCTTGGATCTCTAGATTTGAAAATCCATACGGAACTTAACAAAACCAATCTAGTTGTACAAAGATTTAATCAAAATTGAAGCAACATATAAAATAAAAACCAGAAATGACCTCTTCGTAGGATAAGGAATGATGTGGGGCAACAATGCTATTCAACTTTTTCTTGAGTGCTTCACCTCTTAAATGCTTCACGTGGGAATAGTAAGTGGCAGTGTCCTCGCAAGCATAAGTAGAGGAAGCTGGATAGTTGTGAGCTTCGGCAACAAAATTGAGAAATAGCAAGTAAAAGGAGATGATTTGAGAAAGCCATCTCCACGAGACATTAAAACATGTTAACCACGGTGGTTCCCACAAGCCCCCACTGACAAAATAATACTTAGCGTCATAACTTCTGTACCTAGATAACCAAAGAGGAAGGGATAAATAAAAATGAGGATTAGGAATTAGGAGATTATAATGAACTAAATTGGAAAGACTGGAAATACAACATATCACAATATCATTTATGGAATACAGGTTAACAAAAAGAAGCTGAAATATATAAATGGTCAAACAGTGACTCTTTCTCATTCAATATATCAATATTTTCATGAGCATTCTACGCACCAATAACTAGGTTGAACAAGTTAACCGTTCTTCGCCACTAAAGAAAACCAAAACCAAAACCTTTAACTTCTATTCTTTATCAGCAGCACCCAACAATCAAGAAATTTGATGATTACCGATGTCCAAACTAGCAATGATGCTCATACCAGATAAAATCAATGCAGTAATCCAGGAAGACAACCCAATCAATTATTAAAAAAGATATCAATAAAATCATTCCTATATCTTTTCCTAACCATTTGACAATGTTAAAAAATTCTAAAATGTTTCATCAAATACCGATATTTGCTGAAAATGAGTAAGGCTGGAAAAACGATGGAATAATTGACGAACCTCTCATAGATATTAGAAGTTGGAATCAGCGGCTTTCGACCGCTTGCACAAGCATCCCTACTGCGACGTGGGATTGGGAGACGGGGAAGTGTGGTGGATGATAAAAGCTTATATGTTAGCAAAGAGAAGGAAGAGAGATGTTGGCGGGTAGACAATGATGCCTCGGGTCTCGACAGACTCGCCATTCTCGTTTTGCATTGGATAAGGCTAGGCACTGTGTTCTGCAGAGAAACAAGTTAACAGCCACTAAAATAATTTTAAAAAATGAATAAAATTAATGATTTAATCATTAAAAAATTTAATTTAATTTTTTAAAATAAAATATTTAAATTTAATCTTTAAAAGATTACTTTGCTCTTTACATGATTCTTTAAAAATAAAATCTTTTAATTTAATCTTAAAAGAATTTTTCTCCAATCAAATTGATCTTTCTATTAGGCAAAAGCAAAATCTCACATAACTATTAACTAATGATTTGCACTTACATATATCTTTTATCTCCAAAATGACATTATTTTTGTATCAAAGTTAGATTTTAGTGTATCAAAAAGTCACAGAGGCTTCTCAAAGGGACTTGCTATGGGAGCCTCTTAATTATAAGCATTCAAATTGGGTTAATCTACTTTTAAAAGGCCCAAAAGAACCAACGACAATCATTTATTGAACTTCATACAAGAAAATGATACAAGCTGCTTAAATTGCTTTATATAAAATTGTTCCAACATAACTAGTCACTCTAATCAAACATTTTATATGATTCAACTCCACAACTTAGATTGACTATTATTATTAATACATTGTCCAATAAACTTATAAATAAAAATCCCTACACTAAAATAGATGAGGTTAGTAAACCAAGCAAGATTCATTCCACTTAGCATGATAGTCTTTATTTTATTTTGCTATTGTAAATCCTTTATAAGACCATCATTATAATACAATCACCAATTTTTTGGTCTCTTATTTTCTCATCAATTCCTTCCTTCCTATTATTACGGATATATGTCAAAAGTTATATAATTATAAAATAAGAAATCACAATTGAACATTTTGAAATGTGTGTCAGAGTACCCTTCAAAAATAATATTTTCCTTTGTTAGTTGTTGTAATATTCAAGTAAAATTACTTTTAAGAGTTATCAAAAACACCCTAGAGAGTTTTGCTCAATAATCAATAAAACTCTCTCAACAAAAGTGCTCATAATGGGTTTCAAAGAGTATATAATGTAGAAATAATTTTCAATATGTATTTGTGTGTTCAAATTCAATTATTTGTAGAATTGATTCTGAATAATCATATCTTTTCAGCAAATTTGAAGTTTGAATTTCAATTTCCAATCATATTGATTGAGCTTGTTCTCATTTCTTATACATTTCAACAATCATTCAACTATTGTTACATGAAAGCACATGATTATTCATTCAACAAGCATCAAGACTATTATAACTTTTAAATTTCTTTATGTTTCTTTACCAACCAATTGACTACTTACTTAGGCCAATTAATTGGTCTATTATAAAATGCTTTAGAATTGCCTTCTACATTAGGTTAGTTGATTAAGAGTTAGTTCTCAATTGTCATATCAATTAATTAGTCTTTGTCAAACATAGTTCCATAGTTTTTTCAAACTATCCTCAATAAGACTAAGTGAGAGGCTTTATATTTGAATGACCAAATTGAAAAAAAAAACTTTTTAAATGTCAAATTATTCATTTACTTATGTAGGTCTTAACTTTAACTATTTGCTTTTTAAAAAATATATCTAAATATTTTTAATTTATTTTATCCACATCTCTTCAATATGCAATAATACAAAAATGAGAAAAGAGCTGGTAATTATAATTATCACGTGGAAGAAATGATTATAAATCCATTGTTATAAAAAATAGTGAATAGTTTCAAAAAGAATAATTGATGAGTATAAAGATTGCAAATATGTGTGTGTATGAGTTAAGAATTTTTATAGTGACAAATTGATTGTATATAATATAATTGAAGAGAGATAAAAAGAAAAATAGAAATGGATGTAAAGAAGGGAAATGAGCTCAATATATACTCTCATTTATTTATATTACTCTCTCCAATTATATAATTGCAAAGAATCTAATTATATGTGTATGTATGTGTGTATATGAGATTAAAAAAATTCTTAAGATGGATGCCAAATTATTATTTGTGGCCATGCGATTTACAAATATACTTTTGTAATTATTTTTAAATTAATCATTTATACAATAACTTAGTATAAATTAATTTAACTCATGATTACGTCTTTACCCCTTAAACCTTTATTTGGTGTGTCATATAAAACGACATCGAACTTGTTTGGTGTGTTACGTAAGATAAGGCAGTATATTATTAACATAGGATTAGGATAATAATTTTGATTCGACCTGTCTCATCTTAACCCTAAATTTTTTGTTCGTTAAAATTGAGTAAGTTAACCATTAATTAGATATGGGAGAGAATTTGAGTAAAATCCAAATGTAAATATTTAAAGATAAAATAGGATCAAATTATGTATACTCTACTGTGTTACTTGCTTTGAAGTGTGTGTGTAATTTTTATTCATTTATACGGTAATATTTATCATTTAATTAATTAATTATTTTTATTTAAATTTTAACATAATATTTATGAACATTATCTTTGTAATTATTTTTAAAAATATCAAAGATAAATCTTTAATTAAGTTAGTAAGTGCTTACAACTATAATCATTAATGATTTATATGGGAATTATTTATCAAAAGATGGATTCCACAATTTGGATTAAATTATTTATTTCACATCAATTCTTTTCTCTTTTCAAGACTTTATGAACTAATTTACTTTGTAGTGAAATATTTTCTCTTCCCTTACAAACTATTAAAAATACTGAATCAAAAGATGAATTAAAACAAAACTCATTTGATCTTTTAAAGATTAATTTAGTATCATTTGGGTCTGAATAAATAAATTTTTAAGCAACAAAGTAATGCAAGAAAAAATATATGTGTGTATATATATATATCTTTAATTGAGCCAATTAATAGTAAGTCATCTTTGGATGGCAGAAAAGAAATTTTATTCATTTATATTTTAGCTATCTTAAAAATGGCAAAATAGAATTTTAGACTTATATAAAAATAAATAGCTTTTAACTTTTAATTTGTTCTAAAAAAATTACTAAGTTTAAAATGAAAAAGATTTGATCAAATAAATACCATCTCAGTATCATTTGGAGGTTGAACAAATTTTGAGCAATAAAATAACAAATAAAAAAAATCTTTGGATGAGCTAACGTATATTGGATTATCTTTGGAGGATTAAAATAAAAATTTTTTTATTTAAATTTTTAGTAATAATTTATCTATTTTAATAGCCATTATATAAGTTCTAGTAAAATCCTTTTTTGGTGATTATTGCCACACTTCCAAATTCTTGTCAATCCTACATTTCTTTGTAATACTTATAAAGTAGGGGGTTAAAACAAAATAAATTTAGGATGGTACAATAAATATTAAACAAAAAAATACATTACAAGTAAATACATATTTTCTCCCCCCGCCCCCACAAAAAAAAAAAACATTGTATTAGATTATGTACTACACATCAATTCTTTTCTCTTCTCAAGAATTTATGTATTAATTCATCTTGTGGTAAAATACCCTATCCTTTCCTTACTTAAATAATATTAGAGGTATTACAACAAAATAGGCATCACGACAAAAGTTATTTGGTCCTTTAAAAATTAACTTCTTGTTATTTTTGGGTAAAAAATTGTTTTCAACACTCAAGTAATGCCCAAAAAAAAAAAAGACTAAACCAATTTAATAATAGGTTATCTTTTGGATGACTAAAATAGAACTTTGATAATTTAAATGTTGATTATCTCAAAAATAACAAATGAAATTTTAGCTTTAGGTTAAAAAAAAGTAGCATTTTGGAATTTTAATTTTTTTTCAGAAAAATATTGAATTTAAAAAGAAAATAAATATGGTCAACTAAGTATTACTTCTATATTAATTGGGGGTTATAAAAATTTTGAACAGTAAATTAATTCCAAAAAATTTTTGAGTGAGCTAATACATATTGGGTTATTTTTAAAGGACTAAAATGAAATTTTACTCATTTAAAATTTGAGTTATAATGCATCTATTCATCTATTATATAAGTTTCAATAAAATCCTTTTTGGGACCTAGAAAAAATGGCTCTAGCGGCAAGCATTAAGTAAGTTTGAAATTAGTAATTAAAAGCTCTTTACAATATCAACAATTCAAGCTCAAGAAAAGACATTTTTGTGGAGGGGCAACTTTAATACCCCAAATAATATGAACAATAAAAAATGCGTTTGTAATTTTATAACCACTAGTTTGATAAAGTTCTTAATGTTTGCTGTTATATCGTTCGTTTCAATTCATATTTCAACTAATTTATATTATATATATATATATATATATATAAAGAGAATCCAAGTTAATGTTCTTTTCACCGTTTATAGCACTGTTTTTACTGTTCATTTTGTGGATCCCTTTTTTTTTTTTTTTCTCTTTTGATTTGTTTGTTTTTTATTTTTAAAAACTTTTCTGACCACCCCTGCAACATGCACAGGGTGCAGACCTAGTTTTTTTATAATTTGATATAAATTTCATTCAAATTATGGTCTTGCAAAAAATAATAGAAGAAAAAATTCAGGCTTTGACCCATTATTATCATGCATTCATAACAATTTTTGAAAATTATTACCAAATGCTCTATCAATTAATCCTGCTTATAGAGGTGCCTTCTTCCTTTCTTTTTTCTTCTTTTAAGATTTTTACCAACATCAATTTTATCACTTCTAAACAACTTCACAACATTTATAACCCGAAAAAACGTTTGAAAAGCCACAACATTCTCAAATAAACCCTTATAATTGGCGGCGTCATATGTCATACATGAGCTAATTTTACTCTCATATATATTTATATTCCTTTTCTTCATATAAGTTAGGTATATTCAAAATACTAAAAATGACACAATGATTAACCCTTTCAATAAAATTTAGCAACACATTGATGACGAAAGTTTAATAATAGGGCTCAAATCAATAGTTTTTACAATTAAAACAACTTAATCATAAATTTTTGAATTATAAGAACCAAATTAAAATTTGTGTAAGACCATAAGAACCAACATAATATCTTAACCAAAAGAAAATCCGATATTGATAAGAAACTAACTTCACTATCACATCTGAATATATATACCTTATCCATGTTCACAAAGTAATTCACGAAAGAAGATTTTGCAATTACTATTTAAAAGTAAATGAATAACTCTATTTCCCAAAAAAAAAAATTCACAAAGGGCAAGATCCTTGAAAAAATCCTTGTAGCAATGTTGATGAATAAAACATAAGGAGGCCGCTGGACGCTCAATCCAAAAGGAAATAGGAAAGAGATGCATTGGTAGGCCTCTCCATCTATGAGGGGGAAAAATATGAATCGATGAAGGGCTCTTTGCTCCACGATTAGGTTGCATCATTATTTGCACTCTGTCCAAGCAGGTCATCATCATATGAAACAGGTATCCTCAATCTATCATGGACAGAGATTCGTTTCTCTTCGGAAGCAGATGGTTCATGTTGATTTTGCATTGGAGATGCAATAAAAGCACCGTCTAAAATGTTGTCCTGAGTCCCTTTAGCAAATGAAAAGGCCACTTCTTGAGAAGAATCCTCTTTTTTTGGCCCGGATAGTTGCTTAGCATATGGCCGTCTGAATTGCTTCTGCGAATTTATATAAACTTGATAAGTAATAACGAACAACTATTACAAGTCAAAGGATCATCTAAGCTTAAATTAAGATAATGCAGAGGCTTAGTTACTCATAATGAATGACTGCCTATGAACCTTTAAGCTAAATCTCATATGTAACAAATCAAAGGCAGCATATAATATGCTTGATGGAATATGTTTCCCCAAACAATTCAGCAGTCTTGGATAAACAAAACACAACTTATTTTAATTTTTTTTTTTAAAAAAGCTAATTGATAAGTCAACCTGCAAATTTTCCATCGATGGTTTGCCTGTAATTTGAAAAATCATTGCACCAAGTACGTAATGAACAAATTTTTGTATAGTTTTCATGCTCAACTCAGAACCCAAGTAATAAATTAATAGGTGAGCTTCTTTGCAGAGAGCACATTTTTCCTTATCCCTTTCCTCATTTGTAGACCACAAATATGTAATCGCCCCCCCCCCCTGCATACATTACAACATAAATCTTAAAATTAAAACACTGCATCTGCACTAGAAAAATTAATCACACACCTCAAAGTCCTTTGCTTTTTTCATTATCTCTTTGTAGGCTTTTGGTTCTTGAACTTTAATGATATTCCACAATATACCACCACCTGTCCGGAAACGTCTACCATCGGCAGTCATCTGGCCTCCACAAGCTTGTATTGCATCAACCTGCAGTTTTAACAGTTCATTATACAACTTTATGACGAATCAAATTGGACAGATTAGAAAAGAACCAAAAGCCAAAATTAAAATGGCCCTATTTTTCTAGGATACAAGTAAGCTATATCCCATTTATACCTAATATAGAAACAATGGACGTCATCCACTTCAATTGCTTAAAGAGTACATGGTACACAAATACATAACAATTATAATCCCAAATTCCCTATGTCAAATAGAAAAAGAAGAAAAGGAGAGAAACTCAAATTCTAGTAAGTCATGATATACCAAAATCTCAGCCAAAAGTCCTAACTTAATCACGCCAGCATAGAAATCCAGGAGCAAGAGAAGGATGCAGATTTTAGGTAGCAGATGGCCAAAAACCAATGGCTTTTCAAACAAATGTTCAGTCAAACAAAATATTGAGGGTGATTCACCTAAATTTAGAATAAACTCATTTAAACTAAAGGCAGGCCATTAGGAGAATTCCTGCTGCTTGGGCATAATTAAACTAAGATCTTATACTTTGTAGCAGCAAAAAAATTTAATTACAAATTGTGAAAGAAGAAACATAACGAATTCATAAAACAGAGGTCTTGTCATCAGTGAAGTAACAATAAGATAATCTTCAATGTAATATACCATATATCTAGAGAGATCCAACCATAGCTTGGACGCTGGTGACCATTAGGTGAGCAAACATGACTTAGTGAACATCCAGTAAATTCAATTCTTTGAGTGAAAATGCTTTATCTATATGCACTGAGACCGACAAAATGAAGGGAAGAAATGAATATCAACCTTCACAATTAGTAAATGATGAAGGGGTTCAGCCAGGAACATCAGATCTCAAGCACAGGAGTGGAAGGGGCAAACAAGCTTCTGGAAGAAAAAATCTGCAAGGTTAGGGACACAAAATTGTGCATCAGAAATTATGAAAGGTTGAGTGGTTCTATAGAAGAGTGGATAAGCATCATCAGCTCTAGGCCTGTCCAAATCAGGTAGAGTCTAATTTCTCACCTTTCCTTAGAAAAAACAGGTAAACTATGTCTGCTTCCAGGACAAAGCACACATCCATTTGAGAAAGAGAAAGAAAAAAACGAAAAAGAGATTTTTTTTTCTTTTTTAAATGTAATGCCCATTTTAACTAAGGATTAACAGAAGAGGCCAGTGAGTGAAGTTGAAGAATATCCAGATGGTGCTATAGGACCATACAACACAACCCAGAAACTTTTGTAAGGTCAGAACGACATTTGTGGAAACCATCCCTTAAGGTGTTCAAGAGGTAGATATAAGATGAATCAGAAATTAAAAAGATAATGTTTACAACTGCACATGATGCAGAGAATCATACCTCAAAGATCAAAGTTTTGTGTGCACGCGTGTGTGTGTTCTTTTTCTTTTGTGTTTTTGTGTTTTGTTTTTTATGTTTCTTTTTAAAAAAGAAAGGTACAAATTTTTTACAACAAGCTTATAGTAGACAATCAATCCTAGCAACAAAAACCCCCATACATCAATAAGGACATGGAAGGATTTAGAATTGAGAAATCAGCGTAAGAAGAATAGAAAAGGATTGGAAATTAAGACAGTACATATAGGTAACATATTTAGTATTTGGATACTAAAATCAACATCAAAAGTGAAACTCCTCTCAATTTTTGGTGAAGGAAAATTAAGAATACTGAGAGATGCCCTGGAAACATGATATCTTCAAGTAGACATATTGCATCAAAAGTAAAACCTCTTCCAGCTTTTGGTTACATTAAACACTATGATGCATACTATTAAAGTCACAAAATGCATTATTCTGTACATGGTTCTTCAGTTTCTTTCCAACTTCCAAGTTGCCATGATGTTTCACACAAAGCCTTAGTTTGTTAGACAAACTGATTGAGCAAATAAGCTTTCAATATGAAACCAAAATTGCAACACCTAAAAGGTTCTAATACCTCTTTGATGAGGTCGCTTAATGCAGAGACCCCAAGGCAACCAACAGCTGTGTATACCATGTATGACTTCCTCTCTTTCAATCGCCGACACGTATCTAACACAAACCTGAAAATTACATAATTTATTAAAATTCAATAATATGGAAGGGATCACTGCCAAATTATAAAATACCTCTCCATTATAGTTGGGTTGCGGGATTGTATAGAAGTCAGGATAAGAAAATAGCAGTCATTAATGCTTCTTTTAATAACAACATGAAAGGAAAGCAAGGAATACAAAATCATAGATACCTAACAACTTTAATAACAGAATTTAAAATACTACTGAATTACGAAGGATAATGGAGGAGAAAGGAACGCTTTATTGAAACCTTTCGCTTGTTTAGGAGTTTGTTATAAAGAGAGAAAGAGAATGAACTATTTTTAACTAAACTTCCAACATTCTCCCTTCTTTATAATTTTAAGTTCCCCCAATTTGGTTGATTTTGGAGGAGAAACCAATTATTAAGTATTATCTTATTCATTATATCTTAAAATTCCATACTAATAAACCAAATTATTATAGTTAATCACTTTAATGAGAGATAAATTTGTAAAAATATTCTAAAAAAAGTATTTTCTTTGATTGAAACATTTTAGTTTATTACCTTATTAATTTTAAACATCCAGACAATGAGAAGAAAAGTTAGCATTTAACCATTGCTTCCCCTCCCTTCTCTCCCCTTTCTTTTTCTTTAGATTCCTTCCCTTCCCTTTCCCTCCCAACTCCCAAATATACCCTAAAATGGGGAATAATGGAAGGGAAGGTTTCATTGCAACCTTTCCCTTGTTTGGGATTTGTTAATATGGTGGGATGAATGATGAAGGATTTCAACTAACCTTCCAAAATCCTCCAAAGTCCTCCCTCTTCTATATTTTCGATTTTCCTCAATTTGGGGCATTTTGGGGGAGAAAATTTCCCCAAACAAGAGTAAGGGAAATTATCATTTAACCATCTCTTTCCCCTTTATTCCTTCCCTTCTCCTCCCGACTCGCTAACATACCCAGAGTCAAGCGGCTTACATCACTAACCAGTGTAACGTTCAGGTTGAAAAGTAATTCCACACCACTCGATTGAATGTAGTTTTTTACGTTTGCTGATATGAGTATGAATCTAATTGAAATTGGGTATAAAAAAATAATGATAATAAATAAATAACTGAGTACAGATATGACCAATCATTATATTTTCATAAAAGAGTACATAATTGAAGGCAAACTTAAAAATCTTTACAATGAGGTAGAGGGTAAACCTGTTTATGTCGATGGATCCTGAACCCTTCCTCTTCCTCTTGTTCTTCTTCTTATTAGCTCTACGCTTGCGGTTCTTACTCTGAGATTCTTGATTTGCTATATTGATATCTCCCCTATTGCTTTGCCCCATATCATTCTGTGAATCATGGTCCAGCAGCTCTCCTTCTTCAACATCGAGCATCTCAACATCGTCGTCAACATCATCAAAGCTACACTCTTCGTGAATGGCATCTAAAATGTTATCTCCGCTCTCCATAACAAACTGCAAAAATGGATAGAAGGGTTTATGCCAATAAATAAATGGAACATAACAAAACCAAAAATGATCATCTACATACAATATTGCAAGAACTACAAAGACATAAACTCCAATCTCAACCACGAAGGACGAGAAAAATGAATCATGGAAAAGAAGAGTAAAAAAGGAGATGAAGTCGAGGTTGTAACATGTGGCTTTACGAATTGAATAAAACGCTATGAACTTTCACATACCAAGGTAAAGGTCGAAGAAACAGGAGCTCCGCCTCCGAAAGAGTGCCTTAACTCTGCTGCTACACTTGCAATCCCTCTCCAGATAGTTCTCTTCGCGCGGCAATGGCTTCCACTTTGATGTGAGAGAGAAAGAGAGACAGCGCAACACTACTGCGGTCGAGAGTTCTGACCATTTGGGCCTAATATTCGGTGTAAATGGGCCTATGTGCGAAAGGGAAGCCCAAGTTTCAGTGCCGCAACTGAAGCCTAAAACGATGTCGTCTACAGTGTCCAACGAGAGTGTCCTGGTGAAAGACCCCGAGATCGAAGCTGGGCACAATCGATATTGAAGAGTGGAAGAAGCAAGCAAGCAGCCATGGCTTACATGAGCATGGGGGAAGCACACAGAAGGATAACTGACTATCTCAATCGCTTCTGCGACGCCATTTCATCTCAAGATGGAGCTTCCCTGAAGTCGCTTTTCTCTCTCTCCTTCAACTCCCCCTTCCTTCTCTCTCTAGCTGACGCCCTCAACCTCTTCCAGGTCTCTCCCACTCTCAATCTCTCTTGTGAATTTAGTTTATTGATGGAGGTACCAAGGGGATCATTCATATATTGGAGAATGTTTGGGTATTTGTTTAGGATGCTAATAGGTTGATCAAACAGTCCGATAAGTACTATCTGTACGCGGAAATTCTGGTACCTTTTTTCCGCTCCCTGCAAAATTATAAACAGGGTAATTTGGTTGAAGCTTATCAAGCATTCGAAAAATCTGCCAAGTATTTTCACTTCCCATCCCTTTTCTGCATTCATCTTCCTTCTTATGAATTTATATGTTGTAAGAAAAAAAAATGATCTTCTAACTTTGAAATGGTTGTTGTAATGGCTGGAATTTAGTGCTTTCATCCAGGAATTTCGCAATTGGGAATCAGCATGGGCCTTGGAAGCGTTGTACGTGATTGTTTATGAAATTAGGGTTCTTGCGGAGAGGGTATGATATGGAATATACTTGTGTGATTCTGAAAGATTCGCTTGTGGTTTTGTCTGATCAAGTTTAGATGTTTTATATGATGTAGAAAATGGGTGAAGTTTTTTTGTTTTCTTTCCTATTTTAGGCTGACAAAGAACTGGCTTCAAATGGGAAATCTCCCGAGAAGTTGAAAGGAGCTGGTTCGTTCCTTATGAAAGTTTTTGGTGTTCTTGCGGTATGTTTCCTGTTGGAGATGCTTAGTTGGTTAGTCCAACAATAATTTATATCATTTTATCCTACATGTCGCTAATACGAGTTTTCTTGGCATGAATTTATTTTAATTTAAAATTCAATTTCACCTTTAGGCTTCATTTTTTAACTCGGTCTTTTTAATTTTTGATTTTTTTTAGTTTTTAAAACCCAACTATGAGTGGAGGCTCAATATTCTCTCTTTGAAAAATAACATGATGCTACTTATTACTGCCATTTTATAATTTTACGCTACACATGTATTATGCCTTCTACATGTTAACTTTCTCCCATCTTAGAAAAATAAACTTTGTAATTAATTAATCCTGTTTATTGACCATCTCCAAAGAAATATTTTAGTGCTTCCCGCAGCATGGTCTAACTCTTCTTCCCCTTTAGAATTAGCCTTTTGCAACATATACTTATGCGCTTTTTATCTCTCTCCCCCCCCCCCCCCCCCCCCCCCCACACACACACCAAAAAAAAAAAAAGGAAAAAGAAGAAGAAGAAGAAGAAAATACTTACCTTGCTGTGTCAAGTGTTTGTGTGGAGTTTGATTTTCAGATCAGCTCTGCTTACTCTTTTGTAGCTTTTCTTGCATTCTAGGGAAAAGGACCAAAGCGTGTTGGAGCATTATATGTAACTTGTCAACTATTCAAGATTTACTTTAAGGTGACATTTATTGTACCTTTTGCTTCAATATTAGTCATTGACAGTTATTGAAAGTCAGTTTGATCTCCTTTGTTGACATGCAATGACACCAGTCTGAACTGAACTTGGAGCTACCAGAGTTTATCAAATTTGTGATATGTTCACTGGGATCAAATAAGGGCGGGGTTAGGACCAGAATGACATCTGTGATTGAAGTTACATACTGATATATTTCCTACTACTGCTTTACAGCTTGGTACGGTTCACCTGTGCCGCAGTGTAATACGAAGCATTGAAACTGCACGCATATTTGACTTTGAAGAATTCCCTAAAAGTGACAAGGTTAGTGTTGGAATTCAATTAGTACATGTAAGTATTCTCAAAAATGCTTACCTTGATGTTTGGTTCCAGGTCACTTACATGTACTATACTGGTCGCCTTGAAGTATTCAATGAAAATTTCCCTGCTGTAAGTAATTTTAAGTTCTTTTAAGATCATTATGAGCTGCCTGCATGTTCTGAGTCTGATACGTGATCTGCTTGTTAGATTTCTGTTTTTCCAGTATGTTATTACCTTGTAGGCTTTGCCTTCCATCTAGGTAATTCTATTTTCAGCGGAACACTGTATTCTTATATGATTGTTGTGAGCTAAATTGGATCAATATATTGCTTAATTTTTATTAATTTATCTCATGGATGTTTCATCACCATTTTCACCTGAGTCTTAGCTATACAGGTGACAGTTGTGCAGCAGTAAGAACATTAAAGATATGCTTCAATTTTTGGAAGTCTATATTTATAGTTTACATAAATGACTTGACAGGCTGATCATAAATTATCATATGCCTTGAAGCATTGCAACCCTCAGAGTGAAGCCAATATAAGGTTTGGTTCAGGTGTGCTAACTGTGTATATGGCATTTGCATGGGGGGAAGTTTTAGCCGGTTAAATTACCATATAATTTGCTTGCAATAATACCATCCACGTGACAGTAAATATGCATATTTTTGTAGATAGGGTAAGGCTTGATTTGTTTGATGTGTGTGTTAGCTTTTAAAACATGATTGTTTGGTGGCGCATTACCCATACTTATATATTCTTAAATTTTGCTGTTATCTTTCAGTCAAAAAATACAAAATTATTAGTTAGATAAGTGAATAAATCTTTTGGAGGTTGAATAGCTATAAATTAAAAAGAAATAAAAAAGTTGATTGGTAAAAGGTTTAAATAGAAGTAGAAAATCCTGTTGATCAATACATGTACTTGTGTCTATTGAGGCTTCTTTATCAACAAGCTGGACTGTTACTCCAAAGCAACAACTAGGCTAGTTGATATCATCTAATAGACTTACAATGGGATTGATATGTCTAAGTGTTTGTGTCCCTAAACTGACAGAATCAGCCTTTTGCAAAACCATATCGTATTTCATGTTCTTGCTACCTAAACTGGTAGGGATAAGGTGGGCTTTGTAAAACCTGAAGGACTCTACTACTTTGATTATCTCATTGTCAAAAGACAGTGCTTAAAGAAAGCCATATACAAGTATTTGTATGTATAAAAAATTTTATATAAAAACAGTGCTCGACATGCAACAATTCTTTTACCCCCTGCAATACAGATAAGCTGGGTGAATCGAAAATGTTTTCGAATCATGATCAGAATTGGACAATTGGCAATTCTGGAATGCTTCAGTTTGAAAATTTTGATGACCAATCCATTGTGACCCCGTGCAACTCAAGTTCAATGACCAGTGACTTTTGTCCTTTTTTACAAAAATTAAGAAACCTATTAAAGTTTCCAAAGGCACAAAAAGACTAGTCTGAGGGTTTTTTTGTTAAAAAAGAAAAGAAAAGAAAAAAAGATTTCTGCTTTTATAAAAAATAATCCAAAAGTTTCAGAAGGTCAAAACAATTCGTCTCAGTATGTTTAAGTTTTTTTTGGGGTTGGGGGGGTGTTACTAAAAGACAGAGACTTTTAACTCTAACAGTAATAAAGGGAATAAAAAATTTACATGACTAGAGTGTTACTAAAAGATAGAGTTTTGGTTATGGATGTAAGAGTTAAGAGGAGAGTAAAAAGCAAAGGTGAAGATAGAGTGTTAAGGACTAAGTGGTGGCAACTAAAGGGGGATAAAGAAAAAAATTTGCAGAGACGGATTGTGGAGGGAGGATCTTGGGAAATACAAGGAAGTGCTAACGATATGTGGAATGGAATGGCTAAAGAGATTAGAAAGGTGGCAAAGGAAATATTAGGTGAATCAAAAAGTTTTGGACCTAGGAATAAAGAATCTTGGTGGTGGGATGCAAGCATGTAAGATAAGGTTAAAGTTAAAAGAGAGTGTTATAAAGTGTGGTCATTATGTAAGTAATGAAAATTGAGAAAAATATAAGGTAACTAAGAAAAACACTAAGAAGGCAGTGAGCGAAGTGAGAGCGAGGGCATTTGATGGGTTATACCAATCTTTAGGTACTAAAGTTGGAGAAAGAAGTATTTACAAGTTAGCTAAAAGTAGGGAAAGAAAAACAAGAGATTTGGATCAAGTGAAATGCATTAAGGATGAAGAAGGGAAAGTGTTGGTTACGGAACGAGATATTAGAGAACGATGGAAGGGTTATTTTCATAGGCTTTTTAATGAAGGGCACGAGATTTTATTGCAATCGGATAGGTTAGATACTAAAGAAGAGGATCGAAATTATACTTTTTATCGTAGGATTTGTGAGGTAGAGGTAAAAGAAGCATTAAAACGAATGGAGAATGGCAGAGCAGTTGGACCGGATAATATACCCATTGAAGTATGGAAGGGTTTGGGAATGAAAGGTATAAGTTGGCTCACAAAGTTATTTAATGAAATTATGAGATCTAAGAGGATGCCAGACGAGTGAAGGAAAAATACTTTAATCCTTATTTATAAGAGTAAAGGGGACATTCAAAATTCTGCAAATTATAGAGGAATTAAACTCATGAGCTATACTATGAAATTATGGGAAAGAGTAATTGAGTGAAGGTTAAGGAAAGAGAGTCAAGTTACGAAGAATCAATTTGGTTTTATGCCAGGAAGGTCAACTATGGAAGCAATATATTTGTTGCGAAGATTAATGGAGAGATATAGGGAGAATCAAAGAGATTTACACATGGTGTTTATTGATTTAGAAAAAGCATATGATAGAGTGCCAAGAGAAGTTCTATAAAAGGCTTTGGAGAAAAAAGGAGTTCGTATAGCTTATATTCGAGCAATCCAAGACATGTATGATAAGATTACAACTAGCGTAGTAACAAAAGGTGGACTTATAGAAAATTTTCCTATAACTATTGATCTATATCAAGGGTCAACTCTGAGCCCTTATCTTTTTACGTTAGTCTTGGATGTGCTTACTGAATATATCCAAGAGCCGGTGCCACAGTGCATGCTTTTTGCAGATGATATTGTCCTAGTTGGAGAATCGAGAGAAGAAATGAATGAGAAGTTGGAGAGGTAGAGATTAACTTTGGAAGCTTATGGATTTCGTTTAAGTAGAAGTAAAACGGAGTATATGGAGTGCAAGTTTAGTAAGAGGCACACCACTTCTGGCGTAGAAGTAAAAATTGGAGAACATATCCTACCACAAGTCACACGATTTAAGTATTTTGGATCCATCATACAACATAACGGGGAAATAGAAGAAAATGTAAAGTATAGGATTCAAGCGGGGTGGATGAAATGGAAGAGTGCTTCGGGTGTTATTTGTAATAGAAGAATACCACTCAAACTTAAGGGTAAATTCTACTGCACAGTTATAAGACCTACAATGTTGTATGGAACTGAGTGTTGGGCAATAAAAAGTCAACAAAAAAATAAGTTTAATGTTGCAGAGATGAGAATGTTGCGGTGGATGAGTGGACACACTAGATGGGATAGGATTAGAAATGAATGCATTAGAGAGAAGGTGAGAGTCGTACCTATTGTAGAAAAGATTGTAAAATCAAAACTTAGATGGTTTGGTCATGTGGGGAGGAGACCTATAGAAACCCCAGTTAGGAGAGTAGATGAGATGGAGAATAGTCCAATAATTAGAGGTAGAGGAAGATTAAGAAAAACTATAAGAGAAATTATTAAGAGAGATATAGATTTAAATGGTTTGTCTAAAAATATGATTTATGATAGGGGTTTATGGCGTCGATTGATTCATGTAGCCGACCCCACTTAGTGGGAAAAGGCTTTGTTGTTGTTGTTGTTGTTGTTGTTGTTGTTGTTGTTGTTGTTGTTATAGTGTCTTTCTCCCTTTGGAACAGAATTCCTTGTTGATTCTGGTGCCTATTATTTCAGTGAAAACCCTTCTTTACAAAGCAAGTTTGGCTTCTCACTTTTCCTACAATTTTCGAAGGTTAACTATGACTTCTTTAAGACTTATGGTTGATTATTTTCGTTAAATCTTAAGTTAAATTTATTATCTTGGATATCTTATTATGCTATATCTAGATACATATTTTACATTATATATTTCATGCTATTTTTCAATTTGTTCTTGAATCTTACAATTCGGAATCAGAAATATGTTTTCCTATTTACATTATGATTTGACTACTATGTTTAACACCACTTAGTTTACACCTTTGCATCACTATTTATCACCATTGGTTTAATAAAAATAAACGATGATGAGAATAAAGGTTAACATTAAAATTTCATATGTGAGAGGTGTAAAGGTGTGGAAAGAAACATAACTCGTGTTTATAATGATACATTACTTTCAGATACATCTGGCTCTTTGGTTATCTGATTATTACTTCCTTTTATTTATTTATTTATTTATGGGTAATATGATGATCGCTGCTTTGGCTAGATTGCCTTGCTACATTGAAGAATTTTGGATACCATGACAGATATTTTCCCTGAATTTCATATATTTCCACATTGTGTCACTCATACCCTTTTTTTCCCCCATTTCTTTTCTTTGAACATAGGATGATTCTTAAATATCTAATTCCTGTGAAGCTTTCAATTGGCATTTTACCCAGAGATTGGCTCTTGGAGAAGTACAACCTACCTGAGGTATGTTAGGCTTAGTGGGGATTCCTTTTTATCTCGTTTTTGTTAATGGGAAAGTAAAGTTTCTTGGCCAACTTAGTTGATATGCTTGATTAGTGCTAAATCAGAAAAATCAAACCAAAATGAAATACATTAATGTGGCTTCCATCCGCTAGTTGAAATTTATAGTATTGGCAACTTTATGTGTCTTACAAGTGTTAATATAAGTACACTTTTAAACTTTTGGACAGTACAGTAATATTGTGCAAGCTTTAAGAAGGGGTGATCTTCGACTTCTTCAGTGTGCTCTCCAGGATCACGAGGACCGGTAAAATTACTCATCAAATTGGTGTTATCACAAGATTCATTTTGGAGAATATAATCAAATTTATTTATTTTTGTAGGTTCTTGAGATCAGGTGTATATCTTGTCCTAGAGAAGTTAGAACTTCAAGTATACCAGAGATTGATAAAGAAAATGTAAGGTTCCAATATCACCTTGGACCCTCTCCCATGTTTGTTGGGGTTGATAAATGAATTAGTCACTCTGTAAGTTACTTAGATAACTAATTTCTCGTTATCCCATGGTAACATGGCAGTTACATCATTCAAAAGCAAAAGGACCCGAGCAAAGCTCACCAGGTGAAGTTGGAGGTTATTGTGAAAGCATTGAAATGGCTTGAAATGGACATGGATGTGGATGAGGTAACTTTGATAATTTTCCCCGCTTTTCTTCTACAACCTAGTTGTTATAATCTCTCTAAAAGAGAAAATAAAAAGAGCGTATAGCTGCTTCAAATATTTATTTAGTTATTTACTTATGCTGTTATTTGCAGGTAGAATGTATCATGGCCATACTGATATATAAGAATCTTGTAAAAGGTTACTTCGCTCACAAGAGCAAAGTGGTTGTTTTGAGCAAGCAAGACCCTTTCCCCAAATTAAATGGAAGACCTGTGAATTCATAGTGACGAGGTCTTTCACGGTTCAAAAATCCAGAGGGGCAAGAAGGGCTGTATGCGTGGTGGTGAGCAGGTTGTTACCTAATAGAGGTTTTGCAGCTCAAATGGGTTAGATAATCCCCTCAAATGTGTTCTAATGCACTAAAATATTATAGCACTGCTTAGTTTTTCAACCATGCAATTTTCTCTTCTCATTGCATTGCATCTTTTTCAGACGATGCTAAGTCCCACGAATTGAATCGTGGTTTACTTTATACTAGTGTAATATGCGGCATTTCTATCTTGATAAGATTGTAGACTGTCTTCACTGCAGCACTTGTTTCTTAGGTCTGGCAGCTTGAGTGAGTGAGAGTGTGTGTGTGTTTGTATGAGAACTGAATTACAAGACTGCCAAAGCTGTGTTCCAAGAGACAAACTAGAATTTAATGTAAAAGCTTCAAATATTATCCAGAGTCTCGAATTTCATGAATAACAGGAGGAGAAAAGAGACGGGTGCCCACCTCATGTTAACCCAAGGTGAGCCCTTGTTGCACCAAGCAACGCCTTAACGCTGGTTCCTATCAGGCTATGTTAATCGTGCGAGGCATTCATCAAGATCCAAGGGGTTTGGTGGGACACTTGATGCATCTTTGACCCAAAAGTTTCCTGTGAATCCTAATGTCCCTTTGTTCGCATTTTTGGGCTTTTGATGAGGACCCGAATTATGTTGGCGTTTGGGCCTGCCCAGGCCTCTCTTTATGGGCTTAACTTAGAGATTAAATGCTTGCTCTCTATACATTTCTGCCGCTTCAGCCTGCCCATTTTGTTTTTAAAAAATTTGTGTACGTCAAATGTGCGTGCATTTAAGGATTCAGATTTGATGTATATGTAAAGCCTGTTATATAAATCAAATCTTATTCTTTGGCTGTAATACACAAAAGTTTCTGTCCTAATGAACTGCAGCCATAATATGATTTAAGAGTGAATAAAATCAAACCAAATTAATCAAATCAAATCAAACTGAGCTAAATCACCAAAAATTGAATAAAATTGATTAAAAATTGATTTAGTTTGGTTTAGTTTTTGTGATTATAGGATCGATTAAATTGGTTCGGTTGTTGGTTTTTTTCATATTTGATTTGGTTAATTGAAATAAATCAAACTAATCAAACTTGTAATTAATTAAAATTTAATATTTTATTTTTTTTAATTTAATGGAATCTTTTGTCAATTAAATTTGTATCAAAATTATATTTTTTATGTGATTTAAAAAATATATAAATTACTTATACTATTTTATTATAAGATATTGTTCTTTTTTTTTTTTACTTTTTAAAACTTTTTTGTAAATATATAAAATTTTTTTAGGCAAAAAAAAGAGGTAAAAATAATAAATTATTCTACAGTTATTATTAGTCAAAATTTTAAGAGATGAAGGATATTATAAGTTAAATTTTACATACTACAAAAAACAAATTTTTTTTAATAAAATTATTTTTGGATAAAAAAAAACATGAACTAAATTGAACCAATCCAAATCAAATCGAACAAAAATCAAACTAGATTAATTAAAATTTAAAATCAGGTCAAACAAAATATTAAACTGATTAAATTGGTTCAATTTAATTTTAGCTCAAAATTAAACCAGATTGAACCCTTGAACACCCATGGTGCCATCCATGTTCTCCTCAAGAATTTCTGTCCCTCTAGCTTTCTTCGTACTCCGCAAAAGTTGGTCTTCTTCATAGTAGGAACCCTCCCGCTTTCGCTTACCATAGTGTGATTAAATGGTATGTTACTAGAGGAATCCGTTATTGAATACAGTTTTCACAAAATTTGACATTAATTTAAAATTATTTGATGCCTCATCAATACATCTAAATATTAACGTATGATATATATTCAAGTATAAAAAATTATTAACTATGTGATTAGATTTATTTGATATGAAAGATTAATATGGTTATTGCCTCCTAATTAAATGGTTGGATTGCTAAAAGTCAAATTTTTATAATACATTATTAAGGGGTTAAGAGTGTCAAATTTTAGTCGATTGAATCTTTCTCATATTACTATTAAGAAGATGATAATACAAAGTTTCTTATAAATAATTAAATATACATTATACAGTTATTGAAAGATTATTTGAAAAGTTACATTTAAACTTAATGAATTTGTAAATAAATAAAAAAACCTATAAGCACCTCCAAAATTGATTGGAAATGACTAAATTGGACATGAAAATTAAATGTAGAAGTTATGGCAAGTAATGGAAGAAATTTTGCTTACATGATCTTTGCTTCCTATTGTAATAACTTTTTTTTAATCGTTTAAATTGAATGTTAATTCTAATTTTAAATATATAAAATTGCTAAAACATCTTCATTAATTTTTGAAATAAATTACCTTGAATTTTATCAAAATTATACAAATCTCTTTTCTATTTTCAAAATGTGCATTTTTAGTCATATTTTATTTTATTTTATTTTCACTAAGATAATTTTTATTATCCTAAATATATAAATATGTACTATATTTAAATATGCACAAATAAATTTAATAAAAACAAATTTACTCTTTTTATTTTTCTTTTTATATATTTAAATATAATATATATTTGCATATTTAACTTAATAGAAGATATTTTAGTCAAAAATTAAATTATATTATATTAAAATATAGCATAATTTTTATTTTAAAAGAAATTTACATATATGTTGGAAGTAAAAAAAGTTATATAATTTTAACAAACCTATCAAGACACGCCGGTGTAATTTACTCCATTTTTTAACATTCTTGCTGCCCTCTTCTTAAGTCTCACTCCCTCTCGTGTTTTCTTGTTGCTTCTGATTCTCCTCCTGACCACCGTTTCATTCCAAGGACGGTCCCAACCCAAGATGACAAAGAAGGCAACTCATCCATTTCATCGTCAAATTGAATTCCTCTCAGAGCATCAGGTTTTGGGCTTGTTTTACTAATGGAAATTACAGAAAGCAACAAAACAACCTTGCTCACTAAAATCCCACTTAAGCTACACTTTCCAAAGTCCTCGTCTTCCTGTTCTTCTTGCTTCCCACGTACTCCTTGTTTGTGAAATTGCGAGCATAGCCTCGTCCCTTGAAAGCATTTGATTGGACTTGAGGCATTCATGGAAATGCCTCCAAGTCCTAATGCATGGTTTTATAGTTAATTCCGCCACGATAGGTTTTAATTTTTCTTCATCTTTTGAACTCTAATTTTCGCCATTATGCATAAAAGGTTTTCTGGTGCAAATTTAATTAAAGAGAATTGGAGGTACCATTCTTCTTGTGCAACCATTAATTTTGTATCTCAAGATGGAAATAAATTATCCAAAATACTTTAAATGAAGTGAGGAGAGAAAAAAAGAGAAAAAAAATAAAATCATCTATGTGAGAGGCGACAGATGTGAATCTCATTTATTATTTCTTTTTTCTTTTTACTTTATCTCTTAAAATATTTTAAAAAAATCTAAATCCATTTGAAGAGTACCTATTTAGATTATACCTGTATGTTTGAGACAAGATCTGTACAATTCTCTAGGAGGGTATCCACATAAAAAGCTACACGAATTATCACTGTCATGATTGAGAAGATCTCTGGTTAGCTCAATCGGAAAAGTTTAAACTAAAGAGAACAGTGGGGGGAAGAAAAAGTAGTACGTAGTGCTGTTGCTTTCCCATCTGAAGCTCCATATATAGCCATAGCCATGCATGATACTCTTTTTTAAGACAACCGTTGATTTTCATAGTGCTTAAGGAAATTTTAGACTGACAATTAAAGCATATATTCAGACCACTCCTTATATCTTTATATATATATAGTAACAGTCCTAAAATATTTTGTACCAATCTGGCCAGCTTACACACAATATAAAGACTAATGAATCAGGCTCGGATATAATTGACGGTGATATTAGTCATACCTAAAGAACATACGCTGACAACAGTACATACATGCACCGTGCAAGAGACAATTGTCTAAATATAAATTGAATTTGATATGAGTATGATATGTGGGTCACACAACTCTAATTTTATAATGTAGTAGTCCGTGCTTTATAAAATAATACTGTTATATATTAGTATTAATTAAGGTTCCCCCTTAACCTCTTGGGACAATTCATTCTTCACAATAATCACAACTATGATAATTAAGTACAAATAAAGCATAAAATCCGTGAAAATTTTATTTAATTAGCTAAGATAAAGAGAAATTTCACGAACAAAGAGACCCACATTTCATGGTTGTCTCTAGTTCAGTTCAAATCTAGCAATATCGTACGTTCATAATATCACCCACCACAACTTTATTGTCCTCTTATCGCTCCCTTTCCCTACTATCATTTCCTAATTAACTAATTTCATCCTCTTCTCGTACTCACAACCATTGATCTCACACATCTATATTCTAACAAATTAAGTTCTAACTTCCAACTGTTAATAAGACAAAAAGATAATGATCTAAAAATGGACCAGTGAAGGCCAGAAACCTTATCCATGAACAAGGCCACAAGATAAAGCCATAAGCAGAATGGCAGCCTCCTTTTCGTCTTGAGGAAAAACTTGTTGGAGAGCCATGTTCCTGCTCAAGCTTATCGCGAAATCCTCCAATCCAGACTTCTTTCTACCTCGACATGCCTTCACTCCAAGCTTTCGCTTCTTTTTCAACTGTGGCTTCTTCTGTTTGTTGTGTACCTTATTTCCCTTCACAGGAGGAGCCTCGGGTGCCAGGATTGTGCCGTTTGCAGCCATGGCACGCCTCGCCTTCCTTTGTCGAATTCCACACGCGTTGCAAAGTGACTGTTGCACCAAAATGGTTGTTCAATATAATATATTTGGCCCAGATATGTGATTGAATTCAATTGATTTTTCGAAGCCCAGAAATCTAAAGAAACACGGACGGATAAGGGATACGAGACACTGCAACACAACAAAATATGTGGTGCCTTGAAGTGTTGCGCATACGCAATACAATTTCAATTTTGAAATATAGGTGCTCAAAGAGCTTATTTTGTGGTAGATTGGTGTTATTAGCATAAAGCCTGTGAAATTGTTTATAATCCACAAGGGAAGATAGCGTATGAAAAGAAGAAGAAAAAGATAAAGATACATACCTTAGGGCCTGTTGGTCCACTCCTCCAAAGAGGGGTCTTAGTAGTGTGGCAATCAGCACAAACCCTAACACTGATATTATTATTGTGGTTTGAAAAAGAACTGTTGCAGCTGTTTTTATCAGTCGCTGGAGATGATAATAACGGCTGATTCTGATGATCTTCAAACTTGTGCATAGTTTGATCCGAAATCATCATTTTGCGCATCATTCTCATCTTTGAAGACGTCCACTTCACTGATCCTTCGTTGATTTGATCATTCCAATCTTCTTTCTTCCATGATCTACCAGAAGGGGTAACAATCTTCTCGGCCTGATAAAGATCACAACATGAAAGAGATCAATTGATAAGGTAAATTAACAAAGAGAAAAAAAAATAAAAAATTAAAATATCATAATCTTCATAGCTAGTAATTAATGAAGATTAAAAGGGATATTCATATCTCTCACCCCTTCGTGATCAGTTTGTAAGGGGTTTAATGTTTGATCATGATGTGGATATGGTAAAGAAGAAGACGAAGAAGAGGCTTGATGATTTTGATCTCCATCATTAAGATAAAAAGGCATCGAAGAAGGCACCACTGATGAACAGCGATAAGTAGGTATCATGGATGCACACACATGAACTCACACTGACAGATCAGAGAGAGAGTGGTCTTGTTTTGTCCCAAAAGAAAAGTTGAAAGAGAAGGAAAAATGGTTCTGAGCTATAATAAGAATGGTAAAACTCATATAAAGGGGAGAGAGGTGAGGCCAAGTTGATTACACAGAGCAGCAAAGCAAGACATTCACGTGACTTGATGACAAAGCCACAAAGGAAGGGACAAATTAAAAAGACAAACAAACTGAATGCAGTGTGTGGAATACTATTTCCCTAGCTGACCCCATATACTTATGAGTATGACAAAACCCTATCTGCACTAATCAAACTTTTTACGTTGAAATTAAGCAAGAGGAATTGGATGGTAGCCACACACGGGACGGGGATAATATTATACCCACCCATGAATATTTTCATCAGTGCCAATTTTTAGGCCTAAATATTTTTGGTCCTAAAAGTTTCAATTTGTCCCTCTATTAATCTTCTATTTTCTAAAACAATTTTAATTTTGATCCTGTCACATATACATTCAAAATTTAACGTAAAATTTGATAGTTTATTGACTTATGAGAGAAATCTAAGTTGAATTAACAGTGCCAGCTGGTAAATAAATGATATATAAGTCAAATTGGTGTAGCGTCTGTCTGTGCGAATCCTGTTTATCATAACAATAAACAAATAAAGAAAATTCAACTTACTTTAAATGGAGATCAGTTAAGTCAACTAAATTAGTTTGAGTTGGATGTTGTAATTGCGTACAGAGGATTAGCTAGATGTGGACAAGGAAGAAGATAAATGAGTTGGTATGAGTGTATGAAGGGAAAGAGATCAAAATCCCATTCTCTAGCTTTGGTTGGTTATTGGCATATTAATTAATATGACATTGCAGGGGCCAACATGCTGCAGTTGTGAAGCCGAAAAGAAGCAAGCTTCCATAGTAAAACCTGTAACATTGTTTTTGCATACTTGAGTATCATTTTCTTTTCCGTTCTTTGAGAATAATGCCGAAGTTTAATATATAAAATTATTAAGCATAAAATTAAAAAGGGGAAGAGAATGGGAATGAAATGAAATAATTATATTTGGTAAAATATTACAGGAGTATAAAAGCATGATAAGAAGTTATCCTCATATTCTTACTTAAAATTAATAGGATTGGAATAAAAAAAAATAATAGTAATAAGGATATAATAAAGTTTTAGATATAATAATTATTTTCGATTCAAATGCTTATAGTATAGAAATATGTTCAATCTTATAAAATATGTATTAGATGAGATTATTTAATTATTTTTTTCTCTCTCCTTTTATCAAGTTGGCATTAAGTGAATGGATAATTGTATAATACAGAAGTAAAATAAATTTAAATGAGGAGAATAGATCTTCAATAAGAGTGGAAGAGATATATTTGGAGACTGATGTACTTGATAATGTTTTGCGTTGGTACATGTGAAAATAAACAAACAGTTTGTATTTTGGTGAGAAACCCCAAAAATTACAATAATTATGAATTGATTATATAATAAAACCTAATACTAACATATGTAATGAGCATATATTTTGAACTTTAATTAAAATATAAACATTTTTTAGTTTTTCTAAATTTGTAAAAGACATGGCTGCTTGGATTTCAACTCAAAATAGCTGTAGTACAAGAAGAATCGTCATAATTATAAATTTACGGCTTTAATTTGCCATAAAAAAGAACTATAAGCAAGAATTACAATGTTATCAAGCAGAACCTATATTACTTAACAAAATTTTTATTGTTCCTCTTATTGTAGTAATTTAATATAATAATTACAGAGATAGTATTATTCTAATTACAATAAAAACTATATAATATATATTGATAAATGATTAATGAAAATATCTTTGGAATTAAAATAAAAAACACTAAATTATCTATCTATATATATATATATGTGTATAACTACAATGACTAAGTAGGATTTAGTATTAAAATTTACTATAACTACAATGACAAAGTAGGATTTAGTATTAAAATTTACTATCGTATATGTTATATAACAAAAAAGACGTTCGTGATCCTGGACACTTGAGATAGTGCACTGTATGCCGTTTTCAATATTTTTTTTTAATGCAGCTAGATTTTTATATAAGTAAGATTTTGCAATATGTATATATATTGTTTGATTTAGTAAAATATGCCCAAAAAAGAAAGATTAAAAAAAATACATAGTGTACAACAATTCTTATCGTAAGTAGTTTCATTCTAGGAAAAATTACTTTCAATGATTCTAATTTTATAAAATTTACAATAAAAAATATTTAAAATTAAAATTATTTTTAAGAATCAACATTACAATTATGTTACAATTTTTCTAAAATTTAATGGTAATTTTTTTAAATTCACTAATAAATCTTCTGAAATGTGATTTGGTCTTTAAAGATAATTTTAATTTTTAAAGTCTTTTATTATAAATTTTATAAAATTTGGATCCTTAAATGTAATTTTTCTTTTATTTTAGGTTCTTTTTGCAAATTTTACTAAATCAAACAGAAAATATGTTAAATGTTGTAGATTTTATTAATATGGTTATATTAAAAAAAAAAAAACTCTGTACACAGTGCACAGCAGACCTCCTTACTCAATTATCAGTCATAGGATAGAATTTTCTCTTAACTGTTTAGCGGTATAAAATAAAATTCTTTCAATTGCCATTTTATATGTTTAAAGTAATTTTTTTTAAAACGTGCATTTCCAAAAATCCTATCAATCAAATCTACTAAAAAATTAGATAGATTAAATTTATCTAATAAATAATTTAATAAATAACTAACATTTCTCTAATTAATTAAAACTACTATACCTATATATATAACCGTTACATTATCTCACTAAGTTTATTTTTGAAAAAAATAAAGTTAAAAGTATAGATATAAGTACTCTGAGTTTCTTTTTTTATTATTATTAAAAGAAAAGATATTGTGTAATTTTGATTAAGAGCACATGTGCATGGAAATTAAGTTATGGATTATTGGATGTTGTTGAAAGCTAAGAGTGAGTGATGGTGCTGTGTGGTGTAGCTGAAAGGGAAGGAATTGCATTTGAGAACATCCATCACCTCACCACCATGTTTCCCAAAAAGCATTAATGGCGGTGCAGCCCAAACACACCTCCACCTCACCTCCCTTTGTCCACCTTATGTCATTCACCTTCTCCTTACCTTTCTTTTCTCTTAACCATCTTCTGATTCACAAGTTTTTTTTTCCATAAATATTTGGTTTATGAAATCAAATTTGATAAATTAAGTTAATTTTAAGGAATTATTATATGAGCATGTCAATATATTTTAAAATAAGATTTACTTTTAGTATAAGAATATTTTTTATCTAGCTTCTCAGTTAAAACATTACAAGTATATGATTTTTTTAATTAAACCATATATTTATCATATTTTGATTAAGAAATATGATCATAGTAAGGATATAAACTATGGCCAAAAAAAAAACATAGTAAGTTAATAAGAAATTGTATTTAAGTTCAATTTTTTTAAATAAAATTTGGATATAATTTTATAAATATTTGCTATCACATATTTTAAATAATAACAATAATAATATGTGGATCTTTTTAATTGAATAGTACATCCTTGACTCCCTCAGGAAGATTTCTAGAATTTTAATTGAAAATTTTAATAATAAAATACTCTAAAAGATTGTATAAATTTTTATTTTTGTAATTTATAAATCAAGGTAATTCAATAATTTTTATTTTTTTGATACAAGAAGAAAACTTAAACTACAAGACAGAGTTATAAGGACCTATATCATTGTCGCAAATAGATATTATGGGTCTGACCTCTTTATATATGTGTGTGTGTGTGCATATTAGTGGCATTGTAATTTCAACCAAAGATAGCAAAATTTCATTGAAGAATAATAGATAGGAGAGAACCTCCTAGAGCAAAGGATATTATTGACCCAAGATCACTTGATTTCAGTAGCCACCAAGACAAATAGAGAAACAAGTTCAAAGACAGACGTAGCCCATATGTACAACTCAATTTAGTAATCAACAAAAGAATTATATGACTCTTAGCTAAGATTTTTTTTTTTTGAAGACATTCTTTTTCGCGCCTCCTCTTGGCCCAGATCAACAGTTACTGTTTGAGGTTGGGTGAATCTGCAAACCTTCTTGGGCCTCTTTGTTTTCCAAACATGTAATATCAACTTCAAGTGAATTGGGATTTTTTCACTGCTTAAACTGGATAATAATTTGGATCTATTAGATTTGGACACTTCATTTCCTTTTTTTTTTTTTTTAACCTTGAGGATTAGAGGGGCAGGAATACTGAAAATAATTTTTTTGTTTGTTTTTTTGGGGGGGAGATTGCTTCCATAAAAAGAAAAAAATTTGTTTAAAAAAGGGGAAGAATGCATAAAATGCACTTGAAATGGCATATTTGAATTTAGTTTTTGTTTTTGTACACCTATATTAAATTTTATAACTTACACGCACGTGATAATTTTTCCAAGTATATTAATAATGCTAATAAAGTTATATATTAACTATTATTGTCAATTAATTGGTACATAAACAAAGAAATATCCTAGTCAATCATTGAAAATGAAATTAACATATTGGTTTTAAAGGGTAATGAATTTCAAACAACAAAGTTATTATATATGAGCTTTAAATCTCCATAGCTCAACTAAAAAAGAAGGGTTTAAAAAAACCTTGTCTCTGCGTCCAAAAACGATAAGGATAATAATAACGGCAATATTTACGATAACCAGACAGGCTAAGTATGAGGTCTTTCATTCACTCCTATACAAGGAGTAATTGAAAGGGACATGATGAAATATTAATTATGTACATAAATTTGCTATCTGTATTGTGGTGTGAGTCCAAAATTGTAGTACCTTTCAAACGTGTTCTTGGGCTATTGGATTTCTGCAACATCACACTTTCATTCCTTTCTGTCTCTTCATGTATATATTCCATCAGGGTATGTGTGTATGTTATGGTAGGTGCAGAATTTTCATGGGCAAGATATTGAGGTTGAAAGATTTTCGTATTATTGTGGTATGGAGCATTTCCACCTTCACTGAAGAACTCGACCGTATACAAGATAATTATTAATAATGATAGTGTATCTTTAATCTGGTTTAGCGTGATCGAGATTAAAACAAAAATTATTCACCCAAAAATTAATAAAAATATTTATTATACATTTATAAATAGTTATGATATATATATTGCATGGATTTTAATTATTAATTTTTAATTTAATGAAATTACATATACATCCAATATATATATGAGAGAAATATTAAATCTCATTATAATCATTTAAATGCAAAACAGATTTTATTTTTCTTTTTCTTTTTTTGGCTAATAAGCGGATGTGAAATTAACACGTTGAATTCCATTTTTGTTATCACTTAGCCTTTATATTTGTTCTTTCAAATGAAATTAATTGTTTGGACTTGAATGAATGAAAATAAATGTCACCAAATTCTGGGGATAAATGTTTCAATATTCGATAAATCTAAGATAATTTTTAAGTATTTATTAATAAGTTATTTAATCAAAATGTGATAAATAAATAATTTTTATAATTTGGTGTCACATGATCAAATGTTTACAAAAAATTAAATGTTATGTATTTATTAAAAAGTTTGACAACAAACATTTATGAAGAAGGTTCAATGACATGTGAATTTAGGAACACTGGGTAGATTATTAATTGTGGTACTACTTATTCTAAAGCAATTAAATGGGCCCTATTAATCTTTGGACCACCCCATTAAGAGGCCGCAGCTTCCGGGCTAGACCCATGTTTGAATTGGGCCGTACTCTTCAGGCCGCATTCATTAGTCCGTACCACAAATTGATAAATTTGTTATACACACATGTACATGTACGGATTTGATCACATTTATAATAGCTACGTTTGGATTTGATCTGTGAGAATGGAAAAAAAACCAAATAAATAAAAAAGTAACACTTATATTTTTATTCAAAGAAATAATAAAAAATAAATATTATTAAATAATAATTATAAAAATATAATAAATATTTTATCTTCTACTCTTTCATCCTGATTCATTAATCCTTATTTCAAATATGATTTTTGTTTTTTCATGAGGTGTAGCATTCACATCATGTGTGGATCCAGCTTTGAAGCAATCAGTGTATGGTTCAAAACTGATAAACATTCAGCCGGCGCATTAATTATCATGACCCTCTCGTGGTGGACCTGCCTCTACAACTCTATCATTCTAATATTTTTTTAAAGAAAAATCTATATATTTAATAAAAGTATAGGAATAGGTTACTTCAGAGTAATATCGATTTTCTTTGTATCAAACTTTGCATCCTTTTATTATTTTTTTTATTTTCTTTTTTTTTTTTTAAAAAAATTGTATCATCACAAGCAGGACAACTCTAGTTACAATTTATAATTTTAAATTAAAAATATTTATATTAAAATTTTCTAAAATTTAAAATTATTTTTAAAAATTTAAGATTATAAATTTAAATTATATAAAAAAATTACATTTCAAGATCGTAAGTTAAAAATTTTAATTCAATGATTTTTTTAAAAAAATAATTTCAATATTTAGAGCCTTTTGATATAAATATCTTGAACTTGAAATTTTAAACTATAATTTTTCTTTTTTCTTTTAAAATATGAAGTGGTTCAAGAATTTGAGTTTAAATCATATTCCAACCTAATGATAATATATATATGTATATATATTGTTCAACTTATAATTTAATTCATTTATTGTTTGTCATGTTATTCGTTCAATATTCAATTACTCATTATGTTAAAAGTACATCAAAACTTTCGAGTTGACTCATAAAGGATTTTAAAAAAAATATTCTCATTTATATATGAATTTTGTTATTAAACCCCATTTATGTGGGCTTAAAATAGCTTCTGAGCTTAATAATTGAGCTTAATTTAACAAATTAAGTCCACTAAATTAGATAAGATAAGATAAATCAAACATCTAACACACATTTTAAGTCTACATTTGAAGCAAGTCTAAGCCATCCCTCCACATAGCACACCATTTAATTCAAATGTTTTATACTTAGCCAATAAATATATAGTATATAATTGGAAAGAGAGAGAGAGAGAGAGAGAGAGAGAGAGAGAGAGAGAGAGAGAGAGAGAGAGAGAGAGAGAGATTAAAGATGTTGGATCAATATTAGAAGTTCTTCAATATTTCTCTTTCTAACTATTTCTTGTGCAATATTGCAGATAATTCATTTTAGATGCTATTGGTACAATAGATGATAAAATAAAAATAAAAATATTTATTTTTTTGGGAAAATTGTCAACATAAAATGAATTGTCATTGAGTCATGGATAACCTTTATTTGTGGATAAAGATAACAAGGTATGCGATGGAAGCAGATATCTATTTTGGTCTGCCTAATCCAATGAAGATAACATATGATGTTACATGGCAGTCCACTGTTGACGAGGAAGGTTAGTTATGGAGGCAGAGGTGTAATCCCATCATAACAGTAATGCGTTCAAACAGATGACCTAACCAAAATGACAACGTAAGTTAATTACACAGTTGCTTTTAGATGTGTGTTTTTCGTTCATAGATAGCGACAAGACGGAAAGTTCATGAAGTTCTGTAGATCATGAATCCAGATCAGTTCAGATCCATCCATAATTAACCACACCAACTGTTAGACCTTGCCTTAATCTGCTGATTACTTCAGTTTTAGCAAACTAAATTCGAATATTGAATGATCTCCAGATATTATATTTTAGTCCTTCACAAGTAAGGACCATATCTTCAGAAACAATTTCTTTCATTGTAATGTATGACCAAACCAATAATTAGGTGGTTAAGTTTAGCTTCTGTTGCAGATTTACAAATTTAGGATTCAATCCCTAAAAATATGACAAATTTGTTCCAAGTGATCAGTCCTTTGTCAAGTGGTTAAATGCTTAAAAGACTAATCTATATATAGCAAATTTATTAATTTATGCACTTACCAATTTTCAAAGACGAAAACTAAAAGATTTAACAATTCATGAACTATATTGCTAGTTTTGTTTGATATTGTTGTTTAAAGTAGTCATCTAACTTACAATTATGACCAAAAGAGTGGCCTGATGCACGCCCTGTTACGACATTCAAAATTTTAGGAGAAAATTAAAATTAATGATCAAGTTTGGTGCATGTACTATATTCAAATATATCTTCAAACATTTAAAGTACAAATTAAAAGTCATAAAATCTCACCTTTCATATCATTCTAATCTAACTTTTCAGAAAAAATATATCTCTAATTCTGTGTGTGTGTGTGTATGTGTGTGTTTATATATATATATACACACACCATTAGTTTCTTTTTAATTTATTCCCAAAATAAAATAATTTTTGGAATAATTTTAAGATGCACTTATATTTTCAAATCAAACTAGGTAAATTTAAGATTTAATTCACGCTTGAGAGAATACGTTAATGTTGTGCATTTGCAAATTTGGATTCTCTCGAGTCTTAAATTTTTTGAAGTTAATGAGGTGAGAGAGAGATAAAAAGAAAAAAAATAAATATAAAAAAATAAAAGAAGTAAAATCTATAGATAATCTCACTTGTTACATCATTCTCTTTCCACTTTAGACACAGTTCATTTAAAGGATCCAAATTGCAAGTTGCAATAGTTGAATTAGTGGTAAGGGCGTGGTGGATGGATCCAATTAATGAAACATAAAGCTCAAAGTGTATTATTCAAACAGGTGGGCAGCCATGGTTGTTGGCCACCATGGCACGTGGGCTCACCGGGGTAGTCCACTGTTACGAACGAGGGTGAGCTGCTTCACTATATACTATTGATTACATGGTGACTTTGTCGGCCTGTGTTGGTGGTGAGTTTGGTCTGGTCAAATACAAGCCATTTTCTTCTCCAAGTTTCAACAAAGGGTATGCATATTCTTTCAGATTCACGGGAAAAAAAAGAATGCCTTTTGGTTTCTTTGTCAAGATTTGTTGTGGACTTTTGGTGTGTGAAAGAAAATAATTCTGGTGAAGGTGGTGGTGGTTGAGGCTGTGCTAAACGGAACTGACAAAACAACGAAATTCAACAGATCATGACGCTTCTTAATTAGCTAATAATTCATTCATGACTTGGCAGCTTATGAATTCATTGTTCGTTTTATTAGTAAGTAGTATATATATTCAACAATTGATGTTGGTTCAGACTTCTATTCTCTTAACTAATACCCATTAAAGTATTGTTAGCAAGTCAATGATTATGTCATTCACCAATGTGCATGCAATCTGCCCCTTCATTCATTTGTCACTCTCAGTATTCCTACAGCAATATGATCTCAACAAAATTTTAACTAAACCTCATTAATTTACTAAAAATCAAATTTATCTAAAAAAATTAAACGAAAAATAAGTCAACTATAAATAAATTCAGATAATTATTATTATTTTTTTGCAGGGCTTTTTTTCTGGTATGTTTGTGTATCTCTATATATGTAATTAATTAAAGATCTTACCATAATATCGTTTTTGGTAAGCCACAATATTCTGCCACTCCATTATCTTCCAATTTTAATTTTTTTAAATTAATTTCTTGTTGCAATAAATTGTGAACGGTTCATTAAACCTATGGGGGAGAGCTAAAGTTGGTGGCAGGCAAGTTCAGCCGACCAATCCATGAAAGCAACATTTTATTTAATGAATGGGTTCATTTTATTTCACAGCAGGAGACGGTGATGGATTTAGGTTTGTTTTAGTGTATAATAAAAAAATAAAATAAAATCATTAAAAAGTGTGTGATAGTTATTATTTTTATATGACATCAAATTATTTTAATTATTGTTGGCAACATCTTTCTTTTATCTGAATGGAAAATATTCTTAAAGAACTATTTCTAAATTTTATTCTATCACACTGTGATATTTTAAAATTTAAAGTACATATTTAATGATTTATTTTAAACACATTTAGTTTTCATTAAATTTGCTAAAATTTTATAATTTTTAAATGTTAAAATAAGCCATTTTTCTATAATTTTGATCCTTTGACATGTGACTTTTTACGTTTTTCATTTTTTATGATCATCTTGCTTTTTTTTTTTTTTGAAATCGCTTAAACTTTCAAATTTTAATACATCACAGATAAATTTTTTTCATTCGCTAAAAAAAATTTTAAAAAAGAAAACGCACGCACACACATACACACAAATATTCTTATGAAATCTTAAGAAAACAGAATGTGAATAGTTATGGATATAGAGTATTTATTTTAAAAAAAAGACTTTTATAGACTCTTAAAAAACACAGAACGTGGATAGTTATTGATAGTCTTTTGAAGTTTTAAAATTTTCAGAAATTTATTTATTCAAACTAAATAATAAAAATATAATTATAAAGTAGTTTGTTTAATTAGAAAAATTATAGTGAGATAGGTCACTCCAATTATTGAGTATTTATCTGAAACTTATAAAGATTGCTTCAGATTAAAATTATTGTTTTAAAAATGGAATAAAATAAAAAGTGACCAGGATTAGTTATCAAAATTACAACTATAAGCTAACGAGTTTATAACACAACTTCATTATTAAGATTAAAGTAAACATAACATTTCTTTCTTTAATTCGTATTTTTAAGATCTTATTCTTCTTTTATAACCCAAAAAAAAAAATTAAAACTGCAAAATTGAATCAAATTCATGAAGGAGAGTCAACTAGATCATTGCATATTGAATAAATAAACATGCATCAATCCAAATTCAAATATCGATTTCAATGGATATGCTGTAATACGTTGAATGATTAGAATTGATGATTGTGAAGGAAAAAAATTGTTCATTTTGGTTATATTTTAATAGGAGTAGAAGATAAGACTATACATATCCTTTTCACTTCAAGCTTAGAAAAATAAGAATTTTACGTATCCTTTCACATCATGAATTGAAAATGATAATATTATAATTATTACTAATCTTTCATTCAAACTTGTACATCCCATTTAATTTTAAGGAATGCGACACCTACTCATCTTCTTGTTAATTAGACTTAATTTCTTTGACATAGGTGACGCTTGCGGTCCGCTGTCTATAACTTTTAACAAACGTATATTTTGTGACATTGGTTAGTAGCATTATATGAAAGAGTGAATCTTCGTCTCATTAATAAAACTATAAGATAAGACTCACTTGTCCTTCTAGATGCCCTTTATAGTTTATTTTATTAAGTCATTTAAGTCGTGGCAATTTATAGGAATTTTATAAATATATAAAATTGTAATTTTTTTATTTGACTTAAAATTAATACCCTCTTTAAATTTTATGTCATTTGCAAATACATTATTAATTATTGGAACTGAAATACCCTAAACTATTAATTTTCAGTATTTAGATCATTCTACCTAGTTTTTCATTAGCACGTTGATTAAAATGTCACATTAAACTCTTTTGATCATGTTTTTAATCTCAACAACATTATTGAAATTTCATTTTCAAAATATAGTTAGAGTAATCTAGGTTGTAAATTTTGGTGAAATTACATTGGGCACTCATGAGAGTATACTACATAATAAATGAAACAATTTGAAACGACATTTCAATCAATAGTAGTGAATAGGAAATTAAATAGAAATATCAAAATGCTAAAATGGTTGACAGTTCACGGTGTATTTTTTTTTTTTAATTTCAAATGTTGATGATGGTATTTGCAACTAAAAAAATAAAAAAATATTTTTTATTTTTTTGTCAAATTAGTTTAATTTAATTTTATATGATTCATTTTTGTATCATTCGATTATCCTTTGATATTTCCTGTCTAAATGCTAGTAGAATTAATCAAACGTTATATTTTATAATAATAATTTGTTGTTAAAAGTTTTTCATTTATATTTTTAAAAATTTTATAATAATTTCTTTTCACAAACAAGTTTATAATATTTTAAAACTATTTGAAATCAAACAGATATATAGAAGGTAAAAATGTGATTTTCAAGGCATTAACCTATTTGGTTGTTAATAAAAAGGAAAAAATTTTTAAGTAGAATTCTAATATTTTTGCTATCAAATTTTTTTAACAAAAATATGATAAGTGTATAGGTTTTATAGCTTGGTATCACATGGATTAGATCTTTCAAAAAAAAAATGTATACATATTATATTTTTATTAAAGAAATTAATAGCAAAAATATGGAGAATTATTATATATGTTCGTTAAGCTTTAGAAAAAAAAATTATATAGCGATTAAAGACCAAAAAAAATAAAATTTAAAAGATCAAATGATACAATTTAAATCATAAAAACGACTTGGCTTTGAACCACACTATAAGAAATAAATTTATATCTGTTTTTTAATGAAAAAAGTATTTTTTTAAAATCTCATCACTTGATATACCCTTTTAAATACATTTGTCTAGCTCTTTCCATTGAATTTATTTTATTGGCCCCTAAAAGATTTTAATGACATCAATTTAATTCTTAAAAATTTGTCGTTATTAATTTAATTTTAATATTTAAAAAATAAGAAATTGTTAGATACTTTTAGAATATCACATCCTTTATACTTACTTATTAATAAAATAATGCTATGTTATATAATTAGATCTCATCTTCAATTATCTATTATACCACTACTATTGTATAAAGTTTGTTATATAATTTGATTCTAGTTTATTAGTTAGTATATAAATAATATGATATACTAAGCATATGTAAAAATTTCTCTTGAAAAAATATATCAGTTTTATCCTTATAAGTCTAAATTGGTGATTGTATCTTACAAAAGAGGGGCACAAAATTTGGGGAGTAAGAGGTAGGAAATTTGAAGATTGAAATGTTGGAGTGGATGAGTATAGTTACAATTTTAGTTATAGAGGAAGATTGGGATGGCTTGGGTATGATTTGAAAGGAAGAAAGAAGAGAGATAAGGAAAGAAGAAGAAGAAGGGAATTGATAAGGGTTTACGTATGTCTGGGAGAAGCTTAACGGAAAGGAAAGCGAAAGGGAAGGGATTGGGATTGGGATTGGGATTGGGATGGGAGGGTTAATTAGATGCTTTGCTTGAGGGTAACATTTCTGGTACAAATGAATCCCCACAAATTCTGTGGCCCACTCAACCCCACAAGTTCGGATATGGGTTGTCCATCCCTTGAACAACGAGAAATCTCGTTCCATCTACCTAAGATGGCTCTGGCTCTCTCATCTTCATCGTGCTACTCAGATTAACAAACTGGTGAATGGTGATCCTCTTTTCGTGTAACAAACGTGGCTCTCTCATCCTCACATCGCCTCCCCTTTCTCTTCACATTATGCCATCCCTATTTCTCATTTGTTGGTACTGACTTGAACCTCAAGAATTTCTGCTCCCTTATCCAATTATCCTATGCCACACCCCCCCCCCTTCCTGTTTGTATGCTTTCCTTTTTAAAATAAAAAAAGTTTAATTATGCTTATTTTAAGACACAGTTCGCTGCAATTAATAAGAAATTATCAGCATTTCACCCCAAAAAAATGTTCAGCAAAAATTTAATACAAAATTTTTTGTGCCAATGCAATTCAATATTATTAAAAATTAATTTTAAATGTAGTTTCTTATATATTTGTTATTATATTTTTTAATTAAAATATAACATGTATGTAATTTTTGAATTAAATATATTAAGTGCATAATTTAATTAGAGAGTCATACTTTTATCAGTAAAAATTATATATTTATCGTATTATTATTTAAAACTTATACATTATTATATTTTAATTAAAAAATCTTATCGTAAATTCGTAACGACTGGCATATAAATTTTCTCCGTATTACTAATTGAATCATCATTTTGTTGCCTTGTGGTTGCGTGTTGCATTCTCAGAAATGGACCAATCCATTTAGCCGCGGAATTGGTGAATTGGCTAATATATATTCTATTTGATATATGGAATAACAAGAAAAAGAAAATAAAAATAATTTTTATGTTCTTATTATAAAAAAATAATAAAAACACAGATATTATCAAATAATAATAACACATATATAATAAATATTATAAAAAACATTACTTCTATCTTTACATTTCTTCAGTGATACCTAACGGAGTTCACAAAAAAACATGACCATGGTTTGGTTATTGACGTGCAAAAGCACTCGCTACTTTGGCTGGCTTTGAAAAATTGTAAATTAAAGCTAAAAAAAAATTTAGGTGGTGTTTTTGTCAAATACAAATACAATTAAGTTTTAGTGTACATATATTTTATCCTTGCTCCGTCTGTTTTTTTCTTTCTTCTTACTCTCATTTTTTTTTTTGGGGTAAAGAAGAACTCTGATTGAGGAAATTAATAGTATACACACAATTTTATATGTTGGTTATTTTAAGTAATTTTTTTTAAAATGATAAAATAAAATTAAGATATTTAATTTTAAATATGATAACTAGTATGTTTAAACATAACTTTATAATCTAGTAATATAAAAGTTGTAAGTCAATATATATTGAATTTATAAATATTATACTTTAATATATTTTTGTTAAAATTTTTATTTTATTTTCAGTTGAACGTTTGACCTCAATTAAATAAATGAATCATGAACTATTCACTCGTTTATTGATTTAAATTTTAAAACATTAGTTGTATCATGTGTGAGATCATTTATTTTGTTTGATATTGGCAACAAATGAAGATTGAAAAAAATAATAATAAAGGGTGGGTTCTACCCATGAAGATGACTTGGCATCCATATCATTTCCTTATATATATAAGGAGAATATTTGAATAAAATTATTTTATGTGTTTATTATCTAATTATCTAACAAAGCTTGATATGCGGAAATTTTTTTAAAAGATCAATTATTTGATGTTAAATTTAAAAAATTATTTATCATATTTATATTGAATATATTGATAAATAAATAAATAACCTCAAATTTGCTTATAAATTCTGTCCAACTCATAATCTTGTAGTTATCAAGTTAGCATTATGGGAGGATGGTGGATGGATATTTTTAATTTTATTTTATAAGAAAAAGAATTAAAAGATAACCTTTTTTGGTTTTGCTTCTTGAGCTGCCATTGCTTTCTTTTGCTGATTGAATTGCCAAATTTCAAATGGCAAGTTGAAGGAATAAAACGTGAAGTAATTAGATGAGCCAACAAAAGTAACACCAAGATGGGAATGTTATGTACCGAATTAAATCAATAGAAAATAACAACTAATTTAATTTTCAAAAATCAAAATTAAATGATATGATTGTTTATGAATTAAATTTATACGCAATTAGTTATATCTGTATTATCAAGTTTGGTAATTCAAATTTAATAAATATATAGTTCTCTAATAATAATAAACAAATGTTATAAGAGAATTATATATTTATCACATTTTGATTATTTGTATGTAAGTTTTTTTAAATATATGAAAGGAATAAAAATAAAAACCTAGTAAGTGGTAAGTTTGTTTCAGCTTTTTTCCTAGTGGTTGGGAGGATATAGATAACGAACACGACAAAGTTTGTTGGCAAAGAGTGTAAGAGTGTGCATTTGGGACTTTATCCAATGTACGTAGAAAGAAAAAGGACAAGTAGCAAAACCAAAAAGACTCTTTTGGGCCCCAATTTTAGATTCTCTTTTACTTAATTACGTAACAAGCCTAGGAAATTTGGCAAGCCTCACTCTTCACTATAAAGTAATGCACTCTCAAACTAAAGTTTCAGATTAAAGTTCCAACGTTGAACACATGGTTAAGCTTTACCCTTTTTTTTAAGAGGAAATTTGCAAGAGTTCTTTGAGTTTGGTTAAAATTACATAAATTTTTATTTATTTTTAAAATATAGATAGGTTTTTCTTAAAACAAAAGATAAATTATATAGATTTCTTATAAATTTTTATTAAAATTATACAAATATCTTTTTTATTTTTAAAATAAGTATAAATCTCTCTCAAAACAAATAATAAATTATACGAACTTTTTGTTTATTTTTAGAGGAAGTCTGAATATATTTTGAAAATAGAAAAGATTTGTGTAGTTTTAACAAAATTTAAGGAATATTATGTTTATTTTGAAAATAGTGAGAAAATTATGTAATTTACTCTTTTTTTTTTTTAACTGCAGATAGTGCGCTAAACTTTTTTTTTTTCCGGGCTTTAATATCTTATGATTCCTTGTTTTTGGGTACAATTGATGTTTTTAATAATAATAGTAGTAGTAGTTTTATTTGAATTCATCAAAGCATATAATCTCTATCAAAGGCTCTATTGCCACTGTGATGATTTATCAGGAATTATATAATGAGATTTGATTGATAAAATTAGATGCACTTTAACGCTTTCCAAGTTTAAGATGTTTAGAGGGAAAAATAAATTAGAAGAGGTATATATACTCAAAAATAACATTTTGTATATCCTAATTATAATATAAAAAAGGTGTTTGACTCTGATAAATTTTAAAATATGGTAAAAAAAAAAAAACTAAAACATTCCAATTCATCAAGTCAGTAGATGTACATGATATCTTAGGTGTGAAATATTTTATATAAATTATTTAAAATTTTCATTATTGAATCATACTTAGTTACTTTAGGTTTAATATTTTAAAAGACCGGCTTGGTCGCGAAAATAATAATAAAAAAATAGAGTTGGGGGTTCTCATAATCCAATTGTTTTATAGATGTCTCATGAACATACGCAACTCTATTATTGAAAACGCGTATGGATAGGTTCTCCATATCATTGATTTATAGTAGTTTATATATATTTTTCATATCAAAGCAACAATTATTGTAATGTTCTCTTAATTATTGGAATAGAAAAAATTAGGCTCTATGAAATGTGCGGACTACGAATTTGTTAGTTCAATTCGTATGATTGAAAATAATTTCATTCTCATTTCCCAAACACATAAAAAATATTGAACCATATATTAACATGAACATGAGAATATACGGTTAGGTACATGTGAATCATATTCTTTGTTTTTTTGGTACAAAATATTTCTTCTTTAAGCAACCACTGGAACTCGTTTGCCCAATTATTTTTGATTATTTAAAAAAATTCAATCAGATTTACAAACTTAATTTAAAAAAAAAAACTTAATGATACGCATTTCTTTATAAGAAAAAATTTATATATAATTTTTTTATATTTTTATTATTAAATTCTTTAATCAAAACATAATAGGTATATATATTTTTGATTAAAACATTATAATTATATAATTTTTAAATATATATTATATTTATAATTTTTTAATTAAATTATATACTATTAATTCAATTTCTTATAATTTAATTAAAGAATTTAATAGCAAAATAAAGAGACTAATTTTTTATATTGAATTTAGGATAGATACGTGGCATCTTATAATTGGGTTGTAGGAATAAAGGGCTTTCCAGCAAATCAGAATATGGATAATGGGCCGTGGAGTCAAAGGATGTACGTACACATGTGGCCACTTTGACTTTTTGAAACTGACTAATCCAAAAACACCTACTCCCCAAACAAATTCACAAAATATTGCTAAAAAAAAAATCCACAAAACATTGAACGTTATTTCCATTTCGTAAATACAATCTGTGTTACTATTTCATGCCACCTCCATAATTTCTCAAAATATACTTTTCTTTGAATCATATTATATGTATTTGTTTGGCCCAAAAAAGTACTAGGTGCCTATGAAAACGCTGATTACAGTGGCCCATTTATAGAAAATTTCCTTTTATATAATTAAGTGCAATATTTATTATATTTTTATAATTATTATTTAATAATATTTATCTCCTTTTAATTTTAAATCAAAATAGGAATACTAAGTTTTTTTATTTATAAAATTATCTTTTTAATTTTACATACCAAACAGGCGAAAAACAAGTCAGTGTAGGAAAAGAAAAAAAAAGGCGAAAAGATAAATATTATTGGGAGATGAAAATAGTTGGTTAATATAGAAAAAAGTTATTTATAGGATTTTAGTAATATTTGATTTTGATATAGGTGGAGGATAGACTGAAAATAACAGGATATTGGTTTTGACCAAAAGAAAAAGGAAAATTGGAGTAACGTATTGGAATTGGCAGTATCTTTGCTGATCTTTGGCTTTGCTGTTGAGTAAGGAGATGTTCCAGCCAAAGATACCCCACACTGGGAAACGATTTATCTCAAGTAAACACTGATTGTTTAAGTTATTATTAGTATATAAATAACATAATATAATAAAAGACAGACTTATTTTGACTTATGAAAATGTAACAAAACATCTCTTTTTTATCCCAACTTGATCTTGGTAAGTGAATAGCGTTAAAACATTTTTCAATTAATTCTAACTTTAATTGAGATTTAATAAGTTTTATTTTTAGTTTAAATTCAAAAGAATGCTTTATTATATCTTGAAATTTATATATGAATTTTGTGATTAAATTTTATGTATATAATATAAGTTATAATTATATTTATTTTAACTAAAATATTCCTTATATAATACAAAATTTTAAAAAAATATATTTGATTAATATAGAATAATTACTTTATTAAAATTTAGAATAAATTAAATTTACAACTTTTAATATAAAATAAATAACCATGAAATAAAAGTTTAAAAATAATAAATTATATTTTTGATTAAAAAATAAATATTATCTTTAAAGATATTTAGTCATATGTTTATAAAGATTTGTGTATATTTTAGAGAGATATATATAATTTGGACATCTCTTAAATGAGAGGAAAATAATTTATCTGTTTTTTTTATATTTGTTTTTTCACTTAATTTGTCAATATTATTGAAATGAGAAAGCAACCTCTGATAATTATATTTAATTTTAATTGGCATTTAATAAATTTTTATTTTAGTTTAAATTGTAAAAATATGTTCATTTTGTATATGAACTTTGAAATGAGAAGGTGAAACGTAATTTTCTCTCGATAAAAAGAAAGGCGGTTTACCAGGAATGTTGAACAGTAAATTGGTCGCTGTGCGAGGCGCGAAAAGAACCCCACATTCGCCGTAAATGCATACTCATTGTAAGAAAGGAAACGAAGCTACATTTACCAAAGCAAAGCCTAAAGATGTCTTAATTGGTAAAGCCTCATCTTCCTCTTGCAGTTCCGTGCGAAGGAGGAGGCAGTCCCCACAAAAAGAAGAGAGAAATGGGTCCCACTCTCCTACCTCTTCCACTCTTCAAAATGTTTATAAAGCACTTGCAGGCTTCTCACCCGCTGCATTACCATTTAGCTCAACCCCAACTCACCCACGTATAGCCCACACACTTCACCTGCCACTCTTCTAAGCTCTATATTCTTTGCCCATCTTTTTTCGATCTCCAAAGATCCATTCTTTTCGTCTCTTTTAAGTTTTAAATGTATAAAGCTGAGTGAAACAAAAAGTGCAGCGCTTTGTGAACTAGACAAGGTTTCTAATGGGGAATTTGCTGAGGGGAGAGTTCTCTGTGATACTGTTATTTTTGTGGGTTTTTGCTGTCATAGCTTCTGTGAGTTATGACCACAAAGCTATTATTATTGATGGCCAGAGAAGAATTCTGATCTCTGGCTCCATTCACTACCCGAGAAGCACCCCAGATGTAATTTTTACTCATTCCAATATTGCTTCATCGAATTTGTTTGTTTTCTTCTTCCTTTCTTCCAGTTTTTCAAACCAATATTTTTTATTCACTCTGCAGATGTGGCCGGGATTGATACAGAATGCCAAAGACGGAGGCTTAGATGTTATTCAAACCTATGTGTTTTGGAATGGACACGAGCCTTCGCCTGGAAAAGTAGTGCCACTGCTTTCCTGAATTTTTGTTGTCTTCTTCCTCTGTGGTTTTTCTTTCCACGCGTCAAATTTTAATATTGCATATTTTGAATTTTCAGTATTATTTTGAGGATAGGTTCGACTTGGTTAAGTTCATCAAGCTGGTGCAGCAAGCTGGGCTTTACGTTCATCTCCGCATTGGTCCCTACGTCTGCGCTGAATGGAACCTGGGGTATTAATTTTTATAAATAGATCAGTTTTCTACATTTATCATCGAAAAAAAAAATAAATAAAACTTGGCGAATACTTAAAAAGGTCACATGCTCTGTTTCCTCACTCTGTTTGGATATCCAGGGGATTTCCTGTTTGGCTGAAATACGTTCCTGGCATTGCTTTCAGAACAGACAATGGACCTTTCAAGGTTAAATTTTTTTGGAAATCTTTTTTTTAGCAATTATGAAAACATGAGCAATTATCTAAAAAAGGGTCAACTTTTGTTGTAATGAAGGCGGCAATGCAAAAATTTACTCAGAAAATTGTCAGCATGATGAAGGCAGAGAAATTGTTTGAAACTCAGGGAGGCCCAATAATTTTGTCTCAGGTAAAGAAAATCGATTTAAATAATAATAATGGTAATTATAGATTTTGTCTTTTCCTTCTCAACTTTAAATTACTAGAAAGTTAGGCCACCAATCATGATTTATTTATTTATTTTTTTAATATAGTAGAACCTTTCCCAAATTGAATTTGACAGATAGAGAACGAGTACGGACCAGTGGAATGGGAAATTGGTGCTCCTGGAAAAGCTTACGCCAGTTGGGCTGCTCAAATGGCTGTGGGTCTTAAAACTGGCGTCCCCTGGGTCATGTGCAAGCAAGACGATGCCCCTGATCCAGTTGTAAGCGACGACTCTTTTTCTCTTGTCGTTTTCATTACAATCCTCGCTTTCTTCGGTTACATTTATTTATATGGCCCATAATTTTAGCTTTCTTAGGTGGGTTTTTTTTGCTTCTACTGTTTGACACGTTAATTAATTAATTAATTAGTTATTTATTTATTTATTTTTGCTTTCAACCGGAAAAGGGTTTGGCTTATCAGGGCAGTTTTATTTTCCTCATCCCTCTCCTGCGTCAGGCAGGGTTTGTTCTATGATTTTAGCAATTAGTGTCCTTCGTTATTCTTATCAAAATTTTCTGGGAAGGTTCGAGGATTTAGTTGCAATCCAACGATTTGTGGGAGAAAAACTTGTATTTTTATAACTGACTAAACCTCTCTTGCGTCTCTCTCTCTCTCTCTGATATTTGTTTTCGCGGTTGGCGATAGATTAATGCTTGCAATGGGTATTACTGTGAGAATTTCACTCCCAACAAGAAGTACAAACCCAAAATATGGACAGAGAACTGGACTGGCTGGTAAGTCATGTAATTGTTTTAGCTCGTTATCTTTTGTATTATTAGACTGAGCTTTTAATTCTGGGATCCCAATCCTTGTTTGTTAAGTTCTTTTCACTTGTAGGTTTTCTTTGTGCTGTTTTGGTTGCTGCTAAAAGTACCCATTGGGTTATAATAATACCCTTATCTCTAGTTTTATCAGGAGATACTCGCCCACCTTCATTTTCTAATCAATTCTTCCTATCTTTGCACCCCCCAAAAAAAAAAAAAATCATACAATTGCCTCTGTATAGGCCTACAATATTTTATCTGGATCCTCTATTCAGTCTGAATTTCCTGTTCCATAGGTACACGGAGTATGGTGGTGCAATCCCTCGTAGACCAGCAGAAGACTTGGCTTTTTCGGTTGCGAGATTTATACAAAATGGAGGTTCATTTGTTAACTACTATATGGTAGTTTTTTGGCCCTTTCAATAATATCTATTGTGAATAATTATTTCCCCTTTTGTATAATAACAATTCATGTTGTAGAAACTTTATGTCTAATATCTTATTTTTGAGTCCAGTACCATGGAGGAACTAACTTTGGTCGGACCTCGAGTGGCCTCTTCATTGCGACAAGTTATGACTATGATGCTCCTATTGATGAATTTGGTATGCACATATAGTTAAAATTGTTTACATTTTGGATGATGATATAATCATACACTTTAAAACAAATCAAACCCTTCATGTCTGCCTAGTTTGGCATTAGGAAAAAGTACACATTAGAAGGAAAAAAGAAAAAGAAACAAATTACACATATTTAATTGAAGCACTACACAAGTAAAGCAGAGATATATTTTTACAGTTATCTGAAGCATGTTAAACTATTCCAGGACTTCTAAACCAACCAAAATGGGGGCATCTGAGAGATTTGCATAAGGCAATAAAGCAATGTGAACCAGCTTTAGTGTCTGTTGATCCCACTGTGACAAAGTTTGGGAATAACCAAGAGGTATAGTTCTTAAACTCGTTTCTGAAGAATACCAGCAGAACTGCCTTGTGTTTCAAAAATTCATTTGCTTCTCCTTATTATTATCTTAGGCCCATGTGTTCAAGGCAAAATCCGCTTGTGCTGCATTCCTTGCAAATTATGACACCCAATCTTCGGCAAAAGTGACATTCGGAAATGGGCAATATGATCTACCACCTTGGTCTATCAGCATTCTGCCTGACTGCAAAACTGCAGTTTTCAACACTGCAAAGGTAAGACAGGACTGCTGGCTACACTGAATACTTGGAACATATATTTATATATTCTATTTGTGAACCAAAAAACCGTATGTATATATTCTATAATGGCAAGCTTGCTGAAATTATCTGTGCAAGACTAAATGTTACATATATTTCTTACAGTAAGTTGAATATTCCGTCTTGAGGCTTGAGCTGTTCTTGAATGACAGATGATATTATATAAGTGTATGGATCCTGAAGCAGCAGATTTGGACTGCCTATATAGATCTAGATGGTCTAGATTTCAATTATTTATTTATTTATTTATTTTCAATTTCAATCATTTATTTTTATTTTGATATATACATATATATATATATATATATTTTTTTTCATTTTGAAGGAAGCAAAATGCAAAATCAAGATTTGGAACTGTCTATCTTCATCTTGGGCTTTGCTTCCTTCAGAATAAAAAAAATCAAAATAAAAAAAAATTGATGGTTGAAATTTAAGAAAAAAAAGGAAAGATTTTAAAAAAAAGAAATTAAAATTTAGACCGTCCAAATCTGTATGGATGGTGCAGATCTGCTGCTGCCCTGAAGTAGTAGAGGATCCATAGGCTTGTACAATATTGTCTGTCATTCAAGAAGAGCTCAACCCTAAAAGTGGAACATTCCTGTTACTGTAAGAAATATATGTGACGTTTAGTGTTGCACAGATAATTTCACCAAGCATGCCATTATAGAATATATACATATATGTTATGCAGATAGTGTTTTGATCTGAAATTTTTTGTATTTGCTACGTTGAGCTTTTTTCAAGTGTGATTATTTATACCTGTTTGCCAATTTCATGCAGATTAGTGCCCCAAGCACCAAGATTACATTTAAACCTGTAATTAAATCATTCGCATGGCAGTCATACAATGAAGAACCTGCGTCTTCTGGTGCAGATGATTCAATTACAACAAATGCACTCTTGGAGCAGGTTAATGTCACCCGGGATTCTACTGATTATTTGTGGTATATGACAGAGTAAGTATATTTAACAGATCATTTCATAGAAAATTATCATCTTCTTGATACTTTCTAGTAGTATCCTTTCCATCTAATCGATATTTATATTACTCATTCAGTGTCAATATTCGAGCTAATGATCTAAAGAATGGGCAGTCTCCCATTCTCACTGTAATGTCAGCAGGCCATGCCTTGCATGTTTTCATTAATGGTCAACTTTCAGGTAAGTAAAAATAATATTGCTTTTCTGCTTAGTATTTTGCTTTAACAAAGTCCAGTCTTGCTTATCACTTGTATCAACGTAGGAACTGTTTATGGGAATTTGGAAAATCCTAAATTAACATTTAGTCAGGGCGTAAAGCTGAGTATTGGGAACAACAAAGTTTCTTTACTTAGTGTTTCTGTGGGTCTCCCGGTTAGTTCTCTCACTTTTCTGATATCTAATGTGTTCTTTGTAACAGTTTTAATTTGCAGATAAATGATCTTTTCTAACTCCTTTTAAATTCAATAATACCAGAATGTGGGTTTGCACTTTGAGACCTGGAATGCTGGGGTGTTAGGCCCAGTCACACTGAGTGGTCTGAATGGGAGGACAAGGGACTTGTCGAAGCAAAAATGGTCTTACAAGGTTTGTTATCTATGTTATATTTGTTCTGTTGTAACAATGGAAAAGTTTGTAATAATGGTTGGTGTATACTACAAAGGTCAATAGATAAATACCAATTGAGGAGCGACGATAATTACATAACCATTTTTGAAACATGAAAACAAACTGATCTGTGCCAGTCATAAGATCTGTTACAGTTGGTCAGATTCAACAATCTGCATAGGGATGTTTTCTTTTACATTACACTGTTGCTTCTGTTGTGATCATCACTCCTAATGAAAATAGTGAATTTTTTATTGACCAAAAAAGGTAGCGAATTACTGAAGTTAATATATGTCAATACCTGGTTATTAGCAAAACGGAAATTCATAGAAAGATAATCTCCCATGCCCTTCTTGGATATATTCAATTAGCATGGGTGTAATAGGATAGATGACATATGCATGATAGAGAAGTGTTGATGAAATTAGCTTATGTACACTCCCAATAAAAGTTCGGACATTAATAATTCACTTGCTTCTGGCACATCATTTTCCTAAAGGAAAATAAGTCGTCTTGTTTTTTGTTCTTTCTCATTTTAGTATATTTTTTGCTTTTTGCTTTGACAAAATGAAGTCACAAGAGTAGGGAGTCAATCACTCATTTGTATGTTGTTGAGCAGATTGGCCTGAAAGGTGCATCCTTGAGCCTTAATACTGAAAGTGGTAGTAACAATGCTGAATGGGTACAAGGATCATTATTGGCTTATAAACAACCCTTGACATGGTACAAGGTAAGGATGATTCCTATAATCCAATGTTATAAATTCTGTGTGTCATAGATGATCACCAGCATCTGCATGCATTCTGAGTCATTCTGTCCTTTGGTATTATCAGACAACTTTTAACGCACCAGCGGGCAACGATCCATTGGCTTTGGATATGGGTAGCATGGGAAAGGGTGAAATCTGGGTAAATGGTCAGAGCATCGGACGCCACTGGCCCAGCTATATAGCACAGGGTAATTGTGGCGCTTGTAATTATGCTGGAACTTATACTGATAAAAAATGTCGACAATACTGTGGATCACCCTCGCAGAGATGGTAAGAACTACGACCCATATTACAACAGTAAATGGTATAATTTATATATGATTCACCATTAATATTGTAATTTTTCAGGTATCATGTTCCTCGCTCGTGGCTAAAGCCAAGTGGAAATCTTTTGGTTGTGTTTGAAGAATTGGGAGGTGACACTACTTGGATTGCTTTAATGAAAGAAACAAGGCAGTAGATTACCAAATGAAGGTGGTGCAAGTATAGAGTACTCTGAATCCATCATTATAATACTTTTCTTCTTTTAGTTGATAAAGAGAACCCAAAAAACGAAGGTGTGTATATAAATAGACATGCTGTTCTACTATATACTGCTCCATCCATTGTGGGGCTTGTAGCAATTGTAGAATTGAGTCCTCCCACATTGCCATAAAAGGAGATAGCTGGACATGCAGAAGGAGCCAAAGACTACTTTTTTCTATAAGAGAGCAATTTCTTACATTTTATGTTATGATTTTGTGTAATAACAAAGTTTAAAGTAATAAATAGTTGCTTCCAAGTTCTAAATACCATTTGCAATGTTGATATTAACATTTCTCTACAATTTCTTGATCATTATGCTTAGATGTCTGAGTCAAGGGATGATAGCGTTAACAAACCTTTTATCTTAAAGGACCGGGAAGAGAACTTCTGGCATTCCTGTCTTAGACATCCATCGATATTCTAAACCTTTGTTGGCAAGCGTTATAATATCATCAACAATTTGAGGTTGAATGAATTAAGCTTGTTGATTTGACTTATCTGGAGTGTACAAAACATTTTAGAGAGTGAAATGCAAGTGGTTTATCGTTAAATCAGAAGATTGCCATCAAAATATGATATTTCTATTCACGGCATTCGCAAGGGGAAAAATTAAGAAAAAGAAAAAAAAAACACACACACACACACACACAAACAAAAGCGGATCTTCTTCCTTTTGCTATAAAAAGTCAACATATATTCTTGCTATACATTTCTTGCTAAACATAAAATGGATTGTTATAAAAAGTCAACATATATTCTTGCTAAACATATAATGAATTGTTTTTTTAATTTTCATTGCATCATCGTCCTATACCTTAACCTGCTGAGAGGAAGCAGATTCAATCAGAAAAAAAACAGGTAGAAAGAACCAAGTATTAAAGGAGGGAGCACTGGGAAGGAACATGGATAGCAGACATATTGGATATTACAGAAATTAAAACCCAATTGTTAAAGAAGAGGAAACTAGAAAGCAACTATAGATTCAATAATTAATCTATACCGTCGGCAGTACCAAGATATGCATTTCAACCTACATACTTACTCGTTATATTTTAATTAAAAGATATATGATTTTTTAATTAAACTATATATTTATCATATTTTAATTAAAAAATTATATATTTGTTATATTTTAATTAAATAACATAATATGAATGATACAAAAAATTGCATTTAAGTCTAATTGATATTGAGTTTATGAGGGGTACGTGGCATGGGATGTGAAGTTAAAGGATGTATTTACATAGAGAAATTTTTAGGTATTATTAGTGTACAACATCATTTATACTTTCTCTAATGAAAAAAAAGTCTAAATTAAACAAAATAAAACCTACTTATTAATAAATTAAAATTTTTTCATATTGAATACTAGAATATAAGTTTCATACAACACTCTATTTATGTGAGAACAGAATAGTGTTAATTGAATGTAAAACTTAGTCATATAACTTGACATTATTTTATAAGTAGGTGGATCTCATTTTATTTAATTCAATTTTTTTCATTAAATAAAGTATAAGTAATTTGAAACTTTAAGACTACCAAAGAATATCTCATATACACATGTGGCTACTTGACTTTTTTAAATGAACTAATCCAAAAACATCTAGTCACCAAACAACTTCACAAAATATTGCAAGAAAAAATCCACAAAACATTGCATGTTATTTCCATTTTGTAAATACAATTTGTATTTCATGCCACCTCTATAATTTTTCAAAATAGTTTATTAATATGGAAACAAGTCAATTATAGGGTTTTAGTTATATTTGATTTGATATATATAGATGGAGGTAGAAAATTGTTTTTTTTTTCCTTTTAATATAAGATACAACTAGAATTCAACTTAAGTAAAGCAAGGTAAAGAGGAATTGAGAATTTTAGACCATCATCTCCTAATATCATGTGATAGATAGTTGACTTTGTAACTGTCAAATAATTGTATCAGCTGCTAAATGTGTTTAGCATTGGACTCTAAGTGGGCCATTTTATTCTTCTTTAAGCTTAGCAATGAAGTTAGTTTCCCATTGATGAAGAGAAATTATAGTAGATAATGCAAGGAAATGAAAACAAATTATGAGAAATCCACATAAGAATTCTTCTAATGTTTAATAGGTAGCTCATTCTCTTCGGCATTTGCTGGGACAAAATCCTTTTAGAACATCTGGCCACTTATTGGTTAAAGAGAATTATTGCCCTAAATTTGAGATTCCTTGTTGGATGATCTTTGTTGATCTAAGTGATGATAGTCCCCCCATTTGTAATAGGTTTGTTTATACCCAAAAGGCCTAGACATTCCTCCTTTGGGATTATGCTACTGCTCCTATTGTTATTCTCTTGCCAAGATATGAGGTTAAAGTGGGCCTGCCTCTTCACCTTATGAATGATCTTTATAGAATTAGGTGCAATTCCTTCATAAGCCACTAGATTCCTTGTGTCCCAAATATTATGTCATACAATAATGATAGAATTTTATATTTTCCTCCCAAAAGTCAATGAATGAGTGGAAAAACCAATAGTGGAGCCAATTAACAATTCTTGGAATAGAAGGATCATCTAATTTAAGAGTTAGATGAGAGGCAAATTAGGTTGCTCTAGTAAAATTGCATTTTAGGAAAAATATGATCAATGGTCTTCAAATCCAAAGCAAAGAAAAAACATTCTTGGGATAGTTGCAACTGAGATTCTTGTAGAATATCAATGGCAGAGATAGCTCTTCTCATTAGCTTCCAAGTAAAAATTAACTTCTTCTTTAGCAAGCTGATCTTCCATAGCTTTTCCTAAGAAGTGGAGGAATTAGAGTTATTGTAGCCTATTTCCTTTATAAGGTATTGGCATCCTTCTCTTGTGGTATAGCTTCCTCGTGAACTTCCTATCTAAATGAGATAGTCCTCTCTGTTAAAGATCAAGAAAGGGGTTAGCATAATTTAGGTCTTAATATCATTTACACGTAGAGCTTCTAATAAGTTAGAATTCCTTTCCTATTTGTCATGTAAGATAAGATTTGTTATTATCTTAGTAAGTGCCCAATGCTAGATAAAGGTAACTAATTTAGTTGCATGGGCAAACAAAGATGGTGGTTGATTGAAATATAGTTGCCAAAACCCAATTGCCAACAAAGCCTAGATGTAATGAGGGGACTAGATTTAGCTATTCCTTTACACATCTATAACAAATTTGAATGGTTATGGAGGCAACTTGTTTGCATGCCATTACAATACTTAGGTCTAAGAACCTCTGTTAGAAGGGTTTTCCCTTATGTCTACTACACACCATACTTACTTAGCCAAGAAAGCTTGGTTAACAAAATTGAACCACCTAAATCCTAGGCCACCTTCTCTCATGGGGACATAAAGCTCCTCCCACCCTAGTAAGTGCATTTTGTCTTTGTTGTTGCTAAAACCCTATAAAAAAAATCCTTATATCTTGTTTTTAGGATGGAGCAAAATGTTTTGGGGAGATTAATACTAAATAATTGGTATATAGGTGAAGAATTCAAGATTGACTTGATAAGAGTTAATATGGCTACTTGTGATATTGATCTATCCATTATTGAAGTTTTGAATCGACTTTCTCAATCAAATCTTGAAAAATGCATTTTTGTCTTTTCTTGTATCAACCCAAATTCCTAAATACTTGCCTAATCTAAAGGAGAATTTAATGCCAAAAAGTGCGTAATGGTGCTTTTTCTCTAAATGGGGTGTAATTAAGGCTAAAGAAAATCTCATATTTGGATTTATTTATACGTTGGCCAGAAAGATTATTGAAAAGATCAAGTGTATTTGTAATCATCTCGTAATTAATTGTGAACACCGTATTTTGATTAAAGACTGAATTATGCATTGATTAATGACCATTGTGAACATCGTATTTTGTCTTAGTATGTTTCAAAAAATAATAATAAAATCCAATTAGCATAAAATGCACACAAAAAAAGAAAAAAAAGTATAAATGGTAAAAGTAAAAGTAAAAGTAAAAAATATAAAAACATAAAAAAGATATTCATTTCTTTTTTCCCCAAACTCTAAAAGCCTAAATAACTCAATCCTTAAGACAAAAAAAAAGACAAAGAAATTCAAAATCAAATATAAAATATAAAATCAAAAAGTAAAAACAAAAAAAAGGGGATAATAGAGAGAAAAGATCACCCAAAAAAAAGAGAGAGAAAGGACCAAAAAAAAGAATAAAATAAATTAAAAAAAATAAAACCATCAACCCAAGGCCTAAAACAAAAGTTACAAAAAATTGAAAAAAACAAAAAATTGAAATCAAATTATCAGCCTAAACCTTCAGCCCAATTATCTTAAACCCACCAACCTGAGGCCTAAAAGAAAAGCCCAAAAAAAAAAACATAAAAACATTGTTTTGACCCAAGCCCTTTCATCATTTTGGACGCTGCTGCTAGCAGGAAAATATGAAGACTAAGGGAGTGTTTGGTTGGGAATTTTTGGAGAGGAGGAAAGGGAAGGAAATGAAGATAAGGTATTTAGTTGGATAAAATTGAAAGAGAGAGGAGGGAAATGAGGCAAATTTACCTCTCTTCCAAATTATGGGGTTTTGAAGGAGAAGAATGGGATATTTTTTAAATTTTAATTTATTTTTTTATCTCTTTTAATTTTTAATATATTAATATTTAATAAAAATTAAGATAATTTTTTTATCAAAAATTAAAAATAAAAAAAATTAAAATTTATAATTTTTTTAAAAAATTATTAATATAAATAATTTTTTTATAAAAAATAAAATTAAAATAATATAAAAAATAAATTTATCTAAATATAATTACTCCCCCTTCCGTCCTTCCCGTTAAATCAAAGCAAGAAAAGAAAGGGAGAGGCGACGGCCTCAGAGATTCAGCGTCCCTTTCACCATCAGGGCACGAGAGGTTTAGAGGGAGGATTGGACGGAACAAACAGAAACAGGGAAACTTTTTCAGAAGGAGGAAGCACACGTAGAAGGAGCGGGCAGAGGGACCTGCAACCTAAGTTGCTCTAAAAGGAAGCGGGAGAGATGGGAAAGGGGATTCGATGGAGAGGGAGTGAAGGACAGGAGGGAGAGTCTGAGAGTGAACGGAGAATTAAGCTGAAGGCTTTTAGGAAAAAACGGAGGGAGAAAACGAGAGAGGCAACAAGAGGAGAGGGTTTCGCGATAGAGGAGGCCTCTTTCATTCACAGAGAAGAGTAAGCCATTTGAAGCAAGTTAGGAGGAGAGAGTCTCATTAGGTCCCTTTCTCCTATCGCAAAACGCATCAGATGCAGAGGAGCAGTGAAGCAGCGCGACAGTAGCAGAGGTAGACGCAGAGAGACGGTAAGGAATTCAAGGACCGAAGTAAAAAGATTGAGAAGAGATGGAGAGATGGTGACGAAGAGGTTACACGAAGGAGACCGAGTGGGGGACCAAGAGGTGTGGAAACAGAGGACAGAGTTGGTTTTTGTTGGACTTTTTTTGTGGTAGCCCAGATGTGACACCAACGAGAAGAAGATTCAGCTGGAGGTTACGCGAAAGGAGAGAGAGTGAGGGCAAAATGCTTGGCAGAGGATTGAGGAATTTTTGGGATGACAGACTCCTTGGTTTTCCCGGGTTTTGAAAGGGATGTTCCTTGTCCCATTTTCTCATTTCCGATTTTCAGAATGTAAGCCATAAGATACTTTGTGGATCATTCATTATCATAGAAGTGATTTTGAGGATGAAAATTGGGTTCTGATGTTCTGAGATGATATGAGTCAATTAGCTGACATTGGAATGTTTACTGGATCTAAGGTGTGAATTAGATTATTGCCATAATCTCTGCGTGGGTCCTTCTAATGTTCTGCTTGTTGTAGTCATTGTTTCTCTATTACTGTGACAAATTTAACGTGCATATATTCATTCTTATGACAAATTTAACGTGCATCCTTTCAATGCTCATTGGGTCTTTATGCTTATATTTTGATAAATTTGGGTTCCAATGCCTATTAGATCAATTTTGTTTTTAAAAATATTCAAAAAAAAAAGGAAGAAAATATCCTTGAAAATATCCTTAAATATTTTATAAAAAATAGTTTCTGGAGAATAAAAGGTATTATTTCTTTAAAAAAAAAAAAGAAAAAGTTCCAAAAAGTAGTTTTCTTTGAAAAATCATATGCAAATGGAAAAAATGAAAAAATAAGAAAAAGTATATATGCTCTAAAAGTCCAAAAATCAAAAAGCTAAAAAAATGAAATGAAAAATTAAAAAAATGACAATGAAAATGATATTAATGATATAAAAAAAAATGAATGAAAATTTTGAATTCAAACAATTGTGTTTTGAATTTTAGGAGTTTAATTTCATAAAAATCAAAACAAAATAAAACAGGAACAAAGAGAAAACAAAAAACAAAAAGAAAAGATTAAAAAAAGGAGAGAGAAGAAAAAGCAAAAAATTAATTTTCTCTTCACATTTTTCTCAAATTTTGTTTTAATAAAAGTTAAAAATTTAAAATATACTTCATAAAAATGAAAAAATTATTTCTTTTCAAAAAGTAAAAAACATTAAAAAAATTAAAAAGAAAGAGAGAGAAAATCCTTTTTCCATTAAAAAAGAATGAAAAATAAAAATAAAAAAATCAAATGAATAAATAAATAACTCAAAAAATCATAAAAAATATATTAAAAAATATATAAAGATTAAAAAAAAAGAAAAAAAGGAGAGAGGTAAGAAAATGATTTTGCTTTTTTAAACCTATACACTTTTCTCTAATTTTCTTTTGACAAAAGTTAGAAATTAAAAATATTCTTCATAAGAAAAGAAATCCTTTTTTTTTCCTTCTTAAATAAAAAAAGTCATTCCTAAAATGAAAAGATAAAAAAAATTAATTGAAAAAAAATCAAAACAATAAAAATATTAAAAAAATCAAAAAATATAAAAATCCTCTAAGAAAAACAAAAAAATTAAAAAAAGAAAAGAATAAAGAAGTAGAATAAATTTAGTTTTTGTAAATTAAAATATATAAACCAACTTTAAAATTGTTTTAATTGCGAAAATCTAAATAATTTTCACTTTCTTCTTCTTTTCCCAAAAACAAAAGAACACCAATCAATTGATACTATTTTCTATTAGTTAAACTACGTAAATTTTGATCCCTTTTATAAGGTACGTAAATTTTAAATTTTTTTTAGGTCAAGTCTATTCTTATAAATAATTTTTTTTAATTTAATTTAATTTCTTTATTTTTGCATATGATTACTAGGAGAATTAAAAATAATATTAAGGTCATATTAATTTTGCACAATTAATTTAGAATAATCATTCTTGAGAATGGGTGTTATGTAGTGCCTAATACTTTTCCCATATACAATCAACTTCTAAACTCGTATCTGGTTCGTAAACTATTTTTTCTACAAAAAAGCTTTTCCAAAGTTTTGCATATTAAAAACAAACATTTTGGGGGTGACTCTACTACTTTGATTTGGTTTTCATTTTTGAAAATCAAAATTTTTAAAAATTTTCTAACACCACACAATCGCATTTCAAGTGTGACAACCATTATTAAAGATAAAGTCCAAATCCTCCTAGTCGTCAAATTGTATAAGTAAGAAGTTCCTTTCCTTATCCAAGAGTGAGAAACCAAAGTGAAGTTTCCATGCATTAGCAAGAATGTGAGAAAGTCTAAGTAGGGAGAAGTCTTTACAATCAACTATGGTTGAAATAAGGCAATTATGCTAATGAGAACAAAGAGATGGAGGAGAATTAAGGTTGAAACTAAGAACAAGACCCTATTTAAGGGAGAGTGAGGAAGAGTTACTAAGAACGAAGTGAGCCAAGGAGAAGGATAAGAAAAAAAAACTAAGGAGTTTTAGAAGGCACTATAATAGAAGTAAAGCATCACAAAGGATATAGAGCACAAGGCAATAATGATGGTGGGAGGATCAAGGAATGAAAATTTCTTGAAAAAGGGTAGGAAGCAATTGACAAATGGAAAAAAAGAAACCAAAGCAACAAAGGATTTCTATGAAGAGAACAAGGGAAGATAGAGGAAGATAGTGAAAACAAAAAGGGAAAGTAATACAGCCGTAGAAGGCCACCATAAATAAAGCTATAATGTAATCACTTTAAGGAGATCAAAAACTTGGAAGAAGGAGTTAATATTGGTAATTAGATAAATTGACACACCACAAATTAATGCAAAGCCAATTAGAGAATAGAAGGTAGAGAAGGTTAATAGGGAATGGTACAACACTAGTTACGTAGTCTCAAAAATAAGAGACTGAGAAAGGAAAAATCTACAAGTGTACGAGTCACACAAGTAATATAAAAGTGAGTTGAATATTGTTTCACGAGGAAGATTAATCAAATACCAAATTCCCTAATTACTTCCATTATCTAGAAAATTAACTAAATTGAATCAAACTAATTATTAATTAAGAAACTAATCACAACATATGAAAATAAATAATTAGACTACTTAATTACAAAAGACTCTAGGATTTTGATTTTAATGTTTACTTTTTGTTAATGAATAAATAGTAACTCAGACAATTAATTTCTATCTTAATTAACAGCTGATTCCTTCTCTCTTTCAAGATAAGATACTTATATCTATACTAATCCTATGTCTACTTTTATGATCATGGACTTTAGCACAAACATCTAAAGTCTAATGGAATTTGGTGTATGCTTACATGTAACGCTTGACATGCATGTAGATTATTATCCACCCAGGTAGATTTAGATCTTTATAACATTTAAACTTAAGTTTATTATTTAGGTAATCCCTTATAGCAATTCACTTTCAGTTTATCTCGCTATAAATTAAAGATTCACAAATAGTAGTCAGCAATTTGCAAATAAATTCATATGTTGAATAATAGATTAATGGGGAGAAAAATTATTATATGTGTTATTCAAAATCAAGTACAATCCATAAACACCTCTATCCAAACAGCAAATCTAAGAAGTTTAACTTCTCATACTAGAAAACAACAACAACAACAACAATAGGTCTTTTCCCAATAAATGGAGTCGGTCACATGAATCAAATGACGCCATAAAGTTCTGTCATAAATCATATCTTTAGTTAAACCATTTAAATTTAAATCTTTCTTAATAATTTTGGCTATAGTTTTTCATAGTCTCTCTCTATCTTTAATTATTGGGCTACTCTCCTTCTGATATACTCTTTTTACTGGAGTTTTTATAGGTCTTTTCCACACATGGTCAAATAATCTAAGATGCAATTCTACCATCTTTTCTATAATAGGTGCAACCTCAACTTTCTCTCTAATATATTTATTTTTTATTCTATCTTGTTTAGTATATCTACTCATTCAACACAACATTCTCATCTCTGCAATATTGACCTTATTCTCTTCTTGGTTTTTTAATGTCCAACATTCAGTCCCATACAATATTGCCAGTTTTATAACTGTGCAGTAAAATTTATCTTTAAGTTTAAACGGTATTCTTCTATTTGTTATAATACTCGAAGCATTCCTCCATTTCATCCACCCCACTTGAATCTTATGATTTACATCTTCCTCTATTTTCCTATTCGGTTGTATGATGAATTCAAAATATCTAAACCGAGTGACTTATAATATGGTGTGTTTTCCTATTTTTACTTTTACATTAGAATTAATGTGCCTCTTGTTAAATTTACATTCTATATATTCTGTTTTACTTATACTTAAACGAAATCCATGTGCTTCTAAATTAGTCTCCACATATCTAATTTCTCATTTATTTCCTCTCTCAACTTTCTAATTAAGATTATATCATCTGCAAAGGGAATGCACTGTGGCACTAGCTCCTGAATATGTTCAGTAAGTACATCTAAGACTAAAGTAAAAAGATAAGGGCTTAGAGTTGACCCCTAATGTAAACCAATAGTTATTGAAAAATTTTCGATAGGCCCATTTTGTATTTTCACACTAGTTGTAACCCCATTATACATATCTTGAATTGCTCAAATGTAAGCAATTGCTTCCAAAAATATCTCTTGATGTAAGCAATCATGAACTATACAAGTTTTTTTTTTGTTCAATATTTCTCTAAACCTTTTTTTTTTTTCCATAAAAATATCTCTTGGTGTCTTATCATATATTTTCTCTAAATCGATGAACACCATATACAAGTTTTTTTGGTTTGTTCAATATTTCTCTATTAATTTTTACAACATGTCACTTCCATGGTCAACCTATTAGGCATAAAATCAAGTTGATTCTCTATAACTTAAGTCTTTTGTTTTAATTTTCACTTAATAACTCTCTCCCATAACTTCATAGTATGACTTATGAGTTTAATGCCTTTATAATTTGCACAAATTTGTATGTCTCCCTTATTTTTATAAATAGGAATTAAAGTACTTCTCCTCCACTCGTCAAACATTATCTTAGATCTCATAATTTTAGTAAATAACTTTATGAGTCAACTTATACTTTTTGCTCCTGAGCCCTTCCATACCTCAATAAGTATATTATCTGGTTCTACTACTCTGTCATTCTCCATTCTTTTTAAACCTTCTTTTACCTCTGACTCTCGAATCATATGATAAAAGATATAATTTTGATTTTTTTCTGTAGTGTCTAGCCTATCTGAATGCCATGAGATTCTGCATCTTTCATTAAATAGCCTATGAAAATAGCACTTCCACTTTTTTTCAATATCCTACTCTGTGATTAAGACTCTCCCTTCTTCATCCTTAATACATTTCACTTTATCCATGTCTATTGTCTTTCTCTCTTTACTTTTAGCAAACTTTTAAATATTTCTTTCCTTATTTTTAATACCTAAGGATTGATATAACCTATCAAATGACCTAATTCTCACTTCGTTCACTGTCTTTTTAGTATCTTTCTTACCTAATTTATTATTTTTTTCAATTTTCCTCACTTTTACACAAAAACCACGCTTTATAACATTTTCTTTTAATTTTAACTTTATCTTATGCGCTTACATCCTATCACTAAAATTCTTTATCCCTAGGTTCAAAATCTTTTGATTCCCCAAGTATTTCTTTTGTAACCTTCCTAATATCTTTGGCTATCTCATTCCACATATTATTAGCACTTCCTTGTATTTCCCATGATCCTTCTTCCAAAATCCTTTTCTGTAAACTCTTTTCTTTATCATATTTTAATTTCCATCACTTTATCCTTGACACCATTTCTTAACCTTTGCTTTTTACTCTCTTCTTTATTTGAACATCCATTACTAAGACCGTATGTTGTGTAGTCAAACTCTCTCTAGGTATAACTTTGTAATTCATATAAAACTTTTTATCTACTTTTTTTATTAGAAAGAAATTAATTTGAGAGTATATTCTCTCGTTTTTATACATGATTAGATGCTTTTTACATTTCTTAAAATAAGTGTTAGTTATAATAAAATCAAATGCTAATAAAAAGTCTAAAATAGTTTTACTCTCTGCGTTTGCTTCTTCTAAACCATATCCCCCATACAAACGCTCGCAACTTGTAGATGCATTCCTTATATGACCATTTAGATCCTCTCCTATGAGAATCTTTTCCTCTAAAGGTATTCCTTGAACTAAACCTTTTAAGTCCTTCCAAAATTTTATCTTATAATGCTCTTCTAATTCTATCTATGGTGCATAAGTACTAATAATATTAAAAGTTTCTTTTTCTACTATAAATTTTAATGTTATAATTCTGTCTTCTAATCTTTTTACATCTATCATAACATCTTTTCAATACTAATCCACAATTATACCTATTTCATTTCTAGATTTAGTCTTACCAGTATACCAAAACTTAAAACCTGAGGTGTCTAATTCCTTCACTTTTTGTCCTACGCATTTAGTTTCTTATAAGCACATAAAATTAATTTTCTTCTTAATTATGGTTATTTTCATTGATTTACCTATAAGTGTACCTATATTCTAAATTTGAAAACGAGTTCTACTTTTGTGAACTAACTTTTTTACTGATATTTGTTCACGAAAATGTGGGAACCCTTACTTATTTTTCACTACACCTAAGCGTCGATGCAATGGCTCTTACTCATTTGATATTGTACTTGAGCTAAGCAAGGCATTGCTTTCGGGCAACAACCTAGCATTAACTTTATTATATCGTTAATTCGTGTCATAAAAATTCGACAAAATTTTACATTGGTTGTCGATTGCCTAACATAACCCTCCTCTTTTTTCTGGACTTGGGACCAACTATGAAAATGATTTATATTAAAACACAGCATAGGCAGAGTTTACTCATACTAGAAAACAAAATCAAAAAATTAAAAGTAAATAAATACATAACAAACAAAAAATAAAAGAGTAGATGAAAAGAAAATAATTCAATAGTAGTTGTAGTCTTTGGTAGGAATTCCAAATCTTAGTGTTATAACCATTCTCTAAAGTTCTCTCTTTTGACTGAAGCATCTCTATTAACCCTTTATATTTTTATTTATACTCTTTTGTTAGAATTTGTTATTTTTGCCATAGTCCTTGATGTGCACTTTCTTGTTTTGTTTTTCTTGTAATTTTAGAATTTTTTTTCTTGTAATTTTAGAATTTTTTTTCTTTTCTTGTAAGTAATTTCCTATTTTGATTTCTTACTCTCCAAGCTAGGTTTAGGCACCATATATAAGACAAATTAAGTTTCCAATTAGGCACATAGGCTTGATCTTCCTTGCACTTTCCTTTTTTCATCACCTTTTGTCATATTTCTAATGCATAAAATTAGCACAATAAATCTTGCTAACTTGATCACTGGCTATGGTTAAAATTCAATTAATATGTAAAAACAAATATCATATCAACTAGTTATGTAGTTTAGGAAACAAGAGAGAAAAGAGGCTAAAGTGCATAATAACCAATGTAGGAATTGTACTAGGCTATAAAAGTTGATAAAGACTTTTCTCTCCTAAAGTAGAAAGAAGATAGTTTCTCTCACTAAGGAATAGCAGGAGGCTATAGAAGTTGAAAATTGGTTTTAACCAAAAGAATAAGAGGATTATGATAACATATTGGAATTGGCATTGAATCTTTGCTGATCTTTGATTTTGCTATTAAGTAAGAACCACTCAAAAAGGATTTATCTTTTTTCTTTTTTTGATAAATAAGCAAAGGTCACATTTGATAACAAACATTATATCATCCCAGAATTGCTTCTGAAACTTATAGCCTGCACTTTTTGAAAGGATTTATCTTAAATATATAAGAAAAATGAGGAATGAAGCACACTTAAAAAATAGATTCGCATTTCACGTATGTATATATATATACACACATTAACGTATGTCTAACGGCTAATGACTCAGCTCTCCTATATTCTTGTTCTTATCTTAACTGCTATATCTTATATTATCTTAATATCTGTGATATGCAATCCATATAATAAACTAATTAAAATATATACTTTCTTCACTCCCTTTCAAGTTAGCGCATGAAGATTCACCATGCCCAAGTTGCTAACAAGTGACTCGAAGTGTTCCCGTCCCAGTACTTTTATTAAAAGGTCTGCCACTTGCACTTTGGTCTATATTTTAGTTGGTTGTATTTTATGAGACTGCACTCGTTCCCACACAAAGTAACAATCCATTTCCATATGCTTAGTACGTTCATGGAATGTTGAATTTTCTGTGATGTGTATTGCTACCTGGTTATCATAGTGTAGTACTGTGGGTCCCCTTTACTCTGCTCCATATTCACCTATCAACCATCTTAGCCATAATATCTCACTCACAGTTGTCGCCATTGCTCGATATTCAGCTTCTGCTGAAGATCGAGCTACCACAGATTGCTTCTTTGATCTCCACGAATGGGTGAGTTACTTAGTTTAATCAAGTAACCATTACATGATATGCGTGTCATCTTGCAGCTCCTCTAATCTACATCACAGAATCCCTCAAGCTCTAGTTCTCCTATACTTGACAATAGTATTCCTCTGCCTGGATTAGGTTTTATATATTTTAACACCCGCTTTGCTGCTCGCATATGGCTTTCCCTAGCTTTTGCTGCATGTTGACATAGTGTGTTGATTGCAAATGCAATGTCTAGCCTCATGATTGTTAAATATAATAGACATCCTACTAATCTACAATATTGTCCACCCGCTACCTTTGCTTCATACTCTGTATCATTAAGCCTCCAGTCTTGTTCCATGGGAAAGGAGCTGGGTTTACATGCACTCATCCCTACATCTCTCAAGATGTCTTATGCATATTTTCGTTAACTAAACACAAAACATTGAGGTGATCTTTCAATTCCTAAAAAATACTTCAATGGGCCCAGATCTTTAATACTAAACTTTCTGTCCAAAAATTCTTTTACTTCTTCTATCTTCTCATCACTGTTCCCTGTTAATATCACATTATCCACGTATATAATTGTTGCTATAAACACATCTTGCTTTCTATAAATGAATAATGTGTAATCGGCCTTGGATTGTTTAAACCCAATAGATGTCAAAGCCTCAGAAAGCTTTTGGGTTCAATTTCTTGAAGCGTTCTTCAAACCATATAGTGACATTTGTAGCCGACATACTCTTGTGTCTCTTGGTTTCTGAAAACCTTATGGCACTTTCATGTACACTTCTTCATAGAGATCTCCATACAAGAAGGCGTTGCTAACATCAAGCTAATGTACATTCCATCCCTTCATCACAGCAATCGTTAGCAAGCTCTTAATTGTCACCATTTTAGCCACTGGTGCAAATGTGTCATGGAAGTCTATGCCCTTCTCTTATGCGAATCTTGTTTTATGCCTCTCAATTTCTCCATTAGGTCTGTACTTTATTTTGTATACCCATTTGGAGTCAATTAGTCTCTTCCTAGGTGGCAAAGACTTTAACATCCATGTCCCATTATTCTTTAGAGCTTCAATCTCCCTTCTAATGGCTTCTTGCCGTTCCTTTTACTTTGCAGCCTATGAAAAGGTCTTTGGCTCATCATGCTTTGTGATGGTCGCCAAGAAGGCCTTGTTTGATGGTGAGAATTTATTGTATGACATATAATTTGATATTGGATACATTACCTCAACACCTGTTGGAGGGTTCGGTTGTGTGTGAGTCAAGGATGGTGGCAATTCTATCTCATATTCTTTGAACCTCTATGGCACCTCCCGCCTACGTTGACTTCTCCTCACTGGCACTTGTGGCTTACTTATCACTTCTTCACTTCTGTCACCATTTACCACATGTTCTTCCTCACATTCCTAATGACTCTCTACTGGATCAATGCTATCATGTTCCTCTTGTACATGTGCATGCTCTATGACCATTTCCTCTTCATCATCTACCATTTGCTCACCTACCATCATCTTTGGTTCCTCCCTCTTTTGCATCATCTTTCTAAAAGGATATTCTCTTTTGACAAAGATAACATTTCTAGAGACATATATCTCCCTTTTCTTCAAGTCATACAGTCTATATCCCTTTTGGCCCATTGGATACCCTATGAAAATACATGGTCTCCCCTTTTCTTCAAGCTTATTGCTCTTTCTATCATTGTACATATATGCAAGACATCCAAAGGTTCTCATGTAATCATATAGGGGCTTCTCTCCCATCAACCTCTCATATGGAATCATATCTCTCATAGCCTTGGTAGGCAATCTATTCATGATATATACTACTACAAGCACACATTCTTCCTAAAAATTCATAGGTAATGCTGCATGGAATCTTAACACCCTGGCTGTCTCCAAGATTTGTCTATGCTTGTGTTTTACCATCCCATTTTGTTGTGGGGTATAAGGAGAACTTATCTGTAAAATTATGCCTCGCTCATTATAAAAATTTTGCATGTTGTTTAATGTAAATTCTCCCCCATTATTTGCTCTAACAATTGTCACTCTTTTGTCAAATTGCCTCTCTGCCATATTCACAAAGCTTTGCAAAAAATATTCTACTTGTGATGTGTATTTCATTAAATAAATTCATGTGGTTTTGTTGTAATCATCCATTATGGTTAAAAAATACTGTGCACCTGATAATGATGGCGTTTTAAAATTGCCCTAGACATCGCAATGTATGAGTTCAAAGCAAAACTTGGATTTTACTAAGCTATCTTGGAAAGGCAGCCTAGTTAGTTTAGCCTTCATACATGAGTCACATGGTTCCTCATATTTATTTTCAACAAAATCAGAAAATAACAAAATTTTATTAATTTTCTTCTTTGATACGTGTCCCAGCCTCCAGTGCCACAGGTAAGCTTCACCTCCACCTTTGACAGTCATTGCCACCTTCCCTTCGTGTGTTGGCTCAAGTAGGTACAGACCATCACACAACCTCCCCATTCCAATCAGGTTCATTGTAGGCAATTCCTATATCATACAACAGTCAGCAACAAAGGTCACAACATAATTAAATTCTTTAGTTATTCTGCTAATTGATAATAAATTGCATTTGAAACTAGTAATTTTCAACACATCTCGCAGCGTTACTCCATTTGGCAACTTGGCCTTGCTAATTGCTTCCATTGATATGTTGTCCCCATTAGGTATCCTGACTGGTATCTTGCTCTTGATCTTGTGCTCTTTGTACAGCTCCTTTTCACGCATTATATATTTTGTACAACCAGAATCAATTATCCAAGGTTTCTCCCGAAACTTACCCACCATGTTAACCATAGGAACTGGTTCTTGAGATTGCTTTGCTACCTCTGTCTCACGACCTAAGCCAACATGATCGAAGTTCTTCAAGAGTTTCTTGTACTGTATCATGTTAAGCCCGGGCTAAGAAGCACCGACACGGGTACGAGTATCAGGTACGACACGATACGATACGTAAGATACGATAATTTTTAAAATTTTAAGATACGGGTACGAGAATATATATATATATATATAAATATGTAAAATTTCAATTCAAAGTTTCATCAATAGAGTATTATAATTTATGGCTCTGGATCTGCTTGATCAATCATTGGCAGAATAATAGCATAAGCTGATCTTTATATCCTCTTGAGGCTGTGTTAGCTACTATCACGGAGGAATTTATCAAACAGGCAAACAATTTATACTCACATCTCACCAAAATAGGAAATTAGGAACTTATCACGAAGGAACCATTAAGGACCGAAAAGCACCAGTAATCACCGGAGAAGAAGCACTGAGGATCGAAACTTTTGAGACGAAGCATTGAGGTTTGAGACGAAACAACAATCACCAGAGGAGATGAAGCAACATGGAAGACCGAAATGCACCGGTAATTACCGGAGAAGAAGCATTGAGGATCGAAGCTTCTGAGATGATGCACTGAGGCTTGAGACGAAGCACTAAGGATTGAAACGCACCAGCAATCATCAGAGAAGATGACGCAGCACGGAGGATCGAAACACACAAGTCACCGGAGAAGATGATGTAGCACGGATGACCGACATGTTTTAGACGACGCGCTGAACCACTGACGAAGAAACAGAGACGAAGGGATGCAGAGGACGCAGGGCTTTCAAAGGGAAAAATAGAAAGCGACGTTGCTTTTGGGGTGGGACGTTTAGGAGCCGTTTCTGCTACTTTTTAGAGCCATTTCGAAACGTTTCGGTATGTATGGAAACATTTCGAAACGCAGAAGGGAAAAAAATATGTTTCGGGTACTTTTGTACCCGTACGGTATACGTATCCATACCGGATACGTATCTGGTACAGGTACGGCTCATAAATAGCTGTATCTGTGCTTCTGAGAGCCCGGGTATTGGACTTTGATCAAGCCCAACTTGTACCGCCTTAAGACCTGTTCTTCTTCCATTCCAGGATCCGAGCCTTTTCTCCTTGCCTCCCTTCTTCCAATCTAGGGTATATCCTATGATCTCATAGCAATTCTCCTCCGTATGTCCCACCTTTTGGCAATGAGTACACTTAGGCTTGTCTTTTCTTCGTTCTGCTCTTTGCCTTATAGTCTGAGCTTGAAATGCAACTCCTTCGATCATTAGCTTCTGGGCAATTAAGATATTCCCTTGTTGCTCATCTTGAGCCACCAAATGGTAGGCTTACTCAAGACTCATTAGAGGTTTTGTGCTTAGGATTTGAGTCTTCACAGTCCCAAATGCCTCATCGAGCCCCATCAAGGATTCATATAATTGTTCTTGTTCTCTCATATCTGTTAACTCTTTTTGCAAATTACAAGTGCAACCGTTGCATGTGCATTTAGGCATCGATGCTATCGATTGTATTTCATCTTATGGTGCCTTCAACCTGGTGTAGTATGTTGACATTGAGAGCTTCTCTTGCCTGAGAAGAACCAATGATCTCCTTAGCTTCTATGCCCTCGGCGCACTGCCCATGCCGAACCTTTCTTCAAGATTGACCCATATCTTATGTGCAGTCTTGGCATAGCGCACACTGCTTCTTATTTCTTTATTCATTCCGCTCTTCAACCAACCTTTAACCATAGCATCACAGCATATCCATGGTGCAAGGTGTGCTGAATTTACTGCCAATTTTTGAATCGTACAATCCATGAAGCCTATTTTGTTCTTTGCTAATAGAGCATTCGTCATATCGCTGAACCATTCACCATAGTTCCCGTCGTGCAATACTTCACTTACGAAAACTTGGCCAGGGTTGTTTGATGCACGAAGATAGTATGGAGATGCAAAATCAATCTCCTTGTTCACACTCGTTGCCTCACCCTCTCTGACTGTCATCTTTTTGGGTTAAGGCACGCTTTGATACCATATAAGAAAAGTGAGGAATAAAGCACACTCAAAAAACATATTTGCATTACGTGTATACATATATAACGTATGTGTTATGGCCAATGACTCAGCGCTCCTATATTCTCGTTCCTATCTTAACTACCATATCTTATATTATCCTGATATCTGTGATGCGCAATCCATATAATAAACTAATTAAAATATATACTTTCTTCAAAATAAACACTCATTGTTTATGTTTTTCATACTATATAAATAAAAGACAAACTTATTTTAAACTATGAAAATGTAACAAAACATCCCCTTTTTATCCGATATGTGAATATTGTTAAAACGATTTGCAATTAATTTTAACTTTAATTGAGATTTAATAAATTTTATTTTAGTTTAAATTCAAAAGCATGCTTTATTATATTTTAAATTTTATATATGTATTTCTAATTAAATTTATGTACATAATATAAGATATAATTACATTTACTTTGACTAAAATATTCTTTATATGATAATAAAATTTAAAAATATATTTCACTAATATAAACTAATTATTTTTTGAAATTTAGTATAAATTAAATTTATAATTTTTAATACAAAATAAATAACAATGAAATAAAAAGTTTAAGAAATACATTTTTAATAAAAGAAATTAATATTATTTTTGGGGTATTTGATCATATTTTTTATTTTAAGAAAGATTTGTGTATATTTTTTTTATAGAAAGGAGGGATGTGTAATTTAAATATTTAGGGGAGTAATTTATCTTTTTCATATTTGCAGTCTCACCTAATTTGTCAATATTATTGAACCGAGAAAGCTATCGCTTATAATTATATTGAATTGGAATTTAATAGATTTTATTTTAGTTTAAATTTATAGAATACGAATTTTGTAATTAAATTGAATTTGAGAAGGTGAAATGTAATTTTCTCTTAATAAACGGAAAGACGGTTAATCCGGGACTGTTGAACAGTAAATCGGTCGCTGTATGAGGCGCAAAAAAACCCCACATTTGCCTTAAATGCTTACTCATTGTTAGAAAGGAAACGAAGCTACATTTAGTCATTTACCAAAGCAAAGGCTAAAGATGACTTAATCGGTAGTTCCATGCGAAGGAGGAGGCAGTCCCCACAAAAGGAGAGAGAAATGGGTTCCACCCTCCCACTTCTTTCACTCTTCAAAATGTTTATAAGGCACTTGGAGGCTTCTCACCAGGTGCATTACCATTTTGCTCAACCTCAACTTCACCTGCCACTCTTTTACGCTCTATACTCTTTGCCCATCTTTTTTCAATCTCAAAAGACCCAAAAAGTCACTATTAGAAGCCCGTTTCTCTCTACCCCTCCATTCTTATTGTCTCTTTTAAGTTTTTAATGTATAAAGCTGAGTGAAAAAAGTGCAGTCCTTTGTGAAATAGACAAGGTTTATCTAATGGGGAATTTGCAGAGGGGAGAATTGCCTGTGATACTATTATTTTTGTGGGCTGTTGCTGTCACAGCATCTGTGAGTTATGACCACAAAGCTATTATTATTAATGGCCAGAGAAGAATTCTGATCTCTGGCTCCATTCACTACCCCAGAAGCACCCCAGATGTACTATTTACTCATTCCAATATGCTTCATCGAACTTGTTTTCTTCTTCCTCTCTTCCAGTTTTTCAAACCAATATTTTTTATTCACTCTGCAGATGTGGCCAGGATTGATACAGAATGCCAAAAACGGAGGCCTGGATGTTATTCAAACCTATGTGTTTTGGAATGGACACGAGCCTTCTCCTGGAAAAGTAGTGCCACTGCTTTCCTGAATTTTTGTTCTCTTTCTTCCTTTGTGGTTTTCCTTTCCACGTGTCAAAGACTAAAAGAAACTAAAGGAAAAAAGGGGAAAATTCATTCAAATTTTAATATTTCATACTTTGAATTTTCAGTATTATTTTGAGGATAGGTTCGACTTGGTTAAGTTCATCAAGCTGGTGCAGCAAGCTGGCCTTTACGTTCATCTCCGCATTGGTCCCTTCGTCTGTGCTGAATGGAATTTTGGGTATTATTAATTTTTATAAATAGATCTGTTTTATATCGTTATCAACGAAAAGAAAATAAATAAAACTTTAAAAGGTGACATGCTCTGTTTCCCCACACTACTTGGATATTCAGGGGATTTCCTGTTTGGCTGAAATACGTCCCTGGCATTGCCTTCAGAACAGACAATGGGCCTTTTAAGGTTCGATTCTTTTGGAAATCATTTTTTTCATCAATTATGAAAATGTGAACAATTATCTAAGGAAGGGTCAATTTTTGTTGTAACGAAGGCGGCAATGCAAAAATTTACTGAGAAAATTGTCAGCATGATGAAGGCAGAGAAATTGTTTGAAACTCAGGGGGGCCCAATAATTTTGTCTCAGGTAAAATAGAATGGATTTATATAATAATAATAATGGTAATTATAGTTTTTGTCTTTTCCTTGTCAAGTTTTAATTACTAGAAAGTTATAGGCCAGCCATTTACAATGCAATTATTTATTTATTTATTTATAATATAGTAAAACTTTTCCCAAATTGAATTTGACAGATAGAGAACGAGTACGGACCAGTGGAATGGGAAATTGGTGCTCCTGGAAAAGCTTACACGAGTTGGGCTGTTCAAATGGCTGTGGGTCTTGAAACTGGCGTCCCCTGGGTCATGTGCAAGCAAGACGATGCCCCTGATCCAGTTGTAAGCGACGTCTCTTTTTCTCTTGTCGTTTTCACCATAATCTTCGTTTTCTTCGGTTACATTTATTTATGTGGCCCATTATTTTAGCCTACTTAGGTGGGTTTTGTTGCTTCTACTGTTTGACCCATTAATTATTTATTCCTTTTGCTTTCAATTGGAAGAGGGTTTGGCTCATCTGAGCAGTTATATCTTCTCCGCCGGTTTGTTCTATGATTTTAGCAATTAGTGTACTTCGTCGTCTTTATCAAAATTTTCTGGGAAAGTCCAAGGATTTAGTTGCAATCCAACGATTTGTGGGAGAAGAACTTGTATTTTTATAACTGACTAAACCTCCCTTACATCTTTCTGTCTCTGATATTTGTTTCCGCGGTTGGCGATAGATTAATGCTTGCAATGGGTATTACTGTGAGAATTTCACTCCCAACAAGAAGAACAAACCCAAAATGTGGACAGAGAACTGGACTGGCTGGTAAGTCATACAATTGTCTTAGCTCGTTATCTTTTGTATTTCCTGTTAGTTATTAGATTGAGCAAAAGTCTGGAATCCCAGTCCTTGTTTGTTATGTTTTTTGACTGCCTTCAGGTTTTCTTTGTGCTGTTTTGGTTGCTGCAAAAAGTGCTCTTTTGGGTTATAATGCCCTTATCTCTAGTTGTATCAGGGGATACTCTCCTTCCTTCTCTAATCAATTCTCCCTATCTTTGCAAAAAGGGAAGTCTTACAATTGCCTCTGTATAGGCCTACAATATTTTATCTGGATCCTCTATGTAGTTTGAATATCCTGTTCCGTAGGTACACTGAGTACGGTGGTGCAGTCCCTCGTAGACCAGCAGAAGACATGGCGTTTTCAGTCGCGAGATTCATACAAAATGGAGGCTCATTTGTTAACTACTATATGGTAGTTTTTGGCCCTTTCAGTAATATCTATTGTGAATATTTATTTCCCCTTTTATATATGATGACAATTCATGTTGTAGAAACTTTAATATCTATTTTTGGGTCCAGTACCATGGAGGAACTAACTTTGGCCGGACCTCGGCTGGCCTCTTTATTGCAACGAGTTATGACTATGATGGTCTTATTGATGAATTTGGTATGCACATGAAGTTAAAATTTTAAATTGTTTACATTTTGGATGATGATATGGTCATACACTTTAAACTCTTTGCAACAAATCAAATCCTTCTTGTCTGCCTAGTTTGGCATTGGGGAAAAAGTACACTTTTTTTAAAAAAAACAATGAAAAAGCAAATTGCACATATTCAATTGAAGCATTACACAGGTAAAGCAGAGGTATATTTGCACATTTATCTGAAGCTTGTTAAACTATACCAGGACTTCTGAACCAACCAAAATGGGGGCATCTGAGAGATTTGCATAAAGCAATAAAGCAATGTGAACCAGCTTTAGTGTCTGTAGATCCCACCGTGACGAAGTTCGGAAATAACCAAGAGGTATAGTCCTTGAACTCGTTTCTGAAGAATACCAGCAGAACTGCCTTGTGTTTCGAAATTCATTTGCTTCTCTTTGCTATTATTATCTTAGGCCCATATGTTCAAGACAACATCCGGTGCTTGTGCTGCATTCCTTGCAAATTATGATACCCAATCTTGGGCAAAAGTGACATTTGGAAATGGGCAATATGACCTACCACCTTGGTCTATCAGCATTTTGCCTGACTGCAAAACTGCAGTTTTCAACACTGCAAAGGTATGACAGGACTATTGGCAACGTTGAATACTTTTATCATATATGTATATATTCTGTAATGGCATGCTTGGTGAAATTATATGTTCAAGACTAAATGTCACATATATTTCTTTCAGTAACTGGAATGTTCCACCTTGAGGCTTGAGCTGTTCTTGAATGACAGACAATATTATAGGGATAGTGTTTTGATCTGAAATTCTTAGTCTTTGCTACATTGAGCTTTCTTTGAGTGTGATCATTCATATCTGTTTGCCAATTTCACGCAGATTAGTGCCCCAAGCACGCAGATGATATTTACACCTGTAATTAAATCATTCGCATGGCAGTCATACAATGAAGAACCTGCGTCTTCTGGTGCAGATGATTCAATTACAACAAATGCACTCTTGGAGCAGGTTAATGTCACCCGGGATTCTACCGATTATTTGTGGTATATGACAGAGTAAGTATATTTAACAGATCATTTCATAGAAAAGATAATTTCTATTAGTATCCTTTCCATCTAATTGATATTTATATTACTCATTCAGTGTCAATATTGGAGCTAATGATCTAAAGAATGGACAATCTCCCATTCTCACTGTAATGTCGGCAGGCCATGCTTTGCATGTTTTCATTAATGGTCAACTTTCAGGTAAATAAAAATAATATTGCTTTTCTGCTTAGTATTTTGCTTCAACAAAGTCCAGTCTTGCTTATATATCACTTGTATAAACGTAGGAACTGTGTATGGGAGTTTGGAGAATCCTAAATTAACATTTAGCCAGGGCGTAAAGCTGAGTGTTGGGAACAACAAAGTTTCTTTACTTAGTGTTGCTGTGGGTCTCCCGGTTAGTTCTCTCACTTTTCTGATATTTATGTGTCCTTTGTAACAGTTTTATTTTGCAGATAAATGACTTTTTTCTAACTCCTTTTAAATTCAATAATACCAGAATGTCGGTTTGCACTTTGAGACCTGGAATGCTGGGGTGTTAGGCCCAGTCACACTGAGTAATCTAAATGAGGGGACAAGAGACTTGTCGCAACAAAAATGGTCTTACAAGGTGTGTTATCTATGTTATATTTGTTCTGTAGTAACAAAGGAAAAATTTGTAATAATTGTTGGTGTATGCTACAGAGATAAATATCTAAATACCAATTGGGAGCAACGATAATGACCATTTGGGAGCAATGATAAATGACATAACCATTTTTGAAACATAAAACAAACTGATCTGTGCTGGTTATAAGATCTGTTACAGTTGGTTAGATTCAACAATCTGCAAAGGGATGTGTTCTTTTACATTACATTGTTGCTTCTGTTGTGATCATGACTCCTAATTGAAAGGTAGTGGATTTTTTATTGACCATAGAAGGTAGTGAATTACTAAAGTTAATATATGTCAATACTTGATTATTAGCAGAATGGAAATTCATAGAAAGATAATCTCCTGTGCCCTTCTAGGATATATTCAATTAGCATGGAGGTGACAGGTTAGATAATATATGCTTGATAGAAAAGTGCTGATGAAATTAGCTTATGTACACTCCCAATAAAAGTTTGGGCATTAATAATTCACTTGCTTCTGGCACATAATTTTCCTGAAGAAAAATAAGTTTAGTATATTTTTTGCTTTATGCTGTGACAAAAGGAAGTGACAAGAGTAGGGAATCAATCACTCATTGTGTGTCGTTGAGCAGATTGGCCTGAAAGGTGAATCCTTAAGCCTTAACACTGAAAGTGGTAGTAACTCTGCTGAATGGGTACAAGGATCATTATTGGCCTATAAACAACCCTTGACATGGTACAAGGTGAGGATGATTCCTGTAATCCAATTTTATAAATTCTGTCTGTGTTATTGATGATCACCAGCATCTGCACGCATTCTGAGTCATTCTATGCCTTGGTATTATCAGACAACTTTTAATGCACCGGCAGGCAATGATCCATTGGCTTTGGATATGGTCAGCATGGGAAAGGGTGAAATCTGGATAAATGGTCAGAGCATTGGACGCCACTGGCCCGGATATATAGCACAGGGTAATTGTGGCGCTTGTAATTATGCTGGAACTTATACTGATAAAAAATGTCGACAATATTGTGGATCACCCTCGCAGAGATGGTAAGAACTACGACTTATATGACAACAGTAAATGGTATAATTTATATATGATTCGCTGTTAATATTGTAATTTTTCAGGTATCATGTTCCTCGGTCGTGGCTAAAGCCAAGTGGGAATCTTTTGGTTGTGTTTGAAGAATTGGGAGGTGACACTACTTGGATTGCTTTAATGCAAGAAACAAGACAGTAGATTACCAAATGAAGGTGGTGCAAGTATAGAGTACATTGAATCCATCATTATATTACATTTTTTCTGTTAGTTGATAAAGAGAAATTGGTCCCCAAAAAAGAAAAAGTGTGTACATAAATAGACATGCTATTCTACTGTATACTGCTCCATACATTGTGGGGCTTGTAGCAATTACAAAATTGAGTCCTCACACATTGCTATAAAAGGAGATAGTTGGACATGCAGAAGGAGTTAAAGACTACATTCTACAAGAAAGCAATTTCTTTCTTTTTTCTGTTATGATTTTATTTAAGAACAACGTTTAAAGTAATAAATAGTTGCTTCCAAGTTCTAAGAATTTTTCAATAACATATGCAATATTTTCTTGATCATTTTGCTTAGATGTTTGTGTTGAAGGATGATGGTGTTAACAAACCTTTATCTTAAGGATAGAGGAAAACTTCTGGCATTCCTATCTCAAACATCCAAACCTTTGTCGGCTAGCATTATAATATCATTAACAATTTGAGGTTGAATAAATTAAGCTTGTTGATACGCTTGACCAGGGGATTTGGCTTCTTTGGAGTGGACAAAAAATCTACAGTGAGTAAACTGCAAGTGGCTTATCTATAAATCAGAAGTTTTGCCATCAAAATATGAAAGTTCTATTCATGGCGTCCGCAAGAAAACAAAACTGGATGCTTTTCATTTTGCTATACAAGGTTAACATATATTCTTGCTAAATACACAATGGATTGTCTTTTAATTTTCATTGCATCATCGTCATATACTTTAAGCTGCTGAGAGGAAGCAGATTCAGGGAGCAAAACAGGAAGAAAGGACCAAGTATTAAGGAGGGAGCACTGGAAAGGAAAATGGATAGGGGATATATTGGATATTACAGAAATTAAAACTTAATTGTTTAAGAAGAGGAAAGTAGAAAGCAATTATAGATTCAATAATTAAGCTATTCTGTTGGCAGTATCAAGGCATGCACTTGAGACTACCCCATTGGAATGGGTTCACATAAAAAGTTTCAATTTCCAGATATACAACTTTGGAGGGAGACTTGGGCTTGATTATTATTGTCCACAAATAAATGGGTCTGAAGCTTATATTCAATTCAATGCAGGCTGGTGAATGAACGCATAAGATCTGACATCTTCCAAGGCTGCTTTCATTTCAGAAGCTCCATCCACCTCCACCAAAAACTTCTATAGTGTCTTCCCAATTTAGGCATCTATAGTGACTTCTATCACCAATCTAGTCCTTGCTTTGACACCAGGTTAACAGAATTATTAATAAGGTAAATTGATACTTAAGCTTTGAGATTTTGACTTAGTCAAATTTTCAAATTTATTTCTTTTCATGAAACATGCAGCCCCAAAAATTTTTTTTTAAAGTTTAAATGTCACATCAATAAATAATTATTATATAACAAGGTTGTTAAGTTATGTCAACATTTTTGTTACCTTGTTAGCTAATGACTATATTAATGACGAACGTCACTTCAAAAAATTATAATGAAGGATCAAATTAATAAAAGTGAAGTTTTCCGAAGACCAAAACATTAATTGACTCTAAAATCAATTATCAACTTTTTTTTAATGATTTATATTTTTTAATTGAGGCGATTTTGAAAATTAATACTAGCAAACATCTCACACAAATCCTCTCAAGTAATTGACATCCCACTGGATTTTCTATTTTCTCCCCCAAAATCCCATTAGTAGGATCCAGGGGATTAGTGAACCACTTGCCCTAATCCACTCTTCCTCTCTCCTCATCCAGGAAAACAAAAAGAAGTATACTTTTGGTAAGCAGAAAATTTTTAGTAACTTAATCCTCTTAAAATAATTAAAAACAACTTTTTCTATGGAGTTTTTTGATGAATCCTACTTCACACAAAACCCCTCAACTGATAAAAATCCAACTGGTCCTCTTCTTTCTTAGAAAATCCCATTTGATCATTGATTTTGCACTATGGAGGAGGCCAATTATTCCGGGGATTAGGAAATCAATTACCCTCAAAGCTCACTTCCTTTTTCTTCTTAAAGGAAAAGGAACCTCAATGCATCTAAAGCTTGACATAACAATTGTAGTGAGTGTCCCCACTTTCCAATAAGCTTCATACACCACACAGCCCACCTCTCCCCAACAAAACAAAAAGAGGAAAAAGAGAACAAAAGTAAACAACAACTTTGTTTCATATTTCTTCCCCCATTATAAAATTATTAGTCTAGCATTGTTTGGATCCTTGTTAGCCAAAACAACAGATTTCATCAACACTGTCTTTCTCAACTACAATAAAGCACATGTCCAGCTAAAAAACAATTGTGCTTTGCTAGCTTTGCTTCCGGCATCATGAAAGCGATTGTGGGCGAATGATAGTAAAGTTATTTTTACTATTTACACAGTCAATTAATGCAAGAAATCAATAGAAATTCATCAAAATAAATGTGTCAAAGAACTCCGTCACTTTAAAAAAATTACTTCAATAAGTTGTTATTAACTTTTTACACAGTGCATAAAGACCAAATTTTTAGGATTTTGGAAAACGTTAAAGCACCCTATCTATGAGCCTAAGAGTCTAAGACTATGACTACACCTCTAGATTCCACTCCCAGGATTTAAGTACTCTACTACTTGTTCTTTCTTTATGAATATCACCACCAAGGCTTTCTAAAGCAAAGTTCAGATCCCCAAGGTGATAACCTACTTAAGTCTGTCATCTTCTTCATCCTTGTCACCATTGGCTCTCCAAGATTTGAAAAAAAAGTTATTCTCTTTTGAATAATAAAAGTAAAGGGGGTATATAGACACACCTCTTAATCATCTATCATTAAACTTTTAATCTAAGATTTGCAAAAAAGGAAAAGCAGGATCATTATGATAAAGAAGTTGGACACGTAAAGTTAAAGAAATATTTGTCCAAAGGTGAAGGTGATGGGAATCATAATACTTAAGAAGCAATGATTAAAGTACATCCAACTGAATAAACAGAAAAGCAATAGGCAATGGATTTAAAAAAAAAAACACGGGGATTTTTACCTTTAACATCCATTCCTTAAAGGAAAGAAGAGACCCACGATGTGATTCACATTCATAGTTCATTTCATGTTGATGTTGTCTGATTTCAAGCGGTGTATGAATCACTTCGATTTCTGCTAAGTACATGGCATGAGTCAAGAGAAAAAAAAAAGGAAATAATGACCCAAACTTTATGTTATCTTGGCTTAATGAGATGCACATTACGTGGACAAATACACCCAACTTAGGCAAACAAACAAGCTGCTAACAACGTTAAAGAAAACACAATCTGTCCAATTTGCATGTGTCGTCAATTCAATGGTCCTACAAGAAAACTGTAACCAAATCAAAGGGGCAAGAGAAAACGTAAAGCATGAGAAGGCTTGTGTGGCATAAATTATATTATCTCAAAATTCTTTAAGTTGAAAGATTATTATCCCATTGATTTGAACAGTTTGTAATTCAAAGATAATTGGGATGTCAACTTGGTTTCAGCACAAGAGAGCACAGATTTTGTGGGCAATTATTGCAGAGAGCATTGTTAATAAAAGTTGGGCATATATAATAAGGATAATCAGAGGCAAAAAGGGTCACGTTTGAGTAATTAATATGTTGGATTAGGCAATTGAGTGGGGTAGAGGAAGGTAGATTCTCATTTGTTCGCTTATGTATCAGACAAAAACTAGGTGACAGAGTGGTCTATGATATGCAATCATCAAAGGGTGATTGAAGCCCACAAGAGGCATAAAGAGACAGCAAGTGGGCCACTCTTGTTTCTTTCATTTTTTCCTTCTCTTTTAAACTATCATTAAGCAAAGGGGGAACCTGAGATGGGGAACAGGGAGAGCTTGGGAAATCTTACAATAATGGAGTCACTCTATATAGCACTTGATTTGACCAGACAAGCAGATACCCTAAGTAATCACTTATCAAGCAAATGCGTAAATAAGTTTTAGCAGAAACAGAGGATCTTTTAACACCAAGGCCTTGGTCTTGTGATGAAGGCGAGCACTTGATGTGAACAATAAGAAACTTTTTCTGTAGATTCTCTGACCTATATTTGAGTGTTTGATGAATTGAAATGCACATGAAGGAGTTTGAGTTTTATGATAATACCCAAAAATGAAACGATGAGAGGAAAATGTAGTGAAGGCAATAATTAATATCATATGGGGTCCACTTTGAGAGCAATCACAACCATCAATCAGACTAGTTTATCATCGTACATGATCAGACGGATCGGATTAAACACAAAACATGACAATGAGACAGTGGGACAGGAGTATCTTTGTAACTTTGGGGGTGCTTGTGGACAGTCTTTTAGGTGTCTCTAGTAAGGATTTGCTTTGTATAGAAATCTAATCGATACAGCAATAAGGCAGGCCAGTTTTGTTCGCAAGAGCTTTGTCTGAGTGTACGCCTGGCAAATCACATATACACGTACGCAGGGAGAATGGGACCTGTCGTTTCTATGAATCCTGACCAAGTGAAGTGAGCTTCTGCACAAAAGATCACTGCAATCAGATGGCCATAAGCTTCTCCAATTCTGTCTCATTGTTAAGGACAATTTGGTTATTGGTCTGACTGACACCTACTGCTCACTGGGGGGCACAAGAGCTGCCACATGGGACCCTACCATTGGTGCCTCTTTCCATCCTCATGTGCATCATCTATACTTTAGCCAGCTCATTTACTGTCCCAATTTCTTACAGCTCTAATCTCCCTCATACAAACCAAACTTCGAAGGCAATAACTTTGGCTCCATTAAATGCATCAGTTCAATTCTGGTTCATGATTTTTCGTTGGTAGGGGTCAATGTGTTTTGTCTTGGACTTAAGTCAATTTATATAGCTAACATAAGTTGGTTCACTTGATACAAGGGTTTCTAGTAAATTTGAATCTCCCTAATGTTTAAGAGTTCGTATTAGTGATTAATCCTTGCTTAATAAATCTTATCGCTATGCTGATATTTACGTCAAAGTGCTAAACATATGTTTGACCAGCACCTTAATCAATAATATTTGAGCCATTACTATTTTTTGTTCAATTAAAAAAGAATCAATTTATATAGCTCCGACGTGTTTATACACTAGATACATGGAATGCTCTGGAGTTTTCTCGAAGAGTGGTGAGGGTTTGTTTGGAATGAAAGAACACATAGGCACTCTGCAAATGACAAGCCATAGTTGAGTAGAGAAGAGCCTGATAATGAGGAGATCGAGATGCCAAGCTGGAAAGAGCCGGGTTTAGCGGATCCTGTCCATTGAGAGAACTAGAACACACAAATAGAGGTAGCATCCAAAGCTTTCTAGTTCTATGTCAGATTCTGTGTATCAATGAAAATCTCGTCTATTCTTCTTCAAGATTAAGAAAGAGATTAAAAGAAAAGGAACTACACTCATAAATGAAGAGAAAGCAATAGGGGAAAAAAATTACTTCTTGCAGTACAGCGAACCCATCTCTCTCTTTTCATCTTGCCCCCTTCTAATTTTGATTTTTCCCCAATCACTCACCACTTTCCAAAAAGAGAAACAAAGATGTTTAGATGAAAATGGGAATAATATCATCATAGCGATTAATGTTAAAAAATTTTAAAACAAAAAAAAAATTAATAGTTGTTATGAATCCCAACACAGTGATAATGTTGAAGAAGCCTATTGGCTTCCCTAAGGCCACTGAAGTAAGCTCCATGAGTTGTGGAATAGTGGGTTCTGTGAGTAGCTTCCCCTGCAAACAAAATTTGAAGTGGAGGTGATGAACCAGAACAAGTGCTACTACCTTTAGGTAATGGCTCTGCCATTTTATCCAAATCATCGCCACTGGATCCCACTGCCACATAACTGTAAGACCCCAAGAATAAGGGATCAGTTCCCCATTTGCTCTTTAACACTTTGCTGATTTTCACTTCACTTTGGTGGTGAGAATTCTCCTCAGAATTCACATTGCCGTTGCATAATTTATAATGCGATAGAAAGCTCGAAAGTGTTGTTGAAACCCCATTAAGGATCTCTTCATCTTCAAGCGACTCTAGAGCCAGAGCTTCTTCCCCGGCAAACCAAGACAAGAGGACGCTAGAATTGTTGTAGATGGGGCAGAGTGAAGCTGTTCTCCTCATCCACCATGGAATTTTCTTGTGCCTAAGCTCAGAATCCGGGGGATGAAATACCATTTGTAGGCAAGGGAAGCCCTTGGAGTTTTCATCTTTTGGGCTTAATTGAAGAAACAGCTTATTAACAACACCAAAGCCAAGCCTTGAAATTGCTTCAGCCTTGAAAGAAGGCAGAGGAGGGCAGAACATACCTGAGGTTGAATCGTCGTGACGAATTGCAGCTTTTAGAACTCCAAGTGAAACTGTGACAATGACATGATCAGCAGACATAACAGAGCCATCACAGAAATGCAGCTTCACAGGCCTCGAACAACAATACCCATTATTGGTCTCCTCTCTCTGTGGCTGCCATTCAATCTTGCTCACTTTTCGGCCTAATTGAAGACACCCAGGTGGCAGAACAGACGCTAGCGATTCGATTACGCTCAAATACCCTTTAGCAATGGTGATTTCTTCACCCGGAAACATTCTGTACTCGCTCTCTGCTTTGTAATCCAGGGTCATAAGGTCACCGGCAGATGTATACGTCCTCTGGGTGTTCTCATGCATTGCGAATATTGCTTCCTCCAGTAACTTCCTGCTCCAGCTTTCATACCCTTTTAGCTCCTCTTCTCGCTCTTTCACTGAACCCCAATAAGCGTCCAGACCTTGTCGGAGAAAAGAACCAACACTAGGGTTCCCAGTGACAAGCTTGGAAGCTTCGGTCGGCTTCCCCTTTCCCTGAGCGTAATCCATGAGGTTGTTGAAGAGCTTGGTGATGGAGTCAACAATGGAAGGTTCGACCTCAAATCCGCCTTCAGCAATGGTGGTGGAGTCATCGTAGGGGGAGCCGTCCATGCACTCCCATGGCTGCTCCGACTCCAACGAATGGGTTTCTTGAGCGATTTTGTGAATCGGGCTGTCACCAATTCCGTGGATCCAAGTGGCACCCATCTCAATTCTGTCACCACCGAACTGCCATGTGTTGATTCTCCCTCCAATCCTGGTTCCTCCTTCTACCACACACAGCTCGAACATGTCCTTGGAAGCAGTGGCCGTGTACAGCTTGTTTGCTGCAGTGAGACCAGCCATTCCTGCTCCTATGATCACAATCCGTGCTTTCTTGGCCACCATTGTTGACCCTTTCTGCTTCCTCAGGGTAAGGAGAAATTAAAAGAGTCACAGAGTGTGTGGCGTGGTGTAAGGCTGAGAAATGAATACAATCACTTCCTCTCACGCGATTTATAACGCTCTTTTTCTCTCTGCGTGGCTCAATGAATTTATTTACTATACTAATCTTTTAATAAAGACAGGACATTACTTTTCTTTTTAGGCTCACACCCATATCACAAAATTCAAAATGCTGTGTAGTGTATCTCTCTCTCTCTCTCTCCCTCTCCTCAGTCTACCCTTGAAGACAAGAGTCACTGCCACCACTGCTACTGACTCTGCCATGCCATAAATATCCATGAGTAAGTCATAATTCAAAATGACTGTCACACACAGAGTCACTGAGCAGTGGGATTACCAAGAGAAAAGCAAAGCAAAGCAAATTACAAGGTGACAACAAAAATGTGAAAACATTATAAAGAAAATTAAAGAAAAAAGGTTGATAGTGCCTTTCACCAACCTCACATGTAAATTGAGTTGGGGACGGCCCACCAACTGAGCAAGTCAATGGTCCTGATCAGCCGATGGGCCGTCGTCGTTGGATCAGTCATAACGACACACCGTACATAAATTCGATTACTGCATAGACTCACTAGTAGTGTATAGTTTCTTAGGAAAAATTTATATTATGGAAGACATAATAATTGGATGAAATATCTACAAGCATTTTGATATTTGGTGGTCAACGGGTTGGATAGTATGGGGGCAAGATGTGAGATAAAGGCCAATATCCAGGAATCTTTGTGTGCAGTGCCCCATAATGGCTTGTGTTTTTTCAACTCGCCCCTCTTTTTTTTTTTTTTTTTGCGTGAATCTTTTATTTATATTACAACGGCGTTACGCTGTTATGTACGGCAAGTGTTTCCCTTTAAACATAGAAATTGTCTGAATTTTTAAATCGTGTAAAAAAATTTTAAATTATGTGAAAATAAATTGCTGATTTAATTTGATAATATATTTTTTAAAACTTTTAATTTTGTATAAATAATCTTATTTTTAGTAAATTCATTAATTTATTAATGGGACGATAATGTGTCTAATTTTTCGTACACATAACATTTTTGATATATTATATTTTCATTAGTGAAATAACAAATTTATTAATAGTAAGATGTTACTCATATGTAATTTTAAATTTAAGAAGTCTATTATTAAGTTTTCAAAATTATAAAATTATTTATACATAAATTAAAATTTAAAAGTTTGATGCATTTTGAATTTTTTTACAAGGATTAGATTTATTTCTAATTTTTTATATTTTTGTTATTAGAGTCCCCAATTAAAACATGTCAAATATCTAATTTAATTAAGGAATCATACAATATCTATAAAAACTATGCTTTTATTATGATATTATTGAAAAATTATAAACTTGTCATATTTTTATTGAAAAAATTAATACTAAAGATAAATAAATTGTATATACGTTTTTTCTTTTTTATAATTCTATATTAATGTAATGTGTAAAATTAATTAGTGTTAAAGAAATTTTACATAAAAATTTCATCTTTTGCAATATGATTTCTAAAGCAAACAAAATTTAAATAGTATTAAATATTTATCTCACAACTATTTAAAATTTTCTAAGCTATTCATTCTTTTGAATCTCAACCAAATTCATTATTTTAAATGTGTTAAATATTATTCGTACAAATATTTAAAATTTTAAAGATGCACAATTTTCTGTAAATCTGAATCAAGTTTTTAATGATAAGAATTTATATAATATCAAATATTTTTCTTATAAAAAATTTCAAAGATACATGCTATTTGAGATATTATTCTTTGATTATTTGAGGCACTAAAAAACAATATTTTTTTGTAAAAAAAAAAAAAATCTCCTTCTTTAGCTTAGATTATTGTTTTATCATTTACCATATTCGAAGCTTTCATCTCAATCTTCATAAAAGGAAGTGAAGATACGCATGCAATGAATATCACAGCTTGATAGCAAAGAATTGGATGCTATACCATTTGGTTTTCCATTGGAATAATTACATTTAAGGGTCACAAATTTAGAAAAATTATAAAAATTGAAGACTTGATTGCAACTTTAAAAAATACTTAGGGCCTGTTTGGTTCAAGCCTCTAAATGAAAAGAGCAACGGAATATAACCACAGAAGGTATTTGGTTGAACGAAAGCGACCTTTATGAGAAAACTACACCAGCAAACCTCGATGTCTTTGTATTGCGCGAATCTCCCTAGGCTCTGGAGCCAAAATGGACAAAGTCAATTTTACCCCTGGTTTCCAAATGCTGCTTCAAGCCATCTGGACCTCCGTAGCCAAGAATAGTATGCTTCAATGCTGATAAAGCTCTCCCTTTTTTTTGGCTCAAGGGTATTTTGGTATTTTTCAACCTTATTTTCCATTTCACACATATTTTTTTTCAACTAAATACGCAAAAGTAAAAATATTCCTTTTTTTTTTTTCAATTTTATTCGAAATATATTTAAAATAATTTTATTCCTTTAGACATTCCCTTTCTCAATTCTTAACTGACAATTTTACAATCGAAGCCTGTCCTTAGATATAACAAAGTCTTTCATTATAATTTTTACAAAATTGTACTTCCTGAATGTAATTTTTCTTTTTTCTTTTTTTCTTTTCTTGTCTTGTCCTCTCCTAAAACTCCATTTATTCCAGTCTGATTGTTTCTAGAGAAATCCCCATCAAAATATATTAGCTAGTATCTTATTCTTACCGCCAAACCTTTTCTGTCAAATCAAAATCTGAGTGATCTTCTTGATAGGTAAAACCAACAGAGAATGCAGCAACTAATTAATCTCCCAAGTCAGAAGAAACATGCAAGATTACTGGTTAGTTAATTAGGGCAGGTGGTGTGCTACTTATGGGTAAGAGTGAGCCTTAATTATAAAGGAAAAAAAAAGGTTATATTACTCTTAATTTCATGTCCTAATAACACAATCTTTTTTAAAGTAAAAAATTTCTTCAAAGATAATATTAAAAATAATAATAATTTACAAAAAAATATGGCTTGATCACATTTGACAATCCCGGTGAATCTTGATTATAGAATAGCAGGGAGGGTAGAGGTAAAGCATCATTATCAAAGCCTAATGACAAGTCAAAACCCCAAGACCCCTCTATTACTCCACATCGTCTCTCGTGAACAAAATCTGGTCTTGAGCTTTGAAGCTTCTACGGGGCATCACGTGCTACTCAAGTCAAAGATTGATTAGGGTGATATTGATTTTTAATTTTCAGGAAAACGACTAAAGGATGCGACCATACTTAATCAAATCTAACGTCTCTAGCTTAACTACTCTGTATCTGTACAGTGTTTCACAGATCCAGGGCTACTATAGTGTTCATTAATTTTTCTATATAATACCTTATCAAAAGCAAAATTACACTTTGATTGATGGCTATTATTTGAGATTTTCAGATTTTCTTGTGTAAATATGTTTCATATGTATGCAACAATCCAAACTTGATCCATTGATCTGTACGTGAGTTATACGTGTATGGATTAAATTTAAATTATTGCATATTTGTACACTACATGACCACAAAAGTTTTTGTAAATTATAACTGGGATTATAATTTCTGTCCTAATAATTAACAATTGACCTCGACAAAAAAAAGTTAATAAGAAGAAATAATACCATGCTTAAGGGAAAATTTCAAGACCGTTTAACGAAAATTTTCTTTGCTTTTTCTATACCAAGTTTCCTTTCTCTTAAAATGAAAATGATATTGACTTCGTTGGTCTGAGTGTTTTTCTTTAAGATTTTTGGACTTAACATTTCTATTTGTAGCATGTATAATGGAAGCAACTCCTTATGCCAATTGTGACTTGAAAAAACTATAAGAAAATAAAATTATATTCTTACTAAGGGCTTCCACTATTGGTAATAATGGTGGACATTTGATCTTAACAAGTGGTGTCATAGTCATGTTGCATATTCGAATGCCCCAGTGACATTGTGGGATAATGTTGGCTTTATTAGGCTAGTGTTTCCCTATTTTGAGTAATTATAACGTAGTATTTGGTAGATGACAATATTCTAATTTTTCACGTATTCAGAAACCTATTTATAAAAAATGTAAACTTGATACATGTAAGAAAATCTTCAATCCCATATATGATGTAAGACATACACAACATAAATTTTAGAGGTTTCATATTTATTTTATTCAAAGAATAAGTTTTGAGATGTTTGAGAAATTTAATTTACCATGTACCAATCAATTCATAAGGAATTTTTTAAGCTTGAGAAAACTATAATGATTGTAAGTCCTCAAAGATAATTTCCAATTGCAGAGGTGGAGGAAACCAATGAATCAAAGTTTAAGAAGAATAAAAAAAATGGATATTTAATTTCAAGAAATTAATTTAATGGTTAAAGAGGTGCATTTTTCACTTTGATTACACAAGTTCAAATCTTGAAGTCAACGAGTCAAATTGATCTAAAGACATTTTTATTTTTATTTTCTTCCCCAAAAAAAAAGAATATTTGAATAGATTCACAAAATTCTTACCATCTATTTTCCTTTCTTAACTTCTTCTCATTACCAGCTAAAACCAAAATTAACCTTGTGGCATAACTTTGAACTTTCAATCTAGAATTAGATATAACAAAATTAAATTTTGACAAAGAGGAGGAAAAGTTAGGTGCTTAGATGACAAAACTTCCATTAGTAAAATCTGTCATTGGCCACTTTTCAAGGTGGTAACATTGAGTTGCCATATAGATATCAGAAAAAAAAAAGGGTGAAAAAGAAGAGGAAAAAATGACATGAAGTAGGTCGCGACTATTCAACATATTTGCCTGGTTTCTACTTTTTGTTGAGTAATTGATAGGTGATTGAGACCCATGCATGATATATCTCACCTCATGAATTTGACAGGGTAGGGATTTTATCTGAGAATGATTGTGTTGGAATGGATACAAAAGTGGTAAGGGATTGGAAATCATGGCTCAATTGTTGTTGGGTCTGATCACTTTCCTATTACCTTACATCACCCATTTTAACTTTACATGATCATGGCCCTCCAAATCCAACACAGATACCATAACACGTACTACATCAATTCTCTTCTTTTAATTGTTTATCTTTTTGGGTGATTTGAAAGACCTCCATTTTAACCTGTGCAGGGCAAAAAGGAATGAATGTGAGCTTTAGGCTTTTAGAGAAGTTAACATTATTAGGGTTTCGAATTCTCGAGCCACTAACTTGGACTTTTTTTTATTACTTTTTTAAGTAGTTGTGTTCAAAGATTTAATTAGATTTTAACTTAAAATAAAATAAAGTTAGCTAATTTTGTAAAATAGAAGACTTATTCAATTTTAGATTATAATAAATTTAGTTTGATTTTGGTCAATTTTATTTAGTTTAATTTGATCCAGTCAATTATATTCAATTTTAAACACCTCTACTACTGTTGGGTATTCCTGCACCAAAATTTGGGGGCAAGGTATTTCCAAGAATGTTTTCATATATAGGCATAAATTGGTACGGCTAATTCCTGTGATTCATTCTCAATTTCTGTACAGGGGAAAACAAACCAATTACATCAATTATAATGAGATACTGTTTATGATTTTGATGCTTTTGAACGTAACGTTGCCATAAATGCACTATACATGCACTAATATGAACGAATGAAGTGCAGTAATTATAAATCATTGATGTCTTTTTAAGGCATTGACTGTTTACTGAGTATGTTAATTGATAGAATGTGTGTGAATTTTTTTTCTTGTAATTATTGCATTAGCATCCTATATTATCATTCTATTATGTTTTGGACAAAAAATTAGTATGTGCAATTCATGTGACTCCTAAAATGCCTTAATTTGATCATCAAAAAATCTAAAATTTCAAATTGCCCCAGTTTTTCCAAATTCTCTGAACAAAAGATTTCATAGGAAAATTAAGAATTTGGGCAAAATTAAGGATTTTGTTTGGACAAAATTAGGTAAAAATATTGTGTTTTGTCTGTGTGTTGAATTTGATATTTTGATTGGTCAAGAAAGGAATTGTATTTTTCATTACGTAGAAAATTAGGAATTTTGTAAAGAAATTAAGAATTTAAGGCAAAATTAATAATAAAATTAGAGATTCTATTCAAAGACAAAATTTGGAAAAAAGTATTGTATTACATGTATTAAATTTGAAATTTTAATTGTCTAATGCAAGAATTACCTCTTCAATGCATAAGAAATGACGAATTTAGGGCAAAATTTGAAATAAAATTAAAGATTTTGTTTATGAACAAAATTTGAGAAATATTATATTATGTGTGTTGAATTTAGAATTTCGATTCGCCAAGAGAAAATTTTCATTTTAAAGAAATTTTTAAGAACTTCAGGAATTTAAGAGAAATTTTAACTGAAATAGAACTATAGGGGGTACTAATGAAGTTACATGTCACTTAGATGCAAGCCTTTAAACTATACATTGTACTCTGGCCCAAAGAAAAAAAGCTAAACATTGTACCAAAGGTTTCTTTTTTTATTTCATTGGAAATAGATGGAATGTGATTGAAATTAAATAAAAGACATCTTACATATTAAATCATTGTCTGTATTATCAATGGAGAGAGGATCCCTAACCTTTTTTAATTACTTATTGTTATCCAACTTCATTATAGTCTTTTGGATTTCTTCTATTGCATTCCATTCCTAACTTATAAAACAGGTAAAGGAATAGTGATACCACTCAAAAACTATAATAAATTTCTAGCTCTATAAATATTTGATGACGTCAGCAAATTTGTTTTTGAAACTATCAATATAAACCCATTTCTTAAGTACTCACCTTCTCTTCTCTCTCCTTTGTTATTAATTTTTTTAAGAAAAATTATAATTAAGAATTATGAAATAAAATTATTTATTTTTTAAAATTTTATATTAAAAAAATATTTTAAATGACCAAATGACTTTATATTTAAAATATTAAGACCAAGCTATTTTTAATAACATTGATGATTAGAGCAAGAAATATCTAATTACTTTCATGTTTCTCAATCTCTAGAAAGTAACTAAATGAAAGTGAGGCTTACGTAGATAGATTTCATAGAGCTCCATTCACTTGCTTGCTTTCTTTCCTACAAGATCATCTAGACCTCTATGTGCACTATGCACAGCACATGATCTTGTGCATCTAATTTAAATTATGTTATTACATGCCAAAATATACAAGATGAACATTTATATGATCACATTTAAAATTTTAGGTTTTTGGATTATTTAAAATATAAAGTTCTTTAGAGTATTCAAATTCTTTTCATGACCCTCGATCATAATTTTTCTTTGTTTTTAATCTCTCTTTTCACATTAATTGTAAAGCAGAGTGAAGATGAAACTTTAGGAAAGATAAGTAAATTAGATGATATTTTCCTATTCGTTTCTATTTTCATGGATATCTTAACACTTTTTTTGGGTGTGTTATAGGTAATTATGAGTTAAGAATTAAAATAACTATGATCAATTGGAAATTAAAATAATTATTAGATATATCAAATTAAAGTAAATTACTAGAAATATAAGTGACATTTTTGTCAGAAAGATATATATAGTACTTGTATAACCACACCAATGAATTATTTTTCATACAAGATTAATAGAGCCCATCATACAATAACTCAAGTTCTTAACCAGAATAACTTGTCTTTCAACGAAATTTTGTTTTCGTCAAGTGTCTTCAAAGAGATGGAAGGAATATACAAACAAGAGTCGTAGTATATTGTTAATTCTTATCCTTTAACTTCACTTTTACCTCTAACACCAGTGACATTCTTAATCACATAATAACGTCAAGAGATAATCATGGAATTTAAAGTTTGGATGAAAATGTATGACATGGATGGTTTTGTGTCAACTCTCTATGTTGTTAATTCCCCCCCCCCCCGGTTTATTTACTTGTGTTTTTTTTTTTCTTTACATAGTTTGAACAAGAATTAGCACACGTCTGAAGGATGAATTAATCAAAATTTCATATCAAAATAAAATTCTGTAAATGGGGCATGTAAATAATTCATTTTGTTTTCTATTGTTGTTAAAATTGAAGGAAAATGATTAATGAACGATGAAAACAATCGGTAGAGAATATGGTTTCATAGACCAAAAGGCTCCCTAGTTGGAGAAAGCCATATATTATGATGCATTTGACTAGGATTAGACCAAATAAGAAAATAAACAATATATGGCTTTGTCTTTTTTGATCTCATCCCAAGTAAAACTATTTGAAATGTCATTATGGAAGCCACGGTATCTGATGATCATGATTTCGTAAGAAAGTTAGGCTAAAGGATCGTGAAGAGACTTCATTCAAAACAAAATAATTAAAAAAGAAATAAACAGAAAAATGAATGGAATTTAATAATTTTTTAATCAAAATTACCTATCTTTCAAAAATCAAATCAGTCATTAATATGAAAAAAAATGAATAATTCATCCGTAATTAAACGAGGATCCAACCGAGATATATATATCTATATATAATAACATAATATATTTAAAATATAATAATAATAAATAAATAGTACAAAAGAATAAAGTAATAAATATTACTTTATTTAAACATTCATATATAAATAAATCTATTATATAAAAAGTAAATAGATAACCATTAAAATAATATATATATATATATATATTTAACATGTCTTCTCACTTCACTAACATTTCAAAAGAAAAATTCATAAAAAATGCTTCCATAATTTTTTCAATTGTTATTTTAAATATATATTTATTACTTACCAAGGTTCATCCTTCCTCTTTTTTTTCCTCCCTTCTCCCATCATTACTTTTCTCCACTCTCAAAATCCTACTTTCTCTTTCTCCTACGTCTCCTCTTCTTCTTTTCATTTTTCTCTCTCCCAGCCAGCATTTACAGCAGCAACGTATCATTTCTTTCTGTGAAAAAGACTTTCATATGTTTATTGAGGGAGAAGAAAATGACTCTCTCTTTCTATTAATTCATTCATTTCTCTTTCTAATCATTTCTCATCTAGTTTCAATGTTTCATAGTGGAAAAAAAAAAATTAAGATGTGAGAAATGGTGAAGGTAGAGGAAGATCAAGTGGAGTAGAAGATGAGTTAATTTCAAAACTGTTTGAACTGCTAAACCGCGGGCAGGTTTTTACTAATTTTTTTCAGTTTTTGATTGGTTATTTTAATTGTTGACAATTTTACTGAGGTAGATTTTGAGAGTCATTCAAATTGGTGTCATGAGTAGTTTATTAATTTCTCGATCAAAGGCTTAATTCAATTTTTCTACCATGAAAATCACTAATGCTTGCTATATTTTGTCCCCAGATGTGATAAGAAAATTTGTTGTCAATGACTATAAGAAAGCCTACTTTAATTTGTCATGGACCCTTTTCACGTGAATGTTATGATTAAGTAAAATATAATTGAAGCTATATTTATGTGGGAAACAACAATAATGACTTAACTTTATTTATTGTTTTCCCCGCATCGTAAATTAATCCTTTACTTTTTAGTTTATTTCACATGCATCCTAAAATATCAACTCCTTCAATAAATATGTTTGATGACATTAATTTAACATTTTTATGTGCATGATAACTTGTCAAGCAGAGTTAGGAATGATAATTTCAGCTCAACATATACTCTAATCATACCTACCCCAACCTATTTGGATCAAATAATTTAATAGTTGATTGAGTATTTAAACAAATTTGATAAATATCCGTATAGAAATGTTAGGATTTGGAGCGAAATCTGAACATATATGTTCTAATTTATTTCGCGCCTTGAACTCATCTTCTTTAATATATATATATATATATATATATATCATTTTTTTATCAAAAGGTTGAAGTATTTATTAATTCTTTAATTTTATTTAATTTTTAACATAGTATCATGTAGTTATTCACTTAAAAGTAGACCTATCTATTCTCTCATTCTGTTTGTCTACTTTAACATTGCGTCTTGTAGGTATTTGTTGTTCTTCTACTAGATTTACTATCAATAAACATTTTGCCTTATCGCCATCCTCACAAGAGTTAAGTATGAAAAAAGAAAGAAATATAAATTCGTGTAATGTTATGAGATAGGAATGGGGTAGGTTATAAGTAAATAGGTCGAAAGTGGATGGTACAAAATATATCCTACTTTGTCCCATTCTCATTTGTAAATGGAATCGACAATTTAAAATATATATAATGCAAATAAAAATTGAAAGGCATATTTAACATGATATAAATTTAAGAAACTAAAACATTGATTTAATATATATTTAAAGTTCTCAATAAACTTATAATTCAAATATCACAACTTCACTCTTTATATATGATTAAAATAAATATTTAATTTGTTATGTACAAAAAATGGATATTTTGTATCATTATCTACTATCTTCTTAATAAGTATTTTTTTAAACATATAAAACACTTAATGTGAATATTATTAAATAATACACATTTTACTTAAATATTCTCATACGCACACACATTTCTTTGATATGAAATTTGGAACTCTTGGATATTGGAGGTTTTCTTTATAACTTGAATGCTGTCTGTCGTTTCATTTTCTTATTTCCGAAGAGATGTGATCTTTCCACTCGAATGACATTCAAGAAGCAATCTACTACATTTTCCAGATTATTTTATTCTCTATTTCCATCAATAACCCCTTCTATATATACACCAAAAAAGAAAAAACCTCTATGACTATTTTCATATCAACGAAGCATTGGATTTGGAGAAAACTTTAAGTGCAAAAAATATTACATGTATTTTTTTTTTTGGTGTTTTTCTTTCAAAAAAACCTTCCTGAACTAAGAAAAAAAAATCAGCTTTCAGAAATTGCAGCAAAAGACGAGAGACGGCCTTCTTGATTGATTAAATATAGTTACTATATTGATATCAATTTTTTTTCTTCAAAAATAAGAATGCTGTTCATTAACTTTCTTATTTCAATGAGGTATGGAATCTCCACCCAAAAAAGACAAAAGAGGTAAGGAATGAAAGGCCCATATTATTGCTCTCGGCCCAATTTATGGTTTTGCATGTTATTATTTGGTAGGATGTGAGTCCAAGGGCCGAGGAGGGATGGGCTTTAACATTATAAGAGAAAAAATCTGTAACTTTTACTATTGTATGTCCATATGATGCTTTATGTCTTCATTTTTTTTAAATTTTTTGTTGCACGATTTCTAACATCCATTTCTCTCAAATTTTTGTAATTTTGAAGACATTAGTTTTCATTGATATGCAATATTTTTACTTTTTATGATAATTTAAAATATTAAGTGAGATGTTTTAAAGTTTGTGTATCTATAGTTTTAAGAAGTTATATGTAATTTTCTTTTTTCAAATTTTTCTTGCCTTTAGTTATAGGGAGGCCTGAGTGAACTTTTAGGTTTCGTTTGGTACAGAGGATTAACTTTTGATGGAATAGGAATGTGAAATGGAATGGGAATATAAAGGAATCTTATACCCCATAGTTATGTTTGGTATAATGGAAGAAGAAATAGGAATGCTTTTATTTTTTTATACTTAGATAAAAATGACATAAAAATAGAATGAGAAGAGAATTAACAAATCAAAATACTTTTAATAATTATAAAATATAATAAAATATTTTATTTTTAATTACTAATAATAATAATAAAATAAAAAATAATATTTTAATTTAAAATTTTATTTTTAATTTACCTTTAATAGAAAAATAAAATTATCTGAAGAAGAACAAAATAGTCTCAATTTTTATTCTCCTACTCAATAAAGTTCTCTCCTACTCAATAAAGCTCTCTCCTATTCAGTAAAACTCTCTCCCATCACAAAACAATGGAATGAATTCTCCCATGTTAGTGGGAGAGAACTCACCCAAGAAAAAAAGTCTCCTACCTACCAAACATGTCTTTCTCTCAATCTCACTCCCTTTCCCTCTCTATTACTTAACTTTCTTACCAACCAAACGAGGCCTCAGGGAAAGGCTCCTTAGGGAAAAAGGTTCAAATGTCATTATCTTTGGTGGAAAAAAAAAATAGAAGGCATAGCCGTGGTGGTGTTAATGGAGTCGACATTTAGAATTTATTTGGCAATATTTTAAATTATTAAAACTAAACTATTAAAAAATAAAGGATAATGGATTTTAAAATAAATTTAAAGATCAAAAGATGGTTTTAACCATTTTATTATATGACAATATATAAAATTATTGTTTTATAATATACTAAACGAGATTTGATTAAAATCAATATATGGATTTAAGCAAGCATATTTCTTTATAAGTAAGAAACTCCCCCGTCTCTTTAACATCTAAGGAACTGGGAGACAATTGCTTAGTGTTGTAGATAAAAATTTTGTTATAAAGGTGATTGTGAGATGAGTGAATCGTAAATTCAGTAGTTCTTTGAGAACAAAAAGTTGCTTCTTGGTTTGCATGGGGTTCTTTACTAAAAGAATTTCTCAAGATCATATTTGTCTTTTTAAAGTTGTTTGTCGTATTGCATATAAGTTGTTTAACACTTTTGTTTAGCAAAATCATGGATCATCTTGCAAAGCACATGCAAGAGATGTAAGCTAGTCACAAAGTAACAATTCAGATTCAGACTTTGATTCATCATGTGAAAACTTAGCACCAGTGTATCATGGTTTCACATTGCCAAGATAGGGTCCATTAATTCAACTTGCTATTCATGTTCTACAAGAATCTAGGTAGAAGTAGAATTAATGTTTATTATGGGTCTTGTTTGAAATTCCTCTTGAGAATTATATGAAAGATATTGCAAAATTTTTTAAAAGCTTGGTCAATTTGATTAGAATGTGTGATGACAAAAGGAATGGTCAATATCTGAAAGCTCGTGTTGATATAGACCCTTGGTGTCCTTTACTTATGGGCTTTTATGTCCTCCTGGTAATGGTACATGTTTGGGCTATATGAGAACTTTTTGCTTTTGTGAGAGCTCTAGAAGAACTAGAAAGACAAAGGATGAAAAATTCAAATAAATTTAATGTATATTTTCTAGTGGAAAGTCAATTTCGCACTTTGTTGACAAGCAAAAGCATTTCATGGTAAGAAAGGTAGGAAAACAACAAAAGTTATTTTTCTTAAGTTGCCCACTAGTATTATGTTTTGTACTGAGTTAAAGATCATGTGACAATTACGTTTGAAAAGGAGCAAGAATCAATGTCCTCAGATTTTAATCCTCTTTATACCTTTTGTTTTGGTTTTGATTCATCTTTTAGGTCATATGTGCTTAAAAATTCATCTCAGTTGATGTGAATAGACTCTAGTATAATACCATAATTTATTAGCCACATTAGACTAGTATTCATGCTTGATTCCATGTCATTTCCAAGAAAAGGAATAAAAATATTAGCATTTTATTGCGTTACGTAGGGCTCGAAATTTCCATTTCATGTTATGTGAGCTATATAAATACACCAACATCATTCTCCACTCATACTACATCTATTTAATTCATACACATCATAAAACAATCCTAATAGCATGTATTTGAAACCAAAAACCAAAAAAATGGCAAGTTGCTCTCGGGTTCAGAATTTAGGTTTTTGATACCAACTTTATAAAATCATAATTAATTCTAAAAAAATAAAAATAAAAAAATAGCTTTTCTGGAAAGCCCTGAATGTCAAATATAGGTTAAAAATTCTTCTAGCCATGAAAACATCAGTTGGATCATGATTGACAATATAATAGCACTAAAGGTCCAGTCGCTTAGGTTTGCTATCACAAGTTACTGATATAAATTTCAAAAATTCATAACTAATTCTAAAAAAATCAAAACCTAGCAAATTATACCATTTTAGAAAACTATAGATGCTAACTAGAGGCTAAAAATAACTTTAGACCAAAATAGAAGTGTTTAGCCCTTGAAAACTGATAGAACAATAACCAAGATACTACTGCATCCCTGATACTAATATGAAATTTCAAAAATTTGATTTTCTCTTTACAGACCTCCAATTCAAGTGATCTCAATGGCCATAGAAAGATTATTATATCTAGTTTATGTATGTAAAAAGATTAATATATCTAGTTTATGTATGTAAAATTTCATTGCCATTAGACACCATTTGACCCATGAATGACATAGGTAAAGAAACTGGCCAATTGCACAATACCACTGTCAAAATTATCAAATTTTGCTAACTTTGAAAAATCATAATAAATTCTATAAAGCTCCAATTTAGGTGTTTTTTAGCTCTATGGAAAGCTCTAGGTAGGCTCTATATGCATGCCAAATTTCATGTAAAGACAAACTTATTTGGTTAGATTTTGACATAGTTCAAAAATATGACAATCTTGGCATCACATAAAGGTCACATTGGGTCCAAATGGCTTCTTAATCTCCTTACCACTTCTTCGACACGTTTTAAGCCATAACCACAGCATATATAAACTCTCCAAATGGTCTAAACTATTATACATCTTAAACTCACTATACCACAAGCCATAATACAAATTCAAGAAAGGCCCTCCAAGTGATGAAATCATGCATTCTCATTGATTTGGCTCTATCTTTAGCATGTACATCACATTCACATACTTTTACATTTGTTCAAGTATCTACAACTTAAAAATAATATATAAATACAAACTTTGACTTTCATATACATCAACAACTACAAAAAAGTCAAAATATGATCCATCAAACTCCTTAGCTTCCATTTTGGCCTCCTTAAGCTCCACCTAGACATGTTGAGATGGGAGAGGGAAAGGAGTGAGATTCAAGAAATCTCAATAGCTCAAACATCATTTCAAGTAAGCAAATAAGGCATGTAATTATGTCATAAGATACAAGCATGTCATAAATACTTTCAAGAGGTATTACATTCATAAATTCCATGCTATAACAACATATCAAGGCTAAAAACAAGGTCAAGGGGCTTTTGGTCTAACCTCACCCCATTCTTGGGACTTTTGGATTAGCTTCACCTTTGGTCTAGGGACTTTTGACTTAGTCTCACTTATCCATGAGACTTTTAGCCTAATTTCACCCATTTCTAGGGACTTTTGGCTTCACCTCACCCATTACAAGGGACTTTTGGCACAACCTCATTCATAGAGCACAATTTCACAACCAAATGCCAATTAAGAAACATAATGGTACCATGGTAATCAAATAATAGTATATGGCATTTCTCAAGATTCAAACACATCTCCAAGCATCCAATGGCATCCATACAACAATAAATGCAACAAGAAAGGAATGGAGAGCTACTTTAGCAATTAAACATAAGCTTCCCTCTTGATTACCCTTCTCTCCTTTTGGTCACACACCCATAATTGGATGGAGCTTGATTTCTTTGGCCTAGACACAACAAATAACATCTAATAACCCTTTTGAAACAAGCCTTAGCATCAAACACATATTAAAAAAGCATGCTTTGTCTTATAGTTACATTTTAGTTCCATAAAAGGTCTAATGAAACAACTACTGTAATTCAAACCCTTGGCTCCATTCTCTTCCTATATCTAGGCCTCTTAACCCCATTTGGAATCCTTAGAGCTATCACATACTCATTTCCAAGAGCCTAGATATAAGTTGCTTCTATAGGTCATATTATGGAATCTATACCTTCAACTTTCAAAATATGGCTTCTAAACTTCTCCCATGCCTCTTCTCGTCTTCTCCCATCATATAAAGTGTTAAACCAAGTTTAGAAAAATTTAAAACACTCCTTAGCCCTTCCATCCTTGCTTGCCTGAAACCTGGAAGGCATTTGGAGCCCATAGAGTTTGCAATTTTTTCTTGATGGGAGAAGCACTTGGGAGACTTCCTAAGGGTCTTAGAAACTCAAACAAATACTTATATTGGCTAGAAAGTTCTTGAATCAACTCAGATTTTACAATACCTAAAAGAATTTCTAACTTTTTTATCTTGAATCTCACTAGCTTTCCTTTATATTTCTTTGCATTTCTTAACTTCCCATAGCCTAAGACCTAGGTTTTGTTCTAGGTCAGAAACTCCTCTCCCCTACAAGCTCTCTTCTTAACTGAGACACACATATGAAGAACAAAGGAAGAAGAGCAAGTGGAACTATATACCTTGTTTTCTTGACTTCTTCTAAGGCTCTTTCCATTGGTATAAGCTTCTCTTTGAATTCTTACTCTTCTCCCTCTGAACCAAGGCCAAAACAGTCCCATATCATCCATCAAAATCATAGAAAGAAAGAGAAGAAGGAGGATAATAAGTTTACCAAAGGAAATAGTATGAAATTTCAAGAATTTGCTCACCTTTTTGCCTTGGTTCTCTTTTCCTTTTTCCCTTCCTTTATGGGCCCCTCTCCCTCAGTCTTACTCTCTATTTTGAGTAGATGAAATGCCAGTTAGATGAGGAGGAGAGTGGGGCATGAGTTTATGAAGCCAAGAATTAAAAATTGTTCTTTAACAATTCCTATTACGTCTCATTTCTTAGTATTTTCATTTTAGACTCATTTTAGCTTCTTTTTGAGAATCGCCTTTTCATCATAAAATTTTGGTCCTCTAACTTATAAAATACCTTTAGAATCACTCAAATTGGATCTAAAACCTTTTCAAACAAACTGGTCAAATTTCGGGTCAATCGACATTATAAAACATCAATTAGAGGGGTTTTAACTATTATGAGGGTTCCTATACTTTTTAAGACCTCTGAGAACTCTGAGAAACTCATTTTTTTCATTTAAAAATCCCTTTGAGTTTTTCAAAAAGTGTCCAAAATTATGAAAATGTCATTATGCTTTTGACAATTTTATTGAACTACTTTGACTCCAGTTTTGAGATAACTCAACGCTGAAAGCTTCATTTTTTATTATTTAAAATTTATTTAATTTTATTTGGCCTTAAATCATTCGTTTCAGAGGGCTTGCTTTTATAATTGACTCATTTCGGTGTTTTTACAAAAAATCGGATGTTACATCTAGCGAATTAGATGATAGAGGACGCATGCATAAAGATAAAGGGCAACTTATAAAGAGAATGCCTAAATTTTTTTCCAAATTGGTACTTGTCAACTTCCTAAACTTGGTGGGAGAAGTGTCTTGATATATGATACTAAGGGTTTCTAAGATCAACTCATTGACATAGAGCATATGACACCACTTGTTAAAATGATTCCACCTGCTAAGATAGAGATAATATTAAGAAAAAAGATCTGTGTGCTCAGTAAATACCCTTTATCATGGTAGAAAATGTTACTATGAGAGATAACATAGTTGAAGATGATGACATGGATTAGGAAAATCTAAATGGGTGGGAAAAAGAGAATTCTTTAAAAAAGAAAATGACATGTCATGACTTAGTGACCTATTCATAGACCTATAGTCAACTATAAGGGTGTGTTTGGATGGGAGCTTTTGGAGGGGAGGGGAGGAAATTTGTCTTCCTCCCCTCCCCTCCAATTAGGGGGTTTTGGAAAGAAAGGAAATTTTTTATTTTATAATTTACTTTATTGTCCTTTAATATTTTTAATTTTTTAATATGTTAACATTTAATAGAGATTAAGATAAATTTTTTTTCATTAAGAATTAAAAATAAAAAAGATTGGGATTCATAATTTTTTTTAAAAAAATATTGATATAAACATATTTTTTATAAAAAAATTAAAATAATATAAGAGTAAATTTGTCTAAATATAATTACCTTCCCTCCTTTCCCCTCCTGAACCAAACAATAATATCTCATTCCCTTCCTTCCCCTCTAACTAAACAAGAACTCATTAAAACTCATTTCCTCCGCTTCCTTCCCCTCCATTGAACTAAACATACCCTAAGAGGAGGATGGAAATAATGTGCAATTTTCAACATCTAATCTTGATAATCTATTTTAGTTGTCTAAATGACTACAAAAATTGTTTGAGGATGGTTTCATGGAATGGCATCATGCTTCTTACATTGTTAATTGAAGATCTTCCATTTATAGTTGACTGACTTTAACTTATCTACTTAACATTGGTCTCTCACTAGTAGTAAGCTTAAACAAAGGTCTTTATGTTGGCCCAATGGTTTTTCATGGCCCAATTTAACTTTGATGATAACAAAGCAAACGATGTGATAAAAAGCCTAATAAAGTTTTATCTAAAACCCATTTACAAGCTCTTGTTCTTTGTTCAAAAACACGCTGATATTTCTATTTCAATATTTGATCATAAGATAAAACAAAAGTAATATAGCATTCAATTTTTTATACTTTTATCCCAACATGGTTGTATCTTTTCACTATCTTATGAAAAAATATCATTAGTTTATTCTATTTTGTCTCTTCCCTTCTCATGAGTCTTAAAGCATTCATTGTGTGTATTGAATGTTATTAAATAACATTTGATGAAGATGAGAAAGGTTTACATAAAGAAATTCTCTTCATCTTTGTCCAACCTAAACCAGAAGCATGAAAGAAGAGAAGATTACTCTTTGTAGCCAAAAGCTTGTCTCTTTGTCCTTTATAGTTGTTCACCCCTTATGATGAAAAACTTCTCCCTTTATCAACAACTAAATCAAAGGAGTTACACCATTAATGGATATATTTTTGGCTTAATTATTTTCCTTAAAAATGTATACTTAATATCTTAATTTTAAGCTTTTTGCTTTCAACTCTAAAAATACACATTTTTTTATTTCATATTCTTTCATTTAAATGTAACAATCATACTTAAGAGGGGCTTGAGAAAGACTCTGACCCCTTAGCTATTTATAATTTGTAAAATGTATTTAAAAATTTTGGCTAAAATTACAAAATAGCCCTTAAAAACTTTTTTTTCATTTTGGTCCTTTTTTTATATACACATTGAGTCAAGCCAAACTACTCGACCTAGCCCATCTAAATTTGGTTGGGTAAACCCAAGCCAATGTTCACCCTTACTTTATAAATTGAGAATGTTGGTATCACAAGCAATGATAGAAGGTTAGTCTTCCACATTTCTTTATGTTTAGATATTGTATTTGCATTTTACATAATTATTGCTAACATAGTATGATTTAAAATCCTCGTCTGCAATCTGCCACCCCAAATTAATAGTTGAAATGGCATGTGATAATCACACCTAAAGGGATGAATAGATGTGGTGTACAAAAAAATCAAATAATATAAATTTTGCAAACATAAAAAAGGAGGAGACTCAAAGTTAAGTGAGCAAATAGAAAGTAGAGCGAATTACTATAAGCAAGTAAAAGATCATCTAAAAGTGGAGCAAACTTACACAACTAATAAAAAAGGGTAGAGAGAGAGGAAAAAAAAAACATAATACCAATCTTATCTTGGTTCAGTCTTTCAAGCCTAAGTCTAGTCCCTTAAAATTTAAAGGATTTTCCTTTAATAAAAAAACAACAAATATAATTTGTAGGTTTTAGATGCTTCCCTCAAATACAAGTTTTCACAAAGTCATCCTAAAACTTTTTTTTACAAGGTTTTTTATGGCTCACCTTTAACTTACTCCTATGCCCAGAGAGTTATAAATGTAATACAAAGGGAATTTTTCACCTTTTACCTAGGGATTATATTAAACTTAATAAACACTTCTTAAAAACTAATACATCAAAAACTTAAAATGTTTCTCTCAAGAAATAAATGCTCTTAAGCACTTGAGTAACCGCATGTTTGGAATCCCGATTGAAACCACGTTGAAACCACGTTTGTCAAAAGCTTTGTGTTATTGCTTCCTGTGAAACCAAGGTTTGAGATGTCCAAACGCGTTTCCAAACGCAGCATAAATGTTTTGATGATTTGCTTTTAAAATTTCAATGCATTTATATCTCTTTACTAACCTCTAGCCATTAGAGATAGAGAGATGATTACACTATAAGAAAATGAAGGATTTATCACGGAAATTTCTCACAAAAAATAATCCGTGAGAACTTCTCACGGAAATACTCACTAGAATATTCACGGAAAATGATTTCTCACGGAATTTTCTCACAGAAACAATTCTGTGAGAAAAAAGCACGAGAATAATGAGAGAAATACTGCGAGAATAATGGTGCGTAAACGTGGAGGGATTTTCTCGCGTTAATTTTTCGTGAGAAAATAAGACAAAAACATATAAATCTATATTTTTTCCGTAAAAAAAGTTCTCACAGAAGAAGTTCGTGAATAAAACACTAATTTCTCATAGAAAAAATCTGTGAGAATTTCTCACAGAAAATTTTTGTGAGAAATTTCCATGAGAATTTCTCGTGGATTTTTTTGGTGAGAATTTCTCGCGAAAATTTTCCATGAGAAATTTGAATTTCTCACAGAAAATTTCAATGAGAAGCTATGATGTGCTAGCTGGACTACAACTTATTTCTTACGATAATTTCCATGAGAAATTACCACGAGAAAAGACGTTTATATTCCCTTCTTTCCTTCATTCTGTAGAACAACGCAAAGCCTCCCCCTTCATTCTGCAGAATGACGCGAAGCAGCACAGGCAAAGGCAAAGTGACACTACAGCTTGAGTTTTCCACGGATCTGGGCTGCAATCATGCATGAAGACATTAGAGGAAGGTTGAAGTCTGTCTCCCACACTTGAAGGCTGAACAAAGGTGCATATTGATGCTTTTTTATTTTGTTTGTTTTTATTTTTGTTAAATCTAAAGAAAATAGCCACTTATATGTATATTTGAGGTGATGATTGAGAATGGTGAGGATGAAAATATACTAGATGGGGGTGGGGATGGAAACATATGCATGCAATTTTTTTTTTGGGAATATAATGTTAGATGATTTAAATTTTAATTAATTTTTTATTTTAAGAAATAAAGTTAGAATGAGAAAAAACATATGTATATAATTTTAGTTTTTTTTTGGGTGACATAAAGTTAGATGATTTAAACTTTAATTAATTTTTTAGTTTTATTTTTTTTAAAAAAATAAGGTAGGAATAAGGAAAAACATACATGTGCAATTTTTTTTTTATGGTATAAAATTAGATGATTTAAGCTTTAATTAATTTTTTAATTTTATTTTTTATTTTAAAAAATAAGCTAAAGAATGCTTCTTAATTTTTATTAGAGAACTTTATTTTATAGGAGTTAAAATGTTTTTCATTTTGTATTTTGCCTTTTAAATAAAAATAAATAATAAATTACAATGAACAAAAAATAATATTTAAATTATCTAAATCTATATACAAGTTATTCAAATCTGATATAAGTATAAGCATACTTTCAATATTAAGGAAGCTGGTGAAATTGAAGAAGAAAGCGATGAAATTTTAGAGGAGAAACTATTAGATACTGACTCATCTGATACTCGAGAAGATTCTCTGTGTTCAGTATTAACTTGTTACTATTACTTACCATTTATTTAACTTAGATGACTTATTTTCTAATGCTGATGATGATAATGTTTTTTCATTTTTACTTTTAGATGTCAGATAAAGGACGTAATAGAGTGGAGGATCTACTACACCTAAAAAAGGAAAAGGGAAGTTTGTTCGACAGTATAAGCCAATTCACATACCATTAGCTGCTACACAGTCATCACCTCTGCACTTATCTCCACATGCTTAGACCCCTTCTGGATCAACATTTGCATCATCTTCTTTTCCGTCTCCACACATTCAAACACCACTTGATATAATTTGGAACTTTGTAATGCTGAATGCATATTTCTCTTAATTTTAATGTACTTTCAGATATTTTCAATACAAAATTATTGTGGCCTTATTATTGTTATAGTCTTATTATTGGTTGGCTGAACTTAGATATTGTGATTTCTAACTATTTGAATAACTTATACTTGTTCAAATATAGGTAAATGTATAAAAGCAATGATTATGGCAAAAATTTCCAATGTTCTCATAGAATTTTTCTGTGAGAAACCTAGATATACAAATTTTCTCCATGTTTCTTATGAAAAAATACTGTGAGAAAGACCCTGTGGCTACTATTTCTCGTGGATTTTTTTTGTGAGAAATTCCGCGAGAATTTCTCACAGATTTTTTTCTCTCAGATTTCTTTGTGAGAAAGTTTGACACAAAACCATGCCAAACTACGATTTTCACACCACTTTTTCTCTCTGATTTTTCTCCTAAAAATATGTTGCTATAAATGTTTCTCACGGAAAATTTTCGTGAGAACTTAAATTTCCTACAGTTAATTTTTTCACACCACTTATTGCGTGAGAATTTCCGTGAGAATAGCCTTTCTCACGGAAATTCTTACTTTTTCTCGCACAAAAATTCCGCAAGATATTGCATGTTTTCTTGTAGTGTTACAAACACTTTTTAGCTAAAAGAGAGGAAATATGTCTTTAACATTTACAAGCTTCTTCTTCAACAACAACTAACTACATAGTGTGTTCTTTTCAAACAACACATTCTCTCTAATTTTCATACATGTTATTAAATACTTACTTCATGGGTTAGTTAAAATTTTTCACTTTTTCTTATAAAAGTATATAGTTGCAAAAGTGGTACATAAAGAACAATACATTTGTTCTATTGTTTCAATTGCTTGTTTAAAAGTAAATAGTTAGTTTTGTCTTTTGTTCATTAATAATTTTCTTTCAAATACAGTAAGGTCAACTTCTAAATGGGCTAAAATAAATTAGCCTTTACATAGAATTAATTTTAGCTTTTGTTATCATTAAGAACACAGGTCAAGTGAGACTTTAAAAGCTTACTCAACCTTAGGCCAATAATATCTCCCTTTTGATAATGACAAAATCCAACATTGCAAAATTAAGTACATGTAAAAGCTATATACACTCCTTCTAAATATTTATGACCCTTTAAAAGGAATTTGTGTAAGTGTGCAAAGCAAAAAGGAAAACATATAAAGAGCAAAGGGAATATTTAGTGGAGTTAGTCATAAAAATAGATAAGTGCAGAATAAAAATATATAAGCATATAATGCTCATTATATAACCTTATTTAAAAAATCTACTTAGACTATTCTCCTTTTTCTTGTCAATAACAAAAAGGTAAAGAATCAGATAAGCATAAAAGAATCACAAAATAATCACATGATAAGAAAGTAATAGGAACAAAGAATGATGCAAAGCATAAATTCAATGCAAATCAAGCAAACCACTTAAGTCATATGCAAAAAAATTTTAATCATTATTTGCTAGTAAAAAGCAATTAAAAGTTCTCAAAATTAGAGTACATCTCTAAGTTGCTCATCAAAATGATGAAAAGCATGCCCTATTTGATGCAGGGTGCTCTAGTACATCATCTAGAGTTGGAAGACTTCATCATTATGCATAAGAAGAAGAGTGCCGAATTGAGATTTTGAAAGTTCCTTAATTGGTTCTAATAAGAGGTAATCTTCAATAAGTGCATCCTCTAAAATAGGCTAAGCATCTCAACAGCTATAAGTTCCTCCAAAATTGCAATAGTAGAGGCTTCCTCAACAATGTTCTTCTGACATGGTTTTGAAAAGAAAGTTCTAATGGATTTGCCTTTGTTAAAGGTAGGAGGAGCCTGTGTTGATTAGCTTGCCTTTACATAAAAAGTTGCAAGATTAGCCTCATATTCTTTTATATCATAATTTTGGATCCATTTACTATCCATATGTGTTTATTTCATAAATTTGAGACTTATACCGTCATATGTCACAAAAATGATTCTAGGAGTGTATCCTTCAAAGTTTAGTCCTTGGGCTCTAAAAATCATGGTAAGAAGTATCCCATAAGGTAAACTTGTGGCTTGTAAAATATTTTGAGCAACTTTCTCTATATATTTAAGTATCTAAAGGTAGATGTTAATACTTTGTTATGTCATAAGGCTGTATACCCAAAAAAGATCTTTGGGGATAACACATCAAGAGTTCTTATTCTTAAAAGCATGGTCATTTTTATAATGTGTACTGCCACTCGATATGGAAATGAAACAACTTAAGAGTTAATTTTCTTTCCTTTTATCAAATCTTGTTGTTTTGTAACATAATCACACGCATCAACAAATGTTACTTCCATCTTAACAACTGATAAAGGCTATTTTTTTATATTTTAATTCTCTTAACTTAAGCATTTTAATGATCAAATATGGCTTTAGGAATTTAATTAGATAGAATTTGATTTCATTAGCCATTTATGCACTTTATGAATTAATTTGCAAAATTATCAAGTTTTAATGTATGAAATTCTTTTAAATAATTTTGTGGATATTTCTGTTTAATATTTTACATTCTTTTGTGCAAATTTTAATAGGCAAATGAAATTTAAATAGAGAGATTGATTTTAAGGAGAAATGCAAATGGTTGGAAGAATGAAGAGAAAGAATGTGTTGTTTCCATGGAATCACACACATGGCATTTTCACAAAGCTCCATGTAGCATGTATCCACCTTCATGAACTCAAGTTCTTCCTTTCCCTCACTTGAACACACTTACACTTAATCACTTATCCATCCTCTCACTCACCCATAACATTCTTTCACTTGCTTCATTCACACCTTCACACCAACATCATCATGCATCATCATTTAGCACATAGACACGGTCATTTAACCAAGTCAAACACTCATACGAAGCATGCATAGGCTCCACAGTTATACATATACACATACACATCAACTGAAGTGGAATGGAAGGAAAGAGCATACGAGGAAGCTATCTCTAAGCTATGGGTTGAAGGTCCAAAAAGCAAAACTCCCTCATGAGCTGTTGCCACTTCCTTTACACACATTCATTCAAACTCGAAAAAACATGAAGGCGTTGGAATGAATAGGAAAAATGAGAAGAAGCATGCTACTGATTTGAAGAAGTGGAGAGGAAGCTCAGGATAGCATTTGAAGAGAAGGAAGAATGAAAAATAGGGCTTGGGTGGATAAAACAAAAGGAAGAACCAGCCATGGGGCAGCTCGTGTGAAGAGAAGAAACAACGTGTTGGGCTGGACATAGAAGAAAAGCAAACGAAGAAGGAAAAGCAGTTAAAACTGCAGAATCTTTACATGGATAGCTATGGGCTAGAAGAGAAGAAGCTTATGAGCAGATGCTATGGGTTTTGGGACTCCAAGAAGGAGGTTTGCATGGCTGGGAGCAGAACTATCTATGGGGCAGCTCATGTGGGGAAAAGGCAGAACTTGCATGTGAGTAGAAGATAAATAAAACGCCATGGGTGAAGGAGCATGTGAAAAAACAAATGAAGAAAAAGGAGAGCCAGAACACATGATTGAAAAGGAAGGTTTGGGCAGTAAGGAGGAAAACTCTCGAAGCTTTCACGTGGAGACTAGACATCCACATTCATCCAAGTCACAGCGTCTCACTCACGAGTTGAACAAGTTGGTGCAAATGATTCAAAAAGCACGTCACGTGAACAAAAAGTGAGGAAGAGCAAGGCTAAAGCGTGAAGGAAAGCTATGGCTTGACGTGGAGCTCCAATAGGATTGATGAACAAATAAGAAGCACATGGATGGAGCATGCATTAAGAACACATGAAAAAGGCTGACATGAGGAATGAATAAGTGAGGCAAGGGCTGAGCACGTGGACAAAAATAAATAAAGCACATGATGAACACGTGAGCGGGGGGACTGGATAAAAAATGCATAAAATTATCCATTCATCGAAAGGCAAAACACACATAATTCATTCATGCACATTCCATCATCTCATTCCTCCATTCTCCTCACCACGCCATAGCATTCCTCACTCCATGTCCCGCGTCATTCTACCTCTAATGAAGCATTAAATCTTCATCGTGTGGCTAGCTTGGAAGAAGACTCTTGGAGAAGCTTGAATTCATGAATTAGCAAAGAAATTTTGGCTAAGATTTTCCTAATTTTTTATACTTTTTCTTTTTCTTTTACATGCTTTGCTTGAGATGTATTTGATTGAGATTAGTGTAGTTGTAATTAGTGGCTGGTTAAACACTAATTAAGATACTTTTTTACCGATTATTTGATTGAGTTTAATACTGGATTTTCATTATTCTTTAATTTTTCATATATGCAATTAAGGTGTTTGATAAAATGTATGAGTGAGATTATATGCTTAATTGTTTGATTTGAAGATTCCTTGGAATTTGATTGGTTAATTAAACATCCTAAAATGATAGTTCAAAGGCTAATTGATCAATTAATCAATCAAATTAAGTGTTTATTGATCATAATGACAAGAGTTAGTGATTTGATGCGGGGTTGAGGTTTCAATTCAACATTAATTTGTTAATCTCTTGATTCTTGCATGGTAACTCAAGATATATTGTTATGAATACAATTAGGGACTCTTAGATCAGAATCAACGACAGTTGGATTAGGATAAAGACAGTAGATACCAAGGGACGAATCCAAAGCTAGTCACATATCTATCAGTCACTCTTTAATTCATGTAATTAGGTAGTAATTAGGAGTTTTAATTCAATTTCATTTTACTTAGTTTAATTAGATCAAAACCCCATTAATTAGGTAATTTTTAGAGTCTTCTTACACTTAGAAAACCCAATTAAACATTGAATTTTATTTCCAAGATAGATAACCTAGGTTGTGCTACTAACTATAAATTTTAGTTCAACCTAATTTTATTTTAGGGGTTGCGTGACACAACCATCAACAAACCATAAATAACTAGCAAAGAAATATTTTATATGTCCTATGAAGGATATTAAAAAATTTTCTCTAATGTGTTGGCAATAACAGTTATTGGTTTTTCATTTAACAGTGAGCTTATGGTTTTGCCTTCCCTAATAACATGCAAATTTGCACAAATCATTTAAACTAAGTCATCATAAATTGGTTCATTTACCATCATTAAAGAGGTCCATTTCATGGAGTTAAAGTCCATCTCAATCAAGCACTTTAACAAAGGTAATTTCTTGAAATCATTGCATCTCTTAGTAGTAATAGATTTATGTATAAAATTTGATAGATGCTTTTTTACACGCTCTAGAGTGTGAAATTTTAGAAGCAAATGCTCTGTAGATTTTTTGTTTCATTCTTCTTCCCCAATCTTTTTCTTGCCTTTTCCCTTTGGTGTGGTTAGGGGATTTCCTAGTAAAGTTTTACAAATGCAAATACCAGTAGGTTTTCTTTAGTGATTCTTTATTTGTCTTTCTTCTTCAACCTAATCTGTATCTTTCTTAGTACTTCTCACTTGCTTGGATTGAGGATTTTGAGAGGATGAAGATTTCTTCATTTATTCTTTCTTTTTCTTCGTGAGCATATTTAATATGAGTTTTTCTAAAGCTTATTATTGCCTTCTACCTTCTTCTTTAATGTTATTGATGCGTTTAATTGGAATGAACTTTTTTAGTCTTTGAGGTTTTTTTAAAAATGAAATGTGAAACAATTAATCTATTCATCCATAAACAATGTTAAGGTTAGGGCACAAATTCACTTTAAGAAAGAGTGGTATGGATATGACGCATTGGTTTTGATAACATTGGTTGAAAAGACACACCATGCAAGTATGGGAAACATTAACCATTATTAATGCTAATGATCATTATTTCAAATCCTAGAAATGTATCATTTTGAAAACTAATTAAAATTATAGCAATTAATTTCAAAGAATTAATTATCCGTTTAACATTTTAAAATATGTATCACACTATAGATTTAATAATAGATAAAATAAAGAGAAACATTTATTCAGCAAATAATAGATAATATATATTTTATAAATGGAGTGGCTTGCTAAAGTAGTTTAAAGTGTAGGAGGCAGCTAATAAGAGTGGAGGAGGCAAGTAGCTCCACATAACAAAACACATAAAAACATAATATATTATCAATCATTCCTAATTTTCTTTTGAAAAGAAACAATCCTATTTTCAAGTTGAGGTTTAGTAAATATATTAATAAACTAATTTTTTAGTTTGCATATATGTTACATCCACACCTTTTCTTGAACGTGAACTTTTATAAAGTGATATTTTATCTTGATGTTTTTTATCTAAAAAGAGATAAATTGGATTTTTTGTGAGACAAATAGCACTTGTATTATCACAAAATATGGGAATGTGGTTGAAACTCAAAGAATAATCTACCACTTGCTATTTCATCTATAAGAGTTAAGTGTAATAGCTTTCAACTACCATATACTCAACTTTAACAATGGAGAGAGCCACAGAACTTTGCATTTTGATAAACAAAGACACTAGAATGTTCCTAAGGAATTGACAACCACCACTGATACTTTTTCTATCTAAGGTATCTCATACAAAATTTGTATCAATATGCTTAACTAGATCAAAATAATTAGTCTTGGGATATCATAACCTATAGATTTATGTCCCCACCAAATATCTAAATATACGTTTAAGAGTATTAAAGTGCAACTCTTTAGGATTAGCTTGAAATTTAGTACACTTACAAACATTAAACATAATATCTGGCTTACTAGTAGTTAGGTAAAGTAGTGACCCAATCATTCTCTATATCGTTTTTGCTCAAAATCCTTATCATTCTTATCTTTATCTAGAGTGGAGGAGGCACATATTAGAGCACCCATAGGTTTGAAATTTTGAAATTCATATTTATTTATTAGCTCCTTTGTGTATTTGGCTTGATTAATAAAGTTCCCTTCTTTTGTTTGTTTGATTTGAAGTTTAAGAAAGAAATTCATTTCTTCTATCATACTCATTTCAAATTCACTTTTCATTAGCTTAGCAAATTCCTTACATAAAAATTTATTAGTACTTTAAGAATGATATTATCTATATAAATTTGCATAAGTAAAGAATATTTTTTATTTCTTTTAATAAAAAGGGTAATGTCAAGTTTTTCTCTTGAAAATCCATTTTCTAAGAAAAAAGTATTTAGTTTTACATACCAACTTCTAGGAACTTACTTTAGACCATAAAGAGCTTTACAGAGTTTTAAAACATGGCTGGGTAACTTTTTATCCTCAAATTTAGGGGTTTCTTAATATACACCTCTTCATTTATGAAACCATTTAGAAATGAACTTTTAACATCTACTTAATATAATTTAAAATTTATAAAGGAAGTATAGGTAAGTAACATTTTGATAGATTCAAATCTAACAATTGAACCATAAGTTTTATCAAAATTTATACCTTTTTGTTGAGTAAACTTTCGACCACAAGTTTAGCTTTGTTTTTAATAACATTATCTTGTTCATCCAATTTGTTATGAAACATCTATTTGGTTTTGAATGATAGAGGCACCCTGTAAATGTTCCACTAGCTTCAACACTTTTTTTCTTTTAAATTGATGTAATTTTTCTTACATGGCTATAATCCAGTTATCATCATTTAGTGCCTCTTCAACTATTTTAGGCTCCATATAAGATAAGGTTGTTGCCACTATTTTTTAATAAGGTTTTGATGCATAATCCCTCATTTAGATTTCTAATAATGTATTGCAATAGATAAGTGGAGAAGTGTCTCTATTCTCTTTGCAATTTGATGTCTTTTTGTGTTGTCCCTTGCATTACTTGAACTTGGAATGTTAATTATTGCTTTAGCTTCCTTGTTATTATCAACCTGAGCATCTTGACCCTTGCTATTGATTTCCTTGAAAATTTGTAGTTGGCTTTGACTTAGGATTTGTTTTCACTCTAAATTTGGAGTTTACTTCTATTTAGAGGATGAAGTTTGCTTTAATTCTCATTAGTAATTCTAAGATCACTTGAGCTATTTTCTAAAAGGGTTCCTTTCTTCCTTTGATTATAATTGAAGTCAGCTGCCGATTCCTTTAGTGATTTGTTACTAAGATGTTCTTTTCTCCATCTACATTTATTATTCTTCCCAAGACAAGATTAATTTTATCAAATACCACATACATAAGTTCTTCCACATTCATTGTTATCTTAATGTACACTTTATATGCTTTGTTATATGTTAAGTAATCTAAGAATATGCCTTCATCACTTCATGCATCAAACTTTTCTAAGTTATCTTCTCCATTATTATGAATGAAACACTTATAACCAAATGTACAAAAGTAATTAACATTAAGATTTCTTCCTTTTCATAACTCATATGAAGTTTTTTTAAGAATAGATCTAATAAGATAATGATTTAGGACATAGCAAGTAATATTTATGACTTCAACTTAAAAGTATTTAGAAAAATTATTATCAATGAATATGGTTCTAATCATATTTTATAAGGTATAATTTTTCCTTTCAACAACTTTATTTTGTTATGAAAAATTACAATTAAAACCTTTTCATCATAAAAATTTTTAAATAATTTATTTTCAAATTTCCAACATAATTACTTTGAATACTAGATATTAAATATTCTTATTCTCTTTGAACTTTTCTATAAAAGACCTCAAAATTTTTAAATGTTTCATCCTTATGAGTAAGAAAGAGAACCTAAGTGATTATTAATGATAACAGATGCATAATTTTTCCTACTAAAGCTATGACTTTGTATGAGGCAAAAAGATCCATATGCAACAATTAAAGGGGCCAAGTGGAGGAGACAAATTTCTTTAGTTTAAAAGAATATCTTGTTTGTTTTCCTAGTTGGCATATATCATATAAGTGATCTTTTTCAAAATCTAGTTGGAAAGATCTTTCATAAGGTTAAGTTTAATGAGGGTGTTTATTGGCCTGTTAGGCCTGAGGGGCCCGGCCCAACCTAGCTTAATCAGGCCTTGTTGTGCCGAGCTAAAAATATAAATAGGTAAAACTTTAATAAAACTATATTAAAGCGTGCCAAACTATGGATAGAAATATATTTTACCCAAGCTCTCTCTACAGACTGCAGCTTTCATTACCTATCCATACCCTCTCTACTTCTTAATTATTTTCATCATTGACATGCATGCTTATTGACATTTCTTTTGTTGAATAATGGAAACACATAGGTTTATCTAAGACTAATTATACTAGTGTAGCTTGTGTTTTGCTTAATAATACTAGGCTATTTTCTTATTTAAATTATTTTACTGATGAAAACATGAGAGTTCAAAAGCTAATTGTTTTGAAATCTATACCTATAAATGTGTAAAAAGATATTTTTACATTGTAAGTATCAATTCATAAAGGGAAAAAAACATTGGCTCAAGCATTCCTAAACCACCCTAGTCCAACATAAAACTAGATTTATTCAGGTCAAATCAGACTACGAGCATAAAAATAAATTCGATATTTTAATCGGGTCGGGTGTCTGGCCTACTAAATGCCTGAGTCGACCCTGCCCATGAACAGTACCAAAGTTTAGATAGTTTATCTATAATATGTATGTTTGTATAGCCAAGCTTTTCATGCACAACTATGGCTCATTACATATGGAAGAAAGACACGTCATGCTCTTTGAGCTCAAGTTGCTTAACCTAAGAATGTAAACATTTTCAAAATTTTGACCTATAAACAGGGCCTTATTACCATCATAGATAGTACAATGCATAGACCTAAACATTACTTTGTATCCTATACCATATAATTAACTAACATTAAGCAAGCTATATTTTAAGCCATCTACTAGACATACATTATATATAAATCAATTTTCATTAAACTTAACCTTATTGATACTAATAATTTTACCTTTTCTTCCATCACCAAGATGATAGATCCACTATTTTTATGGGTGAAGGATAAAAACTTTAATGGGTCCTAGTCATGTGCTTCAAGCAACCATTATTTAAAAGTCATTGATGTTTTAATATCCTTCTTTTTAGGTATACCTACAAGTATTTCAACTTTTCTTAGGTATCCAAATTTTTTTCGGTCCTTTCGTATTAGTTTAATAGTGCCTTTTGGAACCCAAACCACATTACCCTTTTTGGGTTTACATTTGTAGGATACTTGAATAGTTTTCTTACAAAATAAACAAGAGGTAAAGGATACTAATTTTATAAAAAAATTCTTATATAGTTTTACATTTTCTTTTCCTTTATATCCAATGCCAGATTTATCGAACATGCAATTTTGTTTTGCTAATAGTATATTTAAGTTTTCTTCCTTTTTTACAAAATTTGCTCAGTCTTTTATTAGAATAACAACTTCTTATTTTAACTTTGTATTTTCTACAAGAGCCAACTCTAGTTTACTTTCAAGAATATAACATCCTTTTCCAACTTGGAGTTAACTTAGTGTTAATCCTCATATTTGGAAAATAATTTCTTAAAGTCAACAAGAATTTCATTAAAGGTTTCATCAAGTTTAGTGTGGAAAAGAGAATTTTCATTTTGTACCTTATTGTCCTTAAAAGCCATGAAGTATGTATTTGCAACTTCTTGCTTTAGCTCTACTTCTTTATCTTCATTATCATCACTTCACATTGATATAGCTTTTTCCTTTCCATAAGAATTAATTGACTTTCTCTTTACATGAGGACATTCTAATATGATATGCCCATTTTTCCCACATGCGCAACATATAACTAAAGTTTTTCCTTGCTCTTTTCTCTTATAAGAGTTTTTTAGTATGTTTCCTTTACTTTTCCAGAGCCCTTTCTTTCTTTTGGCATACTTATCCAGCTTTTTTGAGAAAAATGCTATGTTTTAAGCATCTAATTCACCATCATCTACATTAATGGATAGTTCTTCTATACCAACAACCTTTAGAGTAATTGACTTTCTTTTATGCTCCAACTCGTGTCTTTTAAAATGATTCTTCTCATAGGCAATAAAGATACCTTGTAGTTCATTATAAGACAATGTTGGTAGACTCCCACTTTCAGTAAAGTCTAACTTAGGTTGCCATCTTTGCAGAAGATACCTAAGGATCCTGCAGTTGAATTCAATATTTGTATATTTCCTGTCAAGAGATTTGAGATCATCTATAAGTTTTGCAAAATTATTATACTTTTCTTCATTCATTCTCCTTCATATGGAACCATTCATATTCATATATAAGAACATTTAGGTTGCTTTTTTTTTACTTTAAAGGTTCCTTCATGTGTGATAATAAGCTTTTCCCATATCTCTTTTACTATCTCACAACTAAATATTTTTTCATATTTTAGTCCATTAATAGCACAAATTAAAATATTTATTACTTGATTGTTGCATTAAACCAACTTGATGTCGTCTTCTATCCATTCGTTTCTTAGCTTATCAACAACATCTCCAATAATTAGATTCATCTTCTTTAGCATCTTGGGACCATCTTCGATGACTTCCCACACTGGATAGTTGAACAAATACAGATTTTCATTCTACCTTTCTAATGTGAGAAGTGCCTTTCTATGAAATATGGAAATTTGACAATGAAAAATCCCTTCTAAAAGTAAGCTTTTTCAAGAATGTGAGTATTCATTTTTTGCAACCAAAAAAAAAAAATACACAAGACCTTTTCTCTTGGCTATTAAGCATAGAAATAAGTGAGACTTGTTCTGATACCAATTGATAATTATACTTAGACAGGATGAACAGATATGGTGTATAGACAAAATTAAATAATATAAATTTTGCAAACACAAAAAGTAAAAGAGGCTCAAAGTAGAGCAAGCAAAGAGAAAGTAAAGCAAGTTATTATATGCAAGTAAAAGATCTTCCAAAAGTAGAGTGAGCTAGATACGCAATTAATAAGAAAAGGATAGAGAGAAAAAAACATAATACTAATCTTATTTTAGTTTAACTCTTCATGCCTACGTCTAGTCCTATTAAAATCTAAGAGATTTTAACAAATAAAATCTATAAGTTTTATGTCCTCACCTTCCAACCTTAAACTTTTTTATACAGGTCATTTACGACTCACCATCAACTCACTTTTACACCTAGAGAGTTACAAATATGATACAGAGAAAAATTTTCACCCTTTATCTTGGATTTACACTAAGCTCAATAAATATGTTTTAAAAGTTAATACACTTGAAACAAAAAACATTTTTCTTGAGAAATAAATACTCTTAAGCATTCGAATAAATGTTTCAATGATTGCTCTTAAGATTTCAATACATTTATATCTCTTTACTAACTTCTAGCCATTAGAGATAGAGAGATGATTACAAATGCTTTTTAGTTGGAATAAAAGAAACATGTCTTCAACAAGCTTCTTCTTTAACGGCAAGTAGCTACATAATGTATTCTTCTTGAGCAATTCATTTTGACTAATCTTCATAAGTGTGATTAAATGCTTATTTCATAGGTTAGTTAAAAGTTTTTATTTTTTCTTATAAAAGTAGATAGCTGCAGGAGAGAGATACATAAATAATAATATATTTATTTTATTTTTCTAATTGTTTATCTGAAAGTAGGCAATTGGTTTTGTCTTTTATTCATTAATTAAGATTAACATTTAAATGAGCCAAAATAAATGAGCTTTTATATAAAATTAATTTTAATTTTAATTGTTATTAAAGTCATAAGCTAAGTAAAACTTTAAAAATCTACTCAACCTTAGACTAACAACATAAACCCTAATGCACCAAAGTGAAAATTTTACTCTTTTGCCGTTATGAGGAAATGAGGAGTAAAAGTGTCTGGATGTGCTCATTTTCGAGTGGGAAAATGAGGTCCTCATTATGGAGCAATCGTAGCCATTTGTCTAATTCGACATAGGAAAGTGCGCCATATTGCATTCGGCCACATAGAACACAATGTTTCAATTTAATGAAACATTATATTTTCAGAATTTTCTAATTGCATGTGTCATCCAACAACACGACGTCCACCATCATGCCATGTGCCCTCCCAACCTACTCGACACTATGTTTTGATGGCTAATATCAGAACCCCCACTCGCATGTTCATCTTCCTTCCATCACTGCTCTTCCATTTTTAGGACACAAGGAACACCATCAAAACCCCTAATACTTCCATTCTTCCCTTACTGTCATTGAATTAAACTCTATTCCTAGCCACTTTTGGGCTCTATTCAATTGCAAATTTTAGGCTTTATACTGCTACTGCATATCATGCCAATAAAACAGGTTTTGGAAGCATGGTCTAATATGTGTTTTCTAGCTAAATACCCATCAGAAGGAAGGTTTGATTATATATTAATTATCATATATTTGGTTAATCAAGCTTCATATGTGCAACTATCCTTATGCTAGAACCATATTTTGTGTGAAGGTATTAGTTTCAGCCTTATATCGTCACTAAATTTTTTTACTAAATATTTTTAGTGACACTTTTTTTTATCGCCACTAAAAGTTCTATCAAAATGCTATATACTATTTTATTGATAATTATTAGTGGCAACACTTTTATATCGTCACTAAAAATATATTTTTAATAATGACCTTTTTTGGCCCTCACTAAAAATCGTTATTGAAAGCCAATTTTTTTGTAGTTCATTACAAAGCTATTTTAGAGATACATATATGCTAAAACCATTTTAACTTAGCACTATTTTAGAAACACATATTGAAAATGATATAATCAAACCATACAACTATTATGCTATTCTGATGCTACTTGGATCAAATCTAAGAAATGAAAGTTCCATTTTTGTTTTCACTCTTTACAACAAAATATATGTAAACTCATTCTTTCTAAATCCCTTATTATATTGATAAGTAACACAAGAATAACAGATAGAGAACGGATCCATGGAACAAACGAAAAATGGTAGCTTCTTACAAAATGTTAGAGAGGGAACATGCAGATAGAGAACAAAAATGGAAGCTTCTTTTTCACGCCAACCGGAGCTGGGTGCAAAGACAGAACGTAATGAAAGAGCAAGAAGAAGGAGGACATCAGTTCTGGGAGGATAGGTAGTGACATGGCAGCTCCTTATCCGTCCGATTTCTTGGACAACTCATATGCGATTAGAAAGTGGACAAAAAAAAAAGGGAACGAAACACAACGTTTCATTAAATTGAAATGTTGCGTTTTAGGTGGTCAAACACAATGTGGCATGGTCTCTTGCGTCGGATTAGACGAATGGCTACAATTGCCCCAAAATGAGGAGCTCATTTTTCTGCTCGGAAATGAACGAATACGAACGCAAGGTAGAATAGATTTTTAAGTTCATGTTCTTCTTACCAACGTCACAATTTATTCTCCAACTTAGTCTTGCCAAATGACACGTTTGTACTTTATTATTCATCTCATTTTCCGATACTTAGTTTAAAAAAAAAATCATATTGGCAAGGATCAAATTAAAAATGGCAATAAAATATAAAAGTTATTTCAAAAAAAATAGAGATCAAATTTAAAATTAAAAAAAATTATACAGACTCGACGTATAATTACACTTTTAATTACTAAAGAATAAAATACATATACCATATACCTATCATTGATATTAAAAGAGACAAGAGAAAATGATATCTAACCTAAAGAAATTTTAAAAATTACCAAAACAGTTTGTTTGAGTGATAAAATTAAAAGACAGAAAAAAACACTACCCTTTACACTTTGTCAACTCACCGATTTGTGTCTTGGCTAGTTCATCGACCTTGGTTAATTAATTGTCAACTTTTTGAGCTGATTACTCTTGGAATTTCACCCAAACCAGAAAAAGATTCGGATCACGAATTTTTCCAACTGTGGTGTTAAGCATTGCCCTTAATGCCATTTTGCATGGTATCAAATTCAATATTCAGCTTATACTTTGTTGCCTCAAAAAAAGGAAGTATTATCGCCTTGCACACAAATTTATCTTTGTATGGTCTTATTTACTTTGGTGTTTATTTTTTGCCCAGTTCACATTTTAATGCGATGGATGGTAATCATGTTAAACATTGTTTCTTTCCACTAAAGACCAGGTACGGTAATTTAATGGGATCGTTAATTAATTTGCAGCCCTCCAGGGCTAAGGGCCAGTTTTCATCTTTGTACTGATTGTGGTGGGGCTTTGCGGCCCGGTGGTTTAGCTTCCTAGACTTTCGTCTTTTCTGGGCTTCGTCCCCCATTGTGTCTCACAGAAGAAAACAGAAATTGGAATATATATCTCTTGCTTTCAAATACGGAATCTGTATATGCCCAAAGCGGATATTGGCTTAATATCTCAATATATTGATAATGTTGAAAAGCAACAGACCATTTAGTACCAAATTAACAGTATAGCAGGAAAATTAATGTTACTATGAAACTACAATCGTCAAAGTATTGTCTGTGGTGTTGGGGAACAACCTCAAAAGTGAGTGTTCAGTCCTTTACGTCTGCAATGCCCCCTGGGGTTATCTGAAACGCGTGACACCGTCAAGAAAAACATGCAAACAATAGAAGTAACTCTTCGTCTTTTCTAACCGCACTCTGATTAAAGTTACCAATCAATGGCAGTAATTTTCAACATCTAAGCTTCACTTGTATGGTTATTGGTTAATTTGGAACATATAATCACAGGTTGTTACCGTAAATTCTTAGTTTAACTGAAGTGATTTAGGGCAAATTAATAACCACAAAATCCTAGTGAATTGCAGATTCTTTTTTCACCAATCAGTAAGTTATTTTAAAAGAAGCATAAGCCCCTGGTTAAGGATATTGCTTCAGCCTCTGGCAGATTTGGGGCGTCAAAAACTTTGCAAACGCGCTGCTCGCCTTTCCCTTTCCTAAACATCAACCTTATTGTGGCGGCATGAGCTAGTACATGCCCTCCGGCCGGTTTCTTTGGATCAGTCACAAACACCCCACCTCCTGGGTCAGCTATAACTGCAACCAAAATCCAATATTGCGTAGTTAAGGCCAAAAATATTACCAGTACAGGCGAATTTAGGGCAATGAAACAGGTGTTCATAAGTTACCTTGATTTGTCATATAAACTGCAACATTAAATTCCTCGGCTATCTTAGTTATTCGAGAAAGCATCTGAGCCAGTCTTTGCTGCAAAATGGTTCTTGTAAACAAAAATTGACATACAAAAAAAACTTCGTTTTATTAAGTATGTGCGGTGCAAGTTAGGGACTGACTTGGCGCTCTGCGAGCTCGCCTCTGCCTGAAAAGTCCACTCGAAATAGAGCAATCACAGAATCCACTATCTGCAAAATAATAACTGTGTCAACCCTCTCGATATTTTTTAAGATAACTCCCAGTCAGAACTCACCAGAAGTCTGAAGGGTTCTTCGGACATTTTAGCTGCCAGACCCAGAAGAAGGTTATACTGATGCTCGTATGTGTATGCGCGAGCATAGATAATCTTGCGCAATCATTAAAAAAAATGTATGATTAGCTGTCAGCACTAATATTTGCCTCTAGAGCCACATTTGAGATATACGAAACAGAGGAACCTTACATTGTCTAGTACAGCCCCGGGGTCCATGCCAAATCTCTCAGCTATGGGAACAATTCGGTCGGGACGGCTATAAAGGTTTGCAGTTGAGATGAAAACAGAGAAAAATTGAATGGCGAATTTAAAGGAAAAAAAAACAGAGAAAAATTGGGTAAATATGGGTTGAAAACATAATCGCAAGATTTTCATGAGGGGGCACTCCGAGTCTAATTGATTTCAACTGAGACGAGAAAGAGGATACAAAGTTCCTTCTGTGTCAATGTAAGCAACTTTTCCGTTGCCTCCCCGCATAGTAGTAGGAAGCTGGACCAAATTTGAAACGAAGGAAAATCAGCATGCGTCAGTAGCCAAGTCATTTAAGTTTATATACATCATTTATGCATCAATTATGTCGTTGCATAAGAAAATAAGTCTAGTACCACATCCACAACTCCTGAAAATTTAATGTTTGAGAAGCGCCGAGGGCATATAACACGGAGATATTAAGCATGGTTCAAGTACTCAAATTCAAGAGGTTATTAGGGCTTTGTTTGGTTTAACGGGAGGAGGGGATAATGAGTTCTTGTTTGGTTGAGAAGGAAAAGAAGGGATGAAAAATTATTATTTGTTTCAGAAGTAAGAAAGAAAAGGTAATTATATTTGGATAAATTTATTCTTATATTATTTTAATTTTTTTTATAAAAAATTATATTTATATCAATTTTTTTTAAAAAAAAGTATGAATCTCAATCCTTTTTTATTTTTAATTTTTGATGAAAAAAAAATTCATCTTAATCTCCATTAAATGTTAATATATTGAAAAATTAAAATATTCAAAATATTCAAAAATAATAAGATAATTAAATAATTAAATAATTCCCCTCCTCTTTAAAAGAGTCCAATTTGGAGAGGCCTCCCTTCTTATTTTTTAAACCAAACATAAGCGAATAGATTCTCTGAAGTTGTATGCCTATGAGGTGTGATAAAGTGTCTCACATTTCTTCTTTTTTTTTTCTTAATATAATTTTTTTTTTTAATGAGAGAGAAATTTGGTTTGTAAGCAACTTCACCAACTTCAGACAAACATAACTTCAGAGGATCTGGGTCTCCCTTCCCTCCAAAAACTTCCATCCAAACACGGCCTAAAACACCTACGCATCTTGGCTGAGCTCCTCCCTGTTCCCTCACTCCAAAGCCATAAAGCGCAAGGCTACTTAATTAATACTATGATCTCACATCAATCGCACGTCAACGCCTATCATGTCATGAAGGTAGGAATTCAACCTGAGTGGAAACGCAGAGAGTATGCGCAAGCTGCGTTTTCCCAGACCTGAAACATTATATCCAAACGTTAGAACGGACTACTTTGAAACTGAATAGGAACTAATATTATCTGAGACTGGATATGCGCTATGTTCTCACCGGAACTCTCCAAACGCTTCTGTAATTGCCAGTGTCTCAATTCCACCTATCAATTGTAAAATGGCCTAGATAAGTTACTTACAAGCATCGGAAATTTGTAAGTAGTCAAATAGATAGTACTGGAGAATTTCAAAGTGCAAAGGTACCTCCTAACAATTCATCGAGCGCTTGGCTACCAGTTGTAATACGAATTACACTCTTTCTCTGTAACAGAATAGCAAAAAAAATTGAAATCAACTACAAGAAGTTGCTGAGCAGATCTGATTCAAAATTCAAATTAAAAAGTCCAACAACTTACTTTAAGCAGTACATCACTTCCAGTAATATAACCAAAATTCTGGATCGAAAGGGAAAAGAAAGGAAGATCAAATCATAAGTCAAAGAGTAAAAAGTGTACAAGGTCGAATATGCACTGACCACAATCTTCTCAGCAGCTTCACAGATCTTGTCGACTTTTGCCTCCGATAAACCTTTAATACCGGTCAGGTGCTGTGGAATATTAACATTTTTAATTACTTAAATAGTTCAAATATATATTAAAAGCCAAATTGAATATATATTGGAAGAGTTGTGTTATTCTTAGTCGACTAAAATTGAGTAAATAATGTAAGTATTTTGTGTTACAAAATATCATATGTGAGAGATGATGTTAAAGTGATGTGAATTTGGTGGAGTTTGAATAATTCCATTATAATTAGGAAACCTATTAAACCTTCTTTGTGTGCATCATCAAGCCATTGCAGGTATATATTCCGGCGTCCTGAAGTTTCTTCACATCTCCGGCATTAATACCTTGAGCAATCACTGTATAAAGAGAACGCATATTTTATAGACCAAAAAACCACTTGAAACAGAAATTGTACGATTGCAAACGCAGAAATTGAATAAACAAAGGGACTACATGAAATCAAAATGAAATGGTGTATCGATTCAGAGCACAGATGCAGAAATAGCACTTTTTCTGAATGAATATCGGAAATGATGAGAAAAATAAACGGAAAAGTACTGTTCATGATTTACATTTGTCAATGGCTTCGAAGAGGTCTTCGTCGTCGTCAATGTCTTCTCGTTCGACGAGCTGCAATTGGCTCGACTCTTCGGCTCTGGAAATAGTCAGATTACAGAACGTTCACCAGTAATCAAATTCAGTTGAATAGAAATTCAAATCAAGAAGAAACGAATCAGGTTGAGGGATAGCAAACCAACTTGAGCGTGGCAAGCATCTCCGCTATCTGGACGAAAAGTTGAATAAAATGCTAAAGGATAGAGAAAGAGGGAAGGTGAGAGATATTTGAAATGTGAAGAACTCAGCAAATGAACAAGCGAATGACACGATAAATAGAGCGGGAAGTCACTTAACTGACAAGTACGGCAAGCGGTGGATGTTTCAATCACGAGTTTATCACTCCCTTCTTTCTCCTTGTTTTCATTTTTTTTGAGTCCAAAAGGATTGCAAGATTTAGGTACAATTTCAAATTAGCTAAATTATTTTTAGATAAGATTTTACTTGTTCGTTATTAAATTATTTGATAAAAATTAATGTGTATAATCTGTAGATGAAGTTTTTATAAAAGAATCGATCATTTAATATTAAGTAACTGGTAGTTGGCCAAAAAAAAAATTAAGTAATTGGCAAAAATGTTTGTGTTGAATATTGGAAAAAATTTTAAAAAAATTCTCAACTTACAGAGTTGTAAAATTTATCTCCTTCAATTTTAAAAATTGACTATAAACTTTCATGCTTTGAGTTGGTGCAACATGGATTTTTTGTTAAATTTTAACATAACAAAAGCTCTCTTTTAAATTGCAATCCTTAACAATAATGCGCTCTACATTTAAAAGAAAGAGTAATCTCTTTCCTCTTTTTTTATCCATTTCTTTTTTTTTCTATTTTTTTCTAAATATATACTATGCCTTTCCTTACTAAATACAAATGATTCAAATCCCTTTTTGTTCTCTTTTAACTTATACAACAAGTAATATTAAGATTTTTTTTTGCCAAAGAGTTGATAACGAATTATATTGTACAAAACTAAAAATATAACTTTCAAATTTGAGAATGGTACATCGCACAACTTTAACTTGAGAGACACCCTGTGTATTTTGGTTAATTCCTTTTCTGGTTGTCAGATGGATCATTTATTTTTGCTTATATTAAATTATTGATTAACATTTTCATCATCAAAGATATATGGACTCCCGATTTTTAAAAACAAATTTCCTCTCAATTTATGTACGAAACTTAGATTCAATTCAATCCGTTCTGTTACCGTCGACCATAAAGGATACAATGACATTGTCACGGCGATGCATTCAATGTTATAAATATATACTTTTAATTAGTAAATATGAAAGAGACGGAATGGGATCTTAATCCCATGAAATGTACCTGTATTGTCTCTCAATTTTTTTTTTGGTTTTTCTATTTTATTTTTAAGCTTTTATCCCCTCACAAGACCTTATTGCAGAGGCACTTCATAAAATACTTACTGCAAAGAATCCCAATCCGAAAGAGACAATGAGTTTATGTTTTTGTTTTAAAAAATATAAATAAGACAAAGGAAAATCGGCATACTTGCAGAGTCCAAGGTAGTACATTAAGAATTTTTTTATTATCATTGAAGACTCTTTAACGCATCGTCCTTTTTTCACATGTATTCATAAGTTGTAAAACTTTCTCAATCCTTCAAATGTAGTAAGAATATCAATCAAACTCCGACGAATGTTTTCCACCTCCACAAGAAAAGCCACAAATTTGATTTCCACAAAATTGGATTCAACTTCGAATTTATATCACAGGGTAGAGGACTATGTCCTTTTATTCGTATGCTATGAAGCGCTTTATTAAGAGAATGAATAACCCAAACAATGTACATAGTCCAAATGCAGATGGCTAGAATCATTTCTAATTTTCAACTCACTGTTTAATTGTTGGAAATATGGCATATTTCCAACTATGTAAGCAGTGGCAAGATGATGTCATCTGGTTAGCTGAACTTGAGCACTAGAACGAAACAACATAATTTCTCTTAACAGACATTTAAATGCAAGATAATTGAGTATTGTATCAAATTGATCTTATTTTTTCATCTTGTAGCTGGAATAAATTGTGACAGAATCATTCTGCCTTGATTTTCCTAATTTTAAAACAATAAGAACATCAAGCGAAAGGGCCATCTCCAATTCATCAACTAGAACCCTGCCGTCATAAGAAAAACATCATCTATCAACCACCAATACAAATGTAACAGTAGGGGAAAAGCATTAAGGTGGCATTTATTATGTGGGGATTTTATTGTTCCAAAGATTTGGAAACCCATATATAAAAAATTTGAGCACATGAGATATTTAAAAATAATATCTTTATTATTTAAGATGTATATAACACATAAATTTTTTAACTTAACATATTTGTTAGGCCAAATTGTACAAAACTCCCATAACTTTGAATTATGTACAGATATCATCAATTGACATTCAAAACTTAATCATGAATACCCTAAACTTTAAAATTTGTGCAAATAACCCTCCTTTAGTCTATCATTTTACTAATGGAATAAGACATGCCAGTAACAATAAATCCTCATAAATTTTATTTTTTATGTAGATAATTCTCTTCAATTTTAGATTATATACAAACAACCCCTTTAAAATTAAAATCATCTACATATAACCTCTTAACGTATTATGTTCTATTAGTGAAATAACGAATTAATTAACAATAAAGGATTATATGGACAAATTTAAAAGTCTAAAGGAGTTTATTGTCAAATTTTAAAAGTTATGAGATTATCTACACATGATCCAAAATTGAAAGAAGCTCTTTGCAATTTGACCTATTTGTTATACCCAAACATTTTATAAATAGGTTCTCAAGTATTTAAGAAACCAAAATTTTCACATACCAAACACCATCAAAGGAATTTAGAGAGGGGGGAGAGAGAGAGAGAGAGAGATATGAACGAACGCAAGTATTGTCCATTTGCAATAATAGATTTGGTACCATCATATCTTCCCCCCATCAGAAAAGAAAAAAGAAAACAAGTATCCTATCCCACAAGACAGATTAAAAACATGTATATTATTACATTAAACATCTAAATATCTTTTTCCAATCAGAAATTATCAGAGAAAGTAGTGTTGTCAGCTAAATTGCGATCCAAAATTTCAGACAAATAAGATTTATAGGTGTTGGAACATGGATGACAAAGATGACAACAACAGAAGAAATAAGTTTCTTCTCGACTACTCTAACTTATCAGAACAAGATCCAACAAAACATTCAAGCTTCTTGATATTGGCATCATGAACATTTGAAGCAACCATAGCACCCATAGAACAATACCAGAATAATCATGAATAAGATAAGAGAAAAGAAGCCAAGCCAAGGAAAAAAAAATGTTTTAAAAACCAAACCCGTCATTAAATTAGAAGGGAAAGTAGTTCACAATTTAATGGTTGAACCACAGTCACACCATGGTCGGACTAGTTCAATTAAAATATTTTAAACCATTATTAAATATATTATAATAAGTTTTTTATAATAATTAAATTAATAAGTGTTGAAGTTGTTTTTCACTTTTCTAAAGTTACATATATGATAATTTGCCACATATTTGCCTACAAAATGTCAGTTTGACACTTAGTTCTATTTTGTAGGGCAAGTTTTGAATCCCTCATATGCAACTTTTGTGGAATTTAAAAAAAAAAAAAGCTGGGAGAGATGGCCTAGACTGGTTCAATTGCTCAACCAGTGCCCAGTTCAGAAGTAACCATCTGGTTAGACCCAGTTTTGACCGGTTCTTGACCAAGTTGGACCATTTCAATAAGGGACTGGTTTACCCCCCTGAACAGACTAGAAAGCAGGTGGTTCATTATTTTTCCGGTTGGACTAGCTAATCTGGTCTAGTTTCCTTAACACTAAGAAAAATAGAATGTCTAGTTAATTTATTGCCCTCCACCCCATGGATCTCAGCAGCCAGTGCCAATGTCAGATCAATCTGCATATTTTGAAAGGCCAAACCAGACTTAACAACTAACTACCTCACAGCTAAAGGTAAAAATAGAGACGAGATATACATGCCTACGAAGGTGGCAAGATTTGACAGAAACAGGGTCAACAAGCACCAGCAATTTTCTGAGAGTCCATCATCTGAAAATTGTAGTTTGCTCATTGAAGACGGAAAGAGACAGCAATCAAGATAATTTTTTACTGCAAAAACCGATTAACATAGATTTAAATCATCAAAAGAAAAACCATTGCAATGCATAAGGGGTAAAGGATCCTTACAGGAAAAAGAAATAGTAGGATGTACTGTAACGACAAGACAAGATGAGACCTAAACAATAATTTGACTCTTTTTAGACACAGGCAAGTGAACGCAAATGCATATCGAAAGGGGGGGAAGAATAAAACTCCAGAACTTTATCTGAGTGAACTAAGACATAGATATGGCACAAATCTCTACTCTATAAGATGACAACAATTTTAAGCACCCCATGGATATTTATGTAGACAAGAAATTCAAAAATGTCACTAAACCTGTCTCTCAGGGAATCATAAAAATTCCACAAGATATTCAGACTTGCCAACAATTTTGGGTTATTCAGTCAATCAGATACAGCAACTAGCCAAAAACAAAAAAAAAAACCGAAAATTTATAAGTTATTGGTGAAGTGTTTATTTGCAGATCAGACGGAGGGTTTGTCAGATCTCATTCTCAAGAATAGATCTAAACTATGCGTGATTTGGCATTTTTGGCTTATTTAAAACATGACTGAAAAAAATTACTTCTAAAAGAGTATTTTGAAAGCTGCAGCAGTATGCCAGATAGAAAATTTACTTCAAAAGTCACCTAAGAGCAGTTTATACTTATAAGAAGTTAGCTGAAAGTGCTTTGGCTGCATGCAAAAGGGCATTACCGTATGCAATGTCGAAGTATTAAAATTTAAATCAATTTAGCAAAGGATTAAAACATTGTTAACCAGCAAATATATCATCAGTGTTAGAAGTAAAATAATTAAAAGTAGCTATAATGTATAAGTTATGAACTTTATATTTATTAAGGGGCCAAACAAAGCCACTTGACGAATATGATCATGCCTGGTCTAAAGAATGAGAAAGCAGTGTATCACAGAATGATGACAAGACCACAAAATCACCAGGGCATTTTTGAGGAGGAATGCATAGACGATGTATGCATGCTTAGCCAAATAAATGCCCTCATACCAAATTCTCTTAACATGAGTTAAGAAGATAGAACTTGCAACATTTTCAACTTATTCAAAGGAGCTTCCGGCTGCACATAGAAATCAAAACCTTAAAAAAGCTCATAATAATGATTCTTGTCTAGCATCTTTCATGCTTTTGTCCACATGCAAACTAACGTTTACCTTGAGAATATATAACATGAGTTATTGGATCAACAAGAGCAAAGTAAACATCCACCAAGTTTTTCCCCTCTTGTCAAATGTTAAGTTCTTGGCCGTTCACACCCACACAAGCAACACTTACTACCCATCCAAGTCAACAATTGCCACGATAACCAGAATTTTACTCCCAAAACCAAATCCACAAAGTAGAAAATAGACTAAAACTTAATTTTAGTCCTTCACAGCTAAGATATTTTTTAATTTGGTCTTTTACATTTGGAAAATTTTTCAATACGAGTATTTTTCAATTTGATCCTTCACAGATAAAGTTGTTATCAATAATATCTTTCAGTCAATATATTGTAAATGAAATTAATAAATTTAATGGCATGTAACATATTTTATTTTAGGTTGTTGCTTAGTCAACATTATATATTATGTAAATTGATAATAGATTCATTGTTAGTGTCATTAATAATAGATTTAGATTGACAGAAGGAATGTCATTGACAGCAATTTTATTTGTCAAGAACCAAATTACAAAATACTTATATATGACTAAATGGAAAAAGTATAAAATGATAAAATTGATAAGTGTCCCATATGCAAAGGATCAAATTAAAAAGGCAACTCTACCGGGCCTCATCTGTAATGACCAAAATGGCTTTTAATCGCAGAAAATATGCTTACCACTTCATCTTAAGGGGACTAAACAATTTAACAGCAATATCAGCCAGTATGTTTCCCCAGAAAAGTTACCCATTTAAACTCTTATCAATGGAACAAGTAAAAAAACCATTTATCTATGAAATCTCAAAAACATACATCAACATTATACGAGTAACACAAAATTACAAAATCCCAGATCCAACTGTACCCAAGGATCAATCAAAATTAAGAAAGGCTCCGAGAAAATGTAACTTTCTAAAATATCAGAACCATGCAAAATTAATTGAGATGGACGCCTGAAATGTCGATGATGAAGAAATTAGTGGCCGCCATGACCATGTTCCTTGGCATGCTGCAGGTGCTCAAGGTGACGGCGTTCGTGGGGAAGCGCGACGAGGTAGGAGAAGATCATGCCTCCAAAGCATACATGGTAAAGAGGATCAATGGAGCTGGTCTGGATGTACTTGGCGTTATAGTTGTCCAAACCTCTCTGAACAGCCTTCTTGATATAGTCAACGGAGAGCATCGGCTTCACATAGTTAGGAATTTCCGCCACCTTTTTACCCTTGATCTCGTTGTTGAAGTTCCTCATCGCCATTTTATCGAATTGATTGCAGACAAGTTCGCAGAGGTTCGATTTGCAGGTGAAGAAATCCTGTCCCTGGAAATGGAGCGCCTGAGGGAACACGGCTATCGGCCTGCGAGCTTGAATAATTTTAGCAAGCATCGACTAGCTTTTAAACAATAAAGCAAAAAATCTATTTCCATCCTTACATTTGGAAATAATTTCACCTTGGTCCCCCATTATTATTATTTTTTTTCAATTTCGTCTCCTAATTTGACGTAACGTTTCAATCCTTTCCTAAACATTAGCTGCGCAAAAGATTCATTTCTAAATTTATAAGGTTTCTTCGTAGTTTCAAAAATTAATAAAAAAGTAATATTTTTATTTTAATTCAAAGTTCAAAAGAATGTGTTGTTACGTTATATTTTATATTTTATTGATTAATTTTATAATTGCTTTAGATAAGAAGAATAAAATGTAATAATTAAGTGTGGGTAAGATTTTTAAAATTTGGTATATTTATGTATAAAAACTCATAATTTCCCAATTCTTAAAAATCCAGGAAATGGACATCAATTCCGTTATGAAATTTCAGAAATTAGTTATGCGTAGGCAACCTGAAAGTACCAAAATGCCCTTCTATTATACGTCCCTCCCGTTGCTCATGCGCACATTTTCAGGAAACCGGAGAGAGAGTCGTTTTCGCCGTTGGAAACGACAAGGTTACAGAAGAAGAAGAAGAAGAAGAAGAAGAAGCACGTCGTTCCTTCTTCTTTCTCTCCCTCCATTGAAATCATAGTTTATAAATGGGGACGTTTAAGAGCTTCAGAAAAGCCTACGGGGCTCTCAAGGACTCCACCAAGGTCGGCCTTGCCAAGGTCAATAGCGAATACAAGGTGGGTTTCCTAGCTTAATATTCGAATTATTTTTAATTTTTCTTTTCATTTTTTTCTATCTTATTTTTTGATTCTGTTTCATCTTCCTGTTAAAAGGATTTGGATATTGCAATTGTAAAGGCTACCAATCACGTAGAATATCCTCCTAAGGAACGTCATGTTCGAAGTGAGTGTATATACCTCATTTCTGTTAATTTCTTGCAATTTTTCGAATATGATTTTGTGCTTTCGTTTTTAATATTGCATGAATCATCGTGAAATTTGTTTCATTCAAGCAACGGATTATTTTCAAAAGAAAAGCTTAATCAATCTATGCATATTTTCTTTTCTAATGCTTGCAATTCGAACAGTGAAATTATTCATTATCATAATGTCATCTTCAGATAGAAAGTGGATTCGCTTTTCCACTGCAAGATTTCCTTTTCACTCATTGCTTACCTCTTTTCTTTCGATTTTTGTTTTTCTCTGCTCTGCCTTAAACTCTATACAGAAATATTCTACGCAACGTCAGCACACCAACCGCGGGCAGATGTGGCATACTGCATTCACGCACTTGCCAAGAGATTGTCCAAGACTCGAAGTTGGATAGTAAATCCTTTTCATACTTAGAGCTAAACAAACTTAGAGCTCAAAAATAATTTTTTCCGGTTATATAATATAGTAAAATATTGAAAGTCTTTGAATAAGTTGGTAACGGAATTAATATCCTTGCTTTTCTCTTTATGTGCGAACGTTAGCAGACAAAGTAAAAATTAAGAGTTAGTTAATCTCATGCGAGTATTCACGTTTAAAATGTATATGAATTGTGGCTCAATGTCCTTCCGGAACAGTTGATATGTGCAAAAGGATGGACTGAGGCTAAACAATTCTTAGGTGCAACACACCATTCAGAAAAGATAAAGGAAATTTATTTGCCTGTAATTTCAATAGGATCATTTATCTCATAACTGCAATTTTTCTAACTTTCTTGAAACTCACTCCGGCTTGTGTTTATCTGAATAATGATGTCAAAGGTTGCTGTAAAGACATTGATAGTCATTCATAGGACATTGAGAGAGGGTGATCCTACTTTCAGAGAAGAACTTGAAGGCTTCTCCCGCAGGGGAAATATTTTCCAAATATCCAATTTTAAAGATGACTCAAGCCCTCTAGGTAAATTAGTTCTGAAAATTGTATGATGTAACTTCTCTTCTCTTTAGGCTGGTCTAGACCCGTTTTCATATTTGAATGTTGTTGCATTTCATACCTAACCAGACTCTATGCAGCGTGGGATTGTTCTGCATGGGTTCGAGCATATGCACTATTTTTAGAAGAGAGACTAGAATGTTTTAGAATCATAAGATATGACGTCGAGTCTGAGCGTTTAACAAAATCATCACCAACTGCAACTAAGGTGTGTGCTTTGCCTTGTTTGGAATTACACATTAACATTTCCATGTTTTATTACTATGTTTAGAATATCAGGAACTTTAGCTTTGACAGGCACATAGCAGAACCCGTATGTTGGCTTGTGATGAGCTGTTGGAGCAGCTACCTGCACTGCAGCAACTTCTTCACCGCCTTATTGGTTGTCAGGTGAAACTCATGTTTGGTACCTTCATGCTTCTAATTGTTGTGTCATATCTCTTGCCATTGAAATTGCTACATGTTCTTAGAATGATTTTTTATATGCGTTAATACCTTGCAGCCTGAAGGAGCATCTTTTTGCAATTATCTCATACAGTATGCACTGGCCCTGGTATGAATGTTTTGTAATTGTAGTTCATATTTCTCTACCAACTGCATGACTAGAGAAAATTACTTGAAATTGGGGGGAAAAAAAATTCATATGCATAAATGTTGGATTTCTTTGCCTATGAGTAGTTGTATGCACAATGAAACTGATATATTAAGAAAATAATTTTTCCGTTATATCCGTGTCAGATAATATTAAAAACTATTTTAACTTAAAATTAAACTGTCAAGTGAAGATCTATGAATTATAATAATTTTTAATGTGTCTCTTCACATTAAAGCCTCTTGGGCTTTGGGTTTGAAGTGTAGACAAAAGAAAGTTTATTATGCCTTATGTTAAAATTTAATGTTAATTAAAAAAATAGAAACAATAAAGATCGATTGAATTATTGATTACTTGGTTATAAGGTTTTGATATCTTATCAAGAATTATTTCAAATAAAAAATTTAAATTATTAAATAAAAGGAATAATTTTATTATAATCCCTAACAAACAGTGACAAAGAAAGGACAAACCAAGAGTGCCATGGTCCCCTCAACATTTTGATTTATTTGATATTAGATTCATGTTTTGGAGATCTAACGGTCATTATTATCTCTCAACAAAAAAAAAGATCGATCAATAAAGGCTGACTCTCTCTCTCTCTCTCTCTCTCTCTCTCCTTCTTTTTCTTTTACTCATGCTTTTCTATATTTTTTTAATTAAAAAGGCCCACTCTCACTTTCCTTTCTCTTTCCCCACTCTTCCTTTTCACTTTCCTCTTTCCTTTTTGTCTTCCCTCTTCCATGTTATTTGTCTCACTCTCACAAAAGTATCTCACTCCTCTTCTTTCTCTTCTTTCTTGGGTCTTGACTCTTCCATATATGCTTAATTTTTCCTTCAATCACCATATATGCTTTTTAATCTCGGCCCCCCCATAATCAAATCCTGGCTCCGCCATTGCTAACAAACAGTAATACTCCTAAAAATTCTCATTTAAAAATGCTTCTTCTGATATCTGAAGATTAAAGATTTTAAAGATAGTGAACCAGACTGTGGAATTGCTATCATCATGGACTTTAGCACATCTTTTACTTTGATAAATAAAATATGAATGTCCATTACTTTTCTGATACAATGACATCTCTTTACTTGGTCTTGTGATTCTTCCTCTCACTTTCATTTTGTTTTTCTGGTTTTTGGCAATGTCACTTAGGTATTGAAAGAGAGCTTCAAAATATATTGTGCAATCAATGACGGAATTATAAATCTCGTGGATGTGGTAAACTTTTTAGTTCAATGTGATATTTAGGTCACTTCAGCTGAACTTTAATTGTCACTAACTAATGAACATTTCCCACCTTCCTGCAGTTCTTTGATATGTCAAGGCATGACGCATTTAAGGCTTTGAATATATATAAAAGAGCTGGCCAGCAGGTTTACAATGATGCTTTTCCTCAGAAACAGCTTTTCTTGCTGTCCAATATGGATTCAATCTTGTGCCCAGTGTGGAATCCCTAAAAAGGCATACTAGTTGAACTGATGGTCAAAGTTTTCTTGTCATACAGGCAAAATATCTTGCTGACTTATATGAATACTGTAAGGGTTTGGATCTTGCTAGGAATTTCCAGTTTCCAGCCCTGAGACAGGTTTTTTTTTTTCTTGTCATAATAATATTTTATTTGATACCAATAAATACTTTCTCATGAAGCTCTTTTCCTCAATAAATAGCCACCTCCATCTTTTCTTGCCACAATGGAAGATTATCTCAAAGAAGCACCCCAGACTGGCTCTTCTGCCAAGGAATTGGTGAGTAAAAGCAATTTACAAATTACTTGGAGAAAGTCGGGGTATATATGCTTTTATGTTCGTCTACAGACTCCAATTAAAAAGTATGCATCTCTTTGTATATCTAATAAAATGGTAAACCTGCCTAATGCAATTCAGATCTGGCTTCCTAAGAGTACAAACTATAGGACATGCAATATGGCCAATGAGGCTTAAGCCACTCCCTCAAGGTGAGGAAAGACTGCGAAACTCCTTGAGTGGCTCGCAGATTTCTAAGGATGCTTTTAGTGTTGGCAACGAGGTGGATTGAGGCGGGTTTTGCCCTCCCTATTCTCGCCCAATTTAACCTCATTCCTTCCCCGTTACTCATAAGAGTACAAACTATAGGACTTATGCAATATGGCCAATAAGGCTTAAGCCACTCCCTTAAGGTGAGGAAAAACTGCAAAACTCTCCAAGTGGATCGCAAATTTCTGAGGATATTCTTAGGGCCAGCAAATTTCTGAGGATTCGATTCTTCTGTATGGCTGGCAACATGGTGGACCGCCCTTATTCTTATTCTTAGGGCTGGCAACAAGGTGGATCGAGGTAGGTTTTCCCCTCCCCATCCTCACCCAATTTAACCTCATTCCTTCCTATAAGTTTTTTTAACCTTTCCCCAAACCTAAGCCAGGGGATGTCACTCTCCCTATCCCCATTTAGGATATTAGAAAAACAGTCTTAAGATTAAACTTAATAACAAGTGTAGAGTAATTCAAGAAAGAAAAAAAGATTATTGTAGAATTTTTCATAATACATATTTAAACTTCCTAAATTTAACTTTTAACCATTTAATTAATATTTTTTAACTTAATTAAAGTAGAAAGTTATATATGCATAGCTCAATTATTTATATATGAATTTAATATAGCATGCTTTATGAGTAAAAAGTTTGAATTATGAGCGAATTTTATTATTGTTTTTAATACAATTTTATCTCAATTTATATGAATTGTATTGTAATATAGTTTCACATTTCAGACTTTCAGTGTATTTTAATAATCAAAGAATTTTCTGATTAACATATATTATCCTGTATAATAATAAAATGTTAAAAAAAATATATTTATCTATATAGTTCATTAATTAAAGGCATTTGACATCAGGAGTGTCAGGAAACTGATCTATCACCTAAGAAAGAAGAACGTGAAGAACCTGAAGAAAGTGAGAAACATGCTGAAGAAGTCAATGAGATTAAACCCGTAGAGGTGGTGGAAGAAACAGAATTAAAGGAAGAGGAGGCTGAGCCACCTCCACTGATATCAACTGATGCTACTGATGACTTGCTGGTATGGTTTATTAGTCAGGAATGCACTTGTTTGTGATGCTGGTTTGATACAATATATCACATTTTCGTCCATCATTGTAGGGTCTGAATGAAATAAATCCTAAAGCCCTGCAATTGGAAGAAAGCAACGCTTTGGCCCTTGCAATTGTTCCATCTGATGGTATGACATGGAGCGTTGTTATTTGATGAAATATATAGTTTGGCACTTGCCTTTCTGGAGATTGCAATGCCACTCCACTAATGAATACCAGATTGGGACTCACCATCTAGTCTTTCAGAGGCTGAGGGGTTTGAAGCTTAACATCATACTACACCCTAGTTGGATGAACAGTTGGCTTTCAGCACAAAGCTGATAGGAGAAAATTGTAGATAGCTGCATCAGAAAGACACTAATATGTTGGCAATCATTTTTATTGGGATAAAATAGCGCAAAAATCATGAGAATACCTCTAGAATTTCTCACCCTGTTCATGTACACCATTTTTAGGACATGGTCTAATATTGTTTTTTCCTTTCCAAACTCAATTATGCTTATCTTTAAATTTACTGTATTGCAATTTGATACTTGATACAATCTTGAGATTTTGCAAGTTTATGCAGGGAGTGATCCTTCGACCAACTATGGTTTAAGTGACATTGCTGGGACTCCCGGTTGGGAACTTGCACTTGTCACAACACCAAGTAACAATATCAGCCAGCCGGTGCCAAATGGCAAAATGGTTTCTTTCTCCACTACTTCCCTGATTATCATCTTTGGTTTTCAACTCATCTCTTTGTTGCATACTTGTTAATCTTTAACATTCATCCCTTATAATTATGGTATTGCATCTAGTTTATGCTGAAGAGTTATAAAGGCCGGAGATACATATTTTCAGACATACACTGGCACACTGACGCAAGTGTCAAAATAAGATTTTTTTTTTTCAATTCAAACACACTTCAGACACCCAAAAAAAAGAAAAGCAAACCAACAAAAAAATTGATAGAATAAGATATTAGAATTTAGAAACCATAATTAAAAAATTTATAAATTTTTTTGTTGTACATGAATAATATAGTTTAATATCATTTTATATCTTTTTTTTTGGGAAAATAATAGTACAAAGTATTTAGAATATAGATAATGTTGGTTATGTTTTTCTTTGGAAGCAGATTGTGAGTCCGCATTTTAATGGCATAGGAGAATTGAGTTAATTTGGATCATATGCAGCTAATTCTTTCAACCTGCTAGATGATAATACCATTTTTTTTATTTCTATATTTTTCTTTTGCTGACTCAGGCTGGTGGGTTTGACAAGCTATTACTAGACAGTTTATATGAAGATGAAAATGCCAGGAGACAACTTCAGCTCCGAAATGCAGGTTATGGATATGGGGCAATGACTGTGCAGACTCCATTTGAATATCACAATCAGAATCAGCATGATCCATTTGCTATGTCCAACAGCATAGCACCTCCAACCAATGTACAAATGGCATTAATGGCTCAACAACAGCAGCAGCAGATGTTTCAGCAACAACATAACATGATGATGGTTCCTTATAATAATAATAATCAATATTCACAGACACAATACCCTCAACAGATGCAGCTTGTGGGTTCTTCAAATCCATTTGGAGACCCTTTACCCGTTCCTAAGAATCCCTATAATTCAATGCCGCAACAGGGCGATTACAATCTGATATAGAGTCTCGCTTCTTTCCTTCTTGACCCACCCCAAAAGGATTGCATTCTTTATTCTTTGTAGTAAGGTAACATTTTTTATTCCTTTATTGGAAAGTTCTTTGATCCTTTGTTTGCCACTCATTATTATATATTTTTGTATTTTTAGTTATCAATTATTCAATTAGACATTTTTTTAATGTAACATTTAGATGAATTAACTTGTTTCCTCAATCCTTAGCTACCATGGTGTAAATAATTCAATTTTCACGCATAAAGTTGTGTTTAGTTGGAAAATTTTACAAATCTATAGAATTTGAAATGAGAATAAATTGAATTGTTGCAAGTCATTTTGAGAATTTCTTATTTGAATAATTATTTATTATATAAGAATTTGCTATATATATATATATATTGATATCACAAACTATAAAGGGTTTTTATAATTTTTTTAGAGCCCCCAATGTTAGAATCGAGGACTAACATGATGTTTGGTTAGATGGTGGAATTAAAAAGAAAATATAATTGGTTGGCAGATAAAATAAAAAAATTATTATTATATTTTTATTTTTAAAAAATAATTTAATAATAAAAATAGTTATTTGATAGTAATAATTATAAGAATATAATAAATATTATATTGTTAATATAATTAAAATCTATATTATATTATAAATAATAAGTTGAGTTTAGATCACAACGTCTAGAAATAAGTATGGGGTGGGAGAAGGTTATAGGCTAGGGTTATTGTTCGAGGTTAAAAGGTTGTCCAGTCATGATTTGATTCAAGTGCGACTAGTGAAATGGAATTAAAAATAAATAAAATTTTATTTAGAAGTAAAGCATTTAAATTTATTTTTGGCAATATTATTCTATGATAATATTATTTAAAACTTCTAAAACTTGTTTGAAATACTTTATAAATAATGAAATTACTTTTCTCATGAAATTTCTTCATTAAGAATACGCACATTTAAAGAATATATGAAATGTACAACATTTTCTGGCGATTGAACATTTCATATTCTTCCAAAAACTTGAACTCAAATAATACCTCTTCTAGTAAGATAGCGGGGGAGGGACAATAGAGCTTGTGCGGAAAAATAAAGTTCAAAGAAAATGGAAAAAATGTCAAAATGAAAATGAGGAATGGTAAAATATTTTTTTTTTAATAGGGAGACAAAGAATCAACAATTTAATAAATAAATTTTTTAATATGCACTTTTTCTTCATTTTTTCTTAAAAAAATCATGTCTCTTATTCTATCCTTTTTCACTCATTATCAATTTTATTATTTTATATTAAAATTGAAAAATTTTTCAGTCATTTTGAAAATTAATATATGTCTAAACTTTGGAAGAAGTCATTTACTGCTTATTGACTTCAAAACAGTAATTAACTTCTTTTTCTGGATTGTGTGTATACTTTATTTATTTATTTTTTTTAATTCCTTTTAAAAAAAAAATTGAACGCTTTGCATGAGACTCATGCTACTAGCCTGAGGCCCCTCTTAGTTGAAATGGTATAATCTTTATTTGCCAATAATTTAACAAAATATTATTAATACTTCAAGAAATCGTTATCAACATATTAATAAAATATTATCGACATTTTGAGGGGTCATACCAACGCATTAGACAAATGTTATTGATACTCAACAAGTACTTTAATATGCGCTTGTACTCTCATATTTTTTCACTCATAATTAATTAATAAGTTATATTTAAAAAATTATACAAAAAAATTATATTTAAGAACTCATATTATATAAAATTTATTTTAAAATATCTTTAAAAATTAAAATTATTATTAAAAACTATAATTATTCGTCAAAGTTTAAAAAATTTATTACTAATTTTAAAGAATTTATTATTGAGTATAGAAAAGTATTAAATTTTTTTATATTTAATAATAAATATCCTAAAATTTTATAATAATGATAATTTTTAAAAATAATTTTAATTTTTAAAATTTTTTATTATAAATTTTATATGATAAAAGTAATTTTTTTAATATGAATTTAATTTAGTCGCCGTGTGCTCGTAATGTCCCTTCCCAGTTTCGCAATGATTATCTGTGACACCTTCACAAGTTGCAAGTTGCTGGTAATCTGTGACATCTTCACAAGTTTTGTGCCCTTGTGCAAAAAATAATAATAATAATAATAAAATTAAAAAATCCTACTCCCAAGTTCAAACGTGAGACGCCTGGGAAAGATTGAGCCAAAGAAAGGATAATCAAATTTTTTTTAATAATGATAAATACTTTCAACTCTTAAAAATGTATAAGATTGAACTAATACAATAACATGCTACATTAGAAAACAAAGGGCATTTTCGACCTAGGCCTAGGACTAACTACGAGCAGGCCAGGCCCTTCAAGCCTTTTTTTCATTTGCCATTAGAGTGAAAGTAAAGAAAGAAAGAACTATTTTAACTTTAAAAAATCTAATGTATTTTACTTCTCTTCCTTCCTCTGTTGATTTCATGTTTTTTTAAAAAAAATAAAATAAAATCATAAAGAGTACTTATTTGTCAAGTGCAGTGAATTAAAAAGTTTATAAATGGTTCATCATCGATAGTTATCCCCGGAAAGAAATAGATGAGTGTGTCAGTTACAAAACAAATGGATACATAAACAAATCCATTTTGATGAAAAAAAAAAAAAGGCAAATAATGTTGTTTACTTTCCTAATTAACAAATCGGTTTGTATAATTTTCATCAAACAGTAGTTAATGATTCTTTTCACCTCTGATAATAAATTACTTGTGTCAGTTATGTTCCTATATTTAAATACATGCACCAAAATATATTGTCTTACTACACAAAGCTACAAAAATTCTAAAGCTTATTAGGTCTGAAGATAGTACCAACTTTTAGGAAAAAGGCCAAACTTTAGAGCCAAGCTTTCAGATTCATCCAAACAAAATGACTTTGTTAAATTAATATTATGTTCCCTTCATTTTATCTAATATTTAAATTGATTTTTAAAATTTAAAACATTTCAAAATGATTTTTTAAACTTTAAATTTGTCTCTAAAAAAAACTTATCAATAAAATCTGTTTAACTCACTATACATCCACTTATTCTATTGTTTGGATTTTTTTTTTTTTTTGCTTTTCCAATGATGATGTGATATACCTGTCACCATTTAGATTATCTAAATAAAAAAATTACAAATAAAAATTTAAAGATTAAAAAATATTCTAAAAGACTTATTATAATTATTTTAAGATAAATTACTACTAATTTTAACTAAAATTAATAATACTTAGTAATAATAAGTTTTTTAAAATAATTTTTTTAATTCTAAATTTTCATTTGTAATTCTTTTTTTTTTTTTAAAAAGCATTTAGTTTGTCACTTTTTCATAAGCCATTCGCCCAAATTCCAATTCTTTTGTTTAACCTAAGGGCACAAAATGTAAGGAAAGGGATCCTCTGAAGTAAGGAAATATGAAGTTTTCCTTAAGTATCTCATGTTCTCTTTATTTTATTTATTTTTTTGTTTTACATTATTTTTTTAATATCAAAACTCCATCTGAAGCCTCACACTTCATGGGCACTTTAGGGATTCTCACTTTAGAGGACTCGTGTCCCAAGGAAGGCAGGGGAAAAAAAACTAATGCAAGGCCCCCACAATAGAAGAGACTGGTGTCTTTTCTGCGTCATCTTCCTTTCCTTGCAACTTTATTTGCTCAAGCCATGGTGATGCATCCTTGGAAACTTTGAACTTGCCAACCTGACCGATGATGCTAATGAGTTATTAAATTTTTTTGACAAATTTAAAATTTTAAGAAATTATTTTAAAACACTTTAAACATTTTAAGAACTAATTTAAAATATTAAATAAAATTAAGGTATTAGAATATTAATTTAACCAAATGAATTATTTTGATTCAACCCTATTTCTTTTTAAGGCTAACCTAAATTGACAACTTTAATGATAATATTGGATTTAATTCAATTTTTTTTAACGAGATTCAATAACATTATTTATTGATCATATTGAAATGTTTGTTATTGTAATTGGCATAATTAGTTTCATTAAAAGAAAAAAAATGCCTTGGTGAAGATATCAAATTATCAATCTCACGAACAAATAAATTTATGTTAAATAAATAAACTAATTAGGTTAAAAACATGATGCAAGTGCAAAGAATATGCTTAGAGATAGGGTGAATAGATGCATATGCATAAAATAATATTTTAAGACATTATATACTTAAAATTGTAATATTACAACTTACCTGAAACTATAAAGTAATAAATTAATTAATTAACAAATTTGATTGGCCTGTTTAACAAAATAAGCTAGGAACTTAGTGTCAATTAACTATAAATGAAATACAAAATTAGTTAATTATAAATGACTATTAACAAGAATTTGTATATTGAACATAAACTATGTAATAGAGTAATGCAATAAACTAAATAAGGAAAGGAATAGAAAACAAACATAAAAATTTTATCTCGATTCGATCAATGTAACTTACACCCAATCCCCTTACTCCCTAGGGGATTTTTTGACATAGTAAAACATGCGTGAAATATTATAACATGTTCTCAATGTAAAATGCAAACAAGAAACCAAATTTGAGACTGAATAATTATTTTATTGATAAATAATTTAAAATAACATAAGAAGCCTTAGTCAATTATAATAAATAACAAAATAAATATTATTTAAGAAACTATTAAAATAGTACTACAAAATAGGAAATAAACTAAAACAACTCTAAAACATAAGAAAATGAAGGCTTTTAGTCCTCAATGACCATAACTAAATAAATCATTAGGATTTATAAACTTGAAGAGGGCTTTTTGTGGATATATAATAATAGCCAAAACTCTTATGGATAAAAAATTATGGTTGTTTCAAGTTTTGCTAACCGTTAGGCCTTATAGGCCTCAAGCTTGGACTTCTGTCAATTAGCTTATTCTATGAAGCCTTCTATTAGACGTTTAGGGTTATTTTTTTCACTTCAATCAACTGACTTGTTTTGCGCTCATTCACATGGAAGGATTTTACTTATATTTACTATTAATACAAGGTTTTAACTTAGCTCAAGTTATATAATACTTAAGTCTTATATGAATTCACCTAAAACTTTTTTTATATAAGAGTTTTTACTTAAAGTTGGCTCTAAACTAACTCTACATTCATTTATGAGAGATTTCAAAAAGATGAAAAAAATTTTAGAACCTTTATAAGAAAAATATTATCATAAGCTTACTCTTAAGGCTTTCACAAATTAGATTAAATTAAAAATTAAGCTAAAAAAAATAAGATAAAGAAAAGAAGAAGAAACACAACTTAACTTTTATTTCTTTGCTTCTGTCATTTTTTCATTCTCTTCATGCTTCCTTTTTATAGATGCAACTCCATACTAGCTGTTAGAGTGTTTCAAATATATTTCTGTGGGAGAAAGTTGCACCTCTGAATTACTTGTTGAAAGAGAGAGAGCAAGATATTTTCATCATGAAGTTTGAATAACTACAAAGGCTTGAAGACAATACTTATTCACATGGAATGATTTTACTCATACCTACTATTAATATAGGGTTTTAGCTAAGCTCAAATTATATAACACTTAGATCTTGCACCAACTCACTTAAAACTTTTATATATATGAGTTTTTACTTAAAGTTGGCTCTAAACTTACTCTTTACTTATTTAGGAGAAATTTCAAGAAAATAAAAAAAATTTAGAACTCTTATCAAGAAAATGATTATAATAAGCTTGGCTTTCACAAGTTAGATTAAATTAAAAACTAGGTTTAAAAAAATAAGATGAAGAGAACATGAAGAAACACAATGTAGCTTTTATTTCTTTGCGTTTGTCATTTTTTCATTCTCCTCATGCTTCCCTTTTATAGATGCAGCTTCATATTAACTGTTGGAGTGCTTCAAAAATATTTCTATCAGAGAAAGTTGCACCTCTGAATTACTTGTTGAAACAGAGAGAGAGAGAGAGAGAGAGAGAGAGAGAGAGATTTTCATCATGAAGTTTGAATAACTATGGGGGCTTGAAGACAATACTTTTAGCTTACATACCTATGCTTCTTCTTCTTTCTTATTTTTGTTTCACGTAGGTGCAAAATGGAGAAAACCTTTTATTTATACCTATCCCATTAAATGACATCCAATGAATGCATTAAATGCTCTAACCATTGTGCGTAGGAAAGAAATAAAGCATAATAATAATACTTTTGACATGAGAAAATGACTAGGGTGTGGCTACTTTTCTTCTTTTTTTTTTTTCTTAAATTTTCCTTTCATAATAACTGCTCTTTAATCTATTTTGCTTTTTCTTTCTTTGCTTATGAAAAGTTCTAGAGCATATTGACTTTTGTCACGAAATGCACTGAAGCAATTTGTTTAAAAGTAATTTGATCTCTTCCTTAGTTTGCCATGTTTGCCTAGTTTAAAGCTTTTCTTATATTTTAAGTATATATGTGTAAATGAAACCCGAAAAGTGCGACAATGGAATCTGTAAATTTATATATGTCCAAGTGAAAAATGCACAAAGGATGAATCCTAATACAAAGCATCGAGAATATGGCCCAAGTTATAACTAAGTCCAATAAAATATCTATTAAATCCAAATAAAATTTTACATATATAATTATTATTGCTTAATAAAAATAAATTTAATAACTTCCAATAAGGCAATAAATGATAATTAATTATTTTTAACTTAATACTTTTATAAATTAACCTTAAAAATTTTGTTATCATCAAAATAATTTAAGATTATAGTTAAATCTTAGAGCCAACAATCTTCCTCTTTTTTATAATGATAAAATTATTAAGTATAAAATTTTATAAAAGTATTAAGTAATTAGAATAAAGAGTAGCAATTTAAAATTTTCAATATTTAAGTTTGAAGTACTTATTTTGCTTTTTGAGGACATAAATCATAAACTTCCCTTGAACTTGTGCTTTTTAAGATTATGAGAATACTCCCATGAAACTTGCTCTAGAAATACAACGACATAAGAAGGATTGTATCACAAACATTTCTCCCTTTTTTGGACATCATAACAAAGGTGGTTCAATATTGTTAGTCACTTTTAAATGCAATAGCTACTTTTTGAATCATTTTCCTTGGTCATCTTTGCATCTTCATGCCTAATTTATCAAAGAAACTTATACAAAACCATTAGGTAATATGTTTTCAAAAAATATCTCATTTCAATTATTGGATAAATTTTTTAAAATAAAAGTTTGAATATAAAAAATATCAAAATCATGTAACGATTACAAGATGTACTACTATATATATGTATATCATAGAGACTTTACAAAACAAGATGAACTATATAATTTTGAGATTAATGTACATTCTAAACTTTTATTCATATAAATATTTCAGTAAAATATAAGATGTTAAAATACAAAGGTGTCATATAGAGCATATATTATCATCATCATCATCATCATCATCATGTTTAAGATATAAGAGAAGAGAATTTTATACTCCCATTATGTTTATTTTATCTGCATAGTTGTCTTAGGAGGAGAAATGATTTGATCGGCCAAAAATGATTCAGCTTTTGACATTAGCCGGCGTCATGCTAAATAGTGGTAAAGCACGGTTAAATGGACAATATAATATTTTCATACCCTAAGTTTGAATAGTCTTATACCCATTCTGCGTGAAGGTCTTATGCAAGTAGGCCGCATACTATTAAGTCAATTTCAATATTGGTGAGTGAACGATGTATAACTACAAAAAATAGCATTATAGTAACTGGGCTTCTTCTGTAAATATGATAGAATTGCGTGGTTTGAAGTTTGAATATTAAAATTGGTATCTCCAAGGTTTTAGAAAATTATTGAATGGTCAATCTTGTCATATGTCATATGAGGTGCATGATCATATATGATCGTATGCATGAAAGGAAAAGTGCAAATTGCATTGGAGACTGTGTATATGTATAGTAATGAACACAAGTGCATATATATGAGTGGTGGATGACAACAAATAGGATATTTAGGTGATGATCTTTGGATTTCTTTTTTAAGCTGTGTAGCCTTCTCCCTATATGATATTCTTAATTGTATGGGATTAATTCTCTCATTATAGGAGTGTATTCGTTCCTTCTTTTATGGCGTTTATTATGGATCATGTGCAACATTTTCTTAGAGTTGTTTTAAGCAATTTAATTTTAGCACATTAAAATTCGCCACCTCACAAATATGTCAATCATAATATTTCATTTGACAAAAATATAGGCCACTATTTAATGACTAATAAAAAATTTTGATGTGTCATTAACATATAAAAAATTCAAGTCTGTGTCCAACCTTATCTATCATGTAACTACAATTATTACATACATTAGTTATTACTTAATACATGTTTAAAGTCCATCAACTACAAAAATACAGTTTTCAACATACACAGTTCTAGGACAAAAATAAAAAGCTAAACAAACATTAGGAACAGTATTGAATTAGAATATATGTTGAAATCCGGAAGATATTGGTAAATAAAATTGACTAACGATAACTTTTACTGCTATAATGACTTAAGGCCATTTAACTTCTCAGAATAACTTAACCATAAACAGGAATATATACTATATAACCCGGAAGCTTGTATTTACATATTCATCTCTCTGAACATCTGCAAAACTTGGTAGATGATCTGTGGAAGACCATAGCGGAAGGAACTCGTTTTATTGTCACTAAAGAATTGTAATTACAAAATCTATATACAAAACCATTATAAGCTTCGCCTCACATCTCAGACAAAAGATTGCTGATTTTCCGAAGCTCCTTGAGAGCTGTCATAGCAGTAACCTGCCCTTTGCCAACCAAAACATTTTTGGAGAAGCTCTCCAATGAGGTCCCCTGGCCCTTGTCTTGCTGGAATACGGACTCAATTACCTGCCGCACATAAAATCAGTCCTCTGTAAACGTCAACTAACCACTTCTATTCGTAAGTTTAAGTGAGGACCCATTAAACAATTTTCATTGTAATCTCAAACAGTGAACAAGTCTGAAAACAGAGGAAAGGGATATTAATCAATATGAGGCCTACTGCATTTCATGGAAACCAAATGTGTTGAGCATTTTGATATTAAACCAAAAAGATAAAGGAAAAATTCCTCAAATTGAACACATTAATAATCAATAACTTGTCATCGCATTGAAGAGTGACTATCAGAAAGAAGCTTACCTCAATATTCTCTAGCATGGACTGCCCAAGATTCCTCAAAGTTCCCATCACATTCTGGTCAACAGAATCTCCATTGCAAATAACAGAACTACTTTTACTACACGTAGCTGAGGCTGTTGTATTGCTTTTACTAGAACTGTTGCCAGCTTTTGTAACTTCAGAAGTACCTCCTCCTTTCTCAGCGATAACTTCATCAGTATTTCGACCAAACTTCCAAAACCACTGGATTTTGTTCAGTTTTCTCTCCTTAGAAACTGTGGCTGAATTTCCAGTGGTATCATTATTGCATCCTGAGATCCGAGTTATGTTCTCAGGAGGAACAGAGATAGGAAGAGGTGAATCTTCATTGCATTCATTAAAAGATAAATTAGATGCAACACTACTTTTCTCTGAGTAATTTTCATGATCACTGGCCTCATTAGGAGGACTGACTGAATCTGAAAATGAAGACGAGTTTTCCTCACTGCCAGTGTTTCCGCTCAGAAATCTATCCTCAGCAGTGTAATTGTTGTCTTTACAGCCACCATCTTGTCCCTCCCCTTCAACTTTTACAGAAAGATTATCCTGTTGATGTGAAATTTCATGGCAGTGCATTTTTTCTGTATCTTCGTCTGAGCCAAGTACCCTAGTAAGATTTTCCAGCAAACTTCGCCTAGATGCCTTAGATTCCGTCTTGCCACCCTGAACCTTAGATGGAGATGGGTCAGATTCTGTTCTTTTAAGACTGAATTTCACCTTTTCTGTCCATCCCTTTTTCCGGGTTGGAACCTGCTTATCTGCCTTATCTTGCTTAATTTCTTCAGTAGTGTGGACAACTCTCCATTTTTCTTCCCAGTAGCTATCAGGTAACAGATTCAGGGGAGTTCTTGGAGAAACAGATTCAGATGGAAGGGTCAGAGATCTCATAATTGGTGATTTACTTTGGTTAGAAACACTAGAAAATGGTGATCGAATTGATATGTCAGCACTTAATGCAAGAGCCTGCAAAGATTTAGCCTTGTCTAGTAGTTTTTTAATATTAGTGTTCTGAGGGAAGTTTAATAATCTCTGAAGACAGGTTGTAGCGTTTTCAGCAGCAAGTAGTGAAGACCTTAAATGAAGTAACATTGCTACAGCCATGGCTGAGATAAATGCCCCACGAGGTGAATGTAAGATCCTTAAGCCAGAGTCTATGTCATTGTCACCCCCTTTTTCCACTTTATTATTATCCGATGCAAAGATCTCATCCCAGATTATCAGAAGGCTGTCAAGTGAAAATTCCCGTCCAAATAGAACTCGCAACCAGCGGAGAGCAAAGTACTGGGGTTCAACCCCAAGATCTACAAGATGACTGTGCAGGGATGAATCCACAAGGGACAGCAAATAATATAACGCAGTAGAAGCTTCAATTACAGGAGGTAAGCTTGTATGGGACCCAACTGCAGGGGACGATGAGAAAAAATCTGCCATCGTAACTAAACCATGGGCCCCACCCAATAAAGCATCAAACATACAGTAAGCATCATGTTCGATGAATTTCTCAGAGAAAACAATGCCCAGTTCACCTTCAGCACCATAAGTATCACTTAGCAGTACGATGGTCTGTATCTCAGGATCAAGCTCCTCAAGACTCTTGACTTTCATAGCATTTCCATGGGAACCAATCCCATCCTCCATCAAATCTGGAGATTTTCTAACATCAAAGCTGTAAGAAAGATTACTCTCTTGACATAACAGGCCATCAAATCTGTCTGTGAAGTGATCTTCATAAAGCCTTCGAATTTCTGAAAGACGCTCCACATCAGCTTGGAGAACATATAGCAATGGAGCCAGTAATTCATGCATTCCTATAAGGAACACCACCAGAGAGAAAAGCAATAACTTTTCCAAGAAAATACTATAATAAATTATGTGAACGAAAGAAACAAAGACTATAATCAACTATTTACATAACATCTAATACTAAATAAAACTAATTCTGAATGCCCTGAAGTGAAACTAACTGAATATGCATTTACCCGTAGGACAGGTTTGTCAATAATTTAATCACTTCACATTCTATTCTTTTATACTAGGAAATGAAACTGGCAATAAAGCAGAAAAAGTAAATAATTTTGGCAGAAGATTCATACCAAAATTCGAAAAGTAATCTAAGCAAAATCACTTAAAAGAATTCATGTTTCTCCAGAACAATTTAACAAGAGATTGAATATGGGCAAAGCATACAATGTGCCTTCTTTTGACTGGTTCTGTAAAGCTTTCACACAATTGAATGTTCTATTATTACTTATGAAGTTGGAAGAAATAAGACACCCATCCTACAATGAGAAATCATACAAAAATTAGAGCTGAATGTTGCACCTAGTGTCATGTTTGACAAAAAGAAAAAGGGACAAAACTTCATATTTTAGGCAATTCAGAACAGGAGAAAGTAGGGTATTGGGCAGCTACAAGAGATGGGGTAGCAAAAAACAAAAGACAAAAAGGGCTAGGAACAAGGGCTAAAAGCACTAAAGGGGGACAACATGAAAGTGTAATCGGTGTGTGTGCATGTCTCTATTTTCATGGAAGCACATAATAAGTATGCTTCGCAAGACATGCCTTGAGAATTCAGGTCAGGATTCTCCACGAGTTAAATGGAAATAAAGCTAAGTATACTTTAAAAACACTTAAATGAAAACAGTATGAGAAATGACAAAGTAAAAATTTATAGATGTCAGCCATAGTTGATTGGCTGAGCAATTTACCTTGTCTATAACCACATTCTGGATGTCTAAGACACCAGAGTAATAAAATTCGTCTCAACATGCCTTGGCATCCTGGTGTCTGGAAATAGCTCCCATGTTCTGGGTATAAACGTGACAGATCCTGATCAACCATTCTCTCCAGCTCTGCACTGCGAAAAAAGCGACTCCATGTACTATCTGTGCATATAAAGGCCATATTATATTCACAATCAGATGCCGTTGTTCATGGGGGCCAGGGATGGGACTTAGATCATCTAGAAATCTACCTACTGGGGCTACAAGGAATGTTAAAGGGGCAACTGCAAAACATCAAGAAAAATTAAACTTATATAGTCCTTTTTTCTACATCAAGCATTTGTTGATTACCACGAAATTTTTTGCTTAATCTTCAAATGAATTATTTGTTACTAAATAAACAGGAAGCATGGCTATCTATCTTCAGAATAAATTTAATTTCCAATAATGAAATCTTGAAAAATAACCAAAAAAAAGAAAAAAGCGACAGATCTCTAATCTGACAACTAATTAAAAATACCATGAAAAGGTGGTGCAGTTAAGAGCAAGCTCATGAAAAGTTGAACAAAATAGCATAAATTAGCCTTGAGAATACCTAATGTTTTCTTCCTTCTAAATAGGTATTTGAGACAGTATATTGTCTGAATCAGGGATCAATAACCAGAACAACTGATTTAACCACCTGAAAAATATCGGAATGGAGTAAGAAACAAAATAAACTTTACCCGGATTTTGTGAAAGTGGATTGTCCATGACGAGATCGGGGGAATTACTTCCACCCTTCGGAATATGTGGATCAACCAGGAGGCGCCTTCTCAAACAAGCATACCTGACAAGATATTATACAGTTCGAATTTATAATGCAAAGATAGTCAAATTAAAAAACGACTTCCATCTAGCTAAAGAAACAGGAATTAGTTCTAATATATAAATATGGCGAATATCAACTCACTTTCTAATAGGGCAAAACTATATGTGAGGTAAAATGCCAGACTAGCACTGGATTCATAGATTATAAAAACAAACTGAATGCCAAAAGAAGAAACAGTCTAATCATCCTCGAATCGGTATATACAATCTAAACACATGGACAGAATTACATTACTCAGTTATACTTTGGAATTACACCGTACGCCCTTCTCTGATATATATGAGTTTGTGGGTGTTAGTGTGTGTGTCTGAAGAGGGATCTATTGAGATGATCCCAATCAAAACTAGCCTTATATTGTTAAATAACTTTTTATAGAGTGAGTTTCTCGCAAAATTCACAGTTGTAGTTGGAGCTATAATACTCACAAAATTTTATATATATTTGACAAGATCGTTGACTGACCTCCTTCGAGAATCAGCAGTGGCCCGACGAAGATAATCAATGGAAGTAGAAGATGGCAAAACCCCAAGATTTATACGCCACTGCAAGCCTCTAAGATTTCCGAAACGCCGATTCTCTAGCGCAGATCCTTGAGAAACAGAATCAGAGCTCGAAGATGGCACTGACAAAGATTCTGGCAATGTTGGATTCATCAAAGCCGGCGGCATGATTACCCAGCAATTCCTCACAAACCCAGACGCTCACAGGCAAATGGAAATCCAGAAAAAACACCAACTCCGCACAGAATCCACTAAATTTGTCGAAAACTCTGAAGTGCAGGCAACAGTAAACGAATAAACAAATTGAATTTCTTCCTAGACAAGCAATAAACTTCACCCACACAGCGTCAAATTCTTGAGTAAAGAATATAAGAGAAGTAATGGGTATTTAGAAATGACGAAATTTGGGAAGAAACGAAAATCGAAACCAGACAAATAACGGTATAAAAGAGAGAAAAGCTAAATTAGGGAGAAGAATATGAGGTGGCGGCGATGGCTGAAATCGTGGAAGAAAAAGGAGAGACTTATGTCTCAGTTTGAGAGATGACAGTCTCCGTGAAGAAATAAAATAAATTGCACACTTGCATCACATTGCTTCATTCTCTCTCTGACTCGCTTTCCCCAGAGAGAGAGAGAGAATTAGAAGTTTGTTTGTGCACGGGAAAGCAAAGACGGATATAATATGATACGAGCGGACCTGTGGAAAAGTAAGGTGAGCTGTCGCTTCCTGCCAGTTTCCCCCTCCGTTTGGAGCTTTTACCTTCTTTCATAACTTCAGTAAATAACTTGTTTCCTGGGGCCACGAGGTAATTATTGAAGAAACTATATGTTATTTTATTTTTTAAATAAAAACTACATTTTACTTCTAATTTTATAGCATAATTACAATATTAGTATAAAAATTTTAAAATATAATGCTTAATTAGCCTCTTAAATTATTGTGAAAGTAATAAAATAAAATAAATAAATAATTATTAGTTAATTTCAACGTCTAATAATCAAATCTGGAAGTTAATTTTTAAGTTTTTAAAGTTGGTATTTATGTGTTTATTTATTTTGAAAAAAAAAATTTCCAAAGTGATAAATGTAGAAATTAAATTACCATATACGGAGAAGCCAACTTCTTATACCACTTATATTAGTGACACTTTAAAAAAAATTATTTGTTTTAATATATATAACAAAAGTTAATTTTTGAACTTTTAAAGTTAATTTTTATTAATCACATAATTATGAGATGTTAAAGTTGATATATAATTAGTAATTTTATTTTTTGTGATAGTTTATAGAAATAAAATGTCGTACATTCTAGAAAATAATTTAAGGGTAAAATGTAGCTTTTCTGTACATTATATTATACTTGGTGAAAGTAGTAATCTCACTAAAATTTTTATCAAGAATATTAATTATTTTTCCTAATTAGAAAAATTGAGATTGAGATCCAACCAGATCACTTTGTTTTGAAGGGCAGGTCTACACCAACAATTATGTTGTCTGCGTTGTGTCTCCTACTACCATTTCGATTAATGGATTGAAGAGTCGGTGAATGTCTCATTCAAATAATGTAATTTGTTAGATTATGATTTGCATTTGCTTATGTAACTTTATTTGGTGCATGTTTGTTTTATTTTCTTTTCCAATCATTCATGGTTAAAGCAAGCAAATGACAGTTTGCTTCTTTGGATGCATTTCAATAAATTTGTCTCATAAGGCGACCAAGTATGTTTTATTTCTGTCTCTATTTAATGTACCCGCCTTTTTTTAATTATATAAAAAAAAAAAAAAAGATGAAGTACTCCTCCTAAGGTTACCCCATGTTTGATGGAACAAATAAAATTGCAAAAAGTTTAATTAAACGAAATTACAAAATTAGCATATTCTGTTTATATGCTTTTGGATCTCCCCCTTGTGCAGTTTCATCGCATTTAAAGTGGAAATCTTGCTGATGGGACTTGAAAGACAAGTATTGGGCGAAAGTTGAAAAATCAATAGGATTTGGGGCTTGTGGGTTAAGGAATTCATGGATCTTAACGAATATTACCTAATTTTTGGGCATTTATTTACATGACGTGGAAACACGTGTCAATCTCTTCCTAGAAGTTTGTCTTGACATTTTAAAAGTAAACAAAAAAACAAATATTAAAACATTTTAACCACAATGAAGCAGAAGAAATGGAACGTGGCTGATGACTCAACATTACGTTTTAATGATTTCGTAAAAGATGTTACATGTTACCAGCAGCCAGAACGGGCAAATGAATCCTCCTGGAAACGCATTTTGATCTGGAGATTTATTTATATATTTTTAAAAAAATTTTATATACTTTTTAATTTTAAAAAAATAAAATATAAGATAAAAATAATTTTTACTATATTTTAAAAAATAATAATTTAAATTATAAATTATAAATAAATTTTTTAAATTTAAATTATTCACATCAAATCTAAGCAATTTAAATCACATTCTAAAGGCACGGCATGTATATATTTGGAATGTGCAAAAGATTTGAACACACTAGATCATTGCTGTCCATTTTCAAATATATTATTCTCAAATAGTAGAGTCGAACACTCCTATTCAAGAATTATTTCTAGATTTGTTTCCAATAATTTTTGAAGAACTTACATTTACTCACTTTATTTCGTCAACTATAACATTAACTAAGTCCGTTGGACTATCAGTACCAAAATTTAAGTTTAAATGAAGTGTCACTTGAACTAATATTATTGGATTGTAAAAAATTATTTAACCATTCATTTTTCTCACATGTATTTTAAATTCGTTTTCTTATATTACAATTTATTTTGATATTATATTTCATATACGTGTTAAACTATAACTTTGGGATTAATGACCAAACGACCCCAGACCTACATATATCAATATGGATAATAATATAACAAAAATTTTAAAATAATTTAATTATTATATTTGTATGGAAAAAAATATGTGTTGATACACCAAATGTACTGTGGACATGCTTTAATAATTTATTTCTTATAGATGCTCTATTATTATTTGAAGCGAATGATCTGTTGCTTTTTTTTTCAGGGGATTTATATCTAAAAAATTGTTAACCTCTTTATTTATTTATTTATTTCTGAAGGTTAAGTATCCTTCACATTTCATAGGCAAAGGTTATTCTTTTTAATTTAAAGACACAAAAAATGCAGAAATAACTCAAATGTTAGAATTTATTGTATTCCTATTTTTTGATTATATTCAAAGAGTTGCTTCGACTTTGCTCTAATCTGAATCCCTTCCACCGACAATTTCAGAGATGCGTTTGGTGCAATTAATATACAATGTATATTATGTTAATTTTTATAAAAAAAAAATATAAGAATGTTTATCATTTTAATATATAAAATAGTTTAGCAAATTAAATATTAATTCATTTTTAATAGATAAGATGATGAAAGCTATTTCACCAAATGATTTCTTTGTTTTATAATTATAATAGTTTAGGTAAGTGGCAATACATAAATTATATCCATTAAAAATTCAATAAACCAACTCATCCCATATTAATAATCCATTATCGTATATCTTCTCTCCATTAATCGTTGCCAATAACTTGAAATTAAAAAATATAAATATACATATGTATGTATATATATATGTATATATGTATGTATGTACGTACGTACATACGTGTGTGTATATATATATACACTCCTTTCCTCTAAATTTTCAAAGGAGGATAAATAATTAAAAACCATTTGGTAATGGAATCTGAAGCATGGACCCTTCAAAGCTACCAACCAAGCATCTATGAAGGACACAGGGGTCCACTACGTACCTTTCGGTTTAGAGCAACCAGTTCATTTATGTCTCTTTTTTGGTCAAATTCAGTAAGTTGGTTATTATATTAAATACTGAGAATGAAGGAGCATGAACAGCACGAGCCATGTCTCGGAAAATTTGTCTGGACTTGGGTGCTAGCAAGCAAAATTCTATACCCCGCCGACCTTGGCTTATTCGGAGGAAAAAGAGACCTACCCTATAATATTAAGTCATATGACCCTCTTCTACTCCTATTATGAAAACCCACAAACATGAAATAAAAGAAAAGGATGAGAGATTATATGTCAATTGCATATGCATGGTTTTGATAAATAACAGCAATGTTTTTTTTTCTTTTGGTTCTCTTCATTGATAATATTAAAATTATGAATGTATCAAATTAAATATATGGGTTTTTTTTTTAAATTGTTTGTGTTTGAAAAGAAAAAACTACCTTTAAATAAGAGAAGACTGCATCTAATCCTCCCAAACTATAACCTAATTACAATTTACAACTTTAACATATTAATTTTAAAATTTAATATTTTGTTTGAGTTTGAAAAGAAAAAATCACCTTTAAATAAGAGAAAATCATATCTAATCGCCTTAAAGTATAAGCTAATTACAATTTTAGTATATGAATTTTTAAAAAATATTTAATCCCTCAATCTAATTAACTACCATAAAAAGAGAAAAAGTTACATATAAAGAAATGAATGTCTAATTTGTCATTTATTGTGGAGTAGTTTTATTCAATTATTGGATAATTTTACATATTTTAATTTTAATAATATCAAACAATTAATATTGTATTTTGGTATTGTATAAATGGATTAGGTTTATGTTTTGTAAATAACTTGCAACAAATTGAGTTATCTATTAACCTATTTCGAGAACAAGAGCTTAACTCACTATCTATTTAATACTAGTTACCCTAGGTAAAATTTGTTCATTACCCAATAAGGATATTGACAAACTCTCTTGTCCCTTTAGAGTATTGTGATTTGTAACTTATTCTTGTTCTTTTACTTAAGTTATTGGCATCTACCTCTTAAGATCTCCAAATTAGTCATGGATTATTGCATCAGAGTTTAAGTCCATACCACTGTTCATTCCATTGTTCTATGGAAAATTTTCACATTTGATTATGTATACATAATCTATGTTGCTCTAAAATTTTGTTCTTCCTTATAAGATTTATATGCTATATTTCATGTTTGAACCTCTTTATCGTGCTACACTTTTATTTTGGAAATGAACAAGAAGGTTCTTGAATATGTGTAGCATTTCTAAAGATTTTTTTTTTAGTTTGATTTTGTGTAAAAGATTATCTTCACATGCATATGTTATCGTTACACCCTTTTAATCGTATCAAAAATCATCGAATCTATGCAAATTGAAGTGGGAAATTTTTCTAGATCTAGATTTGGGGCTTTCTAATTTCTTAACTTTTTGCATTTCTTCCTTCAATGTTTTCATGCATCTTAGTTGTAGATGATTTCTGGGCATTTATGGTGTCACCGAATCTCGTTAAAATGCATGCTTAGAGCTTAGCCAACCTTCCCATGGTGAAAAACTGCCATTGCAGCTCATAAGGGAGCTTGAAGCTACATGAATCTTGTAAGTTTTAATTGTTGATCATTCCTGGATGTTTTCTTGTTGAGAAATCATGCTAAACCGCTACATTTCTAAGCTTAGAGCATCCTCTAATGGCAAAAAACTGCTACTGTCGTGCCTTATGGTTGTCTGGAAGAAGATGCATTTTGCATCTTAGGCAAAACCCAGAAGCCTAATAAGCACGTAGGCCCCATTGATCTAAACTTTTGTCTTATAACCTTATTTTTCCATACTCTAATTAATAATGATTTATTTTGAATTTTTAAGAATAATATTCCACACTAATTTTGAGCTACCTACTCTCTATTTCTTTGGGTTGAAATTTTTTGTGCATAATCTACCTACATTTTTGTACAATATATTTCTTACACTCCCAATGCTAACACATTTTGGTATATAAAATAATTCTTTAATGATTTATGCTCTTTTATATGCCTTATTATGCTGAAATAAAACTTTAAGTCTATTTTTTGTGTGGATTTTGAAGATTTAATTATAGTAATTATGGCTGTGCAAATCTGATACTTTTTTATTGTGCACTAACCTATCGTAGGTCCAATTATAAAGTGTCATAGTAAATTTAATTGAAAAAAAACCATTGGTTTGACCTGATTTATGGCTCTACATGTTTTTTTTTGCAATCTTGACTATTAATTATGCACATTTAAATACCATGTCGCCTCTTTTATATGCTCACACTCTTAGTATGCCATTGTTATGAATAATTGCTTATGTTAATTATTGTTGAGCATGATTGAGTGATTTTGCTTGCTCTAATAATCACTTTGACCATTGACATCTTATGGTTATGTACTCACATATTGTGTACTCAAAGGTGTTTTAGTCAATTGTATTAAGATATTTATTTTTTTGCATGTGTGTGTGCTATGGTATTGTCTTAATTGTTTTATATTGAACAATAATTATTAGGTAAATTGCATTAGCGATGAAAATTTCCTATCAGTGTAGCATTATCAACATAATATGTCATTATTAAGATACATTTAAATTAATGTCTTAATGTTTCATGTAAAGATGTTAAAATTTCATGATTACTCGGTTTAGTAGGAGTTTGAGTTGAGATCAATGGACACTATGATATATTTTTATGACATTTGATTAAGACAAGTCTTTGACATTTTTTTTTTGGCCATTCCATTAATTCAATTATGAAACCTTGTTAGCATTTTAACATTGTTTTCTTCATCAAATTTGATATTTTTTATTTGCTGTTTCATTTTTTAATTTTGTCATTACAATGCTTATTAATTATTTGATATTTATGATGAATACTTTTTATCTATTCTTGTTTTATCTGAGAATTGATTATCGCTATATAAATAGGATATTGTTGAAATATTAGTTTATTGTTGATTAGTCGTAATCAATTATTTAACAAATTATATATTTTAATTTTAATAATATCAAATAATTAATATTATATTTTGACACTATATAAATAAATTGAATTTATGTATTATGGATAACCTGTAATAAATTGAGTTATCCATTAGCCTATTTAAGGAATAAGAGCCTAATTTACAATTTTTTATACTAAGTATTATATTTATACTAAAGTATTATGAGTTGTAATCTATCTCTGCCCTCATACTTTCTAATTACTAGCATCTGCCTCTTGAGGTCGCTAAACTAGTTGTAGATTATAACATCAAATCTGGTATAATCTGCCCTTATCTCCCCATTTATTTTAACATAATTGTCACATATGTTTCCATCATTTTTTATATTTTTTTGCGTCACTTAAAAATTTCATGTGACAATCATATAATTTTTAGTAAAATATTATCAAATAGTATTTTAGTATGAATATCAAAATTCTTTTTATACAAGATAAATGTTACTAAAGTAAAATTGATAAACAAATGTCAAAGGTCATATGTTTCATAGGTTTCAAAACATTATCTCCCTCCCTTACGTGAATTCAATCAATACTATAAAAATTTTCGGGATGATACTCCAATAATATATAGCTGAAAATTTTTTGTTCTTCTCTGGCAAGTAGCACTAGTGAAAGTTGCTGGTGAATTTTACTGAATGTCCTGCTGCCCAAGAATGATGAAAATCTTATATAATACAACATATTATTAGTATTTTGGATGAATTTTTAAAAAGAATAAATCATGATTTGCAGAGAATAAATTATATTTTATAAAAAATAATAAATAACTATTTTTACACTGATTTACAACTAAATTTTCAAACACACCATATGTCTTAGACAACAATGCAGATCCAACCAAGTCCAAATTTCACGCGCTTGCGTTGTTTACCTTATTACCTCTGAAACTGAAACTCCTGTACATATCCATTATGGATGTTTGGATGCGTCGTCACAAAGCAATCCCATTCAAAGTGTGAGCATTGTACGTACATATGAAAAGGACAAGTTGTGGCCAAAAAAAAGAAAAGAGAAGGACAAGTCTTTCAAGTCCTTTTCGCTTTTATTGTTTGCTTTGGCCGTTTCTCCTTCTTCCTTTAAAATTTCAATTTGACCAATAATATGAACCAGTACAACGAAATTCATTTTCTACAACAAATTCCCAACCAAGAATCTACTGACATATCTATGCTATCGGGAACAAATTTATTGCTTTTCTTCTATGGTCCTGCTTCAGTCTGTTATATTATATATATATACCAGTTTTTTGAACTTTTGCAGTTTGGAAAATTATAGGATAGTGTGGCAATATTTATTTGGGTCAAGATAAGGCAATATTTATTTGGAAGAAGACAAGGCCAACGCTATCGTTCTTATCCCTTGCTCCTCTTGAGCAAGATAATGTAACCCCTGAGCTTTCAGCGTCGGAAAAAAAAAAATTATCTTTGTAATATGACTTATTAAAAACCAAAGCAAATTGAATTCTACCCTTACCTTAAATTACACTTATATTTGTATTCCTTGAATTGATTCATTCATTTAGCATATATAAATTACGAGGAAAATATATATTTTAGTCCCCAAAAAATGCATGCTTTTACTATTTAATTCTTTTTAATTTTAAAGATACATAATTTAGTCTTTGAAAATTTTTAAATTCACTATTTGTTAAGTAATGAGTTAAAAACTTTAAAGGATTAAATCATATATTTCAAAGATTCAAGAAATGAATAATTAATGTATATATTTTTTAAAAATTAATTTTATTTTTAAAATTTAATAACTAAATAATAAAAGCATATATTTTTCAAAGACCGAATACCATAATTCCTCTAAATAATAAAGGTGTTAAGTTCACTAGTGCAGTGAAAGTAGATGCCATTATATAAACTATAAAAGACAAAGTTCATGATTAAGAAGCTGCCTGAAGCATGCATTATTAGAGTAGTCAGGCTGTTTGGGATATTAATATTAATGTTGCTTGTGATTATTTTTGAGAGGTCGGTGCCTTAGCATCCATTACAATACAACATAAGAATTATATTAATAATAATATATAAAATTATACTAAACTTTATATTGATAGCCAGACAAGTGTAAGTCCATATGTGTCTCTTCTGTTAACCCCCTTCTCTCCCCAACAAAACACGCACATGCATGTACCACCTACAATAATTTATTATAAGCTATATGATAAAGAGCAAAAAGTAATTTGTGCGTGATTGGATGGTAATTACATCGTATTGGTGATTTAATATATATTAACGTGCATTTCAATTCATTTTTATTTTATTTAAATCAAATGATAATGAAACAAAAGATAAATTTTTTTTAAGTAAAACAACCATTTATGACGATCAAGTTATTTTTTAACTTAATTTGTTTGGTCTTTTTTCCTTTAAATAATTTTTGGAGTGCAACTCCCCAGATAGCTCTAGTACATTTAAAATTTTACTTTTATATTGTTCTTTGCCAAAAAAAAAAATCAATCTCGAATTATTAAAAGAAATACTATTTTTCCTTACCAAACTTAAAGGCTTTAAGTAACATCCGATGGACTACACTGAACATGTCTTGGATTAAAGTCATTTTCGACAAATCAAGTAAAGCAAGTACTCGGCAAGTTGGGTGTGGTGGCATTTTTCTAGATTACATTGGAAGATGTATTAAGATATATGTCTATAATGTGGGAGCTACGAATTCCTTTATTGCAAAACTTTGATTATTCTTATTGGCCTTGAAATTGTTTAGAGAGATGTATATAAGAATATTATCATTGAAACTAATTGTAAAAGAATTCTCAATGTCATTAACAGAAAGGATCACTCAAATTGTAATTTCAACCATCTTCTAAAAAAGAAATGAATAAATATCAAGTGAGAGATTAGCTTTATGCATGTGTTAAAGAAAGGCAATGGTTGCATGTATTAGATTGCATGTATTGGATTGCCAATTATAGCTTGTCCCTCCCTTTAGGAAACCATGAGCTCAATAGGCCTTGAGAATACTTTCATTGATAATGAGTTTAAGAGAGTCTCTTTATCATCCCTATAAAAAAAATTTGCTTTTAACGACAACTTTTGGTCATTAGTAAAATTTTCATAGCAAAAGATTTTTAATGATAATAATTGATCACTACTAAAAATTTTTTGTGATAACATTTAAAAATTGGTATAAGACTTTTAGCAATAACTTATCTTAAGTTGCCACTAAAAGCAATTTTGCAGCAATATTTTTATCACCATTAAAAATATTTTGTGATGACAAAAATATTACCACAAAAAAATTTGTGTGGCAACTTTTTTTTTGTCACCATTGGAAGTTTTGGCCAAATGAAGAATGCCATTTTAGTAACAACTTTTAGGTCATCGCTAAATTATTTTTTTGGTAATTCATATATGATATTTATTTAGTTTTTTTTTTGGACCTCTTCCATTAATTAAATTCTAGTGCACAAGGTTCTTGTACAACAAGAAAGTGGAATTTTTGTGCATATTAGGACTTATTTAATATACAAAAATAGAAAAAATTGATTTTGTAATTTGTGAATGAAAAATTATTCTTGTAACTTTACTTTAAAAAATTTATTAAAAAAATAGATACTATTTAGTAATAATTATAATGAAATAATAAATATTATCCAATATTTTTTATTTCTTTTTAATTTTCCCTTGAGTAACCAAATCTCTCCTTAGGTTTTGCAAATCGGATGAAAATTCATTTGCAAGATCGGGACATATAAATTTATGTTAGTCATTATCACATTAATTTGTGAAGGTCATTTTCATTTTCAAAAGTAAACAAATAAGAAACTTCTCAACGGTTTTTTGAGCCTAATCCTATTATTTATATAAAAAAATTTGCAAAATCCTTATTTATACAAAGTATTGTACCGAGATCAGACAAAATTACTACAAATTGGATTCATTCATGCCGACTTTGGAAAAAAGAAAGCAATTTTTTTTTTTAAATGAACGTCGAAATCATTCATTCCAACTAAAAAATAAAATAATTTTTTTTTTAAAAAAAAAAGATGTCGGAACCATAGGTTCTGACATTTAAATTAATTAAAAAATTAATTAATGATGTCGGAATGGTTCCGACATCTAAATGGTCAAAATGCAGCTCATTCGGCACATGCAGGCCTATTGTAGGCTAGCCTGCATATTGTAGGCTAGTCTGCATGTCAGATGCAACAAGGCCTGCATGAATAACAAGCTAGGCCTGCAGTGTTGTCAAATCAAGTCTCTTTTGAGACCTGACTTAACAATTTAATTTTAATAAAAATTTTATATTATTTATTTTATATTCATTTTTTCTTTTATATATGTGAACTTCTCTTCATTTTATACTTTAATTTTTATATTGAGTGTTCTTATCCAACATTCCTCTTTTTTTCTTCAGCATTTCCCTTATTCAGTGTTTCTCTTCTTCAGCATACACATCTCCATTTCTTTCTTTGTCTTCTCTTCATTTATAACTAGAGATATACAAAGGCTTTCAACTTCTTTGATATGCTCTTAAAAAGTTAGTAAATTTATTTAAATTAATTATAAATATTTATTAGTTAACGTATATATTTATATTTCATTTTTTTATATGTTTTAGTTGTATTTATTTGTTAATTATATTTATTTAATTTATAGTTTTGTTTATATATTTATTTTGGTTATATATATTTTATTGTTATATTTATTGAGTGACATTTAATTTTTGCCTTTATATATTTTGTTTGCATTTAAGTTTTTCTTATATTTAGTATGTTTGTAGTAATTATTTTTTTGCTCAATTTATTACCTTTGCATTTTTTATTTAATTAGTTCAAATTTAGTTTAAATTTGGTTTGTATGTTATATTTCTTTTCTTTGTTATGAAATTTTTTTTGGGCTATATTTAATGTCTTTCCATTTTTTTGTGTGTCTTATACTAATAGTATTTGTATTTATTTTGTTGTTGCATCTAACTACTTTTTTATATTTATTTTTTAAATATTAAATTTTATTGTTATACTAATTTAGTTTTCTTTCATTAAGTATTTTAATATTTATTCTGGTGACATTTAATATTTTTGCCATATTTGTTACTTGGATTCAAAGATGTGAATGACTACTTGGAATTACACCACCAAATAATAAAATAATTAGACAAAGGGTCGTCATTAGTTGGTTAGCTTAGCACTTTAATGAACTGTCCGATGATGGAAATAACAAAGATATGCAACGATTTGCACGTGCATATATATTGAGGTTGATCGATGGCTTTCTTATGCCAAATAGATCTAGTCATAAGATGTACTTAATGTACCTTCCATTATTGTGGGATTTTAAATAAATTAGCAAACATAGTTGAGGATCTGCACTATTAACCCACTTGTACAGAGAGTTTTGCAATGCAACTAACCCTAAAGAACAAGGTATATGTGGTTGTTTAACTATACTTCATCTCTGGGCATGGGATAGATTCTCAATGTTAGCGCCACAGAGACCTCCACAACCAAATTCCCAAACAGATATATATCCATCACTACCTCCTTTAGGATTCAGGTAACACATGAGAAGTAATATATACAAATTACATAGTTTTAAAATATTATTTATTTCTCTATCAACATGTTGTAATGTGTTTTCTTGGAACTACAGATAGAAAAATATAGGACGACCTCCCCGTCCTAAGGTCATGGCCTTACGGCAATATCGAATTTTGTTGGATGCAATGCGAGACAATGAGGTTTATTCACTTTACATAAATTGATCTTTGTTAAATTAACTATTATATATGATGTAATTATTATGACTTTCTCATGTTTTGTATATAGATAATTTGACAACCATATGAATTAAACAGTGTGTGAGACCTTATCCCACAATATTGCTTGACGTCTTGAGACATTTGGCTAGCTTCAATATCCCTTATTTGTTTTCATATCATCGAGTGGCATCACCCAGATCGTGTGCTTCGCCAATTTGGGAGGTAGCAGCCAATCTCCACTTCTCCAGTTAATTTAGGGGCTTACCATACATTACAACTGCGAGGAAAAATATCAACGAATTGGCAAGAATAGCATATAGGCTTTATTGAAGCATGAAATGCATGGCAAAATACTTTATCTAATGCGTCAATAGCTACAGCACCTATGGATCGCACTTTCGAATACATGCGATGGTATTGGACTTGTACTCGTTGGTAGATCCATCCCGCTAGTGGTGCTGCTAATTTTGTGGTATATTTTTTACTTATAGTCATTATTATTTTTTTCTTAGTATATCTTATATCTTTTATTTCACTAGTGTAACTTTTTTTTTTTAGGTCGATATTACTAATGACCTATATAAGTTAAGCATTCAAGACCCTTCACAAATAAATTATCATGACTATAGAGAGAGAGTGAGTCATGACCAAATAAATATCTTATTGGCTCTTGGGGAATAGCGTTTCACGATAGTTTCCCAACCTGCTCCACCTGCTCTTGATTTACCACTACTAGAAATTCCAGAAGACAGGCCAGGCAAAAGGCATGAAGGTTACATGTCAATTCGATTGCCCCTTGTTGACCTCAATGAACAAAATTTTCATGACATCGGTGCTTCAATATCATCTGCGTTAGATGAAGGTGCTATAACACAACAACCCCCTAGTATAGGTGATCCATCTACTTCTCTCTCAATTAGCCAATATGCAGACTTTGGAGATGTTGGTTCATCCTATTATGTGCCTCCTTCGTCGTTGTCACAATTTGAATCTCCTGGTTCCTCTCAATTTGGGTCATTTATGTCATTATTTGATGACCCAACAATTTTCAATACTAAATATGGTGGTCAATTGTTTAAAATTGGAGGATCATTGCATTATGGGTTCATAAGCCCTCAGCATTCAATTCCTCTCATACATTCTCCCACATTTGATTTAAATTCTTCACCATTTATTCTTGCTAATAATCCACCAGATCAACAACCTGAAAAACCCATGGGTCAAGGGCAACCACAGCGTGAAAGACGAAGAACTTGTTGTGACACTAATAACCATTATTTCTGATATGTATGATTAAATAAATTTATTTTTGTATATTATTACAAATAACATCAATGATGTTAATTCAATTTATCCCATACTTAAAAATATATTATATTGTTATTTTTTTCCATAATAACTTTTATTTTTAACTATATTTCTATACAATTTTCTTCATTTTTTTCCTATATTAATTTATTCTTTATTGGATACCTTAATAGTTAATTTTTTTATTACTACTTTATCAATAATTATTGATATTTACTAATTATCTAAATTTATTAATTAGTTATTACATAAATAATATTTATATATAACACATTAATGAATGATAATTCTAAAATAAATTAATCACTAACTATAATTAATTAATTATATAATTATTATTAATTTTAATTATCCACTCACTCATTAAAATAAGTTAATTATAACTAATTTTAACAAATTAATTATATAATAATATTTTCTTATTAATTATATCATACATCATAATAAACATACCTAAACTAATTTTAACTACTTAATCATATAATTATTATTACCTAATCATATTTTAATTATAGACTAATCATTTACTAATAATTATCTCTTTATTATTAAGTAATCATACATAAATCATTATCTCTTTAAATCAGATTCTCTTTCTTAAAAGTTGTGCCTCACCAAAATTGGAGTGGATGGATCCGACTTTGGCAAGAATTGTGGGATCTTAGTAAATATTTTGGTCCAACATAGATTTAACTAAAAAATCTTAAAATAAAAAGGATTCTGATAAAAAAAAAAAAAAACCACTTCTCAACAGTTGCTAGGAGTAAATTAAAGAAGTCATTGATAGCTGACGAGTTCTTTGTTGGTTGGAGCTTTTTTTTTTTGGAGGGGGGAGAGAGAGAATGAGTTTACGAGTTTATTCCTAATCACTTTGAATATGTGTTGTTTTAACTATTTCAGCAAACGCAATCTCGCAAATATGGATGCATACGAAAGTAATCCACGCAGATTTGATAAATTCCAAAGCACCAATATATGTGGCTCAGGCTTCAGCGCCGGCCCCAACATGCTCACCAATTTCATATACACCCACATGCATGCCAATCACACGCATATTTAATTTATGTAATCGACTTCATTATTTATGCAAGTAATCTGTGCACTTTTTATTGGCCTTCCATGCAATAATAATTATTATATATACATACCAAATGTATTAAAGATAAACACATAACTTAAGATAAATTCTTAGATAGACTATACTTCATAAAAAAAAGTGGTAAGCTATGGTTATGTTTGAATTGTTAAGTACATGCATGATCAATAAGTGAGGTTTATTGAAAATATATTAAAAGTCTATTAATAATTGATTTGATTTATTAAATTTCTTTTGTAAATAAGATCTGTTTGCAGATTTCTCATCAAATTAATTTAATAAATATATAGAAATGTATACTTTCTAATTAAGTTAAATCTTAGGGAGCAGTTATCTGATATATAAATAGCTGCTTTTCATTGACCAATGAATCCAAGGGAATTGATTCTATGTTAAAAAAAAAGAAAAAGAAAATCTATGTATGACTATGCTTAATCAATTAGTTGAACAGTGGTGTCAATTTATCTTCCTTAGTGAAATGGGTTTGTCACTTTTCCCCGTGAAGAAGAAATGCACCTAACTTTTCTGGCAGGGTCATGATGTTATGCGTCAATTCTGCGGGACGATCAATGTCCGGTTGTCTGCACAAATATAATCATTTGTATTAAAAAATTTAAAAAAATACCAATGAATCTCTTTTTGATATAAAACTAATAAAAATGTTTAAAATATTTTTAACAAGTAAATTAAAAATAAAAAAAAAATTCTAATTCACTTAAATTTTTCATAGTTAATATATATAACCTCCAAACTCAATATAATATTGATATTGATATTATTTGTTATTAAATAAAAAACATTTTTTATTTTTAAATACTATTTGCCAAACATATGTTTTTATTATGAATCTCGTGTTCACCCATAAAATGAGAAATATCTATATTAATTTTTTAAAAATTAAACTATAAAAGTAATATGCATTATATTTTTATACATATTATCACCCAACAATTTTTTATTATCTATCAACAATATAGTATTGACTACTTTAATGCCACTAGTGTATGAGCACATTTAGAGTATGAAATATAAAGTAGTTAAATTTCTTTATACATATTTTCAATTGAGTTTATTTCAAATAAAGATGAATTACATTCACACATAATTTTGAAAATTTGTAAAGTAATCATATTCATAATAATTCTTTTTTGGAAAAATCAATATTTTTAATATATATATTCTTCCTTCAAATTATTTTAAAAACTACAAATCCATATATAGAATATTTTTTACTCAATTCTTTATGAAATTGGCTAGAAATAAAAATTTTATACATTTTACAAAAACGCTTAATTTTCTTTCCTTTAAAGTAAATTTTTTAGATTGATAATAATAAAATGAATTCAACATTAACTACATATAATAAGTATTTTTTTCAAAAGAAAATTAAGCATAATAAATTTATAAAAATGTATCATTTTTTTAGTTTAAGTATCACATGTATATGAAATTAATTAAAGTGATATCTATAAAGAATTTGATTATAAATAATTAAAATTAAAATTAAAATATAATAATTAGAAAAAAAAAAAGTGACTGAAAGGGCCAAGGAAAGCTTGATTTCCCTGCTTTTGGTATGGCGGTGACGCCCTCCATCCTAGAAAATGATAGAAAACAATTGTTGAGGAAGGAGAGAAAGACACATTTCTGCCATTAACACTCCTCCACGGCTCTCACAGAAAATGGGTGGCTGGGGAATTTTGTATAGCACAGAAACACCGTCTGCATGCATTTTACTGCATATTATTTTTTAATATTTAATTGTGATATATAATTATTTTAAAATGTATTATTTTAATAATAAAAAACATATTAATATATTGTTTTAATTATAATAATTATATTTTAATTATAATTAAAGGCATTTTAATAATTTGTTTATCTTTTATTTCTATTTTTATATTATTTTTACTTTATCAAACATTTAAATGAAAAGTATTCGCATTCCTTTCTATGTAATATCAAAAGTATTATTTTTAAATGACATAATTCAATTTTATTTTCATTTCTATTCTTCTTGTCATTTTCTTAAAAATCATTTCACTCTATTAGACATAATCTTTGTTTTTGTTTTTAATCAAAATGAAAATTACCAATCACATATATAAAAAGAAGTTGCAATTGATCTCTTTTTCTTGTAATCTTAAATTTTGCATATAAATTACCACAATATAACACATTATTATCATAATATAATTATTCAATATCTTATGGTCAGCTTTGGTATTTTCAAATTTAAAAAATTTATAACCATTTATTTTTATTGTGTCTAACCATTTGTCGTAATTTTATGTTATTTTAATAATTATGACGAGTCATTATTGATTTTTTATAATTAATTTCTATATATGTCATAAATGGTTATCAACTTTTGCATAAGTTATAATGCATTGCGATGATATGAAATATATAAATTATTAGTCTTTATGACTATAATAAAAAAAATCATTTACAACCTCTAATTCATCAAAACATGTCACAATTTTTTCTATATATATGCATTATTAATCTAAATAATGAAATAATTAGTAACAAAATAATCAAAACCAAAAAATATGGTTACTAGTTTATTTTTTTAATTTTTGAAACATTTGTCAATATCAAATTAATAATTATATTATAAATATAAATAAGTTTGAATTTATAAATAATTTAAAGTATTTAATTTTGGATAATATAAAGTATGGACAAAACATTTCTTATATTTTTATGTGATAAACAACAAGTTTCAATGATTGATAACTTATATCAATTAGTTAGATACTTATATTGAAAACATGTTATAAAACTAATGAAAATATAAAAATATATATATAACTATAGCAAAAAAGAAAATTAGAAAGAAAAAAGAGAACATAATTCTCATTTATTTAAATATTTTATGTATAGTACATAATCTTTGTTAACTTTTAACCATAAATATATATGAGTTATAGTAATATAAATAAAAAAATTAATTTATATAATTATATAATATAAATCTGTTAAAAATTATAATATATATATATAATTAAACATGTAAAGAAATATTAAAAAATTATTCTTTAAAAATTATAGACATTTAGGTTATTATATCATTTACAACCACGTATATAAATCATTGAATATTGCACAGTCTACTCTTGAGTGCATTGTCTTTTGTATCAATCAATCTAATGAACAAGATTATTGCTATCGGCGACCAAAAAGAACATGAGAAAAGAAAAATCTAATTTCCTGGCATTTCTGCTCTAATTCTTCTCGAGCACCCATCCCATCATGATAATTTTCGTCGTTTGATCCCTACTAGCTTTGACATAAAGTAACCATTTCAGATCTTGACACGATATGGCATTATGCAAATATTTTTGAAAGCAACGTTTCACGGATCCTATGAATTCAACTGCTTCGTGTCTAATCATAAAATGGAAATTTGAGAAGTCTCCAGGTAGGTATCAGGTGGGGAAAGGATTATGAATTCTTTTTTTCTTTCTAATGAACAAGTCTGTCTAGTCACCTTGTCTTTCTTTTCAAGCCAATATATGTATGTACCACACATAATTGTTCACTACGAAACTCGTTAATCTTGCCCTTTTTTTTCTTTTCAAATACAACACACATTCTACTCATTCGACTCATAGTATAATTCCTATAATATTGTGATATTTAGTGACATAAAATTAAGAATACTTAATACTGTTAGCATAAGAGTATATATGTGTGTGTGTGTGTGTGTGTGTGTGTGTGTGTGTGTGTGTGTGTGTGTATAGCTCTCATATCAGGGCCATTTATTTAAGCCAGTGGCCTATCACAAAAGGTGCTTTCTCTTTGAAAAGTAGTAACATTCACTCACACCGATTTATCAGAAATAAGTCACACTCGTGAAAAGAGACATTTTAAATGTTCAGTAATTTTTATATATATATTGTTAGATTAATCGTTTTGAATAAAGGTATAAATTTCTGGTTTGAAAGTATCAATCCAATTTTGATAATAGTTTCAACTTTGACCAGGGGAAAGAGGTGGCCCATTGCCTGCCGGCTTTCATTTTATTTCTTTTTCTCTCTCTATGAATTGCCAGCGCCCTTCTTTTTGACCCAAACAGGATCTTAAACGGTGTGCAGCATATCAATCAACTAGCTATGCTATGCTCTTTCGCGGCATTTGTTTTCTCGTCATTATATCTTGCCCTCACATGATTTTACTAGCATTTTTAAAATTGAGTGGGTAATTAAATTGATGAAAGTATTAGTATATGATTTATTGATTTAACTAAAATTAAATTATGATTAAATTGGTAATAATTAAATATATTTTTTTAAAATTTTATATATTAAAATTTTAATATAACAGATAAATATTAATAAATTTTAAATATTTAATGACTGATTTGATATTTCTTTAAATGTTTTAAAAAAATTTAATTGATAAACAAAAATTATCTATAATTAAAAGTTAAGAATATTTAATATTAAATTTTTAAAAATTTTAAATTATATTAAAATTCTATTTATCATAAAAAAATAAAAAGTAAAAAGCAAATAATATTTTTGACTAAATACCTTAATATTTAAAAAAAATGTTATTATGAGATAAGACTTTAAAGAGAATAATTATCGAAAATAACCAAGTATACACTTTTTTATTTTTTTTATATTTTTTATTTCTTTTTGTTTCAACTTTTTTAAATGTCCTCTATTTTTAATTTTTTAAATATATATAAAATAAATTATTTTATTTTAAAAAAATTTTAAAAAATTCAATGATCAAGTTAATTGATTTTTAATCAATTCAACTAATTCTTTGGTTAATTGGTTTTTTGGACAAACAAAATCAAACCAATTTTCAGTTCTCGATTTAACCCCATTCAATCCAATTTTTGTTATAATAGATTTCACATTCCACTTTATTCTTAATATATTGTTATTAGGTTTTTTTAATATCATCACTTGCATTTATCTTCTTTTTTTTTTTGGACCAAAACACATAGTTTTATGATGTTTTTATAAATATCAACGCAAAACCTTTCAAGTTTACATATCTGAAATATTTATTCAATTTTATCATGAAAACATATCTTCATGTCTTATTTTTTATTTTAATTTTTGTATCAAATAATTATTGACTATAAATAATAAAATTTTCTCTAAATTATTTAACAGTATAAACTATTTTTTTTCAAGTATATAAGATAAAAAAATCTATCATTATCATGTTATATGTTTACTTTGATAATTTCTAAAAATTAATAAAATTAAATATTCTATCAATCGATTCTATTTCAAAAAATCATTTTTATAAGATTTTTACTAAACATGAATTTTATCTTATTTAATCTATAATTTTTTCACACCATATACTTATTAGAGTATTGCAACATTTCGATACATATTACAACGTTATATTATGTTTGGGTTTCATATAATTATTATTATTTAATAATAGCGGTTTTTTAAGTCAGAATACAAATACTTATTTTCATTTGTTTCCTTCCTATTCCCACCACCCAAGCATAGCCAGTTTTAGAAGGAAGGGTAAATTGGAGCTGCCTAGCTGAGTTAGACATGACCTCTCAGTAGACATCATCAAGTTCGACCAATCCATTTAGTACGATTGTTCTCCATATGATAAAACTATATTTTAATTGATTTTCAATTTAATGTGATCGCCTTCAACTAACATATAGACACGGAAATTAGGTAATACCCATAAAGTTCATTATCATTATCAATTTTATTTACTTTGAATAAATGTAATTCATAATATCTTGAATTCACCAAAAAAAGAATAACCCAAATGGTAGAACAACTAAAACTTTTTACAGTATTATATTAAATACAAAGATATTATATTGTTTCGGATTAAAGCGTTATTACAGTTGATGAAAAGAAAAAATGATTTTCACAGATACCCATATTTAGGTTATTATTCAATTATGTGTATTGAGTAAATTATGTGCGTGTGTGGGGGGTGCGCACCCACACAAGTTTTTTTTTTAATATATAATTTTAGGTGAAGTTGTACTATATGTGTATATATGTACATAGACTTTTTTTTTTTTACTTTTAAAGTGTACAGTTTTAAGTGAAGTTGTATTACTTTAACCCAATTAACTATACCTTAAGTTTATTGAAATTATATGGAACTTTCTTTTATTTTTAAAATATATACTTTTCTCCTTTAAAATTAGAAGTTTCATTACACTTTAGTCCAATTAATTAAAATATCTTCCATTAATATAAATATTTTTTCCCCTAAAAAATACTTTCTTTCAAATCCCAACAAATCAAGAAAGTAGATCCAGTGATAAAGGAAATCAATTACTCAAAGCCAAAATTAAACGTCAAACAAACCTTAAGGAATTAGTTCATTGATAAATCAAATCTAAACAAGTACATCAAAAAGTTATGTTGTTAAAAATTCTAATTTGCAACAATTGACCATGAACTGATCAATTTACATATATAAAAGAAAAAAAGAGAAGGACTTTAAAACTATCATCTTTTCATGTAAAAGGCATGCATTGCACTACTTGTTAGTCAATAAATGAAAATTAATTTAAAGCTTTGTTAAATTCAGTAAAGACAAAATCTACTCCTTTTTTATTTGTATATATTGGGATATAATTTAATAAAGAATAACGATAAAGATGAGAGCAATTAGGTTACCAAACAACATAACCTATTACTCTAATATATATATATATATATATATATAAGTTTATAGAGGTTATTTTTTGAACTAAAATATAACACAACTTTTGATTTTAAGAGAGAGAAATGTATATTTTTAAAAATAGAATGGAGGGTCCTGTAATTTCAACAAAACTTAAATAAGATTTATAATTTCTTCTACATAATTAGTTAAACCAAAGATATTAAATTCATCACTATTAGAGCAAACAAAATCTTAGGCTCGACAATAGTAAGAGGTTAGATTGCCCAATAAACTTAGTTGAGAAACTTTAATCAAAAGACATTAGTCAATAAATGCCGGTTAAAAGCCACAGCTAAAAACCCATGTTCTATGTAGCATAATCCTCAATACCAAGCCACCATGCATACACAAACTCAATAAATAGAGACATGGCCAAGTGGAAAACATGTACAAACACCAAGGAAGCTATACATGGGAACGAGAAATAAAATAATTCTTACATACATCTAGTGTACTACGTCATTTATATACTCAATGGTTAAAATTTATTCTATACGTGGACTCTACTTATACTACACATTGATCCTATTTGTATAAATTTAATTTTGTCTATTAATTTTTTTAGGTACATTATGCTCTAAGTACATTTAAAAAAAATTTCATGAGGAATATCATGCAACAGACAAAAATCTCTAAAAAAACTCAACTTTACAACTTCTTTTATTTTCTAGTCATTTAGTCACTTCATCTACAATTTTATTTACAACTTTTTTTAATGCTCTATTTATCATTTCCAATCCAAATTTTTAGTCAAGTTATAATAAGTTTCTTTTGCAATTTTTTTTGTTGTCAATTTATTTTAATTCAAAGTTTATATAGTTTGTTATTATTGAATTCAACAATAACTTCTGTTTACAAACTTTTTTACTCTATCATTTATGCATCTTTAAAACTCTAATTTTAAGTTTAACTACGTTTATGATGGAAAGGGATTTTTTTTTAGAATGGTTAAGTCATATCAATAATCGCAAATCTTAGAATTTAAAACTGATGTTAGATAAATTATTAGTTCATTAACATTTTTTCCTAATTATTTTGCATCTATCATCCCACTAAATATTTAAATATTGTAGAGACGCATCCAATTCTTTTTTATATTAATAAACTTATCAAGTAAATGCATGTGACAGTAGCAATCAAGCAACAACCAGATCTTGGAATTATTGATACTAATAATAGTCGTAAAATAACGAAAATGTCATTTTCTGTTCATGAAAATAGTTCTCCTTATTATATCCTCCAAATCCAAACAGGCACAATAAATGGAAGAGACTAGGCCTAGCAGGACAAACCGACTTCAAATAAAGGCTGTATGGCCCTCTTTGATTTGCTAATCCATAACGCTACTAGGTGTAAACAACTTGCGTTGAACTTTCCAGGTTATTCAGCAATTGTGTGTGGCTCATTTTCATTCTAAGCGCCTTTGTTTTATTTAGCATTTGCGTGAAGCTCATTTAACATGAGGAACCTCTAGCTAAGGCGGAATGTTGCAAACATAAATTTGATAGTTCTCATAACGCTAGTATTAATTAGCTTTCAAATATATATACATATATATATAGAGAGAGAGAGAGAGAGACACACACACACACACACACAAGATATTAAAGTAAAAAATATGAGAAAGAATAAGGTTTGAACCGCTTAGCATTAAGCTTTCCTCAGTATTATCTGAAACCGGTACCTGTTGGTTGTGAATCAATTGACAAAATTTAAAGTACGATTTTTTGAGTTTGATTTGTCCCTGAAAACGGTACATGTTGGTTATGAAACTATTGACAAAATTTAAAGTATGATTTTTTGAGTTTGATTTCTGTCCCTTCACTTCATCCTTTTCAGCCCTGGTCCTCATATTGTGTGTGTGTGTGTGTATATATATATATATATATATATGTATGTATACATAAGTACGTATATATATATATATTAAATGTTGAAACTTAAAGTGGGCAACTCTTTATCATTCAAAATATACTAGTATTATACAGATGTGTGATAAGGAACTACTTTTTGTTTCTGGTAAATAAATGGAACTGCTGCGTTGACTATCTTTGGATGTTTCTGATTTGGTGAAAGCGGAACAACTGTTTGATCTTTCTCATTGGCCAATAAGAACTAGAACCTAGCTAAGAAAGATGGGTTGAACCAATGATTGAGTTCGATCCTCTAAATTTTTTTATTGTTTTAGGAAAAGAAAAAAAAAGAATAAATTAAAAAAAAAACTTTAAATACACTCTTAGTATTTTGTGTCACTTTCTTTAAAATTTAGAAAAAAAAATGAAAGAAAAAAGTCTAAAAGATCCATAAACCCAACGTTTCTTAAAATTGGATCACTCAAAAATTCAATTATTGGACAGTTACAAATTTCTTTTCTTTCACTTTTGCAATTTGAAATGAATTTGAATGTTTTCACACTCAACAACTATGATATTACATTTCACTTATCTAAATCTGACTGTATAGTAAATTGCAGATAAATATGTTCGAATACTTTAATTAGTTGTTAATGTAGAGTAGAATAATTTTTAAAGAAAGTACTAAGTTATCCCATCAGATGAGATTGTACCAACAGCCCAACTCAATGTTCTGAGTACGTGCTTAATCTCTTCAAACTTTAAATGGGAAAAATCCCCCATTGTGAATTTTTCAGAGTTTCCTTTCACTTCTACAAGACTAAAGCCTGTCTCTTTCCTTAATCCACTATCCTTCAACATCTTTCTTGCATTCGCAGCGTCATTCCACTTCTCATCTGAAGCATATATGCTAGACAATAAGACATAAGGTGAAGAAGTAACAGGTTGATATTGAAGAAGCTGCCTGGCTAGTCGTTCCCCTATGGCTACATTTCCATGCAGCCGACAAGCTGAAAGCAAGCTCCCGAAAACAACAGGATCATTCCAACGATGGAATCCCTTAATGTACTCTTCTGCCTCAGATAACCTTCCAGCCCGTCCAAGCATATCAATAAGACATGAGAAATGTTCAATATTGGGCGTTATCCCATAAATTTCTTTCATAGAATCAAAGTAAAGTTTGCCCTTGTCCACCAATCCTGAATGATTACAAGCAATTAATAGTGCTACAAATGTAATTGAATCTGGTTTTATCCCTGCTGCTTTCATCTGCTCAAAAATTTCCATCGCTCTATCACCAAGCCCATGATATGCAAACGCAACAATCATAGTATTCCATGAGATGAGATTATGACAGGACATCTTATTGAATACATTATGAGCATATTCAATGGAACCACTTTTAGCATACATACTCACTAGGGCATTACTAACTCCTATATCATGATATTCTCTTGCTCTAATTAGATAAGCATGAATTTGCTTTCCTAGGAGAATAGAAGCATTCGAAGCACAGGCAGCAAGGATACTAGTAAATGTGAAGTCATCCGGCCTTGTGCTACATTCATTCCTCATCTCTTTGAAAAAGTTCAAACATTTTGTTTGATCATCAGACTGAGAAAGAGCAGAAATTATAGTGTTCCAGGAAATGCCATCCCTGTTTTTGATCAATCTGAAAGCCTTCTCCACTTCTTCTATACAATTAGACTTCGCATACATTGCCATTATCACATTGCCAATAAGAGGGGTGGAGTCCAATTTAAGTTTAATTGTTTGGCAGTGCAATAACATCCCTGTTCTAAAATCATTTGACTCGGTGCAACACCCCAACAATCCCATAAGTGTAAAAGAATCAGGAACAAGACCCTGTTTACGCATATGTTTGAACACCTCAAACCCTTTTTCAGGTTCATGGTTCCCGATATACCCGGTAATCAAAGCATTATAGGAAACAGAATTTGGATCTACCGCATTGTCATAAATTGATAAAGCATACCTACACTGACCGCATTTCATATACATGGAGATAAGTGAGTTAGAAACGAAGGAGATGCATTCATAACCAGACTTAAGTGTTTGAGCATGAATCTGCAGGCCCAGCTCCAGTGCCGCAAGACCTGCACAAGCACTGACAGCACTAGCAAAAATGTATTCATTGCGTGCAAGCTGCATTTTAGAAAACAGATCAAGTGCTAGCCAGTGCTCCCCACATTGGTTATATCCAGCTATCATAGCTGACCAAGATACAAGATTACGTTCAAACATCTCATCAAACACTTCACGTGCAAGGGAGATGCAGCCACACTTGGCATACATATTGAGAACATGGTTGGAGATGAAAACATTAGATTGCAAGCCTATTTTCAGAACAGCAGCATGAAGGGAAAGACCTTGCCAAAAAGCCTTCGTTTTGGAGCAGTGGTGCAAAAGTGATGCAATGGCTTCTTGTATCATCAAAAAAGTCGATCTGCATTGAAGTATAGACATCAAGGACCCAAATGCATATAGTTACAAGAAGCTTGACAATGTGGCTTTATCAAAAATAGTGACATGCAGAACTCTGTATTCAAGTATAAGGAATATGAAGTTGAGTGAATAATAGTATATGGGCAACTACAGCTTTATATACTACTTAATGCTATTTTTCACTTTAACACGAAGCCTCAAATCCCTTGCATCATAGCAATCCAAACTTCCGAAAACACAGGATGTGGTATGGCGTTTATGATTGTAGACTTACAATATCTTGGCATCGTATCACACTCAAATCCTACTTTTTTAAACTCTCCATTCGATGAGCCTCTTCCAAAGAAAGACACAAGGCATTATCCAAATGTGTGTGTGCTTCACACATGGCCTCCATTCCAAATTTAGCTGTCGAAAATTTCCTTTCTTTTAACTATAAGTTTTTGATAGTAGAGATAACATTAATTTTAATTTTGTACTATTTAAGAGGAATATTTTATGGACTGTAATTCTAAAGTTGAACCTTGTGAGGAAAGATATATCATACAGAAATTTGCAGATTTTGCTAGTAACTAATCCTCTTTACTTTGCATCTTGACAGAACAACTTAAAACCATGGGCTATCAAATTATTCCGAAGATATTTGACCTGCAGATATCCCTCCAACAGCAAAAGGGAGTAAGTGTGATCCTACACATATAACGGGCCATAATCAGGAAGTTTTTAGTTTGATAACCACATATTGCATCATGATATTGTATTACCATAGAATCTAAACTTAATCAGCACTAAGCAATATAACGAAAGTTGAACAAATTAAAAAGAAAAAACTAAGTTACACATAAACACCAGAAACAATATTTGATAAGAGTTAAACAAATTAAAACATAAGATCAAACAAGGGGCTCAGAATTTGTAACCATGCGAAACAAAGTCACTACTCAGCACTCACTTGCTGTATCCTTTCTTTCAGGCATTTTATCAAGCAGATCACAGACAAGCATAAAGTTCAAAAGAAAGAATTCAGTCAAAAATTTGTCAAGCAAATCATAGAAGGACGAATTAGTGAGACAAATTATAGGTAAATTGCAGCACAGATAAAAAAAAAAAATCCTTGCTCACAATTTTCCTAGGTAATCAATTTTCACCCACTTGATTTTTGAATATTCGGATAGAGAAACATTAAGGAAAGAGTGAAGGATAGAGGAAGAACCATAAATCCCGATATATTGCCCAAGGTGAAAGAGTGAAAACAAGCTGAGATTTCTATGAATCAGTGGAATGGAGGAGACACCATGAAGGAAATCATCAGAGCCAACTCATGGAAGTAAGAAATATTAAAAAAAAAAATAGAAGGCATATCAACAGATTGAACCAACCTGAAAGATTGATGAGAACGTCATGGACTAGCAGCAGTAGTCAGGGAACCAGCAATGTTCACAAGCAGATGAATTTGGCCGTCCTCAATTTCTCTACTGCTCTGGCTTTTGAAAATTTGGCCGTCCTCCTTCTTCCAATCTTCTCTCAGTTTATAGCCAAACACTAGGGTTCCAGAATTGCTTACTCAAATCTTCCCCCAAAATGTGTCGTAGCAGCAGCTTGTGAGTTTACACAACCTTCCTTTCCTCTGCTTCTTCACGCGCACGTTTTGGTATTGCAAGAAAAAGGGCTGGAAGCAACGTAGTTCTGCCTTTTTTGTTGGCAGATCCCCTCCAGTCGCGTGAGCCACCTAAAATTGGAGTTCCCTCTCTGGTTCTAAATTACAAGATAAAAATTAAAATTAAATAATTAAGTAATTATAATTATAAAAAAATTATATTTTAAAATATTTTAATTGTGTTACATTTTTGTACTTTAATTTTTTTTTCAAAAATTTTTTAAAAAGGCCCAATTTTTGTTCTCACTACATCTTTCCAATCGTTGCGTTTTTTTGCTTTTGACGTGAACCTAAAGATCAGATTCTCTCCTTTTTTTTGTTTTTTAAAATATTATTAATAATTTTTTGAGACCTTTGAATTTGGGCTTTTCAAAACTAGATTTGGTTTTGGGTTATTTCAATTTGGGTCTCTTTATTAAAATTTGGATCTATTTTCTCTTTTTTTTTTATATTAATAACTCAAAATTATAATTGACTAAAAAGTAAATATGACTTAAATAACAAAAATGATACAAAAATTGAACTGAAATTGAAATTAATTATAACTAAAAGAGGTGAAAATGCTGAAAAATTTAAATTAGAGTACACTCAAAATTAAACCATGACTTTAAATATGGAAAAAACAAAAATCAAATAAAATCTAAAATAAAGACTTCTTAATTTAATATGTCTGTTTTTTATTTTTGAAATGTTCCTATAAAATATGGCATTCAAAATTACAATCTTAAAAAGCAATCCTATTATCATAAGCAACTCATCTTACTCTCATTAAATCTAAGGTAAATTTGGTTGTCATATATTCACTCTCATAATTTGAATTATCTAAATAATGTTGTTATAAAATTAATTCTATGATTCTCAATTTCTTTTAAGGGTATAAACAAAATAAACTATGAGTTCATTTGTTAAAATGGGAAAAGCTTTGTCAAATGTGATAAATGAGTAAATCAGAAATCCAATAAGTTCATGAAATGAATTTGGCATTATTAGCAAAGCATATCTAGAACTTAATGAACTTCTAGACATAAATCTTTATTTCATAGGGTATTGTGACCAAAATGTTACAGGGATATATGTCTAGGACAATTAACATTAGATTCTAACATAGTTTAGATGTGACAAGATATGAACAAAGTCAGATCATTAATTTGCTCAAAGTTGTGATGGCAGATGGGTGATGGTTAGCACATTTATCTCAATTGCCCTTTTATGGTGACAAATGTAATCAAATCCATTAAATAAGTTAAGGATAGATAAGGACCATATTTTGTATGATAAAAGGACTTAGAATGAGGATAAATTGTCTATCTATTACACACTAAATGTGGTTCAACAAATTATATGGCAACCTATATCCATTATAGGGATTAAGAACAAACATTGGTGGATAGGCAATGCCTCTAGACAATACGTTATGGCAAAAGGATATAAGAGATTAACTCAATTAGTATCTAGTTCAGTGTTAGATTACTTTACAAAATGGAAAACTTTATGAAAATTGCAAGTATCATATAAAGTTATTTTATTCAATTAGAAACTTTTGTTTAATGCATTGTTGGTGACTAATGTTTTGGTACGACATTATCTAAGGTTGGATAACTCTTCTCCTTTCTGTCACAATAGTAAGGAAACAATCGCAGTATTTTAATACAATACACCTTTGCTAGAGTTGTGTGGTTTGTGTCACTATTAACAATTAAAACTAAATGTTTGCAACCATTAAATATTACATTATGGTTGCAAGATTGTTTTCTGAAGTTTTGGATGCTCTTTAGGGGTATAATGAATATATTAATTTTTTATTTATTTATGCTAATACTAATTGGTACTTTCACAATAGGGTGGCTTTGCAAAATTTTTATCTACTCCTAGTGGAAGTGATTCATTATTCTCAACATTTGATGTCACAAAATGCTATGGCTTAAACATTTAGGATAGAAGAACTTGTACAAGTGAATGGTAATAGGTTGCTTAGTGATGTGACTCTAAGTGATGGAGTAGTCTAATCTACTACGGATGAGTTAGGCCGAATCATGAAGATAATCATTGTATAAGAATTATTTGATCCAAACATTGGGATGGGAGGAGGAAGCTCTAGTAAGCAAAAAACAATCTTTTTTAGTTATTGCAAGAAAAGGTATTTTATTCTTATTTTAGCATAATGTGATTAATTCACCATCCTTTTTCATTCTATGGTTTTTTATTCTTTCTAAAACTCATTACATGTTGATTACAAGGGATAATATCAAGGATTATGCATTAGAAATATTGGCACAAGACCTATACAATTTGCTAGTAGGATTTATAACAACTTGGATCATGTTGCTTCAAGAATAATGGCTTTTTGACTTTCGTGCTTAAAAATTTGAAAGTATTGCCTGAGAAACTCCGCCGCAAAAACCATTGACCCATATACTTAAAATTTTTTTTTTTTATAATTTATGGGTGTGATGCCGCGACCCATTTTTTTTTTAAAAACATGGAGGGATGCCGCGACCCTCTGCTTTGTGGTTAGCAGCTTTGCTGCAAAGCTACAGTTACACACCCCCCTAAACAGCTACACACCCCCCAAAAAGCCCCTAAATATAATTTGTTATATAAATTATATTTGATATATTTTATTATATTTTATTATTTAAATTATTTAAAATGATATTTAATTTAAATTTTATATAAAATATATTTATGTAATATAATTAAAAATTTTAATAATATAAAAAATGTATACTTTTTTAATAATATTATGATAAATATATATTTTTTATGAATAATTATATGATATAGTAATTAAAGTAAATATTTGTTATAATATTATTGAAAAATTATATGCTTATTATATTTGAAATAAGAAAAATTAATAGAAAAAAAAGATCATTAAGTTTAATCTTATGCAAATACTTAAAAAAATTTTAAACTAAGATAATTCAACGAAAAAAAATTATTCCAAAATCATCTAGTTAATTATATTTTCTCAAACATTCTATTATTTTTATTTTTACGTAAATGTGGTTTATTAAAGGACATAGTCAATTCTTAAAAATTAAAAGAAATTCCTAGTACAAGAAAAGAAGTTGGGGTTTTGTATCAAATTTATTAGGATAAGAAGACAAAAAATTAAAAGAAAATGAAGAATGATACAGTGTATTAAAAAAAACTAAAAGAAATTATGAGTAATATATAATTTTAAAATATTTTTTTGTAATATTTATATTTTTAGTAAAAAAAAAATAATCAAGCCCCTCCCCTACCAATTAATCAATAAAGAGAGTTAGAAAGTCTAAAGAAAATACATATTTTGTTATTAATATTATTATTATTATTACTATTATAAAAAAAAGTGCATGTTGATAAAATTTTATTTTTATTTTTAAAAAGTAATAAATAAAATTTTTAACATTTTAATATTGTATAATCAAACTTGTAATTAATTTTTTCAAAAACAAAATACATTTATAAGAGAAAATATTAAGATTTATTTTTGGAAGTTATTAAAATCAAAAAAATTTATATACAAGCACTTATATATGTGTTATCTAATTTAATGTATCCCTATATTTGTTTGACTTATATTTGTTACCAATAAATAAAAAAGAAGATGTATACAATCAAACATGAGGAGAGAAAAAAAAAAAAAGAAATACAAGCAAAAGGTAAAAATTTAAACACAAATTAAATTTAAAAAATAAATAAATGGGTCACGGCATACCAAATGCCGTGACCGATGTACAATTATTGAAAAAAATAAAAAATGGGTTACGGTAGAGTAGATGCTACGACCCATTTAAAAAAAAAATTATTTAGCATTTGGAGAAAACATTTAGCGGCCCAGGGTCAATGTTAATTGTTTTTTTCTTTCATGTATGACAGTGAAAAAGTCGGTCACATAAGTTTAAATAATATAACATATCTGAATAACTATTTAGACTAAAATTTCATTAGTTTAATTAAAGTAACACGTTATACCGATATTATATACTCACAATTTGAAACGTAGATATCAAAATACTTTACTGTACACAAAAAAGTTATAACTATTAAAATAAAATAAAAAATTTAACATTTTACCCAATATGTCCTTCAGTCCCACATCTGAGTCTTTGACGTAAGCTCTGAGGACAGTGCTAAAATGGTTCTTGTCCTGCTTCTTCTACTTCTGGTTCTTCTTCTTCACCTTTATCCTTATCGGTTGATCCATTATTTGGTTGACAAGTAAGTTGAGGGGATTGAGCAGGGGGAATCAGTTGATGAGGGGTGAAAAACCCTGCTGGAAATATGCTCCCCATGGTTTAGAAGGTGCACCAGCATGCTCTACACTGAATGTGAACGGATCAGAAAATAGAGTAGTGAAGGAGATACCTCTAGCCTATATAGTTTGGGATGGCAGGGTGGAGAAGAACGGCTGAGGAGCTGGTGATGTGAAGGACGATGAACCACTCCTATGAGCAAAAGAAGGAACAGCATCCCCAACAGATGAAAAAGACCCAGGTACGCAAAAGGATAGTGCACCAGAAGAAGGACCAATACCTGCATAGTCTGCAAATGATGCAAAAGGACATGGCTCTTCAGTTTCTTCTTGCACAAGCGATGGCGTGTAATAGGATGATGGTGCATCTGTCTTACATCTACTGCCATGGGTAACATCTACTAATGGCTGTCTAGTAGATAAAAAACTATGTCCTCGCTTTCTTGGGTGAGCCTCTGGCTCTGGTGGTCTCTGCAGATGAGGAGCGGGCGGAGCAGGCTGAGAAACTAACATCTCCCGATGTTCACCCAAGGCCTGCAGCATCGTCCTAACATCTCCACTTGTCCTCTCCCTAAATCTCGCATAATCAAGCGTCGGAGGATCAACAATGGAAAGCATATATAGGTTGTCTAATATATCAGTCTGTGGAAAAAAAAAAAAGATTAGTCGTTACATAGTTAGAGGAAAAACATACACGAATAAAAGAAAATAAAAGGGAGGAAAAAGTAGCACCACAAAATCTTGGGAGCCACTCTCTGGATGGATCTATCGTCGCGTATGGCGCCAATACCAACGTATATAATTAGATGAGCAATCAAATGAAGATACCTCTGTATCTGTTTGGGCAACAACCTGCTTCTACATATTCCATGCAGAGATAAATACCATATGCTCCTGATGCCAATCTTTATGTGTTTTTTCTCTTAGTTGCAGCGTATACAACTATTCCACATTAAACGGTGTTTGAGGGATATGCTGTTGTTGACCAAACTGATGGAGAACACGGTCTGCATGGTCAAATTCAACGAGTTAAAAGCAAATAATAGGTATAGACGCCCGCCATATATTTGAACCCACTAAGCAATAGTTTGGAATTAACTGTTGGACACTCGGATGGTCATATGGCTACCAAATGAACTCATCATCTTTCATCTGATCTAACAATATCCTATAAGTTCGTAATACCTCAGTGGTCGGACGAATATGTTAGGGGACACGCTTCCATCTGAAACCCAGCGACGGTCCTAAGGGATATATTTTTATCTGAAGATCTGTCTGAGTGGGGAGAGGTGGAGCCAGGCGTAGGAAACGATCCCATACCCATAAGTGCAACAGTGTTAGACAACCACCAATATTGACTTCAACATAATTGGTTGCACCTCACAATTCTCTATACAAGTGGGTCAAAATTGCAGATCCCCAACTATAATGACCAGCCTCATCGAAATCGACAAGTAATGGTAAATATATCAACATCACCCTATGCCCAATCCGATCTAGCATCAAGTATCCCCCAATTAACCTCATGATATATGCCCGAGCAAATCGCTATATGGTCTCATCATCAGCATCATCTGGTAAGGCCACAAATGTCTGGGCAAGCTATGGGACACTGAGTCGTTGGCCATCCATGATCTCTGGAGGTGGAACCACTCCAAGTAACTATTGACACACGGTTGTCCAATTGTAATTTGTTTGGCCTGAAACAACTTGTCCAGTGCAGGGTAGGCCAAGCTGAATAGCAACATCTTGTACGGTAATAGTTGCATCTTCCCTAGTCAAGTGGAAAATGTAGGTTTCAGGTTGCCATCTCTCCACTAGAGCTGAAACTAATGCTGCATTAAAATCAAACTGACCAAGTCGAGAAACTCTAAAAAAACCATATCGGAGCAAGTACAGAATAATGGCAAGTGGAGGATCAAAGATGTGATCCTCCTGTGCTATCCGTTGTATAAGCAAAATGCGATCAGCCTACAATACGCATTTATATTATAACACATGATAATATAGGTTAAACATAATAACTTCATTTGTGTTATTTTACCTGTCCCTGCCATACAGCCTATGAAATATGACAAGTCTGTAAATACAAAAGGGAGTCATCCTCAGGTCTTGGGTCGACAACGCTCAGATGACCAGCAATTATGCTGTTACAATATTAGAATCATAAGTTAAAAAAATTATCGTCAAATCTATATAGTTATTATCTAAATTTTGTTTAAATTGAATTATAAATCTAGAAAGAAGATTAATAAATAGTATACAGTGCCAACAAAACACCCAAGGTATGTAGGAAAAATAAAATGCTACATTTAATGCAATATTATTTAAATTTTCTTTAAATTGAATTATAAATCTAAAAAATAGAATAATAAATACTATAAATAAGTTAGCAAAGAAAGTATGAGCAAAACACCTAAGGTATTAAAAAAAATGCTCTATTTAATGCAATATTGCTGCGTTGCGTAGAGTTTTAAAAATTTATTTAGCGTGTGGTGGATCACGTGAATCCACTAAAAAATTTAATATTACTTTTGGGTCACACCACACAATATACTATTTCTCATACAATTATGTGGAGTAAAGTAATTGAAATGGAAATAAGAGTTACAAAGAATACGATGGTTCAAATATATTCTGAAAGAAATTGAACGATGTTGCAATAGAAGTTCTTTGCTCGAAACAATCATAACATTATAATGCACTGATGACAGTCATGTAAAGAATGCGACAAATTAAATTATATCAACTTCCAGTCGGTCGCTGCGATGGGCAGGTTGCTCGGTTATGACCCGTTTGTCAACACAACCCACATCGTTGTTGTTCTCTCGACCCCTCACGCCAATCCATCTCATTTCGAATTCTAGAAGATTTTGGCCTACCCCATTGGTGAATCATAGTAGAATCAGGTACTAACCGTGGACTTACAGTTTATGGCCAATAGAACTCTCCTCCCATCGGTTGGAACTCCATTTTGTATGCATTGATGATGGTATCCAGTCAGAATAGTCGGTTCACGTACTGGAGTGGATCAATTGAAACTGAGGCACATGCAGCGAATACGTGTTGGCATGGATACTTTTGAATTTAAAACTCACCGCAATCACATGTGCGCGAGCCAAACTCACCTTACAAGACCGACCATACTGCTTGTTTGTCGGATCGTACGGTTCTTCAACTTCAAACTCTGATACTTGCCTGTCAAATCTACATACAATTAAGGCAGATGCACTCTGTATCAAAGATGAAAATTTTTTCATTAGATCCTCTGAGAAAATAGCACCAGCCTCAAGCTGTGTGGTGATTGTTTGTGAACGCTCCACCCAATATCTGTTCAGTCTATACATAGTAGCTTTTACTAAGCTACTGATAGGTAAGAACCTGACTCCCTTCAGTACACTATTAATGCATTCAGCTAAGTTTATAGTCATGTGGCCCCAACGTCGGCCTTCAACATCGTACGCACGAGACCATTTACTTTTGGGAATATTCTCGATCCAGTTTGTAGCTTCCGAATGGAGTTGGCGTATTTGGGTCAATTGTTTATCCACCTCATACCGCTCATGCAAGTAACCTGCACCAATAGCTATCCGTTAACACGCAGTATTTATTTCTAAAACAATTTAGAAGATCAATAAAACATACCGATATTAATAAATATTTTCTTTAGCCATTTATTTCTAAACGTTGTATTTAGATTACTTACAATGTATCTTAAATAAAACACATGATATGCATACAGTGGCTGCCATCCAATTTCTGGATTAGAGATAGTAGCTAAAAGTCCAGGATGTCTATCAGAAATCAAGCAAATTCTCATCTTATTTGGCAAAACTCAGCGTCGGAGCAAAGAAAGAACTCAACAATTGCAAATGCTAGGGGAATAACTTTGTTGGCCCCATCTTGTGAACTTGCAATAGTACAGTCCCCTTGTATTTTTCGTACAAAAAAGTTCCATCAACTTACACCATTAGTTTTAGGTAATCAAACACATCAATGCATGGTTTGAAAGTCCAAAAAATGCGCTGAAACTTCACTAAAGAATCTTCAGCTGAGTTACTTTGTGGCTAATCCCTATGAACAAACTCATAATATGACCCAGGCATGAAGTGGTTGACTGCTGCCAACCATTTCGGCAAGAAAGCATATAATTATTCCTAATTTTCGAATGCAATGCCGATTGCTCGATGCTTTGTCATCCATGCCTTTTTGTATGTAACAGTGTAGCCAAATATGCTATGCACTCTTTCAATTATTTGCCTAATTGACACCGATGGATTCTCGGACACCATTGTGAAGTCCCACATCGGGTAGGAGGTCTGGGGCTAAGGTGCATATAAATGGGGGAGAATCCCTCCCCACCAAGGCGCGCTTTTGGGGGCAACCCCAAGGGACAAACAACCCGTTGAACCGTGAAGGAGGCGTAAGCCAGAAGCGGGAAGGCTGGGGAACAATACCTTGGTGGCTCTGTATGTCACAAATTGGTATCAGAGCGACCTGCTCGAGTGTGCAACCCGAGGACGGGTTGGCCCCAAAAGGGGGGTGGATTGTGAAGTCCCACATCGGGTAGGAGGTCTGGGGCTAAGGTGCATATAAGTGGGGGAGAATCCCTCCCCACCAAGGCGCGCTTTTGGGGGCAACCCCAAGGGACAAACAACCCGTTGAACCATGAAGGAGGCGTAAGCCAGAAGCGGGAAGGCTGGGGAACAATACCTTGGTGGCTCTGTATGTCACAAATACTTTGTCACGCCCCATTTCTCCGAGAGAAGGGGGGAACTTGGAAGCCTATACGGAATTCTTAGCTATAGATTTATCTACTTCCCCATACAATATCTTTAGGTGGCCCTACACAGAATATATGTACATTAGAGGTGCCCCGGCCTTATTGGATATAAAGTGTACTTCTTTTTGGGTACTAGCTTTTTATAGAAATTTCGGCAGAGTATCCCCTATAAATAGGACATCCCAAATTTCTACAGACAGCCAGAATTCAGTACAAACAACAAAGAGAGCTCCGCTCTCTTTAATCCAGTCAACAAAACATCAATAAATCCAAAAATAGGGAAGGGGGAAAACCAAACCTACATCCATTTGTCCTACTCATAAAAGACTTTACAAAGTAAATCTCAATTCATTACAACAGATATCAAACCAAAAGAAAAGCTAGTCGAGCCCCTAGTTCCAAAAGGGAGGCTCACCGCCACACGCCTCAGCCCTAAGATGAGGGAGGTAGATCAGGTCCAGAGGCGTTATCTGAAAAATTTAGAATTTGAAAGGGTGAGATAAACTCAGCGAGCAGATAATAGACATTCAAAACTTATTCAGGGATCATAACCATTGAATTAAAGTATATATATATATATGTACCTAAACTATCATAATTATACAAATTAACAATTCCACAACCCGTCAAGTAAAAGAGTACCCATTTAGACCTGAGTCTCTCGGTGTGATTTCTTGATGATAATTTATCACTAGTTCAGATAAGGTAGCGGCTACGCCGTGTTGGCAGCTCCTTTCCTCGTTTCACTCGGGTGACTACGCCTAACAGGTAGCCCCTTTATCTACCTTTCTTATCTGTAAGTCATAATTCATCCGTTCTGGGGGCGGCTACACCTCGTTGGCAGCCCTTACCCGCCTCTTCGGGTGGCTCCGCCTAATGGGCAGCTCCTTCTCCGCCCAGGTACTTTCACAACACATGACCTGGTTCCATTAAGGACTCTAGCACGCACTTATAGATGAGCCGCACATTAATTCATAATTCTAAGTTCCTATTTATAGGTATATATGTATATATATATATTGTTATATATCATTAGTCATATATTATCATTATTGTTTTATTTTCAAGGAATTTGGATTATAGGGGTCAAAAGTTAGTTCAAATATCAATAATTAAATCAATAAATAAAAACACAATTTTCACAAACTCGTAATAGGCAACTAACAAAACCAGTAAAAGGAAGGTCAATAAAAGTTACTTCTCTAAGCAATTCCTCCCTCGAGATCAATTCATGCCATAACAACATAGTATATATATATATATATATATAACTACATTTATCCCGCATAGAATGATTTAAAATGAAAAGTAACAGTTTCAAGATTTCGGGTAATGGTAAGCTCTTGAAATCTATTATTTACTCACAGACGGTGCCCTAATACTAGCCTAGTTCTTGTTCCTCCTTGAAGGACCAGGTTCCTTTTCTGCCGAAGCTCCGAGAATTCCCTGATAACACCCAACTTACCAAATCGTTATGCAGACCCAAAAATGCTCCTTAAATAGGTACCACAGTTAATCACAATCATCTAAATAACTTCTCTGATCATACATACTAATGCCTCTTATCTTAACCATTTTTCCTTGGATTCTAATTCATCATTTGGATCCTCAGATCACTTCAAGGAAATAAAATGAAAGGTTTACGCAAGATTTTCATAACTGGGAAGCCTAATTAAAGATTCCCCCTTTTTCTATTCGTTCATTTCAGTCAAACATCTAATCGGAATATATCAACACTATTAACACCCATAGAGCTGGGATAAGCTAACAAAAATGAAAAAGGATAATGAAGTTTAACCAATCTGGCTTGAAAATGGATGAAACGTAAATGGGTCAGAACAATTGCTCACCTCAATCTCGCGATATTCCCGCGGTTTCATAGACCAGCACGCCCAGATTCGAGAGCAAGGGGCTTAATAAAATCTGAACCACAATGGGGAAAACGCTGCGGTGAGAGGGAGAAAGATGGCAACTCTAATGGGGAGAAACCGGCGAGCTGACGGGAAGAGAAATCTGACGCAGGGTAATGGAGAAACAGCCGGCCACTTGGGACGGAATGGGAGGGGAAATTACCAGGAACTTCTTGCGACGCCGAGGACGTAATTAGCTAACGAGAAAGGGAGCTGGGGGATGCAGTCGCCGGCGCTGGACGAAGGAGGAAGAGACTGGAAACATCGACGAGAGAGAGAGAGCTTGAGAAGCTCCTTGCAGCGGCGGAAATGGCTTCGCCAGTGAGGAGAAAATGGAGCAGTCCTACCGACGAAGAAACTCGCGACCTCCAGAGAAACGGGCGACGCGCTGGTTACAGGGGAAATCAGCTTCAGGAACAGGAGAGTAGAGGCGAGAATCAGGAAGGAAGAAATGGACAAAAGCTGAAAAGGGGATAAAATTAATATTAATAATAATAGTTAAATTAATAAATAAATCCCCCCTTAATATATTTATTATTTTATTTTATTTTATTTTTTCGGTTCTTACACCATCGATACAATATGCGATGAGATGACGTCAGAGTCAAGCTTTGGATGATCTTGTGATAATGATAAAGAAAGGCATTTGTGTGGCCCATTATATCTTATTATTTTCCAATACCAATTCCTCTCATCTTGACTTGCTCTAACTCTCCAAGTGCACTAACTACCATATTCTGGACAACGATATTCTTCGTATTTCTCTTATGAGTAATGCACTCTAAAAGTGTGGTGCTTGCAAATAGAGTATATCTTGACCGCATGACGCATACACTGTTTATCTGAGAATTGCATACTAATATATAACTCTTGACTACTATTCAGGTCAATGTTCTTAGTCATCTCAGGGATCCCAATAGAATTTCCATCATCTGAACTAATCTGTGAAAGCATGGCATGTGCTGGGTCCACATATTGAGCTAATAGAGTAACCTCAGCCTCATCAATATCGTTGCCCTCAGAATCATCATCTCCATGGTTATTAACATTAGGCAGAGCATCATATTCATCCTTCTTTTCAAAGTCGTCCATAATATCTTCTGTTTCATTTGGGGGCAACGGAGGATTCGCATTGAAAATAGGCTGATGTGATGAGCTTGGTTGGCATGTCAAGTCAAGGGTAGGCTGAGCAGTAAAATGACTAACATCTATCATGCCAGAATCAAATTGTGATGCATAATCACTAGTACTTTGGAACTAGCCGGTCGACGGAAGGGATGGTGGTACATGAACCTCGGCTTGGGACTCTAATAAATTTGTGCCAGTAGTTGATATATGGGCATATATATCTGGTGCACCCAATTGATTTAGAAATTTTTGGTTGGCTTCCCACATGGTTTGGACATCATCATCATCTTCCAAAGTACACGCCAAATACCTTGTGGGATTACGCAAATGAGGGTACCTATATACCAACTCGATCACAAATTGATCCAGAGCCAATTGAAACTTTTCACCCACCACCTTCTTCAATCCATTCAGAGTAATAGTTGCATCAACTCTTAAGATTTTGGGTCTATCACAGACAAATGTTGCACCTTCCTCACTGTCATAAATTTTGCCATTTGTATATACGCATATGATTTCCTTTCTCATACTCATTATGATTCCTATCATAGAATACGTGTAGTGACACGAGAAATATAGTCATTAATATTGGTTAGATACATATATCAAATCATATATCAAAATATATCTACCTATTTCTATTCAGCTACATAGAAGAATATTTTTCCATGTCTGCAGGTTTTTTAAGGGAAAAAAAGAAAAGTAAAAGGCCAACTGTGTGTGTAGTGTCTAGGGTTGAGGGGATGAAAATAGTCTACACCTCATTAAATAGCAAATGAGCCAAAAATCCTATTTAACTTATTTATTTTTAAACATATTCTCTTTTCGTGTTACCTATTATGCATTGTAAAGATAGATAAAAAAATTTATAATGCATTTTTTCCTTCAATTTGATGATCAACTAGTTAATAAAAAAACCTTCATTTCTTCATCCATAGACATATAAATACAACTTATCCTTACAACTACAGGATAATAAATTACATACTAAATTATCACAGATATATACATCTACATATTCAAATTATTTTTTGGACTACATGTTAGCAAATAAAAAATACGCTCAACACTTTTGCTACATAAATATGAAAATAATATATTATCTCTAAATTTACTTCTTACCTCGAACAAATTTTTAAATTTATTTACAATTATTAAAATATTAATTACAAGTTACATAAAATTAATTTAGACTTCTCTTTTTCATATAATATAATAAACAACAAATTATTCGATAGGAGTCTAATTTTTTCCTCATTTCACTATATTTCAATTTAATTTTCCTATTTGAAGGTATTGAAGAATTATTCAGAACCGATTATATGGACCTTTGCTTGTTCCAACCTTGTTCTCTTTTTTGTTAACTAACAGAGCGGAGCTTACTTGATTTTTTTTATAATAAACATAAAAATCAATAATCAATAAAAAATAAGCAGAGAAATAGAAGATAAGAAAATAACATATACAAGAAATAATAGAGAACTAAGGAAGAGAATAAAGAGAACTCACCTATATGTGTATAGAGCAAAACTGGAACAAGATTGGCAAAGAAAGGGAGACTGAAACAAATCAATAACATTGAAAGAAGGAAGGTTGAGGATGATAAAGGAGAGAAAAAAAATTTCAAAGAAGCGGGGAAGAGAGGAGGGATGGAGATTGGGGGAAGGCAAGGAGATTTGCAAATGAAGGAGGGATAAAGGGGGAAAGGGGACGTGCGCCAGGTTTTTGGGGGGGGGGGTGTAGCTGCAGCTTTGCAACAAAGCTGTTGGTCACGGGTCAAATGACCCGTGACCACAAAGCAGAGGGTCGCAGCATCAGGGATGCCACGACCCTCCATGTTTTTAAATAAAAAAAAAATGGGTCACGGCATTTGTGATGCCGTGACCCATAAATTATATAAAAAAATGATTTTAAGTATATGAGGCAATGACTTTTGCAGTGATGTTTCTCAAACAATACTTTTAAATTTTTAAGCACGAAAGTCAAAAAGTCCCAGAACAACTATGAGATAAAATGATTATACAATGCATTAGGGATGTATCAATGATATCATGGCATAATTATAATGCCATATTTTAGTGTTTTTATTCATGTAAGGTAATCTTTTCTTGTATTATTAGAAAAAAAAATTCCTTAACTTTTTAAATTATTATAAAGGATTTTATCTACTTTTGTTAGCTATTTGTTGTGAATTGCTTTCATAACATTCTAGGTGCTTTCTTTTTTCATGCTAAGTGATTTTTTTCTCTCTCTCCCCTTCTTTTATTATTCTTCCTCTCTATTTTGAAACCCTTCTCTATCTTTCTCTCTCTCTCTCTCTCTCTTATATGTAGCATATAAAATCTCTCTCTCTCTCTCTAAGGAAAATGAACCCAACTTTCCAGAGTATTGCAAAATGAGTTTTTGAAAAGACTTTTAGGTTTAAAACCCAATTCTTCAATCTAATCTTATATGTAAGAAATCTTCTATTCTAATTCATGGTAACAAAATTAACCCTTCACTTATATGGCTTCCCTTTCTTCGTCATGTCATTGATGATTCTAGCAATCTAGTGACTACCTAAAAGAGAAGCAAAGTCTAGCACATTGTCTAATAAAAATATTCATAATTCCCTTTTTGTTTCACTTGTTCAAGAACCATATTTCTAGGTTCAAAAACCTCTATTTTTTATATTAAAATAAAATATATTTTAAAAAAAAAATTATATATTTTTTAATTAATAAAATATTAATATTATTTTTAAAAAGTATTTTAGTCATCTTTTTAAGGAATAAGTGTAGATGTTGACACTTTGTTTCTTTTATTGAATTTCTAAAATAAAACTACTCAGACAACAATGATAAAGTGGTTGGTTAACTAAGAAAATGAAATAAACTCCTTGGCTTTTAAAAGCTAGAGTCTTTCAACAACTTTTTAATATTCTTCTCGTCTTATACTCACCACAATAATGACTACGTGCATGTTTGGAATCCCGTTTCAAAACCACGTTTGTGTAGAAGCAGTAAATTGTTGCTTCCTTGCAAACGTGGTTTTGAGCCTTACAAACGGAAAACCAAGCACACCATACAACCTCTTAACAAACCAATGTCCATTTTATGTTAAACATTATCTCCCTCCTTCAGCTCACCTGCTCAACTTTTATGCCGATAGTTAGTTATTTCTCCCTAGACGTCTCACTAAGGACCACTCTCTCATTTCTTTTTATATTTTCTTTTGTCTTCCTACTATAGGTTTGAATATTCAAAGGTCAATTATGGTTAGGTCCATCAATACCCTCACTAGCTTCACCTTGTCCTCAAGGTGGAAATCAAGGAATTGTTGTGGAATAGCATCATAGGCTTCCTATGTATTTTCCAACTCAAGTAGCCTAACCCATTTAACCAAGATTTCCACTCCTCCATTGCTTAATTTTTTTGTCTTTCAAACAACTTTGAGTTTAGTTTGCAATTCCATCTCATTAGTCAAGAAGTAGGAATTTCTTCAAATGATTCAATATATTGAATGGTCCTTTTTAATTGTGATACATGGAATACAAGATGAATTTTAGTGATGGAAGGAAGCTTTAGCTAATAAGTCACTAGTCCTAACTTTTTGAAGGCTTTGTATGATCTATAGAACCTAGGACTCAACTTCTCATTCATTTTTTTTAACAAAGATTTTAGCTTATAAGACATGACCTTAAGATATACCATATCCCTTACATTTTTCCTATTTTTATCAGCTTGCAACTTCATATACTTTGTGCCTTGTCCAAGTTATCTTTTAATTGAGTTAGAATATGATTTTGGGCCATGATGGTCTCGTTAACCTCTTCCACAACAAAGTAGACATCTTCTAGTTTGAATGAAGTGGGTGGATCTCAGCCATAAGTACTTTAATGTTATCATCCTTGTTAATCAATTACAAGAGGTATTAGACTAATATTCCACCCAAGGTAACCACTTAGCTCATTGTTTCAATTTGTCCTCTATAAAGCAACACAAATATGTCTTTAAGCTTTTATTTACAACCTCTATTTATCCATCAATTGTCGAGTGATATCCAAAGCTGTGTTTCAATGTTATACCAGCCATCTTAAATAGTTATTGTTGAAATTCACTCATGAAAACTTGGCCACGATTGGACATGATTGATTTGGAAAATCATGCAACTTAACCACTTCTTTCACAAATATTTTAGTTACCTTTTTCATGATTGGACTTGATGTTTGTTTTTTTAGCACACCTTAGCAACAAAATCTTGCACATCCTTTTTCATTCCTTTTTAATTAAAGGATTGTGGATAGCTGCTTATAAGTGTGTAAATACCCCAAATGCCCAAGAATGAGGGATGCATGAAATTCTTCTAGCAATGTTTAATCAATTGTGAATTTCTTGAAATTACCATTAGGTCATTGTAGAAGAGACAACCTCTTCTCAAGCTATAACCTACATGTACCTCTTGCCTAGCATCAATTGCTACACAATGGAGCTTAACTTCTCATCTTTCTTTATTTCAGCATCTAAGGCTTCCATTTTCTCATAATTCCGTAGAAAACAAGACTTATATTCCATTGTTTCCTCCTTACATGATAATGCATTAGCCACCCTATTTTCATAATCAAACTTGTAATGAATCTCAAACTTATATTCCATTAGTTTGGAGACCTATTTTTGTTGATCTAAATAAATTAATTACTATTTTAACAAAAACTTGAAAGTTTTTTAGTCTATTATACTAATAAAAGGGTGATCCAAGAGATAATGCATCCACATTTTGACTGCATAAATAATTGCCATCGACTTTCACTCATAAATAAAATTTTATTAAGCCTTATTAATAAGACTTAGCTAAAATATGCTATAGATTTTCCTTATCACATAAGTGCAGCACCTATGTCATGGCTTAAAGTATCTATTTCAATCTCAAATGGCTAAGAAAAACTAGGTATAGTAAGCATAGGAATAGAGGTCATAACTTTCTTTAAGGTCTCAAAAGCTCTCTTTGCTTTTTTGTTCTATTTAAAAGTGTTTTTCTCAAGCAATCTAATGAAAAAGGCATCTATCTTACTGTGATTCTTAACAAACATTTTATAATATATGGTTAATCTAAAAAATCCTCATACTACCTTGATATCTTTAGGTATAAGCCAAGAAATTATAGTTTCTATTTTAGTTGAATTTGTTTCCATCTTTTTTGCTAAAATTATATGTCCCAATTATTCTAACTTTGACTATCCAAAGATGCATTCCTTCCTATTAATCACTAATTGCTAATTTAAGAATAGTTCTCAAGTGTATCAAGTGAGTTGGAAAATTAGAATTATATACCAATATGTCATCAAAGAAAATTAAGATGAACTTCCTCAAATATGGTTTTAAAATGTCATGCATTTATCCAATTAAACGACATACCATGAATTCATAGTGTCCTTCATGTGTCTTAAAAGCTGCCTTTCTTTCATTTTTAGGTTTGACTTGAATCTGATGGTATCCAAACTTCAAATCCAATATGAAAAAAATAGTAGCTCTATCCAACTCATCTAACGACTCATTAATAATCAAAATGAGAAATTTATTTAGAATAACAACATTTTTTTAAGCCTTACACCAAACATAAAATCTCCAACTTTTATCATTCTTTTTTACTAACAACATCGAGCTAGAATATGGACTACTACTAGGATGAATGTTGCCAGCTACCAACATGTTTTTGACTAGTTGTTCAATTTCTACTTTTTGTGAATGAGCATATTTATGAGGTCAAACATTAGGGATGGTCTCTCCAAGTTTAACCAAAATAGCATAGTCCTTAAAAAGATCGGGAGGTAAGCCTTTTGGCTACTCACATATACTAGCAAATTCTTGCAACAACTCTAAAATTCTAAAGGCTTCATCTTGCTACTTTTCTTACACTAATAACTCACAATACTCCATCAAGTACCCTTGCCATTCCCTTTTAATGGTTTTAATTATAGAGTCTAAAGACAATAAGGCCTTGATCAATGATGCGTCTCTTTCCAAACATACACATTCTTAATTTACCTTAAATTTTATTGAAGTTACCTCTAATTCACCCTTGTCTCCCTAAGTGATTCTAGCAACTCAATTCTAAGTACCAGTTCTACCCCTTCTAGGTTAAAAGGATAAAAATCATGTTGAATCTTCAAACCTTGAAGCTCTAACTCTAAATTTTTGCATATTCATCTTCCAAAAATATTACATCCATTACCTATTATAATTGCATATTTTCTTGTCCTCTAAATAGTCAACTACATTTAACTCAATAACTTGAAAAGAAGAAGCTATAAGTGGCACCACTATTTATGAGAACCAAAACAGATTCACCATTAATTATCTTTATAAGCTTTATGGCTTGGTGCTCATCAATTCCTACAATAGAATTTGTAGATAATTCTATGATTTGTAAACTTTTATCCCCTTTATTCACATTTTCTCCACCTATTAACTCGTCATTTTCCTCCTTTTCTTCAGTAAAAACAATTAACAACTATAAAGCCTTTGTTCTTTTCTCTTAATAATTTCTGCATATGAAAGTTTGTGTGAATCAGTATTCCCTTCCTTAATGGTTATAGGAATGTTGATACTGGACCCACTTCTCTTTTTACTCTCACTACCCCCTTGGTATTAGGACTTCAAGAATTGACAAAAGGTAACACACTTTTCTACATTTCTATGGGATTTGGAAACTTTAGGAAATTTTACCTAAACCCTTGCCACTTTGGCTTCATATTAGCCTTAATTACTTTGGAAATCTTCTTCTCTGTGACTTGTTTTGGCACTATATTATGTTCTTCCACCTAAAAAGCCAAGTCTATAAGATGCTTTAGAGAATTGGATTGCATCATTCTAACCTTAACTTAAATCTCTTCCTTTAGTCTATTATTGAAAACTCTAACCAACACTTCCTCTGGTATCTTTTTCATCATTACAAATAACATTTAAAAGCTTTCTTTATAATTTGACATTGATCCATCTAGTTTCAATGTCATGAGCATTTCATATCCATCACCCAGTTGCCTACAATGAAACCTTATTATGAACTCCATTTTAAATTCAACTAAATTCTTCAATTAGATTATGAGTTTCCATCTATTGAAGGCAGTTTAGGGCCTTACCTTTTATGCACATTGCTACAACCTCAAATTTCTCATCCTCACTTGCACTATTCACATAAAAGTAACATTCCACCCAAAGTAGCCATCCAATTAGGTCATGTCTAGCGAATAATTATAGTTTAACCTTTTTAATCAAGATATCTGCTCCAAACCAACTGTGCCAGGGATTCCCTTATCTGAATTTGATTGCAATGCTTGCCGGCTAAATGCATTTTCCTTTCCCTTCCCTTCTTAGTGTTTCATGTTAGGCTATGTAATTCCATCACTTTGTCCCTTAAACCCATTAACACTTTCATTACTATCATCACCTAAGTTCGTACTTCTTCTACCCTTTTCTCCACCAAATCCATTCTCTACTCCATTTGTGTGTTTAACATTCTTTGGAAGGAATGACTCTAATACCAAATTATTGTGACTTTATTTCTCTTATTGAATTTTTGAAATAAAAGTACTTGAGTAGTGACAATAGAATAGCTGGATGGTTACAAGCTAAGAAAATTGAAAGAAAACAACTAAGAAAATGAAATTAAGTCTTTGGATTTTGAGAGGTATAGTCTTTCCACAACTTCTTGATATTCTCCTTGCTTTTTATTCACCACAATGAAGACTATATCCTCCTAATAGACAAATGCCCATCTTATATTCTCTCTCCTCCAACTCATCCATTCAAACTTTCATCTTGATAGTTAGTTATTCCTCCTTGGACACCTTACCATGAACCATTCTTTCATTTCTTTTTATATCTTCTTTTGTCTTTCTATTATAAATTTAAATATTCTAAGACCTATTATGATTTGGTCCATCAGAATAATTTGAAAACATAAGAAAGTAATATGTAATTTGAATATTTTTAAAAGAATGAGAGGGTTATTTACTCTTTTTATTTAAAAAAATTGCAAGATGAGAATGTTTTCTCTTTCCTCTAATTTCTCCTAGTTGGTTTTTTATGTGTTTTTGGTACAAGTTTTCTTGTCTCCTTTTCAAATTCCACTTTTAGGGATAGCAAAAATTCTCTAAATTCAAAAATCTTATAGGCATTACTCCATTTAAGATTATGTATTTAAAGGTTTTTTTTTACAAAGATAAGAAATTTTTCTCTTAATTTAGGAACGGGGACAAAAATCAAATTTCTCTTAGGTCAAGAACGAGAAAGAAGATCATGCTCCTGATACTCAAAGTCATGTTCCCATCGATTTTATATAAATGTTTTAGAAGTTATATATATATAAAATATACACACACTATTAACATTTGTCATTTTTAATTATTTTATTCTTATTTATAATTTTATTTAAAATTTTAAAAATCAACCCACCATTTATAACTTATAAGGCCTAGCCCATCTTTCATTACCCAGTAGCATTAAAAAAAAAAAAGGATCAAAGGAACGGTAGGCTTGCACACACCCTCACGCTCACGCTCCCGGGGAACGCCGAGCGAATAGAGGGAAAATACCTATTTTTCAGAGCAGAAGGAGGTCACGAGACCCTTCTATATAGGTTCTCCGACGCCGCGACCTCGACGCCAGAAGGAGCTTTGCTGGAGAAGACGATCCAGCGCTGCATCCTCGCCGTTTTCTGCTGCTTGGCCTCCGTGTGTCTTGGGCGAGTTGGAGCTCTCGGCCTACACGAGAGACGTAATCTTCGAACCCTTTTCTCCAATTTTTGAAACTCAACTCCCCATTTTGAGTTCTCTGTTTAAGTGTGAAATCTTCTCCCCATTTTTTGTTCCTGACCATGGTTGGTGTTATGTTGCCTGGGTTCTCTGTTTAGAGTGAATATAGCTTCCTATTTTGGTTCATAAACCATTGATGGTTCTAGTTGCATCGCTTGAGTTCTCTGTTTAGTGTGAATATTAGCTTCATATTTTGTTCCATAAGCCATTGACGGTGTTATTCTGGTGTTATGGCTTGAATTCCGTTTTTCTAAAAGCTTGATTTTAGCTTGTTGTAGAACTTGAACAAGATGTTTGAGCATTAAATATAAGGGTTTTTTTTTTTCCAATTATATTATTTTTTTGGGGTTATTTTTATTAAAATTTCAGGGTCCCCGCTGAGATGGGCAGGGACTCGGGGAACGAGGATGGTGGAAAATTCTCCCATGGTTGATTGCATATCTTTCCTTTGTAATGCCTTTGAATCAGTGGAACGGGGATTAAAGCACTTTCCCATATTACTGATGCTTTCCTCCTGTGCCACATTATAATGTTGGGTTTTTGAAGGATTACTTGATATGCATCGCTTCAGATTCCTCATGTTAGATGATCTTGATTGTTTGTGTCATATAAAAATATAGCATTTGGTAGCAGGCATGGCAACTATTGATATTAGTGTATGAAATCTGTGTTTCTAAACTTCTAAATGTTGATGGTAATATGTTGAAAAGGCTATGTATATATAAAAATAAATATGTACGCGCGCTTGTGTGTGCAATTTTTTTTTTGGGGGTTCAGAATGCATCAGTGGATTCAGTTCTGATTTTGAAACTTTTCTTAAAAGCCTGAATTGCTTGATGAGGACATTTGGCCCTAATTGGACATTTTTTTTACTTCAAAATTTGTTCATATGTGATTGTTATTATTTATTATATTATATTTTTAATTTATAAATATATATAATCATTATTAGTTGAATCATGGTTAGATCAGTAAACTATAAACTGATACCTTCATTGATTCGGTGACTGATCTAATTTTAAAAATATTAATAAGAAAGATTACTTTGTGTTTTTCATCATTAGTTGAAAAATAATTTTTATCAATATTTTTTTAAAAATAAGAGATTACAAATTAAGAATCAAAATGAAATATTTAATAAAGTTAAGGGATGAAAGTAGCAATTTGGCCTAATACTTTGTTTGGTTATCTATTTTAATTTATTTATATTTCTTTCATGGGAGATTGGGAGTTGGGAGGTTTTAAGGGTTTAATCTATTCAACCCAGCCTCATTGTTTTGCAGTGCAGCTGAAAGCCTGAAACATCTTGAGTCGTCTTTTCTTCTCAGTCAATGGACTCAGATGCTGAAGATACAAAATCCCAAGTTGAAAACACGGAGCATCCACAAGAATTTGAGCCACTAACCAAGAAGGCAAAGAAAAAGAAGAAAAAGGAGCGCCCACCAGTACAGGCTAAGGTACAAATCCTCCATGACCACCCAGAAAAAATCCCTCCCATAGTTGGTTATTTTCCTTCTGGGTTCAATCCTCAGAAGAACTTAGACAACAATTCCGAATCTGGGTCAAATTCTACGAGTATTAAGGTTTACCGAAACAAGAAAATGTCCAAAAGGTTGCAACTTGTGGTGAGCCCTAATGGGTCGTCGGTGGATTTTGTTGGCACCAGTTACTCTGGTGAGGCCACAGCTGGACAGAGGTGCATGTATGCGCTTGGAGTTTTTGATAAAGAAACCCAGACCCTGAAAGTTGTTCCTATTGCTGCAAACAAGGTAATCATGAAAATACATGCTTCTTTTTTTTTTTTTTTTTTTACTTTCTGGGAAAGTAATCATTTATCTAGTTAGTTTAGGAAGTAAACGTATAACTTGGGAACTGCATGTTCAGATATTCAGATTGGATCCTAAAGTGAGAGGCTTAGAATATTCTGATAAAGAACCTGCAAACACCGGTGGAGAGCTTACATCAAAGCAGAAGGCAGAGAAAGCTAGAGAGGCTACTATTATGTGGGGATCAAAGAAGTCAATAAAAGAGGTAGATTCTCACTTATTGATAATAGTCATCCATTTGGCTTCTTTTACCAACAAAAGCTTCCTAAATTTATTAGGAAAATCGATATAAGTGAGTGTAATAGTTATGACTGACATCCAAGAGCACAATGTGAATGAGATGGAACAAAATGGCTATTCCTATTGCCATGTTTGTTTCATTTTTTTTTTTAAATTAAATTTGGTACATGGGATCATCATAGCATGGAATCATAATATATCTAAATAAATATTAATAAAGATAGAAAATAAGAGGGTAACTCATTTCCGGTTGCCAGGACTACCATTCCCACTCTGGGATGGAATGGTGACTCATGCCTATGCAGAATTAAGTGTTGGAATGGAATCAACTTTTCTTGTTCTTCCTTGTGTACCAAACTTTTGAAATCCTCATTCATATGGAATGAAGGGAGGAATGGAATTATCATTCTTGTGTGCCATACGTGCATGTATATGTGCGTCTCTCTGTGTGTGTATTGAGACATGGACTTGCAATGGTGTTAGTTTATAAATAAGGACAGATGTGGTGGCTCATGAGCCTAGTAGAAGAGCTACTTTATTACCCTTTATGGTTAACTGGACATCAATTAATTCTGCTTGGAAAAAAGTGTTATTGTCTTGATATATTTTTATTTATTTACTTCACCTTGTTAGAGATATTAGCAAAATTGTATGAATAAATAATGTGGTGCCCATGCTTATGGGAACTCTGAAGTGCCACTATTAACCCCATTAATATCAATGAAATTGCTCTTTCTGGTGAAGATTATTTCTTGTGACAAATAATAAGTTCATGGCGTGAGACATAACTTAATCTAAGAAAATATGAATGAGTGAGTTTGATATTAGGTCTCTGATAGTAATACTTAAACTACATTTAAAATTTGCATTTTGCTGCAGGCTAAAAGGTTGCAAGCTCTCAAACGAGAAGATGATCCTGAATCTCAAAAGGATTTGGATCTGAAAATGAAAAATGTTGTTGTAAACAAACAGGCTCTGGAAAGTCTTGATGCTAATGTTTCCCGCAATATACCACCATATGATGTTTCTGCCACTGAACCTGAGCAGGCATATCCTCTGGAAAAGATTATACCTAAGGTAGAGTGGGATTACCTTGAAGATATTTATAATCTCTTGCAACAGGATGGAGCAGACTTCAAAGGTTACCCGACATTTATCTGCAACAGGATAGAGAGGTTAAAGGAGATTCAGGTATTATGCTGTAAAATCCTAATTTCACAACAAATTAAATTGAGTGTCAGTTGTTTCTTGGTCATTGGAAACCAGAGTTGGATGAATAATTGCTTTGCTGTTCTAGTTAATATTGTCCACGTGCTTATATTATTGAAGGGCAGAAAATGTTGGCTATTAAGTATTACACAATATATCTACAGCCACATTTTTAAAATTCTTATTCTTGGGGAATTGGAGATGCTGTGAAAAAATTTATATTGAACCCTACTGTAACTGTTGAAGGGGGCAGGAAAGCCTGTGTCAAATTTTGTTTAGTTCATATGAGTACCCCACAATATTTCTGAGATACTGAACTCTGAATTTTTTAAACTCCAGTTCTAAATCCATATTCTGAATTTTTTTTCATTTTTTTTTATTTTTTTTTCCATTTTTTTTCAGCTGATATTTTATCCGATGTCTATTTCTATAGGATGAGTCCGAAAAGAGGAAATTCTCTTGCATATTCTCATATATCAATCATCTTATAAAGTTCAAAGATCAGCACTCTATTGATGGTGCTTCCTCTGCAAAGGGCCACAAAATCCCAAGCATTCTGCGTCATAAGTTTTCGACAATGTTTGCTGTTTCTGAATCAAAAAGGCTGCCTCCGGAGAAGATTAATCTTCTCATTAGTTATATCTTGGTGCTAACTCTATTCTCTGATCAATTCCGAACAGACTACACAGATATAACAAAGGACCTCAGGATAGGTTCATTGCCTATTAGACAACGCTATGAGAACCTGGGTTGCAAGATTCTGCGCCAGAATAGTTTGTGGTATGCCACGCTTCCCGTCCCTCTTCAATTTCCTGAGTTGAGACAGAAGAAGCGAAGAAGATAGATGGCTCAAATTTTGGGTCATTTATATATCCATTTATGATAGCTAAGTTGTCATTTTGTTTGTCATGGTGCAGTGATTATGCTAAATTTTGTTCCCTAACTTTCCTGAGGGTTTTAATGTTGTTTTCTGTATTTTTTTTTGGGAAAGAATAATTTTGACAGAATTTTCTGTTGAAATGTTTTTTTTTTGGTCTGAATTATATGAATCTTTTTTTGGTTGCAAATTTATATTGACGAAAATAGGTAATGTAAGTAAAAAAGCATGTGAAGAAATTAAAGGAATCAAATGATAAACTCGGTGGCAGCAGTGGCGATGGTTATGTTATGCAGTGCACCACTCTATCTGTGCTGGTGGGTGCTTAAAGGAGTGAAAATGGAAGAGCGCCTGGGTTGTTTGGAAGGATGGGAAGTGTGAGAGAGGAAGGTGTGGTGCAGAAGAGAAAAGGGGAAAGGTATTTGGTTTTTCTCTGAGCCATGGATTTTTCTTTTTTGAAGGATAGGAAAAATTACATTTTTGGGACTATGTTGAAAATATTTATTATGAGTAACTTTAAATCACAATTATTTTAGAAGATCTAAAGATCTCATTTTTTAACGATAGAGTAAATTTTTTTTTTTATTTAATGATGTAAATTTGTTATCACTCAGTTTTTTTAGATTACAAGTGGTTTTTTATCATTTTCACTACTTTATTTTGTGATTATCATCATCTTACTCTAACATTTTTATCTTATTGGCTTTTTTTTTTTTTGGTTAGAATATGAATTTGTTATCACGTTTTTAAAGTTATAAGTGATTTAATTTTTACTATTAAAATTTGTATTTGTGAGTGCCTTTGTCATACTCTAAAACCAGGAGTGACTGGTATGGATCGTGAGATGGATCTTACATTCGTGAGTCTCACATATTACTTGAACTTTGTGTTTTTTCCAATACTATCAGACTTCACATAAAGCAAAAAGAGTATCTCCTGAAATTCGGATATTTTGAAATTTCTATAACAGTTCACATTCAACAATAAAGCACGGGAGCTCCATTCTTAAGTACTACTAAGTAAACTAACTTAATCGACGTACACTAAGGATGGGGAATCCTCCCTGCGATTGTTGTTGGGCAACATCTAGATGTACAATTTGCTCCTGTAAAGACAATAAAATGTGTAACACTCACATACAACAATGTGGGCTCATCCAAGAGAGGCTAGTTTCAAATAATAAAATAGTGAGTATATAAATAAATGATAAAATGAATCATCATAAATGAGTATTTTGTAATAATTTTTTAAATTGGAAATTTATGCTTCTCAATAAATGAACAAATTTTAAATGTCCAAACATGAAAATATATATTAAACATGCACTGATACAATGATTAAAACCAAGTGAGAATATGATAAAAGTAAATAAATATGTAACTTTCAAAAAATATATTGAAGAATTTTAAAACTATACTTTCTCAAAAAATTTTATGTTAAAAGGACCTTTTTCATAATAAAATAACAGTCATGATCATAGAACCAATATAGGTAAGTATCCAACAGTCATAAACATATAACCTATGTAGATAAATAACTATAATCATGAACTGTTAACTCATGATCTCATCCTTTTCTTTCATGTTTGATAACCATCACATATGGTTAGTATTACTTGCATTATCTACTAATTGGGGTATCATCTGTCACGCCCCAAATCAGGAAAGGGTGACCAGCACGGAAAGCAAGAAATACTCGAGTCCGTAAGCCTACCTAGTACACCTCAACTAAGGAGACTTCTTTTTGTTATGACACAAACTTACTTCGTTATCTAACTCATCATACTGCATTCTTTTCATAACATAGATATTCATAGTTGTTGCAAAAATTTCGGCAGAGTTTCCACTGAAATTTGAGCATCCCCAAATTTTTACAACATCTATGAATTCAGCAAAAACAGTAAAGGGAAGTTCCATGCTTCCCACCAACATTCAATATAGTATAGAACCTAAGATTCATCGGGGGAAGGGAAATCCTATTTGTGTTGAACAAAAATAAATCTAATATATTACAATCAACCAAAAACAATTCATCACAACAAAATTCCTCGCCTTCAAGATCCGAAGACGGGCTCACCAATACGATGCCTCCATCTACTGGGATGAAGGAGGCGGATCAGATCTAGCAGCACTATCTGAAAGGTCAAATTTAAAAGAGTGAGTTAAACCCAGTGAGTAGATAAATGATTACAATAATTAAAAAGAACAACTAAGTTAACTAGGAAATGCCAAATACTGAAGCTTGTACAGGGGACCTTTTCCAACAGTTAAATCTCAACATAAAGGTCATTCAAATTTCTCTTCCTCTCTCTCTTTTTTTTTTTTTTTTTTTCTATTGTTGGTGGCGGCTACACCTCGTTGGCAGCTCCTTAACCCTCACGGGTGGTTACGCCTAACGGGCAGCTCCTTTTCCACACCATTACACTTTATAATTAATTCCTCTGGGATGTCTTCACCTCGTTAGCAGTTCTTTACCCTTTTTATGGGTGGCTACACCTAACGGGTAGCTCCTTCTCTACCCAGATCTTGTAATAAGCACTAGATAATATATCGAGTCAGTAATCCACACACAATAAACTAGAAACGGTAAAAGCAATACTCATTTGTTATCACAATTGAAAAAAAAATTTTTTAATTCATGGAAAACATAAGGCCTATATAAAAGTAAAGGAGCACTCAATTAATAAACCAATAGAATATTACAAATAATGAAAAATGAAACTTAATTGGGTAATTAAACATCTACAAAGACGGCTAGATGCATAAATAATTAAATGCTTAATATTTAATCTGGATAAGTTAGGATGATGCCAAAGAAAATATATTTAGAAAGAAGAAAAACAAAAATAAACAAAAATAAAAATAAAAGAGCCACACGTAAATATATATATATATATATATATATATATTTATATATATAACTAGTATGTAGGAGTAGGACTACACAATATATATATGTGTGTGTGTGTGTGTGTGTGTGTGTGTGTGTCTCTTAGAAAAGATATGGAATTCACGCCATTAGATTCATGCCACAACCCAAATTATATCAATTGTGGTTCAATAAGCATGCTTAATCACTCCCCAAACGTATCCCACTTCCTAATTTACCCGATCGAGAATGATTAAATTCTCACATGAGATCTTTCTCCCTATAATAGGAATGTATGACAGAATCAAGCAAGAACATAACACTCACCTCACAAATTCCCAAATTTCACCTCCCTTCCACCTCATCGAGGCTTGATAAATTTTGAACCCTCAATTGCATAGGTGCACATATATATAACAATGGAACAAATACACAATTTTATTGTAATCATCGTCTACTCACAATGATATTAAGAGCTGACGGTACTTGCTTCTCCTTAAAAGTTCAACTCCTTTGCAGTAAATGTTCTCAGAGTTTTCTACTAGCACCAAACTTGCCAGATTATTATGTAGACCCAAAACAACAATTCCTAACATCTATTTACTTCAATGATAGTTTTCTAATCATTTTCTTCTATTCTATAATTCACCCCCTACTCACAAAATTGCCTCTTAACTTAACCCTTCTCATAACATCTCAAATTCATGATTTGAATTTCAAAATCATTCCTAGGGATTAGGAATTGAAAGTTTATGCGTGATTATCATAGTTAGAAAGCCTCATTCCAAGATCCCTAAACTCTTCCCCTTCCACGTTCGGTTAGCCAAGCAGGGGCAAGACTTCAACACTTTTGTGTCACCCCTTTTTGTTGGAGCAGGCTGAAAATGGAAGGGAAGAGCAAAAATTGATGGATTTGGTATTCAAACTGAAGGAAGAACTGAGATAATATGTTCATCGTAGCTGCTGCACTCTCCTGGCTTGCTCACCAACAGAATGCTTGAACTAGCGGCGAGAGAGCACGAGGAGTTCAGCACAGCGTCAAAAGAGCTTCGCAGAAGAGGAAGAAGATGGCAGCTGCGCTGGAGAGGGAGATTGGCAACTTCAAACGAGAGAGAGAGAGAGAGAGAGAGAGAGAGAGAGAGAGAGCTGAACATAACAGAGGAGGAAGCTTCGGGTAAATGAGCTAAAGGAAGAGGGAATATTAAAAACAAAAAAAAAGGTACAAAATAAAGGAAAATGAACCCTTCCCTTTTTTTTATTTTATTCGGCTGTTACATTCTCTCCCCTTAAAAAAAAATTCAATCCCCAAATTTAAATTCATTGTTCAGACAGCCTGGAATGAGCGAGATCAGCTACCCATTCATGCAGTAATTTAGACTTAGGAACAGGGTTGACCGAAACTAAACCGGGTCATGGAAGGAACTCTGCCCTTTTTCATGCAGAGGTCTTTTCTATGGTCACAAGTGGCTACTCAGCACTCGGCCGGCCACTCCCACTCTGGGGTTAAGACCAAGACCTTCCGCCTTCAGCTTAGTCCAGCACAGCCTTCCTTCGTTTTCTACCAGAGGCGTACTGTTCCCATTTCTAATTTACTGTTCAAAGGATCTCTAATCCTCATTCCAGTATTGACACAGCGGCGGATCAATTCATATATGGAGGGATAAGAATTGAATACTACACTTAATCTTCGGAGAGAGAGTTTAGCTAGTCATACCTTTGATGTAAAATAAATTCTTTATTGATGAAGGCGGTTGAGTACAAGAGAGAGAGGGTGCTCAGAATTCTCAGAGAGGAATTCAGAGTTGTTAAGTGTGTGTGTTCGAGGCTTGTTTACAAATGAGGATTACAGGGCTTTATATAGGCGAGAGGCATCCCTCTGCCGATACAATAATTCAAGATAAGGATAAAGAGTAATAATTGTTGGTGTCAGAGTCGGTGGCTCGGAGTCAAATCTTCTTTTTCTTTTTCTTTATGTCGCTTCAGCTTTACTTTACTTTTGTCATTCGGAGGTCACTTCTTCTTTTTGGTTTTGTCTTTTTGTTGTGTCATCGTCCTTTGTCCTTTTTGTCTTTTTGTTGTGTCATCGTCCTTCCTTTTGTCTTCTTTTGACTTTTCGGAGCTTTGGATCATTTCTTTGTCGTGTCATCTCTTCTGGAGTTATATTCTATTCGGTGGTCATGTCGTGTTGCTAACTTGTTGACATAAGAGTCTCAAATGTCCAAGTTAGATAATGATAATTAATTGGATTATAGGTATCTGATGAGATGAACTCATCTTAGTAGAGGATTACTGGTATATTAAATGTATAATTCGATGAATGTGAGGGGATCAATATTCCTCCTCTTGATAATTAATGGTGCTTTGAGATAGAATTTGAGGTGATGATTGCTCCATCTCTGCTAAGAAAATCAGCAACCAAGTTATTTTTTCCTTTGACATATTCAACAATAAAATCATAATAAGATAATTTGGCTTGCCATCGATATAACATTTTATCGGCTAATTGGTTTGGCTTTCATTAAAGTTTCAATATCTGGTAAGAATTTCTTTTTCTTTTTCATAATTTAAATGAAAAAGGGGTGTCTCCTTTTATCATATTAATTTCGTCTTCGTCTGAGATAAGGGTATATTCGTTAGTAGATTCATTAGACTCACTAGACTCAGATTCTACTTCTAATTTTTCTAATTTGTAGAGTTCGATATCAGAGTAATCAAATTCTTTATTTACATATTCATTTAATTCAATAGGTTCCAAATTATAATCATTAGCTAATTCTATTAAATTCATAACTTTTTGTTTTCTGGGTTTTTGACAGTTTGTTGCAATATGTCCTATTTTTCTGCAATTATAACATTGGCAATTTGTTGGATATTTGCTATAATTAATTTCTCGTGGTCCTTTTTTATAATATGTTCTAGGTTTAAAGGTCTTTGATTGTCCTTGAAATCTTGATTTAGGATATCTTTTGAAGTTATATTGATATTTTTTATAAGGTGACTGGTATTTCCTATAAAGTCTTTTCGGATATTTTTGTGTGTTATATTTTCTTTCTCTTTCTGGGGTACATCCCCATTTATGTGGTGTTTCAAATTTATTACATTGTAAGATTAATTTATTTGTTTTATAATATTTATTATTTCTCCAAGCTTCTTTACATTTATTGGATAAGTATTCTCTAAGATAGTCTTCTCGTCTTCCCATAGTATCGACATATGGTAATAAATCTATTTTATCATTAAAGGTTCGTCTATATTCGGTTATAAGTGTTTCTGATAATAATTTGGGTAATTTGTGATAGAATAAATCCAAATAAAATCGTTTTTGTTCATAATTTTGGAATCTTGCTTCATAATAATATTTTTGATATTCACAAATATATTGATTTAGGATTTGAGGTTCTAAAGAACATATTTCTATTTGATGTAATTTCGTGATAGCTCTATCTATTTTTGTTTGTTCATTAATTGCTGTACTTCGTCCTAAAAATTCATTTCTTAAAACTTGCTCATATTGTCTTAATATAGTGGCATAAAATTCTCTTCTAGTATTATAAGTTTCAACTTGTCGTACTTGTTGTCTAAATTCATGTGTTAAACTTTTCCACCATTCGTGGACTATTCCTATAAAGCTTGATTCAATGATTATAGGGGTTGGATTTGTGTCTGTATTCCTGTGTGATAAGGCTATTAATTGTGATTTATGCCATTCGTCTAATCTTTTTTCTCTATCTAAATTATAGTCTAGATTTAACCATATTCCTGAATTTGGGATTGGTCTAGTTTCATATTGTTCTAATGGAGGGGGTATAAAATTATTTTTTCCTGATGGTGTATAAATAGTCTCGTACATAAAGGATTGATTATCTTCTTTCATTGGTTCTTTGTGTTTTAATTCTTGTTGTTGTATTTCGATTTCCCTGTTTTCCCTGTTTATACTAGTTTGTTCGTCTCGGTTTTGGTATGAGGGGTCAGATATATTAGGTGGGTTAAAAGTTTGAGGTCTTGCTTCCTCGAGTTTTATAGTTTGCATATTTACTTCATAATTATCTTGAAGATTTAGATAACTTAATTCTTCTTTGATAGATTCTAAATTAATTTCTTCTTGACTCATTCTTCTTTCTATTTCATCTTGTTCTAATTCATTTAATATTTTCATCATATTGATTTGTTTAATTTCGATCTTTGGTTTTTATTCGATCTTTGGTAGGTAGGGTAAGAATTCTAGTATGTCTTGGTCTAATCTATCCATTCGATGCATTAATTCGAATCTTTCTTTATTTAATTTTTTACATTCTTCTGGTGAAATATAATCAATTATAGGTACTTCCTTTTTAATATAGTTTTTTGGTTTTTCAAATTCATTTATAGCTTCAAATATAGTCCATAAATTATTATTCATAATTTCTTGGCCATGTTTTAATTCTTCAACTATTATTCGAGTTTCTTGAATTTGTTCAGTCATGTTTTTGGCTTTTATGTGTGTCTTCGCTAATATTTTCTTTCTTATATAATCTCATCATATTAATTTCTGGTTGGTCAATAATTGGTTCGACAGTATTTCTTATTCTTAATACCTGACTTATTCTATCAATTTTTTGATTTATTCGATGTACTTCATTTCCTATATCAGATACTTCTATTCTAAGATCTTGAATTTCTGATCCTATGTTTTTGATTTCTTCTTTTGATTCATAGATTTTTTGTTCTAAGGGTTTTGCTAATTCAATTAATCTATATATTCTTTTGTGTTCTGGTTCTTTTTCTAAGATTTTTCTGATTTCTTCAGGTGGATTTCTTAAAGTGTGGATAAATGATAGATCGGGGTCAACTACATATCCTAGTTGTTTAAGTAAATACATGTTTGTCCAATTACTTAAATTCCATATTGTATCACCTTCACCTCCTAACATGAAAGGTGAAGCTACAAGTGTGAAATTATGTGATGATGGCATAAAGCTACTTTTTGGTAAATTATCTTGATGTACTTCATAGATTCGAGGTTCAATTTTGGGAAATAAAGACATAATTAAATGATATTAAACTGGAAGGTTTAGTGAGTAAAGAGTAAGGCAAAAGCAGAAAAGTAACAACAATAAACAAGTATAAGAAAATATAAACAATTATAAGAAAATATGCAGAGAGTAGTGAGCAGTAAGCAAGAACACAGAGGTGGTAGACTGTAAGCTAAAACAAACGAAGATTAAGTTTCGTATTCAACCTCTTATCTTTCCATCCATAAAACCTTATTGATATCATTTCTGATACCATAAAGTAGCTCAATAATACCATTTCTGATACCATGAAGCTCTGATACCATTGTTCGGACAGCCTGGAATGAGCGAGATCAGCTACCCATTCATGCAGTAATTTAGACTTAGGAACAGGGTTGACCGAAACTAAACCGGGTCATGGAAGGAACTCTGCCCTTTTTCATGCAGAGGTCTTTTCTATGGTCACAAGTGGCTACTCAGCACTCGGCCGGCCACTCCCACTCTGGGGTTAAGACCAAGACCTTCCCCCTTCAGCTTAGTCCAGCACAGCCTTCTTTCGTTTTCTACCAGAGGCGTACTGTTCCCATTTCTAATTTACTGTTCAAAGGATCTCTAATCCTCATGCCAACTATAAATTTTACAATCCCATGCCGACGATTTTATTTGGATTTATTCTATCACAAATTACCCAAATTATTATCAGAAACACTTATAACCGAATATAGACGAACCTTTAATGATAAAATAGATTTATTACCATATATCGATACTATGGGAAGACGAGAAGACTATCTTAGAGAATACTTATCCAATAAATGTAAAGAAGCTTGGAGAAATAATAAATATTATAAAACAAATAAATTAATCTTACAATGTAATAAATTTGAAACACCACATAAATGGGGATGTACCCCAGAAAGAGAAAGAAAATATAACACACAAAAATATCCGAAAAGACTTTATAGGAAATACCAGTCACCTTATAAAAAATATCAATATAACTTCAAAAGATATCCTAAATCAAGATTTCAAGGACAATCAAAGACCTTTAAACCTAGAACATATTATAAAAAAGGACCACGAGAAATTAATTATAGCAAATATCTAACAAATTGCCAATGTTATAATTGCGGAAAAATAGGACATATTGCAACAAACTGTCAAAAACCCAGAAAACAAAAATTTATGAATTTAATAGAATTAGCTAATGATTATAATTTGGAACCTATTGAATTAAATGAATATGTAAATAAAGAATTTGATTACTCTGATATCGAACTCTACAAATTAGAAAAATTAGAAGTAGAATCTGAGTCTAGTGAGTCTAATGAATCCTGGTATCAGAGCTCCATGGTATCAGAAATGGTATTATTGAGCTACTTTATGGTATCAGAAATGATATCAATAAGGTTTCATGGATGGAAAGATAAGAGGTTGAATACGAAACTTAATCTTCGCTTGTTTTAGCTTACAGTCTACCACCTCTGTGTTCTTGCTTACTGCTCACTACTCTCTACATATTTTCTTATAATTGTTTATATTTTCTTATACTTGTTTATTGTTGTTTGCTTTTCTGCTTTTGTTTTGCTCTGCTCTTACTTACTTAGTTCTGTTAACATTTAAGATCATTTAATTCACCATGAATTATTCCGAGTATAATTATTCTGATTATTTAAATTATAATTATAACCCAAATTTCGATTATGAATTCTTATCGTTTATCCCTAGAATAAAACCACCTCAACCACTTAAAAACGAAATTAAACCCTTAAATATATTCCAAGCCTTAGAAGAATTTGAAAAAGAAGAAAAGAAACAAAATCTTCCTCATTATTCTAGTTATTCTAACTCTGTAGAAGTAGAAAAAGAAACTAGTCAAATAGAAAACAACAAAGAAATTAATATGATACAAGGAGAAACTAGTAATATTCATATAGAAGAAGACGAAGTTCAAGTTCATAATCAAGATCAAAATCACAATCAAAATCAGAATCAAGATTATCAATTAGATACTTTAGATATAGATATCGAAAACTATCTTACAACTATAGGAAAAATAAATATTGAAGAACCAATAAGTAATCAAGAAGAACCAATAAGTAATCAAGAAACACTTGAAACTCAACCTCATGAAGAAGATAAATATTTTAACTATGATGAATTTGAAGAATATCAAAAATATATAGAATATATAGAAAATGAATTAATTAAACCAGAATATATAGAAAATGAATTAATCTTAGAAAATGAATTAATCACACCAGAACCTAAACCACCTGACCCTATAAAACAAATTCCCCACAGAGCCTCCAGCAATATTGTCCCCATTTACGGCACCCCGTGGTTCCCACGTGGCTGGGGTTTTGTTCCTCCCTTGGTACTCTCATTTCCCTTGGGAAAACGCGTCGCTGGAAGGGAGAGCTCCACTCCCTCTTATAAGGCCTTAGCCCAGGGTCTTCCTACCCGATGTGGGACATTACATTCCACCCCCCTTGGGGCCAACCCGTCCTCGGGTTGCACGTGCGGCTAGGCCGGCTCTGATACCAAATTCCCCACAGAGCCTCCAGCAATATTGTCCCCATTTACGGCACCCCGTGGTTTCCACGTGGCTGGGGTTTTGTTCCTCCCTTGGTACTCTCATTTCCCTTGGGAAAACGCGTCGCTGGAAGGGAGAGCTCCACTCCCTCTTATAAGGCCTTAGCCCAGGGTCTTCCTACCCGATGTGGGACATTACAGAGCAATCATCTCAGACAAATAATACCAATAATCCCCTCGAAGAGGAACGTGCTAGCCCTCATATTCAATTATTCTCACGAGTAAATTCCCTCGAATTACATTTGGGTATATTATCATCCCAAACGAAGAATAATCTAAATAATATCAATAATTCCATCAATTATTTAATTCAGACTTTGGGAAGCTATAATTCCCATGTTAATGAGTTAGAAGCACGAGTAATTCACCTCGAAAGCCAAATAATGAGTATATCTCCTACTCCATCACCACCACTTACACCACAAAGTCCGTCTACTCATATTCCTCAAACACCATCCTTTGCAGCCATCCTCGAACAAGAAGTAAAATGGGCCCAAGAACAAAGAGCTCAACAACCAAACCCAAATAGTCCAACTACTCACATATCATCATCCTCTACCTCAAGCCCTCCAGACAACAACCAAAATCGTCTCCAAAAACAGTTTGAATATTTTCAATTAATTATTGAGAAACTCAACCATCTCCAAATATCTGCCCGAACCATTAAATATATTTCCCATTATTCTATCAATAAAATTGTTGTTTATGCCGGCACCAACCCACAATTAGTCCATACTCTATTTAGTTATGGATTAATCCATTGTATTTATCCATCAAAAGAGCTTACCAAATTAAGCCAATTACCAACAGCCATCCAAGCAGCAGCCAAACACTATAAAAATATTATAACCCAATACACTATGTATATGCGCTGTTATTCAACAGTAGCAGAAATAACACCCGAGAAATTTTATTCTCCCATTAATCTTATCAAATTCGGAACAACCCGAAAACCTTTTGAATTCGAACAAACCGAAAAGTCTTCTATTGATATTTCTGAATTCAGACTCCTGATCTCTAAAATTCGAGCTCAAGAATATGAAATTATCTTTACCGAAATGAACCGAACCCTTACTAGTGATGAGGTCCAATGGACTTATTTCACTGGATCAACTTCATGTATTTACTCTGTAGGACGAACACTTAAAAGTCCACATCTATTTTCTCAATTCTATGATAAAATAAAAAATAATCGATTAGAGAATCCTGAAGATACCAAAAGAAGAATATGCCAACAACTATCGGAATATCCTGTCCATATCTATATCTACTGTAAAGATCAAGAACGACCATCTGAAGAAAATAATCCACCTACTTCCATCAATATCCTTGAAGGATGAAGCCCAACCGAAGGAATTAAAGTATTGAAAGAAAAGGAACCTTCAGAAAGTCTAAGTGAAAGGACACAAAGATGAAATCGAAATGCCAACACAAAGTGACAAGACAAAGTGACAAGACAAAAAGCAAAGATAAGATCAAATATCAGAAGATAACACCGAATATAACTCCAGAAAAGATGACACGACAAAGAAATGATCCAAAGCTCCGAAAAGTCAAAAGAAGACAAAAGGAAGGACGATGACACAAGAAGAAGACAAAACCAAAAAGAAGAAGTGACCTCCGAATGACAAAAGTAAAGTTGAAGCGACATAAAGAAAAAGAAGATTTGACTCCGAGCCACCGACTCTGACACCTTTAATTATTACTCTTTATTCTTATCTTGAATTATTGTATCGGCAGAGGGATGCCTCTCGCCTATATAAAGCCCTGTAATCCTCACTTATGGATCATCGAAAAACAAACACACATCGAAAACAAGAGCTTGAATCCTCAGTTGTCTCTGAATCCTCTCTGAGAATTCCGAGCACTCTCTCTTGTACTCCCCAGCATTCATCAATAAAATTTAATTTGAAGTGTAAGGTATGACTAGCTAAACTCTCTCTCCGAAGATTAAGTGTAGTATTCAATTCTTATCCCTCCATATATGAATTGATCCGCCGCTGTGTCAATACTGGAATGAGGATTAGAGATCCTTTGAACAGTAAATTAGAAATGGGAACAGTACGCCTCTGGTAGAAAACGAAGGAAGGCTGTGCTGGACTAAGCTGAAGGGGGAAGGTCTTGGTCTTAACCCCAGAGTGGGAGTGGCCGGCCGAGTGCTGAGTAGCCACTTGTGACCATAGAAAAGACCTCTGCATGAAAAAGGGCAGAGTTCCTTCCATGACTCGGTTTAGTTTCGTTCAACCCTGTTCCTAAGTCTAAATTACTGCATGAATGGGTAGCTGATCTCGCTCATTCCAGGCTGCCCCAGAAATGGTACCACCTCTGTGTTCTTGCTTACTGCTCACTACTCTCTGCATATTTTCTTATAATTGTTTATATTTTCTTATACTTGTTTATTGTTGTTACTTTTCTGCTTTTGCCTTACTCTTTACTCACTAAACCTTCCAGTTTAATATCATTTAATTATGTCTTTATTTCCCAAAATTGAACCTCGAATCTATGAAGTACATCAAGATAATTTACCAAAAAGTAGCTTTATGCCATCATCACATAATTTCACACTTGTAGCTTCACCTTTCATGTTAGGAGGTGAAGGTGATACAATATGGAATTTAAGTAATTGGACAAACATGTATTTACTTAAACAACTAGGATATGTAGTTGACCCCGATCTATCATTTATCCACACTTTAAGAAATCCACCTAAAGAAATCAGAAAAATCTTAGAAAAAGAACCAGAACACAAAAGAATATATAGATTAATTGAATTAGCAAAACCCTTAGAACAAAAAATCTATGAATCAAAAGAAGAAATCAAAAACATAGGATCAGAAATTCAAGATCTTAGAATAGAAGTATCTGATATAGGAAATGAAGTACATCGAATAAATCAAAAAATTGATAGAATAAGTCAGGTATTAGGAATAAGAAATACTGTCGAACCAATTATTGACCAACCAGAAATTAATATGATGAGATTATATAAGAAAAAAAATATTAGCGAAGACACACATAAAAGCCAAAAACATGACTGAACAAATTCAAGAAACTCGAATAATAGTTGAAGAATTAAAACATGGCCAAGAAATTATGAATAATAATTTATGGACTATATTTGAAGCTATAAATGAATTTGAAAAACCAAAAAACTATATTAAAAAGGAAGTACCTATAATTGATTATATTTCACCAGAAGAATGTAAAAAAATTAAATAAAGAAAGATTCGAATTAATGCATCGAATGGATAGATTAGACCAAGACATACTAGAATTCTTACCCTACCTACCAAAGATCGAACAAAAACCAAAGATCGAAATTAAACGAATCAATATGATGAAAATATTAAATGAATTAGAACAAGATGAAATAGAAAGAAGAATGAGTCAAGAAGAAATTAATTTAGAATCTATCAAAGAAGAATTAAGTTATCTAAATCTTCAAGATAATTATGAAGTAAATATGCAAACTATAAAACTCGAGGAAGCAAGACCTTAAACTTTTAACCCACCTAATATATCTGACCCCTCATACCAAAACCGAGACGAACAAACTAGTATAAACAGGGAAAACAGGGAAATCGAAATACAACAACAAGAATTAAAACACAAAGAACCAATGAAAGAAGATAATCAATCCTTTATGTACGAGACTATTTATACACCATCAGGAAAAAACAATTTTATACCCCCTCCATTAGAACAATATGAAACTAGACCAATCCCAAATTCAGGAATATGGTTAAATCTAGACTTTGTGGTGTAAGTGGTGGTGATGGAGTAGGAGATATACTCATTATTTGGCTTTCGAGGTGAATTACTCGTGCTTCTAACTCATTAACATGGGAATTATAGCTTCCCAAAGTCTGAGTTAAATAATTGATGGAATTATTGATATTATTTAAATTGTTCTTCGTTTGGGATGATAATATACCCAGATGTAATTCGAGGGAATTTACTCGTGAGAATAATTGAATATGAGGGCTAGCACGCTCCTCTTCGAGGGGATTATTGGTATTATTTGTCTGAGATGATTGCTCCATCTCTGCTTAATCAGGAAATGAAAAAGTTAGATAAAATATGAATATACTGGAATTTAAGAAAATTGATTATGTTTATATGATACATTTGTAACTAGGATAAAATTTTATGAGAGTAGGTTAATCTTTTTAAGTATAACTACTTGTTGATCAATATTAATTAAAATTCTATCTTTTTGAATTCTATATGGTTTTACATATTCGAGAAAATCTTTTCCTAGTATAATTTTATGAGTTTGATTTTTAATTTCATCTTCAACATTTAATTTTATTTTTATAGTGTCTCGATAATTAAATCTTAACATAGTTTGTGCACTAGTTTCGTTTTCTAATATTACTAGATTATTGTCGGTATATTCTACATGTATGGTACTTCTTATTATTTCAGTGCTAATTAAAGCAATTATTTCTATCCATCTTCCTTCTTTCTTAATTTCTTCTTGTTTTATAGGGTCAGGTGGTTTAGGTTCTGGTGTGATTAATTCATTTTCTAAGATTAATTCATTTTCTATATATTCTGGTTCAATTAATTCATTTTCTATATATTCTATATATTTTTGATATTCTTCAAATTCATCATAGTTAAAAATGGTATCAGAGCTCCATGGTATCAGAAATGGTATTATTGAGCTACTTTATGGTATCAGAAATGATATCAATAAGGTTTCATGGATGGAAAGATAAGATGTTGAATACAAAACTTAATCTTCGATTGTTTTAGCTTACAGTCTACCACCTCTGCATTCTTGCTTACTGCTCACTGCTCTCTACATCTCTTATACTTGTTTATTGATTACTTTTCTGCTTTTGTTTTGCTCTGCTCTTACTTACTTAGTTCTATTAACATTTAAGATCATTTAATTCACCATGAATTATTCCGAGTATAATTATTCTGATTATTTAAATTATAATTATAACCCGAATTCAGATTATGAATTCTTATCGTTTATCCCTAGAATAAAACCACCTCAACAACTTAAAAACGAAATTAAACCCTTAAATATATTCCAAGCCTTAGAAGAATTTGAAAAAGAAGAAAAGAAACAAAATCTTCCTCATTATTCTAGTTATTCTAACTCTGTAGAAGTAGAAAAAGAAACTAGTCAAATAGAAAACAACAAAGAAATTAATATGATACAAGGAGAAACTAGTAATACTAATATAGAAGAAGAAGAAGAAGTTAGTAATACTAATATAGAAGAAGAAGAAGAAGTTCACAATCAAAATCAAAATCAACCATTTGAAGAATTCGAAGAAGTAAGAAATTCTAATGAAGAAATCGTAGAAAAAAGAATGAAATTCAATCTCAAACAATACAATCAAATTCGTAATAAAGAATTAGATTTAACACCTCAAGATTTAACTCAAACCAGTATTATGAAACAACTTAGTAAATTCATCAAATCTAAGAAAAAAGAAAAGTCTGCTTGTGTAGTAATGGAAAAGAAATTTCCAATTGAATCAACATTAACTGAAGGAGTTCTTAGAATTCCAATCATAAGTAAAACATTAATTGAAAACGAAATTCACAAATTAGATATTAAGGATGAAATAACAGAAATTTATATCTTATGAGTTTGATTTTTAATTTCATCTTCAACATTTAATTTTATTTTTATAGTGTCTCGATAATTAAATCTTAACATAGTTTGTGCACTAGTTTCGTTTTCTAATATTACTAGATTATTGTCGGTATATTCTACATGTATGGTACTTCTTATTATTTCAGTGTTAATTAAAGCAATTATTTCTATCCATCTTCCTTCTTTAGTTATTTCTACAAGGATTAAGTTGTCTAATATTTGGGTTAAATCTATTTCAGGTATATTTGGTTGAAGTTCAGCTAGATTGGATCTTATAGGAATCTCGGCTAGTCTATTTGCTTCATAATTACTATGACTTCTAGATCTTAATAGAGGTCTTTCTAAAGATCTTTCTAAAGGTAGTTCTAGGGGTCGTAGTTCTTGTATACTTCTTCGAGGATTTATATCTGGGGATGTATTGATTCTAATATTTCGGTTTCCTAATTGATTGTTAAAAGAAATTCTAGGAGTGTTTTCTTCTCTTAATTCTCTTGTTTGGTCTAATTCCAGTTGTAATTGTCTTGGTATAGTAATTCTATTTTGGTCTAAAGGTAATTCTTCTAAGACGGGCATAAAGTGTTTATCTATAGTGATATTTCCGATATTTCTTTTATAAATATTATGTTCGTTAGAAAATACTAATCCTACCATTCCAGTTATACTAATTATTCGACTTCCTAGAGGCATTTTAATTCCTCTTAATTTATGATATATTACTAAAGTTCGATTCATATTTGTCTCAGCTCTAGAGATAGCAAAATTTGAATTAACAGTTAATTTTAATTTTTGATATATTAAATTTTTATTTAAAGCTCCTAATATACTATTTGGAACATTATCAATAATTCGATTATCAGTAATTAAAAGTTCAATTGGTGTATCGATTCCAGCTTTAAAAAATGCTTTAATTAATAATTGAATTCCTGGGATATAAATTTCTGTTATTTCATCCTTAATATCTAATTTGTGAATTTCGTTTTCAATTAATGTTTTACTTATGATTGGAATTCTAAGAACTCCTTCAGTTAATGTTGATTCAATTGGAAATTTCTTTTCTATTACTACACAAGCAGACTTTTCTTTTTTCTTAGATTTGATGAATTTACTAAGTTGTTTCATTTAAAATATGAAGAAGAAAAAGAAAAAGAAATTCTTACCAGATATGCTAGTGGAAAATTTAATGAAAGCCAAACCAATTACCATTCAACGTGGAAAGAATTTTTAGCTATTGTAAAGGCTATACAAAAATTCGAACTATTTATTGTTAATAATAAATTTATTATTCGCACCGATAATACTCAAGTAAAATTTTGGTTAAATAGGGGACTTCGGACAAACCAATTAGCCGATAAAATGTTATATCGATGGCAAGCCAAATTATCTTATTATGATTTTATTGTTGAATATGTCAAAGGAAAAAATAACTTGGTTGCTGATTTTCTTAGCAGAGATGGAGCAATCATCACCTCAAATTCTATCTCAAAGCACCATTAATTATCAAGAGGAGGAATATTGATCCCCTCACATTCATCGAATTATACATTTAATATACCAGTAATACTCTACTAAGATGAGTTTATCTCATCAGATACCTATAATCCAATTAATTATCATTATCTAACTTGGACATTTGAGACTCTTATGTCAACAAGTTAGCAACACGAATATTATCTCGAACAATACCATTAAGGAATATAACTCCATCATTTTGATAACTCGATCTACCCAATTTGCCATAAAGGCCGACAAATTGCATCAACATCCTCGAAGGATGAAGAATTGATTTGACAAAGAAATGATCCAAAGCTCCGAAAAGTCAAAAGAAGACAAAAAGGACAAAGGACGATGACACAACAAAAAGACAAAAAGGACAAAGGACGATGACACAACAAAAAGACAAAACCAAAAAGAAGAAGTGACCTCCGAATGACAAAAGTAAAGTAAAGCTGAAGCGACATAAAGAAAAAGAAAAAGAAGATTTGACTCCGAGCCACCGACTCTGACACCAACAATTATTACTCTTTATCCTTATCTTGAATTATTGTATCGGCAGAGGGATGCCTCTCGCCTTCGCCTATATAAAGCCCTGTAATCCTCATTTGTAAACAAGCCTCGAACACACACACTTAACAACTCTAAATTCCTCTCTGAGAATTCCGAGCACCCTCTCTCTCTTGTACTCAACCGCCTTCATCAATAAAGAATTTATTTTACATCAAAGGTATGACTAGCTAAACTCTCTCTCCGAAGATTAAGTGTAGTATTCAATTCTTATCCCTCCATATATGAATTGATCCGCCACTGTGTCAATATTGGAATGAGGATTAGAGATCCTTTGAATAGTAAATTAGAAATGGGAACAGTACGCCTCTGGTAGAAAACGAAGGAAGGCTGTGCTGGACTAAGCTGAAGGGGGAAGGTCTTGGTCTTAACCCCAGAGTGGGAGTGGCCGGCCGAGTGTTGAGTAGCCACTTGTGACCATAGAAAAGACCTCTGCATGAAAAAGGGCAGAGTTCCTTCCATGACCCGGTTTAGTTTCGGTCAACCCTGTTCCTAAGTCTAAATTACTGCATGAATGGGTAGCTGATCTCGCTCATTCCAGGCTGTCCGAACAATGGTATCAGAGCTCCATGGTATCAGAAATGGTATTATTGAGCTACTTTATGGTATCAGAAATGATATCAATAAGGTTTCATAGATGGAAAGATAAGATGTTGACTACGAAACTTAATCTTCGATTGTTTTAGCTTACAGTCTACCACCTCTGCATTCTTGCTTACTGCTCACTGCTCTCTACATCTCTTATACTTGTTTATTGATTACTTTTCTGCTTTTGTTTTGCTCTGCTCTTACTTACTTAGTTCTGTTAACATTTAAGATCATTTAATTCACCATGAATTATTCCGAGTATAATTATTCTGATTATTTAAATTATAATTATAACCCGAATTCCGATTATGAATTCTTATCGTTTATCCCTAGAATAAAACCACCTCAACCACTTAAAAACGAAATTAAACCCTTAAATATATTCCAAGCCTTAGAAGAATTTGAAAAAGAAGAAAAGAAACAAAATCTTCCTCATTATTCTAGTTATTCTAACTCTGTAGAAGTAGAAAAAGAAACTAGTCAAATAGAAAACAACAAAGAAATTAATATGATACAAGGAGAAACTAGTAATATTCATATAGAAGAAGACGAAGTTCAAGTTCATAATCAAGATCAAAATCACAATCAAAATCAGAATCAAGATTATCAATTAGATACTTTAGATATAGATATCGAAAACTATCTTACAACTATAGGAAAAATAAATATTGAAGAACCAATAAGTAATCAAGAAGAACCAATAAGTAATCAAGAAACACTTGAAACTCAACCTCATGAAGAAGATAAATATTTTAACTATGATGAATTTGAAGAATATCAAAAATATATAGAATATATAGAAAATGAATTAATTAAACCAGAATATATAGAAAATGAATTAATCTTAGAAAATGAATTAATCACACCAGAACCTAAACCACCTGACCCTATAAAACAAGAAGAAATTAAGAAGAATAAAAAGAAAAGTAATTCAAAGAAAAAATGGTTATGGCTAAAAAATGCATATAAAAGACAAGTAAGACAAATTAAGAAATTAAAAGCCAAAATAAAAGGAAAAAACTCTTTAATTATTCATAACCTATCATGAAATTTTATTATATCTTAGTTAGATTTAACTATGTAAAATATCAATCGCGAAAGTATCATGCTATGATTGATACTGGAGCAAATATTACCACCGCCAAGTATAATATATTACCCTCAGAATTATGGAAAAAGGACAAACCCATTAGAATGAGTAGTGCTGGAAAAGAAATCCATTTTATAGAATTATCGGCAAAAGAAATACCAATACAATTAGGAGAATATGAATTAAAAATTCCTATATTATATCAATATAATGAAACAACTCCAGATATAATCCTAGGAATGGACTTTTTAGAGCAATATATGCCCTTACATTTTACCGAAAAGACATTAATATTAACAACACCTTGTAAACATCAAGCATGGGCCATTAGAGTCCAAAATCCATTTAATCGAACAGATACAATATTTAGAAAAAAGAAATCAGACAATGAAATTCAATTTATTCCTAATAATAAACCTATTGAAATTGAAGCAAAAAGATCTTTAAATCAAATAATAGGACAAAAAACTATTGAACAGAGATTAATTGATAATTACAGTGATAATCCCCTAATTCACTGGGAAAAATCAAAACCATATGCAAAAATCGAATTACTTGACTATAGTAAGGAAATATGTAGTAAACCTTATCCATGGACACCCACGGATAAACATTGTTGGTGTAAGGTATGACTAGCTAAACTCTCTCTCCGAAGATTAAGTGTAGTATTCAATTCTTATCCCTCCATATATGAATTGATCCGCCGCTGTGTCAATACTGGAATGAGGATTAGAGATCCTTTGAACAGTAAATTAGAAATGGGAACAGTACGCCTCTGGTAGAAAACGAAGGAAGGCTGTGCTGGACTAAGCTGAAGGGGGAAGGTCTTGGTCTTAACCCCAGAGTGGGAGTGGCCGGCCGAGTGCTGAGTAGTCACTTGTGACCATAGAAAAGACCTCTGCATGAAAAAGGGCAGAGTTCCTTCCATGACCCGGTTTAGTTTCGGTCAACCCTGTTCCTAAGTCTAAATTACTGCATGAATGGGTAGCTGATCTCGCTCATTCCAGGCTGTCCAAACAATGGTATCAGAGCTCCATGGCATCAGAAATGGTATTATTGAGCTACTTTATGGTATCAGAAATGATATCAATAAGGTTTCATGGATGGAAAGATAAGAGGTTGAATACGAAACTTAATCTTCGTTTGTTTTAGCTTACAGTCTACCACTTCTGTGTTCTTGCTTACTGCTCACTACTCTCTGCATATTTTCTTATAATTGTTTATATTTTCTTATACTTGTTTATTGTTGTTACTTTTCTGCTTTTGCCTTACTCTTTACTCACTAAACCTTCCAGTTTAATATCATTTAATTATGTCTTTATTTCCCAAAATTGAACCTCGAATCTATGAAGTACATCAAGATAATTTACCAAAAAGTAGCTTTATGCCATCATCACATAATTTCACACTTGTAGCTTCACCTTTCATGTTAGGAGGTGAAGGTGATACAATATGGAATTTAAGTAATTGGACAAACATGTATTTACTTAAACAACTAGGATATGTAGTTGACCCCGATCTATCATTTATCCACACTTTAAGAAATCCACCTAAAGAAATCAGAAAAATCTTAGAAAAAGAACCAGAACACAAAAGAATATATAGATTAATTGAATTAGCAAAACCCTTAGAACAAAAAATCTATGAATCAAAAGAAGAAATCAAAAACATAGGATCAGAAATTCAAGATCTTAGAATAGAAGTATCTGATATAGGAAATGAAGTACATCGAATAAATCAAAAAATTGATAGAATAAGTCAGGTATTAGGAATAAGAAATACTGTCGAACCAATTATTGACCAACCAGAAATTAATATGATGAGATTATATAAGAAAGAAAATATTAGCGAAGACACATATAAAAGCCAAAAACATGACTGAACAAATTCAAGAAACTCGAATAATAGTTGAAGAATTAAAACATGGCCAAGAAATTATGAATAATAATTTATGGACTATATTTGAAGCTATAAATGAATTTGAAAAACCAAAAAACTATATTAAAAAGGAAGTACCTATAATTGATTATATTTCACCAGAAGAATGTAAAAAATTAAATAAAGAAAGATTCGAATTAATGCATCGAATGGATAGATTAGACTAAGACATACTAGAATTCTTACCCTACCTACCAAAGATCGAACAAAAACCAAAGATCGAAATTAAACAAATCAATATGATGAAAATATTAAATGAATTAGAACAAGATGAAATAGAAAGAAGAATGAGTCAAGAAGAAATTAATTTAGAATCTATTAAAGAAGAATTAAGTTATCTAAATCTTCAAGATAATTATGAAGTAAATATGCAAACTATAAAACTCGAGGAAGCAAGACCTCAAACTTTTAACCCACCTAATATATCTGACCCCTCATACCAAAACCGAGACGAACAAACTAGTATAAACAGGGAAAACAGGGAAATCGAAATACAACAACAAGAATTAAAACACAAAGAACTAATGAAAGAAGATAATCAATCCTTTATGTACGAGACTATTTATACACCATCAGGAAAAAACAATTTTATACCCCCTCCATTAGAACAATATGAAACTAGACCAATCCCAAATTCAGGAATATGGTTAAATCTAGACTGTAATTTAGATAGAGAAAAAAGATAAGACGAATGGCATAAATCACAATTAATAGCCTTATCACACAGGAATACAGACACAAATCCAACCCCTATAATCATTGAATCAAGCTTTATAGGAATAATCACCGAATGGTGGAAAAGTTTAACACATGAATTTAGACAACAAGTACGACAAGTTGAAACTTATAATACTAGAAGAGAATTTTATGCCACTATATTAAGACAATATGAGCAAGTTTTAAGAAATGAATTTTTAGGACGAAGTACAGCAATTAATGAACAAACAAAAATAGATAGAGCTATCACGAAATTACATCAAATAGAAATATGTTCTTTAGAACCTCAAATCCTAAATCAATATATTTGTGAATATCAAAAATATTATTATGAAGCAAGATTCCAAAATTATGAACAAAAACGATTTTATTTGGATTTATTCTATCACAAATTACCCAAATTATTATCAGAAATACTTATAACCGAATATAGACGAACCTTTAATGATAAAATAGATTTATTACCATATGTCGATACTATGGGAAGACGAGAAGACTATCTTAGAGAATACTTATCCAATAAATGTAAAGAAGCTTGGAGAAATAATGAATATTATAAAACAAATAAATTAATCTTACAATGTAATAAATTTGAAACACCACATAAATGGGGATGTACCCCAGAAAGAGAAAGAAAATATAACACACAAAAATATCCGAAAAGACTTTATAGGAAATACCAGTCACCTTATAAAAAATATCAATATAACTTCAAAAGATATCCTAAATCAAGATTTCAAGGACAATCAAAGACCTTTAAACCTAGAACATATTATAAAAAAGGACCACGAGAAATTAATTATAGCAAATATCCAACAAATTGCCAATGTTATAATTGCGGAAAAATAGGACATATTGCAACAAACTGTCAAAAACCCAGAAAACAAAAAGTTATGAATTTAATAGAATTAGCTAATGATTATAATTTGGAACCTATTGAATTAAATGAATATGTAAATAAAGAATTTGATTACTCTGATATCGAACTCTACAAATTAGAAAAATTAGAAGTAGAATTTGAGTCTAGTGAGTCTAATGAATCTACTAACGAATATACCCTTATCTCAGACGAAGACGAAATTAATATGATAAAAGGAGACACCCCTTTTTCATTTAAATTATGAAAAAGAAAAAGAAATTCTTACCAGATATTGAAACTTTAATGAAAGCCAAACCAATTAGCCGATAAAATGTTATATCGATGGCAAGCCAAATTATCTTATTATGATTTTATTGTTGAATATGTCAAAGGAAAAAATAACTTGGTTGCTGATTTTCTTAGCAGAGATGGAGCAATCATCACCTCAAATTCTATCTCAAAGCACCATTAATTATCAAGAGGAGGAATATTAATCCCCTCACATTCATCGAATTATACATTTAATATACCAGTAATCCTCTACTAAGATGAGTTCATCTCATCAGATACCTATAATCCAATTAATTATCATTATCTAACTTGGACATTTGAGACTCTTATGTCAACAAGTTAGCAACACGAATATTATCTCGAACAATACCATTAAGGAATATAACTCCATCATTTTGATGACTCGATCTACCCAATTTGCCATAAAGGCCGACAAATTGCATCAACATCCTCGAAGGATGAAGAATTGATTTGACAAAGAAATGATCCAAAGCTCCGAAAAGTCAAAAGAAGACAAAAAGGACAAAGGACGATGACACAACAAAAAGACAAAAAGGACAAAGGACGATGACACAACAAAAAGACAAAACCAAAAAGAAGAAGTGACCTCCGAATGACAAAAGTAAAGTAAAGCTGAAGCGACATAAAGAAAAAGAAAAAGAAGATTTGACTCCGAGCCACCGACTCTGACACCAACAATTATTACTCTTTATCCTTATCTTGAATTATTGTATCGGCAGAGGGATGCCTCTGCCGATACAATAATTCAAGATAAGAATAAAGAGTAATAATTAAAGGTGTCAGAGTCGGTGGCTCGGAGTCAAATCTTCTTTTTCTTTATGTCGCTTCAACTTTACTTTTGTCATTCGGAGGTCACTTCTTCTTTTTGGTTTTGTCTTTTTGTTGTGTCATCGTCCTTTGTCCTTTTTGTCTTTTTGTTGTGTCATCGTCCTTCCTTTTGTCTTCTTTTGACTTTTCGGAGCTTTGGATCATTTCTTTGTCGTGTCATCTCTTCTGGAGTTATATTCTATTCGGTGGTCATGTCGTTATCTTCTGATCTTATCTTTGCTTTTGATCTTTGTCAATCTTCTGATATTTGATCATTTCGATTTCATCCTTTAATCCCGTTGGTTTGGCTTCATCCTTCAAGGATATTGATGGAAGTAGGTGGATTATTTTCTTCAGATGGTCGTTCTTGATCTTTACAGTAGATACAGATATGGACAGGATATTCCGATAGTTGTTGGCATATTCTTCTTTTGGTATCTTCAGGATTCTCTAATCGATTATTTTTTATTTTATCATAGAATTGGGAAAATAGATGTGGACTTTTAAGTGTTCGTCCTACAAAATAAATACATGAAGTTGATCCAGTGAAATAAGTCCATTGGACCTCATCACTAGTAAGGGTTCGGTTCATTTCGGTAAAGATAATTTCATATTCTTGAGCTCGGATTTTAGAGATAAGGAGTCTAAATTCAGAAATATCAATAGAAGACTTTTCGGTTTGTTCAAATTCAAAAGGTTTTCGGGTTGTTCCGAATTTGATGAGATTAATGGGAGAATAAAATTTCTCGGGTGTTATTTCTGCGACTGTTGAATAACAGCGCATATACATAGTGTATTGGGTTATAATATTTTATATTGTTTGGCTGCTGCTTGGATGGCTGTTGGTAATTGGCTTAATTCGGTAAGCTCTTTTGATGGATAAATACAATGAATTAATCCATAACTAAATAAAGTATGGACTAATTGTGGATTTGTGCCAGCATAAACAATAATTTTATTGATAGAATAATGGGAAATATATTTAATGGTTCGGGCAGATATTTGGAGATGGTTGAGTTTCTCAATAATTAATTGAAAATATTCAAACTGTTTTTGGAGACGATTTTGGTTGTTGTCTGGAGGGCTTGAGGTAGAGGATGATGATATGTGGGTAGTTGGACTATTTGGGTTTGGTTGTTGGGCTCTTTGTTCTTGGGCCCTTTTTACTTCTTGTTCGAGGATGGCTGCAAAGGATGGTGTTTGAGGAATATGAGTAGACGGACTTTGTGGTGTAAGTGGTGGTGATGGAGTAGGAGATATACTCATTATTTGGCTTTCGAGGTGAATTACTCGTGCTTCTAACTCATTAACATGGGAATTATAGCTTCCCAAAGTCTAAGTTAAATAATTGATGGAATTATTGATATTATTTAGATTGTTCTTCGTTTGGGATGATAATATACCCAAATGTAATTCGAGGGAATTTACTCGTGAGAATAATTGAATATGAGGGCTAGCACGCTCCTCTTCGAGGGGATTACTGGTATTATTTGTCTGAGATGATTGCTCCATCTCTGCTTAATCAGGAAATGAAAAAGTTAGATAAGAATATACTCGAATTTAAGAAAATTGATTATGTTTATATGATACATTTGTGACTAGGATAAAATTTTATGAGAGTAGGTTAATCTTTTTAAGTATAACTACTTGTTGATCAATATTAATTAAAATTCTATCTTTTTGAATTCTATATGGTTTTACATATTCGAAAAAATCTTTTCCTAGTATAATTTTATGAGTTTGATTTTTAATTTCATCTTCAACATTTAATTTTATTTTTATAGTGTCTCGATAATTAAATCTTAACATAGTTTGTGCACTAGTTTCGTTTTCTAATATTACTAGATTATTGTCGGTATATTCTATATGTATGGTACTTCTTATTATTTCAGTGTTAATTAAAGCAATTATTTCTATCCATCTTCCTTCTTTCTTAATTTCTTCTTGTTTTATAGGGTCAGGTGGTTTAGGTTCTGGTGTGATTAATTCATTTTCTAAGATTAATTCATTTTCTATATATTCTGGTTTAATTAATTCATTTTCTATATATTCTATATATTTTTGATATTCTTCAAATTCATCATAGTTAAAATATTTATCTTCTTCATGAGGTTGAGTTTCAAGTGTTTCTTGATTACTTATTGGTTCTTCTTGATTACTTATTGGTTCTTCAATATTTATTTTTCCTATAGTTGTAAGATAGTTTTCGATATCTATATCTAAAGTATCTAATTGATAATCTTGATTCTGATTTTGATTGTGATTTTGATCTTGATTATGAACTTGAACTTCGTCTTCTTCTATATGAATATTACTAGTTTCTCCTTGTATCATATTAATTTCTTTGTTGTTTTCTATTTGACTAGTTTCTTTTTCTACTTCTACAGAGTTAGAATAACTAGAATAATGAGGAAGATTTTGTTTCTTTTCTTCTTTTTCAAATTCTTCTAAGGCTTGGAATATATTTAAGGGTTTAATTTCGTTTTTAAGTGGTTGAGGTGGTTTTATTCTAGGGATAAATGATAAGAATTCATAATCGGAATTCGGGTTATAATTATAATTTAAATAATCAGAATAATTATACTCGGAATAATTCATGGTGAATTAAATGATCTTAAATGTTAACAGAACTAAGTAAGTAAGAGCAGAGCAAAACAAAAGCAGAAAAGCAAACAACAATAAACAAGTATAAGAAAATATAAACAATTATAAGAAAATATGCAAAGAGTAGTGAGCAGTAAGCAAGAACACAGAGGTGGTAGACTGTAAGCTAAAACAAGCGAAGATTAAGTTTCGTATTCAACCTCTTATCTTTCCATCCATGAAACCTTATTGATATCATTTCTGATACCATAAAGTAGCTCAATAATACCATTTCTGATACCATGGAGCTCTGATACCATGACTGGGGCAGCCTGGAATGAGCGAGATCAGCTACCCATTCATGCAGTAATTTAGACTTAGGAACAGGGTTGACCGAAACTAAACCGGATCATGGAAGGAACTCTGCCCTTTTTCATGCAGAGGTCTTTTCTATGGTCACAAGTGGCTACTCAGCACTCGGCCGGCCACTCCCACTCTGGGGTTAAGACCAAGACCTTCCCCCTTCAGCTTAGTCCAGCACAGCCTTCCTTCGTTTTCTACCAGAGGCATACTGTTCCCATTTCTAATTTACTGTTCAAAGGATCTCTAATCCTCATTCCAGGCTGCCCCAACAATGGTATCAGAGCTTCATGGTATCAGAAATGGTATTATTGAGCTACTTTATGGTATATGAAATGATATCAATAAGGTTTCATGGATGGAAAGATAAGAGGTTGAATACGAAACTTAATCTTCGTTTGTTTTAGCTTACAGTCTACCACCTCTGTATTCTTGCTTACTGCTCACTGCTCTCTACATCTCTTATACTTGTTTATTGATTACTTTTCTGCTTTTGTTTTGCTCTGCTCTTACTTACTTAGTTCTGTTAACATTTAAGATCATTTAATTCACCATGAATTATTCCGAGTATAATTATTCTGATTATTTAAATTATAATTATAACCCGAATTCAGATTATGAATTCTTATCGTTTATCCCTAGAATAAAACCACCTCAACCACTTAAAAACGAAATTAAACCCTTAAATATATTCCAAGCCTTAGAAGAATTTGAAAAAGAAGAAAAGAAACAAAATCTTCCTCATTATTCTAGTTATTCTAACTCTGTAGAAGTAGAAAAAGAAACTAGTCAAATAGAAAACAACAAAGAAATTAATATGATACAAGGAGAAACTAGTAATACTAATATAGAAGAAGAAGAAGAAGTTAGTAATACTAATATAGAAGAAGAAGAAGAAGTTCACAATCAAAATCAAAATCAACCATTTGAAGAATTCGAAGAAGTAAGAAATTCTAATGAAGGAATCATAGAAAAAAGAATGAAATTCAATCTCAAACAATACAATCAAATTCGTAATAAAGAATTAGATTTAACACCTCAAGATTTAACTCATACCAGTATTATAAAACAACTTAGTAAATTCATCAAATCTAAGAAAAAAGAAAAGTCTGCTTGTGTAGTAATAGAAAAGAAATTTCCAATTGAATCAACATTAACTGAAGGAGTTCTTAGAATTCCAATTATAAGTAAAACATTAATTGAAAACGAAATTCACAAATTAAATATTAAGGATGAAATAACAGAAATTTATATCCCAGGAATTCAATTATTAATTAAAGCATATTTTAAAGCTGAAATCGATACACCAATTGAACTTTTAATTACTGATAATCGAATTATTGATAATGTTCCAAACAGTATATTAGGAGCTTTAAATAAAAATTTAATATATCAAAAATTAAAATTAACTGTTAATTCAAATTTTGCTATCTCTAGAGCTGAGACAAATATGAATCAAACTTTAGTAATATATCATAAATTAAGAGGAATTAAAATGCCTCCAGGAAGTCGAATAATTAGTATAACTGGAATGGTAGGACTAGTATTTTCTAACGAACATAATATTTATAAAAGAAATATCGGAAATATCACTATAGATAAACACTTTATGCCCGTCTTAGAAGAATTACCTTTAGACCAAAATAGAATTACTATACCAAGACAATTACAACTGGAATTAGACCAAACAAGAGAATTAGGAGAAGAAAACACTCCTAGAATTTCTTTTAACAATCAATTAGGAAACCGAAATATTAGAATCAATACACCCCCAGATATAAACATTAATATCAATCCTCGAAGAAGTATACAAGAACTACGACCCTAGAACTACCTTTAGAAAGACCTCTATTAAGATCTAGAAGTCATAGTAATTATGAAGCAAATAGACTAGCCGAGATTCCTATAAGATCCAATCTAGCTGAACTTCAACCAAATATACCTGAAATAGATTTAACCCAAATATTAGACAACTTAATCCTTGTAGAAATAACTAAAGAAGGAAGATGGATAGAAATAATTGCTTTAATTAACACTAAAATAATAAGAAGTACCATACATGTAGAATATACCGACAATAATCTAGTAATATTAGAAAACGAAACTAGTGCACAAACTATGTTAAGATTTAATTATAGAGACACTATAAAAATAAAATTAAATGTTGAAGATGAAATTAAAAATCAAACTCATAAAATTATACTAGGAAAAGATTTTCTCGAATATGTAAAACCATATAGAATTCAAAAAGATAGAATTTTAATTAATATTGATCAACAAGTAGTTATACTTAAAAAGATTAACCTACTCTCATAAAATTTTATCCTAGTTACAAATGTATCATATAAACATAATCAATTTTCTTAAATTCGAGTATATTCTTATCTAACTTTTTCATTTCCTGATTAAGCAGAGATGGAGCAATCATCTCAGACAAATAATACCAGTAATCCCCTCGAAGAGGAGCGTGCTAGCCCTCATATTCAATTATTCTCACGAGTAAATTCCCTCGAATTACATTTGGGTATATTATCATCCCAAATGAAGAACAATCTAAATAATATCAATAATTCCATCAATTATTTAACTTAGACTTTGGGAAGCTATAATTCCCATGTTAATGAGTTAGAAGCACGAGTAATTCACCTCGAAAGCCAAATAATGAGTATATCTCCTACTCCATCACCACCACTTACACCACAAAGTCCGTCTACTCATATTCCTCAAACACCATCCTTTGCAGCCATCCTCGAACAAGAAGTAAAAAGGGCCTAAGAACAAATAGCCCAACAACCAAACCCAAATAGTCCAACTACCCACATATCATCATCCTCTACCTCAAGCCCTCCAGACAACAACCAAAATCGTCTCCAAAAACAGTTTGAATATTTTCAATTAATTATTGAGAAACTCAACCATCTCCAAATATCTGCCCAAACCATTAAATATATTTCCCATTATTCTATCAATAAAATTGTTGTTTATGCTGGCACAAATCCACAATTAGTCCATACTTTATTTAGTTATGGATTAATTCATTGTATTTATCCATCAAAAGAGCTTACCGAATTAAGCCAATTACCAACAGCCATCCAAGCAGCAGCCAAACAATATAAAATATTATAACCCAATACACTATGTATATGCGCTGTTATTCAACAGTCGCAGAAATAACACCCGAGAAATTTTATTCTCCCATTAATCTCATCAAATTCGGAACAACCCGAAAACCTTTTGAATTTGAACAAACCGAAAAGTCTTCTATTGATATTTCTGAATTTAGACTCCTTATCTCTAAAATCCGAGCTCAAGAATATGAAATTATCTTTACCGAAATGAACCGAACCCTTACTAGTGATGAGGTCCAATGGACTTATTTCACTGGATCAACTTCATGTATTTATTTTGTAGGACGAACACTTAAAAGTCCACATCTATTTTCCCAATTCTATGATAAAATAAAAAATAATCGATTAGAGAATCCTGAAGATACCAAAAGAAGAATATGCCAACAACTATCGGAATATCCTGTCCATATCTGTATCTACTGTAAAGATCAAGAACGACCATCTGAAGAAAATAATCCACCTACTTCCATCAATATCCTTGAAGGATGAAGCCAAACCAACGGGATTAAAGGATGAAATCGAAATGATCAAATATCAGAAGATTGACAAAGATCAAAAGCAAAGATAAGATCAGAAGATAACGACATGACCACCGAATAGAATATAACTCCAGAAGAGATGACACGACAAAGAAATGATCCAAAGCTCCGAAAAGTCAAAAGAAGACAAAAGGAAGGACGATGACACAACAAAAAGACAAAAAGGACAAAGGACGATGACACAACAAAAAGACAAAACCAAAAAGAAGAAGTGACCTCCGAATGACAAAAGTAAAGTAAAGCTGAAGCGACATAAAGAAAAAGAAAAAGAAGATTTGACTCCGAGCCACCGACTCTGACACCAACAATTATTACTCTTTATCCTTATCTTGAATTATTGTATCGGCAGAGGGATGCCTCTCGCCTATATAAAGCCCTGTAATCCTCATTTGTAAACAAGCCTCGAACACACACACTTAACAACTCTGAATTCCTCTCTGAGAATTCCGAGCACCCTCTCTCTCTTGTACTCAACCGCCTTCATCAATAAAGAATTTATTTTACATCAAATGTATGACTAGCTAAACTCTCTCTCCGAAGATTAAGTGTAGTATTCAATTCTTATCCCTCCATATATGAATTGATCCGCCGCTGTGTCAATACTGGAATGAGGATTAGAGATCCTTTGAACAGTAAATTAGAAATGGGAACAGTACGCCTCTGGTAGAAAACGAAGGAAGGCTGTGCTGGACTAAGCTGAAGGGGGAAGGTCTTGGTCTTAACCCCAGAGTGGGAGTGGCCGGCCGAGTGCTGAGTAGCCACTTGTGACCATAGAAAAGACCTCTGCATGAAAAAGGGCAGAGTTCCTTCCATGACCCGGTTTAGTTTCGGTCAACCCTGTTCCTAAGTCTAAATTACTGCATGAATGGGTAGCTGATCTCGCTCATTCCAGGCTTTCTTACCTTAAGATTCAAACAAGTGAGGATATTTAGTACACATTTCACTCCCTACCTCCCATGTAGCTTCTTCTTGTGAATGGTTACGCCATAGCACCTTAACCATTGCCACTTCCCGTGAGCGAAGCCTCCTTATCTGTCTATCTACAGTTGCAATAGGCTCTTCCTTATACATCAACCCCTTATCCAGTGCAATTTCCTGAGACTTGATTACGTGGGAAGGGTCAAACAAGTACTTCCTCAACATGGACACGTGAAACACTAGATGGACCTCTGTTAGCTCCGGTGGTAGATCTAAACGATAATCCACATGACCTACCCTATCTAATATCTCATATGGTCCCACATATCTCGGTCTTAATTTCCCTCTCTTTCCAAATTGCATTACCCCTTTCATAGGTGACACTTTCAAGAACACCAGATCACCTACTGCAAATTCCAAGTCTTGTCGTCTATGATCCACATAGGACTCTTGTCGACTTTGAGCTATCAATAGCCTTCCTTTTATCACCCATACTTTTTCTAGTACATCTTGTACCAAATTAGGGCCTAACAATTTAGCTTGACCCACTTCAAACCATCCAATCAAAGACGTGCACCGCCTTCCATAAAGTGCTTCAAACGGTGCCATTTGGATGCTAGCTTGATAACTATTGTTATAAGCAAATTCTGCTAGAGGAAGATGGCTCTCCCAACTACCACCTAAGTCAAGGACACATGCTCTCAGCATATCCTCCAAAATCTGCATCGTCCTCTCAAACTGCCCATCGATTTGAGGATGAAAAGTAGTACCAAGGTCTACTTGGGTACCTAAGGCCTCTTGAAAAGCCTTCCAAAAAAGAGAAGTAAATTGAGGGCCCCTATTAGAAATTATGGATATAGGTATTCCATGCAATCTCACTATTTCACTTAGGTAAAGTTATGCATATTTAGCCACACTATAAGTAGTCTTAACAGGAAGGAAATGCACCGCCTTAGTTAATCTATCCACGATCACCCAAATAAAATCATATCCTTTTTGGGTACGAGATAAACCCGTTATGAAATCCATCATGATTCTCTCCCACTTCCATTCTGGTATTTCTAGTCGTTGATGCAACCTTGCTGGTTTCTGATGTTCAGCTTTTACTTGTTGACACATTAGGCAATGAGAAACAAAGTCGGCTATATCCCCTTTCATACCATCCCACCAATAGGATTGCTTTAAGTCTTGGTACCTTTTTGTTGATCCCGAATGAATGGTATATGCCGAATGGTGAGCCTCTTCTAAAATTTCTCTCTTTATATCCTCTGTATTAGGCACACATAATTGACTTCCAAATTTCAGCACTCTTTTAGAGTCATTAATGAATTCACTATTTTTGCCATCCCTCACACCCTTTATGATCTTGCCCAGCTTGGGATTTGATTTCTGAGTTGCCTTTACCTTCTCAATAAGGGATAAATGGGTTTGCACGTAAGCTAAAAATGCCCCAGATTTCGCAATTTCAAACTTCATTCCACCTTCCTCCAAACCATGAATTTCCCTTACTATTGGCCTTCTAACTTCTGCAATATGGGCTAGATTGCCCATTGACTTCCTACTTAAGGCATTTACCACTGCGTTAGCTTTGCTGGGATGATATAAAATAGTGCAATCATAGTCTTTAAGTAACTCCATCCACCTTCTTTGCTTAAGATTAGGATCTCTCTGCTGAAAAATATACTTGAGACTTTTATGATCAGTATAAATCTCACAGGTTTCCCCATAAAGATAATGTTGCCAAAGTTTAAGGGCAAACACCACTACCGCCATTTCCAAATCGTGAGTAGGATAATTCTATTCGCATCTTTTGAGTTGCTTAGAAGTATAAGCTATCATAAGTCCATGCTGCATAAGTACACATCCCAATCCTACTCTTGAGGCATTACAATACACAGTATAGTCTCCTGTCCCTGATGGTAAAGTCAAAACTGGGGCAGAGATTAAACACTCCTTCAACTTCTGGAAGCTTTCTTCACAAACATCTGACCACTAAAATTTGACATTTTTTTGTGTCAATCTAGTTAAAGAGGCAGCTATTTTCGAAACAAAACGGCGATAATATCCAGCCAAACCTAAAAAGCTACGAATCTCAGTAACTGTGGTGGGTCTAGGCCACTTTGGACGGCTTCTACTTTACTTGGATCCACTTAAATACCATCCTTTGAAACAACATGGCCAAGGAATGCTACTTGGTCTAGCCAGAACTCACACTTGGAGAACTTTGCATATAATTACTCCTCTCTTAATCGCTGCAACACTAAACATAAATGCTGTTCATGTTCTTCCCGACTCTTTGAATAAATCAGGATGTCATCAATGAATATTATGACAAATTTATCTAAAAATGGTCTAAATACCCAATTCATCAAATCTATGAATGCTGCAGGTGAGTTGGTTAACCCGAAAGATATCATTAACTCATAATGACCATAACGGGTTCTAAAAGCTGTCTTGGGTATATCTTCCTTCTTTATCTTCAATTGGTGGTACCTAGAATGCAAATCTATCTTGGAAAAATATTGCGCACCTTGCAGTTGATCAATAAGGTCATCAATACAAGGTAACGGGTACTTATTACGAATTGTCACTTTGTTAAGTTGTCTGTAATCAATACACAATCGTAGAGACCCATCCTTTTTCTTCACAAAAAGTACTGGAGCATCCCAAGGGGAGACACTTGGACGGATAAAACCCTTATTTAATAAATCTTGCAACTGAGCCTTTAACTCTGATGGTGCCATGCGATAGGTAGGCATGGAAATTGGTTGAGTGCCTGAAACTATTTCAATATGAAATTCAACCTCCTTATCCCGTGGCAACCTAAGTAACTCTTCTGGAAACACATTAGCAAACTCCCTGACCACGGGAACCAGTTGCACATTTACCATTCGTGTATCAACATCCTTAATAATAGCCAAATATCCTCGACACCCTTTCTTTAGCAACCTCCGGGCTCTCAATGAAGAGATAAGATTAATTGGTACCTCACTACGATCACCCTGTATTAAAAAGGGTGACTCCCCTGGAATGTTAAATCTTACCACATTTGAAAAACAATCCAACGTGGTGTGACAAGAAGCTAACTAATCCATACCTAAGATCACATCAAAATCAGTCATGTCTAGTATTGCCAAGTCCACTAAGGTTTCCTTACCCTCAATAAGGACCTCACAAGACCGACATACATAATCCACTAACAAAGATTCGCCAATCGGAGTCTCAACCATAAAGGGATCATCTAAATTGACTGAATCCCTACCAACCCGTTTAGCTAAGTAAGGAGATATATATGAATGAGTAGAACCTGTGTCAAACAATACTCGAGCATCATAAGAACAAACTCGAAGAATACCTATTACTACTGCATTGGAGGCCTGTGCATCCTGTCTAGTCAAGGCAAACACCCGAGCTTGCCCTTTCCCTGAAGAGGCTGGCCCCCTATTTCCTGTACCTCTCCCAGCGCCACCCTTACTCGATTGTGTAGGAATCGACTGAATCGATGTAACTGCTATAGGCACTGGCTGGCGAAATGATGAAATCGATCCATAACTAGACCCATGTTGCTGGAGTAGGCAATTCTTTTTCAAATGCCTAACTTGCCCACAAAGATAGCAAACACCTGTGGCCTTATAACATTGCCCAAAGTGAAGCTTCCCACAAGTAGGACATCGATTCCGGTCATGCTCTATTTGAATTGAACTATATTGGGCCTGACGTCCAGCACCACTCTGATATGATCTTTGCCTAATTGCACCACCTAAAGACTACACTGGTTTCTTCGACACTAGAGACAATGCCTGTCCATGATCTTGAAGTCTTAACCTGCCAGTTAAGTACCCTGCACCCTGGTGTCTTTCCTCAACTCTTTTTCTCTTCTTTACAAAAAGAGCATTATCTTCCATTCCTCGCAACTCAATCTTCCTCACGCAATCGATCGCCGCAACATAAGAAGAAAATTGCTCAACCTGTGCTGCTACTGCATTAAATAATGGGCGCAATAATCCATCCACAAATCTCTCTATCTGATCTTTCTCCGTAAAGACCAAATGTGGTGCATAACGTGAGAGTTGTGTATATCGAATATCATACTCAGAGACACTCATGCCTGGAACTTGCCTCAATGCCTCAAACTCTTGGCGCCTCGCGTCTCTGGTACTCTTTGGCAGGAATCTGGCCATGAAAGCTTCCTTAAACTCTTCTTAAGTCATCGGGGGTAGTCCTGCAGGTCTCCCTTGAAATAGGGTTTCACACCATGTATAAGCCGCATACCTATTTCACACCATGTATAAGCCACGTCTTGCAACTAGTACGTGGCCAACTCAATCCTTTCTTCACCTGAGCATTTAAGAGCTCAGCATGCCTTCTCAACACCGTCAATGAAGAGCTGAGGGTCCTCTCAATTATCAGACCTAAAAAATATCGGTGGCTTCAACTTTAAGAATTGTGATATCAAATCATCAGTATTCCTTCTTTCATTTAGTACTGGTTGTGCCACTGATGTAGGTTGAGCCTGTGCTTAAGCTTGCGGGGTGACAACACCCACTAGCTGATCAATTTGGGCACTCTGTGCTTGCACTTGCACTACGTTGGCTAATGCCTCTACAGTTCCTTGTAACCTATCCACCAAGGCGTCCAATGATCCCAATTACAGTTGAGGAGGCATAATTCCTTCTACTATTACATTCTCTGTTGGGGGCTGGGTGGCTCTGCCTTGCCCACTACGCCCACCACGCCTACCTCAACCTCTACTGGCTCCTCTACCACGACCCCTAAAGGCTGGGGTTATTAGAGGGGCCGGAGCCTCAATAAAAGGTTCATCTACATTTCCTTTTACAATTGCTCCCACAACTGCACTTGACCTAGCTGGCATCATTACTCTAAAAGAAAATCAAAACACAAGTTTAGAACAAAATTTAATTACTCACATTTCTATATATATATTTCACACCATTTGTTCTTAAGGAACCGCTAAGAAAAGAATTGTCAACACCCTATGAAGCCTCTTATGACATCTCGATTATAATTATGCTCAGATTCATAAAAATAACTGAGATATCATTGAAGAACACTTGCTTCATAGCACCCAAAAAAAAAACTTCAGCTCTAATACCAACTTTATCACGCCCCAATTCAGGAAGGGGTGACCGGCACGGAAAGCAAGAAATACTCAAGTCCGTGAGCCTACTTAATAACACCTCAACTAAAGAGACCTCTTTTTGTTATGACACAAACTTACTTCGTTATCTAACTCATCATACTTCATTCTTTTCATAACATAGATATTCATAGTTGTTGCAAAAATTTCGACAGTGTTTCCACTGAAATTCGAGCATCCCCAAATTTTTACAATAGTTATGAATTCAGCAAAAATAGTAAAGGGAAGCTCCATGCTTCCCACCAACATTCAATATAGTATAGAACCTAAGATTCATCGGGGGAAGGGAAATCCTATTCGTGTTGAACAAAAATAGATCTAATATATTACAATCAACCACAAACAATTCATCACAACAAAATTCCTCGACTTCAAGATCCGAAGACGGGCTCACCAATACGATGCCTCCACCTACTGGGATGAAGGAGGTGGATCAGATCTAGCAGCACTATCTGAAAGGTCAAATTTAAAAAAGTGAGTTGAACCCAGTGAGTAGATAAATGATTACAATAATGCAAAAGAACAACTAAGTTAACTAGGAAATGCCAAATACTGAAGCTCGTACAGGAGACCTTTTTCAACAGTTAAATCTCAATATAAAGGTCATTCAAATTTCTCTTTCTCTCTTTTTTTTTTTCTATTGTTGGTGGTAGCTACACCTCATTGGCAGCTTCTTACCCCTCACGGGTGGTTACGCCTAACGGGTAGCTCTTTTTCCACACCATTACACATTATAATTAATTCCTCTGGGGTGGCTTCTCCTTACCCTTTTCATGGGTGGCTAGACCTAACGGGTAGCTCCTTCTCTGCCCAGATCTTGTAATAAGCACTAGATAATGTATCGATTCAGTAATCCACACACAGTAAACTAGAAACGGTAAAAGCAATACTCATTTGTCATCACAATTGAAACAGGAAATTTTTAATGCATGGAAAACATAAGGCCTATATAAAAGTAAAGGAGCACTCAATTAATAAACCAATAGAATATTACAAATAATGAAAAATGAAACCTAATTGGGTAATTAAACATCTACAAAGACGGCTAGATGCATAAATAATTAAATGCTTAATATTTAATCTGGATACGCTAGGATGATGCCGAAGAAAAATATATTTAGAAAGAAGAAAAACAACAATAAAAATAAAAGAGCCACACGTAAAATATATATATATATATATTTATTTATTTATTTATATATAACTAGTATTTAGGAGTAGGACTACACAATATATATATATATATATGTGTGTGTGTGTGTGTGTGTGTGTGTGTATCTTAAAAAAGATATGGAATTTACACCATCAGATTCATGCCACAACCCAAATTATATCAATTGTGGTTCAATAAGCATGCTTAATCACTCCCCCAACGTATCCCACTTCCTAATTTACTGATCGAGAATGATTAAATTCTTACATGAGATATTTCTCCCTATAATAGGAATGTATGATAGAATCAAGCAAGAACATAACACTCACCTCACAAATTCCCAAATTTCACCTCCCTTCCACTTCATCAAGGCTTGATAAATTTTGAACCCTCAATTGCATAGGTGCACATATATATAACAATGGAACAAATACACAATTTTATTGTAATTATCGTCTACTCACAGTGATATCAAGAGTTGACGGTACTTGCTTCTCCTTAAAAGTTCAACTCCTTTGCAGTAAATGTTCCCAAAGTTTCCTACTAGCACCAAACTTGCCAAATTATTATGTAGACCCAAAACAACAATTCCTAACATCTATCTACTTCAATGATAGTTTTCTAATCGTTTTCTTCCATTCTATAATTCACCCCCTACTCATAAAATTGCCTCTTAACTTAACCCTTCTCATAACATCTCAAATTCATGATTTGAATTTCAAAATCATTCCTAGGGATTAGGAATTGAAAGTTTATGCGTGATTATCATAGTTAGAAATCCTCATTCCAAGATCCCTAATCTCTTCCCCTTCCATGTTCGGTTAGCCAAGTAAGGGCAAGACTTCAACACTTTTGTGTCACCCCTTTTTGTTGGAACAGGCCCAAAATGGAAGGGAAGAGCAAAAGTTGATGGATTTGGTATTCAAACTGAAGGAAGAATTGAGATAAAACACTCATCGTAGTTGCTGCACTCTCCTGGCTTTCTCATGAATAGAACGCTCAAACCAACGGTGAGAGAGCACGAGGAGTTCAGCACAGCATCGAAGGAGCTTCGCAGAAGAGGAAGAAGACGACAGCTGCATTAGAGAAGGAGATTGGAAACTTCAAATGAGAGAGAGAGAGAGCTGAACATAACAGAGGAGGAAGCTTTGGGTAGATGAGCTTAAGGAAGAAGGAATATTAAAAAAAAAAAAAAAGAAAGGAAGGTACAAAATAAAGGAAAATGAAACCCGCCCTTTTTTTTTATTCGGCTGTTACATCATCTCATGATGCACCAAAGGCTAGCAGAATTGATGTTAATAACTAATGTTTTGTAGTTAGTACCTTGATAACAAGATTATGAAATCGCATTAATTCTATTCATACTTAAACATTTATCAAATGTTACCCAACATAATAATTATAGAAAATTTCTTGAAATTATTCTCATTAATTTCATACATGTGTCAATAATTTATAGACCGATAATTTCAATATAATTAAAGTGTTTTTTTGATTGAACATTAATGAAATTTGAAATTAAAAATTTAAGAAATCATGCTATTTCACAAAAATAATAAAAATGTAAGGTAGAAAAATATGTAAAACATAGAATTATACAAAAGAATATTATCCACTCACAAAGCAACAACATCGAATGATATTGACCAACACTCTTTTAGAAATTCACTAATTGAAACTTGCCTAAGAAATTCCTTAAAAAATGAATAATGTATAACTATGGATCGATTAAGAGAACCTTATACTTCACAATAGTTATGCATTTCCCAATCAAAATTTTTCAAGAAGTACACTGATAATTTTTTTTTAACAAGATTTTACTAAGAAAAAAAAAAATTAGAAAGTGATGTGATTGGCGTTGTGAAGATGAATTTAATGCCATAAATTTCCTTCATCCGTTTACACCTACAATGTGTAGTGAAATAACTCCGTTGCAATTATAATGTTATCATCCCAAATGAGTATTTTTGAATGAAGTGATGATCTCACTCATTATGTATTTTAGTCTGCTAGCAAGCAGATTCGATATAAATTAATATATAATATTACGCAGACTAAGTAAATGAAAACCTTTAAATTCGTAGGGGATTCCAATTTAATTAGGTGCCCTTTAATGACTTGGAAAAGATAGCTAACATACTATATGGACCTAAAGCTTTGAAACCCTCATTTGAAATATAGCCAATTCAATCTCAAGCTTAGTAAAAGGTTTTGATGAGTGATCAATATGGACATTTGTCTGAGATTGATCTGAAAAATCAGAGTTGTTGTTGCTCGTCTACATCCTATTTCGTTAGTTTGCATGTATCTAATTCAAAACATTGTAATCCAAAATGTTTGATATGGTCCACTGATCCAAGTCCAAGGGCTCATATGTTCTTGTAAGTCTAATTAACAAAAAAAAATTTAGAACCCAAGATAAGGTGTGGCAAAGGACAATAAATATTGAAAAGGAGTTAGTTCAATTAGCAATAATAAATATTTTTTTATTAATTTGATTTGGATTCTTTTCTTCTAGAAGCACTTTGAAAATAAAATTTTAAAGGCATTAAATTGATGGAAGAGGATACTCTATTAAAATTGTCTAGAAAAAATTTTAATATTGAACCAAGTAAAAAAGAAAATTCTGAACATAAAAAATAATAAGATAAATTTGGTTTTTTTAATAAAAATAGCAATACAGATAATTTTTTAAAACTATCAACTCTTAAATCAAAAAAATTATTTTCAAAAAGTTTTAATTTTTAAAGTGGATTATTGGATTAGTCTTTAAATGTTATAGAAAATCTTTTTTTTTTTTAATGATGATTCACCCCTAAGAATTTTTTTCTCGAAGATGTTACTTTCAATTGTGATTTGATAGGTACTCAATCTTTTTAGAGGTGGGAAATAAGAATGACGCCAAAAGAGGGGAAACAAATAAAAGTGTTCCACTTTTTTGTTTTTACCATGCCCGTGATTCTTTCAGTCACATGAAAGAATAAATTTCAGAGCCCACCTCACATGATAATGGGGGATGTATCCCAACTTCCAAAGCATAGGTCAAAATGTCAAAAATATATGAAAAGCTTTTCAGTGCAGGTTTAGTAATCTCTCTCTCTCTCTCTCTCTCTCTCTCTCTCTCTCTCTCTCTCTCACACACACACACACACACACACACACACACATACACACACACACACACACACACATATATATCTCGCACTATAGTAAAGTCTTGGGACTGTATCTACATGCCTGTAGAAGTTAGCTAAAGGAAGAGTTTATCAATTAATTTATCGAATCAACTACTCCTTTCAAATTAAAATAATTGTTGTTTTAAAATTTTAAAAGAGTATTAATTTTTTTACAGATTTACCCTTATTAATAGGAAGAGGAAGAGTATGTGTAAATGAAAAGATAATTAGAGAATTGATAAAAGAAGAAAAATAATTTAATATTTTATATCTTTTAATATAAATATATTTTAGTAAAATATAGTTATAAATTTTTTGCAATTCAAGCTATTTAATATCTTCTTTAATTTTTGTGTAATTACTATAAAGGTCAATTATTTTGAAATAAAAGAAGTACATATCTTTGATTGTACTTGTAAATTAATTTATATTTATGACTCAAATATATATTTATGTTGGCAGAGGCAGAGCTAAGACCCTAAAATAGAGAACAAAAGAAATTTCTCATTAAAATTTATTTCATATCTTATTGAAAAAAATTTTACTTTCTTAGTATATTATTTAAATAAAATGCTTCCCTTTGTTTAACCCAACATTTAAAAAAAAAAAAATCTCTTTGAACTTTTAAATTGAGTTAAATGAGATTAGTTCATTGGTAATATCTTGGCTTTGCTCCTCTTAAATCTAAAAACAAGTTTGAAAAATTGATAATATTCTAAGAATTGTTTTTCATATTAATTATATCAACATGTTTCACTATTTAAATACTCATGAAAATATAGTTTTATATTTATTCAATATTCATATAATACATAACAAAAATACACTAATAAAATATACCATCACTCAACGTTATAACAATTCAATAAATAACTCAAAAGAGCATATTAAAGGGAAAAGAAAGTTTATCTAATCAAGTATAAAAATTTATGACTATCAATTTGTAAAAAAAAAAAAAAGACTATATTTGATAGAGCATTATAAATACTATTTTATCTAAAATGATTTAAAAAAATTTTGCAATATTTTTAAAGATAATTGTTTTACACACAACTAAAAACAATATATTAATATTTGAACATAGTTATACTTTATTTAGTTATTATAGAACTATTATTTACAAAAATGTATCAAAATCATGGATAGATTGAATATAGAACAATTGAGAGAAAAAAAAAAAAAGGAAATGTGAAGGGATAAAAGGAAAAGAGGAAGAACTGTAGGGAAAGAATAAGAAAATAAGTGAAAAAAATAAAAGAAATGAATAAAAAGAAAGAAAAAAATGCATGCATGAGTTCAATGGGTTCAAATTAAAATGTCAAAAAAAAAAGCATGTGTAAATTTAATTAATTTAGTGAGTCTAATGAATTTAAGTTTCAGAAAATGTAAGAACATAATATTAAATTATAATATTATATGTATGTGAATTTTAAAAAATTAATCTCTCAAAAATAGGAATCTGGATCTCCTATAGTAGGAGATCTTACTGCAGGGGATGCAGTTGCTCAATTTTGCACTTTTTTACTTTTTATTTTTTTTTTAGGGTTTAAAATTTAAGATAGAAGGTAAAAATTACAATTATAAAGATAAAAAATTTAACTATAAAAAAATTATACTTCAAAAATTTTAACTGTATTGCATAGTTATAATTTTTCAAGTATAATTTTTTTATAATTAAATTTTTTATTATCACAATTGTAATTTTTATCTTTTACCTTAGACTTTGAACTTTCACAAGAAAAAAAAAATCCAAAATTCGGCTCCTGCACGACATCCAATAGGATCCGACTGCCAAAAATACCTGAGTCCGCTAAAGATTGTGAGTGCGCCTGACTGTGATATTGCACTTAATACATATCACATATTTGTTCTTTTAGGCACATATTTGTTTTTATCAATATACCAAAACTTTTAGATTAAGTAAAATTAATTTTATAAAGATGAGGATAAATAGTGAAAAAACACAGTTGTATTTAAAATCAGACGTGACTTGTAGAATCTGCATGTGAAATCTTTTTTATTTTTAAGCCTTAAATTTATACAAACAATCCACTAAATAAAAGCTCAGTATATTTACAAGAGTTTTAGAAAATTATAGTTTAATGATAAAAACAAACACATGTAATTTTCTTATTGAACTGTTAGGCGGCTAAAAGTTCTGTTGATAATTCACTCTTTGGCATGAAAACTCGTTACCATTCTAAGGATTGCAAAAATATAATTACAACTATGTTCCTTTTACATATCAAAACCATTCATTTCGACAAAAGCACAACAAGCTTGAGTTTTATTATTAAGGACACATTAGAAAATCCCACCCTGAAAAGAAGATGTAAACACCTGCAAACATAAAAGATATTTCATCTTCCATGAATGGCAAACTCGGAAGAATGACAGACCTGCAAGACAAATAGAAAGATACTCTTTAGATCTATCGCAGGATGATAAAATTGAGAATATTTATTCACACAACCATAGTAAGTCAAACGAGAAAAGGAAAAGTAAGGTGGAAAGGGGAGGATTGTTGCTTGCCACCCTTGAAACCTACTCACTTTCTAGGGTAAGATGAAGACAAGGATGGGTGGGATTAGAAAATATCTAGAGGGCCGATCAAGATTAAAGAAAAAAATCTAAAAAAGAATAAATAGAAAATTCCAAATGATATGAAACTCTCTCAAATTCAAGACGAAGAGGCCCTAAAACCTAGAATAAGAGGTGTGAACTGAGAAAATCAATCACCGAAAGCCTCATGAACGACTAAAGCTCACTCAACATTGACATTGGTACATGAGGGCACATGACAGATTATCAGAGTGGCGGCTTCTGGTCTGAAGGGACGAAGTAGTGTTTGTGAGTGGAGACCTACACTACTAGAAAAATGAGATTTAGCGAGGGACAAATTCCTCGTTAAATTCTTTAAATCCCTTGACATTTTTCTCGCTAAATTCGTTGCTGAACTCACTGCATGCTAATTTTTAGCGAGGGATATTAATCTTGTCTTCCTTGCTAATTTAGTGAGGACAGCATGTGGCATTCCTCGCTAATCCTTACTGACTAAAAATCATATCATTTTAGTTAGTTGGCTTTCCGGTAAAATTATCTTGGAGATGGATTGAGATGCCACGTCACGCCTCCACATCACTCCTCCAAGCCACGCCATGCCTCCGCCACATCATACCACCACGCCACCTCATGCCACATCATGCCATGTCATATATTGCTTCAAATTTGTCATACCTGAGGTTTGAACTCAAAACCTGAAGCTCCTTCCTTTGTGGCCATCTTTTCTGCCAATTGAGCTACAATGAACTTATAGTCTTTTAGTACAAAATTTAATATATATCATATTAGTTAACTATTATAATATCATGATTGTACTAAAATTATAAATATTCATCAATAAATAATATTATATGCTTTAAACATAATATATTATATTTTCATCTACTACATATATTAAAAGTTCAATTGTTTTAATAAAAAGGGAAAAATATGAGCTTTTTTTTTACACATAAGAGCAAGCTCAGTAATATTGAAAATTCATAAGGTTTTTTTAGTTTAATATTTATTTTAACAAGGATTAAAATAAATTTTACTAATTTTCTTGCTAATTAGAAATGAAATAAATATGTCTAGTTGGTTTATTGGTTAGCTAATTAGAAAGGAAGAGGAATGAAAAATGTTTCATTAGTTCCTCACTAATTAGAAAGGGACAAAATAGACCTTGCCAAGCTCTCACTAACTCGAGAAGGATAAAATAGGTTTCATTAATTCCTCGCTAATTAGAAAATGATAAAATAGGCTTCTCTAATCCTCTCTAATTCCTCACTAACTAGAAAGGTATAAAATAGGTCTCGCTAATTTTTTGCTAATTAGAGAAGGATAAAATAAGACTTGCAAATTCTTTGCTAATTTAGAGAGGGATCCACCAAATTCTTCGCTTTTAGAGAGAGATAAAAATTTTTCTCGCTAATTTAGATCATTTGCAATGAAAAAATGATCGCTATTCCTCGCTAATTTAGAGAGATAAAAATGAGGAAATTCAATTTAGAAAGGGATAAAATAGGCCTTGCTAATTTCTTACTAATTAGAGAGGGATAAAATAGGTATCGTTAATTTAGAGAGAAATAAATAGGCTTCGCTAATTCCTCGCTAATTAGAGAGGGATCAAAAATCCCTCACTAATTTCCTCGCTAAATTTAACTCAAGCTACGAAATTAATTTTTCTCGCTAATTTTCTCACTAATTCGGTGTTTTAGAGAGGAATCAATGATCCCTCGCTAAATGCCCGGGCTAAATCTAATTTTTCTAGTAGTGTTAGAGATTGACATTTTGAACTGCATGCGAAGAGTCTTGTCTTCGTCTCTGACAGTATGTGGCCGAGTTTTACCCCACCATCAATAGTTGGCTTTGGTGGAACCGTCGATCGAGACCTTCTGATTACAAATTCGAAGGCTTCCTTTAAGACGCTGCGACTTCGATGATTAGCTGCAACTTGTTGACAATGGAGAGCACTTCTTCAAATTTTATCTTATTATTGTTGTTCACATTCATTAAACGTGTTCTAAATTAAGAAAAAAATTAACAGGTTAGGAGTATTTGAGAATTTTTTCAGTAATTCCATAATTCCAAAATGACAAAGCAAAATACTATGAATATTAAAGTTTTTATTTTTTAACTTTAATATATATTCAAATCCACCTCACTTGTAATTTACCATCATTTGCATGAAATGAATGGAATGAGGACATGAATTTTGTAACATAATTTGGATAATTTTATGACGTTCCTTTTGGTGTTCAAATCTATGAAAAGCTCAATTTTTGAGAAGTTAAAACTCTTTTATGTTTATACAACCTATTCGGATTTTCATGTGGGGGTGTGTTTTTATGATTGTCTCGGAAGGAAGTTAATCCCGACTGATGCACAATTAAGCATGAGATACCTTTTTGGTTCAACAAACAAAAAATTTGTCAAAAAATATTTATTTATGATTTAATTACTAAATTCTTAAGAGTTTCAAATAAAATTAATACTTAAAAGTAACTGCTTAAATATATAAAAAAAAAACTCAGTGTTAGATTAGGGACATATATATATATATATATATATATATATATGTGAAGTATACTATCTCATTATTCAAGACTTGATTGAGATGATTTTTTGAGACCATATCATAAGCGATTTTTTTTTCTTTTTTGGATTTTCTAGTTGCAACATGAATATCCCTACCCTTTTGACTGTGAATAATAATATTAAGATACCTTTGTGTGAATCTAATTAAATAGTTAAAAAATCAGTATTTTAATAATTGAAAAATCATTCTCTATTTATTTTAGTCCTTAAAAAATAAAATCTATTAATCTAATATTTAAATTATTTTTTCTCAATCAAAATGATTTATTACATTTGGCAAAGTTACAATTACTAAACAAACTAACTGACATGATATAAAAAAGAGTTACGACATGTTTGGTATGCGATGGGAAACAGAAAAGGAAAAGGAAAATAAGGAGAAATTCTAATTTTACCTTTCTAATTATTATTCAATACTATCAATCAATTATTATCTAATTATTATCCAATTATTAAAAGTAAAAATATTATAGTAATTTTTTATCTCTAAAATCATCTTTTTCCTTTTCATTTTCATTTCTATACCTAATTTTTTGTGTACCAAACGAACCGTTAATATTACTGTTAATTGATGATTTAATTTGGACTTGTCTAGATGTCATTTTTTTTAAACAGTGTTGTTTTGTCTTATTTTTCAAGGCTTGCCAAATCCAAGAAGACAATAAAAATAAGACAAAATGATGTTGTTTAAGAAAAAATTATTTGGATAAGTCTAAATCATTAGTTAGCAGTCATATAAACTCCTATTTATGTCATGCCAACCAATTTGGTAATTGATTGTGACTTTTTCTAATGCAAAATGACAATTTTGATTGGAAATTACATTGAAAATTTTCATCTCTAAAAAAATCAAATTGAGAAGAAAGTAGGTTTCAGTATCCATATACAATAATTAAAAAAATTCATATGCATCAATCCAAAAAGTTATGCCGCCAAATGTAATACTTTTTTTTTTGAACTTGGTGCCATCATGTTTGAAATTTTTGTAAACTCATCATTCTAATATTACTGTTGTGTTTGCAGACATTGTATATTTTGTAAGTGATTTGACATAAATAGGTAAAATAATTCTATAAACTAAACAAAAAATAAAAAAAAAGTAAAAATAAAAACAAAAATTTTGAACTTAATAGCCTATTCAAAAATTATAAAAAAAGAATTTTACTGACTTCTGAGAAAATATTGCGTTTAGAAAAATAACCTTTTGTACTATTGTATATGAATTGTTTTATGAATCAAAATTTAAAAGAAAGTGATTTTTAAAGAATTAAATGACTAGTTTATTTTAAAAAATGAGTAAGGTTCAAAGACCCAACAATGTAAACAATGAGCAATAGAAACCATGGCTCAGCAAAATGGATGTAGATTTTTTGCTGTGAAAGTTGAAAGATAATTTTTACTTTATTTTTATTTTTTAAAATAAAAATAAATTATTAAAATTAAAAAAAAAATACATCTCTCTCCCTCTCTCTCTCTCTCTCTCTCTCTCTCTCTCTCTCTCTCTCTATATATATATATATATATATATATATATATATATATAAGCAACATACTGCATTATTGAGCAACAAAAAAATTGCGTCCACGAAAATCCCCAAAAGGGGTAACAGGAGTAGAAGGTGAGATTACATGGGGACATGGGTGATTTAGTGTCCTTTATCTGGCATCAAAAAAGTCAAGTGGCTTTTGTCACATTAACGACCACTTTTGTCCTCACTTACGACAGAAAAACAGGTGAGTGCATTTGTCATTTTCAACAAATCCATCAACATTGCTCATGGGATGGAAAAATGCTCATCAACTACAACTACAGTACTGCCTCCTCATTGCACTTTTGTTAGTCAATGTATACTTTGAATTGTGCAAAACCAAAAGTATTACTAAAATGATATGAAAAATATGTGAAATATCAAATTGAAAGATACTCTCTTCAAATCAAAATATGGTTAGTCATTTAGTTGAAGTTCTTGTAAGTAAGGATAATTAAAATGAGTTGGTGTTCAACCTCTTTCCATATAAATTGTCTAGTATTTTTTTTCCTCTTTTTTTGGATAAATTTTGTCTTGATCATGATTTCTATTGCAAATGTTGGCAAGTAGATCCCCATAGTAAAGGATTTATTGCACTTGGTATGGTAATGCTAAAAATAACTTTTTTTTTTTAATTTTTAGATTAAAGATTCAACTAAGTATCTAAAAATTATAATTAAAAGGATACAAAGTTTATTTGAGGAAAATTACACTTCAAAAATTTTAACTACATCTATAGTAAAGGAGTTGTTGCACTTGGTATAGTAATGCTAAAAATAACTTTTTTAACAAAATTTTTAGATTTAAGATTTAATGAAGTATCTAAAAATTATAATTAAAAGGATAAAAAATTTATCTGAGAAAAAATTACATTTTAAAAATTTTAACTATTAAAATTTTTAAAATATAATTTTTTCTAAAGTTAAATTTTTTATCCTTTCAACTTTAATTTTTAGATACCTTATTAAACTCTAAATCTAAAAATAAAAAAAAAAGGCAATTTTGATGTTATTATACCATCTGCAATAGATTCCTCTCCTGCAAATGATCTAAGTTCAAAAAATTAATTATAGGTATCGTAAATTTAACGAATGGTAGTAGAAATAAAATCTCAAACATATCACTAATATCTTAATAAATAATAGATAATGATAGAATAATTGGTTATCATTATTATTTTTGGTACCGAATAATCATTTGTCGAGCAATCCTGAACAGTGTGCACATTAAATTACAGGTTTGCGCCTTTTGTATGACTTGCAAAAGTCCAAAAATAAGTTCGGTATAAAAATATCTTAAAAGAAATTTCAACTACATAAGAAAATTATAATTTTTTTAATCTTGAAAATATTCAATTTCTCCAAAAACAATTTTTTAAATATTTAAAAAATATTATTTTAGAAAATACATTTGAACGGACTATATATTAGGCCACCGTAATGTGAGTGCAACAAGAATCAAAATTGTTATTCAATCGTCGCATGTGTTAGAGATTTATCATTAACATGGATAGTGTTGAGTGGAGGAGATATTATACTTTTTATAGTAATTAAGTGTATTCTTTTATTAGTTTATCAAATTTCATCGATATTAATTCAGTTCACACACTTTATTATTTAAAAGACTCTGCATTTTGTGGAAGCTGAATTTGGACTATATATAGAGTATTCTCACATGTGTTAATGTTATTATTTGAAAAAAGAATACAAATATGGAAAGGGTAGACATCATTTTAAAGAGACGTTAAAGTTGATAACTCAGTTCTTGCCCTTTTGATGAGGTCTTTCTCTGCGTTTTTTTTTTTTTTTGGTTGATAAGAAGTGTCTTGCTCTGCTAGATTTGCCCTCAATAATATCAGAATATGCTTGGAATATTTTTATTTTTGTATTTCAGGAGGAATGACTACGTATAATATAATAATAAAGCTTAATTATATTGTTTACTCAGTTCAGGTCTTTGTGGTTCTTTGAAAAAAGGAAGAGGATCTTCCTTATGCGTTCAGATATATTTAAACGGATTTTAGTTTTTTCTTTCTTATTTGTAACCCTTTTTTATTTTAAAAGAAGTAAAATATATAATAAAAATAGTTTTTCGATTTTTATAAGACAGATATTTTTATTTAATAGAATTTAAAAGATTGTACTCATCTTACTTTTTATTTCTTTTAACATAAAAAAAGAAAGATAACTCAAATTTTTTTAAAAAAAAATTGATTTAAATCATTTAAATTTATATGAACCGTCTAAACTCTAAATTATTACTCAAGTTGTCAGGAATAATATCACATGCGAAAAAACGAGCAGAAACCTAAGACACTGAACCAGTCTTAATCCTCTTTACTCTCCCCAATTATAGGCTGAAACGTTGGTTGTTATCTTTTTAAATTGTAATATTAAATATGAATATTTTACGTTAAATAATCAATTACAAAGTCTCATCGTATAATACAATACGTAAATACCGATGCTTTTTGAATTTTTTTGTGAAATATCATTTCATCCAAAAATATTTAGTGATAAGAAAATATTAATATATATGTATGTTCTATAAATGCATTTTTAGGTAAAAATATTCTTTTATAATTTAAAGAATAGACAAAAAAATCATCATATATTGTGTTGAATGTCATTATTTGGAAGTAGGGAAGGTAATAATCAAATTCTTGATCAGTTGAGTATGGAAACTTTGATATTGTATCAAAGATCATATCATCCCGCAACTTAAACAATTAAAAATAATTATTAAGAGAAAACTCATAAATATTAATTATTAAATGATTCAATGAAACAAAATAGGAAAAAGAAACCTTTTATCTTGAAAATGTGGAAACTTGCATCGTTTTGCCACTCTTCATAAGTATTCATTTTATCTTTCACAAATTTGTTTAGTTCACTCATGAGTCATGATCTAGCCTATTGGGAATCTTATGTGGTTTCATTTTCTTTCACCAATAAGAGTCCGTAAGATCACATGTAGTGTTCCAGCATAAAGACAAGCACTGTGGGTCTCCCTCACATGTCCACAAAAGCTTCTATTGCAAGTCTCCATTTCATCCACCAAACAAAATATTAAGAAAAACCAAATGAATGAAGATAAACAAAAAACAAAAAACCATTTCTTTAATCCAAATAACAAGACATTGTCTCGGTACTTCATTTAAATTTTTTAATATATAAAAAGTCTTCGTATAAAAAAAAAGTAATATAGTGTGTGAAATTTAATAAAACCCATCTATATAAACTTCGAATTTATTGTATCACTTTCTTTTACGTAAGATTTTTTTGAATATGAGATAATCTAGATTAGACTTGATACTACCTCTATCATAATTTCTTTGGGAAGCCTTATGTGTATAATTTCATTTGATAGCGATTTATTGAATATGATGACTTTGAATTAGTATCTTTATTTTTATCCTAAAGGGCATTGTTGGGAAGAAAAAATCTTAAATTATTATTATTATTATTATTTTATTTTTTTTCATTTTAAGAATAATAACACATTGTATTGCGAACTTTTTTTTTGGTAGAACTATTTTACAAATTTCGGCTGCAAAATTAATGGTCACCGCCTTCCACTTTTCTTAATCTATTCGCCTTTGTTTCATATATTAGGAGGGTGGTTAACGAGGAGTTTGTTTCTAAAATAAATGCATTGATGGAAAAGAAATTAAACACACTTCTTTTTCTATTAGACTTTTTTAAACAAAAATTTCTATTGTTTGGCCAAAGTTGAAGAAAAAAAAAGTGCTATTTGATAAAAAGAACTTGTTATATAGAATGTGTTCAACTTTCATGACAGGCCCCAAAAACACCAAGAATGAACAGGCCATTTTCTTGAAGTGTCAATGAATGATAACAGTTACACGGACATATTCGGAATTTTGGTTTTTTTTTTTTTGTGTAGTAAAAATATTTTTGCATTATTATACGTGTCAATTGAATGTAAGGGTAACCATGGGATGGAATGAGACAGGTCGAGTTTTTTATTATCTATTCTCACCTCGTTTTTGTCTCATCCCATACTTATCCCTTAATTTTGTGAGATTTTTTCCTTTGTCCTATATACGAACTTGTGGATATTTTGTTTGCTCGTGCTTGCCTAGCCCTGTCTTAAAAATATTCAATTTTGTAAAATTTTAATTGTTGGCATTTGAACTCAAACTTTTAAAAACACTCTATTTTTGTGACCATAATATTATGTATGTACCTTTAATAAAATATAAAAAATTATTATATATAAACAAGTATGAAATGAAATAACATTTTTATATAATATATTATATTATTTGTACATATATATTAATTTAATTTTTATAAAAAGTTATTAATATATTTAAAATATATATTTAAAAAATTTTCTAAGTATTTGTTTAGTCTTAAATCATCTTTATTGAAAAAGATGATTACTTTACTGATAATTTTACTACTTTTATAAATGTGTATTTCTATTTCAATCAATAAAATTCGTAGTCAAATAAAATAATAAAGTGAATGATTTTCATTTAGGTATCTTGGTTATTTCAATGCTTTTTAATAATTATTCATTTAAGTAATAATAATGTTAATTTTATGAAATATAAAAAGTATTTAATACTTTTATATTTTTATTCAATTATTTTAGAAGTTTAAAGATATTGAATATATAATGAAGATGCCTAGAGATTTAGGATACATATATTTTATTAGGATTGTATATGGGAAGGGTCGGGCTGGATATCTAATAAGTTCGATGTCCTGCTCGATTAAGACATCGGGCTTGTTTTTATGCCCATAACCTAGCCCATTCCGAACAAACCTGATTCTATATTGGGCTAAAACGGTTTAGGGCCGCTCGAATTTTTTTTTTTTTTTTTAATAAATTGATACTTGTAATATAAAAATATCTTTTTACAGACTCATAGGTATATATTTCAAAATAATAACCCTTTAAAACTCTTATATTTTTATTAGTAATAAAAAGATTGTATAGTATTATCAAACAAAATATAAGCTATGCTAGCATAATTAACCTTAAGTAAATATGTGTATTTTTGTTATTTAACAAAAGAAATGTCAGAAATCATATATATCAATGATAAAAATAATTAAGAAGTAGGGAAGGTTTGCGTAGATAATAAAAATTATAATATGTAAAGAGAATTTGATGAAATAAGAATTATATATATATATATATATAATGACAAGATGTTAATAATTAAAAAAAAAACTATTAGGGCAGGTTAGGCAGAACATGCCTTTACCCGTGGGCTAACCCAACTTGATATAATTTTGTTTAAAATTTTACCTATTTTATATTTTTGGTTCAGCCCAACCCCACCAGATTAGATCGGGTTAGGATGGGCTTATAGGGTTTATCGAGCCAATGAACACCTCTATATTTTATGAACATTATTTTTTACTTTGCAAATGTGGAGATCTTGCACCTGGATTACCAAGTTTGTTAAGTTTTAAAAATATTTGATTGTATACTATTTTTATAACTATAAATTATTATATTAAATTTAATAATTTTAAATATACAATTACTAGAATGTAAATATCAATGTATCAGTAACTAATATAAAATTTTCAATTAGGTAAAATTCTATTACAAAGTAGTTTAGTAATTCAAATTAACTCATAACTACAATAATGAAATCAAAAGAAATTCTAACATCTTTTAATTTATTACTTAATTATGTATGTGAAAAATATTTTAAAATTTGATTATTATTAGAATTTAATTATCTCATTTTAATAAAATCAAAGTAATCTTTCAACATTTTATGGCTAATTTTTATATATCTATTTATTTAGATTGTATAAAATTTTTTTAAGTGATAAGAAAATAAATAAGATAATTATTAATTTTACAATGATTAAATTAAGGTGGGTATATTTGGAAGTTTATAATAAAATATTTTTTAAAAAAATATGTTAAATGAAATTATTAATATTAATAATATATTTATAAATGATTAAATTGTGTGTGTATTATTTATATATATATATATAATATTCTGTAATTATATAACAAAGGTGTAATTTTAGAGAGATAGTCAAGCAAGCATTTTACCCTTCATATTACATGTTTGAATCTTACCAAAGTTAAATTCTCATATTTACATTCTATTGGGTTATGGGTTGGGTAATAGAGTGGAAAGACCTTGCCCAAAACTGGTAGTCAACTATTGGCTTACTGACTTGTATGGAGTGAGATAGGTCAGGTGTTTATGGATCAGGTCCAAATTGACATCCTTAAATGAGCAACAAGCAAGGTTGTTTAATAGCAAAACAGAGACGGAAAAGGAACAAAAAATTTTATTTAATATTTATTATATCTTTATTATTATTACTCAATAATATTTTATTTTATTTTGTTATTTTATTAAAGTAAAGGAAGGTTATTTTTTATCCATTCTATTTACTTCTTTTTTTTCTTTCTATTTCAATTTTTATAGCTAACATTCCATGCACAAAACGGCTTCTTCAATATTAAGCACATATCTTCTGACGTATTTGGTATCTAGAAGGAAAGGGATTTTCCTTTTGCCTTTTTGTTTGCAATGTTCATTATACTTTTACAATTATTACTTAACATTTTTTTTTATCTTCTTTAATTGTTTTTTTAAAAGTAAGGACATAATGATCATTTTTTATTCATTCTATTTTTTCTTTTTATTTTTATACTTAGCTTTCTATATATCAAATGACACCTTAATGCATAAATTTAGAAAAATAAATTGTTTTGAATGAAATTTTAAAAAGTTTGAACTTAAATAGTTAAAGTAAACATTTTCACCTCTTGAATTACTAGATTAATCTTAAGTAACTTCCTGTTTTTTTTTTTTAAAAAATATTTTCGTAATTATAAGAATAGTGAGCAGGATATTAATAGGAGAGATTTTTGTAATCATAAGAATAGTGAAAAGAATATTAATGAGGTTGACTATTGGCAACCAAATTCTCATCCATTAATTAAGTGGTGGAACTGTTTCATAATTATTTTGCCAGTTGAGAATGATTTCGGCACCAACCATATAAAGTTTCATAAAAACGGCAAAACAGATTGTGGATATACTTATATGGCCACGACTCGTGTGTCTAACCACAAATAGGCCAATTTGGATGACGTAAAAAGTATTTATTTCTCCTAAAATCCAATAACTTGTGCATTTAACACCAATCGCAGTTTTCAACATTAAAATAAATTTAAGAATAAATTATATAATTTTTTAAAAATTTTACTAAAATTATATGAACATACCTTTTTATTCTCAAAAAATATATAAATCTCTCTTTAAATAAAAAGTCACGTTATACTTTCTTTCAATATTTTTTAAATTAAAATACTTTTTATTAATTTAAATATATATGTTTTAAAAATAAAATAATATATTTTTTAATTTTTATTTATACATATTTAAATATAATTCGACAAAGAATAATAATAAAAGTGAGTGTATTTAGGTTACCAAATCTCATGACTTTTAATTTTTGTAAAAAAAAAATCTAACATATATTTAAGTTAATAAAAAATATTTTAATCAAAAGCTTTAAAATTAAAGAGAATATTTATATCATTTTAATAAAATAAAAAAAATTCATGTAATTTACTCTACATTTAATATTTTTAATTAAATCTATGCTCTTTTTTTTTCCCTTTACACTTTGTCCCATTGAAGAACAAAAATAGGCTACGTTCGGTACCATTGCATGATATCGAGAGAATGAAACTATTTTTAAAAAAATTAAAAAATATTTGTTATATTATTTAATAATATTTATTTTTTATTATTATTTTAAAATATAAATATTATTTTTTATCTTACTTAATTATTTTTTATCCCTTTTCATTTCATCCTATTCATTTTTACCGTACCAATAGTGGCCCGGTGATGAACAGACCTACTTGGGCAGTGCATTGAACATGGTCACAATTACAAACTGCCACTTTTGAAGTTAATTAATTCCGAAAACATCCTTGTCCCAGATATTCATACGGGACACTCCCTTAACATTAATACGGTGTGGTATTTAATTCAGGCCTCTAGTACGTCTGTACCATATATATCTTTGAGTTAAAACTTCTTCCCTTTTTAAAACTTTTTTCACTTTAGTGAAAATAAAATTTTCATTTGAGGATCTTATGCACCTTCAAAATAATAATTTATCAACTAAATTATGAATTATCTGACACATAAAAAATATATTAACACAATATAATATACAGATATATATTTTTTAATTTGATTGTCCAAGATAAATTGTGCATATATTTTTGTAATTTATATAAATAAATTTAATGTAAATGAATATCAATATGAGAAAAAATTATTCATTTTAAAATTTTGTTAAATAAATTGATTCCAACTTAAAATTTAAAAGATTCTCTATACGGGAAAAAATATTAAAATATGAGTGTGAAATAAAAAATAATATTTTCCAACTTCGTAAATGGAGACTTATGGTACTGTACTTATGATGATCCCTAGATGTTAGTATCATGGTACATGTTTTAATATTTATAATTTGCTAAAATACCAAAAAGTAGCGGAATATATTAATATAACAGTACCAAATATTATATCAATTCAAGAAAAAAATAAATCATAAGTTATCTATACTGATATACAAGTTATACAGAATAAAGAAAATAAAATTAAAAATATTTATCAGATTATAAAGGTAATCTAAGAAATTTATTATTTTTGGATAAAATAAAATATTTAAGATATTAAGTATAAAATATGATATTTCAATATACGGTACTTTTTTGAATGTATTAGCTTTCTTTAACAGGTGATTGACTTCTGTTTCAGAACATTTTTATATAATTTTTTGTCAAACAACAACGATTACTCTTTTGAATTTTTACTGGAGATTTATTGGCACCTTGGGAAAAATGATGATCTAGATCTTAGAACAGATATTTTCTGAAAATATGGAAGTAATTAGAAGATTACGAGGTTCAAGACTTGTTCGATGACGTCTCTTGGTTCTTGCTCTGGTATCTCCTCTTCTTCTGTATTAAGTTGGAAATAAAAAGGAGAAAGAGAATATAACAGATGAAAAATAAATTTTCTACTTTTATTTAGAAAAAATAAAAAATAAAAAATGTTGATTATTATTTATATGAAATAATAAATATTACAAACTAAATTTTTTCTTTAAATATACGAAACAGGAGATGTAAAGGAGAGATTTATGTCATTATCCTTCATTATAAAATAAGAAAGGTCCTAACATTTTTTTTAAAATAAAAAAAAATTAATAAATTTATAAAAATGTCTTAAAATTTTATAGGAAAGAGAATGATATCAAAGAATGAGAGTTCATATAAAATTTATTTATTTTTCTTTTTATTTACTTTATTTTTTTTAAATTTCCTTACTAAATATAAAGGATTAATAAATTATATTTTAGGATCATAAATTAAAAATATTTATTATAGAGGACCTTGAATTTTAAAGATTTAAAAGGACAAAAAGTTTTAACTATAAAAAAAGTATACTTTATATTATAAAACCTATAAACCACTTTAATTGTTTATTCAATTTTTTTCTCATTCATGTTTACTGAATCCAAGATATGACTCTTTTACAATTAAAATTTTTAATCTTTTAAAATTTTAAAATCTTTTACCATAAACATTTCCAACTCAGTTTCCCTGAACTTTTCTTCTGTATCACAGAGTGCAAGTCATAAAATATACATTCCTTCAAACAATATTCAAAGAAACAATCATCAACTCTGAACATTGGCAAAAACACATTCATCAACTTTGAAAAGCAGAGCTTCCTATTAGTCAAACTCAAAACTCTCCTTTTGACTCCTAAAATCTATTCAATACTTTTTTCACAAAACATGGGGCTTACAAAGTCCTACTAATTATTTCCTCCAGGCTGGAATATATATATATATATATATAACCATAATAATCATTACAAAACATTATTAACTTAGTAAATCCACCGAACCTAATCACAATTATATTATAGTGGTGTCAAAACTTGAAAGCAGTAATCTAACAATAATTTCTTCCATTCAGGCTGCTGATGACTATTGACTAATTTAATTTCAGATCAATTTGGATCTTTTTTTTTAAAAAATATTGAGAATGTCAATTTTAAATATAATAAAATGAAGTGGATGATTTAAGTGGTGTTTTTTTTTTATACACAAGAGGAAATGAAGTGGATGATTGAAATTATATATAATATGAATTAAAAATTGAAAAAATTTAAAGAATGAAAGTAAAATAATAATTTCCATTTTGTTATCCTATTATTTTTCACACTCTATATTTGTGAGGTTTGATACTTAATTTTAAACCTAAAAAAATTAATATGTCCAAAAATTTAAAATAGTTATTTTGTCAAAATTTTTAATAAATTCTTAATTTAAAAATATAATTTTTAACAAATAAACTTTACTAATCTTTCTATTTAATTAAGTTTCATAGATGTAAAAAAAAAAAGAGAAAAAATTAAATTTAGATGTAGTTTTTATTTAGAAAGACCTTTCTTCTAAAAAAAATTATATCATGTTCCATTTACTAACTTATAAATGAAGACTAAAAATTAATTTTTTGAATTCAATTTCATGACAAAATTATATTAATTTATTTGTCAATCTCCAATCGAAATAACATATTAAAAATTATCAATGATTTTAATAAAAATATGATGTATGTGAAATTTTTTTAAAAAATTAATTATATGACATTAAACTATAAAAATTATACATATATCATCACATTATATGAATTGCTTCTTCTTTCCCTTTGAATATGGACAGAAATAATAACAGATCCGGCTCCGGTCAGAGGCTTTCGGGCAGGTGGCTCGGGTTATCCGCGAAAGCGTAGGGGCATTCTCGTCTTTCCATGTCAACGGTCCGACAGCTTGCGCGCGAATGTCTTTATGTATTTTGACTATTTTCCTCCGTCTTCCCACAATCAAACGAACCTCAGAAAATTGCTATAATTAATAATAAATGCCCAAATTAAAATGTCGTTAAGAAAATAAAAGAATTTTCCAATAATATTTAATTAATTTCCGATTCCCCTACAAAAATTTATATTAATTAATTATTTTCTCCTTATTATATGTCCCTCTCCATCATCTTCGTCTTCCTGTCTGTCCTACCTTGAATTGATAGAAAACCCTAAAAATCTCGCACTCTTGCTCACTCTCACTCACTCTTACTAGGATCTCGAGCTTCTGGCTCTCTCTGGCAATGAGCGGTGACCGTTAGATCTCCGATCAGGGCAATGTGAATGCAGTCTCTGTACCTGATCCCGTCTCTGATCATCACTGCCGTGTATGTGAATTAAGCTCGGTCAAAGTCTCTGATTCGATTTGTTTAAGCTTCTGTGAGTGGTTGCATTTGCCTTTTCCTTTTGATACGATCTTCTGCTTTTCTTGCTGCCGACTATTCTTTACTTGGTCGTTCGTAAAAGTGCTTTATTCTCTCTCTCTCTCTCTCTCTCTTTTGGTTGGAATGACAATGCAGTGTTTATTTGCAGCTTCACGTGCTATTTTGGGAGTAGATGTGACTAGGAGCTATCCGGATCGGATTGACACTGGTAACTGATATTGCTTGTGCTGAATTCTGCAAATGGCTGTTTCAAATTTTTGAACCAGCTGTTTTTGAGTAAAACTAAAATCTTTGATGTCATGTAAAAAATGTAAATATACAATTTCTATTGCTTTTTGCTTTTTGGCGTATTGAACTTCTAGTTTGGCCTTGAATCCTACTCTTCTGCTTTCTCCATGCTACGCCTCTGTTTACTTTGCTGATCAGAGTTGCATTCTCTGGATTTTTTTCCCTCCGGAACTATGATTTACTGATAATTGTGATGTTTGCTGTTCTTTTCCAGTCTAGTCGTTTGGAAGTCAGTTGTATTTGATTGTGTGTGTCTCTCTTACCATATTGTTACACTCGTCAATATATATGTATTCAATGCTCCAGCTCAACCATCGAATTTTTAAGCCATTTTTTTCGAATGTTGATTTCAGTTCCAAAAATGGAAACTAGTAGCCTCTTACTACTCTTATGGTCTGCAATCCAGTTTTTTCCTGGGTTTAAATTAAATTCCTTATTTTATTTTGTATAACTCCTGCCATGGTTTCATGCAAGAGACATTGTTTTAAAAAATTAAAAAAAAATAAAATCTGCTACTTGCCTTCTTCTCAATCTCAGAAAAAAGCATGCATTTTTGTCTATTATTTTATAATTCTATATAATTTTAGCTTGGATTATCCTCACTACTGTTGTCATCTTGTGGTTTGCGTTTTACAATTTGAATTACCATGATATGTAACTGACTGACACTAATTGGATGATGGTACAGATCTCATAAACCGTTGAAATTGGCTGTCAGTCAGTGAAAATGAGGTTCTTGGACTTTAGGTGCATATGTATAATTTTATCAGCCCTTCTAATTTCTGGGAAGGCAGAGATTTACATAGCAACTATTGAAGGTGAGCCTCTCATAAGTTATACAGGAGGTATTGATGGTTTTGAAGCCACTGCTGTGGAATCTGATGAGAAGATTGATACCACAAGGTATTCGCTAATATTCTGCTGCTTTCTCTATACTTCTTAAGAAAAATAACGGAACAGCATCCCAATCACCATTAACCACCCCTTCTTCTTTTGAGTTGAGGCATATTCCAAAATTTAGTCAGTCTTCAATTTTCCACCAAAGCCAAGTGTCAAGGATGGAAGTTCTGATCATAGTGATGTTTTTAGGGACCAGCTATCTTCCAGCAAGCTGGAAGTACTTCTGTTTTCCTTATTTTAAGATATGGGATTTAGAGTGGTCCGTACTGTGTCTTACGTTTTCCTGATTCTTGACCGGTGCAACATCCTTTTGAGGCTTGGGTTTACTGCATGGTCAGGTGAACACATCGATATATTTTCAGAACCTCTTTTTTGTACGAATTAATTCATGAGAAGGGAAAACTGGTGAATTGTCAAATTTTAATTGTGCTCCTATGTTTTTCAAAATATAATTTTCTGCTCAAAAAAAAGTCACATCCTTTACCGCAATGTAGATTTGATATTAGTCTTGGTTCTCCCTTCTTTTTTTAGGGGAACCATATATATATATATATATGGGGTGAAGAACCAAACATATATTTTGGGTAATTGTGGAAAGATCTATTTTTTTGGAGATCCATTGAAGGTATAACAGATTGTCATATCTACACTATATATTTTTGGACATTTCAATTTTTTTTTTTAAATTATTATACTCCATTGCATTCAGAAAAGTACATGGATTACCGCCCTTAAAGTTCCATAATTGAAGAAATTCTGGGAACAATTAAGGCAACGGTATAATTGGTTATCCCATTGTATTATTGTTAATAATTTCTCATATGAAGTTATTCTTCCCAATACATAAATGGAGATATATTTATATTTCTTGCATAGGGTACTTTCCTAGAATTTATTTATAGACAGTGCCTGTTCTTTTTCCTTTTATCTTGTTAAGTAAAATATGGGTAAAGCACTAGCCAACACTGTATGCTTTATCTTTTTTCATTTATATGGGATTTCTTAACTATCGCCTTTGCTGTTGTATGCTCCTGTTGGGTGTACTGAACCATGAACTGGAAATTGACAAGTGTGGTTGTTCACTTTTTCTTTAAACTTTGTCCAGTGAATTGGTTACATCTTATGCCCGTCACCTTGAGAATAAGCATGATATGCTTCTTGGGATGCTGTTTGAGCGTGGGACCTACAAGAAACTCTATAGCTATCGGCATCTTATAAATGGGTTTGCTGTTCATCTTTCCCCAGAACAGGTGAAGTCTTGTGTTATCTATATTACTATTCTAGTTACAACAATTTTATTTTCAATTATTTAAATTAATCTCCACATTCTATTTTCCTCATGCTGTCCTCTTACATTAGTAGGCAGAAATTTTAAGACGTGCTTCTGGAGTGAAATCTGTTGAAAGGGACTGGAAAGTCAGGAGACTTACAACACATACGCCACAATTTTTAGGACTTCCAACTGGGGTATGGCCTACAGGAGGTGGTTTTGATCGGGCTGGAGAAGACATTGTGATTGGATTTGTGGACTCAGGGATCTATCCGCACCACCCAAGCTTTGCAACACATAATACTGACCCCTATGGGCCGGTTCCAAAATATCGAGGAAAATGTGAAGTTGATCCAGATACTAAAAGGAACTTTTGTAATGGGAAGATTATTGGAGCACAACATTTTGCTCATGCTGCAATAGCTGCAGGGGCATTTAACCCTATAATTGATTTTGCTTCTCCTCTGGATGGGGATGGGCATGGAAGGTTAGGCCTTTTTCCCTTCTTTATTAACTTCTTTACTGGGCAATATGCTGTTGACAGCCATGATAAGAGATTGCTTTTTCTTAAATTGTGGAATTTATCCTGTAATACTCAGTTGATGATAAGGAGCTCATCCTTTAAATGTAAAGGATCCTTTAGCTGGTATATGTTAAAACTCTATCTTAGTCTTGTACAGGCTAACTGTCCTGCCATTTGTGTTCTTAGTTTGTCAGAAATCTTTATACACTTTGTACTGCCTCTTAAGAAGGAGACCTTTAGAAGATATATTCTTAATACATCTTGTTTCTTTTGGAATGTGTTGATAAAATATGTTCAAATACTTTGCTACTAGTAGCTTTTCCAAAGTACTTTTCCTTATGTGTTGATTTGTAAAGATGCCATTATTTTTGCCATTTGCCAATGCATGCAAATGCTTGGGCTGGAGAAATTCTTCCATCTGGTCCTGAATTAGTTGAATGCAACTTAAAGTTGGAAGCACTCTGCTGCTCTCTTTTATTGCCTCTTGAAGGCACTGGATGATAAGATGTAATTTTCAGAGCTTAGAAATATCACTGCTGATTTTATTCTAATGAACTCCGATATTATTTGGACGAGGGGAAATATTTAAATTGTTCTCCCTTGTAAAGATGCTGTGTATCATCTATTAGTAACCAGAATAGATGCTACTTTTACATACAAGGACAAATGAAAAAAAACGTTATGTATTAATGCACAAATCATGATAGTTGGAGTTCTCACGTGGGAAGAAGCTATATGGATAGTAATGCTTCATTTTATGTTTTTGTAAGTTTTTGAAGTGGATGGGATTAACTATTTTAACCATATCTTGTAATTTGATTACTTTTATTCATTGTAACATTTCCCCATTTATCCTTGCATTACATCTGGTAGTCACACAGCAGCTATTGCAGCTGGGAATAATGGAATTCCTGTAAGGATGCATGGCCATGAATTTGGGAAAGCAAGTGGAATGGCTCCACGTGCCAGGTTAGGAATAATAATCCAGCAAGTCATTGTTTGAATTAAAACTGGGAACTACAGCTTTTTGTTGCATCAGACACTTGGCATATTTGTGTATAGGATTGCTGTATATAAGGCACTTTACAGACTTTTTGGAGGGTTTATTGCAGATGTAGTTGCTGCTATTGACCAGGTATATATATTGCTTATCTTATTTGTCCTTGTTTCCTTGCTTTCTCACCTAGCATTTGTCATGGGGATTTGGCTAAAAAGTAGCTCAACCATACATAAGTCACTTTTTTGTTTTTTTCCTGTTCCTTCACATAACTTATGGAAGAAGAAAAAGGATATAGATGAAAGAGATTCTTTGAAGTTGTGCATGCAGAACATAACTTTCCTGTTATTGATTTGCTGTTAACTCATTGGCTTTGGGTAAAAATTCTTAAGTCTTACTTGCCTCTTTCCTGGATCTTAAAATGTTCCTCTGGATTGCTTATAAAGAGATGATATCTGAGCAGTCAACAAAAAGCCGAACAGTTTGTCTTATCTGTTTGTTCTACATTCTCATAGATGAGTACTGTTGCAAGGTTTATCTCAAAATCTCTAATTATCTAAGTTTGAGGTCAACAGGCTGTACATGATGGGGTGGACATACTTAGTCTTTCAGTTGGACCAAACAGTCCTCCAGCAACCACCAAAACCACATATTTGAACCCTTTTGATGCTACACTTCTTGGAGCTGTCAAAGCAGGTGTATTTGTTGCACAGGCTGCTGGAAATGGTGGTCCTTTTCCCAAGACCTTGGTTTCATACAGTCCATGGATAGCATCTGTAGCAGCAGCAATTGATGATCGTAGATATAAAAACCATCTGACCCTTGGAAATGGAAAAATATTAGCTGGACTCGGGTTGTCACGTGAGTAAACCAACTTACCACATATTTCTTTGGATAATTTGTTCTCAATAGGGAAATGGTACTAGGAAATTTGGCATTGAAGATTGAAGTTGAAATCCTATTCAAGAAAGTTGCTTCATGTCAATCCACCCAAAAAAGAAAGATATAAATGATTTATGTTAAAGAGAGAAAAAATGATTCGTGTCAAATATCTTTTCTTTGCAGTGACTGAAATCATTAAACTATCACCCTCTCTCTCCATAAAATAAAACAGGGAAAGAGAGAAAAGTAAAGAAGATTAGATGAAATATCTGGATGTAAAAAATTTTAAAACATCTAACTGATTTAGTTCCTCTTTACTTCTTAGCTTTACAAATTAAGTTTGTTTTGTGAAATTAACGCTCAACTTTAAAAGCTATGCTGTCAAAGTGAATTCATGGATTCTTTCTGGAGAATTAAGATTATCTTAGTCTTCTATAAATTTTATGCTTACGTGCCCAAGCACTTTTTTGGTTGTGTGCATTTCATTTGCTGTCTGTAGTTGCCCATAGATATTCAGTCCTTGTATCGCTAAAGGATGTGTAATGGCTTTGTACAGCTTCTACACGTGCAAATCAAACATATACATTGGTTGCTGCAATTGATGTGCTGTTAGATTCTTCAGTTATGAAATACAGCCCCACAGATTGCCAGAGACCAGAAGTTTTAAACAAGAACTTGGTAAAAGGGAATATTCTTCTTTGTGGCTATTCTTTTAACTTTGTTGTTGGCACGGCATCAATAAAGAAAGTCTCGGAAACAGCCAAGGCCCTTGGTGCTGTTGGATTTGTTCTTTGTGTGGAAAATGTTTCTCCTGGAACAAAATATGATCCGGTTCCTGTTGGCATTCCTGGAATTCTTATCACAGATGTCCGCAATTCAAAGGTACTTGACTCAACCTTGTTGGCATATTTGTGTATCCATTTTGATTTTATGACAACTGCTATCAGTTGCCATCTGTGTTATCTCTTAGCCAATAACTTGTTACACTGTTGTTATTTTTTTGTCTTCTGCCTGTCCTCAATAGTTTCTGTTATTATGATCCCAAAAATGTTGCACTAATCTTGTGATTTGGTGCTTGCTAATCACTATTGTTTAGGAACTTATAGATTATTATAATATCTCTACACCAAGAGATTGGACTGGGCGGGTGAAGAGTTTCAAAGGTACAGGTAAGATTGGGGATGGGTTGATGCCTATTCTCCACAAATCTGCACCACAGGTGGCATTATTCTCTGCTCGAGGGCCAAATATAAGGGACTTCAGCTTCGAAGAGGCAGATCTTCTCAAACCAGATATTTTAGCTCCTGGTTCATTGATTTGGGCTGCTTGGTCTTTAAATGGAACTGATGAGCCTAATTACGTTGGTAAGTCAGTAATGATTTATCTAAGCTGTCTCTTTTTAGCTGTTGATGTATGAATATTGTGGCTTCCCTGAATGTTATGCTGCTTGAAACAGAATTCTTTTTTCAATTTTGTCCATGTTGGTAACAAATCAGTCTGGGACATCCTCCTGGCAGAAAAAACAGAAGAACATATACAAAAGAGGAATCATACTAATGCGTTGAAGGGTTTTTCTTTTTTCGATAGAAGAAGAAATATGCTCTAAGAGTATTATATTGATGTTTGAGGTTTTCCCTTTGTTCAAGGGTTTTCCTTTTTTTGACAGAAGAAGAAATATGTCTGAGAATATTATATTGTATCTTTGAGGTTCTCTGTTTGTTCTGAGCTTTAATTTAAATTGCTTCGAACAAATAAGATTTCAGGTAATTTATTCTCTAATATAAATTAGTGGAAATGTTTAGGACTTCCTAGAAATTATCATTTGGTTTCCCACTTTCCCCTTTTATTCCTAGTCAATTTTGGAAGAGTTATTATTAAAAGGTGGATGGAAGAACTACAGGAAGAAGAAAAATGATATCATAGATTTGATTTGTTTAAAATGATAAATGGCTTGAGCAGGGGAGGGATTTGCTATGATATCTGGAACTAGCATGGCTGCACCACATATAGCTGGGATAGCTGCTCTTATTAAGCAAAAGCATCCACATTGGAGCCCAGCTGCCATTAAGTCAGCATTGATGACAACGTCAACAACTCTAGACAGAGCAGGAGGGCCTCTCCTAGCGCAGCAGTATTCTGAAACAGAAGCCATGAAGTTGGTCAAGGCTACTCCTTTTGATTATGGGAGTGGACATGTTAATCCAAGAGCTGCCTTGGACCCTGGGCTCATCTTTGATGCAGGTTTGCTTTCTTCATCCCTCTAATACAACTATTTTGTTTGTCTAATTCTTTTATAAATGCCCAGTTAGGTTGAAATGAAGAATCAAGGTAGATAAAATCTATGAATTTTTTGAACTTGGTTTCCAGAGGATTGTTCAAGTTAAAAGTCAAGTTGAAAGAACTTAATAACATATGTCTGAGGCATGTAGCACATGCTAGGGCTGTTTACTTGTTCTGCAAAATTTCATGAAACTACCGGTTTACTTTTTCCCTACCACTCCCCATCTTTTAAGATGCATGGCAATAAAATTGGAAGTGGATAAAATAAGTGTAAAACTATGGCGGAAAAATTCATGATCGTGACAACTGGAATAAAACTTGTGACTCTCCTTCAAATAGATGCACACGGAAAGAAGATGTGGTTAAATTGAATTTAGTTCTTTAACATATTTAAGCTAAGATGTGGATCTTCTTTATCTAGTTTTCTATTCTTTAATTTCTTTTTTCTTTGGGAAACATTGGGCTCCTGTGACAAAATTTAATAACAAACCAAATAAAAGTTAAAAAAAGGAAAGGAGAAAACAAGAAAAAGAAGCTGCTGCACTAATTTTGCTAATCATTTTATAGGATACGAGGATTACTTGGGGTTCTTGTGCACAACACCTGGGATTAATGTTCATGAAATAAAGAACTACACAAACTCACAATGTAACAATACCATGGGCCACCCATCAAATTTAAACACTCCGTCAATTACAATTTCCCATCTTGTGGGAACTCAAACTGTCACCCGGACTGTCACAAATGTTGCTGAGGAAGAAACCTATGTAATCACTGCCAGAATGGAGCCGGCCGTCGCCATTGAAGTGAACCCTCCGGCAATGACTGTCAAAGCAGGCGCATCACGTAAGTTTTCTGTGACTCTTACGGTTCGTTCAGTGACAGGAATGTATAGTTTTGGAGAGGTCTTATTGAAAGGCAGCAGAGGGCACAAGGTGAGGATCCCTGTTCTGGCCAATGGGTACCCACGATAGGTTGGTTAGGCCAGGAAAGAAAAGTAATGCTTGTAATATTCTTTTAAACTCGCGGGAAATAATGGGTGAAATATATATAATATTCAATAGGTGCAAAGGCAAGATGGTGTAACGGGGAGACTCATAGTTCCTTCAACTCAAATTTTTGTTAATATGTCTGATGATTTGTTGAAATACTTTTTCATGAAATAGTATGTTTGCATAGGCGTTTACAGGGAGCAAATTATGTTTTGTAAGAAGCAAAAAATTGATGCTTTTATACAAACGTAACTTCGTAAAACATATCTAAGCATGCACAAAGTCTTTGGCATGTATCATGTACCAGACTCCTTCCCCCAGAAATGCTTCCGTCGGAGGTGTAACTTTTGTTAAAATTAGATTATGACATTTGGCATCAATGGAAGCTCCTAAGCCTTGCAGAAGCTATTGGTTAGCCAAATTCGGGAGGACGTGTCCACAATAACTTGGGAATTTATAAATTTGGCAATTCAATGGAGAGCACTGCTTTTCAAGATTTTAAATTTCTTTTAGCCATGGATGTATTTTGATATTCTCACAGTCGTAATTTAAAAACAAAAAATTAGAGTTAAAATTTCAAAATAGATTTAACACTAAAGTTTGATTTTTTTGCAAGTATCTTACAAACAAGTAGACTTAATGCCCTAGGTAATTTAAAATTTTTATTAATTTAAATAGAGTAAAGTACCATTTGGTAGCTTATGATTTGATCAGATTTCATTTTGATATGTTGTGATTTAAAAATTTGTAATTAAATGATGTGAAATTTAAATTGTTGATGCAATAGTATCTTAAGAGAGTAAACACCGAAAAAAAAATTGATTTACGTTTTGTTTGCATGTCAGCACCCCAACAGTCAATATAAGAGGCAAAACGCTATGTAAGACGACTGATAGAGTTAACCAAAAAGAAAAGATTGAAATAAATTTTTGGAAAAATTAATTATTTAGTTCATATAAGTTGTTTTAATTTTTAATTTGATTCCTATAATTTTATTTTATTTATTTTATTTTCCAAATTCATTCCTATAATGTTTAACTCTTTCAAAGTTAGTCTTTATAATTTCTTGACATTAAAAGCTAGCCCCCGCGGTGCCTACATGGCAATAACGGGGTGAAATGCCATCTGATGTGGCTAATGGAAGCTGAGTTGTCTGCGACATAACCCGGCTGAGATGCCACATATCCCAATTAAACACGGCGTATGAATGAGAAGTTCCACTACGGTGCGTTTTTCTTCTTTGGCTGAGATGCGGAGGGCTTCAAACTGCAGCGTTAAAACGCAGAAGAAGAAAACTCACTCTTGTAGCGTTAAAACGCAGATATGAGGCTAGGGCTAGAGCTAGAGCTTTCTCAACTCGTGCAGTGTTAAAACTCTTGCAGTGTTGTTCTGATTTCGGATGCAACCCAAAGGCAGATTTCATATACGTTATTATGATTTTGGATGGGACCATTATTTTTGGCTCTATTATGAAAGCTAGCCTTGTGGTCCCATTTATAAATGACAATTATTTTGTGGTCCCATTGGAATTTACAATTCAGAATTATGGTCCCAAGGAAAAGAGCTTTATTGGTATGCAGAATTTTGGTCCCATTGGTTACTTTGGCTGCAGATTTTTTTTTTTTTTTTTCATATTTCGTTTTGTCAGAGTTGTGCTGTTTAATGGAGAATTTGACTGTAGAATTTAAGTGCAGAGTTGTGCTGTTTAAAACAGAATTTAGGTGAAGAATGTTGCTGTATAACGCAGAATTTAGGTGCAGAACTTTCCAACACATGTTAACATAATACCAATATCACTGCAACATGATACCATTGTGACAATTCAAATTTACAAAACCACTCCAACCGCAGTCAAACTCACAATACACAATGCTTACAAATATCCAATTCAAATAATTGGTACAATTCCCGAAGTCTAGGGTACAATAAAGGATTATCAATAGGTAAGGGGATTGGCATGGCATTGGAACTCCCCCATAAAATCCAAGAAATGACCAAGGCAACACTCAAGAGTTTGATCCTATGCCAGTAGCTTGCTAGGGAAAAAAAAAAAAAGAAGAATCAGTCCAGCAAATGACAGTATAGTTTGGGCATTTAAATCATTCATAGTTTCAGCAAAATCAAACAATGCATTTGAATTTGTTAATCCAACAGTCAAACCATGCATTTGAATCTGTTATAGTTTGGGCACAATTCCTACAGTCCAAAAACAATAATAGCTTTCAACTTAATTCCACTCAAATCAGATTGACCTTATAGTTTTCAACTTAACTCCATCAAGCCTTGTGTTTTCAAGCTGCATTTTCGTCTTCGATTGACAACGTGTGTCTTTTTTTATCTGAAGAAGTGGACAGGTTTTCAAACGGAAGGAGAAGCCCCAAGCTGCTTCGCGACTTCGAGGAGGAGGGGACAGGTTTCGAATGGAACAAGATGAATTTCATTTTGCTAGTATTTCATTTTGCTCTGCACTCTTTCGTGGATTCGGTTTCAATTAATTATGATATCCTGGCATAAGATATAGATGGTTTTAATTCACATCTCACAAAAATTATTTGTGTTAAATTGTGAGTTTAAACAAAATTCTACAATTGAAAAAATTGACCTGCAGTTTGATAGCTATTTAAAGAGTAAATTATACATATTTCTTTTTTTAAAAAATATACATAGACTATATATGAAACGAAAATTTATTTTATACTTTAGTTTAATTTTAAAATTTTTTATTAAAATTCTTCTATTAATTTAATATTTTTTAAATTAAAAAAATTTAAATAGAAAAAATTTTGGTCAAAAGCCTTAAAATTATATTAAAGTGTATAATAACCTTTTATTTTAAGATATTTGTATATATTGTAAAAATAGAGAAGAGATCTATTTATTTTAGTAAAACTCAAAATTAAAAAAAAAAGCTATATAATTTACTCATATTTTCATAATAATGTAATAGAAAGTTTAACTTTTCAGTTGGTCAAATTCTTTTATTGTTATCAACATTCAATTATAACAACATTTGATTTACCATTCGGTTTCAAAACATGAATTGAAAGTATTCTCTGAAAATATTAATTAGGTCTTAAGTGATTTTCATTTTGGATCAAGATATCCATAAATCATCACAATTAAAAAGCTGGATCCAGTTTTACCATAACTGCTATCACGGTTTGGCATCAAGAGTGAAAGGAATTTTGTATTCATCTATTGGTAATGTTATTATGTTTTTGAAATTATTATTTAATAATTATTATTTTATTTTTAAATAAAAATATGAGGATTATTTTTTATTAATTTTTTATTTTTTATTTTATCTAATTTTTCATACTAGAGAACCATTAAACTTTTTTTTTAATGAATTAGATTAAATTAGATGACATAGTGGAGTGATTGAATGGGTTATTAATCATGACCAACATTTGTTTCTCTTACCAATAATTAATGCGCTGAGAAACGTGTGAAATGCACGAATTTTCCAGATTCAAGGGAGTGATATATCGGGAGGGAATTTAGTTTTGGAAAAACTTTTAACCTCAATAAAAGTCAAAATATTTTTTACTACAATAACAAAATAAATATATTCACGATTGAATTAACTAGTTTATTTATTTATTTTTAATATATCAGGTTTACTTGAAAAAAAAAATTCTCTGAGGCCCCTTTACTGCATTGAAAATATTTTCACATAAAAAATATTTTAATGTTTGTTTTGCTAAAAAATATTTTTTGAAAATTAATTATTTTTTAATATTTCAAGAATTTTTATTAAAATGAAATAGGAAAACAAAAAATTTCAATATGATGATTTTTGTTTTAACAATGTAAATGGATATAGTCAAAGCCTATCTTTTGACACCTGGCAATTGTAAATACTTTCGCAAAATTGTCGTTTACTTGGATAAATGAAACAAATGAGAGAGGTATAGTTAAGTACATTTTTCAGAAATAAAGTTTGTTATGAAGTGACTTGATATCTCAGATATATGTCAACAAGGTTGATTTAATTGATAGGATTAAATAAAAAATTTCAAATTCAATTTTTGTCAACATACACTCTATCCTAATGATGGAACATTTTATCAGCTTTTTATTTTTATTTTTTGTCAACAAAAAATGTCTCAATTAAACAATCAATTGAAACTTTTCCACCCAACTATTTCGTCATCATGAAATTTAAACTTTTTAATAGTTCTGGTGGTTTTTTGTTTTTTTTTTTTTGGGGGTTGGGATTGATTAAAGAGTCAATGTGATTTAGCCATAAAATTAAATTAAAAAAAAAACAACTTTCAACTCTTATTTTTTAAGAGATAAAGAAGATAAGACATAATTTTTTTATAAAAAAAAGTCTTTTGAAGTTTTAATCATAGCTAATCTTTAGATTGAACTCAAGTGTATGTTAGTAAAAAGGTTGAAAAAGTTAACAAATTGAAAGTACTGCTAAATTACATTAAAATAAAATATACAACTATGGAATTGACAATGGAAGATTTTGAAAGAAATTGAATATAACTTCAATAAAATTGGATTCAAATCAATAAATAAAATAGTAAAGAAAATTATAAATAAAGCTAATAAATAACTAAAATGTAAAAGAAATTGTAAAGAATATTTTTTGAGAGGTTTCTATATGTCTTACATAGTAGTCTTTCCTCTCAATTTATTGTATCTTTTTTGTTAGCATGTTCTCCATTAGGTTATTCCCTCAATCATGGTTATTGTGTACATTTGTTAGCTCAAAAGTGGGATTGTGTCATTCAAGTGTTCATGGAGGTTGTTATTATGCCAATTTCACGCCTCCTTTTTTATTGCCCATTTTGTAACACCTTAACTTTTATAATGCTACTAATGTTGTTCATCCATTAGAGTAGTGAGATTTTAGTGGAAATTTAAACATTTAACTTTATTAATTTGATTTTTTTTTTCATTGTTTAATCAAGTATCAAAGACCCTCTATAAAAAATAGATATCATATAATAAAGTTCATACGTTCCATACCTTAAAATTACAAATATTGTTAATAATGTCACTAAGAACTTCCATAGTACTTCAATATTAGCACAAAACATGCAAAGCAAGAAAGCATCTCCTAAACCATTCGATAGAAGAAGTAAAGTTTTTGAATCCTCATTATGTTGTCTTCTAAATTTTGGAAAGCTAGACAACTTTTAACACTTTAATCTACTATTGGTGTAGCCTCGGTTGTAATAAGATCCCTATCAGAATACATAACTAAGTGTAGTGGGAATTTACATTCTTAGTAAGAATATATAATAATTTAAAATTTAGTGATAGTCTAACCATCACATGTGTAGAAAATATTTTTTTTATTCCCTTCTCTAAGCATAAAAAGATAATGACATATTATGGCACACAAAAAGTATTCAGCATATCAAAAATATGCAACATACCAATATATTAGGTGGCCTTTTCATACATGTCCATTTACTTAACTTGCGAGACTATAAAGAAACATTTTTGCATATGAGAAAATCTTACTAAACTTACCTTGTCTAGGTATCTTGCATTTTATGATAGTCAATACATATTTGTACGCATATATCTTAATGCATATATGAAACATTGTATGTTATATTATCATAGAATAATTTAACTTAGTCTCATTAGACTCAATTAATAGTCTTTATTGTACCATTTGGACTTGGTACGCATCAGCCTATTTTTATCATATCATGCCACTGTATATGCTCTCTTAAAGAAACACAGATGATCCTACCTTAAAAGCATTAAAGATAAAGAAAAACCAATTCCTAAGTCTTGTACCAGACGTCTTATGCTACTTGATATAGATTTAGGTTTTTATAGTCATAGCTAATCCACTAAGCATTCCATATTACTTGGTATAAGACTAAAGTTTTTAGTGCCTTCAAAGAGGAAGACTTTTTCTTAATCTTTATGATCATTGAAACTTAACATACTAAATAAGAGTAAACATATCTAAGGTATCCCCTAATGTAGATCCACAAATTGAAATCTGAAACCTAAAGTCACATGAAGGTCTCCCAACCTTCAATGACTCCCTTGTTATAAAATTATCATAAGGAGAACATGACATAAATTTATCACAGGGAGAACAGGAGATAAATCTAAGAAGGATTTGACTCCCTTATTCCCATGTGATCATACCTTTGCTATCCTATATGGATAGAAAAATGTCTCTTTTTATATAGATTGGTTTTTATTAGAAGTTCATCTTTCTTATTAGGAGTTTAGTCCTTTGAGAGCATTCTTTTCAATCCAAAGATCTTTTCTTGATCTAGCATTATATTAAGATCACATAATTATTTGTCATTTCAATTTCATTTTAAGTGATTTAAATCATGTTTCATGGTCAACAACTTGAACAATACTAGCAACATAAGTGAAAACTCACCCTAAGGTAGGTATAAACCACAGATATACATATTCATAACCTATATGTAATAGTATATAATGTACATGTTCAATAAGAGATAAATGATTTGTGTTTGTTATTTTAAAAGGGAAACACAATATGTTAATCCCTTAACAACATATGAGTATTCTAAATTAAACATGTCTATAACTATAAGTCGACGTAACAACTAGTATCACATATAAGCATATCCTTATTTAAATTAATATTCTAGGTTTTTTATGTCATATTCATGGGCAATGACATTCTTTTTGTATAGTTATCAAATTTATACCAACACATGTTCATTAGAATGCAAACATGCATATGCGTATCATACTAACCTATACACATCTCAACCAATTACAAGATTCATCAAGAATTGGACATGCAAACAAGAGAATATATATTCATAGAGTTATTAGCAAGAATATCTAAGAATAGTAAACTCTTAGAGAATTATAATTCTTATAGTGACTTTTCTTTTTTCAATGTCTTTTAAGATCTTTGTTCATGTCCTTGAGTCCCAAGATATATATGTCTATATTAATCCTTTGGGTCACATATAGGTCTGTGTCCAATCAAGGCCTATGCCTAGAAAAGGATCCGAGTTATGTAAAGGTCCCAGTCATGGTTATATAAAAAGCTTGTATGTTATTAAGTATAGATATACTTATATGTATATATATATATACATGTATTCTTTTCTTTAGAACATATTTAATTCCTGTCCTTTTAGTTAATTTTAAAGTTTCTCCAAGATTAAACTATTCCCCAAATATACACAGATAATTCACATAATTTATTATACAAGAATCATTTCATGTCTACTTTGGCATAGATTTTCATGTGAGAATTACTTATACAGTCATAAATCATGTTGCTTCTTTTATAGGTCTTAAATTAATCATTTTATGCTTATTTAATTATCTCAAATCTCTTGTTGTTGTACTCTTACATAGAAAGAGATGTTATGTTCCTTACAATCCTTACCACAACCTTTTTTTTTTAACTTTAACTTTATTATTATTTTTGGTGAGAAAACTTTAGATCCTTTGCACAATATAGCCACATCATACCTAAAAATTCAAAGTGTTATTTGTTAGGCTCAAAGTAAAAGCAGTAGTTTTGAAATTATTATAAGCAACACAAATTGGGCTAAACCCAATGCATAGAAAAACCCATTATTTATTTCCTTTTCTTCAAGTATCCATCCTCACCTAAATTTTGAATTTTGTTATAAGTTGTGTGATTGTGATATGTTAAATTTTTTGGTATAGAGAGGAGGTAAAAGCAAAGCAAACATGTAGTTGGATGTAGTCAAAGATATGGCATTTTATTGCTTCATTTTCCTTTTGTTTTTTCTTCTTCACTTAGTTGTATCCTTACAACTTTTTATTCTCTACATTTAGTTGGAAATAGTTTAAAAACTATGATAAATTCAAGTTTGTAAAATACTAGTCGATTAGTCAAAGTGTGTTGACTAGTGTTACATAGAAGCATTCTAGATTATTTTTGGAATACACCAGTCAATTGATCTAAAACATCAATAAACTAGTTTGACAAAGAGATTTTTGGAAGAATTTTGGGAGAGACCAATTGACCAATCTAATAGCCTAGTGGATTGATGGCTTGCAATTGTCAACTAGTTAGAAACAATAATATCAAATTTGACAAGTTTAGTACCTATTAGAGTGAATAGTCTTGATGTCTCATTATATAACGGTTGAGTGACTCTTGAAATGAGTAAAAACTCTAAAAGAATACTCGACCAACTTGATTATTCAAGTGAAAAGTATGGTGGTTTAGAGTCAACTCTATAAAAAGATTGATTATGAATATATATAGAAGAGAGAAAAACCCAAATATTCTCTACTTCATCCCAAATTCTCTTTGAAAAGTAAGAATTTCTTTATTTATCATAGTAATTAAAACTATATTAGATTGATTGGTTTCACTAAAAAATTATGAATCAATTCTTGGTATGGTCTAGTCAACCCACAAAATCAGATAGCACAGAACTAGCCAAGAATTGATAGAATTGGTCAAGAATCGATAAAACTTGTTAGGCCAAAGATTTAGACAATTCAAGAATTTTTTTGGTGGTTTCTTCATCGAAGGAAAGAATAAAAGTTGATAAAGCTCTAAGAAATAAGTGGATGAAAATATGAGAAATTCTAAAATTTTGTAGATTAAGGAGGTTTTTAGTAGCTATAGAGATCAAAAAGAGAAGCCACATTTATCAAATGCAAAAAAAGCATGTTATTAGAAGCAAAAGGAGGGTATCAATAATGGTCATGGCATATGACATCAGCAATGGTGGTATATGGCGGCAACAGTATAGTAGAAAGAAGCTTTAGGTAGCAGTGCAAAGAAAAGAGGAAAGGATGCTCTAGACGCCATAGTGTTTTAGACTGTGAATAATTGAGTAGAAAAAAGCTTTTGCAATGGAAGAGGTTAAGATGAACACCAAAGCAAACTCCATAGCATTTCTATCATTTTAGAAGGAGGGACAGATTTGGTTTGGAAGAAAAAGGCTTTGTGTTATTAGAGTTATTGTGGGGGGGCCATTGCAATTTTAATATTTTAAATAAATAATAATATTTAATAAAAAACATAAAATATTGAGGTCCATATCCAAAAAGACTTGTTTAACCATATGGTATCAAGTATTATATAAATATAACCTTAAAAAATCATATATTGATAATAAATTTTAAATTTTAATATATTAAAATTATATTAAATATAATTTTAAATCAATTAATTATTAATTTAAATTACTTGATAATAACCTTGTGGCTATTTTAATATTTAAAATTTGTTAATATTTATTTGTCATATTTAAATTTTAATGTATAATATTTTAAAAATATATATTTAATTATCATTAATTTAACAATAATTTAACTACAATCAAACTAATAAATCATAAACTAATGCTATACTAATTCAATAATCTATTTGAATTTTAAAAACATTACTTTTCATAGAGATAGAGGTATGGAAGACTAAAATAGTATACTAGTTTTTTATAGAGATAGACGTGTGAAATACTGAAATAGTGGACTATTGGACTTGCTTTTCCTACGTGACACTTTTTTTATTCGTTGATTGTGGGTCTATCTTACACTGCTTTTTCTCTACTTTCCCAAGGTATTATCATCCTAATTGAAGTTTTCATATTTATATACTCTTTGTGAAGGAAAAATTTAATCTTTATATTGGATTTGAATTTTTATTTGTATTTTTGATATTTGATTATGTTAAATGACCACTCATGAATGAATTTGATTAGAATTTCTATATTAAATACTATAGATCGATTATAGAAAATGGATAAATTTATTTTGAATTAGTATAATTTTAATTCTATTTAAATAATTTTTTTATTATATATCATATTTTAACTATGTAACTATGTAATTATATATTTTAATAATAATTTATTTATAAAAGTAAATTTGCATGAGTTTACAATATAAGTTTATTTTCTCTTTAAATTTGTCTAATCTTACGAGTTTGATAACCTTAAATAAGAATTCCAAAATGCTGGTATACCATTTGCCACAAGCAATCTAACAATATTTATTTGTGTGAGAATAACAACCACTAATTGATTTTTGGTAGCATGGCCCAAAAAAAAATAGATATTTAGAAACAGTTATCATAATTATAGTTTTTGAATTTAACGGCGGTTTTCCATCTGCTGCTAAATGTTTAAAATTTTTTTAAAAAAATTTAGTGGCCCTTGAAACCAAATTATTAATACTATAATTTACTTACGAATAATTAAAATGTTAAACTATAATTAAATTTTAAACAAATTTATTGATAAAATCTTAAATACAAATTTATTTAATTTATAAAATGTTCATATAGATGCTTCCACAAATGAATAGTTCCGGGTCCTTCACATATCTCTTGTTAGACTAGGGGAGTTGGGGTGTGTCAAAGTGTAACAGGAGGTGTTTAGATTGAAGTTGCATAAACTTAATTTTGGATCAATTTGATTTGCATCAAAAGTGATTTTGGATCATTGTAGAAGTAGACCTTTTTTAATTTTTTATTTTAATGCAAACTCTCAGTTGGAGGATAAACGTAGTTTACAAATGAGAAACCAAACATGAACCCATATTTAGAAACCCTAACACTCACTATTAATTTTAAAATTCTAGGTTATTATCATATTAAGGAGGTCATCAATCATATTGTGAAATTGACTAATAACATCTTGGTTCGCTCTTTTCCTAAAAATTCTTTTCTAAACCGTGCTCCTATAATTTATATCATTAATGACTTAAACCCTCAGCCACAATTAGTATTTTTGATATACTTAATATTTTTTAAAAATTTGAAGAGAACACAGAGACATACCCTTATTTTTCTTTTCAAAAATTTATAGTTTACCATTTTAAGTTGAAGATTTTTATTGTAAAAGATTTTAAATTTTAAAAGACTCTAATATTAAAAAATTAAACTATACCCAAAAAAAAATTATAATTTAAGATTCTAAATTAAAATTTTTTATGTTAAAATATTTTAGACTAATTTTAAATATTTTTAAATTTAAATCTTAAATTCTCATAATTTTTCAGTAAACGCGACTAACCCATCCCGGGTTCAACGAGTGTCTTTAGCGGCGTTGTGACGGAAAAAAAAACAGTGAAGTGGAAGGTGTGGGTAATGGCGAATCAATGTCCACAACTCCATTCCTCTGTTTGCCGTGCGGCAGGTTTACAAATCAATAAAACACAATCTGAATTCAGAAGCTGCCTTTTAAAAAAAAAAAAAATTATGAAAACTTACATCTTTTAGTAATATTAAGAAGATCTCAACTTTTTGAGAAGTTAAATTTTCTTCTTTTTGTATTTTTTTTTTAAATTTATAGAATATTTAATATTTTTATTATCAAGTTATTTAATTAAAGTATAATAAGTGTATAGTATTTTTTTAACAATAGTATATAATGCTTATAACTTAATATTATATAATTTTAATTTTTAAAACTATAAAGAATAAAAGAATCGAATATTAATGAATTTGTTTATGGCTCAAGAAACAGGTGGTGTGTAGTTTTTAATTATTACTCAAAATAAAAATATAATATTAGAGTACGTTTTACTTGAAAAATATAATAGACATTTTCTTCTTTCTTCGTTTCTTTCCATAGAACCTTTTCGGTAATTATTTTACTAAAAAGTTATATGCCTATAATTAAAAATATATAAGCTTTTCATATATTACGTATTTCAAGTTTATTTGTCTTGTTATATACATTGTGAAAAAGAGCCCTAAAGTATGTTATAAACGGGGCTAATGCATGATCATAACTCGAGTTGTAGATTACTTTTAAGGCAAAAATTTACTTTTAATTTGTTAATTTTATTTTCATCTCTCTATTTTATTTAATTTTAATTTGATCTTTTAATTTTATTATAGATTTTACTTTCATCCTTTGATTTTATTTGGTTCCAATTAAATTTTTTTAACTTTATTTTAAATTTTACTTTTATCTCTTAATTTTATTTTGTTTTAGTTTGGCCCTTAATTTAAAAAAAACTACTCAATATTTTTTTCCTTTTATTTTCTTTTTCATTTGTCTATTCTAATTCTATGGTGTCAGTGGAAAAAAAAATATGAGTGGTTTTTAAAAATTAATGGTCAAACTAAAAGCATAATAAAATTCAAAGACTAAAGTAAAACATAAGATAAAATTAATGGATTAAATTAGAGCTCAATGAAATTAAGGGACAAAATTAAAATTTAAGATAAAGTTAAGAGATCAAATTAGAATTAAATGAAGTTAAGGAATGAAACTGAAATCTCAAATAAAATTAAGAGATCAAAAGTGCAATTTTGCCTTGTTAAATAAAAGGCTAAAATATACTTTTAATTTTTTAATTTTACTTTAAGATTCATTTTTGTTCCTTAACTTTATTTTGTTCTAATTTGATCCATTAAATTTACTTTAAGTTTTATTTTTGTCTTTCAACTTTATTTGTTTTCAATTTGGTCTTTTAACTTTACTTTATGTTTCACTTTTGTCCCTTAAATTTATATTATTTCAATTTGGTCCCTTAACTAACAAAAACCACTCAAATAGTTCCTTTTCTTTAATGCCACCAAGTTGTATAATTCAAAAGTTTTATGTGGCTCCTTGGCAGTTGGTGAGAGATTATTAGAGTTAAGTCACCAATCAATCACACACAACATTTTTGTTATGCATTTTAATTTGATAGTCCTAAAAGAAAGAGACATTTGAATATCTTTTGAGAATTAAGGAACCAATTTAAAACAAAAATAAATTAAGGGACAAAAGTAAAATATTAAGTGAAGTTAAAGAACTAAATTGGAATCAAATAAAATTAAAAGATGAAAGTAAAATTTTAGATAAAGTTAAGAGACAAAAAATATATTTTGCCTAAATAAAATAATATCTAAAACATAATTTGAGATCAAATTTATTAGCATAGTAACTTGATAATAAAAAAATAACTAGAATAAAAGAGCAAATGTTAATCAAAATAAGATGTGTGATACTAGACTAAAGCACAAATATTACTTTTTAAAGGTAATTTATGCCTCTTATGGGTTGATTTTGTTGTATCATCTGGTACACTAAGTACAATGACGCATTACCTTTAGAATAAAACAATCTATTTGTGTGTTTAGGTCTATAACCTTTGCAAAAAAGAGATAGACAAGAATTTTTTTTTTCCACACCAAATATATTATTTAATATATTATATAATAATACTCCAAACAAGTCTAATTATGATTGTTTTTAAAACCAAATTGCATCAACTAGTTTGACAAGAAAATTAATAAATTAGTCTTTAGTTCGATTTGGCCAGCCCATAAAACTGTTCAACTAAAAAATTAATTAAAAACTAATAAGCACTAGTAAAATTGAGTGGGGCAATGGTTCTATGGCTTTGGTCATGAAAGAGGCAAAGAGAAGCAAAACTAGTGTAGTCAACAAGAAGAGCAAAGGAGGGAGAGCTCAACTTTTGCCTCTAAAAGAAGATGACCCAAGAAGGGTAGTACTAAGGAGGTAAGATCTTTTTGGAATCTTCCGTGTTCGTCCTCACAAAAGCAGCATTCATGGGATCAAGCATTCTCATACCAAATAAATTTGACAATGAGGGAAAGGCCAACAACTATTTCCTCTGCTGAGCTCATTGACTATTTCCTCCGCTAAAGAACCGAAGAACTTAAGGAGAGTGTGAGACGATGCAGATCTGATATGTTGAAGGGGATATGATACTGTGAAGAAGCGAATATGATATGTTATGGATAGTGAAAGAGATACAAAGAAAAATGTCATGGGGATTTGAAATGTTATGGAGAAATGTGCAATTTTTTAAAGTTGTGATGTAATTTGATTTTATTATATGCAATATTTATCCTTCTGATTTCTTATTCAAATTTATGTATTTAATAAATTATTTATTTATTTTTAATTCATTTCTATTAAAATTTTGATTTATTATTTTTTTAATGACAAATGGCAACTTAATAAACCAAATAATCAATACTCTAAAATTTTAATGGGTAATTTTAACTTTTTTATTAGAAAATGAAAATTTTCTTATAGATATAGATAATTCTTTTGCTTTTTTAGAATAATTTATTAGTATTTCTCTAAATTCTTAAAGAAATATAAAATTAGTAATAAATATTTAAAATTTATTAATATTAATTTATTTGTCATTATTTATTATATTAGATTTTTAATATATAAATTTAAAAAATATATTTAATTATCATTAATTTAACTATAATCAAACCATTGAATTATGTCAATATTTTCATTAATTCAATGATTAGTCTAATTTTAAAAATTTTGTTAATAATACCTTTTTCTTGTTTGTAAACATTATTTTTGAAGAAAATTAACTTCGTATGAAGATGATATGAAATTTGAACTTTACATTAAAAATATAGTTTGCAGTATAGTTCCTCTTACTAAGAGGGTTCATGGAAGGATAAAACAACAATAGCATTCACATGTGAAATCCTATTATAATTACTCAACAAAGAAGTTTTGTTTAATTTCAATATTCTTCCTCATCATGTTAGTGAGTCCTCCAATAAATTAGTATTTTCTTCATAAATAATGGAAACCACGTTTCGAGATGCAACAACTCATTCTTTTTATTTCTTGAGGCTTTTCTGACAGCAGACAGATATAATTACTGTTAATTTCTTTTTATCAACATCTGAACCACTTCCTTAATCATTCTTTGTGATTTATTTATTTATATTCTTTTAGCTAGCTTTGTATTCTCTCTTCATTTTGTTTTTAGATAAATTACAGTAATGCCTCTGAAATTTAGACATCTACATCCTTTTCCCTCCTCTAGTTTGAAAGACAACATTATCTATCTGTACATCATGCATTACCATTATACGTTAGTCTTGCTAATACTTGACCTGTTTTCTAACAGAATCTACTCATAAGTGGTGATATGGCACAAACTCACTTCTCAATTGTTCAAGCAATCAAGATTTGAACAAAAATGCGAAATATAAGAACATTTTTATGAGAAAAGATATTTGAATAAATTTTAGACTAAAATATAATTTACTATCGTTTAATTTGATGCATTTGCGACCAACTACCACGTGCGGTAAACATTTGCAACCCGGTGCCATGCAAGTATGTATTAATAAAACTAACGTGTAATTGGAACGCATAATGCAAGGATAGATAATGTTATTTTTCAAAATTGTAAATAAGTGATGTGACACAAACTTGTCAAAATGTTCTAGCAATCAAAGCGTTTTGAAAAAATAAAATAAATAAAAGTTGTGCTAAATATAAGAATATTCCTATGACAAACAAATATTTAGATAAATTTTAGGATAATATACAATTTACTACCATTTGGTTAATTTGGACCATTTGCAATTGACTATTTTCTGCTTTAAACCTTTGCAATGAGATATTTTTTTGTTTGCACTGTCAACACTTGATTATTCTATGTTAATTTTTTTTAAATATCAAACATAATATCTAATTTTACCTCCACTTTTGCCATAATTGTCAATTTCCCAAAATTTTTTATAATTTCCTATACAATAACGATTGAGATTCTTCCCCAGACACTTCTGTTAAAATTTGGACAAAATTAAATTAAAATTTCCCAAATTCTAAATACTATTGCAAAATCCCTAATTTCTTATGTCATAAAGAATCAAATCCCTCTTTTGGCCAATTATAATACTAAATTCAATATACGGACAATATAATATTTCCCCCAAATTCTTAGTTTTGTCTATCAAAATCCTTAATTGGAGACACACAACCCAATTTCTTCCCCATCCCATCATTTTTGGTCAAGAATTACTGTAGACTTACAAAATTAGAGCTTTAGATTGAGTACTTAATAGGAATATAGCATATAATCAGTTGAATATGCGAGTATTCCGAATCAAAGTTTCATGAATATGCATGTATTGGCTAAATTTTGGCGTAGAACAAATTGAAAAATTAAGCATTTGGGTTCAATTTGGGATAAAAATTGGTTCAAATGTGCAACACATGTGATTTCTGTCCAAAATAAAAAAAGAACATGATAATAACGTGGTGAATGAACCAAAAGTAGAAATGAATCAAACTATAGGATAATAAATTGTATTTTAAACTTAATTAAACACGGGGAATTTAATATTTTTCGTTAAGTTAAAATATATATATATATTTGTAGGTTTTCAACTAATTAAAAATATTTATTTAAAAATCAGAATACAATTATTGCCTAACAAAAATAGTGAAATTGGATCAATTGGTTGTTTCATCACTTTTCTTTCTTCTTCCAAAGCAAAATACAAATTCTGCAAAGCTTGGCAAGACCAACCTTTATCTCAAACTTTCCTCTCAAATGGAAAATATAAAACTACCAAAAATATATATGACTACCAAGACAGAGGTATGAAAAGTATATAACTACCAAAAATGAAAAACATGATCATTTTCAAAGGAACATTATGGAGCTACCAAAAGTCCTGAGTAATGAAAATTTTGATTCCTGTACTCTGGAGTCGCCGTGTGAAAAGAATTAGATGTCATTGGTTTCAAATCAAACACAAATTAATATATTTAAAAGAATGAGCTAAAATTAGTTTTTAAAAAAATTCAAAAAGCACAAAATCTTTTAAAATTTAAATCACGTATAAATAATTCTCTAATTTTAAAAATTTGACAATATGCCTTTTCAAACTTTTAATTTTATATTAATAACTCTCGTTGATAATAAATTTATTGATTTATTATTGAAAAAATGATATATCTAATTAAATAAACCTTTTAAACACTATATTTTTATATAAATAATTTTTTAAATTTTGATTCATATTCAGATTATTTCTTAGCAAGTCACACTTCTCTCAATAAAATAACATACTCACTTATAACAAAGGATTACTTATATACATAATTGCAAGTTTAACTAGTTTATTGTTAAATTTTGAAAATCATGAACTTATTTGCACGACAAAGAAGGGTATGGTCATTTTAGCCAAAGGTTGATATTGCAGATGATTACAGAGATGTTAAACTGAAGGGCAAGAATGTCATTTCATAATCTACAAGGGGAGGAAATGTCAAATATACAAACTTTAAGGGATGGGTCAACGTAATTTGATTTTTTCGGAAAAAAAAAAGGAGCCGGCCAACCGTGTATATATCTATATATAGTACGCACACACAGCGCGTGGCTGACAGTCTCGGTTGTCTCTCGCTGTGCACGAAGGCCAGAATCATTATATTCAGAAAAGCTTTTCCCTTTCCCATTGGCAAAACCAAAGCTTTAAGGACACATCGTCTTCCTCGTCTCAACTACGAACGTTTCGTTTAATTCTCGCTCAGTTTGCAGCCATACCCCTCTGTCCTTCTCCAGCTTTTCAGATGGTACGTGCTCTGTTTTCTCCTGTTTTATTCTTTTCTAATCGCTGCTCTTTCTGGGTTCCATTCAATTTCGTTTCTTTGTCTTCTTTTCAAAAGCCTCGCTGTTTTCTGGAAAAGCTTTTGTTCCTGGACATTATGTTATTGTAAAGAAGCATTATGCGAATTCTCTGCTCTGGAAATGTGAAAGCGATATGCCAGAGGCTTCACATATACTTTAATCGATATGATTGGCTTATGATCCTTTTTTTTTTTTTTTTTCTCTTTTCGTTCATTTAACGCTAAGTAAAATGATTGCATGCAGCCAAGCAAGCATCCTTGGGTCTTTGCCCAAAAAATATGCTCTCCCTTACTTGATCAGAAACGCATTTGCGAAAATCAGCGATATCAAATCAATTTCTCCTTTCTCTTTTAAGAGTCAAAAGTAGTGTTCTCAGTTCTTACTACTCCCTTTGACCTTCCGACCATTGTTTCTTTTTTTCTAAACTAAGTTTGTTTATAAATATTGATTGAATTTCTGGACGCTAGACCGTGTTTGGATTTATCTTGAATTAATGACTTCGATTGATTCTCGTTCACGAGCAAATTTTGTGTCAAATGGGCCTCCCTGGTTGTCTGCAGGCCAAGAAAAGATTGTAGTTATCGCTGACTGCAGAGGAAAAACCAAAAATTTATGGAGTTTTAAATTTGTAATTAATTACGTTCTTATTTATTATATATACTTATCTCTAATTGCGGTTGATATATCATTGGAATCTGAAAGCGTTCATTTTTTTCCTACGTAAAGATATTTCCCTCTATTAATTTGGCAATTATTTATGTCAAATTTTTTTGTTTCGTTATGTTGCTTTCATATTTTTCATAATCATTACTGAACTTCTTATATCAGTATTTAAGGGTGTTGATAGACGAGTTGGTTTTGGCCTAAACCCTAAACTGATTTTTTTTTAAAAGCTTGGTGTCCTGATTTGCCCTAATTTGGTTCAATATTAGATTACACCATTTTTTTTTTTGACAAAAATTATAAAATGATCTTTTAAAAAATAAAATTTTTACACAAATTCTAATAAAATTATTTTTTCAAAAAAATAAAAATTTTATATAATAATTTTTTTAAGAAAATTATAAAACCAGATTGGGCCCAATCAAATTGATCAACATAAATAGCTTGATATGGAGCACTATTTGATTTGTCCAAAATTTTTTTACCCAAACTAATCTCATTCGATGTAATCAGATGAGACAAAACTGATTAATTGAGTCATTAGACACTATGTACCTTTCTATTATTATTTTTGTGATATAATATCATTTAATTTGAATGTGAATAACTTTCTTCAATATTTTATATTAATACCACTTGGAATAAAGGTCGGCACCAGCCTCGGTTTTAATAATCTTTCACATGCGATCTAGGCTGGCGATTATTTTTATGAAAGATGCACCACGGGACAAGTAAAGTGAATAATATATTCCTCCAGTGAAATATATAAGATGCTTTTTTTAAAAGTTTATTTGGTTCAAAATATAAAGTATTATATAATTTTTTATGTTAATTTTTTAATTTTTTTTTTTAAATGTTGGTTTAATTTTTTTTTTCTCTTTCATAAATAAGGACAAAAATAAATAAAAAAAGTGATGAATTTGAAATGTTTGAAATAGTTAAATAATTTTATTAAATTGTATGAAATAATTAAAAATATTTTATAATATATAGGGTATGATATACTGGCAACTTTTTTTCCTTTTGCGAATTTGTCTCTATTATTTATTTGCAGCACAAATATTTATTTATTAGTCCCAATGGAAGTGCCATATTCGATGATGGTGATACGAGAACGTTCTTGTACCTCTGTCGTCTTTTTGAATAAGGTGTCGGTAAAATATGGCTCTCTAAGTAATAATTATGAAATTTAATAAGATACAAATACAAGAAGTAGGTTTTAAGAGAAGTACTTGCTAATTGTTTCTATATGTTTAATATTTTTGTGGAGCAGGTAAGCAAAAGCAAGGAGGAGATCAAAGTTATAGTGACAAAGCCATTCTCACTAGGAGAGACAGACGCGGTTTATAAAGCCCCTAATCTCTTGCAACGCATATTAAGTCTGTTTAAGAATATACGGCCTGGATCAGATCTCACTCGCTTCCAGGCAACTTCTTCCTTCTCTTTTTTTTTTTCTTTTTTTAATAGAGACATAGTTCTTATCTCATATTTTACGGCTTCGAATAATAATATTATTAAAGTTTCTGATATTATAAATTTTTTATTTATTTTCTTGTTTTATAAAAATAAGAAAATAGTATAATTCGTATTTTGTTAAAGTTCAAAAATTATGAATCTGATAATAAAAAATATATATTTTAAATAATATAGAATATTACCTAACATAATAATTATTTTATATATTATAACACTAAATATATACATTTCTTTTTATATTTAAAATATCAAGATACCAATAACTAGCAACTAACAAGTCATTTGTGTTTTGTGGACATGCATCCTCTATTGTGGAAACTTTCCACAACAACTTCGTTGGGACTGAAGATTTAAATTCACGTTTTGAATCTACATAAATGTCTTTTTTATTTTTTTTGGGTATGAATTATTTTACGACATTATTGCATAATCTGGCATCAGTCCTGGGATGACTCATGGGCTTTTGGCCCATCTTGAGAATTAAATATAAGTATTTAGCCCTGCAAAAGACACAAATTTGGAAAAATTCGAAAGAAAAGAGAATCTTCGCTAATCCAAAAGTTTTAAATCAAGTGACACTTCTCTTGGATGGTCTTGATTCTTGATATCCGTGGGTTTAATTTTGGATTATCCCTTTAGTTCCTTTGATTTTATAAAAGTTTCAATTTGGTTCATCTAATTCTGGCCGAAAAAAAAAAGGTTCATTTAATTCAAAAATATGCAATGTTATCCTCTCTAATTTCCAAAACAATTCAATTTTGCCCAGTTATTACATTTTTATTCAAAATTTAATGCCAAATTAAATAAATTATTAACCTGAATTCTAAATTTGAGTGTGAATTAATGATATATAGTAATTAAGTAACATCTAGGTCAACAAATTATTAAATTTGACATTAAATGTTGGATGAAATATGTGATAAAAGCACAAAATTGGATCATTTTCTTAAATGCAACATTATCTCTTTCATACCTAATGAGACTTAGTTGAAATTTTTATAAAATTAAATAAATTAAAAATATATTTAAAGAGTTTAATTCTCTACTCTTCATTCCTTTTCTTTAAATGGCTCATCCTAGGAGTCTTCTTAAAGCATAATTACTGACAATGATCAATTAATAAATGTTAAGTTAACAAAAGATTAATTTAACAATTTAATAATTTAATTTCAAAACTTAAAAAAGTATGACCGATAATAGTTTATTATAAATAAATAAAAAAATATTAGAATAAAAATTTATAATTCCCTAAAAAGTTTTAATAACTGTTATTTTTGTATGATAAAAAAGAAATGTTATTTCTGTTGCTATGTGCAGCTGCCGCCTCTGTTTAACTTTCCAAAATCACAACTTCAGTGCTATGGCGAATCTGTATACTGCACAGCTTCGGACTTGCTAAGCAGATGCAACAGTGGGCAGAGTCCACCTGATAGGTTCATATCTGTGGTAGCATGGTGCATATCTACCACTCGCCCTTCAATTTTTGGTCTTGCTCCTTATAATCCCATTCTTGGAGAGACCCACCATGTTTCTAGGGCAAATCTCAACGTACTGCTGGAACAGGTAGTTGCTTTTCCCTCCTGCATTTGCCTTTTTCTGCACAGTTACACAAATTCATGCTAGTTTGGTCTCAGAAAGGGAAATATATATTAAATTTCTATTGGCATTCTAACTCTTGTTCTTTTAGGATTCAGTTAAAGTTATAGCCGATGATATGTCTCAATCTTGTTGGATTTATTAGAAATTTGTTACAGGGTCTAATCTGATGTGACCTTCTTTGAGCAGCTTCTTTATAGTTAATTACCCCCTTGGCCGAGCTCTCGATGATACTCTATTAAGATAACTGAATTTGTGGGTTTACATGTTTGCAGGTTTCACACCATCCTCCAGTATCTGCCCTTCATGCAACAGATGAGAAGGAGAACATAGAGATGATATGGTGCCAACAACCTTGTCCAAAGTTTTATGGTATCTTGACTTCCTTCTCTTCTTTTGTAGATGAATCATAAATAATTTAAATTACATAATCTTGTTTATAAGAAGTATTAGATTCTTCTTGAACTCCTAATAAACCAACTTATCATAATCTGCTTCAGTAATGAGCCTATAGATGCAAGTCAAAAAGTTTCTAGTGTTCCATGATTACCTCAGCAAAACTATGTAGTTCATTCATATGAATCAGGAATTCAGATATATATATTCAAGGCAAGTGACCTGAAGAACACAGCGCTCGTCTTGTTAGAGATATTCATAAGCTTTTATTTAACAGTTTATGCTTTCAAGATGAATGATCCTTGACACTTGCAAGGCGCTTCATTCCATTTTTCATTCTTGTCCAGTGCGGCAGTGCCTCAACTTTATTTACGAAACTTCTGAATTGCCATCCGCTCCACCACTGTAACATTCAGAAAGAGTCAATATAGAACTATTTCTGACATTTTGCATTTTATTCATCACAGATTTCAACAAAGTGAAACCCGAAAGCCTTCTTTTTAAGACATTTCTTCTGATAATACTAATTCCCCCAAGCATTCAATCAGGAGCTGCTCCTGACATATTTATCAGAAAATCACAATAACTGAGATTTCCTATAATGAAACTTACACTGAATTTTCATTATTATTTTGCATTCCTTTTTTCTGATTACAAGATTTAAAAGGCGTATGTTAAATTGTTTCAATTTATATGAGCTATTCACGTCTAATACTGGCCTCTTACCATGTTTTGTTGGCAATAATTTGACTTGTCTATCAATGGATGTTATGCAAACCAAATATACAGGCACTTCAGTGGAGGCTCAAGTTCATGGTAAACGGCAGCTGAAGCTCCTAAATCATGGAGAAACATATGAAATGAATTGTCCTCACCTCTTAATCAGAACTCTTCCGGTCCCTGCTGTTGATTGGGTTGGCAATGTTAATATTCGGTGTCTAGAGACTGGTCTGGTGGCAGAGTTAAGCTACAGAAGTAATTCTTTTCTAGGATTTGGGGGAAACCGTAGATGGATCAAGGGGAAGATCCTCGATTCATCGTCACAGAAAGTTCTTTATGAAGTGGATGGTCATTGGGATAGGTATCTTCCTTCAAAGCATCTGTCTGAATTCTGAAAGTTAATGCTTTTCTCTTTTTCATATGAGACAAGTAGTAGTGGTCATGATTATGAAGTGCTTGATTGTAATAATTTGATAATACCATATCTCTTATCCACTTTCATATTGCAGAACTGTGACAGTAAAGGACGCAAGTAATGGGAAATTTAAAGTGATATATGATGCAAATGAAGTCATTTCAGGGCTCCAAACTCCGATTGTCAGTGATCCGCAGGTTATAAATGCATATTCTCTATCTCCATTCCTCTTGATCTTTTTACCTCCATGTCTTTTCTTTTACAAACCAAGATTTTTCTGGGTTGGCCTGCAAAAGGATTTTCTGATAGGGAAAGTGAATGTTCTTAGAATATTTATTCCTTTATGGAAGAACACAAATTTTTTGTGAGTTTATTTAAACATAACAGTTTTTGTTAACTATACACAGACTTCTATGGTTCTTGTCTCTTCCATTAAGATATCTGTTCTTTAAAAATGAAAACAAGCCTTTTCTTTTCTCCTTTTTTTCACAATTACATTAGAATTTAGATGCATGAGAAGGCATTTAAGTACCTACATACACATAAAACAGTTCGATTTTTTTGCACTATGTTCTCGACTGTGACTTGAGATTCTCTTGTTCATCAGAATGTGTGGCCAACAGAATCAGCCCTGGTTTGGAGTGAGCTTAGCGAAGCCATCTTGAGCAAAGAATGGGAGAAAGCAAGAGAAACAAAGAAAGCTGTGGAGGAAAGACAGAGGAAACTCGTGAGAGAAAGAGAGTCAAGAGGAGAAAATTGGATTCCCAAACATTTTATAGTGTTCCATAGCAAAGAAGGTGGCTGGGAATGTTCTCCAATTGAGAAGTTGGTCCCTTCTGCCCCCATTGTAGCCCTGTAATTGGTTAAACAACTGTATCTGTGATGAGAAAGGTCCTTTTAACTTCGGCCCGTCAATTTCCTCTCAACTATAAGAGAGAGAAGAAAAGAGAGTGAGGAGAGTGTATGAATAGGTCCCATTAACTTCCTTTCTTACTTTCTTCTTTTCTATTATATTTGATAGGAAATTAATAGGGACTGAAATTGAGAGGATTCTTTTTCATCTGTAATGAATATTACTTCAGCATTATATTGCAAATCTGCAACTATAACAGGTAGTACAAATTTTATTTTTGACACTTCCCAATATTGAGTGATAAGTACTACTGCTATTTATATGTTGCCATGTAATCTTTTTTATTTTTGTCGAAAACATGTAATTTAAATTTAAATCATTGTCAAGTTGAATCTTATATTTAAACAATGATCGCTTATTTCGCAAAATATGAATAGCAGTAGTATTCAATTATTTAATATTATAAAAATGTAACAAATATTTTTAGTGTGAAATAAATTCTCCTATAACTTCATCACGGGTAGGGCTAAAAAAATATGTACAAATATTGGGCTTGGGTCTTTATTTCTTAGTTTGGGCTCGGCTTGAAAAAGTAGAAGCAATTGAGTCTATTTTAACCTTTTTTTTTCTTTAATTTTTATACAAAAACCATTATAACAAACGAAAGGAAATTTAGGATCTTAATTGTATGGAAGTTAAATAGTACCAAACATTTAACCAAAAATAACTTCTATGCAAAAGATTTCAAAAATGAATTAGTCTAGTTAATAAAATAAAGATGACATTTTTTTTTATTAAATAATACTACATCAATGTGAAGAGTACTTTTTTAAAATAATAAAAAAATAGTTTTGAATTATATTTGAAAACACATGTTAGATGAACAATACATTTTGCATGAAAAGGAGATGTAATATTAGTGTTGGCATTACACTTTTGATTGATTTGTTTTGTTATGTGCTATTTTTTTTTTCCAATTTATTGTATTTTCACTGAAAATGATAGTACACAATCCAACTATATAGACTTAGGTAAAAATTTTATTTTTAAGACTCTTGATGTATATATAATAAGCAAACAAAACTAACTTTTGTAAAAAAATTTTGACATATTTATATTGTAATATATTTAAAACTCATTATAATAAAAAAAACGCAAACTTAACTCATTTTATATTCAAAATTTTTAAAAATAAATATATTTTTTATTGAGTTTCTTTTTTAAAATTCATATCCAATTTTTTTTTTTCAAGTTAAACTTATTGGGCCAAATAAATTTTTTGACTGTATACAACAACCCCTTGTCCATAGAACACCCAAATTCTACCCAATATCCAATATGAATTCTCGTCATTAGTTGGACGAGTACCCATCGCCACGAATGTTCAAAGATTAGTACTTGAAACAAGACTACGTGGGTCAATGTTTTAGAGGAAGCAATTTGGGTCCTCGAACTAAATTAAAATTGAATATGAAAACATCATTAACTAGTTGCTTAAAATAGTACAAATGTACAAACGTCAGAAGCAGGACAATTTAATGATCTTTCTACCCCATAAATTTTTACAAGGGACACACAATATCGTTGCAAGATAGCAGCTCTTATGAATTTCACTTCACTTGATTCTAATATGATTTTAATCTAAAATCATCATCATGAAATAGTCAGTGCATAATCACTTGATCCTTCAATAACATACAAGATTATCTAGCAAACCATGCCCAAAATTAAATCTCCTTTTCAAGTGATTTTAAAAGCGCTCCATCAATACACGTCCTGATATCCCTTTTGCTGCTGCATCCTTTGCCTTTCTTCTGCTATACCCCAATCCAAGCTCTTGAAAACATCAATTATTTTCCTGCAGATCAGATTCACTTCTCCGATTGAAGGACTTCTCTCTGATGGTGTCCAAGATGGGTTTCCATGGCCGCACTCTACAAGGGCTTCGTCCTCCGTAAGTCATAGCAATTTGCTCTGCCACACCAACCCTCCCAGGACTCGTAGAAGGCGAACTCCAGCCAGTTGAGAAAGGACTAGTATCCTTGAGGGACTTATCCCCACATGGCTTGGTTTTGGCCTTTGCTGTGAGCCTCTTTGCAAAGGAGGCCATGTCCATGGGAGAAACATCATCTTGCAGTATTGAGAATGGAAGCAAGAAATACACTTGGCCAGGTTGGAGCAGTGTGTCTCCCTTCAACGGCTTTGAGGAAGGGGAAAGAAGCTGAGATGCAGTACAAACAAAGTGCTTTGAGGGATTACCACTGCCACCAGTGACTTGGCTTACCGAAACGGTTGCCTCAAAATACTCTACAAAACCATTGAGATGAACCACACGGACGTTGTGGAAGGTAGAGGATGATCTAGAGGAGAAGCAACCTCCCATTTCTGTGTTTCTAGTTGATGTTGCAGAATGAAAGAGAAGGGATATCTATATATATACAGAAAAAAAAAAATCAAGAAAACAACTTGGGTTGACTATTAATGGACTATTAATGGATAATTAGATGGGTAAATTGAAGGTTACCTAAGCCTTTTGGATTTTTCTGACCAGTTCCTTCTGTATATTTTCCTGCTGCATCAGTAACAGATTCTTTGAAGTGTTTTTGATATTTTTTAAAAGGCAAGTTGCTACAAGCAAAAGCTTCACATGGCTAACAGATATTATATATCATTGTTTGAGGTGAGAAGTTTGCAGTAGTGGGATTCAACTAAATGCCTTCCTCCATCCTTTTCATACACCAAAATTTCCAATTTTTGACCGTATGAAATGGGTCACTGACCGGTGACCGTAGCCCCAAGGTTCCTATCGACTTTTTTTTACCAATTAAGAGATTCTTAGGACAAACTTTATGTACAGGTTGTAAAATGTTTAATTAGGTTATCCTATAACCACTGGTGGAGCCAGGCATACATGAGAGGCCATTGGCCCCTCCAAATTTTTCAAAAATTATATATATATATATATATATATATATAGTATTAAGTTTTAATATTATGCCCCATATTTTTTGAAATTTTAAGGACATTGAAGCCAAGTATAGACATAATTGGATTATATAATTTTTTTAAAATTATTTAACATTTTAATCAGAACTCAATAAATATACACATGTATTATGCATATAATTTTCACAAAAAAAAAAAACTTTGTTATCAATTTTTAAAAAAAATATTTTTACTTATTTACACAAACAAAATTGAAAAGAAAGATAAGAAGACATTATATATAGAAAAAAATTAAAAATATTCTAATATTTAATCTTCTTTTGGATAAAAATATGGAGGCCATAAAAAGGGAGGGCTAGATAGAAACTACACGAGGCATATAAATCTCCATCATATAAGCAAATAAAAGGGCAGTTATGTTATTAGGAGAGTTGGCTTAAGCAATCAAACTAACTTTATGATTGAACTTTAAATTGGCAAGGTAATCAGTGTACATATTGGCTTGTCTCCACCTATGTTACACTCTAACTTCTTAATTACTTATCAAATCCTCGAGTGAAGTGAATATGTCATGTAGGTTGGTATTATGTTTTATGAGGCATTGAGAGTCCTTCTAGTAGTAACTTAGAATCACACTTTAAAATGATTTTATTGTATCCATAAGCATGGATTTAAATTTAGACCTTTAAGAGTTCCCCAACATTCATTCCTGAGAACAAAATATATATGCATGTTTTTAGAGAAACAAGTGATCCACTTGCCATTCTCATATCTAACCAAATCACCACAAGTAGCCTTGCTCGAACCATTTTTAGTTGCTTTATTAGTGTTGATTTTGACGCAACCACACTATGTTTTTTGCCATGTTATATGAGTCTTCAAAGTAACTTTGGCTTTTTGTGTAAAACAACTCATTGAGCCTAAGACAACTCATCCAAAAACTCTATGATTTGGGTTTTTTGTGAAGGGAATTCTAGAATACCCTTATTCAAATAAACTTTTGTTATGTCATCCTTAAAGCTTCAAGATGCCAATAGCCCATACCATTGCCCAAGGGTGAGATATACTATTCTTGAGATGTTGGCTAAGATTTAAAGTAATCTATTGCCACAAGTCACCATTAAAGAAGATCTTACGACTCACTGGTTTAACTAAGTTAGTCTAAAGATTTGTAGGTAAGGATAATCATAGTGGATATGGATAATATACTCATAAAGATGCAAACAATTCTCATAATAAAGGCTATCTCTAAACTAGATACTAACTAAGGCCTTAGTCAGTAATTTACCATGCAAAATCCACTAGACACAATTTTAATTCTCTTTGGAACTTTAAGTTTCCACACTTTTAGCCATAAAGCATGCTTTTATCTTCTGAGCTCAAAATGACTCTAGTAAGCACTTTTGATAGAAAATTCTTCATTGCTTTCCTTACCCCATTTAATTTGACTAGTTTTCCTTTAATGATGAAGGACAATTTCAGATGCAACCATTCAAGAGTAGCAATGTTGAGAAAAGAGGAAAGTTCTTTAAAGTTCCATTGTCCATATTTGACAAAATCACTAACTTTTTTATTAATCATCTTACTTGGGATAAGTCTTAAGGAATCTATAAAAAGAGGTTTATGTGCATTACCTAAACATTATTCTAGAAGGAGGCATCTTCACCATTTCCAACAACCTATTTTTGATTGTGCACAATATAATTGTCAAGACGACCCATTTCTTTCCACAGAATAAAATCTTTGGGATTAAAAATCATATTTCTCTTTCAATCACAATTGTGTCCATCCTTCCCCTTAAGAACTCTTGTGCACAGGGACTCAAGCTACGTTTTCATTTTCCACCCAATTTTCTAAGAAAAGTATCATTCATAATAGCTAATCTTATGATCCCTAGGCTTCCATGGTTTTTTTGGATAACAAATAGTATTCCAATTGATTAAATAAGCTTTTTTGGTATTCTTTAATGACTTAAATGAAATTTCATTAGAAATTCTCAATTTCAAAATTCTTGTAAATTGTATAACATTGAACAAAATTAAAGATATGATAGAATTGGTCAAATTAATCACCTTGCCATGGAAAGACAACCAATCTTCTAACTGCCAAATGCTACAAAACTTTATTCACCAAGAGATCAAAACTTCACCTACCATGTCTACCATGCATCATGGACATTCCTAGGTAATTTTTTATATTGTTTGTATTTGAAAAACTGGTGATCTTAAGGACTTTATTCTTGACATCATCACTAATATTCTTGGGAAAAAGTATTTTAGTTTTTTGCTTATTAATTTTTTGTCCCAATGCCTTGCATAAGGAATTTAAATAGTTCATAAAAAGGATGTCATTGGCAAACAACAAATGGTAAATTAGAGGGCCAGATTTCCCAACATTCATTGATCTCCCTCTTTTAAATTAAACATTTTCTTTCTAATGTCAATCAATTTTTCCAAGGACACCATAAAAATGTAGGGAGATAAAGGATGATTTAAAAGTTTTAGTCTTCCTACCATTCTAAAGAATGTTGAAACTAGTGGTAAAAATAACTTCATAATTAACTTAATGAGATTGATAGGCAAATTAATCTCCTAAAGAACCTATTTTGTGAACTTCCATCTAATCCTATCATAAGCTTTTTCAAGATTAATTTTTATGGCTATAAAACCCTTTTGCCACACATCCTTTTATAGAATTAAGCATTTCTTGAGTAGTAATAATGTTATCATGAATGGATCTCTTTAGGACAAAACTACCTTAGTAAGGCAAACCTAATCCATCATAAAATTCTTCAGTCTATTCACAATGATTTTGGCTATGCATTTCTATATCATATTACAAAGAAAAATCTAACAAAATTGATTAATGAGCTCTAGCTTCTCAACTTTTGAAGTAAGAACAATGATAAAATGGTTTATTTCTTTAAGATCAAGACTCCTATGAAATACATTCTTGATCACATTTGAAAGACTACTCTTAATCACCTGTTAATTTCCTTAAAAAAGATCATTGGAAGACCATCAACCCTAAAGCTTTTAAAACCTATTATGGAAAAAATCGCATGTTTGACTTCCTCTTCTCTAACAACATTTCCTAAAGGAGCTAAAAAGGCTGAATTCAGCATCAAAAAATTGAAAGTAATTTGTAAGCTCTATCGAGACTCATTTAAAGTACTAGACAATCACAACTTTATTAACATCATCAACCCAAAGGTCATCAACATCACAGAGCATACAAACTTTATTCCGTCTATATTTGACAATGGTTTTGGTATAGTAGAATCTAGTATTTCTATCTCTTTAAGTTAGCCATTGACTTATGGGCTTTTGGTACCAAAGTAATCCTTTTTAGTAAAGCATTTTAATAAACTCTTTCTGCAAATAAAGCTCCAAATGAATAACGAAATGGTTATATTAATTAGGTAAGATTCAGTGGATACTTTCAATTTGGGACAAAATTCTTTTTTTCCTCTTATTAATATGATTAAAACATTTTTGTTTCACATTTTCATCTTGTTAGTAAAATTAGTCATGCTAGAATTCCAATCACCATTATACATCCAGTAGCTTTCCTTCATAAACTCATTGAAAGTAAAATGAGTTAGCTAATCCATTTCAAATATGAAAGGACTCTGCCTAGAATTACTTTTACTATGGTCAAGAAAAAGTAAAAGAAAATAATGGTCTGAGTAAGTTTTAAGAAGAACCTTAGCCTAAATTTCATTAAATTCAATCCTCTAAAGAAAATTACAGGGTAATCTATCTAATCTTTCAAAAGTTCTATCATACCCATCAATTTTAAAATCTCTCTAAGTGAAACAAGGACCTTATGATGGCACATTCATGATATAACAGTCCTAAATGTAGTTAAGCAAAGGAATTCCTCTGCTAAAATTGAATAAAGCACTACTTTTCTTTTTAGAAGGGTTAATAATTTCATTAAAATTGCCTATAATAGCCCAAGGTCTTTAATATTATAAAGAGCATCTTAAATCTCCATTCTTATGGCATGGTATGGGGTGTAAACAAAGGTAATGAACCAGGTTTAAAAGCATCTTTAACTTGGACATGGGGGGATTGGTTCTGCTTAATCAACATTTGAATATCACCAAAATTATCATTCCAAACAATCCAAACACCCCATGCAAAACCTTACTCGTCAATACACATAAAAGAACTAAAACTAGCAGGCATAAATAGAGCAGTTGTCAATTCTTTTTGCATTTAGTCTCTGACAAAACAATAAATAGGTTTATTTATCTTAATATAATTATTGAAAACTCTAGAAAAAATTATTACTTGGTTCATGACAATTCCATACCATTAATTTTCTATTCATAAAAGATTAATTTTCTTGAGAAGAAGGCATACATGCATCCATTGTCATTTTGTCTCCCTTTAAGGAAAGAAGCCTTTTCTCGAATAGTGTTAGAAATTATTAAACCTAATCTCACAAGTCATTTCACAATTCAGATCAAGTGGTTTAGGAGGATAAGACATAGGAAGGTCCATATCATCCAAAACCATTTTGTCATTAGGTCCATTTTCTAGCAACCATGTCCTTTACTCTTCATCTGAGTTACTAAAATGATGTCTTTTCTTATAATGGCCCAACATGACAAGCTCCTTTAGCTTAAACAAAGTTAGCTTAAAAATGGCATTAAGGCTATTTAAAATGGGTTAGTTGATTCATTAACAAGCTTCAAATTATTTTTCACTCAACTAGTGATTGCAACGTATTAGACCTTACTTCAATCAACTTATTATTCCTCCCAAAATAACATGCAGCACCAGTAGCTTTTGAAGCAATGTTCTTGTTAGAGCTTTTCTCATTAGCACATTGTAACACCTTTCTCATGGTCCCCTCTAACTCGATATGTGGCATAATTTTTGGGGAAGAATAAGTAGCAACGTGTCCGCTATAGAGGTACCATCATCTTGCTTAGCCAACATTGCGAATTGAGAGGAGTAAGTACATGCTTACTTAAAATTTGCTTGCTTTACACCTACTGATAGAGAGTGGACCCTACCATTCTCTACTACCTTAAATGTCTTACTTTTACAAGCTCTTTTGAGTCTTTGCACAAGTATCCATGCACTAAACTTAGTGGAATTGTACTCGACATGAACAATCTCCTTACTCATAACTGCAACGTTATCTCCATTAGCACCAGATGGGTGGGTCTCCGGATTATCACCTTTAAAATTAAGTAACGAGCATTTGTCAACTAAACGGCCATAGCTACTATAAGAAAAGCACACCTAGTGGATGCTTTCGTATTCAATGGGTTATTTCTTACCATCAATTTATACTTTGAAAGAAGAGGTTTTTTCAAATTCACTTTCATACACACCTTTATATACTTGCTGCTTACTTGAGGGGTAGTGGTGGTATCAATTTGTACAATCTTCCTATATAGTTTCCAAAGCTCTTAATGAATTTCTCATCAAAATATTTAATAAGAAGATCAAGAAATCTCACCCAAATAGTTGCTAAATCAAGACTAGCATTGGAAGGATCAAAATCAAGGTGCCATCTTCCACTTGTGAGATAATGATAAAAAATGATCCCAGGGCCTTTACTTAAAGCAAAATCATAGTCTTCCTCATTAGAAAATTTCACCAGATAAAAATCATATTTTATATCTATAATGGAAATGATTCCCTTAATAGGCCATATGTAGTATTATTTTTTCTTCAGTATCCTGAAACCAATACTTCTTCCCAAGAGCTTAATAATGAGAGACTTGTAAAAAGGCTTTTGCATTTTAAGCTTTTTTGTTTTTGGAAACCTTCACTATTATACATGACTTACCTCCTTTTAGATCTTCTTCAAAGATAAAACCTTTATCTTTGTCAATGTTACTCTTACCTTTAGAGCTTTTAGGTTGTACTTCATCATCACTCTTTACTTCCAAGATATCTTCATTATCATATAAATTCATATCTTCAATTGAATTGTCTTCCTTAATCCTTATTAATAAGGCTTTGTAAGACTTTCTTTGGACCAAACTTCCTTTAGCTAATACCTTATACATTTCTTCAAGGTCCTTATAGTTTATTTGAGCCCTAGAATTATTCTCAAACCTAATCCCTTTTCTTTTAATCTTTTTCAAGTTTTTGGCTAATAAGTCTTCTTCTTCTTGTGAGGAAATAGCTTATCCTTCACTGGAAGCACCAAGTCTAGCCATTTTCATGAACAGAAATGATAAACCCTAAAGAAGAGAGAACAGAGAAAAAAAGTTAATTGGTAAGGTGGTTGGTGATAGATAAGATACTTTAATCCTTTAAGTACTCTAGCTTTTTTTTTTTTTTTATGTTGCCTATGTTTTATATTAGTAAGGTGGTTGATTAGCGACGGAATTTCTGTCGCAAATCCGTCGTTGATTAGCGACGGAATTTCCGTCGCAAATCCGTCTTCAATTAGCGACGGAATTTCCGTCGCAAATCCGTCTTTTGATTAGCGACGGAATTTGCGTCGCAAATCCGTTGCTAATATTTCGTCGCAAATCCGTCACTGATTGGTGATGGAATATTCCGTCGCAAATCTCTCACTAATTAGTGACGGAATACTCCGTCGCAAATCTGTCACAAGATTAGTGACGAAATGTTTTGTCACAAATCCTTTCCCAGTCCGTAGCTAATCAGTGACGGAATATTTTGTTGTAATCCGTCACTAATTAGCGACGGAATATTCCATTACTAATTCATCACAAACTTAGAATATGTTATCCTAATAATTAGCGACGGAATTTTTTTTGCGACGGAATATTCCGTCACTAATTTGTGACGGAATTTCATATTCTGTCGCAAATAAATTAGTGACGGTGAAATTAGCGACGGAAAAAATCCGTCAGTAATTCCGTCGCTAATTCGTTTAGCGACAGAATTATTCACATTTAGCGACGGAAAATTCCGTCGCTAATTTTTGTTTTTCTTGTAGTGTCTCTATATATGATTGATTTGATGTTTTTAATTTTTTATTAGACATGTTCTGAGAATTTCCTTTTTCAATTACTTTTTTTTTTCTTTTCTTAAGGGAGACTAACTTGAAACGTTGAAGCAGTCAATCCAATGGCTAGTTTAGTCATGAAGTAACAAATTCTGACCATGAGACTTTAACCTAGGGTTTGATCATTTTTGGATGAATTTGGTACTACATTTGTATTGACTCCATTGACTTGCTTTGTTTTTTAAGTCTTGTTCCAAGAATTTCTTTTTCTAATTACTTTTCTTTTGTTCTTTTTTTAAGTGAGACTAGCTTGAAACGTTGAAACAGTCAATTCAATTACTAGTTTGATCGTGAAGTAACAAGTTTTGACCATGAGACTTTAACACAAGGATTGATCATTGCTGGATGAATTTGCTGCTATTTATGTATTGACTCCATTGACTAGCTTTTTCTGTTTTAAAATTGTCTCTGCCGTAGGACTTGGGTTGGCAGCTAGCATAGCGTATCTGTTCAGAATCACCTTGATGGAAAAGACGAAGACTTCAATTCAAGTAAACGCAAACGTGCCACGTCTTGATTAAAGACCCGAGTTGATTTTTTTTTTTTGAAGCTCAGACCTGTTACTTTTAGTATTTCTTTTTTATGCTAAGTTCATAGGGTTGGTCTGAGTGGGAACTCTATCAATTAATTAAATCTAAGATGTTTCCATTATCTATATAATTATCATTACTAAAATGGGTTCCCTAGCTACATATCACTAGTTTTTCTTTTTAAAAGCAAACATGGAGATCAAGTAGTTTAAAAGGGTAGAAAGTTGAGAAAATAGTATGTAGTGTTTATTTCAAAACAGAATGACTTAAATATTGTAATCTCAACAAGCGATTTTTATATCTATTTCAATTTGGCTCTTTTTTTTTTTGGTGAATGGAGGGGGTCAATTTAGCTCTTTTTATTTCATTATTTAACTTAATTTTATTTTTTAATAAGTCCAACATAATAACTAAAGTAAAAAAAATATTAATTTGAAACATAATTAAGCATTTTATTACAAATTTAATATTAGTAAAATATATGAAAGTAAAGTAATTACTTCATTAATAATCATATTATAATTATATTATAATATATCATAAAAGTTGGATAGGCACCCAAACTTTACTACTTCTAGTTTACTACATGAGTTTGACCCATTTTCCCTTTATTACACTGTATGATTTGATCTATTAGTACTCTAGTACGTTGCGCTTTGATTCTGTTGAATTTTGGATGGAATCTGTACGTGAATGTTTTATATTCAATATTCTTTTTCATCCGAATACTGAACCTCATCCCTTAATTTTTCAAATATACATAGAAATTCCTAAACCCATTGGCCCTCAAGACTTAAATTCCTCCCAAATTTACCATATATATATATATATATAGATGGAGTAATCCGTAATATACAGCAAAGTATCTTCCTAATCTATCGTGCGAAAAGATATAAGGGAGGGAAAAATTAGAGGATTAAAAATTACACACCAACAGGATCATACTTCGACAATTGATGACTAATTATAATTAGATGATCACATGATCACCACGATACATAATCATACATACAGGATTATTGTTATAAGATTTATGCTTAAATATCTCAACTCTATCAAGATACATAGGTTTTCAAAGTAGCTTTTTGTTTTACTAGGAAAACAAAAATTCGTGTATGAATCCTTTAGAGTTTTTGACACTATAAATTTTTTATAACGTTAGAGAAAGATAGACGTAAGGTATAGAATTAAACATTAAAAAAGAAAAAAATAAGAGTGTATGAGTTTAACATTCTGTGTCTATTTTTCTCTAATTTTATAAAGAAATTTATGGCTGAAAACTTTATAAGATTGAGACTTAAAAAAATACCAGTATATCTAAAAAATGCCAAAGGCAAATTTTTGAAAATTTTATATATGTATATATATATATATATATGGAGTCTAAAAATAAAATATTCATATAACCTTAAATTAGAAAAAAGAAGTTAAATACAACCAAATATAATTTGTGTAAAAAAAAATTTAAATAACAATTGATAAAAAATAAATAAATATTACCAGTTGTTGCTTACTCTTTACAATCAATCAGTTCCCTTAATAATTTTATAGATTTTTTTTTTCCTTTTGTTGTTCAATGTCTTAACTTACTTTTTGCATTTGTTACATTAACCCTTCAATCTCTTATCCGATGTAGGTTTGATCAATATTGTTTTATTATCAAATTATAAAAATATTTTATTTATACTATGTAGTTGAAATTATATAAAATTATATATGTTTATAATAATAAGGAGGTATTATTTTGTACATTTAGAATGAGTTAAAGTAATAATTAGATCTCTCTCATTATATATATATATATATATATTCTCCCTCTACTTTTGTGTTTATGTATTAACAAACCTTAAAAATATCGTTATATTGGAATTTATGATTGACAATGTTTAAATAAAATTATAAGATGGTCCAGATTTTGCATTTAATTATATGTCTGCTATTGGTAGTTTATGAATATTAATAGGTGGTTCTATTTGTTGGCATTAATAGGCTATTTTTTAGAGGGGATTCTTGACTAAGCCTGTTCTTCTTACTCCTTTCTTCCTGAGTACCTATAACACTATAGTAGCCCATCAAATCAGAAAACTCTCCTTATTATTGGTAAATGCACTGTAGAGAAACTTATCATCCTGCTCTTTGCTTGAAACTTGGAGGTATGCAAATAATATTATGCTTCCATTTACTGCTTTTGTCTATTTTCAAGTACATGATGCGAGATATGGATGTGTAATTTCTTATGTTTAATCAGACTGTTGTAAGGATTATTTTAACTTCTCTATATACGTGTAGCATCAAAACTTTAGTTTGTCTTTGCCTAATGGTTGATTTTCATGCTTTTTGGCCATTATTTTTGTGTTGTTCAAACGAATTTTGGTGATAATGTTGTACTATTTCAATTGATATTTTGATGGGTAGCATTAGCATGTTAAATGAATATATACACGTTTATAAGTCATAATATATTCACATAGTGTTTTACTGGGTCTAAAAAGCCTTTTTGGACTTTTTTTAGTTATAGGCTTGGACAAAATTACGTTGTTGTCATTTTGGGCTTTTTGTTTTTTTTACTATTTTAACATAAAGTGATGGCCAAGATTGGGCTTTCAATCTAAAACAATTTTATGAAATTAATTTTGGTATCATTTAATTTTGTCTAATTCTTGGAAAACAATTTTTTGCGCAATTTTTGGCACATTTAAGATAAATTTAAAGGTAAAATTTTAATTAATTACTCATATATAAATTAATTAATTATTTTTTCTAATTTTGATAAAGTCATGATTATATTAGTATATATACTTGTTTAAGTGCACATTATGAGATAGTATGTCTTGTAATTAACATGTTTAATTAAAAAATAGTCACAATATCCTTATATCACTGAATATGCAAACTTGATTTGTTTTAGCAAATATAGAAATTAATCACATAATAAGTTAGACACATTAATTGTAATTAATTATGTAGGTATAATATATCTCTACCTATAGAAAGATAGATATATCTATATACTTAATTAGAATGAAATAGAAATCGTTTTAGGTCTTCTAAGTAGCCTACAAGTATTAAAGAATATGAATGCCTTTTAGTTCAATTCTAAAAGACATAAATTAATATTATGCTAAGGTCTTTACTCAAAAGCAAATTGTAGTGATACATAATTTATGTTTTTAGTATGACTTACATTAATAAATTTACACTTAATTGTGATGATTGAATGTTTTAAATTTGTGCTAAGTAAGCATGTTTAATGTGTCGTACTTATGTTATAGCATCTTATCCATCTCTTATGTTAGCTGAAACTATTATGAAAATCATTTTAAATAAGGATAATTGCAAGGTCTGGAAGGATTCCATTCTCCTTTGTTTATGGTGTTTTGACCTAGACTATACTCTTTATAAGAATAAGCTACTAGTGCCCATAAGTGCAAGTACCACTATTGAGGTTGCACTATATGAGCTCTAAGAGCAACCTAATTGCCTCAGTATGATGCTAATTAAGAATTGTATCAGGGCTAACATTCATAGGTCCTTTCTTGATTGAGCCAAGGTCAAGAACTATATGAAGGCCATTGATGATTAATATGACTCATCAAATAAGTCACTAGCTAGTACACTAATGACTTAACTATCACCCATGAGACTAACTAGCACTAAAGGGGTGCAAAAGTATGTAATGTAAATGAGAGATGTAGTTGCTCAACTCAAGTCTCTTAAGATAAAGATCTTCGATTCTTTCTTGGTATAGTTGATCTTTAACTTACTACCTTCTTAGTATAGGTCATTTAAAATATCTTGTAATATTCATAAGGAAAAGTGGATAATAAATAGATTATTAACCATGTGTGTACAAGAAGAAAATAAACTCAATCTATCCCACATGAAGCACATTAGCTACTAGTGCCAAAAAGAAGAATTGTATAAGGAAAAGTAAGAACAAAGGCATTCCTCCTATTCATGAAATGAATGAGGAGGTATTTTGCAAAAAGAAGGGAAATATGAGAAAGCATTGCCTTAAAAGAAAGGCCTAGTTAGAGAAGAAAAGTATATCTTATCTCTAGTGTTTTTTGAATCTTATATGGTTGAAATTTGTCATGACACTTGGTGGATTTATACTAGATCTATAATCCACATTTCTAGTACTTTGTAAGGTTTCCTTAAGCAAAGTGATTTGAGCCCAAGTGAGTATAAAGTCTTTCTAAACTAAAATGGCTCATTATGGAGGTAGTAGGAACATGTAGGATTATTTTATCTTTTGGCTACGTATTAGATCTTGAACAAACATTTTATGTTCTAAGTTTTTCTAAAATTGTTTCCTTAAGTTTTTCATTAAATATTGGTAATCCAATTTTTAAATTAATGAAACATTTTGCAGTTATTGGAAAATTTTCTTTAGATGGTGGTTTTTATAAGATTCATACTAGCATGGATATCCTTAATATGTTTTATGTCTATGCATGGTTTTATGAGTGTTAAATGTTATGTTATGAATGAGAAAACATCTAGTATGTAACATAAAAGATTGGAACATATCTCTATAAAGAGAATTAATAGATGGTAAGAGAATGTGGTTCTTGAATCCTTAGATTTTATTAATTTTGATTCATGTGTAGACTATATTATAGTTAAGCAGACTAATCTCATTAAAAGGCTAAAAGAAGTTTGAAACTATTAGAGATAGTACACATTGATATTTGTAACCTTGATATAGGTTTTAGCGGTAAGAAAAAATTTATTTCATTTATTAATGCTTATACTATATGTATATCCATCTATTTTATAATTAAAGTTAAGGCATTTTATGCCTTTAAAATTTATAAGGTGGAGGTCAAGAAACAAATTAACAAACAGATTAAAGTTAAGGTTTGATAAAGAAGGTGAGCATTTTGATAGGTACATAATAATGGGCAGATATCTAGTCATTTACTAAGTTCCTTAAGAAGTATGGTATATTTACACAATATACTATGCCTTGCTCCTTTAATATAAATAGGGTAGTTAAAAGAAAGAATTAAACTCCATTGGACATGTGAGGAGTATATTAAGCAACTTCAAACTTCCTTTGTCCTTGTGAAGAGAAGCACTTAAGATAGTCATGTATATTCTAAATAGAATCTAATAAAGGCCTAAAACATGTTTTGAAATTTGGAGGGATTAGAATCCTAGTTTGAATTATTTGTGCATATGGGGCTATTCTACTAAAATCAGAATGTTTAATTCACAAGAGAAGAAGTTAAATCAAAATACTATTACCATATATTTTGTAGGCAATATAGAGAAGTGTAAGAGTTATAAATTTTATTATCTTTCATGTACTACTAGGTTTGCAAAGTTTAAAAAGGCCATGTTTCTTGTTAATACATCATTAGTGGAAATGATCAGTTTCATGGAATAGTTATTGAAGTTGATTATGTTTCTAAAACTACTAATAATGGAGGAATTTAGTTGGGATGAATATTGAGCATAATAATATTTCACAAGTTCAAGTTGATCATGGTGTTAATTAAGAAAATAAGTAATAAGTAGACTCTACTATTCCTAAAGAGGCTCCTTATAATATTGAAAAAGTAACTCAAGTTATGGTAGAAAATTTTTTTGTTGTAGAGTTTTAACCTTTACAAGAGGTTGAATTAATCAACTAAAATGAGGAAACTAACAATTTCAAGTGATTATATGATATATCTACTTGAGTTTAACTATGATATAAATGTTAAGATGATCGTCTTATATTTTCACAAGCCATGTAAATTTCAAATTATGCCATAATAAAATAATAGATGAGATAGAATCCATGGCAAGTAATAGTTTTTAGGACTCTATAGAATTGGCTAATGAAGCCAAGTCCATTGATTGTAAATAGATCTTTAAGACAAGAAGGCTTTACTAGGCAATATTGAATTATATAAGACTAGATTAGTTGTTAAGGGTTTTACATAAAATGAGAAAATTAATTGCAAAGAGACTTTTTTTTTCCTTGTATCTAAAAAAGATTCCTTCTGTATCATCATAACATCGATTTTCCATTTCAACTTCTACACCAAATGGCTATGAAAATAACATTCCTTAATAGTGATTTTAAGGTAGTGGTATATGTGAAACAACCTAAAGCATTGGTCTCAAATGCTAGTAAAAACATGGTATGCAAACTTGAGAAGTTCATGCATGGGCTTAAACAAGCATCACAACAGTTGTATTTGATGTTCTACAATGTGATCACATCATTTAATTTCATTGAAAATATTATGGATCAGTATATATGTCACAAGTTCAATGGATCATTTATTTAACTTCACATATGGGTGAAATCTTGCTTACATCTAATGACTTAAGGCTATTATATAAGATGAAATGATTTTTGTGTGAAAACTTTGAAATGAAGCATATAGGTGAAGCATCTTATCGTTTAGGCATAAGGATTCATAGACACAAATTTCAAGGTATTTTGGGATTGTCATAAGAAACTTATATTAATAAAGTTTTTGAATATTTTTAAATGAAAGATTATTCATCTAATGTAGTGTGATAATGAAAAAGGACAAATTTAATTTGTTCCAATGTCTTAATAACGATTTAAAAAGGAAAGAGGTAAAGAATATTCTTTATACCTCAATGATTGAAAGGTTAATGTATGGCCAAGTTTGCATAAAACCAAATGTAACTTTGGTAAAACCTACTTCTATAACATAGTACTTAGCTTCTAAAGCATTTAATTGTTGTATTCATAATGTAGAAGCTTAACGAAATGGTAGGGAAATTAGAAAATATAAGTCAATTTAAACTTTTAGAATCTTAATATGCTGCTAACACTTGAGCAAAATGTCTTATTTGGTTATTCTTTATATAACTAACTAAAGTATTAGTCAACTAGAATCCTACTGTAGTTAATGAAAAGTTAAGTCTTTACTATAGTTCCTTTAATTCTTATTGAAAACCCTTTCTTACGATGCTTCAAAGTTCTCTTAAACAAAGCCTAACACCAATTATTAAACTCTTTAAGTTACATAAAGGTTACAGTTAACTACTTCTAACTTAGAGTTAACTATTCTTCACTTAGAGCCAACAATAACTTGATAAGAGTATACATTTCCATTGACTTAAGTGGTTGGTGGTATAACAATATAATCTTAACTGAGCTCTTAAGTCTTTCCTATGCTTGTCTAGATTTAAAAGTCACTCATGTATCTTGCACGTCTCTTACTTGACTCCATTATTAGCTTTTAAAGGCAAGGAAATCATAACCTAATTTAACTTAAACTCTAATTATGTAATTATGCTCCATGTTACTATATAAAGATGGCTAAACACCTAAGAAAGTCATGCATAAAAACTCTTATAAGTTACTCCCAACAAAACCCAAGAAAACTAGAAAAAAAATGACACTACAAAGTTTTAGGGTTGGCACTACGATCTTGGCGCCTTAATTCTTTGTTTCCATGTTTTGCATCCTATGTTTAACTAGTACCATTGTGCCATTTGATGTTGTCCATACTAGAAATTTCCTCTTTGTTACAAGTTTGGTAAGAGGAGAGAAAGGGAAAGCTTTTCATATTATCTATTATCCCTATATAATCATTACACATTAGTATTTATCCCATTTTGTATATTTTTTAAAATAAGTGCAAGAAAGTCACTTTCTATTCTCAAAATCATCTGTTTGCTTTCTATTTTCGTTTTCATTTATGACATTTTGTGTACCAAATGGGACAAAGTTTAGAACCTCTTCTAAGTAATACAAAGTTTCTATAGGAGTTTCAAACTTAGAGAATATTATATATTTCCTTAAATGAACTCATTAGCTAATTGGTTTCAAGAATGCAACACTCAAGAAAGTAAGAGAAATTGGACATAGTTAATAGGCAATACTTAGCTTAAAGTTGCTCTAATTGTAACTCCTAAAAATCACGTGACCATTGAAAGTAATGAAATTAACTATCTTAGCTTAAAACCATCCAAGTAGCCTAAGCTTACACATTCCAATCATGCCAAACACAACAATACCCAACCTTATTCAGTTTTCTTATTAAAATAGGCTACAACTCACATTTAAGTATCATGTGACCATATTTCCCATGCCAAAATAATCACACATTTCTCAGTCATATAATCTATTAATTGCTTTTATTCCATTACATAATTTCCCATGACTATAAGATTTTTTCACAAATGTATATATCATATCATATAAAATCCAAATTCATATGTATATCATCATAGTAGCAAGCATGCATAAAAGATACATCATTTTAGCCTATTATTTATCCCTAATACTTGGCAGTTTATATTACATACAAAATAAGTTCCCAAAAGGAATGATATCCATGAAGTTTATATACATAGCTATATGTATAACTAAAAAAAAAACTACTAGAGTAATTATTGTCAATCCTTAGATTGCCTTTCCTTTCCTTTCCTTGAATTTGCACATGGAGAAGTGTAGCCCACAACAATGTAAGACATAAAATCCCAATAACCAATAATATTCCTAAGGTATATATCACAAACTCATAATAAAATATAAAAACAAAATTAACAGGCATGCTATGCAAAATATGACAACAAATCTAAATACAATCATCAATTTGGTTATTGGCCACATAACTATGGGAAGTGCCTTCTAGCTTCAATCTCTACTCATACAGATTCATTTCTTGGGAGGGGCCTATAGGCTTCCATCTCCTTTCCATCATACAATTCATATACCATATCATAATTCAATAATAATACTAAATTCATAATTTCATCAAATCAATACAATGCATATTTTCATGAAATTAATACAATGCATATTAATTTAATTCCTAAGCACATATAGTGAGAATTGTAGTTTTAGTTACTTGACTCAATTACAAACATTTCTTTTCTAGTAAAATAGCTAAGAATCCTTCAAGTCTTGAACGAAAGTCTAGAGCCACATATATAAGCAACAAATATATCCTTATTAAATTTCATCAAGATATTCTATCTAAAGTCAATCATAATTTTAACTAAACTTGCATTTACCTAATTTCAAGTATTTAATTTCTCAAGCTTTCCAAAACCACTAACAAGTTTTAAAAGTTAGATTTTGTCTACTTAGAATTTGGCTAAGACAAGAAAGTTATAAACCATTTCATTCTTCTAAATTTTGAGATTAAAGCTATCATGGGAAAAAGATTTTACTTACCTACTATAGTTAGCTTTCCTTAATCCTTGCCTAAACTTCACCAAGCCAACACCCCTATTTCCTTTTGGCTTCAAGGCTTTAATCAAGTACGCAAAATAACAGTAAAAGACCTAATTCCTTGTAAGGTTGAAAAAGGGAAGAAAAAAGGTACAAACTTGCTTTTAATCTATGCTCCTTTGTCATTCTTTCTTCGTCCTCACTCAAACCAATTGAATGCCCTAAATCTTCTTAACCTTTTAACTAGAAAATTTTACTTAAATGAGAAATTGATTAGTTAAGGTTGTAGAGCAAAAAGAGTTAATGAGTTTTTCTTAAACTCACCTTGGTTGAAAATGCTTCCTTCCCCTTCATGCAAGAGCTTAAAGTTAATCAATGTGGTTCTCTTCTCTCCCTCACATTACATATCTCTTTTCCTCTTTAGGTCATGCATAAAAAATGAGAAAGCATGAGAAATGGGTTAGTGGCTAATAGGTTAAGCTTTGGGTTGAAGGGTTTTGATTAGGCTCCTTTTTATTTCATATACTTAGGTATTTCTAATATGACTAAAACTAATCTCTTTAAAGGTAATTTATATTCAAATAAATATCCTAAAGCATTTCTATTTAAATCTTCAATTTTCTTCATACTCATAAGTTAATTAGGAAAATTATAATTAAATGAGACTTCTAATTTAATTTATTCACCTAACATTTTTTCTCCATTTTAAATTCCTCTTTGTCTAAAACTCTCAGTAACGGATTTTTGGGATGTGACAACTTTTGTAGTAGGTATGTTGGAGAGATATCAAAGCAATTTAGGCTTGGATCATTCGAGAGCTACAAAGAAAATCATAAAGTGCCTATAAGGTATGAAGAATTATATACTCGCATATAGAAGAACCAACAATTTGAAAACTGTTGGTTATTTGGATTTAGACTTAACAAGATGTATTGACACCAAAAGGTTAATATCTTGATATATTTACTTGCTTGTTGAAGGAGACATTTCATAGAGGAGTATGAAATAGTCTTTCATTGCTACTTCCATTACAAAGGTTAAATTTATCTCTTGTTTTAAAGTGAGTTTGTTAGAATATGGTTGAAGAATGTTATTATGGAGCTTGAAATTATAATGCAATTCCTAGGGCCATTAGGGTGTTCTACATCTATATAGCTACAATATTCTTGGCTAAGAATAATAAAAGTCTTAGTCAAAGTAATCATATTAACATAAAGTACTTAATCTTAAAAGAACAACTCAAAGCTAGTCAAGTATCATTGAGCAAATTTAGACAGAAGAAATGCTAACTGGTCCTTTTAATTAAAGAGATGTATCTAAGGAAGTTTCAGGATCATATGAGAGGTTAGACCACATTTATCATTGTTGGTTTAGTTGAGGCACATTTAAGTTATGAGATTCAAATTATTAGTTTGTTATCTTTGTTTAGATATGTACGTATTATGAGATTAAGAAAAAATTAAGTTTAGACTTAAATAAATATTTGAGGTTTATTTATAAAATATATGCCACCATTAAATTCAAAGATATATTATAAATGATATGTAGAATGTAATACTTATTACTTAAAGGACTTATTGCTATGATCTAAGTAATGTATTTCTTGTTTGTGTTTAAGGAAAAATGCTTATGGAAAGATTGTATTCAAATTAAGTGAGAGAATGTTAGAAAATTTTTTAAATAAATATATATAGTGATCCTCATTTCTCACTTAATTACATGTTTACCATTGGCACTTTTGATCATTGATAGGTGGTTTCATTTGATGTCATTATTAGCTTTTATGAGAATTTATTCTATTGACGGCGATTTTAATTCCTAACTAGCTATATATTAAAAAGAGTTTTTGACTAAAGTTGTTTCTTTGATTTTTTACTTTTTAAGTGCCAATCACACTACAATAACCTATCAATTAAAAAGTCCTCATTTTTATCGATTGACAAACTATGAAGGAATTTATCATTGTTTTTTTGTCTACTTGATAGTATATTGCTATGTTTAGAGGTAATTTTATGCTTTTTCTTATTACTTTGTCTATTTTCAAATACATGATACAAGGTTGGCCCAAAAAAAAATGTACATGATACAAGATATAAAAGTGCACTTTTTATGTTTGATTGGATTATTGTAAGGTTTATACTAACTTTTCCACACAATAGCCTTAAAACAATGATAAAAAACTGAAGTGACACTTCTAGATTTTTTTCCCCTTTTTATATATTAATAGAAATGGATAATAGATTATTAGTTTTAAATCTTATACCAAGAAATCTTATTGAATCTATCTATAGAAAAAAAAATTTGTATTTTTCTCCTTTTTTTTTCTCTTGGCCGAAAAAAGGTAATCGTCTCTATGGAAACTAATTGGTTGTCTCAAACTCGATCCTCTTCACGTCAGGGATTCGGCCCTTTATTTTGTTGTACTGCACTGGACCAGCAGCAGTAGCCCAGGCCTGCATGCCTACACTATTTTAAAACTCTCTATTTGCTGCAGCTATACTGGACAAGATCCAGTACAGCAGTAATAGCCAAGCCCTGTTCCATAAAAGGGGAAAAGAAAATTCCCCAACTGCATCTCCATTCTCGCAGACTCGTATACATCATCAGAAACCCCAGAGCCCAAATGCATTTTTGCGAATTCTCAGTTTTCAAACTCTTCTCTGCCAAGACAGAGGAGAGGAATGCCAAGACACAGGAGAGGAAGACAATCAGAGTTTTATTCCCTTGCTTTTGTGTGTGTTTGAGGATGGTAAGTGTGGATAAAAGAAGATTTGTTGGTGGTGAAGCTTGAAGCATTTTCCATGTTGCTTGACAGAAGACGCTGTTGCTCTTTCTTCTCTTTTACATCTTCTTCGTTGCAGACATTGCTAAAAAGAGGCTTCTCTCCTACTCTCAAGTCAATCAACCGATTCATGCTCTTTCTTTTCCGAGTCCAGAAGTTCGACTTAATCGTGCATTTCTTTTCCCAGTTAAACTCAAACAAAATTGAAGGCAACCATCGAACTCATTCAATCTTTGCATGGGCTCTCCTCAAATCTCACAAATTCGAAGAAGCAGAGCAGTTAATGAAGACCCACGTTATGAGGTCGACCGAATTTCCCATAACTCGGATGTGGGATACTTTAATCCAAGGCCTTGCCATCACACGAGAAGATCCTGAAAGGGCGTTCTTTATATTACAGGATTGTTTGAGAAACCGTAACGTCTTGCCTTCTTCTTTCAGTTTTTGCTCAATAATTCATAAATTGAGCTCTCAGGGTAACATGGGTAAGGCAATTGAAGTTCTAGAGTTGATGGCCGATGCGAAAGTTGAATACCCGTTTGATAATTTTGTTTGCAGTTCGATGATTTCGGGGTTTTGTAAGATTGGGAAACCGGAACTTGCTCTAGGTTTTTTGGAGAATGCCACAAGTTCTGGAGCTTTGCAGCCCAATGTTGTGACTTACACAGCGCTTGTAAGTGCTCTTTGTAAGTTAGGAAGGGTCGATGAAGTGTGCGACTTAGTTTGCAGGATGGAGAATGAAGGGCTGGCTTTGGACGTTGTTTTCTACAGCGAATGGGTATGTGGATATATTGAAAAGAAAGTTCTGGTGGAGGTGTTGCGGAGGATGAGAGAAATGGTGGACAAGGGTATAGTTCATGATACTATAAGCTATACCATACTCATAGATGGCTTTTCCAAGTTAGGAGATGTGGAAAAGGCGATTAGCTTCTTGGCGAAGATGTTAAAAGGTGGACAGCAACCGAGTAAGGTCACATATACAGCAATTATGTTGGCATATTGTAAGAAGGGAAAGTTAGAGGAAGCTTTGACTGTTTTCAAGGGCATCAAAGCTTTGGGAATTGAAGTAGATGAATTTATGTTTGCAACTTTAATTGATGGGTTCAGCCAGAGAGGGGATTTCGATAATGTGTTCCATCTGCTCGATGAAATGGAGAAGAGGGGGATTAGTCCTAGTATCGTTACGTATAATACCGTAATAAATGGCTTATGCAAGTTTGGAAGGACCTCTGAAGCTGATGAGTACTCAAAAAATGTACCTGCAGATATCATTACTTATAGTACCCTGCTGCATGGGTATGCTGAGGAAGAGAATATCCCAGGGATTTTGCAAACAAAGAGACGACTAGAAGAAGCTCAAATCTCTATGGACGTTGTAATGTGTAATGTGCTTATAAAAGCACTTTTTATGTTGGGGGCATTCGAAGATGTTTATGCACTTTACAAGGGAATGCCAGAAATGGATCTGATTGCAGATGCCGTTACTTTTTGTACGATGATTGATGGGTATTGCAAGGTAGGTAGAATTGATGAAGCACTTGAGATATTTGATGAATTCAGAAAGACGTCAGTTTCTTCACATGCATGTTACAATAGTGTTATTAATGGCCTTTGCAAGGAGGGTATGGTGGAAATGGCCACTGAGGCATTTATTGAACTTAATGATAAAGGTCTGATGTTGGATATAGGTATATATAGGATGTTAATGCAGGCAATTTTTAAAGAAAAAGGTGCTAAAGAGGTTTTAGAATTAGCTTACAGAATGGAAGCTTTGGGGCCAGACAAGTATAATATGATATGTAATGATTCTATCTCGTTATTATGCAAAAGAGGATTAGTTGAGGATGCATATCAATTATGCATAATGATGAGGAAGAAAGGCTCGACTGTCACTAGCAAGTCTTATTTTTCAATATTGAGAAGGCATATTAGTGATGGAAAAATAGAGCAAAGTCTGCCTATCTTGAGTAGTTTTATAAAAGAATATGGCCTAGTTGAACCAAGGGTACTAAAGATTATTTCACAGTATCTTTGTCTGAGGGATGTCGATTGTGCCTTTTGGTTTCTTGAAAAAACTACGGATAACACTTTAGCAGCCACTTTTCCTGTCTCTTTTCTAAAGGTTCTTATAAAGGAGGGTAGAGCTTTAGATGCATATAAGCTTGTTGTGGAGGCTCAAGATTATTTACCGGCCATGGATGTTGTTGATTATTCTGCTGTGATTGATGGCTTATGCAAGGGAGGATATGTAAATAAAGCCTTGGATCTTTGTACCTTTGCTGAAAAGAAGGGGATTACTTTGAACATAGTCACATATAATTTAATTATTAATGGATTGTGCCTTGATGGACGTCTTATTGAAGCATTTCGTCTATTTGATTCATTAGAGCAAATTGATTTGACACCCTCTGAAATAACTTATGCTACATTAGTTTATGCTCTATGTAGAGAAGGATATTTGCTAGATGCAAATCGTGTTTTCAGGAAAATGGTCCTGAAGGGATTTCAACCAAAACTACAAGTTTACAATTCATTACTTGATGGTATTTCTAAAATTGGTCAATTAGAGGAGGCCTTAAAGGTTTTAAATGATATGGAAACAAAATTTATTCAGCCCAACTGTTTTACTGTTAGTGCTGTAATAAATTGCTATTGCCAGAAGGGTGACCTGGAAGGGGCCCTTACATTCTTTGATAAGTTCAAGAGCAAGGATATATTGCCTGATTTTCTGGGTTTCTTATATTTGATAAGAGGTCTATGTGCCAAGGGGAGGATGGAAGAAGCCAGGAGTATCTTGAGAGAAATGCTCCACTTCAAGCCTGTAGCAGAGCTGATTAACATAGTGGACAGTGAGGTTGAGACGGAGTCTATAAGTGATTTTCTTGTCTTCTTGTGTGAGCAAGGAAGAATTCAAGAAGCTGTTAGAGTTCTTAATGAAATTGCATCTATGCTTTTTCCTGTTCGGAGGTTGTCAAGATCTAATCAATTATCCGATAAACAGAAGAAAATTTATGAAGGGAAGGGTTTTGGTTCGGATTTTAAAAGGTCTGTACTGTTGTCTCACAAATTTGATTTGGATGCTGGAACTTGTAATGCCGGGGATGTAAGCAATATATTTACAACTAATGGCAGCTATATGACAAGATCCTGGTCGCATGACTTTGACTTCTACTATTCTGGAATTGCTGCACTCTGTTCTAAAGGGGAGCTGCAGAAAGCTAGTCAATTGGTGAAGGAATTGCTTTCTGACTTGACAAAGTCTACAAGCTGAATTAAAGGGGAAATTGGAAGTGAATTTTCTTTTAATGTGAGGAATCCCCTCCATGGTCTGTAAATGAAGAGTTCGGGCAGTTGAAACCTGCAGGTAATTATATACCTTATGGTACTTATTAGACCTGATCACGGGCCGGGCTCGTTCAAAAACAGGCCGGGCTCATAAAAAAATTTGCAAATTTTTTAAGCCCGGCCCGGCACTGTTTGAACAGTCGCCCCCCCTCAAGCCTGGTTAAAACTGGGCCGGCCCGTTTTGCGCAACTTTTTTTTTGCGCAACAGTACCGCCCCGCTCAAATTATAATACGGACGGGCTCGGGCTCGGGCTCGGGCCGGGCTTTAAAAAAAGCCCAAGCCCGGCCCTTTATATTCGGACTTTTTTAAAAACGGGTTCATTTTTTTTTGGGCTTTTTTTTTCGGGTTCATATCCATATTTTTCAGGCCAGCCCTATCGGGCCGGGTGGGCTTCTCGGCCCGTGATCAAGTCTAGTACTTATACTATACTCTCTATAATGCATCTGGTCAAATTAGTGTGGAGCTTTAAAATGTTACCTAGCAGATCAATATCATTTAGTATAATGATGTTTAACTTATTTGTTAGACAAAATGTTACCTAGCAGATCAATATCATTTAGTATAATGACAGTTTAACTTATTTGTTAGACAACTGTGGCACACCATACACAACTATGTTCTTTGCAATTTTATTTTTTATTAGAGATTTAGACACATTGCTAAATCCACTTGTGGCTGTGTAATTTATGTCTGTAGGTTTGGGTGCTATTCCTTTTCACCATTCTTTGATTTGAATATCTTGGAGTGGCTCTGCTGTACCTACTACTCACCATGATATAGGCAGGGTTTTCCAAACTTGGATTAGAATATTAAATACTTTTAGACCAACAAGTATTAACTGGACACAGAAAAATGATTTCCTAATCTCTTATTTCAAATAATTCACATTGAAAGCTCAGTCAGAATATGGTCAACGAAAAATCAGATGGCAGTTTTCTTAACCAATATTACCTCTTTTGGGTGTCATGCCTGTCTCCATGTTTGATGTCCCCATTTAATTTCTGATAATTTATAACATGGTTGGGTAACAGATGCAAATCATCTCTTCAAAGTCGAATGCTAATGTGAAAACAATTGAAAACAGGGATTTCCATGGTGGAGAATTCAAGTTAATTAATTAAAGGGAACAGCTGGAGCAGCAGGAACAGAATCATCCCCAGTGCCTGGTCCTTTATGACTTGGTGTTAATATTTTTTTGCTTAACAAACAGATAATTTGCATTTTGGTTCCAATACATAACTATCATTCCTAAACTATGCTCTATCTTTGCTGCAGTTTCCTATGAAGTGTCTATCAGATTACCATATGGACTCAGTAATCAGTAAGTATTGCTATGAAATGTACTTATTGTAAGATTTGTGAAATATAATTATGGTTTATGTTTACACCCTTGTCTCATTTAGTTGGAGTTTGTAGCTCAAATTCTAAGTATATTTGCAAACCAAGGACTTCAGCTACAACAATGATTCTGGCGAATCACATCTTGTGGATATAATAAACCCGTCATTTTTCGTATTGTAACTTATTTTATCCTCTGACCAACCATGAAATTTTCGGTTGTTATAGTCCTTCATGGTCACTCCCTGAATTTTTGCTTTCACTTTCTTTACCATGTATTTCTGAAAAAGTTGACTTTTACTGTTAAAAAGAGAAGAAATAAGGCATGGAATATATTTTTCCTTTTACCCATATTGTTGTAGCTTCCCTAGCTACTATTTCTGAAAGTATTTTTCCTAAAAGTAGAAAAAAACTTCCTTATTACTGCAACAACCTTTTGTGGTGTTATCCTTGTAGCTGTGTTTATGCACTAGTTGATCGACAGACTCAAGCATGCTAGTGAGTAATCCATTTTACGAAAAAAAGAAACCTTATTTTTGCATGCATTATAACATTTTGATACCTCTGTCATTGGTAGTTTCATTTTAATAATTAATTGTCCACGGTATAGGATGGCCACAATCACAATACACTCTAAGGGCTTTCACGACTTGTTCTTTCCATGAAAGGTGAAAAGAGAAAGCAATAGATCACATGCTAATTGGTGTTTGAGGCTTGAATTGACAAGAATCTCTCTCTCTCTTTCCTTTTATTGGGATTAAGTGTAAGTATTTCTTTCTGGACTATGTTCATGTTTCCTTTTCTATATTCATTTTTGTTTGTTTCTTCTTTCCCTGGAAAATTGATTTACGACCATGAAGTTTACCTTAAACTTTCATGCACCTTTGGCCTTACCTGAGCAGTAAAACTGCATGAATTAGGAAAAATGCCAGAATGAATGCGCTTTCTGTAAAACAGAAAACTGCATGACTTAGGACTTGACACAGGTGTCTGGGCTATGGATAAAACTGGATATAAGCATTGAAGAAACTTGCCTGGAAAAATTAAAAAAAAAAAAATCCTCTTAGTCACCTAAAAGTAAGAGTGTAAGCATTAGAGAATTAGAGTGGTACGAGTAATGGACCTTGTAAAAGAACGGTTATGATGTCTTAATAAATGTTCAATTTTATTCTCATCAATTTGTCTATTTTCACTTTTTGCAACTACCAAATTAAAATTTTTGCTCCTCTATTTTAAGTACCCAAAACTAGAAATGAAAAACTGCACATCATATTACTTACCAAAGAAATAAAAATTTAAAAAAGGAGAATGATTTTCTTTGACTGTATCAGAAATGTATGGAGAATAATATTCAGTGAATTTAGAGACCAAAATTGAGGTTTCACAAATGATAGTGTGACATAGATGGTGACAATTGTGGTATTATGGTTAAAATGATTGAGAGAAGCATAGCATATTAGAAAATTGAACTAACACAAATACAATTGTCATAATGATCAAGTTATTGAATTAAGTACTTAAAAAAGATATCATAGGATGTATTTCTTCTATAGTCTTTGTTAGTTAAAGGTTAGTTTCAGCAAAGAGGACAAACAGAATATACAGCAAGGTTCATCCCGTTTTAGGAGCATGTGCTGAAAAAGATTTGGAAGTGAAAGAAACAAAGAACCAGGAAATGATGAGATGAACTTGAAAATGAAAGGGTATAAGTACAGCTAAAAGATTGAATGCGTAGAGCTGCCCATTGATATGGTTAAAGAATAAGCTGGTTAAGTCTAGAATGTCAGGTCAGACACTTAAAAAAAAAAAAACTGCATTTATGATTTCAAAATTAGCTACTGGATTAAGAAGCAAAATGCAGAGCAAGAATAGGAAAACCATTATGCTACTCTAGATTGATCATTAGAGCTGGAAGTTGTCTTAGAGAAGATCATGAGCTATCTTCCTCACCAATGATGATACAAAAGAAAAATGAAACAGAATTCTCACAGGATTTAAATGTAACTTTTGTGCTTCTATTGTTTGCTTCAAAATCAAAAGTAAGGTGAGATCTGCTCAAGTCCTTGATTGCGGATTTCCCAGGCTCCAGCTATCGTGAATGGAATGGATTCTAGAACATGTCTTTTTGTCATTTCAATTTCTTGTTGGTCATTCTGACTCTGTTATAATACTTTGATCTTAATTTTCCCTTTTTTAATCAGCCATCTGTATTGTTGTGTAGCTTCCAGAAGCAATATTTCTTTTTGAACTGTAGCATCAGGTTTGTTGGCATGCAGAACTATAATTAAAAGGCAGGAAATTCAAAACCCCATTTTTTTTTTTTTAAATCTTTCGCACATAATGAATTATTGTTGGTTACTACAAACTTGTCTTCTTTCATTCATATGAAAACATTAGTGTACCGTAGTAAAACTATTTCTGGTTGCAACCAAGAGGAAAATTTTGTCAACTCCTGTAGAAAAAAGAGTTAGGAACTCATCCATCACCCACTAAAAATTTCAGAGTCAATGCTTTGAAAGGAAATATTCTGATTGTCGAGGTCATATCACAAATTATACCTCTGCTGAACTTATAAGCCAATATCAGAAGGTTTAGAACTGAGATTAGTTGCACTGATTGGAAACACAGCCATGCAAAATGTGTCATAGATACTATGTTGTATAAAGAAGCTTCTTGTGTCTAAAGACAATTCTGTGCCTTAAGCCAAGGGGGATGTAACCACTGGAATCCCAACCAAATCTTTGCTCAGAGTGCCCAAATAGCACAATAACTCTGAAATTTTCAAACCTAACTTCTTTAAACCACCCATATGGGAGATTTCTAGCATCTTTGTATAATACTTTATGCACTTCATCAAGTAGATAGATAATAGTGGTCCCTGAGTCAAATGAGGACTTCATGTGGGCCATCTGCTTTCCTCTCAAAAGTTCCTGAAGCTCTGCTAAGCCTCTTTTCACCCACACTTATGCCTTCCACAGTGACATAATACATTCCATGGAACACTTTAAAAGGTGTTGAGTAGCCTTCAAGATAGGCTTCTTCGCCTAATATCAGTTGATTGTAATTATAATTACTGTCAGAGATGCTGCCTATTGCAGTAAGAGAATTTCTTGCCAATTTGAGAAGCCAAAGACGCAGGATCATTGTCCAGTCCAAGTACTCCACTGTACCTTGGCTACCTATTGAACCAAATGTTGTGCTCACACCCAAATTTGTTGAATACTTCACTAGTACCTTCATTGGATGTTTCAAAGACTAGAGGTTTGAGGGCAAGGTTTCCTTATATAGAGGTCTTGTCTACATAAGTGTCATTGAATCTTAGCTGATCCAAGCTATTAAAGCCACAAGTAGGTGATCTGCAGGGTGGCAAATAGGAGGTAAACTTTGAAGGATAAAAAATTGGACCTGAATGTTTGACATAATTTGATCAAGGGATGCACATAACTCACAAGAGTGAACTGGAAGTGTCCATAACAAGTTGTGGGATAGGGGGATGGCCTATTGAGAAAGTGACCAGCTCGGATGCATGGGATGCTGAGGGATGTAGATTAACCCGGTGGTCATCAGAGACCAAGAATCTTTGGTCCTTGCTTGCAAGTAGGCAACACATGCAATTGAGTCTTTCATATCACATTCCATTTGGTCTTTTGCCGTTTTATTTGGGTTATATTATTGATGGAAAATAGAGTGAGGTTGAATGAGTTTAGAGATAAATCTCTGAGGTTGTGGATGGTGAGGTGGCAGCAGGAAGTCATGGTTGTAGCAGTGATACTAATGGTGGAGAAACAGCAGTTTGAGAAGGCTGAAAGTAGAAGGTTGAATGCCATTGCGATTGATCTTCTATGTTAATTGAATCTGCAACTTGAATTTAGGTGGGTTGTAGATATATCGGCCAGGACAGAATAGCAGTTATATAAAGGAAGTGCCATCACAAAAATAAACCTGCGCTGAGAAAGAGTTGCAGAATGCTTTCAACAAACACCAAAGACTTTCAAAAGGTAGCAAGTACATGAAAATTGCATGATGAAGTGGTTTACTACAAGCATGTCCGCATTCTCTGCTAGGAAACCTATCTAGAGAACAAGTAACAGCTGGTGTCGTGGTCTTTGAGTCATTATAAGCAATCAATTGTAAAATTTTGCTTTTCTTTCCATTTCTTTCTCTTCATTTTTTAAAACTAGACAATCGGATCCACTCAAAATTTACGAATACATGAGAGCTGCTTGATAATTTGGAATCCAATTTAAAACTCCTGCAGCTGCAAATTCGCACACTTTGCAATAAACTTGCATACAAGCCATGTAACTATTTTTGCTTCCAATATGTACAAACATGCATTTGCTGCGCTGCCTCCCTTTGATGATATTCTTCCCTACCAACAAAAGTTTCTTCTGTGAACCATTACGTCTAGACCTTTTCTCTTATACATGGGCTCTAATGTGACTGAGGCACATCTCCGTCACATTAGTCTTGTTTCATGTACAGAAATGATGCCCCTTTCCCCGAAGTAAGTAAAGCTTAAGCAAAAATGGAGATCTTTCTTGTGGTTTGATAATTCACATCCTTTGGATATTTAAAGTTCTTTATAAGATTATATGTGGGAATGTTATTAATGACAACTAGTCACTGAGATGATATGATAAACCTACAGATTCTTCAATCTATAAGAAAAGAACATGAGTGCACTGTAGAAAAGTTGTTTCTGGGCCTACTTTAAGCTTAATGTTCAATTTAAAAATTTTGTTTGTACTTTTAGGGAAAAGATTCAGGAACGCACCATCACTCACTAAGAAGTTCACAATTAAATCTTTGGAAGTAAGTATTTTAATTATTGAGGTCATATCCTATATTGTAGCTCTGCTGAGCTAATAAGCTAATAACAGAAGGTTTAGAGCGGAGATCAGTGACGTTGATTGGACCCACAGCATTGCAAAATGTGTCACTGTACAAAGAAGCTTTCTGTGTCTAAAGCCAAATGTGCGCCTTCAGCAAAGTGGAGTGTAACCACTGGAAACCCAACCAAATCTCTGCTCAGAGTCCCCACATAACACAATAGTCATGGCTCATTTACATACCTAACTTTTCTAAAGGACCCATCTAGAGGATTTTTAATTTCTTTGAGTAGTACTCAGTACCCTTCATCAACTTGGAAGGTAATTGTAGACCCCGAGTTGATGAAAACTCCACGCCATCTGCTTTCCTCTCAAAAGTTGTCGGAGCTATGCTAATGCTTGTCACCCACACTTATGCCTTCCATAGTGATATAATACATGCCATCTAACACTTCAAAAGGTGTTGAGTCGCCTTCAAGATAGGCTTCTTCACCTCATATCAAATGGTTGTAATTATAGTTACTGTTGGTGATGCTGCCTATGCAGTAAGAGAATTTATTGCCAAATTGAGAAGCCAAAGTCAAAGGATAATTGTTCAGTCCTAGTATTCCATTATATCCTGGCTCTCTAATAGATTAAATGTTGTGGCCACACCCAAGTACGACATTGAATACTTGACTCGTACCTTCATCGGATGTCTCAAAGACTAGATGTTCAAGGGCAAGTGTTCCTCATACGAAGGTGTTGTCTGTATAAGTGATATTGAATGGAATTTGATCTAAGCTATTGTAGTGATAAGTGGGTAAGCTGCATAGTAGGGAATAGGTGGAAGATTTTAAAGGATCAAAAATTTGACCTGGGTGTCTTACAAAATTTGAGCAAGGATGCACATAACCCATAAGAGCTGACTGGAAGTGTCCACAAGAAGTTGTGGGATAGGGGGATGGCCAACTGTGAAATTGGCCAGTATGGATGTATAGGATGCTGTGGGATAAAGATTAGCTTGGTGATCATCTGAGACTGAAGAACCTTCAGTCCTTGCTTGCAAGGAGGCAACACGTGCAATTGAGTGTTTGATGTCATGTTCTGTTTGGTCTGCCGTTGTTTCGTTGGGGTCGTAGTATGGATGGTGAACGGAGTGAGGGTGAATCAGTTTAGAGACAAATCAGTTTGATACAGATGGTGAGCTAACAACAGGATTGGTGGTTGTAATAGTGGTAACAATGGTGGAAAAACAGCAGGCTGAGAAGGCTAAAAACAGAAGATGCAATGCCATTGACATTGACCTTCAATGGTACCGAATTTGCTATCTGTACTTATCTGGGCTGCAGATATACCTCCTGGGCAGAATAGCTTAAAAAGTGAGAACGAAGCCCTATCACATAATTTGACCTGTGCCTAGAAAGAGTTGTAGGTATGGGTTGAACAAACACACTGGACTTTCAAAAGGCTGCAAACACTTGAAAATTTTGGCATGAAGTTGTTTACCACGAGCATCTTTGCATTCTCTGCCAAGAAACCAATCTAGAGAACAAGGAATGTTAGCTGTCTTGGTGTTATAGTCATATTATATGCAAAGAGCTTCCAAAATTTCATCTTTTGCTCTCCCCCACACAGAAAACAATGAGATTCACAAACAAACAACAAATACAAGAGTGTGAGGGCTGCTTGGTAATTTAGAGTCCAATTTTAAACAGCTGCAGCTAGAACCCAAACATTTTGCAATAAATTTGTATACAAGCAATATAACTAATTTTGCTTCCTTATACCAACTTGCATTTGCTGCTCAGCCTCTCATCAATTATATTCCTGATGAACAAAGAGAGTTTCTTCTGTGGATTTATTCTTACTTCTGGACCTTTTCTCTTGTACATGGGCTCTAATGTGGCAGAGGCACATTGGTCTAGTTTGACGTGCAGAAATGATGCCTCTTACCCTGAAGGAGGAAAGGATAATAAGCAATTGGTGCTCTAATTTATCCTATGAATTGAAATGGAAGTGGAGACTTTTCTTCTGCTCCCATAATTTGCATCCTTTTATGTCTTCTACATCTGGACCAAAAGAAAATGTGCTAGAAAGGTAAAACTATCAGGTAATGCTTTTTGGTTTTTAGTAAAACTAGGCACTTAGATCATATGATGAACCTTGAGATCTTTTTTTCTTTCTTTCTCGGGTGTAGAAATTAGGTAGTATTATCTGGCAGGGGAATGTTGTCTTTAGAATTGTTCTAGGAAAGTTAAAGAGTATGTTGGAGACTTTTAAGGTTTGATGGGTTAGTTGTGACCCTGAAATAGCTACATAGAGAATGACTAATTGTACTTGGTAGACTTTTAAGGTTCGATGGGTTAGTTGTGACCCTGAAATAGCTACATACAGAATGACTAATTGTACTTAGTAACCTAAATATTTTCTATTTCCAACTTAAAAACATATATTTTCCTTTGCACTTCAGTATTTATTGAGAGAGAGTGGGGAGAGAGAGAGAGAGAAATTCTGATCTTACACGTTTATACTAATGCATTGTCAAAATATTGTGCAAGGCTAAACAAGAACTCTGGTATAATTTAAGCAGCCTGGTATTTTGTACGGTACAAATGAAGAAAGAAACAATCTGCATAAATGAAGGTTGCTCTTGCAGACAAATCGCTCATATAGCTTTATCTTTTGACTCTTCACTCTTCAGGTAGTGTGGTAAATCTCAATAGACAGCTTTGTTGAGAAAATCACTAGCTTGGTAGGTTTCTACCCGTGTAATTTGGTTTTATATAATGTAATGAATTAGAAATAGATAGACTGACTCCTTTGAAACTATTTTGTTGACAAAATATAAAATGCATTTTATTATATGCTGTAGATAAAAGAATATGCAATAAGGCTATTTTATTAATTAGAACACATAAAAGTTCAAAGAAACAAAATTGCAACTGCAGTTAATGATCTTTTTTAATCTAAATTCTCTCCTTGATGAGACCAGGATTGAATCTCTGGTTTCTGTACTATGATAGCTTCTCTCTGATTAACCATGTTCTAACAAAGTGAGATTTTGAGTGTGCTTGATTTCCATTCTATATCTTCATAGGTAGGTATAGATGATTAAATTACTCTTTTTAAGCAACATAATTAGCAAGTTTTTCTCAGCAACATATTTTAAAATCTTTTGCTCTCTTTTAATGCAACTTACAGACCCCAACTTAATCTAAAGTACATTATAGCTTAATGAAGAAGCTGACAATCTATCCTTTGGAAGAAAACATTTTTTCCAGAAATGTCAAATCCCACATTGTAACTCTGCTGAGCCATTATCCCAATGATATTCATTTCTTGGGACTCTTGTAAGGCCAGGCAAAACTCCTCCTTACCATTCTCTTGGAAAAGGCTATTTTTGTCTAAGGCTAATTCAGCCCCTCCTGCAAAGTGAAATGTAACCACAGGAAACCCTGTTAGGTCTCTATTAATAACCCCTTTGTAACACAGATTTGGATTATAAGGATCATATACACGTTCAAGCTTGCCATCTAACAAGCTCTGCACTTCAGAAGCAACTGGCTCATATCCTCCCTGCAACAGAAAAGTTAGAGTTGTCCCCGAGTCAATCACAACCCCACCCTTGCCTTCTGGTGTCCTTTTGAATGTATTAGGATCAATCTCTAGCTGTTTCTCTCCCACACTTATACTCTCTAAGGTTAGATGGTAAAGGTCGTTGAAAACTTCAAGGGGTGTCGAATCACCCTCTAAATCAGCCCCTTCTCCTAAAACTAGCACGTTATGGGTATACTTTGGGTCCATTATACTGCCAAGGCAATAGGAAAATGTAGAACCTAGTTGGGTCACCAAAGATATGCTTGAAGGGCCAAGGCCTATAATGCCACTAGGCTCACCGTCAAAAGCATTATTGTCACGAGCACAGCCAAAAAGCACCTCAGGGATAGTGATTATGCCTTCATCAGCGGTTACAAATGTAAGGGCTTCAGTGCCAAGTAGTCCTGCCACGTTAGTGCCATCGAAGTACTTGTGGGAGAACTTGCAGTTGTCGAAGGCATCACATTTGTCTTGAGTCAAAACCGAGCAAGGGGGAGATTTGCAGGATATGTTCATATATGTGGATGATTTTGAGGGATCAAATAGTGGGCTTGCTTGTTGGAAGCACTTATTGCAAGGAAGGCACTGAACCCAGAATAGGCTACTTCCTGTGTCCATGGTTAGTAGCTGAGGGACTGGTGGATCACCAATCGAGAAATTGGCCATAAACTGTAACCCAAATGACTCAGCCTTAATTCCTGCACGCACGTCATCTATGGAATAGTGAGCAATACCTCTAGCCTTTGCCTTTAGGTAGGCTAAACGTGCAAGAGAGGCTTTTACTGTTTGGTTGTGGAGTTGATGAAGAACGAAATTATGATGGCTGAGCTTAAATATCATTCTCTGGGGTTTAGCAGTTGAAAAAGGTGGTGGTCTAGCAAGGGAATTGGTGGTTGCAGTAGTATTATCGATGTTTGAGAAATAACAGCTTGAGAAGGCTAATAGTAGGAGAAGATGTTGTGATTCATACGCAATAGCCATTGAGCTTCTATGTTGTTGGATATGCTTTTGCTTGAGTTTAGGTAGGTTGCAGATTACTAGATATAGCTATAAGGACAGAATTTTGCATATATAATATTAGTAATTCTATCACATAACTTGGTCTGTACCAAGAGTAGTAGCTTAGTAGGTATTATCTAGGACTTTAGACAAAGAAAATTGAAACGGCTTTTATAGGGCTGCAAGCACACGAAAATCTTAAAGAAGAAAAAGTTTACTGCAGTCCTCTTAACATTCTCTGCAAACAAGGAAAAACTGGTTTCTTGATCTGCTGGTAGTCTTCCTAATATTATGACCAATTCAACGTACAAGAGTTGTCATACTTGTTCTTATATCTTGTTTAATTTTTCCACGCAGACGAAATAATTGGATCCACAATCAACAACAACAAATACAGGAGCATGGGAGCTGTTGGACAATTTAAGATCCTGTTAAAAACACTTGCTGCTATGAAGCCAAACAATACACTAACATATCATCTTCCTTTGTCTATCAACATGTTAAATTGCTCCACACCCTCTCGTTCATGATATTATGGACCGATAAAGAAAGCATCTACCTTGCTACATAGAGTGTGTTTCGAAACGTGGTGAAACCTTCCAAAATCACGTTTGACGCGAAGTAAGATGATGTTGCTTTTATACGAACGTGATTTTTTACCACGTTTCCAAATTCACACATAGTTCCCTGTTCTATAACACTTGGACGGGAATGCAAGTGTAGTGGGCATATTAGTTTCCCTTTTTTACCAGGAAATGGTATTCCTTTCCCTGAAAATGGGTGAGCTGGAGTCCCCACCGCCCAAGGGAGAGAAAAGGGTAACCAGCAGCAGCTCCTAGTTTATCCTGTAAATTGAAGCGGAAGTGGATATCTTTCCTACGGTTCAACAATTTGCACGTTGGGGAATTTCTATAATTATGCGATCTCAATTGGTAAACAGAAGTAATGACAAAGGGTATATTACACTTTACCGTATGTGACTTAGATTAAAATAAGTTGTTTCTCTGTACTCTAAAGTGTCGTTTAAAATTCTTGTAATTTGTTTAATTATCATATAATTATCTTGTGGTATTTTTTTTTTTTAAATTTTAATGAAAATAATCACTTATAATGTGAAAAGTATGAACAATTTCATTGCAAAATGTTTCTTTCCTTCATTTGTTGAATTTTTTTAAACGATATTTAAAGACTATTGTTGAAATTAAGTGGACATTTTTAATTTTGAAATGTCAATTTAATTTTTAATAATAATTTTTGAAAAGTTTAAAACTATTTAACGTATAAATAAAATATGCTTTCAATAATAAAATTATTCATTATTTTGATTTTTGCATGATTATTTCGACTAAGTTACGTTTAAATAGTAGGCAAACAAATCATGAGAGTTGAATGGAACATTTTAAATTATAAAGGATTAAACTAATTTTGAACCGAATTACCTAATAAACTAATTGCTAAAACTTAACCTCAGGACAATAATTTCATAAAAATGATGTTAAAGAATTCTAAAAATTAAAATTCCTTTAAAGGATCAAAAACCAAACTTAGTGTAGGTGTGCTTATCAAAATTATTACTTATGCTCTATAAAATTATAATTTAATCTTTTTGATGTTATAAAGATGTCTTTATTTAAGAGTAATAACAAATTCAAAATTCCTTTATAATATCAAGAATATTAAGTTGTAACTTTAGAAAATATGAAAAATAACTTTAGTTTTTGATTTTTTGGAGTAATTTTAATTTTAAAATCTTTTAATATTATTTTTATGAAATTAGGGTTCTTAGGTGGAATTTTCCCAAACTAATATTGTCTATCTAAATGTCAAGTGATGCCAAGTTGTACATGTCTTACCTAGTTGAGCAATTATTGGTAATCTTTCCAAAACCTTTTGTTGACGCTCAAAAATATCAAGGTCGGTCGAAGCTACGACTTGATAGTTGAGAAAATCTAGTTAATTGAGTTTACAGCTAAGGTTAATCAGTCGAGGATCATTAGTTGATGCATAACAAACTAGCCAAAGAAAAAAAAACAAGTTGACATGAGGTAACCTAACTTGAGCAATTTCAGCGAGCAGCAATGCTACAAAATCATCATAAAAAGTCCACAATACAAATGGAAGCGAAGAAATAGAGTGATAATCGAACGTGAAAATGGTTACCAACCATCAGGAGGATTATAAAAGCAAAGAATGGCCGAAGGGAAAGGACTCACAGAAACTTCTCAAATAAATTGACTTGAAATTTGTACCCTCGAACAAATCAGGTCTTTCCTTCCCACCCGAAAAAAAAAGTCAAAATAATAACAGCTTGCAGTATCAGCTCTCAAAGGAAGGATGGTCCATCATAGTCTACCCAGAAAAAACCAAGCACATTACTGTTATTAAATTCAACGAGCTGGTCAGAAGATGGGATTGGGTGGAGCTGTGGGAAAGGGACAAATTGCTTGTAATTCTACTTGGCACAAGGAAAGTATTACATTGTGATTGGGTTATTTAGCAAGATTGCATTGAGGAACCGGGGAACTGTAAATTGCAGATGCTTTCTCTGTAAAAGAGGCATTATGACACACTGACGGAGCTTTTCAGGCAAAGATCATCATCTGCAGAAGGTGGGGTATGATATAACCTCCATCTCTTTTAGCTTCCATGGCCATCGATCAGCTTGGTCTGGTTACGGAACCGAATGAAAGCAATGGATGGGTCAATTTCCTAAGGAATCTTTATTTTATTCACTAACTAGTTATAATGTTATTCTGTAATTGTGTTTCCTTGTTCCTTGTATAAAAAGAAATTAACCATTTTTTAATCAGAGAAATATTTATTGTGTTTATTATTATCATTATTATAAAGTTTGAAAAGAAATTTTATGGTTTCTATACTTCATAAATTGTTTGTGTAGTAGTCCTATTTGAGGCTCTATGCTATCCCCTTTTTTTTTTTTTGGTTATATATATATATATATATATATATATTATTTCAGTGCAAAACAAGAGGCGTACTCCTAATTATTATTATTTTAATCACCGGCAAGTCAATAAATTATTATCATGTTTTAGTCTTATCTCGAGTCTTTAAGATCATTTAAAACACTTTCAACCAAGTTTTAGACCTTGATCTCATCACATCTACCGTAGATGAGAATATGATACTACACAATCATATAAATGATTCAATTTTAATATCTATAATTTATTATTAATTTACAGTATAATTTTTAATTAAATAACTAATGCAATTCTATTTTTATTTTTGAGCAGACGGATTTATGCAATAACAAAACAGAAGTAATTCATTTTGTCTTCCTTGAGTTTAAAGCCAAGATTCTTCTCTACCACCGTCTATTGCGGGTAGCGTTAGAGAGACAATTGGGAATTTCTTTGGGAATTCCATGAGCCAAAGTAATAAAATTGGCTCCCATAAATACTTGGAATCGGCTCCATGAAGCAACGCAGTTATTAAACGGGTCACACAGCATTTATTGCTCCATATTTTTGCAATCATTAAACTCTCAAGTCCATGTATGTTTCTGCAAACCTTTCTCAAATGTTGTGTCACTGACTCTTGTTTTTAATGAAGTTTCCAATTTCCCTGCAAAAATACGAGGTGACTAACGGAAACACGGAATCTCTGAAAGTGCTCTCATATTTTTTTTTTTGTTGCCATAACTTTTTTTTCTTAAAATAAAATTATACATGTGAGAGATTTCAACTACTTCAGAGACTGCCACTTCAGATGATTTGAGTCGGTGACCAACACATTATATATATATATATATATATATATATATATTAGATGAAAATATTACAGTAACGACACTGTTCTTAAATCGTCTCGGACAGCAGATCATGTCTTTTTTGTCATCTCTCTACATTAAATTTTTTTTTTTCTTGAGTCCTAATCAAATTTGCACAAATTCACTTAAACTGTTACATTTAAATTACTGTCGCTCTTTTCCCTCTCTTTTTTTTTTTTTCCTAATTTCTGCCTTCTTTTTTAAAATCTGTGCAATGTACGGGTAGCAGTCTAATAATAAATATAAATTAACCACCAAACAACAATTTTCCCAATGTAATTAACAGGAGTGTAGGACCATGGACCACTTTCGGTTCTTTTTATATTTTCACGCTGCATATACTATACAATTCCACCTGTTTATCGAAAACTTCGAAAATCACTCTCACTGGCTCAGTAATCAAGAAGCTGAAGTCTATCCTCTGGAAGGCAACTTCGCTTGCATTAATGTCAAAACCCACATTGTAACTCTGCTAAGCCATCACCCCAATGATACTCAGATCCTCATACTCCTGCAATGCTAGCAAAACTCGTCTTTCCCATTCTGTTGGAAAAAGCTATAACGTCTAAACCCAACTCAGCTCCTCCTCCAGAATGAAACGTTACCACAGGAAACCCAGTGAGCTCCCTCTCCATAACCCCTTTATAGCACAAACTTGGATTCGCAGGATCCTTCACAACCTGCTTCCCATCCAACAAGCTCTTCACTTCATTAATAATTGGCCCATACCCTCCTCCACCAAATAACTCACTGTGGTTCCAGAATCAATTACAACCCCACCCTTCCCTTCTGGTGTCCTTTTGAAGGCATTAGGATCAATCTCTAGCCTCTTCTCTCCCACACTCACATCCTCTAAGGTTAAATAGTGGAGGTCATTGAAAAGCAGTAGAAAAATTTGGAACCCAGTTTGGTCAGCAAAGATAGGTTTGAAGGGCCCAGTCCTAGAATTCCACTAGGCTCACCATTGTAGCCATCGTTGTCATGGGCACAGCCCAAGAGAGCAAGGGGAACAGTAATTGTTCCTTCTTCAAAAGTCGCAAAGGTGAGATCCTCAGTCCCAAGAAGGCCAGACACTGAGGTGTCATCGAGGTACTTCTGGGAGAACTTGTAGTTGTTAGAGGGATCGCATTTGTCTTTGATCAAAATAGAGCAAGAAGGAGATGTGCAAGGTAGGTTGGTGTATGTGGAAGACTTGGAAGGATCAAATAGTGGGCTTGTTTGTTGAAAACACCTAATGCAAGGAAGGCACTGAATCCAGAAGAGGTTGCTTCCGGTGTCCATGGTTAGGAGCTGAGGGACCGGCGGGTTTCCGACAGAGAAATTGGCAGTAAACTGCATCCCGGAAGACTCGGCGATGACCGGCGATCGGATGTCATTGGTGGCTCCTTTGGCCTTTGCCACTAGGTAGGCTAAACGTGCAACAGAGTGGATTGAGTTGGTGGGTTGAGCTTTGTGGTGAAGGAGCTTGGTGGCGATACGGAGGAATTTGAATGTCACGGTGGGAGCTGCAGTGGTTAAGGGTGGTGGTGGGAAGGCAGAAGTGGTGAAGAGAAACAGAAGAAGAGACAGTTTCGCGGTTAATGCAGAGGAAGCCATGATTTGCCACTGGTTCTTCTATGGTTTGGTTGTAAGAATAGCTACACTTTAACGTTTATTTGCACTTTCTTTTTATTTTAAAAACATAACAGAAAATAAAAAAATATAACAACTAGTGAAACTGGACAAATGAATAAAAACAATAGACGGGAGAAAAGTCACAAGCCTTATTGAATATGTGAAATTCAATGTTAGATCACACTAATTCAGTGCCTTAATTGCAATGGTCCTTGAATTAACCATAAAGAATATTTAGTATACAAAAAATTAGATATAAAAATTAAAAAAATAATTTTATAATTAAAAAATATCTATAATATTTTTTATTTTTAATAATTAAATAATAATTACTAGATAATATTAAATAATAACTGAGTAATGATTATAAAAATAAAATTAATATTTTTTCAATTTTTTTCCCTTCCATTTTTTTAATTAGCTTACCAAACACGACGTTATGGAAGGAAATCCAGTCATAAAAAGGATTGTAATTACTAATTAGGTGACTTCAACCTTTCCGTTTGGTTTACATTATTAAATAACTAGGCATCACATTGAAATATTACGAAATTGGCATACTAGATTTCTGGAAAGCAGCATTACTCATCTTCAAAATAAGAATGTTAACGTATCTATTTAAATGCGCCAAACCAACATGAACAAACAATATAAAATTTTCCAATGTTCAAGAAATTATAATTTTAATTAGGCTTAAATACATTTTTAGTCCCTGTAATATAAGTTTCAATTTGGTTCCCAGGTCTAAAAACAAATAATGATATTTTTCTTTTTAGAGGATTTGATTTTGCCCTTCAATAACCTAATTCGTACAAAATTTAATATCAAACTTAATAGTTTACTGACTTAAAAATTATTTATTTACTTGTTACCATTAACTCATATTCAGATTTGGTGTCCAAATCAACCTATTGTTAAATTTCACATCAAAATTTAGATGATTTATAAGATAGAAGGGCAAAATTTTGGATTATTTCAAAAAATTGGAGAACAACATTGTCTAATTTTAAATTAAGATGATCAAATTGAAACTTTAATTAAAGAGATCAAATATATATTTCAGCCTTTTAATTGAGGCATTAGAAATGAGTTAGCAATATAGCAAAATGCGGTGACAAAAGTTATACATTTCCTTTAAATTCAAATTTAGAGTAAATTAATGATTTAATTAGTTCCTCAAAGATTACTCTCAATTGAATTTCTCGAGCATTTCTTCCAAATGAAAATGGTCTTTCTCCACAAACCATTCATGACTTTCTAATACAAAATGAAACCTAGCTTTTGATACAAAATAGAATCGTTTAGGATGTTGAAGACACTAGGTGAAGGCATGTTTGGTTTGATATTTGAAGGGCTGAAAGGTTTATTTGTGCACCAAAATGAGAGTTTGGCTTATAGATTAGTTTGTTTGATTTGGCCTTGGATTTTTCTCCAAAACTACGTTGGTCCTCTAAACCCACATTTGCATTGAAATTAAAAAAAAAAAAAGAAGAAGAACTTCACTGGATGCATTGATGGCAAAAATCACATTTTAGATAAAAATTTCTAAATATAAATTATAATCATGCAAACTCAACTTCGTCCATGATCAAGTTTGCAAATCAAATTGATCCAATATTAAATTGGCACAACTCCAATCCAAACGTACACTAAGTCAAAATTATCGGTTAATGGTCACATGAAATCTCATTTTTTTAGGGAATATTTTGATTGAGGAAAAGAGTTGGGAAAACTAAATGAAAGACTTTTTCTTGAGATGACTAAATTGGAGGAAGAATGATCTTTCTTGATCAATGTTAATTTACTCTCGAATATAATAATATTAATTAAAAAATTTTTAGGTAGATCTAGTATTAAAAAAAATAGTAGATCGAACTTATAACTAATAGACATCATATTAATAACATTTTTACTATAACTTATTTCTCACATATTTATTTGTTTATCTATAATGAATATAATAGCTTTTCCAACGTGCTAATGGAGAAAGAAGTTGTTTAATTTTCAGAAGATTATTTTGAGATTAAGATGTGTGTGGCCAAGCTTGTACCCAAAAAAAAAAAAAAATTGCTTCCAAGTGGTGCTCGAAGCAAATTTTCTACTGTGAAAAGAAAATAGAAAATTGGAGCTTCTCTTTCAAAGCAATATTAGAAGCCAAAAAAATTATTACTTTTGAAGACAACAGTGCAACCACTCAATAATTATTTATAATAATTAGGTGCAGCCAGTGTTATTAGCATGGGCCCGGTGCAAACAATTCAAAATTAAAACCAAATAAAGAAAAATATACATGCAACCTTAAAAAAATTGTTTATTGTTCTAATACTAATAAATAGTAAACACTTCCTTCAAACTATATATATATATATATATATTAATCACCCTTAATTAATTTTCCCAATCCTCTATTACAAAGTCAAACTTACACATATTCTCTTTCATGATTTGATGGTTAAAAATATTGTATCAAAAAATTTATTAAACACAAACTACTTCTCAAATATATTGATAAAAACACTCAATAAATAATTTTGCCAAACAGTTATGATATACAAAAGCTTGCTGGTTCCTGGGAACTACAGCACAATAATGTTTTCAATGCTGAGGACATACTCCGCTCAATGAATCCTAACTTGCCAATATTATAGCGAATAATGAGACTGGTAGTAGTGTATCAACTGATTATAGTCACTTGATGTGTTCAATCTCCAGTGTTGTTAATATTAGCACTCACAATACCACACTCCCCAGTGATACAAACAACATTGTTTAAAAGAATCATAAGAGTATTGTTAAACCAACTAATGCGCATATACCTTGATTCAAACTTATATTATTTAAATTACTTTCTTGCTGATTTTTTTCCATTATCAATAATCAAGCAACTTATTTTAAATAACTAAATATATATATATATTTTTCAAGTTAACAAAAAAAATCTAAATACCCGGTACAATGCAAGGGTCTCATAACTAGTTCTTCTAAAACTCAATTTAAAAAAGAGGTTGTTTCAAAATAAGCAAAGTTTGCAACAATCCTTAACAAACCCCAAAAATACCAACTTTTATACAAAAGTTGCTTACATAAAAATATCTCTTATTGATATTCGTAAATGGTAATAGTAAAATATACTATTAGAAATGAGACACTGAAGTTGGCATTCAACATAAAAATGGATAATTAATAAGAAAATTTTATTAGGTACACTACTTGCACTAAATAAAGATGCAAATATCTAATTAAAATTCATTAAGGTCAGTGTTTTTTGGGGGGGGGGGGAGATTAAACCTATCAAAAGAGACATGGTTCATTGGGCTGGCCCAATCTACTCCATTTCTAGGGCTTTTAGCCCATCTCATCATAGCCCTTGGGGCTAGGGCAGGCCATCTTAGTTGGGCTTTTTTGTTAGTCCAACCCAATTAATCAATTTGTGCAATCATGGCCTAGAACCCACCTGGCCAGCCCTCACCCATATCTTGTTAAAAAAAACCTGCAATCCAATTTGGCAATTTTGACATTGCCAAAAATAAAAAAAAGATTGTTGGAAAAACCTTTTTAAAAAAGCATGGTCTGCCACCTAGGATAGATTAGAGAATGTGATTGGGCATTGAAAAAAGTGTTGGGCAACCTATCACAATTGTTTCATCGTTACTTCTCTTAGAAAATTGTGCAAAACAATTTTATGACCTTTATTGTATTTCAATACTCTTGTAAAAAAATAATCATAAGAAAAAGAATTGAAAAGGAAAATAAGATAAAAATAAAAGGAAAAATATATATCCTTAGGCAACGATGAATGTCTACATAATTTAAAGGATATAAAACGAAGCTTATTTCTTAGTAGATATAGTTATCATTTTTGTGAAAGATGAATAGAAGAATAACATGATTTCATAAACAAGATAATTTGAAGTTGGTTCGTATGGCCTTTTCTTTTTGGGTGAAATGTTATGGTTTTATTTATGAAATTAAATTAGCCTCACTTTCTTACTTACTCTCTCTCTCTCTCTCTCTCTCTTTTCCTTTTTGATTTTTCAGATTTTCTGAATGCAATGATTTTCTTTATTTTTAGATTTTTCCAAATAAATAAAATTTAAAAAGGAAAAGAATAATTTCCTAAAATAATTTATAATAGTTAAGGAATTTTTTCTTAAATTTCTCCAAAGTGATTTTCTATTTTTTGGATTTCCATTAAAAAAATATTTTGAAATGAAAAAACTAAGCTGCCTAAAAAACAGAGAAAAGTTCCCAAAAATTAGAAGAGAAGTTATTAATTTATTTTTGCAAAAGTAATTTTTTTAAACTTTTATCAAAAAAGAAACAAACATCTGATTTGATACAAGGTATTGGAACTTGAATGTTTGTTAAAATATAGTGAAATGTGACTTAACTAATATTTGTATCTACGGATGACATATCCTATCCATGTAAAGAAACTTAAAGTTTCACATTACAAACTCTAAAAATGAAATAAAATAAAAAACAAACAAGTCATGTAGAGTACATATAGGCGTTTATATCTAATCAAATAGCATTTGTTCAAGGATTATATACAAAAAATTAGAACTATATTATCTTTGTTCAACGTCTCGGCTTCATCTCATATTGCCTCCCCTGAGATTGTTGTTTATTAAATGCTCCCTAAAAATCGTTCGGCGACACTTGGATACCCTACTGGTAGAGTAGACAACTAGCACATATTCTAAGCTATCGAACTCAATTGAACAGTCAAGAACACAACTTATAATTTTAATGATTAGATGGTAATAGCATTAAATAAGAGAAAATTATATTTAGGGACCTAAAAATTATAATATTTATTCTAAAAGATTTGTTATTATTATTTTAAATAAAATTATCATTGACTTTAAGTAAAACAAATCAAATCCAATAATAACAAATTTTTTAAAATAAATATTATTATTTTCAGATCCTTCAATGTAATCCTCTCATTAAATAATTCACAACAAATCGAACACTTTATTTCTAATCAACACAAACCCCACCCAATCAATATAAAGGATGTGTTGGATTTATGATCCTCTTTATATCCTATTATGCCACTTAATAGTCTAATTAACAGTTTCTGATATTTATAGTATGGTCATATTGCAGACACACAATAAGTTTTTAAGATGAATTATTTTTATTAATGATAGAATTAATATCTCGTTTGGCAATATAAGAAAGTTTATGATTGAGGGGCTAGACACATGAACATTGTGCCTATCGCACTCTATCCTCAATATGTGTTCTTATTTTCATAGTGATATAGTATTGATAGATATTGTCTATCGCTTAATTTAATGTGATTAAAGGTGTACAACACTTTCCGCACTTCTGCCTATTATTCTATTCTCTTTTAGTCAGAAATAGGGAATTTTCTTATTTCTAATTACAAGAGAAATTTTCTCATTCTAAATTTAAAGGAATAAAAAAAAAGTTCTTTTGTCTTTTAAGTAAAAGAAAAAAAATAGATACAATTTTTATATTTATTTATTATCAAACTTAAATTAATATAAATTTCATTATATCTTAATTAATTCAAATTTTAATTTCATCTTAAATATTTTATTCCTTTAAATTTAGTAAAGAAAAAAAAATATATTTATTATATTTTTATTCAAAATAAGATTTGACAGAAAAAAGGTCAAAATAAGTAAAAATGCTTGCGTGATAAAATAAATAAAAAAATTATTCTTTATTTCACATATTTTGTAGGATAAAAAGATGCAAAGAAAGTAGTATTATCTCTTTATTCAATTAATGAAATTATAATTAATTTATTATACTAAAAACAATATTAGTAAAAGAAGCATAAAAAGGAAGTATCCAAAAAAGAAAAGAGAAACAATATTACTTTCTGTCATGGTGATAAGCTCATAGAAGTTGAACTTGATGTGTTTGATTTTTTGGCAAGTTGAGACTATAAAATCTAACTTTAATGAAAATTTATTAAAAAAAAACAAATACTTTGATTGAGCAAACAAATTCTTAAATCAACAATGAGATTTAACTCAAAAAGCCTTGGAATTCTAAGAGAATTTGGAACCTTCAAAGACCCTTCACTGCAATTCCTACAAGTTCATCTCTATTCAGCAGTAAATTCTGCACATACTAATTCTTTCTCTATATGACAGACATTGAACATTTGCATCCAAGTGAAGAAAAAGAAGAAAACATACTATTTGCAGAACAAGACATAGGCGTACCAAAATGTCAATAACAAGACATAGCTGTACCAAAATGCACTTGAAGTAATAAGTCCGCGGACAAGTATCACAGTAAAAGAATTTTCCCTCATTATCATACACTACATATAAAGTAACTAGAAAATTAATAAACTTTCAAGGACAATAACAGTTATTGCTTTCAATAAATTATGTGATAAAAACCACTGTAAAACAAGGATCTTTGTACTAAATATTAATTCAAGTCCCACCAAAATAATGTTACTTCAAAGGCACTGAGTTCAAATCTATAAGACATGAATGTATAACCTTTCTAAGCATATGACAAAGTCGAGTAGTAGATCAACTTACTCAAAACATCAAAAGGTATTGTATTAGCTAGAGTGTCAAATAACAAAGTACAAATGAAACAACAAAATATAAATCATTTTCAAAATCATATTCAAATGTCTTCTTAAATCTTCATTCTCATTTTCCTCTTCCTCAAGCGACACAAGCATACACATTAATATGTTCATGAGACAAACTCAGGGGCATCCTCCTTTTCATCTAAATGTTAAAATAATAAAATAATTAGATAATAAATAACATTGAGAATTAATTATCATTTAAGACATCAACATATATCTAATGAAAATAAACAAATTATCATTTGGAACAAAATCATACAATGAATTTAGAGTACAAATAAATATTTGGACTTTTAAGTAGAAGAGAACTTTTCTACTTGTTCAAAAGACGAACCCCAATACTAAATATACTAATAACAACAAACACTTAAATAAATTTAGTGCTTCAAAACAAGACAAACATTGGTTTATATAGCTACGTCTATTTTTCACCTTTAAAAGCACATCCAAATGCCATTTTCTATCTATCTTCCTTTAGAAATGCATCCTTGCTTCAATCTAAATCATTGCTAATTTCCATAACTTACTCTACCATACACGACCCTCCCTTATCCCTTTTTTTCATTCTTATTAGCAAAGTTAATGAACCGAAGTCATGGTTGAGTTGAGAAAAATGTGGGTGTTCATCAATTCAGCTTGCATTGATTTGGACACTTTATTCAACTAACTCAAGTAAATAAATTGACAAAAAAGTTGTTGTAATAGATTTTTAAAGCCAATGGGAAAGAAGTAAGGAGCTTTGTACTCTTATAGATAAGCCATTTTAGTTCTTTTTTGGGTAATATAACAAGCCATGCTTTGGGATCAACAAAAAAGTTGTAATAAAAGTTTTAGGGAGTTATGAGAAAGAGAGGGTGTGCAATTTTATCCATTAAAAATTGCAACAATTTTATTTTAGTAAATATATTCCTTTCAGGATTGTAGGTGTAGGTCTATTTAAAAAACTAAACAACATTAATTTTTGTGTGGTTTTTCTTTTTTTCTCTTTCTCTATTGTTTATGTGGGTGCTTCCACTATTGATCCTAATAGCTGGTTTCCTCCTAGGTAAGAGAGAGAAAGGGGTAGGAGGTGCTAATGTTTAGCACCCTAAGTGAGAGGCTAGTTAGCAGATCTTGGTTCCACATCAATGATTTTCAAGAAGAGGTTGGTTTTGACTAATTTTGACATCTTGATTCCATTTTTTAAGTTGGTTTTCTTAAATTTAGGTTATTTCGTGGCACTTATTGCTAGTTATTTGAGTATAGGTATTTAATTGGAAGTTTATTAAATATTATGACTACACTAATGTATGAAATTCCATTGTTTGTTGGAAAGAATGATTTTTCTTGGTGGCAATGCATAACTCGAGATTATTTAGTATGGCAAGATATTGATTTTACATTACAAGATGAAAGCTAAGTGAGATGAAAGATTTAGACTGAAGTACAACACAAGAGAAGGCAACACTAACCCCATAAATAAAAATTATGGTGTTGATGTAAACATCACCAAAGACGTTATGGGACATGTAGGAGAGCAAGTATGTCTCAAAGATGTTAACTATATGTTTGGTGATAAAGATGGATTTGCACTTACTAAAGATGGAGGAAGGAGGTAATATTATTGTCCATTTGAATAAATTTAATGAGTTAGTATCTTGATTGTTAAATGCAAAGGAGACAATTAAGAAAGAAGAGTAGACATTGCTTTTATTTGTTTCACTACCTAGTTCCTACAAACCATGAGTGTAATCCATGCTAACAAGGAAAAGCACATTGTACTTTCATCCCTTTCCTTTCTTCCTCTTAACTTATAGTAGTCTTATTGTACTTTCATCTTGTGTCCTTTTCTTAGCCAAATTCCTATCAAAACCCATCATTTTCTTGCTAGTAATTAAGATTAGAGAACTAATCTAAAGATGATATTCTTCCCAATCGAATCTCTTATGCCTTATTTGGAAATAGCTTAGAAAGAGAAATGAAGAAGGAATCTATCAAAAATCCTATTTGGTAACTAGATCAAATTGCAACTCATGAAGTAGCTTCAGGTGTATGCTTTCCTTTAAATAAGCGTGTGAGTGGATGGATTTTATGGAGGCTAATTTATGTAAAGTATATTATGTCCTTATTATCATTATTCCACAATAGATTAACCTTTGGTTTGTCATGTGATAAATAAGGGATATTATAGATGTAGTAGTTCAAAAGAATTCTTAACTCAAAATCAAGTGAAGAGGAACAAATTAGACTTATCAATGTTTCATAGTCGCCTATACAACAGAGCACAACCACCTATTCCTACTCAACATAACTTTCTCACTAGCTCAACCTACCAAAAGCCTTTAATTGCCTCCACTGCAGTTAATTACTCTGATAAAGCCTTAACAAAACCTATTTCTTTGGCCACCTCTAGGGTAGAAGAAAAAGGGATAGCACCTTAAAGCATAGGGTTAGAAAGCAAGGTAGAAATGGAAGATTTGATGAATGAAAAGGAATATGAAGAATTTAGGTTATTAGATTTGGTGTTAACAGATGATTTCTTTTGATTTTTTTGAAGGTTTAGATGAATGATAGCACTAGATGGATGATGATTGTAATTGGCAAAAAAAAAAAAAAATTACTTTGTTATTTTTTTTGTACGTAGGAGTATTTTTGTCATTTTGTCATCATTTCTTTTCATTTTTGCACTATTTTTATCCAATCAAACATATAAATATAATAACATTCCTATTCTTTTCTATATCATACAAATATAATTATTTCCATTCCATTCTCATCCTCATTCTCATTCCAATGCCATTATAATGCATTCTATGTACCAAACAGAGCCTTATCTTCTGTATTGTTTGCCATGAAGAAGACAATTATGTGACCCATAACTTTTTTTGCAAAACTTGTCCTTTCTTATGCTACCTTTAGAAAAATTTTTAAAATTTCATGTTAGATGTAAATGTAAATAGCAATTTAGGTAAAAACTTGCTAAGTTTATTCAAAACATAATAAAGCTTAAATTTTTGGCAATTTTAAAAACAAATTTGTTCCCTAACTACCGTAGGTAGAGGCATGGTAAATTCTTCCTAAATTTTAGTGCCTTCTTTAGTGTGAGTTTTTTAGTGTGTTCCCCATTATTACCATTTTAGTTTGTGGGGAGGGGTTTTTAAGGAAGAAGAAGAGTGAGAGAGAGAAGAAAGAATATAACGTAATCTCTTAGGACTTTTTTCTTTGTGTAAATTGAGGACTTTGTAAAGGATGTTAAAAGGCAATGTTTTGAGTGTTCTTATTGAAATAATAAAACTTTGTGTTTAATATTTCATCTTCATCTGTACTACAAATTTGGAGATTTGCTTTTAGCTCATTTTTTGCACATTATCCTAGGACTTTATCTTCCTATCTCCAAAATAATATGAATTTTCAAGTTTTTTTTTTTTGGAGTTTTCTAGACAAGGTCTTCTCACTTTTGGTTTCTTTTAAGTTATTACAAGCACCCTACAATGTAGATTACAATTCATGCTTGTTAAATTGAAATATAAATAGCTAAGAAAGTATCCAGGAGCCTTAGCTCTAGTGGCATTTGCCTTAAACTTAAGTGATAGAGGATTTTACATATCTAAATTCAATTTTTGTCCTATCTCTTTTCTCGTTTGCAATTTTTAAGGCCTTGTGCCTCCTTTTGTTCTTATCCTTAAAAAATGATTAGCTTCTCTATTTGGTTGTCTAAAGTATAATGCTTTCAATTTAGTCAATTAATAATATTTTCCTCATCATCTTTGTCTTATTAGAAGATCAAATTGAAAAGTTAAACCTATGACTTTAACATATGGAAGGACGAAAATGATTAAAAAAATTATTGAAAAACTAAATTGAAAAGGTTATACTTTGAAAGATGGAATTGAAAAGTTAATCACTTTTTAGGAATCAAAACAATGATTTACTTTTAAACTTGTTTATTCCCTTTCACTAATATTTCAACTTTTACTTCGTTTTGTATTAACCATGCATTAATTTCCTAAGATTTAACCTTTAAGATAGTTATGGTAAGCATTAAATGGGTGAAAGGGCCAAAATTTGAGGTATCTAGTTGTTGGATTTGCTTTATCCCAATTTAGCACATTGGCCCCTTTTTATAAAATTGTGTGAACCAAACACATTTTTAAAACTTTTTTTTTTCAAGAACAATTTCATCAAACATTTTTTTTTGGTTTATTATTTTTAAAGTTGTTTTGGGAACAAAATAGTTTTACAAAATAATTTTGGATATTTTTTCAAAATAGGATTGTTTTGATCTATTTAAGATGCTACATTTGCTAGTGAAAGCTCACATGGAGTAACACTATCTTATGTGGAGAAGCTTTATTATAATTTTGGATGGATTTACTAACAGAAAAACTAAATTGCATAGATTTGAAACTTTAGAGGACTTATGGTCAATTTTTAAAATTGAAAGAGATAAATAACACAAAGCCTTAAATTGGAAGTAAGTTTTGCACATTTTGACCTACATTTGTTAAAGAGCTAACAAATAACAAAGTAAACTTAAGTTTTTTTTTTTTATGAAAACAAGGGAAACTTATTATAATCTAACATCAAGAAATTTGTGTACTTAGTGTTCGACCAAAGGCATCTTATGTTTTAATTATGACAAATATTTTGTAATTAGTTGAAAATTGGAAAATATGATTGATAGGCTGAGAAAGAAATTTGAAATAAAGATATTTGCTTTGTAAAGTCTCAAAAATTTATAATGGGCAAAAAGTTTTTCAATCAGGAATCCGTTCAAAACAATCAAGAAGCAAGTCCTGAAAATCAATTGAAATAGGCCTAGTGTTGTAGGCTTGAATGTTGTAGAGTTCATGGGCCCAGAGTAAGCTGGAGAAGTTTTGACCCAATATTTTGAAGTTCTCATTTGTCTTTGAAGAGCATTGGCTCGTAAGTATTTTGAGTGTTTAAACCATTTTTTGACCCAAACCTATGATTCCTCGTCTTGAAAGAATCTCTTGAACAAAATTTTGGTTTTAAATTTTAAAAGACCACGTCTATAAATTCTGCTGTGTTGTTTCATCTTATCTTTGAACTTTCAATTCTTGAGTTAAAATGTCTTGGTGAATAGGTACCTAAAAAAATCTTATTATTCTAATTAAGGTTTTTAGTTCAATTAATTGCTGGAGTAAAATTTTTTCAACAACTTGACTTTTCAGAGGAAATTAATAGGAACTTGAGGTTTTTAATTTGAAATAATATTTGAAAAAGCAAAGTTCATTTTAAAAGTCCAATTTAACCTCATTTTTTGGATTCTTCTGAACTAATAATTAGGATTCAGAATCTAACAAGATGGAAATATTTACTATATTTCCATAGTACTAAAAGATTCAGTATTACTATTATTTATATTTTAACAAATAAATAATTCTCTCCTAAAGTTTAAATCAAAATTAATCATAGTTTAAAATTAGATAGCAAAACTTTTATAACAAAATATAAATGACGACAATACTAAAGACTGAACATTACGTGAATAATACATATTCTGGTAATTATTACCAATGATGCCGTAATAAATTTGATTAAAAAAAAAAGGAAATTGATTCGAAAGTTGTGGTGACCCTTCATTTAAGGGTCAATGCCTTTTTCGGTGAACAACGGAACAAGTTTTTATTTGACTTGTCCATGCGAAAAATGCCGTGGTCGACGTCCAAACGCTAGTCAGCCCAAAGATCAAGAACAAAGAAAATGAACAATGGAAAAGTATTTAATTTTATTATTTTATAATTCAATATAAATTTTAATATTTAATATTTATATTGTTTATTTTATTTATTATATTTTGGAAAGAAACCTAATATATATTTTTTTATTTGATTCATATCAAAATTTCAAAATTATATATATTTAAAATTATTTTATAATCTAATTACTATTTTATTACTATTTTATATATTATTAAAATATTCTATTTATATTTACTATTTTTATATTAAATATACATATTAAATATTATAAATATTGATTATTTCTTAAATAATAAAAATATGTTATATTATATTTTTATTTTTGTATTTGTTTTATTATTTTATAATTCAATATAAATTTTAATATTTAATATTTATATTGTTTATTTTATTTATTATATTTTGGAAAGCATTTTAAGATAAAAACAAGGGATAAAATAATCTTTTACCGCGTCTGAAACTCTCCCTCCTCATGGCAGACATTCTTAACTCTTCCGTGGGAATGAAAATGGGGAGATTTAGGGGGTGTTTAAGGTGGAATTATAGTATAAAGAGAAAGGAACCATCTGAGAAAGGAATAATTCTCAAATCAAATAGCTTAATAGAGTTGTAAAAATTGCATAACCAAAGTAGCTTCACTAAAGTATCTTGTCATATTTGAACTATTTTGAATTGCTTTATTAAAAATAAATGGTTATATTAGTTCATTATATATGACCTAATAAATTATAATTTGTAACCACTAATTTCTTTGAAGCTTAGTGTATTAGACTGGGTCATTTTAAGCCTATGAGAATTTCATGTCCCATAAAACCTTCATAACAGAGGAAATGTCACATTTCCAAAATTATTTTTTATTTTTCAAAAAACTTAAACCAAATGTGAGAATACATCATAAAATATTTCCAACTCAAGTGAGCTTCTAGAATGGCTAGCAATACTAATTCGTACCCACGTAATTACCCTAAGACAACTCCCTCATTATTCTTCAGATCCAACTCTTTTGAGCCGAGGATCAACTGGGTTAGGTTAATAATATTAAACGTCAAACTATAAGGGGCAAAGCATAACTACCTGGTCAAGTTATCTCCTAGTATTCACGTCAAAGTCTGAAATTATGATCCAGCGGGATGGATAAAACTACATGAAATACAACCTTTATAAATACATTTCCAAACATATTATACTATTTTTTTTATTTCTAAAAATAAAAAACAATTTTCAAAAACAGAACATCAAAAGCTCATATTGCACAATTTCAATTCGTTAAAAATAAATAAATAAGCAATATCGACAAAAAAATTACATACAATATCCAAATGATTTTCTAATACATATCATTATCAATTATTTGTTATTAATTAAATTAATTGTGTATAATCTATTAAAGTGACGAAATAGGCCAATGGTGGTGAAGTAGGCAATACGACGCTGACAAAAAGGAATTGAAAAATAGAGAAAAGAGGAAAGCGACATGGAGGACTGGGGATGTTGGTTTCCAGTGTAGTACGCACACAAGTTTCTATTCTATGTAGTATACAAATTAAACACATTTCTAATATAAATATGCACTAATTTAACAAAATACAAATTCAAACGCGGAATAATTAATCACCTTCATAAATAGTTTTGTCATAATGAATTGATTGACCTTATCTTCGATTGTTAGTTTCAAATGATAAATAAAACGAAATTAGTAGTGGCCAAAAGACATTAGTCGCCGGCCAATTATTTTATCTTATTAAAATATGAAAAATATATAAAAAAATTCTCACAAAGTCGAAATGTAATACTTTTGGAATTTATTGAATGATTAAAATTATAGATTTAACTTAAAATTAATTTCCGACATTAACGTGTGATATGTCATTCATCTGTGTTTTATTCAATTTTTCGTCTGACAATATTTTTATTTAAATTACAAAAAGATAATTATGTAAATAAATATTTTTATTATTAAAAGTATTTTCGCTTAAAAAAATAAATAATAGTATTTGTAGGCTATTGTTAGAACTAAACTGATGACTTTCTTCTTCCACATGTTATCTTAATCCAAATAGGGACCTCCTATGATTATGAAATTGTTAAAGGTATAAATCAAACATTGTTAACAATGTAATTATTCAGTGTTTTAATATTTATTATAAATTATTTTTTCAAAATTAAAAATAAATGTACCACATAGTGGTTTTGTATTAATTAAACTAATGATAATGTATTAAATGACGCTCTTAAAACTAAAAGATTACAAACCATTTCACACTAAATTTGAAATTAGTTTAACATACTTAGGCTCTTTGTTTCACTGAAAATGGGATACCATCAAATAAAATGGGTTGATGTACGTATTACATAAGATAATTTCTTCACTCATGTGTTAAAATGTTTAAAACTCACATTCATCTGATTTTATCAAAAAATAAATTCATGTGCAAATGACTGAACCTATTAAAAATTTTGAAAAATCAAGATACATGAAAAATGTTAAAATTTTTATAAGCAATTAGCGTGAGTATAAGAAAATATATAATGATAAAATTGAGGAATTTGAAAGTTACTCACATAAACAATATTATACAAACATGACCAGAGCCAAGTAGTTATCTTTCATTTTCAAAAACCTTTTTAAATGATAACAAAACACAAGATTAGAAGCTTTGCCATTTGCTAGGTCAAATGTCAATTCAGCTTCCTGTTTTTATTCTTAAATATTAACATATGTCTAAATTTCCACCAGTCTGCGTCTTCTATGGTCGGTGGATGGGTTGGGGGGAAGTACTAGCACCGTTTGCTATGCTTCTTAAATAAGAAATTCGTCTTTTTTTTTTTTTTGGTTTCTAAGCATTTTGTTGTGACTGCACAATACTATTATAGCGTAGGGTGTTTTTTCAATTCTCATGGTATTCGAGACTTTTTCTTTTCTGATTTTAAATTAAATTGTAAATACTTTTCCACCTATTGATTCTGTCATTCAACGGACACAGTCGTAAAGTCTTAAAAACTCAACTGCTATTTAATATCAACGAAAATTCGTAGCTGGATAAGTTTTGAATTTTATCTTATAGAAGATATTTTCAAAATTTGAACTTAATTTATGATTAAGTCCAAATCCGAGGTTCTATATGTTTTTTTTTTGGGCCAAAGAGACACTATGTGCTATTTAAATAAAAATAATTTTTTAATTATTGTATCAAATTACATAAATTATTCTTAAGGTTAAGATTTTACTTTGTGGTGTGCATGCACTTCTCAAACAAGTTTTCAACAACCAATGTAATTATAAAACTGTTAATTCGAAATTTCAAGTTATATTTCTTTACTATGTCTTTCTCAATGTATTAAAAAATTTCTGGTCAAATTATCGCAATGTACTAATTCTAATTTGTTATTACGCTAATTGGTTGTTTGTGGATAACATTAAGACATTATAATAATTATAGAACTGTTAACCTAACTTTCAAGTTGTATTCCTTTACTATGTCTATCTCAATGTATTAAAAAATTTCAAGTTATATATATATATATATATATATATTTGGCTAGTATAGCTGGGATGGTATACAACTACTAGTTTTTGTTCAAATTGTTATTACCCTAATTGGTTGTATGCGGACGACATTAAAACATTATAATAATTATAAAACAGTTAATTCTAAATTTCAAGGTATGTTCTTTTTTTTTTTTTCTGGGTGAAACAAGAGGGTTAAAAACCCAAAACACAAGAACACAGACTAAAAACCATAGGAGAAAAAAGTTCCCATACAATCAGCTCTAATGAAAAGACCGAGAAACGCGAGAATGCAATGCCAAACATGCTAACCAAGAAGAAGATTGAGACTATAATTTGCCAAAATATCAGCGCCAAGAAGAAGATTGAGAATATAATTTGCCAAAATATCGAGCATCTATTAGCTTCGCGCCACACATATGCAACTTTGACGTCCCACTTTCTTGAGATGAGGTCTCTGATCAAGTACAGGACTGAGTTCTCATCATTGTGTTTCCTTGCGGTATCGTTGATGGTCGAAGTGAGGTTGAGAGAATCCATTTGTTCCAAGAAAGCTTAAGCTAAATAACCACTCTGCAAGCTTCTACTTGTAAGGAGTGACACCAGCCGATGCTTTTAGAGAAGCCTCCAACCCAAGCATCTTCATAATTACGAAGCAGACCCCCATATCCTGTAAGCCTCGGATTGCCCTTGCTAGCTCCATCGCAATTAAGCTTGATCCAATCATCACTTCAGGGCCACCAACAAGAAGGGGGCTTTGGTCGGAGTCCAGCAACGTGCTTTTGGCAGTATAAATGTTCAAGGCTTGGATTCGGACGACATGATTGTAAACTAGAGAACGTAACTAACTTCTTGTTGAATATCTCATCATTCCCCTTTTTTTTTCCATAGAGACCAATTGCAGACCCAAAAAAAATCGATCAGGGAACTCCTTCACTGGACATCGAATGCTCTTGTAAGTTAGCTAACCATTTGGTAAGGTTACTGTCAAAGAACTCATTTCTTCTAACAAAGGGCATTAAGCTATTCCATAAGGCCCCGAGACGTCGGATAATCCCGAAGAACATGGGTGGTAGATTCAATGTTGTTGCAGATATGGCAAGTCTCACGAGCCACACCCCACCTAGCCTGGAGCTTTTTAGCGTGGAGTCTGTTTTGGGCAACCATCCATAAGAAATTTTTAATTCTTTCAGGACCTGTCCAATGCCATTGCCAAATGAGCTTCCAAAACGCAGACCTTGTGCCCCATAATGCACCTGTAACCACTGCTGACCGAGCAACTCCCATTCGCATTAGCATCCCATCTTGGAGAATCACAGCCAAAAGCAATAGAGGGAAGCGGGATAGCATACAGGTTCAGAAGTTGTTCTTTGGGCATCATTCTTTGGAGGGTGGACCAGCCCCATTCCCCATTTACATTGATCAAGTCAGCGACCCGAATCACCTCACCATGTTCCACCTTTCGATCAAAAACCTTAACATTTAGCTTAGTATGGCAATCCGGCCACCTATCTTTCCAGAAGTCAGTAGAATTCCCATCCTTGATTTGCATCATAGTGTGGCCCTCGAAATGCCTCTACACAGAACCCATACCGTGCCAAAAGGGGGAAGAATTGGAAGCCAAACAAGGGAACTGAACAATGGGATTCCCTTTGTTATACTTGTGTTTAATAACCTTGGAATACAAGCTCTCATTATTTCTTCGTAACTCTCATCCAAGCTTCATGATGCAAGCTTCATTCATTGCCTCCAGATTTTTTAAACCCAACCCCACATTTAACTTGGGCTTACAAATTTGTTGCTAATTAATAGTATGGTTTTTCCGTTGCCAAGTTTCATGGGCTCAAACAAAACACCTTTGTAGTTTTTCAATATTCATTAAGGTTGTCTTAGCTAGTTTAGCAATCATCATCGGGTAAATAGGGATAGAGCTTATTATTGAATTAACAGGGGTCACTCTACTCGCCATACTAAGATATAGTTAGCCTTCCACCATTGAAGCATTTTTTTCCCCACTTTTTCCATCATGTAATTAAAATCTTTTATTCGAGCTCCACTTTAGGATAGGGGCATTCCAAGATACATCCCTAAATTGTCCGTAATAATAAAACCCCGCAAAATTGGGTATCTCCTTTTTTTCATAGGGTCGACAATTTTAGAGAAAAATATGCTTGATTTAGAGGTGTTAACCTTTTGACCAGATAAAGCACAAAAAGTATTGGGCATTCCATAATATAATGAATTTGCTCCAAAGAAGCTTCCCCAAAGATAAGGAGGTTATCAACAAACATGAAATGAGACATTGGAGGGCCATTCTTACTAATCCGTGAAGGTTTCCAAGCATCATTCTTGATAAATGATTGGGATAATTTTTCCACGCAAAGAACAAAAATATAGGGCAAAGGAGGGTTACCTTGCCTAAGTCCTTTGGTAGGACCTATTCCAGAGAATTTGGTAGAGACAAAAGTCACACACTTCATAATAAGATGGAATAGAGGGTTAGGCAACTTCACCTCCTATAGAATATTTCTGATAAAATCCTAATTTATTTGGTTATAGGCTTTTTCCAATCAATTTTAATAGCAAAGAAACCCTTTTTTCCTCTCAAAATTTTCATGGAATGAATTAATTCCTAGCGACAGCAATATTCTCATGAATGTGCCTTCCTAGAATAAAAATCACTTGAGAAGGAGTAATGATCAAAGGAAGAATAAGTTTTAGCTTGTTCACAATAATCTTAAAGATACATTTATAAATCATGTTAAAGAGATTGGGTGAAATTGACCAATCTTCTCTTAAACATCCACTTTAAGGATGAGGATGGGGAGAGTATTATTAACTACACTTACATCTTCCTTATGACTAAAAATTTGCTTGATATAATGGCACACATCAAGCCCCACAATAGCCTATTTTTTTTTTTTGGATAAAAAATAGCTAGAAAACCATCATTATATGGTGCTTTAAATGGCCTAATAGCAAACATTGCATCCTGAGTCTCCTTATCAATCATGGAATATGTTAGATTTTGAAAATCCACATCGGTTGAGCCAAGGAAAGATTTCCTAGTTTGAAATATCATAAGGTTGCATTTCTACTCCAAGAAAAGATTCTAAAAAACATTCAAGGTCGTTGCTCGAAGTATTCTAGGCTTTTCTTCTTAATCACCATTCTCATTCTAAAACATTAAAATTTTGTTTCTCCTTCTTTTGGTAATTGTCTTAAGACCTCGTATGGCAATGTTTATCGTTTATCCAAGTCATACAAGTTTTTTGAAGCCAAAGGAGTTCCTCTTATTTGAGAGCATCCTCAAGCTCCTTGCGCAAATTACATTTAAGTTTAAAGACAGTCGAATAAGGCTTGGAAATATTACAAAGCTTCCTTTGAATGCTATCAAGCCTCACAAGAATGCATCTTTTCCTATGTTGAATGTGGCCAAACACCTTAGGGCCTGTTTGGTGCAATGTATAAGCCCTAATAGTATAAGGTAATACAATATATTAAAAGGTTATCAGGTGTTTGAAGTACCAATGTATTGTATTACCTTATCCATCATTTTTTTTTATCCATCAAAATACTGGATAATTTAATTAGGTTTGAGGGGGTGGGATAAGCTCTGATTAGATTATGATGTAGAAGCCTTTTAAAATTTTTCCCTTGCAGCCTTACACTCTATCATCTTTCTCGTCTCATTATTGTCCTTTTCTCTCTGGTTTCTTGTTCGTAGGCATTGAAGCTCCTTCTTCCTTGCTCATCACAGACCTCCCAGCCATCCTTTTCTCTTTGGTTCTCTGTGGTTTTCATTCGTGACATTCTTCCTTGCTTTGAGATCTCCCAGCCATCCTCTTCCTTGCTTTGGTCGTCCTCTTCTCTCGGGTTCTCTTTGTTTCTCTTTTGCAGGCTCCCAGCCACGAAATTACATCTACTTCTCATCTTCTTATTGGTAAGCAAACCTATCTTGGATTCTTCGGTCTTAGGATTTCAATTTATACGGTGAAAAAATGGGGTTTTGAATTGTACAGCTTAAACAAGAAAAAAATTATTATTGGGTTTATATTGAGCAAATCTATCTGTGTGATTAGGGTTTTGATTTCTGGTTCTATTTTATTTCTTGGACAATTTGATTTGGGCAAAGCCATTGTAATTCTATCTCTATGTAATTGTTCGATTTTGAAATCCTCGGGTTCTTTTCCTCACTTGAGAGCTAATGGCAGGGGAGATTCTCACAATTCTTTCATAACATCTGTTATTAATTAATCATTATCCATCAATCAGTATAAGTTCTTATTCTTTATCTACGGTATGGTACGGGATAGGAATAGGATAATATGCATTTGGTTCTGGCTGTTCCCCTTTAATTGTCTAAGTCTTTCATTTAATCATTTAGAATTGAAAGCTTTTTGTGGCATATTCAAAAAGAAAGAGGGACGGGACACGTGAAAGCTTTCAAAGAGCAGATTCACTAGCAAAGCTCTACTTCTTTCTCATCTGTTTGTGCCAAGTTGCTTCGCTCTAGTATCATTTTGGTGTAAGAATTACAAGCTAGCAAGGCAAGACGGGCAAAGTAACTTGGCACGAATGGACCCCTTTGCTCTTTGAATTTTCTGCATAAGATCTGCTACAAGTACTATATTGTTAGAATTAGAAAAAAATCAGCTTTATCAATTACATAAGACATTAGAAAAAATTTATAAAGTGCATTGCATTTTGTGTTTTTGCATTATGTATGTTCAAACTATGTTAGCCTAGCTTGTGTTTCTACATTTTGTATGTTCAAACCGTGTTGGCCTAGCTTGTGTCAGTCTCTTGGTTAGCATTCCCTTTATGTATTTTTTAGTTTCCTAAAAAAAAATTCATGGAGTACTTATGTATTATATTGTGAAAGCACCCATTATACTTAACCAACTCACTTAATACAAAGCCAACACTTTTGTTTTTATGTAACTTTATATTTGATAAGTCAAATTAATTGGACTACTTCTTCACCTCCAATCATTTTTTCTTTTATCAATTCATCAAGAGAAAAAAAAAGGAAAAAAATTTATCAGTTTGCTGCTTAATTAATGAATATGTATATTAAGTACAGGACTATTAAATTTTTGGTTACCTTTTTCTTTTTACGTTGTCTTCTTGCTATAGCCTTCAGTTATCTTCTTCATGGTTCTTTTGTACCTACTAATATGATTGAAAAGGTTGCCTTTTACCCCTTTTTTTCAATAGATGTGCAGTATTATCATATCATTTTGAGAATAAATATTGTCCTCCTTTTTAATTAAAGTAGAAATATAACTATTGAGGTCTTAGTTTTTGGTTTTTTTTCAAAAAAAGGATACCAAGTTGAAATTCTCTTTTTGTGGTAGTATAAATGATGAGGATTTTGTCCAAGTTGTGTTTTTTTTTTTTTTGGTGGGGCCAAGTCCAAGTTGTGGCTTTAGATGTTACAATCGCAATGCTTTTCACCAAATTAGTCAAGAAATTAGTTTTAGTTTTGTGGACATCTAATGGACTTTATTTTGAATATGGCTATCCTGTAAGTTATTTGTTGTCCAATTATGGATTTCAGGTGTCAGACGGCTAGTTATTATGGAAGCTGGCTGCAAGCATGTAGAAGTCATTGTTTCACTAGCTAACATATTCAAATTCTTCCTTGGTTAGTTCGGGTCTAAGTATTGCATTTAGTTATAATTGCTGTTGATTGTTGCTTTTCATGTGTTTAATATCATGGTTCTTTTTTTGTTTGGACTTGTTGCAGCTACCATGCAATTAGGTTTCGAGTGTATGAAAGAAAAATGCCAATTTCTATTTGTATTGATTGTTAGCTTTAGTTCAAAATATATGTACATTATTTTTACATGCATTTTTCTAAAGCTATAGTGTTGGGTCAAGGGTCATTTTTTGTTGGGTCTAAAAGGTTGTGTATACCTTAATCACCATATGCAGTCAGCTCAGCTATCATTAATTTTAAACCAAGAATGCTTTCTGCTGCTTCATAATTGTTGATGTCATTAGAAGAAGAATGCAATGACTTTCATGAGCTCTAAAGGCACAAAAAGAATGCTTGACAGCAAATACCCATAGTTCCAACTATAGGACATATCATTTTTTAATTCATATTTTAGGTTGTATATTAATAATTCATATGCCCACATTTATATTTTCTTTTGTATATTAATAATTTTTTATTTGTGACATTTCTTAAGTCTTTCTTTTATATCTTGTATTGTATTCATGAGAAAGTTACCATATTACAATTTTGTTTCTCATATTACAGTTTTGCAAAATGATATTTATTTTCATTAATGAGTAGTTTTAAATTTTTAGGTGTTATGGATCCTAATAAAAAGCTTGACCCAAATTGATGGCTAAATGACCTAAATGGATGGCTTAATGATATAAGTGAGCTACTTAACATCATGTCAATGTATTTGATGCTGGAACAAACCTTTTTGGATATGATAATTGCATGTATTATATCGTACCTTCATGTCATTCGTGTGGCTCAAGGACAACATGAGAAATTATCCTTAAGGCGATAGGTGATACCAAAGGTAAAGGAAAAATCAATGGTAGAATTCATAAGGAGGTTAATAAATGATGATGTTGCATGTGTGGAATAACTCCAAATGGATGCTTATACATTTTGGGTGTTGTGTTCTCTTTTACGTGTTGAGGGTAGGCTAAAGGAAGATGGGTTAGTATCAATAGAATAACAAGTTGTTATGTTCTTACACATATTAGCTCACCATACTAAAAATCATATAATCAAGTTTAAATTCCAACGTTCAGGGGAAACTATTAGTAGATACTTCAATTTAGTGTTGAATTCTGTGTTGAGGTTGCAAGGAAATTTACTTAGGGCACCAGAGCCAGTTCTTGAGGATTGCATTGATGATAGGTGGAAATGGTTCAAGGTATGAAATATGTTAGAGAATCGTATTTTTTAAATTTTTTCATTTTGATTTAATATTATAACAGGTCATTTGCTTATCTTTTTTAGGGCTATTTTGGAGCTTTAGATGGAACCTATATTAGTATTAATATTCCTGAGGTTGATAAACCAAGATATAGAAGTCGAAAAGGCGAAATTGTTGCAAATGTGTTAAGAGTATGCTCACGAGACATGAAATTTATATATGTATTGTCTAGTTGGGAGGGTTCAAGTTCAGATGCTAAGGTATTACGCGATGCAATTAATAGGAGAAATGGCCTTAAGGTTCCAACTGGTAAGAATGTTAAAATTATTTTTAAATTAATAATCTTATTATAATAAAAATATTAATTTTATATTTGGTTCATGAAATAGGATACTACTATTTGATAGATGCTGGATATACTAATGGAGAAGGGTTCCTTACCCCTTATAAGGGAACCCGTTACCATCTTAATGAGTGGAGACGTGGACATGTCCAAGCAACTCCTCAAAAAATATTTAATAATTGACATGCTCAAGCTAGGAATGTGATAAAAAGAACATTCGGGCTATTGAAGATACGTTGGGCAATTCTTAGGAGTCCAAGTTATTATCTTGTTAAAACTCACAATTGAATTATTATTGCTTGTTACCTATTACACAATTTGATTAGGAGGGAGATGTGTGTAGATCCATTAGAAATAGAGTTGGATAACATGCCAATTGATGAAGAGATCGAGGTAGAACCACATGATACCATAGAAACCATTGAACCAAGTGAAGCATGGAGTGCATGGAGAGATGCATTGGCAAATGAGATGTATAATGAATGGATTGTTTATTGAGGCTATACCTAGGCTTGTTATTGCATTTTTTGAGTTTTAGTTTTGTACCTTGAATTTTTTTTGCACTTTTTAGTTGATTAAGTTTATGGTGTACTTTTATAACCATTTTGATTGTTTGAGGTTGTAATGTACTTTTGTTAAATTTTATTAAATTTTTTGTTGAGTTTTAGTTATTAAATTTTATTAAGTTTATAGTCTACTTGTATTTTTTGTTGAAGTTGTAATATATTTGATAGGAATGGCATCTGAAAGTACTCAACAAGCTAGCAAAGTTAAAAGAGAACATAGGGGTTGGAGTCATGAGGAGTTTGAGGCATTCATATGCTTCTTAGAGAAGGCAGTTGCCTTAAATAAAATAACTAATGTTGGCCAATTTAAACTAGGTATTTTCAAATGGTTGGAATAGAAGTTGGAGACAAAATTTCCTGAATTTGGCATAAAGGTGAAACCACATATTAAGTCAATTATGAGGAGGCTTAAAATAGAGTATAATAATTTATATGACATGTTGAACACAAGTGGCTTTGGATGGGATGATGTGCATAAGAAGATTTTAGTTGATAATGATGATGTTTAGAATGCCTACATCCAAGCAAATAAGGTTTTTAAATTTTTAAAATAGTTGTGTCATATGTTCCTTTACTTTTCTTTTCTTTAACAACAATATGACTATATGTTTGTGTTATATGTATGTAGAAAGATGTAAACTTGAAGAATTATAGGACCAAATTTTTTCCTTACTATGAGTGCTTATTGGTCATCTTTGGAAAGGATCGTGCTACTAGAAAAAGTGCTGAAACTCTTGCTGATGTAGTTGAGGATTTGGATAATGAAAAACACACCAATGAAAACAATGACACTATTGAACTTTCAGAAGAAGTCATTAGGTTGAGTGATGATGACATTGAACATGTCAATCAATTAATGTCTATGGGTCAAACTAAAAATAAGGCAAAAATAAGTCATTTTGAAGGTAAACGGGTGAGAAAGAAGTTAAGAGGAGAAGATATGTTAGCAAAAAGTACGGACAATTTTGCCAATAAACTTATAGATGTTGTTGGAAAATCTACTGATAGGATGGGTGCTATGGCTGAAAGTGTCAAGTGTATGGTTAAAGGTGTGAAGGTTGTAAAAGATTTTTATGATAATTTATGAGCTATTGTTGATGAACTGATGAAATTAGAGGACCTTACACCTAGAGAACGTAATAAGGCTGGTCATTTACTTATGCAAAACCTCTCCATAGTGCATTTATTTTAGGGCTTTCAAGGTGAACATAGAGTTCAATTTGTAAAGGATTTGTTTGAAAATAACTAAAATTTATGGTACTTGATGTTAAAACTTGGTGGTATTTATACTTTTGTAGTTTTTGTAGAACCTTGGCTATGGTGGCCTTTTTTGTATATTTAATTAGTTTATTAGTGTTTCTTTTTTCTTTGACAAATAGAATTAAGATATTTGTTATATTATATGACGTATTTAAAAACTAGGTAGTCATATAAATTCTTATAAAATTTTGTTGTCAAGTCGAACTTTATGAAAAGCAATTTAAAAAAACAGGCTATTGAATGTATATATCGAGCATAAATTTTTTTATTTCTAGTATATGAGAAATTTTATTTTTAAAAAATTAATATAGCATCACAAATTTTTTAAAATATAATATATTTATAAGTAAGGGGTATTGTTGTTAAAATAGTTATTCTTTATCCTATCCAATGTTATATAGTGTATCACCAAATATATGATAGTATTATTTTATATGATATAATATCTTATCTAGTGTTGCACCAAACACTGTATAGTATTAAAATTTTATCAGATCTTATGCTATCAGACCTTATCCAATGCGGTGTACCAAACGGGCCTTTAGTGTTCCATTTCTTAAGCTCCTTGGACAACAAAACAAGAGTTTTATTGGGGGGCTCACCTTTAACCCAATTTTGATCAACAAACTCATGTAAATTAGAGTGAGTAAGCCATGCCACTTTAAAACAAAAAGGTCTATCAAACTTCTCCATATTAATACCTTAAAGACTTAAAAAGAAGAGAATGATGGTCATAGCAATTTAGTGTAGTCATAACTTTAATGTAAGTTTTTTGAAAATGAATTCTTTATGCTTCATTACACAAGCCTCTATCCAATTTCTTAAAAACTCTTTCATAGCCAGGGATAAAAGGACCTCTCTAGGTATATCTATGGGCATAGGACTGAATTTCAATCAAGTGACCATTTTTTATCCACTCCTTAAACAAGTTGCATCTTCTATCATGAATAGGAACAACCCCTATGATTTCTTTAACATTTCTAGCATCATTAAAATCCTTAATGATGAACCAAGCCTTAGAAGTAGAAGAGGTTATGTTCTATAATTTATCTTATAAGATACACTTCTTTTTCTTTTTTGGATTAGCATAAGTCGCTATTATTAGCCAACCATCCTCACCATTGTAACTAATACCTAAGTGGCAAAATTGATCATTCATCTCCAAAGTATCTAGCTCTACATTGTGCATCTTCCAACCCACCCAAATGCCTCCAGAAAAGCCATTACTTGCCACCCTAATTGTACTATCAAAACCCAAATCCTAAAACAAACATTATGCTCTTAAAGCATTAACTCTACTTTCAAGAAGAATGAGAATATTAGTAGACTTCAATATGGTGATCGTGGTTGTATTTCTTTTGAAATTCTTACTCTCTGCTCCACAACAATTCCACACCATAATAAACTAATCCATAAAAAAGAAAAACAAAAAGAAAATGCTTTATGGGTTAGAGAAACTCTGAGGATTGCATGCTTAAGGTTTGCAATTCACTTTCATCTTTTCTAGGTTCCTCCTATGAGTTTAGGACATTCAAGCAAAAAGAGCCATCTTTGTTCATGTTTAAATCTAATGGTTTTATGTTCTCAACCGCAAAATGATGCCCTTCCACTAGGGGAGGGATGATGTGGTTATTAGGCCCATTCACGCTAATCTCCTACAAATGCCTATGATTTTGGTCCATCTTATACAATCTAATTTGGTTTGGCCTATTTATATGCATCGCTTTGTTCTGTGAGTTCATAGTGTGCAAGGGCCTAGGGACCTATATATTGGTGTTAGTCAAAGTGTCATGTGTGTTTGCATTCTTTTAAAAAATTTGTTGCCATATGTAGTATACTTAATGTTTGACTTTTTCTACTTCACTCTCAAAGATTCTCCATGATATTTGCCTCATTGGCTAGATTCATTAATTCTCTAGCTCATTGCTTTATTGTCAAACCCATTCCTTGATTTGTTGAGATTCATCTTGGATTTATCTCTATCAGTGTTCATCTCTTATGAAGAAATCTCCACATGGTGTAAGTATCATGATCCTATGATTCATAGGGCTTCATATTAGTTAGTGCCAGATGATTTATTCTTTCCTTCCCTTATCATTCTTGTTGTTGTCATTCCCATTATTGGATTTCACCTATGTCATGGCTTCTGCATCATAGTCCAAGTGCCATGAAAGTTGGCCTTAGTCACTTCAACCTTGCTATTGTTAGCATCTTTTCCTTTTCTTTAGGATGGACCATGGCGAGTTTCTCTTTGCAATATTTTAACATGTCTAAAACAACCATAATGGTAGCATAGCATATGCAAACCCTCATATTCTATAGTGAAATCTCCTCATTTGAGAAGGCAGTAGAGGCTCGGTTAAGTCAACTTCAACTTTTATTTTAGAAAAATGGCTTCGTGTTTGGTGCAAGGTAGTCAAATCAAACTACACAATCTTGCCAATGCAATTACCTATTCTTTTTAGAATTTTTTCATTGTAATATTCCAATGGAACATCTAGAAGCCTAATTCAAACTAAGACATTATTAATAGTAGCCTAAATAAGGTTGAAATCCTAATACTATTCTTTAATAATTAAGTAATGATCGAAGATCATCCAAGGACCACGATCAAGTGCAAAAATGTAATCATTGGCATTCAAAAACTTAATAGCAAAGTAATCATTATGAAAATCCACAATACAAATAACTCCATTACAAGCCTAAACCTTTTGAAATTTAGCTTTTAAGACCTTGAAACCAATCTCCCTCCCAAGTAATTTGGCTATTAGAGCTCTTTTGTAAGGTCTTCTAATCCTCCTTTCTTCCTCCTTAGATAAAATGAATTTTGGGATTGAGAAATTCCTATTTTAATGCTTAATGATACTAAATTCTTCTTCCAAAACCCCTTTATTTAGGTCATTCTCTAAAGCCGTCTTGTTGTCATTTTTTCCTTTCATATCAATATCCTATTGGTCAATCCACATTAGTGCTTATCTCCTCATTAGATGCTTGCCCTTTTAGTGTTTCAATATATGGCCAAGCCCTGCTTCTCTGTTTAGAATTTAACTCCTTAAGAGTCTCTAGATCTTTCTCACAAACACATGGTTCAGAGTTCTTCTCATTAAACTCTTGATTGGTACTCTTAATTTTCTTTGTACTTTTTTGTAGCAAATCTACTTCTTCAATTGTTCTCCAATCCTTAGTCATTAGCGAGGGAAGCTCAGAGAGGGAAGCCATTTCTTCTCATTCAATTGCAAATTCTCAATTTATATTCTTTTACTATGTTTATCTCAATGTATTAAAAAAATATTTTTGCCAAATCTTTTATTTTGGGTTAAGTTATTTAAGTTTGTGAATTACACCTAAATGTTCCATTTTTTTATTTAAATTTAATTTTCAATAAGAATCTATCTTTTTAGCCAAACAATATAAATCTATTTAAATTGTAATACCCACCTAATTTTTGTTTTTCTAATGCATAAATAGTAAACATATAACACTCTTTAAATAGTATCTTTTGTTGAAGGTATACATGGGTTGGGTTTTTGTCTAGTCCAATGTGATTAACATTAGGCAAACTGTTTAAGGCTTAATTATCAGCCTAATATGTCACCAAGTTAGGTTTATGTGACCAAGTTTGTCTCAGTTAGTTTCTTTTCTTTTTAGGTAAATGTTTTTTTTTTGTAAAAATTATAAAATGGCCCTTAACAATAAATTTTCATATAAATTTTTATAAAATTATATTTTGACCCCTAATAAAATAAAACTTTTATGTTAGTCCTTGAAGTCTGTGAAATTACATTTTACTTCTAAAATTTTTTTTAATATAAATCCTTATAAAATATATGACCAAGCAAAACTAGCTAATAATGTTGGATTGCTGCCCAATCCAACCTGCCTTGGTTCGGCCATTTATTTTTATTTTTATTTATTTTTTGGCTAAACTCGATATGACCAAGTTGACAGGTCATTGGGCCTAGTGTACATCCTTATCTTTTGGCTTAAAAAAAAAGCTTCATATAATGTATATGTGAATATTGTTAGTTGGTAACATAAATGATAAATATCAATTACTAAAAAACTAGACTGAATTCATTGGTTAGAATATTAATGAGCTCATTATAGTTTCGATTCATTTAGCTTTCAAAATTGACAAAACAATAAATTAAGAATCAACTAAACTAGTTAAAAATTGATAAAAAGTAGCCAAGTTTGACATTGAACCAGTTCTGCATTAATTTTTAATTTTTTGTTATCCAAATTAAAGTTTTGACATTTTGTAGTGAAGATTTATGATATTCAAAATATATTTCACTTACCCATTTTATGTATATTTGTTGCTATATGCAAAATACTTTATCTAATTTAATACTATTAAATTATTTATGCCTATTTTAAATATTATTTTAAAATATATGTATTAATTTAATTATGAAATATTATATATTTATATTTTTTGACTAATAAACTATTAACTATTTCTTATCTCATTTAAAGTCTAATTTTTAAAACATTTTATTAAAAAGTTAAGTTTACTGTTAAACTAAAATTTAATGAAAAAAATTAGTAAATGAATATTGAATATCAGAAAAATACTCAATATATTTTAAACTAATATAAAACATTAAATTTCAATTAACTTCTTGAAACCAAAATAGAACTTTTCAAAACTAAAAATAACTCTTTGCAAATCAAGGCAAATATTATCGTTACAGTTAGAGTGACATGAGCTCCAAACCTAAAAGATATTTTGTTATATTTGAAATTTAATATATTAATTCTATTATTATTTTTATAACATATCAGTTTTAATTTTTTTTAGATAAAATTGTTAACGGAGGAAAAGAAAAAGAAAGGGAAGAAAACTTCTTTATCTACGACCATTCTTTATCTATGACCAGTCTTCCTGGGTCAAACCTGAAGTCGGGCCATCATTGGTGTCATCGTTCACGATGACTACTAGCATATTTCCAGAAGCTAGACACGCGCTACGGCTGCGCCTGGTCAAAATCATGAATCTTAACCAATATATCTAATTCCCATCAATTTTATATAATTAAATAAAACCTCCGCCAATCGCCGGCTATGATGTATATTTGGCTGGCACGGAGCCAAAACGACTCGTTCTTCGTCTGCGAGTTCTTTTCAGAGAGAGAAGCACGAAGGAGAAAGGGCCCAGGAAACAACGAATAATCGTCTTCAACAATCCCAAGCGACAAAACACGAACACTCACATATTTATATTGCAACTCTCTCTCTCTCTCGCTCTACCTTGTTTCCTTTGTGTGTTCGTGTTATATTGCGTTTGCCCTAGATCTTTCAAGATCATTCGGTTCTGAGAGATCTTTGATCTTTCTGAGCTTCGCTGCAGCTGAACCCGAAGCTTAGAGGTACTACGACCGCTCGTTTCCGCATTTCTTTTAGTGTCTTTGGGTTCATCGAGAGGAAATTTTTTTATTTGAAATCATTGTCGTTTATTTATTTCATTGGTGACGACGACGAAGGATAAAGTAAAATAGGAGAAGCCGGAGAAAGGAATGACCTTGTTTGAATTACGTTGATTGTTTGGTGTTTTCCGAATCCTATATTTTATTACTTATTGCTGACACAAAAAGGCATGCAGTGGCTTGAGTATTTGTGTCAGTTTGACCAGTAGGTAGGATGGAGCGTGCATTTTGGATTTGAATTTGATCTAGTGCTTGTTCTGGGTAGATTGAAATTATGGTATTGGGGCGTTGCAATTATGCTTCAAATTTTGATGTTTATCTTAAGATGATTGTTTACTCGATGGAAAGGATTCTTAGTTCTTTTTTTGGGCATGTTTCGTGTACTTTTTCTTAATTCTCAGCTACATGCCATCTTAGTTCCTGAATGTTTCTGTAATTTGCGAAACTAGAAAAGTTTAGGTTAATAAGAGGATCATCATGTGACTGATGCCTACCTTGGTATACTATCTTCTTGTTTATAGTGGTGAATAGACATTTTGCTCTCTTTTCCTCTCCTCTTAACATAATGAACCTTGCCAGAGGATGGTTTTTCATTCTAGTTTCTCTTCTTGTTCTATTTGTGCTTCTGATGTATAAACCAGGGCTTCGAAGGCTCAGATTGAGATTAGATTTTCCCCCAACTTTAATTTTATTTTTTATGTTTTTCGTAGATTCACCCTTGCAACTAGTTGATTGTCTAATGGATGTTTAAATTTTACTTCTGTGACTTAAAATCTCTAATGTGCAATCCGATGGGATATTCTAGCTATAAATTATATTGGCCTGAATATTATGTCTAAAGATTGTCTCTGTCTACACCTGGAGCTCTGACTGTCAACATTAGGGTCTCTTCCCTAGTTCTCCTTATGTATAGCATGCTAATCCATCTGGGCAGGGTGTTCAGCGTAAAAAACTGAGTTATTTTGAATATCTGTATAGGTTTTTAATAGATTTGCTTAATGTTTTAATTTCAGATTTTTCTGCTGCAATCTGTTGAAGGTTCATCGTGGGCAATATACTTCAATTTCCTGTGTGTTTGAGGGTGGTAAATGTGGATAAAAAGGAGAATTGTTGGAGGTGAAACTTAAAAGCATTTACTTAGATGAAGACAGTAAAAGTTTGGCACCTGGGCATGGGTGATATGCAGATCTTGTCTGGGTCTCGCCACCGCCCTCCCTTGAAGAAGCCAATGTGGATTATTGTCTTGGTTTTATTTGTATGTGCGTTTCTAATCTGTGCTTACATATACCCACCAAAAAGCAGTTCCGCCTGTTATGTCTTTACTTCCAAAGGGTGCAAGGTCATTGCTGATTGGCTTCCACCACCTGAAAGGGAATACACAGATGAAGAGATTGCATCACGTGTTGTGATCAATGATATTTTGGAGACACCACATATTCTTCCCAAAAATCCCAAAATTGCCTTCATGTTTTTGACGCCTGGTTCTCTTCCATTTGAAAAATTGTGGGATAAGTTTTTCCAAGTAAGGATTTCTTACATATCTCTTTCATCAGTTAATTTTGTTTTCTATTTCTTGCTTTGTATCAATTTTTGTGCTGCTAAATATTTTATTTGTCAAGAACCAATTCATTTCGAAATCTTAAGTTGTTCGGCAAAGACCTATAAATGGTTTTTATTATTATGTCTAATACTATTTTTCTCAGTATATATAGACAAATGTTAAGAAGTTGACCTAAACCTGGCAATACTTTGTGAGCTCAGATCAGGAAAAAAGGGTAAAAGTAATAGTTGCAATATTGCATTATTTAACTGAATTGGAGGTCCATCATTTTAAATATAAAATGTATAGCAATGCATTTAAAAGCAATGGATAGTATAATAGTTATTGTAATTTGTTCTGATCCTAGTATTACCCTTCCACCCCTTTTAGATGAAAATTGTGTTCTTGGGAACATTTGTATAATGATTTCAAGTTGTGCCTTGGGGGCTTACCTGCAAGCTATATTTAAGCTTTTTGACTCTGAAGTTTCTGTTCACATTGATATACGATACAGGATGTGAAAAAGCATAAACTGCTTTTTATAGTTTGTCTTCCTTATGTATTGGTCTATTGTCAGTGTTTCTGAAGTATAATAATCTTTTGTTGTGTATTCACTGGAAAGAATGCTTCACTCCTTTTTGACAGGGTCATGAAGGGAAATTCTCTGTTTATGTGCATGCTTCTAGGACCAAACCAGTTCATGTGAGCCGGTATTTTGTTAATCGGGATATACGCAGTGACCAGGTGTGTAAATTGGCCTGTAATTGTTCAGTTTCTATCATTTATGAGTTGTGTTGCCTCATCTGTATAAACACAAGTTCTTAAATAGAATGTAATAGTCTAAAGTAATTAACTAATTACTGTATTTATTCAATCTTGTTTGCATAAGAAAAGGGTTAATTGTGTAATAAAAGCAGCTGTATGCACCCAGTTTATGATCATTGGTTAAAACTGTAATGAGTTCTTCACACATGTAAGCGGCAAAAATGATTAAAAATAGAGCTGGAGCCTTTAGAAGTGCCGGGCACACTATAGAGAGCAATGAACATTCAAATCCATGAAGAAATTCAATAGTTTGAATTTTTATTTGACACCTGAGTCATGAAAGAAAAATCGATGAAATGATTTTATTCACTGTTTATTAAAGTAATCACTAAAGTGCATCTCACAATTTAGAGGGACCAAATTTTTATGAAACAAATATTTGCGTTGAATGTGATGGATGAAATTTTGCTGTGAAGGGAATTGCTGAATAATGCACAAAGGATTTGCACATATGTTGTGACCTTTGATTTTCTGATATTTTGGAAATTGAAATTTTTTGTTAACTTGAGAAATTTAATGATATTATACCTATCTAATAGTGTCTTTGAAAGTAGGGGTGCCAATGAATAGAGTTGTTCATGAGGTAGCTTCGTCCTGCTAAAAGCTTAAATTTGGCTCGTTTCAGCTATTAAATGAATAACTATATCAAGCTTGTTTAATTAAATGAGTCAAGTTTGAACATTTGATGCTCAGCATGTTAAGCTTGCTAACTAACCGGTTATTCACTTGTATATTCACTCACATAACCTTGGAAGTCAATAAGTCTAGTCTAGTTTGAATCTTTTGTGAATTCAATTTCTTTCTGTTTTAGAGCCATGTTGTGTCCTGTTGCCGTTAGTTGGTTGCTTGCTTTACCCATTTCTTTTTTTAAAAAAAAAAAATTTCTGAAATGTTCTGTTAAGTTGAACTATTGCCATTCAAGTAGTAAAAATAATGGTAGCAATTAGCAGGAGTAATTATTGGTTGTTTTATCTAGTGAGCTGCTCCAGTAATTAGGAGTTGTCTTGTCACAGGTGGTGTGGGGGAAAATTTCTATGGTTGATGCAGAGAGACGACTGTTGGCAAATGCTCTCCAAGATCCAGACAACCAGCAATTTGTTTTACTTTCTGACAGGTCAATGGGCCGTGAGCAAACCTAAAAATTCTGTTCTTATTTCTGAGTAATCAGCAGTATTGGTTTTATTAACTCTGGTTTGTTTATATTGTTTGTGCAGTTGTGTGCCATTGTATAATTTTGACTACATTTACAGCTATCTGATGTATACAAACATCAGCTTTGTTGATTGGTATGTCAAACATTGCCATTTGTATTTTTCTTTTTTCCTTCTTTTGGGTTTTATTTGTAGTTCTTCTGGTTTTGCTTTCTGCTTTCAACTTGCTGTCTTTTACTAATGCAGCCTTGCTTCCTTTTTCTTCTCAGCTTTAAGGATCCTGGTCCACATGGCAATGGCAGGTATTCAGAGCACATGTTACCAGAAGTTGAGATGAAGAACTTTAGAAAGGGTGCACAGGTATTATTCTAGCTGGAATCATGTTGAAGCCAGGAATAAAATATCTGAATAGACACTTCACTCGCTTATAGTACAAGGAATTTAAAATTTAGACACAGCATTACTGTTTAGGCTATTATATTTTGGAATTGCCCTTGTTGGAGCATACCAGTTGGTTAAACAGAGGTGGCCTACTCTTTATTCCTTTTTGTGTTATATGTTCATATGCTTTACCATTGTATGAATCGTAACGCATGCTATTAGTTGAGTCCTTTTACATAAAACTTTGGAATTGAAACAATTTATGATTACAAAAATACTTTTTTAATCTTTCTTTAAACCCCAATCATTTTCACTTTTTTTTTTCTTTCTTTGTTTGGGGGGGGGGGGGGGGCGAGGAGCCCAACCAGCATTTTACTGCAATTCATTATTGCTGCACGCCTATATCCATGTAGTGTATGTTCTCTCAATCTAAATCTTGGTGGTCCATTGGGTCTACCTCTTTTAGATTTTTGTTATTAGTGTATACCTTTTTTAGAACTCTAGATATATGCCGCACAATTAAATGTGTCCTGGTTGTTTTACTTTTTTCTGCAGTGGTTTTCTGTGAAGCGACAACATGCTGTTATAATTATGGCTGACAATCTGTATTACTCAAAATTCCACACTTACTGCCAGGTGAAGTTATTTTCAAATATGGCTAAATTTAAAATCAAAAGCAATTTTGTTTATTTATTTTGATTATTTTTTCTCATGTGTTGTTAAATTAACCATATCAACTTTTGCTTTAAAGTTGCTTAGTCAACAAGCCATGGAAAGTGTATATAATGTTTCATTTTGTGTTTCTTATTACTGGGCTTCTGATTATTAGTGCCTTGTTTATGGTTACCAATATAATTTCATGTGCGTTAGTATGTTTACTGATTGAGTTTCTTTTCCCATGAGTGGCGTTTTCAATAATTTCTCCAAAGTTTGTATGATGTGAAAGCTCTAAGCAAGGTGTGATTGAAAAGTGGGTTTTACTTATTTTGGTGATAAAAAGAAGAAATAAGAAATTCATCATATCACACTTCCATGGACATTAGCTTAGGAGGATTATCAATTGTGCGTGCAAGTCATCAGTGAGCAACAAATTCAATGCCATTTCTAAATTAAAGAAGCTTTGCGGTCTCTCTGTTGTTTGTAGCTGAAGACTTGCATCATAAGTTTGCGTGAAAAAGTTAAAGCTTCTGACATACTGTAATATCCTTCCCTTCGAAATAGGAAATTTTAATTTCTTTATTTCACTTTTTTAAAGACTATTTGAATTCATTGAACAAGGAAATGGACCCTGTTTAACCTATCACCATGCTTAAATCCATGGAAAAACAAAACTAATAGCCTATTGCATGTTCTGGTAATCTGATGCAGAAATTTCCAATTAGTTGCCGCACAACGTAAGTAAAGGAGATCCCAATATGAACAATTACTATTCGAAGATTAATAGCAAATACTGAGTCTTTAGTTTGCGTGGAAGTTTAAATAGAAACAATTACTTTTTGTCAAATTCTAGATATAGTCATGTGTCTGTGAAACTTTAATTTTAAATATTTTTAATACTTGGTTGAACTGTTCAATCATTGATGCTAAATTTCTTCATGATTACAGCCTGGTGTGGAGGGGCGGAATTGCATTGCTGATGAACATTACTTGCCAACTTTCTTTCATGTGAGCATTTCACCTTAAATGCATGTCCTTCCTTGTGTTTTAAGAACTGTCAATCTTCAACTAATTGCCTTACCTGCGGTGCAGATTATTGATCCTAGAGGAATTGCAAACTGGTCAATAACTCATGTTGACTGGTCTGAGAGAAAATGGCATCCAAAATCTTATAGAGCTCAGGATGTAACATATGAGATTTTGAAGAATATTACGGTACAGTTCTGTTAAAGCTATAACTTATACAGCAAATCTATGAGCATTCTTGATCTATGCTTTTGTGAGTCTGTATATTTCTGAAAAAACTGTTGTTTGGCTAAGCATATTTCAAGTCTCTATCAACTTGGCATATTTTGATTGTTTACATTCGATCAATGTCACTTATTGTGGTTCGTCCTGCCACCATTGTGTTATGTAGTACTGTTGTGATAACTCCTTGAAGCTTCCGTTTCTTAAGTGTGGGGAAGAGAATGATGAATATCTTCAATACTTGTTGCATTTTTTTTTAAAATTTCTTTTCAACTTCTGATATACATGGATTTTCACAATAAGTCTTTGTTGTACTTGCAGTCCATTGACGTCAGTGTGCATGTCACCAGTGATGAGAAGGTACGCTACCTAAGAGCCCTCCTAATCAGATCATTTCAGAATACACTAGCTAACCTAACAATGAACTTGCGTTTCTACAGAGAGAAGTGCAAAGATGGCCTTGTATGTGGAATGGGGTTCAGAGGCCATGTTACCTATTTGCCAGGAAATTCACTCCTGAAACACTAGATAATTTGTTGCATCTTTTTGCCAATTATTCAACACCTTAAGCCAGCTATTTTTGACTTGATTCTTTGGCCGGATCAGTTGTTGCTTTCGGCCCTTTTGCCCCGGTCTTGGTCTCTCATGTAGCATGAGAGTTGTAAATTGCAGCATTATTGAGGCTTAATTGCCAGTCAGCCGCCGATATTGGGATTTGGATACAAGGGAAACTAGCACTGCATTAGGGTGACCCAATTTGGACAGGAGGCTAAGGAGTTAGCGTTGCTTCCCTGAGGATGGATGACCAAATTTTTCTTTCCATTTTGGGTTATCAACGCTTCTAGTTCCACGACAAATCTTGGGGGAATCATATCCTAATTCATGGTGGTTGATCTTTGTAAAACTTGCACATTGTTTAGTTGAAGATCCAACACCATTCTGCCCTTTCAGAAATTCATTCCTCAATTCTTATGCTTAGAACTCTGATGCTGGCCTTTGTCTGGGTTGACTTATTTATAAATAAGGATTCAAAATCACTAATGACGATGTGTAATTTGAAATTGTATTAGGTCTCGTTTGAAATGTGGATTCTTTGATAATGAAAATAAAAATCGAAAAATGAATAGAATGTAATGAAAAAAAAATATTTGGTAAGAATTAAAAAAAATGAATATATTTATCAAATTGTCTTAGTGTTTTTAAAAGGTAATATAATATATAGTTAATATATATAATATATAAGATAGTATATTATTTATATATTCATTTATATTATACATATTTATTTGTATAAATAAATATATAAAATCAATTGTGGCACAATGAATGTGCCACTGATTGTTACTCCATCGAAATTTTGATCAGACTGAATTTTGGTTGGATAATTCTGATTGAATGTTAGTTGATTTTTTTAATTATTATTTATTGACTTTATTATTTTTTATATTAAATATTAGTAATTTTTATTAATTTTTTATTTTTTAATTAATAAAAAAGTTATTAAAATATTTTTTGCTTTGTAATTAGTTAAAAAAGGTAATAAATAATAATACTTTAATTAATAACTAATAAAATAATAATATTTTAATTAAAAAATATATAAATTAACAATTTAAAAAATAAAATATAATGTATCACATAAAAAATATTTTATTATTTTTTAAAATATATTATTATATATATTTATTTTCAAATTATATATATATATATATATTATTTTAGTGCATACGTGCATGTGTGCATGTGGGATACATTTGTTGCCCCACACATATATAACCGACCAATTGGTAGTCGGTTTAGTAGTTTGATTGCCAATTGGTTGGACATTATTAATGGTAATTTTTTAAAAGTTTTTTTATATAAATTAATTTTAATGATAATAATATATTATTTTTAACATATAATAATTATTATTTATGTTTATAATAGGATTTTAATATTTTTATTTTTATTATTCTTTTTAAAAATAATATTATTTATTTGTATTTGATATAATAAATAATAAAATATAAAATAAATATAATGTAATACATATAATTTTTTATATAACATAATATAAATATTATATATATATATATATATATACCGATAATCAAGAGTAGTTCGAATGATAAAGGTAAAAATGCCATTATAAATTTGTTTAAAAAATATCATACGCGAAAGCAAAGAAAATATATAATATCATAACTTTTCATTTCCGTCCTCAAGTATTAATGTCCTTAGTCGTATATTCCTTCTTACTTGCGATTTCTTTTCGTCATGCCAAATGGGCCTTGGATATGAATAACAATTGAGTTTTGTTACTTTTACATCTCAGGTCCTGATTCCTTGCATTGAGAAACATACGGATAAGATTCCATTACTATAGCCAATCAAAGATAATTATTGAAATAGCTGCATGTGACTAGGATTCTCCACCAAAACTATACGACTAGGGCTTTGTGTCATTTGCCCAGAAAACAAAGAAATTTGGGAGACCAAAGTCAAGTGAAGATTTCGATTTGAGATTCAAACGTTTTCAAGCCCTCATATCAAAGTCATTAAAACAAATTTAAGCTCCTGAATACATAAGCTTTATGATTCGAGATTCAATCTCCATTAAGAGCTCGAATTGAAATCAACCAAATAAAAGAATTATTGCTACCCAAATGCTGAAAGCTCGAATGCTCTTTGCACCAATCAAATTTAAGCTTCATTAACTTAAAAAAAAAATATTCAAGCTCTTAAATTGTTAAGTCAATAATCCAAATGACATAACTAAATCAACAAAATAAATCTTAATACAAACATAAAGAAATAATATGAAAATGAATGAATATTATTACTCAATCAAAGAAACTGATACATACAAAAGAACTGAAGTGCAACTGATACGTACTTAAGGTTATATCTTACACGTCTATTTATAACAAAATGGCTTCCTAAAAAATCTCAACTGATTTAACTAGGAGAGATAATATATCAAATATTTATTTCCCACAAATAATGCTGCGAATCTGCAAACTAGCTAACAAACCAAATCTGCTTAATAAAAAAAAAAAAAATTTGACCCATTCAACGCAACAGTAAATTACACTACTTTACAACATTCCCCTTTAGTGCAAATTTACTGTCAGTAACGCAAAGAGCAGCACGAAATGCTTCAAACTTTGATATGGCAAGAGCTTTAGTAAATAGATCAGCAACCTATTCTTTAGATCGTATTTTCTGCAGCTCAACATCCCGAGTTAACACCTTTTCTCGAACAAAGTGAAAATGAGTTTTAATGTGTTTCGTGTGGCATGAAACACCGGATTTCCAGCAAGCTTTATTACACTCTCATTATCACAATAAATGGGAACTGGATAGTTTAGAACAGAATCCATGTCTTGAATAAGCCTCTTTAGCCACAAACATTCTTGAGTAGCCATTTTAGCTGCTACATACTCTGCTTCACAACTTGAAAGAGCCACAGTTGCTTGCTTTTTACTACACCATGAAATTGCAGCAGATCCTGTATTAAAATAGAACCTAGTTGTAGAGTGTCTATCATTGATGTCGCCAGCCCAACTTGCATCTACAAAACCACTCAAAGAAAATAACATAGTTTGCTTGTACAGTAGTCCATAACTCAGAGTGCCTTTTATGTAACGGAGAATCCTCTTTGCTGTTATTAAATGAGTTTCACATGGCTGATCCATAAATTGAGAAATAACTCCAACAGAATATGCAATGTCAGGTCTTATAATAGTTAAATAAAATAAACTACCAACAACCTGTTTAAAGAATGTTGCATCTTCCAATGGCTTTCCTTTAATCTTAGCTAGCTTTAGAAAAGGTTCCATAGGAGTATTCATTGCTTTTGACTCCTCCATACAGAACCACTTTAGTAAACTTGCTGCATATGCTTTTTGAGAAACAAAATAACCATAAGATTTTTCAATTTCCAAACCAAGAAAGCGTCCAGCTTTGCCCAAACTTTTCATTTCAAAACGAACCGACAAAGCATCTTGAAGACGATTAATTTCAACAGTGTCATCTCCAGGAAATAACCATATCATCCATATACAACAAAAGCATAGTGCACATAGTGGATGTTTTCTTAATAAATAAACTTAGATCAGTATCAGAAGATTTAAAACCACAAAAATCAAGATATTGAACAATCTTACCGAACCAAGCATGTGGTGCTTGCTTAAGACCATATAATGCCTTCTTGAGACAACATACATGATATGGAAACTCCTTAGATATAAAACCATGAGGCTGCTCCATAAAGATATCATGATCGAGCTCACCATGGAGAAAAGCATTTTTGACATCTAATTGCCACAACTTCCAGCCTTTGTTAGTAGCAAGAGAAATGATTGTTCGAACAGTTACCATTTTAGTAATGGGGCTAAAGGTCTCATCATAGTTTTGACCATATTTTTGAGAAAACCCACGAGCAACAAGATGAGCTTTGAATCTGTCAACTGTACCATTAGCCTTTTTCTTCAATTTATAAACCCATTTACAAGTAACTAAATCAGCATCCTTGGGTCTTGGTACAAGCTCCCATGTGTAATTCTTGTTTAAAACATCAATTTCTTCTTGCATTGCTTCTTCCCATTCAGGAATGCCCTTAGCTTCATCATAGGATTTTGGTTCGTTCCCACTAAAATCTACTGTAGAGAAACAAGACAAAACAGAAAATTGATTTAGTTGAACTTCATAATCAGCTAGATAATCAGGTTGCTTTCTTAGTCTTGTTGATCTTTGTGTGACAGCCTTAGTGACTACATCTAGCTGAGAATTTTCCTCTGATGCAATAATGTCACTTGTAATACCATAAATTCTAGCTTATTTCATGATATTTATAAGTTTCACCTCATTATTTCCATGGCAACTAATTGGAGGTGGTTAACGGCCTCTGATTGGCTTATTTTTTTTCAAAGATCAGATTTTCATTTTTAGCTACCAACCCAAGCCTCATTGCCTCATGAAGCTAGAGGGTTCTACCCTCTAGCTTCATTCATACATAACTACTTATCATTTCTGGGCAATCGAGCTCTAGGGTGTAGCTTGTAAGTCAAACTCCTCCCATTTCTAGATTCAGTACCATCAGGAAATATTTCAAGATCAGTAGTGATCTTATCTTCAACTTTTACAAACTTGTAAGATGACAACTCATCAAAGACCACATCTCGGGAGACAAAAATCTTTCTCATTTTTGGATCCATATATCTCCACCCTTTCTTATGATTGTCATAGCTAACAAAAATACAACATCTAGCTTTTGGATCAAGTTTAGTTCGATGATGCTTCAATATATGAACATAACAAGTAGATCCAAAAACATGAAAATAACTCACATTTGGTTTGCGGTGATACAGTAACTCAAATGGAGATGGGTCTGTTCCTGGCCACGGAGGAAGTCGATTTATAACATGACAAGCAGTGTTAAAAGCAGTTGTCCATAATTCTCTTGGAAGACTCTTGGCATGAAGCCAAGACAAACAAACAAAAGTAAGATGAGCTAGCTTGCGCTTAGCAACCCTATTTTGCTGCGGGGTATCTAGACAAGGTAGCTGGTGTTGTATCCTATGTTCTTTACAATAATCTTGAAAAGAGCTAGATAAAAATTCTCTTCCATTATCAGTGCGTAAGCACTTGACTGGCAACCTAAATTCTTCTCCACATCATGCTTAAATTGAAGAAATTTAAAGAAAGCCTCACCTTTGTGTTCCAAGAGATAAACCCAGCAGAAATGAAAAAAATCGTCCACAATCACCATCACATAGCGAAGACCAGTATAATTAGGAGTCTTTGTTGGCCCCAAAAGATTTGAATGGACCAACTCCAATGTAGTAGATGCTCTATTCTCAAAAGTTGGGAAAGGAAGACGATGAGATTTGCCATATTGACAACCTGGACAAATCTCATTATAATGTATGTCTTTAAGAATAGGAATACCTTAAAGAAGTTGCCTAGTGGAGATTTTCTACAGCAACTGATAACCAGCATGACCCAATCGAGCATGCCAAAGTGTTAAACTTGTAACCTGACCTGTCTTTTTAACATATTCATCACTTGCAAACAATACATATAATGATTCTTTCCTTTTTCCAGTGAACCAAACATCTGCATCAATATTTCTCACAGTTGAAAAAACTTGAACATCATTTGGACCAAAAAGAACATACCTTCCTACATCTGTTAATTGAGAGGCTGAGGCAAGATTCTTTTTCAAACCCAGAACATGATAAACATCCTTGAGGAACACATGTCTATCATTTGAATTGTCATGTTTAAAATGACCTTCTTTCATCACAGGATGCAATGAGTTATCGGCTGTCACAATGACCTTCTTCCCATAATGTGGACGAACATCAGACAAGAGAGCAACACTTCCTGTCGCATGATGAGAGCAACCAGAATCAACAATCCACTCTTTATTGTAATCAATAACAGCATCAACCTCTATAAGTGCGTCAGTCTAGTGCACAACAGGAGTCACATTCGTTGGCTGATCAATAACTTCAATGGATAAGCATTGCTCCCAATTCGGCTGCTCAGAATCACTGCTTTCATGTGCAACATTTGCTTTTGATTCATGCAACTTGACATGGCAATTTGGCTTGATATGGCCAGGCTTTCCGCATTGATCACACACCACTTTCACTCGGCAATCTCTTTTAAGATGCCCTATCTTTCTCCACCTGTAACAAGCTTTGGAAGTTTTATTTCACTGCTCCTCTATTTTGGGTTGGTTTCTATCACCTGCAGAAGACTTAGAAGAGAAATTCTTTTTCTTGTGATCTTTGACATAAAGTACATCCTCTAATTGAGGATGAGACTTACTATTGCTCATCATTTGTTTCGCCAAAGCTTCTTGATTAGAAAGCAAATTTTCTAACTCAATAATTGACAGCTGATTTGTCCACCCTTGTATGGAAGATATGAAAGGCATAAACTCTTTCCGCAAACCACAAATAAGATAACGATGCAAACGCACATCGCTCACTGGCTCTTCTGCATCTAGTTCTGAAATTTCAGCACACAGCTTTTTAACCTTCAAGAAATATTCTTCAATTGAAAGATTATCTTGAGTTGTAACAGCCAATTCATTCTTAAGATATTGTAATCGAGCTGTATTTTTCTTGGTAAGTAGCCTCTCAAGTGTCTCCCATACTTGCTTTGGTGACTTCAAATCACAAACATGGTTAATGTACTTTTTGCCGATTGACGTCCGTAAAACAAATAAAGCCTTCCCACACTTGATCTTCCATTTTCAACGTAGCTTAGCATTTTGGGAAGTATCTGGTGGAATTATCGTTTCCTCACTAGCAATGAGATCCCACAGGTCCTGCCCTTGTAGATAAGCTTCCATGCATAGCTTCCAATAATTAAAATTATTGTTGACAAGCTTTTCTACGAGGACACCAGAAGAAGCACTTCCACCATTCATCTTGGATGAGTAATAATATTAAGCACTTGGTAAAAGACCAAGCTCTGATACCATGGCAGAACTAAATCAACAAAATAAATCTTAATACAAATTTAAAGAAATAATTTGAAAAGGAATGAATATTATTACTCAATCAAAGAAACTGATAAATACAAAAGAACTGAAGTGCAACTGCTACGTACATCAGGCTATAGCTTACACGTCAATTTATAACAAAATGGCTTCCTAAAAAATCTCAACTGATCTGACTAAGAGAGATAAGAAACCAAATATTTATTTCCCACAAATAATGTTGCGAATCTGCAAACTAGCTAACAAACCAAATCTGTTAAATAATAATAAAAAAATAACTTTGACCCATTCAATGCAACAGTAAATTGCACTACTTTACAACACCAAATCGAAGAATTAATGTTTCATAATTTTGAAACTTATTGTGAATGGTTCATAATTTTAAAATTTATTGTGGATATTCCACATTTAGTTTGAAAATCAAGCTCCTTCAAGCCCTCAAGTTAAAATCAAATCAAAGATTCATTTAATTAATCTCAATGTTTCATAATTTTTGAATTTTTAATCATTAATATTCATAAATAAATTAATGAAAATAGAATTTTTATAAATAAATAATTACTCATTTTAAAAATTAATTTTTAATCAAATAAATAGTCTTCATAAAATAATAATTACATTCCTTTTTTAATTTCATATGAGTGCATTTTAAAAAAGAATTCATATTACATATTCACTCGGTTTAACTTTTCTTGATATATATGATTATTTAAGAAATAATATTCTTTACACAAATTTTTCATCGAAAAACAAAAGAAATTTGATCCAGCAAATGAAATATTACTAATTAGAAAATATAAATGCTATCTGTAATAAATATCTTTATTGAAGAATATAAAATTCTATGATTCTTCTCTTTGATTTGATTTTAACTTGAGGGTTTGAAGGAGCTTAATTCTCAAATTAAATGTGGAATATTCACAATAATTTTATTTTCTTGACTTCGAGATAAGGGCTTGAAAACGTTTGATAGAACTATATATAGCAAATCACCAACTAGTTATTTCCCTGACAACCCAATACATAAGAACTTGACTGCGCGTAGATGGCTGCCTTCTCCAATTTTTCTCATCTCTCTGTCGTCCTACTTCTAGTTGCAATAGGTGAGGCTATATTTTGTTTCACTTTGTGATGCTAATTAAAGTACAGATGAAATGATTCGACAATCTTGGCTCATTTTCTATTAGATGAAGAATTTTGGCTTTTCTGTCATTTTTGGGGACTACATTTGGAAAGAATGCAAAAGGGAAAGAAAAAAAGAAAAGTAAAAGTTTTATGATTTTTTTCCTTATATTGAACTTTTTTAACTAGGAAATAAGGATCATCTTAATTTTTTTTTTCAAAATTAATATTGTCAATTTTGGAAAGAGATAGATATAGAATGTATGAAATTCAATTGGGTGATGAGTTTCATTCATTTGAATATGCATGATACACTATTGTCAAATTTATAAAGAGATAGATTTAAAGTATGTAAGACCTATTATTCAATGAGAGATATTTTTTTTCAATTATCTTTTTTAAATATTTTAATTTAAATTTTAAAATTCTTTTGATTTAAAGAGTTTTGAAAGATAAACTAGTTATTTACTCTTATATCAATTGACATCTTTTAAACTTTCTATGTCAAGAAATTAAATTTATCAATAATTAATTATTTTCCTTTATATAATATTTTCATTTTTTGATTTTAAACATTTATACAAAGGAACGAGAATAATCATTTATTCCTCTTTTTTTTCTCCTTTCTCTTCCATTTTTTTTTCCGAAAGATACTCTTTTCAGTAACTAATGACCGGTGATTTTACAGTTAGCGTCATAGTAGAAATCGAGGAGGCCAGAGATTCATATTTACAAGTTTTGGGTTACTGTGGTGGCGTTGGTGATTGTGATCGGAGGTGTAAGGCCCAACATCAAGGTGGTCAAGGTCTATAACTTGAACTTGTGCACTTGCTATTATACCTGTGGGCCTCCCTCAGGCTCGGGAGGAGTGCCCAAGAGGAAATGCAACAGTGGGCTTGGGCTTTGCAGCCTTCAGTACGGTGATGAGTACTGCAATTCCGAGTGTGCGAGTAAATTCAATCAGGGTATTGGGTTTTATAACAACAACGTTGGGAATGGATCCTCTCCGATAAGCTCTCTCCTATGCTGTCTCTTGAGCCAGATCCTTGCTGTCGAATCCATCTAACAGCCCAGAAGAGAATGCATGCTTAAGTGAAATGGTGTGTTTTACGCATCACTACTTTTATGCTACCTGCACCATCAGGTGTCACTGTTTGCGTCATGGAAGAACCAAAGGCAAAAGGAGATTAACACCAGAATGTCCATAATGTTTTAAAATCCCTCATCAATTACTAGTAAGATCCAGTCTCCCTTAATTATGACAATGACTAACTTAAGAACAATAACAAGTAGGGAAACAACAACTATGTATACCATCGTGGGAGTAGGAAGAGTTTAGAGGAAAGATAAAAAAACTTCAGAAAGGAAGTAGACAACCCTCAATGAGGACTATAGATTTCTACCTCTTCATCAGGACAATGGGAGAGGAAGTCTCTGGTAAATTATCAATCGATCACATATATCAAAGGCATCCACAACTGCACTTACAATCCCTTAATTATCTTGAATGTACATTACCCATTAAAAGCGGATACCTTTCAAGAATGATATTTCAATTACTACTTTAGCTAATACCCATGATAAATTTTAATGGCTGCCATGAAACGAAACTTAAAGAAGGCAAGAGAGAGGGAAGAGCATTAGCATAATCTTCTAATACTAGACGCTTTGTGAATAGTGATACACTATTTGTGTAGTCACTAAGAAAATGACTTGGGAGTATTATTCCGATTCTTTGTATTATATGCTTCTAATTGTGATACAATTCTAGTGCCTCATGTTAGTTGCATTGTCAGAGCATTTCTTATTTGTTGTATCTTGGAGCAGTGCAATGAGTTCTTGCCTTAGTTTGTGGTTCTTTTAATTTTCATGGAAGTCACTGCATTTCTTTCTTTTCTAAACTTGAGTTATAAATATTAGTAAACTAAAGTCAGTCAGAATTATCTGTAGTATAATGACATAGCCCAAAGGCTCCATTTCTCATGGTTATTGAACTATTCTGACATAGTGAATGAAAACCAAGGGACCGGCTAGCATGTTTTGCAACGAAGTAAAATGCAATTATATTAGTCAAATTAAGAATTTTTCAAATACTTAAAGATCAATCACTAAAATATTGGCTGTCAAAATTACTCTGATGCTCTACTCTAATGACATGGATAATCATAAAAAGAATAGAAGTATGCCCATTTAGCTAAATGCATTTCTTATGTAACATTTCCTTTTAATTGCAGTACGTTTAAAGTAGTGGAGCTACCCTTTGAATGCCAAATTGTAGTAAAACTGATATTTTACTTTCAGCATGAGGCATTTTGATTACGACTATTGAAAATTTAATTGCATGTTTAATAGAAGCTAATGTTGTGTTTGTAATTTCTTTTCCCCTATTTTGGTGAAATTCTTGCAATGCATTTTGGTATATATATATGGTCCAATATGGTGTTTATTATTTACCGGTATCATTTCCATACCCGTTTTGATTTAAGTAAGAACTAAGAACCAGTCCCTGATCAAGGCAAGAAATTAAACCTAGAGTTTGGGTAATCATCAAAACCAAATATGTATGTAATGAGAATGAAAGGAAGGACTTAAGTGAAATAATTACCATCTCTTTCAGCATCTATGTAGTCTAACATTTTTGAATAATTTTGTTTTCTCTTGACCACGTTCTATCCTTAATCAATGTTTGGATTCCAGTCTTCACTCTTGTAATCTGGAGTAGCAAAAAACAATTCAAGTAGTCACAGATATGGAATGTGACTCTGTTGTTTACTCTGTTTGGATAATAAAATTTTCAATTGGTCGAAACATTGTAGGCCCTTCGTTTATAATTCTACTTATTATTTATTATATTGTCATATTGAATTTCTTTGGGCCACTGCATAACAAACTAAAGATACTTATTATTTATTATATTGTCATCTTGAATTTCTTTGTTCCTCCAGATTACCAAAACGAGCATGAATTGGTTTGTTGTAGCATCATCTAACTTGTGGAGATCGATGGTAGATATGACGGCACTTGGTTGTGGTTGAAGCATTCGATTTATATTAGACAAAACGGACTGTTTCACTTGAGAATGCATGCATGTCTCTTGCTGGAGCATTGGATCAGTTTAATGGTAAAGATTTGCTATAGGAGAAAACTTGGCAGACAACGTATTGGAGAGGATCTGCGTCCACAACGCTGGTGCTTGCTTGTGTAATTGTCAATATGTTTGCTAATCCACAATAAGCGGTTTCGTTGTTCATTTAAATAATAATAATATGCAAATATTTTTTTAAAAATGGTGTTCATTTTACTATTCAGGGAGGTATAAATCAATTTTGAAATGTGTGAAATTTTAAGGATTATTGTTTCATATTCATAAATAGTAAGCAAAAATAAAAAATATATTAATAAAATTTAAAGCTGATCTTGATATGTCACTAATTATTTGAACAAAGGTGTGATAAATGAGTGATTTAAATATCGTTTGCATTATTATGTATTGAAAAAGAGTTCATATAAATATGAAATAACTCAAGAGGCACTATATATAAATGTATTGGAAAAAATAAAAATCAACGCTATGTAAAAGTGTATAAGAGTTTCTCAGCGTGTCTTCTTCCTTCAGTTAATGTAAAAAAACTCGGCACTTAATACATCACTTTGTAGAAAATATTAATAAGAGACTAATAGGATTATAATAGGAGAGAATGTTTTATTATAGTCTAACTTGTTTCTGATTGAAACCCTTTGCAACTAAACACACTTTATAGTGCTCAATAGATCCATCAATATGATGTTTGGTTTGAAAGATCCATTTGCAACCGACAACATTCTATGACGGTGAAGGCAAAATGAGAGACCAAGTCTTGAAAGAGAGGAAACCCTGAAGTTCGAGATTCATGGCGTTACGCCATTCTTGATAACGAAGGGCTTGAGAGACTGAAGTGGGTGTTTCAGGTGGTGGGCTAACTGTAGCAACCAGAGCACGTGAAGAAGGCTAGAGAATAGTCCCATCAGTGCAATGCTTAGGACAGAAGATGTGGGTCTTGGATATGGTTTGCATAGGGTGATAATTGGATAGAGAAGTAGCAGAAGAAGAATTGGGTGAAGAGGACAGTGGAGAGGACGAAGTGGGTAGTAGAGGATGATGTGGAGGAAGACGAAATAGGAGAATTGGGCGGGATGGATGGGTATGGGGAAGATGAAGAAGGGGACGAAGAGGTAGTGGGCTGATTAATGGGTCGAGATAAAGAAGGTGGTGATGAATGATGGAAAATAGGTAAGTGGGCCTAAGAAGAAGAATCAAAAGATGGGCTAGAGAGATTGGCAAAAGGAAAAAAACTGTTCAACAAATATTACATTGCATGACACATATATCTATCCACTATGAATGTTATAGCAAATATAGCCTAGATGATTGGAACTGTATCCCAAAAATGCACATAAGGCAGAACGTGATTGAAGTTTATGTTGCCGATAGGGATAGAGGTTAGGCCAGCAAGCAGTGCCAAAGACTTTAAGGAATGTATAGTTAGGCTAAGTGTTAAACAGTAATTGATAGGGGCATTTATTTGATAAAGATGGACTGGGTAACCGGTTAATGTGATAGATGGAGGTTGCAAAGGCATGAGCCCAAAAGTGTTGAGGAACTGAAGCATGGTGCATGAGAGCAAGTCCAGTGTCGACAATATGTCTATGTTTACATTCAACAGTGCCATTATGAGCATGTGCATAAGGACAAGTGTGCCGATGGATAATTCCTATGGAGGTTAAAAGTTGATTTAAGGTGTAATATTCACCCCCCAATCGAATTGAACTTGCTTAATTTTGAGATTAAACATTGTGTTAACATATTTATGAAAGTAAAGAAAAATAGAAGATACATCACATTTGCATTTGATGGGGAAAAACCAAATGAAACAAGAGAAATCATCAACAAAGCTAACATAATATTTATAACCAGAAAAAGAGGAAATGGGGGTAGGGCCTCAGACATCAGTAAACACTAAATCAAGTGGATGAGAGGACCTACGTAGGGAAGGGGGATAAGGAAAAGCATGAGCTTTGGCACTATGGCATGCTGGACATAAAGAAGGGGTGGAGCTAGAGGCAATAGGAAGTGAATGTTGACGTAGGATATGTCGAACTGTGCAAAAGGCTGGATGACCCAGACGATAATGCCATGTATGAACTGGAACACGTTCACCAAGGTACACAAGAGGAGAGCTAGTAGGCATAGCATAGAGATGGTTATGTGTGTCACTGCAAAGTAATATTTCTTGAGTTTTGAGATCCTTCACAAAAATACAATTGGATCAGAACAAAATTGAGAAATAGATAAAAGATTTTTGGTAATGAAGGGAACATGTAGCAAGTTAGAGAGAAGAAAAGTGCCTTGAGATGTAGACAATTTTGCTTAGCCAGAGTGCTGAATGGGTAATAGAGTGCCATCTCCAATATGAACATTATCATCACCATCATATGGGGCCACTGAGAGATTTAGATTATTGAAATCATTGGTCATATGATGAGTAGCTCCTGTGTCAGAATACCAAAGAAAGAGCCACGACCACTTCTATTTATACCACAGCCTTGAGAGAAATTATTATGTCCCCCTCTTCTATGAGAGAAGGAACTAGAGTAAGCACGACCACTAGTAGTAGAAACATTGGATTGTTTAGTGGCAAGATGTGCAAAAATTTCAGTGGAAGAGGGAAGAGCTTGAGTTTATAGATTTAATCGAGCTTCAAAACTTAATAAATGATTGAGTAATTCCTCTAATGTGGGAGAAACAATGCGTGTTGTGATAGCAGCAACAATAGAGTCATATTCAAAGCCAAGTCTAGCAAGAAGATATGTATTAAATTCAGCATCAGTAAGGCTTTTGCCTGCAGTTGCCATAGAATAAGCCAGAAGAGTGGCTTTGCGAAAGTAATCAGCAATGGAGTCAACTTCTTTCTTTAGGGAGGTAAGTTGACAATGAATTTGTAGCAATTTGGCTTAAGAGTGAGTAGCAAAGGATGTCTGTATAGCTTGCCAAATAGTACGTGCATTTTTGTATTTCATCACCTGTGCTATTATGTTTTCAGAAAGAGAAGCAAGAACGATAGAGAGAACTAATTGATCTTGCTGGAACCATTTTAGGTACTATGGATTAGGTGTTCCATTGTCTATAATAGTTGGAGGTTCAATAATAGATCCATCAATATGGCTAAACAAATGCTGTCCATAAAGATAGAGAAGTATCTGAGCCTTCCAAATGCTATAATTATCATTGTTTAATTTGACAGTGATATAATGAGTAAATGAGCTGGAAGAAGAATTAGAGTTTGATGTAAGTGATGAATTGGCCATGGTGGTGGGGTTCGAAGACGAAGTAGAGGAAGGAGATTTTTAAGAGTTATCTGCCATGAAATCCAGTGAGGATTATTTAGGCTCTAATACCATAATAAGATTGTAATGAAATTGAACTCAGAGAGAACTAAACCATTCTGATTTTTTTTTTTAATTTCATTCACACACACAACTACAGTGACCAAGATATATATACATCTCACACAAGAAAATAAAAGATTCTAGCATAGAGGAAAATGTAATCAGTTACAACAGAATGACACATAAAAATAAGCATGTGATATGCATGTTATGACGTGGATGATACTCTATTAGAGACTTTTAAATTTCTACAAAGTAAAAAAAAAAAAAAAATTCTAGAATCTAGAGTAGGGCTCACATACCTTCATGTATCTTTTTTTTTTTTTTTTAAGTATAAAAACAATATGTGCATTGAGGAGACAACACCAAGGTAGCTAAGCCAAGATTGCTTGTTCTATTATGTGGCATCTTTTGTCAAAACAATGTAATTTTTACATTTATTAAACATATAATTTTGTTTGACTTGAGAATTCCATGGTCTCAATCATAAGTTTAATTCATTAAACTTTTCATGGATAGTTTCTACACAATTTTACTTCTATGGTTCCATTATGATGATAAAAAATACAATGTGTGTCACATTTTTAAATATCCATTGTTGGAGGTCACAGTTGAAAATTTGGATAAATTATAAGTGCTAATAATTAAAAATTTGGATAAACTATAAGAAAATATGTAATTTTAAAGTGCACACATCGATGTTGTCACCAATAGTTTATTAACCAAGTTTGCTTCAAAGTAATGGTATCATAGTGAATCTTATGCTCCGTTTGGTTGGCCGCAACGTAATCACATTCCCTTTACATAGTCTGTACAATGTCTATTATACCTTTATATTTTTTATTATATCTATCAAATCATCATTTTAACTATCAAATCATCTTTTTAAAAGTATGGGCAAAAAAGTCATTTCTCACCTTACCTACACCTACCTACCCATATCTTACATTTCCTTTACCATTTTCTCCTCCAACCAAATGGACCTTTAATGTTAGGGACTAAATTGAAGATGGCAACAAAGTGCATGTGTGTATATACATATATGTATATATAGTGACTAAATTGAAAACTTAAAAAACAATGAATTTGAATTTCTTGCTTTTAATCCTATAGGAGATAAATTTAAGAGAGAGATAGAGAGAAGAAGAGAGAGAGAGAGAGCTGGTGGAGTTTACTTATTCCCTGTGGGTTCCATGCACTCCATTCTCTCTCTATTTATTATTAAATTTACCCCTTACACTTAAAGGGATATATGTAGGGGATTTATGAACAAATTTTTACAATTATTTCAAATTTATAACATAATCAAAATTTTAATATTATTGGAAAAACAAAAAATAAGAGATAGACAAAATGAGTGAGAGAGAAGGGTAACGATGAATCCTTTTTTTATTATTATTAACAAATGAGGGAGGGAAAGAAGAGAGAAATTTAGAGAATTATAATCAATTAAAAATTATAAAATAATCAAACTATTCAATGTTTGCAACACTAGGGAACTTATATATGAGTGTTATATTACTGTAAAATGAGAGAGATGTGTGAGAACCAAAACAATAAAAAAGTAAATTACGTTAATTTTTCTTCAAGCAGTTTGACTAAATTATGTTTAATATCTTTTTTCTTTAAAAAATTACAATTGGCTTCTTCAAGAATATATATTGTGCAAACTTTCATTCCAATTAATTTTCTATAAAGAAGATAATCTCTTACATAATATGAGCCTATAATTTTATTTTTAATATAAAATTAAAGACAAATAAATTGATGTTAAATTTTAATATAAAATTATTATTTTATTTTTAATATAACAGTAAAGACAATTAAATAATTTTATTATGAAAAAAGTGCAAATTGTATACAAGGTTAATTTTAGCAATAGAACATACATTAGAAAAAAAAAACCATGTATTATTTTTTAAAATAAAAAGATATCAAGTATAATTTAATTAAATTTCAAAAAACATTAGCATAATTTATTCAGAAAAATGAGAGAGTAAAAGTTAATGCTTAAAAAATAAGAAAGGATTGGGGAGAAAGAGAAATTAAGAAGTTGAGTGGAGATAGAGAGTGTGAACACAACCATGAAAAATAGAGAGAAGGGAGAAAAAAAAAAAGAAATAAATAAATAAAATTTTAAATGAAGGGCGGAGAGGAGTGCACATCGAGCACCTAAGGTGGGTTCAATGCCAAACAAAATTTGGCCACTGAGTAAAGAGAAATTATTCGAATGACTAGTGGCCATAACTAATTAAAAAAATAAAATAATAACTTTTTTTAAAAAAAATGTAAATTATGATGCGAAAAATATAAAATTATTTAAATTTTCACTATTTTCTTTTATTACTTTTACAAAATGAAAAATATTTATCTGCCTAAAATATGAAGAGTTAATTTATTATTATTTTTTAAATACAAATTATAGTTTTCTTTTATTCAAGCCCCTGGTGTGTGTGTTGGGACGTATTCCTATATAACGTTTGTATGTATGAGGAGGAATCAATCAATTGACACCAGTGTTTGTGTACACATATATGTTTGATTATATATATATATATATATATATATGAAGAGAAATAATCAATTGATATCTTCTCAATCTTTTTTTCATAAGATATGATTTTCATTGGCCAAATTCTTGGATTAAATGTAATTAATAACTATATTAATATTTCATTTCAAATCTTTTAAATATCAGATAACTATAAGTATGTAATTAAATAGCAATAATTTTTTTATAGATTCTTTGCACTGTTGCATAGAATGCAGTTAGAGAGATAAAATAGAACTTCCAATGTTGGATATTGTTTTGACCCTATACCCTTAGTGTACTTTTTTCCAATTGTATGCTGTGCATTTATTAATCAATGTAGAATACCTTAATTGATTTTATAAAGTTATATAGAGGAGCCTAATTAAGCGAAAAAAAAAATGATCTCTAAGTGAGAGATGAGAAGAGAAAATAATTACCTTTAAATTACAAATTAATAGTCAAGATTAATGTAAAAATTGTTATAAATGTGTAATAAGTGTTTTCACTGATTTTTGCATTAATCTTGATCATTGATTATTTAAGAATATTATTAGGTTCTTTAATAAAAATATGAAATATGAATACAATCTTTTAAAAAACTTAATTACATGATGTTAAATTGTTTTAAAAAAACTAAATTTTTCTATATTTTTATTGAAGGTAGCAAATACGTAAAAACTAAAAACTGAATCTGAAATTTTTTCCATGTATGAAACCTACGACCATTGTGACTTGTGAAATAGAAATAAAAATATAAACTTCATTTCTTAATGAAAGGGGATTAGATAAAAAAAAAAAAAAGGAGGTTAGTTATCCAGATATGGATGTTCCTGACTGCAGAGACAACAGTCAAGCTATTTGCATGCACGTCAAGCAATTGATGTGTTCTTTGGATCATGCAGCAGTGACTTCTTTATCTTATTATGCCTCGCCAACCACAGCAGACGTTGGTGAACTCGTTTTTACCAGGACTCTCTGCAGCTACACATTTAGGAGCAAAATATTACTAAATTATCAGCAAATTTTTAGATATTCAACTTCATATTCTTTATGGGTCGTTTATTTCATTCTCTTATAAATATGAAAAAGAACTCATATATTGGTGAAAAACAATGGGTTTATTAGGCTCACTTTGCCTCCTTTGTATTCAAGCTCTCTTGTCCAACAACCGATCCGGTATTTATACATGAATAATGTTACAAGTTAATTAAAAAATGTTTAAGACTGCGCTCTAATCTCGGCCTAGATGCCAATTAGCGGAATAGTGCTCTACTTGCCGGAATCTCGTTGGACTTAGCTTTCATACTTCTCTGACATTGGACTCAGCCTGTGACTTGCAGTTCAAGGCAACCCACGAAAAGCAACTTAAAACACCTAATTAGCATAAAATCTACTAAAAACTGCTTAAGAACTAGATCAAACCAATATTCACTAAAATTTACTAAAAACATCTAAGTTTATTTACAAATAATCAAAACAAATTACAAATTTTTATGATAAGTCCCATAAAAAGTATGAGAAAATGTATAAAATAGGAATCTATCACAATACATGAATTAGGAACTATAATTTTAGACGCTCAACGACAGAGCAAGATACTAGATCCATAAAACAAAGTATTAGAAACAATTCCTTAAATATGACACTTTGTAATTGGTAGTATTAGCGTATATTATGACTCCAAAATTTCCTTAGGGCTACTATACAATATAATACTAAAAAAATAAGCATATGAATGACCACATATGACAGGAACTTCTGCATGATTAATTTTGACCTTTCATAAAACCCGCCATTAGATTTTAATTTGCTGAGAGATTAGCAAGCAAAATACGAGCAATAACCACTGCTTGCTCCTTTGAATATCTCCTAGGACATAAATCCAACTAACAAGGAGGGTCATTAGAGTCTCGCATGAGAAGAAGAAAGCCAAATGTAGCCAGAGGATGGACTTGCCAGGAAAACCTAGCAGATCAATGCAACCACGCATTTATGGGCTTGCTTTGCCGGCAAGTCATCCTTGGCTCCATTCCACTCTCCACCTCTTCATGAAAAACTCTCAGACCATAAATTGCCCTAAAATGGAGATTGCTTCATAATTGTTTCCCCTTCCCACACCTATCTGTCTCAATTCTATTAACCATGCTATATCTTGCTTAATTGCTGCCATTATATATACAGGAAGAAGGGCTAGTGGGAAATAGTGATTCTCGTGGATGGTCCGCAATTATTCTCACTTTTGACTCAGTATTCAAAAATCTGTCGGAGGCAAGTGACAGTTATTCCTGTACAAGGGCAATCATAAATACTGCATTCTAACGTGTTCGATGAAAAAGCATCCCTTTGTGATGTATTCGGATTTCTTCTGGAGTCTCCACTCTCCACCTGTTGTTTACTCTATGGGCTTCAATGCTGGATTCCTCTTTTGTGGGCATAGAATCTTTCAAAAGATTAGGAGTTGTCAACTTGGCGCCCATACTTTTTGGTATGTATGGCTTTGTCAAAGGCTCAGGTAAGAGCAAACTGACTCTGGGAATTTCCTTTTTTCTGATGCATTTACAAATGGCAGCGTTGATGATCTATTTTCAGAAGCACTGTGCATGAATTGTCCATGACGATATCTTAAAATGTATCAGGAATATCAAAATTCAAATGTGCTTCAAAAAATGCAAAAATGGTAAGAAGATATGGGAGACCTCTTTCTAGAGTTGACACATTAAGCAGACATGAGATTGCTAAGAATGTGATACCGTTATGGAATAACATCATCCAGAAAACATTTTTTAAGAAAAAGTTAAAAGGGAGATGTCACGAGCCAAATTCTGAGCCATGACCGGCGCATAGGCTAAACTAATTTGGAGATTGGGTTAGCCAAACAAGTCTTACTAAATTTAAAGTCGACTATTATATCACATATTTAACTAACTCATATACCCACAAGTTTTAGAAAATTTAATATATAGTTCATTATGCCATTAGGGGCTACCGAAAATTTGGCAGCATCTCCCCTAAAAATTGGACATCCCATCCTGAAAAATAAACTAAACCAGCACCAGCACCAACAACAACAAGTTATATATAATTAAAATGCCTAATTAGAAAAGTATAAACAATATTTACATATTATAAGTGACCATATAACATGGACAATTCTAAAACTCTTTCTCTACACCTAAATGCCACTACATCATGGAGTTTGACACAATATCACAAAATCAAACACCTACTCTAAAAGTTTGGTAGCTCACGAGCTCCCAGATCACTTTACTCCTTTACTCGTTGGTCTGAAAAATAAAGAAAGAAGAGGGATAAGCCTACCACTGGCTTAGTGAGTGTATAAATAATAAAGTGTATAAAGGGAAAACAAGAGCATACTAGAATTTTTAAAAAGAATAACTGATTATCAAATAATTTAGGCAATAAAATTTATGGATGAAATGGTAAATAATTATTTAAATAAAAAGAAACCTTTAAATAAAATCTATATTTTCTAAATATAAGAAAAATATTCTAAGAATGAGTATCATAGAGAGAAATCGAATCATCAAACCACATCATCATATATTATGGCATTTCTTTGGATTCATCCAATCTTATCACTTTCACAATATACATCTAGTACCCCAGGTCGTAGCACTTGATACATCACATCGCAGTGCTATCACAATTCACAACTTATTCTAGGTGCACCTAGGCCGTTATCTCCGCTAACGACTACAGGATCCTAACTAGATTCCCATTCATTATATAACATACAAATAATTTAAATAAATTAATTCAAGTAACATTTAGCTATCAAAAATAAATAAGGAATTAAAAGGTAAATAAATAATTAACTAAGTCAAATTAACCTTTATTGTAATCTCTATAACATATGAGATTATAAGACAACATAAAATACTTTCTCATAAATAAACATATACACACCACCACTTTCTATTTATCCAATTCATTCTTTTGCGTTTCACAAGAATATATCATACCATATTTCAACTATCAATTTCTTTTGATAAATTTATTAAATCATCATAGGAATATATATATATATATATATATATATATCCATTTTGCAATTTTGAACACATCGAGCACATAAATCACACAATTGAAAATTTCACCATAGAAAATATAAAATTGGAATAAAATAGATAAATCACTCTATTATCTACACACTTACCAATTTGGGACTAATAGTATAAGTCCCTATTCCCTACTGTTTAATGCTGAGTCTCAGTTGAATAGTTTCCCTGGTATCACCTAAAATTATAACCAATATAAATTAATTATATTAGTCACTCTAATAATATCCATAGTTATTTATATAACATAATATACTCCCTAAAACATAAATCCCTAAATTCTTATATACCTTTTTATCCTAAATACTAACCCTAAATTTGGGTTTTTCAATCTAAGCTTCTATAACTCAAATTAAATTTAAAATTCACTTCTTGAAACTTCAAAGATGAAATATGAAGTGTTTATTTACACCTAAATGTAGAAATTCAAGAAGCCCCCAAATTGGAAGCTCACCTACGGCAATTTGAGCAACAAAAATTGAATATCTTATTAGCTTCAATAAATCATAGAAAAAGATGAAGATTGATGATAGAAATAGAAGAAGAAAATGGAATAACTAATCCTTACAAAATTCACAAATTTTCCATGGTTGAATAGCAAAAGAAGAGAAGGAGAAGGGAGATGAAATATTTACCTAATAACAGTTTTATGGCATCTAAATCTGTCGGAAATGAGTGGGTAATGGCGTCCAACAAGAAGAGGGAAATGGATTCTTGTGGGTAGCTGAAATTCATGCTTCAATGGAGGTGCTACGGTGGAGAAAAAAAGGACAACTCAAGCAAAGCAAAACGGAAGAAAAGTTACGCAAGAAAGAAGAAAAAAAGGTGGGTTTTGGGAGAGAGAAAAAGGTGAAGCAAAAGAAAAGGGACGTGGCATCAGATGAGGGATGGAGAGAAAGTGTGTTTAGGAATTATTAAAGTATTCTTTGGCTAATATTACACTTTTGCCCCTAACAAGTCTAATTGCTTTAATTGATATTTAAAAAGATTAGAAAAGTCCTTAAAATTTTTTTCTATGAACCTAAAATAGATATAAAAATTATTCATATATTTTTTCCTAAAATATGTTATTTATTTATTTATTTATACTACATATATATATATATATATATATATATATATATATATATATATATATATATTATATATATATATATATATATATATATATATTTTTAGGTATTACAGGAGGTTCATTAAAGTTGCAGGCAGCCTTTTCTCAAGAAACCAATGTTTTAGAATAATGTGGCATTTTAGCAAAACTTTAGCTACAAATATGAAGCAGCAGTATCATATTTGATGCATGTTTTACTCGTATAAGCATGACACTACACTTTAAATTACACTAAAATACTAAATACTTTGTTATATTGCCGCGTCATAATTGTATTATGTCTCGTATCTGTATTAATTTCTATGCTTCTAAAACTATATTCGACTACATGTCATGACTATAAGTTAAGAATGTTTTTTATTTCACAAATGATGAATAGTATGATTGTACTTCCAACAACAAATCATTCCCTTTAATGTTATATTGTAAAAAATTATGTATAGTACATTGTTTACTACTTTCTCTGCTATTAACATCCTGTAAATTTTGAAGTGATACCAAGTCCTTATTTGCAGATTCACCTCTACTTCAAATACTTTCTTTCCCATCACCGAACAACGTCATTAAACTTTCTTATTGTTGCATAATTCCTAGGTTTTAGTGTTTTTGATACATTGTGTGACAAAGTCCAATAGCACGGTTATTCATATTGGCAAAATATATGGGTTTATGTTTGATTTTGAATGGAATGTAATCAAAGAGATCAGCTGATTTACCTTTTGAACTTAGGGTCTTAATATTAGACAATGCAGCAGCGTTAACCAAATATATAGTACAAACTTTATAACTTTCTGGCTCTGAAGCCAATTGCATTTGAGCTATGGAGTCTCAAAGGAGGATTATATCCAAGTCTGTCACAATATTTCAAAATCTTTTGTTTTGATAAGGAATAGTTCCCTGACAGAGCATAAGAAGACCCATGTGACTTTGTGAAATTCCTTGTTATGGTTTCCCTCAAGCTCTAAAGAAGCAAATGGTAATCTGAAATCTAGAAGTGACAGACTTTTCAACAATCAACCCTTCAGATGGGAAAATACTGAGGATGAAATCTACAAAATTTGCAACAATAAAAGGATGAACCAGATTTTGAATCGCGATCCATGTAAGGTACTTCCACCATAGATGGACACTACAAGCAATGAAGAAGATTATTAATTTATTTATTTTGCTGAAATAAAAATTTTAGTGGAAGATAAGTCTTTCCAACATGTCTAATATTTTATATTATACTTATATTGCTTTTGGTAAATGGGAAATGTATATAATATTTCATTTTGTGTTTCTTGTTACTGTGCTTCTGATTATTTGTGTCTTGTATATGGTTACCAAAATAATTTCATATGCGTTTATATATTTACTGATTGAGTTTCTTTTCCCCACGAGTGACGCTTTCAAGAATTTCTTCGAAATTTGTATGATATGAAAGCTCTACGCAAGGCGAGATTGAAAAGTGGGTTTTACTTATTTCGGTGATAAAAAGAAGAAGAAATAATAAATGCATCATATCGCACTTCCATGGACATTAGCTCAGGAGGATCGTCAATTATGTGTGCAAGTCAACAGTAAGCAACAAATTCAACGCCATTTCCAAATTAAAGAAGCTTTGCAGTCTCCCTGTTATTTGTAGCTGAAGACTTGCATCATAAGTTTGCTTGAAAAAGTTGAAGCTTCTGACATACTATAATATCCTTCCCCTTGAAATAGGAAATTTTAATTTCTTCTTTTCATTTTCTTAAAGACTATTTGAATTCATTGAACAAGGAAATGGAATTTGTTTAACCTTACACTGTGCTTGAAGCCGTGGACAAACGAAACAAATAACCTATTATCACTTCTGGTGATCTGATGCAGAAATTTCCAGTTAGTTGCCAGACAACATAAGTAAAGAAGATCTCAATATGAACAAATACTATTCGAAGATTATTAGCAAATACTAATTCTTGAATTTGCATGAAATTTTAATTAGAAACAATTAATTTTTTGTCTATCATTTGCTTTCATATAGAGATCTTCTTGTAGTTAGGTTGTTATACATCTAAGTTCAATCTGTTTTAGATTTCCAAAGCATGATAAATAGTGATTGGACAAATAGATTCAAGTACCGAAGTGGCAATTTGATTGATGATATACATAAACATCATATATATAATATAAATGTCAAAGATGAAAGATTGATGATGTTCAAATGCTTAAAGACCAGTAAGTGCATTTATGAGTTTTGTGTGGAATACATTTTCATGTTGAATTTGCTAATGCATATATGTTTCCTTTACTTTCGTATAGCTTGGTGATTTTATTAATTGTTCTGGACTGTCTTACACTACTATTTCTGCTTATATGGTTAAGTGATTGGATCATTTAGTTCCAATTGATGATTCCAAAAATTGAATCCCAGATATGCACTGCCATTGGAACTAGGAAAGAAACACCTTATTATCCTAGAGAGCAAAGAGCTAAGAAACAAATTCTATATATAGTCATGTGTCCATGGAACTTTGATTTTTAATATTTTTTTATACCTATTTGAATTGTGCAATCATTGATGCTAAAGTTTTTGATGATTATAGCTTGGTGTGGGGGGCAAAATTGCATTGCTAATGAACATTACTTGCCAAATTTATTTCATGTGAGCATTTCACCTTAATTACATGTCTTTTTTAGGGTTTTACTATTGCCAACCTTCAATTGATTGACTTACCTATGGTTCAGATAATTGATCCTAGAGGAATTGCAAATCGGTCAATAACCCATGTTGACGGGTTTGAGAGAAAATGTCATCCAAAATCATCTAGGGCTCAAGATGTAACATATGAACTTTTGAAGAAAACTATGATATAGTTTTGTTGAAGTTATAACTTATGCAACAAATCTATGAGTATTCTTGATCTATGTTTTTGTAAGTTTGTATATTTCTGCTATAACTATATTACTGTGGTTTAGCTAAGCATATTTCAAGTCTTTATCAACTTGGCATATTTTGATTGTTTACATTCTATCAATGTCACTTTCTATAGTTCGTCCTGCCACCATTGTGTTATGTAGTACTATTGTGGCATCTCCTTGAAGCTTTGGTTTCTTAAGTGTAAGGATAAGATGATGAATATCTTCAATACTTGTTGCATATCTTTTTTTTTTTTTAATTTGAATTTCTTTCCAACTTTTGATATACATGGATTTTCACAATAATTTGTACTTGCAATCCATTGATGTCAGTGTGCATGTCGCCACAGATAAGAAAGTATGCTATCTAAGAGCCTTTTTTATTAGATCTCTTTAAAATGCACTAGGTAACCTAACAATAAACTTTTGTTTCTACAGTGCAAAGATGGCCTTGCATATGGAATAAGGTTCAGAAGGCATGAAACACTTGATTATTTGTTGCATCTTTTTGCCAATTATTCAACACTTTGAGCTCACTATGTTTAACTTGATTCTTTGGTCAAATCAATTGTTGCTTTTGGCCCTTTTGCCCCCATCTTGGTCTCTTGTATTACATGATTAGAGTCATAAATTGCAACATTATTGAGGCTTGATTGTTTGTCAGTCGCCAATATTGGGATTTGGATGCAAGGGAAATGATGAACTTCAAACATTGCATGTGTACTCAAGAAGGAAGAAAAAATGTTGAAATGGCTTAGTGAGGGAGAATAGGCATTTTAGTGCAATAAGAGAAAGAGTGTGCAATTTTTGGTTGAGGGAATATTTGGGTGTGTGGACCGTGAGGGATGGCAAGGAGAAATTTGAGATAGTTATGGAGAGACTAGCCTTTCGAATGCTAGATGTGTTCTGCTTACTATAAATAATACCAATACATATAATTTTCCACCAAGAAATTGGCATTGCATTAATGTGACCTAATTTGTACAGGAGGCTAAGGAGCTAGTGTTGCTTTCTGGAGGATGGATGACTAAATTATTCTTTCCATTTTGGGTTTCAACGTTTTTTATGACAAATTTTGAGAGAATCATATCTTAATTTATGGTGATTGGTCTTTGTAAACTTGCACATTGTTTAACTGAAAATACAACATCGTATTACTCTTTCAAAAATTCATTCCTCAATTCTTATGCATAGAACTTTGATGTTTGCCTTTGTTTGGGTTAATTCATTGATGAAAGATGTTTGTGCAATCTATTTTTTATTGTTAAGTAGTCCTCAAAGAAATTTTTGCTAAAAGTACCTTAGTGGCTAACCAAAAATTAAAAGTTTAAGTAGATGGTGGCTTAAAAAAAACAAAACAATAAGGGAAAAGGTAAAAAGGAGAAGAAAGAGCAGTAGCAAAACAATAAGAGAAAATACAAGAAAGACAAGTTTCCCTTATCTTTATTGCAAAAAGACTTATCATACTAAAAATTATTGTTGGTATAAACCTAAAGTTCAATGTAGATCTTCCAAACAATCTAGGCACATTTATAAGGTTTATAATGCAAACCAAAGCCAAAAACCTTAAACCTAACTTGCTCAAGTAGCTAACAACATTGAAGAGGATGAAGAAAAGCTTTTTGCTACCACTGTTATTAAAGAATGTAGCATTATAGCTTAAAACTTTGATGTGTGGCTTGTTGACAATAGTTGTACACATCATATAACAACAAAGTTGAAGATTTTTATGAGCTAGGATAGAAACTACTCTTCCAAAGTTAGATTAGGTGATGGAAGGCTAATAGATGTCAAAGGAGGCAAAATTGCAGTCCAGACTTTCTTAGGTACAAAGTTAATAGATGATGTTTTGTTTGTGCCTAAGATTAGTCAATATTTGTTGAGTAGTGACTTGACACAAATTTCACTTTGACATTTAAGAATAAGATTTGTGAGATTTTGAATTCCATTAATACTATGCTGTTTTCAATAAGAATGAGTAACAGAAGTTTCCCTCTTGAATAGAAGCATGTTGAAATTAGAGCCTACATTAGTGTGGAAAATGAATCAAATCTTTGGCATAGGAGATTTGGTCATACCAATTTCCCCTCCGTAAAACTACTTTGAGAAAAGAATAGGTAACATATTTACCTATTATGAAGGAGTGTGCTAATGTGTGTGGAGTTTGTTAGCTTGAAAAACTCACCTTGTCACCTTTCCTTACCAATTAAGTTTGGAGAGCAGCTAGCAAATTAGAGCTAATACACTTAGATGTGTGTGAATGCATGCGTACTTCTTCCTATAATGGAAGTAGGTACTTTCTTCCCTTTATTTATGTTTTGACAAGGTATTGTTGGATTTATTTTCTTAAGAACAAATATGAAATGTATTATGACACTATAAAAAAATAAATTTTTAGTGATGATTTTTAATGATAACAAAAAAAAGTCATTGCTAAAAGTATATTTTTAGTTACGACTTTATTTGGTTGTCGCTAAAATACTATTCGTCATGTTGGCAAAACTTTTAACAACAACAGAGAAAAAGTTACCATTAAAAGCCTTTAGTGGTGACATTAATAAATTTTAATGGTGACATTAATATGGTTGCCACTAATTAGTGGCGACATAAAGGTTGAAAAAAAAATTTTCTTGTCCAAAAATTTTTGTATCAAAACTTTTAAATATCGCTACTAAATATACTTTTAGTAGTAACTCTTGTAGGTCGCCACTAAGAGTTTGGTAATTTTTTTTTTAGATTAAAAAATTTTAGTACCAAAATTTTTTATGGTGACAATTACTTTTAGTGGCAACTATTGTTAGTCGCCATTAAAAGTCATTTTTAGTAGCAAGTATTATAGGTTGCCATTAAAAGTTACTTTTAGTGGCAATGTTTGGTCGCCATTAAAAGTTTTGGCCTTTTTTTTTAATTAAAAAATTTTTGTGCTAAAACTTTTAGTGTTTGGTAAATTTTTTTAAATAAAAAAATTTGTGTACTAAAACTTTTAATGATGATCTATAAATGTTGCCACTAAAAGTTTGACAATTTTTTTTCCTTTTTTAATGTTAAAGTGTCATCGTTGAGATTTGGACTAAAGGCTTGAAACAAATTGTTAATACTATAGTTGATTGTACTGTAAGCTTCTTGCAGTTATGTTATGAATTGTTTTATATATATAAACTTCCAAATAATATATATATGTCATATACATAACTAATAAAACTAATATATATAAATATACATATATACTTTGCAATACTTGATTATTCAAAAAATGTCTAAAACTAAAAAAATTTCTAAAAGAGGTCCCCTAAATAGAAAGAATTGAGGCCAAATGAAATTTGAATAATAATATAGACCTTTAAAAATGAAGATTTGAGGCTTGAGTTGCCAAAAAAACAAGGCAAGAAAGTTAGGAAAACTTTACGAAAGAATGTAAGGCAATTTCATAATTTCTAAAAAATTTGAAAAATTCGTAGGAGAGCTTTTTAAATGAAAAATTTGAACTTTCTGAAATTTTCAGAGGTCCTAAAAACCATAAAAACCTTGAGAATAGTCAAAACTCCTCTGGTGAATGATTTTGACCTTCAGTTGACCAAAATTTTGATTGAATAGTTCAGAATGGTTTTAAATCTAATTTAGGTAAAACCAAAGCCATTTTATAAGTTAGAAAACTTATATTTTATGATGGAAAAGACAGTTCTTAAAAAGGAATTTAAATGAGCCTAATTGGATAAAACTAAGAAGATGAACTAAATTGCAAAATTTACAAGTTTAAATGGATCCTTAGGCTTATAAATGAATCCTAATATGTTCTAGCCCTCGCCACTAATTTGCATCTAGTCTAAACAGAATCTAAGAGGGTAAAGAGTGGTGCACACAAGAGGGGAACCAAGGCAAGAAGATTCAAGGCAAAAAGTGTAAGATTTTCTTAACTTCTCTTGTCTTCTCCTTCACTAAACCTCTCATCCTCCTTCTCCTCTCTTTTTCTATGATTTTGTTGATTAATATGGACATGTTTGGTGGCCGGTTCAGTAAAGAGAGGAGAGAAATTGTAAGAGCTCTTGGAAGCATAGTAAATAGACTTTGGAAAAACTTATAAACAAGGTGAGAAATCATGGTTTCATACTTCTTCTTGGCTTCTTTCCACCTCCACTATTTCGGCCAAATTTAGTGACATCTAGAGGTCTTATTTTGATTGATACTTGGTAGGAAATGAGACTTTGAGGTATAGGAAACCAAGTGGAACAATTAGGAATCAAAAGGAATTAATATAAAACAATTGATGGCTCTTAGGGTTTTGGTTGCTCCTTGACAAATAGGAAGCTTTCTAATGGTAATTTATGATATCTAAGAGTATAAATGAGTTTTCAAGACATCTAGGAACCTCCATGGATTTCTATTTCCCTAGGAAGATGAAGGAAGCTCCATGGGTGCACATATGTGTGTGTTTCAGCCATGTAGTGGAAAATGCACATAGGAAGGTTTTTCTTTGATTCCAAGGTTAGAAATAGTTTAGATATAAATTATAGATACCAAAGGAACTATTGGTTTTTAATTTAGAAACCATATTTTGAAAGTTGGATATTTTAGGTTCCATTATACATAAAGAAGTAATTTAGTGTTTAGCTCCTTGATTTGAGTTGGAGATGACTTTAATGAGTTTGAGTGGAATCATATGACTTAGATTGAGTAAGAAATTGGAGCCAAGATCTTGAATTCTATAAGTTGCTTCATTATGCCTTGTATAGAGCCATATTAGTGTCATATGAGAAAGTGAGTTTGTGTGATGGTTATGCGAGGTTAGAGATGGTTCCAATGATTAAATTGTGTCTTGCTTGATGTGTCTAAGCCAAGGGAATCAAGTCCCTCCTAAGTGTGGGTATGAGGCCAAGCCAAGAAAGTAAAGAAAGTAAAGAAGAAAATTGTCTTCTTGTACCAATGTAGCTCTCAACTCTTTCTTGCATGCATTTCTTAGTTATATGATTGTCATTGAATGTTTATGTGTGTACTTGCATTATGAGACATGCTATTTGATGTTGTCTTGTTACTATGGTACCATTATGCTTCTTGATTTGCTTTTGTAATATGATTTTCTCTTTATGGGTGAGGTTGTGTTAAAAATCTTTTGAAATGAGTGACATGAAGCCAAAAGTTTTTAAGAATGAGTGAGACAAGGCCAAAAGTCTCAAGGATGAGTGAGGCTAAGTCAAAAGTCTCTAAACAAAGGGTGAGGCTAATCCAAAAGTCCTAAAAATAGGGTAAGGCTAGACCAAAAGTCCCTAGAACTGATTCTTAGTTTTAACATGTTTGTATGGCATGGAAATTATGAATTGAATAGTTCTTGAAAGTGTTTATAGCATGCTTGTATTCTTTGACATAATTATGTGCTTTATTTTCTTACTTGAAAGGGTGTTTGATCTATTGAGATTCTTTAAATTTCACTCCCTTCCCTCTTCTCACCATGTCTAGGTGGAGCTCAAGGAGACAAAATGGGAGCCAAGGAGCATGATTGGCCATACTTTGACATTAGTATAGCTTTTAATATAATTAAATGTCAAATTTTATATGTATGAATTATTTTTCAGATATAAACCTTTGAGAAAATGTAAAGGTATGTAAATATAGTATATGAACTAAAGTTGAAGCCAAATGAATGAGAAAATGTAATTTGACCACTTGAGAATCCATTCTTGAATGTGTATGTATGCATGTGGAATGGTGAGTTTGAGATGTATGATATTTTGGACCACTTGGAAAGCTTATACATGATGTGTTTATGCTTATAAACATGTTCAATTGGTGGTGGAATGGTTAGGAGATCAATTGGAATCAATTTAACCCTTTTATGGTACCAAAAGTGTTATATTCTTGAGCCAAACCAAAATTTGACCAATTGAACTAGTCTAGGCATGAATATAGCTCTCATCTAGAGCTTTTCACAGAGTCAAAAAACATCCAATTTGGACATCTAGATAATTTATTATGGTTTTTCAAAATTGAAAAAATTATGCAGATTTGGTTTATGCACTGTTCATATGGTCAGTTTCTTTCCCTCCATCATTCGTGGGTCAAACAGAATCCAATGCTTATGAAATTTTACAAAGACATTATAAGCTTTCCATAGCCATTGACATCACCTTATTTGGATTTATATTGAAGGAGATATGAATTTTTGAAGTTCGAGGTAAGTGATAGTAATGTAGCTCGACCTCTAGTATTGCATCATTAATTTTCGTGAGTTAAATGCCATTTTCTTGATTTAGAAATATTTTTACTTAAAAGTAGATGTCCACAGGTTTCTAGAATTGTATGGTTTGCTTGATTTCAATTTTTATGGAATTAATTATGAATTTTCAAACTTCATATCCATAAATTGTCCTTAGAATCCAAGGCTTAAAAATTCTAGTTTAAGGAAAATGGCTTCCAACCCGAAAATTAGGTGATAAATTGTGATGATTTGCTATGGTTGAGTATATTATAGATGGAAGAAAGTGTTAGTAATCTCATATGGCCCATTTAACTAAATTTTAAACCCATTTAGGCTAAAGGAAACTCATGGACCCATGGCTAAGTGCATGTGGTGATATGGTTTTGTGGAATACGACTTGTCATTTGATTTTAGGCTTCCAAATATGGTATTCATGGTTGAATAAATGTGTTGAGAATAGTTGTTACATTTGGTAAGCTCATATGGTTCATTTGGCTATTGATGAATATTTTGACCTTACATGTCGGTTATTTTTGCTGCTAAAAGTGGTAAATTGGTTAAAATAGTATATAAATGCCACTTATGATATATTCAGGATGATATCTTGCTATAGTGTGACATACTATTTATAATTATAACCATATTTTTAATTTAGTTAATTTTTTTTCATTTCATAAATTACTTTTTCTAATTTACTATTTTTACACCCTTTGCTCTTTTTTTTTTTTTTGCTTTTTTATTTTTAATGATAGTGAAATCTTAATATAATTTGGGAAGCCAAAAAGATCAATATCAAATTTTCTTAAATTTTAATCATGGGTAATTTTTATTTTTAATTAAAAATAACTTCTTAAACATTTTAAAAAGCACGTAATTAGTAATTAAATATTAATTTTATTTATTATATTATTTTTTAATACAAAAAATATAAGAAAAATATATTAAATTATCATCACTTCGACCACAATTCAATTATAGCGAGAGTAATGAATTGTAAACTAATGTTTCCACCAATTTATTAATCAGTCTAGTTTAAAAATCTTTGTATGTTTAATATTTATTCATTTATAATTTAATATTATATGATAAATTTTTTTTAGAATTATATATATATATATATCATATTTTTTCAAAAAATTTTATAAAAAATATAAAAACACTTAATTTAATCCTAAATTTTATCTTTCCCCTTTCTTCCAATCATAAACCATATTTGCGTTCTCTCCTTTAATACTTGTTCACACCCAAACTCTTCTTTTTTTCTCTTCATTAAGCTTTTCTTCTTCTTCAATATTTAGATTTGCATGTTATGGTATCCTTCTTAGAGGGCTTATGGAAGAATGTTTTGTTTTGTCTAATAAATGTAATGAAGTGAGTGAAAGATCTTAATAATGCATTTTTAGGAGTTACCTTTTAATTATTTTTTATCTAGTTTTAGGAGCTATCTAATCATTAATTAAAACTAAATGACAAACCAAATAGATAATTTTATTATCATTATTTAATGTCTAATTAAAAAGATAATTACAAATTAATGAAATAAATTTGTACATCATTGATTAAAATTTAATAGTTATCTTATGAAAATAATATTAATGTAATTGAAATTATCTCAAAGAATATATTTATCACTCAAGCAATTTCTTTATTTATATGTCAATTATCAATTTTTTATTTATTCTTTATCTACTTTTATCAGTTATCTAATTAGTAATCAATAATAAAACAAAGTAAACCAAATAATAAATTTATTATAATTATTTAATTTCTAATTGAATAAACCAATACGATTACAAATTTATGAAACAAATTTGTACAATACTTATTAAAATTTCAATAACTATTGCCTAAAAATTAATATTAATTTATTTTAAATAATTTCAAAAATATATTTATCATATTAATTAGTTTTTGTTCTTAGAATAATTATTAGCAATTTGTTTTCAATTATTCTTCATAGTTATATATATATATATATATATTATTTTTACTAAAAATTTGAGAATAAAAACTTAAAGATTATTATTTTCCTATGATAGCTTCACAAAGAAAATGTGATGTACATTTATAAATTGATAAAAATTTAATTTTTAATTGAAGAAATAATTATAAATTTATGAAATAAATTTTTATAATATTTATTAGATATTTAAAAATATAAAATCAAAGACACCTTAACCAATTAAATTGTTGCATATTTTCTTAATTTTATTTCTATGATATTTATATATTGTAATAAAAAAGAAATAAGAATAAATTTGTATAATATTTATTAAAATTTTAATGATTATCTTATAAAAATTAAAATTATATTAATTTAAATTTAAGGATCTCAAAGAATATATCTATAAGTTAAACTAATTTTTTATTTATATATCAATTATCAATAGTTTTTATTTTTATACTTTATCTAGTTTCAGGAGTTATCTAATCATTAAAATTTTAATAATAATTTCATAAAAATTAACATAATTTATTTTAGATAATATTAGAGAATATGTTTATCACTTAAACTATTTTTTAATTTATATATCAATTATTAATAGTTTTTTATTCATTCTTTTTGTTTTTTGGGGAAATCAATGTTGAGGCTCACACCCATGGAAAGTAATTACATAAGCTTAGGATGAGCAACTCCCTAAAGGTCAATAGTTAAACGAGGGATACAATTATTAGGGCAATTATACACAACATGAATATGAAAGGTAAGGGAATTAGCAAAATTAGCACAAGTGTTACGGTTCATTGCTGTCACATCATATCAAGATATCATCAAAACTATATCACAAGTGGTATAAAAAGTTTTATGTTTATCGAATTACCACTTTTAGCAATGAAATTAATCATTATCGTAAGCCAAAATAATTCAATTTTAATCATATAAACCATTTAGCCTTAACATTTCCTCTCATCCATAATATACTTAATAGACCAGAAAATACCATAATTCATAGCTACCATTTTGGGTTTAGAGTGAGCAAAACAAATTCAAGTTCAAGTGCAGTTTTTTTTTTTTTTTTTTTTCTGGTTCAATATTTTGATATGAAATTCAAAAATTAATAACTAATTCTAAAAAAATCCAAATCATGCAAATTATACCATTTTAGAAAACTCTAGATGTCAACTAATGATTAAAAATAATTCTAGATCAAAACAACTAAGTTTGCCTCATGAAAACTAATGGAACAATAACACTGGTCTGGGTGGCATCCTACAATTGACATCAAATTTCAAAAATTCATATTTCCTTCAATATAGATTCAAATAGGGTGCTCTCGATGGCATAGAAAGCTTATTTTATCTAGTCTATGTCTATAAAATTTTATATGCATTAGATTTCATTCACCCTATGAATGACACAAAGAAGCATACTGACCATATAAATAGTAACTTTGATAGCTCTACATAATTTAGTCAATTTTAAAAATTCATAATAAATTCTCTATTAAAAATTCATAATAAATTCTCTAGAGTTCCAAATTAAGTATTTTTTAGCTCTATGAAAATTTTGCCAAATTTCATGCATAAATTCATCTATTTAGTCAATTTGTGGTTCATCTTAAGAATTTAGCACTTTTTGGTATCATAAAAGGGTCAAAATGCACCAAATGGACTTCCATAACATCCATGACCATTTGAGCAAGTGTCATAGCATAAACACAGCATATATAAGCATTCCAAATGGTCCAAATATCATAAAACTCAAACTCACTATTCCACATGTATAAATACACATTCAAGTTAAGGCTCCCATATGCCAAAATCATACAATTTCTCACTTATGTCTCCAAATTTGATTCATATACTATATTTACATATTTTTATAATTGCTTAAGGGTTTACATCTAAAAACTAATTCATACATACAACCTTTGACATTTAATTATATCAAAAACTAATCTATTATCAAAGTATTACAATTCATACTCCTTGGCTCTCATTTTTGCTTCCTTGAGCTTCACCTAGACATGGGTAGAAAGAAAATGAGAGATGATGAAATTCAAAGAATTCCAATAGCTCTTTCACCTTTTTAAGAAATTCAAAGGATACAAGTATGCACCAAACACTTCTAAGAATCATTCAAATCATAATTTCCATATCACATAAATATGTTAAAGTCAAGAACAAGTTCTAGGGACTTTTAGTCTAGTCTTACCTTATTATTTAGGGCTTTGGGATTAGCCTCACCCATTTTCTAGAACTTTTAACTTAGCCTCACTCATTCTTGAGACTTTTGGCCTTGTCTCACCCATTCTTAGGAACTTTTGGCTTCAGCTCATTCAATCCAAGAGACTTTTGGCACAACCTCACCTATAAAGAGCAATTTCACATTTCAAAAGGAATTTAAGAAGTATAATGGTACCATAGCAACAACCAATAACCAATGGCATGTCTCACGATTCAAACACACATACAAGTATTCAATAACAATCATAAAATCAAGAAATATATACCAGAAAAGATAGAGAGCTACCTTGGTTCAAGAAGATAAATTCTTCCTTTGTTTCCTCCCTTCCTTGGCCTGGCCTCATACCTACACTTAGGAGGGACTTGATTCACTTAGCCTAGACACATCAAACAGGATACAATTCAATCATTGGAACCATATCTAGCCTCATATAAATATTACACAAGCTATCTCTAGTTTATGCTACCATTATGGTTCCATACAAGGCATAATGAAGCAATTCCTATAATTTAAGATCTTGGCTTCAATTTCTCACTTAATCTAAGTCATATGATTTTATTTAAACTTATTAGAGTCATCTCCAATTCACTCCAAAGAGCCAAACTCAAGTTGCTTTTTTATGTCTTAAAAAGGGAACATAACTTCCAACTTTCAAAATATGGTTTCTAAATTAAAACTAATGGTTCCTATGCTGTCTATAATTCATATCTAGACTATTTCTAATTTTGAAATCAAAGAAAAACCTCCCTAGGTGTCTCTTCCCCCTTAAGGCCAAAATGCACACAATACTTGGAGCCTATGGGACTTTCTTGGTTTTCCTAGGGAATTTGCCATCCATAGATGTCTTATGAACTTATATATAGTCTTACACATCCTAAATTACCATTAGAAAGTCTTATATTTGCCAAGGTGGGTAACACCATAAATTCTAGCTCATTCTAATTCATCTCATGCTTTTATATAACTTAATATCACGAATCATGTGAGTTTTGCATGAAAAAGACAAGGAAAATAATGCTTATTTTCGCGTTGCGTTAGGTCTTAAAATTTCATTCGGTGTCATGTGAATCATGTGAACTCATGCTATACATACTTATATTTTATTATATCATTACAACTTATTTACAGCCTAAAAACATGCCTACAACTCATGGAAATCGAAATGGGGTATGAAAAATAGAAATCCATTTTCGGCCAGAATTGGCCTCTTTTCTAAGAAAACTTTGGAAAATCATAAATAAATATAAAAAAATCAAAAACATGTGTTCCTAGTCATTCTAAAAAGCTTAGGATGTCTACTTCACACTAAAAATATGCTCAGACTATAACATGCATCATAGAGGACGTTTGACATCCGAAAACCTACTAAGGTTGCTGCTGCCTAGGCTGCTATTTTAGATTACTGATACAAACTTCTAAATTTTATAACTAATTCTATAAAAATCAAAATCACACACATTTAGATATTCTGAAAAGTTACAAATGTTAACTTGATACTAAAAATAATTCTAGAATAAAACCGATACGTTTCCCTATTGGGATCCTATAGAATAGTGACTAAACTCTTGGGGTGCCACTACTACTGACAATCAAATTCAAAAATGCATAACTTTTTGCTCAAACCTCCAAATTAGGTGATCTCGGTGGCCACATAAAGCTTATGACTCTAGTTTATGTTTATAAAATTTCACAAGAATTGAATACCATTTGACCATCAGGTGATACAAAACACAAATCTACTAATGTGAACAGTGCACATACTAGAATCAATAGAAAATTTTAATTTTAAAAATTCATCAAATATTCTTTATACCTCCTAAAATTATGTTCTTTAGTTTTCCAAAAGACTCTAAATGAGATCTACTTGCATGCCAAATTTCAAACCAAGAAAAACTCATTTGGCTAAAAAGTGATATAGGGTTCCATTATGGTCAAATTTGGCTTCATATAAGCTACCAAACTTGCCAAATAGCCTCCCCTTGGTGTTTGTACCTTTTGGGCAAGTCTAAAGCATATTTAAAACTTGTATGAGCTTACCAAAGGGTCCAAAACCTCATGCATCTCATTTTGGCCGTTTAACCCACACTTATGCATATTTGTATCATACTTCCACATTGTATATTTGGACATTACAAGCTCAAATGGTATTCTAAAGCTCATACATCATATCCATAGTGATAAACATTACATAATAGTATATTTATACATGTCTCAAGGTTCATAGACTATCTACATCGTCATATACATCAAGGTATATAAGTATGGTTCCAAAATAGCTAAAACTAGACATATGCTTGTCAATCTCCCTTCTTCATGGTTGTTGGCTCTCATTGGCATATCTACTTGGTCCACCTAGCATGTTAGATCATTGGAGAGGGGGGGATGAGATTCAAAGAATCCCAATAGCTCATCTCCCATTCAATCATACATAATATATGTAAGCAAGCTTTACAAATGCATGCATGGAGAAAATAAAAGTCATGGACCTTTTAAAAGTAAACTTGGCATGTGAACAACTCATACAAATCATTCAAGAGCTCACCAAGTGTTTGGATTGACCTCACACTTCTCCTCATAGGTTTTGCACTTGCCTCACCCATTTCTTAAGCACTTTGAACTCAACCATACTCTTGGGAGCCCACTTTGCTTTTGGGAGACTCTTTGTTGTCTCAACCAAGCTCAACGGTTCTTGGCTCATCCTCATCAAAAGGAAGAGTTCTTAGCCTCTCCACTCTCAAGTAAACTCATACAAATATTATATGGTCATTGAAAACATAACATGGTGTCAAGAATCATGGAATATAAAGGCACGCTAGTATACTTTTCATAGCTTGAAAATACACATACACACATTTCAAAATAAGCTAAACACACATCCATGCATGAGAGAAGGTGGAGACAGCTACCTTGTACAAATCTACACACTTTTCTTCTTGGATTTCCTTCCTTTGCCTCGATTATACACCCATAAAAGTGTAGTGAAGGTTTCTCTTGGCCTAGATATGATTTAAGGAAGTTAATTAGGCTTATGGAATGAATTTTAAAGCTACACAAATTGCCTAGACCCTAACTTGCCTTATAAGCCTCATTATGGTCCATATAGGTGCCTAATGAAGCAACACCCCTCAATTAACTTCTAGGCTCCATCCTTTCTTCTCAAATATGACTTTTGACTTCATTTAAGTCTCTTGGAGTCATCACACAATTAAAACAAGGAGCCTAAATACATGTTGCTTCTTTAGGTCATAATATGGAACCTAAAGCACCACTTCACTTTCTATAAGTTCTAAATTTTTTCCAAAGCCTCCTCTTATATTCATTCACCATATATGACTCGAAAATGGCCTTAGAAAAATTTGAAACTCTCCCTAACTAGGTGAACTTGCTTAGGCTGAGACTATGGGTGCATTGGCTTTCCATGGCATTCTCTTTGCTTTCTTGAAGGAGGAAGCATGTGGAAAGCCTCTTAGGGATCTTAGGAGCATGTTTTAACATTCAATTAAGCCTAAAAACATTCATATAAATCAGATTTGCAATGGAGCATTTGGATCCCTAATGGTTCCATCTTGTTTCCTAATGCTCATTTCTTGATTCTATCGGTTCATTCTTAATCCTTGCCACCTAAAACCCTTAATACCTCCATAAATTAGATAGAAAATAGCCTCTAAGAATTAGGCTCATGGTGGCTAAATTCGTGCAAGAGGAAGGGGGAGGAAGAAACTACCAAAGAATGGAAGTTTTACTTTATTTTCTTGCTTTCTCTTGGTTGCTTTTCACTTTCCTTGGTTTCCTCCTATCAAACAAAAATTTTTTTATCTTTACTCTGCCCCCAAAATAGATTTAAAAACACCATCAAACCCATTGAAATAAAGAGGAGAAGGAGGAGAAACAACTTGCTAAGGAGAAAGCTAGATTTTCCATGGAATTTCCTACCTTTTCTTGACTTTTTCCTCCCTCCAAGAGTGCCCCTTCTTGTGCACCTAAGAGAACTGATTCTCCTCTCTGTTCTGGGTAGAAGAAAGATGGGGGAAAATGAGGGTAAGAGAGGGCGTGAGTTTAAAAAGCTTCTTGTTAAAATTGTTTCCAATTTTGCCCTTCGCAATGGCATTTTCAGTTTGACTTCATTTTAGCTCCTTTTTGAGAACTGTCTTTTTCATTATAAAATTTAGATTCCCAATTTAGTAAAATGCCTTTAGAATCACTCAATTTAGAGCTAAAACCTTGCCGAACGAACCGATCAAAGTTCAGGTCAACCGATATTGGAAAATGTCCACTGGAGGGGATTTAACTGTTCCGGGGCTTTCCATGATTTTCAGGGCCTCTGAGAACCTTGGAGAACTTAGAACTTTCATTTAAAAAGCCCTCCTGTATGTTTTCCAAAAAGTCTACTTATTTACGAAAATGCTACTGGCCTTTCGGCAAATTTTTTGAATTACTCTGACCCCAATTTCTGAGCAACTCAAGGCTCAAATCCTCATTTTCTATTATTTAAAATTTTATCCAAATTTTATTTGGTCTTGAATCACTCATATCAAGGGACTTGTTTTGAAAACTGACTCATTTCGGTATTTTACAAAAAATCGGATGTTACATTTCTACCCCCCTTAAATAAATTTCGTCCTCAAAATTTAGGGGTGCACTTTCTCTTACTCTTTTATATTATGGGTAACTGTTCTTTTCTTTTCCTTCTTCCTGGCTCTATACGCTTTCTTAGCAATTTGATTCTTTTAAATTTTCTTATAGCCAGGGGATTTTTCATTACTAGTTCTTAATGAGGGATCTATTGTTATAAAATACTAGTTAGTTCTTTCTTATAAGGGAAAGAAATTTCTAACTTTAGAGGCCTATCCTGGGAGAGCTTACTAATCATGTAGGGTCAATGTTAACCTATCGTAGGAGTTATCATTCTTTTCAGTGGACTCGCTTACATATCTTAGGAGGTAACTTATTTCATATCCCGTATCGTCTCTTAATGGCTTCTTATAAGGTCTCATCATCTTTTTCTAATCATTACAGTCATTAGGGATTTCTGTCTAACTACTTACTTATTTATATATGCTGTTCATTATTTACTTCTGCGTTCTTTTTTATTAGCTCATCCTATGATTACAATTCACATCCCTTTCTATCACAACCTCGTATCGCAACTGCTTACTGGGATTACAGCTCCTTTGAGGAGTTTCTGCTTTTAATGATCCCAGTTTCTTTGTTTATTACTATATCTGTCTCTATAGGCTGGAACTTTTTCTCACTTTCTTTGCTTACTTAAAGTGGCATTTTATAGTCCCTCATTTCAGCACTAATTGGCCTAATATGTGTGTCTCATACTGGCATCGAAGAGTTACTACCACTGACTACTGCTGGGTTCTGATGGGATACTAGCTATTCTGACAGTTTTACTCACTTGAGACATACTATACCACTTATCTCATATAAAAATTGCACCTGACCCCTTTCTGAGTACATAAGCTAGCATGCGGGGATCTCTTTATCCTTTGGTCAGGGCTACTATCTGCTAGGTAATGGTTCATCTAGCTTTAATTCTGAAAAGCTAATTTCTTGCTTTTCTCATCCTATACACTATGCTCATCTCTAAAGAGATATAGTTAGTGGTTTAACTATTTGAGTAAAGCCTTCATGTCTTTGTGTCAATGGTCTACTAGACTCAGGAGGTCTATAGTCTCTAAGACAAAAGTTAGCTGAAATTGTACTAGTCTCTGAGACTAACTGCTCTGTAAAACTATCTCAGGCTGTCATCTCTACCAGAGATCTATCATGCTGTAGTTAGGACTCTCTGTAACTTTATGGGATCTACTGTGACCCCTGGGTCTATTGCAACTCGCTGTGTTATACTAGGATCTACTACGATTCATCTCTAGGAGACGTCAAAGCTTAAGATCATTATATCTGACAGTAAAATACATACTCACTAAGTCCAGTTACCATCGCTCATAATATCTGAGGCTAAACTCAAAGGTACATCATGCTCTTCGTACGAAGTGGGTTCTATGTAATTTGATTCTCTAGGGTCCTAGCATACTGATACTAGAGAGCACTTCAATTTTCACTCATCGCTCCTCATAGGATCCTTAGATTCCCACTTCAGCCCCTTTTTGCTTGGGCTTTCCTTTCTTACTCTATTGACTTACTTACTTGATGTGTACTTATTCTAGTCTTCCTCTCATATCCTGTAGTTTGTAACTATGCCCACGTTCTGCTTTAAAGTGTTTTGCCACTAGGGCATCTCACACATAGAATGTGGTTAACATCTCTGGCAGGAGAGAGGCTATGCACTGGTCCCTATTCATTTCATTTACATATATTATAAGGGACTCAGATTATGCATACTGAATCTGAACATTCTTTACTGGGAATTCCTCTCTGTATGCTTTTCTTATTGTTTTAGTATTCCTGGAATCCCTTTACTTCTCTTTTCTGACTCATCTCGTTCTTTAACTAGGATAGCTTTCGATTATTAAGACACTTTGGTGGTTGATGTCGTCCTTTGCTACGCACTCAAGTCACATTACTATTAGGTTGATCAGGTCTAATATCATGTAACTATTGTTGCAAGCAAATTATAACATCAAACACTAATACACGGGTGCCTCATGACTGAGCTCAAAGCCACTATCGTCTGTATATTGCAAGTTTCCCAATAATCTAAAGTACCACTCTCTTACTTTTCTTTATTTGCCTTATTCTCGTAGAGTACTCGGGGAAAGTAGGATTTTTCCTTTACTACATCTTGAGATCTCTCTGTATCACCCAGTTATTTTTCTTTGGGCAATATCATGCTAGAAGGGCATCTATGCCAAGGACAAGTATGCTTTCTTAAGTACTCAAGCACATTAACTGAATATCTATTCTTAAGCTAATATGTCCTCGGCTTGATCAACCTTCTCTTTTTACCTTTCTTATCCTCTTACTGAGGTAAAAGGATGTTTTACTACTGGATGTTTCTGTTACCAATTCAAGTTTCTTTATGCTCAAGAGTACCTACATTTTTCTGGGGTTCCTCCACTGATTTACTCTCTGTAACATCAAGGGGGTCAAATTTTTGTTCATACTCTTACTCTGCCCTTAAATAAACCATCCCTTGGTAAGCAAGATTCTATTTTATATAATCCCAGGAATTTCATTCTATAGCACTCTCCGCTTACCTTCTTTCTCTAGGCTTACATTTTTTCTCCACATAATACGAGGCTCATCTTCTTAGGCAATGTCTAGCTTCCTCGAACTTCCTTGAGGGTACTAAGGTACTAATTGTCTGTCTCAACTTATTTTTATGTTTGGATCAGAGCTGGGATTTCTCTCTGTTCAGTCTCTTTAGCCTTATCCCCAAGAGTACAGTATACTATTTCTAGGGTTCTGCTAACGCGATCCAGGACACGTGCTCTTAATGCCTAGACTTTATTTTATTGAAAGCTTATGCTCTACTGGGTGCCCTAATCACTCACGTGCCTCAACCCTATATCATTCTCATATTAGGGAACTCGTTTGATTAATTTTCAAACCCCTATCTATTTACCTTTCTAGGTTTAACTTACTCATCTAATTATGACTAAAGCGAGGGTATCTTTTTTGTAGCTAATTTCTCAACTCTTCCTCGCTTCCTTTATCACTATGCTCTATAATCAGGGGGTCTATCTAGGAGAAATTACTAACCACTACTAGGTGGTTTTCTTGACATGAGGATGTCTCATCTTTCATTTCTCGATCCAGAGAGAACTGTCACTGAACCTTTCATTCACATATCTCACCTAGAACGATGCTACTGGTAATTTCTTCTAGGCTTTAGCTTATACTCAGCCTAGCTAGCCATCTCATTGGACCCGTTGCTTACTACTTATCCTCATTCTTTTTTGAGTTTCTATTACTGGGCTACTCATACTTACCTTTAGGTGTTACCTATGAGGTACACCTTTTTAGGCCACTTACTTTGTGCCTCACTGCTGGTAGTCTTATCTTACGTCGTTTCGAGGCTACACTAGTATTTTATCATTTAGTGTCCCACTAGGTAGCATTTTAGGTTAGAGTTAATGCCTCATAGGCGGCTATCAACAACCTTATTACTCCTGTGTCTAACTTCCCCAATGTTAAGCTCTTTCCTCAGTCTCATTTACTAGGCCCACGAACTTCTTACTAATATTTCATAACTATTCTTTTCCTCTACTTATATTAGGGGTTCCCGCTCTCTATAGGTTATCTAACCTTATATCAGTTCCTTTTTCAAGTTGGCCTAAATATGACCAACAAGGCATTTATGATGCCATTCATTGTGACTAACAGCCTCTGATTGGCTTGCTTTACAGGGATTGGATTTTCATCTTTAGCCACTAACCCGAGCCTCATAGTCTTTATATCTAGCCTGTCATTAAGCTAGGGATTCTACCTCTTACTTTATTCATACATAGCTAGCTATTACCTTTGAGCTGTCAGGGCTCTAGGGTGTAGCTTGTAACTCAAACTCCTGGCCTGAGGGAATTAATCTTTCAGGCTCTAAAACTCACTTAGACATTTGGGTGTTATGGCTAAGGGGTGACTCTCTTTCTCACTTCCCCTCTAAACTGGTCCTGTGCAGCTATAGTCTTATCTCATACCGTTCTGCATCATTACTTGTCTCTGCATTAAGCAAGACATATCGGAATGGCCTGAGTATGACTACAAGGGAGAATTAGGCCTCACATACTCTCTCTAGCAAGCCTCTTCCTATCAACGAGATTATTTCTCGTTGTTTATATCTAAGGCTTGCCACTGATCCCGCGCGAGCTATCATATCACATGGAGCTCTAGCCGTCAGATCCCTTAGCTCCGCTCAAGCTTAGCTCTGCTCAAGCTACTCTAGAGGCTACTTTTTCCCAATGTCCACTAACTACTCTAAGACTATTCTACATCTTACTCATCATAAAATAAGGTACAAACTATTCTCCTACACTCAATATGTCTCATATAGGACTTTTTATAGTCATACAAGCCTTTTACAAAGCCCAATTGCTACATTCTCAAGCCAAATCTAATCCGAGAGAGTCTGTACCTTTGCTCTGATACCAATTAATGTAACACCATAAATTCTAGCTCATTCTGACTTATCTCATGCCTTTACATAACTTAATATCACGAATCATGTGAGTTTTAAATAAAAAAGGCAAGGAAAATAATGCTCATTTTTGCGTTGCGCTGGGTGTTAAAATTTCATTCGGTGTCACGTGGACTGTGTAAGCTCATGCTATAAATCTTCATATTTAATTACATTATTAAAACTCATTTACAGCCTAAAACACATGCCTACAACTCAAGGAAACCAAAATGGGGCATGAAAAATGGAAATCTATTTTCGGCCAGAATTGGCCTCTTTTCTGGGTAAATTTTAGAAAATTATAACTAAATCTAGAAAAATTGAAAACATGTGTTCTTGGTCATTCTAGAAATCGTAGGATGTCTACTTCACACTAAAAATACACCCAGACCATAACATGTATCATGGAAGACTTTTGACATCCAAAAATCTACTAAAGTCGCTGCTGCCTGGGCTGCTATTTCAGATTACTGATATAAATTTCTAAAATTCATAACTAATTCTATAAAAATCAAAATCATACACATTTAGACATTCTAGAAAGCTACAAATGTTAACTTGATACTAAAAATAATTCTAAAATAAAACAGATATGTTTCACTTTTGGGATCCTATGGAACAGTGACTGAACTCCTGAGGTGCTACTACTACTGATAGCCAACTTCAAAAATACATAACTCTTTTCTCAGACCTCCAAATTAGGTGATCTCGGTGGCCATAGAAATCTTTTGACCTCAAATGGTATTTTAAAGCTCATACATCATATCCATAGTAATAAACATTACAAAATAGTATATTTATACATGTCTCAAGGTTCATAGACTATCTACATCGTCATATACATCAAGGTACATAAGTATGGTTCTAAAATAGCTAAAACTAGACATATGCTTGTCATTCTCCCTTCTTCATGGTTGTTGGCTCTCATTGGCATATCCACTTGGTTCACCTAGCATGTTAGATCATTGGAAAGGAGGGGATGAGATTCAAAGAATCTCAATAGCTCATCTTTCATTCAATCACACATAATATATGCAAGCAGGCTTTACAAATGCATGGATAGAGAAAATAAAAGCCATGGACCTTTTAAAAGCAAACTTGGCATGTGAACAACTCATACAAATCATTCAAGAGTTCACCAAGTGTTTGGATTGACCTCATACTTCTCCTCATAGGTTTTAGACTTGCCTCATCAATTTCTTAAGCACTTTGGACTCAACCATACTCTTGGGAGCCCACTTTGCTTTTGGAAGACTCTTTCCTTTGTCTCAACCAAGCTCAAGGGTTCTTGGCTCATCCTCACCAAAGAGAAGAGTTCTTGGCCTCTCTACACTCAAGTAAACTCATACAAACATCATATGGTTATTGAAAACATAACATGGCATAAAGAATCATGGAATGTATAGGCATGCTAACATACTTTTCATAGCTTGAAAATACACATACACATATTCCAAAACAAGCTAAACACACATTCATGCATGAGAGACGGTGGAGAGAGCTACCTTGTACAAATCTACATGCTTTTCTCCTTGGATTTCCCTCATTTGCCTCAGCTATACACCCACAAAAGTGTGGGGAGGGTTTCTCTTGGCCTAGACATGATTGAAGGAAGTTAATTAGGCTCATGGAATGAATTCTAAAGCTACACAAATTGCCTAGACCTTAACTTGCCTTATAAGCCTCACTATGGTCCATATAGGTACCTAATGAAGCAATACCCCTCAATTAACTTCTAGGCTCCATTCTTTCTTCTCAAATATGACTCTTAACTCCATTTAAATCTCTTGGAGTCATCACACAATTAAAACAAGGAGCCTAAACACATGTTGCTTCTTTAGGTCATAATATGGAACCTAAAGCACCACTTCACTTTCTATGAGTTCTAAATTTTTTCCAAGGCCTCCTTTTATATTCATTCACTATATATGACTCGAAAATAGCCTTAAAAAAATTTAAAACTCTCCCTAGCTAGGTGAACTTGCTTAGGCTAAGACTATGGGTGCATTGGCTTTCCATGGCATTCTCTTTATTTTCTTGAAGGAGGAAACATGTGGAGAGCCTCTTAGGGATCTTAGGAGCATGTTTTAACATTCAATTAAGCCTAAAAACATTCATATAAATTAGATTTGCAAGGAAGCATTTGGATCCCTAATGGTTCCATCTTGTTTCCTAATGCTCATTTCTTGATTCTATCGATTCATTCTTAATCCTTGCCACCTAAAACCCCTAATACCTCCATAAATTGGATAAAAAACAGCCCCTAAGAATTAGGCTCATGGTGGCCAAATTCGTACAAGAGGAAGGGGGAGGAAGAAACTACTAAAGAATGGAAGTTTTACCTTGTTTTTTTACTTTCTCTTGGTTACTTTTCACTTTCATTGGTTGCCTCCCTTCAAACACGAATTTTTTTATCTTTATTCTACCCCCAAAATAGATTTAAAAACACCATCAAACCCATAGAAATAAGGAGGAAAAGGAGGAAAAGTAACTTGCTAAGGAAAAAGCTAGATTTTCCATGGAATTTCTTACCTTTTCTTGGCTTTTTCCTTCTTCCAAGAGTGATCCTTCTTATGCACCTAAGAGAACTGATTCTCCTCTCTGTTCTGGGTAGAAGAAAGACGGAGGAAAATGAGGGCAAGAGAAGGCGTGAGTTTAAGAAGCTTCTTGTTAAAATTGTTTCCAATTTTGCCCTTCGCAATGGCATTTCCGATTTGACTTTGTTTTAGCTCCTTTTTGAGAATCACCTTTTTCATTATAAAATTTAAATTTCCAATTTAGTAAAATGCCTTTGGAATCACTTAATTTAGAGTTAAAACCTTACCGAACGAATCGATCAAAGTTTAGGTTAATCGACGTTGGAAAATATCCACCGGAGGGGATTTAACTGTTCCAGGACTTTCCATGGTTTTCAGGGCCTCTGATAACCTCAGAGAACTTAAAAATTTCATTTAAAAAGCCCTCCTGTATGTTTCCCAAAAAGTCCACTTATTTACGAAAATGCCACTAGCCTTTCGGTAAATTTTTTGAATCACTCCGACCCCAGTTTTTGGGTAACTCAAGGCTCAAATCCTCATTTTCTATTATTTAAAATTTTATCCAAATTTTATTTGGTCTTGAATCACTCATCTTAGGGGATTTGCTTTGAAAACTGACTCATTTCGGTATTTTAAGAAAAATCAGACGTTACAAGGTGCATCCAAACCCTAAGAGCCATAAGTTGTTATCTAATGGTTTTTTTTTTTTTGAATTTTAATTATTCCATTTGGTTCCCATGCCTCAAAGCCTCACTTCCTACCAAGTATCAATCAAAATAAGGCCCTAACATGTGGTCTCAATTCTAGTTGAATTACATAAGACAAAAAGGAGCAAGATGGAGCAATAAGAACCATGAGAAGTTACCTTATTTGGAAGCTTTTTAAAGGTGCTTTACTATACTTCCAAGAGCTTTTCCAATTTCTTTCTTCTCTTTAACTTTTCAAAGCTTCTTCTTCCTTCCTTGGCCTCCTATTTTGTGCACCTTAGAGAGTAGCTCTTGGGTCTATTTTGGAGCGAAGATAAGTTGGTCAAGAGAGAAAGCATATGTGGGACGTTTTTAAGAGGCCAAAAAATTTTTTTTTACAACTTTTTAAATTTGTAATTTAGTCTCTCTTCTTAGTTTTGTCTAGTTAGACTCATTTCAATTCTTTTTGAGAACTATTTTTTCTATCATGAAATATAAGTCTTCTAATTCATAAAATAGCTTTAGTTTCACTTAAATTGGATTTAAAGCTTTATCGAATGATTCGGTTAAAATTTTGATCAACCGACACTCTAAATTTTAAATTGGAGGGATTTTGACCATTCTAGAAGTTCTTATAGTTTTTAAGGTCTCTAAGAATCCTAGAATACTTAATTTTTTCATTTAAAAATCCTTCCTTTGAGTTTTTGGTCTCAAATCCTTCTATTTAGAGGACTTCCTTTAGTAATTAGGACTTTTTAGAACAAACGGGTATTACAACTGCCATTTAAGATAAAGTTGATTATTGTTATCAAATTAGCCTACAAGCTAATCACTAGTAAAAAAATAAAAAATAAACCTAATATATAATTCTATTTAATTTTTTACTTTCTAATTAAAGAGATAATTATTGAAAGATAGATATAATATAAATTAGATTACAAAATTCAAATTAAGAGTTAAAGAATATCAAGATAAGGATGAGAGAATATTTTGACTATCATTAAATAATGTCTATCATAAGATATATAATTTTTTAATTTTTTATTTATGACTACAAAAGATAGTAACTTTTATTTCTAATTCTTTATTATTAAATTAAAATTTTAAATTGTACAAATAAATATCTAAAATTTAAGCTTTAAAAACTAAATTAAGAGAGTAAAAAAAAATATTTAAATAAAAATTGATACAAAACATGAAATCAAGGGGAAGAGAATTAGCAAAATTAGCAAATGAATTTGCGCTTCCATTAGCTTTTCTGAAAAAGTGGTTGATCGCAACTTCCTACTAGAAAGATAAGTACCTTCTAATATCTAAAACAACACCAAAGCATAGGTGTTGCAATGCACAACCATATAAAACGAGGCTAATTGTTGCCATCAAGTCTACTTGCAAACTAATCATTGGTCAAAAATGAAAAATAAACTAAATACATAATTCTATTTAATTTTTTATTTTTAATTAAATCGCTAATTATTGAAAGATAGATATAATAGGAATTGAACTACAAAATTTAAATTTGTTCAATATTTATTAAAATTTTAATAATTATCCCTTAAAAATGAATATTACTTTAGTTTAAATAATCTCAAGGAATAAATTTATCACATAAACTATTTTTTATGTAATATTTATTGGTAGTTTCTTTTTAATTATTCTTTATCTAGTTTTAAGAATTATCTAATCCTTAATCTATAATAAAAAAAGTAAATCAACTACATAATTTTATTATAGTTATTTAATTATTAATTAACAAGATAACTAACAATTTATGAAATAAATATGTTCAATATCTATTAAAATTTCAATAATTATCTAAAAAATGACATCGTTGTTCAACATCTTTCATATTGATATTTGAACTTCAAAAACTCTCTTCTCTTAGTCTCACTTTGACCTCTAAAATTTTAATTATCTCATCAAGATGATATAATTGTCTTGTTTGGTCTTGGGTTAAGGTTGAAACATAGGTTTAATATAGATAACAATTCCTAAATAAAAAGATAAAAACAAAATATAAAATTGACTAAATTAAATAATTAAGATAAATAAAAAATAACTAAAATAAAAATATATGTAAATAAATTATTTATATTATTAATATTAAATAATTATATTGGTTATTGATACATATTATATAAGATTCAGATATAGTTGAGACATTAGTTAGTCTTTTCCTTATATTAATTAATCTAGATAACATAATCCTAATAAATTTAGATAACTATTTAATAAAGATAATAACACTTAAAATAAAAAGATAAAAACAAAAATATAAAATGGACTAAATTAAATAAATAAATAATTAATTAATTAAGTAAGATAAAATTGTCGATAAATTATTATCTATTATTAACATTAATTAATTATATTATTTATATTTATACATATTATATAATTATATGTAGTGTATATAATTATATTGTTTCTATTCATGTGAATGCCCCTATCCAAGTAGGCCGAACACAATTGATATAGTTGATAAATTCATTGATGACAATGATAAGGATGTGCCTATAAATGAAGATGGGGAAGACATACTCGATGAGGATTGTAACATCCGGTCCCTCTATACACGTAAGAAAATTCATGTTTAATTTCTCTGTAAACATATGCAATATATTGGATATAAAAGGAAGTCCCCTTGAGAGAATGATTTGAGGTCAAATAAAATTAAGATAAAATTTTAAATAATGAAAAATGAGGATCTAAGGTCTAAAATGCCTAAAAATTAGAGCCAGAGTAATGCGATTAAATTACCGAAAGTATAATGACATTTTCATAATTTCAGGTACCTTTTAAAAAACACCAATGAAGGATTTTTAAATGAAAAATTTGAGCTCTCTAGGGTTCTTAGAGGTCCTGAAAATCATGGGAAGTTTCAAGACAGTTAAAACCCCTCCGGTGTACGTTTTCTAATTATGGTTGACCCAAATTTTGACCAGTTCGTTCGGAAAGATTCTAGCTCCAAATTGAGTGGTTCCAAAGGTATTTTATAAGTTAGAGAATCTAAATTTTATCATGGAAAAGAAGGTTCTCGAAAAAGAGTTAAAATACGCCCAATTGGATAAAACCAAGAAGCGGGACTAAATTATAAATTTGAAATGTTGTAAAAAGTGATTTGGTGCTTCTTAAAAAACATCTAGAGTTCTTTCCCACCTCATGATTGACTTTTTACTGGTTGAAAATAGAAAGAAGAACTACTAGAAGTGGCACACAAAGGGGGAGCAAAGGGAGGAGAAAGCAAGCCTTGAAAGTCTGAGTTTTAGCTATTTTTCCTTACTCTTTGCTTTACTAAACTCTTCCCTTTCTCCTTCCTCTTCTTTCTCATGGTTTTGGTGTGTGATTTGGTGTTGATTTGAGCTCAAACCAGAGGGGAGAATTTTGAATTTGGAGAGGAGAAGCAAAGCAAAAGAGAGAACATCTAAGGAAAACTAGAAATCAAGGTGAATTTCTTGTCTTCCATGCTTCTTCCTTCTTGTTCCTCTTAGAGTGAATTTCAACCAAGAGAGAATAGCCAAGAGGGAGAAATTTCTGACCAAAACCAAGTAAGAAACCTAAAACATGGGAACCTAAGAAATGCAAAGAGAATGGAAGAAAATCTAAGAAAATTTAAGATAGGAAAGTTAGGGATTTAAAGCAACAACCTAAAAAATGATTTTATCTAAGAGTCCCCAAGCCTATGTGAATGTTTGTATGAGTTCTTAAGACCCTTAGGAAGCTTTCCAAGTGGGTCTTCCTTCAAGGAAAAATTTAAAACTCCATGGATTCCATTTATGGCACTTGTCTCGACCTGATCTAGAAGTCAACCTAGGGAATGTTTTAATTTCTTTTAAGCCTAGATTTGTATCATATATGATGGGAGAGTGTGAGGGAAAGCTTTGGAAAAATTTTAGGAAGCCTAGGATATAAGATGGAGGTATAGCTTCTATAATATAGCTTAAAGAAGCAAGCTATAACTAGGTTCCTTAAAATGATTGTGTAAGGGCTCCAAGGAGTCTAAATGGAGCTAAGAGTCATAGATTAAAAGAAAAAATGGAGCCAAGATCATAAGTTATTGATGTTGCTTTATTAGGTGCTTTATGAAACCATAACTGAATCATATGAGCCACCTAACTTCTCTAGTATATGTGTGACATTAAAATTTGTTCCAAGAGTATAATAGATCCCATTTAATGTGTTTAGGCCAAAGAAATCAAGCATCATCTCTGAGTGAGTGTTTAGTTGAAGGAGAGGAAGAATTTCTAAGGAAGAAAGTGTGTCTTACTTCCAAGGTAGCTCTCTCTCCTTTCTCTCATACATGTTTGGGTGTTTTCTTGTTTTTAAATGTATGTATATATGTTTAAGCTATGAAACATGTTTCTAGTATGTATGTACATGCCATGGTACTATGTTGCTTTGTTTATGTGCTAGAAAGATGTTTTTATAAATGTGTTTAACTTGCTTGAGTGTAGTGAAGCCAAAAGTCCCTAAGAGTGAGTGAAACAAAGCCAAAAGTCTCTAGAAAGAGTGAGGCTTAGTTAAAAGTCTCTTAAAAATTGGGTGAGACAAGTCTAAAAGTTCCAAAGAGAATGGGTGAGGCTAAACCATTGGTTTAGCAAGCTTATGTATGAATTATGTGACTTCTTGAATGAAAGAAATGCTCCATGTATGTTCATAATTTTCAAGATAACCATACATACATTTTTAGACTTGAAATTGCATCCATTATGTGTGCTTAAAAGAGAAAAGAGCTATTAGGATTCCTAACATCTCACTCTTCCCTCCCTATTATCTAACATATTTAGGTGAATCAAGAGAGTAAGGAAATGGGAGCCACCACCCTTCGAGGCATGGATATTGACAAAAGGATTGTAAAATGCTTGTATTATAACTATGTGGTTATCAAATAATGTATCTCCATAATGTATATGATGTATAAGCTCTTGAACATATGTAATTATATGAATATGTGATGTATATATGAGAATTGGAAGCAAATGTATGATATTGCAAGGTTTTGACCTTGTATGGTAAGAATGCATATGTATGTCTCTTGTTTGTAACATCAAGTGGGAGAGTGAGATTGTAAAATTTGGGTTTTTGAACCCTCAAGATATGTTTAATAGACTATTCTCATGCTTTTCCACGTGCTCAAGTGGCCTTAGAAAAGTTAGAAGCAAAAATGGACCAAATTTGACCCCTTAAGAGGCCTAAAATGGCCAATATGTAACCTTATGTTAAGATTTGACCAAATGAATGAATTTACCCATGAAACTTGGCATGCATATAGGCCTTGTCTAGAGATTTTTAGAAATCTAAAATTCATATTATTTGGAGCTCTATAGAATATTTTGTGAATTTTTAAAATTGACAAAAATTTACAATTTTGACGGTCAGAAACTTCATCTCTATCATTTGTAGGGCAAATGGTATCCAATAGTTAGGAAATTTTATAGAGAGAAACTAGATACTCACAGTGATGTATACCAACTAGAAGCATCTTAATTGGAGGTTTGTAGAGGGATAAATGATTTTCTAAAATTCTATGTTAGTACCAGTAGCACTAGTCGAGTTCATGTACTGTTCCATCAATTTTCAGTAGCTAAACGTGTCTGTCTTGGTCTAGAAATATTTTTTCCTTAAATTTAACATCTTTAACTTTCCAAATTGATATATTTTCTTAAATTAAATTTTTGTAAAATTAGTTATGCATGTTTTAAGTTTATATCAGTAAACTATATCAGAAACGTTGGGCGGCTTGACCTATATCACTTTTTTGTTATCAAACGTGATCTAAATGATGTTTTCTTGGCTTGAAATTATTTTTAGCATAAATTTAATTTCTAAAAAGCTATAGGTTACTTGATTTTAATTTTTTTAGATTTAGTTATGATTTTTCAAGATTGCACCAGAAATATATCAAGTTGCACTCGAGACTGACTTGCATTATTTTGTGTATATATGCTATAAGCTCGAGTTTTTGGCAACATTTTGAGATGTTTTTGAGTTGTATGCATGTAATCAAACTGGATAATGACATGAGGAAGTCGAAAGGGTCCATGAGACATGAAATGAAAATTTTAAATTTGACGTAACGCAAAAATAATGAAATATTTTAAGTGAATTTCTTTGCCAATTTTCCCTTTTCATGGAGTGTCACTAAGAAATGAGCAAGAAAGGCTAGATAATTATGGTGTTACAAGGATGATATGGATGACACTGACATTAATGATAACATAGAATAAGTCTATTTGTGATAGTGTAAATGCATTTGAACTATTAGAACTCACTTTTTTTACATATGGTTTTGTCATCACCTTAGTGTCTAGATTCAAACTAGTGTATCTTACATTGTATTTGAAATTTTTCATGAAATGTTAGGTGGTGGATGCGGAAGGGTAGGATGAAGAGGTGGAAGAGGAAATGAACATGGTAGTAGTCGATTGAGATGCAACCACTTAGATAGTGTCACATCACTGTTGGGGTAAGCAACAGGGGATGCTTCAAAGTGTAAGGAGTCTACTCCATCCACATTGGCACAATTGGTGACACAACAAGAGCATGAGGATTCTCTTACTATTAGCCATCACTAAATAAGCACAGTGTAGGTATAATTATATTTGGATTTTGTCTATGTATGGTTTACTTCCCCCCTCCCCCCAAAACACACATATACGTATACATTGACATGTGCATGTTTTTGATGACCTACATACTTTATTCAGCTTCTTATAGTAATATTAATAAAAGGCAAGGGAGGTATAAGTGTATGTCTATTGATACAAAGACAAAATATGGTGGAAAGATTGTCATTGACATCTCTAAAGACCTTGAGTGGGCTGTTGGAAAGGGCACTTGAAGGTTCTCTAGTTACTGTGGTTAGGTGGTCTGGACCATTGTATTGTTTAAGATGGGGATTAGCCTGCTCAGCAAGAAAAATATGGCGAAGTCATATGGTCAAAAGTCAAGGTAACATAAACAATTATGTAATCTAAATGATATTTAATTTTGTTAGTAAACTAAATCTTTACATACATAATTATAATTATTTATGTTTATGATTTGTAGGACAAATTTGAACCACATGAAGGTCAATTTGAGTTGTCAATGAAGCACTTCACTATGAGCACTTTACGGAGACTATTTGAGAATTGGAAGACTAAGTTGTATGATCTAGTCAAACTATTAGATACAAATGAGGATAGACATGCAGTTTGACCAGCTGATGTATACCCTATAAACTAGGAATGCTAATCTAGTACTAAGCTACTGAAGATTTTAAGTTAGTGTACTCTTAATGTATAGTATACTCGAAATACGCTTAATTACATGCAATTCTTATAATTATATAAGAGGATTAAGAATGTTTATATATTTAGTTTTATAGATAGTGATTGGACTTGTTCTTATGATGATATGAAGAGCACGTCCAAATATTTCACACTAGCTAGGTTCAAGAATCATATGTTGGTGCACTAATTAGTAATATTTCATTTGTTGGATCAAATTTCTCTTGTTTTTCATTGTAAAATTGTGTGAACAATTGTATTTCTTAGATAATTATATATATCAAGAAAAGTTAAACTAAGTGAATATGTAACATGAAAATTTTATTATCTTACAGATAGCCAAATATTTTTATCCATCGATCTATTCAATGTTGGAATCAAACGTGCAATTAAAGTGAGTATTTCTATCTCTAGAGTTGGATTTGCAGCTCAAATTAAACACCATGCCAAATGTGTCCGAAAAAGAAGAGTAGAGCCAATGAAACATGTCCAAATGTAAACCAACCCCCTGGATTGCTATTAAAACACCATCAAGTCAAAATAGAAAAACTCACGTTAAGTTGGGTTTATACAAAATTAGAAAAGGAATGTGATTATTATTTTACGAAGATTGCTCATTTAATTAAAAAATTTAAAATTTTAATCGAGTAATTATTTATTTATAAAAATTCTATTTTCATTAATTTATTTATGAATATTCATCACTTAATGATTAAAATTTTTCTATTATGACCATTCTATTATAAATTGTAATTATGTAAATAATATTTAAGAAAAGTAAAGAAACAATTATGGAAAAGAGAGAAAGTGAAACAAGACAGGAAAAATGAAACAAAAGCTTTCTAAAGCAAAATCCAGTGATGTACGTCATAAATGAGAATCCAAATCTTTATAGATTTCCCAAATCTAAAAATTATGTCTTGAATATGCAGGGAACTAACCTTTATTCAATCCACGAAATTATGATAGAACTATATAAAGCCCATCACCAACTAGTTGCCTCACTGACAACCCAATACGTAAGAATTTGGCTGAGAAATTGCATATAGATGGCTACCTTCTCCAACTTTTCTCATCTCTTTGTCCTCTTACTTCTAGTTGCAACAGGTGATGCTTTATTTTGTTTCATTTTGTGATGCTAATTAAAGTACAAAAGAAATGATTCAACAATCCTTGCTCACTTTCTATTAGATGAAAAATTGTGACTTCTCTGTCATTCTTTTTTGGACTATATTTGGAAAGAGTGCAGGAAAAAAAAAAGTGAAAGTTTTATGATTTTTTTCCTTATATCAAACTTTTTAATTAGGGATTATGGATCATCTCTTTTTTCTTTTTTCAAAATTAATAATGTTGGTTTTGAAGAGAGATAAACGCAAAATATGTAAGATCCACTTAAATAGTATGTCCCATACACTATGTATTTATTTCTTTTTAAAATTGACAGTTTTCAATTCGGCCAGAGATAAACACATAATATATAAAATCTATTACTCAAGTAGATCTTACATTCAAGTGGCAAATAATTTTTAAATTATCTTTTTAAATATTTTAATTTAAAATTTTCAAATTCATCTAATTTGAAGAATTTTGAAAGGTAAACTACTTATTTACTATCATATCAATTGGCATCTTTTAAACTTCTACATCAAGAAACTATCAATAATTAATTATTTTCCTTTATCTAATATTTTCATTTTTTTTTTAAACATTTAAACAAAGGAAAGAGAATGATCATGTAATCCTCTTATGTTTTTTTCTCCTTTCTCTTCTGTTGTTTCAGACTCTCAGGTTACTAATGACCCGTGATTTTACAGTTGGGATAATTGTTGAAATGGTGGAGGGAGATTTATGCTCAGAAGCTTTGGGTCAGTGTGGTGGCGTTGGTGATTGTGATCAGAGATGTAAGGCCCAACATCAAGGGGGTCAAGGGTCCTGTGACTTAAACTTGTGCACCTGCTATTATAACTGTGGGCCTCCCTCAAGCCCAAGTGGAGAGCTCAAAAGGAATTGCAACAGTGGGCTTGGGCTTTGCACCCTTCAGTGCAGCAATGACTGCTGCAACTTCAAATGTGCAAGCAAATTTAATCAGGGCATTGGGTTTTGTAACGACAACGCTGGTACTAGCTTGTGCAATTGTCAATATGTCTGCTAGTCCTCAAAATGCGGTTTCGTAGTTCATTCAAATAATAATAATATGCAGTTATTAAATAGTGTTAATTTTACTGTTCAGGGAAGTATAAATCAATTTTGAAATGTGTGAAATTTTAAGGATGATTGTTTCATATTCCTATATAGTAAGTAAAAATGAAAAATATATTAATAAAATTTTAGGTTGATCTTGGCATTTCACTAATTATTTGAACGAAGGTGTGATAAATGAGCTATTTAAATATCATTTGCATTATTGTGTATTGAAAAAGAGTTCATATAAACATGAAATAACTTAATGGGTAGTTCAATTGCTAGAATCAAATTGTATTAACCAAAAGTCTTCTAGTTTGATTCTCAAGATTTATGTAGAAATACCTTTCTTTCTCTCTCTCTCTCTCTCTCTAACTTCCACTCCCGACATTGTTTTGTCCCATGAAAACTTATTGAGATAATTATACATTTGATTCCTATATTTTGTTTGAATTTTTAATTTAGTTTTTTTATTCAAATCAATCTTCACCTTTTTTTGTCCGTCCAATGTTAAGATCCATTATAACATTGTTATTTCGAAGTTGGCTTAGTTAATAGACCGTTAACATATCACCAAACAATGTTGACATGGACTTAAAAAATTATATATTTGGTTCTTATGGTTTGTTCAAGTTTTCAATTTGGTTTATATTTGTCCAAATTTTCAATTTGATCCCGAATATGAAATTAACTTTTTTATATCCATTGGACTTATGACTACGTTGTGATCATTTCAGAATGAGAATTAATTTTGTTTTCAAGCCTGCTCTTTCATTTGAAGCTAGAATTTGCTCCCACCACATGATTACTAGCCCCTGCTTATCAAACATGTTTTGAAATGATAAGTGGGTATAAACATCTATTGTCAAGAGAATTGGTTCATAACTCATGCTTGTCTAGAGAGGGAGAAAATGTCCAACATCGTCTTGCAACCAAATTTCTTGGAAAAAAAAACCAAAATCAATGCAAAGATGTGCAAACGTGCATCAAAGTTTCTCTGTGTGTCTTCTTTCTTCAATTCGTGGAAACAACTCGGCACTTGACACACCACTTTGTATAAGATATTAATAAGAGGCTTCTGAGTTTCTACAAAGTAAAGAAAATTTCTAGAATCTAGAAGGATTCACATATCTTTATGTGTGTGTGTGTGTATATATATAGAGTATATAAAGCATATGTGCATTGAAGAGATAATACTAAGGGAGCTAAGCTAAGATTGCCTGTTCTATTATGTGGCATCTTTTGTCAACACAGTGTAATTTGTACATTTATTAAACTTATTATTTTGTTTGACTGGAGAAACTTTTGGGCTTAAGCATACTTTTAATTCATTAAACTTTCTGTGAATAGTTTCTACACAATTTTACCTTTATAGTTCCATTATGGTGATAAAAAATACAATGTGCATCACATTTTTAAATACCCACCGTGTCACAATTGAAAATTTGAAAAAATTATAAGGACCAATAATTAAAAATTTGAGCAAATTATAAGGACAAAATATATAATTTTTAAGTGCACATTAGCGTTGTTTGGTGATGCACCAATACTTTATTAGCTAAGTTAGCTACAAAATAATGGTATCATGATGGATCTTAAGGACCAATTGAAGATGGCAACAAAGTGTAAAGATTGTTTTATATATATATATATATATAGGGACTAAACTAAAAACTTAAATAAACGAATTAGAATCCTTAACATTAACCCCCTAAATGTAAGGGATAAATTTAAGAAAGAGATAGAGAGAAGAAGAAGAAGAAGAGAGAGAGAGAGAATGGATGGGAACTACTCATTTTGTTCTTAATATGACCGTAAAGATAGTTAAATTGATATTAAGTTTTAATATAAAACTATCATTTTCATTTATTATATGATACTAAAAATAATTAAGCAATTTTATTTTTAGAAAAAATATATATTGTGTAAAAGGTTAATTTTAGTGATAAGAAATAAATTAGACAAAAAATGAGTATAATTTTTAAAATAAAAAAAATATTAGGTATAATTTAATTAAATTTCAAGGAATACTAGGATCATTTATGCCACGACCCAAATCTTAAGCCATGATCGGTACCTAGACCAAGCCAAATATGATTGGCCCAGCCTAGTAAGTTTGGCAATTCATTTAATACTCATACTTTTATATAAGTATACCTACAGTGATTAAAGGTTGCCGAAAATTTGGCAGCATCTTCCCTAAAAATTAGACATCCTAATCCTGCAAAGTCAACACAATCCAATACATTCTATTTCAAAAATTCACCAATATCTTATATCTTTAAATTCTTGCCACAATATGGTATAGTACACAAGTTTTTCAAAATATAATCAAATGTCATTACAATGGTTATTATATGATCTACAAAGAAGTATAACATCCTTATGACAAAAAATAATGTAGCACTTAGTAGCCAATGTGTCTTAGAGTTCCTACACAACTCAACCGACTAAAATATCCTACCATCTGTGTTTAGGTGGCACGCAGATCCCATAGCACCTTAATATATTTTATGCTTATTTGAAATATGACAAAAGAAAGGGGTAAGCCTATCACTGGCTTAGTGAATGCATAGATAAACAAACAAGTAGAAGGAGAAACAAAGAAGTTTAGAGTTTCTCACAATAAAATACTTAGACAAATAAAGAAAATTATATTGCCTTTAATTGTTGTCTATATATATATATAAATAACAATTAAATTACATTGCAGGCTATCAGCAAAAGTACAATTTAAAATTAAAGAAAATAAGATATAATGGGTATCACGTGTAAGAATTATAATCAACTATAAGTGTCGCCACACAGGATTCAATACTACCATTAATGCCATTGCACAGAATCACAATATCACCACTATCATTGAGTGCCGCCACACTGTGTGTATATCACGATATATCCAGTATAGTTATCACTGAGTGCTGCTACACAATGATTATTCATTATTCTAACTAGGCACACTGAGGCTGTTACTCCCGCTAACAGCTATAGGGTTTTAATCAAATTTTCATCCATAATTTTGAAATAAAATCATTTATACAAATTAAATATTAACAAATAGGTAAATAAGTAAGTAAAGTTTAAATCAAATAAAAGAAATAATTTGATATAAAAAAAATAATGAATTAACGAATTTTATATAATAAAATTATAAATAAAAGTCATTCATCACTTCCCCAACATAAAAACCATTTATATCTATATATATACTTTCACACATATAATTTAATCCACATAAAGTTTTAAAAATAAATAAATAAGATTTGTTTCCACGACAACGCAAATAAGACAAATCATAAAATAAGAAGTTTAAGCTAACAATATATAAATATAAAATAAAAGATACTACTATTTGGTTATCTATACACTCATATGTGGATATCAATAGTAGAGGCCCTAATTTCCTAAAATTTGAAGGGATTTCCAATTTGAAAGAGTAGCTTCACTATTACTTATAATTATATTGAACATAAGAATATCACTTTAAATTACTCCATTAGCTTTTAATTTATTCAATATAATTAATTTCACCCTCTAACACCTAAACCTATAATTATAGTTTACATTTTATAATGTCACTAAAATCCTTAGATTTTGGATTTCACAAATTAATTGCCACAATCCAATTTAAGCTTTTAAATTTTAATTTGAGTTAAAAATATATCTTAAGGAGCTTAAATGAAAGTATAGGAAGTATCAATTCATACCTTAATGGTTTAAATCACAAAGCCCTAATTTGAGAAGCTTCCCACGGCCAAAATGAAGAAGCAATCAACAACTAAGGATTCCTATTGGCATAAAGAGGGAGCAATAATAGAAGTTAAAATCAAAGAAAAGGCAACCCAAACACAAGAGAAAAGAGGAAGAACGAAAATGGAAGGAAAAAGAAAGAAAATAAATGAATAAATAAAGAAACATGGAAGCTAACCATCTGTGGCACAGCCCAGCTAAAGCATGCCATTGAAACTACTTCTGGTCACCTGCAGAATGGCGGCGCAACATTTTGTGGTGGGGGAGCAACTTCAAGTGCAGAATAAAGAAAAAGAAAAGGGGGGAAAGGCGTACAGGAAGCTTTAGTTTCGAAGAAAGAGAAGAAAGAGATTTGAAGAAGAAGGGTACGCTGGGTCTAATGGAGTAATAAGGAAAAATATTATATTTTAAGAGAAAAAGAAGAAATTGTAAAAGCACTCAATGTTCTTTTTCTAGTGTAGTTTATTTAAGACTAATGAAAAATTATTTTTATATGTGTAAAAATAAAAATAAGGACCCACAATTATTTAGAGCCTTCATGTTGACCTATTTTAAAAATTTTAGAACATAAAAATATCCCAATAAGTATAAGATATGTTTCAAAATAACTCTTTAAGATAATTTTAAAGCTTTATAATTATCTTAAGATTACCTAAATATTATATTTATCCTAAAAATAAAATTTTATCTAATTTAATTAATTATTTTATTATTATTATCTTAATTTGGGTTATTACAATTTATCCAAAAAATTGAGAGTAAAAGTTAATGCTTAAAAAATAAGAGAGGATTGGAGAGAGAGAAATTAAGAGGCTGAGAGGTGATAGAGAGTGTGAACATAGCAATGAAAAATAGAGAGAAAAGAAGACAAAAATTACAAAAAATAAAAAAATAAAAATTTAAGTGAAGGGAGGAGAAGAGAACACCATCAAACACCTAAGGTGGGTTCAATGCCAAACAAAATCTGGCCACGAGTAAAGAGAAATTATTCAAATGACTAATGCCCATAACTAATAAAAAGTAAAATAATAATTTTTCTAAAATAATATAAATTATGATGTAGAAAAGTAGAAAATTATTTAACTTTATTATTTTCTTTTATTACTCATAAAAAGCAAATAAATAATTCACTTGCTTAAAGTATGAAGAGTTAATACGTTTTTTTAATACAAAATTATCGTCTTTTGCTTTTTTTTTTTTTTTGAAATAGTTCAAGCTACTACTATGCATGTAGACACACACTCAAACACACACTTGTGTACACACGTATATAGGAGGAATCAATCAATTAACATCGGTGTCAATTGTGATATTTTTCACATTTTTCAATTTTATTTTTTTATAAGGAATGATTTTTATTGACCCAACAATTGGATTAAATGTAATAAATTACTATGTTAATCTTCCATTTCAAATCTTTAAAAAATTGGATAACTATAAGCATGCAATCAAATAGCTAGCCACAAGTTTCTTATCACCTTTGACATATATGTTGTACATTAATTTTTAGACTAATTGGTAGAGCATATAGCAATTTTGACAGTTTGTTTGGTTGGGATGCAGGAAAGGTGCTCCTTTCTATCAATTTTGTACCATGTTTATTATGTTTTTTTTCACCATTACTCAATAATATTTAATTATTATTTTTATTATTTTTTTAAAAAATAAAAGTATAATGGTCATTTTTATCTTTAAAATTGTATTTTTTTTTTCATTTCTTCTTTCACGGTAATCTTTTTCCAATCTTGTACCAACGAGCCCTGAGTTAATGTCAAATTTTGCAAGGATGGTATTCATGATAAAAATAATAAAATTATTAATCCAACAATGGGTTTTGTAATTGTATGAATCCTTTGCAATATTGCATATAGTGCAATTAGAGAGAGAAATATGAAGTTTTCAATGTTGAAAGTTGCTTTGACCATACATTCTTAGCATATCTTTCTTCAACTATACGCCATGTATTTACTAATAAATGCAGATCATGTAAAAAGTTATTCAGGGGACTATATCAAGTATAAAAAGATCTTATGTGAGTGGTGTGAGAGGAGGAAAATAATCATTCTTAAATTACAAATCAATGGTTAAGATTAATATAAAAATTGCTATAAACATGTAATAAGTATTCTCATTGATTTTCGCATTAATAGTCTTTACATTAATCTTGATCATTGATTTGTAATCTAAGAATAATTATTTTCTTTTTTCATCTTTCACTTAAGATGACTTTTATATATATATATATATATATATATATGATTCCTTAATAAAAATATTATATGTGAATAAAATCTTTTAAGAAATTTAATTACATGATGTTAAATTGTAAAAAAAAAAAAAAGAAAATCTAATTTCTTTTATGTTTTTATTGAAGGAAGCAAATATGAAAAAAGTAAAAACTGAATCTGAAACTTTTTCCATATATGAAAGGGGATACAGGGAAAAAAAGAAAAAAGCAGTTCAGTTATTGAAGGAGAAGCAATGTAACTTGATTTCTAGATGCAATTAATGCCGATGAAGTATAGATATGGAGTTTGTCATCAAGCATGCATGTCAGGCGATTTATGTGTTCTTTGGATGCAGCAATGATTTATTATCTTATTATGCCTTGCCAACCATAGCAGACGGGGGTGAACTCTCTTTACCAAGACTCTCCGCAGCCACACATTTGCGAGCAAAATAACACTAAATTATCAACAAATTTTAGATATTCAAGTTCACTTTTTTTATGGGTGTTCTATTTCATTCTCTTATAAATATGAAAAAGAACTCAAATATTGGTGATAAACAATGGGTTTATTAGGCTCTCTTTGCCTCCTTTGTTTTCAAGCTTTGTTGTCCAACAACTCATGCGGTGTTTATACAGGAAGTCATGAATAATGTTATAGAGCCGAATAGTGCTCAAGCTGCTAGAATCTGACTGGACTGAGCCTTCAGATTTTTCTGACATCAGATTCAGCCTGTAACTTGCAGTTCAAGTGCAACCTATTAAAAGCAATTAAAACACTTAATTAGCTTAAAATATACTAAAAACTACTACTTAAGAACTAAATTAAACCAATATTTAAATAATTTACCAAAAACATCTAAATTTATTTACAAATAACCAAAATAAATTAAAAGTCTTATGATAACTACCATAAAAAGTAGGAAAATATGTATAAAATAAGAACTTACCACAATACATGAACTAGAATTACAATTTAAGACACTCAACCACAAAACATGACACTAGATCCATAAAATAAAGTATTAGTAATAATTCCTTAAATATGACACTTTATAATTTGTGTTGTGTTAGTACTTATTATTGTTATGACTCCAAAATGTCCTCAGGGGCTACTATACAAGATTAAGACTATATAACACTAAAAAATTAAGCAAATGAATGACCACACAAATCCAACTGACAAGGAGGGTCATTAGAGTCTCGCATGAGGAGAAGAAAGCCAAATGTAGCCAGAGGATGCACTTGCCGGGAAAACCCAGCAGATCAATGCAACCACGCATTTATGGGCTTGCTTTGCCGGCAAGTGATCCTTGGCTCCATCCCACACTCCACCTCTTCATGAAAAACTCAGACCATAAATTGACCTAAAATGGAGATTGCTTCATAATTGTTTTCCCTTCTCACATCTGTCTGTCCCAATTCGCTTACCCATGCTGTATCTTGCTTAATTGCTGCCATTATATATAAAAAGGGAGGAAGGCTAGTGGGAAATAGTGATTCTCTGGATGGTCCGCAATTATTTTCACTTTGACTCACTATTCAAAAATCCTTCAGAGGCAAGTGACAGTTATTCCTGTAGAAGGGCAATCATAAATACTGCATTCTACGTGTTCGATGAAAAAGCATGATGTATTCGGATTTCTTCTGGGGTCTCCGCTCTCAATGCTGGATTCCTCTTTTGTGGGCATAGAATCTTTCAAAAGAAGAGGAGTTGTCATCTTGGCGCCCATACTTTTTGGTTATTATGGCCATGTCAAAGGCTCAGGTAAGAGCAAGCTGACTCTGGGAATTTCCCTTTTTTTTTTTTAGTTATGCATTTGCAAATGGCAGCATTTATAATCCACTTTCTGAAGCACTATACAGTATACATGAATTGTCCATGATGATATCTTAAAATATATCAGGAATATCAAAATTCAAATGTGCTCCAAAAAAGGCAAAAAGGGTAAAAAGAGATGGGAGACCACTTTCTAGCATTGACACATTAAGCAGACATGAGATTGCCAGGAATGTGATACCGTTACAGAATGACTTTTACACGGATAACATTTTTTCAGCAAAAGTTAAAAAGGAGGTTCATTACAGTTGCAGGCTAATGCATTTTGTCAAGAAACCAATCTTTTAGAATAACGTAGCATCTTACGGCAAGCCTCTAGCTATAAATTTGAAGTAGCAGCATCATATTCGATGCATATTATACTTGTATAAGCATGACACTGCACTTTAAATTATACTAAAACATTATATACTTTGTCACGTTGTAGTGTCATAATTGTATTATGTTTCATATCCGTATCAATTTATATGCTTCTAAAACCACAATGGATTGAGGTTGTGTTTGGTTGGGGGTTTTTGGAGGGGAAGGAAAGGGAGGGAAGAGGAAGAAGATAAGATGTTTGGTTGAAAAAAATTAAAAGGGAGGGTAGGGGAGGGGAGGGAAGGAGGGCAAATTTCTCTCCCCTACAAATTAGGGGGTTTTGAAGGAAAGAGGAGGGGAATTTTTAATTTATAATTTACTTCTTTGTCTCTTAATTTTTTAATATATTACTATTTAATAAAAATTAAGATAAATTTTTTTATTGGGAATTAAAAATAAAAAAAGATTGGAATTCATAATTTTTTTTTGAAAAATATTGATATAAATAACTTTTTATTAAAAAAAATAAAATAATATAAGGGTAAATTTGTCCAAATATAATTATCTCCTCTCCCCTCCTGAACCAAACAATAATTTCCCTTCCTCTCTTTTTCAACCAAACAGAACTCATTAAACTCCCTCCCCTCCCCTCCATTAATCTCTCCTTCCCTCCCCTCCATTGAACCAAACATAACCTGAATGTCTTGACTATAAACTAAGAACGGTTCCATTCATAGATGATGAATAAGATGACTGTATGTCAAATGACAAATCATTTCATTTAATATTATATTGTCAAAAATTATGTATATTACATTGTTTAGTACTTTCTCTGTTATTAATATCCTATAAATTTTGAAATGATACCGAAGTCGTTATTTGCAGATTCACCCCTAATTCAAACACTTCTTTTCACATCACTGAACAATGTCATTAAACTACTTTCTTATTGTTGCATAATTCCTTGGTTTTAGTGTTTTCAATACATTGTGTGAAAAAGTCCAATAGCATGGTTATTCATATTGGCAAAATAGATGGGTTGTTGTTTGATTTTGAATGGAATGTAATGAAACAGATCAGCTGACTTACCATTTGAACCTAGGGTCTCGAACAATATTAGACACTGCAGCAGCATTAACCAAATATATAGTACAAACTTTATAGCTTTCTGGCTCTGAAGCCAATTGCATTTGAACTTTGGATCAAAGGAGGAGTATATCCAAGTCTCTTAAAATTTTTATCTCTGCATATTAGATGCCCAAGTACCAAACTTTCCTCTTTTGTGCATTATTCTGTTACTCTTTTCCTATCTCAATTTATACAGTTCAAGAACCTCAGATGTATTCAACTAGCTGCGAAGAAGCATTGATATTGATAAAGATACAGGACAAGAATATACAACACTTAAATTCAAGTGATATAACATGTAATATGTATTATACAGGATATGATACATAGACCAAGTGCAAAGAACAGGCTCTTTGAGAGTCTCATATGAAAGGAAAGAGAGCAAACTTGAGCCAAGGACAACCACCACCAGCACCAAGAGATGGGAAATTTTGCTGTTCGACGGATGCTGGCAAGTCATCCTTGGCTCAAATGTACTCTCTACCTCTTCATGCGAGGCACTTGAGCGAACAATGTTGAGCTTCATTCATATTTTCATAAGCTATCAACTTTTCTCTGCATGCACTTGGAGCATTATTTTAACGTCTGCATGCACTTTGAGCATTACTTTAATGTTATTTATAGGCAGAGCAGAGGTCAACAGGGGAATCCCACGTTTGGAAAGATAATTTCCCTCAAGAATATTCTTTTGCACTACACACGGCGTTACATTGTGTGTGATTTTTCTACATATGATATGCTTCTTATCCAGAACTACCCTTGTTTCCATATTGGTACCTTTAGCTTTTTGGTACAAGCAAGAATTGACAAAACCCACTTCCTTCATAACAATTTGATGATATGACTCACACATCTGGTTATTGCTTCAGTCCATGGTAGGTGTTTTGAAGTTGAGGACGAGATTATGTGAGAAACCAAATTTAGGAAAAGGGCAAGTGACTGAAGCCAACACAGAAATCTATCTTGGAGATTATGATGGGAATTAAAAAGTATAGATATTGATATTAACAAGGGCACCACATGGAGACCATGACATGAACGCGAACATCATGATATGATAAAACTTAAGGTGTTGCATGGATTGAAAATTTGTGTAATATTTGATACAAATGTCTAGCACATATTGATACAAAATATATGATGCAATTTTTGAAATTTATTGACTCATATCCTAAATTTTGCACATATGATTCAAATAATATAATTGAAAAAATATATATTTGAAATTATGAGAGTAATTAATATGATAACTGTAATGATTTTTATGGAATTAATATGATAACTGTAATGATTTTTAGTCATTCCATGCATGCATTTTGGTAAATTAAGGTTTTTATGATATTTATGAGATTAAACATCTTGATGCACATAAAAAATGTGATATTTTGTTCTGTAAAACTTGGAAAATGTCATGTGTGCATAATATATCTTGTGCGCACAAGAGACATAATTTCATGTTCAGTTCATCTTGTAATATGTCATTTAGGGATGAATGTCTATATTTTTCAGGTAGATGGTGTCTACTAACCTCAATATTTCGAACATCTGAATGGTGTTTCTTGACTCCTAATAGTGCCATAAGATGAACCGTTCCTATCAAGTAAATAATATTCTCTTACCCTATAATATATGATGTGTCCTGACTTGCTCATGTTATCTTATATAGGCATGAGTATCCATTTCAATAAATTTACAAGGATCCCAATATATATGTATTTTTTTGAAAATGTAAAATATTGACATTTAAAATTTTTCATGTGATGAAATTAAAGTAAAATCCAACTAGTAAGTTTGATATACTCAATTTGGATTTCTCACATATTATATGCATATATCTGTATTAAGGTGGGTTACTTTTGTCAAATTATAGTTAATTACATTTTAACACGTATTCACTCACTTCTTTTGTCTAGTCAACAATTTTTCAACTCGTCTACTTAAGCTACATTGGGCACTTATAGCCTTGTCACCATCTTAAGGAAGTAACAAGCTTTTGTGGAAGCAAGTTTGGCAATAGATAAATTGCAGTCACATAGGATGTTGTATGTGTCAGTTTTGAATTTTGAAATTATGTGTTCTTAAATGTTGGTTGGATGAGTCAAGCTCTCATTGTTTTGATATATCATACTATCTATATAAGTGTCATCTCATGTCAATATTATTGGTGCTTAGTTGGTGATTTCAAATCTTTGGTAGATTGAATTATTGAAGTCCTTTCTTTTATGGCTGCCTATCTTTAAGCTACAGGTTGTTTTTCAGTTCTGTTCAATTTCATGGCTACCAATCATGAACCTCACTTGTGTTTGTGTTGGGATTTAGAAGACTCAAATGACAGTAACAGTAAATGAATGATAAGAACATAGAGGAAGCTGAACAACACTAATATATTAATTCCAAGAGAAAAAAGCAATAAAAACTCCTTACCATAAAGGTCTCAAAACATTTCTTTGGTTTTCTTTTGTTGACTCACACTTTAAAGATAAAAGCATAATCTAAACACACTTAATGTGTGTAAACACATTAGAATCCCAATAACTAACTTTATTCCCTTAGCCACATGTCAATAGGACACTAAAGGCAATCATGTATCAAATCCTTTGCCTATCTAATAGTCATGTACCCACACAAGTACCTTCCTCATTCTCTTGGCTATTGTGGTAGTTGCTGTTATTACACAATGGCTGCACAAGAAAGTTGTTAGTATAAAATAAATCCGAGCCGTGTACAAGGACACTGTCCTTGAGAGATATTCCGCCACAAGACGGCATTCCCCAGGATTGAACGGATTCTTCTACGATGTCGCAGGAAAGCAGAACAACGGAGATAAGAACTCAGGGACGAAGAGAAGAGGAGAGGAGAGAGCAGCTCGAATGTTGTCCGGAGCTGTGGTGTGTGGAACCCAAAGAGCAACACCGTATTTATAGGCACAGAAAATAATGAGACGTTGGACCAAATTGAATTATATTAATGAGGGCGTTTCTGAACGTTGGGCGGTTTCCGACATGAAGATTAATAACCATTATATCAGATAATAAAAATAAGAAAACGGATTAATAATTGCCGGTAAATGATGAGTAATGTTCAGAAACGTTCACATAATGAACTCATAACCGAAGCCTTAAATTTGTGAGTTTTCCGGAAAGCTATTTGAAAATATTTAATTTTCAAAATTTAAATTCCGGCAACGGTAAAAAATGTCCAACACCGCGTATATTTTGCGCGCAGGGGGGGGCAAATCGCCGAATTTCAACTGAGCTCGGCTATGTTGGCCCAGCTTTGTGTGCGCGCGAGCCCACTCTCCTCCTAGACCCATTTTGCTCTTCCATAATCACATGTTATTATTTATACCCTTTGGCCTTCCTTTATTTGAGCAATGTGGGACTTCTCTTTTTCTCTTCCCTTTTGACACACACACACAATTATCTAACAATCCCCCACATGTGTGTCAAAAGACCATTATCATCTGAGTTATACATATGGTTTAAACATTTCGAATATGGTGTCTTACGGACTATGAACCATTCCTAGACTAATAAAGCTTAGTATACACAATTGTAGGTGAAACTTATAGCTTCTATGAACCAACAATTTTCGTTGTATACTAGAGGCCTTAAGAGTCAATTTATACCCCCACAATTTCCGCTGTTATCGCAGTTTTGCACTTTAAATTACGGCCTTGCGCGTGCCTGGTTTTAATGAATGCTCTAGAGATTTTTGCCATGATCTCATAGGAGCGGCCCCACTCCACATCCATATAGGTGATTTCATCAAGTGTGACTGCAATGATCACACCATCCATAAGGAATATGAAATCATTAAGAGCTTTTGCTCAGCCTCGCCAACAATGCATTCTAACACTTTTCCTCATATCATAGGAATGGACTAAAATAATCAAGTGTTAGCAGAATTAACAAACGACTTGTTTTTACCCATATGAACCTCCTTCATGGGATCACCAATCACAGAGGTTGGGTTACCATCACTGTTAATTTTCAAACTGGCTTAAGTCCCATTCCCCTTTATGTTTCCAAAATTTGTTTCTTCCCTAAAGGTTTAGTTAGGGGGTCTGCCAGATTTAATTCTGACCTTACAAAATCGATCGATATAACTCCATTTTTCAACAGCTGTCTTATAATATTATGTCTTAAACGTATGTGCCTACTTTTGCCATTGTAGGTCTTATTTTTAGTAACGGTTATCGCCGATTGACTATCACAATGTAATGACACTGATGGTGTTGGTTTTTCACCTAATGGAATATTTGCCAAGAAGTTTTTCAACCACTCAGCCTCATTACTAGCCAACTCTAGAGCAATGAACTCTGAATCCATAGTGGATCTCGCTATAATATTTTGTTGAGTTGATTTCCAGGTTACTGCACCACCACCAAGAGTGAATACATAGCCACTAGTGGATTTGGTATCTTCTGAATCTGAGATCCAGTTAGCATCACTGTACCCTTCTAATACAGCGGGAAATCCATTATAACATATACCATAATTCATGGTACCTTTTAGATAACTCATTAATCTGTCCAAAGCTAACCAATGTTCACTACTTGGACAGTGAGTATATCTACTCAGTCTACGCACAGCATATGCTATATCAGGTCGGGTGTAATTCATTAAATGCAACAGACTCCTAATAATCTGTGCATATGTAGATTGAGCTACCGAATCACCCTTATTTTTAACTAATTTGGTGCTAGCATCATAAGGAGTGTTTACAGGTATTTTTTCAAAGAATCCAAATTTTTTAAGAATTTTTTCAACATAATGTTCTTGAGATAGTAAAATACCATTTTCACTTCTTATGATCTTAACACCTAATATCACCTTTGCTTCACCCATATCCTTCATATCAAATTTAGAAGAAAGAAACCTTTTAGTTTCTATTACAATATTTATACTTGTACCAAAAATGAGCATATCATCAACATATAAACAGATAATCACACAATCATCATTCACAATTTTTGTATAAATACATCTTTCTACTTCAACAGTGGAAAATCCATCACTTGTTAAGACTTGATCAAGTTTTTCATGCCATTGTTTCGGTGCTTGTTTCAATCCATATAATGATTTAACAAGTTTACAAACTTTATTTTCTTGTCCAGGAACAACACACCCTTCAGGTTGTACCATGTAAATTTCTTCTTCTAAATCACCATTTAAAAAGGCAGTTTTAACATCCATTTGATGAATAAAAAGCTTGTAAACTGAAGCTAAAGCAATCAAAATTCTAATAGAAGAAATTCTTGTTACTGGAGAAAAAATATCAAAATAATCAATATTTTGTTTTTGAGTAAATCCTTTAGCTACTAGCCTCGCTTTATATTTATCAATAGATCCATCAGGATTATATTTCTATTTAAAAATCCATTTGCAACCAATAGGTCTTGCTCCCAGAGGCAAGTCTGCTAAAACCCAAGTTTTGTTTTGATTTAGCGAATCTATTTCAGTTTTAATTGCTTCTTTCCAAAGATGAGCATCAGAAGATGAGATTGCTTCAGAAAAATTTGATGGCTCATCTTGTAACATAAAAGTATAAAAATCATTTCCAAAAGAAGTTTCTTTTCTTTGTCTTTTGCTTCTCCTTAAATTTTCAACAAAATTTTCACTTTCATTTACTTTAGATGAAGAAGGCAAATTTTCAGCTGTTTGAGACATATGCTGAATTTTTAATGGAAAAGTATGTTCAAAAAATTCTGCATCTTTATTCAATAATAATGTTATGATCAAGAACATCACTTTTCAAAACTAGAAATCTATATGATGCACTATGTTCAGCATATCCAATAAACATGCAATCAGAAGTTTTAGAACCAATTTTTCTCTTTTTAGGATCAGGTAATAAAACCTTTGCAAGACACCCCCACACTTTCAAATATTTTAAGTTTGGTGTGTACCCTTTCCATAATTCATAAGGTGTCTTATTTAGTTTCTTATAAGGAATCCTATTTTGTAAAAAACATGCAGATAACAAAGCTTCACCCCATAAATTATCTGGTGCAGAAGAACTTACAAGCATAGCATTCATCATTTCTTTTAAAGTTCTATTTTTCTTTTCTGCTATTCCATTTGATTCAGGTGAATATGGAGGAGTTACTTCGTGAATGATTCCTTCTTTTTCACAAAAGTCATTAAATAAAACAAATTCTCCTCCTCTATCTGACCTAACCCTTTTAATCTTTTTATTTAATTGATTTTCTACCTCAGCTTTATATAAAAGAAATTTATCAAAAGCTTCATCTTTATTTCTCAATAAATAAACTTTAGTATATCTAGAAAAATCATCAATAAAAGTTACAAAATACTTTTTGCCACCTCTTGTCATAGTTTGTTTTAAATCACCTAAATCAGTATGTATTAAGCTAAGCAATTCAGTTTCTCTTTCTACATGAAAATGAGACTTTTTGGTTAATTTAGCTTCTACACAAATTTCACATTTGTTTAGAGAATCATTTTTAATTTCAAAAATTAAACCAAGGTTTTGCATTTTCTTTAAATATGACCTACTAACATGTCCTAATCGAGCATGCCATATATCAAAAGTATCAATCATAAAGACAGGCAAGTAAGCAGAAGATGATGCATTTTCATTCATATTAGCAATGTTGAGTATAAATAGCCCTTGAGTACAATAGCCCTTCCCTACAAATACATTATTCTTTGTCATTACGATCTTATCAGATTCAAATGACACTTTAACCCCAGCTTTGCTTAATAGAGCTACAGAAATTAAATTGGCTCTAACATCAGGCACATGAAGAACATCACTAAGTGATAAAGTTTTTCCAGATGTGAGTTTCAGTTCAACCTTTCCTTTTCCTAGAACTTTTGCAGTTCGAGAATCAGCAAGGTAAACACGATCTTTTCCTTCCTTGGTAGGATTATAGGAGGCAAACATCTCACGATTTGCACAAATGTGTCGGGTAGCCCCAGAGTCTACCACCCATTTTTTCACATCGGATACTAAGAGAGCTTGAGAAATGACCGCTACAATGATTTCATTTTCTTCATCTCCTTGAACCAGATTGGCCCTAGGAGGATTGTTATTTCTAGCCCTCTTTCTGCATTGAGTAGCATGGTGGCCTGGTTTTCCACAAACAAAGCAACTCCCTTTCTTTTTGAATTTGGGGTTAGAACTCTTGGGCTTGTAGTCAGGTTTTGTTTTAGATTCATACCTCTTAGCATATTGCTTTGTCTCCACCAAATTTGCTTTTGAGGTCATCTCTTTGCCTTTTGCAGCTTGCATCTCTTTTCGATTTGTGTCCTCAATAATGATGTGAGTGATTAGGTTTGACAATGGCAATTGCTTTTGTTTGTGTTTCAGTTGTTGTTTGTAGTCCTTCCATGATTCAGGCAGCTTCTCAATCAAAATTCCAGCAACAAACTCGTCAGGTAGGTTGATTTTTTCCGCCCTCAACTCTTCTAGCAGCTTATGGTACTCGTTAATTTGCAACTTAATATCCTTGTCCTCGGTCATCTCCCATCTATAGTAATTTCCAACAACGAACTTTTGCTTCCCAACGTCCTCAGCAGTATATTTGGCAATTAACGATTCTCAAATTTTGCTTGCTTCCTTGTACACATAGTAAACATCGAAGAGATCATTAGACAAAGTGTTAATGATGGTATTTCGGCATACCTTGTTGGCATATTCCCAAGCAACCCTTTGATTTTGGTCAACATCTAATGAAGGTTCAGATTGTGTGACGCAGCAGCAACTCCATATAGGTCCAAGATTGAGTAAACACGTTCTTGCCACCTTCGGAAGTTTTTGCCATCGAACATTTCAATTTTTGAAATATCCGGTGGTGGCCTAGACAGTGGCATCGGAGGTAGTGTGAACGGGGCACCGGTAGGGCCATCGGAAGTAGGAGCATTGTTTTGTGACTCCATATCTCTCAAGATTGTTATTACACAATGGCTGCACAAGAAAGTTGTTAGTATAAAATAAATCCGAGCCGTGTACAAGGACACTATCCTTGAGAGATATTCCGCCACAAGACGACACTCCCCAGGATTGAACGGATTCTTCTGCGATGTCGCAGGAAAGCAGAACAACGGAGATAAGAACTCAGGGACGAAGAGAAGAGGAGAGGAGAGAGCAGCTCGAATGTTGTCCGGAGCTGTGGTGTGTGGAACCCAAAGAGCAACACCGTATTTATAGGCACAGAAAATAATGAGACGTTGGACCAAATTGAATTATATTAATGAGGGCGTTTCTGAACGTTGGGCGGTTTCCGACATGAAGATTAATAACCATTATATCAGATAATAAAAATAAGAAAACGGATTAATAATTGCCGGTAAATGATGAGTAACGTTCAGAAACGTTCACATAATGAACTCATAACCGAAGCCTTAAATTTGTGAGTTTTCCGGAAAGCTATTTGAAAATATTTAATTTTCAAAATTTAAATTCCGGCAACGGTAAAAAATGTCCAACACCGCGTATATTTTGCGCGCAGGGGGGGGCAAATCGCCGAATTTCAACTGAGCTCGGCTATGTTGGCCCAGCTTTGTGTGCGCGCGAGCCCACTCTCCTCCTAGACCCATTTTGCTCTTCCATAATCACATGTTATTATTTATACCCTTTGGCCTTCCTTTATTTGAGCAATGTGGGACTTCTCTTTTTCTCTTCCCTTTTGACACACACACACAATTCTCTAACAGTTGCAATGATAGTTCCCTGCTCCTCCTTCCTTATAGCATCATTTTCAATGTTTGATTCAACTTGCAAGAGCTTAATTGTATCAATACCCCCATGTTTGGGAAAAAAAACACACCTTGTCCTTAAGGAGATCGAGAAAAGGAAACGCAAAAACGGAAGGGGAGGAAGGAGGTGCGGACCGAGGAAAGGGAAGGAAAGGAAAAAAAGGAATTCTTGATCAGACCAAGGCACAAGAAAGAGTGAGGTGGTCTAAGATAAGAAGGGGATTCAAAGACTAAAGGAGGGACCAAAAAATCAAGGGAGAGAGGAAGCGAGAGATCGACGGAGAGAAGAGATTCGAAAGAGCATGGCGGGAGATTATGAGAGAGAAAGCGAGAACCAAGAGGAGAGAATCGAGAGGCACAGTATTGGGGTAGGAAGAAGAAATAGCGAGTGTGGGGCTTTCGCAAATTGATTTCGGACTTCGGGAATCAAGTGAGAAAGGGGGCTTTCGAGGAACGAATTAAGAAAGGAAGGTACTTGAGACGTGGGGAGGATTCGGCTAGCAGAGACCAAGAGGGGAAGGCATACTAAAATTGAAGTTTGAGAGGTATAATTCTGTGGCTTCCCATTTCTGTTCCTGAAATCATACAACTATGAATATGCTCGTGTATATGCTTGTTCTTTCGTTTCCAAGACTGAAACTATGAGTCGCATATGTATTCGATTCTGTATCAAAGTTCAGTGGTGTATGCTTTCATTGTTTTCTGGGGTGTTCATGATCTGGGTGCCTGATTCAAAGCCTCAAGAGTCATTGTATTTATGTTGTCTTATATATCTGACCAGCATGATCTAAGGAATCTTACATCTCAGATTCCTGAGGTTGTGTACGTGTTATGTTTTGGGTGTTCAAGGCTTGTTTTTTAGTTTCAGGTGTAATTTGAGTTTACGATTTTTCGTTTGGAATGTCCCAAGTCGTGTCCCTTAGGTCATCTAGTTAAATTTTGCCTGAGAATGCTATATTACTTGGATTCGGGAACCTAGTTTGGACATAGTTGATCCAGATAAATTTTTGCTTAAGACCTTATGTTAGATATCTCTCTGGTGAAAAGGAATTACTGCATCTTCCCTTAAGTTGCCCGACTTTGAATGTTTGCATGTTCCAATGTTTGCTGTATTTTGATGTTGCTTTAAGTTCTCATTTTGCTGCATGCAAATTTAATTTCATAGTTGGTTTAAAAATTGTCCAGAATGATATCAAAACCATGTTTACCTACGATCAGTGCTTGAGTATGACACCTTGGTTAAGTATGTGTCTGTCAAATTGCTTGTCATGTGGATGAATTGCGTATATGTTCACTGGCTTCCAAAATTTACTCGTTTACATGTTGATCCTTGTTAAGTACAGTGACATCCATTATTTGATTACTTTGGACAAACAATCATTGAAATTACCATGCCTTTGCTTACACCACATGAGAGGACCATGAACTGGAACTGATGAAAACAACTAAGTGAGTGATTGCATGAGGAGACAGGAAAAGAGATCTCACGTGGTTCCATGTTTTCTTTTCCTACTCATGTGCAAAAATTGATATTGCAAATACGCATAGGGTAGTACAATTGGTATATAATTGGTATGCTGATAACACTTATTTATTTATTTCGTGACATTTTATTTCTAAAGTTGTTGTGTGAGATTTTATATCTCTTCAAACACATAGAGGTCAACTGAAATACCACGTGTGACAATAAATCTCCTTGGTACTCTTTGATTTTTTTTTATTTGCAAGTTTGGGGGTTCCAATGACCCTATTCAATTAATTTTGCCTTAAAAAAAAAAAGACAAGGCCATACAATGAAAAAGAATAACAACAAACAAAATAAAAAGGGATAGAAGCCAAGGAAAATAAGTGAATTTTTTAGACTTATGAAGATTTCTTCTAACAAAATATATTTTATAGAAGTGAAAAGCTTTCTTTGAATAAAACACATATAAAAAGAATTGGAAATAAAATATTAAAAAAATCAATATAAAAAATACCAAAATCTAACAGAAAATGTTTTTCAAACATAAATGTCAAAAAAGAAGAAAAAGAAAATCAATTGTAAGAATCAAGAATCAAATTTAATCAAAGCCAAAAAAAAGAGAGAGAGAAATCCTTTCACCAAAACAAAAATAAATAAATGAAAAAAATCCAAAAAAAAATAAGAAAAATTAAAAAATCAAAATCAACAAAATTAATTAAAAAAGTTAAGACAAAAAGAAAAATAAGGAAAGGAAATCAAAAAAATAATTAAAAATACCAAAAAAAAATCAAAAAGAAAAAAGCAGATTACAAGAAAAATAAAAAAATGTCAAAAATTAAAATCAAAAGAAAGGTTTCAAAAAAAAAGGAGAGAAAGGAAAAATCTTTTTTTTTTTTTTTTAAAAAAATCATTAAAGTCAAAAGAAGAACAACAAAAAAACAAAAACAAAAATAAACCCAAAACAAAACAAAAAACAAAAATAAAACCAAACCAAAAATAAAAATAAAAAACAAAACAAAAGACAAAACAACAACAACAACAACACACACACACACACACACGTAACTAAAAAAAAACAACAAAAACAAAAACAAAAGAAGGAATAAAAAATAAAAGCAAAAATAAGAACAAAACAAAAACAAAAACAAAACATCAATTAAAAGACAGTTTTTGTCCAAACTATGTAGACTTTGATTCCTGTCATAGTGTACGTAGGCTTCAGGCTCTGATCTTAGGTCAAGTCCGCTCCTGTAAATAAATATTTTCTTTCAATTTTCATTTTCTGAATTCCTTTCTTTTTAGTTCGCTCTTAATTTTGTTTCCTTAATTTCTTTTCTTTTTAACTTTATTTTCAAGTTTTTTCATCCATTTTGCATGTGATTTATTAGGGAGAATTAAAAAAGAATAGAGACCATATTAATTTTGCACAACTAACTTAGGGTAACCGTTATTAGTAACGGGTGTAGTGGGGCGCCTAATACCTTTCCCACTCACAACCGACCCCCGAATCTAAATCTGATTCGTAAACCATTTTTCTTATAAAAAGTTTTTCCAAAGTTTAATTTTTTAAAAAATAAAATAAAATTTTGGTGGCGACTTCTACATTTAATTTTGATTTGGATATGGCGCCACGTAGTTATATTTTCGGGTGTGACAGTAACAACCAAATTAACTTGCTTATCATCAATGATTTGTAGATCCTCAATGGTTAGTTGTTTAATACCTATTTGTACTTAATGGCATGAATCACAACTAATCTATCACTTGATATGAGAGCTTGAGCATCAAATTTATCATTCTTAGAATCTAAGTTTTGAGTTGGATCATTTTATTAATCAAGTCATTCTTAATAAACTTTGTATTTCTTGATTCCACAATCCTAGTGTTATGAAATAAATAATAAAATTTATATTCTTTAGACCTTTCAGCATACCCAATGAAGTAGCCACTAATAATCCTTGGGTTAAGATTCTTTTCTTATAGACAATAAACCCTAACCTTAGATGGGCATCCCAAAACATGCATGTCTTAAACTTAGTTTCCAACTTTTCTATAACTCAAATGGCTTTTTTTTTTTTTTTTTATCAATGGCCCTGATTAGAACTTAGTTAAGAATATACGTAGTCATCTTAATGGCTTTAGTCCACTAGGACTTTGGAAGCTTAAGGCTAGTCAACATGCTCCTTCTCATGTTCAATAATGTTTAATTTTTTCTTTCAATTACACTATTTTGGTTTGAAGAGCATAATATATTGGGTAATAATCTCGTACTCTTCTTGAAGAAACTGAGCAAATAGACTTGGTAATTGTCCATCTTCAATGTATCTATTATAGTACTTTTCACCTTTATCTAATCTCATTATCTTAATTTGCTTTTTATATTATTTTTTTACTTTTGCCTTAAATACCTTAAAAGCATCTATTGCCTCATTCTTATTATTAAGCTAATAAAGATACATGTATCGTGAGTAATATTAATAAAGATGATGAAGTAGGTCTAATTATAAAGTCCAAATCCGGATTACGAATATCCATATGTATGATTTCTAATATATTAAAACTCCTCTTAGCACCTTTCTTGATCTTATTAGTCTATTTACTCTTAATGTAATCTATACAGGTGTCAAAATCAATAAAGTCAAGAGTAATAAGTACTCTAATCTTTTACCATTTTTTTCATCCTTTTTATTGAGATATGACTTAGCTTATGGTGCTATAACATAAAGAAATCTTCATTAGTAGCACATATCTTAATACCTATTAGAAACATAGATTAAATCAGTAGAGATATTGTCTTGCAATTGAATTTGAAATAGACCATCACAAATTATACCATTTCCAATAATATTAGATTTATAAAATAACTTGAATATATTATTGAAAAATTCAAAGAATATCCTAATGTACAAGTTTGAAAATTGAAACCAAGTTTCTCGAGAAACCGGATACATAAACATCCTATCCAAAATCAAAACAAAACTAAAATCAAGAACTAATCTGCAAGTTATTATGGCTTTTACAGTTGAGCCCATCTTATTTCCCGAATAAATGAACTGCTCACTGCCACCAGCTTTCTTTGATTTAAAAAGCCGTACAAGGTATTAGGGATATAAATTGTTAAACTAGAATTAATCCCCCATCTGTTACTACTAGAATTTACCATATTAAATTTATAACAAAAATATGAGATTGAGTTACTTTTCTTTTCAAACCAAGCCTTAAATTTGACACAATCCTTCTTCATATGTCATTTCTTCTTACAAAAGAAACACTTGGACTCATTCTCAATATTACATTGGACTGGTGCCTTACCATTTCTTTTGCTTTAACTTGTCTCTTATTCTTTCCTTGCATTACCATATGTGCACTTTTTCCTATCTCTGCCAGAAGCCTCCCTTCCTCCTAAGCACAGATGGTCAATGATTGATTTATTGACCATTTCTCCTTATGTCTTGTATGTGGTCTTGAAAGGTTTATATTAAGGTAATAGAGAGGCTAAAATGAAGTGCACTAAGAAAGATTTAGACATCTTAACCTTTAGTGGTTTAAGTTGAGTTTCTATTTCCCTTATTTGCATGATGTGCTCTTGCACACCCTTTATGCTGATAAGTTTTATGGATGATAACTTTGTTATCAAGATACTTACTAAAGCCTTGTTTGAGGATTCAAACTATTCATCCATGGCTTTAAGCAAATATCAAACATTTTGATATTCTCAGACCCACAAATACTAATAGATAATTTAATTTTAATATACATCATACTAAGGCAATTTGATCACTGTTAATGTTCGCAAAGATTTTTAGCTGATGCATTGCTAATGTCCATGGACTTAGGGGGTTCATACAATCTTACTACATCGTAAACATTCATCCATCCTAATTAGAGATAAATTTTCTTCTTCCAAATTTTATAGTTATCTCCAATTGATTTAGGAATTTGAAAGTTAGAGATATTTAAAGGTTAAAAAGCGGCACAAAATTTACATGTTACTTTAATAATTTGAGAAAATTAAAATATTCTATATGACATGTTATATCCAAAGCAAAGCATGCCTTTCAAATCATAAATCTAGTAATAAATAAACCTACTTGTGAGATAAATTTTATTTAGTTAAATTGATATACTAAAAATGATAAAAGTAGCAAATTATATCCCTTATCTCAATCCTTGTGAGCAAATTAAGACAAAGAAAAATTTACTATCTCACCCTAATTAATATGTAAAATATGATAATATTTTTATGAAGTAATGATTATCATATTAAATATATTAATTATAATCAATGTCATTTTCCTTTTATGTGATCTTGAATTTGATTTTAATAATTAAATACCTAATGTATAAATTTAGAATAGTAATGGTGTTGTAGCTAAACCTTAATTAAACTAAAATTATACAAATCATATAACATCATTATAAAAAATTAAATGTTTGAATGTGACTAAATATAAATGCATAAACAAGCATTATGTAATAAGAATTTAAACAATTAATTAATTAAACAACTAAACATATTGTGACTAATTAATTAATTAATATTCTCTCTTTAAATTAATCCAAATGTGCTATAAATATTGCCTAAAATTAATTTACCAAAATTAAGCATAAATTAAATGATACCATATTAATTTCCATTTCAAAATGTGCCACAATTGCCAAAAGCAAATAATTTTTCAAAATTTAGACAAAACATAAAGGCACCAAAAATTAATTTCACAATAATTTTTTGACAAAAAGACAACTATATATTGTCAAAAATAAATTTAAGTTTGTCCAAAATAATTTTACTGAAGTTTGGACAATTAGATGGCACTGAATAATTTTTAGACAAAATAAATGGGTAACAAAATAATTGATTGGCAACATTTTGAACAAAATTGGTTAAAATATTTTGCCTAAAACAGCCCAAAATAAATGTTCTTGGGCCATCAAACATTCTGTTCAAAAGCTTTGCCCAAAAACCCAAAAGCGAATGCTTCAGCCTAAATCCTAAATGGCTGATACAAGATTTGTTGTAAAAATTTAAAACACATTAGGCCGAAAATAGAGCCCCTGGCCCATTATCTGAACGGTCCAATATCATGTAAGAAATTTTTTTTAATATGCCCAGAATTAAAACAGACAGGAGCCCAAATATTTTGGGCCTAAAAGCTAACATTGAAGTCCATAAAGGCATCCAAAACTAAAGCCTAAAGCTCCCCAAGCCCAAGACCATTTAAACAAAATGGTATGTTACTGCTTTTGATGAAACGGTGCACTTAATGAAAGTGCAACCAAACGACGTGTCTTTTTTCCATGGGAGAAACACAGTCTCAAAATGAGGTGATGATTACAGCCAATAATGAAATGACACGTCATTCATGTCGTCTTCTACACCTTCAAATCCATTGTTTGACCCGACCTTTTTTCACGTTACAGTGCACCATTTACGACAGTCCAAGGACCAAAATAATTAGACTTCAGCAATAATGGGTTTGACAATATCAAAATGAATTAAAAACTGCAGGAAAAAGCAAACCAAAAATGGTAAAAATGCAGAAATTCATATACAAAAGACAACAATGACATCCAGACAAATGAAATGCAGAATAAAACTGACCTCTAGACATTGCTTTTCTTTTCTTTTTTTTCTTTTTTTTTTTTGAAGTTTGAATTATTAGCCTTTCTCATATACTTCCAGCTCTTAGTTTTGCACTCTGATGGTGTATTTTGTTTGGTACTCAGAGATTGTGTGCTAAACAAAGGCAGGGACCCAAGAAATATATATATATATATATATATATATATATATATTTCAGCCCTCTTCCCATCAAATGGTTCCTGAAATCGCGGGAAGGGGATGGAATATGATATCTGATGGTTGGAGTCCAGAAATCACTGACCAACTTCTTGTAAATGTTGGCAACAAACCAAATGTTGCTTTAATGTTCCCTTGAACGTGCCAATGTTTAACTGAACGTGCAAGAGTTCAATCAGAAATCATTCAACAAAACTTAGAAGTGCAAGTAATTGAATCTGCCACAGATATCTATCTTAGAGATAATGATAGGGATTTAAATTTATGTTATTTGAATAGTTACTAGTTAGAACTTGTTAAGGTATTAACGTTGTAGCTCTTATAGAGTTGCATTATATGGTATTTTATATTAAGACTAAAATCCTATTTTTGTTTCTCACATATAGGTATTTTTGAATTTAGTCCATCATAATTTTTTTTTTCAATTTAATCCTTCATAGATAAAATATTTCTCAATTTAATCCTTTATTTTTTTTCTTCTTAATTTAGTTCCTTACCAATGGATATTTTTCAACTTGGTGTTTCACAAATAAGATTACTATTAATAGTGTCCACCTATCAATCAATTTAATTATCTTACAACTTTTGATAAACAAAATATTATCTTACACGTATTATCAAAGAAAGAGTTTTTTCCACTGGATAGAAAATATTTTAACAATAATTTTTTATACTAATTAATAAATATTATCTAGTAATAAATATTTCAGTACTATATTGCCACAAAAATAACAATTAATAACAAATACTATTTCATAAAAGTAAAAATAGTATGAAAGATTTATTTATACATACCTCTTCAATAAATTGAAATAATGAAATAACTGTCAAGAAATTAGATGAAGATATCTAAATAAATTATGAAAAGAGTAACTTAAATATACTAAAAACCTTTAATTTTTAACAATCAAACAAGCGTTAAGATAAAAAATAATTGACATGCCCATTATTAATATAAAATCATTATAAACTTTTTAAGGATGAAATTATATTAAAACATATGTTAATATGATTAATTTATATTAAAATAGATTCTACGTTAATAAATTCAATATTAATAATATATTAAATATTAATAAAATGATATTAAAGAAATATAAATAGCTTATATATAATTAATAATTAAATTAATAATGTTTTAATTTATGTAAAACTATATATTTTAATAATATATGTTAATATTTTATTAACATAATTAATATAGTTGATTGATTTCTACAGGCCTAATTGGTTGATAGAATTTTGGTTGGACAAACCCAACAAAAACAAGAAATTGACAAAATTTTGGTTAGTTGTCTAGTCAAAGTCTACTTTTTAAACAAATATTTTAGTCAGTATTTGGCGCAATTTTTTTTAAAATTTTACTATAGAACGTTGATTTTAAGCTAAAAGTTAATTGGAAATTATCTAAATGTTAAGAAAGAATAATCCTATCAATTGGAATTCCATTGTAACCATTCGCTGGAAATTCATAACATTGTTGTATTGTGCAAAAAAAAATTATCTGTAAATTGATACAAGAATATTATTTAGAACATATAAAAAAATATGTTAAATGTTATCACATCTTTTGATTTCATTTATAATAGATTGATAAAAAGATATTATTGATAATTGTTTTATTTGTGAGGGACCAAATATTTGAGAAAATAATTTCATAAAAACTAAATTAAAAAATACTTTATATGTGAAGAGCCAAATTAAAAAAAATTCTATAAAAGACTAAAATGAAAAATAGGCCATTTGTGAAAGATCAAAAATCAAGTTTTACTCTTTTGTATTGATTTCATTTTAATTTAAAATGCGAATTTGTTTTGGCATCTCAAATTTCCAGTATTGTAAGTTCTTTTTTTTGTGTGTGTGTAAGGGGGGTATACACGCTCATATGTCTGTCTATATATATTTATGTGTTACATGTGTGTGTATATGTATATGTGCACATGTATGCATGCATTTATGTTGACATGTGTGCGCGCGCATTTGTATACGCATGTATGCACTATGCAGGTATATAAGATTTTATGTGACACAGAGATTTCTGCTTGAGTCAAAGAACCCACAGTTTGGAGGAAATGGGTTGAGTACCAACTTCTGATTGTTAAAGTTTGACATCCCAGAATCGAAATTGATTGCAAATCAAGATGGACTTGGATTTTGAAAAAGGAGTTTGAAAAAGTTGGTTGGTATGTGGAGCCACGCCTACTTTGGAAGAATTCTTTTAGGGGATAAGCTTTTCTTTTCAAAAATGTAAAATAAGAAGACGTGGGATACCATCCATATTGATCTTCTTTGCCTATAAATACAAAAGGAATTGAAACGTGTTCTCGTAAATGAGAATAAGGCTGAAGCCTCGCATGAAAGGGTGGAGAGTGGATTTGTGTCAAGGATGACTTGCCGGCATCGATCAAGATCTTCAAATCTGGGTGTTGCCGGCTGTTATCCTTGCCTCAAACTTGCTCCTTTTCCTTATCATATGAGACTCTGAAAGCTTGATCCATCCTTGTGATTACTTGAACGAACATGTAAATTGCTAAGAAGAATGCTTCAGTTGGTAGATATTTAAGCAGCTACCTACCCTCTTACGCCTTAAGAATTGAACTTTTTTTCGATCGGGAGTAGTGAAAGAGTTCATTGTTTTTTACAAGGTATCTATAGTATTACCATTTAAGGAAAAAAAAAAAAAAGAACTCTGTCTCGGTTTTTAATCAATATTATGTGGTTTATCCGTTCAGTGGGATGGGGTGGACAATGACATGTGAAAAGGTGGTTTCTTAAAGAGTTAATAATGTGCTATTATTTTATAAAAATGTCAAGATATTGTCATTTTATTAAAAAAAATTAATAACAAACATTGTAAAAACTTGACTCATATGTTTTCCATTTGTTAATCTTATGTTTTTAACACATGTCCTTTATATGAAGTCAATAATTTGCGTGTTAAAGTAGGAGATTAACAAAGCAATTACTTTATATATCTACTCTGCCATGCTAAATCTTTTATGCGAATGGTCGATTTTCCTCTACTTTCCCTCCTTTTATCCTCATTGTTAGAGTTATGTATTATACTATTATTTACTACATTAGTGAGGAATATCACGTATTTGAAATTTAGAATGACGACATACAGATGAGTATAATTGAAAAAAAAAATTCAACCCGAACAAAATTGATACGTGTATAAATATGAACAAATGTTTTTTGATAATAAAAAAAGTCATATATATATAAATGTCTCACTTAGTGCATAGAAATTTATATTTTGCTCCCATAAAACTTAATTATAAAATTAGTATATATAAATATTAAAATATAATAATTTTTTTTGGAACTAAAATAAAAAAAAATTTAATTAAAATTAATGACATAAAATTATGTGATTTTAACTATGATGATAATACTTAGCTCAACTCAACTTAAAATTTGCAAAAGATTTTTTTTTTTTTTTACTTTCAGAAAATAATTTAGGTTCAATATTTTTATTTTAGTCTAAAATTCATAAGAATTTTTTGTTACGTTTGAATATATATATATATATTTAATTACATTTTAATTAATTTAGGATAAATATAGTTCCCCGATAGTTACCATTATTATATGCAGGAGAAATTCTTCTTGGCTAAAACACTATGATTTCTACACACGGCAATGAATTATGTTATATAAAAGTGCCAACCATTCATTAATTACTGTAATAAATTGGCTTATCATTTAATTACGTAATGCTAGTATATATATATATATATATATTTAATTATTTATGCCAAAAAAAAAAAACCAACGTGGCTAACCCATTGATACAACAAGAATTTTATACATTTTATTGCCGTAAAATTCTAGCGATTTTCTTTTCTCAGTAAGTTGAGGTCATGATATTTAACCTATTATCAAAAGTTGTATTCTTATATACTTATATGCGAAACATATTATATAACGCTTCTTAATATTTGAGACAAGGCCAATGAATGACGTCAACAATGTCGATCATACATGATCATGCTAATTTCACCCAGAAAATGATTATTGTCGAATGCTGTACATATTACTAATTTATTTGTGAATAAGAACCATAATTAGGATAGCATAGACATACAATTAAGACATTCATATCTCTTACAAGTCACAACAAAGAACATATATCTCATCGCAGTTGATGCATGTTTCTTTGCACTCAACTGAGTGAAGGCCTGGGAAAGAAATATTAAATTAAATATATTTTGTGTGTCACGTTTTGACAAATTAATCAACATTGATCTTGGGGCCATGATTTTGTCAATTCTAGAGGCTCCAAAAGTAAAACCAAAGTCTGGTGATCATCATCATGTCTATTTCTTATGAGGAGGGGGCGGTGCAAGAAGAAAATTGCTCTTATCCTAATTTCACTACCCTAAAGAAGAAAACACCGGAAGTTTCAGATTTTCTTTTTAATAATTCAAGTAAAACAGGTGAAAATGTAGTTTAGGTGCTTTTTCCAAACTGTCCGTGCTATACAGGGAACGTGATTGCAACAGTTATAAAGACATTAAATTCTTCTGTGATGGTCAAAACTTAATTATGCCATTCGATGAGGCTTGGAGATGGCATCTTTTCATGATTTTCACCACCTTACACTACCAAAAATTTGGAAAATAGTGAGTGACGACTTCCTAATCCTTGCCAACCCCTTGCTAACACATTCAATGAGAGAATGGTGACAAAATAGGGAGAAAAAATTCCTTCATTATTTCTATGTTGCTAAAGAAGAGAAAAATTTCCCTCACCAGCAATCGCTTATTAAATTCTCCTATTGAGAAAATGACGAGGGATTTTCCTTTGCCAAAATTCTGAATAAAATCCTTTCCAAAGTGGACTTTTCTCTCGTTAATTGTTGAGGGTCTAGCAAGGGAAATGTCATCACCAAATGCTTGGAATTCCTTTGCTATTTCTTGGATAAATGTAAAATTCCCCCGCTCAATAAAAAAGAAAACACATATTTGATGGAAATGTCTCTTGCCATTCCCTGCCAACCGCTCATCAATCCATCTTTATTCTCTTGCTAATCCATCACTATTTTGTCGTTGGCTTTAAGAAAATGTGATTTAAAAAAAAAAACTATTTTAGATCCACTACTATATTCAACTTGTAGTAAAACAGTATTACAAAATACAAATAGCCAACTAGTCATTGAAACAAAGATATATACACAACAAATTATACATACATATAGTTAACAATTTATAAGTCCAAAACAATATTCATACAAAACTTCTAACTATTGTAATATAAGTCTTCTTCTTTGCAGTACAATGCATTTCATTTAAGTTAAGGTAAACTCATTGTTTGCAATGAATTTTTGTGAACTTCACAAACCTATAGGAGCATGGAAATTTCATGTGGTCACCAACAATAAGAAATGGGACTTGTTCTAATCTCACAAGATTTGTGATGTTACTACTACACATCTTTAGGTATATCTCTTACCCATAGAAGTACTTATAGAGGATCATTGGGTGCACATGTGATAAGATGCCTCATGTCTATTGTCAAACCTACAACCAAGGTTGTAGAAGATGGCTTGGCAATTGGACTAAGAACAGAACAAGAAAAATAAATTAGAGCTTTTACCATTCAACGTAATAATGTATGCCTAAAAAAAGTGATACTATGGCATTAGTAAATCATGTAATATAATATTATTGTAACATAGATGAAAAACATTTTACATATTAATCTAAATACTAAAACAAATTGATTAAGAATTATTGGAATCTATATCGTCTAGGGCCTCTTCCTCTTTGTCCTTAGCAACCTCAATACCATTAGTTTCTTCATTGTCATTGATGAAGTCGTCATCAAATTGAACATTTGATAGTTTATGTAATGATAACTTCTTCCATGGGATCCTCATTGAGCAACAAATTAAAATTACCAATTAACATTCCTAGTGAAGGCATTATACGTCTCTTGGAGACATATCTTCTTTGTAAAAATTAATGGCTTTCACTTCATCCTAGACTTCACTCCCTTCATTGAGTGTCTTTGTTCCAAAGAGTTTTGGTCTAATCTTACAAGCTGTCCATTATTCACCATTGATTTTTACGTCCACAAGTGGGTATCTTATGTAGTACACTTGTTAGGCTTGCTCAACCAATATAAACATCTTAAAGGTGCGGAGGGTTGTTTAGGGCTTGATATTAACTAGAGTGTAGTTGTCATCAACCTTAACTCTATTTGTCACAACCCAATTTTTGAGCTATGATTGGTGTATAAGCTAAACCAATCTAGTGATTAACATAGCTGAGCAAGTTTCAAAAATCTAAAGTCAACGATAATATCACAGATTAAGCCATCATATACACCTTACATGTTATGAAAATATGCATTTATTTTATATAATTCACTTAAGGGTTGCCAAAAATCCAGCAGCATCTTCTCCAAAAAGTTAGACATCCCAACTTGCCCAACAATTTAATCTAACACTAATACCAATAATAACAAGTTATATTCAATAGACTACTTCATAAAAAAAACTATAAACAATATATGCACACATTCAAAATGGCCATAATAGGCCCCACAAAAGACATGACACATATCATCCCAAAAATGCTCTTACACGTATATGCCACCATATCATAAAGTTTGACACCGATAGCACAAGACTGAATACATACTTTATGTGTCTAGTAGTACACAAGCTCCCATATCACTTCACTCTCTTGCTTACTAGTTTATAAAATAATAAAAGAAAGAAACAAGCCTACCACTGGTTTATTAGTGAGTGCATAAATAATAAAGTGAGCATATGAGAAACAAACACACATTTGAGTTTTTAGATTAAGTAGTTAACAAATGATTTTAACAATATCATATCTTACACCTGAAATAAAAGGAAATTATTTAATAAATAAGAAGATAAAAATCAAATTTTTTAAAATTAAGAAAGTATCATGGAGAGGGGAATCATATAAAGGAATCATATTGCCAAGTATCTTTGCACAATCAAACCATCACATCATATCTTGCACTAGATATATCACATCTTAGTACTTTCATAGTACATATCAAATATTTCAAGCCTCTATACTAGATACATCACATCCTAATTCTTTTATAAAATCACAACTTATTTTAGGTGCATCTAGATTGTTACTTCGACTAATAGCTATAGGGTCCTAACCACATCCCCCTCCATTATTTTATTTTAAAAGAAATGAAAATAGATAATAATATTTGATAAAATAACATTTTAGGTTGCTAAAAGTAAAATAATGGATCAACAAAGTAATAAAAAGAATTACCAATTAATAGAGTTATTATAAAACATGAAATAGTAAATAAACATAAAAGACTTCTTATACCAATTTACATATAAATACACCACTTCTTTCACTTCCCCAATTCCTTCCCTTACATTCCACAAATACATAACTTTGCCATATTTCAGTAATCTATTTGCTTATTAATTTATTTTGTATTTCATCATATAAATATGTATACACACACCTATACTTATATTACAACACCTGATTTGAAGTTTTGAAAACACAAACTTTATTTCCCCCAAGGTGCTAAGCATGTAAATCATAAAATGAAATTTGGGCTAAGAAAATATAACAACGCATAAAAAAGAAAATGTCATTTTACTATTTATACACTTACTAGTTATGACTGATAGTAGAGGTCCCTACTTCCTATTACTCGAAGTTGAACTTCAATTGAAAAAGTCTCTTTGATATTATCTAAAATTATGATTAACATGAATTAAATATTTTAACTACTCAACTAGTATCCATATTCATTTATATAGGCCAATATATTTTCTAATACATAAACCCCTACAATTTTGCATACTTTCCTTCCTTGAATACAAACCCTAAGTCTAGGATTTTCAAACTAAGCCTCTATAATTCAAATTAAACTTAGAACTTACTTTACAGACCTTGATAATTGAAGAAAAAAGTGTTAATTTTCTACCTTAAAAGTTCAATAGTAAAATCCCATTTAAAAGGTCTAGCCATGGCAACAACAATCTAGAAGGAAAAATTGAAAAGTTCAAAAAGGAAATTGAAATGAAAATAGAGGAATAATAGAGGAAGAAAACCATTAGCACAAAAGAAAAGATAAGAAAGTATAAGAAGAGAAAAAGAAAATCAACACTAAAGGCTCATTTTTCTCTTAGCTACCCACGATGATTCACAATCATCCCCATGACAATAAGAACTCACCGACAACTAGAGGCTGGTTAGAGCTTGATAGAGGTGGCTACATGAAGGATGAAGCTCCATGGTTGCAACATTAAAGGGGATATGGGAAAAGCCAAGAAATAGAGTAGGAAGGAGCAGGGTTTAGTTGAAGATGTTGGAAGTGTGGTGTTTCGGGAGAGATAATGAAAGAAAAGGTGAATGAAGAATATTTTAATATTCTTTGGCTATAATTGCGTTCTTGCCTTAGGAAGGTATGATGGGCTTTAATTAGGTACCTAAGATATCTAGAAAAGTCACTAGAAAATTTTATAAGCTTCATAATTAATCTAAAAATTACTTAGTCTTTCTTTAATAACCTAAAATAATTTATTTTATATTAATAGATATTATTTTTATTTTTGTACTTCATTTTTCATCATAAGGGACCTAAATGAAAAGTTTAAAATTGTCAACATATCACACTATTAGTCAAGTCAAACCATTGGCACCGAAACAAAATTACTATATTTTGGGACCCATAGATACTAAAACTCTATTATCTCTTTAAGAATGTCATGGTAGTCTAGCTTGCCATACCCCTCACCGATACACCACTATTCATAGTTGTTTTGTTCTGCTTGTATTTGTTTTTTAATGGAACCTATATCCATTGACTATTACATTGTATAACCTTTCATTGCCTTTGATGGACCAAAGCTTAAAAGTGGGATCATTAGATTGTAAACTCCACCTATATCCGCCTAGGGATGATTAATTAAATGATTCAATTAATCATAAGATGGACATGCTACATTACCATGCTAAATATTTAAACTTACTGGTTTTTTCATCTATTTAGGAAATTCTAATTAAGTCCTGAAGTGATAACATTTTATCTTTCATGATGGTGGGATTTTGCTCTTTAAGTGAGTTTTTGAATTTCCTAATCAATGAAATTTGTAACAAAAATAGAAAGCTTTAAGTCTGCGAGAAACCTAGTGCAAGCTCTCCAAATAAGATGACAAGGATATGCAAATATGGATAAGCTCTTACTAGAATTGTCATCTCCACCATCATTATTCTAAGGAATCTAGGTGCATCTAGTTTGAAGGTGTGGCTCAAAATATTTGGTTTTCATAGTTTAGTCAAGTTTTTAATTTAGTCTCTATGGTTTGTTCAAATTTTCAATTTGGCAAACAATGTGAAATTAGCTTTTTTTAATAGTAACTAGAGTTACGACTAATTTGTGATCTTTTCAAAATGAAAAATAAGCTTGTTTTTAAGCCTGTTTTCTCATTTGGTGTTAGAATTTGCTCTCACCATAAGATTACTAACAAACATGTTTTGAAATGATAAGTGGGTTTAAATATCTATAATTAAAAAAATTGGGCTCACAACTCATGGTTGCCTATGGAAGGGAGAAAGTATCTAACATCATCTTGCAACTAGATTTAAAAGATAAAAAAAGAAAAATTAATGCAAGCATGAGCAAAAGTGGATAAGAGTTTCTTTGCATGTCTTCTTCCTTCAATTTGTGGAAAAAAAAAACTCGACACATGATGCACTGGTCTGCATAAGATATTAATAAGTGGCTTTTAAGTTGCTACAAAGTAGAGAAAACTCCTAGAATCTAAAGTGGATTTGGAATTCACATACCTTTATATGTGTGTGTGTGTGTTTTATAAATGTGCCTTGAGGAGACAACCCTAAGGGAGCTTAGCCAAGATTGCCTATTATGTGCTTGTTTGGATACATGTTGGGTTACCCGCGTTTCGGCTCAAACCAAAGTTTGCAGAGAAAAAACCCGTTTGGATTATGTTTGGATACATGTTTCAGTGGCCGCACCATCGTTCGGGGACTATGAAAACCACGTTCTCTTAAAGCATTTTGCCGAAGCTTTTTACCAATGCGTTTGTGTGCATTAAAACCACGTTAATTACTCTCCAACGGCCAGAATGTCCTTCATACCTAACCAGTCTGAGGAAGAACGAAAGGGAATCAGAGAGTAGTGGTCACGCTCCTTGCTGCAGAGCAGCACACACAGGAGGAACGAGTGAGAAACACTTTCGGGTTCTCTATAAAAGGTAGCAAGAAAGAGTTATTTAGGAAGGTTTTTTGGATTACAGAGGAAGAGAAGTAGAGAGTAAGAGAGAGAAATAGCTACTGGGAATTTAGGGTTGAAGGATTTTTTGGATTGAAGAGAGAGAACTGAGAGGCGAAAGATATTCAAGGGGTTTTTTTTGGAGAATTAGTTTCTAGATAGAGAAGTCAAAAGAGATTCAGCAAGGGGGGATTCTTTTGGGGGATTGATTTCGGCTGAGAAAGGCTGAGAGAGATTCATCAAGGGAAAGAGAGATTTGAGGGAAAAAGAGGAGAGCCTCCTCGTTTGGTGATGCGGGCATGTTGATGGAGAAAAAATGGGGAACTCAAATTACAGTGCACCAGGAATGGCCCTGTTGATCCCGTCAGAAAAAAGAAAGAATGTTGTACGACTGAGTTGTAGCCCATAGTTTCTAATGACATAACAAAAATGGTTCAAAACAAAAAATTAAAAAAATGAAAAAATGAAAACAAAAATCAAGAAACGAGAAAAATAAAATCAAATAAAAAAATTTAAAGAAAAAGAAAAATCCTTTCTAATGACATAAAAAAATCATGATAGTCATAAAAAACAATTTTACAAAATTTAAAGAAAAAAAAATCCTTTCTCATGACACTTAAAAGTGATTCTGTTATATAATATCCAAACAAAATCAATTCTACCAAAATCACTTTTCATCTAAACTTTCCAAACATAAATCACGTTCACGTAAACTCAGTTTTCCCAAAATCAATTCTACAAAATCAAGGTTTAGAAAACCAATTTTACTTACCATCAATCCAAACACATACTATGTAGGTGGTACCCCTTGACAACACACTGTAAACATTAATTCATTAAACTTATGCTTTTGTTTGATTGGAGAAACCCACAGGCTTAATCATAATTTTAATTCATTAAACATTTTTTGAATAGTTTTTATATAATTTTATACTTCCATAGTTCCATTATGATGATAAAAAATAAAATGCATGTTACTTTCATGTATCTGTTGTAGGAGATCACAATTGAAAATTTGAATACAGTCAAAGGACCAATTGTTGAAAACTTGAGCTACCGGTATAGAAGGAGGTATTAGTCAACTAGTCGAATGCAGGACATAAAAACTTGAAAAATATGACAATTGAAGTGTTTGTTGGCCTTAAGAATAATGTGGTTTTACTAAATAATAATCAAATAGCAATTGTAATGTCCAAAAACACTCAGAAAATTAAAAAATAACATGATCAATGAAAATAAATTTGAAATTTGAATTTAAATTAGTTTATAAGGCAAAAGACATGATTATTTAGATTCACTGTTATAAATAATTGTTTATGAACATATGAAATACTAACTAAAAATTTGTTGCTCCAAACTTTGATCTCCCATTCTCTAAACCCTTTACAAGTGGTTTTGAATATAGAAGATTTCAGAAATTTTTATTTATCATTTTCTTTAGAGTGTTTTGTATTACCTTGAAAAGCAAATTTTTCTAAATCTTGCAACAACACGAGAGGGAAAATATTGCTTCAAAGACAATATGTCTTATACATTATTCAGAACCTTCTTTTGGGTTTTCTTACTCTATTAATACTCTATTTTCCTACCAATACAGAATGATAAAAAGAATTTAACTTTTTATATTTTTATTGATGAACGCAAACAAATAAAAAGTAAATCTAAATTTTTTTTTCCATATATAAATCCTATGACGGGGACCCTCGGAAAAGGAAATAAAAAAATAAACTTTATTTCTTAATGAAAGGGGATAGAGTATGAAGGGTAAAAAACAAAAACAAAACAAAACAAAATGCAGGTCAAGTATCCATGGAGTCATGAAGAAGCACTATAACTTGATTTTTTTAGATGCATTGCCAATGAAGTATAGATATGGACTTTGTCATCAAGGATTCATTTTAGGAATCTTACAAAGGTAATTGACGTGTTCTTTTGCGGCAATGATTACTTATCTTATTATGCCTCGCCAAAATAGCAGACGACGGTGAAGACTCTCTGCAGCTACACAGTTGACAGATTTATAACTAAGATAACGCTAAATTATCAGAAAATTTTAGAAATTCAAGTTCACGTGCTTTATGGTTTTATTTCATTCTCTTATAAATATAAAAGAACTCATATTGGTGAAAAACATAATGGGTCTGTTTGGCTCACTTTGCCTCCTTTGTTTTCAAGCCTTCTTGTCCAAAAACTCTAATATTTATACATGAATAATGTTAGAGGTTAATTCAAGAATGTTTTTGACTTGATACATGAACAATGAGCCATAGTTTAAGATAGATAACTACAAAACAGGGCACTAAATCCATAAAATAAGGTATAATTTCTTAAAATATGACATTTCATAATTAGTAGTGCTAGTGCTTATTATTGATAAGATTCTAGAATTTTCTTAGTACTACCATACAAGGTTAAGGCTCCATATAATACTCAAAAAATCGGCATATGAATGACTACACGGTACAAAAAATTCTTCAAGTACCAGATTATGACCTTTCATAGACCACAGAATTGGACTTTAAAACGCTGATATATTGGGGCAAGTAAGAAACGAGCAAACACCACTTCTTGCTTCCTTTGAATCTGACATAAATCCGACTAACAAGGAGGGTCATTAGAGTCTCACATGAGAAGAAGAAAGCCAAATGTAGCCAGAGGATGCACTTGCCAGGAAAACCCAGCAGATCAATGCGCGCACACATTTATGGGCAAGTCATCCTTGGCTCCATTCCACTCTCCACCTCTTCATGAAAAACTTTCAGACCATAAATTAACCTATGGAGATTGCTTCATAATTGTTTTCCCTTCCTACATCTATCTGTTTCAACTCTCTTATCCATGCTATATCTTGCTTAATTGCTGCCATTATATACATAGGCAGGGGGAATAATAGGAAATAATGATTCTCGTGGAGGGTCCGCAACATTCTCAGTTTGACTCAAAAATCCGCCAGAGGCAATTGACAGTTATTCCTGTGAAGGGGCAGTCATAAATACTGCATTCTACCTGTTCGATGAAAAAGTATCCCTTCGTGATGTATTCGGATGTCTTCTGGGTCTCCACTCTTAACCCGTCGTTTACTCAATGGGCTTCAGTGCCGGATTCCCCTTTTTGTGGGTATAGAATCTTTCAAAAGATGAGGAGTTGTCACCTTGGAATGCCTATACTTTTTGGTTCTGTATGGCTATGTCAAAGGGTCAGGCAAGAGCGAACTGACACTGGGAATTTCCTGTCTTTGATGCACTTGCAAATGGCAACGTTTATGATCTACTTTCAGAAGCACTATGCATGAATTGTCCATGATGATATCTTAAAATGTATCAAGAATATCAAAATTCAAGTGCGCTTCAAAAAAAGGCAAAAAGGGTAAGAAGAGATGGGAGACCTCTTTCTAGCATTGACACATTAAGCTGACATGAGATTGCCAAGAATGTGATACTGTTATGGAATAACTTTATCCAGAAAACATTGTTTCAGAAAAAGTTAAAATGGAGATCATTACAGTTGCAGGCTAGTGTATTTTGTCAATAAATCAATCATTTAGAATAATTAATGTAGCATATTGTGGCAAAACTTTAGCTATAAATATGAAGTAATAATGTTTCAAGACGGAGCAGCATTATATTGGATGCATACTTTACACTCTATATTAGCATGACATTACACTTTAAATTACATTAAAATAGCACATACTCTATCATGTTGCAGTGTCATAATTGTGTCTCATATCTGTGTCAGTTTCTATGCTTCTAAAACTATAATAGATTGAATGTCTTGACTATGAGCTTAGAGTTGTTCTATTTTTCAAATAACACACAGTATGATTGTACTTCCAATAACAAATCATTCCATTTAATATTATATTGTCAAAAATTATGTATAATAACATAGTTTACTACTTTCTCTGCTATCAATATCTCCTAAATTCTGAAGTGATATCAAAGTGTTATTTGCAGATTCACCCCTAATTCAAATACTTCTTTTCCCATCACCCAACAATATCATTAAACTTTCATATTGTTGCATAATTCCCAGGTTTTAATGTTTTCAATACATTGTGTGACAATGCCCAACAGAGCATGGTTATTCATATTGGCAAACTAGATGGGTTTATGTTTGATTTTGAAGGGAATGGAATCAAATAGATCAGCTGACTTACTACTAAACAAAATTAGACACTGCAGGACCATCGATAAGTGACTTTGACACCATTCAAATACCAACTTTTATAGCTTTCTTGTTCTGAAGCCAATTGCATTTGAAATTTGGAGTCTCAAAGGAGGAGTATATCCAAGTCTGTCACAATTTTTCAAAATCTTTTGTTTTGATATTAAATAGTTCCCCGACAGAGCATAAGAAGATTCATATGACTTCGTGAAAGTCGCAGTAAATGTCCTCATCATGCATCCATGTTTTGGTTTCCCTCAAGCTCTAAAGAAGCAAATGGTAATCTGAAATCTGGAAGTGACAGATATTTCAACAATCAACCTTTCAGATAGGAAAATTTTGGGGATGAAATCTACAAAATTTGCAAAAATAACGTGATGAACCAGATTTGGATTGCGATCCGTGTAAATTACTTCTACCGATGCACACTACTAGCTGTGAAGAAGATTATTTATTTATTTTTACTGAAATAAAAATTTAAGATGCAGATAAGTTTTTCCAACACGTCTAATATTTACTTAGACATTTTATATATTGACATATCTTCGTCTACATCTGTGTCACATCCCATGTCAATATTCATCCTTTTTGTAGTGATTTCAAGTCTTTGATAGATTGAATTATTGAAGTACTTTTCCTCATGGCTGCCCATCTTTAAGCCGCATGTTACCAATCATGAACCTCACCTGGCAATTGTAGAACAAGATGACGGGCTTTACCCTGTTTTTGAGATCTGTTCTGCAAAAAGATTGAAAAGGTGTGTCAGAATTGAAGAGTTGTGTCAGAACTCAGAATATGTGTCATTTTCTCCACAACAGCTTTTAATCTTTGGCCTATTAAGAGAAAAATAAAATTGTTCCAGTTGATGATCAAGTGTCGTTGAAAATTTAGTTTTCATATGTGGACAAAATGTTCAATGCTGTCAACTTAAAAGTAATAATCTACAAGCATAAAAACTCGTAGAATAATAAGACTCTTTCTTGTGTTTCTCGAACATATAAAGGACAAAACGTAAGTCTACAAGTAATGGCCATTATAGGAACATTCTCAGGAACTTTTCTCAACAACTGATTTTCAATATTGATATATGAACCTTTCCTGTCTAAATTGGCATGATAATAAAAAAATGACCAATGCAGCTTGAAAAGAGAAAAAGGGAAGAAAGAAATAAGGAAAAACTCATTCTTCTCAAAAATTTTTTATCTCTGCATATTAGATATAACCAAGCACCAAACATTCCCCTTTTGTGCATTATTCTGTTACTCTCTTCTTCTCTCAATTTATGCAGTTCATGAACCTCAAAAGCAGTCAACTAGCTGCGAAGAAGCATTAATATTGATACAGATACAGGACGCAACACGAAAAATATATATAACGGTTAAATGCAAGTGATATAACACGTAATATGTATTATACAGGATATGACACAAAGACTAAGTGCAAAGAACAAGCTCTTTGAGAGTCTCATATGAGAGGAAAGGGAGCAAACTTGAGGCAAGAACAACCACCAGCAACACCCAGAGATGGGAAATTTTGCTATTCTGCAGATGCCGGCAAGTCATCCTTGGCTCAAATATACTCTCTACCCCTTCATGCGAGGCACTTGAGCAAACAACATTGAGCTTCATCCATATTTTCATAAGCTCTCAGATTTTTTCTGCATGCACTTTGAGCATTATTTTAACGTTATTTATAAGCAGAGCAGAGGTCAATGGGTGGAGTTCCACGTCAGGAAAGATAATTTGCTTCAAGAATATTCTTTTGCACTACGCACGGCCCTAAATTATGTGTGATTTTCGACATATGATATGCTTGTTATCCGGAACCACCCTTGTTTGAAGTCAGTGTCCATATTGGTACATTTAACTTTTTGGTACAAGCAAGAGTTGACACAACCCACTTACTTCATATATAACAATTTGATGATATGACTCACATATCTGGTTATTGCTTTGAAACATGCAGTCCATCGTAGGTGATTTGAAGTTAAGAACAAGATTATGTAAAGGAATGAGTTCAGTGAGAAACCAAATTCAGGAAAAGCTAAAAGGGCAAGTGACTGAAGCCGCCAAAGCATAATATTTGATACAAATGTCTAGCACATATCGATGATACAAATATATGAAACAATTTTTAAATTTATTGACTCAGACTCAAATCTTTGCATAATGATTCAAATAATATAATTAAAAAAAATACATTTGAAATTATAAGAGCAATTAATATGATAACTGTAATGATTTTTAGTCATTCCATGCGTGCGTTTTGGTAAATTAAGGTTTTTATGATTATAAATGATTTATGAGATTAAACATGTTGATGCACATAAAAAATGTGATATTTTGCTCTGCAGAACTTGGGAAATGTCAATTGTGCATAATATATCTTTTGCACGTAAGAGACATGATATATATCATGTTCAGTTCATCTTGTAATATGTCTTTTAGACATGAAAGAATAAAATTTTCAGGTAGACGGTGTTTCCTAGCAAAATATTTCTAGCAGGTGAATGGTTTTTCTTGACCCCATAATATTCCTGTCAAGTAAATAATATTCTCTTCCCCTATAACATATGATGTTCCCAGACTCCCTCAGGTTATCATATATAGGCATGAGTATTCATTTCAAAAAATTTACAAGGATCCCAACATATATAGGCATGAGTATTCAACTCCAAGTCAGTCTAGTTGACCTACTTTGGGCACTCAGAGCCTTGTCACCATCTTTAGTAAAATAAGAAACTTTTTTGGAAAGTTTGGTAACAGATAAACTAAACTGTAGTCACATAAGATATTTTGTGTCAATTTTGAATTTCGAAAGTGTGTTTTTAAATGTTTGTTGGATGAGTCAAGCTCTCATTATTTTGATACATCATACTATCTATATCAGTGTCATCTCATTTCAATATTATTGGTGCTTAGTCTGTTAGTGATTTCAATCTTTGGTAGATTGAATTATTAAAGCTCCTTCCCTCATGGCTGCCCATCTTTAAGCTATAGGTTGTTTTTCAGTTCTGTTTCGTTTCATGACTGCCAATCATGAACCTCACTTGGGTCTGTGTGCAATCCAAGAACCAATTTATGGGCTTCAGCTTGTTTTTCGGTTCTGTTCTGCAAAACCATTGTAGAGGTGTGTCAGATCTTTCAGAATATGCTCCTTTTTCTCCACAAAAACTTTAAATTTTTCACAAATTGAAAGAGAAAGAAGATTCTTGATAAGGGTAAACGGATAAGCGTGTGTTTGGCAGAGCGTTTAGAAATTCAAAACCACGTTTGCAAACGGCTTTTACACAGAAGCTATGATTTGTCGCTTCTCTGCAAACCGCGTTTCCTCCCTTCCCGCAGCGCAACCAAACATGCTATAATTCAAACAGATGTCAGTGAAGAATCTTGGGGTACAGTTGATGATTAGGTGTGAATGAAATTTTAATGTTCATACGTGGGCAACATGTTCAATGTTGTCACCTTTAAAATAATAATCTACAAACATATAAACTCTGGAATAAGAAAGCTGTGTTTCTTGAACACATAAAGGATTAAAGATAATCTTACAAGTAATGGTCATTATAGGAACATTCTCGTAAACTTTTATCAACAAGTGATTTTCAATATTGATACATTGAGACGATACTCCATAATATTGATAAATGAACAATACAGCTTGAAAAGAGAGAAAAGGAAATAAAGAGATTGAAAAAAATAAAAAACTCATTCTTCTCATAAAATTTTTATATAAGTAAATTGGATCAGCCCAAGAACCAAACCTTCCCCCCTTTTGCGTATTACTACTCTGTTTTCCTCTTATATCTCAATTTATATAGTTTACATTAAAATAAAATAAAAAAACACTGTACTAAGTGCTAAAAGCATTATTGACACAGATATATTATCTTCGGTCTTATATATAAGAGATTTTTTAAGATTTAATTTGGTCTAAAAATATAAGAAACAAACTATTAATATCTGGTTTATTAATTATAGCATTCCAATTATGTCTTCCATTAAATGAGTCTTTTAAATTATGAATAGTAGCTATCATTAATTTTAAGAAGAAAATATACACATTAAATAAAAACATTCTTAAAAAATATTTTTATTTGGGACAAAATTAAAAAGATTAATTACTTTTAACTAACTTTGTAAATTCTCATAAGTTAATTATTTGTTTTTTATATATGAGACCGGAAGAAGTAAGACATAACATCACAAGATAAATAATGTTTAAATATAATTAGAAATCTTATATAGGATTTAATATGAATGATAAATATGTATCAAATATAACTCAATTTTTGAAGTACTGGTACTTCATAGACTAGGTGCAATGAACAAGCTCTTTGGGAGTCTCATATTAGAGGAAAAAGAGCAAATTTGAGCCAAGGACAACAGCCAGCAACACCCAGAGATGGGAAATTTTGCTATTCAACAAATGTTGGCAAGTCATTCTTGGCTCAGATATACTCTCTACCCTTTCATGCGAGGCACTTGAGCAAACAACATTGAGCTTCATCCATATTTTCATAAGCTCTCAGATTTCAGTTCTCTGTGTGCATTTCGAGCATTATTTTGACGTCATTTATAGGCAGAGGAGAGGTCAATGGGTGGAATCCCACGTCTGAAAAAATATAATTGCCTCAAGAATTCTTTTGCACCGCACATGGCCCTGCATCGTGTGTGATTTTGTACACATAATATGCTTCTTATCCAGAACCACCCATGTTTGGAATCAACTGCCATGTCGGTTCTTTTAACTTTGTGGCAAGCAGAGCCTTGACACAACCCACTCCTTCCTAACAATTTGATGACTGACTGGTGCGGATCGTTCTTGATTTGAAAAACGAGTCCAATGTAGTTTTTATGCACATTTGTGCATTTGTCTATACAGGCGTGTATGTATGTATATTATATATACTTGTGTATTAAAAATAATACATCTACAAAAAATATATTATATAGTACAAAAAGCAACCCCTTAAAAAATGAGTGAGAAAGAAATTTAAAAGTTCCAGCCTTCTTAATCGAAATAAGGATATTTTATTTTCCTGAAGCGATTAAAATACCATAGAAACTAGAATGTTTTTAACAGTAAATTGTCATCTAATTGCCTTCGACTCCCTTGCAGAACTGCAGTCCCGTCTCGCAAACAGGGCACTGTCCCTTTCTTTTCTTTTTTCTTTTTTTTAAATGTGATTTTCATGCTGCACAGAACATGACCCTTGCAACAAAGGATCCATATTCCATGTTATTATTTTAGATTTCAATAGCATGCATTGCTTTGCAACTTCAACAATTAGATCTCACTTGGTAAAATATATTTTCACTGTAGTCCATTCCGTACATGATCTCTTTCTTGGTGCTGTTGGGAATAAAAAAATCTTAATTTTTCAAGTATTGCAAAATTTATTCATAGAAAATTTTCAGATAATAAATATAAGAAATATAAGAAATTGTGTTGTATTGCCCTAAATAATATGTAGTTGCTGATTACACTCAAATACTTTATAAATAAATTTTAAATATTTAAAACATTAAAATACTCATATACCAAACGTGAGAAAAATCAAATTGGATTGCTAGTTTTTCAGGCAGAAAAAAAATCTCCGCTTCTAAGTCAATGAACCCACAGTTTGGAGCAAATGGGTTGAGTGCCAACTTCTGATTATTAAAGCATGACATTCCAAAATGGAAATTGATTGCAAATCAAGATGGACTTGGATTTTGAAAAAGGAGTTTGAAATTTTAAGGAAGAAGTATTTTTCAAGTAAGTCATATAAGAAGACGTGGGATTCCATCCATACAGATCTTCTCTGCCTATAAATACATTGCAAATTCGCAAGTGCACATAGGGAATTGAAATGTGTTCTCGTAAATCAGAAATAAGGGTGAAGAAGTGGTTGTTTTGTGAAGCGCCTCGCATGAAGGAGTGGAGAGTGGATTTGAGTCAAGGATGACTTGCCGGCATGAAGATCTCCGAATCTGGGTGTTGCTGGCAGTTGTCCTTGCCTCAAGTTTGCTCCCTTTCCTTATCATATGAGACTCTCAAAGCTTGATAGATCCTTGTGATTAATTGAATGCATATGTAAATTGCTAATGAGAATGCTCAAGTTAGAAGGTAAGTATTCAAACAGCTATTTGCCCCGTTTGTGCCTTAAAAATTGAACCTTTTTCGATCGTGAGTAGTGAAAGAGCTCAAATTTTTTAGAAGGTTTCTATGGTATTAAAACCAGAGTCTGATGATGATCATCTATCTATTTGTTATGAGGAGGGGCATCTAAATTCTCTACTGTTGAAAAAAAAAAAAAAAACAGAACACAGGGTGCATGTATATAATTTTTTTTTTTTAAATAATTCAACTAAACAAGCAACGAGGCAACACGAATTGAATACAACGTGTAAATGTAGTCTAGGTGCTGTTTTCCAAACACGATTTTTTTTAAATTTATTTTTAAGTGTCTACGCTCTGCCAAAAACACAATTATGAGAGCTACGAAGATAGTAGATACGGTTAGTCTAGTAATCTAAGAATGGGAGTTAAATTGGATTTTAAAATTATCTTTTTTTTTTCAAAAATTCTGATTCCTTTTAAACAAGGTCAAATTTTTTAGGAATAACAACCTACTCTACAAAATAAAACTTTAAATGGAATATAATGAGAGTAGGGAAAAGAGAGAATTACACGATCAATTTATACTAGTTTAAACCAATCATGTCTTATGTCTAATCTTTAAGTACAAAGTAAGGGTATTTTATTCACTATGAGTAATCACCAAGTATACAAAGTAAATCTACAACACAAGCACAACACTATAGCATTTACTACCTTTCCTAAGGTAACCTCACAGGAGCAAGCACTCAATTTTTATACTTTTCTCACTTCACAAGTTTTCCCTTACTCTTAAAATTTTCTTAAACTACCTGAAAACTCTAATTATAAGACAATCTCAAAAGGATAACTCGAGTTTTACAACTTTTCCCTCTCGATCATTAGGCTTTTTTCTCAAAGCACCTAAAAACTTATTTTTGCAAGAAGGAGATTCAGGTTAAGCTTACAAACTCACTACGGTTTTCTCAAATACAAAAGGCTAATCCACACAGAGCACTTTTCTCATTAAAATATAGCAACTATTTCAAAGTGAAAGATATTTTGCAATTTCTTCTTTTTGCATCCTTTCTTTTCATTCAATTCTTCAAAAGGGTCTTTTGTATATAGGTTGATCTTTAACAATTAGATATTTGGACAACAACTTCCTTTAAATGTGCAAATATGCTTTAATGATTAGGAACTTCTGTCTTCAATGCTTCAATCATCTTGACGTTGAATTAATGACTTGATTCAATTTTTGGTAGTCTTCAATAATTAGTTTGTTGATGTCTTTCAAAATTTATCTTTTTGAAGTCAAAGGGTTGAGCTAATCTTTCATTTAAAGTGTTTCCATCTTTGCTTCCTTCAAACATATACTTTCCTTTTATGCTTCTTAATTTCATGAACTTTCCTTTCTCATTCTTAATTCAAATTACATCATTAAAGGCACTTAATATTTGATCAAATGAAAGACTTATAAGGTCAAATGAAGTTCTTTTCATATAAATAACTTGAATGAGTTATTTTGAAAATATTTCTTAAAAGAAATGATCTTGAAATATTGTATTTATGATTAATTCAAAAACACCATGTTGGGATTCAAGAGAAAGTTTTCCTTAAGCATTTTCAATTCAAAAAGTTTTCTTTTAATTCAAATTAATAATATGACATCACATTTGATTCAAACATTTTCCGTAATGATAATTTGACTTAACAAAGTTTCTTTTGAAAACTTTTTAAGAGTTATCAAGAATTAAATCAATATCACATTTTAATATACATAACATCAAAAATCTATTTTCAGCCCAAACAAGTAATTTCATAAAATGTATTCTTGGCCCAAATTAACCCATTTTTCAATAACACATAATTAAACATGTTTGACATAATTCAAAACTAAAAGGCCTAAAATATTTGATTTAACATTCTCTCCCTTTTTTATTATGGCGAACATGTGAAAAAAGCATGAACGTTTTGGAAAATGCATAAAGAATGAAAAAAAACTTCCATTTCATAAAAATGTCAAGAGCTTTTTGCTCCCCTTCAATTAGAGCATGTATGATAGGGAAATCTCCCTCTTACCTTGTGCTTCCTTTGAACTTGTTGTGTGCGTGCGCACGCACACACACACACACACACACGCACATATATATACATATTCACATACAAAATAGTAGGAATGGAATAAGCTCTAAATATCACATAATATCAAGTAATTCAAGAGCATATCATATAACTCAATTTTCCTCAAACATATTTTTATCCCCCTTTGCCGTAAGCAAAAAAGGTAGAGCATATAAGCACAACGTTTAATCACAAAATCAACAAAAATAATTTCTCCCTTTTTGCAAAAAGATAGAGGCACATGATATATATATAGTAAAGAAGATATAGGCTAATCATAATTATTATTAAGATGATAGTAGGGGTTTAGTAGTAATGCTTCAAATACAGGAGTTAATATCTTAGTAAGGAACCCATATTATTTAACAGAATTAATAAAAAAAGGGTAAGGAAAGGAATTATGCAGGAGGTGTAGGAGATTAAGGATCAGCACGCTTAGTGGGAGTGGCATGAAGATTTATGGTAGAAGAAAGAAGAATAGGAGTTGTACTTAAAGAAACAAGAATAGCAACAAAAGGGTTAGCTTTTAACAAGAAAACCCTTAATATTGTGAATTGATTTAGCAAGTGATTGAGAGATAAACAACTTCAAATCCTTCATAGCATCTTTTCTAGTAAGGTCACAAACCTGATTGTTAAAGATTTCTTGATTAGTAGCCTATAGAAGCCTTCAAATTCATTTGAAGAATCCATGGACATATCAGATGGAATGATAGGTGCATTAAGAGAGCCATAACTATTCATGTCAACAATTTCATCTTCAGATAAAATTGGGTTGTTAGATTCCTTAAGAAAATTAGTGGAGTCATATTCATAGTCAACATGACATATATTGGTGTTTGTCACCATATGGCTGGTAAAACATGCTTGTTCTACCTTGTATGCATTCAAATCAATGCACAAATGCTTGGCAATTAAGGTGACAACTGTCCTATATGGCAATTCATGAAGTTTGTCACAAAGGACAATTTTGTTGACCCTATTACCTTTATTTATGGATTTTGATGATAACAAACAATTTGGGTAATTATATTGGAGAACATGCTAAGTCAAAGCTCAAGTAATGATTAAAGATTTTTTTAGACTTTAGTATTTAGTATATTTTGTAAAAAGACTAGGGATTATTTAGAACTTTTAAAATTTTAGAACTCAATTTTTTTTTGGAACATAAAAGAATATATCTTTTGGAAGTTTTTAGAGGATCACCAATTGGTTGGTCCCTTGGAAGTAGTTGACTAGACCTATTCAAGAATGTAAAAACACATTTTGAGTTAGACTAGTCCATGATTTACTAGGGAATAGTCAACTATCAATGGAAGCCCTAGATTGGCCTCTTTACCAATGACCAACTGACTGATCCTTAAAGAATGGTCGACTATTGAGATAGTATCAGTCAACTAGTCCTCAAGGAATAGTTGACTGATACCTTTCAAAACTGCAACCTTTTAGTTTTCAATGAGACCAATTGACTGTCGGGCTTGATCAGTTGATTGGGACAATACAAAAAATATTGCAATAGCTTTTTAACAATTACTTTTATACATTTTGTCTTCCCTATTTTCTCTAATGGCTCCATTAGGATTTGTGATATATATTAGACCTAATATGAATCTAGAACCACTAAGAAAATTTGCAAAAAGTTTTTAAGTTCTGAATCATTCTCTTATCCTTCTAGACTCAGTTTCAATTATAAACTTATTTTGTTTAGAGAGATTTTCTGATATACCTTTCTTTCTTCCTTATGCAAAGTGTGAATACTCAAGGATAAGGATCCTTGAGTAGTTATTAGGTGAATACCTTCTATGAAGGGAGTGCTTCTTGTACTCATTGAGCTTAGTGGCTTGTAAGTACTTACTTACATCTTGCTGATATAGTGAAAAATCCCAACATAACTTTTAGGGATTGGATGTAGGTTTGTTGGATAGCTGAACTAGGATAAATCTCTTATGTTTAATCTCTCTTCTCTTTCTTAACCTTATTTTACTATATTTTATTTATAATTTTTGGTTTGTGTTGTGCTTTACTCTTTTTTTCTTTTAACTTAACCTTGTTTCAGTGTTTCAAAAAAATCAATCCTTTACTTTTGTTTTTATAAAACCTAATTCACCCCCTTTCTTGGGTTCTAGCCATTCTTAACAATTTCTCATGCGATTAAAGATGATAAATGGTATATTCAAGCTGATGTCATGTAGGGCACACCAAATGTAGAAGACCTCCTAAAGGGTTGGTGATGTAATCCCCACAACATAAGGGATAACCACTTGATTTAGGATATGGAGTAGAATCATTGTATTAGCATTAATAGCATAAATTACAAAAGCTTCCTTTCCAAAGATTTCTTCTATAACTTCTAAGTGGTTAAAGCCATTAAACTTGATACCTTGGTGAATGGAGTAGTGTTTTAAACTAGCTTTCAGGCACCTAATAATGTTCCCTTACTTCCTTAGATTATCATATATAGGCATGAATATTCATTTCAATAAATTTACAAGGTTCCCAACATATGTATTTTTTTGAAAATGCAAAATATTGACATTTAAAATTTTCATATGGTGGAGTTAAAGTAAAATCCAGCTAGTAAGTTTGATATACTCTATTTGGATTATTGAAATATTATGTACATATGTATGTATTGATCTGGGTTACTTTTGTTAAATTATGGTTAATTACATCTTATTATGTATTCACTCACTCCTTTCATCTCACCAACAATTGTTCAACTCCAAGTCATTCTAGTTGACCCACATTAGGAACTTATAGCCTTGTCAACATTTTAGTGAAGTAAAAAACTACATGGAAGCAAGTTTGGCAATAGATAAACTAAATTGTAGTCACATAGGATGTTGCAAGTATCAATTTTGAACTCTAAAATTATATGTTTTTAAATGTTTGTTGGACAAGTCAAGTTCTCATTATTTTGATATATCCTACTATTTATATTAGTGTCATATCTCATGTCAATAATATTAATGCTTAATTTGTTAGTGATTTCAAATCTTTAGTAGATTGAATTACTAAAGTCCTTTCCCTCATGGTTGCCCATCTTTAAGCAATAGGTTGTTTTCAATTTTGTTCCATTCCATGGTTGCTGATGATGAACATCATTTGGGTTTGTGTGCAATCCAAGAACCAAATTATAGGCTTCAACTTATTTTTCAATTTTATTTTGCAAAATCATTGTAAAGATGTGTCAGATCATTCAGAATATGCTCCATTTTCTCACAAATGCTTTAAATTTTTTGCTAATTAAAAGAGAAAAGATTGTTACAATTGATGATTAAGTGTGATTAACATTTTAATGTTCATATATGAGGAACCTATGTTGGCCCACTGGTCTTTCACCTCCCTTTATATGTGACGATAACAGAGCCCAATTTTTTTATTATTAAAGCCTAATTGTTTTGTTTAGTTTTCAGGTGTTGTGTTTTGCCCTAAAGACTATGCTGTGTTTTGGCCTAAAGACTATCTCATTTTAAATGAACATAAACCAAATAGAATATTTTATCCTTTCTTTTGTACCAAAGGTTGACCATCTTAGAAGACTACAAAAAGTACCTTGTTACTTTTCTATTGTTCCCTCTTTGCATCTGCCACATCAAGAAAGTAAGCCTTCTTAAGTCTAATGCATTAATAAGTGTTAATGGAGAAGAGACAACATGAGTAAATGATCAACCCCTCCCTCTCTACTAAATGTGCTTCAAAAACCTTAAACCATGAAAGAAAGATGGAGATGGTCTAAAGCTAGCCAACACTCATGCCACTCTTTAGGTTCTCAACTTTTGTGATGACTTTACTACTACAATAGCAAATTTGAAGAAGAGTTACAATGCCTAGAAGCTTGAAGAAATATATAAAGAGAAGAAGTGGAATATAGAGGACACAACAACCAGTGAATACAAGGCCTTCTAATTTGAGATTTATTGTAGTCCTCCTTGTTCTCATAATTCTAAATTTTTCTCTTTGCTTAGTAATTTTCTGTTTGACTATTTGAGAGTTACTTTGAGAGCTTACATGTAATTCATTGATTGATAAGCGATTATCAAACTTTATATCATTTCTGTGTAAATCTTTCCTTAGAGAGGGGAGTTAATTTGTGAGTGAGCTAAGAAACCAGTTGAAAAGATTGTAGGTGAGCTTGGAAACCTAATTGTGATCACTGCTATGCAACTCTAATTGAATTGTAAAAAATCTCTTCAAGTTTACAAAGAAACTAATTGTAAAAAATCTCCTCAAGTTTACAAAGAAACTAGATGTAGATCAAAAGGATCGAACCATGATATATACGGTGTGCTCCTTCCCTTACTTGTCTTTATTTTTTGTTATTGCATTTAGTTTGAAAACCTTGTTGATAAGATCTTTTTAAGTCTCATTTATCTTTAAGTGCTTAGTTATTATTTATAGCATCTTGTCAACAAGATTTTTTTTTTCTATCTACAAGATTTGCAATTGCATCTCATTTGGCCTAGTTGCTTCGCATGCATTTTGATATTAGTATCCTAATCGTTTAAATTGTCCATAGTCTTTGAGATTTCAGCAAAAGCACTCATATATTCACCTCCCTCTAGACATATTCTTTAACATGTTCAATGTTGTCAACCTAAAAGTAATAATCTACAAGCATATAAACTTTGTGGATTAAGAAAGCTGTGTTTCTTGAACATATAAAGGATTAAACGTGATCTTACAAGTAATGGTCATTATAGGAACATTCTCGTAAACTTTTATCAACGGATTATTTTCAATATTGATACAATAAGGCATTCCTCATACTAATGTTGATACTCCATAGTATTGGTAGATGAGCAATGCAGCTTGAAAAGGGAGAAAAAGGGGATAAAGGGGGGTAAAAACTCATTTTTCTCATAAAATTTCTGTATCGGCAAATTGGATCAACCCAAGAACCAAACCTTCCCCCTTTTTGTGTATTACTACGCTGTTATCCTTTTCCTCCCTCAATTTTTACAGTTAATGTACATGAAAAGCATTGAACTAACTGCTACGAAGCATTGTTGACATGGATACAAGACACAAAAACAACAAGATATATAATGTTTAAATATAATTGGAAGTGTTATGTTGTGTTTGATATGAGTGATAATATGTATCAAACACATCAAATATGATATAACTCAATTTTTGATGTATCAGTACTTCATAGACAAGATGCAATGAACAAGCTCTTTGAGAGTCTCATATGAGAGGAAAGGGAGCAAATTTGAGCCAAGGACAACTACCAGCAACACCCAGAGATGGTAAATTTTGCTATTCAGCAGATGCCGGCAAGTCATTCTTGGCTCATATATACTCTCTATCCTTTCATGCGAGGCACTTGAGCAAACAATATTGAGCTTCATCCATATTTTCATAAGCTCAAAGATTTCAGTTCTCTGTATGCATTTTGAGCATTATTTTGACGTTATTTATAGGCAGAGCAGAGGTCAATGGGTGGAATCCCGCGTCTGAAAAAGATAATTGCCTCAAGAATTCTTTTGCACCGCACATGGCCCTGCATCGGGTGTGATTTTCTACACATAATATGCTTCTTATTCTGAACCACCTTCGTTTGGAATCAATTTCCATGTCGGTTCATTTAACCTTTTGGCATAGCAAAGACAAAGAGTTGACACAACCCACTTCCTAACAATTTGATGATTAACTGGTACGTTAGTTCTTGATTTGAAACTTGAGTCCATGGTAGAATTTGTGTACATTCGTGCATTCGTCTATACAGGCGTGTATGTGTGTATATTATATATACTTGTGTATTAAACATAATACGTCTACTAAAAGCATATTATATAGTACAAAAAAATATCCCTTAAAAAATGAGTGAGAAAGAAAATTTTGGATTTTACCTGTGTAAATAGGATTTTAAATTCTTCCAAATTTTGTTGATTAAATTACTTCAGAAATTGAAAATTTCCGGCGTTCTTAATCCAAATAATGAATTCTTTTTGTATTGAAACAATTAAAATACCATAAAACGTACAACATTTTTAACCATGAATTGTCATCTTATTGCATACGGATTCTCTGCTAAGCAGCAATCCTACCCTCAAACATGGGGCTATCCCATTTTTTATTTTCTTATGCGATGTTCATACTGTGCAACGAATATTTCATTTTCTATCTTATTATGTTAAATTTCTGTAGCATGCATTGCTTTGCAACTTCAACAATTAGATCTCACTTGGTTAAATATATTTTGTCATTGTGGTTATTTCCGTACATGATCTCTTTCTTCGTGATACTTGGTAAAAAAAAAAATTAATTTTTCAAGTATTTCAAAATTTATTCATTTAAAATTTTCAGATAATAAATATAAAAAATTTAAAAATTGTGTTGTAATGACTTAAATAATTTGTAGTTGCTGATTTTTTTCTCACATATGTTACACTCAAATATTTTATAAATGAATTTTAAATACTAAAAAAAATTAAAATGTCATATACCAAACGTAAGAAAATCAAGTTGGATTGCAAGTTTTACTGGTAGAGAGAGATTTCTGTTTTAAAGTCAATGAAACCACCGTTTAGAGCACATGGGTTGAGTACAAAGTTTGATTGTTAAAGTTAGACATCCCAAAATCGAAATTGATTGCAAATCAAGGTGGACATTGGACTTTGAAAAAGTTGGTTGGTATGTGGAGCCATGCCTACTTTGGAAGAATTCTTTTCGGTTCAAATATGAAAAATAAGAAGACGTGGGATACCATCCATATTGATCCTCCCTGCCTATAAATACATAAGGAATTGAAATGTGAGAGTAAATGAGAATAAGGGTGAAGAAGTGGTTGTGTGGTGAAGCGCCTAGCCTGAAGGGGGTGGGGAGTGGATTTTGAGTCAAGGATAACCTGCTGGCATTAACATGAGGTTGGAATCTTTTCATTTTACTTTCATTTTTTTAATTAATTTTAAAGAGAAATAGATATAGAGCATATATTTAAATGAAGCTTATTATTTAAATTGATCTCACATATTATATATTTATTTTTTTAAAATTAAAAATAAATAAAAAAAGAAAAAAAATCCAAAATCTTCAAATCTGGGTGTTGCTGGCAGTTGTCCTTGCATCAAGTTTGGTCCCTTTCCTTATCAACGGAGACTCTTAAAGCTTTATCCGTCCTCGTGATTAGTTGAATGCGCATGAAAAATGCTAAGAAGAATGCTTTAGTAGGTAGATATTCAAACAGCTACCTATGCTGTGTACAATTAAGAAATAGCTCAATCTTATATATGAATTTAAGAAGTCGTATTATTTTTAAATAGTGAACAGTATAATTTTGTTTTGACTTTTGAGTTACGTGTTCTTCTTCTTATTTTTTTGGCTTTTTTTTTCCTAAAATCTCGTGCATATTTTTTTTGTGTGGAAATCTAGTCAAGGCACAGGTGCTTTTAAAGGTAAAATTCTCCATAATATCTCTCTCTCTCTCTCTCTCTATACACACACACACACACACACACACACATATATATATATATATATATTCAGCGTGAGATCTTTAATCAATATTTTGTAATGGGATAGGTTGGACATGACATGTGGGAAAAGTAAAAATTAGCAAACCAACATTGATTCCTACCCGAAGGTATATAAAATAAAATAAAATAAATCATATACATGAGAAAAACAAAAGGATTCCCACTTAGTGCATTCAAAACAATTGAATCATTACTACTTGAAAGGAGAAATTGTATTTTACTCTTTTAAAACTTAATTATTAGTTTACATAGACATTAACATATAATAAAATATTTTTTAAATTGAAATTAAATATTAAATTTTAGTTAAAATTAATGACAAAATAGTACTTCATTTTACTATGGTGGTAATACTTAACTAGCTCAACTTTAGGTTTGCAAAAAAGTATTTTTGGTTTCAAAATTTATTTGAAATTTAATATCTTCAATTTAGTTTCAATATTTTTTATGCGTTTTAAAGTTTACATATATCAAATTAGATCTTAGTTAATTTAAGGTAAACTATAGTTCCCCTGTCGGTGATTACCATTAGTTCTTATTCACTACATCTTCTACGCATGGCAATGAATTATGGCATATAAAAGTGCCAAGCATTCATTAATTACTGTAATAAATTGGCTTATCATTTAATTAAGTATCTATATTTATGCCAAGAAGAAAAACTAATGAGGCTATGCCATTGATACAACAAGAATTTTATGCATTTTGTTGCCATAAAATTTTGGCAAATTCCTTTTCCCAGTAAGCTTAGGTCATGTACGTTAACCTATTTCCAAAAGTTGTGATGTGATAATAGAAGTCATTACTTAAAAATGGGGCAACAACAGAATGAAATGAAAGCTTCAGATTGATTTATGCGAGACATACTATGCCCCTTCTCTATATTTGAGACATGGCCATAATGAATGATGTGAACAATGTCAATCATACACAACTTTTGATCATGCTAATTTCACCCAGAAAATGATTAATTGTCGAATGCTGTACATATTAAAGATTTATTTGTTAATAAGAACTATTTTTTTCCCCGAGATGGGAAGGGAATATTAAATTAAACATACTTTGTGTGTCATGTTTTGACAAATTACATACTGGCGGCATGATTTTGTCACTTTTAGAGGCTCCAAAAGTAAAAACCTAAGCCTGATGATCTATCTGTTTGTTATGACGAGGGGCATCTATATTCTCTACTGTTAAAAATAAAAAAGTAAAATTTGAAAAATAAAAAGAACATAGGATGCATGTATATAATTTTTTTTTTTTAATAATTCAAGTAAACATGCAGAAAGGCAACACGAATCGCGTGATTTGCGTGAGTGATCTTGCAAAACAAAATGACTTCATTATTCCTTGTTTAATTATGGAAGACAGTCTCAACTCAGCATATTTTGAGAGATGAAAATGATGTAGAAGTCATAGGAATTACTTTTATTGCACTCCATTCCCCCGGGGACGGATCTAGGGTTGAACAAATTGGGGGAGGGGGATTAAAATAAGTTAACATAATCATCTATACAAAAATTTTGAATTAAAAAGAATATATGTAACTATTTTTTATTATTTATCAAACTTAAGCATGCCGTTCTTTCATGATATAAATTAAAAATTGAGTTTGTATCAAACTTTTTAACCATATAATTTGTGAGAAATTTATCTTTTGCTTTATTGCTAAGTTTCTTTGTTTTTTCAAAAGATTTTTATAGCTGAAAATGACATCTCACTTGTTGCACTTAAAATAAAAAATGTTAATAAGAGACAAAACAAACAATCTATCATATAATAAGTATCAAAATTTCTTATTCCTAAGCTTTTACACCATTGATTCTTTAATATGATGTTGCACATTACAAATTATCTCAATCACAGCAAAAAAAAAAAAGAAAAGAATTTTTTGTCATAGCTAAAACACCAGAAGTTGTTACAAAAAATATTTAACAACTACAAATTAGTTGTCGCTAAGTAACCGCTACAAAAGCCATTGCTAAAAGGGTTTAATGACAAAAAAAATTGTCGTTGATACAAAGACTTTTTGTGATGATAACATTGCCTCTAAATATATGTGATTTCGCGACTAAAACTCTTAAATTTTTGGGGCCACAACATTTAGAAGTAACAAATTTTATCATTAAAGTTTCATCAAGTCTTATGTTGTTACAAAAAATACTTTTAATGTTGACCAACTTCGCCACAAAAACCTATTAAATGGCAATTTATAAAAAGTAGATATTAAATAAGACTTTAAAAGCCAGATAGGTGGTCACTAAATGTAAGGTTTTAAAGGTGACAACATCCTTTGACACAAACAACTTTTGGTGACGACTTTTGCCAACAGTCATAGTTGTAAATGCATTCTTTTAGTGATGACCCTTTGTCATCGTTAAAAATATCTTTAGGGTCTACTATTATCAACAATATTAATACACTATTAGTAACGACTTTAGTCAACGCTAAAGAAGTAATTTTATTTTTCATATTTATAATATTTTTTTAATTATTTTCTTCAATCCTGTTTGTTAAAATAGATTATATAATCTTATAAATGGTGAAGAATAAATCTTCTAAATCTCTAATAATATATATCATTTTACAAGATTCAACATTTTGAAATACGTAAGCAAAGCGAAAGCAAATCAAACTTTGCTAACAAGTCACATATATATATTACTACAATAGTTTATCCAAGAAGTATAAATGCAAAAACTAGCCAAATGAATAATTTTTTAAGTTCATTCATATACTTTACTATTCAATATTGAAAATAGTATTACAACATTATTGAACAAAAGGAAAATAGCAATAAGTTGGCATGGACAATTGCTTAAATCTTTGTAATTCAGGAGAAGGACACTAGTATTCAATTTAGACACTTCATTTTGCTTTGTAAATGCCAAGACTTTTTCCATCAAAACAATCACATGTGTGATAAATTGAGACCACATTCTAATTTCAATGAAGCATAATGTTTAAAAAACTATGTACGATATAATCATTAAAACGCTTAATTACTCACAAAATTATTTAGCTTCTCCACTTGAAACATTACTCATCAGAGGTATATTTTCCTGCTGAAAAGAAACATAACACTAAGTTTTTTAACATTAGAAAGAAAAAAGAAATATATAAGATACTTGTTAGAATGTGGCTATGAAGGCAGCCATTTGAGCACAAATTTTAGCTTGCATCTGTGCTTGCATATGGGCTTGCTTCTCTTGTAGTTTTCATTCCATTTCTTAGCGCATATCTTCATGTACTTGTTTTATTACAGAAGAAACTCTAGACTCCACTTTGGATTTGCTTATGCTTCTCTTTCTTAAGGGTTTATTCATATACCCTGCCTGATGATTAGATAACTTCAAAAATTAGATAAAGAATAATTAAAAAGAAACTTTCAATAAATATTATATAACAAATACATTCTTTGATATTATTTAAATTAAATTAATATAAATTTTTATGACATATTTATGTAAATTAAATAGTAATAATAAAATTATCTATTTGATTTATTTTGTATGTTTGATTAATGATTATATAATGTTAAAATCTAGATTTCGAAGAAGAAGGAATTTGAGATAGAGATGACATTTTAAACTTGAGAGAAGAAGCATATAAGCAGATAAAATTTTAGTCTTTATTTTGATTGACATATAAGTGACCTAGAGAAGAGAATGTAGATATGAGAATTGAATGAAGAGAGATGAGAGGAGCATGGGTTTAAATGAGTAAACGAGTAATAGAGTTGCAAATCTAACAAAAGAAGTATATGAATAGAAAAACCTTTCTTTATGTGATTTTTAAATTTAATTTTCATCTTGGGAATTTAATTTTATGTATTATTTGATTTATTTTTTCTAATTTTATTAATTAAAGTTTTGTATACATACTTTCTTTAATTTTAAACAATTAATTAAAACTTTATTATATGATATTAAATTATAAATAAATAACTTTTAAATATGCAATGCTTTTAAAACCTTTGTATAAATATTTTCTTTATTAGCATTGCAACAAATTTTAATGAATAAAATTTTTGAATTATTCCCTTTAGCTAATTTAAGGAGAAAACCTTTTCAATTTCACTCAATTAGTCTTTATTTTGAATTAGTATTTATGGAAAAAAAAATTGTGTATGATCAATGATTAGATAATTTTAAAATTTTGATAAAAAATAATTAAAAAGAAACTTTCAATAAATGTTATATGCATAAAAAAATTTTATATAACAAATATACCTTTTTATGAAATAATTATTAAGTATTTTCATATATTTGAACAATATTTATTAAAATGTTAATAATTATCTATTTCAATCATCCCATAAAAGGAGAGAGATACTCTTTTTTATTATACGAAAAGAATAGAAATTGGAGAGGTGAGGAAAAAGACTAAATTTAGGATTAAATTGGGTATTCTTTTATAATGCTCTTTTTCAAAAAATGATAAATACATATAATTTCAAAGAGATTTTATCATACAATATTAAATTATAAATAAATAACTTTCAAATGTGTAATGTTTTTAAAATTATACTAATTATTTTACTAGTGAAAACACTAGTTCAAAATTCATTTGTCTCAATGTAGTAAAATATAATTGCAACAATAATAATTAAATACATTTTTATAAGTATAATTTTTTTATAAAGTTATATTTCTAAGTATAATATATTTTTTAACTTATTTATACATAAAAATATTTTTTTATTCTTAATAAGAATTTAATAGAAAGATTATCTCATCTTATTTGTATATAAAATTTAATTAATATTATTAAATTTATAAATTTAACTTTTTTGATAAAATTACATTTTTTTAGTATAATTTATTTTTTTAACATATTTGTATGTAAAAATATTTTTTTAGTCTTATTATGAATTTTATAGAAAGATTATCCCAAGTTATTTGTATATAAAATATAAGTAATATTATTAACTTTAAAATTTTAATTTTCTTTGATAAAGTTATATTTATAAATATAATTTATTTTTTAAAATTATTTTTTATAAAAATATTCTAAGTTCAAATATTTTTATTTGGAAATAAATTACAAAAATAATTTATACTTAGAAATATAACTTTATTAAAAGTTATCTTTAGTAGCAACTTTAACTTATTGTTACTAAAATTTTTAGTGCAAAAAATTTTAATTACTAAAAAATTTTGCCTTAAAATTTTTAGTGGCAACTAAAATAGTTGCTTTTAAAAGTTATCTGTTAGTGGCGATTAGAACCAATCACTACTAAAAGGTTTGGTGCAAATATTTTTAATTAATAAAAAATTTTGTGTTAGAACTTTTCATGATTACTAAAATAATCGTCCCTAAAAGATCTAGTTTAGCAATGACAACTTTTAATGTCACTAAAGGTTTGGCAAAAAACTTAATTATGCAAATGTCGTCTCTAAAAATTACTTTTAGTGGCAACATTAACTTATCATTACTTAAAGTTAGCTTTAGTGATGACTTTTTAGTTACAACCAAAATATTATCTCTAAATGTAACTTTTTGGTGGTGACAATGTTGATGTTGCCACTAAACATATTTAGTAATGACTTTTTGACTACTATTAAATAGTTTTATTGGCAACTTTTGTTTGTCACCATTAAAAATTTTATTAGAATTAGGAATAATATTTTAGTGATAACTTTTAGCAACAACCTAATAAAGTTGCTACTAAAAATACTTTTTAGTGGTAACTTTTTTTAGTCACCACTAAAAACCATCATTAAAAGTTTATTTTTTTTGTAGCATTAGTGGCAATTTTTTTGTTGCCACTTAAAATTTTTTCAAATTTAGGAATGTCATTTTAGTGACAATTTTTGGCAATAACATAATAAAGTTGCCACTAAAAATGTACTTTAAGTGGCAACTTTTTTCTGTTGCCACTAAAAGTTATCATTAAAAGTCTATTTTTTTTTTTATAGTGAATGGATAGTATATGAAAATGAGATGATTCACTAACTTTAAGATTTTTTATAAGCATTTGTTTTAAAAAAATTATAAGTAGTTTTAGGTTTTTTCATAATAAAAATTTTTCATATGTTTTATAGAAAGAATGTAATTAATCAACAAATATCATACCCCAATAATTAAATACAAAAACATGTGAGTTAAAAATAAATAAAACTATATAATAGTTGATCTGGCTTTCATATTTATTTATTTTTCTAGTATGCTCTAAAATAATTTACTAACTACCTGGTTCTCTAAACCTTCTTTTTTTTAAATATATATAAAAAGAAAAATGCATTTAAATAAAAAGGAACAAAACAAACTATTACAACATGTTGTAATTGGTTTTGAGGTATACTACCTAACACACGAGAGATATAAACACATTTAGCATTCACAAACTACAATAATTGATGCCAAATGTCTTGGTGTAGCACCTATAGCTGAAATGGAAAAACATAATTGGTATATAAGAGCCGGTAGTGGGATTGTTCATAAAATAAAAATTGGATTGGAACTTGATTGAAATTCCACATTATGGATTGTGTTGCCAAAAAGTGGAATGCTTAACAAACTGCTTGCAATAAATCTGTAATTTAGGATTGACAAATGCATCATTTGCAAGGACACAATATTGTATTGGACCTGAATACGCCGGTCCTTTAGAGGTTCTTCAAGCTCTAGTAGATGGAACAAAACTACTTTTCAAAGAGAATCTTATTCTATCAAGGGGAGATATTCATTTATTCAGTATTGGACCATCTATATCAGTCATATCAATTTTAGTAAGGTATTTAATAATTCCTTTTGGCTATAACTTTATTTTAGTTAATGCTTAACGAACTACTTGCAATAAATCTGTAATTTAGGATTGACAAATGCATCCATTCCATCTCCAATTATGCAGCTCAATATGCCCAAACCAAGCGATAATGAAAACTTTGCATCTTGTGTTTTGTGGTGTTATGCTTAGATATCCAAAATATTAAGTGCCACTAATTCAAAAGAAAATTTCCTTCCCACTCTTCCACTTTCTTTATCTTACTGCTTCTGTAGTATTTCCTTTAATGACTCTGTTGAATCCCTAAAACTTGATTTTGCACTCTTCAAGCCATATGTAAAGCTGCTTCCAGATGTCATTCACCATTTCCAAATAGTTTCTAATTCCTAAAGTACCATATGGCATACAAAATAAAGGAAAAACTCATATGCACATAATCCTACCCTTTGTTACCCACCACATCTTGCTTAAGCCATTGTTGAAGCTAAATCAAAATATCTAGCAATTGATGTTGATTCATTCTTAAGCCAAATGGAGATCTAAACCAGATTGCTCTAGCAGAAAGGTAGATAATAAAAATATGGTTAAGAGATTCCTCTTCTCAACCACATAGATGGCATTGTTCAGCAATCAACATATGATGTGTTCTTAATATTGTTGTCGTTGGAAGAATATTTCAAGCCAGTTTTCATAGAAACACCATAATACAAAATGGCAACCATAACTTCCATAGCTTTTTCAAATTCATGCCACCCAACTAATTATTAGACTAAGAATTAGAAAGTAACAAGTTATAACCATCAACAACTTTGTAAACGCCCAAAGAAGTACCTTGCCATACAATGGTATCCACTTGACTTGTAATAGAAAATGATGATCGCAAAATTTGTTGAACATGTTCCTTTAAGTACATATGATTCAAAACCTATTTATTTCTTTGTAATTGATCATCTAGTATAAGATTAGTCACAATCCTATACATGATTAAAGCATCTAATTGCATGGGACACCACTGATGGTTAAATAAAGAAATCCTTGAACCGTCACTTATTCTCCATCATAGGTTATTACAGATAAGTGGACTTGCCCTTGTAATATCTTGTTGAAGCCATGTACTTGCCAATGATTTTGAATTGTTCTCCTATTGCCCATTTTAAGATACTTAGGTCTTAGTGCCTTTGCCATCAATATGTTAGGATCTACAAAAAATAAACTCCAAATATGTTTGGCGAAGAGAGGTTAATTGTAAAAATGAATGTGTTTTATGCCTAGGCCACTTTCTTATATAGGTCTACATACCTTAATCCATCTAAGTAAATGCATTTTCAATCTAGCTTCCAAATAACCCTAGAAGAAATTTGCAACCTTCATATCTATTTCATTGCAATATTTCTAGGGAAGAGCAAAATAAGAAAGTGGATATACTAAATTAGAATTAGGAACCAATTTTATTAAAGCAAGTCTACCTACTTGGGATAGTAAAGCTACTTTCCAAGCCTATAATTTTTTATCTATTTTATCAAGCACTTCCTTATACACCTAAGTTTTACTATGTTCCAAATCTATTTGCACCCAAATACTTCCCTAACTAGGTCTTGAATTTGATACCAAAAACAATTGCTAAGTCTTTCTTCAGATGATGAGACACATAAGGGCTAAAAATAGGATTTACTTGGATTATTACATTAACCTAATAGACAACTATAATGATTAAGAGTTTAATGCTCTTGCTAACAAATATTCTCTTTAGCTTGAAAGAGCAAGAACAACAAAGTATCATTAGCGTACATTAGGTGGGTAATTGACTCAAAAGACTGAGACATTTTGAGGCTTTTCCATTGATGTTTACTCTCCTTGGTATGAATCATACATGAAAGAACATTACCACACATGAGAAATAAGTATGGAGATAAAAGATTACCTTGGCAAAGGTCCTGTTGAGGTTTAAAACTATTTGTTAGGTGTGCATTAAATACCACTTCATAAGAAACTATTGTTACATATTGTAGGATTAATTGGATCCAAAGAATCAGAAAATTGCATTCTCCTCAAGACTACTTCCATTAACTTCCACCTGATCAGAAACTACTATTACACATTGTAGGATTAATTGGAATGAATCAAAGATTGCATTCTCTTCAAGACTATTTCCAAAAAATTTCCAAGGGACTTTGTCATATGCCTTTGCTATATCTAGTTTATATGCATACCATCTTGTTTTATTAGGTTTTTGCCCCCCTGTAATTTGTTGCTAAGAAAATATTATCTAATATCAAATGCCTTAGAAGAAAAGCATTTTGATTTGGTGTAATAACATCAAAAAGAAAAGTCCACAAACAATTACAAATAACCTTAAAGATTAGCTTGTAAATGATATTACATAGATTGATAGGCCTATAATCCTTAAAAGTTTGTAAACTATCACATTTAGAAATTAGAATAATATACGATTGATTAAATGCTTTCAACATGAAAACAAAGTGAAAGAAACTTTGCATAATCTAAATCAAAGTAAGTTTTGTCACATCCTAATACATTTGACAAAATTTGGCATGAAAACTATCTAGGCCGAGAGCACTATCTAATTTGAGTTGAATTATGGCTTGCTTTATTTCTTATGCTAATATTAGGTTTTGCAAGGTTCTCTAAATCTAAAATAACAAGAAATATCATAAAAGAGGAAAGTGTGTCATATAAGCTTGATGAGGACGGCTCACTCTTAGTCATCTACAAGGGCTACAAATGTGGGGAGCAACGTATTTTTTTAGCATACACCATACAAATTAAGAAAGGTCAATTGTGAAGGCAAGCATCCCCCCCCCCCCCCCCCCCCCTCTCAACAAAAAAAATCTGTCTGAGACTTCCTATTAGCATTATTTCACTTGTAAATCTTGCTGTAATTAATATTCAAGTAACGTATGGATAGGCCTTTTGTCCATTGCACTTGCCTCTTCTGAAAAAATATGTTAAAGCATTCTTACAATAAAAGATAAATTATAATTATATTTATTGATATTAAAATAATTTTAAATTTATTATTTATATAATATAATTAATATCAAATATATATTTAAAGAATATAAAATAATCATTTTTTTTAATTTAACAACCCTAAATTATTTGATAAAAAGTACATGATTATTATAAAAAAATAATATATTATCAAAATAACCTTTTAAGATTAACCAGTTAAAAAAGAATAATCTGATTTCAATAATAATATTGTATTAAATATATATTAATAAATACAAACATTATCATAAATTTAGTTTTATAGTTAATGAAATTTATGATTTTTAATATAAAACAAATAACATTGAAGTAAAAATTAAAAAATATATTTTTAATGTTATATACATATATATTTTTTAAATAACTGTTATTATTGAGGATAATTTAATCACGTTCTAGCTACTTTCAAAAAGTGTATGCATATTTTTAAAACAGAATAAATTGTGTGATTTAAATATCTTTCTTTTTAAAAAAGAAAAGATAGTTTGCTTTTTAAACAATAAAATAGTATCTCAGTTTTTGTTTTCGGCCAGATTGTATAACAATAGTTCGCCACAATTGTGCAGTCCAATAACCATACATATGGGCTTCATCATTTAGATCTATTCTTTAGGCCTTACATGGGCTTGTCTCCCAAGCTAGCTCCTAAAAGAGATGGCTCGCCAGAGAAATGCTTCCTCTAATAAGCAAAAGCATTTGAAATATATTTTTAAGTAAATTATACACTTTATTTACATAGATTTTTTTTTCTTATTTTTAAAAAATATATAGAATTTTTCTAAAATAAAAAATTACACACTTTAGTTCAATTTAATTTTTTTTAATTAAAATATCATCTATTAACTACTCTTATATTTTTTTGGATGATATTTTAGTAAAAATTTTTTAAAATTGAATTAAAGTATACATTTTAAAAAGATAGAAGAGATTGATATAATTTTACCACAATATAGGAAATATGTGTAATTTATTCTTTATACTTTTGGAGTGACGTTGAAAATATTAAATGTAGTATTTGTATGGGACCAGGATACACTTGTCGACAAAATGTTGCTTTGGAGAGTTCAATTTTTATTAGTGGATCATTTCAAAATATGATAAACAAAATTATTTTATATAAATTTTTAAAAAATTAAAAATAAAAATTCAACTTTTTAGAACCTCCACTTCTCTCGGTTTTTTTTTTTTGCTAAAAATTTTCTTAATAACCTTAACTTTATAAAACTAACATTAAAATACTTTAAAAATCAAAATTCTTCTAAAGGACCAAAGGACTAAAGTTACCATTGATATTTTATAAAGTTATCACTTATACTCCTTAATGTCACAACCCCATCTTCCGGATATTATAAGAGTGTTTTGTATTTATTATTATTCCAAGATAAAGATATCTTTGTAATATCAAAAAAATTAAGCTGTAACTTTAGGAGTATAACAATAATTTTAGAAAGTATTAATAATAAGTTTAATCTTTTAGTTTTTAGAGAAATTTTTATTTTAAAAATATTTCAATGTCATTTTTATAAAATTAAAATGAGTGATTCCCCCTCTCCTCTTTTGGTCCATTAAAAGGTTGGGTTGTCAAAGGTACGCTAACTTTGCATCCTTTTTCCATGAATAAAAGGAATATTTTTCTGCAGACGGAATCTAGAGAATTACCAACTCTAGAGGAATAAGGAAAAGACACCTTACAAATGAACTATGGTGGAAATCACCAGATAGTACACATTTGTAGAAGGAATAACCAAAAATTACTGTAGGAACTTCTACCTAAGACGAAAGTTTCTCTCACTTGAAAATTTAGTAGACTATATATATATATATATATATTCTTGCTGGTAAATAGTTATTATAGAAACGTTCTCCAGAAGTTATTTCAACAATGATTAATCATCCGCCTTCAGAAAATTAAATTATGTTTTCTAATTTAAAATTAGAACCAGACTGGTCAACGTGCATCTAAATCATGTCAATTTTTTGAAGAAAATAACAAGTTAATTTTAGAGAAATATAGAGAGATAATATGAAAAATTTAATTGAAGGTGGACCTTAAAATACTTAGGTCCTACACATCATATGTATTTCTCTTTTTCAAATCGATACTGTTAATTTTTCAATATATTAAATGAATCCAAATCGTGATCAATGCTAAGAAGAAAGAAAGAGAATAAATTAGGCAGAAAAACTACAGAATGACAAGAACCAAACCAGTTACGTGTGCTACTCTGATTACTCTCTAAAATTATGCAGTTCACAGTCATACCTACCGACCATATATTCATATTCAAGAAATGACAGCACAATATTGGTCCTTTTGTTAATTCCAAGTTCTTGCAGAGACTCATATATGAGAGAGGAAAGGGAGCAAATGTGAGCCCGGATGCTCACCAACAACACCCAGATTCAGGAACTTTGATGCCGGCAAGTCATCCTTGGCTCAAATTCACTCTCCTCCTCAATTCATGCAATCCACTTGAGCTTCGACTACCATTTTCTCTTGCTTAATCTACATGTTCTTCAATTCCAACGTTGTAGCCTATTTATAGGAACACAAGGTCAAAAGGGTGCAACTTTGCATTCTGTTCCTTTATCCAAAACCATTATTGTTTGGAATCCATATTCCATTTATTATAATTTAGTTCATAAAAAGTTAGGATCAAGCAAAAGTTGAGTAGAGCCCATTTTCCTCCTATCATTCATGTATAACTGTTTGTTGATTGATTGACTGTTGTGGGAATAGAATATAGAAGGGAAAGAAGGCCAGAGACTACTAGTGGTTACCCATATTTTCGACATGGCATTGTCAACGAGAATTTGTTCTTGGAGATTTCACTGTGTAAGGTGTGGATCTGATAAAATTTTGACTTAATTGTGTTCCATATAGCAATATGGGCGAGATAGAGAGAGTTCTGTATACTGTATTGGACCAAGTTATACTACACAGTTATAGATTCTTAGGCAATAGGCACCAACCACTGTTCTTCTTGTTATCTTTGTGCCTCTATATGTATAGAAGAACTTACTTTTCCTTCTTTGCATCGTCCTTGAATGTAGCCTGCATGGAGCTCGTAGCCTAACTGGAATATTGGGATTTTCTCAGCCGATATATATGAATATGATAGTATAGTTTTTGCATTAGTAAAATGAGACTGCATTTTGGACACTTCGCTTTCTTGAATTCTCACCATTAATTGAAGTCAACTGAATTGTCCCTCTCCATTGAGAATCGGTCTTTGCATTTTAAACCGTTAATCTCTTTCAGATGCGGGCAAGTCAATGAAAAAGCTTTTTCAAGTCTAACTCGAAGAATTTTTTTTCTAACGAGAGCAGTTGACGGCTTTTTTTCTGACAAAAGAAATATAGTAATAATATTCAACCAATATAAATTAAGCTTAATTCAGCATATAACTTTTTTGGCTACATAACCAGAAAAGAATTTATTTGGTGGATAAAAAAGAAAAAAAAAAGGAGAAGCTTTAATCTTGTCTTCAGGTGATTTTGATATATTTTCTAAATAAATTAATTAATGCAACCTCTTACAATTTGACTTTTGAGTCATTCATATATAGTTATTTCGTTATATAATAAAATTTTAAATTATACAGGAATAGTTTTACCAAACTGTGATTAGTTTAAAATTAAATGGTTGCAATAATTATATAATTCCATCATTTGTAAATCAAAGGATTCTATTTAAAAACGTTTTATTTTATATTTAGATTAAAGATAAAGCTATAGCTTTTGACGATCTGCCAATAAGTGTTAGTTGATCGAATTATTTCGATTAATTAAAGAAATCTTGATTCATTGTGGCGCGCTTTATGTTAGAGTTAAAATAACTACTTAATTCTTGAATTGTTTTCAATACCAACTACCTAAGACATAATAAACCAAGGCCAAGATCACATTACGTATAGATAAGTGTTATCAATTGTTCTCAACCCACGGAACCTTAATGATTATCCTTCCTTTCAAATTTAGTGGGCCAGTCCCCTTTATTCCGATTCACATATAATAAACATGAAATGAAAGATAGAAACTGCCCTTCTATCTTTCTCATTTTGTTTTGTTTTGTTTTTTTCTGTTCCTTTCAAAATTAGGGAGTGATTCATTATGTGCTCAAGGTAAAGGTCTTGAAAAATTGTTTCAAGACGTTTTTGAGTTTGTCTCAAGGAACATACACCAAAAGAATTTTAAAATGTTTTTGTATGCACAATTACAAACCCATTGACACTATTATGGAAAAGGATCAGTACCTTAGCATGGAAGAGTCCCCTAGGATGGAAGAAGACAAAAGACAGATGGCTAATTAAGGTGCCATATGCTATTGCTGTCAGTAGTCTAATATATGTTATGTTGTGTACTTGACAACATTCACTTTGCAATAGGAACAATCAGTAGATATCAGAGTAATTTTGAATGAATGCATTGGGATGCAATTAAAAGATATATGCTTTGATATCTAGAAGGAACCACCAACATGACTTTGTGCCACCAAGGTGGGAGCCTCAAGTTGATAAGCTTCACTAATGCTAATGAAGTTAGAATATGTTGCATGTATTACTATGGTGTAGGAAGGAATTTGGTTCAAGAAGATTCTTGCAAAGCAAGACTTTCTTATGAAGTTGTCGTCTATTGTAATAACACAACTACTATGGCTTATGCAAAGGATTCCAAGTACCATGAAAAGACAAAGCACATAGATACTCGTTACCACTTCATCCATGACATCATTGGATAAGGTCAAATTATGTTGAGGCATGTCTCCACAATTGAAATGACTGCTGATCCTTTTTCCAAATCTATAGCTACAGATGCTTTTCAAAAGCATGTTAGGAGTCTAGGTTTGATGAGAATTTGATTATGTATTAAAATATTGACTATGCAATGAAAGAAATTTGTTTTGTAGTCTTTGTTGATTCATATGATGTTTAATTATAAAGGCACATGTTTGAAATTGTCACCAAGCTTTTAAATTGTCCCTCTCACATGGGAAATTGCCCCAGTGGTAAGAGAGTGAGTGGGATAAGACTTAAATGATCACAAGTTACCAAGTGATGGTGATCTCCTTATTGTCTAGGTGACAAGTAAAGATCTTTGTATCAATATTGTATCCTTAGCTAAGTGCTAAGATGAGATGTTACAAGTTGAACAAGGAGGTGTCTATACTCCATAAAGCTTGTATAAAGTTGGATTTGAATCTAAGTGATTCAAGTCAATCTTTGTGATTAACTGTGCTCTATATGATGAAAGATAAAGCATAACAAACCCTAAGTAGGTGCTCCACCATAGCACGCAATTCATTTGCATGCGCTAGAATGAAATCATAAAAAATGAGTGACTAAATGGATCCTTGCTTCATCACTATGTGAGCCTTGTGGACTCTTAGTCCACATTTATATTTTTTGGGACTTAGATCTATGTTAAAAAGTTGATGGTAGGCATTGCTACTTTAGCATAATCTCTAATGATCAAAAGCAATGTAGTTTAGGGGAACTAAGAAAGCAGGCTAGTCCCTATAGATTGACATAAGTATTCAAGGAAAACTCATTCGATATTGCACACGTGATTTATAGCTCATAGCCTAAGTAGTTACATAAACATAGTTAGGAATATAACCATGAGTACCAATGCATAGAAAGATTTTGCACTGTTATTTTATTAGAGAGATCAAAGGAGCAAAATTAAATGTGAGTAATACGAGTGTACAAGGATCAGGCTGGGTTAGGCTAGGTTTTGGCCTAACCTAGTGCTTAGGCCTAACCCAACTTGGCCTAATTTAGTACCAAGTGAGGCTAGGCTAATATTAGGTGGCCCAATTTTATTTTCCCTTTTTTTTTTAAATTTTGTTATGGAAATTATAAAATGACCCTTGAAAAGTAAGATTTTTATATAAGTCCCTATAAAATTATATTTCACCTTTAAAAAATTAAAATTTTCATATAAATCTTTATAAAAATATATATATTTTTTATTTTTTTTATTTAAGCTACTAGGCTGAGCCATACTGGCCCTTAGAGGCAGCTATGCTCAATTTGGCCTAGTTATATGGGTTGGCTCAACCTTTCTTTTAGCATGGCCTAACTTGCTTGATTTGGCTAGATAAGATTAGGCCCATTGGGCCACTGAGCTTGGTATGCACCCTTAGTGATTAAGATGACTTAAGGGTATATTGTGACATTGAATAGGTGTTATGTTAGTTAGATGGTAGCTTGATATAATATTACCCATTGGTACCCTTTCTTGAATGCTTGCACATTCCATTTCCCTTAGATGACTATGAGAACTAGACTCTGAGAAAGAGAGATAGCATGTTAATACCTATGCGTACGAGTAAGAGATATTGCAAAATGATCATGGAATGTATCCATATGGCATGCAACATTTGTTTATTAATTAATTTAATCAGATAAATTCTTATAAAGGAAACTTAATTAATTTAAGTAATTGGTTAGTTTTGGATATGTTCTAATATAAAGGGATCAATGAAATTCAAATAGCTTTATCTATGACCAACTAAATTTTGATAATAGGGATTTGTATAATAATTAGTTTAAGTAATTTATTATTATTATTATTATTAGTAGTAGTAGTAATAGTAGTAGTAGATTGTTCTAAGCAAATAGATTAAATGAATTCAAATAAGTTATTTAAATAAATTAGATAATTATGTGAACTAACAAACTATTTGAAATTCAATTTAACTGACTAAATTTAAAGAAAATTTGTTCTATTCAAATTTAATTGATAGGATCTTTTTCTTGACAAGGATAAATTCCATTTAAATTTCAAATACCCTAAAACCTTTTATAAATAGATCTCTTCTTCATAGGTCTTAAGCTCATGCGTTTAGCAAAACTTCTCTATAAAAATAGCCTTTCTCATTTCTATATTCTTTGTCTCTGGTAGTTCTCCTAAGGTATCATTTATTATAGCTTATTTAATAAATAAGCTAAACCTAAAAGGTTTAATTAATAATACTAAAATATACCCCTACGAAAGATTATTCTATTATATGGTCAAAGGAAAAGTAAAAAAATTTAAACCCTTATATATATATATATTAAACTTGTTGAATTGCACAAGATTCAACACTAATAATCCTTACTCTATATCTCATCTAAGTAAACAATTTATTAGCCAACTAGGGAATTAGTTAACAACATCTAACTTCTAGTTAACAACTACTAATACTACTACTACCACTACTACTATAATTAATCTTTTGTTGTTAATTGGAATGGAGTTAACTATGTCTAGGTGGGAATTAACTACAAGATACCCATTCATTTGGTTAAACTTATTTGTGGTTGGCTCTATCCCATTGGAGTTGACTCCAACTTAATTCCACGTATCATTTTTATCTTTTAGAGTTAACTCTAGGATGGACAACTACCCTTGGGAGTTTCTAACTATGGAAAACACTTGTACTTGCTCATTTTAAACTTTAGCCCATTAACTTAACTTTAAGAGACCCATCATACATCAAACTCCTTTAAGCTACTCCTAAGAAACTAGCCAAGAAAAATGAAGTCTTAATACTCCAAGGTTAAAGTCCTAACTTCATAACATATTGGCTTTGAAGTTGCGACTTGGAGAAGTGAAGTCATGACTTTGCATGCCATTAGTTCAACACTTAACCTCTAGACTTCGGACGCTACTATCCATATCAAAACCAATAATAAAAAATAAAAAAATACTAAGTTATGATAGTAAAAGAGGGTCTTAAAGCCTCATGTGACATACACAAACTTGCCAATTCTTGACAAATCCTATCCAAACCACTTGTAACAAGTCTCAAATGCATATAGACATTTTTCTAGGCCAAAAGTACTAAGCTATCACAAGGAATGTCAAAAATGGGTATCTTAAACCTCAAGGCATACATTTGAAAGCAACAACCACTTTAACAATTCTAAATCTTAACAATACTAACCAAACCTCTTGAGATAAGATTCCATTGATCAAACTTCCCAAATCAGATATAGCTATGACTAAGATCTCTCTAAATTAAAATTTGACTCAATGGCTTCCCAAGTCACCCATCCTACCCTACATTCTAAACTTAAAACTTATCTTTCAACCAAAGATCAACCTAGCACAATTTACTTAGGACAATTCATATACAATCACAAGTCACAAAATTCCATGGTAGCTATATCTATCAATTGAAGAAAGGTAAGCTTTATCTTCCATTTTATGCATGATTCCATATCTACAATAAAGGACTATACATAAAATAATCAAAAGATCATGCTAAGAGGAATGTTAACCCCATTTGTACATAACGTATGAAATCTTATGCTTGGCAAGTTAGATACAACATGATTTTTTTTGTAATTATATATACACGATATCCATCATTTACATTTACCTCAGTTCAAAGTAAATACCAACCCTACACAAACCTAAGGCATTAAGGTAAGCTTTTCGATGGCTTCTCCTTGCCACCATTAAAGAATCCTTCACTTGAAAAGTTAGTCCACAATCAAAGTGAGATATTAAATCTCGATAATTAGAATGAAATTCCAATCATACAATATAGAATAACCTATTATGATGCTTTAGATAACATAATCATAAAAGAGGAATGCTTGCATAATGAAATGAGTAAGTTTAACTATGAGGTGATTACTATTCCATATTAGTAACCAAATATCCATAAACTTAATTATTGGCTATTAACTTAGGGAAGGGCACAACCATGATAACTTCTCTCACAAAATGAGCATGTTCATGACTTTGTGCATGGTCACCACACATGCATAAATAAGAGCATAATCACGACTCTATGCAAGGTCACAACACATATGCATAAAGAAAAGCATAGTCATGACACATATGCATAAACAAGAGCATGGTCATAACTTTATCTACCAAGACACAATTATAGTTCATAGTAGCTCACAAATACGAGTAGTCAACTCATCATTTGTGTAACATTAGGTTTTTCGTAAAAATAATGAAATAGGTTAGTTTGAAAAGCAAGTCCCCTAAAACGAGTGAGTTGAGGCCAAATGAAATTAGCACAAAATTTTAAATAATGGAAAATGAGAATCTAAGGTCTAAGATGCCTGAAAACCAGAGCTAGAATAGTTCAATAAAATCATCGAAAGCATAATGACATTTTCATAAATATGAGTACTTTTTAGAACACTCATAAGAAGGATTTTTAAATAGAAAAGTTAAGTTGCCAGAGGTTCTTAGAGGCTTTAAATACCATAAGAACCCTAGGACTAGTTCAAACCCCTTCTGGTGTATGTTTTTGAATATCGGTTAACCTGAACTTTAACCATTTCATTTAAAAAGGTTTTAAATCCAATTTAAGTGATTCCAAAGCTATTTTATAAGCTTAGGACCTAAATTTTATGATGGAAAAGACAATTTTCAAAAAGGAATTAAAATGAGTCTAAAATAAATTAGCTAAGAAGACAGGACGTAAATAGAATTTTAATGAACAAATTTCTTTTAATTTGCTTCGTAAGTGGCATCCCACCTTGCTCCTTCTTTTAACTTGTCACGACCAAAATCCTGAGCCATGATCGACACCTAGACCAAGCCAAGCGTGATTGGTCCAGTTTAGTAAGTCTGACAACTCATTTAATGCTCATACTTTTATATAAGCATACTTATAGTGATTAGAGGTTGTCGAAAATCCGACAGCACCTCCCTTAAAAATTAGACATTCTAACCCTACAAAGTGAACACAGCCCAATTCATTCCATTTCAAAAATTCATCAGTATCTTATATCCTTGAATTTTTGCCACAATATGGTATAGTGTATAAGTTTTTCAAAATAAAATCAAATGCCATTACAATGGTCATTATATGATTTACAAAGAAGACTAACATCCTTATGATCCAAAATAATGTAACACTTTGTAGCCAATGTGTCTTGGAGTTCCTACACAACTCAACCGACTAAAATATCCTACCATCTGTATCTTGGTGGCACGCAGATCCCAGAGCACCTTAATCTACTTTATGCTGATCTGAAATATGACAAAGGAAAGGGGTAAGCCTACCACTGGCTTAGTGAATGCATATATAACAAAACAAGTAGAAGGGAAAATAGATAGGTTTAGAGTTTCTCACAATAAAGTACTTAGACAAATAAAGGAAGTTATATTACATTTAATTGTTATCTATATATATATATAATAATTAAATTATATTGCAAGCTATCAATAAGCACAATTTAAAATTAAAGGAAACAAGATATAATGGGTATCACGTGTAAGAATTATAATCAACCCTGAGTGCCATCACACAGGATTCAATACTACCACTAATGCCACTGTACAGTATCACAATATCACCACCATCACCGAGTGCCGTCACACGGTGTACATATCACGATATATCCAATATAATTATCACTGAGTGCCGTCACACAGTGATTATTCATTATTCTAATTAGGTATACTGAGGCTATTACTCCCATTAAAGGCTACAAGGTTTTAATCAGGTTTTCATCAATAATTTTGGAATAAAATCATTTATATAAATTAAATATTGACAAGTAGGTAATTAAGTCAGTAAGGCTTAAATCAAATAAAGGAAACAATTTAGACAAAAAAAATAATGAATTAACGAATTTACATAATAAAATTATAAATAAAGTTCATTCATCACCTCCCCAACATAAAAACCATATATATATGCATGTACTTTCACACATAATTTAATCCACATAAGGTTTTTAAAATGAATAAATAAATAAATAAGATTTGTTTCCCCGACAACGCAAATAAGGCAAATCACAAAATAAGAAGTTTAAACTAACAATATATAAATATAAAGTAAAGAGATTACTATTTTATTATCTATACACTCATCTGTGGAGGCTAATAGTAGAGGCCCCAATTTCTTAAAATTGAAGGGATTTTCGATTTGAAAGAGTAGCTTCACTATCACCTATAATTATATTGAATATAAGAACATCACCTTAAATTACTTTATTAGCTTTTAATATATTCAATATAATTAATTTCACCCTCTAACACCTAAATCTATAATTATAGTTTAAATTTTATAATGTCACTATAATCCATAGATTTCGGATTTCACAAATTAATTGGCACAATCAAATTTAAGCTTTTAAAATTTAATTTGAGTTTAAAATATATTTTAAGGAGCTTAAATAAACGCATAGGAAGTATCAATTCATACCTTAATGGTTTAAATCAAAAAGCCCCCATTTGAGAAGCTTCCCACGGCCAAAATGAGGAAGCAATAAGCAACTAAGGATTTGGATTCCCATTGGCATAAAAATGGAGAAAGAATGAAAGTTAGAATCAGGGAAAAAGTAACCCCAAGCACAAGAGGAAAGGAAGAACGAAAATGAAGCAACAAGCAAAAAGAAAGAAGAAGGAAATGGAGATGGAGCTTACTACCTAAGAATCCCTCCTCACGCGACAGCCACGGTCTTTCGACATTGGTCATCGGAGCAGGAAGGTGGGAGGGGCGTTGTAGCGTGAGGCACGACTGGTGAGTGATGAGAAAGTGGAAGAAAAAAATGAGAGGGGGAGGAAATGAAGGAGCTTGGTAGAACGGTGCAAAAGCTTCGAAGAAAGAGAAGAAAATGGGGGTGGGAGACGTGCTACAGCAGTAAAGAATAAGAAAGAAGGAAAGGAAAAACGTATTTTAAGGGAAAAAGCAAAAATTATGAAAGATGCCTAGAGTTTTCTAATGGAATTTATATAGGACTCAGAAAAGTTATTCTTACATAACTAGAAATAAAAATAAGGACCCTACAATTATTTAAAATTTCTATGGTGACTTATTTTAAAAATTTTGGAACATAAAAATATCCCAATAGGTATAAGATATGTTTCAAATAACTCCTTAAGATAATTTTAAAGCTTTATAATTATCCTAAGATTACCTAAATATTATATTTATCCTAAAAACAAATTTTTAGCTAATTTAATTAATTATTATTATTATTATTATTATTTTAATTTGGGTTATTACATTCTTCCCCCCTTAGAAAATTCGGTCCCCGAATTTTAACAAGCCTCTTACCTAGGGGGTCTCGAAAAAATGGGGATACTTCTCATGCATAGCTTCCTCAGCTTCCCAAGTTGCCTCCTCTTTGGAATGCTTCTGCCATACCACTTTTACTGATGTTATATCCTTATTTCTCAATCTCTGGATCTGTCTATCAATTATAGCCACAGGTTGCTCTTCATAAGAGAGCTGCTCATCTAGTTCTATGGTCTGTGGTTGAAGCACATGAGAAGGGTCGGCCAAGTATTTTCAAAGCATAGACATATGGAAGACAGGATGAACACTTGCAAGATTTAGTGGAAGAGTTAAATGGTAGGCTACAGCTCCCACTCTCTCAAGTATCTCAAAAGGCCCAATATACTTAGAACTCAACTTTCCTTTCTTTCCAAATCGTAAAACACCTTTCATAGGCGATACTCGTAAAAACACAAGGTCACTAACACTGAACTCCAACTCACGTCTCCTATGATCTGCATAGGACTTTTGCCTAGTTTGGGCAGTCAATAACCTTTCACAAATCAATCGCACTTTGGCCACTGACTCTTGAATGAGATCTGGGCCTAAAAGTTTAGAACTCACCCACTTCAAACCAACCAATTGGTGATCTACAATGCCTTCTATACAATGCCTCAAAAGGCGCCATTTGAATGCTAGATTGATAGCTATTATTATATGCAAATTTCATCAAAGGCAAGTACTTATCCCAACTACTGCCAAGATCTAAAACACACGTGCGAAGCATATCTTCTAATATTTGTATTGTGCGCTCAGATTGTCCATCGGTCTGAGGATGAAAGGCAGTACTAAGATCTAGACGAGTCCCCAATGCTTCTTGAAATGACTTCCAAAATTTAGCTGTAAATTGTGATCCATGATCTGAGATGATAGACACAGGTACTCCATGAAGAGCAACAATTTTATCTAGGTAAAGTTTAGCATATTGAGCCATGGTATAAGTGGTCTTCACAGGTAAAAAGTGCACCGATTTAGTTAATCGGTCTACAATGACCCACACTGAATCATAACCTTTAAGGGTCTTTGGCAAACCGGTTATAAAATCCATAGTGATTCTTTCCTACTTCCATTCGGGTATTTCAATTTGCTGCAACATACCTGCAGGCTTCTGGTGTTCAGCCTTTACTTGTTGACATACTAAACATTTAGATACAAACTCTGCCACGTCTTTTTTCATTTCTTTTTACTAATATAACTCTTTTAAGTCTTGATACATTTTATTAGAACCTGGGTGAAGCGTGTAAGTTGAGTGATGAGCTTCTTCTAAAACTTTTCTTTGCAAGTCTTCCACATTTGGCACGCACAATCTATGACCACATCTCAAGACTCCTTCAGAATCTATTGTGAACTCTTGTAACTTCCCTTCACGAACTTCTTCCATAATCTTCCTTAATTGAGCATCTAGTTCCTTTGTGGCCTTGATTTTATCTACCATACTAGAACGAAGTTGTACATGAGCTAACAATACTCCTGACACTGGGATCTTAAATCTTACTCTACCCTCATTAAGTTTCTGAAATTCTTTCATCATCAGTCTCTTAACTTTAGCAATGTGAGCCAAACTACCCATAGATTTTCTACTCAGGGCATCAGCCACTACATTGGCCTTACCAAGGTGATATAGGATGTTACAGTCATAGTCTTTCAAAAGTTCTAACCACCTTCTTTGTCTTAAGTTGAAGTCTCGCTGTTGAAAGATATACTTAAAACTCTTGTGATCGGTGTAAATTTCGCAGGTCTCACCATATAGGTAATGCCTCCAAATCTTCAAGGCAAATATGACTGCACCCATTTCTAAATCATAAGTGGGATAATTCTATTCATGCTTCTTGAGTTGTCTAGATGCATAGGCTATCACCTTCCCATACTGCATTAGTACACAACCCAGGCCTACTCTTGATGCATCACAATATACTGTATAACCACCAGTTCCAGATGGAAGAGTTAGCACAGGTGCAGAGGTTAAACAATCTTTTAATTATTGAAAACTCTCTTCGCATGAATTTGACCACTGAAACTTCACTCCCTTCCCTGTCAATCTTGTTAAAGGAGATGCAAGCTTAGAGAAATCTTTAACAAATCTGAGGTAGTATCCCGCTAACCCAAGAAAACTATGAATCTTAGTTACCGTAGTAGGTCTGGGCCAATTTTTGACTGCTTCCACCTTCTTAAAATCCATACTTATCCCATTCTTAGACACCGTGTGTCCTAAGAAAGCCACATTGTCCAACCAAAACTCACACTTAGAGAATTTAGCATAAAGCCGGTGTTCTCTCAAAGTTTGCAAAGCTATTCTCAAATGTTGCTCATGCTCTTCTTTACTTTTTGAGTAAATAAGAATGTCATCAATAAAAACAACCATAAAATGATCTAAGAAAGGTTTAAAGACTTGATTCATCAAGTCCATGAAAGCTGCTGGAGCACTTGTAAGCCTAAATGACATAACTAAGAACTCGTAATGCCCATAACAAGTCCTGAAAGCTATCTTTGAAATGTCCTATCCTCTAATTTTTAACTAATGATACCCCAACCTCAAGTCTATCTTAGAGAAGCATTGAGCTCCCTGAAATTGGTCAAATAAGTCGTCTATTTGTGGCAATGGATACTTATTCTTCACTGTCACCTTATTTAATTGCCTGTAATCAATACATAATCTTAAAGAGCTATCCTTCTTTTTTACAAATAATACTGGAGCACCCTAAGGAGAAGAACTAGGGCATATGAAACCTTTATCAAGAAGATCTTGTAATTGTTCTTTCAATTCTCTAAGCTTTACAGAAGCCATTCTGTATGGAGGTATAGACACAGGTTGAGTGTTAGGAATTAAGTCTATGCAAAATTCAATCTCCCTATCTGGAGGTAAACCGGGCAACTCTTCAAGGAAGACATCAAGGTATTCACATACTACTAGTACCTTCTCCAAACTTGCTGTTGTAGCACTAATATCTTTAACCATCGCCAAATACCCTTTACACCCTTTTCCCAATAACCTCCTAGCATTCAAAGCAGAAATCAAATTACTAAGTGCCACACTGTGGTTGCCTTAGAAAGTAAAAGATTCTCCCATTGGCAACTCAAACTTCACCACCTTATTATGACAATCAAGTGTAGCGTGACAAGAAGATAACCAATCCATACCCAGAATTACATAGAAATCCATTATATCAAGGACAACTAGATCAACAAATAACTGATTTCCTTTTACTAGGACTTCACAAGATCTATGTACATGGTCAACTGTGATTGCATCTCCTATAGGTGTAGCTACCACTAAAGGCTCATCTAGTAGTGATGCATCTTTACCAAATCGCAAAGCAAAGAATGAGGATACAAAGGAACGTGTAGCACCAGAATCAAATAGAACATGTGCATCAAAAGAGCAAATTGGAAGAATACCTATCACCACTGCATTGGACGTCTGAGCATCTTGACATGTCATCGCATAAACACGAGCTTGACCTCCCCTGGCTTGCCCCTGGCCTCTCCCTCCTGTTCCTCTACCATGAGATTGTACCCCACCAAGGCCTTGGCCTCCAGGCCCACTAACCTGTCTTATTAAAGCTGCTAGAATTAGAAATGATGGTAGTGTCATAAGATTAGATGCATGACTAGAGGATGGTTGCCATGATAACATAGGACAATCCTTCTTGATATGGCCTAGCTGACCACACTGATAGCATGCTCTCCCGGGTCTAAAACAAATACCAGTATGACTCTTCCCACAAGTAGAATAAGGGGGTAGGAGCCCAAAAGATCTCCTTCTACCACGCATAGACTGCGAAGAGTGCATCTGATTAGTCCCACCACTCTGAACTATACTTGAGGAATGTTCACTATGACTTCCCTGACTTTGAAAACTTTATTGTTGACCTTGATGACTCACTACAATCTCCCTTCCAATTCCACTACCACCTCTAACTTGATAGCCACCCTGATTGCTTTCATTACACTGTCGTTTACATGACTCTCGTGCATTCCTGCTTTCTTTACTATGAGCTTCAAAAAGTTTGACACTTTTAACTACATCTTCATAAGAGTCATATCGGACTCTAGCAACTGATCAGAACAAATAATCTAAAAGCCCTTGTACAAAACGCTTCGCTCGCATATGCTCTGTAGTTACCAAATGAGAAGCATATCTAGATAACTTAGTGTACAATATCTCATATTTTGCTACTATCATACCCTCTGATTGCTTTAATACTTCAAATTCTCTAGCTTTAGCATCTCTAACTGTCTGTGGAAGAAACCGTCTTATAAACAACTCAGTGAACTCTTCCCAAACCAAAGGAGGGTGACCCTTGTGGTCTTCCTTCCTTCACTGTATCAAACCATGTCTGAGCCAAGCCTAGCAAATGATATTCTGTCAACTCTACTAATCTAGCAGGTGTACACCCCAATACTCTACAAAGTCGACCTATCTGATCCAAAAAGTATTGAGGGTCCTTATCTGCCTCTGTGCCTATAAAAGAAGAGAGCTTAAGCTTCATAAATTCTGACAACTGAACCATAACTGTCCTCCCCTGTAGAGCTAATTGCTCCTTCTCTAATCTAACTTCTGGCTCAAGCTCAAGATCTACATGTTGTTCTCTCCCTTGTTGTTGTTGTTGTTGTTGTTGTTGTTGGATTACACCCATCATCTCCCTCATGGTTTGTTGCATGTCACGCATGCTAGCAACAACATCTGCTAATGTCAAGTCTTCCTGCCTAGCCTCAGGTGCCTTATCTCTTGCTACCCTAACAAACTCATCTGCTTGATCATGACCACGTCTGTGGCTAACACCACGTCCGCGACCTCTACTACTACCACGCCCTCAGCCTCTAAGAGCCGAAGCAGGGTCATGAGGCAGGCTAGAAGCCTCATCAAGACCAAACCTCCTAGGTGCCGTCCTCTTTCTTGGCGGCATCCTTTCTTAGAAATAAAATAAGCACACACAAATGATGATTTTAATCAAGTTTTAAACAATAAATACACTTAATGCATAGACCACTAAACAAGATTCCAAGACTTAGATTTGGCAATAATAGACTCCTACATGTAAGGTGCGCTGGCTAATTACGCAATTACATGCAAGATTCTACTATTCCCCAATCATATGGCTACGAGGACCTAGACACAAATTGAGCTCTGATACCAACTTTGTCACGACCCAAATCCTAAGCCATGACTGGCACCTAGACCAAGCCAAGCGTGATTGGCCCAGTCTAGTAAGCCTGGCAACTCATTTAATGCTCATACTTTTATATAAGCATACCTACAGTAATTAGAGGTTGCCCAAAATCCGGCAGCACCTCCCTTAAAAATTAGACATCCCAATCCTGCAAAGTGAACATAGCCCAATTCATTCCATTTCAAAAATTCATTAGTATCTTATATCCTTGAATTTTTGCCACAATATGGTATAGTGTATAAGTTTTTCAAAATAAAATCAAATGCCATTACAATGGTCATTATATGATCTACAAAGAAGTATAACATCCTTATGACCCAAAATAATGTAACACTTTGTAGTCAATGTGTCTTGGAGTTCCTACACAACTTAACCGACCAAAATATCCTACCATCTGTGTCTGGGTGGCACGCAGATTCCAGAGCACCTTAATCTACTTTATGCTGATCTGAAATATGACAAAGGAAAGGGGTAAGCCTACCACTAGCTTAGTGAATGCATATATAACAAAACAAGTAGAAGGGAAAATAGATAGGTTTAGAGTTTCTCACAATAAAGTACTTAGACAAATAAAGGAAGTTATATTACATTTAATTGTTGTCTATATATATATATAAATAATAATTAAATTACATTGCAAGCTATCAGTAAGCACAATTTAAAATTAAAGGAAACAAGATATAATGGGTATCATGTGTAAGAATTATAATCAACCCTGAGTGCCGCCACACAGGATTCAATACTACCACTAATGCCACTGTACAGTATCGTAATATCACCACCATCACCGAGTGCCGCCACACAGTGTACATATCACGATATATCCAATATAATTATCACTGAGTGTCGCCACACAGTGATTATTCATTATTCTAATTAGGTATACTGAGGTTGTTACTCCCATTAACGGCTACAAGATTTTAATCAGGTTTTTATCCATAATTTTGGAATAAAATCATTTATATAAATTAATATTGACAAGTAGGTAATTAAGTCAGTAAGGCTTAAATCAAATAAAAGAAACAATTTAGACAAAAAAAATAATGAATTAACGAATTTACATAATAAAATTATAAATAAAGGTCATTCATCACCTCCCCAACATAAAAACGATATATATATGCATGTACTTTCACACATAATTTAATCCACATAAGGTTTTTAAAATAAATAAATAAATAAATAAGATTTATTTCCCCGACAATGCAAATAAGGTAAATCACAAAATAAGAAATTTAAATTAACAATATATAAATATAAAGTAAAGAGACTACTATTTTGTTATCTATACACTCATTTGTGGAGGCCAATAGTAGAGGCCCCAATTTCTTAAAATTGAAGGGATTTTTTTTTTTTGAAAGAGTAGCTTCACTATCACCTATAATTATATTGAACATAAGAACATCACCTTAAATTACTCTATTAGCTTTTAATATGTTCAATATAATTAATTTCACCCTCTAACACCTAAATCTATAATTATAGTTTAAATTTTATAATGTCACTATAATCCCTAGATTTTAGATTTCACAAATTAATTGGCACAATCAAATTTAAGCTTCTAAAATTTAATTTGAGTTTAAAATATATCTTAAGAAGCTTAAATAAATGCATAGGAAGTATCAATTCATACCTTAATGGTTTAAATTAAAAAGCCCCAATTTGAGAAGCTTCCTACAGCCAAAATGAGGAAGCAATAAGCAACTAAGGATTTGGATTCCCATTGGCATAAAAATGAAGCAAGAATAAAAGTTAGAATCAGGGAAAAAGTAACCCCAAGCACAAGAGGAAAGGAAGAACGAAAATGAAGCAACAAGTAAAAAGAAAGAAAAAGGAAATGGAGATGGAGCTTACTACCTAAGAATCCCTCCTCACGCGACAGCCACGGTCTTTCAACATTGGTCACCGGAGCAGGAAGGTGGGAGGGGCGTTGTAGCATGAGGCACGACTGGTGAGTGATGAGAAAACGGAAAAAAAAAAATGAGAGAGGGAGGAAATGAAGGAGCTTAGCAGAACGGTGCAAAAGCTTCGAAGAAAGAGAAGAAAATGGGGGTGGGAGACGTGTTGCGGCAGTAAAGAATAAGAAAGAAGGAAGGGAAAAACATATTTTAAGGGAAAAAGCAAAAATTATGAAAGATGCCCAGAGTTTTCTAATGGAATTTATATAGGACTTATAGAAAACTTATTCTTACATAACTAGAAATAAAAATAAGGACCCTACAATTATTTAAAATTTCCATGGTGACTTATTTTAAAAATTTTGGAACATAAAAATATCCCAATAAGTATAAGATATGTTTCAAAATAACTCTTTAAGATAATTTTAAAGCTTTATAATTATCCTAAGATTACCTAAATATTATATTTATCCTAAAAATAAATTTTTAGCTAATTTAATTATTTATTTAATTATTATTATTTTAATTTGGGTTATTACATAACTGACCTTGTGTCTACTCAAAATAGAGGAAAGCTTTACCCAAAAGCATGCACCAAGATGGAGGAAGAAGAGGAAGAAAAATCCAAGAAAAGATAAGGAAAAGTGTAGGATTTTGTAGTTCTTCCTTTACAAAAGATGTTCTCCTTCATCTCCCCTTTCTTTCTATGGTCTTGGTGGCTTATTTGGGGCTATTTTGGATCTGGTTCAGAGGGAGAAGATTAGGGTTTTGAGGAGAAGCCCATATCAAGTGAAAGAGCTCTTTAAGAAGCTAAGTAATCAAGGTTAGTCTTATGGATTTTCTTGCTTTCACTTCCTTTTTTCTCTTGTATGTTGTTCGACCACCTTGAGAGCTTGTAGAAGGGAGTAGTTTCTAACCAAAAGCAAGCAAGAACCTGGGTTTTAGAGTATGGGAAGCTAGTAAATACTATGAAGTCTAAAGGAAAACCATTAGGAGTCAAGAATGGGAACCTAGGGATTCTTAAACATATAGCAAAATCTGGTTTCTTCCAAGAATGTCCTAGCTTATGTGAGACCTTAATTGAGTTCCTAAGACATCTAGGAAGCCAACCAAGTGGCTTTTCCTTCAAGAAAAATTGAAAAACTCCATGGGCTCTTTTCATGGTACATGTCTCAGCCAAGCTTGGAGCATGTATCTAGGGAATGTTTTAAATTTTTCTAAACCTAAGTTGGGACTAGATATGATGAAGGAACATCAAAGGAAGCCTTGAAAAAAATTTAGAAGTCATAGATTGAGAGTTAAAGGTATAGGTTCCATAATGTGATATAAAGAAACAACATATAGTTAGTGTAACATCCAATTTTTCGTAAAAACATTGAAATGAGTCAATTTGAAAAGCAAGTGCCCTGAAATGAATGAGTTGAGGCCAAATAAAATTAGAATAAAATTTTAAATAATGAAAAATGAGGATTTAAGGTCTTAAACATTTGAAAACCAAAACTAAAGTAGTTTAATAAAATCGCCAAAAGTATAATGACATTTTCGTAAATATGAGCACTTTTTAGAAAGCTCACATGAGGGCCTTTTAAATGGAAACATTACGTTGCCTGGGGTTCTCAGAGGCCCTAAAAATTATAGGAACCCCTAGACTGGTTTAAACTATAAGTCTCATATCGGGTAGGAAGACCTTGGGTTAAGGCCTTATAAATGGGAGTAGTACTCTCCCTACATGGACACATTTTCTTGGGAGCTAATAGGAGAAACCATCTACTGCGAATAATATCCACAAGGCTCTGTAAGGTGTGTGGTATCAAAGCCGACCTAGTCATGTGTGTAACCTGAGGACAGGTTAGCCCTAAAGGGGGGTGGAAATATAAGTACCACATTGGGTAGGAAGACTCTAGGTTAGAGCCTTATAAGTGGGAGTAGTATTCTCCCCATATTGATGCGTTTTCCTAAGAGCTAATGGAAGAAGCCATCTTCCAGGAAGAATAAAACCCCGAAGTTAATGGGAGAAGACATCTACTAGGGACAATATCCATAGGGCTCTGTAAGGTATTTGGTATCAGAGCTGGCCTAACTACATGTGCAACCTGAGGACGGGTTAGCCCCAAAGGGCGATAGAAATGTAAGTCCCATATCGAGTAGGAAGACCTTGGGCTAGGGCCTTATATGTGGGATTAGTACTTTCCCCACATGGACGTGTTTTCCTAGGAGCTAATGGGAGAGGCCATCTTCTAGGAAGAACAAAACCTCGAAACTAATAGGAAAAGCTATCATGAGATATGAGGCTTGTGATAGAAAGAAATGTGAATTATAATCATGGGATGAGTTAGTAAGAAAGAACACAGAGATGAAGATGGACGGTATATTTTAAATAATAAGTAGATAGAAATCTTGAATGGCTATAATGATTAGAAAAAGATGATGAGACCTTATGAGAAGCCATTGGGAGAGAATACGGGAGATTTGATATGAAATGAGTCACCTACCGAGATGGGTAAATGAGTCCACTGAAAAGAATATTAACCCCTATGAATAGGTTAAGGCTAATAAAATATGATTAATAAACTCTTTCAGGATAGGCTTCCAGAGTCAGAAGTTTCTTTCCCTTATGAGAAGAACTAGCTAGTACTCTATAGCAATAGAGCTCTCATTAAAAGCTAGTAATGAAAATTCCCTGGCTGAGAGAGAACTCAAGAGTGGAATTGATGAGAAAAGTGTATAAAGCTAGGAAGAAGGAAAATAAAAGAGCAGTTAGCTAGAAAACAAAAAAGAGGAAAGGTATACCACAAATTTTAAGAACAAAATTTATTTAAGAGGGAAAAATATAATATCTGGTTCTCTGAAAGTGAGAGAAAATATAAGAAACATAACATATGATTTTTTCATCAACATACGAAATTTATCGGATACAAAAGGAAGTCCACCAGATAGAGTAATTTAAGAACCCAAAAAAGTTGTGTAGCATTCTAGACTCCTAAAAATGAGAATCCCAAGCTCAAATGGAAAGAAAAACAGAGTTAGAATGAAAAAATAAAATGTAACGAAAAGTTGACGAAACGTAAGAGTATTTTTGTCATTTTGAGTAAATTTTAGATTTTTCACAGGAAGAATTTTTAAATGAAAATTTTGAATTCTCCAGGGTTCCTAGAGGCCCTAACAACCATAGGAAGTCCTGAGAGAGTTAAAGCCCCTCCGGGTGGACATTTTTCAACAGCGGTGAACCTAAACTTTGATAGATTTGTTCGGGAAGGTTTTAGCTCCGATTTAAGTGATTTCAAAGGTATTTTATTAAATTGGGAACCTAAATTTCATAATGGAAAAGACAGTTCTAAAAAAAGAGCTAAAACAAATTAGAAACGAAAATGCCAAGAACGAAGGGAAAAATTGAAATTTTTAAAAAAGAAGCTTAAAGAAACCCCTTCTTAAATCATGCCCTCTTTCTCTCCCTTTTAGAACTAACCTTATTTCTGCCCAAGAATAGAAGGTAGAGCAAGGGGAAATGGAGCACAAGAGGAGGCAAGAAGAAGAGGAAAAGCAAGGCAAGAAAAGTATGAAAATATTGGTTTTTCAAGCACTTTCCTTTACTAAACTTCTTCTCCTCCTTCTTCTCTTTCTTTCCATGGTTTTATTGAGGGCTTTAGTACTTTCTTGAGGTTAGTCCAAAGGAGAAAAATTTAGATTTAAAGAGGAGAGCTAGAAGAAAAGGGAAAGCATTCAAAGAAAGCTTGAATCAAGGTAAAAATCTTAGTCTCCGAGCTTCACTTCTCTTAGCCTTCTTGTGTGTAATTCATCCTCCCTATAGCCAACCAAGGGGAGAGTGTTAATCATATGAATTAAGGTGTGAGAATTAAGAATATGTAAAGAAATTTAGTAAAAGCCATTGATTTTCAAGATAGCAAACCTAGGGTTTCATAGGCTCCCTTGAAAATATGATTTGATGTAATTGTTCCTAGGCCTAAATGAATGTTTAGATGAGCTCTTGAGATTCCTAGAAGGCTCCTCATATGCATCTTTCATCAAGAAAGTGAAGCAAACCGACTTGGTACTTATATGAAGCATGATTTGGCCTAGGCTAGAAAGAGTACCAAGAGAAAGTTTTAAATTGCTCTAAGCCTATTTTTGAGTCATGTATGATTGAAGAGGATGAGAAGAAGCCTTAAAAAATTTTAAAAGCCATAGATAGTAAGATGGTATCATAGGTTCTATATTATGGCTTAAAGAAGCAACACTTAGCTATACTCCTTGAATTAATTGTGTGATGACTCCAAGAGGTTTCAATGGAGTCAAGAATCATAAATAGATGGAGAGAATGGAGCCAAGATGATGTTTTCTTGAGGTTACTTCATTAAATGCATTATGGAATCATAAAAGAGCTATATGAACCACCTACCTTTTCTAGTGAATGTATGACCTTAGAATTTGATTCAAGAGTGTAATTAACTTCCATATGATGTGTCTAGGCCAAGAGAAATGATCTCTACCTCTTTGGGTGTGTGAGGTCAAGGGAGAGGACTCAAGGCTTAAGGAAAGAGTATGCTTGTATGGTAAAGGTAGCTTTCTCCACCTTCTCTCATGCATGAATGTGTGCTTACATTGTCTTTGGATATGTGTATGTGTGTTCTAAGCCTTGAAAGTATTTTAGTATGATTTCATATGTCATGGTACCATGATGATGTTTTATACATTCAAATAATATTTTATGTGCTTGCCTTAATTTGTTTGAGTATGGAGAAGCTAAGAACCCTCTAGCTATGGTGAGGATGAGTCATGAACCTTTAAAACTTAGTTAAGACAAAGTAAAAAGTCTTCCAAGAGTGAGGTTGACTCCTAAGAGTAAGGTTGAATCAAAACCTCTTAGAGAAAATGGGTGATTCAAATCCAAAATCCATAAGTGAATGGGTGATGCTAGTCCACTCACTTAGCAAGCATATGTATGCTATGTGTGATTTTTTCAAATGCCAAGGATGTTTCTTGAATGCTCACATATGTCAATATGCCTATGCATTTTCAAGACTTGTATTATATGCTTTATGTGTAATTGAAAGGGAGATGAGCTATTGGGATTCTTTGAATCTCATCCATTTCTCTCTAATGTCTTAACATGCTAGGTGAAGTAATTAAGCAAGGTAATGGAAGCCACCAAGTCTAGAAGAAGGAGATTGATATCAAAGTGTATGAAAAAGCCTAGTTTTATCTCCTTTGTAGCCATACACATGGTATATGATGTAATCTCATGATAAAATTATTATGTAATCATATGAGAATATGTAATTACCCAAATGTATGATGTATGAATGATATTTGATGCCAAATGTTTGAGATAACATGATTTGGGTATTGAATGGCAAGAGCTAGCATGTGCAATCTTATGTGTGGCATGGGGTGAGAGAGTAAGTTTGAGAAATTTGGATTCATGCACCTTTAAGACAAGTTTAGAGAGCCATTTTGGTGCATTCCCACCTGCTCAAGTGGTCATGGTTGCCTTAGAACTTGAAATGGACTATTTGAACCCCTTATATGGCACAAAATAAGCCATTTTGTAATCTAATGTCAAGATTTGATCACGTGAACGAATTTACCCATGAAATTTGGCACACATATAGATCATATTTAGATCTTTTTGGGAAGATAAAGACTAGATTATTTGGTGTAACAACCGAGAAAAGGGAAAAAAGAAAGAAAGAAAGTAGAAAGCTGAAAAGTTTCGAAATTCAGAAATTTTGCTAAGTCTGCTCGCAATAGCGAGAAATAGTCTCGCTACAGCGAGAGTGCCTGTTCGCAATAGCGAAGGTGATTCTAACTATAGCGAGTGTGGGCATTCCATACAAAAATCAGGGGGCTGCTCGCCGTGGCGTACGCCATAGCGAAGGTGGAGGTCTGGAACTAATGCGAGTTTGCCATAGCGAAGGTGGAGGTCTGGAACTAATGCGAGTTCACCATAGTGAAGGTTAAATCTCGTCATAGCGAAGGGAACTGATACGAGCTCGCCATAGCGAAGGTTACACCTCGCCATAGTGAAGGAAATTAACACGAGCTCACTATAGCGAAGGTTAATTTTCGCCATAGCGAGGGTCAGTCCGGAAGAGAGTAAAAGGCGAGAAATTCATTACTTTACATGACCCAACTCATTCTTTCTCTCATATTTGCCCTAGACTTCAACCCAAGGAGAGAAAAGAGGCGTGGAGAGTGAGAGAGACCAAGAGAAGGAGGAAGAACAAAGGAAAGGTAAACAAGTTCCTTTCATTTCTTCTTAGAATCTTGATCTCCTCTCTTTGCCTTCTCTTTCTATGGTTTTGTTTGTGAGATTAGTGAGGTTTTGGGCATGGGTCAGAAGAGAGAAAGTGGAAAACACCCTTGAACCTCTTTGTTTTCCTTGAAAAATGTTGTTTCCACTACCTTTAGAGCTTGAGAGAGAGGAAAAGTTGATGGCATTCTAAAGAGAGAGAGAGAACCTTAAGTTCTTGTATGTTAGGAGGGTTGCTCTGAAGATTACATTCTAAGAGAGTAATTCCATGTTCTTGATTGTGCCTAAGCTCAAGTGAAGCACCTCCATCAAGGTGTGAGTGTGAAACCAAGAAGGGAGAAGAGGAATTGAAAGGAAAAGCTAGTGTTGGCTTATAAGGTAGCTCTCTTTCCACTCTTTCTTGTTGCATTCTTGGATGTAATAGTCATTGTATGTTTATGTATATGCTTATTGTGTGAAATATGCCATATGCTATTACTTTGATGCATTGATGCCAATGTGCTTGTGTGATGGATTGTGAGAATTGCTCGGATGAGGTAGTGCCGAAAGTCCCTTGAGATGGGTGAGGTGAAGCCGAAAGTCCTTTGAAATGGGTGAGACAAGGCCAAAAGTCTCATAACCGATTGAGGCCAAGTCAAAAGTCCTTAAACTCAGGTGAGGCCATCCAAAAGTTCCTAAACTCGGGTGAGGCTAGACCAAAAGTCCCTAGAGCCTATTTTTGGCATTGTTGTGATTTCCATAGCATGTACAACGTGTATTGGATGTTTGAGAATGACTAAATGCTTATTCACATGCTTTAACTTGTTATATGCCTTGATTGCTTCCTTGATTGAGTGTATGAGCTACTGAGATTCCCTGAATCTCACCCCTTCCCCTCCCAACTTAACATGCTAGGTGGAGCACAAGGAGAAGCAAGTGCACACCAAGGAGCCTAGGAGCATGCCTAGCTAAACTATAGCTTTATTTTGGATATTTTGTTGTAAAGTGGTGCCAAATGAATATGCACCCACTATTTTGAGATGTAAATATTGTAACAAGTGTAAATGCATTGATATATGATGTACAAACTATGTAGAGAGCCAAATCAATGGAAATGTGGGTTTTGCCCCTTTTGTTGAATGAATGTGATAGTGTAGTTTTTGGCCGTAGCATAGTGAGTTTGGAATGTATGTTGATTTGGACCATGTGAACATGTTATATAGACTATTTTTATGCTTTAAAACTTGTCCATGAGGAGTGAGAACGTGTGAGAGGCCATTTGGACCTATTTTGGCCATTTTGGGTGCCAAAATCGTTAAATTTGTGAGCTCCGTCAAAGTATGACCAAACGAGCTCTTCTTGCTATGAAATTTGGCATGCCTCTAGAATTTGTAGAAAGCTTCCCAAGAAGCTAAAGTGGGTAATATTTGGAGGTCTAGAGAATATTTAGCAAATTTTTGAAATTGGAAAAATTTGGTAGTTTGGTCATGTACTGTTCCTATAGGTTAGAAATGAAATCCATATCATACATAGAACAAACGGTGGAAAACTATCATGAAATTTTATACACATAAACTAGAAAACCACAGTGACCTGTACCAACTAGAATCACCTAAATCAGAGGTCTGTAGAGAGAGAATGAACCTTCTGAAGTTCTGTATCAGCATCAGGGAGCCACCTGACCTCCGTTACTGTTCCATCATTTTTCTGGGTGTAAGGGCTATTGAACTAATCTGAACTTATTTTTCACCTCTAGTAGACATCTGTAGATTTTCAAATTGGTATAGTGTGCCCAGATTGGAGTTTTGTGGATTTAATTACGAATTTTCGAAGTTCATGATAGTAAGCTGCGCCAGAAACAGAGACAGCCGGAACTTTGTCTGATTTTTGATATCAAACATGGTCCAAACGCTGAGATTATGATTAGAAATTATTTTTAGTGTAAATTTAACACTTAGAGCTTTCCAAAAAGTTAAAGTTTACTAGATTCCCATTTTTTTATAATTAGTTATGATTTTCCAAAGTTAGAGCCAAAATATGACTTTTGGGCACAAGTGAGAAAATGCATTTTTTTTGGTTTTTGGCTCCATACCCGTGGCTTATGGCTTAATTTATGCTATTTATGAGTTTTATAAATGGAGTGTGCATAGAGAATGTGAATGATGGGTTCACAGGCCCCACGGGGCAGAAGATGAGTGTTTGAAACTCCGTTTCATAGCATGAAAATGCCACGTATTGATACTAGTTCTTTGGCAATCATATGAAACCGAGCCCAGAGGGAGGCTAGATAGAGTTAGTACACTAAGGTGTTACATTTGGGGCTCTATGGAATTAATTATGAATATCCAAAGTTGCCATTTTTCTATTGAACTGATACATGTATTGTTCATATGGTCAGAAACTTAGGCTGTATCATTCATGAGTCAAATGATGTCCAATGCTCATGAAATTTTATAAAAATAAACCAAACATTATGAGCTTTCGATGGCCACTAAGATCACCCCAATTGGAGCTCTGAGAAGGGAGATATGAATTTTTGAAGTTGGAGGTCAGTACTAGTGATGACAGTCGACCTCTAGTACTATTCTATTAGTTTCCAGTGGTTATCAGCCTCTGTTGTGGTTTGAATTATTTTTAGATAAAGTAGACATCTGTAGATTTCTAGAATAGTATAGTGTGCCTTGTTTTAATTTTTTTAGAATTAGTTATGATTTTTCAAAATTTAGGCACAGAATCTAGAAATCCTACCCGAGGCTGTACTATTGTGTTTTGTGTATCTACTCCTTTTGCTTGAGGTATAGGCCATTTCTTGAGTTTTTTATGAGTTTCATTTGTGTATTTAAATATAAGAATGAGATAGATGAGTCTATATGGCCCACAGCACACCAAATGAGAAATTCTTCTTGTGGCAAAATGCAACTAATTCATGATTTCCTAATTTTATTTGGCATCAAACTTCTCTATCCAAGGGACTTTCTTTGGAAATTAACTCATTTTCGTCGTTTTTTGGAAAATCAGACATTACAACATCTCTATTCCTTTCTCTTTCCAACTGCACCATATATATTTCAAACAATCTAAGTTGCATTTCAAAACTAGGTAATTTATTAACCAACTTAGTTTTCACCGGTTTTATCAGTTTGATTAACTTTTTCTTAGCTAGTTTAAAGGGTAGAATGGGCAGCTATTATAGCCAGTTCAATAAAAAATCAACTTTTCAATTGAAGTCTAGTTTGGTTTTAATAACATTGATAAACATGCACTGGTGTAACATTTAGCACTCTTATACCCTTTTGATATTTTATCATATGATATGATTTTCATTGATCCGACTACTGGATTACAAGTAATTACTATGTTGATCTTCAATGTCAAATTACCTAAAGTTTGGATAAATAAAAGTTTCTTATATTTACATCATATAACATATAGTAAAGATTAATTGATGTGACGTAGAAATAATTTTGCATTGATTTAAATTCTATGAGGATGATTTTCATGATAAGAATTATTAATCTAACAGTTAGCTTTGTGAAAAACATCATCTTATAAAAAGTTATATTCAATAGTTTAAGATTAATTTTGATTGACATCAATGCTACTTGTTCTCTCTCTCACTCACTCTCACTCACACACATTTGTACTAATATTGTATAATGATACAACTTTCTTAGACATGTATTGATAACCATTAATTTTACAATGGATTCTGCGAGTGTATAGATTAAGTACGTAGTATAGTGGATCAAGGTTGTCCCACAAGGAATTGATTTAAACACAGTTGGGCCTAAAAAGTTTTGCTTTTGTTTAAGTTAAGATAAAAACCAAAATACCAGCATAATAAAATAAATAGAATTGAAAGAATAATTGAGTATTTAGAATTGTTCTAAAGAGAATTAGCACTGCGAAGCATTTTAGGTTCCTATCCCTTTATTGCCAAAAATTGAATTGCTCAGTTAATTAGTTTAATTAGTGATCTAAGAGTTAAGGAATTAAAGTGAGCCTAAGTATCTCTCGTACCACTAGGACTTCTATCCTATTAAATTGCAAATCTCTCTTACAATTAATTAGGTTAAGTATGCTCAATCCTTTTAAACCATTTAGAATTCTTATATATATTTCTATACCTGAGAACAAATGTAGGTCAACCTAATCTTAAGTTGCTCAATCTAATGGTCCATTAAGATTTCCTTTTCTCAAGAGCTAATTTTAAACCCCAAATCCATGAAAGAGGTGGCCAAACTCTTAAATGAATAAAAATAACCATATTAAGTACTTAAATAAAAAATCAAACCAAATTAACAATGCAAAATCTCCATTACATGGTAATAGGTTCAAGTAAACTAAGGATCCACTACATCTAGCCACACATGGCTTTGAACATTGCAATTCAAATGAAAGATTCAAAGAAACAAAAGTTCATGGAAGAAGAAATGGAGAAGATTAGAAAACTCAGTGATAATGTGGTGATTTGGCCTCTAATCTTCAATCCATGCTTCTTGCCTTCAAATCACAGCTCCCTTGTGCATTTTTCCTTTTAAAAGGTCTCTCACTAGGCTTAGATTCCTGAAAACCTAGTTGCCCTTTGAGTTTTAAACCTAAAAATTAAAACTGTATGTCTCAGTAAATAAGTCTCACTATTGTGAAAGCTTACCAGTTCTAGACTTTAAGTTTTCTCACCATAGCTTATGCTATTGTTAAAAGTTTCCTGGATTTTGTATGAGCCACGAGCTTGCTATAGCGAATTGGCATCCTCGCTATAACAAGAAAACTTAGACAGCTTGTTCTTGATTTTCCAACCTTCTCCTTTTCTTTATGCCTTTCTAGCAGGTTTCTATCCTTCTCTTGAGGTTAAAATCAAAATGAAATGAACAAGGAGCTGCTAAAATGACAATAAAGGATAAGTTTTTTTTATTTATATTGATTGGAGAAAAATTTGTACTAAAATACAAAATTTGTAAGAAAAACAACCAAATGACTCCCTAATCCATCATAAAATCTGCCATAAAATATCAAAATTAGGGATTATCATGTATAAACTAGTACATGCACTAGTCAAACAAGTACTAAAGTGATAAGTATAATATTGTTTCTATGAGAATTGTTATTACTTATATTCTAGACATTTTTATATATTTTCCCAACATGCAGTTATGTACAACTAGTATTCGAAGTGTCCCTAATTACTAAGAACTGATAACATAAGCAAGATATAAAAACATAACAAGGACTCAAAATAAATAAATACTTAAACATAAACACAAAAAGATATAAAGGGCTCAAGACTCAACTAAAGAATGAATGTTACCTTGATTGCTACACCATTTTAATACTTAGAGTTCAACGTCAGCATCTTATTCATTATGAATAGCAAGAATTTTTAATGTATTAACCCATCTCTTGGTATGAATTAAATTATCCTAACTTAAACCTCTCTTAAATAGCCTTTTTAGGACCTAAATAAGATCTCCCCAATAACTTCGACTCCTTTATATGGGCCCAGAAATCTAACATCTAGTATCATAGTCAATGGTTTGGCAAGGATAATGGACAAGTATGAATGGTGGCCCAATGTGGATAGAGTAGCAGCTTCAATTTAAAGATGTGTGTTACAAGATATGATCTAGCTGACGGTTTATGGAGATATGGCATGGCTCCAATAGGGGTGTAACCCACAGCTCATGGATTAAGGAAGTTACCATGCATACACTCAAGGCAACAAGTAATATGATGAAGTCCTTTTAAGGTAGAGTGGTAAGATGTGGCTCTAGGGCTTCAATTTAAGATAGGTGTGGCTTCAACATATGGGTTGTAAAGATTGGAGATGCATGCCCTAAAAGTGAAGGAGGGCTCTTTTGAAAGAGATTGATGAATTGAAGTTAAATAGCATGTAGACACTTTTAAGCATGCTTGGGATATAACTATGGGCGACTGTAAAGATAATTAGAAAGCGGGCAGCATATCTGTCTGATGGACTTACACTTAAGAGGGAGATTGTTAGGTACAAGTGTGAATGGAGAAGTCTTACATTAGATAGAATTAAACTTGGAAAAGAATATAAGTCATAGACCTAATGCCTTTAGACTTTAGGTTGAGATATAATGTCAAATATAATTATGTAAGTTCCTTTTTAAAGATGAATGATATGCTTAATGGTTGAAGATCTCCCAATAACTTGGGCTCCCCTAAAGAGGCTTGAAAATCCAACACTAGGTATTATTTATAGAAAGGATTGTATATAACACTAAGTGCCAATAGCAATTTTGTTCACCCTAAGTGCATGCCACATGGTATGGAGTACTAACATGATATTGAGATGAACATTCTATAAAAGCTCATAGGTTGGATGCTCATGTTTGGACACTTGTTATTTACACTCCTAGGCTATCTAACCATGTTTAGATTCAAGTTTTGTGTAAGTCCTACCAATTGAAAATTCTTTGAACAGTTAGACCTTTGTGTTATGTAAATATAATCCTTTCCTAATGATACTATTTTGTATCCCTTGTTAATGTAAGTAAAATTTATATGTGATTACCTTTTATGCATCTTTAACAAACTCAATATGACTCTTGTTTATGTAAATGAAATTTAAATGTGATTATCTCTTTAAATAATGCATTTTTATTTCTTGTTAACATAATAATGTTTATATTTAGGTTTTAACTAAGCATGTTTTGTACCTTATTACTTTATAACAAAATTGGCTTTAATCAATATATTAATTCTCTTAAATAAGTTCACTTATTTTCTTAAATTTTTAAATATCAATATATCTTTTTAAGTTCTTCTTATTCCTTTATTAGCCTAATATTTTGATTAAATTTATTTTCATAAAAAAACCATATGCCTATTCATCTCATTTTCAATTATTAAGATTTGTTATTTACTCATTGAGCTTTATGACTAACTCCCTCTTCTAGATGTTTCATATAGTAAAACCAGATTTAACCCATCTCTTTCAACTTAGTTTAGGAGGCATTAGAAGTGGTAAGGCTCACTTGTTCTATAAAGGCATTTTGATGATTATAATGTATTATGTTTCAAATTCAAGACATAACTCCAATTGTCCATAAATAGGATCCTTAATCCTTTTAACATTGAATAATTGATAGGAATTGAGATTAGAGCTCTCTTTAAGGTATACATTGGATTTGACTGGTTGAAGAAAATTTTGGGATGTCTTATTTTTAAGGGATACTTTGCCAAAATTTCTACAAAAAATTAAAATTGAAATTGGTTATGAATTCAAGGGATTAAAAATTTGGTATTGAGTTCTTAGATGAAATATGCCTTATATTTGGAAATCCTCTTACCACTATTATTTCATGTGGTGAGAAAGTATGGTTTGTGAACATATTTTGGTCTTACAATTATAAGTTTCACTTCGTATTTTGTGCTAGTCACATCTTCAATTTAAGAGTGTGATATATCATTACTAATAAAAATTTAATAGATAGAACAATCAAGTTCCATCTAGTCCCTTAAAAACAATAAACATAAAGAAAGTATAATAAAATAAGAAAAAAAAAATGTAGAAAAGCCATGAAGAACATTGCTCATGCAAGTGTCCTTAGTGAATGACCAAAAGAGTAGGCTGGGGTTGTAAGATTGCCTTCACAAAGATCCTCACACCACTAGGAGTTTCTTCTTTTTGTCTTTAATAATCTCTAATATTGGATTAAGATGCATATAAATAGATGTGTCAAATTAAGGTTAAGAGACTAGGGTTTCCTTCTCTTTGTAGGAATAGGAGACACTACATTGCTTGCTCTTCAAGTAAAAGTTGTTGTCTTTCAAGGAAATCCTATTCGATTATAACACTTTCATAATTACTTAGGCTTAGATACAAAGGCTTCTATTGTCGCCTCCTATTGGCATTATGAATCCTTTGCTTAACCTCTAAGTAGTTGCCTTCTTATACCTAACTTGTAACGACCCTAACTTCTAATCATTGTAATTAAGGTTAAATATGTGATTAATAACTATAAATCAGGGTTACAAGACATTACGACTAATTATATTCGAAAAATGCAGGGAAATTTGAACCTTAATGTTATTAAGGTCATTAACCAAATAATTACAAGCATTCATGTACACAAGGGAAACAAACACTCATTTATAAACTTTTGATTCTATTACCCATTAATTCCAACTCATAAAGATCTTCCACTAATATTTCTAAGTCATCCTTTGAGGTTACTATAGGAAAAACTAAGATTTCTATGTTTGAAAGAGAGTTTAGGGTCGTTAGTTATGACAAAATATCTTTACACCACAGCCAATTTCTCTTGGGTTCACTCTTTTATCTTTATAGGTTTTGCAGCGGCGAGGAAACCTCCTGGAGCCTACCTCGCTTGTCTCTGGCTATTGGCTGCAGCCAACGCTTGACACATTTTCACAAAAGTTCACCGCGGCCAATTCCCATTTAGTCGCGATGAATTACCCTCTAGATGACTCCCAGTTTGGCCTCTCACATTTCGTCATGGCTAATTCCACTTCTTACCATGGTGAATTGCTCTCTAGTACTCTCCTTAGGCAACTTTGCCTTTATTGGCTGTTCGAAATGCCTTCTGATTTTACAACTTCTAAAACTTTGTCTCATACTCTCCACTTGCCCTATAATGACACCCACTACAAAAAAATAACAAATTTGCGACGGAATTTAGTGACGAAATTTTTTTCCGTCGCTAGTTTGTCACTGATCCATCACAAAAGCCGTCACAAAATTAGTGACGGAATTAGTGACGGAATTCTTCGTCACTAAAATTGGTGACGGAATTAGCGATGGAATTTTCCGTCGCTAATGAGTAGAATAAGCTATTCTTATATTGCGACAGATTTTAGTGACGAAAAATTCCGTCACTAATTTTAGCGACAGAATAAGTGACAAAATTTTTTGTCACAAACTTTTCCGTCACTAATCCGTCGCAAAATCTGTCGCAAATAATCATTTAATTTTTTTTAATGATTTGAATATATATATAAATCTATCCCAAATGATTTAATTATTATTAATTATATGTATATTTAATAATTTATATATTATAATTTAAACTATAAATTAGTAATTTAATGATTTTAATATCAAAATAGTAAAATATGATAAATACTAATATACTTATTTATTCTATAGTCAATAAAAAGTTTTCATTTATATTCAAAATTTAGTAAATTTACAATTTATTTATTTTAAATCACATGTTAATATAAATATAAAATGTATTTAATTAATTAAAATTGTAAAAAAATTGGAATTTTAAAATCATGATTTAAACATATGTATGTAAGAAATGATTTTATTAAAAATATAAAAAGTCAAAAATAAATAAAAGTAAATTAAATATTTCACTAAAAAAATATAAAAGATAAATAATATAAAAAATATAACAATATGTCTATTTTCCAAAATTTCGTTATAATTTCATTTCTGGTAATATTTAAATGATACCAATGCCAAATAATATAATAATCTCAAATACTAAAGCCATACAAACAAATCTTAAGATATCAAATTAATAATTACTTTATCTTTTGAGCATCAAAATATGAATTGTCTAGATATTGTTAGAAAATTAAAAATTAAATTAGTTGCTTAGAATGCATGCCTTAAGAAATTAGACAAAGGTTTGTTATCTGCACACAAATAAGAAATAAAAAGGAGAGTTAGACAAAGAGAGAAAAATAGGTGACTAAATATATATTTAAAAAAGAAAAAGCATTTCAACTAGTTATGTAAACAAGAATAAATGAAATTATTAATATACCGGCCTTTTTTATTTCCAAAAAAATTACTGAAATGGAATAAAGTGCCTTCATGAACCAGCCAATGCATCTTGAATATCAAAATAAAAATAACAATGTATTAAACCATTACAATTCTGTACAGAAATTTTAAGTAAAAATAATATATTAAAATAAAGAAATTAAAATTATGACAAAAAATGTAACGATAGAAGATATACATTTTTTTAATGAAGTATATCTATAATATATTTTGTTATAAGTGTCTTTTATTATGTCAAATATTTTTATAAGCTCGAAATTATCAATCTATATTACTAAAACCCACGTTAATAAGACAGTCAGATATAATCTTAAAGGAAACCAACAACGACTAGTAAAATGAAAATTGGCGTAGGATTCTTTAGTATAAAAGGAAATAAATTCAGAAATTTTTAAACTTTTATCATCTTATTAAAAATATTATTTTTTATTAGCGACTACTAATTATCATGTTTGTCCTTAACTCAGCAGAAAAAACTTGTACCTCTAATCTATTGGTTCAGAAGCAATTCATCGTCTTTGTATTTGACTAAGCAATCTCGTCATAACCAACACATTCATATATCTATATTTATTTATTTTTAATTAACCCTAAATGCATTTAAGAATTTTTCATATATTCCATAAGAAAGTGCCATGTTATCAAGCTTAAAAGTCTAATTAATTAGTTGTTTTGAAATATATTCCATGAGAAAGTGCCACGTTATCAAGCTTAAAGTCTAATTAACCCTAAATGCATTTAAGAATTTTTCATATATTCCATGAGAAAGTGCCACGTTATGAAGCTTAACTAAAATGATGATACAATGGAAAAGTACAAAAAAAGCTATGTATGGTGGACCCACGGTTTAAACTCCAACCAATGAAATAGCTTTACCATGGAGGAAAGCAATGACAAATCTGAATATGGTGGACCCACTTTCAATCTCAAACCTCCCTTGGTCTCGCCTTTCAAGTCTTTTCACATTCTTTTTTCTGCTTTTTTATCTTTCTCTCTAGCTCAGATTAGTCTTGCCTTTCACGTCTTTTCCCATTATTGTTTCTCCTTTTTTATCTTTCTCTCCAGCTCAGACAAACGAGTTTGCAGATCTGGTTTGTGTTTGTGTTGTAGTAAAGGCACAACGCAGATTCACAGATCTGAGTTTGTGTTCTAGGTTTGGCTTTCTTGTTCTATGACAGATCAAAACCTCTTGTTCTTGAACTAGATTTTGATTTTTGAAGATTAACATGAATCGGTACATGTTCAGGTTCATGTTTGAGTAAAGGCACAACGCAAGTTTCTGGTTCGTGTTCGTAAAGATGAACTAAGGCCGCAAGCACAAAAGAAGGTCTCTAAGAGTCTAGGGTATGCCAAATTTCTCTGATTGTATTTTCCTTTTATTTTTTTGGCATCTTCTCTTCATAACTGGACTGGGCTTTCAAGTATAATTGGTTAATTAAGTAATAAAGATTAATGGACTGTGTATTTTCCTTTCAAGTATTGTAACTAGACTGTGTATTTTTTTTTTTGTTGGTATTAGTAACTGAAACACAATCACATTACACAAAGACTCATAAAGATTAATGTCTTGATTTGAAGAAAAAATAGAAATTAAAGGATCTATACTTTTAACAAGATTATTATTAAGAGTGACTAATTTTAAAATTTGAAAAAGTTTAAGCTAATTTTATTAAGCAATGACTAGGCCAACGTAAAATAATAGAGGTTCATGGTCTGAAGTTTTAAACTTCTAATATATTTTAGAAAATCTGTTCATTGCCTGGCTTTGATCAAATTCATTATTTTCTTGACTAACTTATCTAATTTTTAACCCATTTTATGACCAATTTTTGGGTTTATTGAACTAAGAAGGTGTTTGGTTTGCTAGTTTACTGGCTCCAGTTTTTAGAACTATGATCATAAAATTTTGTAAGTAAGGAAGTAACTTGCTTTGTGGGTATATTGTATTGCAGAGTTATAGCCTATGAGCTTCTAAGGGGGTTATTTGAACAGCTTTGAACTTAATGTACTATAGTTGTAATTAATGTATAGTGTATTTTACCTTTTCACATGTGCCAATCACATGGGAAAAGGCTTAAAATTCATTGGCTATTAGCATTTTCACTTTTTATGAAAGCCTAGGAGGTAGTTTGTACAATTTTGAACTTATATTAGAGCTGTAATTATGGTAAACTTCAAGGTGTAAAGTGCTTTTTACCCATCGTAGGATATTTAGAATATATGCTTAAGTTCTAATAAACATTGCAAAATCTATACTAAGTTACAATTAAAATCTAGTTATTTCAAACTTTGATTTTAGCCCAAAACTCTGCCCATGGGAACTTGATATGAGGGCATGCATACAGTTTGCATATACAAGACCCAATAGCAAATGGGATTTGGCATATCAGTGCTTTGTATTCTATAGACATCAGATTTACTAATTTTTTTTTGCCATTTTAATTAATCAAATTGTTGGACTTATGTAAATAACCTATACAAAATTCTTCATCAATTTTAACTTTTATGTTTAATTGTGATAGATGGATGCAAGCTTTCAGTTGCTAATATTTTTTTTAAATGTGTATAACTTCTTTGTAGTTGGCCAACACAGAAGAGCACATAGAGGGACAGTTTACTCAAAATTTAAGAGAAATTTTAATCAGGTACCTATTTTGATTATACCATTGGCAAGTAGCTTTCATGTTTTGCTAACGTGTATAAATAAATGAAATTTCATTGTGTTGTAAATGATGTCAAGATTTGGAGTTGAGTGTTGTTTCTATATGCTTTTTAATACTATTCATGAGCCAAAAGCCACGCTGTGTGGCTTTTACACCATGCTATAAGTTCTTACAAAACAAAGTTATGTCAAATCTATTTTCATATTACTCAAAACTACCATTATCATATATCCCCTTTACCATTATTTCCCTCCTTATTGCAATAATTTGATTGAATATTCAACAATTAAGTGGTTAGAAAATGCAATAGTAGGTTAACCAAAAATAAAGTAGAAAAAGTTTCTAAGAGTAAAGTTCTCTTAGAAAAATTAATATGTGATACACAATGTTGTGTTGTACAAAAACTTTTTAATTACTAGGGTAGGGGCATTGGTATTACCTGTATTATAAACCTAGATCAAAGCATAAAACACTTGTATTTGTAAATTGAATTAATTTCTTACTAGAAGTATTAAATCTTGTTCCATTATGTTTTTCTAGATGCAAGAACGTTCTCTACCATTGCGAAGCGTCAGAGGATGAAGAAATTGAAGATACTGAGCAAGATTAGAATGAGAAGTGCATAGTTGTTATGGCCTAAACAGAACTCTTTTTTTTTTTTTTCAATTTGAGCAAGATTAGACAAGCCTAATGATCATCCTCTTTCATAAGGAAGATTTTATTCCTCTCTTATTTTAAGTTGTGTTTTTAGTTGAGACTTGTTATGATTTGTTTTAAAATTGTTATTCTTTAATTGAAGATTATTTTAATTTATTTGTTACTTTTAATTAAATTGAATATTGTTGTGTTATTGTACTTTATTGGACAGGAAGAAATATTTAGATCCTGATTTTATTATTTAATAATATTATTATTTTTAAATTGGCATTTTTTATTATGCTTTTATTTATTTTATTGAACAGATAATCAAGTAACATTATGTTAATGCTAATTTTTTTTTAAAAAAAATCATTATATATAAAGAAAAAAATTTAAATTAGTGACAAAATTCCATCGCTAATCCGTCACTAATCAACGACAGAATATTTCATCACTAATCCGTCGCTAATTATATTCTGTCTCTAATCCGTCACTGATTTGTCATTAATCATCAAGGGACTATTCTGTCGTTAATCCGTCAGTAATTCAGTGACGGAATATGTCATAGCTGATTTGTCACCGATTAGCGACGGAATATTTCATCGCTAATCCGTCACTATTTTGGGATATGTTATTCTCATAATTAGCGAAGGATTTTTTTTAGCGACGGATTTTTTCGTCGCTAATTACTGATGGAATTTTTAATTCCGTCACTGATGGATTAGCGACAGTGAAATTAGCGACGAAAAAATTCCATCGCTAATCCATTAGTGACGGAATTATCTGCATTTAGTGACGGAAAATTCCGTCACTAATTTCTGTTTTTCTTGTAGTGACCCTAGGGTCACTCTACCTTAATTTGTAGGGCTCTAATAGCTTTCACTAGCCTAATTGACCCAGCTTATCTATCATTACTAGTTCAAGACTTAAATGTTAATTTCTACTCCTCTAACTACCTTATACTAGGAAGTTCATAGCATCATAATAGCAAGAATTTATAAACTATCAATAACTAGCATTTGATACACATTCCGTTAGTGATTTCATACATCAATGGTTTATATCAACATCTAATGTATCACATAATTACATTTCCTATAATATACCATATCATAAACTCAACAAAGTTCATACATCAGGTGTTATGAGTTCATACATCCAATACCAAGCTAAAATGATGCCTAACTCCTTAATAGATACATCCTAAGTAATCAAAATATAAAGACTTACACTTGGAAACATGATTACATGATGATGCTATACGAAAAGAATATAAAATTTAGCATATATTCTATTTAAATTAGTCTAAGTGTAGCTTTCTCTACATATGATTGGAGCTCATGGATTTTCATCAACTTACTTCCCCTTATCCTTACCCGAAGAGCCTTTACCTGAAAGTATAATCCCATGAAATGGGTGAGATGCAAATTTCAGTAACCAAGACAAATTTCATTCATATATTCCAGTTCAATTAACATATATACATGATTTCATATAAGTATCAGAAAACATACCAGCCAATCAGTAAATGAAACAATTAGGCTATCTATGATTACTATCCCTACTAGCAATCACAATTCCACATGTCAAAGGCCAATAACACTGGGAGAGGCTCGTCTAAGGCACTTACTCCCCATTGAGCACAATCAGGGCTCAGTGTATCTGAGGTCTGATCATAACCCAGTACCCGATCGAAGCACATGCACGGGTGGCAGTCACACTACAGCTCCACTATGGACTCACAAGATCCAATCACATATGACAGATAGCCAACCAATTCATTTAGCATCAAAATCATAATCATTTAGTAAATATAAAATTAAAATAGATATATACATAGAATTAGTATGAACCCTAATTACCTCACTTGTAGCCAATCCTCTAAGAGTCAATTGAATACTACTTCAGCCTATGGATATAAAATCAAGCCATTACTATCTCTAATTACAATTTATATCAGAAAACTCATTACTCAAGGAGTTAAGCTATATAGAACTACTCAAAAACACTCACCCAATTACCAAGAGCCTCTAATTTCGAGTTTTGCCTTCCTTAGACCAGAAACATCAAAATATCACTCCAAACCACAGGAAAATTAGCATAAAATTAAGGCCCATACTATAAGTCTACTATGGGGGTCTTAAATCAATAGAAAATACATCAAAATAAAGAGTTTATACTTACTTAATAACACTCTCAGCCCTAACCTACGAAATTTCATTAAGAAAATCCCAAACAACCATATTTTAGATTTTGGGTATGATGAAAATGCTCCAAATGAAAAACTAATTAGGCCAAAATAAAGAGAAAGAGAAGGGGATTAAGTTATATAACTATTACCTTGACTGAATCTTACTCTAGAAGTGGGAAATGGTGGAAATATGTCAAGAACCCTAGCTTTCCCTTTGGACCTCTGAATTTCCCTTTTGTTTCTTATGTTTCTGCAGAATAAGGGTAGCTAAAATGATTTTTAGGGTTTTAAGTTAGGTTTTAAATAGGTTTTGGGTCAACCCATCAACCTAAAGACCTATTGGGCTCCCACTAGTTATTGGGCTAAAGTTGTAATTTGTTAGACTAACTTCAACAATTCAGATTTTTAGTTGGGTTGGGTCAAGTTTTTAAGAGCCCACTTAATTGAGGTCTGCATAAGAGGTATTGGGCCAATTACAAGGGCTTATATAAGTTGGGTCTTAGGCATCTATCTCATTAAATCAGATTGGGCCCTCCTTATGTGCTCTCTCTTAGGCCAAGTCTCATATTAAAAGGTTGGGTCTACACCTACAATTATTGGGCTTCCATTAGTTCTTAACCTTGGTCTACTTAATTTAATTTGGGCCTATATTGGGTTTCTAACTCAATTAAATCTCAAAATCATATTAATAATTTATCTCTTTAAAATTTTCATTCACTTAATTTACCCAATTATCCCATATTAATTATTCTTAATTAACCTAAATCAATTATTAATACCTTAATTAATTTTGGGGTGTTATACAACTAAGTTAGGACACTCTTTTAATAAGCTGGGGTTTCGTCTTAGACACCTCTTTGCATGTAGATTGGCCCTCTTGTAGATGCATAGGGTAGGTTTTCTACCTTAGATGTCACTTTACACTAAGCTTCAAGAAGAGGCTTTAGTTAACTTATGCACCTCATATAGGGCTTTTAAGCCTTTAAACTTTGTTCATTAGGCTTTTCATTTAAGATCTCCAAGAAATGGTATTTGGACCTTTTAGGCATTTTAGCTCATTACAAAATTTGGAGTCCAAAATAAGGTTTTTTCATAATAATGCACATAAAATTAAATCATTGAATCCTAAAGACAAATTATACTTAAAATGAATCTAAAATAGAAAATATTAGCACAAAGCACTTGATAAATCCCTATAAAAAAATATGAAAACATATAGATATAAATCAAACTTATCATGTAATGACTTGTAACAAAGCCATGCAATAAACTATACTGTTCTCTTCTGCATTTTGCATCTTCATCTCTTTCACACTATTGAAAAAATTAGGATTTAGCTATGGTCACATAATTGTAGTTAAGTAAATCATACTTAAAATGTGGTTTAATTATAGCTATTTTAACCACATTTAAGTCACATGGATCTACTATGATTTTAGTGGAATTGTGGTATAAACTAACCATGACTTATTAAAAACCATAATTTGTCTATTATAAACTAACCAACTGTGATTTATTAGAAACTGTAGTTAGTCCCTAATACACCAACTACAGTATCATGTAAACCATAGTAAGCCTCATTTTTATAAACCCCTACCTTATCCTTACAAAAAGGGTTTTACACTTTAGATCTGAAGAAGCCACTAGAATGATGTAACTTGGCCCTTTATTCGATTAGCCTCTATTTATCATTAAGAGCATTGTTGCCATCAGTGATGCCTCCATTTGTGATTACCATTTCACTCCTCCATTGAAAGCCTTCGAGAGTCTTCATTCTTGCATTGCAAGCCATTCAGAGATGATTTTGAGATTTTTTTATTCCACCTTTCAAATATTCTACCATTTTCAAATTTATGGATGTTTGGTATAGAAGATGCATGATGCTGTGGTTGTTCTTCAAAAGCATAAATTTTTGGGTTTATGTTTTTTATTATATGGGTGTTTCGTACCCATTTTTTTTAGTTTATGCTTTCTTAAATTAATTTGATTTTATATCATATATTTTATGTCATGAAATTCAAACTCCTTAATATGTGGTTTGAATTAAATTGCAATCTTAAAGAGTTCTTATATATTGTAAGCTAGAACACAATGAATAGAGATCAAATTTGATTTATTTTAATTAGTGCATGGATAGTGGTCCCTTGAATTTGCTAACCAAGGAAATTTTTTTTTTTACAAGAGTGCAATATTTAACTCCAATTCTCTCAATCGCAATTAAACCACAATTTGGTTTAATCATGGTTCCTAAACTACAATTAAATGATGGTTTAACTATAGTTAAAACATAGCAGTATTTGCGATTAACAAAAATCGTGATTAAACCACTCTCAACAAAGGGTTCAAATAAAGGTGTGCATGAGCCTAGTTTCACCATAGCCCAAAGCTCAGCTTGGTTTAAGCTAAATAAATGTTTTTTGGCCCATAGCCTAGCCATAGGCTAATCACACTTAAGAAAAAAATTAAAACTTTAAGGATTTATATTTTTGTATTTACTTGACCATTTTAGACATATAACTACTCATTTTAGTACATTTTTTCAAGATCTACATAATGAAAATGAAAAAAAAAAAAATGAGTTCAAAGGAGGAAATAAGAAGAAAAAATGCATATATAGAGACTAAAACTTCATTATGTAATTATTTAGAGCCTGATGGTTTGATTGAGGTGGTTTTTTTTTTTGAATTTTTTTTTAGATTAGCCCAATCAAACTACGAAAAGCAATTTGCCTAGTTATTTTTGTAGAAAAAAAAGGTCATTTACTCTCTCAAATCAAGGTGCTTACTTTTAAATTCAAAAAATACATGTTTTCTATCTCATTTTCTCTTATTTAAATGTAATAATTATACTCAGAAGAGGTCTAGTAGAAACCTTGAACCTTTTGGTTATTTATATAAAAAGAAAATTTTATAATTTAGTCCCTATAATTTTTTTTAATTATTTATAATACAATTGGACTAGATTGGGCTGGGCTAAATTGGTTGGCATGGCCAACCGGATGCTTGGCCCAACTTGATCACCTAGCTTGGCCCAATTTTGTTTCATTTTTTTTTTCAAGCTTGACATGGCTAGGTAGGAGCCAGCCAAGTTGCCAATTTAAATAAATACTCTTAGGTTTAACTGTAATTAAATCCTTTAGCAGCAATTTGAACTACAATTAAGCCCAAAATAAAAAACCACAACTAAAGCAATTTTTTCTTTTTAAGTGTAACTATGTACATTGATATGAATCTTTCCATGGTATTAGAGTCACTTTTCGTCCTTAACCAATACACCTACCACTTCTACCGATATATATTCCAAGATTTGTCCAACAATAGTTTACTTTATTAGTTTCAATCTAACTGAAAGAAAGCAATTTTTTCCTTAGCGACAGCACGTATTGGATACAATCAAAGCTTACAAACTACAAGTGTGCATTCTTGGCCCTCAATTTGTAACTCCAAAATTTAGTACAGCTAAAGATAAGGAGATTGTTAGACATAGCAAGTATTCTTGAATTGGTAGGAGTAAGATCAGTTGTTGCTATCATGGCTTTCCTCAATGATCGAAGGCATGTTGACCATGATGGTAGAATGTGAAAGTGCATACCAAGCATGGAAAAAACTTGGGGTTTTGCTGCTAGAAAATATCACGGTTAACTTGTAAGTTATAACTTTAATGGACTGTGAAGTATTATTTGTTGGATTGAACTACACTATTGGCCAAATATAGAAACAAGAAAAAAGCATGAAATAGGAAGCACCGTGACAAAAATCAAGAGGAAGTTTTTTTTTTTTTAATCTTCAAAAGAAGTATGCATAATCTTAGAGGAAGCATAGGGAGTATGCTCTTCAAGAAAGTTAATGTTTCTCTCTCGTTAATTTTCAAACTCATCAAAGAAATGGTTGTCATCATAAAAAAGGAGGGAATGTTGAAGTAAGGTTTTATGAAAAGTATTTTGATTTGGTTTTGATTTATGTCGACCATCTATTAGACCTTGGCAAAGTTTTATGAAAAGCACTTAAAATGAGTATTAATTAGTACTTTAAGACCTTCCATTGACTAAAGTCCCTTATACATACAAATTTAAAAATGGTTTGCACCAATTTGTCTTATTTGGCTAAACAATACTTTCCTTCCGCAGAGCATTATTGTTTATAATTTTCAAAGTGTTTTTCACAGTGCCCAAAGCACTCAAAAGGAAAAAGAAGTTTACACACTTTAGCATATTTTTAAATATCCTTTTGCCTCCTTAAAAGCACGCTAGTCGAAAAAAGGTAGAAAAGTTTCCTTGTTTACGGGACAATTATACCTAGGCAAAGTACAAAGAAGTCTGCTACAATTCAAAGAATTCCCCCAGACAAACCAGACTATAGCTAGGTAAAAGAAGCTTACAAGATTACAGAAGCCTATTTTCCTCAAACTCTCTGCAATTGAAGAGGAAGCAGAGCAAATGAATTAGGAGGCAGAAACTGATAGAAGGCCCTATAAGATTAAAGACGAATGCTAGAGCCTTAATTAAATGCTGAAAAATATGCGCATTGAAGGTTGGGTGGAGTCCGTAAATGCATCCCAACAGCTATATTGTCACGACTCATATTGGGCAACTTGAGGCAAAGTAGTACTTCAACTTTGTAGGCCTCTCAATGACAGACACATAACATCAACAGAATTAACAAAGTCTTTGAAACAATACTCATAAACATAGAGTGAGAAATCAAAAAGCTACCTTGTAGGACAGATATTTATTACGTATAAATTTTTTTCATTATTAGAATATTTTGGAATCCTTTTCTCAAATCTCATGTCGGGCAAGTATATTTTGTTTTAATTGATTTAGGTATTGGGGTCTGAGTTTTAAGGTGAATTAAAACAAAATATAAGAAATTTTTAATTTGTGTCTGAAGAAACATTAATGTGGAATCTAATTCTGGTCGATGCACAAGCTAGTCCTGAGACTATTCTTATTGTATAACCCAAAGAAAACAAATCAATGAAAACTAAATAACATTCATAAATTTATGTTTAATATAACGATACATTTGAGTGTCCAGTATTTTTTTCAAAAATTCAAATTTTCAGAAAAACATTATAACTATAAGAAACTATTAATTTCAATCGTTCTAAGAAATTATTAATTTGCATGTAAAGAAGTATCAATGAAGAGTCTAATTACAATCGTTGTAGAATATTGCTTTTAAACGGTATCCTTTTTAATTTTTAATTTTATGTTTTCCAAATTTTTTCTACCTTTTTTTTTTAATTTGAACTAAGCTATATTACTGACATGGATTCTATACAATTGCATAGAACTCATATCTAATATTTGTAAAAGTAAAATGTAAGTAATGGTTGAAATGGAACAAAAAATTATTAAAGGAAATGACTTATGAGAATTTTGATAAAAATAATATCACAGGGTCTTAAATTATCATTCATGGTTCAAAATTTTAATATTATTTTTACTAAATCATAGTGTGATATTTCTTGAAGTTATTATCTTACTCCTACTTTCTTACTTTCCTCTGTCCTTCAAAAAGTCAAACAGAGTTACAGAACAGTGTTGAATGTTTCGGAACATTACAGAAAAGTATTTTCCATCACCCATCAAGTTAAAAGCACTGTAGCACAAATGAAGAAAAACAAAAGAAGTTTGTCTGAAACTATCTTCTCTCCCCTTCTCAACCGTTACTTCATAGCAATTAATTGGAAGTGACAGCTTGAGAAAGAAAGCCATCCTCGCGTCTCCATCTTCAGGTCCTTGTCATGAACCAACCAAGCATGGAAGAGAAGACTTACTTGAAGAAGGTGCTGCACCATGCCTCTATCTTTCTTGGTAAATCATGAGCCACCTATGGTGCAAGATAAAGAGACAAAGTCCTAGCAGTTAAGTGAGAAGCCCTCCCTCCATGAGAAGATTCAAGAACAGAAATTGAAAACAAGAAAAAGAAGAAAAAGTGAAATATCTTTTTAAGTAGTGTCCAGTTTTATTTAGCTACTAAGAGTTTTAAGAGTGTGTTTATTGGATTTCCTTGTTGATAAGGATTCAAATTTATTTTAATCACTTGTTTCTCAAAGTGAGGAAAATCAATTTAGGGTGAGTTGAGATAAAAACTATCTTGTGAAAAGTGATATAAGATTAGGTGTTACTGGTGAGTGCAAATCCAAAACCTTCTATTGTGTACTTTATTCTATAGCGAAGAAAATCTCTTGAATTTAAAGGGAATGGATGTAGGAAAAAAAGTCCAAAGCAAGATAACTCTTTTGGTGCATTTCTCCTTATCCTTACTTTGCTTTATTTGTTTTATTTTTCTTTTGGCATTATTGTTAAAGTTTGAATACACTAATTCTGGCTTAAGTTTGAAACTTCTTCTTGCCTTCCTAGTTTATCCTCTCTTATTATTGTGATTACTTGTGTCTAAGGAAATCAATTTACTTATTCCTCTATCATTAATATCTTAATTAAAATTAAGTGCCAAATTGTTTTTAAAATCACATTTTCACACTGTGCACCTATTTACCCCCTATAGATGTGTCTTTATTTGGTAGCAAACTTGATCTCACTTAATATATGCTTAACAGCCAAGAGAAAATGTCTTACTTTTATGCAAAAAAAAAAAAATGATGAACTAACAACTTGAAGACTTCTACTTTATGGAGGGACACTCTACCACAAGACTCCTACATATTTCAATGGAAGTCTTTACACTTATTTGAAGGCAAGAATTTAAATATTTATTCCATCCACTTATTATATTGTATGGGACATGATCATGGAAGGGCTATAGTACCAATGAAAGAATGCCAAAGCCAAGGAAAGATTGCACTAAAAATGATATCAAGATGGTCCAAAATAATGCTGGACTTAACAACATTCTTTATTGTATTGTAAGTGGCATGGAAAAAAGTATGACAAAATTTCAAGTTATGAAATTGCAAAAGAAATGTGGGATAAATTGTAAGTCACACATGAAGGAACCAACAAGGTCAAAGAAAACTAAGATCAACATGCCAGTCTACAAGTATGAGTTATTATCCAAAAGAAAGAAAATGAGAACATTGAAGAAATGTTCGAGATTCTCAAAAATTATTAGTGACCTAAAGGCTCTTAGGAAGACCTATGTCAATCTTGAACAAGTCATGAAGATTCTCGAAACTTTATCTCAAGCTTGGCAATTTTAAGGTGGACACAATTGAAAGTGGAAATGCAAATGATCTTCCCTATAATAAATTGAGAGATATTCAGATTTGCATATGAGAAAACTTATCTTCAAAGGCATGAACTTGAAGAGAAAAGGAAGAACCTTGCACTTAAGGTATTAACAAGAAATAAGCAATGTGAAGAAGAAGATGATGTAAACAAAATTGATTTGCAAGACTTGGCCTTCCTCTTAAAGAAGCTAGAAAACTATATATGCTTGAAGGAAAAAGTGACTTTGGAAATAAAAGGGTCACTTAACCAAAAATGAAACTAAGAGAGAGGAGCAAGGAAAGAATATCATCACTTGCTATAAATGTAGCAAGAATGGCCACATTAGATCCAAGTGTCAAGAAGAAATTGCAAAAGTCATATGGAAGGAAGAAAGCTATGGTTGCATGAAATGATGATGATGATGATCAAGAAGAAGAGGTGGAACAAAAAATGGCCAACCTATGCTTCATGGCCATTAAAGAACCAAAGGTAATTTCTAAACCAAATGCCACTAGAGCTGGATTATAAAAAACACTATATGAACTTCTAATTGATTTCAAAAAACTATTTATAAGTATGAAGAACTTAGCAACTTAAATCTAAACTTGAAGAAAGTTTACATACTCTAAAAATAGAATTAGACAAGGTTATGGAGGAACATAGAAAACTAGTTTTTGAAATTGAAAACCTTCATGCCTTGAACTTTTAAACATTAAAGGATTTAAATGAATCTTTCAAACAGCAAGTTGCAACTTTAACTAAGGATTTACCAAACTTTGTAAAAGGAGAAGAAAACTTAAAAATAATTGTAGGAAAAACAAAATGTGTATTTGACAAGTTTGGAATTGGATAGAATAACACAAAAAGGCCAAATTCAACAAAAACTTCTTTGTTGAACAATCATATTCTTCAACTCAGTTCCAACTTGTCTTCACTACTGCAAATCTAGTCATGAGATATATAAATCCAAGTTTAGGAAGTTTTAGTAGAATGGAAGAAAATTTTAGGTTTCTAAAAGCATAATAGTGTCTAAGGTAATTACAACTAACTCCAAAGGACCCAAGCAAGTTTGGCTACCTAAGGAAAAAAATGAATTTGTTGTAGGTTTGCTTAAGAATCAAAATCTCAATGAATCAATGGTATTTGGACATTGAATGCTCTAGGCACTGACTAAAGATCCTTCTAAATTCCTATCTTTCAAGCACAAGGATAAAAGTGTAGTCACCTTTGGAGACAATGGTAAAGGTAAAATTATTAGTATAAGTAAGGTAATAAATTTAAATTTGATATGCTTCATAGCTAATGTTTATGTTGTTGAAGTACTTAAACATAATCTTCTTAGCATTAGTAAACATTGTGACAAAGGTCACAAAATAGTATTTGAACCATCCCGTTGCATTGTTTTCTACAATGATAACAAAGTACTGATTGCTAACTAAAGGTATGAAAACATCTACATTCTTAATTTGGATAATCTAAGCTCAAAGAATGTTACTTGTCTTTTATCTATTTGCAATGATTTAGGGCAATGGCATAAAAAAACTTAGTCATGCTAGCATGTATTTAATTTTGAAACTTTCAATGCTTGATATTTTGAAAAGGTTTGCCCAAACTAAATTTTGAAAAAGACCATATATGTGATGCATGTTAGTTGGCAAGCAAAACAAATCCTCTTTTAAAACTAAAGATACAATTTCTACTTTAAGGCCACTTCAATAATTGCATGTAGATCTTTTTGGACCAACTCAAACTCATAACATTGGTGGTAAAAGTTATGCATTTGTTATCATTAATGATTACTCTAAGTTCACTTGAGTTTTTTTTCTCAGCATACAAGGATTAAGCTTTCGAAATCTTTAAAGTTTCCTATAAAAAGGTTCAAAAAGAGCAAGGATATCTCATCTCAAGTATTAAGAGTGAAGATGGAGGTGAATTTAAAAACAAACAATTTGAAATCTTCTGCAATAAACATGGTTTTACTTACAATTTCTCCTTTATAAGGAGTCCTTAACAAAATGGGATTGTTGAGAGAAAGAATAGAATTTTGCAAGATATGACAAGAATTATGTTGATTGCTAATAGTCTACCTAAATACTTTTATGCTAAAACAATTCACATAGCTTGCTACATTTTGATTATGTCTTATAAAACCAATTCTCAAAAAGACTCCTTATGAGCTTTAGAAAAGTAGAAAACCTAACGAGAGCTATTTTCATGCTTTTCAATGCAAATGCTTCATACATAATATTAGTAAGGACAACTTAGATAAGTTTGATGTAATAATTGATATAGGCATATTTCTAAGATATTCAACCATTAGTAAAGCATAGAGATTTTTCAACAAAAGAATATTCGTTGTTGAAAAATCCATGCATGTAATGTTTGATGATTCTATTGTCTCCTTGAGAAATCCTATAGATATAGATGATATGTAACTTTTTATTTGTTTTTGAATCTTACGATTCAATACATATTACAATTTACAAGTCAAAACTATACTTTTCAATTTATGGTACGTATCACAATTTGTCAACTATACTTTGGAGTAGGAGCTAAGTTTCAGTGTAGTAATGGCTGGATGTTTTTCATGACATTTTCCTTTGTCTTTGTAAATTTTATGGATTTGCACAAAACGTACTATTAGTTTCTATTGGGTTTGCTTTCTGCTTTCTTTCATCTTGACACTCCTGATGATATATATCATATTCTGTGAACCAATCTTGTTTATCTCTAATTTATACACCTAAATTTGTGCTTACTTGAAGAGATCATATAAACTATGCTTTCAGTTTTGTAATCCAAAATTTGAAAGTAGCTAAAAAATTGTAGGACACATAGACAGCCATAACATTCTTACTTGCTAAAATGGGAACGACTGGATCATTAGATGGGCAACAACAATTGGTTGTCATGGGCAAATCTGTTCCTAAAATACAACTCCTTTATTTGTCCAATAAAATCATTTGTATTTTTTTGAAATATACTGTAACCATACTATATTCTATTTGTTTGATCAATGAGTTATGCATACCATGCTAGTGGGTTTTTAAACTTATTAAGCATACAGTATACTTTTATTAGACTTCTAATGATGTGCCTGTTTAGGCTTAGGACTAGTGTTTGATGTAGATGCATGCTGCATTTAAAATTTCATAGCATTATGACTCTTAGATACCTTCTATCTGTTGTAACAAATGCACCATGATTGCTGATGATTATTCCTTTTAATCTGCTTCAATAATATTCCAGGTTCAAAAGTAGTTACAAATGAGAATTGAGGAACAGGCTAAATACTTGTGGAAGATTATAGAGGAACAGTAAAAACTAGATAACAATTAAATATTTTTGAGGAATTACAATTCTATTACTACTGAATTCTCTAATTCAGTTTCGTCAATCAGTACTGATAACCATGGTTTTAAATTGCAGTTGTCGTTGCGGGTGGTATAAGAAGGATTGTGGACATTGTAGTGGATTGATGCAAATATAACTTATGCTGCAATAGTAATATTGCGACCACATCATGATGCGAATCACAATTTAAAACAAAGCTAATAACAACTTTTTCCTATATATAGCTTTTATCATATTGTACTTGTCTCTAGGATATTAAAAATTGGTAAGCAACAGCTAAGTATTGATGGAAAAATTTGTAGGAAACAAGAAATGCTTTAGAAACTAGTTGGCCTAGGGATATTGCTTTGCCAGAGCAAAATCTCCCTGAGGTGTGTTTTCTCTTATTTTTAAATAGAATGTAGTAATTTCTTCAAATTTATGTTGATCTTATATTGCTTCCTACTTTCTTCATTATACTTGATTGGCATTGAATTTTCCCTAAGCTTTGGTATTTACCAAAACTACTTTTATGGCTCTTTCTACTTTGGTTCCTGTTAGTCACTCTTATGGTTTATTAAACCTTTTCAAGCATGTGTGATAGCTGAAATTTTCTTCAATAATCGAACTTTCATGTACTGTCAAACTGCAATTGGTGATGCGCTGTTTATCCTTTTAAAAAAAAATGACATTAATCAGCTAATGTGCATAAAGTTCATCTTTGTATTTGTTATAATAGTTTATTTACTTTTCTAGGTGGCAGCTTTTGACCTTTCTTTGTTGTATGGATTTTGAGGCAAAGTTGATGTGAATTGCAAAAACATGAACTTATGGAGCATTGCATTGGAGAGTCGTGTGTCCTTGAATGTAACATAGCAAAAGCTTTTAATATGAAGTTGAGTTTATGAAGGTTTTTGCATGTTAACCTAGCAAAAAAGCACCTTAAGAGTGTTTTCTTTTATTTTTAAATAAAATGAATTAATTTCTTCTTCTTCTTTTTGGTTGATTTTGTTTTGCTTCTTAGTTTCTTCATTAATATAATAAAAAATAAGAAAACAAAAAATTGGACAAAAAAATAAGAAAAATTAAAAAGAATGTAGCAGCGGTTAAAACTGCCACCCTAAAATCCAAATATTTTTAACCACAATTAAATTAGCCATGGTTAGACCCAATGATGGTTATCGTGGTTGGGTCTAACAACCATGGTATAACAATGATTTTTGTAACCAGACTAACAATGATTTTACTAATGATTGAAATAAATTATGATTAAACATTAATCATGGTATAAAAATGATTTTTGTAACCAGTCTAACAATGATTTTACTAATGATTGAAATAAATTATGGTTAAACATTTAAGAATAGATAATTCACTAACGAATTTTATAAGCATCACTAAAACTGCAATTTTTTTGTAGTGTTATTTGATCATATATGTTTCAGAAAGATTGAAATTTATCTAGTTAAGGCTTATGAGGAAAGCAAGGGTTTAGAGGCATATGATATTCTCACAATTATGTGTATACACACACACTTGTTTTTTAGTTACTTTTTCAAATTTGTAAATAAATCTGTTTTGTATTTGTATCCGCCTCCTTTATCTTTATTTTACTTTGCAGCTCTAGAATAATCATCCAACACCTAACCTGTAGGCTTGCCTTTTCATCAATGAGGCAAGCAATTCTCATGGAAGCAAGTTTGGTAATGGATATGCTAAATTTGTAACCACATAGCTTCTTGTTTATTTGAAAGCGATTATGTTTTTTATGTCTGTTGGAGAAGCTTAGCTCTGGCACTTTGTTCAGTTTGTTGTATATGGAGAGCAAAGCTTTCATTATTTGGTTATTTTGAACAAATTTTAAATTTGGAAGCAATCTAGTTTATAGGGAAAATTCATCAAATTTTCGTAAAATAATTATGTATTCCGTCTTCAAAATTTATGTTGAGTTGTGTTATATGTTTGCCACCATCTAGTCTAAGGCTTACGTCGCTTTGCCCTCATGTCCATCACATAGCCTGATTGGGTCGTGACAAAATATTATATGTTATGAGATCGATTTCTACCTAAAGTTAGAACTTAAAAGACAAAATGAAACCGAAGTTATTGCCTGACAATCTAAGACCATAAGAATCAAAGACATATTTTATAAATGTTAAATCAAGTTTCAATCACAATTGTGTATCATAAGTGAGTGGGTAAAGATTTAGTATCCTAAGAGAGAAAAATCTCCATAAATGATAAAAGAGGTAAGCAAAGAAAAGAAATCATGTAAACATGGCTGCAAGAATCCTCACGAAAATGAAAAAGAAACTCACATACCTTTGATATCTTAGTGCTGGAAGAGAAGGAGAAAGGGAGAAAGCGGAAACATGGTGAAGAAATTCGAAAATGGCGTCCAAAATCGTTTGACGTGCTGGTGCCATTTTTGCATAATTGCATTCTAACACCAAATTTCTTTAAAAAATTAAAGCTGAAATGATTATCTAACTCCTATCTTAAAAAAATGTTAACTTACAAAGAGCTTTCACTTTAGGTGGATTTATACTGGATTTCATAGTTCATCTCTGTCCATACATACAGCTAATCCTTTTGGCTCTTTCACCCACAAATACATAATTTCTGTGTTCATCCACAGATCTGTCATAGTAAAGAAAACCCAAGATTTACGGAGACCTACAACTGGCCATGCCTAGAAACTTCCCCTGAGAAAAAAATAAGCAGCCTTGTTCTGCAGTACAGTTGATATATTCGAAGAAGGCTGAGAAAAGAAATAGGGCATAAATGCCAAGTTCCAAGTTCTCCAACACTGATTGACAGGACACTGCAGAGAATAATATCATCATGACTTGGCAAAATAAATTGGTGGCACATTTCTTAACATTTCAATTCTTATAATATTCCTTAATCATTCTTTCCACCTAGTGTACTTCAATTATTTATTTCCTCACTACGCAGGTATCCAAAAATTTTGTACTTCTACAAAGGCAAAAATAAGTTATGCTCACTAAGAAGTGACAAGGGCATGTAATTCACTGCAGGCTTTACACACAATATTCTTAGTAAAATTTGACAGAGATTATAAACGAATTGGTCAAACCAAGAAATTTAAGCTTTAAGACCTTAAACAAAAAAGGAAAGTTTTCTTCCACTACCTAGTGTTTGCTTTCCGACGAAGCGAATCATGTTCACCATTATCCAGGGTCTCCTATTCAGACCAGAACGAAAAGATGACCATATATCTAACAAATATATTTACCTTTTTTCTGTCGATATAGGCCAGTAATCATCATCCTATCATAGACTGTGATTAGCAAAACCATGGAGTTTTTTAATCAATGAACTTCGAATTATTTAATTCTAGAGACGAATCTAGTATCATTAAACAAAAACTTTTTGGTAAAAGTGTAAAACCGGAGTTTAAAGAGTCTCACAGGAGAAGTGGAGAGCCAAATGTAGCCAAGAACAACTTGCCGGAGTAAACCCTAAACACCCATATATTGCATATGTTGCATACATGGGCCAATAGGGCTATTTTCATTTGCGAGCACGCCGGCAAGTCATTCTTGGCTGCAATACACACTCCACCTCTTCGTGCAAGCACTACTTAAACCAAACGCCGGAGACTTCATTAATCATACCCACTTGCTCTTTTTGTCTCAGAAGGAGCATTTCTCATCATTATTAATTTCCAAACTATCTAATTGTGTGCTTCAAGATGAGGCATTCTTGCGTTCTTATATAGAGGAGAAATGGTCTTATCTAGTAACTAGTAAGTGGTGCATTATATTCTCTAAATAGTAAATCTCTCTAGCATCCCAAGCTTGAGATGAAAATTATCTTCTCATTGATTAGGGGGTCAACTTGCGTTGGACAGCTCCTCAATAGAATAAAGAGGACTGGTTGGTTTTATCATTATTATTATTATATTAAATTGGAATAGAATCTTAATTTATCAGAGAGAAGACTAGTGGGAAGAGAAGGAATGCCTCAGCGAATTACAGACCAGATAATTTGACTGAGGCAAGAATGATAAGAAACGGTGATAGTGCATGCATGCCAGATTCTCAATTACAAAAGTGGTTGACATTGGAAGCAAAATGCCACAGGTCGACATAAGAGGCACCTCAAGTATTAGGAATTTTGATATACTTGAGTTAGATCTCTATTTTATTTCTTTTCTTATTTTTAATTTTGAAATTCTTATACTTCTCTTGTGTGTGTGTGTATATATAAATATAATAGATGGATAATTATTTAGTGAATACCGATTAACTGTATAAATATGTGCCACCAATAAGTTTTTATTTGGTGATATTGGAGTCGGGATTAAACGTTTAGAGCTCGAATCCCAGTCATGACTAGATTAATAATAATAACAACATATGCGCTTCTTAATTGTCAGTCACTGATAATTGAGATGTAAGATTTACTATAGATTCCTAAAATTTTATAAGAACCAAAGAACATGAAGCAAATCCATCCAACTTTACTAAGAAATCCATATTTCAAATTCAGGGATATTAAGGTGAGCCATTCATATAAATAGAATTAACTTTTAATTAATTATAGTCCACTCCTAGTGTAATTTAAATTAAACGCTTTCCATCATTAGTAAGTAGAAAAGTGCCACTATCATTGGCAGAATTTTTTAGTATGTAGCAGCATATTTATGGTTGTAAAACACTTCATATATACTAAAAATAAATTAAAAGAATATTCTAAAAATAGTTGAGGTTAATTATAATATAATTAAAACTAGAAGTTATAAAATTTTTAAATTTTTTTCAAGTGGTAGGATTGATCCGATGAGATAAAACACACGTCATATTTTAAATGGTGTCATATAAGCTAGGATACTATTTATGTATAGAAATATTCGTTGTCCTTGTATATAGTTGTGAGACAGCAAAACTATACGCAAAAATATATTGATATTGTCAAATATGGCAAAATATGCAGGTGCCATGGTAGTCAAAATCGCAATATTACACTAACAATTAACTGCTGTAAACCGATTTCATGGCAAAGTAATAAGAAATTAATATTGTTTGCATGTATCTGAAATTAATTTTTAAAAGTTTTTGTGTCAATGCGTGTAAGGGTCCTCTATGCTTTTTTATTATAAAATTTGAAGAGAAAGTAACATAAAAGACTTTATAATAAAAAACTCTAAAAAATGCAGCCTCGTGTCAGATGCACTTTGAAGCAAGAATACATTCCTAAAAATTTTTGACTATCTAAATAAGTGGGAAAATGGAATTTAGACCACTTGGAAACGATAGGCCTTGAAGATATGGCTGTATACGGCAGACAAAATTAGACATCAATTTTCTTTGGTGGTTCATGCATCTGCATCCTTATTAATAGAGTCAAATATTTAAAATAACAGAAGTTATAACTGAAGATATTTAACAGGCATGTGTAAGTAGTATATAAATCTCTGATGTCTTGATGTATGAAACCTCTAAAATATAATTGGGTAATTTTATGAAGACCATGCTATTTTATAAAATTGAATATTAAATGAAAAATAAAAATAAAAAGCTTGATATTTCTTAAAGTTAAAAAATTTAAGCGGTCAATTAGGATTGTTCAAAGTGGATTTCGTCTAATTCTAACAAAATTGTCCAATCATAATCAATTAATTAATTTTTTTATTGGATTATTCTGTTGAACTTTTTTAAAATTGATATAATTGATTCAACTGTTGAATGTTCACTTTGTGGAAGTTTAAATATAATCGAGCCGAACTGATAATTCTTTATTAACAATTTAAATATTTATATATAATAAATTAATCTCGTAATAGCCTAAATTTTTTATCTTCAAATAAGTCTCTACTAATTAGGAAATCAAAGGAAATTATAGAGGATAGAAAATAATGCTCAGCTAATTTTAGAAATCTTTTTAGTTTAAAAATTATCTTAATAAGTTACTTTGATGTCTACATTTTATCAATAGGATTCTTTCATTCTCAAAGCCTTAAAGTCAATTATCCTTAGTGAGCATGATCTCTGAGGAGATTTTACCTCCACTTTCTGTTCGTCTAAAGGATTGCTCTCGCATTGTTTTTTGAACCCAATAGGACAACACAGGTTCCTATCTCTTTTTTTTTTAAATATTCTTTTCTCCACCCCCTTATTTATTTTCTTAAATTCATACTCTTTTAAGTTATCTTCCTTAATTTATTCTCTTAAAGTATACTCTTTAATTTGTTTTTCATCACTTGATTATTTTAATCATTTATTTTTGCTTGAAATTTTGGGTACTACAAGAAAAATAAAAATTAGCAAAGGAATTTGTCATCGCTAAATGTAGATAATTTCGTCTCAAATTAATTAATGACAGAATTAGCGACAGAAAGTTATGGAATATTTCGTCGTTGATTCCATCATTGAGAAAAACCTCGTCACCAATTGTGGGCATAATGTATTCTGAATTTGCGACAAATTAGTAACAAAATTTTTTGTCGATAATCAATGACGGAATGTTCTGTCAATAATCAGGACAGATTCTTTGTCGATAATCAATGATAGATCAGTGATGAAATATTCTGTCGTTGATAAATATTCTATTAATAATCAACGACAGAATATTTCATCACTAATCCATCACAAATTAGTGACGGATTAGCAACGACAAATTTCATCGTTGATTAATGATGAAATATTCCGTTGCTAAAAAAAGCACAATAAAAGAAAGCTAATTGAAAATAATGCTAATAATAAAATTAGGGTTTAAATGTTTCTTTCTATCCAATAAAGTAAAATAATACAACAATATTCAATAAAATACATAACTTAAAATAATTGTCAGTCAACTATTTCAAAAACAAATCATAACAATCTTCAACTTGAAATAACATGAAGAGAAATAAAATTATATTTATAGAGAAAGACAATCAAGCGTTGCAGATGCATAGGCTTTTTAGTAAAGCCTTGTAGATGCAAATTGATCTTTATCATAACTCTTTTTCTTTTGTTTGGAGGAGAATGCTTGAGCTGTCTTGTCTTGCTTCTTAGGTACCATGGAATCTACATAAAGAGTAAAAAGAAATATAAGATGGTAAAGAGATAAGTTTAACAATAGTATGTACAAATAATAAAAACAAGTACCCCTTTCCAAATAACTTAATCCTTGAAAAATTTACAATAAGCAGCCTAATCAGTGAGAGCTCAAATTAAAGCAAACAAAAGCAAAGGCACGCCAATATAGTTTCTAAAGCATAAAGAACTTTTGGGATAACCTATGTTAAAATGAGTGAATCAGGGCTAAACAGGAGCAAACACACTTATTTGAAGAAGAATGATGAAATAAAACCAATTAAATAGTGTAAGGAGCAAAAATATGAATTTCTGCAATATGTATTCATACTTGCTATAGTGAGTTTGAACTCACTATAGCAAGTATCATTCTCGCAATAGTAAGGAAGAATAGAGAACTGCAGAATCGAATTTCTAAGTCCACAACACTTGAACAATTAAAAACACATCCACAGAAAAGATACGAACAACACACCCACAACTATTATTACAGTCATAGTAGCCTACATTTATCAAATCAAAGCCATGAAACTTCAACCTTAAATTCTCAAAGCCATGCAATCTCAAGCAGAAAAATGGAGAAAAGAATGAAGAATTAGCATACCTATCGAAGAAACAAGAATTCATGGAAGAAGTGGAGAAGATCAGAAAACTCAATGATAATGTGTTGATTTAACCTCCAATCTTTACTCCAAGCTTCTTGCCTCCAAATCTTAGCTTCCTTGTGCATTTTTCTCTTCAGAAGGTCTCCCCCTAGGCTTTGATTCTTAAAACCCTAGCTACCCTTCGAGTTTTAAACCCATAAGTCGAAATTGTGCATTTTAGTAAACAAGTCTCGCTATAGCGAGGAGCATCTCTTGCTATTGCTCCTCGCTATAGCGAGAACTTATTAGTTTTAGACTCCAAGTTTTCTCGCCATAACTCGCGCTATTGCTAGAAGTTCCCTAGATTTTGTATGAGCCACGAACTCGCTATAACAAATTAGCATTCTAACTATAGTGAAGAGGCATCCTCGTTATAGCGAGGAGGCTTAGATAGCTTACTCTTGATTTTTCTAGCCTTCTCCTTTTCTTTACTCTCTCCTCACAGGTTTCTATCTATCTCCTGAAATTAAAATCAAAATGAAATAAACACATAGCTGTTAAAATGACTACAAAAGCTAAATTTTATTTATTTACATTGATTGGAGAAAAATCTATACTAAAATACAAAATTTGTAAGAAAAACAACCAAATAACTCCTTATTCCATAATAAAATATGCCATAAAATATCAAAATTAGGGAGTCATCAATGGTTTAGGGTTTTAGGTTGACAGGATGAAAGATCCAACTGGCATTATTGGATTCCTGTATAGGCTCAAGTTTTGGGTCCGCTTTCTTCATGTTGATTTTTTTTTTGTTAATTACTATGCTAGCCCAATTAATACAACACCTTAACAAAATGGATTTTTGGCCCAATAATTTTATAGAATTGCATAATAATCTAGATGATATATAATTGGGCTTATATTTTTAATAGTAGAAATACTTAGCTGGCGTCTAATATAATGTCACAAATTCTTTTTTTTAATGCCTTACATTTGTTCCTTAAGCATTAGTTAGATGTTGTCAAAATCATTTATAGCTCATTTTCAGCAACATTCAAAAAATATTTGTGGGGTTTTTATTGCAAATCTAACAAAAAATATAGGAGATAAATTTGTAATTATATGGCCTGATTATTCAAAAAATGGCTTGATAATTATTTTAATTTTTTGATTAATTTATTTGTTTTAGTTTAATTTTTAACTACTTTTTATTTAAATTTACTCTCTTAACTTTCAATTTATACTTTATTTATCTTTGTTTTAAAATGATTTTTAGTTAACTTTTACATATCTTAAGGTAATCACTTAACTTTTTTTGTTATATAATAATATTTTATGAATGTAATATAAAAATTAATAAATATAACATAAATTAAAAATTAAAGCAATTAAATTTTAAATAAATAAATTACCAAACTAAGTCAATTAGATAAATTAAGAACTTAAAGTATATTTAAGTAATATATATGTACAGAAGTGTGAAAACTCAAAAATTAACTACAAGTTTATTTCATATTCTAACCTAAACCAACCTCTACAAGCTTAAAATAATTAAAGTGGTCAAGAATGGAGTTATTAGCTTACATGATCCAATATTTAACATTTCATTAGTGCATTGATATTCAAATATTACAACCTTAAAAAATATTTACAAAATTAGAAAAAACAAAATTTTACTTTGTCAATTTCTTGAGATAATATAGTAAAATTTTTTTTGTATAAATTCTCTAATTTAATTTGAACATAAATAATTTATCTTTGATTTGAAATAAACATGAATTTTTTGTCTTTAAGAGAACATATATATATATATATATATATATATATATATATATATATATATATATATATATATATATATATATATATATATATATATATATATATATATATATATATATATATATATAACAAAGTGAAAACTTTACCAAGGTGAAAATTGATTATTACAATCAAAGTCTAATAATTTTAATAGTTGAGTTAAAAACATGTTTAAGGTTGTTATGAATTTTTTTTAATTTAAAATTATTTTTTAATGAAATTTCATAAAGCACAATTAAAAAAGCTCCTTTGTTTAACCAAATCATTTGATAAGTATTTTTTATGTGTTTTGTAGATTTTTCAAAAAAAGAAATTGCACTTAAAACGACATGTATTCAAAAGCATAAGTAAAAATATTATAAATAATTATGAATTTAATCATTTTGAGTGAATGTGATTTTTCTAAAAGAAAAATAATCTTTTACTTTTGATTTACTTGAAAGAAAATATTCTAATTTTCGACTCAATCCTACAATAGAAAAACCAATTCTAATATCACTTTATTTTTTAAAAAACCTTAATCAAGTACTATAAAATTTTAAAATAATTACTTTTATTACTATTATTCCTCACAATACCTAAAACCTATATACCAATTTTTAATTCAATCGAAGTTGGTCACCCTTGAAAACTATATTGTGTAGAATTACCTCAAAACATCAAAATTGCAAGCTCTAGAATTGGCCACAGAAACAAAGTAAGAAAGCTAAATTAACATTGAAAACAATAAAATTCTTAATCTAATTGATTATAATGAATTAACTCCCTAATAATGGCACCAAAATTTTATTTATGGCTATCTAACCAACCAACATTAGTAAAAGTAATTGGCTTGCAATAGTGTGCCCACCAAGTCATCTCTTATAAAGCTTTTAATCAAATCAATCAATTTAAAATGTTATATAAATAAAATTTATTCAAAAATTGAGGGGGTTGTATACAGAATTAAATGACTTATTAACAATGAAAATTTAGCTATATTCATTTGAGAGTGGGTAGATCTCCTTTTCTCTCACAAATTTGTAAATGAGATACGTATTAAATTTTGCCTTCCACTCCTTTTTTGATTTTGCACCTGTTGGTATTTATTCTTTGCTTTTTTTGAGAGAATTTAAGAGATTTGATATTTAAATGAGAGAAAGTTTCAATTTTTAAAAAAGGAAAACCCTTGACACTGTAAAGTCCCACATCGAGTAGAAAGACCCTAGGCTAGGCCCTTATAAGTAGGAGTAGTACTCTCCCCACATGGATGCTTTTTCCTAGAGCTAATGGGAGAAGCCATCTACCAAAGACAATATCCACGAGGCTCTGTAAAGTGTTGCATTCTTGGCATTTGAAAAAGTCATACATAGCATACATAGGCTTGCCTAGTAAATGGATTAGCCTCACCCATTTACTTGTAGATCTTGGACTTGCCTCATCCATTTCTTTAAGAGGTTTTTAGACTCAACCTTACTCTTGGGAGCCAACCTCACTTTTGGGAGACTCTATACTTTGTCTCAACCAATTCTAAGGGTTCTTGACCCATCCTTACCATGGCTAAAGGGTTCTTGGCTTCTCCATACTCAAGCAAACTAAAGCAAGCATCATAACACCATTTAGAAACATAATGCATCATCATGGTACCATGGCATATAAAATAATGCTAGAATACTTTTCATGACTTAAAAGATACATATACACATTCAAGACAACGTAAGCACATATCTATGCATAAGAGAAGGTGGAGAGAGCTACATTGATTGCATTTATACACTTTTTCCTTGAGCCTTGAGTCCTCTCCCTTGATCTCACATACCCAAGGAGGTGGAGATCATTTCTCTTGACCTAGACACATCATATGGAAGCAAATTATACTCTTGAATTAAATTCTAAGGCCATATATTTACTAGGAAAGTTAGGTGACTCATAAGGCTCTTTTATGGTTCCATAATGCACTTAATGAAGTAACCTTAGAAAAATATCTTCTTGACTCTATTTAAACCTCTTGGAGTAATCACACAATCAATTCAAGGAGCCTAGTTAGGCGTTGCTTCTTTAAGCCATAATATGGAACATACAAGACTAGCTCACTTTCTCTCTTTAGACCTAAGTTTAAATGGCTTAGAAATACCTTACAGAGTCTTGGGGATATTGTCCCCGATAAATGGCTTTTCCTATTAGCTCCGAGGGTTTATTCTTCATAGAAGATGGCTTCTCCCATTAGCTCCTAGGAAAATGTGTCTGTGTGAGGAGAGTACTACTTCCACTTATAAGGCCCTAGCCTAGGGTCTTCCTACCCAATATAAGACTTTACAATCTACACCCTTTCGGGGCCAACTTGTTCTCAGGTTGCATATATTGCTAGGCTGGCTCTAATATCAAACACCTTACAAAGCCTCGTGGATATTGTCTCCGGTAGATTGTAACGCTCGGTATGTTGTAAAAACACAGAAATGGACCGGTTTGAAAAGTAATTCCCTTGAGATGAGTGATTCAAGACCAAATAAAATTTGGATAAAATGTTAAATAATAGAAAATGAGGATTTGAGCCTTGAGTTGCCCAGAAACTAAGGCCGAAGTAATTTAAAAAATTTGTCGAAAGGTCAGTGGCATTTTCGTAAATAAGTATAATTTTGGAAAAACACCTAGGAGGGCCTTTTAAATGAAAATTTTGAGTTGCCCAGGGTTCTCAGAGGCCCCAAAAATTATGAAAAGCCCCTCCGATGTACTCTTTCCGATGTCGGTTGACCCAAACTTTGACCGGCTCATTCGGGAATGTTTTAGCTCCAATTTGAGTGATTCCAAAGGTATTTTATTAAATTGGGAATCTAAATATTATGATGGAAAAGACAGTTCTCAAAAAGGAGCTAAAACAAAGCCAAACTAGAAATGCCATTATGGATGGGCAAAAATGGAAATAAATTGCACAAAAAAGCTTCTAAATGCCCCTTTTAACTCCACATTCTGCCTCCCTCTCTCTAAACTGACTTTCTTCTGCCCAAATCTAAAAAAAGGAGCTATTGTCTGAGGCGCACAAAGAGAGGAAATTTTGGAGGAAGAAAAGGCCAAGAAAAAGGTATGGAATCCATGGATTTTCTTAGTTCTTCCTCAAGCAAAGTTGTTCTCCTCCTTCCCTCTTTTCCTCCTATGGTTTTATTGATATATTTGGTGCTGCTTTGGGGACAGAACAGAGAGAAAAAATTCGTGTTTAGAGTTAGGCAACCAAGGAAAGTGAAAAGCAACCAAGAAAGAGCAAGCAAACAAGGTAAAACTTTCATTCTTTAGTAGCTTCTTCCTCCTCCTTCCTTTTGCATGATTTGGCCACCATGAGCCCAATTCTTAGGGGCTGTTTTCTATCCAAATCAAGGGGGAATTAGAAGTTTTGGAGTGCAAGGATTAAGAATCTATCATTGGAAGCAAGTAAAAGCCATTGAATCTCAAGTTGAAAAAGTGTAGGGTGCTTGAACATAGTTTAAAATCTGGGTTAATTCAAGACTTTCCCATCATATGTGAGTGTTTGTTTGAGTTTCTAAGACTCCTAAGGAGCCTCCCAAGTGCCCCATCCATTAAGGAAAAATCCCAAACTCCATGGGTCTTTAATGGAAGCATAAATCAGTCAAGACCCTTAGAGATAGCTAGGGGATGTTTTAAATAGTTCCAAGCTTGATTTAGGACTTTATATGCTAACAGAAGATAGGAGAAACCCTTGGGAAAGAGCCTTGAGTTGCCTAGAAACTGGGGCCGAAGTAATTCAAAAAATTTTTCGAAAGGCCAGTGGTATTTTCGTAAATAAGTGTACTTTTGGAAAAACACCTAGGAGGGTATTTTTAAATGAAAATTTTAAGTTGCCCAAGGTTCTCAGAGGCCCCAAAAACTATGGGAAGCCCTGGGACCGGTAAAGCCCCTCCAATGTACACTTTCCGATGTCGGTTGACCCAAACTTTGACCGGTTCATTTGAGAAGGTTTTAGCTCCAATTTGAGTGAAGAATGACGTCACAAATTACGTGGCGAGATGTTTAGTGTGCCAAAGGGTGAAGGTAAAACATCAGAGACCCGCTGGGTTGCTGCAACCCCTAAATATCCCCAAGTGGAAATGGGTGATCTCAAACTTTAACGGCCTTCTTCTCCAATTGGCATAACTTTTCTACCTACTTTGAGCAGTAAAAAGTTTCTTTTTGATCAATTCTATCTGCTGGGTAGTCTGGTCCACTAACTCAGGTCCTAAAAAACTCCTTTCCCCTAGCTCAACCCAACATAATAGAGATCTACACTTTTTCCCATAGAGAGCCTCATAAGGGGCCATCTGAATACTGGAGTGATAACTGTTATTGTATGCAAATTTAGCTAATGGTAGATATGCATCCCAGTTACCCCTCATCTCTAACACACGTGTCCTCAGCATGTCCTCTAAGGTCTAGATGGTCCTCTCAGTCTGACTATCTGTTTGGGGGTAGTAAGCAGTACTAAACCGCAACCTGGTCCTTAAGGCATGCTGTAATGACCTCCAGAAGTTCGATATGAACCTAAGGCCTCTATTTGATATGATGCTACTGGGTACTCCATGAAGTCGCACTATCTCACATATACAACTGGGCTAATCTATCTAATGAATAAGTAGCCCTCATTGCTAAAAAGTATGCTGACTTCGTCAATCTATCTACAACTACCCAGATAGCATCGTGTCCAGAGGATGTCCTAGGTAACCCCATAACGAAATCCATACAACTCAAATTCACCATGCCACTTCCATATACATACATGCATAAGTGGGCTCCCAATTGGTCAAAATACACAATTCTATTCATTAAACTCTATTCTTGATACATACACTAACTTTACATAGTTTTTCACTTGTTCAAAGTGACATGGCTCAAAAATAACATACATATATTCTTTGACATTCTAGTACATCAAAACTAGCAAAATGTGCCAAGAGATGGAGATTTAAGCTCCTTGGCCTCTATCCTTTGGATCTTGGACTCCACCTAGATTATATGAGATGAGAGAAAGGAAGGGGTGAGATTCATTGAACCTCAATAGCTCATACACCTATCCAAGCACATTTTTAAGACATACAATATGCCAAAGGCACAAGTATGCAATCAATCAATTCATAAAGCATTCCACTTTCACATTTTTGTGTCATAAACTCATGTCAAGCATAAGAATGAGCTCTAGGGACTTTTGGTTTGGCCTCATCCCATTTCTAGGGCTTTTGGATTGCCTTATTCTTGGTTCTTGGGACTTTTAAATTAGCCTCACCCATCCAAGGGACTTTTGGCCTTGTCTCACCCATGCCATGAGACTTTTGGCATCTCCTCACCCACATTAAGGGACTTTTAGCACTACCTCACTCTTGTGAGCCATTTTCACAATTCAAAGACATTCAAGAAAGTATATTAGTACCAAAATAGCAACATAGCATCAAGTGGCATGTCCCAAACATACAAATATACACACAAGCACACAATGACATATATACAACAAGAAAATGCAACAAGAAAAGGTGGAGAGCTACCTTGGTACAAATTCAAGCCTTACTTTGCTTGTTCCTTCTCCTTTTTGGTTCCACAAACACAAGAAGATAGGGTTGGATTTTTTTGGCCTATTCACAATAAACAACACTGAATTATACTCTTGGAACAAGTTATAACATCCAACTCACTCTTAAGACTACACTTTGTTCTATTTGTTACAATATGGTTCCATTAATGACCTAACGAAACAACTACCACAAGTAAAATTCTTGGTTCCATTCTCTTGCCATATTTAGACCTCTTGACCTCATTTAAGGTAAAAAAGCTCAGTCCTAGGTATATTGGTCCATTTGAAATTCTTGAGAAAATTGGACCCGTGGCCTACCGGATAGCCCTACCTCCAAACCTAGCCCAAATCCATAATATCTTTCATGTCTCCTAATTGAAGAAGTACTTACCAGACCCCTCACATGTCATAGAATATGAGTATATTCAATTGTAGGAAAATTTTTCCTATGTAGTGAGGCCAGAGAGGATTGTGGATGCCAAATTGAAACAACTGAGAAACAAAAGCATCCCTCTGGTGAAAGTGGTCTGGAAGGGCCCGACGTCTGAAGAGGCAACCTGAGAACTAGAGGATGACATGAAATGAAAATATCCAAAGCTATTTCCCTGAGGTATGTATTTAAATTTCGAAGACAAAATTTATTTTAAGGGGGGTAGAAAATGTAACGCTGGGTATGTTGTAAAAACACAGACATGGGCTGGTTTGAAAAGCAAGTCCCTTAAGATGAGTGATTCAATTCCAAATAAAATTTGGATAAAATGTTAAATAATTGCCATAATCTTGAGTTATGGCAAAGTCTGACCAAACGACCTCTTCTTGACTTAAAATTTTGCATGCACTTAAATCTTTCCTAGAGCTTTTTGGTAGTTTCAAGCTTGATTTGGGACTTTATATGATAAAAGAAGATAGGAGAAACCCTTGGAAAAAATTTAAAAGCCTTAAGCTAGGAGATGAGGCAATGGCTTCCATAATGTAACCTTATGAAGCAACATAGACCTAGGTTTGTGAAAGTGAGTGTGTGATGGCTTCAAGGACCTTAAATGAGGTCAAGAGGTCTAAATATGGCAAGAGAATGGAACCAAGAATTTTACTTATAATAGTTGCTTCATTAGATCATTAATGGAACCATATTGTAACAAATAGAACAAAGTGTGACTTCCTTAGGGGTCTTAGAAACTTAAACAAACACTCACATATGATGGGGAAGTCTTGAATCAACCCAAATTTTAAACTATGTTCAAGCACCCTACACTTTTTCAACTTGAGATTCAATGGCTTTTACTTGCTTCCAATGATAGATTCTTCATCCTTGCACTCCAACACCTCTAATCCCCCCTTGATTTGGATAGAAAATAACCCCTAAGAATTGGGCTCATGGTGGCCAAATCGTGTAAGAGGAAGGGGGAGGAAGAAGCTACCAAAGAATGGAAGTTTTACCTTATGCCTTTGACATGTTGCATGCCTTGAAAATGTGTTTGGATAGGTGTATGAGCTATTAAGGTTCAATGAATCTCACCCCTTCCTTTCTCTCATCTCATATGATCTAGGTGGAGTCCAAGAGCCAAAGGATGGAGGCCAAGGAGCTTAAATCTCCATCTCTTAGCACATTTTGCTAGTTTTGATGTACTAGAATGTCAAAGAATATATGTATATATTATTTTTGAGCCATGACACTTTGAACAAGTATAAAACTATGTAAAGTTGGTGTATGTATCAAGAATAGAGTTTAATGAATAGAATTGTGTATTTTGACCACTTGGGAGCCCACTTATGCATGTATGTATATGGAAGTGGCATGATGAATTTGAGTTGTATGAGGATTCAAACCTTATAAGGGACTTATTTGTACTATATTTATGCAAATTCAAGCCTTACTTTGCTTGTTCCTTCTCCTTTTTAGTTCCACAAACACAAGGAGGTGGAATTAGATTTCTTTGGCCTATTCACAATAAACAACACTGAATTATACTCTTGGAACAAGTTATAACATCCAACTCACTCTTAAGACATGTGTAGCTTTCCAGAATGGCCAAGAAAGCATGATTTCAATTTTTCTAGATTTAATTATAAATTTTGAAGCTTCATATCAGTAATCTGAACCAGTAGCCCAAACAGCAACGACCTTAGTGGCTTTTCGGATGTCAAACATTCTCCCCTTAATGATTCATGAGCTGAACTTATTTTTAGCATGGGGTAAACATCCAGAGCTTTCTGTAATGGTAAAGTTTATTAGGTTTCAATTTTTGTGGATTTAGTTATGAATTTCTGAAATTGTGACAAAAAAATTGAAATTCTGGCCAAAAATAATAGAGTAAATTTGATGTTCCCTTTTGACTTCCACGAATTGTGGGCCAACTTTGGTGATGCAAATGAGTTGTGTGTATGTAATTAAATATGAGAATGTGATGTATGAGCTCATATGGTCCTCGTGACACTGAATGGAATTTTCATACGCGACGCAACGCAAAATAAGGCATTATTTTAATGCCATTTTTCCATTCCCTTTTGTGCAATTCATCATGTAAGACTTAGAAATGATAAGAAGAAAGTTAGAAATATATGGTGTTACATAGATGGCTTTTCCCATTAGCTTTGGGGTTTTATTTTTCTTGGAAAATGGCTTCTCCCATTAGCTCCCAGGAAATGCGTCCATGTGGGGAGAATACTACTCCCACTTATAAGGCTCTACCCCAAGGTCTTCCTACTCGATGTGAGACTTTACAGACATGATCACTTAAGAAAATGCAAAAAGAAACAAAAAGACAAGAGGCAGGAGGCATGAATTTAACTAATAGTTAACAGCATGACAAAGAAGAGAAACCAATTAGAAGGGGAGAGAGGTGAGCGACATGTGACATAATTGAAGTACAGTGGATAAGTGGAGTCATTTTCAATATTTGTAAAATCTTGAGAAAGAGACATATTGTCATATGTTTTTAATATTATTTATCTTTTTTTTATTTTTTTAGTTAAATATTTATTTGACTTTTATTTATTTCTTATTTTTTATTTTTTTATACTTTTTGTAAAATCATTCTTATATACATATGTTTAAATTATGCTTTTAAATTTGCCAAGTTTTTTTATTTCTAATTAATTAAATATATTTTATATTTATTTTAATATATGATTTAAAATAAATAAATTGTAAATTTTTAAAATTTGAATAAAAACAAAAAGCCCTTATTGACCATAGAATAATTAAGTGCATTAGTATTTATCTTTTTCTTATTTATTAAATTATTAATTTATAATTTAAATCATATTATATAAATTATTAAATTATTATAGGTTTCTATAAAATTAATTATATTTAAATCATTTCCAACAAATATATATATTTAAATCATTATATTATATAAATTATTAAAAAATTCAAATTAAGATTTGCGACAGAATTAATGATGGATTAGCGACGAAAAATTTTATGATGGAAATTCCGTCACTAATTTTGTCACAAAATTATCGATGGGTTTTACCATCACAAAACCAGAATTGGTTATCCTACTCTTTAGCGATAAAAATTTCCTTCACTAACTTATTTGTAACAAATTAGCAACAAAAAATTTTTGTCGATAATTCTGTCACAAATTTTTGCGACAAAATTTGTCATAGACTTGCAACATAAATAAATTTCGTCGCTAAATTCTGTCACAAATCAACTATTTTTTTGTAGTGTAGAAATGTTACATACTTGTAGCCATGAGTGGTTGCAATAGTGTAAGTGCACCTAGAAAGATGATAAGATAATATGGTATTATGTGGAAAAGGCGCTACCAATAAAGTGTAACTGTCTCAATGGATTGAGTTGATATGACTGGTAGGAGAAAGAGTTTCTTATTTGGTGAAAATGCTAATAAGATGTATCGAGGATAAGGATGATATAGTTAGGTGGACAAAGGCTATTCATTAGATATAGCCACTTGCAAGAAGGCAAAAAGTTGCTAAAGAGGTGATGTGGATTACGTAGTTCTTTCATGTGAAATCCATTCCATAATTAACTTCCTAATTTCCAAAGTATTATATTCATACTCTCTTAGAAAAATAAACACATTCCTTAGAGTTTATCTTGTAAATGTTTATTTTTACTTTATTTAATACTCTTATGTTTACTCATTTTGATTCTTTAAGTTAAATATTTTATTTCATTATGATGGTTTCTATGCAATATAAGAATTCATGCATATACTTGTTTTCCATTTCGTTGTCTTTGTTTATTCTGCATTCACTAATTGTGCATGACTTACTCTTTTTTATGTTTACACTTTCAAACCAACAGGTTCTTGGGTAGCGCACTTAGGGTTTTATTTAACTCTCAAGCATATTTTAGGTTCGCCTCCTTTCTTTCAAATGGCTCCATATTCATTCAACTCAATGTTGCTAGAGCTACTATAATTGTCTAGTTGTATTATTTTGGCTAAAATCCTTTTCTCTATGCCTTGTGATGGCCATATGTGTTTTAGTTGTTTTATGGTTTTTGGAAAATATTGTTGTTGGAATTGTTCACTAATTATTAAAAAAAGGAAATGTCCATTTTCACACTACAAAAAAATAGACTTTTAGTGACAACTTTTTTAGTCGCCGCTAAAAGCTGACACTAAAATACTATTCTTAATTTTGATAAAATTTTTAGTGGCGACAAAAAAATTGCCACTAAAACTATTTTGTAGCAACACAAAGTCGTCGTTAAATACTTTTAGTGATGACATCAACATTGTCGCCACTTAAAAATTATATTTAGTGACAACATTTCAATTACAGCTAAAAGGTTGCCATTAAAGCTGACTTTTAATGGTGACAAATTGATGTTGCCACTAAAGGTAACTTTTAATAGTTATGAGCATCACTGCTAAAAGTTTTATCATAACTTTTAAAAGATTAAAAATTTTTGTCAAACTTTTAGTGACAATAAAAGGTGTCGCCACTAAATACTATTAGAGGCAACAGTGTTCGTCGCCACTAAAAGTTTTGACACAAAATTTTTTATTTATTTAAAATTTTTGCGCCAAAACTTTTAGTAGCAATATGTTCTAGTCACCGGTGAAAAGTAAGGTTTAGTAACAATTATTTTAGTCGCTACTAAAAGTTTTGATACAAAAAATTTAAATTGATTAAAAGTGTTGTGCCAAAGTTTTAAACTTAGAATCTTTTTAAATAAACAAATATGTAAAAAAATAAATTAGACTTGAAAATATAACTTTATAAAAGAAAATAAATTTTTTAAAGCTAATAATATTAATTAAATTTTATATACAAATAACTTAAAATAATCTTTCTATAAAATTCTTAATAAAACTAAAAAAACATTTTTACACACAAATAAGGTGAAAAAATAAATTATACTTAGAAATGTAACTTTATCAAAAAAAAATTAATAGGACTAAAAATATATATTTTTTCTATTAAATTCTAAAAAAATATTTTTACATGTAAATAATTATATATATATATATAATTATTATTAGTGCAATTACAGTTTACTACATTGAGACAAATGAACCATGAATTAGTATTTTCACTAATTTGGTTCACTACATTTAAGAGTTACTTATTTATAATTTAATATCATATGATAAAATCTTTTTTGAAGTATATGTATCTATCATTTTTTGAAAAAGAATGTTATAAAAAAAGACCTAATTTAATCCTAAATTTCAATAAAATAAAAATTAGTTTTTATAACAAAACTACTCACTTAATTTTTTCCATAAAAAATTTTAATATCACTTATATATATATATGTTTAAAAAAGTCAAATCAACAAGAAATACATTCAATTTGTCCAGACGAGATTCTTTGTAATAGTTTATTTTAAACTATAATTTTTTTATAATTAAAATTATTATCCTTCAAATTAGATACTTTAAATCATTTTTTATCCATAAAAGAAATGCCTCACATAGTGTTACTACACATGGTGCAATAAAATGCTAGTGCTAAAGATTTGGATTCCAATTTGTCATTTTAAGTGGTAAAAAATGACAAATCCAATGTATGTTTTGCTAATTTGACTTCTTTCAACTTACATGGACAAGTAATTGTAAGGGTTTTGGACAAAAAAATTAATGAAATGGTTATAATGTACAAAATTGAAAAGTCTAAAACTTTGTAGCGAACTTTTAAAATTGAAGAAATTAAATTGCATAAATTTCTAAGTTAGAAGGAATTCTTTGCACTTTTGCTTATAATAAGTAAAAACTTTTTACAACTCAATAGTATGATTTTTTATCAAAAACCTATAACTGAAATTTCAAAAATTTAATCTAAATTTTTTATTGAAAAAAGTTGCACCTAGAGATTGAACTATATATTATTAGTTAATATTTTTTTCACCTCTCTAATTTCTATTTTGTTGTGTAATAAGGAAGAATACCCCTCTTCTCTTATGGAATGAGATAATTGAAATAGATCATTATTAAAATATTGTTCAAATATATGAAAATAATTAATAATGATCTCATTAAAATATATATTTGTTGTATAAAATTTTTCTTTTTTATACAATGTTTATTGAAAGTAAAGTTTCTTTTTAATTATTCTTTATTAAATTTTTAAAATGATCTAATCATTATTTATACATAATAGCACTATACATAGGTTTTTTTTTTTTTTCTGTCACGCTATCACAATGTATAAGCACCCATAAGCTTTAAAAGAAAACCTTGTAGCCTTCATATGTTTTAAAAGAAAACCTTGTACTCTGGGTGAAGACCTTGTCGACAAGGTCGTAGATTTCTCAATGTAAAATACAAGATCTTGTTGACAAGGTCTTTGGCCAGAATACAAGGTTTTCTTTTAAAGCATATGAAGGTTACAAGATTTTCTTTTAAAACTTATGGGTGTTTATACTTTGTGATGGTGTGACATTTATCACTAGACTTTCGACATATTTTTTGAAATACTCTGACTCCTGTTTCTAAGCATCTTTGACCTTGGATCCTCATTTTTCATTATTTAAAATTTTATCCTAATCTTATTTAACCTCAAATCATCCTCTTTGGGGATTTTCTTTTACATTCAATGAATTTTATACGTTAATGGAGAAACTGTACATTATGTTTTTCACATTTTTTCTTGTTTTCAAGGAACCGGATATTATATTTTCTCCCTAAATTAGCTAAAGGGAATCATTCAAAAATTTTACTCATTAAAATTTGCTACAATGCTAATAAAGAAAATATTTATAAAAAAGTTTAACAACATTGCATATTTTAAAACTATAATTAATTGTTATGATTAAAAAAAGTATGTATACAAAACTATAATTAATAAAAGTAAAAAAAATAAATCAAAAGATAAATTAAATTAATTTTTTAAGATTGAAATTAAAAATCACATAAATATTGAAATTAAATTTAAAAATCACATTAAAAAAGATTTATCTATTCATATACTTCTTCTGTCAAATTCGAAATTCCATTACTCATTTGTCTATTCAAATCTACATTCTCTTCTATAAGCCACTATATATCAATCAAAACTAACACTTAATCAAACATACATTTATTGAAAGTTTCTTTTTATTAAAAGTTATTATATAACATTTATTAAAAGTTTATTTTTAATTATTAATCAAACATAATAGAATAGCATTATTCAAGGGTTGTCCTCCAAAATACTAATTCAAAATAAAGACTAAAATGAGTAAAGAAATATATTTTTAAAAAAGATGTTTATAATAGCACTTGGCTAAATGGAATATTTCAAAAATTTTATTCATTAAAATTTGCTACAAAATTTATTCATAATTTATCATCATAGATAAAATTTTAATTAAATGTTCAAAATTTTAAAAAGTATGTATATAGAGTTTTAATTAATTGATTAAAATTTAAAAAAAAAAATAAAGCATTTTGTCCGATTCAAAACTCCATTATTTGTTTATTTATTTATTTATTTACACTCAAACTCTCCTCCTTTCTCTTTATTCAATCCACCTAAACTAAGATTGAAATCTACTTATATACTTATTATCTCAAATTCGAAATATAGATTTTAGCATTATATAAAAATTAATCAAATATACAAAATAAATCAAATAGATATAATAACTATTTAATTTTTAGATAAATAATTACAATCTATTTTCTTTTTAATAATTTTGATTTAAGAAATCTCATGGAATATATTTATCAGAAAAATTATTTTTTATTTATACATTAATGACTATTAGTTTATTTTTTAAAATTTTTTATTTAATTTTATGAATTATTTAATCATTAATTAAAAAATAAAACTATAAATAAAATTATCACAAGATATCAAATAATAATGTTTTTTAGTTAAGTTTAAAATATAATAGATTATTATTTATAATTTTTTAATATATCTAAAATTTCATATTTCTAAACTTTCAATTTTAATTTTTAGGATTTATCTTATTAATAAAAACTCATCCATCCATTTTTATTAAATTTTTATGAATTACTTTCAAATTTTAATTCCTTCCCAGACAAATATCAACGCAGCTCCAACCCTAAAGTTTCTCCTGTCTTTATGAAGCAGAGCAAACAACAAAGAAGCAAAGTAAACGACGGAGAAGAAGAAGGAAGGGTTGATTCCATTTATATTATCTTGGAAGACCAGTGAATACCGAAGACGAGATCACATCATTGTTCAATTGTTAAAACTTCAGTGCTTATTTAGGCCAAGGTATTCCCTATCTTAGATTATTGTTGTTGTTGTTGTTTTATGATTTAATTTCTAATTGCTATTATAAATGCTACAACATTGCTGACAATAGATCTAAACTAGGGTTTTATGAATCTAACCTTCTGAAAATACTCCAAAACAATTTCCCATATTGGTTTTTTGTTCATTTTTTAGAAAGGTAGCAGAAAATCATCTCTTTCAAAATGTGCTGATGGAGTTCCAAGTATTTTGGACTTATAATTGTTTCTTTGCATGTTTGCATATATGTTGTTATAAGACCTTCCTTCCATTTGAGAATATGACTTCTCAAAACCTTTAATACTGTCACAATACAGTGCTCCGTTTTGCTTCTATTTCGTTATTTACCTTAACTCCCATAAAGGAATACTCTATATTCTGCATTACTGTTTCTTGTTTTGCTCAAGTCATCCAACCTAGCCATTGTATATTTAGTTGTCTACTTTCCTTTGCAACAAGAATGAAAAATTTTTGAACTGTAAATATGATTGCAGCAGTTCTCTTTATTGCTCTGTTCCATAGGTGTTCTTATTAGTCAAGCGAATAGCTACTCTTTGTCCATTGGCATATTTCTTATTTAGTTCTCTGGCTTACAGAACATGTTTTGTGTTTTTCTCTATCTATCACTAAAAGAACATGTTATGAAGTGCATCCGTCTTATTTCATCTTTTGCTTGTTACTCCAACGCTCTCTCAGCCTTTCTTCCTTTCTGCCATGTCCCATAATCATGAAGTGCATATTTATTTTTTTTGTTGGCATCTTATAAATAATATCATTGACTGAATTTTTTGGTTTTATGATTAGTTCGCTGGGTTATTGATATGCATCTGATGGTATGATGGTCTAATAGGTCTGATGGTTTGATGGTTTGATGGTTGTATGTGGTATTTGGTCTGATGGTTGGTTGTATTTGGTTTAATGGTTATTTATGGTATTTGGCTTGATGGTTGTATGTAAAAGCCAAGCATGATAGTTGATTGTGTGATTCCTAAAGCTTTAAGTAGCATGGCAACTTGTATATGATATAAGGAACCTAGGTAGTCATATTTTGATCTAGAGATTTTTTAGGAGTTTGGGAAGTTCTAATAGTCTTAAAGTATGATTTGAAACTTGTTAGGAGTATTGGGGTGGTTAGTGGAATGGTTTAAGGCCATCATTTGCTCATATATACTCTTTAGTGTCAAATTTAGAACCTAAATAGAGCAAGTCTGGAAAGGGATGCATTTGAAGGATTAAATGGTGGAGTCTAGGTGTAAAACTTGGTAAAAAATTAGAAGATATTTAGAGGTTTAATTTAAGCCTAATATGGTAATTTTTGGAGTTATCTAGAATAGTTTCTAAATTTTCAAAATTCATGACAGTAAAAGGTGAATCTGCAAAATTATCACCCAAATCAATTCTATTGTCATGCAATTTTTGAGTGACAAAAGATATAGGATTGGGCTAAAATTTTTACAATATAAAGTAGACATATGGAGCTTTAATTAATGCTAAAGTTTACTAAATTTAGAGATCCCTAGCTCAAGTTATAGGCTTTTGCATTTTGGGGTTTGAACATGTTCTTTTGAGAAAAAAGTAAAACAAAAATCTCAAAATTAAGGGCCAAAATATACTTTTTTAAGGAAAATAAGTGACCGAACCACCTTTGGTGATTCGCCATTGCATAGATCTCAAAAAAATACCTAGATTAAAAAAAAAATCACCTTAAACAGACTACCATACTTAAAGTTATGACTTTTAGAAGTTTGGAAGCTAAAATAAGAATTTAGGAATTTAGGGCATGCTTGGTGGATCTCTACCACAGCTCAAATGGTTACTGAAACCTCTAAATGCATTATAATATAATTACACCACGACTTGAATACTCCTCGCCATGACGTAGTTAGATTCTGTAACTCTCGAACAAAAATATTAAACTTGTGCCGCAACTTAAAATACTCACACCACGACGCAACTCCCTATTGGAACTAACATATGCGAAATCATGATCCTTGCCGTGACTTAAGATTACCATGCTACGGTGCAACTCCCTACTGGAACTAACATATGCCAAACACGATCCTTGCCGTGACTTGATATGACCACGCCGTAGTGCAACTTAGTTCTGTAAGTGTTATGCTAAGTTTTCAATTCGCACTGTGGCTCAATAATATGCGTCGTGGTGCTCATCAGTTTTGTTTGAATTCTAATTGTGACTTAAGTAGTTTTGGCCATAACTTCAATTACTTTTGATTCTAAACTCTTAAATATTCATCCCAACTATTTAGTACACCCTCTTAATGGAGTTCTAGGGCCCTCTTTTGGCTAGATTACTTGGTTTTATTGACATTTAGTCTCCTATCTACCTCCCTAAACTAGCATTTATCATTTAGGGACTTAGGGATGAGTTGAATTAATTGAACTTGACTTTATACTAGAATTTTAACCATTATATCAACAAAGGTATACATTTCCTTACCAACAAATCTTAGATCACCTTGAATAAATTTTAATAGACCCAACTCTTTAAGACTCTAGAACAACCCCAAATACATAATATGCTATGGTACATCCCCAATTCACTTATATCATTTATAGCATCAAGAATCACTTACCTAGTCTCCAATGCATGTATGTGGGAGATTCATTGGTTGGATAATATGATACTTATGGTAGTGGATAGTTGAATTTTGATTATTGTTTCAAATTTCTAAGTGTGGAAAATGAAACTTGGTTTTGATTGAATTACAATTTCTTGTTCATAATGTGGCTTGCTCTATGCAACTAAGTGAGAAATGGAAGGTGTTGCTTGATTACAATATGGTTCTTATTGCTGAAATTTTATTGCCTATGTTACCTAATGTAGGAAATAGAGAATAGAGATAGATAAAAGTTGGATAATGATCAAGAATAGAGCTAACCCAAAATATATACAAGGAGTGGATAGTTTTCTCCAATGGGCATTTAATCAATCAGGGGTTAATGATATGATTCGTTGTCCATGCAAAGTGTGTAGGAACACAGAGTTCAAGCTGGGACATAGAGTTAGGGAGGACTTATTCAAAAAGGGTTTTTGTGAAATTTACCAAGTATGGGATTCACATGGAGAACTTTGTCACCAAGCCCAAAGTTACCTGCAGGAGATTGAAAAAAGTGTGCAAGAAGATAATAATAATGAGGAGGATGACATTATTGAGGTGATAAATTATGCGTATGGGCATACAGAAAGAGAGGCAAGGAACTATGGCTCAAAATATAACAACTCACCAAATATGCAAGCTAGGCATTTCTTTGAATTATTGAAGGATGCTAAAACTAATCTTTATTCAGGCTGTAAAAAGGCTTCCAAGTTATCTTTCATTATAAGGCTACTTCACTTGAAATGCCTCAACAATTGGAGTAATAATTCTATAGATGCCTTGCTTAGCTTATTTAAGAATGTACTTCCAAATGGAGCACTAATACCAAGCCCCTATTATAAAGCAAAGAAGGGTATTCGAGAGCTCATATTAGACTACACCAAGATAGATGCATGTGAAAATGATTGCATCTTATATTGGAGGGAGTACGTTGATGCCGAAAGATGTCCTAGGTGCAACCTATCCAGATGGAAGTTAGATGGGCATAGAGGCAAGAAAGTCCCACATAAAGTGTTACGCCATTTTCCTATTATACCTAGGCTACAAAGGCTATATATGGCTTGCAATATAGCTAAAGAGATGAGGTGGCATAAGGATGCATGAAAGAATGATAGTGTGTTAAGACATCCATTTGATTCTATTATATGGAAGACCTTTGATGAGGAACACCCGACTTCTCTGATGACCTTAGAAATGTTCGTTTTGGCTGAGTAAGTGATGGGTTCCAACCCTATGGCAATATGAATGCTGCATATAGTATATGGCTAGTAGTTTTGGTTTCCTATAATTTACCACCTTGGCATTGTATAAAATAACCATACTTTATGATGACACTCCTAATTCTAGGTCTTAGGTGTCCAGGTGATGAAATAGATGTATATATATAGCTAATGATTGAAAAGCTACAACATTTGTGGGAGGAAGGGGTGGAAACATATGATGCCCATTTATAATCCAATTTTAAGATACGAGTAGCTATATTGTGGACAATAAATGACTTCCTGACATATGAAAACCTTTTAGGGTGGTCAACTAAAGGGAAGTTAGCCTGCCCTTGTTGTTATAAGAACACGCATTCATTTTCTTTACGTAGCAAAGTGTGCTTCATAGGCCATCGTTGCTTTTTACCTATTACTCATCCTTGGCGGTGAAATAGAAAGGCATTTAATGGGAAGGTTGAAACTATAATAGCACCTATACCTTTATCTGTAGTTGAAGCACTAAGGTAATTAGAAGCATTGGCAATGTAAGTTTTGGGAAAGGACAAAAGAGAAAGCATGATCACCTAACCAATGCTTATAATTTGACAAAGAAGAGTATTTTTTTTCAATTACCATATTGGAAAACCCTCCTACGTCGACCAACCTTGATGTCATGCATATAGAACAAAATGTGTATGAAAACCTAATTTCAACAGTAATAGGTGTGGCTAGAATGACCAAAGACACATTGAAGAGTCGGTATGACTTGGTGGATTTGGCAATAAGGCAATAATTGCATCCAATAAAGGATGGAAATAGAGTATTAATGCCCACAGCTTGCTATGCCTTGTCCTCGCATGAGAAATTGAAGGTGTGCAACTTCTTGGTAAATTTAAAGGTTTCAGATCCTTTCTCATCAAACATTTCAAGGTGTGTGCATGTCCGTGATCAAAATTATTTAGATTGAAGTGCCATGACCACCATGTATTGTTGCAAGACATATTTCCAATTGCAATGCATGATCTATTGCCTAAGGAAATGTTAGAGCCAATAATAGAGTTAGGTAAATTTTTCAAGAATTTATGTTTTAAGTGCCTAAAAATTGAAGATCTAGAACAACTTGAAACCTAAATTACACTCACATTATGCAAATTGGAAATGATATTTTCACTGACTTTCTTTAATGTCATGGTTCACTTGCCCGTTCACTTGCTAAAAGAGGCGATGCTTGGTGGACCGGTGTAATACCAATGGATGTACCCTATTGAGGTATTATGTTTCAAGATACATTTTATTCAATTTCTCAAATCTTCCAAACTATTTCTCTTTTCAACCATTTGCCTTTTACGTAGGTACCTGCACACCCTTAAATCTTATGCTCGTAACAAGTCTCGTCCAAAAGGTTCAATTGCAGAAGGTTATTTAGCCGACAAATGCCTTACCTTTTGCTCTTGTTATTTAAAGAATATGCCAACCAAATCAGCCTCTTAGAAATGAAGTTGGACCTATAGATAATGGTGACAAGTCCATCTTTAACCAAATTGGGAGGGCAAGAGGGCGTTATGAGTCCATTACTTTGCTTGAGGCAGAGTTCCATCAAGCTTGCATGTATGTGTTACAAAATTCCATAGACATTTTTCCATTCATGGAGTAAGTTATCACTCTTTTGCCAATCTCTATGACAATAATTACTGCAAATATTTTTTAACTTCTTACTACAATTACAATGTAGGGAGCACCAATTGGAGATTGAAACCCAAACTTCAACTACTGAGGACTTTACCAAATGGATTTATACACGAGTAGGTTCCTTTGTTGAGTAACATATTTTGAGTTATGATCTTTTGTCCAAATAAATGATAATAAAGTATGGTTAATTTATGTAGGTTTTACAGTTACACATACAGGGCCAAGCTAATGATGGCCTCATCAGTCTAGCTCTTGGCCCAGCCAAAATAGTGCATTATGTTTCTACTTATTTGGTCAATGATTTTAGATTTCATACAAGAGATCATGCCTTAGGGAGGAAAATTGACAATACTAGAGTTCTTGTGAAAAGAGATGACTCAAATGAAAGGAAAGAGTATTATGGCATCTTAAAGGACATATATAAGCTTTTATATGTTGGGAATAAGAAATTATATCTTTTCAAATGTCATTGGTGGGACATGGGTCACCTAGAAAAAGCATACAAGGTTAACAAGTTTGGTATCACAAGTGTGAATGCTCGGCATTTGTTGGATACAAATGAGCCATTTGTCTTGGCTAGCCAAGTAGAACAAGTGTTTTACCTAAAAGATATCATTGACACAGAATGGCTAATTGTTATGAAGGAAAATCTTCATGACTTCTTTAGCTTTTCAAAGGTGGAAGAAGGTGAAGAAAGTGGTGAGAATGACGGTCTCCTTCTTGATGAGGCATATCAACAAGATGTAGTCCAATTAAATCCAATTTGGAATGATGACATGGGCATTGACCTTGTGGTCCTCCTACATCGGGATGATGTTGAACTAGAAACACTAAGCCATACAAGTATAAATGCTCAAACAAATGGGCATAATGCAATGAGTGTGGTAGATGATTTCATTAATGACAATGATGAGATTGGGTCCATCGATAAAAAAGAAGGAGAAAATTTGCTTGATGATGACGATACAAAAAACACTATGGACACTGAATGTGATCAAGATTAATGTCAATCTTACTAAACATTTAAAAAATTTATAATTATTATACAAACATCCCTATTGTATGATTGAGTGGTTAAAGTATTTGAAGTTTAGTATATTTTGTGTCATATATGTTTTATATTGTTTACTTACTTTTTTTTTTATGTCCTTGTTATGTATGTGTTTTATTGTCTACTTTTGTTTACCATTAATGTTTGTTTCATCTCATCTTGTTATAACCCCACTGGAGAGGTCGAGAAGGATGAGGCATTGGACGGGGTAATAGCTGAGGTCGATATAACCCCATTAGAGAGGTGACATCACCTAAGCGTACATAAAGGGATTTGGTGTCAGGAGGTGCACTCTCACTTGAACATGCACAAGGGGATTTAGAGTCAGGAGATGCACTCTCACCACTCCTACCATAGAGGGATAAATAAACCATCTATAATGATTCGCCTTCTACACAACGATCATAGGTACTGAGTAGTTTAGGTATCATTTCATGGAACAGCTTCTTGCAGCACAATTAAGAAGAGTAGAGGAAAATATAAAAGTATATCAGTAGACATGAAGACAAAATATGATTCTAAGATCAAAGTTTACATCCCTAAGAACTCAGATAGACTTGTTGAAGACAGGGCTCATGACTTTGCCAACTATTATGGCCATGTGGTGCGGACCACAGTCTCTCTCAGGGATGGTGATTGGTCCAAACTTTATGCCAAATACGGGGACACTTTATTGTTGAAAGTAAAGGTATTACATTACATTTGTGGGTTATTTTTTGCTATGTAGCATTTATAGTATTCCTCTATTAGTCAATAAGTTTGGTTTATTATGTTTTATGTAGGACAAATTTGATATTCGCGATGGGTGCCCTAAATAGAGATTAAATAGAACTTGTGTTAAAACATTACGTCGACTATACTGATCTTGGAAGGCTGACCTACATGCAGAGTATGCTAAGTATGACACAATTGAAGAGAAGGAGGCTGCTCGACTAAGTAACATCAGCTGTGATGATTAAGAGTGGCTGATGCATTATTGGGAAAGTTCAGAGTTCAAGGTATCTTGTTTCTAACAAGAACTTGAAGGATTGTTTGCTTTGTGTTTACATGATTTTAAGGTTTCATGATCATAATACCATCCAATTGTAGGCTATAAGTAGCAAGAATAAAGCAAACAAGGCAGGGCAAGTGACAAGGCATACATGCAATACTCACTCATTTGCAGAGGTTGAGATGGTAAGTATTTGTGTTATACTTGAGATGTTTCTAAACATTTCTTTTTGTGTCTTCCCTCTACGGTAGCATGGATTATCATCCAATAAATTTTGTAGAGAGATCTCATTATCAGAGAAGTGGCACTCCTAACTGAATTTGGGAATTCAACACACCCGTAAGAACAAGGATGGAGAAGTGGAATGGGTAGATCCCAAGTTATAAGAAATTCATGTAAGTTGTTATAGATCATGAAGCTTTAATTATTTATTGCATTGCCTCATTGTTTATGGTGTTTATCTATTGTTATATCACTAGAGGCGCATTCAAGAACTAGTTCACCAGCAAGAAGCAAAAGGTAATGAGAATCAATTAACGGGAGATCAAATTTTGGCTACCATGTTGGGGAGAGAGGTTAGGGCATGTTAGGAGGAAAGGATATGGAAGGAAACTGACAAAGAAGAGAATTATGGACTCAACAGAAGTGGATTCGAGGGTCTCAACAAGGATGGAACAAATGTAAGTTGAAATGGAGAGAAAATTATAAGAAGAGCGGGAAAGGTTATGGGAGGAAATGCAAGCTGAGATGGAAAAGAAACTTCAAGAAGAGTGGGCTACAATGCAACAATGGGTTCAGTCAGAGATTCAAGCTCAATTGGCTAGTCTTATGGCCACCATGCAATAGGTACTTCTAAATGATTTTTTTACATTAATATTATGTTAAACAATAATAGTATATGATTAATGTTATTTTTTATCAATAGGGACAGGATGTTTCGACCAATGACTCCTTTCGTAGGCAAGCTAGGTAAAGAGAAGGTGGACTTATGTTTTTTTTGTTGATGGCCATTTTGATGTATCAATTTATGCCATTATTTCATGTTCTAATAGATATTTCAATATAGGTTCTGACATGTAGGACATTATGAAAGCACTTATAATTATAATACTAATTATGATATGCAATATTAAGAAATTAATGCCTCTTGAATATGTCAATTAGCATATATATATATATATATATTACTTTTGGTTTCTTATTTTTGTTTTACTTTTCTTTAATGTTAATTTAGTTTCAATGTACATTATTCATTTTAAATATATATATATATATATATATCGACCCCATTACCTTTAGCAACAATAAATTTAGACACTACAAGGCTTATTTTTAGTATAAAAAATAAAATAATTACCACTAAAGCTTTATTGCAACACCAAATGTTGCTAGTAAAACTTAATTGCTACAAAAAATGTCATCACTTATGCTTTTTAGTCACCATAATTTCTTATTACTAAATACCTTTAGTGACGGGTATAATATTATCCCTAAAAATCTTTAGTGACAACAACATATCGCCACTAAAAATCTTTAGTGGTAACCATGATTATGTTGCTAATTCATTTTAGTGGTAACCATATGTCATTGCTAAAAATTTTTAATGGGGATTATGACTATGTTGCTAATTCATTTTCACTGGCAACAAATGTTGTTACTAAAGGTTTTTTTATAGTGACAAATGGCATTAATTTTTACCTACAGCAATAAGTCGTTGCTAAATATATATAACAGCGATTTTAGTGGTGTCACTAATTATTTTTACCCACAACAAACTATTGTCACTAAATGTGTACTTATAGTGACAACCTATGTCACCGTTAATATCTTTTCATTTAGTGGCGACACTTGTTTCACTTAAATTGTAATAAGTTTTAGTGGCGACTATAGTCGTTGATATATATTTGTAATATCAACTTTTAATGGCGATACTTTGTCGCGGCTAAAAAGTATTAACATTACTAGAGTAGAGTGGCGGAAAAGATATCGTCACTAAAACTTATTAATGGTGACATTTTGGCTTTTAGCAACGATTAAAATTCAATTTTTTTGTAGTGTACAAGGGAGACTCTCATTGTAACAAAACCATGAAAAAATGACTAAAAAAGTAATAAAAATGAGAGATGACAATCACAAATTACCAATTTCCAACTAAAAAAACAACTAATGAATTCAGTCAAATTTTCACTCGTTGCCTAACCTTGTTGATTGCTTTTTTAGTCGCTAATAAGATTAAAACATTAAAATAATAAAAAACTGGAATGCTGTAGCTTTCTTCTATAGCTGTGTAGGCTATGTGTTTTTTTTCAATTTACAGAATATAAATTTATTTAATATATTTTATTAATTTAAATTTATTTAATTTAATATGTTACATAAATATATTTATTATTATTATTTTAATCATATCATCTCTTTATATAATTTATAATGAAATATTTTTTAAATATTAAATATATTTTTAATTATATAAAAAATTTGAAAAAAGTAACTGAATTCCGACAATTGGATTTTATCCAATTGATTTTCAACTAGATAATACCAACTAAATGCTAGTTAGATTCATAAGTTCTTTTTTTTCTTTAAAAAAATTTTTTTATGGAAAATTTTTTTTTATTAAGGGTACACACGTGCACAAACATCGAAATAGCTTCCTTATTGATAGTTTGGTCCCATTACTTTTATTATTGGACTTGGAGATGAGATCTCCTAAAGTACTTTAGGAGGTGAAGTTAGGAAAGAAAAAGAGAGAATAAAGTAGAGTTTACATTGCCATGTGGATTCCACATAGGTAAGCCTTTTTTTTTTCTCTCTATCTTTATTTTACATAAAGTAATTCAAGTGATCCAAACTACCTGACTTTCTAGCAACCTTTACTACATAAGAACCAGTACAAGGATGCTCACAACCCTAGCCCACCTTAAATGTTGGATTGTCTAGGACAACATACAAGGATGAGGGAGAGGAAGCAGACTTGTATAGGGATAGTTTTATATGGAATATTAAGTAATCATTGTGTTGTGTGTGTGTGGGGGTGGGGGAGCTTGCTTTTGAGATAATTGATTATTCTTCTATCGAGGGTGCTATTTTGTACAATTTTTTTTGTAGGTTCTAATAAAAAAATGTCAAAAAAATTGAAAATATACAACAATTATTTTTAAATCTAGTGAAGAAATAATGAGCAATTAGAGAGTGAATAGTGATGGAACTGAAAGAGCTTCAACAGAACGAAAAGAAAAAAAAAATTAGTGAGAAAATACCTACAAATCCTCTAGCAATTTTAACTCCTAGGGATTCTTAGAGCTATAGCCAGGGAATTTAGAGGGGCCAATGAGGAATTTTTTTTTTTTTCAAAATTTTTTAGCAAGAGAATAGCAAAGCTCTACAACAAATATATTAAATATTGCGTTTGAAGAATTACTTGAAAATATTGATAACTCAATTGAAAATATGTTATTTTCAATTAAAAAATCAATTGGTATAATTAATTAGATTTTGCTAGTCGGCATTTTTTTCTAAATTCAATAGTTAAACAATAGATAACCTACTGATATTTGGTTGAAAAACAAAAAGTCATATCCAAACACAACATGACTAAAAAACTAAATTGTTGGCAACTTTTTCAGTTAGTTAATGAATTATGATTTTTTAGTAAAATACTTTAATGTAATATATACTCATACATTTTTTATAAATATTTATTTAATAGAAACTAATTATTATATTATATTAATAAAAATTTCTAATAATTATATTAAAATACTTGATATTATAAATAATAAATTGTATAAATAAAAATTAATAAAATAAAAATTTTCAAAAAATTAGCCAACATAGAACAATGAATAAAAAAATAAAACTAACATTCAGTTGAAATTAATCTGACCAAATATCAACTAGATATGGAATGCCGGCTTAATGTGAGTTGGTTTTGTTAAATTTCTTTCTTAAAACTTTCATTTATTTTTTTTATTTTTTTAAAACAATTTTAATAAAAAGCTTCTGACGAAAATTAGTTTTTCGACGGTGGTTTTTTTCTTCTTATTTTTTATTAAAAAACTGGTGTATTTTAATTTCAATAAATTTTTTTTTTTGCATTTCAAATAATTTTTTTATTAATTTTTAATAAATAATTATTACTAATTATTTGTTTAGAGTAATAATTAATATTTATTGTAATTAATTAATACTTTTTTTAAAATGTTATATTCCATCTTTCATTTTTTTTAAAATTTATTAACATTTTTTATATTTATTTCAAATAAAAAATTTATTTTTTATTTTTAATTAACAAACTATATATTAGTACATTGTTTCTATTTTTTGAAAATTTATTATTCCATTCTGTTATTTTTTCTCTTCATTTTCAAAATATCCACATAAAAAAGGAAAATTATTCATTTTCTCAAATTACTATTCTTCTTTTCCATAATTAGACATCACTATTCTTCCTTCTTGTTTCTGCTTCCTTCTTCTTCCTTCATTTCTCCATCTGAAACCTTAAAATAATTAGAAACCAACATGAACATCATAGAAGAAAAAATAGCAACAGAATATTACCCAGAAAAAAAAAAGTAACAAAGATAAAAGGAAAAAAATAAGACCTCAACCAAATGATTCTTGTTTTGATGTGAAACTTGATTCTTCACAGATGATTTAGACATGGAACCATTGCGAGTTGAGCTTCAAAAAATAAACACAAAAGAAACAAAGGAATAGAGAAAATAAAGAAAGAAATTATAATGTAGAAGATGAAAATGCAACATATATATAAAAAGAAAAAGAAGAAAAATCAGTGGGATGCTAACAGGAATTCAAAAAGGAAACAAATTTATTTGTTGGCCCGTTATATTTGAATTGAACGAAAAACATAAGTAAATGGCATCATTTCATTTCAAGATTTCTTCACGCATTTTTCATTTCTTAATTAATATTTTTGTTAATATATTTGAAGGGAAGTCAGTTTTGGCTAATTAGGAAATTCATGTTTTTGTTAATATATTATATGTTATATATTAAGTTTATATATATTGTCATTAAACTTTTTAATGTATAACAGAAAATTTAATTTATAAAATTTTTATTTAATTTGTAAAGAATCACTTTTATTAATTAAAAACATTTGCCTGATCTATTTTTGTTGGAATATCAATAGCGAGAGCTGAATGCTTTATTTTTCTTTATCTACTCACTTCTTTGCTAGAATTGTTGACTATTCCAACTAATATAAAATTCATTCCAATTAGGTTCTATAATCCAAGTTCATCTTCGATGCACCAACAATAATATTTTTGCAAAAATGAGATATTTTCCTAATTATTAATAAATTGACACACAATGAATTACTATTATGTGACACATAAAGATTAAAATATACCCCTAATTCTTGAAACTATAATTATCTAAATGATTTAGGAACTTCTTTCCAAGAATTATATGTACCATCATCATTTTTTATGACAACAACAATATATTCAACAACCTCATTACCATTTGGCATAAATCTAAAATGATAAATAAATGAAATTTATATTAAATTAATTTATAAATAAATGAAATTTATATTGATATTAAATAATATAATTAATTTCAAATGATTACTTTTTTGCCAAATAGTTTGATAAGCTTTCTTTGAAATTACCATATGGAATGTTCTTCAACTCTATTTTACTTAAATGTGTCTTTATTCCTTGTAAAATGATTATTCATAGGTAAAAACTATTGTTGACAATCAAACCGAAAGTTCTTTCCCCCCTACTTCACGGTAAAAGCTTTTGAGTTGTCTATACAATAAAGACAAAATAATTTTCCAACAATACTCCACTTGGACAACATTTCATATACTATAAAGTCATTTATCATCTACATTGATGCTACTCTCATATGGAAATTATGCTTTTTAAAGATGTCATAGATCAATACTCCTTTATCATGTAATATTTTTAACTCACCAATTAATAATTGCAAGAATTCATCAATTTTAATCTTAGAATTTTACAATCCATGAATGATTCTAGTAAAAAATAAGTAAGAAGTTGCCACACAAAATTTAGGAGGGATAATTGGTAAATGATACACTAGAATCTAAGCATAATAGATAAATAATACATTCTTTTTACTAGAATCTCCTTAGAACTTTGTCTTCGATCATGTCAACTAATTTTATATTGAAGCACTGGACAAAATTTACACATCAACTCATTTTTTTCATATTTGCAATATAACATACAACGATTAACGCAAACATTAATTTTTTGAGCGAATAGACTAAGTTTTAATACTAGCTTTTTTGTTTTATAATAATTCTCGACATTATTGGGTAGGCAACTATCTTTCATAATATTTGTAAACTAATTAAATTCATGTTGTGATATATTGTGGTAAGATATAATACTTAATATTTTTATGGCAATAGGCATCTTAGACTAATTATTATATCTTATTCATAGTGATTGCTGATATACATTTAATAAATGAAAAAAAATTTTAGTTTCTAAATTTGGAGCTTCCAACAAGATTAATATTATCATCATACTTTACTTCATTATTTCTACCAACATAAAAGTCAAGTTTAGCTACATCTCACAAAAATAATAAATAACAAAAAGCATTTATAATTTATAAATATGATAAAATAAAAAAATATTTTGCTATTATGTCATCACACAAATAATCAATAAATAACAACATTAAATCAAATGATGCATCATAACAATAATCAGCAAATAACAACATTAAATAACAAATAATATTTCACAAAAATATTAATAAACAATTATTTATACAAATATCAAAAGAAACTAAAATTTGAATTGCAAGCTTGACTAACCTTAGTCAAGTCGGCTATTAATTTACTAGGTGTAAATTAATTTCATAGTTAGGGTCAACTTAGGTCATTACTTCCAATGAGCAAGTTGTGGGCTCTCTTAGGTTCAAATTTTTTTTTAAGTGATTAAAGATGCAAAAGAATGGACCTAAACTAAAATACAATATACTAAAATCTAAATGCAACTAAATTAGCTAGAATGCACATTAAACACTACTACACTTATGCAGATGCCACACGCTAACTATATGAAATGCAATATGATACATGCAATTCTAATATGATGAATGCAAATGAAAATTGAAGGGAGTTTCGTTGCAAGGAAATTAAATTAGAAATTAAATGAATTAAACTAAGTGAAATTAACTAAGTTAACTACTAATTCTCAAATTGGGAAATTCTTTTTTTTTTTTTTAATTCAATTATGTTAGGGGTAACTAAGGGTTGGCTAAGGAGACTTATCTTTCCTAACTCAATTTTAATTAATTAGACTTAAGGAAGGTAAATTAAAGTAGATTAATAAATTTGATTGAAAAGTAAAGACTTAGGGAACCCTAAGTACAAGTAAGTGTACTTCAACCTATCTAAAGAATTCTAATACATGTTGAGTTACAAATACTTATTAATGGAAATCATCTCATTAATCTAAACACAAATTAGACCCCTTTAAATTTGGAATTAAGACTAAACTAACCCAATTGAACAATGTGGTTAATTGATAACCTAATTTGATAATTCAAAATCAAGTACCAATTACATTTAGGCAAATAACATCAACCCAAATTAAATTGAACTCAAACGTCATTCCAAAATCAAAATTTCAACAACATTACAATCCAAATTCATCATCCAAAACATTAAAATTCCAGCCTATTATTCAATACAATCTAAGACAAATGATAATTCTAACCTAGAACTAGATTGAACATATGGAAAACTGCTTATAAATTTTTAAAACTAAGAACTCAAAATCTCTTGAATTGAAATAAGAAAATAAAAAAATTGCTCCTCTAAGTCTTCAATCTTCATTCCATGAGCTCAAATTTCATCTCCTTACCTCTCCTTAATTGTCTCCCTCCTTGCTTAAGCTACCATGAATTTCGCCCTTCCTCCAATCACCAAGCAAGCTTCAGCCATGGTGGAATATGAGTGGAAAGATGGTGTGAAAGTGAGTGGATTATGGTGGAGATGGGATGGGAAGGCATGAATGATGGAGAAGAAACCTAGGTTTTAATGGAGTATGGAGTGTGTGTGTGTGTGTGTGTGTGTGTGTGTGTGTGTGTGTGTGTGTGTGTGTGTGTGTGTCTATGTGTATAGCCATGAGAAAGATGGAGAGGGGAGGGAAGAAGACATTCTTCAACGTCAAGAGAAGAAAGGAGAGAGGAGAAGGGGTGACTAAGGAAGAGAGGAGAAAAGAGCTTTGATCCAATGGTTAAAAAAATGGGTAGAGTGTAATACCATACTCTCTTATCTCCATATTCTCACATTTAAGCTCAATTTCATCTTGTGTTGCATAGTATTTTAAAAATTCATACTTCGCCCTATGGACCTTGTGGACCTATCAATAGCATTTTTTACTTAGTCTCCGTTAATACAATTCATACATATCATAAAACAATCCATGAACCATGAATTTGGAACTAAAAACAAGAAAAATTGCAATTTACTCGCAAGTTCAGAATTTAGATTTTTGGCACCAACTTTAAGAAATCATAATTAATTTTAAAAAAATTGATATCAAGCAACTGATAGCTTTTTGAAAAACTCTGGATGTCCATTATAGGTTAAAAATCATTCCAGGAAAAAAAAAAACCCAGTTAGACCATGATTGACATCAAAAAATCTTAAAAGGTTTGGCTACCCAGGTTTGCTATCACAAGTTACTAATATGAATTTCAAAAATTTATAACTAATTCTATAAAAATTAAAACCTAGAAAACCATATCATTCCAGAAAGCTATGAAGGTTAACTTGAGGGAAAAAATAATTCTAGACTAAAATAGAAGCAATCAGGTAACAAAAACTAATAGAACATTAACGAAGGTCTGACTGCATTCCTGGTACAAATCTAAAACTTCAAGAATTCATTTCTCTCTCAATATAAATCCAAATGAGATGATCTCAAGTGCTACATCATGTCTATATATGCCCAAAAAATTTTATAGCCCTTGAAAACCATTTGACTTACAAGTGATAGATGCAAAGATCCTGACCATTTGCACGGTACATAGGCCAAATATGTCAAAAATTGACAACTTTGAAAATTCACCAAAAATTATCTAGAGCTTCAAATAATATGAACCTTAGCTTCCTAGAAAGCTCTAGACAACATGCCAAATTTTAGGCCAAGAAGAGCTCATTTGGATAGATCTTGATATAGCTCACGAATATAGCAAATTTGGCACCATATATGGTTTAAAGTTGGTCCAAATAACTTCCTAATTTCACGACCATCTCTGGGGCACGTTTTAAAGCATAAAAATGTCATGTGTGAGCTTCCCAAATGGTTTAAACTATCATATATCATAATCTCTGCAAGAATACATAACTAAGAATGAGTTATCAAGTACCCAAAACATTTTTTCTCATTGATTTGGTTCCAGTCTTGGTTCATATACCATATTTACATACTTTTACATTTGCTCCAAGGTTTACATCTCAAAAATAATATGTACATACAATTATTGAAATTCAAATACATCATAAGTTACACTAATGGCAAGGTGTGGCTAATCAAGCTCCTTAGCTTCCACTTTGGCTTTATTGAGCACCACCTAAACATGGTGAGATGGGAGAGGGAAAAGGTGAGATTCAAAAAATCTCAATAGCTCAAACATCCTTTTTAAACAATCAAATAGGCATATATTCATGTCACAAGATATAAGCATGTTATACACATCTTCAAAAAACATTATATTCACAATTTCTATGGCATAATAACATATCAAAACTAAGAACAAACACAAGGGACTTTTGGTCTAGTCTCACCCCATTTTTGAGATTTTTGGATTAGCCTTACTCTTAGTTTAGGGACTTTGACTTGGTCTTACTTATTCATTAAAATTTTGGCCTTGTCTCACCTATTCCTATGGACTTTTGGCTTCACCTTACCTATCACAAGGGACTTTTGGCACAACCTCACCTATAGAGCACAATTTCACAATCAAATGTCAATCAAGAAACATAATGGTACCATAGGAGTCAAATAGTAGCATATGGCATTTCTTAAGATTTAAACACACATACATGCATCAAATGACATTCACACAACCATAGTGCACACGAAAAAGAGATGGAGAGCTACCTTGGTACAAAACAAAATTCTTCCTTTAGTTATTCTCTTCCTTTTCAGCTATACACCCACAAGTAGAGGGGGCTTGATTTCTTGGGCCTAGACACAGTGAATAGGGTTCAATTATATTCTTGAAGCAAGCTAGAACATTACATATGCACTAAGGAAACACACTTTGTCTATTAGTTACATAATAGCTCCATTAATGGCCTAATGAAGCAACTACCGTAATTCAAGTTCTTGGTTCATTTCCTTCTCATATCTAGGCCTCTTGGCTCCATTTAGACTCTTTGAAGTTATCACAAACTCATTTCTAAGAGTTTAGATACAAGTTGCTTCTTAAGGCTACATTATGGAACCTATTGTCCCATCTCCCAATTTATGGCTTCTAAATTTTTCTAAGGGTTCCTTCCATCTTCTTCCATCACATAAAGTCCCAAACCAAGTTTAGAACAAATTAAAACACTCCCTAGCCTCACCAAGAGCTCTAGGCTGAGACACTTACATGGTTTAGTGCCCAAGGGATTTACAATTTTTCCTTGAAGGAAGAGGCACTTGGGAGATTTCCTAAGGATCTTAGAAACTCAAACAAATTCTCACATAGGCTAGAAAATTCGTGGATCAAAATAGAATTTACAAGGTGTTCAAGAATCTCTAGCTTCCCATTCTTGAAATTCACTAGCTTTTCTTCTATTTTCTTTGGATTTTCTAGGTTCCGATAGCCTAATTCAATGGTTTCTTGCTTTTTCTAGGTCATAATTTCCTTCCTCCTATAAGCTCTCCTCTTGGTCGAAACACATACATAAGGGAAGTAAGAAGAGAAAAGCAAGAAAGGAGTGGAGCCACCTTGAATCCAAGCTTCCTTCAAGAGCTTCTTCCTTTGCCTTAGCCTTCTCTTTGAATTTCTAATCTTTTCCCTCTAAACCAGACTAGAAATTGCTCCATATCATTCACCAAAACCAAAGAAAAAAAGGAGGGAAGGAGGAGAACAAAGTTATAAAAGGGAAAGTCATGAAAAACCTTCACTTTCCTTACCTTTCCTTAAAATTTTTCTTCCTTCTCTTCCTCCCTCTTGAGCATCTCACCTTCCTAGTCTCTCTCTTTGTTTTGGGCAAAAAATAGGTTGGTGAATCAAAGGCTAAAAGGGAACGTGCTTTAAGAAGGCGAGGAGTCCACTTTATGAACTTTTTCTTTTACATTTTAGTCCTTATTCTTAGTTTTTGTCCTTTATGCTCAATTCAACTCCTTTTTGAAATCTATCTTTTCCATCATAATATTTAGCTCTCAATCTTATAAAATGGCTTTGGAATCATTCAATTTGAATTTAAAACCATTCTAAACCATTCGATCAAACTTTCTATCAACTGACAGCCAAAATTACTCACTAGAGGGGATGTCAGGTATTCTAGAGTTTTTCATGGCTTTCAAGGCTTTTGAGAAGCCCAAAATGATCAAATTTTCCATTTAAAAAGTGCTCTTGTGAGTTTTCAAAATTTTCCAAAAATTACAAAAATGCCCTACCAGCTTTGGTAAATTTTCTGAGCTCCTCTGGCTCTGGTTTTCAGGTATCTTAAGCTTCAAGTCCTCATTTTTTATTGTTTTAAATTTTATGCTAATTTTATTTAGAATCAAACCTCTCTACCTAGGGGACTTCCTTTTGAAACAGATTCATTTTCATCGTTTTTCAAAAAATCAGACATTATATTTCTACCCCTTTAAATAAAATTTTATCCTTGAAATTTAAAGACATACCTAATCAGAATAACTCTGGATACTTTTTTTTCATCTCTTCCTCTAACTCCCAGGTAGCTTCCTCAAGAGATAGCCCTTTCCAAATCACTTTCACTAGCGATATAGCTTTGTTCCTTAATTGCTTGAGCTGGACATCTACTATCTCGATCTGGTGATACGATATAAGACAGATTATCCTGTAAATGCACACTTTCATATTCTATGACATGTGAGAGGTTAGGTTGGTACTTTTTGAGCTGAGACACATGAAAAACATTATGAACTTGGCTCAAATTTTGGGGAAGAGCAAGTTTGTAGGCCATAGTCCAACTTTATCAAGAATTTGGAATGGACCTATATATTTTGGACTGAGTTTTATGCTTTTAATGGACCTACCAATCCCTGTGATTAGAGACACTCTAATAAACACATAGTCTTTAACCTCAAACTTTAACAGCCTTCTCCTTCTATCTGTATAACTTTGTTGCCTAATCTGTGCCATTAAAAGTGTCTTTCTGATAGTTTTTATTTGAATTGAGGTTTGGTCCACTAACTCTAGGCCTAAAAGGCTCCTCTGTCCAAGCTCAACCCAACATACTAAAGATCTACACTTCCTCCCATATAATGCTTCATAGGGTGCCATTTAAATGCTAGAGTGAAAACTGTTGTTATAAGCAAACTCCGCTAGAGGCAAATAGGTGTCCCAATTTCCTTTCAGCTCTAAGACATATGCCCTTAACATGTCCTTTAGAGTTTGGATTTTCCTCTCTATCTAGCCATTAGTCTATAGGTGGTAAACTGTACTAAACCTTAATCTAGTTCCTATGGCATCCTGTAATGATCTCTAGAAATTCAAAGTGAATCTAGGATCTCTATTTGACACTATGCTCCTAGGTACATCATGCAATCTCACTGTTTTCCAGATGTACAGTTGGGCTAACCTATCTAAGGTGTATGTGGCTTTCATTGCCAAGAAATGGGCTAACTTGGTTAACCTATCCACTATCACCCATATAACATCATACCTCGATGATGTCTTGGACAATCCCATGATGAAATTCATAGCTATACTATGCCACTTCTACTAAGGGATATCTAGGAGTTGAAGTAACTCAGCTGGCTTTTGATATTCAATCTTTACTCTCTGACATACCAAACGCTAAGAAACATACTCTGTTATATCTATTTTCATCCCAGACCACTAAAATAATTTCTTTAAATCCTGGTACATCCTATTACTGTCTGGATAGATGGTATATATACTCTTATGTGCCTCATTTAATATTCTTTCTTTCAATTCTAAACTCCTAGGCATATGCAGCCTATCCCTGTATCTCAACACTCCGTCCTTAGACAAATTGAAATCTACCATACTCCCTTGGCGCATCTGAGTCCTAATCTTTCCTACATAATCATGTATTTGCTAAGCTTCTTTTATTTAATCTTTTGGGTCACTCTCTATTTGAGTTTCACTCATTAAAAACACCCTAGAAAGTACCTGACATGAGAGATTCATGTCTCTGAATCTCTCGATGAGTTCTTGCTCTCTCAACATCATGTAGGCCATGTGTATGGATTTTTTACTTAAAGCATTTGCAACCACATTTGCTTTTCTTGTGTGGTATTTCAACATGAAGTCATAATCTTTTAAAAATTCTAACCGTTTCCTCTGCCTCATATTTAATTCTTTTTACTCAAATAAGTACTTGAGCTTTTATGATCACTATAAATTTCTATGGCTGCACCATACAAATAATGTCCCATATTATAAGAGCAAATACCACTGCTACTAACTCTAAATCATGTGTGAGGTAATTTTCCTCATGTGGCTTCAATTGCCTAGAAGTGTAAGCTACCACTCTACCCTGCTGTATAAGCACATACCCTAACCTTTTTCTTAAATACGTCACTATAGACTATAGAAGTCTCTCTAGGGTTAGGGATCACTAAAACTGGGGCTGTGTTCAACCTGTGCTTTAGCTCTTGAAACTCTTCACATTTCTCATCCCACACAAAAGGAACACTCTTCTTAATAAGCTTAGTCAGTGGCATAACTATCTGTGAAAAACCCTAAATGAATCTCCTATAATACCCTGCCAAGCTTACAAAACTCCTTATCTCTATCACTGTCCTAGGTCTCTCCCATTGGAGCACTGCCTCAACCTTATAGGGATCTACTGCTACCCCTAACTGTGAGATCACATATTCTAGGACTCTGACTTCTATGAGCCAAAACTCACACTTACTCAAGTTGGCATACAATTGTTTCTCTCTTAAGGTTTCTAACACTAACCTTAAATGCTCTTGGTGCTCTTATCTACTCCTAAAGCATATCAGAATATCATCTATGAAGACTACCAAAAACTTGTCCAAAAATGGCCTAAACACTCTGTTCATATAATCCATGAGCACTGCCAAAGCATTTGTCAACCCAAAGGGCATAACCAAGAACTCATAATGCCCGTACTTGGTTCTAAAGGCTGTCTTAAGGAAATCCTCAGCCTTTCTCCTAAGCTGGTGGTATCCTAACCTAAGATTGATCTTAAAAAACACAGACAGTCCTACAACTAGTCTAGGAGGTCATCTATCCTCAGAAGGGGGTACTTGTTCTTAATAGTGAGCTTATTTAGTTCCCTATAGTCTATACACAATCTAAGACTCCTATCCTTCTGCTTGACAAAAAAAATTAGGGCTCCCCACTGTGAAACACTCGGTCTAATGAAACCGTTCTCCAAGAGCTCCTCTATCTATTTCTTTTACTCTATTAACTCGGTGGGAGCCATTCTATACAAGGCCTTAGACATTGGACCTGCCCTAAGCACAATGTCTATAGCAAATTCAACCTCTTTGTCTAGGGGTAGTCTGCTAATCTCTTTAAGGAACACCTCTAGAAACTCTCTCACTATAGGTATCTCTTTTATACCCTTTTCTATCTTAGCTAGTGCTGAAAAGAAAACTAAGAATCCCTGACAACCATGCTCTAGAGATCTCTCAGCCTGGGAGGTGGTTATAAAAGCTAACTTAGTCCTGACACTAGGTACAGTTCTACATTTAGGTAAAGTGATACACTGATTAAAACAATCAAGCATGGCATTATTTGCAGACATCCAATTCATTCTAATAATTAGGTCAATATCAATTAAGGGCATACAAATAAGGTCAAGTTTTGTAAAAAAATGATTAAATTGGATCACATAATTCAGCAAGCATGGGAGGTAATGGCTTTATTTCCAGTGGGGGTAGACATATACAAGTCATATGGTAAGGTGCACATGCTCAGACCAACCTCCTTATTCAATCACAAGATACAAAAGAATGACTAGTACTAGAATCAAATAATGCATTTACAACATAATCATTAACCTTAATCATACCTTGGATTAGACTCGGGGATCGGCTAGCCTCCTGCTGTGTTAGGGCAAAAACCCTAACTTGGGTCTGTGGTTTGGGCAATGTAAGAACTACTTTTCTCTGAGTAGGAGCTGCCTCCCTTTGCACTGTGTAATCCCTCGCATAATGTCCTGGCTTGCCATATTTGAAACACACATTTTGCCCAGCATAACATGGTTTGCCCCTATGATGTTTGTTATACTGACTACAGGGTCTTAGAGTGGCTCTACCCCTATTAGACTAAGCAAACCTTTTTTTACCTTTCCTTCTACAGTTTCATTGACCTTTGTCACCTCTCCTACTACTCCCCATGGTAGGCATATCATCCCGATGTCTCTTGTTATCATGAAAGGAATGTCTCACACCTGGAACTATATACTTGGTCTTCAGATTGACCTCTGTGACTCTGCACACCTCTACTAAGGTATTAAAATCCCTGATCCTTTGAGAAACCACTCTATCTTTGATAGTTGGCAACAAACCCTTCTCTAGCTTATTTGCTCTTTACCTCTCGTCATCATGTTTCTAGAGGTACGATGAATATCTGAAATGCTCAAAAAACTTCGCCACATATTGATCCATAGACATTCCCTCAATTTGTCTCAAGAGTATAAACTCTGACTCCTTCTTATCTCTGATAGAACTGGTAAAGTATCTCTCATAGAAGGCCTATAGAAATGTTTCCCAATTTATCAGGAGATTTGTTGACTTGATAATTGGTTCAGTGCTCCTCCACCAGTAATTTGCTTCTTTCTTTAGCTAGAAAATAGCCATCACGGCTTTCTATTCTGATGTACACTTCATCACCTGGAATATCTTTTCTAATTGCATAATCCAAGCCTCTGCTTTTTCTGTATTAGTTCACCATCAAAGGTGGGAGGCTCGAATTTTCTAACCTAGGCTATCACACTTTGTACTAAAGGCTGCTGTGGGGTGGGAGGTGTTTGAATTGGTGGAGTCTGAGAAGTGTGTGGGTATAGCCCTAAGGGGACCACCTCTGAATCCTCTAGATGGTCTGAGTGCTATGGCAGAAGAGGAGTAGGCCTCTCACTATCTCTCTGCGCAAGCCTATCTTGTAACTGGGTAATCAAGGCCTGCTATTGATCTAAGCGAGCCATTATAGCTTGAAGGGATCCAACCACTCGATCATTAGATTCGACTCTAGCCTTTCTGGGCTCTACTCTAGTTGCTTTGAGAGGCCTACCTCTACCTTTTCGTGTGCTCGTTATCTTTTTGAAACAATTCAAACTTGATTTAGTACCAAATGGGAACACGTGCCACCATGTCACACTTAAATCATCCATATGCAATGCATAAACATATAGAAAATCATATTCTTAAGCCATAACCCATCCTATAATGCCTGATCTGAAGCTCTGATACCAAAAATGTGATACCATACTCTCTTATCTCCATATTCTCATATTTAAGCTCAATTTCACATGGTGCCTAAAGAAAATGAATAAAAATAATAGTATTTTCTTACATTGTGTAATATTTTAAAAATTCATATTTCGTGCCCCGTGGACCCTATGGACCCATCAATAGCATTTTCTAATTATTCTACATCTATACAATTCATACATATCATAAAAAATCTATGAACCACGGATTTGGAACCAAAAACCAAAAAAATTGCAATTTACTCATGGGTCTAGAATTCAAATTTTTGGTACCAATTTTGGAAAATCATAATTAATTCTTAAAAAATTGAAATCAAGCAGCTAATAGCTTTTTGAAAAGGTTTAGATGTCCATTATTGGTTAAAAATCATTCTAGGCCATTAAAACCCATTTAGACCATGATTAACATCAGAGAATCTTGAAAGGTCTGGCTGCCCAGGTTTATTGTTACAAGTTACTGATATGAATTTCAAAATTTTATAAATAATTTTAGAAAAATAAAAATCCAAAAAGCCATACCATTCTTGAAAGCTATGAATGTTAAATTGAGGGAAAAATAATTCTAGACTAAAACAGAAGCAATCAGGCCATGAAAATTGATAGAACATTAGTGGAGGTCTGACTGCAATCCTGATACTAATCTGGAACTTCAAAATTTTGTTTCTCCTTCAATATAAATCCAAATGAAGCGATCTCAAGTGTTATAGAAAACTTATCATGTCTAGTTTATGTTACTTTTATAGCCATTAGACATCATTTAGCCTATGAGTGATAGAGTCAAAGATTCTAACCATTTGTATAATACCTTGGCCAAATCTGTCAAAAATTGGCAACTTTAAAAATTTACCAAAAATTCTCTAGAGCTCCAAATAATATGCATTTTAGCATTTAAGAAATTTCTAGACAAGACCTATAAGCATGCAAAATTTTAGGCTAAGAGGAGCTCATTGTCAGATCTTGACATAGCTCATGAATATAGCAAATTTGGCACCATATATGTTTCAAAGTTAGTCCAAATGGCTTCCTAATTTCTCTACCACCTCTTGGGCATGTTTTAAAGCATAAACATGTCATGTGTGAGCTTCCTAAATGGTCTAAACTACTATACATCATAATCTCACTATGCCACATACAAGAATACACAACTAAGAATGAGTTACCAAGTACCCAAATAACTTTTTCTCATTGATTTGGTTCCAATCTTGGTTCATACGCCATATTTATATACTTTTATATTTGTTTCAAGGTTTACATTTCAAAAATAATATGTACATGTAATTTTTTATATTCAAATACATCATAAGTTACACTAATGGCAAGGTGTGGCTAATCAAGCTCCTTGGCTTCCACTTTGTCCTTCTTGAGCACCACCTAGACATGGTGAGATGGGAGAAAGAAGGAGGTGAGATTCAAGAAATTTCAATAGCTCAAACATCTTTTTCGAGCAAGCAAATAGGCATATTCATGTCACAAGATATAAGCATATTATACACACCTTCAAAAAGTGTTACATTCATAATTTCCATGCCATAATAATACATCAAAACTAAGAATAAACTCAAAAGACTTTTGGTCTAATCTCACCCTTGGTCTAGGGACTTTTGACTTGGCTTCACTCATCCATGAGACTTTTGGCCTTATCTCACCCATTCCTAGGAACTTTTTGCTTCACTTCACCCATAAAAGGGACTTTTTGCATAACCTCACCCATAGAGCACAATTTCATAATCCAATGCCAATCAAGAAACATAATGGTACCATAGGAGTCAAATAGTAGCATATGACATTTCTTAAGATTTAAACACACATACATGTATCAAATGACATTCACACAACTATATTGCACATGAGAAAGGGATGGAGAGCTACCTTAGTACAAAACACAATTCTTCCTTTGGTTATTCTCTTCCTTTTTCGGCAACACACCCACAAGTAGGGGGGGCTTGATTTCTTAGGCCTAGACAAAATGAATAGGGTTCAATTACATTCTTGAAGCAATCTAGAACATTACATATGCATTAAGGAAACACATTTTGTCTATTGGTTACATAATAGCTCCATTAATGGCCTAATGAAGCAACTACCATAATTCAAGTTCTTGGTTTCATTTCCTTCCCATATCTAGGCCTCTTGGTTCCATTTAGACTCCTTAAAGTCATCACAAACTCATTTCCAAGAGTCTAAATACAAGATGCTTTTTAAGGCTATATTATGGAACCTATTGCCCCATCTCCCAATCTATGGCTTCTAAATTTTTTTCAAGGGTTTGTCCCATCTTCTTCCATCACATAAAATCCCAAACCAAGCTTAGAACAAATTAAAACACTCCCTAGCTTCACCAAGAGCTCTAGGTCGAGACACTTACATGGTTTAGTGCCCAAGGGATTTGCAATTTTTTCTTGAAGGAAGAGGCACTTAGGAGGCTTCTTAGGGTTTTTAGAAACTCAAATAAACACTCATATAAGCTAGGGAATTCATGGATCAAAATAGAATTTACAAGGTATTCAAGAATCCCTAACTTTCCATTTTTGAAATTCACTAGCTTTTCTTCCATTTTCTTTGGATTTTCTAGGTTCCCATAGCCTAATTCAATGGTTTCTTACTTGTTCTAAGTCAGAATGTCGCTCCCCCTACAAGCTCTCCTCTTGGCCGAAACACAAACATAAGGGAAGCAAGAAGAAAAAAGCAAGAAAAGAATGGAACCACCTTGAATCCAAACTTCCTTCAAGAGCTTATTCCTTTGCCTTAGCCTTCTCTTTGAATTTCTAATCTTTTCCCTTTGAACCAGACTAGAAATAGCTCCATATTATTCACCAAAACCATAAAAAAAAGGAAGGAAGGAGGAGAACAAAGTTACAAAAGGGAGAGTCATGAAAAACCTTCACTTTCCTTACCTTTCCTTGAAAATTTTCTTCCTTCTCTTCCTCCCTCTTAAGCATCTCTCCTTCTTGGTCTCTCTCTCTGTTTTGGGTAGTAAATAGGTTGGTTAATCAAAGGCAAAAAGGGAGCTTGCTTTAAGAAGATGAGGAGTCCACTTTATAAACTTTTTCTTTTTATATTTTAGTCCCTATTCTTAGCTTTGGTCCTTTAAGCTCAATTCAACTCCTTATCTGTACTTTCCATCATAATATTTAGGCTCTCAATATTATAAAATGGCTTTGAAATCACTCAATTTGGATTTAAAATTATTCTGAATTGTTCAATTAAAATTTTGGTCAACTGTCGGCTGAAATTGCTTACTAGAGGGGGTTTCAATTATTCTGGGGCTTCCCATGGTTTTTACAACCTTTGAGAACTCTGAAAAGCTCAAATTTTTCTTTTAAAAAGTCCCTTATGAGTTTTCAAAATTTTTTTAGAAATTAAAAAAATGCCCCTACTATCTTTGATAAATTTTCTGAGCTTCTCTGGCTTTGGTTTTCGGGTATCTTAAGCCTCAAATTCTCATTTTTCATTATTTAGAATTTTGCCCTAATTTTAATTAGTATCAAACCTCTCTATCTAGGGGACTTCCTTTTAAGACTGACTCATTTTCATCGTTTTTTGAAAAATTGAATATTATATAGAGTTTTAGAGAAATTCTAGCCATCAAATTTCAAATAAACCAATAGGATAAAAGATTAAAAAAATACAATTCCTTTGATTTTTTCATGAAGTGGTTTGCTCATTGTACCCTTAATGATCTTCAAGAATGTCATCTAAAGTCTTAGCCATTAGATGACTCTTGGAGCCCAAAATTTACTCTCCATTGTAGGATTTCATTAATTGTACTTCTATGGTCTAAAAAGTTAAAGTGCACCCATTAGTATAGGTTATGCCCAAAATATATTCATGTAGCATGCAACATGGCATAACCTAGGCCAAAAAATAAAATAAAATAAAATCCAAGAATGCCTAAAAGGAGGCCATGTGGCACCATGTAAGGAGAGTAAAAAAATAAAAATTACAAAATAAAATGTAATGGAAATTAACAAGAGCTTGCCACTTGGAGGAGAATTTTATTTAAATTCAAAATTCCTTCAAACAATAATTGCAATTTCTAAATTAAATTCTCCAAAACTAAATTCCAAAATTTGGGAAGTAAATCAAAGAATAGAAAATATTAATTCTCAACCAAAAATTAAAAACCCTAAAATATTTATACTTTTGCCCCAAACTTTTTAATATTTATATTTTTTTCTTAAAAAATGTCTGATAATTCAAATAATGTATAAAAGACCTAAATTAGCTCAAAATCATCATTAAAATCATAGATAAATATGAAATAAAATATATAGAAATTGGGACTTATCAATTCCCCTACACTTATCCTTTGCACTCCTAGGCAAAGCTAACCAAACTCAAGGAAAAATCAAAAAAAGCAAAATAAAACTACAAAAGTGAATGCTCGAATCACAAGCTAAAGGTAAACTAAAGCATTTCAACATTTTTCTTGTCCAGGTAATTGTCACATGAATTAAGATCAAAAGTGTTATGGAAATTAACTTAACAAAGGTAAACCTATATTAAGAGTCCCTTACCACAAGTAGTGTACAAGTCACTCGTCACTCAAAAGCGTATAGGCTTATGTTTCACTCAAAACCAGCCTATCCAATCCTTTTTCCATAAGCTAGACTATCATCTAGGTTTTCCACCATTAATAAGCAAATACAAAATATAAATCAAAACGACTTTTATTAGGGTTGTAATAGGGCTAAAGATATGAAGGAAAGGATAAATGGAAGGAAAAAAAAAAAGTGAAAACCTTAGGCAATTGAAAAGCATTATCACAATAAAGAGTATAAGAGGAAAGAAATAAAATAAAACTTAGATTCGGCCTTTATTCTCTCTTTTTTTTTGTTTTGTTTTATTTTTTTATTTTCTATATTTATTTTTATTTTTATTTTTTTTTAAATTGAACTCTTATGTCGTGGCATCATGCAAAGAAGCCGCAATAACTTTTCATAATGATGAAATAAAACTAGAAAGACCTAAAACTATCCCAAAAACCTAATTATATGCATATTCTTCCATCCAAAACTAGTAAGTTCATCCAAAAAGGGTATGAAAATTTTATTAAAATGGCTATGGGTTATAGCAAAGAAAACAAAATATGGCTCAAAGGGTTTAAGTAAGGGATAAAGCACATTCAAAAGCTAGGCTTTTTAGCTCTAACTAATAATAAAATGAATGCTTTCATCATATCCATGCATGCAAATGCAAAAATGTGGCCTCAAATAAGATTCAAGTCAAGTTTTAGATTAAAAGAAAAGATAGGTGGTACACACATATGAAAAGAAATATGTAATAGACTTAAAACCTCATTAGGTTATGACTATTAACCTAAAGTTCACCTAAGTCAAATCCATTGCCATTTAGCTTAATCACTCAAAACAGGATCAATTACTCTTCAAATCAAGAATGCATCATACCCAAGCCACTTAATGCTTGCAATTTTCACATACATAACAAAAAAAAATCTAAATTTTTTTAAAAAATTTATATATTTTTAAAATTTTGCTTTTAAAAATATCTAAAAAAATGTACAAACCAAAAACTCAACAAAACCAACTAAACTATTTACAAGAAAAAACCAAACTATCCCTCCCTCACACTTAAACAATGCATTGTCCTCAATTCATAAACAAACAAAGCAAACCATAAAGATAAATATCATATCCAACACAGTCCAGCTCAGTAATATGACAGCAAAAGTAAAAAGAGTAAAGGGAAGGAATACAACCAGGACTATGTGGCATCCTGTGGTGTAATAACCTTTACTACTTGAGTGGGAAATCCCTCATAAAAGGGTTTCAAATGCTGGCCATTGACCTTGAAGCAGTTCCCATTTGGCTCCTTTTAATTTCAATTACACCATAAGGAAACATATCAGTAACAACAAAAGGACCTTCCCAATGAAAACAAAGTTTACTAGGCATCAATTTAAGTTTAGAAACATAAAAACGAACCTTCTAGCCAATGTGAAACTTTTTGTTAATAATCAATCTGTTATCAATTGCCTTGGTCTTTTCCTTATATATCTGTAAGTTCTCATAGGCTTCCCTCTTGATTTCCTTAAACTCTTGCAACTATAGCTTCCTTTCAACTTCGGCACTTGCTAAATCCAAATTGCACTTCTTGATTGCCCAATATGATCCATGTTCAATCTCCACTAGCAAATGGCATGCCTTCCCAAAAAAAATTCTGAAGGGTAACATGCCAAACAGAGTCTTGAAGGCTATACAGTATGCCCACAGTGCGTCATCCAATCTCTTGCTCTAATCCTTTCAATTGGGTTACACTAACTTCTCTAAAATGAGCTTAACTTCTTTATTAGAGATCTCTGCTCGGCTGTTCATTTAAGGGTGACACAGAGTAGCCACCTTATACCTCACATCATATTTGCTAAGCAAGCTTTGCATACTCCGATTGCAAAATGAGTGCCCTAATCATTGATGATGGCTCGTGGGATCCCAAACCTACAAAAAATGTGAGACTTAATAAAGGAAACAACTATAGCAGAATCATCAGTATAAGTGGGGATTGCCTTAACCTACTTAGACACATAATCCATAGCCAATAGAATGTAAAGATAACTAAATGAAATAAGGAAAGGTCTCATAAAATTTAAACCCAAACATAAAAAATTTCACAAAATAATAGGGGTTGTTGAGGCATCTCTTACTTCCTAGAAGTGCTACCCATAAATTGATACCTAGAATACTTTTAACAAAACACATGTGCATCATGGAATAGGGTAGGCCAAAATAACCCGCTATTTAACACCTTCCTAGCAATATGATTTGCACTAAAATGCCCTTTACATGAATGAGTGTGGCAAAAAGTTAAAACAGACTCAAACTCATTATCAAGAATGCACCGCCTAGTAATCTGATCACTGCAAATGCACCATAAGTAGGGGTCATTCTAATTGTAAAATCTAGCCTCATACCAACTGATGCTTATTTAAATGTGCAGGTAACTCATATGTAACAATGAAATTAACAATATTAGCATACTAAGGAGTGCATACAGTCATATCACATAAAGCATCATGAGGGAAACCATAAAAAATAGGGAAAGAGTATACTATAATCTCTTCAATCCTGCTAAGGTGATCAGCTACCTAATTCTCAACTCCACTCTTATCTCTAATTTCATAATCAAACTCTTGGAGCAAAAGAACCTATCAGATTAGTCTAGGCTTAGCATCCTTCTTTTTCATCAAGTATCGAATAGTTACATGGTCAATGAAAATAATAACCTTTACATCTAGTAAAATATGATATAAATTTCTTTAAAGCAAACATAATTACAAGGAAATCCTTCTTTATAGTAGTGTAGTTTGCTTGTGCCGCATCCAGAGTCCTCAAGGCATACGTTATAATGTGTTGCTTTTTATTCACTTGTTGTGCTAAAGCCACGCCTAATGCATAGTCGGATGCGTCACACATCAACTCGAATGGTAAGTCTCAATTGGGCAGCTGAATGATAGGTGGGGAAGTTAACTTCTTCTTAAGCTCATCCCATGCTTTCTTGCAAGCATCATTAAAAGAAAAAATAGTATCTTTTTGCAACAAATGAGATAATGGCAATGCTATCTTACTAAAGTCCTTAATAAATCTATGATAAAACCCAACATGCCCTAAGAATCACTTCCCTAACACATGTGGGGTATGGGAAAGATGCGATCACTATTATCTTAACCCTATCAACCTCAATGCCATGCTTAGATATAATGTGACCCAAAATAATACCCCTATGCTCCATAAAGTGACATTTCTCAAAATTTAAAACAAGGTTTTTATCAATGCATCTTTTCAAAACTTTATCTAAACTATGCAAGCATGCATTAAAAGAATTGTCATACATGGTAAAATCATCAATGAGCACCTCCATGCAATCCTCTAGAAAGTCATTAAATATGGAAACCATGCATCTTTGAAATGTATTAGGGCATTACAATGTCCAAAAGGCATATGTTTATATGCAAATGTTCCAAAAGGCATGTAAAAGTGGTTTTATCTTGATCTTTAGGGGCAATCACAATTTGAAAATAAGCAAAAAATCCATTAAGAAAACAATAATAAGATCTAGAAGCCAGTCTCTCTAACATCTTATCAATAAAAGGGAGGGGGTAGTGGTCCTTCCTAGTTGCTTCATTTAACTTCTTATAATTAATGCAAACACGCTAACTATTCTAGACTCTAGTAGGCATAAGTTCCCCACTCTCATTCTTCATAACGGTCAAACTAGTTTTCTTAGAAACTACTTGCACATGACTAACTCAAACACTATCAGAAATAGGATAAATGATACAAGCAGACAAGAGTTTAGAGACTTCCTTTTTTACCACATCCAAAACCAATGGATTGAGTCTCCTCTGAGGTTGGCGAATTGGCTTTACACCTTCTTCAAGGAGGATACGATGCATACACACATCAGGACTGATGCTTGGAACGTCCGCCAAGGTCCATTCAATAGCCCTTTTTCTTTACTTTAACACCTCTAAAAGCTTCTTTTCTTGATCAAAATTGAAGTTGCTTACCATTATGACCAGTAGTTTCTTGCCCTTTTCAAAGTACATATACTTCAATGTGATAGAAGTGGCTTAAGTCTAAAGAAGGGGCCTTTTCCACTCAAGAAATGAGCTTGCTTAACTTAAGTTTCTCCATATTTGTCACTTGCTTAATCACATCACAACCAACATAAATATCTCCCCTAACTCGGGAAGCATCAGCAACAGTGGAAACATAAAGAGCTACATCATTAACCTTTATCAAGCTAGCATTATAATAATAGTACAACTAGCACTATGCAAGATATCAATGGACTCATTAAACTCAACCAAATTAGTAATCTTATCATAGCATGTAGAAGATTCAGTATATTCAATGCAAGGCATAATTTCATCACCAGACTCAACACTAGGCTTTAATTTACTAGAAGTATTCAACAATAGTAAAGCCTCAATGGCTTCACAGTTAATAAGCATGAATTTTATATCTTTTATTCTTCCTAACTTAGTCATTTTAATGATCAAAGATGGCTTTAAAGGTTTAATTAGATACAATTTGACTTTATTAGCCACTTATGCACTTTGTGAATTACTTAGCAAAATTATTGAGTTTTAAGGCATGAAATTCTTTTAAATAATTTTATAGATAATTCTATTGAATATTCTCTATTCTTTTGTGCAGAATTTTTGATGAGCAATTAGCTTGAATGAGAAATTGAATTGAAGGAGAAGATTGAGCTTCAAGTGTACTTTTTGTGGAGCTAAAAATTTGAGAATGTGAAGCAAGAGCAAAGATGAGCAAAAGGTGCATTTGAGAGGAAGAAAGTGACGCTGAAAGGAGCTTTCAAGCATGCAAACAGCAGCTGTCATGCAAGTTACACCAGCAGAAACAGAGAAGAAAACGTGGGCTGGGTTTAAGAGAGAAACAAAGCACAAAGCATGAGCAGAAGAAACACAAAACGAAATGAAGATGCAGAAACAAGGAGAAGAAGCATGTAGAATCACGTCTGGATAGTTTTGAGAAGAAAAGAGAAGCTTTGAGAAGAAGAAAGGAAGTCTGGGCGTAACAGCAACGTGAAACGCAACATGCAGAAGCTGGAGGCAAAGAAACATATGAACAGAAAACAAGAGCTGCATGATTCGAGGAAGCTACACGAGTTGAATGAACAGAAGCAAAGTGAATGAAGGAAACACGAGACCAGTAGCTGAAGAAGAATTTTGAGCTGAACAGGGGAGAAGCCACGTCTGGTTTGAAAAAGGAATGGAGCAACCACGTAGAAAGCAACACGTTGAAATGACGGAATGGCAGCAGCTTACAACTCGAGCAACACACAAACCAGCAGCTAATGTAGAACGAAGGAGAAACACACGAAGCAGCACGAGCAGAGCAACGCTGGGCAGAACAGAGAAGCTGGCTCAAGTTCTGGTCTGTGAAGAGAAGAGTTACACACGAAGAAGAAAGCTACGTGAAGAGACATGCAGAAGCTACAGCATGCATATGGAATATTATAAAATAAAATAAATGGGGCCCACACTTTATACACACATGAAGGAGCTTCAGACTTGGAATGAGGAAGGGAGAGCACGTGAAAAATAAATGAAGCACGAGAGAGGCTATTGATATCATTCCATTCACTCGTCCATTCTCTCGATCCAGCGTCCAGAAAACCCATTCCACTCCGTCTTATTCTCTTCATTCATTCGCTCATTCCGTAAATTAAATTTACGCCCGGCCCATTCAACACATTCCATACCATTCATTCGCCCTAGCCGTCATAAAAAGAACACACCCACGCCTCCATTCAGAGAACACATCCATCCCTTCGTCCATCCAGAGACGTCATCCTCCATTCCATCTCCAATTCCATCCATTAATAAAGCTCTAATTCATCCACCTTGAGGCTAGCTAGGAGGAAGCTCTTGGAGAAGCTTGAATCCTTGGAGAAGAAATCAGAATTTTGGCTAAGATTTCTCAATTTCCTATACTTTTTCTTTTTCTTGTGCAATCTCGGTTGAGTTGTATTTGATTAGGAATTTGTGTAATTAATTAGTGGCTGGTTAGACACTGATTAGGAAACTTTTCTTGTTGATTAATTGGTTGAATTTAAATCTAATTTTTCATTATTCTCTCTAATCTCTCATGTATGCCACGAAGGTGTTCGATGAAATACATGAGTAAGGTTATGTGCTTAAATGTCTATCTGAGAATTCCTTGGTATTTAGTTGGTTAATTAAACATTTTTGGATGATGAATCAGAAGATAATTAATTAGTTAATCAATCAAATTAGATGTTTATTGATCTTAAAGACAAGAGTTAACGGTTTAATGCGGGATTGAGGTCTCAATTCAATATTAGATTATTAATCTCTTGAATCTTGAATGGTTATTCAAGATCAATTACTAATGAACATAATTAGGAATTCTTAGGCCATAATTAATCACAATTAGAATAGGATAAGGATAGTGGATACCAAGAGATGATTCCTAAGCTAGTCACAAGCCCATCATTCATCACAATTCATCCAATTAGGTAGTATTTAGGAATTTTGTTTCAATTTCATTTTAGAATAGTTTAATTCATTCAAAAACCCACCAAACTAGATAGTTCTAGGATCTTAGAACACTTAGAGAACCTAATTGAACATTGAATTCTAATTCCAAGGGAGATGACCTAGGTTGTGCCACTTGCTATATTTTTAGATCAACTTAGTTTTATTTTGAGGGTTGCACGACAAGCCCGTCAACAGTCCATACATTCATAGGAGGTACTAGAATATAAACAATTAAAAGAATCATCCAATCTAGCAATATCATAGTAATCAGATACCATACCATCCCTAAAGCCTATGCATGCATCATCAACAAGCATATCAATTAAACTCAGCCTAACACAAGCATTATCATCATTAGGGTGCCTCATAACATTAGAAAGATTAAATTTAATAACTTTTCCAGCAAATTCCATACTCAAATAATTATCTCTAACATTGATAATAGTGTTTGCTAATTTAATGGAAGGTTTATCTAAGATAAGTAGTGGCAGTCCATAAGCACTATCCTTTCCCATATCTAAGATATAGAAATCAATAGGAAAGATTAAATCTTTTACCTTCATAAGTAAGTCCTCCAACACACCCTTAGAATAGGCTAGCCTCCTATCTACAAGCTACACAATGACTCTAGTGGACTTAAGCTCACAACCCTACAAAAATGCAAACAACGACTTAGGCATAACACTAATGGCAACACCTAAATCAATCAAGGCATTTAGGGAATCTAAGTTCCCAATAGTGTGAGGGATAGTGACACTCCCCTGAGCTTTACACTTTAGGGACATAGGTATTGATGGTTGAAATAAAACTAAGACATTTCTTCCCAAGTTTACCTTTTCATTGTCCTTAAACTTCCTCTTGTTGATGTAAAGGTCCTTGAGGAATTTCACATACTTTGGAATTTTCTTGACCATATCAATCAATGGAATGTTCACTTGGACCTTCTTAAAGATGTCTAAAATCTTTTTCTCAGTCTCAACTTCCTTAAGTTTCTTAGTATGTGTCACCCTAGTAAGAAAGGGTAAACTCTTCCTCCTGATCTGCTCTTCTTTTTCTTTTTCTTTCTTTAATTACTCTTGTGACATTGTTTTTACTAGCCCCGACTTACCTGCATTAAAATCAGAAGAGGGTGCATCATCAACACAATCAGAGGAAACATACAAAGCACAATCATTAGAAGAAGCATTAAAGGAAGAAGAAGAAGGGTTAAAAGAAGAAGGAGAAGAAGTGGATAGCTCCTACAGCCTTTGAACTTCCTTACTACTTTTAAGAATGATGGCATTGACATTGCTAGTGAAGTTCACGTGCTCTTTCTCAGGCCTTCGACCTAGTTGATCCTTTCTTGATAGAGAAGCTTGATAATTAGGGTTCACCACTACCTGAGATAGGAGCTATCTTGAACCTTAAGTGTTCATTTCATTGAATGAGGTGGCAAGTTACCTAATCTAAATGTGTAAGTTATGAAACTCTTGCCTATATTGCATGTCATTCTATTGAATCCTCTCCATCAATTGTTTAAATATATTTTCTAACCTACTATCCCTCTTTTGCTCCTCACTGGGGATATTTTGCCCCACCAATTGATTGCTCGATCCCACAACATTGAACCATTGATTCTAATTTCCTTCCCTATATCTCAAGGTAAGGTGATTTCTCTACCTTGGGTGATATGTGTTGGAGAAAGAGTTGTACTTCTATTATTGTTGTTGCATTTTCCTAGAAGGAAAGGCTCCATTGTACGGGTCAACACTATCCTCTAACTGTTAGCATTGGCCAGGAGGATGAGTGGCTAAGTTGCATACGCCATATAGCAGACTAATAAGAGTGGTAAAAGCTATAAAAGACTGAGGTGAGTAGTTCTGAAGTGGAGAACTACAACTCTAAGTACTGAGAACTTAAGGGAGCATATGCCATAGGATATAATGTAGAAGGATGAGAGAAAGAACTTTGACTTTGACTTAAGGTAAGTTGCTTCAACATAACATGAACTTCTTGTAATTTCTTGCTCATCATAGGATCACTTTAAGGAACATAGACTTCATTAACCCTCTTCACTTGATATTCCATTCTAGTTTTGAATTGTTGACCATTTTGTGCCATCCTTGAGATTAGATCCATGGCTACTTCGGGAGTCTGATCCACTAAAGCACCTCTAGAAGCTGCATCTAGTAGACACTGATCTATAGGTAAGAGACCCTCATAAAAATATTAAATGAGTTGATGGTTAGGGATGCCATGATGTGGACAGCTATCATATAGTCTCTTAAATCTTTCCCAGTATTCATACAAAGATTCTTGTTGCATCTATCTTATCCCATATATGCTTTAGCTCATCCCAAGATCTAATAGCATTCGGTTGCAAACAATACATCCAATCCTTAGCAATCCCTTCTAATGAGAATGGAAAAGCTCTGAGCTTGATTTGTTCCTCAGTTACGCCATGCAGTTTCATGGTAGAACAAACCACATGAAACTCTTTCAAGTGTCGAGGGGGATCCTCACTTGCTAGACCATGAAACTTAGGAAGTAAGTGGATTAATCTAGATTTCAGCTTAAATTATATTGAAAACATAAGTTCTGATATGACACATCTGGGCTTGTTAATTCCCTAATTGTTCTACCTATAGGGTTAGCATGTTGTGCATTCATATTAGAATTTACCATAGCTTCCAAATTTGCATGCATATTAAGGTTCCCACCACATTAGCATTCAAATTCCTATTCTCATGCAAAGTAAAGTTAGGATTATCATGCAAGTTGGCATTCAAATTCACTTCTTCACCATGTCTAGCCATATTTATATGAGGAAGATCAATTTAACTATCAAATCATGCACCAATCACATGTGAGCTAGAAATGGCTAAATCAGAAACAAGCTTTTGAATTCTTAGTTGTTTGTGAAAAGTTTTTTCTATCTCAAGATCCAATTCACTCAATTTATCATGTGAGTACCTTGTCATACACCAAACAACTACCAATCACCAAAGATGCAAGAGACTCAAAGAAAAATTAAAACAAAAAAATTGAAAAAAATAAGAAAAAAATGAAAGAAAATTCAAAAAATCAATGAAAATAGTTGAATTTGGCCAAAATAACCCACATTAAATGCCTAAGGTATCATAATTAATCAACACACCCAAAAACCTTATAAAACCAAATTTCATGTACTTTTAGGCAGTGACAACAAAAATTCTAGATTTGAGTTAAATTTCAAATTCAAACTGAAAAGTGGAAATTCAAACCAAGAAGGTAAAGGAAAATGTAACGATCAAAGTAAACACACTTCTACTATACCCAGACACACTCAAACAAAATGAAAATCACAAGAAACAACAACCAAAAATTCAAATGAAAATTCACAAGAAATTGTAAAAATCAAAGAAAATTGACAAAAAAAAAGAAAATCGAAAAAGTGCCTTAAACAATGGAATTTGGGCTAAAAATAGCAAATCTAATAGCTTTGTTATTACCTTTGCTTAACTCACTAAAAAACTTAATGATTCCAAGTTTCACAAATTTTTAGGCAAGTTATACAAAAATTCTAGCAAATGCCCAATTGAAAGCAACAACCAATGAGTACAACTTCCAAAGCTTAAAAAAAAACAATAACATAGAGAAAAAATGATAGGGGAAACACTTAAAAACCAAAACTTAAGCTAAACCATTGCTCCTCGGTAATGGCGCCAAAAATTGACTAGCCTTAATCATGTCGGCTATTAATTTACTAGGTCTAAATTAATTTTGTAGTTAGTGTCAACCTAGGTCATTACTTCAAGGGAGCAAGTTGTGGGCTTTCTTAGGTTCAATTTTTTTTTTAAGTAATTAAAGATGCAAAAGAATGGATCTAAACTAAAATGCAAGATACTAAACTCTAAATGCAACTAAATTAGCTAGAATGTACATTAAACACTACTAGGCTTTTACAGATGCCACGCACTAACTATATGAAATGCAGTATGATAAATGCAATTCTAATATGATCAATGGAAGTGCAAATTGAAGGGGGGTTTTGTTGCAAGGAAATTAAATTAGAAATTAAATGAATTAAACTAAGTGAAACTAACTAAGTTAACTACTAATTCTTAAATTAGGAAATTCTTTTTTTTAATTATTATTATTCAATTATGTTAAGGGGCTACTAAGGGTTGACTAAGGAGACTTGGCTTTCCTAACTCAATTTTCATTAATTAAACTTAAGGGCAGTGAATTAAAGTAGACCAATGGATTTGATTGAAAAGTAAAGACTTAGGGAACCTTAAGTACAAGTGTAATTCAACCTATTTAAAAAACTCTAGTATTTGTTGACTTACAAATACTTGTTAATGGCAATCATTCTATTAATCTAAACACAAATTAGACTCTTTTAAATTTGGAATTAAGACTAAACTAACCCAATTGAATAATGAGGTTAATTGACAACCCAATTTGACAATTCAAAACTAAGTACCAAGTAAATTTAGGCAAATAACATCACCCCAAATTAAATTGTCATTCCAAAATCAAAATTTTAGCAACATTACAATCCAAATTCATCACCCAAAACATCAAAATTTCAACCCATTATCCAATATAATCCAAGACAAATGATAATTACAACCTAGAACTAGATTAAACATATGAAAAAATACTTAGAAATTATTAACACTAAGAACTTTAAATCTCTTGAATTGAAATAGGAAAATAATCCATGAGTTCAAACTCCATATCCTTGCCTCTCCTTAATTGCCTCCCCCCTTGTTTAAGCTACCATGAATTCTGTCCTTCCTCCAATCACCAAGCAAGCTTTGCCCATGGTGGAATATGAGTGGAAAGATGGTGTGAATGTGAGTGGATGGTGGTGGAGATGGGATGGGGAGGCTTGAATGATGGAGAAGAAACCTAGAAACCTAAGTTTTAACGCAGTATGGAATGTGTGTGTGTGTAGTCGTGAGAGAGATAGAGAGGGGAGGGAAGAAGATGTTCTTCAACATCAAGAGAAGAAAGGAGAGAGGAGAAAAGAGCTTTGATCTGATGGTTAAAAGAGTGGGTAGAGAGTTTGAGAGAAATCCTAACCATCAAATTTCAATTAGACCAATAGGATAAAGATAAAACAATTCTCTTGATTTTTCCATGGAGTGGTTTGCCCATTATACCTTTAATGATCTTCAAGAATGTCTTCTAAAGTCTTGGCCATTAGATGAATCTTGGAACCCAAGATTTAATCTCCACCGTAGGATTTCATTAATTGTACTTTCATGGCCTAAAAAGTTAAAATGCACCCGTTAGTGTAGGTTATGTCCAAAATATATTCATGTAGCATGCAACATAACCTAGGCCTAAAAATAAAATAAAATTCAAGAATGCCTAAAAAGAGGCCATGTGGCACCATGTAGGAGAATAAAAATTAAAAATTAAAATGTAATGGGAATTAACAAAAGCTTGCTACTTGGAGGAGAATTTTATTTAAATTCAAAATTCCTCCAAATAACAATTGCAATTTCTAAATTAAATTCTCCAAAACTAAATTTCAAAATTTGGGAAGTAAATCAAGGAATAGAAAATATTAATTCTCAACCAAAAACTAGAAATCTTAAAATATTTACACTTTTATCCCAAAATTTTTAATATTTATACTTTTTTCTAAAAAATGTCCAATAATTCAAATAATATATAAAAGACCTGAATTAGCTTAAAATCATCATCAAAATCATAGATAAATGTGGGATAAAATATATACAAATTTGGACTTATCAAAGCTCTAATAAAACAAATGCTGAGAACAGGAAAATGAAGAAATCTTGAATGAAGAATAATCACAAAGAAGAGAATTTTGAATAAACACACAAACATAGAATTTGAACAAAGGAAATGTATAAGAGAAAGAGGAGAATTAAGAGAGAAGAGAAATATATTTGAGAAATGAAAAATAAGAAAGGCCATGAAGTTTAGTTTAAAATAAAAATATTACAAAAAATTTTGAATTTTCAACTAAAGTTTGGTCGGTAAATCTGACCAAACTTTAATTAACCATAATGACCAACTAAATTATAATAAGTGCCTTCAAAGCAGACTTGCTAACCAAAATGTAGTCTACCTCAAGACTACATATATATTAATGCATTGCATTAATGTAATGCATTATATATATATATATATATATATACTAAGTAATATATATATATATAAATAGTGTATAGTATATATTTTTATATAATATATACTTAATATAATTTTAACATATAATATATTATAATAAAAATACATATACTTAGAATAAATTATTAATCTAATTTAAATTTTGAATATAATGTATTAATTTTATTTATTTTTTGGGCATCTAGTGAAGGTTTACTAAACTTCAATTGGCCAATTGAGTGAGTCTTGTTCTTTGACTAGTTTAATTTATGCATGCATTGTTTTTTGTATGTTTTTTTAGGGTTTTGTAGCTTTTTACTACTCAACAATTGTTTTCCCCCCTTTGAAACGTAGTCAAGAATTAGGTAAATAAACTCAACAGAATTCTATGAAAAGAAAAAAGCATAGTCATGTTTATTTTCATAACATTATGAAATTAATTAAGTGAAATTATAGAAAATTAAGGATTTAACTTGAGACAGGCCTTTCCCTTTGTTTTTTGCTATTAACATGTTGTATGTGATTACTAGTATAAACTAAAAGTCACCAGTAGTCCAACTATTTCATTTGCTAATTATATTAATACTTTCAGTATTTCTTTGTATAAAATATATTTCCGTTGATTAATTTGCACATATATATAGAATTTGTCTCTTATTACTAAGATTTTATATCTCATGCTAGTTGTAGGTTAAAACTTTTAGGGATTGGACCTCTCAGTAGCAAGGAGAAGTTAATAGAAGCCTACCATGATGGTTTAGTAGTGTATAGGCTTAAATGCCTTGTTTAAACAGGTTTGTATAGTAGGCATGCTAGTATTGCTTATTATGTTGTATAATTGGCACATTGCATCATGTATTGCCAAGTATAGGAACTGATTATATAGCATAAGTCATCATAAAATTGGTATTTGTGATTGTATTTAGATAATTATTAATGAGCACCTTAGAATTTTATGACCTTTAAACATTTACCATCGTAAATTTTATGTTTAAGTTGTTGGCATAAAAAGTTTGGAACATGCTTTTATCATCTTGATCACATGGAAGGTGAAAGGGTTCATCCTTCTTGTATTGTTATAACAAATTTTACTGTCATGAGTCATTTTTGAAGGGTTTTGGGAAGTGACATGGTCATATTTTGAACCAGGGATTATACCAAGTGTTAAGGTATGTAGACAAGTTCAATTTGTCAACTGCAACTTGATCAAAGTGGTTTGATAATCTTAGGTAATGTAATGAGGGTTTTCGGTTGTCATTAGAAGCCATACCATACCATTTGCTATCATAGGCACTTATGTGTGACATTAGGAAGTGCCATAGCCATATTTTGCATTTGAGGTTCTTTTAAAGAGTTGTTGATGAGAAAATGTTCAATTAGTCCATTGAATCTTGCTCCAAGTGGTTTAAGAACATTAGGCGATGTATTAAGTGTTTTGTGTTGCCATTTGAGCTTGCATTCCCTACCCTTTTGCTATCATGAATAGGTATATGCTAATATGGTATGAAGTTTGGTTAGAATAATTAGTTTATGAACTCTTGGATTGCATAAACCTAATAACTGAAGATTTTGTAAGATTATATGTCCCAAAAATTTTGTAATTTAATCTTAGAATAGCCTTGAGTTGGAGGTTGAAGTAGTACATATACCTTGGTTCGCAAATTGGGGAGTTTAGGATCAGTAAGGGTCTAAGTCATGGCCAAACTACCTTGAGTCATGGCCAAATTCATCCTAGAGAGTTACAGAACTGAGATGTGCCATGGCACAACTCTCTTGGTCGCGGCACAAATGGAGAAAAATGGTGAGGTTTTGCTCCAAGGAGCAATCTCACCATGAGAGTCGGCCGAATGGAATTTCGAGGTCTAGTAAGACACCTTGCTGTACCGCAAACATCTAGAGTTGCGATAAGGATCATGTTTTGTGAGGTTTTAGGTCTTAGACTCGAGTTTAGTTGTAGCGTGGAACCTTTGGGTTGCGGCATAAGTTCCAATTTTTAGTTTCAAGATTCCAAATTCAAACTAAGTCACAGCAAAAAGTGCCCAAGTCACAGCGTGGATGTGTATTTATGTTTTTGGAGATTCCAAAGGTCAATTTGGCCGTAACTAAACTCTTCCAAGTTGCAGGTTAAATCCTAAAACCCTTATTTTAGTCATTATGTCTTAGTTCTTACCTTGTAGGTGATGAGTGTTGACTTGTAAACTGACATACGTGAGTTTTAATTTATTTTGGAACCATTTATGAATGAGATGAAAGTTTAAAATGAGTTTTTGAATTTTTTATAGACATAAATCTTCTTGCTTTTTTGAATGATGATTATTAATGATAAAAAAAGTTCAAATTTTCTTCATGTTTTCATCCATTATTAAACCATTAACGGAGGTAGACCACTAGTGTAACTAATTATGAACACAACTACCATTAATTATACTTAATTAGTTTAGTAAGTAGTTAGAATTGTTACAAGTTTCACTTATATTATGATGCAAGGACTTTTTAAATAAACAAAATAATAACATAAACTGGGCCACTGGAGAAACTATTAAATGATACATACATAGATTAAGTCAATTATTATATACATATATATATATATATATTACTGATTTTTTAAAAATTTGAAGTAGACCTAAAAATTTTTCTTAGATATGGTTGAAGTGTTCACAATTAAAGGATTATTATTTCTTTGCTTGTTTTAAAGGAAAGATAAGCTAGCTAGATATTTTAATTCAAAAATCAATGCAAGAAAAAAAAAATGGCAACACAGCGCTATCATATATATTTGGTTGTATATAAAAAATAAAAAATTTTAAATAAAAATATTGGGCCTATTTGATTTTGTTTTTGTTTTAATGTTTTTAAAACAGATATTTTTTAAAACAAGTTTTGAAAACAAAAAAATTAAAAAATTCGTTTGAATCATTATTATAAAAAGTAAATATTTTTTGTTTTTTTTTTCTAATTCTGCAGAACAAAAGTTACAAAACATTAAAAAAATGTTTTAATTTTTCTATTTCTGAAAATAAAATTCTATTTTTTGTTTTACAAAACACTTCATTAAAAATATATTATCAAACCATTTTTTTGATTTTTTTGTTTTTAAAAATAAAAAATTGTTATAAAAACAAGAAACCAAACAGGTTTGATTTTATTTAACGCTGCTTCGTCCTTTTTATTTATCGAAAATTTTTGTTTAAAAGGCTAGGTACGCGAGCATAATTTGACTTTTAATGATTCCTTCCTTTTTATTCATTCCATTGCTGGGGGTTGTGACCACATATAATTGGTTGCTAAAGGGGGTGAACCGATATTTTGGTTGATGTGATTTGCGTCCCTTGTCTTCAAAAAGATAATGTCATGCGATTGCAATTTTTTTTTTTTTGGTTTGTCTGACAAATTTTCGTGGGAATTGTTAGATGGGGACCATGATGGGGGAATTTTTTTTCTCCCAATATGTGCGTGTGTATATTTATCTTGATCATTGTATATTTATAATTTATATTAATAAATTTTATCTTATATTTATTGGTAGATATATTGTTTTGAGTCTTCAAAATTTTATTAAGGTGGGCCTCTTCTACATGCCAATTTTATTATCAAGAAAACTTGTTTTACGTTTTTTTTTTCTTTTGATCAAAGTGAAGTTTAAATTGAATGAAATGCAGATACATGAGATACATGAAAGTCAACAAATTAAAAGAAACCCCATAAAGCATCCTACAACAAGTTTTACAATTGTAAGACATTTTTGTTTCAGATATTGAATATATAATTCATATTTAAATTTAAAGTTTTAAAAAATAACCAAGTGCATATATAATTATATCCTAATCTCTTTCCATTTCTAATCGTGAATAGGCTTTGATGGATGTCCACTTGAGCAAATCAGGCCGAACTAGCCCAATTGTAGCTCCACCATCAAGATTCGACTTTATAGAAGCTATTCAACAAGCATATGACGGGACTATCTTAGATATAAATTAACAAATGTATTATCATTTAATATATGGTACACACGAAATATAAATATCAGTCTCAGGAGGAGTAGATTGTTCTATTTCAAAATTTTAAAAAGTATTTTGTTAGTATATGATTTTATCTACAGATATGTATAATATATATATAATTAGTATTCTAAGTTACCCTAGGTATTAGTCATTTAAACATTTTAGCAAACACTCAAAAAGCGCAAAATATAAAGATAAAAAAGACTCAAAGGGCTGAGAGGCACAGGACACAAAAGATTCGAAGGACTCAAATTAGTTGACACAATAACATTGAGCTACAAAAGCATATGGATGAATTCAGGTCATTTATCTCTCTATGCTTGTCCTTAAATTGATCAATCGTAAAGTTACCTTATTTAGAAATCTAGCTAAGTTCTTAATGGTCTATAAAGTTCTTTACCTTTAATTAATGCAATTTCACTGTCATAATTAACTAAATTGGCTACATAGACTTTTCATCTCGCAATTCATCAGGCCTAAAATACTTTATTTAAGAGATAATTTTTAACCTAATTTCACCACCCCATTCATCACCCTACCACTTGCAATTAGCATAGAAACCAATTGTTGAAGCACTAATAACATATACTCATGTGAATACTAAATCAAACACTTGATATGCATTCATATAATTCATACAGTTTAAGTCAATTAGAAGGTTATCACAAGACTGAACTTTCTATTAACATTAAATGCTAAAATTGCTGATACACATTAGTGATTCTTCTTCATCAAACACTTAATTTGCATTTAACAGAATATATCTAATGCAACTTTATGGCTGAAATTAAGAAAATAAAACAAAATTAAGAAGAATGAAAATGAAAAAAAAAAAAATGATAGAGAGGCATCTCTCTAACAAGTGCAAGGGAAATAGACCATGCAAAGCACCCCCTTTAATTTTATTTGAAGGATTTTGTTATTGCCAAAATTTTTTTGAAGCTTATTGAAACCCTGGGGCCAGCAGCATAAAGACTTTAAAATGAGGTGATTGGGAATATATAACTAGTTGTTCATGAAGGGTAGGATGTTCGCAAGTTAAAACAGAACAGAAGGGGGAGATAATTCCAAGTCTAGCTGGACTGGGGAGCAAGTCATGGAGTCTCTTGAAGGCTTGGTTCTCCTTTATAATGACATCTCTTATGCATCGGTTTTCATGATCTCCAATATTTGGCCTTTTACAATTTAGCTCATTTATAAAATAGAAATACATCATGATGAAAGGTGGAAGACTATACTTCCACGAACTTTGATCATGATATATTTTTGACAAAGACAAGACAAAGATAATTTTTCAAGTATTAGTCGGTCAAAGTTAAAATTCAATTAAAAATAATGTGTTTTTAATTAAAAAATTAGTCATCTTATCTATCAATTTTTTGCTAATTGGTAAGTGATTATTGACTGAAAATCAATAAAAAAAAAAAAACAGTGTTTGAACAATGCCCTTTACAATATGGTAGTTTTTTTTTTCTCCTTTGGTTGTAGTGTGGAATCTTTTTTTTTTTTAAGAACTAACGTTTTGAATGTTTAGTTGTCTTTTCATATTTTATATTTTTATTTATTTCAATTTAATTAATAATATTTAACATTTTTTATTCTAGTTATTTTTTATCTTCATCATTCTTCTTTTCATCATCCAGTTATCTTTCCTTCATAAATTCGTAACTAAAAGTAATTAACTTATAAAAAATTTATAACAAACATTGCAAATTTAAAAACTCAAATAATTTTTTACAAATCTTTACTTAAAGTCAATTAAAATTGCAACTGTAACTATCCAACTACAACTATATAAAACTAATGAACAAAGAAAATACAAAAATATTAGAAAATAAAAATTTACCAAAATGAATTAAAAAAATTTGATAAACATATTTAGAGAGAGAGAGAGAGAGAGGATCAAATCTTACTGGAAATTCAGAAGACAAAGAAGAAGAAAAATGTTTGAAGAAATAAGAAGAAGAAGAAAAGTGCAAAGTAAGAGAGAAGAAGATAACTTCAAACGGAGAAAAGAAGAAGAAGAATTTTATATCAAAGCCAAAATCATTTAGAACCAAAAATTTAATTTATACACAAATACAAAATAAAACTCTGGAAAAATTAAAATTCATATAAAAAATTAAATTTAAAAATAACCTACTAATGGTCGACGAAACTTCAATTCACTGCAAAGGCTAACTACATTTTGGTTGGCTTTGGTTGACTAAAATACAGTTGAGCAATGCATTGCAAGTTTTAAATTTATTTTTTTAATTTAGTATTTTATTTTAAAATATATTATTTTTATGTAATTTTTATATATTCTATTTTTTAAATACATTAATGTTCAATTAATGCATCAGTTTATCAATACATTATTTTTTTAAATATATTTTTTTAATTGAATGCATCAATTTATAAATACATTAATTTTTTAATTTAATGTATTACGTTAATACATCAATTGACCAAATTGGTTGCCTGATATGCAGTCATCTTTCATGGTTGACTGAAATTTGGTCAGCCTTAATCAACCAAATTTTAGTTGGTCAACATAGTGAATCTTGTGAAGTGCAGCTTTAATATTGTGAGTGATAACTTTTTAATTTTGAAAATTAAGTTAAAAATTGAAAAAGAAATTAAACAAATAATGTAGTTGGAAATTAATCAATAAGCTTAGTTAATAATTATTAAATTGGTGTAGTACACATATTTAGCTCAAATATTAAATTAACCTCAAAATAATAATAAAAATATAAATTAATTAATAAAATTAAAATATTAATAAATAATAATTAAAATATGTTGAAAAATATCTTAAAATAGTTAAAAAAAAAAAAGAAAGATATATGAAATTATAACTTATCAATATCTTGTCAATATATACAACTAATCAACATATCGATTTAGCCAGCAATAAAAATTAAAAACTTCTGCATAATTAAACCGTTAAAGTATTTATGTGTTGATCGACTTTATTGATATCAATGAGTGACATTGCCTCCTCAAGAATGAATAGATTACGCCTAAAAAAAAAAAGTTGAATATAAAGTACGCAAAAGTAAAACTTATTTAGGTTGCATTTGCGTTATAGTATTTTAAATTTTATGACATTTAAAATGTCAAGAATTTGAATTATTGCAATTTATATTTCTAGTAAATGTTTACTCACATTCAAGTGTATATGTATATGGCACACATACGCACACATCTATATGTACAAACAATTAACTCTCCCAAAATAAGAGGCAAGAAATTTTAAATTTTTTAAATTTACTTGATTGAATTATTCTAGAAATTTGAAAATCTCATTATTCCTAATTCAAATAAGAAATTTTTTAAACAAGCAATTAAAATACCTTCGAAATTACTTTCCCCTCTTAAATTGGCTCATCCAAACATAACTTTAACTAGATATTATTGAAATAATTAATTAAAGTAAGAAAGAAAGATGTTATGGCAAAAATCAATAGACCGGTAGGGGGAAAACTAGATTGAAGAATCTTGATGAATGGCTAAAATCTGAAAGCTCAATTTTAGTGATAACTTTTTGAGGAAGGCATGCCATTCTTGTAATCTTTTTTGGTTCCATATAGTGACAACTCAGTATTCTTTAGCATCTGCTTAAAGTAGGAAGATTTTCGAGCCACTCTTTAAAAGTCTTTTGAGAGCTAAAAATTTTCAAACCTCAATATTCTTTGCGCTTGACGCAGCTAGCAAGTGAGATTTTCAAACCCACTTGAGTAATTAATTGACTTATGGAGACAAGAAGCACATTAATGTTTCTTTATTAACCTTTGCTCGAATATACATAGAGCATGTGGAAAAGGGTTCCTTGGCTGGATCACTTGCCTTGTAAATTTTGAAGGGATGAATTTCATAGTAAATCTTGGAACTCTGGATGGTCAAAGGACAATGTTAAAAGAGTGAAAAGGACAGAAAGGAATTTTGACAAGCAGGAAAGAGTGAAGAAGTGTGAATTTGAAGCAGCTAGCTGCAGCATGCGTTGTCGATCGATTGCGCGTGCGGCGAAAGACATCATGGCAAGTTAAGGTTGTGGTGTCACTTTAATAAATATTCCATGATTATTCAGAATAAGCGATGGAAACAAAAGAGTAAAAGCAAAAAGGAATATATATATATATATATAGCACATTCAAATAATTAAGAGATAATTTTCTTCTTGGACTTAATTACAATTTATGGCTTCACCCAAAATTAATTTCTTTTTTCTTTTTTTGCTAACCACTTAAAATTAGTTTCTCTATGATTTAAAAGTGTCATATATATATATATATATAATAATTAGGTGGATCGTTTTTACCACACTTAATTATCTCATATGATAATTTTATTTAAATTTTAACAGAAATAATACTGTAAATTTCATTGCTCAGAAGTAAGTTCAATTATATCATTCATAGTGTTCAGACGCTGAGCCAATTTCAATTTTTTAAGTCAACTATTAACAATGATCTCTAAGCACTATAAAATTTTCATTGTATAAATGAAATATGCTTTCAACCATAACATTATTTATCATTTTAACATTTAATTATGTAGTTTTTCGATTAAAATTGAAATTGAAAATATCACGTATAAGGTAATTAGTTAAGTTGTAACAACCATATAAGGATTGAATACATTTTAAACCATACATACAAAATAATTTTGAATCAAATCATATGAAAATAAAGTGTGATTTTATTTTATTTTTTCTTTGGTGATCTCTTGCGTATAATCCAATATATACAACATAAACTAAACTTCTTAGCAGTAATTACTCTGTTTTACTAGTAAATGAAAACGCTTATACACTAGAAACACACAAACTAACTACATGAAACAAACGAAACATTTTAGTTCTCTTGATCTGTTTTTCAGTGCATTGGAGGCTAAAAATGGAAGGTAACTTATCGTAAACTTTTTTTTTTTTTATATATAAATAAAATTTCGTTCCTTTATATCACCACACAGTATGATTCAAATACAAAACATCTAAGTTGAGCACCTTTTTAAATGCCTCTTGAGGTCCCTTGTCATGTTTGTATTTTAGTATACTATCTTTTGATTGCTGATCAAATTAATGTAAAAAATTTATTCAAAGGTGGAATGACATGACTCAATATATTTAAAGAGATTAGTTCAATATTTAAGAGGAGAGAGTTTGCATAATTTTTATGGAAAATATTTTGAGAATAAAATCTTAACATGCACTAGTATAGTGTAGGAGATTGCACTTTTAAAATTATTCTAAAAGATGATTTAGCCCGAACAAAATTTGAAATATCCTTGATGGTTAAAAAAGAAAAAGAAATTAAATTCCTAGGTTGACAGTATTTTATTGACTCCTAGAGAGCATGATCGCAATTACATTGACTAATATTTAAATTAGCATTCATTTTTAGTTGTATATTAATTTTATTAATATTTTATCCTTTAATTTTTTTATTAATATCTCAAAGATTTGCTTTTGCGTAAAATTGCTGGGTTTGTAATTTGAACAAAATACATGTCATCATACTTTGTCAGAAAATTTAGGCTACTTTATTATTGACTTTGATATCATATTACATAAATTTAAATTGTTATTATAATGAAGACCCATTCTAGATTTTATTATATATAACTCTAACATTATTTTTATGTTGGATTGGACAGATTTGGAGCAAAACCATGCTACTTAAATGATCCCTCTTCAATCTTATAGCAAGAAGTGATTGGGCTCTGTACAGTCGATTCCCCGGAAGATGAATGATCAGAAGCAATTCATATTGTATCTTTACTATTATTTTTCCATTCTTAAAGGAAAAAAACTAAGCTAGAGATAAATTTCCTTTGCATTTCTCTCACAATTGCAAAAATACATTAAAATTACCTGAAGTTATATAAACTATGAAGAATATTAAAGCCTGTTTGATACATAAAATTATTAGATATGAAAATAGAAAGAAAATACAGATATAAATGAAATAAAATAATTACGTTTGATATAATATAAAAAAGAATATGAATATTATTTTATTTTTATATTTGATAGGAATAAAATAATATGCGAATAAAAAAATGATAAAAAATAAATCTCATGTTTTTTAAGTAAAAATAGTGTTGGAATGAAAAAATATATAACAAGTATATAATAAATTTTTCATAAATTAAATATAATAAATACTCTTGATTTGTATATTTATGGAATGAAAATGATTTCTTTCTTTAATCTTGTAAAATATTTATCAAAGAGGATTATTCAATAGATTTTTTTTTTCCTTTTTCTTCTACCTCTTTCTGGCAAACAGGACATTATTGTTGGTCTGAATAACTTATTATTTGCTGATTTAAAAACTAAAATAAAATAGAATTATGCCAAGCCTGAACCAATGTTACATTTTATAAGGCCCGGCCCGAATCGGCCAACCCTGTCTTTGAAAGAACATTTTCTTAAGAAATGATAGAATTTGTTCATTATTCAGCTTTCCATGGAAAATTATTGTTACACTCGTGGACTGTATTTCAGTAAAATATTTAGATTCGTCTCTAAATATACTAAGTATAAGCACACTTAGTGAAAAGAAAGAATATCAAAATGGAAAATCATTTAAAAAGAAAGAAAGAACGAAAATAATAGCTAATTTTAATAATTTTATTTATTAAAATTCTCGCAAATAATTAATACGTTAATTTCTCCACAGCAATTGAGGTGCAACATGCGGTAAAAATTTAACAATATTTACATACTTGGCTATTTTTTTTTTTCATATACATGCAATTACAAATTCAATAATTTATAAAAACCGGTTTGATATTTATATATATATGAGTTATAAAAAATAAATATTATATAAAATTATATTAATATTGATGGCTATAATTATATAAACATCATTAATTATTTAATTCAAGACGAAAATAATATCATTTAAACTTTTTTTTAAAATCCCAAACATGTATCGAACTAGTGTGAGAAATTTTTTTTAGTAGAGTTAGTTTGCCGAAATAAGTAAATTAAACTCATTGAGAAACAGTTATCTGAACATGTTAGGTAATTTTTTTTACTTTTTATTTTTATTTTTATTTTTTACAGAAGGGGACATAGATTTGAACGTTGAAACTTCTTGTTTACCACTCGCACTCTTTTATCACTAGACCAACGCCATGTGGCCTAGTTTTCAGAATAATAGCATGTCTACATGTTAATTTCTCGTTAACTTTTTCTTATCTTTCATAGCGTACCCAAAATTTTCTGATAACAATATTTAAATTTGCTGTTTGTGATCCATCTCATTTGATGATTGACAGTCATATATTTATAACAAAACCATCATATTTACAAAGCCACAACTCTGTTTTCTTGAATTATATGAATCCTAATTAAGGATGGTTGTATTAAGATTCTAGTAATCGACCGAGCTCACAAAAAGGATATCGCTGTAAGAAACACTTTCAATATAATACGCAAATAGTAGTTCACGTATCAGCATTCTCCTGCATCTGGATGTGCCAATAACATAATACATCAAGTAAAGGAAGAACAAAGGAACACTGAGATGCACAACGTACTATGATAGCACTACATAGCCAATTCTCAGTTTATTCGACTTTGCTGCTATTCAAAAGATGAGTCTCTAGCACAAGAGGCTAGACATTAGTGGAATAGAGCACAATGTAGCCAAGGATATCTTGCCGGATTAAGCCAACGTCAAAACCCTTAGCTTCATAGGATCACGGCCGAACCGGCAAGTCATTCTTGGCTGCACTCTACCCTATACCAGACCGGTGTAAGTCTCTCCACGAAGGACATAGTTTAGCAAGAAGTGTTAAGTTTAAATATTTGCTCAATCATGCTAAAAAAATTTGAGAAAAAATAGGGGGAAAACCCTTGATGGTATGATATGAATGGGGGGAGCTTTGATTGATTCTTCTACCTAGATGGTATTTATATGGGAGTAGAATGATATTTTGGCTGGCAAATATTTGCATCAATTCTTTGGCTGAATGTAAATTTTAGAAAAGTGGGGAGTGTTCTTATTTGCCGTCCAAAGGGAATGAACAAACTATTTACAGCACCTCAAACCATGCTCTTTTTTTCTGCCATTCAAATTTGACCTTTTGTATACACTGTGCAATTTGCGGCTTGATGCGAAATTTAAGGGTCTCGTGCATTAAATGAACTGAATAGGGAATGTGATTCTTTCTTTGGGAGTCACAGAACAAGGTATGAATGGAATCTCATTTATGGGCCGCATTCTTTATCTAGAACAACGGCTGCTTCATTCTACAATCCAATTTTATTAATTATATTAATTTTCTCCTCCCCATATTTCTTCCCTAAATGAAAGGGGAAAATTATTCATTCATTTACTTTTATAAGCTTAGCATTATTTTATTTTTTAAAAAAATTTCAATGATGTAGTGTTGAGTAAATTATTTATATATTATATTTTTATTAAAGAAGTTGATACATAAGGAACTTAATCTAGGAGATCTAGAATAGGAAATTCTGTCAACAGAGATGAAAATTAAAAGAATATGATGATTTAATGCAAATACTACACAGCCCACAAAGTATATTGAATCATATTGGGGTTGAGAAAGAGTATTTGAGTGAACTTAGCTTTGAAATCGGCTTAAGTTGAAGTTAAGTGTAATTAAAGTTGAGTACATTTAAATTAAATTAAGAAGAATTGAACACACTTGAGAAAGCTGAACAAACTTGAGAAGCATTAAGTGCACTATGGGTGAAGTTGAGACCTCAAGTAGAACCAAAGTTAAGAATCTTACATTGAGTCAAGTTAAGCATCCAAAGTTGAACTAATGGTGTCTATTTTGAGGAAATGTCATATTGTTGTTGATGGTGAAAAGCTAAACATTAATAGCATCTGTTTTTAGGAAATGTTAGATTCTTGTTGTTATTGTCTTTTTTTCTTTCTTTTCACTTTAGCTCATGATTCCTAATTTTTAAAAGAATAGTCAAGCCTTTAATATTTTATAATCAAGTGGTAAAGTTTTCAATTATAAATTAAAGAATAAAACAAAGCAAATATCGTATACTCCTTGAATTCTTCCTTTTGCTTTTTATTTAGTTCCATAGCTTGTGATTTCAACATCTGATATTAGTGTTTTGATGATCTTTTAAGGGGCCGTGAGTGAGAAAACTAATAAGAAAACTGACCACAACCCACCTTTAAGCTATCATTTTCTTTCTTTCTTGTTTTGCTATGGTCTTCTCTAACATTTTCGGAGCTTCTCCATCCATTCTTAATGGGCAAAATTATCAAATATGAGTTATTAAGATGAAAAGTTACATTAAATTATTTGATCTTTGAGAGTATGTTGAAACTAATAAAGTTACATATCTTTTACCAGCCAACTCAACGATAAACCAAATCAATTAGATGAAACAGCCAAGAAAGTATATAACTCTCTCTATCATTCATTCAACAATTAGTGAAGTCATCTTCACCAAGATAATGAAATGCAAAACCACCAATGAAACTTAAAAGAAGCTAAAAGTGGAGTTTCAAGGAAATGATAAGACTCGACAAATGCAAATCTATAACATGAGAAAGGAGTTTGAGTTGCTAAAAATGAAAGAGTCTGACAAGGTGAGAGACTACATTGATAGTTTCACGGTGACTATAAACAATAGATTGCTTAGGGAAAAAGTGGAGGAGACAAAGATTACAAAGAAAGTTATGCAAACTCTTCCTAAGAGGTTTGAAGCAAATATTTTCTCATTGGAAGACACTAGGAACATGGCATAACTCTCCGTAATAAAACTTGCAAATGCACTACAAGCTATGAAGCAAAGAAAAACCCTTAGAAAGGAAGCAAGTGCCAACAAAGTTGCACTAGTAATAGTACAAAAGCCAAGACTACAAAATGATGGTACCTCAAAGAAGTAAAATAGTAAAGAAAGGGTAAATGGAAGAAGGAGCAATAGTAAGGCAATAAAAGCAAATTTAAAAAGGACAAGTTTCCACCATGTCCTCACTGCTAAAAGATAAACTATGTTGAAAACTACTACTAGTTTAGATCTAGAGTTTAGTGTTGATCTTACAAGCAGTTTGGTCATGTTGATGAAGCATGCAAGGCAAATTAAAATCAGCAACCTTAAGCCTGACCTACATGAGTACTTAACAATAATGAAATTAATCAAGAGAAGTTGTTTGTAGCCACTGTTGTTGAAAAATGTTACAAGACGACCTTGGATACTAATATGTGGTTCATCCCTAATAGATGCACACATCAATAATAACAAATTTGAACACCTTTAGAACCCTAGACAAAAGTTATTCCTTCAAAATTAGACTTGGAGATGGCAGGCTTATAGATGTTAAAACAAGAGGTGTTATTACTGTTCAAGTACTCTTAGGTACAAAACTTATAGAAAATGTTTTATTTGTACTTGAATTAAGTAAAAATCTCCTTTGTGTTGCATAAATCTTGATAAAAATTTTACTTTATCATTTAAGAGCAAAATATGTGAAATATTTGATTTTGTTGGTATGGAGATTTTCTTAATTAGAATGAGCAAGACAAGTTTTCCTCTTGACTTGAAAGACTGTAAAGGAAAAGCCTATATTTGTGTTAAAGAAAATGGTGATTTATGGGATAGAATATTTAGGCATGTCAATTTTTCTTCATTAACATTGCTATAAAAGAAGGAGCTAATGTCATATCTACATTTTATAAGTAGTTGCAATGGTATATGTGATGATCGTGTCGAGCAATCTCAAATAAAACTAGGTAGCAAAATAAGTTTGTAGATAATGGTGCAACCTAGGTCATCTTCCCAAGGAGTTTGTGCCTTAAATTGTTTATGGAAGAGAGTTCTAAGTATTACTAATTAGGATTTAACTTGGGGGTTTGATATGCTAGAATTTAATCGAACTAAAATTAATTGACAAAAATTAGAAATCTAAAACTAAGTTCAAGTGATTAATCGAATAAATGTGGTAACTAGCTTTCAATTGGATTCCCTAGAGTTCAATTATCCTTGCTCTATTTAGCTTACCAATTTAGGATTAAGTTCTTGCTCTTTAGTGCATTCATCATAAGGTTCTTGAATAACCATCCAAGATTCAATTCATCAATTGTTTAAAGAATTTTGCAACCACAAGAAACCTTAAACAACTAATTAATTGGATTAAGAATAAGAACACACTACACTAAATTTGATTAATTTATGAAAGCTACTGCACAATTCACTCAAGATGCTAATTCACCAATTAGATTAATTAACTCCTCAAACAATTAATTTGCACAAAAGTTCCAGCTAACTAACCCAATAACCATTGCATCAATTAGCCTAAAGTTAAGAGGAATTTAGAGTTCAATTGCACAGCATTTATTCTGGAATTTTTTCCAAACACATTATGATCAAAAAATAATTCCAAAATTCCAATTAAGTTCAATCCAAGACTTAATTCAATCCAGTAATTCTAGCAATTAAATTTTTAAACCAAAAAGCTAAACCTAGACAAATTGATGAAGGAAATAATGCTAAAATCAAAAGATTGGGCAAGAGAGTTTTATCCAAATTTAATAGGAGATGTAGAGCTCAAATCTTCATCTAGGAGAATTCAATCTTCAGCTAGCCACCACAAGGAATTCAAGCTGCCATGGAAGGATCAAATGAAGGAGAATCAATCAAAGAAGCAACCATCGAGAAAGAAAGAAAAAATTCTTCTTCTTCAGCGCTGGAAATTCTCCTCCTCTTGATGTCTCCAGCCTTTATTTTTCTACGTTCCCTCGTTCCTCCTCTTAGCGTCCCCTCTTAAGTTTTTATATTCTTCTTCCCTCCTTGTTTACGTCTCTTTCCTTGTTTACGTCTCTCTTTTTTATTCACGTCTCTCTTTTTTATTCACGTCTCTCTTCTTTTATCTCCAGCGTCCTTTTTAAGTTTTTATTTTCTCCTTCCCTCCTTGTTCACGTCTCTCCCTTTGTGCCAATTACCGTAGCTTTGCATGTGAAATAAGGTGTGGGTCCCATTCATTTTATTTTATTATTTTGCTTCACATATTCTGATTCATGCTTCCCACTTTTCACGTAGCTTCCTTCTTGTATTTCTATTCCAGTAGCTCGAGTTCTGTTTATGTTGCTTCTTGCATGGTTCGCATCAACTCTCCAACTCGTCTTCCTCTTTTCTCAAATCCCAGCCACATTGCTTCTGCATGTATAGCTACTGCCTCCACGTGATTTTCATGCGAAGCTCCAGCGTTCAGCTTTCTTCTTCTTCATGCGTTTATCTTTCTTCTCCAACTCGTGGCAAGCTCCTTCATCCCAAGCCTCCAGCTCCAGCGTCTTTTCCTCTGTTTCTGCTGTTTCTTCCAGTTCTGCACTACCTCACACAAAACTCGAGCTTCTATTGTTCTGGAGCTGCATTCGAGGCTTTGTTCTGCATGTGTGTGTCTTCATTCTGGACCTTAAACCCGAGACTAGCTCCTTCTTTGTTCAGATCAACGTCTGTTCCTTGCTTCAGCTTGCTTTTCTCCCATGCAGCTTCTTCTTCTATGGGTTCCACGTTCTGGACAGCTCCACTGTGCCTTCACGTAACTCTTCCCTTAAACAGAAACTAAAGCCTCTTCTGCTGCTTCGTTGTTCTGCAGCTACTGCATAGCTTCTTCGTTCGTCCAGCTGCAACTTCTTAACATTGTTTCAGTTCATGGCTTCCTTCATTCTTGTTCTGTGTTGCTTCGTGGATGGCTCTGCTCAGCTACTGGCCATGTTAATGTCTGTTCTGCAGCATGTGAGCTTGTTCACGTTTTGTAACTGCTGAACTCATTTCTCTCTGCTTCGAGTTTGCTTCTTGATGCTTTCCACGTCTTGAGCTTCGTGGAGTTGCTTTTTCATTTAACTTGGCTCTTACTTGATTCTACTTGACTTCTTCGTTCATTCCCATCTTCAAGCAGCCAGCTGGACACGTGGTTCCTTCCCTCATGCAACTCATTTCTTCCACGTTGCTTTCTTCTTTGTTTTGCTCGAGCATGTGAGCTCTATGTTTCTTTCCTTTATTTTCTATTCTTGTATTCAATTTTCTATTCAATCTCCAACTATCCATTAAAAATCTGCACAATTAGAATGGAAAGTATTAAGTAGATATATCCAAAAATTATTTAAGAGAGATTTAAGCATTAAGAACCAATAATTGGCAAATTAATTCCTCAAATGCAAGAATGGTTACTAAAATCAAATCCCATTTAATTGCTTTCATTAAGCCATATTTAATTATTAAAAAGGTTAGGTTAGGAGGAATATAGTGTATAAAAATTATGTTTATCAAATTCCCCCACACTTAAACCTTTGTACTCCTGGGCAAAGCTTAAAATCCAAGATAAAGAATGAATTTGAAACACCCGGCTAGTAGAATGGCAAGAGGAAAATGAAAATGGAAAAGAAAGTGTAAAAATCACAAGTTAGAGACTAATCATAACTTTTCAACACTTCAACAATCTAAGTTAACTTCATTTGTATCAAGAATTAAACTCCATGGCAATTTATTTGAAAAGAATGAATTGAAATGTATAGCCTCTCACATGGATTGGTGTTTACTCTCAACTCTCAAGTGTTTATGGGTAATGTATATCACTCAAATTTCACCTATTAAGATTCACTACCATAAGCTTGTCTAGCTTCTAAATCTCCACCACCTATGTCAAATGCAATGCACAAATCAAAGGACTTTATTAAGGGTTGTAATGGGGTTAAGGAAATGAAATGAATGGATAACAAAAATAAAGGGAAAAACTAAACAAATGGATACCTTAGAATCTCAAGAGCACTTAATGAAAATATAGGATAAGGAAGAGTGTGCTTTCAAGGCCTTATTTTAATTAGTAACAGGTAATTACAAACTCAAATTGAAATACTTCTTTCTTTTGATTTCCTGTTGCTTTTTTTTTTTCTTTTTTTTTTTGCATTTTTTTTTTTTTTTTCTTTTTTTTTTTTTTTGCTTTTTTAACAAATTCACTAACAGTGGCCTTAATGGATGCAAAGCACACACTCTTTCTTCCCAAACAGGTGTAATGCTCCTTGAAATTCCTAAGGCATCCTAAAACAGGGTGGAAATATATTTAATGGCTATAGGCTAACAAGAAAAGAAAATCAAGTCCAAAGTGGCTAAACAATGGATAAAATGAATGTATGGTTAGCTTTTTGGCTCTCTAGCTATAAAAGAAATGAATGCCTTATCATTTTTATGCATGCAAGTGCAAATGTGGCCTCAACAAAGAATCAAGACAAGTTCTAGAGTGAAACAAAGATAGGTGAATACACACTAGAATTGAATAATTAAGGCTCAAATTCTCACCAGCTAATGGCTATCAAATAATTCATTGAAATCAAATTCATTGCCACTTCACTTGAATCAAAACACAAGATCCATCACTTGTCATATCTAAGTGAATCCAAGGTATAATCATCTTAACTTGTAACTTTTACAGAAAAATTGAAAAGAATCATACTATTTTTCAAAAAATTTTTCAAAAATTTGTCTTTTTTTTTTGGAAAATAACATAAAACAAAAACCTAGAAACTATAAAAATCAACTAACCAAAATAAAACAAAACTAAAAATTTATTTGTATCCCCCCCCCACACTTAAATATTGCATTGTCCGCAATGCCAGCACACAATGTAAGAAACAGATAAAGACAACACAATATAAAAGGGGAAAGGGAAAGAGTACAACTGGGGTTTAGGATGGGTTATGAAGTTGGAGCTCCTCCTTGTTATCTCGTGGAACTCCTTCATAAAAGTGTTTGAGCCGATGTCCATTAACTTTGAATTTAGCTCCCGTTTGCTCATCCAAAAGCTCAACTGTGCCAAAATGGAAAACATTAGAAACTATATAAGGACCTTCCCATTTAGAACGAAGTTTACCTGGCATAAGCTTCAGACGGGATTTGTAGAGTAGGACTTTTTGGCCGACAACAAACTCTTTCCTTGCAATCATCTTGTCATGAAATGCTTTTGTCTTCTCTTTATAGATTCTTGCATTGTCATAGGCTTGCAATCTGATCTCTTCAAGCTCTTGGAGTTGGAATTTTCTGTGAGATCCTGCTTCATTCAAGTCTAAATTACATTTCTTCACGGCCCAGTAAGCTTTGTGCTCTACTTCCACCGGTAAGTGACATGCTTTTCCAAATACCAGCCGATAGGGTGACATGCCAATAGGAGTCTTGTAGGCAGTTCTGTAAGCCCAAAGTGCATCATCTAGCCTTTTACTCCAATCTTTCCTATTCGGCTGCACTGTTTTCTCCAAAATTTGCTTCACCTCCCGGTTAGAAATTTCTGCTTGGCCATTTGTCTGAGGGTGGTATGGAGTAGCTACTTTATGCACAACACCGTACTTGCTAAGCAAGCTATGCATATTCCGGTTACAAAAATGAGTGCCCTGGTCACTGATAATGGCTCTGGGAATGCTAAACCTACAGAAAATGTGAGAGCGAACGAATTCTACAACCACAGAAGAATCATCAGTCCTGGTAGGTTTGGCTTCCACCCACTTCGAAACATAATCAACGGCCAATAAAATGTATGAAAAGCCAAAAGAAGTGGGAAAAGGTCCCATAAAATCAATGCCCCACACATCAAAGACTTCACAAAATAAGATAGGGTGTTGTGGCATTTCATTTCTCCTAGATATGCTACCTGTTTGTTGACACCGAACACATCTTTTACAAAAATTAAAGGCATCACGAAACAGGGTAGGCCAATACAATCCACTATCTAGAACCTTCCTAGCTGTGCGTTTTGAACTAAAGTGACCTCCACATGCTAGTGTGTGACAAAAATTTAAAACAGAATCAAATTCTATATCAGGCACACAACGTCTAATCACTTGGTCACTACATAATCTCCATACATATGGATCATCCCAAATATAATACCTAGCTTCACTCCTAAACTTATTCAACTGATGTTTAGTCAAATCAACAGGTAGTTCAGAAGCAGCTAGATAATTTACTAAGTCTGCATACCATGGATACAAACTATGCACAGCACATAAATACTCATCAGGGAAATCATCATCAATAGGTAAGGAATTTACTTTTGAAGCTTCAATTCTGCTCAAGTGGTCTGCCACCAAGTTTTCAGCTCCACTTTTATCCCGGATGTCAATGTCAAATTCTTGAAGTAGAAGCATCCATCTGATCAATCTTGGCTTTGCATCGGGCTTTTTCAGCAAGTACTTCAAGGCTGCATGATCAGTAAAGACAATGATTTTAGTATCAAGTAAATATGATCTAAATTTATCTAAAGCAAAAACAATAGCAAGAAGCTCTTTTTCTGTGGTTGTATAATTTGCTTGGGCCCCATCCAAAGTCTTGGATGCATAAGCAATCACATGGGACCGCTTATTCACTCTCTGGCTTAAGACTGCACCTACAGCAAAATTAGATGCGTCACATAAAAGCTCAAATGGGAGGGTCCAATCAGGAGGTTGAATAATGGGTGGGGAGGTCAAGCATTTCTTAAGTTCATTAAAAGCTGTTTTACATGCATCATCAAATTGGAAATCGACATCTTTTTGTAACAACTTAGACAATGGCAAAGCAATTTTACTAAAGTTCTGAATGAATCTTCTATAAAAACCTGCATGACCTAGAAAAGATCGGACTTCCCGAACACATGTCGGGTATGGTAGAGAAGTTATAACATATCTTAGCTTTATCTACTTCTATGCCCTGTTCAGATATAATATGACCCAATACAATGCCTTTTCGAACCATAAAATGACATTTTTCATAATTAAGTACAAGGTTCTTCTCTATGCATCTAGCTAGGACTCTATCCAGACTACATAAGCAATCATCAAAAGAGTTCCCATATACAGTGAAATCATCCATAAAAATTTCTATACAATTTTCAAGGAAATCACTAAAAATGGAAACCATGCACCGCTGGAAGGTCCCAGGGGCATTGCAAAGACCAAAAGGCATTCGTCTGTAGGCATATGTTCCAAATGGGCATGTGAATGTCGTCTTCTCTTGATCCTCCGGGGCTATGCATATCTGAAAATACCCTGAAAATCCATCCAGAAAACAATAGTGAGATTTACCAGCTAAACGCTCAAGCATCTGATCAATAAATGGAAGGGGGTAATGATCTTTTCTAGTGACTAAATTAAGCCTCCTATAGTCAATGCAAACCCTCCAACTATTCTGTACACGGGTGGGCACCAATTCATTATTGTCATTCCGGATCACTGTGATCCCTGATTTCTTTGGAACTACCTGCACAGGACTAACCCACTGACTGTCAGAAATAGGATATATTATACCAGCAGATAAAAGTTTAGAAACTTCCTTTTTAACCACATCCAGAATAAGTGGGTTCAGTCGCCTTTGAGGTTGCCTTACTGGTTTTGCCCCATCTTCCAACAAAATTCTGTGCATGCATGTATCAGGGCTAATGCCAGGTATGTCAGCTAAGGTCCACCCTATTGCTTGTTTTCTCCTCCTTAAGACCTCTAGAAGCTTCTCTTCTTCCTCTGGAATAATGTCACTAGCCACAATTACTGGAAGTTTCTCATCTTCCCCCAAGTAGGTGTACTTGAGATTATCTGGCAGTGGTTTGAGCTCCAAGGTGGGAGCTTGCTCAACCGAAGGTATGAGTTATTTGATTTCAATCTCTTCCATGCCAAATACCTGTTCAGATATCTCACAGACAGAAGAAACAACTTTCCCATCTTTGGGAATATCAGCAGAAGGAGTATCAACAAGAGAACTAACAGCAATATAAACATCAGTATCACTATCAGATGAACTAGTTACACAGCATCTATTACCATTATCAATAGGCAATGCAAGAGTGGAAATAGATGAACTAGCACAATCAGCATATCCAGAAGTGATATCAATATGCAACATATTCTGAGAATCAGTAAATCCAGCAACATTAGAACATTCAGGGAAAGCAACAGCATGCACAACAAGAAGATTGACCTAAACTAGTATAATCATCCAAATCAGACAAAGGCTGTCCTACAGTGAAATCAGCATAAAAGGAGGAGGTCCCAGATCCATGATAATCAGTACATGAAGGGAACTCGCTACTCTCAATGAAAGCACTAATCTGGGAGCAATTATCACATATATTACTTCCAACATATGTACAGTCAAGAGAATCATCCAAATCAGCAATATCACAGGAATCAGTCAATAAATTATCCCAAAATTCAGTGCTAGCATTATCAACTAACATATCAATCAGGCTGATATTAAAAACAGAGTTATCATCACAAGGATATTTCATGGCATCAAATATATTAAATTGTATCACATTGCCAGCAAACTCCATTTGAAGATTACCCTCATGCACATTTATAATTGTTTTAGCAGTTTTCAAGAAAGGTCTACCTAAAATGAGTGGGGCATGTCCACTAGATCTATATCTATCATCTTCCATATTAAGGACATAAAAATCAGCTGGAAAAATTAAATCCTTTACCTTAACCAGAACATCCTCCAACACTCCTGAAGGATAAGCAATACTCCTATTTGCCAGCTGCACAACCACTCCGGTAGGTTTCAGCTCTCCCACCTGTAAAGATGAATAAACAGATTTAGGCATAACATTTATAGCAGCACCAAGATCAATTAAAGCATCAGAAAACTCAAAATTTCCAATAGTGCATGGAATTGTAAAAGTGCCCGGATCTTGACACTTAGTGGGCATTGTTGGCTGTATGAGTGCTGAAACATTCTTGCCAAAATTAACTTTTTCATTCCCTCTCAGACGCCTCTTGTTGGTGCATATCTCCTTAAGAAACTTGGCATATTTAGGAATGGTCTTGATTGCCTCCAACAGGGGTATATTGACTTCAACCTTTTTAAAAGTCTCAAGAATCTCTTTTTCTGCATCTGCTTCAGTTTGCCTCTTTCCCAAGGTAGGTCTATGTGGGAAAGGCAAAATTTTCTTTGGCTCCTCTTCATTATTAGGCTCATTTGGTGCGGCGTGTGTTTTTGATGACGCTGATTTATCCATGGTGGTGGTATCTGCGGATCCCTGAACTTCTTTTCCACTCCTAAGAGTGATGGCACTGACATTGCTACTATTCCTCGGATTAACAACCGTCTGTGAGGGTAATTGGCTTGAACCCTGAGATTTCACCTCACTAAGAGAAGTAGCAAACTGGCCTAACTGAGTATCAACCCTCCTTTCTAAATTTTGCATCATTTGTGTGATTTGTGCTTGACTTTCCATAATACGCTTCATCATATCTCCCATATTATCCCCTTTCTTTGGTTCCTCCTGTATAGGAGCTGGCTGCCTAATAGGTTGGGAAGACTGTGCACTAGGTCCTATAACATTATATCTATTTTGTTGCCCTCCCCCATATCTCAAATTGGGGTGATCCCTCCATCCTGGATTGTATGTATTAGAATAGGGATCATATTTTTGTTGCCCTTGTTGCATCGGCCTAACTGGAAACATCCCAGCACAAGCCTCTACCTTGTCTTCTAACATAGGGCACTGATCAGTATTATGTGTGGCCAAAGAGCATATATCACACAGGGGTCCTACCAAAGTAGTAGGGGTAGATGTTTGTCCAGATGCATAACACTGTGGATGAGAATATGCCTGAGTAGGGTAAGACTGTGGTGCATAAGTCTGAGAAGGAGCGGAGGATGACTGCTGCCGATCTAAAGCAAGTTGGAGCACAGTAGACATTACTTCAAGTTTGCTCTCAATTCTCTGACCATAATCTGGAGTACACAATTCATTGACTCCTTTTGCTGTTTGCATTGATCTGGACCCAAATTGCTGAGCATTCTGAGCCATCTTATCAATCAGCTCCCAAGCTCCTGTAGGTGTCAGATCACCTAAGGCTCCCCCAGAGGCAGCATCAATCATATTTCTATCCATGATCAACAGCCCCTCATAGAAGTACTGGATAAGCAACTGATCAGAGATTTGATGGTGAGGACAACTAGCCAACAATCTTTTGAATCTTTCCCAGTACTCATATAAAGTCTCTCCACTATTCTGTCTGATCCCACATATCTCCTTCCTTATTGATGCAGTGCGAGATGCAGGAAAGAATTTCTCCAAAAATAACCTCTTCAGTTGGTCCCAAGAAGCAATGGCACCGGGAGGTAGATAGTACAACCAATCCTTGGCTAAACCATCTAAGGAAAAAGGGAATGCTCTGAGCTTGATTTGTTCTTCTGAGACACCTTGTGGCTTCATTGTAGAGCATACAACATGGAATTCTTTTAGATGTTTGTGAGGGTCATCTCCTGCAAGTCCCTGAAACTTAGGAAGTAAGTGAATCAATCCGGATTTAAGCTCAAAATTTGCATCTAATTCTGGATATTGTATGCAAAGATTTTGATAATGCACATTAGGAGCTGTCAATTCTCTAATAGTTCTAGCATGCATGTTATTATTCAAATTTGCATTTACATTCAAGTTAGCCTGAACATGCATATTCCTGTTAGCATTTATTTGATCTTGTTCAGCCATATTATCACTAGCAAATTGAAGTGCACAATCAATTCCTTGCACAGAATCAAAAGCAGATGAATTAGAGCTATTAATTCCTACACTATCTTTGTTTTTCCTAATCCTTACTTGTCTTTTAAGGGTTTTTTCAATTTCTGGATCCAAATCAATTAATTTTTCACTAGAACTTCTTGTCATACACCAATTAGACAAGCAAAAACTAAGAAGGAACACAAAAATTAATAAAGAAAAATTAAAACAAAAATTCCAGAAAAATTAAAAAAATCCTAGAAAATTCGAAAAAATACTAAAAAATTCGAAAAAGTGCTCTAAACGTTGGAATTTGGCCAAAAAATGGTGCACCTAATTACTTTTGCTCAAAACACCCAAAAACTTTGAAATACAGAATTTGAGAATTTTCTGGGCACTTTAAACGAAAATTCCAGCAAGCAGGCAAATTAATACGCAACACCGAAATTATCCAATTCCAAGCTCGAAACAAAGCAAAAATTCAACTAAAATAGAATCAAAACAGAGATAAAACAAAACAAAAACACCTAGAAAACTTTCTCAAACAAGTAAGAACTAAACTCCCCGGCAACGGCGCCAAATTTGATGATCGTGTCGAGCAATCTCAAATAAAACTAGGTAGCAAAATAAGTTTGTAGATAATGGTGCAACCTAGGTCATCTTCCCAAGGAGTTTGTGCCTTAAATTGTTTATGGAAGAGAGTTCTAAGTATTACTAATTAGGATTTAACTTGGGGGTTTGATATGCTAGAATTTAATCGAACTAAAATTAATTGACAAAAATTAGAAATCTAAAACTAAGTTCAAGTGATTAATCGAATAAATGTGGTAACTAGCTTTCAATTGGATTCCCTAGAGTTCAATTATCCTTGCTCTATTTAGCTTACCAATTTAGGATTAAGTTCTTGCTCTTTAGTGCATTCATCATAAGGTTCTTGAATAACCATCCAAGATTCAATTCATCAATTGTTCAAAGAATTTTGCAACCACAAGAAACCTTAAACAACTAATTAATTGGATTAAGAATAAGAACACACTACACTAAATTTGATTAATTTATGAAAGCTACTGCACAATTCACTCAAGATGCTAATTCACCAATTAGATTAATTAACTCCTCAAACAATTAATTTGCACAAAAGTTCCAGCTAACTAACCCAATAACCATTGCATCAATTAGCCTAAAGTTAAGAGGAATTTAGAGTTCAATTGCACAGCATTTATTCTGAAATTTTTTCCAAACACATTATGATCAAAAAATAATTCCAAAATTCCAATTAAGTTCAATCCAAGACTTAATTCAATCCAGTAATTCTAGCAATTAAATTTTTAAACCAAAAAGCTAAACCTAGACAAATTGATGAAGGAAATAATGCTAAAATCAAAAGATTGGGCAAGAGAGTTTTATCCAAATTTAATAGGAGATGTAGAGCTCAAATCTTCATCTAGGAGAATTCAATCTTCAGCTAGCCACCACAAGGAATTCAAGCTGCCATGGAAGGATCAAATGAAGGAGAATCAATCAAAGAAGCAACCATCGAGAAAGAAAGAAAAAATTCTTCTTCTTCAGCGCTGGAAATTCTCCTCCTCTTGATGTCTCCAGCCTTTATTTTTCTACGTTCCCTCGTTCCTCCTCTCAGCGTCCCCTCTTAAGTTTTTATATTCTTCTTCCCTCCTTGTTTACGTCTCTTTCCTTGTTTACGTCTCTCTTTTTTATTCACGTCTCTCTTCTTTTATCTCCAGCGTCCTTTTTAAGTTTTTATTTTCTCCTTCCCTCCTTGTTCACGTCTCTCCCTTTGTGCCAATTACCGTAGCTTTGCATGTGAAATAAGGTGTGGGTCCCATTCATTTTATTTTATTATTTTGCTTCACATATTCTGATTCATGCTTCCCACTTTTCACGTAGCTTCCTTCTTGTATTTCTATTCCAGTAGCTCGAGTTCTGTTTATGTTGCTTCTTGCATGGTTCGCATCAACTCTCCAACTCGTCTTCCTCTTTTCTCAAATCCCAGCCACATTGCTTCTGCATGTATAGCTACTGCCTCCACGTGATTTTCATGCGAAGCTCCAGCGTTCAGCTTTCTTCTTCTTCATGCGTTTATCTTTCTTCTCCAACTCGTGGCAAGCTCCTTCATCCCAAGCCTCCAGCTCCAGCGTCTTTTCCTCTGTTTCTGCTGTTTCTTCCAGTTCTGCACTACCTCACACAAAACTCGAGCTTCTATTGTTCTGGAGCTGCATTCGAGGCTTTGTTCTGCATGTGTGTGTCTTCATTCTGGACCTTAAACCCGAGACTAGCTCCTTCTTTGTTCAGATCAACGTTTGTTCCTTGCTTCAGCTTGCTTTTCTCCCATGCAGCTTCTTCTTCTATGGGTTCCACGTTCTGGACAGCTCCACTGTGCCTTCACGTAACTCTTCCCTTAAACAGAAACTAAAGCCTCTTCTGCTGCTTCGTTGTTCTGCAGCTACTGCATAGCTTCTTCGTTCTTCCAGCTGCAACTTCTTCACATTGTTTCAGTTCATGGCTTCCTTCATTCTTGTTCTGTGTTGCTTCGTGGATGGCTCTGCTCAGCTACTAGCCATGTTAATGTCTGTTCTGCAGCATGTGAGCTTGTTCACGTTTTGTAACTGCTGAACTCATTTCTCTCTGCTTCGAGTTTGCTTCTTGATGCTTTCCACGTCTTGAGCTTCGTGGAGTTGCTTTTTCATTTAACTTGGCTCTTACTTGATTCTACTTGACTTCTTCGTTCATTCCCATCTTCAAGCAGCCAGCTGGACACGTGGTTCCTTCCCTCATGCAACTCATTTCTTCCACGTTGCTTTCTTCTTTGTTTTGCTCGAGCATGTGAGCTCTATGTTTCTTTCCTTTATTTTCTATTCTTGTATTCAATTTTCTATTCAATCTCCAACAATCCATTAAAAATCTGCACAATTAGAATGGAAAGTATTAAGTAGATATATCCAAAAATTATTTAAGAGAGATTTAAGCATTAAGAACCAATAATTGGCAAATTAATTCCTCAAATGCAAGAATGGTTACTAAAATCAAATCCCATTTAATTGCTTTCATTAAGCCACATTTAATTATTAAAAAGGTTAGGTTAGGAGGAATATAGTGTATAAAAATTATGTTTATCAATATGTGGAGTATGTCAATTAGGAAAGTTGATTGAAATGTCTTTCCCTATTGATCTAGTCCTGAGAGCAACAAGTAAGTTAGAGCTCATCCATCCAAATGTGTGTGAACCAATGAGCATATCATCCTTAAGTCAAATTAGCCAGTTTGTCATATATTTTCTAGCATTTCTCCTTAGTGTGACTTAATAGTAGTAGATACTTACTTTTATTCATTACTGATTATACAGGATATTGTTAGGTTTATTTCCTCAAGTAGAAGTCTAAAATGTTTATTGAGTTTCAAAAGTTCAAGAACATAAAGAGAATCAGTGTTCTTTGAAAATTAAGACCTTGAGGACTAAGAATTGGATTGAGTATATCTCCAATCAGTTTAAGGAGTTTTTATAACGAATAGGTATACATCACTAACTCATTATAACCTACTCACCACAACAAAATAGTGTACGAAATAGCGTGCGTGTGAAAGGAAGAATAGATCTTGTAATAACCCAAATTAAAATAATACTAATTAAATAAATAATTAAATTAGCCAAAAAATTATTTTTAGGATAAATATAATATTTAGGTAATCTTAGGATAATTATAAAGTTTTAAAATTATGGAGCTATTTTGAAATCTATTTTATACCCATTGGGACATTTCTATATCCCACAATTTTAAAATAGGTAAATACGAGAACTCTAAATAATTATAGGGTCTTAATTTTCACATTTAGGCATGCAAGAATAATTCTCTATGAGTTTTAAAAAAATTACAAAATAAATAAATAAAAACCCTTGGGTGCCTTTTTGCAATTTCTCCTTTTCCCTTTTTATAATATACCCTCCTTCCTTATAACCCCTATCTAACGCAGCAGGAGTCTTCTCTCCCCCCTTTCTTCTTTTTCTCTTTCTTCAAAAAGCACCTTCTCCTTCCCATTAACACAGCCCCTTTCCCTTCTCCTTCTTCTTCCATTTCCTTTCTTCTTCTTCTTCGTTCTTGTGCTTGCTGGCTATTCTTCCCTTTGAGATGCTGCTACCTTCATCTTGCTCCGGTGGCTAAGGACTGGGTGGCTGTGGCTAGTAAGTGAGAGGAGACACATTGTGGTGAGCTCCATTAAAGCTTTAATTTCATTCTTCTTCTTCTCATATACTTAGGCTAGTTTTCTCCTTGACTTTAGCTTTTATTTTTGCTCCATTTTCATGCCAATGGTGATTCAAACTTTAATGGCAGCTTCCCTTCTCTTTTTGGCCGTGGAAGGAGTTCTTAAATTAGGGCTTTTTATTTTATACCACTTAGGTATGATTTGGCACTTCTTACATGCTCATTTAAGCTCCTTAAAATATATTCTAAGGTCAAACTAAATTTTAGAAGTTTAAATTAAACTGTGGAAATTAATTTGTGAAATCTAAAACCTAGGGTTAATAGTAACATTAGAAATTTAAATTATAATTATGGGTTTAGGTGTTAAAGGGTGAAATTAGTTATATTGAACATATTAGAAACTAATGGAGAAATTTAAGGTAATGTTTTTATGTTCAATATAATTATAGGTAATATTGGAACTACTCTTTCAATTGGAGATTCTTTCAAATTTTAAGAAATTTGGGCCTCTACTATTGGCCTCCACAGGTGAGTGTATAGATAACAAAATAGTAGTCTCTTTTACTTTATATTTATATATTGTTAGTTTAAACTTCTTATTTTGTGATTTACCTTATTTGCATTGTTGGGGAAACAAATCTTATTTATTTATTTTAAAAACTTTATGTGGATTAAATTATATGTGTGAAAGTACATACATATATATATATATGGTTTTTATGTTAGGGAGGTGATGAATAACTTTTATTTATAATTTTATTATGTAAATTTGTTAATTCATTATTTTTTTAATCCTAACTTATTTCTTTTATTTGATTTAAGCTTTACTAACTTAATTACTTACTTGTCAATATTTAATTTATATAAATGATTTTATTCTAAAATTATGGATGAAAATCTTATTAAAACCTCGTAGCTATTAATGGGAGTAGCGGCCTCAGTGTACCTAGTTAGAATAATGAATAATCACTGTGTGGCGGCACTTAATAATAATTATACTGGATATATCATGATATGTACACCGTGTGGCGGCACTCGGTGATGGTGGTGATATTGTGATACTGTGCAGTGGTCTTAGTAGTAGTATTCAATCTTGTGTGGCGGCACTCAGGGTTGATTATAATTTTTACACGTGATACCCATTATATCTTGTTTCCTTTAATTTTAAATTGTGCTTACTGATAGCTTGCAATGTAATTTAATTATTATTTATATATATATAGACAATAATTAAAGACAATATAACTTCCTTTATTTGTCTAAGTACTTTATTGTGAGAAACTCTAAACCTATATGTTTTCCCTTTTACTTGTTTTGTTATATATGCATTCACTAAGCCAATGGTAGGCTTACCCCTTTCCTTTGTCATATTTCAAATCAGCATAAAGTAGATTAAGGTGCTCTGGGATCTGTGTGCCACCCAGATACAGATGGTAGGATATTTTGGTCAGTTGAGTTGTGTAGGAACTCCAAGACACATTAGCTACTAAGTGTTACATTATTTTGGGTTATAAGGATGTTATACTTCTTTGTAGATCATATAATGACCATTGTAATGACATTTGATTATATTTTGAAAAACTTATATACTATACCATATTGTGGCAAGAATTCAAAGATATAAGATACTGTTGAATTTTTGAAATGGAATGAATTGGACTGTGTTCACTTTGCAGGGTTGGGATCTCCAATTTTTAGGGGAGGTGCTGCCGAATTTTCAGCAACCTCTAATCACTGTAAGTATGCTTATATAAAAGTATGAGTATTAAATGAGTTGCCAGGCCTACTACACTGGGCCAAACATGCTTGGCTTGGTCTAGGTGCCGGTCATGGCTCGGGATTTGAGTCGTGACAGATCTATTATAAACATAGCCAAATATCTTATGTTTGAAAAGTATTTCCCTAAGATGCCATAAGTAAAGGCTATCAACATCTCTTTCTATTTACAAAATCAACTTCTGACCAAAGCTCTGAAGGAGAAGACCCTGTATAAGGCATGGATAAGTCAAAAGCTATCTATGAGCCATTTTAAGGTGCTCAAGAGTCTATATTATGCATATATTCCAAAAGCTAAAAGGGACAAATTTGATCAAAGATTAAAAGTTGGTGTTTTGATAGCTATAACAATGTCTTCAAAGGGTATAGGATTTTTAATCCTATTACACAACAAATTATTATAAGTAAAAATGTAAAGTATGATGAAAGTGAAACTTGGGATTAGAAGAAAATGCCTGCTACTTCTCTAATCAAGTCCTAAATATTAAAGATGTTGTTGAAGAACCTATTAGCACTTTCAAAAAGAATGATTCTAATGAAAATAGTGTAGTTAGAAAGATAAGATCTTTCAAGGATATCTATGTCAGATGCACCATTGCCCTTTTAGAACCCACAAGCACTGAAGATGCTTTAAAGTCACCAAAATGGAGAACTGCTATAGAGGAGGAGTTAAGGATGATTGAGAATAAGAACATGTGGTATTAGTGCCATGACCAAAAAACAGACACATGATTGGCACAAAATGGGTTTTCAAACTCAAGTTGAATCATGATTGGACTATAAATAAGCATAAATCAAGATCAATTATGAAGGGTTATGTATAGATGCCGGGTGTAGACTTGCCTTAGCTTTAGTTGTAAGATTTGATACCACCTAACTATTTTTTTTTTTCAATTACAACTTAATAAGGTTGGAAAGTAATTCAACATGACGTCAAATCAACCTTTTTGAATAAAGTTCTAGAAGAGGAAATTTATGTTAAGTAGCTAAAAGGATTTTTACAAGATAGCAGCAAAGTGTACTTATTGAAGAAGGCTCTCTAGGGCATTAAGTAGGCTTCAAGAGCTTGGTATGTCAAAATTGGTAATTTTTTTATCAATTTAGAGTTTAAAAGGAGCTGTAGTGAAGCTACCTTATATACTTGACAGTAAAAGATTGTAATACTTATAGTTTCTATTTATGATAATGATCTGTTGGTGATTGGAAGTGACCTTAAGTCACTTAACTTATTTGGAAAACAAATGAAAGAAGTCTCCAAAATAAATGACTTAGGAAGTATGCCTTATTTTTTTGAGAATTAAAGTAAAGCAATCTTTTTAAGATATTTGTATTTCTCAGAAGAAATATACCATTAAGGTTTTAAGAAGATTCAGCCTAAGTAAGGTTAAGAGTGTAAGCACACTAGTAGCTTAGGAAGTAAGTTGAGTAAAGATTATAACTTAGATTCAATAGATTCTTTAGTATATCGAAGCATAATTGGGTTACTCTTGTACCTTTCTATCACTAGCCCAATATAATGTATTCCATGAGTGTTTTTGAGAGATTTATTAATGCTCCAACTAAAAACCACCTCTCAATTGCCAAGTGAGTGCTGAGATAGATATATTCGAGGATCATTGGATTTTGGAATATTTTATTGGAGATCTGTTATTGTCAACTTGATAGAATTCATAGATAGTGACTGGGCTATCTCCCTTGATGACATGAAAAGTAATTCGAGATATTACTTCACTCTCAGAGCCAGAAGTATGTGCTAGAATTCTAAGAAACAAGGAACTGTTGCCCAACCAACAGCAAAAATAGAGTATATTATAGTTTTAGCTACTATAAACAATGCACTTTGGTTTAGGAAAATGCTAAATGAGTTGAGTATCCCTTATAGTGCCACAAAGATCCAATGTGATATCAAGTAAGTTGTAGCAATGATTGAAAATCATATATTTCATGAAAGGACAAAGCACATTGAAATCAAATATCACGTAATTAGAGAAGCAGTGAAAGAGAATAATATTCAATTCTTTCATTGTAATATAGAAGATTAAGTGCGTGTTTGGATCCCAGTTACAAAACTACGTTTATGTAGAAGCTCTCAATATTTGCTTCTCCTGAAACGTGGTTTGGGAAGGTGCAAACAGAAATCCAAACACGCGGTAAGTGGCAGACATCTTTACTAATGGCTTACAAAAAATAAGTTTGAAACTCTGAGAGAAAGGTTTAGCATTGAATCTAACTTTGGTATCAAGGAGGAGTTTCAATTTTCTTTATTTTTTAAGCTGATTTTGAATTAAGGAGGAGAGCATTGGGGTTAAGGAGTATTTGAGTGAACTTAACTTTGAAACCAACTTAAGTTGAAGTTACTGTAGCTTAAGTTAAGTGTACTCAAATTAAATTAAGAAAAGTTGAGTGTACTTGAGAAAGCTAAGTAAACTTGAGAAGAGTTGAGATGGAGTTGAGGACCTTACATTGAGTTAAGTTTATGATGCACACCAGAATAATGGCACCACAAGTGTACAGGCCGTAAAAATAGTATATGACGAGTCAAGGTTGTTCCCTTAGAGAATCAATATAATTAGTGATTAGGCACTAGATTTCTCATATTCATTTTAGTTAAACAAATCAAGTTATGAGTGAGTTTTTATGAAAATCAATTCAAGTGCAATTAACAGTAATAAAAATGGTTCTAAATGAAAATAAGAAATTAAAGACACCCTAGGAATTCTAATCCCCTTTTTATACAAGGCAAATCCTTTCCCTTTTTAATTAGTTAGCTGAATGTCAATTTTAGAGTCAAAGGTCTAAATTAGATAAAAATATCTTTCGATCCATTCAAATCTATATATCAACTTAACTTTTTGATATCTCAAATGAGAAGTTAACATACAATTAGGCTCAGACCTTATCTAGACTACCTAGGACTCTTAAGTATATTTCTATCTCAAGTGCAAATTAAACTATGTCTAATCCTATGTTGCTCAATCAATGGTCTATAAGTAATTCCCTTCTTTTAAAGGCTAACTATAAAACCTATAATCAAGGCCAATCAATAGAATGAAACTGTAATCTAGATTAAACACTAAAATCTTCAATAATCCAATATAATCAAAAGAAAAATTATTTCCAAAGCTCAAAGGTTCATAAAATTCCTAAGAGTTATAAAAGTTAGCCACTCATGGCTTGAAATCCACAAAAAAGTACAACAATTATATCAGCAAATATATCAACTTGAAAAGAAAATATAGTAGAAACACCTAATCAGAAGAATCTTAGACAAAACCAATGATTTCTCGACTAATATGAAGCTTCCCCCACACCTTTTGTATGTTTTCTCCCTTCCCAAGTCGACCAGATACGTCTCCCTCTGCTGAATGACGAAGCCCTAGCTTTCTCTCTCATTTTTAGCTCGTAAATCAAAGTTGTGCATTTTAGTGGCTAATCTTGTTATGGCGAGGGGTGGCTCTCGCCATAGCGAGACCTTATAGATGTCCAGATTTTTTCTAATCTCGCTACTACTTGTGCTATAGCTAGGAGCTCCTTGGAATTTGTATGCATCACGACTTTGCTATGACGAAGTGACTTCCTCGCCACAGCAAAAATGCATCTTAGCTACAGTGAATTGTGTTCTCACTATAGCGAGAGGACTTGTTCAACCTGTTTTTTTACTTTTCAACTTCTCTCTCTTTTCTCATTCCTTTCTACAATCTTCTACCTTTTCCTGAGATAAAAATCAATCATAAAATGAGGCTCAAAACTGATAAAGATATCACAATTAAGACATTTTCTTCATTTTGTTTGATTGAATAAAAATTTAGCCATGTTAATCAAGAGAAAAGTACTTTGCCTCCCTAATATATCATAAAATATATCTCTTTCTCATCTAAAATTAGGAAGTCATCAAAATCTCCCACACTTATATTATTGCTTGTCCTCAAGCAATTTCTAAAAAATATCAATCAATGTGGCTGTTGACTAATTCTTTTCCACGATAAACACCCAATCAACCAAAATTTTAGATTCTCCCACACTTAGAATGAAACCAATGTCAAAAGCAGAAGTTTAGCAAAACTCAATTTGAATTTCGAAACTAATGTACTTATAGCAACACCTTCCTGATTCTAAAGTGTGTGTGTGTGCTCCACAGACAGTTTTTTTAAGAAGCAATCAAGTAATTTTCAATAAAACCCTTAATATACTCTCAAGACTTAATCCAACTATCTACTTTCAGCACAATCATTCTCATTCTTTTCTTTTTTTTTTTTAATTTCTCCTCCTCATTTCTCTTAATCCTTTTGACGCAAATGATAACATTGATTATGAAACCACCCGGTTACTCAGATTAAGGAAATCACCTCAGAGTGCTCACTAGCATACTCTTAGTTTCACCACTGTTTGACATAAAAATTCACACTTTTTAGTGCAAACTTCCGGTTACTGAGTGATTTCAACCATTGGAGTAGAGATAGATCTGTATATGTTTCCTTTTTTTCACTAAATATCCCTCTCAAATGAAAATCAGATATCCATCAGAAACAGATAAATGGAGGAGAGCTAAAAAAAATAAATGGGAGCTAACTAAAGAAAAAGCTTGAATTACTTCAATAACTGTCTTGCTGAGAAGTGCTTCTATTATGGGTGTTTACTACAACTACATTACTTGCTTTGTTCATTTCAATTTTGCCTAACTCTCACATTCATTGTTTAGTATTCATCTAAAGCAAAGGGGCTGAATCTGGTTAAAATTAGAGGCATTATGGTGGACTGATTATTATTGATATAATTCTCTTTATTATTTAGATCTCTATGTCCGCCTAGCCTATATTTACCTTCCTCCACACTTAAAGATAACATTGTCCACAATGTTTAAAAGAAGAGATACTACAATCAGAAAAGTAGAAGTAAACTGGGCCAAAGGTAAGGGACGTAAGTATAGAGAAAGAAATGGGAATCCCCTGATATGAAAAGTTAAGATGAGAGGGATATGCACAAACAACTCTTGTATTTGAGAGACCACAAAATACAGAGACCACGCAGTAAACAGTAAGTGGGCATTAGATATAAGACATCAAGTAGAAAACTAGCAAGTGTATAATCCAAAAATATTATGATATATAGTGATCCATATACAGTTATCCAAAATTGAAAGCATAGAAGCAGGAAGGATCATGCAAATAACACAAAAACTCTATGAGTCAGAGGGCCCAGGCATATCTTGCGGTGCAGGGTCTTGTGGAAGAACAATGACGAGGGACTGAGGAACCTCTGGAGATGAAGGTGGAAGGGTATGCATTAAATAATCCACAAGTATTTGTAGCTGACCTTTTATTGATAGGACATGCCCCTCTAGTTTGTCAATAGAATCCCTCACCTAACCCTCAAACTGAGTTTGAGGTGGTGCATCCTGCATCATAGGCTCTGGAGTACCCACTCGCTGCTGTGGAGGAGGGAGAGATGCTTCAAGTTGTGGGTGTGCTTGTGCCTGGTGTCTACGGGGTCTTTTCGGTTCATCCTTCATGCTATCATACCTAAAAGGCCCCTTTGGTTTGAATTGAGCATCATTATTAGATACTTTGCTTCCCCCCATTGAGAGTAACTCAGTAAGCATGTGGGGATAAGCCAAACTCGCCCTATTTGACCTTGTAATTTGCTTGAAGTTTAGGATCATAAGGCTAGGAATATTCACCCGCTGCCTGGTCATAAAGCTCCAAGTCAAAATAGCCTATTCTTGGATCATGTCAGACCCATGAGAACTAGTCAAGATGTTGCTAGTGATGAACTACGGCCAATATCGAGCAGGCTTATTTAGTTGGTTGACTGTATACACTTTGTTAGCCAGCCATGCTCGTCCTTCATTTGCAATGGTCGTCTCCACCTCCTCCCATGGAATGGACTGCTGATTAGCCAAGTAACACTAGAAGGCACATTCTGCGACATCGGGTAATTCATAAAAGTCCTGAATGACCTTCTCATTGATTCGCACCCAAGCTAATCGGCAATAGTATTCATCTTCACCCTCCTTTGTGTCTTCAAAATTGGCATACAATTCTTGGATCATCAGAGGAATCTAATGCACAGGTTTTTTTGTGAAACCTTGCAGGCCATGCCATTGAAAGTCATTATATGTGAGATCTAAGATGTGGGGCTCATAGTATCTATCTTCAACCACACCCTAATTAGAGAAGTGGCACTCAAAGCGAAATTCGGCTCTGGAAGAAACAAATCTGTCCTTGTCATAAGGTTTCTTCTTCTGCTTCGAGGAAAAAGCTTCAGCGGTCTTTATTTGCTTTTTGGGAGCCATAAACTTTGAAATCCAAATAACAATCAGAAAGAAACCAGTATAAGCAGCTATAGCAAATCACATAACAAGCATGGGCAAATACGATGTCTACAGGCACAGTGATTAATAGGAAAAATTAGTAAATCAAAGGAATGTTACATGCCTATGATATGGAAATGAACCTCTGAGAGCAAATAAGGTGTTAAGGGAAAAGAAAAATTGAAGCAAACAGAGCAGGAAGTTCTCGGAAAAGAAACAGTATGTTTTGGGAAAAACGCTTGAACTCGCTCTAGCAAGAGCAAACAAATTTCCAGAAATGTTGATTTAGGCCGAGAAATTCCAAATTAATAAGAACATCCTGCATAGAAATAGTCGACCAACAGAATGCAACCAGAAATGCTGACCTATTGACCCTTAGTTACGTAGATAAATGCAAAAAGAGTCCCAGCCCTAATAACCACAAAAATAGTGAAAAATGCAGCGAGTGAGGAAATAAACGGGTGCACAACGTACCTGATACAAGGAAGGTGGTGCACGAAGGGAATGGGTGCGTGGAAAGTAAGAAATTCTGTAGAAGAAAAGAGGAAAGGGACGGGGGCCATAAGCACGCAATAGCGAGGAAAAAGCAAGAATGAAAAATACGAAAGGGGGGTATCTTAAGGGTATTTTGTTATTATGTTAATTAATTTTTTTTTTACGGTCAGAGACCTCGCTAAGCAATAGCGAGGTGATCTCTAGAAGAAGTACCAAAAAAGCACCTCTCGCAATGGCGAAAATACTTGAGTAATTGTTATTAGCTGAAGAATCTCGCTATAGCTAGACTATAGCGAGAAACACTCTTGTGTTTGTACTTGTCCATGAGCATACTACAGTTGTTATAGCGAGTTGGCCATCTTGCAATAGCGAGGATATTTAAAAAATTTTCCTAACACATTTCACTCACCATAACCCAGCTATAGTGAAATACTCTCTAGACTTTGTACTAGGCGTAAAACAAGCAGCCTCGCCATAGCAAGATGAGCTCCTTGCCGTAGCGAAATATTTTTTTTTTTAGCAATTAAGTGTTCAAATAAGTACTTTCTAACCCTATTTACACCTTCTATCATGCAATTACTAAGCCCATTCCCATCAAACTTTAGTCAAACATAATCAAATAATTAAGATTACTAGAATAATGATATGCAATTCAAATCAATAGTTAGAAAACTCCCTAAAAATCATAACTGGACTTGTCCTTTCTTGCCAATAGCTTGTTCCTGAATATCCAACACTTCAACACCAATGCCAAACCTACAAAACACACAGAGAAAAAGGAAAATCAAACCAAAAACAAAAAGAACATCAAACTAAAACATAAGAACAAGAAGAAAACTCGGGTTGCCTCCCAAGTAGTGCTTGGTTTATAGTCCTCAGCCGGACTTTGTCAACTAATCAAGGAGGTTGAGAGAAACTATGGACCGTTGTCTACTGGTCTATCTCACCACCCAAATAATGTTTAAGCCTTTGACCATTTACTTTAAAGTGATATCCTGACTTCTCATCTTTAACTTCGGTAGCTCCATAAGATGTCACAAAGATCACTTTAAACGAACTAGACCACCTAGATCTTAACTTACCTGGAAACAACTTTAAACGAGAATTATAAAGCAACACAAGGTCTCCAAGTTCAAACTTTCTTGGTAAGATATTTCTATCATAAATTCTTTTGGTCCTTTCTTTGTAAATTTTAGAACTTTCAAAAGCCTGTAATCTAAACTCATCTAATTCATTTAGTTGTATTAGTCTTTTCTCACCTACTTTATCCATATCAAAATTTAATTTCTTTATATCCCAAAATGCTTTATGCTTTAGCTCAATGGGTAAATGACAAGCTTTGCAAAAAATCAATTGATAGGGAAACATACCTATTGGAGATTTAAAATTTGTCCTATATGCCCATAAAGCGTGATCAAGCTTATCCGCCCAATCATTTCTAGTGGGACTCATAATTTTTTCCAAAATTCTTTTTATTTCTCTGTTAGACACTTCACACAACCTATTGGTTTGAGGATGATATACCAATGCCATCTTATGGGTGACTCTATACTTTGCATGCAAACCTTTGAACAACTTATTGTTAAAATGAGTCCCCTCATCACTAATGATTGCCTTAGGTGTGCCAAAACAAGTAAAAATATTTTTTTTCAAAAATCACACCACCGTATTGGCATCATTAGAATGACAAGCCACAACCTCAACCCACTTACTCACATACTCAACAGCGACCAATATATATTAATGGCTCCTAGATGAAACAAAAGGCCCCATAAAATCAATTCCCCACATATCAAACAATTCTACCTCAAGAATACTAGATTGGGGCATTTCATAGCTCTTTGAGATGTTACCTGTTCGCTGACATGCATCACAATGACAAACAAATAAGTAAGTATCTTTAAATAATGTAGGCCAATAATATCCAGATTGCAATACTTTGTATGCAATACGCTGGCCACTAAAATGACCACCATAAGGAGCAGCATGATAAACATATAAAATATCATTTTGTTCATTTTGAGACATACACTTTCTCAAAATTTGGTCAGCACACTTCTTATATAAAAAAGATTCATCCCACACAAATCATTTCATAACATGCAAAAAAAAAATTTTTTTTGATAATACTTTAATTCATCAGGCACAATATCACTAACTAAGTAATTGACATAATCAGCATACCAAGGCACAAACACATTATTCACAACAAATACAAACTCATCAAGAAAACTCTCATTAATCATAAGTCATCCACACATTCAAAATTATTCACAAGCCTAAATAAGTGATCAACAACTTGGTTTTCAGTTCCTTTCCTATCAACAACCTGCATATCAAATTCTTACAATAATAAAACCCATCTAATTAACCTAGGTTTAGATTCTTTCTTACACAACAAATATCTTATAGAAGCATGATCAATATAAACTATGACTCTAGTGCCCATCAAATATACTCTAACTTTCTCAAAAATAAAGACAACAGCAAGCATTTCTTTTTCAGTAGTTGAGTAATTTACCTGTGTTTCGGCTAGAGTTTTGCTTAAATAATAAATAGGATGAAAGATCTTCCCATGTCTTTAGCCAAGCACAGCTCCAACTGCATAATCGCTTGTATCGCACATGACCTCAAAGGGTAGTGACCAATCAGGAGCCACTATAATTAGTGCTGTGATAAGTCTTTGCTTAAGCTCTTTAAAAGCTTTCAAGCACTTTGCATCAAACTTGAATAGGATATCCTTTTCAAGCAATTGAGATAAAAGCTTCGCTATCTTTGAGAAATCCTTCATGAATCTTCGATAGAACCTAAAATGTCCCAAGTAACTTCTAATAACTTTCACATTGGTAGGTGGTGATAATTGTTTAATCACTGAAACTTTAGCTTGATCTACCTCCAATCTTCTTTTTCACATCTTATGCCCAAACACTATACCTTCACAAACTATATAGTGACACTTTTCCTAATTGAAAATCAAATTGGTATCCTCACATCTTTGTAAAACTCTTGTCAAATTTTTTAGACATTTTTCAAAAGTGATGCCAAACACTGAGAAGTCGTCCATAAAAACTTCCATGATATGCTCAATCATGTCAGAAAAAAATGACATCATATATCTTTGAAATGTGGCAGGAGCATTACACAATCCAAAAGGCATTCGTCTAAATGCAAAAGTTCCATATGGACATGTGAAAGTAGTTTTTTCTTGATCCTCAGGAACGATTGCAATTTGATTGTAATCAGAATAGCCATCTAAGAAATAAAAGAATTCTTTTCCTGCTAGACGATCTAAAATCTAATCGATGAATGGAAGTGAGAAATGATCCTTTCTTGTAGCTGTGTTCAACTTCCTGTAATCCATACAAACTCTCCAACCTGTAACTGTTCTTGTGGCAATCATTTCATTCTTCTCATTATTCACCACCGTCATTCCTCCCTTCTTAGGGACACATTACACTAGACTTACCCAGTTACTATCTAATATGGGATAGATAATACCAACATCAAGCTACTTGATAATCTCTTTCTTGACCACTTCTTTTATTATAAGATTCAATTGCCTTTGATTCTCCACTGATTTCTTATGGTCATCTTTTAAGAAAATTTTATGCATGCAAATGGCTAGACTAATCCCTTTTATATCGGCTATGGTCCAACCAATGGCCCTTTTGTACTCTTTTAACATTTTCAACAGTTGTTTTTCTTGAGGAAGTGTTAATGTAGATGAAACTATGATTGGTAAAATCTCTCCTTCTCCCAAATAAGCATACTTAAGATGTGGTAGAAGAGGTTTCAACTCCAAAATTGGAGGCTATTCAATGGATGGTGGGAGAGCATGAGCTTTTCATGAAGTTAGCTCTAACGATTCAAATTGTCCATTATACTTAGCAACAGGTCTAAATGCATTAAGTTTGTACTCAACCTCACTCTTCATCACTTCTCCTATACTTGTTTTACCAACAAGTACTGCTTCAAGAGGACCAGTGAAAGCAAAAGAATCCAATTCTTCTTGAATTACCTCTTCAACAATAAACACCCTTAAGCATTCTTCTACATTACCCAGATGCTTCATAACTTTCTCCACACTAAAGGTGACTTGCTCATCTCCAAGCCTCATTATAATTTCTCATTTTTTCACATCAACAAGTGCTTTGCCAGTAGCTAGAAATGGCCTCCCCACTATCAATGGGATATCTTTATCCTCTTCAATATCAAGCACAATAAAATCAGTAGGATAAATGAAAGGGCCAACCTTTACTAGCACGCCTTTAATGATCCCATGTGGATAAGAAAAGCTTCTATCGACCAATTGCAAAGTGACAGTTGTTGGATTGGCCTTACCCAATTATAGTTTTCTAAAAACAAATAATGGCATGAGGTTTATAGCAGATCCTAAATCACAAAGTGCTTGACCCTCAAATTTGTCCCCAATCATGCAAGGGATAGAAAAGGAACCAGGATCTTTACACTTAGTTAGAAGATTGGACTTAAGTATATTAGTGGTCTCTTTTGTCAAAGCCACTGTTGCAAATTCAGTGAACTGCTTCTTCTTGCTAAGCATATCTTTAAGGAACTTAGCATATTTAGGCATTTGCTTTAAAGCCTCAGAGAAGGGAATATTGATGTAGAGTTGCTTAAACATGTCCAAAACTTCTTATATTGCTCATCAAGGACTTTCTTTTATAATCTCTAAGGAAATGGAGGCAATGACACCACTTTAGGATGTACCACTATTTTTTCATCAGTTGTATTCGACTTCTCCACTTTAGACTTCCCTTTCTTGTCCTCTTCTTTTGCATTCAAACCAACAATCTTTTCCTCTGTTTCCTGTTAAGGTTCTTCCTTATCAATCTGAATAATACCTGATGGACCCTTAGAATTTACCTTGTTTGGCTCCTTCACTTGAGCTTGTACTTCAAGGAGCTCTTTACCACTTCTTAAAGTGATAGCTTTACATTCTTCCTTGTCATCTCTCCTTGGATTAGGAATTGTATCACTTGGCAAGCCTCTTTGATGCAGTGCGTTCACAGCAAAAGCTAACTGTCCCATTTACACTTCTATATTCTTGAAAGAGGAGTCCACTCTTACATTAATGCTAGCTTGCTCTTCATTATTCTTAATTTGAGTAGTCATAAACTTAGCGAAAACATCCTCTAAATTGGTTTTGGGCTCTTGAATAGGAACATTTTGCCTTGGCACTTGAGAGAACCAAGAAGGTTGAGTTGGCCTTGTTCCCAAAGATGATGGCTAATTAAGTGATGAACCATTCTTCCAAGAAAAATTCAGGTGATTACGCCATGCAAGGTTGTAAGTATTTGAGTAGGGGTTGTTTGGACTCCTTTAAAAGCTCCTTACATAATTCGCTGACTCTGATTGCAAAAACATCGGGCACTAGTCTTGCATATGTATCTCACCACTCTGGTCACATCAATATGAGATACTTGTGTAGAACACACATTCAAAGCATTTTTCTTTTGCACTTGCTATTCTAGCAAATCAAAACACTTATTTAATGCCGATAAAATAATAGCCAACTGAGCAAAAGAATCCTCTTTAGTATTAGATATTTGAGAAATTGCTAGTCGTTTATCCCCCTTATAAGAATAACTTTCAGATAGATTATCAAGTACCTTCATCACCTCATCTACTAGGATTTGGTCATAACTACCATTAAGAATCAATGCTAGCATAGTATCTAACTGTGCATTGAGTCTGGTGCAAAAGTTATGTACAATGCTTGAAGTTGATTAAATCTCGTCTAGCATCAGCAATTTTGTTATTTGGAATGAAGCGAGCTCTGAACTTTGCTTATAAGTCATCCCAATTATTGATAGATCCCTCTAGCAAATTGAGCAACCATTCTTTTGCATCATCCTTGACAGAGATAAGGAATAATCTAAGCCTTAAGACATCCTTAGGCACCTCATTTTATTTCAAAGAGTCACAGACTTCCAAGAAAGATAGTATGTGTCTATTAGTATCATCTGTTGATTTACCACCAAATTGCCCATTCATTTAAAGCAACGAAATCATCACTGGCTTTAACTCAAAGTTGTTTGCTTGAAAATCTGGTACTACAATGCTAGGCTGAGTAGTTTTCATGGTTCTTCCCACAAAATCCTTGATAGTTCGATTTTGATTATCTTCGTGTGCCATCTTTGTAGCAAGAATGTTTACCCCACTCTCAGGTTGAATTAGCACAAACCCTTCAGCCAAAATATCCTTCAAACTCCTTGTCTTTCTACGTATTCTTTTGGATTTGGATTTAGGTGGCATATACTAGTGTACCTGCGAAAACAAAGGAGCACAGATCAAGAATCTAACTAAACCAAAAAAAAACCAAAAGGTAATAAACTAAGAAATTACTAATAAAATTACTGCAACTAACAAATGAAAACACAAACAAACAAGAGAGTAAATTAAAAGAAATTAAGTGCTTAAGTTAAAACTACTCAAAGTCCTCTAATTCTATTCACCAATTACCTTAAATCCTCGGCAACGGTGCCAAAAACTTGATGCACACCAGAATAATGGCACCGCAAGTGTACGGGCCTTAAGAATAGTACGTAATGAGTCAAGGTTGTTCCCTCAGAGAATTAACACGATTAATGATTAGGTATTAGATTTTCCATATTCATTTTAGTTAAACAAATCAAGTTATGAGTGAGTTTTTATAAAAATCAATTCAAGTGCAATTAACAGTAATAAAAATGGTTCTAAGTGAAAATAAGCAATTAAAGACACCTTAGGAATTCTAATCCCTTTTTTACATAAGGCAAATTATTTCCCTTTTTAATTAGTTAGCTTAATGTCAATTTTAGACTTAAAGGTCTAAATTAGGTAAAAATGTCTTTCAAACTATTCAAACCCATATATCAACTCCACTCTTTGATGTCTCAAATGAGAAGTTAACATACAATTAGGCTCATACCTTATCTAGATTATCTAGGGCCCTTGAGTATATTTCTATCTCAAGTGCAAATTAGACTATGTCTAATCCTATATTGCTCAATCAATGGTTTATAAGCAATTCTCTTCTTTCAAAGGCTAACTACAAAACCCATAATCAAACTAAAGGTGGCCAATCAATAGAATAAAACTATAATCCATATTAAGCACTAAAATTTTCAATAATCCAACATAATCAAAATGGAAATTATTTCCAAAGCTCAAATGTTCATAGAATCCCTAAGAGTTACAAGAGTTAGCCATTCATGGCTTGAAATCCACAGAAAAGTTCAGCAAATATATCAGCAAATACATCAACTTGAAAAGAAAATGGAGTAGAAACACCTAATCGGAAGAATCTTGGACAAAACCAATGATTTCCCGACTAATATAAAGCTTCCCCAACACCTCTTGTGTGTTTTCTCCCTTCCCAAGTCAACAAATTGCGTCTCCCTCTACTGATTGACAAAGCCCTAGCTTTCTCTTGCATTTTTAGCTCGCAAATTAAAGCTGTGCGTTTTAGTAACCAATCTCGCTATGGCGAGGGGTGGCTCTCGCTACAGTGAGACCTTATAGATGCAAAAAATTTTACTAATCTCACTACTTCTTGCGCTATAACTAGCAGGTCCTTGGAACTTGTATGCATCACGACTTCGCTATGGCGAAGTGACTTCCTCGCCATAACGAAAATGCATCTTAGCTATAATGAATTGTGTTCTCGTTGTAGCGAAAGGACTTGTTCAGCTTACCTTTTACTTTTCAGCTTCTCTCTCTTTTCTCATTTCTTTCTACAATCTTTTATCTTCTCCTAAGATAAAAATCAATCATAAAATAAGGCTCAAAACTGATAAAGACATCACAATTGAGACATTTTCTTCTTTTGTTTGATTGAATAAAAATTTAGCCATGTTAATAAAAAAAAAAGTACTTTGCCTCTCTAATATATCATAAAATATATCTCTTTCTCATCCAAAATTAGGGAGTCATTAGTTTAGCATTTGAAGTTGACTTAAGTGTCTCAAGTTTAAGTGCACCTTTTTAATAGCTTGAGCATAGATCTTTTTGTTTTGTCTATTTTCACTTTCTACAATAAGACTCATTACGTTAGCTAATGAAAAGCTGAATGTTAATAATATTTATTTTAAGGGAACGTCATATTACTATTTTTTCACTTTAGAATTATGATTCCTAGTTTTTAGGATAATACTTAAACATTTAATATTACTTAATCCAGTTGTAAAATTTTCAATTATAAATTAGTGAATAAAATAGATCAAATGTGTTCTAATCCATGGGCAGAGTCGAGGTGGATGTCTAGTATGCCCGATGCCTGACCCGATTAAGACATCGGGCTTGTTTTTGTGCCCATGGCCCTGCCCGACTCGAACAAGCCTGATTTTAGGGCAGGTTAGGGCCGCCCGAAGTCGCCCGAAATTTTTTTTTTATGAATTGATACTTAATATAAAAATATTTTTTTTGTAGACTCATAAGCATATACTTCAAAACAATAGGCTTTTGGAACCTTTATGTTTTTATCAATAATAAAAAAATAGCTTAGTAATATCAAGCAAAATATAATTTATACTAACATAATTAGCTTTAGGTAAATACGTGTATTTTCACTATTCAATAAAAGAAATATCAGTAAGCATGCACATCAATAATGAAAACAATTAAGAAATAGGGAGAGTTTAAGTAGATAATAAAAGTTACAGCATGTAAAGAGAATTAGTTAAAATAAACATAAATATATATATATATATATATAAGATGACAAGATATTAATAATTAAAAAAAATTATTAGGGCAAATTGGACAAAATATGTCTTTATCCGTGGCCCGACCCGACCTGATATAGTTTTGTTTAAAATTCTACCCATTTATATTTTTAGCCCAACTCAACCCGGCCCGATTGGACCGGGTTAGGGCAGGCCCCTAGGGCCAACCGGGCCATTAAACACTCTTATGTTCTACTCCTTAAATTTCTTTTTTTGGCCTTTCTTTTAGTTCCATAGCTTATGATTCCGATAAGCAATGAAAAGCAAAAGATAAGAATACAATTGAGATAGATTGATAGAAAGTGAATTGGCTGCTTCTTGTATTAACAATAAGTACAACATGCAGGCACATGGTACAGGCAATACATTAGATTACAAAAAAGCAGGCCCTCAACGCCTAACCAAACAACAGCCATGGGGTGATTTTCCTTCACTTTTCCCCCCAAAAGCATTAATGAGCCTCGTTTCGAATAACCTAAAACAAAACAGGAGAAAAATGCTCAATCATGGTATATTTACCCACAAAACTATCCTCAATTCATACCATAGGGTAAGTCAACATACCTACTTGACAATTTCCAACGGACCTGCTCGGTCAAACTGAAGTCGCAATAATTATGTGATCGTATGAAGTGATATCTTCAAATTATATACGAGAGTAATACCAATATTTTATATTATATATGAACTTCTAGTGAGGAATTTTCTGAGTTCGACTCTTATCAATTCTACATCATGGATGGCAAGAAGAGGCATGCTGACAACCATTGCTTACACCAGAACCAGCTACCCCTGTTCTGTAATAATTTCGAATAAACCTCCTCTAAAACCAGCCCCTAAATGTCCATGCTTACCGCAGCATTCCTTCATGTAGCTCTTGCAACACCCACCAATCTCTCTCTTGTCCAAACTAATACAAGCATGCGCAATTGGAAACTCAATGGATTCCATTGAAGAGCCCTCACAGCATGCACCGACTTCACTCTCATTTGAAGTCACATGGACACACACAACGGGAAATTCCTTGCATTTGTCTGGACAGCCTTTGCAACAAGAATCTTTCTCTTTCTCTTCCGAACTCTCACAAGCATGCATTGAAGCTGATTCAGAATGCTTATTGTCTATGTCAATGGAAAAATGATCTTCCCCATAGATCTTAAAGTCAGATTGAGGCCCCGGATTTTTATGTTCAATTTCGTGATCGCATCTTAATGTCCTTTTGAGTTTATGATCTTCAGAAATTTCAAAACCATTGATCAAGTGGCAATGCTTATTATTAAATTGTTGACTTTCTTTCTGAGCAGAAAGATTGAAATGGCAGGGAGAACCAAGTGATGCTCCATCATGACTGATTATGCCACAATTTCTGTTGTGGCAATTTAATGTCCTGTGGGAGTTGTGCTCCAAATAACAACCATGACTGTCTATTGCACTTGTACACTTATCTGCCCCACTCAGAATCATGCGCCGAGAGCCAGAACAACCCTGGCTTTCTGTATCATGTGACTGCATGAAATGGCAGGGAGAAGCAAGTGATGCTCCATCATGAGAGATTTTGTCACAATTTCTGTCGAGGCAATGCAATGTCCCGTGGGAGTTATTATGTTCCAGACATCTATCATGACCGTCTATTGCAGTTTGACACTTATCCGCTTCAATTAGAATCATGCGCTGAGAGCCTGAACAACTCTGGCTTTCTGTATCATGCGGCTGGACGCCACTCTTCTCACATCTTCCATGATGACAGTGCTGTGGTTCATGGAATCCATCACTGGCCTTACATTGGCCATGACTTTCTATGATTTTAGAATGCTGATGAGTATCAAGCTGATGTTGATGATCATGATGGTGGTGATGGTGACGAGAAGACTTGCCATTATTGGCATCACATCCACTTTTACGGATGTGTAGCTGAGCGGAAGATCTACAACATTTTCCTCTATGCTTGTCTCCTCTGTGCAGAAGGAGCATGCTGTTTAAGATGACCAACAAGCATGTTCCAACATCGGCAAGAACTGCTGCCCAAACAAGCGGATGACCAGCAAAGGCCAAGCCAAGAATTGCAGCCTTAGTCACAATTGACAAAGTAACATTTTCTACAACTTTCCTATGAGATTTTCTTGCAAGCTTGATGGCTTGTGGTATCTTCCTAATGTCATTTGACATAAGAATTATATTTCCCGTTTCACTTGCTAGTGCAGAACCTGAAATGCCCATTGAGATACCAATATCTGCTGTAGCTAATGCCGGTGCATCATTCAGACCATCTCCAACCATGGCTGTTCGTCCTTCCCTTTTGAATTCTGTGATGATTTTTGCTTTTCCTTCTGGTAAAAGTTCAGCATGGACTAGATCCAAAGCATGCCCTAGCTGTAGATAAAATTATTTTTGCCATTATATTTATCTCTGATTCTATGACACTGACATTATCTACAGAAAGTAAATGCGGAGATTAGAGCACAGTCACATAACTACAACATTCAAAATTAGTTCAATTCATCTGTCACAGCATATAATCGAGTTTATTCTGCTTCTTGATATAAAATCCGATACTAATAAATGTCAATCCTTCTGAAGACAGGTCCCTAGAATTATGCCTTATAGAATTCATTATTAAAATGTTTCAGTTCCCCAGTTTATTCAATATGAACCATCAATTTGCATTTCAAAACTTTTACATATGAAATTCTAAGTTGCCCAAGCTTAAAATGGAGTAAGAAAACAGTTAAAAAAGGAACAAGAAAAGTATGCAAGAAACATAATTTCGGAATGAACAAATGTCATGAAGAATATTAAATTAAGCACTAAAGATTCATTTAAAAAAAATATTTTCTAAACAACAAACCTGCTCTTGTGCTTGCATGGCAGCTGCTCGACTATCTCCAGTAAGCATAGAGGTTTTGATACCCAATAACTTCAGCTGCCCTATTGCCTCCTTAACCCCTGATCGGCAAGCATCTGAAAGAGAGAAAAATCCAATTGGAGTTGCTCCAGAGTATATATAGCCAATAGTCTTTCCTCCCTGAGAGTCACCTTGTAAGGTAGGAACTGTAAATTTAAGCAATTACAGTGAACATAGTCAGCGCCAACCCAAAAAAAAAAAAAGAAAACAAGAAGAAAGGTTAATCATAGCATAAGGCTCAATATTGTTTTGGCCAAGAAGGATATTGGTGTGAGCTTATGAAAATCCCTGGTGATATCTATCAATTAGCAGGAAAATATTACAATACTTTTTACACCACAATCGGCTTTAAATTTTAATTTCAAACTAAACATGGTGGAGGCATTGACCTGTTTCAGACCCGGCTCTTGGGGCAATTTTTCTATTTCCAATGTAAACAACTCTCTCATCAATTTTTCCTTGAATGCCTTCTCCAGGAAAATTTTCATAGTCTGTCACCTCTTCTGGCTTAGGATCAACAGAAAGCGACTTTCCGTAGTCAACAATTGCTGCTGCCAATGGATGGCTTGACTTACTTTCGATACTTGAGACCCTAGAAAGTTAAACTTACCTCAGATTTCAATTATTTGTATAATCTATACATGAATGTTGAATAGTATAAATTGCAGGGAAAATATCCCACCAAAATTCCAATCATTGTCTAATTTGAAATTATCAATGTATGATTTCAATTTCATCTTATCGCATGATATATCAGATTTTCATGGAGAATTTTATCTTTAAATTTCTTATTTTATAATAGCCTATGAGTCCACAATGTGTGACATTAATTTAGACATTTGAAAATAGGCTTGACAATCGTCCAATGTGATCATATCTGATATTTCATACAAAAGAAATTCTATTGATAATTCTTTTCCTTTTTCTTTATGTTATTCAATATCCCATTCAGCGGAGAAAGAGGATGAAAGAGCGAGCAAAGAAATGAAGATCTCACCAGTAAAGCAATGTGTTCAAATCTACGTCATCACAAAGAGATTGGAAATTTGTCACCACAAATTCACCCTTTGTAATAGTGCCCGTTTTATCAAAGGCCATGACCTTAATTTTTGCAAGGGTTTCAAGATAATCACCCCCTTTGATGAGAAGACCGGATGTAGCTGCTTTTGTATAAGCACAGAAAGTCACAACTGGCGTAGAAAGGATAAGTGCACATGGACATGCACTTACTAAAACAACCAGTGCTAAGTGAAACCAATGTTTCTCGTTATGTACTCTTAACAAAACTGGAATCACCGCTAAAAGAGTTGATATGATTACAACAGCTGCAAACATTAACAAGAATTAAGGCCTATGAATCAGATGCAGGAAACAGACATGTGATATAAACCACAGTGAGAACCAGAAACGGCATGCATTTAGGAGTTTTTTTATAAAGATAAGAGTTCTCAATTATAATTATCAGATGAACAAATTTACTATTATCAAGCTTTTTAGAAAGAAAAGGAGAATCCGGCCTTAGCTTAATAGGAAGTTAAAACGGGCCAAATGCTTTTCAATGCCTTGGGTACTCTAAACCCTCTCCTTTTTTATGCATTGTCATGCCTTCGGTAAGAAACATGAAATAAATAATTAAGTGTGTTCCATTAGGAGAGTAAACAGGAGTTGAGCAAGAAAATGAGATAAGTCAATAATTAATTGCCTTTAAGATTCAAAAGCCATTGAAACAAATAATGCAAATGCTGACTAACCAGGGGTATAAAACTTGGCAAACTTGTCTATCAATCTCTGGCTCCTGGTTTTGCTATTTTGAGCTTCTTCCACAAGCTTTGCCATTTTAGCCACTACACAATTCTCAGCTAGGGAAGTAGTTTTCACACTAATATAACCTACAAGCAATAAACCAACACATCGACATTACACAAAAAGAAAATATGGAGAGACAAAAAAGGAAAAATTTTCAGGTTTACTATCAATAATAGAAGGGTTACCATTTAAGTTGATAGTGCCCCCCCACACGGTAGAGTCCTTTTGTTTAGGTACTAGGAATGACTCGCCAGTCAAAGTTTTCTCATCAACTTCACAAGTTCCATCCACAACAATTCCATCAATGGGTATCACTTCCCCTGCTTTAACAGCTACTATGGTGTTCATTTTCACCTCATCAACGTCCACAATCTCTCCTGTTTCAGCTACGATTGCTTTCTGAGGGGCTATGTTCATCAACGATGACATTGCTGCACTTGCCTGAATCCATTGATTTTACTATTTAGAATTTTTATAATTTTTTTTTCTTTTTGTGGTGTATTGATAGAAAATTAGGAGGTGGAAGCATTTTTTTTAAGGTAACCAAGTTCCATCCATATGTGTAGTTATATGCTACTAATTACATATGTTAGATTGATGTCAATGATAAGTTTGATTATTCATATTGTGATTTACTGTGTCTTAGTAATCGGGAATGTGATCAAGCCCCTGGTTGTGGCTATGTACTATGATTGTGTATTGAGCCTTGATCGTGCTTATTTTGGAGGGAGAAATTATCATGATCATCCTACTCCCTAAGTTATTGGATAAAAGCTATGTTTTATGATATATGGTTACTAGTAAGGGATAGTAATTATTAAATAGTCAAACTTGTCTATTTGTTGGGTGCATGCATTGTTCTTTATAACTATTCTATGTTAAGCATCATGATAGCTTATTCTATGTCATATGTTCAAAATTATATCTTAGTTACTAGAATTTTGTATCTTACTTTAGTTGTAGATTAACATTTCAAGTGAAGGATCTTCTGGTGATAGTAAGGAGAAGCCATCTGAGAATCAACCTTAGTATTGTAGGCTTGTAGGCTAGCATTTTAGATCTTGTACTATATTGAATGTAAATGATAATTATAGTGTGTCTCTTTCGTGTAGCATCTATGCATCATGTATTGCCAAGTGTAAGACTTTTCATGAATTATATAAGTAGGGATTGACATTTAACTTAGGAGTTCTTTTGATTCTTCTACACAAGGATTCTTTGGTGTAAAAATAGTTCTTTTGTGAATGGTATGTAAGGCTTACTTCTTTTCACATTTTAGGTGTGGTTGTTATGGACTTTTAGCACTTGTGATTGTATATGCATGATCCTGGATGATTGGCTTGAAGTTGATAGGTTAGTTATGGATAAATCTTGAGTGTGATTGTGGTGATTTTGTTGTCATTTGATCTTTCATTGTTATATATCTCTTTATTTTGGTTTAGCTAGCTTTTAGGGTTGCTAATACACTTCAATCATGGTCATAATTTTATAGAGATGGTGTCAAGAGTTCTAGCTTGGTATTAAAGGAGGATTGGTAAGTTTAGTTTGCCATGTGAAGCTAAATGATCCATTTTACTGTCATTCATACCTTGATGGGTTCAAACATGATTTTAGCATTAATTTGGGTAAGATCATATTCCCTTGGGCATTCCCTAAGTTTAGAGGGTTGGTTGAACCTTTCTTTTAGTCTATGAAACCTTCATGAAATGTCCCATACCATATCTTCTAGCATAAGTCAGGTTTTGGTGTTCAAAGGTTTAGAATTTGCCTTTTTCTGCATTAAAACAAAACCATGCCACTTGGGGGCTACAACCTTGAATAGGTCAATTCTAATTTGGTAGTTTTTGACCATTGAGGCCATGGCCACAACCCTAAAACTCAAAAGGGTTTTTTTTTTTTTTTCACCTTTTTCCTTGGTGCATTAAGATGTATCTTGAGGGAGGATTATTATGTGAATTTTCCAAGTGTTTTCTCTTAGGGTAATTTGGAGTTGGTTTCATGGGTTGTAGTCTTAGAAGAAGCAAGCATGAGGAATCCTTTTATTTAAGAACGGAGGTTTGGCTAAGACACTTAGATGGAAACTAAGGTTGCTTGTGAATGGAGGATTTAGCCCCACATGGAATTAGCTCCAACCTAGAAATAGTTAACCCCAACTCTTATAAACCAAAAGGTTTAAGGTTCCATCCATATTATTTCTTAAGTGGTTGAAAAAGTTTTAATCGACTTGTATTTCTATGCATGCTTCTGCCTAATTTTGTTAGAATTGGACTCTTAATGCTTAAAGAGTTAGCTCTTAATGCTTAGAACATGACCTGGTTGGACTTGGTTAGCCTGATCTGATTCGACCATATCAAGTTAGGTTGAATAAAAAAAAAATTACAAGTTAGGTGGACCCAAGTAATTAGCCCATCCCTATTAGTCAATTTAACTCAACCCAACTAAGTCATATAATTAAAAAAAATATTTTTTATAGGAATTTATATAAAAATTTTAATTTTTTAACAAAAAAGATATTATTTTATAAGGACTTATGTAGAAACTTTTTTAAAGATTATTTTATAATTTTTATTAAAAAAAAAAGACTTGCGCTAGCTCGACATTGGATTGAGCTGAGCGCTAAACAATGAGCTTAACACTATGCTAGATACCAAACTAAGCCAATGCCAGATTGACCCAATGTTAACTTACCCCTTGTTGAATATTTAAATAAGATATGTGATGTTGGGATACCTTATGGCTTGCCCTTGACTCTAGCCATTCTGCAATTGAGAAAAGGAAAACAATGGTGCCGGCTTCCAAATAATCATGCAAGGCAATTGTTCCCACAACTGTCAAAATCAATGTAAAATTTCAGCCTCACTGTTAGGCCTGGAATCTGAGTAAGGGCAGTAAATATAGCAATCAGTTTGTCTCTTCAACAAAAGTATATATAGAGTAGAGTTTCAAATCATAGAACTACTCGTAGGAAGAGGGGTTGCTATCAAGTTCCAAAAGAAGATGAAAAAAGTTTCGTACAAAACAAATTTGTTACTTACGAATGAAAATTCTACTTTGATCAGTGGTAGGTAGATGGATGTTTAATTTAGTCTTCACTAATTTTTTTTAAAAAATTAATCTGTACACAGTAAAATATATATAATGATATTTTTTATTTTATTTTTGTCTAAAAGTAAAATAATTTATTGAGTTGAACAATAAATTTAAGGTGTGAATTAAGAGTGTGAACTTATAAAAAGTGTTCAAATTAATAAATTATTAGGTTTTGTATTAAATTTTAAATAAAAATATAGTAAAATAAAAACATTATAAATTTTTTAATAACTAATAGACTATATTAAAAAATAATAAAAGAAATTAAATGAAAAGTTTACTTATTTGTGAGATGATCAGAAGATAATTTTCCTTTTATCTTAATATTATTTCTCCGCAAAGTATTTTCATTTTATTTTTTTTTCTTATATAAGTCTTTTTGGTTTGGGAGTTATCCAAAAAAAAAATACATACTAGAAAGTAATAATTCTTTAAAATATTTTTGAATGGAGGATATATGAGTAAAATATAAATAATTCTTACATTTTAAATTAATTTTACAATATTTGAATTTAAAAAATTTGCAATTTTAGTAAAAATACAATTTTTATGAATATATTCCAATGAATTATTCTCTTTCATTTCACAAATCATATTTTGTATATATTTTATACTTACCTGTCTTATGAAGAAAAATCTAAATACTTTAAAATAAAAATAAATTACATATATTTCTCTTAAATTTTGTTGAAATTATATAAATTTTCTTTTTATTTTCAAAATATACACAGATTTTTTCTAAAACAAAATGCTATCTTATATTACTTTAGTTAGATTTAAAAACTTTTGACTAAAATATTTTTTTATTAACATAAATACATTTCTTAATTTAAAATTTTTAAATCAAAGATATTTTGAAAAAAAAAATTAACATTAAAGCAAATTATAAAATAAGCTTTTATATCAAAAAATTTTTATATATTTTTAAAATAATAAAAAAAATCTGTATAATTTACTATTAAAATAAACATTCCACACCTCCCCCCCCCCCCCTCTCTCTCTCTCTCTCTCCATCCCCTCACTTCGATTTCCCCGCTTATAAGAAAGGAAAAGGCGGAATCCGTCATCTTTCTTCTCCCCATGTTTATATGGATAAAAGATAGCTAATTGATGGCGTCAGGTTGGTTGCTTTCACGTTAATGTACAATGCAAGTTAGCCACTTCCAAACAAAAATAAAAATGGAAGCAATAGCCAAAAATAAGAAACAAATTACCAAACAATGTTTTAAAAATCATATCCATTATTGAACTAAAATATGGAATGATTCATGATTTAATAATTCAATTGCAGTCAAATCAAAACTAAACAGTATTTTTAAATATATATAATATTTTATGATTAAATTGATATATATATTAAAAAATATTTAAAATAAATATAAATATTTAATAATATAAAGATTAATTGAAGTGTTTTCCATTAAATGTTGTAAGTATTTATAGTAAAATGTCAAAATTTTAATTTTAAAAAAGAAAGGAAAAAAACTAATAGAACTAATTTAGTGCCAAACCGGTAAAATTTTGACTTTTCTTTTTTCCGAACTGGAATGAGCTGAAATCGTAACCAATTCTTGATTTTTTCAATTGATCCCAAACCCAGAGATTGCTGCATACCGAACCCACAAAACTTTCGTGTACAATGGTGTACCAGTTTTATAAGCAAACGGCAAAACTTGGTTTAGTTGCCTTTCTTTATGGGAAAAAGGTGAGTTCTTGCTCGGAAAGTTTACAATAGGAAAATGATTTTTTTTTAAGAGGAATATTAAATTACAATAACAGGGGAAACAATATTATGAGAAGTAAACAACTTTAAACTAAAATTATATTACAAAATATTATATATTAGTCCCTAATGATATATTTTTAGACATATTTTATTATAAAGTGTGGTACATATATAGTTCATTATTTATTATTCTTCCGAGAAAAAGCAGGGAAAAAAATACAAAAAAAATTCTTTAAATTTTGCATCAGTCCTTTAAACTTCTAGAATAAGAAATTAAGTCCTAAACTTTCACATTTTAATGAATAAGTCTTTTCGATTAATTTCCTTTTAATGGTGTTAACTTATTTACTATCTCAAACTTCTCATGTGTTTGGATAAATGGTAGGATGTTCAAAATCACGGTTTCTTAACCCACTTTTGTTGGAAGCAACATTTTATTACTTTTTTCGAAACGTGATTTGAAAGATATCATTTTTCCAAACATGCAGTAAAAAAATGCAGTTTAAAGATACTCATTTTGACATATGAGGAGTTTGAGATGACAAGCAAATTAGCCCCAATATGAAGAAATTAGTAATAGTTAAAAGGACTTAATTTTCAATTTTGAAAGTTTAAGAAATTGCCTGCGAATAACCTAAAATTAAAATTTAATGGGACCTTACGGAAGAGAGGTATGTACCCGCTATGATCATAAGAATGTTAACGTCAAGTCTGAGGTTTCGAACGGAGGCTACAGCTTTGAGAATAATGGGAAAGGCGCCTGCTGCTACTGCTCCAAGTGCCACATATTGCAGGGGACGGTACACATACTTTAAAATCGACACCAAAAGCAAAACACCAGAGGCTACTGCATAAGGGCTCGGCCATTTCTTCTTCTGCTTCTCATCATCCCCATACACTCTCAAATTTGCTTCCAACCTCGCTTGATTTAGAGCCTTAACTGTCATGAAACCCACCCAAAACAAAAATCATGTCACTTTTTCAGCTTTTAGCCACAAATTAATATCTCTGATAGTTTTGCGAGTTAATCTTTCTCTTTTCTGTATTAAAAGTATTCCAATCCGATCCTTTGCAATTCTGTCTGAAATTGACGCTATATAGTTAGAGAGATAAACTCAAAGGTGTGGGGCTAAATATTTATTGCGTTAGAAGTTCTGTAGTTTTTTTTTTTTTTTCTTTCTAACTATATTATGGGCAGTATTACAAAAGATTTATTTCAATCGTATTCTATGTCGGTGTGGTTCATCCCAAATGTTGAATAGGATATTGAAGTTGTAGTGGCAACTAAATTTGAGCATTTGATTCTCATCAATCAGGCTGGCAAATTTCAATTCGAAATGATAACAAAATAGCGTAGAGGGATTTTGGAAGAAGGGATTTACCAATTTGAAGTTGGGAAATGACAAGAGTGTCGTGGACAACAATGACGGTTCGCGAAGGGACGATGACTGAAACCTTTGTGATTCCATCGAGAGGTTTCAGGATGTTCTCAATCAGAGGCACCTCCGAGGAACAACACAATCCCATCACATCGAAGTAGCTCTTCTTCAGCTTCCTCACTCCCTCCTTCTTCTTTTCTTGCTCAGCCATGATTGCCTCTCCAAGCTGTATATCTTTTTATCAAAATAAATCACCTGCTATTACAGAACCCAGAACTGTAACTACATCCCAGTGAATTTCATTTTGGATTCATCAGGCAAATTCTGCAGATGGGATTCTGAGTTTTCTCTCAGAAACTCCTCAGACACGAAGAGATTTCACAAAACAGATTTTAAAAAAATAAAAATAAAAAAGAGCTTAATCAGAGAGAACCGTTTTGAAGTTAGGACAAGAAATACTCGTGAGACAAAAGCGTTAAAGGGAGAGAGAACATGAAAAATATGAAGCTCAGACTAATTAGAGAAATCACCTTCTGATATTTTGAATGGAAAAGATGAGAACTTGTTGAAGCTATTGGTATGAAGCAGTTTGGAGAGGCTTTGGCCAAAGGCAGGCTTATGTTGGCGATTCTGGGCGGGTTTTAATTTGGGAATGTTCATCTCACTAAAATTTTCCATAAAAAATAGTATAGAAATTCTCGGCCAAACTTTTTTCCCCCTTTTTTTGCTAGAATAATTTGTTTTCTTTTGCGGATTAGACAAAGGGTAGTGGAGAATCAATGTGATGACAACTATGGAATCCAACTCTAAATTCACGTCTTGTTATTTTTATTCCAATGAAGGCGTATGAACCCAAACTTAACTCAAACCACCTTTTAAATTAAAAAGAAAAAAAGGTTATCTTTGAGTTATGGGTTTTTAATGGCAGAATCTGTAATAGTAATGGCTTCATGAATTAGTTGTTATCTTTACCAGTAAAAATAAAGGAAGACAGTGGGAGGCAACACTATTATGCATCATTAATAGTACCCCTGTTGTTCAGGTTCTTGGTGTTTTACCCCCATACTTGGCTGCGGTTATAGAGGAAAAAAGGTTGTTTATTTTTTAAAAAAAATTTCATTTTAGTCAAATTAAATATTTGATCCAAGTATTTTATGAAAAAATAAATTATTTATTTAGAGTGGCAAAAATAATTTTTTTCTGCAAAAAGAAAGTAGAAAATTCAAATTCATTCCTATGATATTTTTTATGAAATTTTATTTAAAAAAATTATTCTAAAATAAGGAAAAAAAAATCCACAACCCAATTCCTCCCTTGTCTCACCGACTTTTTATTTTTTTTTCTCAGCCTTTTGTATTCACTGTCTATCTGTCCCACTAAAGTTTTGCTTTAGGCTATGTTTGGTTGGGGGTTTTTGGAGGGGAGGGGAGGGGAGGGGGTAAGGTGTTTGGTTGGGTAAAATTAGAGGGGAGGGGAGGGGAGGGGAGGCAAATTTGGCTCCCCTCCAAATTGGGGGGTTTTGGAGGGGAGGGGAGGGGTGGGGTATTTTTAAAATGTAATTTACTTTTTTGCCCTTTGTAATTTTTAATATATTAATATTTAATAAAAATTAAGATAATTTTTTTTATCAAAAATTAAAAATAAAAAAGATTGAAATTTATAATTTTTTTAAAAAAATTATTGATATAAATAAATTTTTTATAAAAAATAAACCATGATGCGATCTTTGCCTCCATTAACCTCCCCTCCCCTCCCCTCCGTTGAACCAAACAGAGCCTCATGATGCGATCTTTGCCTCCATTATAGAAAACAAAATTATAATGCATCTTTGCCTCCATTATTCTTGGTCACTTTCAAATTTGAGTCTCATGATGCGATCAGTGAAGATCTGGTCTATTATTCATAGGTCATGTCTTAAGTCCTAATTAATTGATGAGATATTATTATATAAAGTAAATTACACTAGCGATTTAATTAAATTACAAGTAATTTTTTATTTTAAAAATTATATTTATTTTTTTAACATTTAAATATATATTGTAATAAAAAATTGATAAAATTTCTGTAGTCATTCATACTAGGCGTGCTGGTCCATATCCCTCTAGCATTAAGACCTTGTGTTGATGGTCATGTCTCTCCAAATATCCCTTGACACTGAGCTTGGTAGGCCTTTATTTGTCCCTCAAGAGATCTTCTCTACAAATTAATCCCTGCACTAAAGACTAGCTTGGTATACAAAAATTATTTTGATGAAAATGGAAAAAAAAAAAAAGAAATGAGAATGAAACGAAATCCATGACCTATAATAATATTTGATATGACATAGAAAATAATAAAAATATTATTCTATTTCTATATTTGGTTGGATAAAAACAATACATAAAAGGGAAGGAAAGCTGAATAAATTACTATAATACCTCTAGTGCAAAAAAAATAATAATAATAAATTATTTTTATTTTTTAAAAAAAATTAATTACTTTGAATAAAAATTATTAACATATTTTTTTATATGTAAGAAATATTTCTTGGATTATCAATAATAGAAAAAATTAAAATTTTTATTTAAAATTTTTAATTTGAAAATATATTTTTTGAATTTCAAATAATAGAAAATTATAAAATTATTCATTTTTTATTTTTACTTTGAAAAAAAAGTTTTTGAATTACTAATAATAGAAAAAAATACAAAAAATATTCATTTTTTTAATTCAATTTTTTGAATTAAAAAATAATAGACAAAATTACATCAATTTTTCTTTAATTATATATGGTGAGACATCAACAAAAAGAGAGAAAATATGACAAGAAAATGCCCGTATGGTTTCGCCAATATTAACAGGGGTAGCTTCAAGGCTACCCAGTCGAGCAGGTTTCATATGGTTGGCGTTGATCCTATGAAAACCACTGGCCATGGGGGCTCCAAGGCTTGCTACACCCTCTGCTATCATAGCAGAGACACCTCCATGCCTGTAAGACCCCGGATCCCTGCACAGTTTGTGAATAATTGTTAAGTAAACTACCTATTGATTAACTTTTCGGCTTCTTAAGTAAGATTCAAACGGATTAAAACGCATTAGGTTGTGTTTGGTTAAAGGTTTTTGGAGGAGAAGGGAGGGGAGGAGTAGAAAGTGAAGGCAAATTTTGTTGCTCTCCAAATTAAGAGATTTTGGAGGAGAGGGGGGAGGGGGAGTATTTTTTAAATTGTAATTTATTTTATTATTTTTTAATTTTTTTAATATTTTAATATATTAATATTTAATAAAAATTAATATTATTTTTTTATCAGAAATTAAAAATAAAAAAAAAAGATTAAAATTTATAATTATTTTAAAAAATATTAATATAAATAATTTTTTTTATAAAAAATAAAATTAAAATAATATAAAGATAAATTTGTCCAAATATAATTATCTCTTCTCTCCTTCCTTCCTTTCGCTCCTGAACTAAACAATAATCTATTCTTCCCTTCCTTCTCTTTTCTTTCCATCAACTAGAATTCATTAAACTCCTTCTTGCTCCTCTGCTGAACCAAACGGAGCTTTAGGGGAAGGAAAAAAAATTTTACGAAAAACATGTTATAGACCTGACAACTCTTGAGGGTATCGGGAAGACGGCCGGTGACCTTGTGGGCCGATAAGTCATCGATCTCGAAGCATCCAGATGGACAGTCTTGGATGATGCGGACAATGATAAAGACGACCTGCGCCTGGTCCTCCATGATACGATCGAAGAGAGAGATGCTTACTGGTTTAGTTTGCTATGATTTCCCTTTCAATTTCTTCGTCTCATTTTCATCGAGGTTTTTAGCATATACTCATATAGTAAGCTGTCAACTTTGGAGGTGGAGAAGCATTTTGTCTTTTCGGTGTTCTACACAAAATTGGTGTCAAAATCCAAGCGGACAATGGAGAGCGCCAATGGAGGAGGAAAGGTGGGCTTCTGCGAAGGATGGAACAGAATTTGTCGTGGAGTTAATAAGGTTAAGGGTTTAGAACATCGCATGTATCATTCTCAAAGTCAATTTCTCCATTCCTTCGTTTATTTCAAGGGAGTCTCTCTTATCAAACATCAGAATCAAATTTCACTCAATAAACAAATGCATGGCTGCCAAATGGTTTTATTCTAGATTCCTTCTCCTTTTTTCTTTCATTAGCTGGTTTTTCCGCTACCAAACGGGACACAAGAATCAGATTTCACTCAAAAAATAAAAATAAAAATAAAATGCATGGCTACCAAATGCTTTTTTGCTAGATTCCTTCTCCCTTTCTCATTCATTAGTTTTTTTTTTCTTGCTATCAATAGGGGTCTGAGTTTGTAACTACTCTTTTATTTTTTTCACTTAACTACACATTTGGTCTTTTTATGCTGCACTCCAAAAAAATAAAAGTATGACCGACACAAAGTACTAGTAAATCCTACTTTCGTAAGCCTCAGCCACCAAGACTGGCCCATTTCTTAACTTCAAGATGCAACTTTAAACAACTATCATAATTAGGAAATTAAAATAACTTCCATACTTCATCCCAAAATCATCCAAGCGAATCTTGGTTCTATCTATTTATAGAAACTTTGGCAGAGTTTCACCCACATTTTGGACCTTTCGAACTTTCAACAATCAAACAAATCACACAACTAAACAAACAAGAGAGCTCCGCTCTCAATCCTCTCCACTAAACCACATTTAACCAAGTGGAGGATCTTGCCTACGAGTAAATGTGGAGCTATATTTGAAATACAAATTGAATAATGAATCAAATTATATCAAAATGAACATCACCTACACAGTAGATGCGAGGCTTATAAACTAAAGGAAGGTCCACACATAAGGCGATGAGGAGGGTTTAGATCAACTCTACTATCTGAAATCCCAAATACTGAATAACTAAATAACATCGCACAATGTATCAAATTAATAATTTAGGAAGGCATGATAAATGATTCAATCATTTGTTGAAATATTGTAACAATAGTTTATCTCAAGGTCATAAATCCATACCTTTCACAAGCTAAATAATTATAAGCACCCAACACAAAAGCATTTTTAATAAGTTATTATTGTCATATAAATCATAAGTCAATGAGAAACAATATAAATCATAAGATAAGCATGCAACATAAAAAATAATTTAGGTTTAATGTTCTTTTGAAAACTTGTTCTATAAAATAAATTCAATTAGAAAGACCTCTTCAGAATGGAGTAGCCGTTGTGGATACCAAGTTCGAATGCGTAAATAACCAGTTTGTCATAGACACTAAGTCCATGTGGGTAACCAATTCATTGTGCACATATAGCCTATGTAAGTTTGTTGTAAGCCTTCAACTCACATAAAATAACATCCATCTGTTCTATATGTGATGGCCATCACATGAGACTAACATCTCTTGTATCCCATGCAAGGTGGGTACCAGCTAAGGTGCATCAAAGGCTAACATAACTATTATTAGCAACCATTATTCTACTTCTAGTCCCTCCATAAAAAACATTCTCTTCATGTATGAAATTATACTACTCAATTCATACATAAACAATTCTCACAAGTAATCAACTAAAAAAACTTGTAATTAAAATTTCTAAAAATTCTTACATTGATTCTATATATGTTTCGATGATTTTCAAATTTAGGGATTTCATTTTAATAAGAAAATGCTTTTTGGTAAATAGTTGTTGCAACTAGAAGTTTTAGACCAAGGCATATCTTGATTTTTCAAAAAAAAAATATAAATGACATGGCAAAACAAATATAATATATAAAATTTTTGTGGCACGCTCTTTACTCACCAAACAAGGTTGACACTATAAGATTTTCTATCACTTCTTCCATCAATACTCTTTATATGGGAAGCCCTTAGCACTCCTAATACTATAATTTAACATACTTTTACCATCTCAAAAATTCCAATTGCCACAAAAATCAAATTCTTCACTTAACCCAGCATTTAAATCTTATTGGACCTTTTGATTTCCAAACTCTTTAACCTTGTAACTTAGTCATTAGTATTATACTATCAAACAACACTCTTCCCCTACTCATTATTTTCTTTTACCACCCAAAAAAGTCATTTAACTATAAGTTTCAACTTTATTACTTATTAGAATGCTTATTCGGTTGGATTATTTACTTCCAATATAAATCCTAAACTAATGTATATATACTAAATTAAATTAATATGTTATCAATAGCTAGAAATTACCTTGAAGAACTCAAGTTGAGAATTCAGCTATAAATTCCTCATTCAAGCATAATTAGATTCAACTACAAGAGATTTGAATTCTCAATTTTTTCTTTTATGAGCTCACTATAAGGGATTTGTAAAAATATATAATAATTAGCATTTAGTTAAGAAATAGTATTAAATCCATCTAACAGATCTTTGAGTGGACAAATAGTTTGCCCATACTTCCAATGCCATAATTTCCACCAATAAAATCAAAGTGATCAACTTAAGAGAGCCTAATAATTTGATTCCTCATAGAAACACACTTTGTATAGTACCTAACATAACCAGTAAAGCAACATGCCATTTTAACTAAAATTCTTAAAAGCAAAGCTAGATTTTATGAAAGAAACAATAAGGGATGAAACAAAAGAGGCCTTACTCCCTTCACTTGCTAACTCAAAAGCAAGAGGGAAGGAGAAATTTTCACTACATAGCCATTATAGATGCTGCACTGACTAACACAACAATAGAGGGAGATGAAGAGAAAAATGCAGATATGGGTGGAGAAGAAATTGCTACAATTTAAGGATTAGAGGAAGATGAAATTGGAACTATGAACTAAAACTTGGGGTGTAGAAAAGGCATGTTATAGCCATAATAGAGTGACCTTGCCTAATGCAATCATAATTGGGTAAGGAAATGTGGACTTAGATGATCTAGATGACAAAAATCAAGCCTCAAGCTTCTCTCCCTTATCAATCAAATGCCATAGCACCTTCCTATAGTATAAAACCCCATTTCATGCTAGTAGCCACCCTAGCCTATGCTCAACAAACATTAGTGCAACAAACCCATTCTACATAACCTTTTTGCTTGATTCATAACTAAATATCAAATTAAGTCCTATTACTAAGATAACCAACAACTTCCCTCCCTTAATTAGGAACTACCTTAAGTTAATAACAAGATTGGCCCATGGTCATAGCCCTAAGACCATAAGAAGTCCCCATTAAATGTTGGCACATAACATAAGGTTATATCATATACCTTGAAGTGCAACTTAAAAGCTTTTCCCTGCATCCTTCCATATTAATCATCTTACCTTCTGTGGTCCTTCTATAATAAAAATAAACTTACATAATGCCTAACTCTAATCTCCCCATATGTACATAATTGATTTTTTTCCTATGTCAAACCTTACTACCTTCAAATGTAAACATCCATATAGGCAATCTATTTTCTAAGATCATATCAATTTTTCACTCTAATTAACACCCTCGAATATGCTAAAATTACTTATTGGGAAAACTCTTGGTAGGTCTAATCTCTTTTAACTTTATCTCCCAGTTTCAAATTTGTTACCCCAGGCTATCTCTTTCTATTAGATAATCATTCTATCCTACTTACTAACTTACTATAAGCATCAACCTAATATCAATTGTAGTAACTACCTTATTGTATATTTTATAAAATTACAAGAATATACTATCATGTGAAAAATTATTCATACTACAAACACAATCTACTTAAGATGATTATTCCAACAATATAATTTAAAGCTTTATCTCAACTTGTGTTACTTGTAAATTCAATGATTTACTTATAATACATTTGCTATTATTCCTCCATCAAAGATCACTAGCTACAATTTGTCTGATACATTTTTATCTATTAAATCATATGTATATAATTTGTACTAACATTATCCACTAAATTAATTAATGGTTTCCTTAACCTTACCTTAGCCAACATATAATTTATTTTATTATGATTTATAAAAGTCTTCTTAACCAAATCTATTCCTCATAAACAACTTACGCTATCTCAAGTCTTAAAAGTAAGATCATCCACTTCAACCCACCTAATGAAAGATCTAAATCATGTTTCTTACAAAAATTCAATTAATAGTTTCTCGATATTAGCTTGGTAATGTTTATTATTGTAATAGGCATTACTAAGGGTAGATGTAAAACTTCTTTCTAGTAGCATTAAACTTAATATTTAACTATCTAATTGAAATACAATCAACATGGAAACTTATTTTAATTTCTAAATCATGGAAAATACGAGATAATTTGAACCTTTTTAATGTGGTATAATCTCTAGACTTAACTTGAGAGTACCTTACACTAAACTTTAAGTACTTACCTTTATTCTCTAGCCTTACTTCTCCCCAGGTTATTCCAATAAAGGCTATATTATAAGCACAAGTTAATTGCATTTCCCTTAAAGTTAACTACAAATGCTTTTGAGTCGACTATACTTTAATACTTTAGCCTTGCTTATGAACTCTCACCTATGAACTTTGTAGATCTCTTACTAACAAGGGTATGGTTAACTTAAGGAAATTGCCTTTGTGTAATACCTCTTCGTAACCTAAAATTTTAGTCCTAAAAGGTTCTCAAAATATCCCTTAACTTGCTAAATTTTCATAAAGATACAATTGGTCAAAACCAAAAAAATGGGCAAACTTTAAGCATGAATAATATGTCAACTAGCTTTTCATAATGTTTCAAGCCATTTGATGAGGGTTTGTCCCTTGAAACAAATAAATTTTAGTGGCTGCCTTGTTATACAACTTGGCTGTCTAAAAATTGTAGTAGTTACAACCATAGCTTCCTAAAATTACAACTTGAAACAACTAGAGTTACAACCTAAAAACCAAAAAATTTTGATGACATACATTGTGCACTAGCCTCCCATAGCCTAACCAACAAGACTATATTACCTCTAATCTGTACTAAAAGAATTTAAACAAATCTAAATTTCTTATTTACATTGTTTCAACTTTGGCCAAAAAAGAAAAAAAAAAACTCATTGGAACCTAACCCAAACATAATATGTTCAAAATAACTATGCTAAACCTATACTACCCTTTCCAAGATTTGGGATAAAGAGTAGTCTTAGCAATGTTAGCTACCTCATCTTAAGTTTTACGCTCCATTTGAGGTATTTTACCCTAAGAAAGAGCCTAGTTAAATAAATTGCCTTGTTTGGAAATTGTAAAATTTTGCCCATGATAGTTACAATTGAATCCTCCCTAAATTATTGACTTAGGTACTTAAAGTTACAACGTAAAAATCAAATTTGACTAATCATTGTTTTCTTAGCCCTTCCTTTATGGAACCGTGTACACCAAAATGGTCAGTTCTAGTCCAATTCATGCCAAATCACTTCCAAAAAGTTTCAAATACTAAAACATAAAGTTTCAACCCATTGGGACCCTACGATAGCAAGGTATGCTTAAAGTGACCATGTCAAACCTACCTTACCTTGGCACACAGCCAAAAATTTCAAGACCATCTAGTCCCACCCTTGAAACATCCAACTCAAATGCATACTGATGCACCAGTGAAAAACACAACCTAGCCTTAAGATGCATTAACTAATAAGTAAAATTTTTCATTCATGATATCTCCATATTAACACATATGTTTAGTACCTAATAAGCATTTCTCAAAGGAACACATACTAAGCCATTCATTCAACATATTCCTCCAACACCATCAAGAATCAACATAGACATATCATATCATTATCATCAAGTGTAAACAAAAATGTAACATTGCATCTACACATACACCTATAAAACTAACTTATCTTCACTTTTAAGCACAATTTATTGTAACTACACAAGGTTAGGACATCAAAATGGGTAGGGTTCCTATTTCAACTCATTGGCCCCACTAACTATCTTATGCATTTCATGATCCATAAGGGTTACCATAATTTTGTTTTGGAGCACATTTGATCCCTTAAGCCAAACTTATGTCTAATTCTTTTACACTTCTACTTATTATCTACCAGAATTCCACAAGCAACTTGATTTTTGTCTATCTCACAATAACTAAATCCCTTTTATTTCAACTTATGATTAAGAAGATGATGTTACATCTTTCCTCTAAGTCCTATTCTATTATCTAATTCATTAAAATGTGACTCAATATGCTTTTCCTCAAAAGACCTTATCTTAGACTCATATCAATAATAACTTTGAGGCCAACAATTTAGAACTTTCACTCTAAATGGAAACAAGTTTATAATTATAAAAATGGAGTCATGATGAATCCTATAATAGGTTCAATAAGATCCATTCCTGATTTGGGCTACATGTACCACTAACAGATCACCTCCTTTGTTAAAATAATTGTATTTCACATTTGTCATATGAATATATAATTAGAAAAGAAAGAAAGTATAATGACCATTTTCACAGGCTAACTCTATTAAATGTATATATGTGTACAGTTCTAAATCAATTCTTAAAGGAATTATTTTAACAAATTCTTCATGGTTAAAAAATTCCTTTTAACCCAAATTTAACCAAAAGTTTACAAAAATGCTGTACATAACAGTTTCCTTATCCCTTGGTATATAATATATCTAAGTAGAAAATCCCATAATAAGTCCTTGTCTAGACCTAAAAATTAACATATCAATGATCAACTCTAGTATCAAGTCCCAACATAAGGGAATAATCAAAATAGGTAGGTCCAATCCTTAGGCTATAATCTATCATCGTACAATTTAATTATGTTCAATAAGAAAGGATCCAAGAGTTTAGCCCAAAATCATATAGAATGAATTTTAGTTACTTACCCAATCTTAACGTAAACCTATTCATAAAAGGTAAATTAACCATCCATGGCACCTTCCCACTGTAGAAGTAAAAAGGATAGTTTATGAACATCAGTTTTCATTTATGGACACACACATGCCTATCAAAGAGGAACACCAAAAGGAAAAGAGATTTGACATCCCATAAGGCCTTTGACGATGCCTTAATCATGATTATACTCTAGTTTTATAATGATGCCAAAGGTCCTAATAGAAAACATTTTCTCCACAAAACCATAGGGAAATTTAAGCTTAGATACCCCTTTATCACACCCTTAAAAAAGTAGAAGTATGATCAGCACAAAGCACAAGGTAGATCTCACTTTCATAAGTCTCAATCCCCAAGATCAGCCCCTTTCCTAATTTCAAGGTGTAGCTCTAAACAACTATCATAACTAAGAAATCAATCATAAAATAACTTCCATAATTCATCCAAAAATCATCAAAGTGAATCTTAGTTCTATCTATTTGTAGAAATTTTCGGAAAGTCTTCCTTACAATTTAAACCTTTTGAAATTTTAACAGTCAGACAAATTACATAAATAAATAAACAAGAAAGCTTTGCTCTGAATCCTATCCATTAAACCACTTTTGATGGGTAGGGGATCTAGCCTATAAGTAATGTAGAGCTACATTTATAATACAAACAAAATAATGAATCAAATTATATCAAAATGAATTTCACCCACGTGGTTGATGTGAGGCTTACTAGATTGAAAAAAGGTCCATGCATAAGGCAACTAGAAAGGCTCAAATCAACTCAACTATCTGAAATCCCAAATACTAAATAAGTAAATAATATCCCACAATGTATCAAATTAAAAATTTAGGAAGGTTTGATAAATGATTTAATTATTTGTTGAAATACAAGTCAAAAATCCATACCTCTCATAAGCTAAAGCATAAGTGCCCAAGACAAAAGTATTTTTAATAAATCATTACTGCTATGCAAATCACAAATTAGTGAGAAATAATATAAATCATAAGAAAAGAATGCAACATAAAAATAATTTAGATTTGACTTTTTTTGGGGGGAAACTTATTTTTTGAAAAAAAAAAATCAATTGGAAGGACATCTTTAGAATGGAATGGCCATTACGGACACCAAGTCCACATTGGTAAATAACTAGTTTGTTGTAAACACCAAATTCATATGGGTAAGTAACCAATCTATTAGGGACATATAGCCTACATTAGTCTATCATGAGTCTTCAACTCAAGTAAAATAGCATCCCTTTGTTCCATGAGTGATGGCCATTACACCGGCTAGCATTTCCTGTACACTTTACGAGGTTGGTACTTCCCAAAGTATACCGAACGCTAATAGAATTACTATTAGCAACCAATGTTCTGCTTCTAGTCCCTTCATTAAAAACATTCTCATCACGTATGGAATCATATCAATTCAAACATAAAATTCTTGCAAGTAATCAACATAAAAAATTGTAATTAAAATTCCCAAGAATTCTCTTATTAATTCAATACACATATCAACCATTTTCAAAATTACAAATATCACTTTAATTTTTTTTAAAAGTACTTTTTAGTAAATCATTGTTGCAACTAGAAGTTTTAGACCAAGGAAAATCTTGATTTTCTAAAAAAAATATAAATGACATGATAAAACAAATATAATTTATAAAATTTTAGTGGGATGTTATTTACTCATTAAACAAGGTAGACACTACAAAATTTTCTATCACCTCTCCCATCAATGTTCTTTATATGGGAAGGTCCCTATCACTCGTAAAAATACAATTTAACACACTTTTACTATCTTGGAAATTCCAATTGCCACAAAAATCAAAATTTTCACTTAACCCAACATCAAAGTCTTATTGGACTTCTAGTTTTCCAATCCTTTTAGCCTCATAACTTAGTCATCAGTATTATACTATTAAGCGACACTATTCTCCCTTAGTCATTATTTTCTTTTACCACCCAAAAGAGTTATTTAACTATAAGTTTTAACTTTTATTACTTATTAGAAAGCTAATTTAATTGGATCACTTACTTCCAATATAAATCCTAAACTAATGAATATATATATCCATACATACATACATACATACATACTAAATTAAATTAATATGATATCAATAGCTAGAAATCACCTTGAAGAATTAATTGAAAAATCCTCCCTCAAGCACCCAAATGCACTATATGGGCCCACAAAGGTCCATTTTTCTTCTTTTGTGAGCTCATTATATGAGATTTATAACAAGAAAGAATAATTAGCATTTAGCTAAGGAATGGTATTAAATTCATCTAACAAATGCTTGAGGGGACAAGTAATTTACCCATACTTCTAATGCCATAATTTCCACCAATAAAATCAAAGTGATCAATTTTGAAGAGCCCTATAATTCAATTCCTTATACAACGACACTTTGCACAGTACCTAACATAACCAGTAGAGCAACGCACCATTTTAACTAAAATTGTTGGAAACAGAGCTAGATGTTGTGAAAGAAACAACAAAAGATGAAACAAAGAGGCCTGACTCCCTTTACTTGCTAACTTATAACCAAAAGGAAAGGAAAAATTTTCACTGCACAGCCACCATAGAAGCTGCTCTAATCAAGATAGTAATTGATGGAGATAAGAAGAAAAATGCAAATCTAGGTGGATAAGAAATTGCTACAATTTAAGGATTAAAGAAAGATGAAGCTTGAACCATGAATTGAAACTTTAGGTACAGAAAACCCATGGTACAACCCCAACACAGTGGCCTTACTTGATCCAATCACAGCTGGTTAAAAGAGAAGTGGATCTAGACAACAAAAATTGAGCTTCAAGCTTCTCTCACCTAGTCGAGCTTCGGCGTTATAGTAATGGGTGTCTTCAACGTCTCTTCCATGGAGAGAGGAGGAGTGTAATACTTTTAAATAATAATAATAATAATAATAAAGCAATAAAATAAAATAAATTACTTTATGCTATAAAAAAACTGAATAATTGTTCTTTTAAAATTAATTCTAGAGTTTATAAAATTTTCTAAGACCCTTTTTAATCATTTTAAATATCAATTAATGCATATTAAGTTTTTTAAATTGAAAAAATGCAATATGAACCAAAGATAGTTTAATATTTCTTAAATACACTCTCTCTCCATTTCTTTCATTTGACCAACGTGCTTTTTCTTTCTTCATCTTTTCTCTCTCCCGAAAGCAACCACTTCCAGTTCCTTTACAAGCTTCCTTGTCTCCTCTATTTTTTCATTTTTCCCATTCTTCCTTCAACGCTACAACGGTGGATCTCCACCCATTACACAACAACCTCCAGCAAGCTCCGATTAGCTTTAATCATCAGTGAGTTCTCTACTTTGGCTGACCATGAACCACCATGAAAGGAAAAAAAAAAAGAGAGAGAGAGAGAGTGGAAGAGGAAGAAGAAAGAAAGCAAATGGTGGGGGTTTATTTTCTCTCTTGCGCTAATGGTTTCCTCCTCTCGTTGTTCTCTTTTCTTTTTCCATTCAATTTCTTTTCTAAAATTTTTTATTCTTTCCTTTTCATATGTGGTTGCCGTGGCTGGACATTCGAAGGGGGTTTCACTATTGAATCTTTAAAATAACAAATTGACACTCTTACCTTCAATTATCATGTACTTTGAAGTAAGTTTTAAATTTAATTAGAGTTATGGGAGCTTAGATTGAAAAACTCTAAATTTAGGGTTAGTATTTAGGATAGAAAAGTGTATAAAATTTAGGGATTTATGTTTTGGGAAGTATATTAAGTTATATAAATAGGTATAGATGTTATTGGAATGGTCAAAATAATTTATATTGGTTATAATTTTAGGTGATACCAGAGAAACTCATTCAACTAGGACTCTACACTAAATAATAGGAATTTGGGACTTATACTATTAGTCCCAACTGGTGAGTATGTAAATAATGGAGTGGCATATCTATTTCATTCCATTTCATATTTTTACAATGAAAATTTCAATTTGTGTGATTTATGTGCTCTACTCCTTGGGAAAACAAATCGGTGCTTTCAAAATTTCAAAATGGATATATATATATAATCATATGATGATTTAATAAGTTTATTAACACAACTTGATAATTGAAATGTGGCATAATATATCCTTGTGAAATGCAAAAGAGTGAATTAGATGGAAAGAAAGTAGTAATGTGTATATGTTTATTTATGAGGAGAGTATTTTATGTTGTTTTGTGGTCTTATATGTTACAGAGATTATATTAAAGGTTAATTTGCTTTATTTAATTATTTATTTACTTCCTTGATTTTATTTATTTTGATAGTTAAATGTCATTTGAAGGGATTTTATTATAATTATTTTTATTTTATATAATAAATGGGAATCTAGTTAGGAATCCTGTAGCCATTAGTAGAGGTAACGCCTAGGTGCACCTAGAATAAATTGTGAATTGTGATAGCACTGCGATGTGATGTATCCAATGCTGCGATCTGAAATACTAGATGTATATTGTGAAAGAGATAAGATGGGTTGAATCCCAAGAAATGCCATGATATATGATGTTGTGACTTGATGACTTGGTTCTATCTTATGATACCTATTCCTATAATATTTTTTTATATATTTAGAAAATATAGATTTTATCTAAAAGTTTCTTTTTATTTAAATATTTCTAAAAACTCCTGTATGCACTTGTTTTTCCTTCTATGCACTTTATTATTTATACACTCACTGAGCCAGTGGTAGGTTTATCCCTTTTCTTTCCTTATTTTTCAGACCAGCAAGTAAAAGAGTGAAGTGATCTGGGAGCTCGTGAGCTACCAAACCCTTAGAGTAGATATTTTATTTTGTGAGATTGTGTCAGACTCCATGATGTGATGGCATTTAGGTGTAGAGAAATAATTTTGGAATTGCCCATGTTATACGGTCACTTATAATTTGCAAATATTGTTTATGCTTTCCTAACTAGAAATTTTGATTATATGTAACTTGTTGTTACTGGTGCTGGTGCTGGTTTAGTTTATTTTTCAGGATATGATATTTAATTTTTAGGGGAGATATTGCTGAATTTTCGATAGTCTCTAATGATATAATGAATTGAATATTAAAATTTTCAAAACTTATGGGTTGTACGGGTTAGCTTAAATATATGATATAATAGTTGACTTTAGAGTTTGTAAGGCTTATTAGGCTAACTCAATCTCCAGATTAGTTTAGCCTACGCACCGACCATGGCTCAAAAATTTGGATCACGACAAGGAGGTTTCATGAGACACAACTCACAGCCTATTTGGTAGAATGTAGTAAATGGAAAATGAAATATATTCCCTTGTGAACTTGTATTTGATAGCCAAAAAGGTTGAAAGAAAGGGAAAGTTCACTTCCATGCCATATTCCAACACTGTAGCATCGGAAGGGAGTAGAGTTTGGAGCCAATTCTGGGAAATGTCCCTTCAGCCCTGTCGATCACGCTGCAGCTTCCTTTCATCTGGGTCTTTCTCATGCTGCAAGAAAATAATAGAGTTTTTGGCTTTTTTAGCTTCACCACGCTGTAGCTTCACCATACCTCTCCACTGTGCACAAGAAAGGTTATATGGCAGCCACTGAATACGTATAAACGTGGCACTGTAGTTTGTTGTGTTCTTCTTCTTTGGTTATTCTCTATTTTATTATTATTTTATTAATTATCAAAATACCATCTTATTTTTAAACTTTAAATATATTTTGTTTAAATATTTCTTTTATGTATTTATCAATGATAAAAAAAATTATATATAACATATATTTATTATTTGTATAAATATATTTTGCCATGCTTATCTCTTGTTAGGGCAAAAAAAATTATTTCTTTTCTTTTTTTTTCAATAAGGACATTTTAATCTTTTGTCATCACTTACTTCAATTCTTATACCATTTTTATCCTACTAAACATATAAATAGAAAACCATTCTTCTTCGTTTTCATATCATATCAAACACTAGAGCGATGTTTTGAGTTCGTTTATTATTTCCACTTAGAAGCTTTAAACTCACCTTTTTGGTCTTATTTAATTTGATAAATGTCCACATTAATTCTTTATTGTAATATTTTATTTATCCCCAATATGCCCATAAGCTAATTTAATTTAGACTGAATTCATTACTTTTCTTAGTTAAATTTTCCTTTTAAATCAAATCTTTTGATCTAGATTCATGACCTAGTCTCCATTAAAAATAAATAATATTGTTCTCTTATTGTAAAATATTTATTTTAATTTTATCCCTCTGCCTCATATATAATTTATTCAAAACTTAATATTAAATTCAACAATATGTTGATTTGAATATCAAATTCAAATATAAATTAATAGTATAAAACAAATTAATAATGTTTAAGGGAGTAAATTATTAATTTTTACATTAAATTTTGTGGCGTTACGAGACAAAAAGGATAAAATTAGATTATCTTTAAAAATATGGAAATAATTATATATTTAAATTAAGATAGCTTAATTAAAATTTTTATAAAATTAAAAAGATCAAAATTGTATTTAAGCCTTCATTTTTCTACAAGTTAACTCGAAACTAATTGCTGCGACTTGTTTCTAATTGCTAAGAATAATTTTGAACCGATGATTCTCTTGTTTACGCCATGCTGCTGGTTTGTGTGTCATGTAGCTAAAAATAGCTTCAGGAATATGACATATTTCTCCAAATATTCTTTCCATTTCGAGCTAAACCTCCATTGTTTCATATATATATTAGATTTGTAATGCGCTTGTAATGTTTTACTAAATATGCTAATATAATAATATATAATTATCAGTAAAAAATTACTAATTACGTCAGGATGCATTAATTAAATGCATCCTTATATATATATATATATATAAAGAGAGAGAGAGGGGCAAAGATTTAAGAATGACGGGTTAAATATAAATTTATTAAACATGATTAAATAAATTAAAATTATTTTTTTGTGGTTGAAAGAAAGTAGTACCGATTAGGCAGATAATAGTATGCTTGAGATTTATTTTTATTTTTACACACTTTTCTCTGATACTTTAAGAGTCAGGTCACCTACTTTAAACTTTTGGGCATCATTGCCAAATGCATGGTAATTGCGCATCAGAGTGTACTCCAAAGCTTATATTTAAGAAATAATATAGAATAGGACAAAATTTCGATGGCACTGTTCGAAAATAGATATTTGATATAAAAATATATGATTAAGTTGCACAGAATATCTGTAAATTTTGAGTTACAATTTAACAATTAATTTTAAAATTTTTTTAATTTATGCAAATAATCTCTTTACTATTAATTAATCTATTATTTTACTAAGAGAATATAATATATTAATAACAATAAATCCCTTTGAGCTATTTTTTGACAAATTCCTTTAAACTTTGAATTATATACAAATTATTTTTTTGAATTTTAAATTATGTGTAAATAATTCTCCCAACATATTATGCTTTATTGGTAAAATAATGAATTAAATAATAGGAGAGATTATTGTATAAATTTAAAAGTTTAAAGAGAGTTTATCGTCAAATTTTGAAGGTCAAAAAAATTCAACACACAACTTGAAGTTTAAAAATTTTATGTGTAATTTAGCCAAAATATAATATGTAAAAGTATATTTTAAAAATTATTGTGTAAAATTGAGCTAAAAATTATCTAAATATCAAATTTATAAATAACCTAATAAGAACTGCATATAAAATTGCAAGTTTTGTTTTATAGAGTATAACTGGATGCCTCTTTAACTAGAGTTTGAAACATCAAAGTTTGATATATTTATAAGATTGTGCCTTGAAGGAATATGGCTAGCAATGAACCTCACATTTAGAAGTAGTTAATTCGAAAAGCAGTGGTCATGCACTAAATTGGGATGCAGTTACACCAAAAACCACTTAAATTCAAATATATATCAAGTGAAGGCTCGAAATTAATTTATTAGTCTATCTAATACCCCTATTGATCACTTTCTTTTTTTGGAAGTGTGAACAGAAAAAGATATATTACTTTGTGTGTAAATTTATTTTAATTAATAGAATAGGAAAAATAAGAATTGAATTGCTCACTTATAGTTAAAAAGGAAAAAAAGTTCCTAACATATCAAAACTAGTCCAAACCAACATATCTCGAGACTTTTCAAAAACTCGACATTAAGAGGTTGAGATCCAAAATGAAAACGTATTTTTTTTAGTAATCCTGTTTTTGTCTTTTCGAAACAAAAGCAGAATTTTAGGGTTTCGCAAGAATTAATCTCAGAAAAACCCGCCCAAAGAAAACCCCTCATGCCTAGGGAAGAAATTAACATCGTGGTGATTAACTCCACCCTAAATCAGAGCTTGGAAAGGTCTCATGATCAAGGAAACTCCCTCTCCTCCTAAACGACCCTACATTGCCGTTAATAGTTTTTAATTTACTTCGAGTGGTTAAGTCGTTTTTTATTGCTTTGTTTTGATTTTAAGTTTGATTGTTTTGCATATATTTTGTTTATGGTCTTCCTTATGTAAGCATTGTTATAGTTTGGACTTATCATAATCATCCCCTTTGTTATCCTAGATAGAACATAAAATTGAACTCCTCGCTAGTCAAATATATATATATATATATATTAGCACATTGGAGGGCTTGAACCATTGCATTACCCATATCTTTAACCCATCCTTACCACATGGGGTATCTTAGTTACAATGATTTTGATATTATATTAAGAATCAATTTCACTCAAAAGTTTACGAAATAAGGAAAGGAAAAACAACAGTGGCTTTCCTAGTTCACAAGATATTTAAGGTGTGGTTTTGGGATTGTAAGGCAAACAGTGTGGAAGAATTTTTGTGTGTACTAGGTGCACGTATATCCAAATATCAAGATTTGATCCGTAAATGTGAGACCTGTAGAATGTTGCATACAGAACGTGGGAATAATGTAAAACGTGGCAAGCGGATCATGGCAACAAACCACGTTATGGTTCAAAAATCATGGGCTTCGCGAGATGAAACGAAACGTGCATATCCCACTTATGCACGATGCATCTTTTTCGGCAAAATGATGGAGTTGTCGTTGAAAGAGTTTGCCTATAAATATAGGGTCCCTGAGCTCGGTTTTACATTGCTACACATCATCATTCAGTAGAATAAGAGCTTAGAAGCATCCCTGGACTTTCATACGACAGAATTCTCATCGGAGAAAACAGAGGATTGGAGCAATGGCGGAAGGTAACATTTCGATCCATTTCTATTGCATTGGATATTATAAATGTGTTTTTATATATCCATGAAGTCTTTCAGTTGGTATCAGAGCCTTTATATACCTCTATCTTATTGTGTTTTTGAACTCAAAAACGTTAAATTTTTGGTGAATTTGGGTTGATTTATAGAGCCATTTTTTTTCATCATTTTGATATTAAAAATGGAATCTACACAAAATTCTGATGAAAATGGACTCCTGGATCATCCAAAACGGAGCTCGGAAACTCAAAAAAAAAAACGGGTTTTCATTTAAGTCCGAAACGAGTAGTAACTGGGTCGAGCCGACCCGGTTGACCCGGCTGGAGGTTAGGGACGACCTAAACGACAAATCGTTTTGAGCCTTCAATAAACGACATGTCGTTTTGTCGTTTGCGTCTCGATTATACGTGGGTGTTTTGTCGTTTGCGTCGCGATTATATGTGGGTGCAAAGTCGTTTTGTCGTTTGCGTCTCGATTATACGTGGGTGTTTTGTCGTTTGCGTCGCGATTATATGTGGGTGCAAACGACATGTCGTTTTGGGTGTTTTGAATAAAAGAACTTCTTTGACGCATGAAGGATTCGAACCCATGGCCTCTATGGTGAAAGCGTTAGCCTTTGCCACTGAAACAACGTCTTATTATTGCTTTATGGAAGCAACATTTAATATATATATATATATACATTTTTAATTTTGTGGTATTTTCATTTATTTCCCTTCTATGATTTATATATATATATATATATTTATATATATTATCTTTGATATTAAATATATATATATATATAAATAAATAAATAAATAAATAAAATTTTTTTGAACAAAATATTTTTGGCCAATATTTAATTAAAAATTGAAAGTAATTTGTTTTGTTGGCCATTTATTTTGTTTAAAATTATGAAGTACATTTTAATTTTGTCCAAATTTTGACAAAAATATTATGGACAAAATTAAATTAATTTTGACAATATTTAGTTATTTATTTGTCAAAATAATTGTGAAATTAATTTTATACCTTTAAAATTTGCCTAAATCTTGAAAATTTAATTAATTTTAGGCAATTTTGGCATATTTAATTATAATAATTAATTTATGGTGTCATTTAATTTATGCCTAAATTTTAAAAATAATTAATTTTTATTTTTAGGCAATATTTATGGCACATTTAGATTAATTTAAAGAGAGAATATTAATTAAATTAATTAGTCATATTTTGTTGATTAATTGATTAATTATTGAAATTCTCATTGTGTATGCTTGTTTATGCATTATGTTAAATTATATTCAAGCATGTAATTTCATTTAGATGTCATATGAATTGTGTATTTTTAATTTAATTAAAGTTTAGCCACAGCACTTTTAATTATTTTAAAATTATACATTAAGTGTTATAATCACATAAAGTAAAATGACATCAAATTGTAATAATTATATTTAATATGATAATTATTATCTTACAAGAATATTATCATATTTCATGTGATTAATTAGGATGGAATAGTAAGTTTTTCTTTTCTTAATTTACCCGCAGGAATTAAGAAAAGAATATAATTTACTAGTTTTATCATTAGTATATGAGTCTAATTAAATAAAATTTAACCCACAAGTAATTTTATTTGTTACTAGGCTCATAATTTGAATTGATATGTATTGCATTGGCATGACATATCATTTAAGAATATTTATTTGTCTCAAATTATTAACATAGCATGTAAATTGTGCAGTTTTTCAACCTTTAAATATTTCTTATTTTCAAGTTTCTGAATTAACTGGAGATAACTATAATGTTTGGAAGGAGAAAATACTTCTCTAATTAGGGTGGATGGACATTGATGATACAATCAGAAAAGATGAACCTCCTAAACCCACGAATATTAGTAGTACATCAGAAGTAAGTGTTTATGAACGTTGTGAGCGATCCAATCGCCTTAGTATGATGTACATTAAGACTAAAATATCAACTAGTATTCGTGGGTCTATTGGAGAGCATCAAAACGTTTGAAGTTTGCTTAAGGCTATTGATGAATAATTCGAATTTTCGGATAAGGCATTAGCAAGCACCTTAATGACAAAGTTATCATCCATGAAACTTACTGGCATAAGAGGTGTACGAGAACACATCATAAAAATGAGGGATATAGCAACTCAATTGAAAACACTTGAGGTTAAGATGTCAGATTCTTTTCTTATGCACTACATCCTGAATTCTTTGCCACAACAATATGGGCCTTTCAAAATCTCCTACAACACTCATAAAGAGAAGTGGTCAATCAATGAACTTCTAACTATGTGTGTACAAGAAGAAGGAAGGCTCATAGCAGAGATGGGTGAAAGTGTACATACAGTGACACAAGGAAGGAAGAAAAGAAAGGCTAAGACAAAAGGGAAGGGCAAGGTTCCCATCCCTGAGGACATTAAGAAAGAGTCTAAGTGTTTCTTTTGTAAAAAGAAATGACACATAAAGACAGATTGTGTCAAATTCAAGGCTTGGCTTCAAAAGAAAGGTAACTCAATCTCATATTTTGGTTATGAATCTAATATATTAGATGCTAGTAGTAACACATAGTGGATTGACTCTGGCTCAACAATTCACATCTCTAATACCTTGCAGGGCTTTCTAAGCCAAAGGAAGCCGGTGGGCGGTGAGCAATACATCTATTCAGGAAATAAGATGGGTTCAACTGTTGAAGCTATAGGAACATGCAGATTAGTCCTTAATTCTGGTTTTATTTTAAATTTGGAAAAGACATTTTATGTACCAAGTTTCTCTAGAAACTTGATTTCAGTTTTCAAACTTGTACCATTGGGATATTGTTTTGAATTTTCAAGTAATGAATTTAAATTATTTTATAAATCTAATTTTATTGGCAATGGTACATTTTGTGATGGTCTATTCCAAATTCAATTACGAAATAGTAACCTGTATGACTCAATGCATGTTTCTAACAGTATAGGTATTAAGAGAAATATTACTAATGAGGATTCCTCTATGTTATGGCACCGTAGGCTTAGTCATATCTCAATAGAGAGAGTGAAAAGATTAGTAAAAGATAGAGTACTCAATACTCTTGACTTTACTGATTTCAACACTTGTATAGACTGCATTAAGGGAAAGCAGACTAACAAGACTAAGAGAAATGCTAAAAGGAGTTCTAGCATATTAGAAATCATACATACGGATATTTGTAGTCCAGATTTAGACTCTAGTAGTCAGAAATACTTTATCATCTTTATTGATAATTACTCACGATACATGTATCTCTATCTACACAATAATAAAAATGAAGCACTGGATGCCTTTAAGATATTTAAGGCAGAAGTAGAGAAACAATGTGGTAAACAAATTAAAATAGTGAGATCTGATAAAGGTGGTAAGTATTATGGTAGATACACTGAAGATGGACAAGCACCAGGTCCATTTGCTAGGTTTCTTAAAGAGCATGGGATTGTTGCCCAATACACCATGCCTAGGTCACCTGACCAGAATGGTGTAGCTGAAAGGAGAAATCGAACATTGTTGGATATGGTGAGGAGCATGTTGATTAGCTCTAAACTTCCTAAATTCTTGTGGACTGAAGCCCTTAAAACAGCAGTGTATATTCTTAATCGAGTTCCTACCAAGGCTATTGAAAAGACGCCATTTGAGTTATTCAAGGGTTGGAAACCCAAGTTTAAGACATATGCGCGTTTGGGGATGCCCATCTGAGGTTAGGGTTTACAATCCACAAGAGAAGAAGTTGGACCCTAGGACTATAAGTGGCTACTTTATTGGGTATGCTGAAAGGTCTAAGGGTTATAGATTTTATTGTTCATATCATAGTACTAGGATTGTGGAATCAAGGAATGCAAAATTTCTTGAAAATGACTTGATCAGTAGGAGTGATCAAACTCAAAACTTAAGTTCTGAAAATGATCAGTCTAATATTCAAATTCCTACACCAAGTGATAGATTGATTGTAATTCATGCCCCTCAAGTCCAAACAGGCAATGAACAACTAATCATTCAGGATCCACAACCTGTTGACATTGACCAAGTTGATCCAGTTAATGAACATCCTTTAAGGACTGTTGAACAAATAGTTGAACAACATACTCCCCAAGAGAATGTTGAGTCAACATTAAGAAGATCAACTAGGATGAGGAAGTCAGCAATTCCTAGTGATTATACTGTGTATCTACAAGAATCTGATTACAATATAGGAGTTAAGAATGACCCTGAAATGTTTTCACAAGCCATCAGTTGCAGAGAATCAAAACTGTGGCACAATGCCATGAAGGAAGAGATGGATTCTATGGCATCTAATGGAGTCTGAGATTTCGTTGAGTTGCCTAATGGCTCTAAGGCTATTGGATGCAAATGGGTCTATAAAATGAAAAGAGACTCATTAGGCAACATCGAGAGATATAAAGCACGACTCGTGGCCAAGGGATTCACTCAAAGAGAAGGAATTGATTACACAGAGACCTTTTTTCCTGTATCTAAGAAAGATTCCCTCCGTATAATAATGACATTAGTTGCTCATTTTGACTTGGAGTTACATCAAATGGATGTGAAGACAGCATTCCTCAATGGGGAACTAGATGAGGAAGTATATATGAAACAACCTGAAGGATTCCCCTCTAGTGCCAGTGAACATTTAGTGTGCAAGTTAAAGAAATCCATATATGGATTGAAACAGGCCTCCCGCCAGTGGTACTTAAAATTTCATGATGTTATTTCCTCATATGGATTTGTGAAAAATGTCATGGACCAATGTATATACCAGAAGGTCAGTGGGAGTAAAATCTATTTCCTTGTATTGTATATGGATGACATATTACTTGCAACCAATGATAAGGGGTTGTTATATGAGATGAAACAATTTCTCTCTAAGAATTTTGATATGAAGGATATGGGTGAGGCATCTTATGTCATTGGCATTAAGATCCATCGAGATAGAACTCAATGTATTTTGGGTCTGTCACAAGAAACTTATATCAATAAGGTCTTAGAGAGATTTCGGATGAAAGATTGTTCACCAAGTGTAGCACCTATTGTGAAGGGTGACAAGTTCAATTTGAACCAGTGCCCAAAGAATGATTTAGAAAAGGAACAGATGCATAACATTCTATATACTTCTGCTGTTGGAAGCCTTATGTATGCTTAGGTTTGCACAAGACCTGACATTGCATTTGTAGTTGGAATGTTAGGCAGATATCAGAGTAATCCAGGTATAGATCATTGGAGAGCTACAAAGAAAGTAATGAGGTATCTTAAGGGTACCAAGAACTACATACTGATGTATAGACAGACTGAAAACCTTGAGGTAGTTGGCTACTCAGATTCGGATTTTGCTGGATGCGTTGATTCATGAAAACCAACATCAGGCTACATTTTCATGTTAGCCAGCGGAGCTGTATCTTGAAGAAGCGCGAAGCAGACTTTGACTGCTACTTCTACTATGGAGGCAGAGTTCGTTTCTTGTTTTGAGGCAACTTCACATGGTGTTTGGCTTAAAGGCTTTATATCTGGGCTTAGAATTGTCGACACTATCCCTAGGCCATTGAAGATATATTGTGATAACTCAGCTACTGTCTTTCTGGCTAAGAACAACAAAAGTGGAAGTCGAAGTAAGCATATCGACATTAAGTACTTAGTCATTTGTGAACGTGTCAAGGAAAATAAAATTATTATTGAACACATTAGCACTGAGTTGATGATTGCTGATCCTTTAACAAAAGCCATGCCACTAGTAATGTTTAGGAATCATGTATCTAGAATGGGACTTAGTTCCACTTTGTATTATTGATGTATATACTATATATATATATATATATATATATCATTTGTAATAAAGCATTTATTCATTTTAAGTTGTTTTCTCATTTATGCGTATACATTAAGTTTGAGAATAACAACATTAAGAGGACCCAGAATAAGCATATGGCTTATTCATAAAGTTGTTATATAGTGGGTAAGTAAACAAAATGCATTGTGATACATGGAAGATATTACTCACTTATAGAGGAACTATCGCTATGATTCATGCATTTATGTTTCAGTTAAATATTTGAATCTTAAAAAGCCATTATGAATAAAGATTTTTGAACCAAGTGGGAGAATGTAGAATGTTGCATGCAGAACGTGGCAATAATGTAAAACGTGGCAAGCGGATCATGGCAACAAACCACGTTATGGTTCAAAAATCATGGGCTTCATGGGATGAAACGAAACGTGCATATCCCACTTATGCACGATGCATCTTTTTCGGCAAAATAATGGAGTTGCCGTTGAAAGAGTTTGCCTATAAATACAGGGTCCCTGAGCTCGATTTTACATTGCTACACACCATCATTCAGTAGAACAAGAACTTATAAGCATCCTTGGACTTTCATACGACAGAATTCTCATCGGAGAAAATAGAGGATTGGAGCAATGGCGGGAGGTAATATTTCGATCTATTTCTATTGCATTGGATATTATAAATGTGTTTCTATATATCCATGAAGTCTTTCAAGACCCGCCACACAAATCAAATCCTGACCCTTGGGTGTACGTGTACCCGGTGCATAAGAATTTCTCAACAAGGTGACTATGAAAAAGGATAAGAAAATCATATGATAGGTTTGGTTTTAAAGGGTTAATAATCCATCAAAAGATCTAGAGCTTGTTTGGTTTCCTGTTTTCTAAACAGTTTTTTGTTTTTAAGAACAAAAAAATAAAAAAAAACTTGTTTGATAATGTGTTTTTAATGAAGTGTTTTGTAAAACAAAAAAAAACATAATTTTGTTTTGAAAAACAGAAAAATCAAAACATTTTTTTGATATTTTGTAATTTTTATTCTGCAAAATCAGAAAAAAAAAAAACAAAAAACAGCTACTTTTCAAAATAATGATTCAAACGAATTTTTGATTTTTTTGTTCTTAAAATTTGTTTTAAAAAACATCTGTTTTAAAAACATTAAAACAAAAACAATTTCAAACATGCCCCTAATCTTTTTCCCCTTTTTGTTTTTTTCAAAGGGAACTTCCAGTGAAAGTTGTTCATTCATTCAGATAATTAGTGCAGATTCCCTTAATTGTAAAGACATGATATGTAAAATGAAAAGAGAGGTTAGTTAAAGTAACATTATCAAAGGGAATCCGGGGCATATGTATTATCAAACGATAAGAATAAGCGAAATTCTCCAACATAAAGAAAGTTGATTTTAAGAAGAAATGCGTACCAGAAAAAAGAATATCAAAGTTTTACGAAAAGTAGCGATACTTCTTGGTGTTCTGTTGGAACTACGTTTAACGAACAATCTAATCAAATCAACAAGAAAATCCAAAAAAGTGAGACTCAAATTAGGCTATGATGCTCACGTTATTACTTTCTTCGTTTTGTCATGGAGGTGATCCCTTAACCTTGCAAGATTCTCCGTCATATTCAATTTCTCAGTACACAAAGAATTGCATATATCTGAGAGATCATTATCATGTTTGTTTGCCATGTACACTTTTTAATGTTATTTCCCGTGTTTGCGTCTCCAAAGGTCATCCTATTCTTTTTTATTGCAAAAGTTCACTTGAGGCTTCACTTTAGTTTCAATCTAGTCTCAAAATTTATTTTAGTCCAATAGAATTCTTAAAATTTTATTATAAAAAGTTCAATATCATATTTTTCCCTAATGCCATTAATCACTAACGAAAGTGTCTAAATTGGTTACATGGCCCATACAATTTTTTATATATACGTACTATACAAAGTTGAATTGGTTTTATTTCAGTTCTTATTCCTGTATAGTTGTTTTGGTTATTTTATTTTAGTCATTATAGTTGTTTCGCTTGTTTTATTTAGTGCCTATAATTGTTTCGGTTTCCAGTGTATGTTATTACCTAAAAACAATTAAGAGTAGGTTTATGCATTTTGTGTTGAGGTAAAGACATACCTAATGATGTAGACAACACACATAACACAACCTACACTTACTAGTTTTAAAACATAGTATACTTTAGAACACAAAGCATTAAAAATGCATTAACAATTGAAACAACTATAAAAACTAAAATGAAACAGTTGAAACAACTTTAGGAGTTAAAATAAAATAACTAAAAAACTGAAAGATTAAAATAAAACCAACTAAACTTGTGTAATATACATAAAAAAAATTTTTATAGAAGACTTGAGTCATGTCAGAGAATACACTTCCATAAATAAAGTTAATAGCATTAGGAAGGATAACATTGAAGTTCTTTTAGAACTTTGAGAATTTATATATTATATAGAAGTGTAGGACGTTATTGTATTAAATTTCTTGCTATGTGAGGCCTATCCAATAGCATAGGATATGAGGCTAATTATATTTTTGAAAAAATTTATATGTAATTTATATATATTTGTTATCATAGTTTGCAATTAAAACATAACAAAGTGTATAACTTTTTTAATAATAATATAACAAGTGTAATTTTTACAAACAAATATATAGTTAATTTTTACAATTTAATATCACATAATTGAATTTTAAAAAAATTATACTTATTATAATTTTATGGAAGTACTAAATTACAAAGATATAAATAACTGTAGTTAAGTTTAATTCAAATTTTGTTGAAACTAAATTAAAATATGAATGAAATTTCAGAAAAAAAAAATGAATGTTACCTATTATTATTATTATTATTATTATTATTATTATTATTATTATTATTATTATTATAAATTCATGTGTATTCCACTACCTGTCCTGTTCCCGCAACGTTGAAAGAAATGATCCCCTCCCCTTCTATCTAGACTATTGAATTCCATCAACTTTTTGGTACTGTATATTACTTTCTATATTTTATAAAATAATGTATTCTCTTTAGAGAATAAAATATGTTAGTGAAATTAAAATTTAAAATATTTATATATTATGAACTAGATTTAATTGAAGTTATCTATATTTTGTTATTAAGTTTTTCAATAAATTATAACATATAAAAACTTTTAAAAATCTAATTATGTTATATTAAGTTATAGAAATCATATATTTATACAAAAATCATACACTTGTCTATGTTTTAATTAAATAACTTAATATTAAAGATATAAGTTTTTTCTAAAATTATTTTGCCTAAATTTGAGGGACTAAACTGAGATATAGTTGCCGATATTTTTTATATCACGTTTTTAAAGAAATTATAATATGTGTAAAAAAAATTATAATTTTTGGTTATAGGTGCTGATGACTAGCTCAAGAGAACGATGATCGATGCTATCTAATTGCGGGCAATCCAAAGCTTAATTGTAGGCAGATAAGGTTAGCTACACAGTGAAGATTCAATTCATCATGTGCTTCACTTTAATTTTTCTTTTTTTTTTCCAAAATATCTATAATCGAGAATCCAAAATTACAAGTGTATTTGGAACCAGAAGAACAATAACTTGTTGGGAAAAATGATTTTTCAAAAGAAGAATAACTTAACAAGTTATAATTCAAAACTTGATTAAAACATATTGTAATTTTTTACCTTAGCTTTAACTTGAAAAATACTATTTAATAATCAACCAGAACCATACAGAATTATTCTTAGGAAACAGTCAGAACGAAAGGTATATTTAAGAAGAATAATCCTTATATTTAGAAGTATTTTTTATACAGAAGAAAACTCTTTCAGAAGGTTCCAAATTAAAACATAAATAAACTAGAAAACTTATAAAGTTTGCCCCATATTTCATCTCAATAGAGTTTGCTTGATTTTGAATTTTTTGGAATTACTTAAGAAATTTTAAAGTTTATATCAAAAACCTGTAACAGCAAACTCGGTAGTTAGACCTTTAATATTATTCTATTATTTTTCGTAGTTCAGTTGATGTTTTTGTAGTTTAGAATGATTTTTACCTTTTAGTTGACATTCAGGGTTTTTTAAAAAGTTATCATTTGCTTGATTTAGAGTTTTTTAAAATTAATTATAATTTTTCAAAACTCCTACCAAAAAATTGTCATGACAAACCCAAGAGCAACTTCAAGTATGTGTTCCATGGTTCTCAATCTACGTTGTAAGCCTCCAATTGTGTTATTTCTTATACATATGAGTATATCATGGATGAAAATGAGTTAAGATAAATTTAAATGACTCATATGAGCAAGATTGAAACAAATTTGGTGTCCATACGCCTTAGTTCCATTGCCAAAGTGTACAAATTCTACTTAAATGAGTATGAAATGCTTCGAATGTTATGTATGGGGTGTATAAACTTAAGGTATTATAGGATGCAATTTTTTTCCTCATTAAAATGGGCAAAATCCAATTAGAAATTATCTAGCATATCAAGACAGAACATGACTCTTTCAAGAAAGATTTACATTATTTTTCCATGCACTTTTCAAGCATATAAAACAATATACTAGCACAATATAATGTATATAATAATTATATACCTATTTGACATACAAAATCTACCAAACCAAAAATAATTTGAATGTTACAACATGCTCCAAAAATTCAAAAAGCATCAAGGCTATCACTAGGCAAGGGAAAATGTCGTGCTCTAATGCCATATGTAAGAAGCTAAACATAATGCACAACATGATCCTTATAGTAATCAGATAAATACAAGAATTATACAATCATGTTCTTGCATCATGTTTGGAAGCTGAGTGTTATTTGCATACCTCCAGCCATAGTAACACTTCTTCAAGAAAAAGGTAAAGCTTTCTGACTAATGGCCCACTCAGGTATGATAAGCACTTAAAAATGCAGGGAACCAATGTGTGTAATAGCCTCAATCAAGAACCCCTTCTATATATAACTAACTAGAAATTAAACCACCATTAATAGTTTTGATTCCTTATAAAAAATAATAAAGATAGCAAATAAACCACCCACTAATTAATAGGAAAACTGTCAGTGCCATAATGTGAAATATATATATATGACCATAAATCCAACACATTTGTCTTATTTTTATCCTATTTTTGACTAATCAATGACTAACAACTAACAAGTAACAAATTAAAAATTTTAAGAACTAAATCGTGTAATTTTGAGATTCAAGAATTACATAATTAACACATATATCTTTCAAGGACAAAAATATATATTTTCCTTAATTAAAAAAGTAACTAATACAAAAAGTCTTTGAAAATTCATTAAACATTAACAGGATTTAAGGAGGAATAATAAGCGTTTTCTAATCAAATATAACTAATTGAATTGTTGTTGTTGTTGTTGATCCTTTTCCGTTTCAAGTTCAGTGATAGCTGAATGCTTTTATTTAAAATCTAATATGAAAATAAATTGAATGTTAAGTATAACATTGTCAAAGTTTTAATTTTTAGTGCTTAAAATTTTATTGATTGATATGATACTTGAAAATATATGAAAATTTAAGATTACCATAACTTGTTATGACAAATTTGTGAATTTTATTTTTTTCAATATATCTATTTTTAAAAATATTTTTTAAAAAAAAACTAAAATGCTCACTTATTATTAAACTTCACTAATCATTAATAGTGAAAGAAGTACTAAAAAAAGAAAAGAAAAAGAAAGTTTGAAACTATGGAAAAAGAAGGGCACAAGATGACAAATATATTGAAAATTAAAGTAAATTATTTTGGTATCTCTTTAATTTTATTAAAATTATACAGATATTGTTTTTATTTTCAAAATATATAGTTTAGTTTATTTTTTTTTTTTTACTGAAATATCCCTCAGAAAAGAATGTGTAAGAGACTTAATGGAGGATATTTTAGTAAGAAAATTTAAAATTAAATTAAATTATAAGATAATTTTTTGTTGCAAGAGACTCTATATATATTTTGAAAATGAAAAAAAAAAATTATATAATTTTAATAAAATTTAAAAGGAATATATTTAATTTACTCTAGAAAATAAGGCAATGTTTAAAATTAAAGTAGAAGATGTCCATTATTGAAGATGCTTTTCTTGCATTCCGATCTGTTCCCACGCTAAGGTCATGAAAACCTTAGCGCAAAAGAAAGCTAACTGACACTGAGACATAACACTTTATGAGCCATATAAGCGTTCGTACAATTTGATTTTGACCACATTTTTTTATTGGTGGACGGAGATACGATCACAAGCTTGTATATTTGAAGTTGTATCTTTCGACAACAATATACGTAGCCAGGTGGACGCAACTTCAGGATAATGTTATAACTCTTTAATTGAGTTTTGTGTTTTGAAGAGATTTGTGTGTTGAAGATAATATGATTAATCTTAATATTTAACACTACATCCAATGACTCTTTAATATGACATTTTCATAATCTATAATCAACTTGGAGTAAATCATTAATTACTTCATTTCAATGTATTCTTTTTAATACCTCTATGGTTAAGGTTTATTATTATTTTTATTATATGTTGTGTATTATTTTTTAAGATAAAATTTACATGCAATTTTCATTTCTTTGTTATTATATTTTTTTAATTAAAATATAAAAAGTATATAATTTTTTAATACTAATATAACAAGTATACAATCTTTTGTTGATAATTATATAATTTATTAATTAAATTATATAATTGTTATATTATTATTAAAAAACATATTTATTATATCTTAATTAAAAATTTTAATAAAAATATAAAAAAGTACACCTAATTCTGTTCCTATGTTTTATACCATCGTAGTAGTGCTCAAATTACAATGAAAACTTGGGGCGAAGAGAGGAAGGAGCAATGTGTCGTGGGGTGAGGAGGGTAGCAACTGGACAATTCCTACTGGAAACCATAAAAAATGTATTAATTATATCAAAGTACGATTTGCCACACGTGGAAAACCTCACGCATCCAAAGAGAAACAATATATGTCAGGCCAAAAAACAAAAAACACTATATGAAAAGATGCTCCGTCGGTTGGCTACTTTCACGAACCTTTTTCTTAAAAGGAAAAAAAACATTTGAGAAATGTTGGCAATTCGAGAAAGAGATCACAACTCACGTGATAGAGTCGGCCGCTTGCCGTGAACTTGAGATGCAATTAGGTCATTTTAACTTTTTTTTCTTTTTATTAAAAAAATAAAGAAGGTCAAAATTAAACTTGACTGGACCCTTTCCAAGCGGAGAGGATCTAGAGTTTACAAGAAGCTATTTTTTGTTAAATTTGATAACATGTAATTGAGATTGAAAAATTTTGATTTATAATGAGAAAATATATGGCAAATCACACTTCTTTCCTCCAAAAAATATTTAAATTATATAGTTTCTTTTATTATAAAAATATATATAAACTTCATTTGAAGTCAAAAGATTTTCAAAATATCTTAAAAAATAATATTAATTTCTTTTACAAAAAAAATATAAACTTATTAAAAAATATATTTCTTAAACATTTTATTTTAATATTATTTATTTTGTGTTGTAAATCATAAATCTAATTTATTCTAAATTTAAAAAAAAAGTGACAATTTTATGTTAGTTAAATACATATTTAATATTTGTTAAAATATATAAGTATTTTGACCAAAATAGATGTGTGCTTGTAGCTTTTTTTTTGGTTATATGAGTGACGGATCTGTCGTGCAACCCTCAAAATAAAATTAGGTTTGACTAAATATGTAGTTAGTGACACAACCTAGGTCATCTCCCTTAAAAATGAATTCAATATTTAATTGAACTTTCTAAGTGTTAAAAGACTCTAGAACTGCCTAATTCAGGGGGTTTTTGATCTAATTAAACTAATTAGAATTAAAATTGAATTAAAATGACTAGCTACCTAATTGGATGAATTAATGGATGAATGATGGACTTGTGACTAGCTTTGGACTCGTCCCTTGGTATCTACTATCCTTATCCTAATTTAATTGCGATTAATTCTGATCTAAGAGTCCATAATTGTGTTCATAATAAGTTATCTTGGGTTACCACTCAAGATTCAAGAAATTAACAATGTAACATTGAATTGAAACCTTAATTCCGCATCAAATCACTAACTCTTATTTTAAGATCAATGAACACTCAATTTGATTGATTAACCGATTAATTAGCCTCTGAACTATCATCCTAAGATGTTTAATTAACCAACTAAACACTAAGGAATTCTCAAATCAAACAATCAAGCACATAATCTCACTCGTACATTTCATCAAACACTTTCGTGGCATACATGGGAAATTAGAGAGAAATGCAAAATTGAGTGTCCAATCTAACCAATTAATCAACAAAAAGGCTTCCTAATTAGTGTCTAATCAGCCACTAATTATAATTACACAAATTTCTAATCAAATACAACTTAACCAAACTTGTACAAGAAAAAGAAAAAGTGTAAGAAAGTAGAAATCCTTTGCCAAAATTCTGCTTGTAACTCCATGGATTCAAACTTCTCCAAGGTCTTTCTTCCTTGCTAGTCACAGATGGAGATTAGAGCTTCATTGGAGGTGGAATGGAGTGGGAATGGAGGATGAGAGATGGCGTGGAGTCGCTGGATGAAGAATGAAACGATGGGGGCGTGAATGACATGATGGAATGACGGAGTGTGTATTTTTATTTGATGGATTGGATCCTCCCTGCCTCCTGGAGCTTGCTCGAATAATGATCCAGCCTCACGTGTTTTTATTAATCATTCACGTGCTCAGCCCCCCATTCCAATTCCCGTATCTTTTTTTCTTCTTTGCATGAATAAGTGTGGGCCCCAACGTAATGCTACATGCTTCTTATTTGCTAGTGCTTTTCATGTCATTACTCTTCATTTCTAGCTTAATTTTTTTACTATTTTCCTTCTCCAACCTGTAGCATCTGCTTACAAGCTTCTTTATTAAGCTCATTCCACATTTTCCAACTGCTGTTCTGCTCATGAGCTTCTTTGCTCAAGTCCTTCATTCCACCTCTTCACCTGCAGCATTGTTCTCCCATGTGATTTCTCCATGTAATTCTTCAACATGAACCGCTCTTTTCTAGCTTGTGCTTCCTCATGCAGTCTTCGTTTCCTATAGTTGCTTACAAGACATGAGAGAAAGTTTTGCACCCAAGCCTCCTTCATTTTCAACTCCTTCCAGCCCTTTATTCCACGTTGATTCTTCTTTTCATTCTACCCAACCCGTAGCTAGTTCTCCTAGCTCATTCTTCCCCTCTTCGCATGTTGCTTTCTTCATGTCAACTGTGCATGTTAGCTCTTCTTCATTTGCTTCTTCATCTATTCACGTTCTGCTCTTCGTTCTAGCTTTTTCCAAAACAGAGGCTGCTTCCTTCTCTTTCTCTTTTACATAAAACCGTGGCTTCTTCGTTCAACTCTCCTAGCTTCAGCCCGTATCTTTCTTCACTCGTTGCTTCTCCAGCAACTCATAGCCATCCACGTAAATATTCTGCATGTTATAACTGTTTCTCCTCTATTCTGCTTGCCTTCCACATTAGCTACTATTTCCAACTCATGTTCAGCTACTTCAACGTAGTGTTACTCCCTGTAGCCTCACCAAAACAAGACATCATCCATGCGAGTTGATATGTGTATGATGTGGAAGCTTGTGTGACATGTTTAATGTGAAATATGTGCCCATGCATGAATGAGTGAATGACGTGGATGCATGCTTCATAGAAAATAATATCTACATGGGAAATGTGGGTGCAAAGTGAGAGTGTCGTGGAGTGTAAGTGAATGGCTAGACAAGTGCATGGATAAATGAGAAACCACACAAGTTTGAGCTAGAAAATGGAATGAATGACATTGTATGATTGATGGGTTGAACTTGTGAGTGATATGTGAAGCTGAAAGTGTGAATGGGTGATGTGGAAAAACAAGAAACCATGTACAAGTGAGTTGCTAAATGGAATGAATGTGAATAAATTTGCATAAGCTCCTTCCTTCTTCTAAAACCTCCATCACCTCCTAAATTCTCCTCCAACCCTTAGATTTAAATTACCCAAAGCCTGCACAAAAAGATTAAAAAATATTAAGTAGAAATATCTACAAAATTATTTAAAAGAAATTTAAGCATTAAAAACCAATTATTTGTAAATTAATTTCTAAAATGTGGAAAATGGCCAATTAAAATAAATTCTACTTAATTAAACCTCTAAAGCCATAATTGGACACTAAAATGCTTAAGTTTAAGAGGATTAATATTTCTAAAATTAGCATGTATCAATGAGAAATTAATGTAGCGCATGAATTGATTTCAAGAGAGATATCTGTAATTTTTCAAAGTAAAAGAGAAAATTGTGTAATTTAAATATCTTTCAAGAGAGAGCCATATAATTTATTCAAAAATCTATTACTAGCAAACTTTATGTGTTTGAATACTATTTCTCTTTACATAATATGACTTAACAGATGCATATTTACAACTTAAAAGAGGAGTTGGAACTGCTAAAAATAAAAGTGTATGGTAAGGTGAAGGACTACCTTAATAGAGTCACGGCAACTACAAACAAAATCAGGTTGCTTAGGAAAGAAGTAATGGAAAGGAGGATTGTGAAAAAAGTCATATTAACTCTTCCTAAGAGGTTTGAAGTAAATATTTCCTTGTTAGAAGACATTGAGAACATGGCATAACTCTTTGTTGCAAAACTTGCAAATGTATTACAAACTGTGGAACAAAGAAAAGCACTTAAAGAGGAAGGAAGTGCTAGCAAGGTTGCACTACTAACAGCATAAAAGCCGAGACCATAAAATGATGGTGGCCCAAAGAAGCAAAATTGTAAAAATTAAAAAAAAAAAAATACATGGAAGAAGGAGCTACAGTAAGGCCACAGAAGAAAATTTAAAAAGGACAAGTTTTCAACATGTCCTTATTGCCAAAAGACAAACCATGCTGAAAACTAAGATTGGTTTAGCCTTAAAGTTTAATGCCAGTCTTGTAAGCAGTTTGCTCATGTTGACAAAGTATGCAAGATTATCAAAGACTGCATCCTTAAACCTAACCTGCACAAGTACTTAATAATAATGAAGTTCATGAAGAGAAGTTATTTGTAACCACGACCCTTGAAGAATGCTATAAGACAACCTTGGGCACTGATTCGTGTCTTATTGACAGTGGATGCACACATCACCTGTTGGTAAATTTGAAAACCTTCAAAATCTTAAATAAAAGTATTCCTCCAAAGTTAGACTTGGAAATGGCAGGCTTGTAACTATCAAAAGGAGAGATTTTGTTGTTGTTCAAATGCCCTCAAGTATAAAACTTATAAAATATGTCTTATATTTACATAAACAATAATGAAGTTGATGAAGATAAGTTGTTTACAGCCACTATCATTGAAGAATGCTATAGGATAACCTTGGATACTTATGTATGGTTTATTAACAATGGATGCACACGTCACGTTAGTAAACTTGAACACCTTTAGAACCTTAGACAAAGGTTGTTCCTCCAAAGTTAGACTTGGAAATGGCATGCTTGTAGATGTCAAAGGGAGAGATTTTATTGTTGTTCAAGTACTTTCACATACAAGACTTATAAAAGACATTTTATTTTTACATAAGTCAAAATCCCCTTAGTGTTAAACAATTTACTTAATAAAAATTGTACTTTGTTATTTAAGAGTAAAACATGTGAAATATTTGATTCTATTGGTATAAATATTTTCTCAATCAAAATGAGCAATAGAAGCTTTTCTCTTAAGTTGAAAGACCATAAAAGGGGAGCCTATGTTGGTACAGAAAAAAATGGTGATATGTGGCGTAAAAGACTTGGACATGTCAACTTTTCATCACTAAAGTTGCTCCAAGAGAAGGAGCTAGTGTTAGATTTGCAATCCATAAGTGGTTGCAATAGTTTATATGGAATATGTCAATTGAAAAAGTTGGATAAAATGCCATTTCTTATTGATCTAGTCCTAAGAGTAGTTAGCAAGTTAGAGCTCATCCACTTATGTATATGTAGACCAATTAGTATACTATCCTTGAATGATAGTAGATACTTCCTCTTATTTATTGTTATTTTCTCAAGTAGAAGTCTTAAGGTTCACTGAGTTTCAAAAAATTAAGATAATGGTGGAGAATCAATGCTCATTAAAGATTAAGACCTTGAGAACTAATAATGGGATTGAGTATATCTCTTATTAGGTTAAGGAGTTTCTCCAATGAGTAGGTATATATTACTAACTCATTGTAACTTTCTTACCACAACAAAATGATGTGAATTAAAAGAAGAATAGATCTATTATGAATATAGCCAAATGTTTCATGTTTGAAAAGGACTTACTCAAGATATTATAAGTAGAAGCTGTTAACACTTCTATCTATTGACAAAATAGACTTCTAACCAAAACTCTAAAGGAGACCTTATACAAATCCCAGACAAGTCAAAAGCCATCTATAAGCCATCTCAAGGTGTTTAGGAGTCTATGTTATGCCTATATTGCTAATGCAAAAAAGGACAAACTTGATCAAAGATAAAAAAAAAAAAAAAAATTGGTGTTTTTATAGATTACAACGATGTCTCTAGAGGGTATAGGATTTTTAATCCTATCACACAATAAATAATTATAAGTAGAAGTGTGAAGTTTGATGAAAGCAAAGTGTGGGAATGGAAGAAAATGGCTGCTAGTTCCTCTTATCAAGTCCCAAATGTTGAAAACATGACTGAAAAACCTGTTTGCACATTTCAAAGGATGATTCTGATGAAGATAATGCAATCAAAAGGATAAGATCTCCTACGAATATCTATACCATGTACAATATTGCCTTTTTAGAAATCACAATCACTAAAAATACTTTAAAGTCAACTGAATGGAAAATTATTATAAAGAAGTAGAGGATGATTAGGAAAAACAACATATGGGTGCTAATGTCAAGACCAAGTAACAAGCACATGATTGGCATAAAATGAGTTATCAAACTCCAGTTGAATCTTGATGGGACCACAAACAAGCATAAAGCAACATAAATGTAAGATATAAATTTCATTAAAACCTTCTCTTTAGTAGCAAGGTTCAATACTATCAAATTGCTCCTCTCAATTGCAACTCAACAAGGTTAGAAAGTAATTTAACTTAATGTTAAATTGGCCTTTTTAAATGGAGTTTTAAATGAGGAAATTTATGTTAAATAGTCAAAAATTCTTTTCACAAGATAACAGCAAGCTATCTTGTTGAAAAAGTCTCTAAGGCCTTGAGCGAGCTTCAAGAGCTTAGTATATCGAAATTGATAATTTTTTAATTGATTTAGGATTTAAAAGGAGCTGTAATGAAGTTATCTTATATACCTAATAACAAAAGGATGAAATCTTTATTGTTTCTATTTATCTTGATGATTTGTTGGTCATTAGAAGTGACATTTAAGTCACTCAATTTATTTAGAAAATAAATTAAGAAAGTCTTTGAAATGAATGACTTAGGAAATATGTCTTATTTTTTGGGGATTGAAGTAAGGCAATCTTCTTAAGGTATTTTTATTTCTCTAAAGAAATATGCCCTGAAGGTCTCGAGAAGATTTAGCTTAGGTAAGATTAAAACCATGAGCACACTAGCAATTCAAGGAAGTAAGCTAAGCAAAGATGATGGATCAGGTTCAATAGATGTTTCAATGTATCAAAGTATAATTGGGTCACTCCTCCACCTTTCTATCACTAACTTGATATAATATATGCCATAAATGTTCTAGCAAAATTTATAGGTACTACAACTAAAAACCACCTCTTAGCTACCAAGTGAATGCTAAGATACATTTGAGGATCCTTAGATTTTAACATATTTTATAAAAGATTTAGTGGTATCAACTTGATAAGATTCACAAATAGTGACTAGATCAGCTCCCTTGAAGACATGAAAAGCACCTCAAGATATTGTTTTACTCTTGGATCTAAAAGTATATGTTGAAGTTCCAAAAAGCAAGAAATTATCACCCAATCAGTTGTTAAAGCAGAGTATATTATAACTTCAACTACTATAAACCAAGCACTTTGATTAGAGAAAATGCTAAATGACTTGAGGATGCCTCAAAGTAGTGCCACAAAAATGCTATGTGACAACAAGGCAACTATGGCAATGATTAAGAATATAAAAAATATCAAGATTAAATATCACACAATGTGAGAAGTAGTGAAAGAATATGAAGTTTAGTTCCTTCATTATAATATAAAAGATCAAATGCTAGACATCTTCACCAAATGCTTATAGAAAAACAAGTTTAAAACTTTAAGAGAAAGGCTTGACGTCAAATCTAGCACTTGCATCAAGAAGGAGGTCTAACTTTCTCTATTTTTTTTAAGTTGATTTTTTAGTTAAGGAAAAGAATATTGGAGTTAAGGAAAAGTAATTCAAGTGAACTTAACTCTGAAATTAGTTTAAGTTAAAACACACTCAAGTTAAATTAAAGAGAGTTGAATGCACTCGAGAGAATTGAGAAAACTATGAGTGGAGTCGAGAACATCAAATAGAGACAAAGTTGAGGACCCTATGTTAAGTTGAGTTTAGCAACCAAAATTAGATTAAGTGTCCCAAGTACAGTAAAATGCACCTTTTACTTTAAGATCATGATTCTTAATGTTTAAGAAAATGGTTAAACATTTAATATTACTTAATCAAGTTATAAAACTTTCAACTATAAATTGTGAATAAAATAAAGCAACTCAAACTCTGCTCCTCGAAGTTTTGTTTTTCCTTTCTTTTAGTTCCATAGCTTGTAATTCCAACACCATTTCAAGAGGAGCATATATTTAAAGTGTAGATGAGGAAAGGAACTTCCAAATGATAAAGAAGAGAACAACAAAACCATCAGGATCAAATATCACAATAGAATTCCACTTAACACCCTAAATCATAAGCCAAGACCAAAACAAGGATTCAAATATGTGATCATCTCCAAGAAAGAAAGGATAGGGCAATATACAATGCATGAGTTTTATGGTTTTAATCCGTCAATAGCTCTCCCCAGTTGTTGGCTACTAAGTGAATCACCAAATCTAGTTTGACTAGTACCAAGGCTTCAATGATTGTTACATTTTGTTATCATTTGCCTAAGCAAGCTTACTTCTGACATCACTTTATGCTATGTATACTTGTTTTTAAGCCGCTTTCATCCCTCTCAGTGAGATCAAGTGATTGAATGCTCTTAGTAAACTATTGGATTGTGTTTTTAGTAAATTGTGTGCTGTGATATGATTCTACAAGTATATGGGTCGCACAAGTAATAAACTAATAAGTATGGTATTGTTCCCATGAAGAAGGAATTCAATTACTAATTGCCAAAATAAATCCTATTATCTAAATTATCCAATTGAAATTAGAATTGATAAAGGAAATATTAAAAATAATAAGGTGCTCTAAACAAGTACTAACTATGTATGAAAAAGGCTTTAGAATTTAGAATTCTCTATTTACATCCTAAGTATCACTTAGAACAAATTCTTGCAACTAAATTCTATATTGTAATTAACCTCTTGATCCTCTCATAATATATTAGATAAATAGTGGCTAGCCATTCACAAATAAAAGAAAAAGAGTAATAGATTAATTCGATTAAAATCGTTACAAGAGAATTCCATGTTCAACTCAATCATTAAACAAATTCATTTAAATTCTAAATCTATAATCTAGGTACTCATAATGAGAAACAACAAACAAATAACAATAGAACTGAATAGATCCATGATTCAAAAGCTAAAGGAAAGAGTAAAGATGAAACTAAAGGTAGATTGGAGTGATTCTTCAGTGTGAACTTTAAATTTTCATCTGATCCTCAGTGTTTTCCTCTGAATCTCCTCTCCTTCTCTATATCATTGCTTCTCTAGGTCTCATCTTGGCCACTCCTCTCAGAGAATTGAAGCTAGCTCACAAAAAGCCCTAATGTTAGTAAAACACTAGTAGCCCTTATCAAAATCACCCATTTACATAGCCTACTTATGTAGGTTTACATGGCCACGTAAATTTACATGGCCTACCCATATGTAACATTGATTTACTCAAAACTCCCCTATTTTACATACTTATACTCATTAACACAACTAGCCTGTATTTCTTATTGAATATGCTTGATTTCCCACTAATTTTCGCATGCTTCTCATTTTTCCTTGTTCCTAATTAAATCATATAAAAATCACATAGAAACCACATAATTTGGATCTAATTACTCAATTTTATCTCAAGAAAAGCATGTATAGTCTATACTTATCACTATGCTATCTGCTGTGCTTTTAATGAGTGTGACACTACTCTATGCTAGTGATAGTGTTCTTTGTGAGCTCCCTACATCTCATTTGATTAAGTTTCTAGGTAACCTAAGGTGGTTTAATGGCAAAAAAGTCTTAAAATTAAGCCTTGATTCTCAAGTTTCTTAGGTTAAGTATGGAAGTTGTGAAAGCTAATCATTTGAGGCAACCAATTTGCTGTCAAGTTGTAAAAGCACCAGTGTTTATCCTTGGAGGTACCTAGGGATTAGGTGGTATTAACTATGAGAGTTAAGCTATTGGAAAAGGCTACCTAGATTGTGGTAGTTTCCTTGGGAGTAGGATGTAAAAGCTGCATAGCTAATCATCTATTGTATTGTGGTGATTTCCCTTATATAAAATTCATTTACTTTGTGCTTGGGGACTAGATGTAAGGCCACATTGATTTGAACCATTATAAATTGTTATTGCTATCTTTCTATTCTCTTTATCTTACTTATTGCATTGAATTTTTGGCAAAACTCATATTTCACTCAAAAAAACATTGAACTCTAGTTGTCTAAGGTTATAACTATGTTTTAAGGAATTTGACATATTTCAAAACTTCAAGGTCTCCTAAATAGTCTTTGGCATCTATCAAACAACTTTTAGGAGGCAAACCTTTGATTTGTGAAACTTGACTCCTTTATCAATGTTACTACTAAAATCTTTTTAATTCAATTAGATCTTCTAAACTTAATTACTTACAAGAAGTGTGGAAAAAAGTTTTGTCAAAATCTTACTTCAATTCCTCTTCTTGGACTCTTCCAAACTAATAAATACCTTACCCCACACAAACATATGAAACTACTTATTCACGAAAAAAAAAACTACAGGGAATATTCTTTTGAAAAGAAAGTTAGCTAGTGCATGAAATTGGACATGCATATCTAATGTATCACAGCTAATTAGTAAAAGTATTAAATGCATTACTGATTTGCATGTCACGTGACTAAAATGAATGCCATATGCCCATATATTTCATGCCAAGCGTTAAGATTTGAAAGAAATTTTTTAAGTACGTATGATGATTTTGTAAAAGAAAATAATAAATCAAATTAATAATAAATGTATATATAAACGTATTAAAATTGTGATATATATATATATATATATTAATTTATTTATGAGTAATTTAGTTTTTTTAACTCAATTTTTTAAAATAAAAAATGTCAAAGTTTGGGCCATATTATAATTACAAATTAAGAATGGGTGGTGGCGGACATTTATCACCAACCCATCACAACCCTGTGTGTAAATTGGTGGCTTTCGAGTTTGGACCTTTATGAGAATAATCGGGTAAAATGTTCAATGGGTCGTGGGCAAATTAATGAGATGAAATTCAAACATACTGTCTTAATTTATAATAAATGTATCACATAAACAAACAGTAATTAATTAAATATATTAAAGAAATTTATTAGAGAATTACTTAACATAGTTATATCGTTATTTTCATTAATTTAGTAAAACTTTATTTTGTATGGGCATATATAGCTTCTCTTGGATGAGTTGTTCAAGCTTTCTCCCAGTGGCCCTTTTTCCAATTCCTGTGTCATGATCTGTGTGCCTTTTCTTAAGTTTGTGATTGCGATAAAGGTAGTGGTAGCAAATATGATTGTGAGGATCGAATCAGTGCATGCGTTTGAGGACATTGAAATCAAATAAAAGTGGAGAATCTCACTACTTTATATGGTTGCTGAATCATATTTCCACTATCATGCATTCATTTCTCGGGTACAACATTGTTCATCCTTCCAATTTTCAAACCCCGTTGTAATTCTACTTCAATTCATAACGTTAACCTTCTAGCATAATATATATCTTAAGGTTTATTAAAAAGAGTATTGAATTGATATTCATACGGCATTCATTAAATTTTAAGAAACATCAGCGAATTTCTAATTAAAATGTTGATTCAGCATTTCAATGTAAATCATATAATAATACAAACTTATTTTGTTTGTTTAATTCAAACAGAAAAATTATTGAGAAAAAAAGGTGAAATTTTTATGCTGCATATATATCAGCGTGCAAGAGTTTAGATTAATTTATTCATGCTTAATTAGATTTATATTTTGCTAGGTATAATTATTTAGATTATGACTTAATGATAAGGAATAATCTTCTCTTTCTACTTAAGCTTTCACGACTTTAATGAGCTTGTGATTCCAGATCTTAATGAAATGGTATTAAAAAGTTCTATTGTTGCTTACCAAAAGAAACTAAAGTTCCAATTTTAGCCTCTAAAACAGTTCTAGTTTCCTTCATTTGTTCAAGCAGTGGTTTTTTTTTTTTTTTAAATTTGGTTATACAGTATGGCCAGGGTATCTTCAGGCAAACTTACGTATCAATCAAAAAAAAGTTCATTCAGACCATGTTAAGGGCACACCTGCTACATTGATATGATGCATTTAGGAGAATAAAGCCTCCTTTAGTACTCAAGTTCAAACCTTGAGATAACACCTAAGAGAATTTATGTATGCATGACTAGTTATTACAATATACAATATTTACCACCGTTCAGTAAATACATCGAATTATGACCACTTTCAAGCTGCATCATGATTCTACGTCAATTCATAAACTTAAACATTTTAGCATAATTAATATGAGCTAGCTCAACTAGCAAAAAGGTCTAGATAAGACTTATAGTTAACTCATACTGGATGAGTTCGAATCCCTTGGCACCCAACTGGTTAAGCCTTTGTTCACCTCTCAGTAGACCTTATCCTTACGCCGATCATTACATCAAAATGCCAAACAAAAGTGTTGTGAGATTGATAGATGTGGGTGTGTAGCTGACAGAAGAATCTTGAGCATACCACTGGCGCTTTAATAGATAATGTTAGAGTAACCTATCTGCACATTAACATTTCGATGTACCCAATAAAAAATTAACATTCTGGCATATTATAATATGAAGGTTCATTAAAAGTAGTATTGAATTGATATTCATACTGCATTCATTAAATCTTAGATCTTCTAAACATGTTTTCAAGGTGGAAGAGGGGAGGGCAAAATACCAACATTCTATAGGTGTTCATAAAATTTATCCACTTGAGCATGGGGAGGAGGACTTTTATATTCTTAATTTGTTGTAATTTTATATAAATAGATTTTATATCAATGAGTCTCAATTTACCAAAAAAAAAGTTCATTTTGAAATTTTTCAGATATGTAGATTCAAGGATTCGAAGAGAATAGAAAATTTTTTTACTCACTAAATATGAATCTGAGAATAAGACTAATTCCTTACCTATAATTATTCTAAAGTGAAAGATGGAGTAGAATTGACCTTCAAAAGAGGAGTGTAATTGTCTAAAATTATTACATATATATTTTTCCTTTTACATGTTGGTGTAACAAAAAGCATTGTCATTTTTGTAAAAAAATTTAAAGCAACTTTAGCAAATTTCTATAATCACAAATCCATATTTTGACGTGCTCTAGCAAATTTCTATTGTTTAGTAAATACAACGAACTATAACCATGATTTGGATCATTATATATTTATATTCAATGTATTTATGTTAATTTCTTAAACATTCTCAAAATGATTTCACTCCAAAAAAGATAATAAATTTTGTTTTTCTTTTATAATATATAATGTTATATGGGTTTGAGATTATGAATAATGGTGGGAAACAAAGGGTCTTTTAGATAGTGGGTATGGATCTCCCTGATAGTAGAGGAATGTCGTCAATTGGACCCAAGCGAATGAGAATGATTGAGAAATCTATTTCTTCTTGCCACTAATGTGGAAGTATTTTTTCTATACACTAACGTGAGATTTGAATCTAATAATAATAATAATACCTCAGGCCAAGTTATGTGTAAAAAAGAGTCTAAACTTGACCCATTTTACAAAATGGGCCTTGATAAAACTGGCTCATTTTTTTAATTTTTTTTTTTAATTCATATCCATTTTTTCAGACTGCACTTATGAATCAAGTTAACTTTTCAGCTCACCTTATCAAGTTGAATTAATATACGATCAATTCTCATAGATATCATATGCATGATTAGTCATTACGCTTTTGGGCCATAGAGAGGGGGGCTGAGCACATGCCATAAAGAAATCCCTGGATCTGGACTTTCATTTTTTATTCCATATTTATATTATATTTTTATTCTTAAAACTGGAAAAAACAAAAAAAAAAACACTTTTGGATGAGATATAAATACAAATGAGATTATATATTCAGCTATACTGAATATTATCAACAAGGACATATCCTAACGAAGCAAGACATGTTTATATTAACGGAAAACAAAACTCAGACCAAAAGGATTAACCGAAACAAAAATGCATATCTCAGAATTTGTATATGATGTTGGTTCTTGACATATCCATATTTTGATACTTTGAGGTGCACCATATAAAAACAAGCCACAAGAGTCAACTTGCAGCAATTAGACATCAAATATAACCTCTCTTAACACCTACCTTCGTTTTTTCCAGCTAGTAAATTCCATGTTTTCATATATAAAATAGTAATGATTCAATGAGTATATAAATCCTAAACGCTTCTCCATGAAAGTTTATCAAACTTCTGAGCAGCCATAATCACAGTCTATGACATAAATTCACAGTTAAAATCAAATAAAACGCATTCTATAATAACCATAGTAATTAAATGACACATTCTGGAAAATTGATGCAGAGAAACAATCTACAACACTGGAAACTTGAAGGAAAGCTTGCATACTGAGTACAGAACCGTAATGATGATCACTCACATGCCAAGGATTTTGACTTCTCACATGCTTTCCAGATGATGTAGAAGTCATAGGAGTGCAAATCTTGTAGAAGTTAGAAACTAGAAAAACAGAACACATTAATAATTAAAAAAAAAACTTGAGCCATTTCAATTACATTCTACATTTTATCAATAGTTGTCACTACTAAACAGATTTTCCAGTAGATCTCCGCTGTCCATCGATTTTTCTCTTTTCTATAAATTGTGAACAGAAAATGCAGTGTAAACTGTAAAATAACCAACATATTGGAGTTGTCAGTGTCTTATTCATGGGAAACCCTAAGTTTATCCAACGAACATATTAGCAGGCAAGGGATACTATAATGATCCGAGAGCTTATAGAAGAGGCAACAAGATACAACAAAAATTTGGACAAAAATCATCAGTGTGAAAGTCAGATATGTAAATATCTCAATCTACCAGCAAGAGTTACCCCATCAGAGCTAGACCATTAGCCAGCCTACCAAGCCATCATGCGATAAAAGATCTTTTCAATGCCATTTAACATGAAATCATATTAGGAAAATTTTATCCTTAAATCAAAAAGACCCATGGTTCTAAATTATTATTTTATCTATATTCAATGACGAGTACAAGTTGTTTTATTCTAATCTCACAATCTCACAGTAGCTTGTTAAATCAAATTTTCGTCAACAATGACCCCTGAATCTTGCCTTGATGGCCTCAGTAAAATCTTTAAAACATCTGTACCACGAATCCCTGTTGTAATACCATATGGAACTCCCTAAACCTCCGCTGGTGAGAATCAAGTCAGACACTGAATAATCAAAATTGTCCAACACTCCTCATTCTCTTGCTGATCTGATTAATAAGAAAACTACAATTCTTTCCAAAAATGTCAGATTAATACCCAGATCCCCTTGGCCAAAACCATTGGTTGTTTGCCTTGTCAATGCAAAACCTTGTCCTCCTGAAGAAGCAAAAGCTATACCCGATAAATTCTGCTGAACAACATGCTAAAATTTTCTTTCTCAAAGGAGAGCGATGATGCCTATGCATATTTAAAGAGACATTGGAAAATATCTGATGGCTATCTCCCTTTCATTTTCATAGGATAGTTGAGCTAATGTCAATGTCAGAGATTCATGTTCCTCAATTTAAACCATGCTTGAAGTTAAAAGAATTTGAAAGTCAGAACAAAATCCAATAAGTTGCCTACTATTAATATTATTATGCGTTTTCAGATCACACTAACTTGATGAAACAAGTCCCCCAAAACTGTTTAGTTGAGAGTACCATGTAATCCAAATTTCCCAACTTCTGTGTCTTCCAGAAAAACAAAAATCACATCTCCAGCTCCTGATGCAGCTATTCACTAATCTTTGGAACATACCCTTCTCGTTTCAGATCATCATAGAGCAAATTAAGTATGTCATAAATCTCAACAGAGTCATGGTGCAAGCCATCGCCAGCATGAAATTCATGCAGTTGATTCTTGATCTCAATCCAGCTACAACCAGGAGTTTTAGTGACACCCTTTTGTTTCATCAACATCCTCATCCTTGCTGAATCATCCAACCTATTTAAATTTTCATATATTTTTGAAGAAATAATATAGTTCCCAGAATTTAGAGGATCCAACTTCAGAAGCAGCTGCATAACCTGTTCACCTATATCTGCATTTTTTAGCCTTCTACAGGCACTAAGTACGGCACCCAGTACAACCTTATCTGGTTTTTCAGGCATTTTCTCAATGAGATCCCAGGCTTCATATAGATGGCCAGCACGTGCCAGAAGATCCACCATGCAAGAGTAGTGCTCAACTTTTGGAATCAATCCAAACAATGTGCTCATCATATCAAACAATCTATAGCCTTCATCAACCAGTCCTGCATGCACACATGCAGAAAGCAACCCAACAAATGTTATATCATTAGGATGGGCACAGCCACCTTCCTCTGCCATGAGCTTAAATAGCGATAGGGCTTCCTTGGCTTTACCATGAGAAGCAAGTGCAGATATAATTGCATTCCAAGAAGCCTCATTTTTTTGGGGCATTTCTTTAAACACTTTCAGTGCATCGTCCAAATTCCCACACTTAGCATACATATCAATCAATGCAGTGGCCACAAAAATATCATGTTGCAATCCTCTTTGTGATGCATATTCATCAATCTGTTTACCCAAATCCAAAGCCCCAATGGAGGCACACGCTGACAGCACACCTGTCAACGTGATTTTATTTGGATCAACATGTTCCTCTCTCATGCAATGAAATAACATGATTGCTTCATCTGCCATTCCATTTTGGGCATATCTGTCATGATTAACTAGCAAAAAATTAGATAGAAATTGAGATTGTAGTAATACCAATTCATGATAAGATATAGGTTCACAATATAAATTAAAACAAAATGTAATTACTATTAAGTCCAGGATGCATATCCATACACTATACTGCATATCCTGATTCTGATGCAGTTACTTTGGTTTTTTGGCTGTTACAGGTCATTTCATAAGAATAAATCTACTCAGGAAGTCTGATGTGTCATAAATGTGAAGCACCAAATTGTTTGTTAGAACTAAGACAGGAACAAAGAATAATCAAATCAAGCCAAATGATAGAAACAATCAAGGAACAAGTTTAATGCTAACACTTACCCTGTTATAATGGCATTCCATGTGATGACATCTTTTTTACCCATACTGTGAAAGATCCTTCTAGCAGATGCCAAATCCCCACACTTAGCATACATACTAACTAAAGCAGAACCTATATAGGAGTTCAGGGTCATTTTGTGTTCCACAACAAACCCCTCCACCCATCTTCCCAAATCTAAATTTCCTAGCTCTCCACAAGCGCCAAGAACGGTGACTAGAGTCATTTCATCAGGTTCAAACCCAGCATGCTTCAATTCTCCAAATAACTCCACTGCCTCCCTTGCATAACCCAATTTTGAGTATCCTGAAATCAAGGAGTTCCATGAAACCAAATCTTTCTCACTAATTTCATCAAACACCTGTCGTGCATAACCCAATTCATTACACCTAGCATACATGGTTATCAATGAGTGACTTATGTAACTATCAATGTTTAAGCCAGCTTTAATTACAGACGAGTGCGCCGCACGGCCGCGATTAATCTCCAAAAGGTTGGCACAAGCAATGAACAAAAACGGGTACGTGAAATTATTGGGCTTTATGCCCAAGAACTTCATTTGGTAATGGAACTGAAGAACAAGAGGGTACTCATGCCATGTGGTGGCTAACCCACGAATCATGACGTTAAAGGCGTAGTCATTGGGTTCAGAGATTTGGGAGAAAAGAAGAGAAGCATAGGTAAAGTCTTTGAGGTCTATGATTTTTGAGAGTAAGTGGTTGGGTTTGTATATGGAGTTTACAAACATTTGGGTGTGAATTTGTTGAAGGGGTTTTGTGGATGAGCATTTTTTCACAAGGGATAGCAGCTTTTCAGGGAGGAATTCTGAGTGATTTGGTAGTACAGGGGTGATTTCCAAACTGCGATGGCGGGAAAACAGGTGAGAGTGAGCTCGCGTTTTGAGCATTATCATTGACTAATGTCATTTGAGTTCAGCAAATGACAAAAAGGTAATAGTTGATTGCGAAACACCAAATACGCGGGCACCATTTATCGGACAAACACCCCTATTCTCCTTCCTCGTTGTTACAAACAAACATGAATTTCAATATTATTGGGCTTGTTTTTACGTCGATGCCCAATCTAATTTAAATAAATTCATATTTATGTTAGCTTAAAATAGATTAAAGGTGTGTGAGTTTTTTTTTAAATTAAAATTTTTAATATAAAAATATATTTTTACAAACTTATAAATATATATTTTAAAATAATAAATTTTTAAAACCTTTATATTTTTATCAGTAAAATAATTTTAATAAAAAAATAGTTCGATATTATCAAATAAAATATAAGATATATTAACATAATTAGTATGAGGTAAATATATATTTTTATTATTCAACAAAAAAAATATTAGTAAATATACACATCAATAATAAAAATAATTAAAAAATAAAAAAGATTTGAATAGATAATGAAAACTGTAATATATAAAAAAAATAAAAAAAAAATAATATGATAAAATATTAATAACTAAAAAAAAATAACTATTGAGTCAAGTTGAACATAATATATTTTTATTTATGATTTAACTTGACTCAATATAATTTTATTTAAAATTTTGTTTATTTACATTTTCAAACCCAACTTGATTACAACGAACTCTTAGAATCTAACAGGCTAATGAATACCACTACTTGCACGGCATTCATGGCATCCTATAATCATAACCAAAATAAATAAATAAATAATGAAAAAAAAGGTTCTTGAGTTTAATTCTATACAATCAAAATTCTCGTATGATTATTTTACTGTCAACAAAGCTTAACCTCATATCTAATCACCGAAAACGTAAATGTATATATTATTTCAAATTGTTTATAATAGAAAAGATGATACTATATAGAGAGCAATCTCAAATTGGGAGGGGAAATTGATATATGAGAAAAACAACCCCAAAAAAAAAATAGAAAAAACAATAATAATCCCAAGTTCTAACTTTTTCACTTGTGAGTTATAGCTCTTATTCATTCACATAAATAATTTAAGTTAGATTTTTAACTTTTCCAAATTTTAAGAAGTGTTTTAAACAGTCTTATTGGAATCTTATTAAGGATTAGATGGTTGTCTTAGATGCCTCTCTCTCTACAAGTATAGTCACGCATTCCATTTCTCTATTAGAACAAGACCAAAAAAAAAAAGAGAGAGAGAAATATCATGTTAATGCCCATATGTACCAGTAGATGCTACAAAATGACCATGAAATATATCCGACATGTAATATTTGTTTATTAATTAATTAATTTAATCAGGTAAGTTTAGGGAATTTTAATAAATTTAATAGTTTTCTTTTTCTTTTTAACTGAAGAAAAAGAAAGAAGCTCAAAAGATTAGACGAGGAATTTTAGTTGAGTCCAAAAGAAGCCCAATCCTTCCACAATGCGGTCTAAGGCCTGTGCCGTTTGAAGATATTACGAATTCGGAAGATCCCCAAAGGCCCACTGCTAGCAGCTATGGTAACTATGATGACCATAAACAAAAAAAAAAGGCAACTAGACTAAGCACCAGCAACCAGCCGGTAAACCAATAGCCCATAGAATCTTTTTTTTTTTTTTAATTATTATATGAATTTTTTAATATTTTAAAAATCAAATTAGATATTAAACTGAAATAAAAAGAGATTAACAATTCAATAATTTGATTATAGTTAAACTAAGATTGGACTATTTTTCTAAATGTATTTAACAAATTATAAATATATATATAATATTTTATAATTAAATTAATATATCTTATAAAATAATATTTAAAAATATATAAATATTTAAAATATAAAAATAATTAAAATATTTTACATATAACAATAAATTATGTAAATTAAGTTGAGTAAAATTCATAAAATATCATAAATTTTTAGTTTAGAATGTCAAAATTTTATTTAAAAAAAAAAAAATCTTTTGATCCATTCAATACCAAATCTTTTGATCCAATAAGTATTTTGTAATTAAAATACTTTTCATAAACCTAATTTTAAAATTGGTTATTAGAGGTATTTTAATAAAAAAATTTAAATTAAATTCTATAAAACTAAAAAATTATGTAATTTCTATAAAACTAAAAAATATCCTTGTAATTTATTTCAAAAAACAACTCTAGAAGAAAGTCGGAATAAATAAAAATTAAACTTGGAAAAAAAAATGAGAAGCAGACAAACTGAAATAGAAGGGAAACGACGGAATAAAGGACGATGTGAAGAGACAGCAAGGTATGATGTGATAGGAGAGAGCCGATTATCTGCCGCACGATGCTTTGGTTGGAACAATTTAGGTTGTTTAGATACAAATTTGGATGGCTTTTTTTTTTATATTAGCATTTTATTTTAAATGAAGTAAAATATAAAATATAAATATTTTTAATTTTTAATAGAGATCTAAAATGTCTGAATTTTACTTTTTTTAATTCAACCATTTGTTTTATTTTGATTTTTTTAATTTTAAATAAGACAAAATACAGAATAAAAATAACATTTTAACATTTAATAAATTAATAATTTTATTTATTAAAAATTAAAATTAAAAATTTATTTTTATTTTATTTTTATTTTATTTTTTAATAATAAATAAATAAATTGCTAAAATTAAAAAATTATGAAGAAATAAATAAAATTTTAAATTGTCTAAATCAATTTCTGAAACATGTTGTACTACTACTCAAGCCGAAACAACGTACAATCCGCCCGTGACAGAGCAAACAAGGACAAGAAAAGTAAACTAACTTCCTCGAGAACAAGACAAAGTGGCGCGAAACGTAAGACAAAGCGACGCTCCAAGCGCGTTTGCATTGGTCTTTTCACATGCTGCATGGTTGTTCCACGCTGTACTAACAACTAGGAGAGGCCTTTTAAATCTAACTTACCTACAATCAAAGGAAAAGGAAATGCGAATTTTTAATATCTCGAAAAATTCATTTTATTAATTAATTTTGTTATTATACTAGAACAATTTCTTAATATCTATAATTAATATATTAGTATTTTGTCTAATGAACAACTTATCAGCGATTAAATAAGATTATATATCATTAACCTATGAAACTAGATAAAGTATACACTAATTAAATATTATAAAAAAATTTATGCAAGTCGCTTACATATCTCATCACTGCATCATACATGTGAGTTTATTCTCTCTCTTTTTCTTTTGGTGAAGATTTTACCCTCTCTAGTTGTATTATATCACACCAGCTCACTTGCAAAGTGCAATGCAGCTCTAAGTTTGACAGGAGGGAGGCAAGCCTAGTTAAGCAACCACGTCAGCTACTTTGTATGTTAGGCTCTCGAGTTACCCACATGAATTTGAAATGATCAAAATTTCTAACACATGATGGAGAAATGCTTGTGCCTTCACAGTACAAGAGAGTCAATCACCATGTGGGAGCCAGACTCGAAGATAACATATATCTGTTTCAACTGCTACAAGGAAAATGAACATATGGTATTCTTTTAGCAGCTCCAGAAAGTAATTCACCTGCATGGTTTAATCTCATGTTCTTCAGGTCCAAAGCAACATAAACCATGACTTTGATATATAAAAACTTCTTGAGGCGGGGACCATCTAGTCTTCTAAAGAAACCAAAGTAAAGACAATAGACGAGCCATGACAAAGTCTTGATCCCTCTTCAGCTCACGTAATTGGTCTAGTCTTTCTTCTAACCACTGAGCTATGGATGAAATTTGAACGCTGTCACTGAAGAAACAGGTGCTTTCTTCATGAGGCACGAGGCTTTTGAGACAATTTTACTTTTACAAAGATTTACCTTAGTGGGGAGGGCATTTCCATGTTCCTTCTATGAACCAAACCTCACGTGGCCTCGCATATCTGCGTATTCATTCCCAGTGTCACTCCGTAAATATTGTTGAAGAGAGAAAATAACCGCGTGCAATTAATTTATAAACTGAAATTTAGCGTTGTTATTTTAATTCAAAGTTCAACCAAATGTTTTATTACATTTTAAATCTTATATACCCCTCTTACAATTAACTAAACCGTAGTTGACGGAGATAATATGTAATTTTCCAAAGACGTACTGGAAGATAAACGAAGTCATATGCGTACTTAGAAAATGAAGTTGTCATCAGAGACATGAAGATTTTATTACAAGCATGTAGCCATTATAACATCTGTATCACACCTTCCTCCATTTAGAACGGGCTGAAAATACATCTCAGTCATCCCCCTTCCCTGCAATTTGATTTGAGGTTGGTATTTAGGTCTCATGTAATGACTATTTTTATCGAAATTGAATCCATTGTATAATTATTCAGTTTGAAAAAGAGAGATGCAAAAGTGTGAAAATGTATATAGAGTTCACTTTTTCTCTTTACACATTTTTTTTATCTTTTTCTAACTGTATTATATATAATTAATTTGTGAATTTATGATTGAAAAGGGATCAATCTCGTTTTCATCTACTTCGAAAGAGAAGAGTGGGGAAGATATCCCTGTATGGTGGTGTGTTGTCAAAAATACCTTTTCTTTAATTGCCATGTTCTTTGGAATGAAAAAAAATTATTGGATACACTGATGGCGACGTCAGTGATGTATCCACCCGGTCCTGTTCTTGTATAACACTGCTGTGAATTTTTTTTCTTCTTTGATTGAAAGACTGATGGATTGCTATTCAAAATATTTTGACATTTGGAAGCTTTCTCTAAAGACCTTTTAATGGATCAAAAGAAGACAAAATCTTATAGCTATAAATTTTTACTTTTTCAAAATTGTTTGTTCAAATATAATTTCATGAAAAATATTAAAAAATATTTTTAATTTAAAAAATTATTTAATAAGAATTTTTATTAATATTATTGTGTTTGACAAAATTTTTAAAAGAAATTGTTTTTATTGTCAAGTTACTTGAAATGGCATGTATTTAAAAGAATAGGTAAAAAGAATAATAAAAAGTAATTATGATAACTAATAATTTTAAGTAAGGGTACTTTTATATTTAGTAAAATAATTTTTTGTTTCTACTTCCCAAAAAAAAAATATTTAATTTTTTTCTCACAACAGAAAAATTACTTAATGTTACTATTTAAAAACAGCCTATTTTGTTAAGGAAAACTTAATTAAACGCCTCATTTTCACAAATGAATATTTTTTGAAGAAAAGAAGTAGCTTCTAAGTTAAGCGAAAGGCCATAAGATAGAGAAAACACTATTAACTTTAAAGCAGTGTGAACAAAATTGTAATTTGGAAAGGCAGAAAGTGGAGATATGCATGTGTGACGGATGGCGCATAACTCAAAGGCCATGCTAAAGCTCACACCTTGGTGCAAAAAAGTTGTGTGCAGCTTCAACAATTATAGACTTTTTGGTTCACAATGTGTTTGAAAGTTATGACATTCCAGTCAATATGTTCCTTTAGCAATCCTTAGTATAGTTTCTCGTAATGTTGAAGCTTCCCACCTTCTCTTTCTTATCTATTTTTACTTTGAAAATAAAATAATTATTAATACTTCAAAACAATATTATTGGCCTTATAAAAAAAATAATTATATCATTCTTAAAAAAATTAAAATGTTAATTTCATTTATCAGTATCGAGAATGTGCACATGTAAGAGTAAATTACCCATTGCATATCAATTGGTCCGAAATCAATTTGGTTTTTTGCTTTAAAGTTTATCATTTTTCTAACACCTAAAAATTACAGTTGACATTGCGATTGCAAAATGGTAGTTGAAAAAAAAAAAAACTAAGGGAAAGGTAACCAAAAGGAATTGCTAGTTGAGAATGCCAAGAACTCAATTACCTAAAAGCCTTAGCCAAGAGTAATGGAAAAGCAAGAAATTAGGAGACATGGAATCTCAATTAGCTAAAGAAGGGACTTTGTTCCTCAACTTTGGGTTCTTAAGCTATCAAAGGAAGAGCTTAATTTGAAGAAGTAATGAGTGGCTTAAATCTACAACTAAGGAAAAAAAAAAATTAAGGACATGAATGCAATAAAGAAAGTGATAACTACTAGAAATTAAAGGTATGAATGTAAAGAAATATAAAGTATAGATTGTAAAGATTTGGGTTTGATTAATTGGATGGGCATACAAAAATCTACAATGAACACTAAAATAATACACCTAACATTAGCCATTAACCCTATTAAACCTATCAACCACTCCTCATAACTTTCCTCCCCATGTTTCCATAAGTGTAGAATCATGGCCATCAATTTTAGTGTCATTCTATGCCACATCAACTTTTTCTAAAAATAAAATAAATATTTTACTTGCTAACTACTTGCCTTATCGTTTGACTAAGTCAACAATATTCCTAAAATTTAGGGAGTGGGTCTTCAACTTCATTGCATTCTATGTATTGTAACTATTCCCATGATTTCTTCTTATTTTGTAGTTGATCATGGGTAACTACTTCAACATAATGAGTGGATTCTTATCCTTAAATAATAGGGATATGGGTAATTGACTAGAAATTGAATTAGACCCGTGAAAATCACTTCTTTTCAGTAGCTGCAAAATCAAAGGGCCATAATTCTTTAATATTCCATCAAGCCTAATAAGCCTAACTATAGCCCATCTTCAAGATGGCATCTTTTGATATTAATGTCTTGTTCAAATCTTTTGTTCGACAACTATCTTCGATAAGCCTAAAACACAATCCTAATGTTTTGGCCCAGTCCAATTATTTTTTATGCTAATAATTTTCCCCTTACATCGTTTTAGCTAAAGAAAATGATAAGAAGAAGTTGAATAAATGTATTTTGAATTTTGAAATTTTAAATTTACCCTCATTTACTTATGATAAAATTAAATGCCTTATAATACGTCCTTCTTAATGTTGGACTCGACTATTTGTCTTTTTTCTATTTACAATTAGTTCTTCTTTCACGACCCACATATCTACTATGCTGGCACAAAAGATAACAAATCCTCTTTCCATTTACCAAGAGTATTATCTCTGACTTTTGTAGAAATTTCGGCAGAGTCCCCTCTATAAATTTGACCTCCCGATATTTCTACAACCAGTAAATTCAACAATACATCCAAAATATATCAAAACATAGACATCTAGGGAGGGGGATACCCTAACTATGATTCAGTGGAGCCACATTTACATTGTTCAGAGCAAACCAATTCACCACACAAAATACACCCACATGAACAATTGTGGGTTTGCCAAAAGAATTTGCAGGAGATCTACAGCTAGTCGGCTACTCAGGGTAGACTAGGGTCTTCAACACTCTCTGAAAAATAATTTAAGAAAGAGTGAGTTTGAAACTCAGTGAATAAATAATGCCGGCCCTTATAAATCTTAAGGGCTAAGCCCGTAAATATCTATATGTATATATATATATGCATCATACGCAAAACAAGTCTCAAGCAGATCGTTTTCTTAAAAATGCATCAGAAGTATCTAAGCAGAACTGAATTAAACAGACGCAGAGCACACAGCTCGCGGAGGAAATAACCACAGACGCAAAGCACTTTGCTTGCGAAATAAATAACTCCACATGTGGTAGCTACCCACACGGGGCTAGCAAAAACCCCTGCTAGCTGAGGTCCAGATCATGGTGTACCAAGACTAACAACTACTGCTGTTAGCTACAGAGTTCTGAGTAGATAACCTCTTAAATTTAATACAAATTCTCAAATCACATTTCAGATTCAATACGTTTCTCAAATCACATTTCAGACAGAGTACCTTCCATATCAGTTTAATATCAAAGTTGCCAAATTACTCCACAGGCATCCATTTGCAAAATCTCATGTTTAAATCAGTTTTCAGTAATATATGCATATAGCAAAACATTTATCCAAACGTTAAAACACTGCAAGGAAACTTAGTAATAAATGAGAAATAGGGTTTTACTCACAGTCCGCATTACTTACTCACCTCTTAGGATGATATCAATATCCCCTGCCTAGTCCTCAGCTCTATCTCAATCTCCTGAATACCCTACAATACCCGTTCAACAGATTCAGAGTGTAAATAACCAGAGGAATTGTCTCATTAACTTAGCTTACCCAACATTAATGTCTATTCTTCATTCCCTTAGATTAACATATGAAAAATTAAGGTTTCCTAGGCGTTATATGAAATTTCGGCATGTTAGCCGCGGCCAATTTACTCTTAGCCGCGGCCAATTCTTCTCTGTTTAACCCCCTTCCACTGCACTAATTTCGCCGCGGCGAGTTGGACATTCACCGTGGCCAACATACATGGCGCCGCGGCGAAAAAGCCTCCTGGAGCTTCCTCGCTCACCACTCAATATTGGCCGCGGCCAACACCTCTTTCCGCCGCGGCCAATTCCTCTCTGGAATAGTTAGCCGCAGCCAATTCATTAGTTCGCCGCGGCGAAATGTTTCCTCGAAAATTCCCAGCTGACCTCTCCATCTTCGCCCCGCCATGGCTATAACCCCCCCCTCTGCTCCATTCTTGCCTTCTATCTCCATACAATACAAATATACATGTATAGATTTATCTATATGCGTACATATCCCCCATTGCACCCCTCTCTCCACACACTCCTTCCATCAGTTGGCCTCATACACATAGACTTATTACAGAACAGCAAAACAGGGGAGGGGAAATTCTGTGATAATGGACCAGAACACAATACTTACAGCAGTAACTCAGACCTGGAGAAGAAGCTGGTGTCTGGCGTTAGCTTCCCAACCACCAGCAGCACACTTCGCCAAACCAGATGCCAATGGTAGCAGCAAGGAAAATGAAGCTAGAACTAGTGAAGATGGCACTCAGCAGAAGGAAGAAGATGAACTTCAGTTTTCCACCAACTCTGCTCCCTTTATCCTGACCGAGGGATGGGCATGGGTATGGGTTGAGAGCTACAGATATTGGAGGAGAAATTTACCTAAAGGCCAGCCGAAAGGAGGGTAAGAAAGGGGCATTTCAGAAATTTCAGATGGAGGTTCCATGTGGCAGAAGCAAATATCCCTTTTGAAAAGTCAACCTCCGCATATATCATGTATCTCATGCACATTGGGTATTACATCTTCATCCATTCTTGGAGTCTGGATTGTGTTAAACATGTTACTATTCCTCTTTCATCTTCAATATTAATGTTTATTGAAAACATTGGGCTTGTGAATGGTAGACTTTAATTGCTTGGGTTATACAACTTGCTCTCACCATCTTTGTTAGGTTCTGGTGCTCTTTCCTTTACTCTCCATTGTTTTTGCATCAGCTGTTTCCATTTATTTTTATTTAACTATGTCTTTATCAACAAGCTTGAATCTCTTATCTTTTAAAGCATTTTGGATTGCATTCCTAAAAACAAAACAATTAATAATAATATGACTATATGAGTGATGTCACTTACAATATTTTTTATTCTTCAACTTCTTATATGGAATTTTGTGTTCATCAGGTAGCTTAGCCGTTAATCTTTAAGCAAATAGTCAAAAATTTGATCGACTTTCAAGACATCAAAATTACTCCTCTCTTCTTTTCTAGTTTCATGATTTCTTTGTTTTTTGAGGGCTTTTAAGCTAGACATGAAAAAGGCTTCCCTCTCAAGATTTCTACTAACAGGACATCAATTAATTGATCTTCCTGATATTTAGTTATTCCACTTAGATCAACAACGTAGTCCTCTATAAAAACTACATGTTGACCTTTTCTTCTTAAATTGGCTCTCCTTTGTTCTTTCTCTAAGATGAATTACTCAATTTGAATGGTTTTAGTTGCTAACTAAGTCAAGTCTAAACATTATTGGGCTATCCACTTTTCTATTAGTTAAGAATGTATGTTACAAACAGTTATAATGGCATATTATACTTCTGGGAATTGTATATGACATCTAGTCCTTAACTTCTTGAATCTTTTCAAGAAATCAGCTTCAAGCTTATCTCCTTCTTATTTTAAATTTATAAGATCAACTATATTCACTTTTGGCAGTGGCCTATAAAACATGTCATGAAAAAGGATAAATTGTTAAGATTTAGGTTTGATTGATTGGATATCTATACAAAAATCTGCAATGAACACTTAAGGGCCCATTTGGTATTGTGAGGGAAGAGGAAAGGGAGAAATTTTTTTTGTCAAATATCTATTTTGCCCTTATAATCATTATTTAATACTATATATCAATCATTGTTCAACTATTAAAAGTAAGGGCATTAAAGTTATTTTTTATCTACAAAATCACTCTTTTCCTTTCTATTTCTATTTCCATGCCTAACTTTTTATATACCAAATGAGCCCTAAATACTATATCTAACATTAGCCATTAACCTCATTAAACTTATCAACCACTCTTCCTAAGTTTCCTCCCTATGTTTCCATATGCGTAGAATCATGACTATCAGTTTTAGTGACATTTTGTGTCATGTCAACTTTTTCTAAGAATAAAATAAATATTTTACCTACTAACTACTTCTTTTAGTTGTTAACCAAGTCAACATTGCTCCTAAAATTTAGGGAGTGGGTCATTAGCATTCACTATATTCTTTCTATCATGATTATCCCCATGATTTCCTCTTATTTTTGAAGTTGATCATACGTCTGCTTTAGCAAATTTTGTGGATTCCTATCCTTAAATTATAGAGATGTGGGTAACTAATTGAAAAACTAAATTAAACCGACAAAAAGCACTTCTTTTTAGTAGCTATAGAATCAAAAAGCCACACAATTCTTTAATATTCTATCAAGCCTAGTAAGCCTAACCTGTAACTCATTATCAAAATGGCTCTTTCAATGTTAAGGCTTTGTTCAACTATTCTATCTAACAACTATCTTTGATAAGCTCAAAACTATTAGCCTAAAATGCAGGCCTAGCATTGTAGCTCAATCCAACTATTTTTTGTGCTAATGAAAGGACAAGAGTGATAATCTATGGCTACTTTGCAAACAAAAATGCAAGGGGAAAAAAAAGAAGTTGAAATCAAAAGAGACTTGATTATTTTTTTAATTTAGATACCAAAATGTTACCCAAAAAAATTTAGATACAAAATAAAAGATACTTTTAATAATGAAGTTATTATCATTTTAACATGTATGTGATTATTTGATTTATTTTTATTAAAACTTAGACAAAAATGATATTGGTTAATTAAATAATACAAAGTAAAGCCCCATACTATCATTTAATTATAAAATTATATTAAACCAATGCACATTTTAATTTTTCCCATAAAAGACCATATTTTATCATAACCAATTTCTTTTTCTAATGTATCATGGGAGTTATATGCAAAAAAAAAATGATGGAAGATTGAGAGGGCCATCTAACACATTTATATATTAATGAAAATTTTCAAAATATATATTAATAAAAAAATTGTACAAGATTGAAACAAAATTATAATTTTTTTATATTAAAATAATAAAAAAAATATTTGAGAGAGCTACACATCAAGAAAAAGAGGATTTAGTAAGGGACAATTCTCTCACCATTCCACCAATACATAGTTTTAGCAAAAGTTTAACGAGGAAACACGAAGAAATAAGACCCTCAATATATATTGTCGCTAAATAATGAGAGAATTTTTTTCTCTCTAATCTCTTGCTACCATCCTATCGCTATACTAAATAATGAGGGAAAATCCCTTGTCAATTTGATAACTAATTTTTTTAATCAATTTCCTCCTTATTTGGTAAGGGTATTGCGAAGGAATATATATGTCACAACTAGAATTTTCTTAACATAGACTACTAGTAAAATTAAGAATTAGGAACTAAGTCCCTAATGCAAAGAATACAAAAAAAATCAAGAGATATAAATTTTAGTATATATATTAAGATTAATCTCGATTTATTACTTCCAATAAGAATAATTCTTATTAATTTAGGAAGTTGGCAATATAGCTAAGAAGATTATGAAGTAGAATTTAATTATCTAATATATATATAAGTATTAATTCTCATAGTCATGAAATTAATTAATTAAATTACATGAATGAAGATTTAGGAGAAAGAAGAGTAATTTTTATACTTAAAGCTAATCGATATTTAGGCAATGACTTGATACTTAGATCATACTTTAAAAACACCACTTAGTATGCCTAAGAGTCAACTCAAACATAAAAGATATGTTGGACACCACTTTAGAATGAAGCCACGTTACCAAATCTTGAATTACATTATCCATCTTTCCAATCTCCTTCCATGTACGTACACCCCACTAAAGAGGGAAACCACAAAGTTTAATTACATGGTTAATTGGAGAAAGTGACACCTAATCCACTCCAATCTACCTCCATTATCAACTTATGAAGCATAAGTCTCTAATCCTAATTACAATGCTTATCTAAGAACATGAAAGCTAATACAAGATTAGTCAAACTTCATTAATGCAACTCCACTGACCATTGTGCAACCACCTTTCTTCCTCATTTGGGAGTAGCTTTCTAAGAAGAGAGAAAAAAGGTGGCCTGGATGCCATTGTTGATGGAGGAAAGAAGGAAATTCACAAGTTTGCATGAGGTATTTCTAAGTTTTTTCTTTCTTTCTATTGTAAAAGGAAAAAATGTGTAGAATTTTGTAAGCTTCTTAGTGATACCAATTTCATCTCCTAATTTTAGATTTGACTTTGGAAGTTGGTCCTTTTTTAGAAGAAGGAATTAATAAGGAAAATTCTTGAGGTAATTCTTTTCAATTTGATTGTTGAATTAAGACTACATGTATTTTACAAAATTTATGAGGAATTATTCTTTCCATGGATGAAATTAGGGAAGAAGGACTTGTTAGATAATTAAGAATTCTGAGTGTAATTTGGTTTGAGAGGAAGGAGAGGAAATACTAGGTAAAATCTTAATTCTACTTTCTTTGGTGATGTTGGCCGAATTGTAATGATTCGAAAAAAGGGAATTTTGCTTGAATATTTATGTATTTGTTATTGGAATTTAGGAATTGGGAGCACTACTTGAGAAATTGAATCATCCATGAGAAAAGGGAAACAAGCACTTGGAAAGTATTAGGTAAGCCACAGTGAATTTACAACTTTAAAAGAACTAACTACTAATTGTTGTGTAATTGTAATTGATGTGTAAATTGTATGTGTTTGATGCTATCAAATTTAGGAGGATTTTGTTGATTTACCATGAGAAGTGTGGAGCATTTTAGTGTGCAATTCAAGCATTTGATAAGGTAGCTAGTAATTTTTCATAAAACATAAGTTTGAATAAGATTTCATTTCTATTTGTATGATTATTTTATGAAAATGTTATATGATAAATTAGGTATATAAGTTGCTCTTATGGGATAAGCCTTATGTTACTCTTACCTAAGTTATTTTAGATTACTAATATAATTATATCACTAGTTAACAAGGAGAAAGAGTAAAGATGAGTGTCACATATCACCTCACAAGTATAACTACAAGGAACTTACAATGTAAAATACAATTCAATTTAGAAAAAACATGTTAAAAAATTTATAATCTAGGAAATTTGTTTCCTGCTACACTTGTCCACCTACAACACAATAACATCTATCATATTTATTGGTTTTGCAATCCATAAGTATATATATCTAATATCTCATAATTTAAATGCTTTCCAATTTCTAAACATGACACAACTTATTCAACTCAAAACTGAAACACATGAGGATAATTGAAAACCCAGTTTATTCAAAATACCGATTCACCATCCCTCTTTCTATCAAAATCAAACAAAGGATGGGAGACTAATAAACTCCCAAGTTCAATCAACATATTAATCCCTAATCATTATCAAACTCATAATAGAAATGAAGAAATACTGAAGCATTTTGGTTTTATGCAAGAGAAATATTCAATTTTCTTAGCAAAAGTAAGAGACAAGTCTTGCAAAAGACATTAACCAATCCTTCTATGCAAATTTTTTTATAACCAATGAACAATCTAGTAATTTAAGAAACGTGAAGAAATAGAGAACACAGGAAAATGATGAAACCATAACAATGTTAAGGAAGGTGAGGGCAATGATAATGTCAACATTGATTTGAGTAGAAAGCAAGCCAAAAGTAATGTGTTCGAGGTTGGGGTGAAGGCAAGAGTGACCAATGAACTCCATGACCAAAACCCATGACCCTAGATGATAGGAATTGGATGGAGACCAAAGAAAATTGCTAATGATGACAAAAATGGTCAAGGAAGATACAGGGATTTGGGGTGAAGATGATGGCTACAATTGTGATTTTGGGGAGAAGGGAGGCAAAAGAACAAAACTAGTTTAGGAGTCTAGGGTTTAGGTTTTATTTAAATTGAACGAGAACTCCCTCACTAATTTAAAATTTGATTAGTAAGGAAATATCTATCACTAAATGACTAATGATAGATTTAGCAAAGGAATTTTAGCGCCCCAGTTTCCTTTACTAGTTAGCAACTAATTAGCAAGGAATATATTCCTTGCTCAAAGCGAAAATTTATACCTTGAATAATCTCTCTCTATTTTGTCACAAAAATTCTCATATTTGTTCTCTCCAAAATCAAGATGATTGGCAAGAGATTTATTGTTTCTCGACAATCCCTCACTAATCTGATTTGCAAGGGACCATATTCCCTTACTATTTTTTTTTATTTTTTTGTAGTGCTAATTAATATTGAGTCATTTTTCAAATACCAAACTAAAATTTTAACCTAAATAATAATGAAACAAACCATAAAAAATTGAACATAAAGCACAAAATAATTTCGAACACAAAAAAAAAAATCCAAACTAAATGACAGAAGAGTAAATTGTGATTAACCAATGTAAAAAAAACGTTTCTTTTCGTCTAACTAAACAACTCTTGGTAATATAGACCATAGTTACTAAAATTATTTTCAAGATATGAAATTATGCATTATATCCTCATCATTGATATTTACAGAGAAAGGAGATCCCTTCTGATAATTGGCCATCAAGTGAATTTGTTTGTTGGGTGGGTGCACGAAAGCTCATGATGGAAATGAGTGAGAAGCAAGAACCGACAAAGAGGAAGATATTCATTTCATAGAGCTGCCTTCTCCTGATGACAAGCGAATGATTCGATTCTTCACATATATATATATATATATATATATATATATATATATATATATATATATATATGATGACGCTCGAGAATCTTTGTCATTATGCCCTACGCACTTTCCACTTAAGGATATATATAGATAATTATCTCAGCAAGAGGCCTCATAATCCCTATACTTAAACATAAGCTTTCATACTTTCGGTATAAAAGTACATATTGAGTAGTTTTTTTCCATTATTTTCTGTTAATTAAGATAAGAAAATTTATTAAAGGTTAGGAGAAATATTGTTAGATCATGATATAGCACCGGCCAGCATATATATTAAGACATTTTGAAAATCTCACATCTAAATCAATGGTGAGAATAAAGATGGCAATGAGGTAGGATGGGGATGGAAAGACTTCTCTTGATTCTTGTTCTTGTCGATTTATCATTTCTTAATTGATTGGTTTTCAGTCGGAGTTAGTTCTATTGAAAGTTATTTGAGAATAATATAATTAGAGCTCCTAAAAAGCAATTTAATCATTATGTATTTTGACAAGTAGTTTGGTCTAAATGAAGAGGGATAAACTAAATTCATATTTATCATCCATCTTCTCTTACTTCCCTATTCCAATTCCCATATCTCACTGCGGAGGATAAAACTCCCCCATCCTCATTCCCTACAGGAGAAACAACGAAGTACGGAAATTCCTATCTTATAACAATTTAACGTAAATAAAATATTATAAAAATCAAGTGAAATTTTGAAAAATAAGACAATATCATTCTAAATTCAAATATATAACTAAAAAATTAAAATCAATTGGTATAAATTATAAATGTATAAATATTAATTTAGGCGCATATATACTTAAACAATTGAATACAATGAAGGATCTCCTAATATTAATATAGTCTCCATTTCCATCCCTATATTCTTGAGGCTTGGGAATCTAACGCCACCGTCATCCCTATCAAGAAGAAATTTTCCTTATCTTACACCTCATGCTGGGTAATCTTCATAAAGATCGAAAAGAATTGCCTTTCTTAAACGAGGAATAATAAAATTTTATGTGCATAACATGATTATGAAAATTGGATCAAATCAAAAACCTGATGAACCAGTTATAAAATTAGTTTATTTGACCCTTAAAACTAACTAAAAAAATTGATAAAAAACCGACCAATTTAATAATGAATTAGTCAAATTTTGATTTTTGATTTTTTGATTTTTGTTTAAAATATAATTTTAACATTTGGTAATAGATATTTATGATATTTTATAGGTTTTATTCAACCCATTTGATATGAATTTATTGTTATATGAAAAATATTTTAACTTTTTTTTATATTTTTAAATATTTATATCCATTTAAAATATTATTTTATATTATATATATTAATTTAACTATAAATATTATATGTATTTATACTTATATTCAATCGCAGTTAAACCATTGAACTGTGAATTGCTTATTATTCCAATTTAATGTTTAGTTTGATTTTCTAAACATTGGTACATAATTTACATGGCCTTTAGTTTACATAACACTAGCCTCCATTTTAAAGATTTATAGCTAAATGCTGTTAATGCTGTTAATGAGGGAAATTTTTATGTAGATATATAGGTGCCCAGTCCTTCCAAATATTGTATTACCACTTTCATTACGACAATGGAGACTATTTTATTTTGATCCTCACATACTGTGATAATCAATTTGATAGTCTAAAAATTTTTTGTATCATCACTTCAATATCTAAAGCTATGATTTGTTTTAGTTTTATCTTTCCAAAAGTTTGAAATTAAGATTGCAAAATATTTTGATAATCCAATATTTTGAAGTTATTGCTAAAAAAAAAATAATTCGGACAAAGTCTCCGATATCCTAACCATAATAACAAAGGAAAATATCTTGAGATTAAAACAAATTATATTCTAAAGTACTAAAATAATACAAAAATATATGAAATGTTAAATTAATAACTACACTATCTTTTGAAAATCAAAATAAAAGTTTTGTTGCAGAAAAAAGATATAATCAATAGTATTAAAGTTTAAAATAAATTACAATTTGTATAGTTGAAATGGTTCCAAAAATCCTAATTTGGTTTTTTGAAATGTATAATTCTTAATTTTATTCCTTAACCAATCTAGTTTCTCTATTTGTGAATCTAACGCCGATCGAGCTCTACAGAATTTTTACTAAGCTCTAAGTGCATTTTTGGTTTAGCATTAGAGAAGATGGAAAAATCACATTGTCAACCCATAAAATGCAAAAGCAATAATTTATTGCTTTAACTTAACCACGTTTTGAAAAAAAAAAAAGTTAAACCAAACATACACTAAATCGATAAAATAATTATGTTTAGTATTCTTTCCCTCTCCTCCCATCCCCTCACCTCAAAAACACCTCCAAAAAAAGTTAGAGCACTGTAGTTGCTAAATCATAACCTTTTTTACAAATTACATTTAGCATTTTTAGCTTTTGTAAACACTAGACATGTTTATTTCACTATATAAAGGCCACATATGAATTTTATTGAATTAGATCCACATGAGTAATTCAGTAAAATTCACATTAGTTTAACAAATATAAAAATTGAGGATATTTTAATCATTTATTCACTATTCTTTTTTATTCCTATATTTCTATCCAACAAAATTTAAAAATAAAATGGCATTTTAATTTTTTAAATCATATTAAACATGATTATAAATTATAGAATTTTTTTATTTTCCATCTCTTTCTTATTTTATTTTCATAAAAAAAAAGTATTACATATTAAATGGGCCTTAAATTAATTAAAAAATATATATACACTTTGAAAAAAATTAAATTAAAAATTTTGTCATCCTCAAGGATGAGAAGTTCTATTTATTCTATGTTGAACTAAGGAAAAGATATTATATTAGTATTAAAATATTACGTCACAACAAATAATTTGTGTCTTTGCATGTATTACTAATATTAAGGGCATTTTTGACAGAAAACGATAAGAGGTTGAGCAATAGCGAGGGGAGGCGATACCGAGGCATCCTGGTACGGTGGGTCCAGGTTCCCTCTTTCCTTGATTGCGGACTTTCTTTTGCTTTTCCATATTCTTTATTAATATCTTTATTGCCATTTTTCAGCCTTTTCAATCTCGTGCCTAAATTACCAAACTGTCCTCCTCCTCCCCAACCAATTACAACGCGCCCACCAAAGCCTTCCTTCATTCGTTACTCTCAACTAGAATGCAAGAAGAGTGTGAACTGTGGACCCCACACCCTAAACGTAGGGCCCACTAAGAATAACTGTTATACGTTATTCAGTCTTCATCGTGTGGAAATGCGTGCGTTTCCCCCTTTCTCTGTTTCGTTTTTGTCTCCGTCCCATGTCAGAACGGATTTGGATTGATAAATAATATAATTGAAAAGGTTAAAAATTATAAGTATTAAAAGATTTGAATCTAATTTTTATTTAAAATTTTAATTTTTGACCTTTTAATTATCTATTTTTTAAAAAATTTATTAGTTGAAATCTAAATTTAAGAAAAAAGTATAAAAATCATTAATTAAAACCCTTCTAATCATTGTACGACTAGAGCGGATTTAAATTGATGCCACAATGACATATTGTTTAAACTCGAAATTACAGTTCTTTACTGTATGCAGCAAGAGAAAGGATTTACACTTATTTAACTTCACGTATAATTCATATAGGATGAAAGGTAATTTACGGGCCATTTTCATAAAATTTTATTAAAGTATTCAAGGGCACACAAACAAATCAGTTATATTATTTTTTTAATCATTATACAAAAATAAAAATAAAAATAATTTTTAGTAATATAAATAGCAAAAAAAAGGTATAATACCAAATGATTAATTTTCTTCTCTCAGAATTAGGTATAAGAGAAAAATTTATGATAGTAATTTTTAAAATTAAATTTAGGTGTAGTTTTTTATGTCTTTGCTATTGATATCTCTAATTAGAATATAATAAATATATAATTTTATAATATTATCATGATAAAGAATTATACAATTGTTTATAAAAATTATACATTTACTATAATATTATTTAAGAATCATAGACATGTTGTGTTTTAATTAAAAAAGTTAATAAAAATAAATAATTATATATAAATTTTTCTTCTTTTTATAAAATAATGAGAATACCATTACTATTTGGACAATTAGTACGTGATGGCAATGAAGTGCAACAAAATTCTCGTCTGCATAACACTTTCCGCATGTTTGATAGCATGAAGGGAAATTAAAAAGAAATAAAAAATTTTATAAAATGTATATTTTACCTTTGGAATATTATTTAAGACTATTTATTAATCGCTAGGCAATCGTTAAAGATAAGAACATTAAAATTATTTTTTTATTTTTAACTTTTTATGTATTTAAATGAGTGTTTATATTGCATAGCAAAGAATCATTAATTTAAAAAGTTAAAAAAAAAAACGTGGGCTACCTATTTGAAAGACATGGGTTTACGCGTAATTGAGAATTATGGTTCTAATGAAGCAGTGATCATAACTAAATTTGTTCTGTAACTAATAATAATATTTATCAACTCAAAATGCAAAAAGATTTTAAATACAGAAAGTAATCATAAGTATACCATTTATTAAATTAAATGATATATTAATTGATAAAAATGATAGGAAAAAATCGAAGAATTTTCAGGACTCAAGTGCTAAGAAAACTTGAATCTTTACTTCGCTCATTGGTGAGTTAAATCATTATATTTATATAATTTTCATACTTAATTTTATCTATAATATTTTATTGCAAAGATTAGTTACATAATTTATTATTTTATACTAAATTAATAAAAAATACAAAAATGTATATATATATATATATAATATGAAAATATTATTTTCCAAAATCACATAAGGGGAAAGAAAGAACAGTGGCAGTCAAGAAATTTCGTGAAAGATTAAGGGCAATCCTACAGAGTCATATTCTCGCTGCCTCATCCCCTGTGTTCGCCCTTTAATAGCAGCTACCCAACCAGTTACTTTATTTTGCCTTCTTTTCCATTTTTTTTCTTTTTATATTTTTCGTCCACCTCGTGTTTTGACCGTTGCTTTTCGTAACGTCTCTCTCTCTCTCTCGCACTCACTCTCTCTCTCTTTCTGACTCTCCCTCCCTGGTTCCCTCACCGTGATCAAAGCTCCGTCCAGTTCCGCCTGCAGTTGTCGGGTATACTTCTCCACTCTCTACCTCCATTCTTTAACCAAACCCAATAACTGCATATCAGTTTTTCTTTCTGCATTCTAGGCTGCTTCATCGTCATCTTCTTCCTGCACTAGTATCACCAAATTTTTTTTTTTTATTTATCCCACTCTTCAAGGAAAAAAATCGTACAAGGGTGTCTTGGAATTTTTCATCTTTCTCAAAATTACAATCTTGATGGTGGGTACTCTGATTTTATGTTTTTCAGCACTTTTATGGTACTTGATAATTTGTTTTTATACTTCGAACCTTTACTTCTTTCTTTTTTGTATTTTCTAAGCTACACAATAAAGCCTCTGTCTTTTCTTTAATTTGTTCCCACATGAACTTTTCCTAATCTCAACATAACTCATACATTTCTGCACATTGAAATTACAATTTTCTAGTTTATGATTACTGGTTTTTTTCTGCTGGTCAGTGGCCAGTGTTTTTCAATGTTGTATAAAATGTTATGCTGTTTTCACTTTGCATTGGATTTAAGGACTTCGGGTTTTTGTTTATCTACCTCTGAGAAAAGAAATATTCCCAGATCAAAATTTCTTTATGATAGCGCTTAGTTTGGTTCTGTAGAAAACAGAGGGATGACTCCTAGAATCTCCTTTAGATGCTTCTGTTGTGAAAGGCTGACTCTCACAACCCTCCCTTCTACTGACTTGAACATAAAGAAAAGCATCATACCTTCGTAGCATAAATGGTTTTTGTTTTTGTTTTTTAACTCAAATGTATTTCTTAGTTTTATTTTTCTTTTGATGATATTTTAATATTGTGCATGGCAGAATACATTGGTGAATTATTTATGAATCTGGCGAGATCTGAAGCAAGATTCTCCTTTGATTTCCCTTTCAATGCAAGCCTGAGATAGAAGAGGAAACCCAGATTAAGAGATATGGGATGTTCTCAATCAAGGCTAGATGATGAAGAAGCAGTTCAGCTTTGCAAAGACAGAAAACAATTCATCAAACAAGCTGTTGAGGAAAGAACTCGCTTTGCTTCGGGACACATGGCCTACATCCAGTCTATGAAAAGGGTCTCAGCTGCTCTTCGTGACTATGTCGAAGGAGATGAGCCGCGTGAGTTCTTATTAGATTCCTTCATAACCCCACCATTCACACCTGTGAAGAAAAAAAACAATCCTGGCTTCATTCCCATATCATCAAAACCCTTCACACCAACAACTATCAAGTTTGAACCAAATTCTTCAACACTGAAAGTGAATTACCTTATGTCAAGTTATACTCCAGCAGTTTCAGTTGAGGAGAGGCCTCAGTCACCGGAAATGGTGAGAGTTGAAACGTATTCACCAATGCACCAGCAGTTTGGTGTTGATGGTTTTTTTGGTATGCAATCCTCACCTATGAATCCCTCTATCTTTTCTTATTCTCCCAATAACAGACCCGGTATTTCTCCTCCTTCACCTCAAACATCCCAATGGGATTTCTTTTGGAACCCGTTTTCATCATTAGACTACTACGGTTACCCGACCCAGAGTAGCCTAGACCACACAATTATGGCTGATGAGACCAGAGGATTGAGGCAGGTCCGCGAAGAAGAGGGAATACCAGACTTGGAGGAAGATGAAACTGAACAAGAGGAGTTTGTTGGAAAGAGAAATGTAGCAGAGGAAAGAAACAAAATTGATGTAAATTCCTCCAAAAAGGAAGAAGTCACGGTTGAAGATGTTGATGACGATGATGAGGAAGAGGAAGAGGAAGAGGAGGGAACAGACTGTGAAACTGAGACTGAGCATGAAGTCAAAAACTCACAAGTCCATGGTGGTACAAGTTTTGAAGTATCAAAAGCTCAAACTGCAGGTCACATTGAATCTAGCCGTCAGGATATGACAATTGGCAATCAAGAAACTAAGGATGAAACACCAGGTTTTACTGTTTATGTAAACCGAAGGCCAACAAGCATGGCAGAAGTGATCACTGATCTTGAAGCTCAGTTCAAAATAGTCTGCAATGCAGCCAATGAAGTCTCAGCATTGTTAGAGGCTAAGAAAGCTCATTATTTACTAACATCTAATGAACTCTCAGGTTTGATGGAATTTAATGTTCGTTTTGCCACTTTCCTCTTAGTGGATTTCGCTTTAGTTATTTTTGTTTCAGTCATATGTGTGCAAAACTTATCAAGAATATAAAATCAAATTGTATTTCTTTTACAGCAACGAAATTGTTGAACCCAGTGGCTCTGTTCCGGTCAGCTTCTTCACGCTCTTCCTCATCAAGATTTTTAATGAATTGTTCAAGCACCAGAGAAGAAGGTTATGAAAGCAGTAACGATCTCTCAGAGGACTCCTGTATGTTTTCTGGTAGTCACCATTCGACATTGGACAGGTTATATGCATGGGAGAAGAAGCTATACGAGGAAGTTAAGGTATATTTCTGAACTATCTATGCTCTGGTGGAAATATTTACTCAGTGAAAATATAGCCTTAACTACAGCGGTTTGAAGTTTGAACTTGTAACTCTTTCCTTTCGCAATCTATTCACAATGTTCTCCGTTTAGCCTTTTCTATTAGTAAGCTTCCATGTAGTCACTCCTTCATCTCGACTTAATTTATCCTTAAGGAATGAACAAAAATTATTTATTCATGAGGTGATTTCCTGCCCGATGCATTAAATGTGGACCTACTCCCTTTGACCCTTTCCACTATTAATAGAATGATTCCACCAATATGGGTTGGCTCATTTGCTAAAAGGGATCCAATAAGAGCTTCACAATCACCCCAGCTGCACAAGCTCAAATTCCTCTAGCTTTAGGAGCTCATATTGGTAGTTAGTCCTTTTTAGGAAAATCACCTCATGCGCAATCTTTTAAGTATGCCTCATCACTTTGCTGATTCCTACACCATAATACAAATATAGATGTTATGGGTTTAGTAAATATGGGTGTGGAATAGAAAAGGGATACCACAAATACTACTGGCGCCATATTTGGTAGTATAGGGGTAACATATTCTCATTATCATTCGTTTTTACCCAAAAAAAAAAAAAGAATCTTTTGACTCCATGAAAAGGGAGCCGAGTTCTATTCCTTGAAAGTGCTATTAATCTACCCAGTTTAATTCCCAACCATTCTTTAGTTCTCACCTTCTTTATCACTTATTATCGGCCATCTGAGCATTACTATCAGACTAGTCATAAGGAAATACTTTAACTTCACCGCATTTGTAGTTTTTTTCCTTTGAATGTAGTTGCAGCTTAAACATTGACATCTACTTGTCTTGACATCTACGTGTCTTGCCCACATACTTGCAGGTGCTTCATAATTTCCTAGTTCTAATTCTCCCTGTTGAGTAGGATCTCTAGCTATTCTACACCTCCAGCCCTCTTGAACTAACCTATACGACCAACGGTTTCCAATCTTTCAATGGCAAATATATTGCCTAATGTACTAACTTGATTGATAAATACGTACTTACAAGTAATATTCGTGCAAGAGAAGACATTTAGCTTCTATATAACCTAAAGAATCATAATATCTCTAACCTGATAATTAAGTATGAATCTTTCCATGACATGTTTAATAGGATTAGGTTTTAAATTTTATTAGATTATTATTGTTGCAGTACATCCTGCTTATGGTTACATCAATTTTAATGATGAGAAACTTATCACTGTGTTCGCTTCCTTCTTCAACAGTCTGGAGAACGTGTCCGAATTGCATATGAGAAGAAATGTATACAACTCAAGAACCAGGATGTAAAGGGAGAGGACCACTCTTCAGTAGATAAAACAAGGGCAGCTATTAGAGATCTACATACCCAGATGATGGTTTCAATGCACTCGGTTGAAGCTATTTCCATGAGAATCGAAACCCTAAGGGATGAAGAGTTGCACCCTCAACTTCTTGAATTGGTGCAAGGGTATGCGTGGAAATCATTATCACCATGCAACTTACTTTTAAATTCATGTATTTCAGACTTTTCATACAAGTAATTTCTGTTTTTCCCTGTTTTAGATGCAAACTAATTTTCTTGAGCAAAAAATGTCGGTCAAGTTTTTTTAAATGTTTCCTATTAAATTCTTCAATAGAATTATGACTTAATGGAAAAACGTTTTTGAAGAAGTCAATAATGTAATGTTGATGGCAAACATTATTGACTTTACCTAAAAAACTTCACCTAAATCTTCTTTTTTCTTTTTTTTTTTTCCTAATTGAAAAACCATTATAGAAATGCTAGCCATTGTTAGGAATTACATATGAAGTCATTCTAGTTTTTACAGACTCGCATTAGACATTGTTCAATACTCGACATTGTTCAATACATCCATTTTGTTGCAAAACAACCCATAAGCTAAGAATTATGCATTTCTTGCTTTTACAAACTAACTACACATGGAATTTTGTATGATAATGCTTCAACTCATAGTTCGTCAATATAATACAAGTGCAGGCTGGCAAGGATGTGGAAAGTGATGGCAGAATGTCATCAGACGCAGAAGAGAACCTTAGATGAGGCCAAGATTCTTCTAGCTGGCACTCCTTCTAAATCAAATCCCAGAAAAAAGTCTTCCATATCAATAACTGACCCACACAGGCTTGCCCGTTCAGCCTCTAATCTGGAAACCGAGTTGAGGAATTGGAGAGCCAGTTTTGAATCATGGATCACTTCTCAAAGATCCTATATTCATGCACTAACCGGCTGGCTTCTCCGGTGCGTGAGATCCGAGCCTGATGTATCCAAGTTACCGCCATGCTCTCCTCGCCGGTCCAGTGGCACTCATCCAATATTTGGACTCTGTGTTCAATGGTCAAGGCGTCTAGATGCCATCCATGAAACAGCAGTGCTTGATGGGCTGGACTTTTTCGCTGCTGGTATGGGGTCCCTCTATGCACAACAACAGCTAAGAGAAGATTCTTCTCATCGAAATCAAGTTGGATCAAAAGAATTCAGTGGAAATAATATGGAAATGGTGGAAGTTGGTCAGGTTGAAGAGGTAATGACCCCAGAAAAAATGGCTGAAGTTGCTATTAAGGTACTTTGTGCTGGAATGTCAGTTGCTATAAGCTCATTGACAGATTTTGCTATTGAATCCGCCGAGAGATATGATGAACTTGTTAAGCAATGGGAGAATGTCAAGTGGCAGCGTACTTCTAAAGGGTCCTGGAACATGATGTAGATTGTAGAATAGCTTTTGTGGGATTAGTGTAGCAATGGGTGTCAATATGTTTACACATTTAACTAATTAATACAACGTAGAATAGTTAGTGCCCGTTTCTAGTCTATCACTTGTTTTTCTAGTTACATTCCAAAATAGATAAGAAAAGGTGAAGGGTATTAATTTTATACCAGGAGAGACTACACTCTGACTGTGAAACAAGTCATCCAACTATTTGGGCATTTCTGTGAATTGGGAAGCTTCTTTCTCATGAGCAAAGAGCAAAGAAATAAGCTATACAAAAAAGGCATTTATGAGCTGCATGAAACCTGATGACTGTTGTGATTAAAGTTTGCTTTTCTGATAAATAGTGGTGATTTAATCTAATTTAATGAGCAAGTCCCGTGTTGTTACATTAAAAGAAAAAAAAAATGTGTGAACTGTGGGATTTGGTGGATTACTGTTGAAAAGTTGCACAGATATGACGCTAGATTTATTCTAATCTAAAAGATTCCACTTATTAAGGAAAGTTGATAGCATTCTACCAAATCAGAAGGTATTTCAACATTAACTCTTTTTTTTGGGGGGACTCTTATATTAGAGTCTGAGAGTCGATTTCCTTTGTTATTTTCATTTAAATTTTAAAATAGTTGAAAATCAATATTTTTAAAATAAGATTAATTATTGAACCAATAAAAATACCGATTCACAATTCATTAATTTAATTATTGTTGAATCATGATCGAATCAGTAATAATTAAATAAATAAATATATATATATTATTTTATATATTAAAATTTAATATAATAAATAATAACAAGTAAATATTAATAAATTTTAAAAAATATTATGACTAATTATACATAAAAATAAATTAAACATGATCTAATATTTAAATTTTAATTCATTTATATATTAAAATATATTTATATAATTTTAATGAAAATTATATAAATTTTATTTTTATTTTTAAGCTATTATATTAAAACTTTACAATTATAAACAAAACAATAATAATGGGTTCATGGTAAAGGTGTAGTTTATCAATTTAGAATTCAAAGGTTTGAATCATAATATGATTGTTTTGATTTGCTAAAATAGAAATATAATAAGGCTTTGTATTAAATATTGCCCTTAATGGATGAAAGTGTTTGCTAGTTCAAAGGTAAAGGTATTGGCACTAATCAATTTAGGTAAAGGTATTGGCACTAATCAATTTAGAGGGACACAGTTTGTGATGCCAAGAAAATAATTTTGCAAAATAATATATGAAAATGCTATAGACCCATTCAACCATAAGTTTAGAATTGGTTTTTATTTAAAATCGGCTGGTTTAACTCAATTTTTGACTAAATTTGACTAATTTTAGGGCAAACTAATTTTAAGACATTTTCAAACAGAACAAATGATTGATTTATTGGTTTTCTAATTGAATTGGTTGGTTTAATCCGGCTTTGATAATATTGCTGAAAATATGTTAAAACTAAATAGTAAGTCCTTCGTGTACTTTATTTTATCCATATTTACTAATTCTTTTCATGTCTTCTATTTGCACTTGTAAAATATACCGGATTGGCAAAAAACAAGGCATTGTCATAGGGAAATTAATAGATCAAACTATGCATCACTTGGCTTGGTTTGAAAAGCACTCACCTATCATGTTTGGAAGAAAAATAATCCTAGCTATCATCATACTTCTTTTGCACTAAGAAGCAATTGCTGTGTAAAATAGGTACTGAAGTTGCCCATTCACTGAAGCCAACCAATTAAGTAGTAATAACTGTGATTTGTGCAGAAGATGTGAAGTTAGGAAAATATACTGCAGTAAGTTCAATATGAATTTCTTATTAAAGTCTTCTTGATGCTTTGTAGTTTGTACATTTTTGCTGCCACTAGGTGTATTCATTCCGATTTTCTACTGCGACATTTTTTTGGAACAAATTGTGATTCAACAATAAGTAAAAGTTTAGTAGGAGGAGACAATGGTAGTTTGAAAGTTAAAGCATTTTCTTTTTACCAGTCAAAAAAATGCTTTTGAATATGTATACTTTGGTAAATCAACTTTGAACTTGAAGAACAAGACATGCCTCAAACATGTTCTTCCGGAAGCCTAGCAATAGGAACATGACATGTATGTTAGATAGCCATTCACAATGTATTCAAGTTTAATGGAAAGATCACAATAAAAAAGGCATGGATCAATCTCATCACATATGTCCAAAACTTAAGACTTAGAACTAGCTTTCTATGTCATTTTTCATAACACAAAGCTTAATGATCAACCAACGGACTACCAGATAAAATCTAGGAGAAGATAAACTTTATCCTAATTAAGTGTACTTTAATTACAATTTTAATAAATGAGTTTAAAATCATACAAAACAATTTTTAAATTTTATAAAAGGTAAAAATGTTAATAAATCATGAATTTTAATTTTTACCTATATGATAGCCACGTGTTAAAAGTTAAAATACATTTTACCTCTTAAAATGTACTTTAATTATAACTTTAGTGCATGAAGTTTAATATTGTACAAAACACCCTCTTAGACTCAAACTCATATGATGAAACATAACTTAAAAGCTTAAAAATTAAGAAGGTTTTGGTATACACTAATCTTAAATAGCACCATATCTTACATATTATGATATTAGATACCATAGTATATAAGATATTATGATATTCATTATACTTATGTTTGGCATGACAATTGATAATTTTCTATATCTATGTGCTGTAAGATACAAATGTCTAGAGATTATATATGTTAATCAATATTATTTATTTCTTGAATTTTCAAATATATCTATTCAAGTTTAAATAAATTACATATTATAAATTTATGCTATTTTTACTATTTTTTAATTGAAATATAACTTTAAAAATTAAAAAATTTATCTGTTGTTTGTTGCCTCTTCATTCATATATTGAAAAAATAAAAATTTATAATATAATAATTTATATGCTAATAATTTTGTTGTGGAGTTAATTACTATAAAAATATAAGGATGGAATTGGTAACATGAGAAAATTTATTACACGATACCCTTTGATATGAGATAATAGAATATTTTGGCTGTTATTAGATAATATCTTTTTGCCTAGAATGTGATTTCAGCGTATTATCTCAAATGCCAAATTGTTATCACATAATAACATACTAAATACTATGGTCCAATCCTGAAATCTAAGATATCATGATCTATGAGAAAATGAAGTTATCATAATATACTAAACGGCTCCTTAGAACAACCCAAAACAGAACTATAAAACCAAGTCAATTGATAAATTCATAAGCTGAGGCCTAAAATGAAATGTCAAATATAGTCAAATTCTTCAATCCCAATCACCATATAAATTTGAAAAATCAAACTAGAATTGAGAGGAGAAAAAAGAACTGAAGATTAAGTGAAACAAAACTAATTGCTCTTCGATAAAGAAAATGGACTAAATAGCAGAAACACCAATCCTAATCAATCTCCAATTACAAGGGCAATGATCTTCTTTGCCAACAGAAACTTCCTTCAGGAAAATAGCGAGAAGTCTCTTTTAATCCTACATCTCCACGCAAAGCCTAAGTGTGGAGGTCCCAAAATTTTCATAATTGCAAGCCCTTGCCTAGAACCCAAAACTAGGAAAGAGCCTACAGGGCACTAAGTATAGGTATATCTACCCAATTCATTTCCCTGTCAATGAGAAATTAATTTTTATTTTTTTTAGTATGAATTTGATTATAATTTTTTATTGAATGTTAATCCCTTTTTCTTTGCGCAAATTTAGTTTGGCTTTGCAAATTTATGAGATGATTTCAGTTCTATATTGGGGATTGAAGAATTTGACTACCGTGAGTTAGGGTCTGAGGTTTCAACTGTTACTTCAGGTCTCAGCCTAGCCATTAGTTTATGAATTGTCTTGGATATATGTTCTTTTTTGAATTATTCTTTAATTTTAAACCCCTAGGTCAGATATCGAACTATGAGTTTAAGTCTAAGGATTTTGTCTTGGGTTTACATTCTATTTTGGGTTGTGCTTTAATGTTTAACGCTCTAATTAGATCCCAACCTATAAGTTTAAGTCTAAGGAGTGTAAGACCAAGGGGTTGGCTTAGCAGTAAAGGAGGTATGCTCAGTATAAGTACTCAATTTAAACTTTAAGGTAAGTATCTAAAAGAATTTATTTTTCTAAATACACATGGCTAATGTGGAAGGCGTGCCCTTAAAATCACTTGGGAAAAATATACTCTTGATTATGATGTGCAAGTTGGCTCCAGGTAAGGATATCCTTACCATATAACCTAAGAAAAAAGGAAAATCTGAGGAGTATTTTGAACAATTGATACTTTATGTACTAAAGTTATAGTCAGGGTCAACATCTAAGGATAGTTTAAATTTAAAGGCCTAGCAAATAATCATATTGCTTAGGTAGGTATACGATAATTTATGAAAATGAATGTTAGCACCAGACTCAAAATTTTTTGTTATTAAAATAAAAATATTTTCAAATTTTATCCAAATTAAATTCTTAAAAAATTTAAACCTAAGTTGTTAGTAATACTACTATCTCTTTGGACAAACTAAACTAACCCACTTAAGTAGCAATATATACCTCTTTAATTACAGAAAGCATGTCAAGATCCCATGAAAGATAGAGCATTAAATTATGTATGGGGTTTAGAGCAACTATGTTCGCAGGAGCAAGTTCAACAAATAGTACAAACATCGTTTTCTATTATAGGTCAAGCTGATTCTCTAGTTTGGACTGGTAATTCATTTGATGTGGATCAAATGGCTGATGGTTACCAATTATTACTTCAAGATTCACAAGTCGGCAGTTAGTTGACTTTTACAGTTTGGGATAAGTTGAGAAAACTTCGTCTTCCATTTTGTGGTGTTCTTTTTCTTTGGAAATTAGTGTGGAATGTTTTACCAATAACATTTGTTCTTCGTCTGCATCATATGCTAGTTGAGAAATTATGTGCTTTTTGTCATGAGTCGGATGAATCCGTTAATCATGTTTTTTTTATCAAGTTCATTTGTTAGAGCAGTATGATTTGATTCTAATTTAGGTTTAAGAGCTTATTGTCTCTTTTCCATTAGATATTTTGATATGGATACAGCAATAGATAAAACAAACTTTATTACCTTTTTTAGATGGAGTTTCGTTTGAAATGGTTTTCTTTATTATATTTTATGTTATTTGGTATGTCCTAATCGAAAAATTGTTTAGGATTCAGCTTGTAGTCTTGAGTTTGCATTATAATTGGTTCAACACCGCAGTTAACAATATTATTATATGTCTCCTCAGCTAAATCATCAACGAATATGTAGTAATCTAGACGTTATTGGTACTCAGCATTGTCATGTCCTTTCTGATCATTGGTGGGTAATGTTTTGGGTTGCGAAGAAAAATACTTGACGGATGAAGGATCATGTGCACATGTTGGAATGGTTTAGGCATATTATCTTTGGAAAATGAGTTTGGATTGATCCTCCTTGTCAAACAAAAATAACAGTTCTTTTTTAGACAATTCATCATTTGTTATGTTTTATTTGCAAGCAAGAACTTGTTATCAATCCCTATAGTTTACCTAATCCATATTTTGTTGTTCGCAAAATCTTAATTTCAGCTTTTGCAAATCCAGCTTCTTCTTTCAATTAAATTGTAGATTCTCCGGCAAGATATTCGGGCTTTGCTTTGCCAATTTTTGTTCTCTAGGTTGTTATGTATTCCAAATGTTTTTGGTTCTAATATTCAGACTCAGTTTCAAGATAATGTCCTATTTATTATGTAGTTTTCTTTTACTGTTAATGTTTCCCTATATATATATTAAGAGTAGCAATTTGCCGTTTTCGAAAAATGTGTATAACTATATGCCCATTCCCGAGATGTGCCCAATTCTAGCAGGCATTGTGAACTGGATGTGCAATTAACTACAGGCCATCAAGTTGTTTAACGGAGTCGAATAGGAGCTGACTCTGGCTTCACGCACTTACTAAAGTTTACTGCTGCATTTTTGCCATTTGCTATTCACACACTGTTTTCAAGAAGAGGCAATAAATAAATAAGTAAAGCCACAATTGCGGTATGTAAGTGTTTCTTGATCTATTCCTTATTCTTTATTCATGCACTTTCCAGTACTTCTTCGTCAGTAATTGTTCATTCTTCTTCTTGTAAACCTCATTGGAATTCTTGTAAAGACCATATTGCCACTGCTATTTCACATGCCGCCAGGTATATAATATATTGTTATATATTTTTTATTATTCAAAATATAAAAATTAATTAAAACTGTAGAACTATTAATTTGATAGATATACAGCATATTATATTGATTAGATTTTTGTATTAGATATATAATTATAAATTGTAATTAATTTTTTAATGTTTGTTAGTTTTTAAATTTACATATGAGTACTAAAAAATCACAATTGTCTTGGTTTGGTGATGATTATAATTTTGATGCCAATGAGTTTCAGTTGGATAGATATCATAATGATGAATTTCAAAATTGAACTAGATATATATAAAACGTGGTGCCAATGAAGACAATGACAAAGTTAGTTACAATAAAAAAAAATTATAAATAGTCTTAGCAAGACAAGAATGATCAAGTAAATATCAAGAATGATATTTTGAAGCCATATGTTGGTGTGAGAATTTATTTGGAGAATGTTGCATATCAATATTACAATAAATAAACAAGATAAGTTGGATTTAGTGTATGAATGTGACCCACAAGAAAATCAATGGAAGATAACAGTATTATTAGTTGCAAGTTATTTTGTACAAAGAATAATGAAATGAAATGAAAAGGACGTCATAGAGAGACACATATTGGGTGCAACACAAGACTATTTATTAAAAGATTAGAAGATGGATTATGGCCCATTTCTCTTTTTTTAAAAAAATCATAATCATGAGTATGTAATTCCAAAGAAACCTCCCTTATTACTTTCACAAAGAAATATTTGTAAAAGTCAAGGAGATATGATACAATCTCACTTTTTTGGTTTTTGGTTTGATGCAAGGTCAAGAATAGATTATAGTTATTTTGGAGATATGGTATGCTTTGATCCTACTTATGGAACTAATAAATATAGAATACCTTTTATTTCCATTATCAGTGTAAACCATTACCTCCAAACAATTTTGTTTGATTGTGCACTAATATTAGATGAAATTGAAGCTTCATTTGTATGGGCGCTTAAAATTTGGATGAAAGCAATTAATGAGTTTATCGAAAGTAATTCTTATTGACCAAGACTTAACTTTCACAAGGGCAATTGCATATGTTTTGCCTACTATAATCCATTGCATTTTCTTTTTGTAGGGAAACTTAAATATTCAGTCATGAATTCTCTACAACATTGAACTATATAATAATCTCATATATATATATATATATATAGAATTTAATCATACAAGTTACAATTATGAAATTCTCATTAGCATAAAATTCCTATTCTGTAATAATTCATAAAAGAGATTATACACAATAGAAACAAGTAATCATACCTTCAACCTTAATATTGCTATTGAAGCTTGAAAGCCCAAACACTGCTATATAGAATTATGAACATTGTAAATACTTGAGGGAAAAAAAAATAGTAATATAGAATAGAGAAGCGAAATCTCATAGGTTATTTTATAATAGATTAACAATCTTAGTGATGGAAGAGCAAAGCATAAAATTATCTAGAACCCTTTCATATATATAGCCAGTCAAATTACTAACTCTCTCCATCAATGAGCCAATTTTTCTATAGATGTTATACTGGCTAATGACCCACTCTCTCATCTAACGGCCTATAAGGATAAAGTTGTAAATTAAATAAGAGATAAATGAGCACCATCAAATATATTTTAAAATTCAAATTAATTCATAAAAGAATATAAGAATATTCCAATATATATTAAAATATTCCACCATTCTCTCACTTAGTGTGAATACCATTTTCTTATAGAGCATGTTCATGAGCTAATTAAATACATATTACAATAATCATAATGATAAGTCTTTTAAATAATGAGTATTACATTATATATACCACTTGTAATATGTCTATAAGCTCAATGGGGTCTTCAGATTTATGAATAAATCCCAAATATTTATTTAAGTTCTAACTCAAATGTTTTTCAATCTTATAATATGTATATACAAAATTTGAGACAACAAACCATAAATCCGAATTTGATCATGTAATATACCTCAATTAGACCAAACATGATCTAAAAGTCCCATACGAGACACATGATTTTTAATCTTCTTCAAGTGCATCCTTTTAGTTAAAGGATCAATTAGCATTTTCTTTATTGAATTTGTATGACTGCCTAATCAATTTTAACCCGCTCTTTCAAGGTTAAGTAGTTCATGTTGATCTATTTACTTTGACTTTTAATTTTGTTATTCTTAGATAAGAAAATAGTAATTATATTGTCATAGTACACTCTATTAGGCCTAAAGGCTAAGTCTATCATTTGAAGCCCAATGACAAAATTCTTTAGTTATGCCTTTTAAATTTGTCTCTAAGCAGGAAATGAACTCAATTTCTATAATAGAAGAAACAATCAATAACTGTTTTACACTTTCCATAAAATAGAACCTTTAGCAAGCAAGAAGCTATAACCAAATGTTGACTTTTTGGTGTCAACACATTTTGTCAAGTCTGAGTCTAAATAAACTACCACTTTAAAATTCTTGATTTTCTTATAAGTAAGCATGTAATTTTTCGTACCCTAAATGTATCTTACTACTTTTTTTGCAACCTTTAGTGATCTATGACAAGATTACTTTGGTATCTTTCCAACATGTCTATAGTAAAAGCTATATCCAATCTTGTACAAACCTAAGTATTAGGTTTCCAACTGCTAAAGCATAAGGTATATTCTTCATCTATTTCTCTTCTAGTTTATTATGGAACATTGAAACAAGCTAAATTTGTCTCCTTTCACAATAGACATTATATTGAGTAAACAATCTTTCATTCGAAACCATTCAAAAACCTCATTAATATAGGTTTCTTGTGATAGTTAAAAGATTCCCTAAGACTTATTTCTATAGATTTGTATAACTATGACATAGGATGCCTCACACATATCTTTCCTTTCAATGTTCTCAAATAGAAACTATTTCACTTCATGTAGTAACCCCAAGTTACTCAATGCAAGTAACAAGTCATCTATGTATAACACTAAAAATATGATCTTGCTCCCACTGGCCTTACTCAATGCAAGTAACATGTCATATATGAATAAGACTAAAAATATGATCTTATTCCCATTGACCTTCTAGTATATAAATTAACCTATGATGTTCTTAATAGAATTGAAATATATGATTACATTATGGAATTTAAGATACCATTGTGTGAAATTTACTTAAGATTGTAGATAAACATTTTTAACTTGATACTATATTTTTTCCAGCACTTGAAATGAATCATTCAAATTGTTTCATAAATGCCTCTTCCTCAATATTACCATTAAAGAAGGCCATTTTCACATTTATATGGTATAACTCCAAGTTAAAATGAACAACCAGAGCCATGATAATATGAAAGGGATCTTTCTTTAATACAAAAGAGAATGTCTCTCTATAATTAATCCCTTCCTTCTAAGTGAAACCCTTGGCAACCAATCATACCTTGTAGCATTTAATGTTCTTTAGTGAATCTTTCTTGGTCTTACAAACCCATTTACAACTAGTTGGCCTAGCTATACTAGGTAACTCTACAAGGTCTTATACATTATTATTTACCATCGATTTCATCTCATCAATCATGACCTCATGCCACAATTTGGAATTTTCACCTTCCATTGCTTGTAAAAATGTTTGTAGAGTCATTTTTAATATTTATGTCATAGTCAAATCCCGTATGATACATTATGTAGTCACTAGGAATTGTCAATTTTCTAACCCTCGTTAATTGTCTTAATTCAACCTATTGTAAAGGTTAATATTATTCAACATGAATATCTTCTACCAACATACATGCAATAATGAACAATGCAAAATTTTCCCTATTGTGTTTGAACAATAACAAAATTTTGTAGTAAAACATGAATAAGGATACTAGGCAAAGGTCTACAAATTACTTTGACACCACATTTAAGGCAACTCTAATATTCAATCATGAGTTCTCTACAAAACTGAATCATATAATAATCTCATCTATATTTGGAATTTAATCATAATCATGAAATTCTCAATAGTATAGAATTCCTATTCTATAATAACTTATAGAATAGATTATACAAAACAAAAATAAGTAATTGTACATTCAGTCATAACTTTGCTATTGAAGGTTGAAAGTCCAAACATTACGATCTAGAATTATGGACATTGTATATACCTAAATAAACATAACAATAAAGAATAGAGAAGAGAAATCTCGTGGGCTATTTTTTGACATATTAACAATCTTAGTGATGGGAGATCAGAGCATAGAATATTATTTGTCAAGATCCCTCTCATATATATAGCCAATCAAAACAACTTACTCTCTCCATCAAAGAATTAGTTTTTCTATATGTGTGATACTAGCTAATGACCCACTCTCTTATCTAATTGCCTATAAGGGTAAAGTTATAAATTATATGGAAGATAAATGAGGACTATCATATATATTTTAAAATTCAAATTAATTTAAAAAGGAACATAAGAATAATCCAATATATTTTAAATATCCCAACACTTATGGCATGTGCTTGAAAATGCTAAAGGACATTTAGGCCATTTATTTCGTAGGCATTGTAATTTTAGGAAAGATTTTTCCAATTATGTAAGGCGATGTGAGATAATTGAAGAGTTTGAAATTGGTTGGATGGCACTATTAAATAGATACAATTTAAAAAATTGTTGGATACAACAAATGTATGGTAAAAGACAAAAATGAGTTATGGTGTATTTGCAAGATTTATTTATTTATTTGTGTGGATGCGTCTACGACTCAAAGAAGTAAAAATATAAACAAGTTCTTTAAAGAGTTATTGAATAGAAACATGCTTCTTTTAAAAGTTTTTAAGGGAGTTGATAAAGTAGTGATTAGTTGGCATGAAAAAGATATTGAAGCCAATTTTAATATGAAACAAGTTTTGCCTCCTTTAATGGTAAATATGCAAATTAAGGAAGAAGCAACTAAGTTGTATACACCAACAATACTATAGAAGTTTTAAGAAGAGTTAATTAGTGGATTAAATGTGTGAGAAGTATGAAAATAAAAGGATCACAATTTCCTATAAAATGTTGCATACATGGAGAAGAAGCTAAGCCTTGTATAGTGAAAATATCTTGAATTGATTCTATTATAAAATGTAGTTATGGAAAATTTGAGTTTACGTGAATTTTGTGCAACATATTTTGAAGGCGTTCATTATAACATTTTCAAAACTTGCCAAGTAAATATGTGCTAAAATGATGGACTATGAAATGTTACTTTAAAATGTAAATATGTATAAGAAGATTGTCAACCTCATTTAACTCAAAGATATAACACATTTCATCACAAGACAATAGAAATTGCAACAAAAAGGATCTTCATCTGTTGTAGTTTATAAAGTTCAATTATATTGGTTAACCTAAAGAAAATATTCAAATTGCAATGAAAAAGTAATGTGCTATAACTTTTGATAATGGAGGAAAAAGATGCTAATAAAAGCATTAGTTTGTTAAGACCAATCATATTTATTAAGTCATATATTAATTCAAGATTCACTAATTACAAAAGGCAAGGACGATTGGGTAGATTATAATCATTTTTTGAAGAAAAAAATCCTAAAACACAAATCAATATTAAAAAAAAAAAGGTAATGAATTTTTTCGTAATTTAAATTGAATTTGTATTGTTAAGTTTTTTTCGCTATTTAAATTTGTTATCATTAGTTGATTTTATATGCTTGGCTACTGTTTTGCATTATTTAGGTACAAAAGTTTTACCAAATATTAAAGATAGCAATACCAATACACAAGAAAATACAAAAAGTACAAGTAGTAAGATATTACTTTTAAATTATGTATTTTATTTCACACATATTTTGTCATCACCGTTGAGAGTGAGACACATTTGGTTTTGTTGATATAGGGACAGCTACAAGTATTGATTTTTTGGAACCAAACACTTAAAAAGGAACATGGGGTGATAAATCAATGTTAGTTAAAAAAAAATTATTTTCATTTTTTAAACTTATTTATCTTTCTTTTTTTTAATGACAATTATATTTGGTTGATTTATATAACTTTTTCAAGAAATGAAAATGTTTCATGTATTTTAACTACGAGTCAGTTTCATTATTTTTCAACTTTATCTTACAACAAGTATTGTTAAACTATTCTCATATTGGTGAATTATCCAACAACATTTAGCATCAGGTATACATAAATAGATTAATTTAATTATTAATAATCTCAATAAATTACAAGTTTTCGTTTGATGGAAACATACATGTATCTATCCCAAAATTTTCAATCATTAGATTAAAATAAGAAATAAGTTTACTCAAGTATTTTGTATCATTATATAATTTTTATTGTATTATATATGCATTATATATATATATATATTTTTTAATTCCTAATAAAAATAAGAATAAATTACATGGATTTTCTTGAAAGAAAAAATTACTTTACACTTTAATCTAATTTTAAATTTTTTTACTAAAATATTATCATTTAACTTAAATACATTTTTTAACTAAAAAAATTTTAAATAAAAGATATTTTTGTCAAAAAATTTAAAATTGGACTAAAATATAGTAAGATAATATTTTGTTTTAAGAGAATTTTATGTCTATTTTAAAAATAAAAATAAAATTTATATAATTTTGGTAAAATTAAAAAAATTTATATATTTTATTCTAAAAATAAATGTATCAAGTTGAGGATGAAACTTTAAACAAAAAAGGACACAAGAAAAGTCGAATAAAGAACTTTAAACAATGCATTATCGTGAGCATGAAACTTGTCTTTATGTTATAAGAATCTTAAGTTTTTCTTTTCTGTTTATAGCAATAAAATTTTTTTCTTTAAGGGATTGAAATGTTATCTTATTATATTATTAAAATAACATTTACTCAATAAAAAATCCTGACAATACATTAAAAAGAAGTTTTATTTTTTTTCAAAAGATTTGTTTATATTACATATTGTTTGATCTACATAATTATTAGATATGAAAATAAAAAAATATAAATAGAAATGGAAATTATTCTTATATTTTTATTAAATCTAAGTAATAAAAAATAAATATGATTGAATAATAATAATAAAGATATAATAAATATTACATAAATTAATATATATATATATATATATATATTCGACTAACCAAACATTTCCTTAGACAGTATAGGATCGAATGGATACGGGAGGCGAAAAAAGTAAAAAGCTAGAAGAAGTGAAATAGAAAAAGTAGATTAGAACTACGCGTAATTATACATGTTGCCTTCGTCTCATTTAAGCAGCTAATTTCATTACGTTCAACTCCAAATACCATTAATTGCACAGCCTATTAGAAATGGGACATAGGTAAGAATTAATATCGCTACCCTCAAATTATAATAGGCAAAGCGAACTCATTAAATAAGCTGTAACCATAGCCATTATGACTGATAAATATTTAAGAACATTCAAATATTATATATATGCACAATTATGGCATATCTAAGCATAGACAGATTTAATAAAATAAATAAATAATTTCCATTTAAAATATTTTTTTTTATTATTAAAGAATCAATAATATATTGGTAAATAAACAAATCTGCATATTTAAAAGATAAAAATAACATTTAAAACTTGATATCCAAGTCTATCCACGTTCATTATTAGCTTACAAAAAGAAAGGTAATTTGTAATAAATAATCTCTTCTCTTTTCTCCGTTTATAAGAGAGACCTTCACAACTGAGTAACCAACAAATATCAGCAAAAATGGGTCGTCTCTTTCTCTATAGTTGCAGCATTCTCTTGATTGGTCTCGCTTTCGCATTCGGTATATATGTTCCATTTTCTTCATTATCGTTATGATTGTTTCGGTCAAACTCAGTTCCTCCCATCCCCTGAATATCAATTTCCAATCCTTAATTTCATTATAATTTTAACTTTGTCTTTGTTTCATGGTTTTCTCACCCAAAATATATGGGTTAAGCTATGATAATAAATATTATTTATTACAAATTTTGAGATTGTCAGATAGTTGAGAATTCAAATTCTTCATAACAAAACACTTTATATTAATCTATATAAAATCACTTTTTTTGAGCGTTAAAAGGGGTCTGTTCCATCTTTGAAAATATAATGCATTACACTGCAATACTTGAAACGTTTTGCGCAAATGGTCTTTTAATATAACCCATATTGGCCCAGGATTAGTATCCTTTGAAGTTGAGCATCTGTGAAGTGATAAAGTTTTGCCTTCTTCAAAGTGTTTTGTATTTTTTTTTAACAGCAAATCCACCCTTTTCATCTCCTTCCCACTTCAGCAACTTCACAGGAGCCTCTATTTCAGGATATTGAATCTATTGGCCCGTGTGGCTAGGGCAGGTTAGCCTAGGTTGGGCCTATTAGGTTTATTCAGAAAAAAAAAATTACAATGACTTTTGACACCTTATAATTTAAATAGTCGTTTTTAACATAAAAAATATATTCATAGCTTTTGAAAATAGCATAATTTATTTCTATTATCCAAATTTAATAATAGATGTGATTTTTTATTTGTCATCAAACAATTATTTTTTTTTTGGATTTGATAATTGTTGTTATTACATTATTTTAGGGGCTCTTGAATGATAAATTGATAATATATGTAAGTTGTGTTATTTCTCAAGTATTTCCTTGGCTTGCTTTTATTAATATTGTATAAAGTAGCAACATATAAAGTTAGAAAAAAGAGAAGAGAAAAAGCCTAAGGGGCCGCTTCAACCTAGTCTAGCCGATGGCCCATCAAAAGATAGCTAGACCAAATTATAAATCCTTCTTCAATGATGTGTCAACCTAATCCAACCTGCATATGTCAAAAGGTTCATATAAGCCAGCCCATATAAACTGGGCTAGCCCACTCTAGCAAAATTCAAAGAAATTATTCTAAAAAACACTTTGTTTTTTTTCAAAAATTGAACACATGTATTAAAAAAAATTATTCCTAATCAATTTTCAAAAGTATATTGCTGAAATAGTTTTATAAAATGTTCACATAATCCATTTTAAAATTTTTTTTTGATAGATAATCCATTTTAAAATTTTAAACTCAAGGTTTGATTTGCTTCCATTCAAATATAAATAAAATAATAATCAATATTATAAATTAAAAATAATATAAATGATTAACTAAGTTGATTTAATATTCATGTACAAGTCTACCAAGACAAAAATTATTTATGCAGAAAAGTTTCTTTAGTAACAATTATTTTAAACCTCAATAAGCTTTTGAATAAAATAAATTTGGAAACATTATCAATTCTACAGAAACATATTTCCTCTGTAAATCTCATCTCATATTTTTAAATATATTTTGAGAAATATTAACTTTTACACTGTTATTAGATTAGATATGTGAAAGTTAATAATTTTACAAAAATAATTTGACTAAAACAATTCTTCTATTTGAAACTTTCAAATATCTTTAATTTTTTCATAATAATATAATACACAAATATTTAAATTATTTTTTCACAACATAATAACTGTTTAAAAATATATATTGTAAAAAAATGACTTAAATATCGTTATAGTGAAAAAAAAAACAATTATGAAAATATTGTAAATATAGATTCTTGACCTTCACTTAATTTATATAGAATTTATCACTTCTCAAATATATATTTTGTATTTTGTAAAATAATTTTTTCTTCATTAATTAATTCCTTTTCTTAATTTTTGTTGGGGATAGCTAACCAAGGTATTAAAACAGCAGGAGATGGAACCTGCAACGTAGGCTTAGGTCCATGTAGTTCTGGATGCATGGACCAATGCTGTGACGCCAAGTGTGCTCAAAAATTTCCAGATCGACAACTCCGTGGATATTGCCAAGTGGCAGCTCCACAAGTATTCGATAATTGTGTTTGCACTTACCGGTGCTAGAAATTTACAAATTTCTAGTTCAACGTTAATGGATACAAAATGATTAAGGAGTTTATTTTACTGTCTCTTTCTAATTTTAAGAGTTCTTATTTTTCTTTAGTAAGAATCCTTATTAATTATTGGCTCATATAAGAACAAAAATTGCTTAATTCTTCAACAATATTTTGAATGATTATTTGGGTCTAACTAATGTTGGTTAAGCAAAAATTAATAGACTTATTATTTTTGTTGCAATATACACTCTTCTCGAAGCAAATTAAACGAAATAATAATTATAATAGATAAGTTGATACAAAATTCAAAAACTAACATTTAATACATATTTAATTTAAATACTTAAAAATGAATTTTGTAAATTAATTATATTTACATTTCAATATCCAAAATCAAAACATAAGTCATCCTAAAAATATTTATAGTACATCATTAGAAACTCAGGACCACACCTAGAATGAGATGAATATATGTGGTATGTGCAAAAGTTAAATAATATAAATTTTGTAAATATAAAAATAAAGGAGATTCAAAATGAAATGAGCAACAGAAAATAGAATAAGCTATTATATGCAAGTTGATCAAGCTATTACAGGTAAGTGGAGAATTCTCCAAAAATAGAATAAACTAGATATGTAATTAATAAGAAGAGATAAAAAAGAAAAAAAAATAGAATACTAATCTTGTTCAAGTTCAGTCCTTTAGACCTATATTCAATCCCTTTAAAATTTTAAAAGATTTTTCTTCAATTAGCAACAATTACAATATATAAGTTTTTCATGTTCACCTTCAACACAAATTTTTACCAAATCACCTTAAACTTTTTACATTTGGTTTTTGACAGCTCACCCTCAAATCACTCTCACTCCTAGAGAGTTATAGATGTAATGTGGACAAATTTTTTTACCCTTAATGAAGGGATTACACTGAGTTTAATAAATGCTTCTTAAAAGTTAATTCACTAAAAACTTAGAATATTTTTATTGAGAAATAAATGCTTGTGAGCACTTGAATAATTTTATTTGATAATTTGCTCTTAAGCCTTCGACGCATTTATATTTTTTTACCAACTTTTAATTATTAAAGATATAAAAATGGTTGTAGACATTTTTCAACTGGAACAAAGGAAACATGTATTCAACATTCATAAGCTTTTGTGAAAAGGGAAAAGAAGAAAGAAAAAGAAACTAAGGAGCGTTTGTCCTAAGACTAACAATAAGCCTAGACTCTTCACTTATAATAGACAAAATCTTGATAGGGAAATTGGTAAACACATGAAGGCCCATAGGTTTGTCATAGCTCAAACTGGCAATCTTATTAGTAACATCGTTTCCCTTTCGCAAAACATGCATAACCTGAGCTTGCCAATGTCACTGAAGCAACATCCTAATCTCCTGCACCAAGCCAAATGTCATCTACTTCACATCTCCATTTTAAGCCAACAGGTTCACAGTGTCAAGAGAATTCATTTTAACAATCAAGCTTCTACATCCTTAGTCCACACCTAGCTTCAAACCCATAAGAATGGCCTAAAGCTCCATGTGAAGGATGTCATGGTTGCCAATATTAAACATAAAACTCATCTTCGGCTTTCCTCTTTCATCATGAAGAATACCACCACATCCAACCATCTACTCCTTACCCCTAACCAAGCTATCAACATTAAATTTCTTCTAGCCTATTGATGGGAATTTCCAGCTAGAGGATAGTTCCCTCCACTTATATCCTCCAAAAGGAACAACTCTATTAAAGACAACCTTGATAGCTTCTGAAAGAGCTTGGATTTGCATCTATAAGACTTCTTTACCGACCTAAGTATCTTCAAACACACCTCTATTTCTGCTATTCCCAAGACACCAAGTTGTAGCCACAAACAAACTATACCAGCTGCTCTTCCATCAAACTACACCATTCCGCTCCACATTAAAGCTGATCCAATCTTTACAACTAAGCTCAAAGAAACATTTCTTCAAATGAGGAGGCACAAGATTATTCCAACACCACTTAGCTACCAAACAATCATGAAGAACATGGATATTAGTTTTAGGAACCTTTTTGGAATGTGGGCATGTCATATCTAAAGTTAGGCATCTCCTCTTTCTTTCTTTATTCATGAGAAGCCTTCCATAAGTTGCTAGGCAAAGGAAGAACTGATACCATTGTGGAACCTTCAGCTTCCAAATATCACACCAAATTGGATCTGGCTGATCCACCAGGTTCCCCCTAAGCCGATAAGTAGAACAGATATAAAAGTTTCCATCCTTCAAAGCACTTTATCTAATGCAATCTTTTCTATGCTTAGAGGGAGGAAGGATGGAGGCCATCCTATGACAGACCCACCTCAAGAGATAGTCATTTATAAGCTTCTTTTTCAATAGCAACTAGCCACATAGTGTTCTTTTTTAGCAATCCATTCTATTTAATCTTCATAAATGCTACTAAATGCTTCTTTCTAAGTTAGATAAATGTTTTCACTTTTTCTTATAAAAATAGATAATTAAAGAAGAAAGATGCATAAAGAATAGTACATTTATTCTATATTCCAATTATTTATCTGAAAGCAAATAGTTGGTTTTGTCTTTTGTTCATTAATATTTTTCTTTCAAATCTAGAAAAGTTAACAATTAAACTAGGCCAAAAGAAACTAGCTTTTATATAGACAAATAGTTTTAACTTTTGTTACCATCAAAGTTATAGGTCAAGTAAGATTTTAAAAACCTATTTAACATTGAGCTAATAAAGACAATATAATTTTGTGCTTTGAAAACTTTTTTGTATAATAAGAATATTTTTAAATTAGTTTACACATTAATTGAGATTAAATCTCTCTCTAAATGATTTTAAGGTTGCATCCTCTACATTGATTTGGTGTATTAAATAAAGGTTTAAATACACATAAACCCCTTAAACTTTAGCTTATGTGTATAAAACCCCATTGAGTTTTAAAAAATGACATTGAACCTCGTAAACTTTTAATATTATGCAAAGAACCTTCCCTCATTATTAATTTCATTAAATCAAACAGAAGTTGCTACATCAAATTTATTGAATGAAGGGCATATTAGTTAATTTAAAAAGCCAAAACTCAATCCTTTCAACTCTCTCAGTCATTTCGCATCTTCTCCATCATTCCTAAACTTAATCTTCTCCAACTCAATTCTTTTAGCTCTCTCGTTTATTCTTTATATCCATTGCTAAAGTGAAAATCTTGTAGCCCCTAAAAAATCTTGAAAAACTAGAACATGGTTCTGGTACAACTAGAACATATTTTTCACATTTTGATTACGCCAATAAACTAATACTCTCTATTCTAATCCCTTCATTTCAACTGTTCTTGTATAAATAAAAGGAACCCCCATACACTTTCTTCTCACACCACTCTTCCTTCCTTGCAGTTTTAATCTCTTAAGCAAATAAAAAATATCAACTATTTAACTATTTTGAGAATTAATGTGTAGGAGCCATGGCAAAGAAAATCAAATACTTGCAATGTTAGATTGAGTTTGCATTGATTTTTCTTATTCCTCTCTCTAAGATTTTGTGCTTTCCTGATTTAAAAACCATTACTGAAGAAAACACCTAAGATTATTTTGACGTTCAATCTAAATAAGAATGATCCCTTCTTTTCCTCTTTAATTTTTCTTCTCCTTTCACTTATTTTATACAAATAGAAACACACACGCATACACATATAACCTCTTGATTTGTGTGGTTTCTTACTTTCTACTTTCATTTGCTTCTTTTATATCATCATTCCACAAGTCTCATTATGCCTTACTTCCAACTTCTAATTTTTTGGGCCATTTTTTAATTTTTTTTATCCTAGTGCAATTGGTTATAAGGGAAAAGTATTTATATGTTAATGCATTTTTAGTTAATAGATGCCAATTACTATAGTTCAGAATCAATTCTTAATCAGCCCTTACAAAATCAATTATTTAATTGATAAATAATGATTCATTTTTACTAAATATGTTTCTCTAAATCAATTCTTTAATCTACTTTAGTGATGGAAATGAAGAATAAACAAAAGAGTTGAAAGGATTAAGCTGAAGGAGATAAAGTTTGGGAACGATGGAGAAGACGCAAAACAAACGAAAGAGATGAAAAGGTTGAGCTATGTGTTTTGGGAAGAGGGGATCGATGCTATGGGTTTATGGCTTTTTAAATTGACTAATATGCCCTTCACTCAATAAGTTTAATGTAGTAACTTTTGTTTAATTTAACAAAATTAACAATGAAGGGAGGTTCTTTGAATAACATTAAATGTTCAGGGAGGATCAATGTCACTCTTTAAAACTCAGGAGAGTTCTTTGCACATGACTAAAGGTTCAAAGGAGTTATATATATTTAAGCTTTAAATAAATTTTCTTAAGTGTTAATTGCAAATTTTAAACTTTAATAGTCAAAATAGAGAAGATACCTCCTTAGTCACAAGGTCAATTGAAATCTTTTTAGGTATATATAATTAAGAGTATTATACATTCCATCTTATTTTACACTTAAAATTAATGACATTCATTATCATTTAAGTTGACTAATGATGTAATATTCACTTTTAACTTATATTTAAATATGATTCAAATTAATTATTTTTTAATATAAAAATTGAATGCAAAATACACTCACCCCGTTAAGGTATTAAAGTAACACACCCCCATTTATCAAGTTGGCAAACAAAACTAACAAAAATTTAAAAGTTAATAGACAAGTGTCTGTTTTTGGTGTAATAGATTTAACAATTTGGTTAGGAATGTAACATGCATCTCATTTACTAGAAAGTAGAGATGACAGATGTAACATACCACATTAGGGTTCTAAAATCCTATACATTCAATGAGTTTCAATGATTTGATAAATGGAAGGGTTTAGGTACTTAATTTTAAAGCAAAATTGTGTAAAATTAGCGTCCAAATGTGAAAATTTTTCCTTTAAACTTTGAGATAGCCTTTTGTTTCTAGTAAGACCCTAAATTTGAATTTTCAATGATTAATAAATAGGCCATAAGGCATGCTCCATTTTACCAAAAAAGGGAAATTGGTTTTGTGACAAATTAACATAGCAAATGACATTTATCTCTCTCTGCTAGGGTTTTAAACCCTTTTCTATCATCTCTTTTTTCCTTTTCCCCAATAGAACTTAAGACCTAAGCTTTAGTCAATACAATTGGCTTTCTTTGTTGCCTTAAACCCTAAACTTGAGATCAAGCCACTTTAACTCGATAAGACTTTCTTTGTTGCCCATTGATGATGTATAGTGGCTTCTTTTTTTATTATTTTTAAAATATAAAAATTATTATAACTTAATTTTAGTGTAAAAATCATTTATAAATAAATTAAAGAGAAAACTAGTGCATGCCAAACCAATAGTATTAAACATGAGATTTACAGCATTATTCAAACACAATTAAGCAATTTAAAATTTTCAAATTATATAGATATTGATGCCTTCCTTTTTTCATGTATATAAATTGACTTATCAAAAATAAAGATTATAAACTCCTTGAAAGAAAATAAGATTATTTTTCTTAATCAACAAACTGAATCTACAAAACACTAAAAAAAGCTAACTAAAAGATCATAACAACATAAACCAATAACAACAAAGTAGAAAACAAGAAATACCAAAATACCAAAAAAGGTAAAAGAACACAAAGAAAGATAGCCCAGTCTCTTTAGCTAATGCCCTACCTAGCAACATCCATAGGACTAACACTAAGAGGATTGACAAGTAACAAATTACCCAAAGGAGATGGAGGTTGAGATAACCATCCACAAGGGCACATCCCCTTTGCAGCATCGATTACTAACCAATCAATAACCTTGTTGTCTTGGTGAGAAACAAAAAAAAAAAAAAAAAGACCAACCTAAAAGAGACTTTCTTAATGTGAAAACATCCTATAGAATAGGAGAGCATAACTAATTATAACCTTTAAGACTACCTTTGGGCACCAAAGAGAATAGTTCTTTATAATATATTTTTATGGACACCAAAACCTTTGAAAACTCAACAACTATTAACTAGGGGTATTTATTAGGCTTAGAGGCCTAGTGGGCCCGGCTCTACCTAATCAAATCAGGGTAAGTTAGGCTAGGCATAAAGGAAAATCTTTTACAAAAGTTAAGGCAAGGCCGAGTATCGAGCTAACCCTTAAGGTTATATTAACCTGGATCAGCTCTAAAAAATAAAAAATATTTTTTATAAAGATTTATATCAAAACTTTAATTGTTTTAAGAATAAAATATAATTTTATAAAAATTTATATAAAAATATTTTTTTTAGAGGTTATTTTATAATTCTAATAATAAATTCAAATTAGCCTTATAAAACACATTAGTCCAACCAAATCCAAAAAAATTAAAAAAATATTTTGTTATAAAAATTTATATCAATATTTTAATTTTTTTAAGAATAAAATATAATTTTATAAAGATTTTTATAAAATTCTTCTTTTTTTAGAAGTTATTTTATAATTTTAATAATAAATTAAAAAAAAAATCCAATTTTGCTAGTAAAAGAGAGTAAAAAGATATTTCACACACCATATCTACTATTTCCTCTACTGATACAGATGAACCTATTCGTCTTTCTTTCTCCCTTTCTATGCCTAGATCTATCCCATCTTCTTGTATATCTCATGCTTCTAATAAGATAGATAGCCTTGTAGAAATTACCCATATTTTTAAAGAATCTCTCCTCGACGAATCTATCACTCCTCTCTTCAATCCTTACTAACTCTATCACTAAAATAGATCCTTTACCTAGTCCATCTGTAATCTTCTTTCCCCAAAAAACCCTCCAGTTAAAGAAATTGTTCAAGGTACCAAACTTGATCAATATGGGCTTCAGTCAACCCAAGTTGAACAATACGTTACTTTGGAAATCCCCTCCAACTTTATCTCCCACTGGATCCACCAAGGATACGCTCATCTCCATCTTGGAGCCATCAGATTAGTCCTCACCCTTCATGGAAGAAAAGGGATCGCAACAACAGCCCGTGTCTCCCTCATTGATACTTCTTATACCTTCTTTCAAAATGCCTTGATTGGAGCAGCCCTTATCACTTTGAATGGTGGAAGTGTGATCTTGACCATTGTACCTAATTTTAATATAAAATTATCATATCCTACTCTTTCTACCAGACTCAAGGTGTAAGTTCAAATCATTAGTGCTAAACAAGTTGTAGATGTTGTCCTAGCAATCCTTCACCACCAGATGATCTATCGTCTACAAAACCATTTAGTTAATCTCGATTTTTAGAACACTACTGATGATGTTCTTTATATAGTTTCTGATAGACCAGACAACACAACTATCATGCAGATCCCCAAAGAAGATCTACTTCAACTGATGCCTCTTAAATGGGTTACAAATTATGAAAAAGAGTTCTATGGTGGGCAAAAGACGTTCTACACCTCTGCTTCTCCTATTCTTGAAAAACTCTCTGATGGAACTGTTAAATCCACTTTCAAGAAACCTGGATCTAAAGAAGCTACCACCTCAGCTTCAAGACTGTTGAATCATTCCATGATGCTTACTCTGGTGGTCTCTCAGAAACAAAAGAAAGGTCTAATACCTATTCACAGATTTAATCCAAATGGGTCCTATTCATATGTTGCAAAAGTAAATGGACACTTCCTTTGGAATTGTGATCCATCCATGTGTAACCCTGATTGTGGATGTTATGATCTTGAAAACTGGGAAACACCAGAAGATAATGAATGGCGACCTCGTGATTCATGTGTCAAATATTGGAAGAAACAACCACTTTAGCCATCTTGGAAATTTAGCCATTATTCTCACTATCAGTAGAGCAACAATTCAGATGATGATGACCACCCACCAAAGCCTAGATTGGTTAGCATCAAGTCTCTAAGGCCCAGGCCAGAAACTTTTTATGACTTGCTTAAGGAATTAGGTCATGATGACCTTCTTACTTCTCCACTTCTAGAACCAAAACCCATTATTCCTGTACAGATACAACCTCCGCCTGTTCCCTGTATGATATTTTCCTTTGCATCAAAGACCTATGATTCAGAATTCCCTACTATGGAAAGAAGAACTAACCCTTAAACAAATGTTACCTATAACCCTGGAATAAGACCTTATTGGAGAAGGGTTGTACATTCTTCTCTGGTAAGTTTCAAGTCGTCTAGATTCATGCCAGGGTGAGTTGTTTTTGTAAGATTGATATCTTTATTTCTTTTAAATGGAAGCTGGATGAAGAAATCTTGATTCTTCCAAAGAGGAGAAGGATGCGAAAATTGGTCATATGACTCTGGACAGTAAAGCATAAATGCATCACGAATTTCTTCACAACTAGTAGGAACATTTGAAAGTTCAAACACGTTAGAGATTGTAGTGTAAGGGTTAAACTGTTGTTTGAACTGAATTCCTTAAGGAAGGATTTGAAGCTTCTTAGCTTGACAGTAAATGTCCATTTCAATAAGGATGTCTTTATTTAGGACTTTAGTCCAAACAATAAAGTTAGGGAAGATCCTAATACTAATCCTTTTATTAGTAATAAGATCAACTTTAAAGATTTTTCCATCAGCTGCACTGAAATATTCTGAATGAGTTATCCATACCTATGGAGGAAGAATTGTAGGATTCATGAGACTTTTTAATGCTCCAGTGTCCATATAAGCAATCACAGGGATGGGCTTATGATACTTACTTTAGAGGATCTGCATTTGAACATAAGTTATTGGAGGTTCTTTTTGTTCTGCTGAATTACAAGATTGGACAGAGTAACTGGGATTGATATAATGGTCAGAATAATCTGACAGGTCTAAATCAGAGAAGTCTGAGTCTGAGAGTTAAAGTCTAAGAAGAGCAAACATAGTATGAACATCAGCATTTTTTTGTTCTGAAAAGAATTCTTCAATATCAACATCAGCAATAAAAGGAATGTTGGTCTGAACTTATTCAAGGAGTGTCACACCCGAAAATGCGACCGCGTGGCGCCTTTAAAAACCGAAATCAAAGAATTAAAATGTAAAAATAAATAGATAAATAGGGTACATTTTGTAGGGCTCAGGAGTCGCCACCAAAATTTCATTTTTTAACAGGCAAAACTTTGAAAAAGCCTTTTTAAATGTGAAAAATAATACGTGAACCAGAGAATGGATTCGGGAGTCGATTGTGAGTGGGGAAGGTGTTAGGCACCCCACTACACCCGTTCTTAAGAACGGTTACCCTAAGTTAGTTGTGCAAAATTAATATGGCCTCTATTCTATTTTAATTCTCCCTAACCAACCATATGCAAAGAACAGAAGGAAAAATTTAAGGGAATAAAATTTAAGAGAAGAAAGAAAACTAAAAGTAAAACAAAAAGGAATTCAAATAATAATAATAAAGAAAAGAGAATAAAATAAAAGAAATTAAAGAAATAAAATTAAGAAAATAAAATTAAGAGAAAATGTTTATTTACAAAGGCAGACTTGACCTAGGATGAGAGCCTAGGGCCTACGTACCCTTATGAGCGATCAAAGTCCACGTAGTTCGGCGGAGATTAAATTTGTTGGTTGGTTTTTTTTTTTTTCTCTTTGTTTTACGTTTTGTCTTTGTTTTTTCTTTTTTTCTTGTTTATGGTTTTTTTTTGTTCTTTTATTTTTTTTATTTTTTAATTAATTTTCTTCTTATATATTTTTGTTTGGGTGTGATTTTTTTTCACAAAAAGACAAAGAAAATAAATTACTTTTTCCTTCGACAAATAAAACAAGTTTTGAAATTGGTTAATGTGTTTTGATTTGCTAAAGGGAAATTTAATTTAATTTTTCTTGCATTTTCAATTTTTCTTCCTTATCATTTTTTTTATTATTTTCATTATTTTTGTTTGTTTTCTTTTATTACCCTTTTTTGTCGTTTTTTTTCTTTTTGTTGTTACTTTTTTTTTTGTTTTTTCCTTCTTTTTTTTTTCTATTTTCATTTCTTCTTGGTTTTGTTATTGTTTGTTTTTTTTATTTATTCTTTTTTTTTGTTAATTGTTTTTGTGTTTTATTTGTTTTTTTCCTTTTTATTTTTTATTTCTGTTTATCTTTGTTTTGTTTATGTGTTTTGTTTGTGTGTTTTTTTTGTCTTTTTTAATTTTTTGGTATATATATTTTGTTTGTTTGTGTTTTTTAATTTTTTGTGTTTTGTTTTTTGTGTTTTTGTTTTTTTTATTTTTTTATGTTTGTTTGTTTTTATTTGTTTAGCTAATATTTTTCCTTCTTCTCTCTTTTTGGTTTTTAGTTCTATTTTATTTTTTCGTTGTTGTTGGTGTTTTTTTTATTTGTTTCTCTTGTTTTTTAATTTTTTTGTTTTTGTTGTTTTTGTTTTCATTTTGTGTTGTGTTTTGTCTTGATTTGTTTAGTCTTCTTCTTTTTTTTTTGGTAGTTATTATGTTTTGTTGTTTTTTTTTTGTATTGTTCTTCCTTTTTTTTTTGTATTGTTCTTCTTTTTTTTATTTGTTTCTTTTTTTTTTTTGGTTATTATTTTTTGGCATTGAAAGGATTTTTATTTGATTTATCATTTTTTTTATTGATTTTATTGGTCTATTTTGTGGATAAAAAGAAAGTGCACACATATATATTTTAATTATTATTTTTATTTTGTTTTGCTTTGTTTTGTTCTTCTCTCTTTTTTTTTTTGCTTTGTCATTTGTAATTTTGATTATTCGAATGCTTTTGCATTTTTTTTTGTTTTTATTATTTAAGCCTCTTCTGCCTTCCTTATTTTTTGTTCTGTTGTTTTTATTTTATTTTATTTTATTTATTTATTTTTCTTAAGGAAAAGACCAACTCTAGAAGAGAGAAAAACACTTTTAAGCTTTTGTAATGAGATTTTTTTCAATGTTTCTAAGAATCCCTTTTTCAAGACAAATCCTTAAAACTCTGGATAGAAATAATATATATTTTTTTATAAAAAAAAAAGATAATTGATCCTCTCCTATTTTCTATTTTTTTCTCCCCTTTTTTTTAAAAAAAAAAAACTTTCGAATGGGGCCATTGAATACCAAAAACATAAAAATGTAAATTCGCGACCCAAAAGGTATCCAGGAGGCTTATTACCACACATGGCCTTTTGGTTTATTCTTATAGGTCTAAGGGGATATAAAATCCCACACGGCCACACTAATAACTTGGAGAATGAACAAAAACAAAAAGAAATTAAAACAAAAACAAAAACAAGCACAAATAAAAACAAATACCTTACATTGGTAGGGGTGAGTGCTCAGTGTTCAATAACCAACATCACTATTAGGCATGTTTACAAAGATCATTAAAAAAGGAAATAAAAAAATAGAAATAAAAATATATGAATTACAACTGGATCCTCCAACATCAGCCTTTTTTCAACGAGACCAATATGGTTATCCCCGGGACAGTGCAGTCAGGTTCCTCCATTTGGCTCCATCGACGTGCTCGTGTTACCCAAAATGAGCAACATACTCCACAGAAACACAATGAAAACCAAAGGAAAAGAAACCATTGCAAGAACAAAAAATTTGGTAGAATTTCATCACATCAATAATTCGAATTTAAACTAAAACAATAGGATTCCTGGTATACAAACAATCAAGATAATATAGGACTATAATTCAAGTTTATGCATCGTAAGATTCTAAGCTCCTGAACATTAACGAGAGAAAAAAAACTTTAATCCTGCACATCACAGAATCAGAGTCATCCCTACATTCTATATCGAAATTTTATGATCAAGGATTTAAGCCATTCCACTGGACTTCACTCAGACATTATATCGACATACAATAGGCATTTTCAGGAGCATGCAGAAAACCAGATTTCACTCCAACCTTAACCCAAGGCAAAACACACATAACATTATCTACAAAATCTCACCAGAGTAAAAACCGGCAATCAGGCTATGCATCTCAAGAACAGGCTTGAATTAATTAAAGCAGCAATTCCAATTCCCAATGTTAAGCTACTGAAACGGATCTATAACTTCAACCTTAATAAGGGAGAGGAGAGGAAAGAAACATACCTTTCGAGATTTCTTCCTTTAGATTGATCACAGCCATTGTCAGCTAATTCGGTGCTGCTAGAGATTGCTCTTCTTCTCTCAGCAATCGATAAACTTCATTCGGGACAGCACCAGATATCCGAAGAAGTCCCCTCCAGAATATGACTTAGAAAATCTTGCAACTCGAAACCGATGAGTTTTCTCTTGGTCTCTCTCTTCCACTCGAAACCGATTTCCCCAAAAGAATCCTTTCTTCCCTGATTTCCTTCGCTTCCTCCCTGACCAGAAATTACCTCTCCAGAAACCCTTAGAAGCCTTCCTTCTTCCCTCTGGTTCTCGAACTCCTCACTAGCCACTAAAGAGAAAAACCTAAGAATCCCCACTACGCTCCCTCAGCCTCTCTCCAAAAGAAAATCCCCGAAAAAACCTCCCTTCTCCCTCTCGTTCTTGTGACCTTTATAGGCGTCCTTCTTGTGGTCCCCTTCTGCTCCTCATATGGATTCATCGCGTTTCTCTGCTCCACTCACTCATAGCACCAACACTCCTCCCGTACGACTTCACCCCTTCGCATCCGGAGAGAAGGGATCAAAGCCAGAGAGAAAGAGGGGGGACCAGCTGTTTTAGGGTTCCTTGCGTCTGAGGTGTTGCATTCCCTTTTCGAGTTAGCGAAGCGGGGAGAGGGAATCCGAGATTTGTGGGCTGAGCTAAAAAACTTCCATGGGCTCCCATTCTCTTTTTTTTTTTTAATTTTAGGCCCAATTTTTTCCCTTTCCTGGCCCAATTTTGAGTTGCCCTTTTTTTCTGGCCCACTTCGGAGTTGGGTTGGACCCTTCTTTTTCTTTCTTTTTTTCCTCTTTTTTTTAGCCCTTTTTATTTCTATTATTCCTTCGTTGATTTTTTTAATATTAGGATTAATAGGCCTTAAACTTGATTTATTTTTATTTTTCACTTTTGTTGTTTTATTTTTTTATTTATTTTGAGTTCTTTTCTTTTGATGTTATTTTTTGAGTTTGTTAGGCTAAAATGACCTATTTGATTTTTTTGTCTTTTTTTTTTTCTATTTATATTTTTTTCATATATATTTTTTTTCAATTTGATTTTGTTATTATTTTTGGAGTTTGCTCGGACAAAATACAATGTTCACAAGGAGTTTTACATCTTTTTTTTATTAGGACATTATTTAGCAAAATGTCCTTTTTTTCCATAAATATAACAATGGTCTCTTTGGCCATGATGTGTGAGCCGTCATCTGAAAAACCTGATTGGTTTTTTATGCCTCCTTTTCTTGTAATGCTTGTGAGACTTATAAGGCTTGGTATAAACATGCTTGTAATGAGATTTCTTCTTTGTCGAGCAAGAGCATTTGGACTTGTTTTTGCATTTAATCTATAAGTAAGGTTTTTTACAAACCTTTTGTAAGGCAAGTTTTCCATCCATCATGGAATCAAACATTTTATATTGTTCACATAGCTTTTTAAAAGTAGCTATCGTTAGCTGGTAAATTTCTCCTAGAGAAATATCAGTCATATCTCTTTGGAGGGATTGAATGGCTCTCAAGAGTTCTGGCTGTAACTCTTCTGGTAAGGAGGCAGTGAATGTATATCTAAGGTTGACATCATTAAAACCATTAAGAAGATAATACCGTTATGCTATTCTTTTGTAATGAAAATCAAGATCTTTTTTCTTCAAAGAGCAACATTTCATTTGAAAATATTCCTGTTGTTTCTGTTTGTCAACAAGATGAAAATCATCAAGAACTTCATTCTGAATGAGACAAAAGAGGTCATTAGCACTACCAGTTGTGGTGCAAAATTATTGCCTATACTCCCTTAGGTTTTGAAACCATTCTCAGAGAGGGCCAGTAAACCGTGTGGTAAACTGAGTAAGAGTTACTTTAAGATTGACATCAATATGAGTCATTTGAAGGTCAATCCATGCTGAAAATTCATGTAACTTATCTCTCCATTTATCAGGAAGAGTTTCGTCAAATGTAAACCATGGTCCAGAAGTTGGACAAGCTTGGGTCAGAGTATGGTCTAGAAAAGTTATATAATATGATTGGTGTTTAGCATAATCATCATGTTCAATATTAGACTCATCATACTTTTCAACATAGGTAGCGTTTACCATACAAGAGGTTGGATATTTGATAGGTTCATCATCCTCAGAATTAAGAGGTTCAAGACCAATGATTTGAGACTAGTTAGAATCTGAATTAGAAGGATAAGGGATTATTGTTACTAATAGGGCAACTGTCCTAGAAGGCTTAGTGGGTTCAGTTTAAGGTTGTTTGTTTTTCTGAGTATGATTAAGGTGAGGAGGTCGAGTATCTTTTAGAGAAGAAGGTGGAGTATGAATCTGTAAAGGTTTTACAGGAGGGTGCTCTGGAGGTTTAGTCCAAGAAGGTGAAGCTTCTTATTATTGTGAAGGAAAATGAGGTGGCCTTTGAGGAGGATGAATATTTCCAGGTTGCTGAGGTTGAGGTGGAGGTTACCAAGCTTGAAGTTGCCTGAGTTGTGCTAGACTAAGATAGTCTTCTTTCTTTCTAAAGATTTTATAATTCATTTTGAAGCATTTAGAGTAGTCAGCTTCTTGTGGGTAAGGTGAATATAGAGGGGGAGGATATAGGTTATAAGATGGTATAAAAGTTGAAGGAAACGGTTCATAAATGCTCCGAGATTGATCTCTGGCTATGTCTTTTTCAATTTGATCAATTTAGGATTTCACTTTTCTCAATTCTTGTTCCTTCTGAGTAAAGGCAGGACCCATATAACCATGAGCGATAAAACTTTTAAGCTCTACATGTAGAGAGGTAACCTGCTGTTGAAGGCGATTATACAATTCTTGGACATATGAAGAAAGTCCATCAAGTCTGGAATTAGTATGAGCCGTCTGGCTGGAAAGATTCTCAAGGCAAGAATCAATCCTTTGAAGAACTTTATTCTGAGTCGTAGTATTATGGGTATGTCAATTGAGAACTTCTTTAACTTGTAAGACAGGTCTCATGGCACCACTGGGTGAAACTTCTATAGGTACAGAGTATGGCTTATAGGTAATATTTGTTTTAGGGTTAGTTCTTCTTTCCATAGCAGGGAATTCTGAATCATAGGTTTTTTATGCAGAGAAAAACATCATACAGGGAACAGGCGGAGGCTATATCTATATAGGAATAATGGGTTCTAGTTCTGGAGGTGGAGAAGGAAAAAGGCCATCATGACCCTATTCCTTAAGCAAGTTATAAAAAGTTTCTTGCTTGGGCCTTGGAGACTTGATGTCACTCCATCTAAACTTTGGTGGGTGGTCATCATCATCTGAACTGCTGCTCGACTAATAGTGAGAACAATGGTCAGATTTCCAAGATGGCTTAGGTAGTTGTTTCTTTCAGTATGTGGCATATAAATCACAAGGTTGCCACTCATTATCTTATTGTCCTTCCTAGTTTTTAAGATCATAACATCTACAATTAGGGTCACACATGGATGGATCACAATCCCAGAGGAAATGTCCATTTTCTTTTGCAACATATGAATAGGACCCATCTGGATAAAATACGTGAATAGGATTAGACCTTTTTTTTTATGGGAGACCATCAGAGTAAGCATCATCAAATGTTTTAACAATCTTAAAGCTGAGGTGGTAGTTTCTTCAGATCCAAGTCTCTTAAAAGTGGATTTAACAGTTCTATTAGAGAGTTTTTCAAGAATAGGAGAAGCAGAGGTATGGAACATCTTCTGCCCACGATGGAACTCTTTTTCATAATTTGTAACCCAGTCAAGAGGCATCAGTTGAAGCAAATCTTTTTTGGGAATCTGCTTGGGGATCTGGATGATAGTTGTATTGTCTGGTCTATCAAAAATCATATAAAGAATATCATTAGTAGTGTTCTAAAAATGGAAATCAATAGAATGGTTTTACAGACGATAGATCATCTGGTGGTGAAGGGTTACTGGGACAGTATTTACAACTTGTTCGGCACCAATGATCTAAACTTGCACTTGAGTCTAGTAGAAAGAGTAGGATCTGACAAAAAAATTCAATTCGGTATCACGTGGACCGTGTGAGCTTATACTATACTTCCTCATATTTAATTCTATTATTACAACTCATTTGCATCACAAAAACATGCCTACAATTCATGGAAACTGAAATGGAACTCAAAATAAACAAGTATATTTTCGCCCAGATTTGCTCCATTTTCTGACCCAACTTTGGAAAATCATAACTAAATCTAAAAAATTCAAAATCATGCAATCTTTGTCATTCTGGAAAGCTTAGAATGTCATGATGCTTAGTGCCATGTTATGTTTCTAAACTATTGAGTGTGGAGAGACCAATGTTGGGTAGTGAAGAAGCTCAAGAGGCATGAGCCAAGTAGGCCTCCAAGCACTTAGTTGAGACAAAGTAAAGAGTAAAAGTCAAAAGCAAAGAGAGCAATTTTATATTAAAATTAGGCACAATAGTCAAGATCACCCTTCCACTATTCAAAGTGACAAGGGCCGTTTCAATCAAGGCATTTTGAAAGGAGGTATAAGAAGTATCAAAGAGGGAGACACGAGCTGTTTCCGCGATCCCTTTTATTTTATGAAAGGTGAGGACTAATCTGATGGGTCCAAGATGAAGATGAGCGTATCCTTGGCTGATCCATTGGGAAATAAAGCTAAAGGGGATTTTCAAAGTAACGTATTGTTTAACTTGGGTTGAGTGAAGCCCACACTGATCAAGTTTGGTACCTTAGACAATTTCTTTAACTGGAGGGTTTTTTGGGGAAAGGAGATTATGGATGGATCGGGTAAAGGATCTGTTTTGGTGATAGAGTTGATAAGGATTGAGGAGAGGAGTGATAGATTCCTTGAGGTGAGATTCTTCAGGAATATAGGTAATCTCTACAAGGTTATCTATCTTAATAAGACCATGAGATATACAAGAAGAGGGGATAGATCTAGGCATAGAAAGGGAGGAAGAAAGACGAACAGGTTCATCTATATCAGTAAAGGAAATAGTAGACATAGTGCATGAAATATCTTCTTACTCTCTTTTACTAGCAAAACTAATCCCCGATTATCTTATGAATGTATAGGCTCTGATACCATTCCTAACCCCGACACGAGATTGACGGGTTGGGCTGGGTTGAATTCAAGCAACGAGTTTCAATTTTAAAATCTATTTAAAATTGGGTTGGGTATCGGGTTAGGCTAAAGTTTGGCTCAGCCCGACCTATGAATACCCTTGCTACTAATAAAGCCTCTTTAAGAGCTAACAATTTAGACATAAATGCAATGGAGGCCTCATCTTAAGAGTCATAGCCCTTAATCAAACAACCTTGGTTATTCTTACACATAACACCCTCTCTTGCCTTCAAGTTTTTAAAATTGAAGGATTAATTAAAATTGATTTTTAGCATTCTAAAGTGCTTGTCAGCTACACTTTTAGCATTCTAAAACTCTTCAACTAAAGCACTTGTTGTATTAATTATCCTTTCTACATGTATAGGCTTATCATTAAAACACACCCACATCTTCCTTTTCAAATTTCTCAACACATAGCAGTTAAAACAACCTTACTATACTCATCCAGTCCATCTTTAAATAGCATTAGATTTGCAAATCAATTATCAAACCTTGATTTCATCCTCTTTTAGGTAATTAATGATAAAGGACACCTAAACCAATATTTTATGGCCAATAGGTAAAGAAGTAACATATGCTTAATGGTTTCAGCTTCATCTTTACATATTGAACATAAAGGGTCTATCGCATACTTCTTTTTTAACATTGCTTCCTTTATTGCTAATGCATCCATTAACACCCTCCAAAAGAAGTATTTTATTTTTGGTGGAACAATCTCTTATTTTCAAAGAATCGGATTTTACAGATTTCATCATCTTCTAGGTAATTAATGATAAAGGACACCTAAACCAATATTTTATGGCCAATAGGTAAAGAAGTAACATGGTTTCAACTTCAGGGTTGCAATGCAAGATAGCTTTCTTACATAGGCTACAAACTAGATTGAACTCAATAAGAGCTATTTAAGCTTGAAGATTGCTTGCTTATAGCTAAACTTCTTACATAGAGGTAACTATGCTTTACACTGTAGGCTTCATCTTTTATCTTTATCCATAATATCTTATCTGCTCCTTCAGCTTAGAAAATAGGAAATTTAAGCAACATCTTCTTTTCCTTCTCAGATATTTTTTCAACTATAATAGTTAAATTCCACCTTTTTCCTCCCTCAATCAAAGTAGCCATAGTAAAGTTTCTCTCTTCATTTTCTAAATACACTTTACTTTAACAAAAACCTTACAAACAAGGGATCTATCTATCTCCCTATATCTTCACATTAACATTCATCTTTATTTGCCAACAAAGTTCCTTTATAATTAAACTCCACTCAAGGATAGTTGACATGCCTATGATGTTTTATAGCTTTTTTTTGCCTTTTATTACATACTGCTAATTGTTTAGTCAAAATGTCCAGCAACCTTTTGCTATTTAAAAAAGTAATACCACTCTATTCCACCAAAGCTTTTTTACATGCTTCCAATCTTCTCACTAGATTTTTTACTTTATCCTCTATCTCATCCTTTACATCATTCCATCCTTCTTTAACAATTTTCAAAAAATTAGGGTGTTCAATCCAAATTGCTTCAAATTTAAAGCTTTTAGAAACTTAAGCATTCTTATAGTGACAATCCATAAGTAATAGATGATGGTCTGATCCTATAAGTTTCATATGAAAAACTTGTGCATTCTGAAAACTCCTCTCTAAACTCTACATTCCCTATTGCTCGGTCCATTTTTTCCTCTATGTGCACCTTGTTGAACCTCCTATTACTCTAGGTAAATTTAGCTTTCCTAAAGTCTAAGTCCCTCAAGTTACAATCTAATAAGAGGCTATGGAATGTTAAGATCTTTCTCACTGCTCTTGGCTTGCCCCCCAGTTTCTTAGATTGTGACAACAAATCATTAAAGTCTCCCACACATAATAAACAGCCTTCAACACTTGCTATTGATCCTTTTAATTTCTGCCAAACCATTCTTCTATTAGCTTCTTTTAGTGTCTTATAGATTAAAGATATAAATGTAAGGACAAATAATGTTACAAAACTAGCTTTCAAATATATTATATTTTTAGAACAATATAAAAAATCTCTCTTCCCCCACCACAAGGTTAACCCACCTAACTTTCTAATTGGATTAACATAGTATTTGTTCCACAACAAACATCTTTTTCTAATTTTTTTGAATTTTTTCCACTAATTTAATTTCCATTAGAAAAAATGTAGACAATTTGTATTTACTATAAACATCCCTTAGGTTTTTGCCCATCAAGGCCATCTTAAGGCCTTAACAGTTCCAGGATAACAACTTTATGGCCTTTGAGTGGCTATTAAAGGTTAGCCACCACCACCTTCAACTTTCTCCATATCTTCTTTCCTTCCTTTTGTAGCCTTAAACACAAACCAGTCCTTTGGGAATTCATTTACCATATTAATTAGGACATCCACTAACTCAATCTCCTCTGGCTCACTTTTATCTTTATTTCTTTTCTTCTTATAATACTTCTTCCTACCAAACTTCTTGCTTTTATTGGTCCGTTATGGATTATCATCAAAGACAAAGATCATGGCTTTCAAGCTGATGGCTTCTTCAAAGATTCTTTAATTATTTCCTTTTCTTAAGTTATGTTCCTCTACAGCTTTTCTCTTTAAATTTATTCTATTAATTCCCCAATACTTTTGGATTATATAATGGAACTAACTTTTCTTCTTTCATTTTATCATTTAAAGGTACTTCAACCATATACCCAGAGGGTACCATTGCCATAGTTTCTACCCTAACTTCTTCAACCTTTAGATCACCATCTTCATATATGTTTTCATTTGCCTTTAATTTATCCATTACATCTAAACTTAAGAAGGCCCTATATAGGTCCTTGCCTTTTCTATCAACATTTGTTTTTCTAACCCAATCTACAACTCAACTTATTTTAAGATGCTCGACAGATTCTCCAAAAGGTTCATTTTGACTATCTTGCATCATATTAGTATTTAAACCTTTAGGTATTGCCTTACATGTCCCATCTGGCAAATCCAATCATTCCTTCTTTATCATATCAATATTACTAATCATCAAGCCTTTATTGCTTAAGTCCACTTCTTTCTTTCATTCTTAAACAAACTTGTCCATGTATAATAAGCCATTATAGGTCATTCCTTTATTCCCTTCCCTAAATCCATGGTTATGACACTCATCATTATTATCAAAACTATTAATCCTAGTTTGCTTATTCATCCTATGCACCTTTTTATGTTGTAACCCATGTGTCTTCCTCTTCAAGCTTAAGTCTCTTTCATTCAAACTCTACTTATGAAGGACTAAAGCCTCATCCTAATTTTTCACTAGTGTTGTAAAGGTTTATGCACCATATACTAGCTCATCAACATTAACTCTCAATATCTTCTTTCCCATTTTGCAGCTTCTAGGCTTATGTCCTATACACTCATATTGTGGCAAAAGTTTTATAGATGCTCATATTTCACAACCATCTTAACACATGACCCATTAGGGTAAGGGATCCAAAATCTAGGGACTAGTGGCTTATTCAAATCAATTGCTACCCTAACTTTCATAAAACATCTTAACATTCTACCTTCCAGGCATAGGTTTTCATACATTATCACCTCCCCCACCAATGAACCTAGCTTAATTGCATTACTTCCAAAGGAACATTGTGCAAGTAAATTCAAAAAGGATAAAATTTGAAATTGAATTTGTTGAATACTTTATATGCTATCCACCCTTGAATATTAAGCGGCTACCCCATAATTGACCATGGCTTTCCTTTAATTACCCTTTAGCATTTTGCTTTACTCTCAAATTTGAATATGAAAACATTTCCTTCCACCTCTAAAATATCTAACCCATCCTATAAAGTCCATCCCTTTTGGATCATAGATATAACAATATTTTTATTCAGAGCTCTTTTAGAGATAACCTTCCCAACTAGTGTTCTTCTAACAAAATTTTCACCTTCAATGCCTCACATCAATGGCTTGAAAACGACATCAAATCCCCTACCTTCATCCTCTATTTCCATCTCCATTACATAACACTAAAAAAAACAAATAAACAAACAAACAAACCATCCCTACTTCTAGATATTTGAAAGTTTTTGAAAAGTATATGTCAAATTATAATATTAAAAAAATGAAATAGGAAAAACTTATATGTAATTATTTATATTTTTTATTGTCAGCTTCTCTAATCCAAACATAATAAGTGTATAATTTTATAATAATAGTATGACAAGTGTATAGTTTTTGTAGACAACTATATGGTATTCCAATTAAATCATACACATGTCAAATAAAACATTGTGAAATATTATTTATTGTACTTGTCCTGTGCAAAAGTGGATCTATTCACCCAAAGGTTTCCATGGCCCACTTCCAAGTTTGATGATAACAAAAGAAATTGAATAAGTCCAAATGTTTGCTATAGACTCTGAAATCAACCCTTGTCCCTCTTTAAGTCAATTTATATTTGTGGTTTAGCATTTCAAAACAAGACAAAAGGAACTAAATCTCTTATTACATTATTCCTTGGTTAAATTGACAAATCCAGAAAATGTACTTTTGCTTTACTTTCTCCTGTCACTATCATTGTAAGGAGAGCCATGCTTTGTCTCAGCTCTCCTCAACTACCTAAGAAGCATTAAATGAGAACATTAAATGCCATTAAATGAGATGAGCTTGATTGAAGGCAAAGAAAAACCTCTCTCCCACTTATGCTATGTAAAGCAAAATAAAGAAATACCAAAAGTCTACCTCCATGATCTACATAGCTGACTAAAATTAATGATGAAGAACCCCTCTAGCTAGGTTGTTTATGCTAAACAAAAAATAATAGATAGTTATTCTCTAAAGCCTACAACAATTATTTTCCTGAAGCCATAGATATATATATATATATTAAAAAGCTGAAGAGTGAAGATACAATATAAGCTATCAAAATTTTGATTAATTTGTTATAATCTTCCTTGGTCTCAACTTTCTATTTTTCTGATTAATTATGAGCTTTAGTCTATTCAAGAGCTATCTTTATGTACTTACTTATAGTCCCTTGTCTAATAAGAGTAAAATTCTATCATTATATTTAAAAAATCTTTCCAAGTGATTAAAAAAGTGAGTTTATAGTGTGATTTAGTAAAAAACCCTTGTAAAAGTTTTAAATGAGCTTAGAAAACCTAAAGTTGTAGATGTTATGCATCTAATTGTTAGTGGAGAAAATCCTCTAGAGTTTTAAGGAAACTAGACTTGATAAAAAAGTTCAAACCAAGATATATCATAGCATACTTTCTTCTCTTTGACTCTTCTTGCATTTGTATTCAATATGTAAGAAATCAAGCTGACTACTTCACATATGTAGTCAACTACATATTCATGCATTGTTCATTTCTTAATAGATCTCTTTTGAACAATGAGTGGACTTAATCTTTCTCTAAATTGATTTTATTATTTTTGAAACTCTTTTCAAGCATTTTCATTTGTTCATATATATCATCTTTCATATCAAAAATTGAATTAGTGAAAATTTGCATTAAACTTCATGTTATTTGGAAATCACCTATTTATCTTCCTTTTAGGTGTATTATCTAGAATCTTCTCGAATTATCTATATATCCCACATGGTTTAGACTAAGATCACCGGAGAGACTCTAATTTCTTGATCACAACAAAAACACCATAGTTAAAGGAAGAAGATGAATGTTTTATAGAGAGAAATGGTGGTCCTCTCTTTGTTTTGTATTCTTCTTTTTACATAGATCAAAAGTTGTCATGCATTCTCAGTCTAATGGGAAAGAGAGAGTAATTAAACTTTTCATCAATTAATTAAAAATATTCAACATCATAAGCTATTTGATGAAGGATGAGGGATCTCATGGCGCTCAGATAGGTTAGACACTATAGAGAAATTTCAAAATTACCTTTTATCATAAAATTTGAGAGTTAAAGGTAGAAGAAGCTTTAAAGAGGATGGCGAATGGCAGAGTAGTAGAACTAAATAATATACCTATTGAGGTGTGAAAGGGCTTAGGAATGAAATATATAAGTTGGCTCACAAAATTATTTAATAAGATTATGAGATCTAAGAGAATGTCGGACGAGTAAAGGAGAAGTACTTTAATTCTTATTTATAAAAATAAGGGAGACATATAAAACTATACAAACTATAGAGGAATTAAACTTATGAGCCACACTATAAAGTTATAGGAGAGGATTATTAAGCGATGATTAAAGCAAGATACTCAAATTATAGAGAATCAATTTAGTTTTATGCCTAATAGGTTGACTATGGAAGCAATATACTTGTTGCGAAAACTAATGGAGAAATATCGAACAAATCAAAAAGACTTGCATATGGTATTCATCAATTTAGAAAAAGTATATGATAGAGTACCAATAGATGTTTTGTAGAAGGCTTTGGAGAAAAATGGAGTCCGTATTACTTATATTCGAACAATTTAAGATATGTATAATAGAGTTACAAATAGTGTGAGAAGACAAAGTGAGCCCATCAAAGATTTTTCGATAACTATTGACCTACATCAGGAGTCAACTTTGAGCCCCTATATTTTTACTTTAGTTTTAGATGTGCTTACTGAACATATCCAAAAACCAGTGTTATAGTGTATATTCTTTGCAAATGATATAGTCCTAGTTGAAAAGTCGAGAGAAGAAATAAATGAGAAGTTAGAAATGTAGAGACTAACTTTAAAAATACATAGATTTCTTTTAAGTAGAAGTAAAACAAAGTTATGGAATGTAAGTTTAGCAAGAGACGCACCAATTCTGGCATAGAAGTGAAAATCGGAGAATACACCATATCACAAGTCACTCGGTTTAAGTATTTTGAGTCTATCATACAACAATATGGGAAAATAGTAGAAGATGTAAACTATAGGATTCAAATGGATGGATGAAATGAAAAAAATGCTTCAAGTGTCATTACATATAAAAGAGAACCACTCAAATTTAAAAGTAAATTTTACCGCATAGCTATAAGATCGGCAATGTTATATGGGAATGAGTGTTGGGCATTAAAAAACTAACAAGAGAATAAAGTCAATATTGCAAAAATGAAAATATTGGATGTACCAAACAAAAAAGAATGAGAAATTAATACATGAGAGATAAAGTTAAGGTCGCACTTATTATAGAAAAAATGATAGAGTCACGTTTTATATTGTTTGGACATGTGTAAAGAAGACTTATAGAAGCTTCAGTATAAAGAGTAGATTAGATAGAGAGTAGCCCAATTATTAGAGATAGAAGAAGACTACGAAAAATTATAGAAAAAATTATTTAAAAAAATTTAGATTTAAATGGGTTAACTAAAGATAGAATTTTATAGTATCGTTTGATCTATATGGTCAACTTCACCCAGTGGAAAAAAAAAAACCTATTGTTATTGTTGTTGTTGTAATTAAAAATATTCAATAACTAACTCAACTCAAAAAAAAAATTGACCATCCGTTTTGAATTTAAAATTCAAAAAATAAATTATTTAAAGATTAATTAATTCATTAATTCATTTAAAATTCAAAAAACAAATTATTTAAAGATCATGGGTGGACCCATTTTGAGTGAACCCTTTTCCAACAAATGTATATTCTATTAAAGCTTTGTTTCAACACATTCGATCATACGGAATTTAATTGAAAAAAAAGAAAAATAAAATAGAGCCAGACATGTCAAATGGTGTCCAAATTGCAAGAACTGATATACTGAGAAATAATTTTAAAGGTAAGTTAGTTTAGATAAATGATTTTAATGGTATAATGGGCAAAAGGCCTATCACTAAGAGACCTCAATTCCACTAAATGAAGAAACATAAGAAAAATTTCGAACTTCCTGCAAAACATTTGTTCATGATGTTTACATATTTCCTAATCACATACGTGTAATCAAAGTGTTCCAAATGGCTTGCCGCACTAAAATTCTGACGCTTTTAAGGAACAACGCAGCGTCATAAGAAATTAATTTCGTCTAACTGAACACAGCAATTGCGGCAGCAAAGAATTAATGAGGAACTTTTCAGTCTCAACTTCCCAAAACAAATGCATACCAAACTCTTCAAATAGCACACAGTTCCACTTCTAGCTGTTACCCCAGTACATAAAACACAAGCCCATTACAGAAGAAAGCAAACATGCCAGCAGTAACATTCAAAGGCTGCAAAACCGTGAGGCCTTCTGATCCAACGTGGATTGGAACCATGGCCTTATCTGAATGGGATCAAATAGGCTGCTTGACTCACGTACCCGCCATCTACTTCTACCGACCCTCCCACACTTGGCTTTCATCACACACTGCCATTGCTGACACCTTGAAACACTCATTAAGCAGGGCCTTGGTGCCGTTTTATCCCTTAGCTGGTCGTTTGCAGTGGATAGGCAATGGTCGTCTCCAGCTTCAGTGCAATGCAATGGGGACTCAATTCATTGAAGCTGAGTGTGAATCAAGTTTAAACGACCTTGGTGACTTATCTCTCTCCGCAGAACACCGTAACCTTTTCCCAAATGTAGACCATAGCCATCCAATTCACGAGCTGCCTCTGTTTCTGGTTCAGCTTACGAGGTTTAAGTGCGGTGGCATCAGCATCGGCATAGCACTTTCACACGCAGTTGCGGATGGACCAGGTAAAGGATATTCATTATTATTATTCTAAATGCATGGAATTGCATATTATAATCTATTCATCATCTTTCTACATCTACATGAATAAAGGTTTGAAGAATAAGGATGCGTGTACTCTCTTCCGATGCCTCTAAATAGTTAAGTTTGAATGGATCACCGTAACTTATATACAAAATGAGACTAACAACCTCTATTTGTGTTCTCATCATGGCCAAGTCCATTGACAAGAGACTCACATGTTAAGCCAAAGTCCATAATGATCTAGGTCTAAATAAGTTCCTACGAAAATCATCAAAAAATGTTCTTAAATGGCACAAATAATACCACAATTAATTTAATATTCGCATTATTCTAGATTCTAATTAATTTATAAAGTAATCTAACTTATGTTATTTCATTAGCTGCCATTCACTTCATCTCTGAGTGGGCTAGGCTTGCAAGAGGTGAGCCTCTACAAACGACACCATTTCTTGACCGGAGCGTGCTACGAGCCGGGGAGCCACCGTTGGAATCACCGCCACCGTGCCTCGATGATCACCCCGAGTACGGGAATCCTGCGTTAATACTTGGTCAGTCGGATAGTTTAGAAGAAAGAAAGAAGAAAACCACGAAGGCTATGCTGAGGATAACGAAAGAACAAGTTCAGAAGCTGAGGAAGATGGCAAATGATAGTTGGGAAAAGCCCATGGCCCGTGGGTATACTCGGTACGAGACAATATGTGGCCATATATGGAAAAGCGCATGCAAGGCGAGAGGGCACAAAAAGGAGCAACCAACAGCATTAGGTGTTTGTGTTGATTCAAGGAGCCGCATGAAGCCTGAATTACCAAAAGAGTACTTCGGCACTGCAACTTTTGATGTGATTGCTACAAGTCTAGCGGGTGATCTAATGTCAAAACCATTAGGGTACGCTTCGAGTAGAATAAGGGAAGCGATTGAGAAGGTGACAGATAAGTATGTGAGGTCAGGGATAGAGTTCTTGAAGAATCAAGAGGACTTAACAGAGTTTCAAGATATTCATACACTGATTAGTGAGCAGAAAGGGCCTTTTTATGGAAACCCTAATCTTGAGGTGGTGAGTTGGCTGACTTTGCCAGTATATGGGTTTGATTTTGGGTGGGGAAAGGAAGTATACATGGGGCCAGGACCGCGTGAACTTATAGATGGGAGTTCTTTGCTTCTTCACAGTCCTGATGGGGATGGTTCTGTAGTGGTTGCTATGTGCCTCCAAGTGGCTCATATGGATGCGTTTAAGAAGCATTTTTATGAAGACATGATGTGATCATCATGGCAAGTCTCAAGGGGAACCCCACTTGAACATCAAAAGCTAGGAAATTGGACTACAGCTTTATGAAATTTATTTTGTGAAATATTAATCGAAGCAAAATAAGGAGGAATTTATATGTATTTATGTCTGTGTGTGTATATATATAGACACACACGAAGGTTGACAATAAGTATGTACGCTTTACAAGTTTCTTAATGTAGTCTTGCAGGGCTTTGATCGTTGTTACGGTATGGCATATTGTATTGGATGATTTTATTGTAGTTTTAAGTTAACTGGAAATTATATATTTAACTGCCACTCATAGCTTTGGTCATAGAATCATATATATATATATATATATATATAAAGAGTATCATTGTTACCGTAGAATATTATTACCTCACTTCTTTTTTCAAATATTCTTTATTTTCCTTCTTATATAAATTCTATGTAGGTCTCATGTAATTAACATGAGTTTCCATTCAACTGGATAGGGCCCACTCTTACGATTGGTTTGGATGGAGGAGAGGAAAAGTGGTGGGAGAAGGAGGAGAAAAGAAAAGTGAGGAAAAAATATTATCTCCTCGTGTGTTTGGATGAAGAAAGAAAAAATAAAGGGATGAAGAGAAAATAAAAAAAAAAAAAAGAAAATGTAAAAGAAAGAAAATTAATTATTTTAAATATGACAATAATATTGTTATTATTTTAAATTTTAACATATATATTTTTTAAAAATATAAAAGTAATAAAAAAATAAAACCAACTTAAACAATATTCAAATGATAAAAAAATTATTTTTGAATAAAATAAAAAAAATTCTTATTAAAAAGCACACATTTAAAATTTAAAAATATTAAAAAAATATATATGAAATTAATTAAATTATAATTTATATAAAATTATTTATAAATTATTATTTTAATACCATAAATATTAACATTTATTTTAAAATTTTATAAATAGTATTTTAATATATATTAATTAATTTAAATATAATATATAAATATAATAAAAATTTTTAATTATATATAATATTTTATTATATTATTATATGTATTAATATATAATAATTATATATTTAAGAATATTATATATATATATATATATATATATACATATATGCATTGCTAGCATATCCGATTATGTCCGACTAGCCTTTAACCATAGGGTCGTCTAACTGCTTTGTAGTTTGACAGTTTTTTTTTATTTAAAATATGCATGATTTATTAACTTTAATATTAAAAAATATATTATTAATTTATAAAGCATATTTATTAAACATTATTTATAAATTATTATTTTAATAAAATAAATATAATTATTTATTTTAAAATTTTTATAAATATTATATATTAAAATATATATATATATATATATATATATATATATATATGTTTTGCGGGGTTTTCTCCCACAATCTCTCTAAATATGTAAAGAAAAATTTTGCGTAAGCTCATCATACTTTTCCTCTCCTATTTTCTTTTCTTTTTAGTTTTCTCTTTCTGCCAAACAAGAGAAAATTTCTCTCTTTTTTCTTCTTCCCACTTTTCCTTTCATCCAAACACATTGTTAATGAATATATATCATATATGTATATATAAGAGTCAATAAAATATTAATTAGTTAAAGAAAATATTCAAAATATGTTTGGGCTATTATATCAGGAATTACTTTTATACATATAACTAAAAAAAACTTAATTGCAAATTTTTAAATTATACAAATAAAATTAGTAATTAAACAAAAATATAACCATTAAACAAATAATTTAACCATTTAAGTTTAAAACCATTCATATACAAATGTTAGATCCACCACTAATATATAGTACTATATTGTGTCAAGGTTTAACTACATATTTTTGTTAGTCTAATTTTGTAATAATTTTAATTTACTCCTCATAGGTTAAAAGTAAACAATATATATAGTTTTTTTTAATGATCAAAATTTCTTCCTCAACCATATTATTCATCCATAAGTTAATAGTATAAAATTGAACAATTTATTAACTTTGCATTTATTTTACTTGGCATCGCTAATTCAAGCTCATATTTGACATCTAATTAAGTAAATATCCAATTTAATTAGTATTAAATTTTAAATGGAAATATAACAAGAAAGTAAAATTAAGTCATTTTTTTAAATAACATTACTTTTGAAATAAAAAAAGTAAATTAGATTTTTAAAAAAAAATTAAAGAACTAACAATATATTTTAAAAAAATACACCTCCTAACAGCTGTACCCACTGAGGTAACCAAGAATTGAGCATAGGAGCTGAGATGTTTCCAGTGAGTACGTACAAGTGCTCTATGCCACATTTAAGGAAACACAAATGCTCTTGGTTTCTACTCTGCACTATTAAAGCAATCAAGGCTGATTGCATATTTATAAAGTGGAGTAGCTATGATCTTGGGAGAATTAAAAAAAAGATTTCGAAACGAAGAAATTTATTTTAAAAGATATATTATCACTGAATTTAATTATTTATTGTTAAAATTAATAGTAATTAACTTTAAAATAATGATAATAAATTTTTTAAAATAAATATTTTTAACTCTAAATTCTTAAACATTATTTTTCCTATAATCTTATAGTTACCTAAGCTACTTGAATTTGAGCCCCAATTTCTAGAATCCAACTGAGACACTGGAGCTTTTTAAACTGGATGGTATACGTACTTTGGAGGACTGAAAGGCAAACACACTTGAGGGATAATTGGACCCCTTATAAAATTGATTAACGAGGAGTCTGGTCAAAATAGGGAGGAACTTCAAACATGAAGCAAGGTTGGATTTATGTATGCAAGTTTTTTTTTTTAATAAGAACTGTAACCTACAAAAATATCCAAACAAATTTTGTAAAATCTATTTGTTTGTCTCTCATTGATGATAGCTAGATATAGAAATTAAAATAGAAAGAAAAAATAATTTTGTAAATAAAAAATAACTATAATATATTTACTTTTATTTAATAAATAATATTAAATAATGATTATAATAGCAAAATAGATATTTCATAAAATTTTCTTTCTTCTTTGCTACCAAACGGCCTAAGTGATGAATTTATCAGGTGATTAAGTTAAACTTTTAACTATAAATCATAATATCTTCACATCCAAAGACCAAATTTCTGTTTGAATCCCTTTTCATTGAACAAGTGTACTTATTTCATATTTGGAGGGAAAAAAAGAAAGCCGATGCTTTAATTTGTGAATCGTGCCCTAAGATGCTTTAATTTGAACTTATTATGGCGTTCTTTTTTAATAGTGGTTAAACATTAACTCATTTGGAATTTATCAATAATTTTGTTTTTAAAAAAATAATCTTTCTATAATCAATTTTGTGGAAAGATATTTAATTTATAAATTATACAAAAATGCAATTTTTTATATTTTTATTATTAAAATTTTTAATTAAAATATTACAAATGTGTGATTTCTTAATTAAAATATGAAAAATATATAATTTAATTGAGAAATCATATATGTATTTGTAAAATTTATAGACATATTATATTTTTATTAAAAAATTATCATATTTTTCATATTTTAATTGAAAAACATAATAATAAGGATATAAATAATTATATATATATATATATATATATTAATTTATCTATTGGCATAATTATTATATGGATGTGCATTTAATCCATCCACCAAAAATATTTAATTCTTATTTTTTATAAAATTTCACAAATTACAATAAATTTTTATTAGCATTTTTTTAGAGTGCATTTAGTGTACTAATACAATTAATTATGACATTTTTCCTACATATTAATAATCACACATTATTGTCGTCAAGAACTAGTTATAAATATATGAATGAAACGCTATTAGGATATTACAAAATTAACTTTCATCCACATGATAGGAAAAAGTTAGAATCCACCGTGCCATTACACACACACACACACACACACACACACATATATATATATATATATATATTATATCTTTAAACTCAATAATATTTACAGATATATATTTTATTAAAAAAATTTGAAATATGCTATCAAATCAAACTTTATGATTAGGTTAAAAAATTGACAGCTTACTACATTTAAAAAAGCGAAAAGCCCGTCACATAAGTGTGAATCTAACTCTACGTAATTAACAGACTAAGGGTATGTTTAGAAGTTTGTTTTAAGGGGGGATGGAATAGATTTAAGAGTTAAATCATTGTTTTGAAATTTTATTTAAAGATGAGTGAAATGATAAGAGATGGCTTTCTAAGTTATCTCTAGCCATTCAAAGATCATTTTTTTTTGTTCCTCTAATTTGGGGGGTCAATGATGGAATGACTAAATTTAAATATGTAAATTATAAAATTATCCTTTAATCTTATTTAACTGATGTAAAATTATGAAAATTTTAGTATAGATATATTAAAATTATTAGTTTTAGAAAACATTAATTCTAGAAAAGCAAATAAAATATTTCTTTTTATCTTTTTGTTAGTTTTTAATTATTTTAAGATTAGGTATGTGACTTTTAATAAGATTAGGATTTTATATATTTATCTTTTATTATTAAAAATTATCTTTCATTAAGATTAGAATTAAGTTTCTATAAATATAAGTTTTTTTATTTGTCTTAATTCAGAATTTAGTATTAAATAATAAAAAATATTTTTAAAATATCTACATCTTCCTCTCTCTTCCTCCTCTTCTCCCTTTATTTCATCTACGTCTTCCTTCTATCTTCTATCTTCTTCCTCTCTTCTTCTTTGTTCTAATATCTTTTCCTACTCTCTTTTCTACGCGTGTTGCATCATTAACCTTATTCAAAATTCAAAACCAATAACAAAAATTTTAAATAATAATAATAATTAATTATCTTGACAATTTTTAATTTGCAAATTAATTGGTCTTGTACAAATATAAAAATAACATAAATAAAATTCATGCACTATAAATTTTATCACATCATCATTGTTATTAAAATATTTTTTTACCAAGTTATTGTGTAGTATGAGAAGAGTCTTGAAAATTTATTCATACTTTTTATCTAAAACAATTTATAAGGGTAACATTAAAACAAAACAGTTTTTACCAATTCTATTCCATTTATTTTATAATAATTCTTAAACAATGATAAAATGAAACCATTCTATCTTCCTGTAAAATTTCCAAACAATGGTACGTTTCATAAAGCTCCACTATATTCTGTTCTATTCCATTAATGTTCATTTTATTCCATTCTTTCCTAAACTCTCAAACAGAGCCTAAAGTATGCCATTTTTAATTTAAAGGTTGATTAAATTATATTTGATATGTTGTTATGTATTATAAAATTTTTATTAATTTATTTTTTTGTCAAAAATAATTTTTGTATAATATGGGACTATACTTTTAATATTTAATAAAACCATCTAAATTGATGTTGAACTCTGATATAAAAATATAATTATATTTTTAACATGATATAAAGAAATTAAATAATTTTATTTTAAAATAAACACATGTTCATATAGTTTTAGAAATTGTTAATTAATTTATTTTTTCATTAAATTTTTGTTTATATTTTATTAAATTTTGCTAATATAACATGTACTATATTTTAATACTTTGAATATATATGATTTAACCCAATTTACTCAAAAAATATATTACATCACAGGTCACATATTATATATGTGAGTTGATTTTTCTTCTTTATTTATTTTTACATTTTTTTTCTTTGGCACAAATCATGTGTACTTGGTGGTCACATTAATAAAATTTAATAAAATCTTAACAAAAGTTTTATGGCATGGACTAAATTTAAAATTTTTAAAGGTATAAGGACTCAATTACAAGTTTTTTAACTATAAAAATTAAATTAGAAATTAAATAAAATTACAAACCAAAAAATAATTTAATGAAAAAAGAAAATATCCAAAAAAAGAAGTTTGGAGGCTATTAGTCAAGAATTACTCAAAAATGTATAAAATTAAAAGAGTCAATATTATATATTTTTAAATCTTAAAAAGTAAATTAAAAATTAAATAAAACTATAATTTAACCTTCTGAATACCAATCTACAAATAATGGATCTAGAACTAAACACACCCACAATGAGTAAGCTGCCAAGGAACAAAATCCTTAAATGTGTATTTGGAAACCCAGTAATTTTTTTAAAAAATTACGTTTCTTCTAAAATAACAAATTATTATTTTTATATAAACACAGTTTGTCACCGTAAATCCAAACACACTTTAAGTTTGGAATGCCTAGGTAATTGATTCTATATATATGGTAACTTAAAAATGTTTATACCAAACACCACCTTAATTAGGTTTTTAAATTTTCTCATAGTAATTTCACTAAGCATACTTGGTCGGGTTTATTAGAATGGTATGCATTAACCTCATGCATTTAATCTTTTGTTATTTAACGCAAAAATAAAAAGGTATATTTTATCCATATGAACTGTATATAACCTAATTATAAAAGTGATATATACATTTTAAAATATATTGAAATATTCCTATAAAATTTAAAATGTTACAAAATAATCATTGAATTAATATTAAATACCAAACACTATTTTTATCAGATATTTTTGTTTCATTTTAAAATTTATGTATTTATTTTATAATTAAAATACATTTAATGAGAGTAAAATTTATGTTTTCAAAAAAAAATTTCTTAAAAAGGTTCACAAAGATAGAGAAAAAAGAAATTAATATTATAAGAAATGTTGTCACATAAGACAAAAAATAAATTCTCATTTTCTTAATTTAATTTGGGCGAATATAACAAGTTATATCTAGTATTCACTCATAACTAACCATTTATCAAAAATATGAATCCAGTTTAGGAATGTTAACTATTATTTTGTACCGGTGTAATGCGCAGGTTTGCTTCATGGTTACATTAAAATAAAATTTAAATAAAATAGAATTTGAGTAATTTAGAATAATAGTTCTTGGTCTTGTTTTTGTTCTCTGTTGGAAGAGGGGGGACCATTGATGGGGATGAGCTTGGCAACATACGAGGACTAGGATATTGAGCGCCATATATTCATGAGGTGAGAGGAATCACTTTAGGGGTTATGAAAAGGAAATTTTCTTAGGTGCACCTGTAGCATGGTGCACCTAAGGAAATGAATGGTTAAAATTGAGTTTGTACAAGTGGAGTCCATGTGCAATACAGGTGGGGTCCACGTGCAGAATAAATCTGATTCGTAGAGTATACAAATGACGTGGCGCACCGGGTGTACGTAAGAATTGCTCTATGAAAAGACCAAACGGAGAAAAGGAAGCCGATGAATATGGAATCTCTGCACACCAATGCTTTACCAAAACCCTAGCGATACTAGAGAAGAACGAGAATTCCGCAAAGTATCATTTATGTTCCGTTTGATTTACTCCGTTACGAATATAGATTTATGTAATATCTATTATACTCTTATATTTATTATTTTATTTATTAAATTATTTTTTAAAAAATAAAAAATAATCAATTTTCTTTTTAACCTATTCTTGCTTATTTATATTTTATATTTTCTTTACCATTGTATCCCTCCACCAAACATACCCTTACTTTGCTAAGATAGATAATTGATTCATCTATATTGGAAACTATGATTAATTACACATTATTATGTACATGTATTTTTTTCTTTTGTATCATTCTCTTTTTTTTAATTGGTAAATTGGGAAATTGTTAGATTCACGTAAAATTAAATTTCTTCCAAAATGAATTACCAAAAAAATTTCTACCAGGATTACCAACCTCTACCTAAGTTCATTTTTTGACAAAGGTTACTAACTCAACACAGATACTTGCCTTCACAGATGTGCGTTATCAACAACTTGAAAAAAGAGTGTATATTACTTCTTTGTGTCACTATCACTTGCAAGTAGCTTGATTGCGAGTCAGATTGTAAGTCTGATTTTGATTTCCAGAAGAGATTGTAAGTCTGATATTGATATCCACCAATAAATTAAAAATCTCGGATATCCACTAGTTTTAATTTCTATGTGGAAAGAAAATACTTCCTAAAAGAATATTCTTATATCTAGAAGGAATTCAGAAAAATATTAGCATAAAATAACAAATTTATAAAATGATGTATCAAGTGGGACTCATGTTACACCAACAAATCAATATAATTTCGATATTGGGTCTCAAAGAGTTGTAAGACCCATATGTTCAATGTTGTTACACAATTGATATGGCATAATCTCATTCAAAAATCTTGTAACAATTATTTTATACAAATAGCATCATACTACAATGTTAATCATTAATTCATTAATTAAAAGCAAGTACAGTCGGTGTGGGACTAATTTTGTCCTTCGATTTTCATGAGGCATCTGAGACGTAAGAATTTGAGATCAAACATCACTTTACTCAAAATAAAAGGTGTTTAAGGAAAGAAAGGACTTTTTTTTTTTGGGTATAATGAGCTTTAGTAAGTTAGAAAAGTGTAATCAAACTTATTTGGTTAAACTATATATGCGAGTTTAATATGCTCTTCAGACTCTTCTATTTACAATGTTTGATTTATGATTTTTAGATTGTTGTTGATCTGTGTTTCAGAAAGGTGAACTTTAATTGGATCCATCGTAGTGATGATGTTGCCCTCATTAGCTTGCCCTGTCCGTGAGTGACTTAAGATGTCTTGGTTGAGTGCTACTTCCCTCAATAATATACGTACTTCACTTTTCCCCGCAAAAAAAAAAAAAAAAAAACTCTTTTATTCAATAATTATATAAGACGAGTAGTTTCGAATTTTTGATAAACTGCGTCAAAGATACTGTAACTTTAAAGCTTATAAGCTAATATAAAAAAATATGATTCTTTTAATTAATATTTCTGATATGTTTTCTCAACACACTAACCCGAATGGAAAATTTGTTCGATATATAAAAAACTTGGAAATAGAAATAAAAAAATAAAAATAAAAAATAATTTTGTAGTTAAAAAATAACTCTTACACTCTTATTTTGAGAATAAAATAATACAAAAAATAAATATTATTAAATAATAATTACAATAATATAATGCAAAATTTTTCTCTTCCTTTTTCTTTTCATTTGGATACCAAAATTCTTTTATCAGTTGTCAGTAGAAAGTCTGATACCATACTCCCTTTAACTCAACTTTATAAGTGATTCGATTAATTAATATTTCTGACAAATTAGCTTGAATAATTCACCACATAACGCGATTCATTTATACCATATGGAGAGTAATGGTAAGGGATTTGTACATGATACTTGTACAATTAATCTAGAATTTACCTTGTACTGCGTAGTAAAATATTGAAGAATCAGTTCCCGTTAATTTCAGGGGTTGGTCTAATACCATACTCCCTTTAACTTAACTTTATAATTGATTCTATTAATTAATATTTCTGACAAATTAGCTTGAATAATTCACGACATAACGCGATTCATTTATACCATATGGATAGTAATGGTGAGGGATTTGTACATGATACTTCTACAATTAATCTAGAATTTACCTTATACTGCATGGTAAAATATTGAAGAATCAATTCCCGTTAATTTCAGGGGTTGGTTTAATAGTTAACCAAGTACTCTTTTTATTTTAATTATTTGAGTTGAAATTTTCGGATCAATATTTAAAAAATATTTTTTTAAAATATATTAAGCTGATAAGAAAAGCATGTATTAAAATCATTTGGGAGACGACTTTGTCTTAATTAACATGTAAATTGATTTAAAGATAATATTATTTGCAAAATCGGACCGAATCAGATTGGAAGAACCTATGAATTGGGCTGAATTGACTAATTTTGGATGAAAAAAATTCTGATCTCGTGGTTACCCACACCTATTCTATTGAACTACAATGTGTTGTTCCACTCGTGGTTACACAATTTTGATATAATATATAAGGAATAAAAACAAAATTCATATAAAAAATTTATTAATCATGAATTTTTTTTTTAATTTAATAATCAATCTAAATTTTTAAACATTAAGAGATACTCTTTTATATATAGGGGTAGTCTTGGCAGAATGTGCATTATCTTGCCTGCAGTTAGTGGTGGGGCTTGAGGTCACAAGGCCATGCAAACCTCGCCAAAGGTCATATACAGGAACGTCTAATAAGTCATAAAGCAAGACATAATGCGATATGAAAGGTCTGTCCTAGAGTAATAACTATTATCATTAACATTAAAGGTCAAATTTGTCATTTCAGAAAAAACAAAAAGGGCGGTAGTGGATGGGATTTGAGTGAAACATTACCCATTGAAAGATTGAACTTTATTGCCAAAAAAGAAAGAGGAAACCAATCAGTGAAGAAGAAGCTTGTCATTGTTTCTCAGTGGGAAAGATGAGTTATAAGACTTAATCCACAAGCAGCCTCCAATTCAAATTTTGTAAAATAAAAGGAAATATAAAAAGTATGTAAATAAAATTTAAATTAATTTTTTAAAAAAATATAATTTAATAATTAAAATAATAATTTGATGAATGAAATAATAAATATAAAAATAAATAAAATATTATATAAATTATATAAATGAATTATATTCATCTTGTGATGAATTAAAAGAGCCTTAAGAAATTGTAGAAGCTAATTTCTTGTACAATTTTTATTAAATTTTTAATTAAAATATGATAATTATATAATGTTTTAATAATAATATAATAAATATATAAATTTTACATGATTAAATTTTTAAAATTTTTTTATACATCTAATAATTATATTAACAAATTAATAATAAACATATAAAAAACTAAATTTAAATAAAAGATTGGCATGAGACAAAGGCAATAAGCTTCCATACTATAGCTTGTTAGAATACAAAATCAAATGATGTCAATTTTGACCTCCAGTACTAGAGAACAAGGAGGCATAGTCAAAACAGTCCTAGACAAAAAGATAATACTGTGTCAGAAATTTTTAGGCTAAATTAATGGTTCTAAAACTGGTAAAAAAAATTCTCAATTTGATATCTTATTGTTAATAATTTTTAATTTAATATTTTACTTATTCATTATTCACAAATTTAATTATTACATTAACGTGAATCGCGTTTTTTAATAAACAATAAACAAAATATGTTAGTGTTTGTGAATCGATGTAACCAATGTCAGCAATTTTTTTTGGGGCCAAAATGACAGTAATTTAACCAAGAATATGTCTATTGAATTGACAGAATGGTCAAATCGAAAATAAGAAAAATTAAAATCTTCCATTAATGATCCCAAAAAAAAATCTACCACTTAATAATTTTTGTTTCATTCATAAAAAAATTAAAAGATGTAAAAATAAAAAATATATTAACAGTAAATAAGTGAAGATAGATTGAATAAAAAATAATTTTTTATTTTTATTACTTAAAAAATAATTTAATAAATAAAATAATAATTATAAAAATATAATAAATATTATACAAATTAGATAAATGAAAAGGTCTAACGTTATGCTCTCTTTCATTTTTTTTTGGTTCTTGCACTGTAAGTCTGATTTTATTTTTATTCAGGTCTTGTTTGAACTCATATAAAAAAAAATTATTATTAAAAGTCTCACATCACCTATTTTCAGTTTTTGGGTATGATTATTGAATAATTTTATTTTTTATCAATTATTTTAAAGTTAAAATCTAATATAATATTATATTACAATTTCATCATATATCTCTCGTTCTAGACATCTCTGTCATACATCAGCATGTTCCATAATCCAACCGTCCAAGGTTCAGCAATCAGGGGCGTTTTCAAAATATTAAAATTAATATTAATATTTGACGTAATATCGAATAAACATTAAATTCATGTAAAATCTTCTTCGCACACATCATTGTTTAGAAAGAAGAAGAAGAAGAATCCAACTTCAAGTGACTGCCGTGACGGCGCTTCGTGGTGGGCCGGTGCCTTTCTTCTGACTTTACAGATCATAAAGGTTTCCAAATTTAACAATTTAATACAATTATCTAGGATAATACTGCTCATGCTAATTAATAACTAATTTCAATTACAAAAATGTTTATGTCTCTCAACTTATTATATTAAAATAATATGCATAATGAAATAGTTTGAATAATATCCGACCGTGACCTTAAAAAAATTTATGCCCTCCATTTTAACTCTAATTAATAATATTAATATATATATATATATATATGTGAGAGAGAGAGAGAGAACTCAATTTAGATATTTTTATTATCAATTTTTTTTAATAAAAATATGATATATGTAAAAAAATTCATTTAAAGAATTAATAATGTGATTTTAAATTATAAAAATTATAAATTTATTATTTAATTATTAAAGAATTTGATAGTAAAAATATAAAAATTATATTTAAATTCTTAAAAAAATTATATCTAAGTTATATATATATATATATATATATATTCCAAAATGCTATTAAAAAATATATATACCTAAGTTCTACAAAAATATCACGATGACACTTATATTTAGAGAAAATGCTATTTGAAGTAAGATAATCCCTTTTTTTTTTGGGTTATAAAAAAGACATAAAATCTTAAAAGTAAAAATAAATAGAGGTACAAACAGGAATTGAACCCAAATATATTAAAAGCCTCTTACATTTATTTATTTATTTTAAATATCTCGTGTTAAGACTCCTTGATTATTCATGACACGCTATTATTTATTTCTTTTTCTAGAGACAAAAGATTGGTAAAGGGAGTAAAGGTGAACGGTGATTGATACTTTTTGCAATTAAAGTTCATTTGTCCGTAGCCCCACCTTAGGCTTTATGGCAATATTTGAATAATTAGCGTTAGCCGGTGACCGACCTTTTCCATTTGGAAAAATTGTAATTCAAGACTCTAAATTTAAAATATTTATATTAACAAATCTTAAATTTTAAAACTACTTTAAAAGATTCTAAATCGAAAATTTAAACTATACGAAAAATTTATAATTTAGAATCTTAAATTAAAACTTTTAGTTATGAAATCTTTTAAAATAATTTCAAAACTTAAAATTTTTTAATATAAATGTCTTTAATTTAAAATCTTGAATCGTGATTTTTCATTTTCATTTTCTTCCTGCATTCAATCCTCCCAATGGGGAGGTCAGCTCATCCTTTGACCAATCATAATTCTTTATCTTTTTTTAATTGAAAAAATAATACATTTATCTGAAAAAAAAATCAAGTAGAAAGCCAAATTAGTTTATAAGCATATTCAGTATGAACCCCGCTAGTTAAACAGGGTCATCACTCAATTTAATTTAATATGAATCACATTAAAAAACTGTTTTTTAAATTAATTTTAACGAGTTAAAATGTGAGAATAGCAATAATCATCAGTCCTTTTTTTTTTTTTAAAAGAAGCAGAAGATATCAAAAATTTAAAATGGCAAAATAAAAAAGCTAAGGAGGAATTTACTACATCTCACCACTTGAATCAAATTTTTTAGGTAATGAATTTAAGTTTAATGACATTAAAATCTCCCTAGAATTGAAGAATTAGATTTCAAAATAGATTAAAGTTAAATATAGTTTCTTATATTTTTGTTTTTGAGTTCTTTAATTAAAATATAATAAATATATAATTTTTTAATTATAACATAAAAAACGTATGATTTCATTAAAAAAGTATAGATTTATTTATTAAAATTATATACATATCATGTTTTGATTAAGAACATCTTAAAAAGATATAAATAATTGTATATAAGTTTTTTCCTTTAAATATTAATTAAAATCAAAATTAAACAAAAAAGTGAAAAGTAATGAGATTAAAATTTCAAATATATTAGCAAGATAAGGGAGTATACTATTAAAATTATTTAAAAATATAATTTCAAAAGTCAAGAATATTCGAACAATATTTTAAAAAAATAAAACTTTGACTTCAAATTTAAACCAGAGAAAGAATAATGGATTTTCTGCCTTTAGGTTGATGGATAAAAACTAAAAAACGTTAGGTGATTCCACCTTTTTCCTTTATGAGATGCATTTCAATGCTTTATTTATTTATTTATTTATTTTTTAGTTTCTTCTTAAATGATTTAAGTTAAATCTCTCAATCCACTTGCATTTAATTTAATATTCACCTAAAAATTGTACCCTTCCACGATCTTTAGTACTAAGCATCAATTAAAGATTGAAAAACTATATGACTAAAATATGCAACACTACGTCACCTGAAAGAGATTGATGGGTGATGATAACATATCCTCGCAGGCAAGTATTTGTGCAATCAGAAAATGAGTGATATTAAAGAATAAGAATATGTATGAATTTAATTTTTTTCTATTTAGTATTCGCTCTTTTTTTTTATTTTTTTTTGTCTTCCTCGACTATGCGCTACGAAGTCAGAGAAAATTCGGAATGGAGCGATGAGGATGACTTTGTTGGGACTCTTTTCTTTTCTTTTTCTTTTTTTTCTTAATTTCTAATTTAGGATATTTTACCGTTGCTGGCCACGCAGTAAGAAAATGTCATGACTTCATAAAGAAATTAAATTCCCTCCAAAATAATGTTGATTTTGCAAATAAACAAAAAAAAAAAAATTGTCACACTATATTTTTAAAAACATTTTTAATGGCAATTTTACAGTTCATGTCTGTGCTGCTGTGAGGATGCTAATGTCGCCGTTAGTGATAAGCACGCCTGGCATTCATCATTCCCTCCAACCCCCATCACTCTCTCTCTTCCTTTCTCTCTCTACATCTCCCACTTTTTCCCTGTAATATTCCTTCTTTCTCTCTCTAAAATGCTTATTATTCTTCTTCTTCCCTAGCCCCACTTACCACTATTTTCTGACTTTTGCCTCCATCCCCAAGCTTTTCCCCATTTTCTACTTCCAGAAAATTGTATGATTTTCACCAGTTTTGCTTCTTAGATTGGATCTGCTGCTGTCAGTTGGATTCCCCCGACCTTGGATTTTTCTTCTCAATTCCGGATTTCTCTCTGTTCAGGGTCAGGATTGTTGTTCTTGGCTTACTGGTTTATTGAGCTTTACTTAAATTTACTAATTCCGATAAGGCATAATCCATCAGCGTCTCTGCTTCCCTTCAGGTATGGGACAAGGAAGGGGTCTGATTTTTTTTTTTTCTACTCATTAAAGATGAGGTTTTTTGAGGTATTTCTTGAATTTTGATCTGTTTCGTCTGTTGAAGTTAAATTTGATTGACCCAATGAGTTTTGTTGTCTGCGCTGTGAAAGTGAGATGATTGATGGCGACATATTTTAACTGCCCTTCTTTGTTTTTGATGTGAAGTTGTGAACTTCTATGAAGTTTAGTACTTTAAAAACCAGAGAATATTGAAGTTCGAAACATTGAAAAATGTAACATCTTTGACATATTGGAGCATTTTAGCATGTTGGGTTTTCAAGATAAGCTCAACGGTGGCATGTTTGGATGTGAATATATGTCACCTGTATGGATACATGGATTCGTATATATAAAATTACTAAAATATTTGCTCGTTTATAGTTTACTCAAATTTCCAGTAATATGTGCAAATGGATTCCTGTACATTACAATTTCATTGCTTATGGGTATGTTGCCGTGCGTCATTTTTGTGGTATTGTTTTACTTGTCTACACGAGATGCTTCATGTGTGTGGAGGCATCTTTTGGATCTGGAGCAGCTTTGTGGTTGAGAAGTTAATGACTCAGTATTATTTTAATACGAGTTTATGTATTTTCAAACAATTTTTGAATTTTCTTACTTGATATCACAGGATAATTTAATTTCCGTAAAATTACTGTTACTTAGCTGCCTTCGTCATGGCACCTCTCCTTGTATAAGTGAAATTCTGTACCTTTGTGGCATGCACCTGTGCAGATGTTTGTGTGTCTCATTCTTTTTCTAAATGCTCAGATTTGATTTAGCACCATAGCCTTTTAGTCTGACATTGGACTGGTACCACAGCTTAAAGTTTTCATCACATGGCGGCCATCAACATAGTTAGCTCAAATAGGTAAAGGTTGACGGACGATTCAATTTTCCTTTTTTTTAAAGAGGGTTTTTTTTTTTTTTTTTTTTGGGGGGGGGGGGGGGCTGGTGTCATATTTTGATCATTTCAAGTCAGTCAACTACAATGACAAGTCATGTATAACTTCTGAAAATGTAATTTCCAAAGTTGAAGGTACATTCCATTATTAAAAAAAAAAGGTAATTAGATTTAGGCAATAAATAAAGGGTGATTGAAATCATAACACCTACACGTTAGGATGTGGCAGTTTCACTATCAGCAGCAGCACACTTTGGAGGCTTGGTTAGTTATTATGCATTCACTGAGATGCTTAAGATCGCATTTACATTCTTTCTTATAGCTTCTGATACAGTGTCACTACTTATAGTACATGAATGCGGGTGAGTAAGCTCTTTTGGTTTTGTTCTTGGACTTCATATCAGTCATTGCTAATTCTTGAGTCAAACATAACTGTTTGGAACATTTGAATTTATTTATCTGGACATTTTTGGACACCTAATGATATTCTCTGCCATACTTAATTCTGGTATTATCAGATTGGAAAGTATCTCGAGGCATCTTGATAGTTCTCAGATAGCTATAATGTGGTTGTTGTTTTATACAGGCCCGCATGAAAGAGCTTTTGCTGATTCCTTGGTTCCTATAGTTTAGAACTTTTAACTGGGACGTTCAATGGCAAAAGGCCATGTGTTTACAAGGATAATTCATTAATTTTTCCACTTGTTGATTTACCTTATTTTTGGAGATATGCTAGATGAGAGTAGATGATATCACTGAAGGTGAAAATTTTGAGTGGTAGTGATGGGTGTTTTGTAAAGCATGTTCAACCATTGCTTGAGTTCTTTGACTATTATTATCATCTGGTAATGTGCCTTGAAGATTTTTACCATAGTGAACAACTAAACATGTTATGCTTGGGAGAAATTTAAGTCATTAATGATTTTAACTGTATCTCATAGAATGTGAGTTCACTTGTAGCATAAAAACTACCATAATTTGGCTAGGTTTGCTGTTTTATTTTTACCCACTCCCTATCAAATGTACTGAAGGATCAATTGATAATGTTGACCTCCTATATCTATAGCATCTGATCAATTTGTCTCCTTTCTGACAAATGTTACTGATGAGAAATATCTGACCCAATTTCTAATTGAAGCACTTAGTGGAAGCTTGTGTGTTTCCTTTTCACTCGCTATTATGTAAAATCTAGCAATTTAGCCCTTTGATCTCACCTTTCCACACTTATTAACTGCTATATGGTTGCCATTCAGGTTATTCTTTGCCATATTCAAGCTTAGTTGTGGAAGATAAGAAAGTAGAAAAATAATATGGCTGTTTCCATGAGAGACTTGGATCCAGCTTTCCAGGGAGCTGGACAAAAGGCGTATCCTGCATCTAATTAACTTATAGTGGTGTTTCCAACTTATTGGACTTTTATCCTGAAACTTGTATTTTCTCAGTCAACTTATGTTTCAGAGGAAGTTAGTGGAGAAATAAGAGAGTCCTGACAAGATTTATTCCAGATTGCTACTTCTGTTCTTTGTTTAATTTGATTTCGTGCTTTAATATCTTCCTAGTATGTTATTTTCCTTAACCATATATAGTGGACTAGAAATATGGCATATTGAGAATTTTAATCCGGTTCCCATCCCAAAGTCCTCCTATGGGAAGTTTTTCACGGGGGACTCTTATGTGATCTTGAAGGTGAGCTGTTAAATTAAAATATCTTCTCTGTAGTGTTCGAAATGACTTGTCATCTATTGAATGCTGGCCTCTTGTTGGTATCTGTTGTTGCTAGAAGCTTTTATTTTGTTTGTTGCTATATTGATAGACATTCTAATTTAATAACCCTGCCTGTTCTCAGCATGGCACAAATCACAATATTGGTATGAAATGGAACATGAGATCAATTTCAGTCATGTTTATATTTTATTTTTAGAAAACATTCATAATGGAAACTGTATACATCTAAAGCCAGCTACAAATACTAATTAAATAAAATTGTTTGTGAACAATTAAATCAAGAAGTTTCATTCTTATAATAAGTCTGTGACAAGACCTGTTGCCCTGAGAGTGTTCCCCAGTAAGTTGGGAATTAACTCTAGACCATTTTTATTTGATACAAACTATGAAATATCACACTGTCACTACTCTAGTATAAACATGAAGATATTGGTATAACTTCCTAGAAGAATATGGGAATAAATTTGTTCAACTAACATGTGAGCATGTTCATGCTTGTCATCTTTTTCTTGGCCTTAACATAGCCAGCATTGTTCCAATAGTGGCTAGAAAGAGTGGCACATAAATGAGTTGGTCGAGTTTGAGGCATATGGACTTACTTAGTCAAGCCTCTGAGTGTCCTTGTCTATTAAGAAATACAGCAATACAAGATAGGGACAAGTATGTTCAGTCATAAGATAATTCATTAAGCATGCTTGATGAACTGTACCTGTAATGGGAAATTCTATTTGCTTAGGGCTTTTTTTTTTTTTTTTTAACAGCTGTGAACTCCCCAGGTTGAAAGAATGAAATATCTATATTTGCAAAATAGATTATTTAATCTTCCCCTTTAGCACTTATTTTGGCTGGATTTACATTGTTATTTTGTTTTAGGGCTAATTATAGTTTACTCCCATGTGATCCATGTGATTTGGCCCAAAATTATTTTGTTCTCCTTGTGGTTTAAAGTATATCATTCAACATGTCTATGGTTTTTTCAATTACCATTTAATCATCTTGTGGTATTTTACATACAAATTTTAATGAATATAATCACGTGAATGTTAAAATAATGAAAAACTTCATTGTTAAATGTTTGTTTCACTAATGTCATGAACATTTTCAGTGTTTTTACGCTACTGCCAGGATTAAGTGGCAAATTAGATATTCACGAAATATTTATCAAAATTAAGACCTAAAATACCACTTGATGTTTATGTGGTAATAGAACTGACTATAGAGTAGTTGAATGAGACGCTTTAAACCACATGAGGCAAACTCATTTTGGGCAAACCACAGGAGGCTAAACTGTGATTTGCCTTTTGTTTTGTGATGATTTTAAGTTTTTGGGACAATTGCTGATCCTGTACATGTTACTTTTTATTAAGATGCTTATCCTTACTGCATCATATATGAAGCAATGTGATTCATTAGTGTCAAAGATTTTTGTTATTTCTTGTCCTCTCTGTGTAGACAACTGCTTCAAAGAGTGGTGCCCTGCGTCATGACATCCATTACTGGCTTGGAAAAGATACCAGTCAGGTAATTTTTCCATTAACAAATTGCTAGCCTTTTGTATTTTGGGTTTAATTGTATAGTAACCATAACTTAAAACAGGATGAAGCTGGTGCTGCAGCCATTAAGACAGTTGAGCTGGATGCAGCTCTTGGAGGACGTGCTGTTCAATATCGTGAAGTGCAGGGTCATGAAACTGAAAAGTTCCTGTCTTACTTCAAACCATGTATTATACCTCAGGAAGGTGGAGTTGCCTCAGGTTTTAAGCATGCTGAGGCTGAAGAATATAAGACACGGATGTTTGTATGCAAAGGAAAACACGTTGTACATGTCAAAGAGGCAAGTTTGACATTACTCTTCTGCTGTTGAGGTTTGAGTTTTGTATATGAATATTATGCTACTTGATACAGACACTGCACATGTGTAGAAACATTATTTTTCTACTTGTTGAGTAGCCATTTGTGTTGGTTATAGGTCCCTTTTGCCCGATCTTCACTAAACCATGATGATATATTTATTCTGGATACAAAGTCCAAAATCTTCCAATTTAATGGTTCAAATTCATCTATTCAAGAAAGGGCTAAAGCATTGGAAGTTGTACAATATATTAAAGATACACACCATGATGGGAAATGTGAGGTAGCTGCTATTGGTAAGTGGAAAGGTATAATTTATAAGTTAACTGGTGACTGCTGAGTATCACTAACTTAATGCATATACTTGTCCTTTTTGTGTAGAGGATGGAAAGTTGATGGCTGATTCTGAAACTGGAGAATTCTGGGGTTTCTTTGGGGGCTTTGCTCCTCTTCCGCGAAAACCAGCCAGTGATGACGATCAGCATGTTGATACTCATCCTCCAAAGCTGCTTTGGTAATATGTTGTCTCAGTTTGGCCTCTGGTAGCTTCATTTATGGTTGCTCAGCCAATATATCACATTCATCTTTATCAAAATGTTATTTGAATAGTTAATTAACGTTTGCATATGTGTGATTTCTTCCTCTTTCACCTATTTGTTTTATATTCTTTCATCTGCGACGCTTGTGATTTTTATCAATGTAAGGCTCTTTAATTTATTATGCTTTTGACCTAGAGTTGTATTAGTTAATTGTAATTAGAATTTGAAAATAATATTATGATGACAACTAAATTAAGGCAATTTGCTTATCATATTGAATCACAAGGTTCTTTAATACTCTAGTCCTGATTGAAAATGTTATCACTTATGCAGCATTGAAAAGGGGCAAGCTGAACCTGTTAAGAATGATTCTCTGACAAGGGAGTTACTGGACACGAATAAATGCTATATTCTTGATTGTGGGCTGGAATTGTTTGTCTGGATGGGAAGAAATACCTCTCTTGATGAAAGAAAAAGTGCAAGTGGAGCTGCAGATGTAACACTTCTTGTTTTTTGTGCCCAGTATACTTTAGCATTTTGCTCTGAATTTTAATGACTCTTCAATTATAATTGGTCAACAAACAGGAGTTAGTCAGTGGCTCTGGTCGACAGAAATCCCACATTATTCGTGTAATTGAAGGATTTGAAACAGTGATGTTCAGATCTAAGTTTGATTCTTGGCCTCAGACAACTGAAGTAACTGTGTCTGAAGATGGCCGTGGAAAGGTAGCAGGTCAGTGTGAAATAATTTTGCTGGTTTTATTGGCCTGAATGGGTTATTCTACCTTTAATATGTGCCATCAGCATCATTGACCAGACTTCCAATATATTGTTCTAATTTGGTTTCCTTTTGATGACTGTGTAGCACTTCTAAAACGCCAAGGAGTGAATGTTAAGGGTCTACTGAAAGCTGATCCAGTAAAAGAAGAACCTCAACCCTACATTGATTGCACAGGAAATTTGCAGGTACTCTATTAATATGTACAGAAAATATTTTACCAAAACTGATATCTACTTGTTTTAGATTTTTCTTTTACTTTTATAAACTTATTATTGGTTTTATATCCCATATAAATTTTTTATTATATTGAGAAAATCTTTTATAATCACTAGCACTTTATCCTTAAAACTCAAGTTGTCTGCCATTGTTAAGATGGCTGTCAGAATGTGAAGCAGAATACAAAAGTTCGCATTACATAAGAGATGTATTCTATCATATACTTGGGATATGTTTAACTTAAACTACCTTTAAGTAAATTAGAACAAACTGAATATATGCTTTGTGTCTTCTGTGAGAGAGAGAAAAAAGGGGGAGGGGAGGAATGTTGAATTAGGAAAGGGACTTTATGTAGGGTGGGCAGATTGCCATTTCAATATATAAATGTAAAATCTGTAACCCTTGGTTTACTTTCTGATTATCTTGTAATTATAGGCCTTAACCTCTTTTTTTTTTTTTTTCTAAATCATACTTTACTTGTGAGTCATTTAAGAGTTGATCAATTGTAAAATATTCTATTCTTGACCAGTTGAAGTAGGCTTTTCTTTCACTTTCTTTTAACAAAAGCTTCTGGATTCCCCCCCTCCCCTCTCAAAAAAAAAAAAAAAAAACCAAAAGCTTCTGGATAATTTCTTTTTGTTTGGTTGAGCCCACATGCCAGTGTTCCGCTATGTGAGTAGCTAGGTTCAATGGAAAACATGTCTTAAGTTTGCATCAAAATTATGACTGAAACTTGAAACACAAGGTGAAAGAAGTTTCCAATGGTTAAGATTCATGCATGGTTACAGTTGATAAGTTAGCCAGATTTTATATTGCTTCTCAGGCTTTGATAATTCAGTATCCCTTGAAAACTCAATATATGTGGTCCATGCTTCACCCTATGTTGGTGGAGTGGTTGTGGTAAAAAAATTTCAACATTGCTTATTTTTATTTCTGTTGCTAACAATGGCTTTACCCTGATCGCACAGGTTTGGCGTGTAAATGGTCAGGAAAAGATTCTCCTTCCTGCTTCTGATCAGTCAAAATTTTATAGTGGAGATTGCTACATCTTTCAGTATTCATATCCTGGAGAGGATAAGGAAGAGTATCTTATAGGAACATGGATCGGAAAGACTAGTGTTGAGGTGAAAGATATAAAGTGTTTTATTCCATATCTACATTGTGTTTATATTTTAATACAAATGAATAAACAAGTAATCTGGTGGCAAAATGTTTACATGGAGCTGAAAAATCTATTAGCTGATCATTGCCCTGTGCATGGTATTTCATTATACATGACAGCGATTGCTGTTTTGAGAGCAGAAGGGGATAAATAAATGCATAACAAAATTATTTCAGTGTAGCTATAAGTTTGCAATACAGTGCTGTGAAATGTGGATCTGCCTGCATCGCTTACAAACTCTTCTTGTTAAATATAGGAAGAAAGAGCTTCAGCTATTTCACTGGCAAGCAAAATGGTTGAGTCAATGAAGTTTCTTCCTTCCCAGGTTATTTTTATTCGAATGTGTTATTTTCACTTTGTTTAGATATTCTGCTGCTCATTTCTTATACTAACATTATCTATGTTTTATGGATTGCTAGACTCGTCTTTTTGAAGGGAATGAGCCAATTCAATTTTATTCTATTCTTCAAAGCTTGGTTGTTTTTAAGGTTTGTGGGATTATACATCATGGGAACTAAGAAGATCATTCTTCATATATACTTCTAAAATACTGGCCATTTAAATGTATTGTCTATTAGGGTGGACTTAGTGATGGATACAAGAATGACATTGCGAAAAAGGAAATTCCTGATGATACATACAGTGAGGATGGTGTTGCACTATTTCGCATCCAGGGATCTGGACCAGACAATATGCAAGCTATACAAGTTGAACCAGTATGTCCGTCCTTTATGTTTATAGACAAAACTTCTCTTTCCTCTCCTTTCATATGGGCAACACTTACTTTAAAGATACAGGTTTTATTTATGTAATTGCAAATTTTATTTTCATGTTTTTTCCTTGGCCAGGTTGCTTCCTCCTTGAATTCCTCTTATTGCTACATACTTCATAATGGGTCCACCGTCTTTACATGGACTGGAAGCCTTACAACCTCAGATGTCCAGGAACTTGTTGAGAGGATGTTGGATTTGATAAAGGTCTGATATGTGCTATGATATACTTAATGTGAGAAAAATTATGGATCCAAAATAACACCAAAAAGTGGTTCTGTTCTATTTTTGGGTCAACATATTCATGTTGGGCAAGCGGCTGAAAAGTGGCTGGATTTTCGTATGCCTGTGTGCTGAAAATAGTTAAATATATCAGTGGTTATTGTTCAATACATCCTTGCATCAGTCAAATAATATTAATATGAATAAGAAGAACTGAATTGAATTTTTCAATATTTTGGATGTTTTAAGAGGTTATTATTAGATATATATATATATATATATATATGCTATCTTCTGTGGTGAAAGTAATAACGTAGTTAATTGTTGTTAGCTTGTTTGTTTCAGTCTGTTATTTGTTTATTATTGCTGTTTTCTCCTAACTACCCAACTAGTACCAGTCTGTACTCCTATAAGGTATAAATCGGAGTTGGGTAGGAGTGGTGTGTTTGATTTTTGATCTGAGTAACATTCTTCTGGTATTGAGTACCAGTTACAATTCAACTCTGTACCAACTGGTATCAGAGCTTCACGTTCCTCAGATGGAGATGAGATTGACAGAGAGGTTTTGTGAGATTGAGCAAGATTTGACACAAACAAAATGAGAAGTAGCTGATCTTTGTGCATTGTACTTGAGGATGGATGCTTCCATGTTGTGCATGGAGAATTTGATGATAAAGATGGTGGCTAAGCTGATGTAGCTGCAGTCGAACAGTTTAGAAAAGGTGAACAGGATGAATGGAGGTACACATGTAGTTGGAGGATGTGCAACAAGTTGCTATCCTCAATTTGGTTTGTATAGTGGATATCAAATTGGAAGTTATCAGTTCTCTACGAAATTCACTTGCATTGAATTTCCAAAATTCAATGGATCTGACTTTAAGGCTTGGCTATTTTGTTGTAAGCAATTTTTCGAGATCGACGAGACTCCTCTAGACCAGTGAATTCGTTTAATCAGTTTGCATCTAGAGGGAAAAGCTTTACAATGGCACCAAAGCTTCATGAAGAAGAAAATGACAGAAGTGGGATGGTTGGAGTACATTGAAGCAGTGAGAGAGAGAGATTTGATGACATTTTTAAGGTGGATCCAATGGCTGAACTGAAAAATTTGAAGCAAGAGGAATCAGTGAACCAATATCAAGAAAGGTTTGAGGAATTGTTGGCTGAAGTTGAGTTAGCTGAAGAACATGACATCAGTTGCTTTCTTGGAGCCTCAAACCAGAAATTGAAGCTCCGATACAAATGTTCAAACCAAATTCCCTTTCTAATACAATGTATCTTGCACAATTGCAAGAGGCCTTGGTTCATGCATTCCAAAACCAGAGTTCAGTAGCTGTGAAGAAAACCTAGCACAATCACCTCTAACACCTTCCTAAATCCTAAGCCTTTCATTAGTTCTATTTCATCATCTTACAGAAACCAAACCTTTTATACTCCCACCAAAAATAGCCAGCCTTCAGAAAATAAATCTTCAGCTCCTTCCTTAATGTCAAAACCAAAAACTACAACCATTGATAAACCTGTTCAGCAGCTTTCCAAAAGAGAAATGGATGAAAGGAGACAGAAAGGCCTTTGCTATTGGTGTCTAGAGAAGTATACTTTTAATCACAAATGTAAAAATTCTCAACTCTTTCATGATTATGGTGGATGAGGAGGAATGAGAAGACCATATGGAGATTGATACAGAGTTGACAGGGACAGCAGAGACAAAATTTTCATTGAATGCTATAAGTGGACCCACAGTAGATTCAACAGACTACTCTACGATGAAGGTATAGGACATGATTAAGAAACTGTCAGTGATGATACTGTTAGACACAGGTAGCTGTCATAATTTTGTGGATGCAACCTTGGTAAAGAGGTTGAAGCTGAAAACTAAATTTGCACAATAGACAAAAGTCTCAATAGCCAGTGGGATATCAGGTGCTGATTGATATTAAATATACACAACTCCCATGGAGTATGAATGGAGAATATTTTGAAGCTGATTTCCTAGTGATGGTGTATGGTATGATCCTAGAGATGCAATGGCTGTCCCCTCTTGGAAGAGTCTTATGGGATTTGAAGCAACAATTCTTGTGTTTCAAAATGCATGAGAAATTGTATGATGTTTATGGGGTGGATCAGCCTATTATGGTACTGGAAGATGACAATCTCAAGGGGAAACACCTGTTGAATGCTAAACAGGTTTATGTCATAGAGCTGTATCAAGTTTCAGAAGAAGGAAATTTAGAATTGGGAACTCAAGACGGAGGTTTGTCAATGACTGAGAAAGACTTTGGCAAGGCTGCTACACAAGTTTGAAGATGTGTTTCAAGAGCCAAAGAAATTACCTCCATCAAGTGACTTTGATCATGTTATTACCTTGAAAGAGGATAAGCCAATTAGTCTTAGGCCCTACAAATATGGGCCTGCCCAAAAAGATGCTATGGAAGGATTAGTTCAAGAAATGTTGGTGAATGGTTTTATCAGGCCACAAGCCAAAGTGCTTTAGTGAAGAAGAAAGATAACACATGGTGGTTTTGTGTTGCTTACAAGAAACTAAATGTTTAGACCATAAAAAATAAGTTCCCCATTTCAATCATTGAGGAACTTATTGATGAATTACAAGGGTTTGAGTATTTTTCCAAGTTAAACTTGAGGGCAAGTTATCATTAGATTCGGATGCATCCTTCTGATATTCATAAAACTGCTTTTAGAACTCATGAATGATTATACAAATTCTTGATAATGCCATTTGGATTGACCAATGTTTTGGCTACCTTTCAAGGGCTAATGAACATGGTTTTTAAACCATCCCTTCAGAAAAACATCTTAGTTTTCTTTGGTGATATTTTGGTTTATATTAGTTCATGGGAGAAGCATTTACAGCATCTTAGAAGCACCTTGGAAACTTCAAGACAACATACCTTGTATGCAAAACAGTTGAAGTGCACTTGTGGGGCTACTAGCATCGATTATTTGGGCAATATGATTTATGAACATGGATAGTAGATCAGAAGAACGTAGCTGCAATGATTTCATGGCCTATTTCTTCTAATATCAAATCCTGGAGAGGATTTCTAGGCCTTGCAGCGTATTATTGGTCTACTAGCAAACCACTTACAGATGTGTTGAAGCAAGGAGCATTTACTTGGAATACTCAGGCTGAAAGGGCATTTAACCAGCTTAAGACAGTCATGTCTTTGACTCCAGAACTTGCTTTACTGAATTTTTATACCCCTTTTACAGTGGAAACAGATCCATCTAATGTGAGGTTTGGGGCTGTTTCAACAAGGACACCCCATAGCATTTGTGAGTAAGGCCCTTTCACCCACTAAACAACACTTGTCTGCCTATGAGAAAGAATTGACAGCCATTGTTTTTGCAATAAAATGTTGGCATCAATACTTGTATGGAAGGCATTTTGTTATTGTAACTGACCACTTACCAACACTTGTTGGAACAAATAAGTGTTACTCCAGAACAATATAAGTGGGTGAACAAGCTGTGTGGCTTGGTTTATGAGATTGTTTATCGCAAGGGTAGAGACAACATTGTAGCAGATGCACTCTCTTGACAAAATCAAGGAGCAGTTGAACAGAATCTTTCATGTTTTGCTGTTATTTCAGTGGTTTCAAGCTTAAACAAGAGGGTCATTGATTCTTGTAAGGTGGATGCTAGGTTATGCAAGATTATTGAAGAGTTAGAGGTGAACCATCACTCTCATCCCCAATGTAGCTGGAATAATGGCATTTTATGAAGGAATGATAAGCTGGATGTAGGAGAGGATCATGCTCTTCACCTACAATTGTTACAACATTTCCATAATGATCCTTTAACGGGACACGTGGGTATGACAGCTACATATAAGAGAATTTTAGCTATTTTTTACTGGAGGGGTATGGAGAAGGAAGTCAAAACATTTGTATGAGAATGCTCCACTTGTCAACAGTACAAAACATAAGAATGTAGCTACTATCAGGTTAATACAGTCCTTAGCAATTCTAGCTACTATCAGGTTAATACAGTCCTTAGCAATTCTAGCTACTATATGGACCGACCTAAGTATGGATTTTATTGTGGGTTTGCATAGATCCTACAATAAAACCATTATATTAGTAGTTGTGGATAGATTATCAAAAGCTGGGCATTTTATTCCCCTCCATCATCCATTAACAGCAAAGGAGGTGGCCCAAGCTTTCCTAGATAATGCGGTGAAATTACATGGATTTCCACAATGCCTTGTAATTGACCGAGATCCTATTTTTTGTGGCCACTTTTGGAGGTCTCTGTTCAAAGTTAACAATGTGAAGTTATAGTACTCATTTGGTTATGATCCACGAATCGATAGGCAAATGGAGATATTGAATTGTTGTTTGGAATGCTATTTACGTTGCATTACAGGTGACCATCCTAAAGAGTGGGTGAAATGGCTACCTTTGGTAGAATTATGGTACAACACTTCCTCTCATTCCTCTATTGGTCTCCTTTTGAGGATGCTTATGGCACTGCACTCCTTGTTCACTTGCCTTATTTGGCAAGGGATTGTGATAATGACATTGTAGATAGACATTTGAGGGATAGAATGGACATTTGCCACAAGTGATTGGCTTTATCTTAAGCTACATCCTTTCCAAAGGAACACACAATAATTCAGCTTTACACAAACTTGCTGCAAGGTATTATGGACCCTATAAAATTTTGACGCAAGTTGGACAAGTACCTTATCAGCTTGACTTGCCCAAAAGTACATGGATCTATTCTGTTTTTTATGTGTCCCTTCTAAAGAAGCATGAGGGGGGAAGGAATCACAGCAAGTTCAGACTTACCTCAACTCAACGAGGATGAATATTTCTCAATGGAACCAGAGAGGATTTTATCTAGAAAGGTTGTGAAAAGGAATAACTTGCCATTCACTCAAGTTTTGATTCAATGGAAACATGCTAGCTGAGAAGATGCTACCTAGGAGTCTCTTCCAGCTATTCAACAGCAATTTCTTGAATTTTCCACTGCTCATGTTGAACATCCTTGAGGACAAGGATCTTCTATACTCCTATAAGAGTTCAGTCTGTTATTTGTTTGTTATTGCTGTTATTGCTGTTTTCTCCTAACTACCCGACTAGTATCAGTCTATACTCCTATAAGGTATAAATAGGAGTTGGTTAGGGTTGATGTGTTTGATTTTTTATGTGGATAACATTCTTTTGGTATCAAGTACCAGTTACAATTCAACTCTGTACCATGCAGTCAAATTTCATTGTTTTTTGGTTCTGATATGCCTGCCAATTGTGTGCAGCCGAATTTACAATCCAAGCCACAAAAAGAAGGGTCAGAATCTGAACAGTTTTGGGATTTGTTAGGAGGAAAATCTGAATATTCTAGCCAGAAGATTGTAAGGGCCGCAGAAAGTGATCCTCATCTATTTTCTTGCAACTTCTTAAATGGTAAGGATTTTTTTGTTGCTTGCCAAAATGTTTATCTGATCTCCCCTCCCCACCCCCCCCCCCTTTTCTTTTCAAGGCAAACAGCTAACTTATTTGTGATGGTGTTTTTGCTGCATGACTACAATGTGCAGGAAATTTGAAGGTGAGTATACTCTAATCTATTTTCTATAATTCCCTATAATGCTTGTTGATATATGTAATTTTTGAATTATTCTGTGTTAAGAGATATTAAAAATTTAGGAAAATTGCGTAGTTTAAGGAAATGAAAGAGTTACTCTATTATGAGGTTCTAAGAATTTAGGAGTCTTCTAAGTTAAGGAAATGGTTACTTGTAGTGCATCCAAAGTAAAGGATATGTCTCTTTGTGCAGTTTTTGTAAATTTGTATAAATAAAGTTTGAGGGGTCATTGTCATGCACACTGTCATCATTTTAATAATTTTTATTCAGTCTCCTATTTTCTCATAAACTTTTGCTCTCCCCTCTTTTCCCAACACAGTATCATAGCCAAGTATATCACCCACCTTGAATCCCAATCCTAGCTTCCACTAAAAAAAATAAAAATCTGTGATTTGATTTCTGTTTTCTTATATTTCACAAAGGCTTGCCATTCATCTATGGGATCTCAAACTGTTTATGTATTGTTTTCTGTTATGAAGTTGATGTTGAGTTCTATTTTGTGACTCTTGTAGTTTGATATTAGTGTGGGTTTGCTAGTTTTGTTGCCAAGGAAGTTGCAGTAAAACTCTTGGTATGACCCAAGGGGAAGGAGGGGCCATAAGGAGTGGATATTTTGAGAGTTGCGTCTTGAAGACTTTGGCATCAATAAGTTGTGTTGTTGGTGCCTTGGTTAACAATCCAAGTAGCGAAGACCAGTTGGGAGAAGGTTGATGGGACTACTTATAGGAAGTAAGTTGAAGATTTTTGGGGGCTGTGTCTGTGTTAGATGATATGGCGGGGGGAGCAATTGGGAGAATGTGAAGGGCTATTCTTGGGAACTAAGTCAAAGAATTCAAGGAGTTATCTGTCCATCGAGGATATTGTCATAAGGAGGTGCTAGTTGCTTAAGTTTTGGGGTTAGTGATTGAATTCTTTTATTTGAGCTGGCAATTTCTTTTGGTTTATCCCTTCAATTGGATTTTATTTGTAACAAGTTGAAAGTTCTGTAAGATTCAGCTTAAAGGGGAGTGCTGAGAAATATTAAGAATTTAGGAAAGTCTTGTAGTTTAGGGGTTACCTAAATTTAGGAAAGTCTGGCAAGTTTTTAAGGACATGGTTTCTTGTAGTGCAACCGAAGTGATAGTTATAAGTGTCTTTGTGTGGTTGTAGTATTAGTATAAATACAGGTTGATGGATCAAAGTCACAGACACCATCATTGTGCCCTTTCAATAATAGATTTTGTTTGGTCCCCTCTTTTCTCCATAACTTCTGCTCTTCCCTATTTTCTCAACATTCTATGTTATGGAGATTTCATGATATGAACGCATGCTAAAGAAGTCCTTTCCTTTGTTTATGTTTCATTCATAATGTGTTGGGTTGCTTCTCATTTGAAAACACTTAATGGTTCAACTTATACTAATCACAAGTTATAAGTGATTCAACGTGATTGAAATATTAGCTAATTTGGTCAATTTGACAGCTTGGTCCAGAACAGGTTTTACAAATTAGGTGGCAGTGTTAAAAAAATTAAGAGTATGTAAAAGACCACGTCATCTGAAAAGCTTAAGCTATTAAGTAAAGGCTCATGATTGGTTTTGTTTATAACTCTAGCATGTCTTCTTAAGAAAGCAAGGTTGTCAAGGTCTAGATTTAAATTTTAAGATCTTACATTCCCAGATAACCCAAGCAATCCCACTGCTACAAAATATCTAAATCTTCTTGGATCTCAATTTAAATCTTAAGAGCTTACTGCTTTGGTGACATTTTGAATTTTGGGCTTTTTTTCCTTATTGCTAGGTTTCTAACTTCTTGGGTTATGTGGGATGAAAAGAAAACCATAAAACCAGCCCAAACCCTTAATGGTACAATCCCAAATATGTTCAACCATTAGCTTTATTTGTTGAACGCTGATGGTGAGATATCATAGCAACAAATATCATTGCCTTGAAGGAGGAGGGGCTTTGGAAGCTTATAGGGAGTGGGGTTTAGCTTTCTGTTGCAAGTTCTTACAGCCTAAATGGGAGTGTTGACTTACTTAGCCAGGTAGCCTATGTGTCTATTTGCCATTGTCAATTAGGTCAGGTACAAAGGTTGGTACATGTAATACAAGCCCCACCTGTTGATCACCAATACACATATTTTAACCTAGACATCACACTCTCAGGCTGTTATAACACTCCCCCTCAAGTTTAAGATTATCCAAATTGAGCTTATAATAAAACCTAATTGAAATAAAGAAAATCATATGCAAACTTGAAATCTTAAACACCTAACTTGCATGGTCACCTAAAGAAGACATCACACCTCACTAGGTGCCCAATGGCAATCACAATTGCAATCCAAGAACTTCAGTAACTCATATTTTCTCCAATGATGTCCTTGGCAAACAAACAGTTCTCAAAAGTCTTTGACCTGCTTCCCATTAGTGGCCCCTTTGACATTCTCCTGGCTACTCTTCCTGGCCACATCATGTAACACACTGACACAGCTTCCAGGATTCTTCAACTCACTTCCCATATGCAGCCTCTTCGACATTCTCCGAGTTGATCCCATGGCTTCCTACCACAATACCCAACAAAATACAATCTAGTGTTGAAATCTTCAATTTTTAACTTAGGATCTTGAATTATAATTTTTTTAAACAAAGATAAAACTTTACTGCACGATAATTAGGAGTCGCAAGGTTTAGACTTAGGTGCATGGGCAAAATAGTCTTTTAACTTTCTTTTCTCACTACACAATAACTTTTCATAACTTTCCATCAATTGTTTGATGGAATTGAGTCAATGAAGGCAGAATTGAATCAATGAAGCCACACTGTAATTGTAAAGGAGGGAAGACAGTGTTTCACTACGGGCAAATGTGTTCATAACAACCATCTAGATTGTTGTCCTATGTGGTAGTGCATGGGCTGCCAATATTCTTAAATCGCTGTTGTTGAGGATAGGCCAGCTGGAGATTTCTTCTTGTGATCACTGCTAAGTGCCTTCTTTATTATCATGTTGTGCATCTTATATATTTAAAGTGTAGGTCATTTTTTATTTTATTTTGATGGTATTGAGTATGTGACTTTTTTATAAGTACAAATTTTTTTTAATTATTCTTCTTTAGATATAGGATCTTTTGATCCTTAATCCGACACTACAATTTGATCTTTTTAGACCCGTATTCAATCTTGAGTAAGATCTTCATCCTAACAACTTCGCGCAAAAGCCTTTTGGACTTAAAAAGTGGGCAAAGCATTCGACCACCATACCTTATTTTGAAACTTAATTTTAATTAAGAGAATGATGGGTGACAATGGTTGAACTGTTCACCAAAAGCTATAGCTTTTAGTTAAGGTGATATTCTACTTCATTAAGCCATCTTTAAAGAAAATGCCAAGTCCAATAGTTTGAACACATGGGGAGTTGACAAGTGTGACCAACCTTTGAATATCCAACAATCTCTCCAAGCTATATGGGGTTCAATTTTGTGACCACGCTCTCATGCCATTTCAATGACAACTTCATCCCAAAAGTTATTAAGTGAAGGCTTATGATTGATTTTAATAATATCTCTAATAGAGTTTATCATGATCTAGAGGTCTTTTAGTTATCCTGTATCAATATCCTTAGAGGAGTTGTCCTCTTGAAGAATTATCCTTTGTATTGAGATTTATCCAGGTTAGTATAAATACAAGTGAACAAGCCTTCCCATTTATAATATTCTTTTCTTTAAACCGTAAATTTCAACAGTCTATTAAGTTTCTATAATAGCAGCATTCCGTATGTTCTGATATAATCAGGTTCCTCAATCAGATGCTTAGATAGATTTATTGAAAAGCTTGCTGATACAAACAGCAAAGGTGTAAATCAAACATAAATAGCTAGTCAGTATAACAAGCAGCAAATTAGAACAAAATACGGCTGAGTTGAGTAGTAATAGAACATAATAAAGCAAATAGAATGTCAGGACATGATTAATCTCTGCAAAGTAGTAATGGCCATCTCAGCTTCCTTTGAAGATAGACTCTGGGTGAAGAATGCTGACAGAAAGTCCTGGTCATTGTGCTATGCATCACTTTGTTTTGTTTGATGTTACTGCTTTGTGCTATGCTTCTTATGATGGCGCATTTATTTTAATTTACTTCTGCAGCAATTATTAATTTGAAGCAATATTTGCAGGTGACAGAGATATTCAACTTTTCCCAGGATGATTTGATGACTGAAGATATTTTCATCTTGGACTGTCACTCTGAAATCTTTGTCTGGGTTGGCCAGCAGGTTGACCCCAAGAGTAGAATGCAGGCTCTAACAATTGGTGAGGTATTACTGCTTTTGCTTTGGCTGGAAACCATAAGAATACTATAATTTAGTGAGTAGTATTTTGAAGACTTAATTAAAAATCCTTTTTCTTCCACTAAATGAAGTGATTTATCTTTTTTCGACTTTGATATTGGTTTAACTATGACATTCCTTTATCATTATACCACTATCAGATTTTGACTTAAGCAATTTCAATGTCTTTTACGTTATGATTAGATGTCTTGTAGTATTTCTCAAGTGATATGTTGATTTGCTAACTAACTTATTTCATTTAAACAGAAATTTCTTGAGCATGATTTTCTTTTAGAAAATGTATCTCGTGAAACTCCTATATACATTGTCATGGAAGGGAGTGAGCTACCTTTCTTCACTCGCTTCTTCACATGGGAGTCTGCAAAATCTTCAGTAAGTTTCTCAATGTAACTGCATAATAATTTACTTTGGATCCATAAAAATAGAACAACTGTTAAACAATTTTTATTTATTTTTTTGGCAGATGCTGGGAAATTCGTTTGAAAGGAAGCTTACAATAGTAAAAAGTGGGGGAACTCCAACCTCGGACGTAAGGCACCTTGTTTCTCTTTGCTTCTTTTACAACCTTAAATAATTGCTTTCTAAGAGTGATCATCAGCACACTCTTTAGTCCGAATTTGCATATCCTTTCACATCTTGTGTCATGTGTTTTTGGTAAGAGTTATGTGATAATTTTATTGTGCAAAAAGTTCCCTCTTCCAACTGGTCCCCCATAATTGATTTTACAGCTACCCTTTGTTTTTCTCCTATTATTGTGTATTTTTAGCTAACAGTTCAAGGAATGATATCTCCAAATTAAAATTTCTTTTTCTTGGGTTTATAATCATTCAAAAAATAAAGGATATCTCCGTCTATTCAAGCCTTCTCATCCCAAAAGAACCCCCAAAAAAAGGCTTGCTTTATCTATTTAAGGGGATTTTTCTTACTTATTTCTTGGTGCATTAGAGTAAATTATTGGTATAATATCGTTTAAAATTATGAAGTAACAAATCATATTAAGGACAACTAATTTGAGTTGTTTGGATATGGACTTTCAGTAAATTAGTTAATTGAGTTGTGATTATTTTGTGCCTACTATATGAATAAATCAAACACTGGAGTGTGACATAAACTTATGAGCTGACTTAACCGAGGGTCAATGCAGGAAATGAATGATATGATATAAATAACCCGCTTCTTTTCCTTAATTACTTATTTGCCTATTATCTTATTAAAGCTTCGAGAGCCTTGAAAATATGCTTCCCTATCCAAATGCCATAGTGAATAAATATAATTTAGTGTAAAATTCAGGGTGTAAGAACAGAAATATAGTGAATGAGGAGACTTGCACATACACAAAAACTCACACACATTGTGGTAGCCCTTCTTCTATTATTAAAATTGCTATAGAGAATCTAAGGAAGCGAACATGCTGTTGATCCTTGATAGAGTGTATATTGGTCTGGGAGGCTGTTAGATCAAATTACATAATATAAATGTGAACTTAACTTGTTTGGGATCTATTATTTAAACAGTTTTTTTTTTTTTTGGGGGGGGGGGGTTAATGAGCTGTCGTGTTTCTTAGATCATTCTGCTATACTAATACTTTGTAAGAGTTGAGTCTATTAAATATTTTTTTATCGTTTGTGTCTGCATTTAATTTGTTTGGTTGTTGAATGTCTAATACATGATTAGAAACCCAAACGAAGAACACCAGCATCCTATGGGGGAAGATCTAGCAGTGTACCAGATAAATCCCAGCGTTCCCGCAGCATGTCTTTTAGTCCAGAACGTGTTCGTGTGCGGGGCAGGTCTCCAGCCTTCAATGCCTTAGCAGCTGCATTTGAGAACCCTAATGCTAGGAACCTTTCAACTCCACCTCCAGGGGTTAGGAAACTGTATCCCAAATCTGTGACCCCAGATTCAGCAAAATTGACGCCCAAATCTACAGCTATAGCGGCACTTAGTTCTAGCTTTGAACAACCACCTTCAGCACGAGACAGTATTATACCTAGGTCAATTAAAGGTATGCAAGACGTAAGTCTAACAGTAAATTATATATCAACCTCTCTTAATATTGTTGAAATTATACGAATTTCTTCTGTATTTATAAAATATATACTTTAGTCTAATTTTAATTTTTTTTTATTAAAATATCCTTCATTAACCTAATCAAATATATACAAATAAAATTAAAAAAGAGTACATTTTATTTTCAAATATGCATAAATAAAAATAAACAAGAATAGATTTCGTTTTCATTAACTTTAACCTGAAAAAATATGTATTTAAGTTAATAGAGAATATTTTAATAAAAATTTTTAAAATTAAATTAAAATATAAAACTTTTGTTTTAAAAAAGTCTGTATATATTAAAAATGGAGAGGAAATTAATATAATTTCAATGAAATTTAAGATAAGTCTGCGTACCTTTGAGTTTTGGAATTATCTTGATACCAAAAGCCTTTTTCTGTTCTCTGGGTTGTTATTATGTGAAGTGAATCAAAGTCCAGAGGCTCCCAAACCGAAGCCTGAGACAAACAATAAGGAGAATTCTATGACCAGCAGAATAGAATCTCTTACCATAAAGGAAGATGTGAAAGAGGGTGAAGCTGAAGATGAAGAAGGTCTCCCAATTTACCCATATGAACGCCTCAAAATAACATCTACAGATCCTGTTACAGACATCGATGTGACTAAGCGAGAGGTATATTGGAGAGTAATATATATATATATATATCATCATATCATCTTTTTCTCTTCCCATTCTTTGGAAAATGCTCTATAATTTGACTACTGTTCAGTCTAGTTCTTACTTATTTGAACTTGACGAATACAGACTTATCTATCATCTGCGGAGTTCAAAGAGAAATTTGGGATGACAAAGGTTGCCTTTTACAAGTTGCCAAAATGGAAACAGAACAAATTCAAAATGGCCGTCCAGTTATTCTGAGTCTTAGCATACTTTGCCTAGTGTCAGCTCCCTGCAGTTTAGGTTGCAGGTAGAAGGAATTTTGCTTAAATATTCTGCTCCATTTTATGCCGCGTTACAGCTCATGAGCTTCTGACAACAGTTATCTCTTCTGCAGAGAGAATATCAAAGTGAAAGGGACAGCATCAGTGTTTTTTTTTTAAGCATAGCTGCTTCTGCTCCCAAGAAGCTTTTCATGATGGAAAGAAAAAACTAGAGATTTTCCTCTTTTCTCCGCTTCCCCTTGCCGTGGTTTGAATGTTTAGAGTTCTTTCCTTGTTGAGTTAGCTGCTTGGTATTAATTTTATAGGGCACAGGTTGTTTGTGAGCTTGCCTTGTTTTTTGTTTTTTTTGGGGCTTCATGTTAATCTTCATTTTTTTATTCAAAATTGTTTTGGTAAAGCATTGGTCTTGCAAATGCGGTCTTTTAGGTTGTATTGAGGATGAAGTGTGTACAGCAGAGTGTAAAAACCAATTAACTCCTTATTAGTTTTGGAAATAAAATGTGTGATTTTTTTTCTTTGGGTTTATCCTTTCAAAATTTCTTCTGTTTCTTGATAACTTTGGTCCCCCGCCTCATTCCTGGCGTAGATAATAATAGCTTATCACTAACATGAAGGGTAATGAAGCTTAGTCACCCCACAAAATAAAAGATTATTTCTTGTGCATGTCAAACCTTGAAGGACTCGGTAGCACCTTTCAAATGTCAAGTACGTTGTATGTCACTTAATCACAGGTCTTAAAAATGGATTAGCTGGTTAAAAAAAAAAATAGTACTCAGATTAGGTCCAAGTTTGACCAACATTTTTCTTCTATATTTTTGGCTTAGGCTCGACTTGGCCAGTATTTGTATCTATCCTAACAAACAATAAAAAAAAGGGAAAATATAAGTTGACAACATAGTTATTAAATATAATATAATAATTAATTAAAAGATAAAAAAATAGAGATATTAGCTATTATAATAATTCTAAAAGTATAAAATTGCTCGAGGACTTGTGAATAAATATGCATTACAGGCAATAACATTGATGATATTGCATAAATATGCAAAGAAGCGTAAACTCTACTTCAAAACCCCTTTCATAATTGGTTATGACTTATAGGTAGCTTTTGTTGATTTCGTCTTCTCCAGGTTTCTGAGCATTGTTTAACCAAAGGAAATAGAAATGTTTTTATATTGCTCTAATTTGTTCTGTTATATATATATATAATAAATCGTTTGGACAGTCTTTTTTTATATCTGGACTTTGTAAAATGAATTTGTTTTTCTTATTAGGTTTTATTCTTTGAACTTGTATCTATTTTTTTGGAACTAAGTTTTAGGTAAATTTTTTATCTCATGATCAAGTCTAATTCAAAGATTAGCCAAATAATTTTGCCAATTAAAAAAAGACCATTTCACAAAGCTTTTAGAGAAACAAAATAAATTTAGGTGTTAACACTATGTTATCAAATTTTTTAATAAAATTATCACATGATTATTTTTAAAATAATCAATAATATAATGCTGAATTATGAAAGAATATTTGTATATTATGTTTTAGTCACAAGATATTATAAAACCGGAATTTTTTAAGGTTTTTTTTTTTAATTTAAAGTTTAACCTCCTCAGATGTTAAATTTTTTTCACTGAATATCTGTTTTCATTTCAAAATTTTCAGTTGTTGATAAAACAACATATCTCTATACAAAAATATTTAAGAGTGAAAAAAATTCATCTTCTGAGATTAAACTTTCTACAGTATCAGTAGTTGATTAAAATTACTCACTAGTCCCCTATTCTCATCCTCTTTTCTGTCCTTTTTTTATCTGTCCAAGTGATTCCTGTTATCGTGCATGCTGGCTTGTTAGGCGCAGTGATGGAGCGAAAATTTGGACTTCCAGTTCCTTCGTCCCATTCATCACTCTTTCAGATTAGGCTGAACAAAGATAAGGCCGGTTTCCAATTTGACTTTGAATAATAATCCAGAGAGAAACGATGAAAAATGAGACGGTTTTATTAGTTATTTGCTTTTAAAATTTTTAATAGAATTATAATAAATAATATTTTTTTGTTTCATCGATGTAGCTAACCTCATGTTGTGAGAAAAGACTTGTTGATGTTTGTTTGTTTGTTTGTTTATGATAAATGAAAAATTTTTATGAGTTAATAATGAGATGTTTAAGTTGTAGAAAATGTTTATATATATATTTTATTTAAGAAACATAACAACAAGTCTTTAAAGAAAATAATATGTAAATTTTGTTTAAATTTTCACACCTTTATTCCTTGAAAAGCGATGTTAACTTTATGGAGAGTAGCCTCCCGGAATGGAATTCTTTTTATTTTCCTTATCAAAATGAAACATTGAATTATCTTTTGTACCTCCCCTTCTCTACCTCGCTTTCCATTTCTACGTTATATATTTTGACCACTTTTATCATGCCCAAACTTTTGGTCTGTCCATTTTTTTTTGGTCCGATATAATATAATCAGACTGTTTGGCTCACTAGGCACTAGGTGATCCTACTTCCATTCTCAACTCTGAATAAAAATATTTTACTAACCAAACATGTCATTAAGCCTTGTAAGATAGCATGAAGCCAAGTTCACAGGCCTTGTTTGTAGGATTCACAAGGCTTTGGATTCCATGACAAAGAAAAGGTAGGTAAATGGAACTTATGAGAGCTCTTAAAATTTGTGGTTGTCGATGATAAGATTATTCCAAAACAAGGTGTTTTGGATAGGAGAGCACAGAAAAATGAGAGATTTTGGGAAAAAAAAATAAGTGAGTGTAGCTATTATTGAATCCATAAACTCAGCCAAAAAAAAAAAAAAGTTTTAGAGAAAAAGTGAGGTCAAATTAAGTGATGAATTGTCGATGTCTTATTAAGTATTTTTATGGTGCTAGTAGTGGTAATAATATTGGCTAAGAGAGTTTTCTTGCACATATTTGAACTTGTTCAATAAGGCATAAATTTTGCGGTTTAACAAATGTAGAAATAAGTGATAAATTGTTTTGTAAAGGCTAATGATACTTTAAACTATTTCACCAGAATACAAAAGCCTTCCAACTTCAAAAGAAATAAAGGCATACTATACCAGCTCAGAAGTAAATGGAAGCTCACACCCAAAAGTTTTAATTTTGAGTTCATCCACGGTCACAAATTTGGAAAAGGAGAGAAGAGAAGCCACAATTTTGAAGGTCAAGGAAGGGAAATGATGAAAATGGGAGGAAGAAGACAGTAAAACAAACTCATATGTTTTTTTTTTCTAGATTTATATCATTTAAAAGTATTCAAAAGTTCAATTTAATTTGATATTAAGTCAAAATTAAATCAAACCAAACTAGTCAAAGTTTGTAAAATAAAGGATTTATTCAGTGTTATATTATAGTCAATTTAATTTGATTTAGTTTACACTGTTTTTTTTAGTGATTTAATTTTTTTGGTTTTATACATATTTATTTTCCAACATATGTATAGATAGATACACATATACTTGCATTATCAATTAAATACAAAAGTTACTCAATTAATAGTACATATATGGATTTTGGACCTTTTTTTTTTTTTATTTTGATCAATTTAGTTTGGTTTTGAACACTAATATCATCACAAAGACAAAGATGCAACAACTACTAGCCAGTAACCAAGCGAAGGTCTTGTGAACGAAAAGCAGAGATGGATGAAGAATGAAGGGGGAGAATGAACAAACGAAGTTCTGGTGCAGTTGTAGAGCAGTGTCACGTTGAGATGGGATGAACGAAGAATCGAGCAAGCAGCGTAACATTTGGTTAAGGGCAATTTGGGAAAATAAGGGAAAACATGGGAAAAAAAATAAAAAAAAAGGTAAGAGAAGGAAAAGAGAATAATAATAATAATAATAATAATAATAATTTGTCTACTGAAAATTACATACATAATATTTGTGTGGTTTTAATGTGTTGAAATTAAAATGTTAAATAAAAAAAAAAAGATCATAACCCAATTATGTGTATGTATGTATGGATGCAGTAAGTTTAAAATTTAAAAAAAAATGAATATAAAATATCAAAACTCAATACTATACATAAAAATTTTAAAAATTTGGATGAACAAATGCAATATTCAAAGCAAGGGCTCTGCCCATTTATATATATATATATAATTGGGACATGGGAAGCACCTTATGTGATTTAATTATATATATTTTTATGGCAATGCAATATTAAATGAAGGATAACAAATTATGAGTAATAATTTATTTTTAGTTTTTCATTACTTTAGGATTGAAACATTAGTCAGAATCCAGATTTAAAATCTAATAATTGCTAGTTGTAAACCTGTAAAATCTTGTCCATATACGGAGTTTCCTTATAATTATAAAATATGTATTTTATTTCTAAAAAAGAATTAGAGCCAACCTTTTGTTGTCTTTTTCCTAAAACCAATATGGAGGATGAGCACATATGGCCGAAATGAAAAGATTGGAAAAGTACATTGGCGCTAACTAGGAAGCTTCATGATTTTTATTTTATTTTATTTTATTTTTATTGCAAAGAAGCTTCGCGATTTTAAGAGTTGTCTCAGATCCACTTAGTCTAGAGGGCTTATATTTTTATCTTTTTAATCACTTCTCATTTTTCAATCATACAAAGTTTTAATGTTTTGTCTAATTTCTAAAATGGAATTTGAATTTGTACAAATGAAAAAACAAGTGTGGGATTGAGTTGTTTCTCCGTTTTTGAGATATTCAAATAATTTTTATGGTAGTACGTTTATATTAAAATTTTGAACAAAATTTGTTTTTGCATATCATTTTCATGAAACAATTTTATACGGTCGAAAACTTTTGCAAAATCCTAAACTCATTTTCACACTGTACTATACATATTTTTAAATGAAAAATAAAAGTTTTATTTAAATGAAAAATCTTAAATCTAATAACAAGAAATAAACATTCTAAGCTTTTCATTCAACTAAAAGGCAAAAGAATGTTCTATCGGTCCCTTAAAATATATCTTTGAGAAAAAAATTTATTACCATTCTCATTGGTGTTGCAATAAGATAATTTGGTATGCAGAATCCAAAATGAATATGATTATGAAAGAAATGAAAAAAAATAATTTTGAGAATAAAAATGATCTTATATTTTTATTTTAAAAAATTATAAAAAATTATGTAAATAAAAGTTATAAAGATATAATAAAAATTATAAAAAAATTATGTAAAAGTAATTCATTTACATTGCGATTACCAAACCCCCATTTTTGTATCATATCTGATAATATTCCCAATTGTATAAGATTCCTAGGCCAGAAAAAAAGAATTATAAAGATACCGATTATATGGAAAAAGAAAACGCCAAAGTGTAGTTAAAAAGCTTTTTAATTTATCGAAAAAGGCATATCAGAATATTAAAAATCTTTCAAAATATGCTTAAAAAAACAGATCAAGAGACTTCTCTCGATTTTTTTTATAAAAAATATAATCTGAAAAGATTCTTTTGATAAAAAAATGAAAAAGAGAGAGAGAGAGAGAGAGATAAAGGGAGGGGCTATCTAGAATATCTTGACATTACTTTTTGTGTATAGAAAATAAAGTTTAAGCAAGTGATTCTTCCAAACAAAATATTTTCACACATTTATTTAATGATTATCTAATTATTTATACACTGAATATATTAATAAATAAATTTAATTTATTATTTTTTTTATCAGTGATGATTCACTTTGTTCTTCATTTCGTATAATGCAAATTTTTTTTTTTTTCAAGAATTTTCCTTAATTGGTTAGGCAATTTTCTTTCTTTCTTCGTATTTCAATTGTCACCTAAGTTCTTAGCGCTATTAATATACCAATATATTTTTTTATCTTTTATAGTTAATAATATCTTTTTATTTTATTTTGACTAAATTTCAATTTTAAATAATGTTAAACATGCACTCCCTCACATCAATAAGACATTTATTGTACTTTGTTAATATGGGTGTGTTTTCTTTTTTCTTTTTTTCCCCTAACGTTTATCCAACCATATTTTATGATGATCAGGTTTAAAAATTGAATGATGAGTATTTTTATTTCTTACAAAGACTGATGATTTTATAAAATTTTAAAAGTAACTTATAACATAATAGTTATGTTAAAAACAAGGTATTAATATACTGTCTAGTTTTAAATCTCCTCATGTAGGAGGAGGTCACCTCTTCTCATAAAAATTTACTATGTCTGATTTATATGTCAGTCTCTATTGGTTTCTCGATAGACTTCTATTTTATGTTAATTATCAAGTTAAGATTACCAGACAATGGTGCTGTAGAATTAATAGGTGTGCCTTTGGGGATGAAATAGGATTTGGAGCATGTTGTTGTTGGAACAAACTATTTGCACTATTATTTTTTTCGCAAATTTTTTTAGTAAATTGATCACTATATCCACAATTTTACTAACACAAAAATTTAATATAATTTAATTTTTCAAAATATGATAAAAATTCTTATTATATTTATTTTATTGTAACATTGTATTTCATTAAAAAAAATTTAGCACATACTGAAATATTGAGCCCTAAAAATACTAAGCTTAAAAAATGTACTTCTTTGAATCTTAATACATCAATAATAATTTTCTCCTATATTAAAACATAAAAATAATGAATTTATTTTTATCATATCTATTAAAAAAAATCAAAATGCATGCAAACTCATGAATTGTGGATTATGTTTAAGTAATTTGCTGATCTTCAAAATTTTAAATAGACCCTTACACTTTATTTTTAATGTAAATAAATTTTATTATTTGTGAATTTTTTAATATTAGTGAATTTTTTAATTTATTAATAAAAGTATAATACATCATATTAAATAATCCTCTAAATTTTATTTTTTGTATAAATGAATTTTGAAAATTTAAATTATGTATGATATTTTATATTTGTGCTGGGTAATGTATTTCAGCGGAAAAAAAAAGAGAGTGACATCACGCGCGCACGCGACATGGGGATTACAGCTTTGCCGCATTAAAAAATAAATAAAATAATCGGAAGCAGAGCATGGGAAAAGTTAAAAAGAAACATAAAAATAGAATAGAGGCTCTTGCGGTTGCAGAGAGTAGAGAGGGTCTCGCGTGGGTGTCTGAGAATTGCATATTTTGAAAATCGTATGGTGGTGGTGAAGTAGAGGAAGAGCGAGCAAGTAGCTATGAGCAGCGAACAGGCTCCTTCATCAGCTTCTTCAGTTCCAAATCCAATTCCACCTTCTTCAACTCCTCCTCCTCCTCCTCCTCCTTCTTTTGAGCTCTACAAGGGCGTCAATGGCCTCGACAAGGTCCTTCTTCGGGAGTCCCGAGGAAGTTCCGCTGAGGTTCTTATTCTCCTCCATTTTCTCTCGAATTCATCTATCTATGGTTGTATATGTTTGTCTTTTCCTGTGATTTCTGCATCTGCTCAATTTCTTGTCTGATTTGAAGGCGCTAGTGCTGATCCGATGCTTGATTTTGCTTTCCTGGTGTGGATTCGTGCATTCCTTTAGATTCCTGATTATATATTGTCATTTTTGGTTTTGCGATGTCCTATTCAGTCTAACTTAGCGTCATTCTCAGTTGGAAAGTACTGATCAATTTGGATCAAGATTTCTAATGATATCTGTCACTAAGGTGGTCGGATGCTTCTAATCTAAGTATTAACTAATTGCTTGTCCGTATTGCAGTTAAGCAGTGGGAAAGATGTAGCTTCTATATCTCGCACAAAATCTATCTGTTTCTTGTGTTCTTAGAATTTTTTATTCTTTTGCTTGCTCTTTTGGCACTTTAATACTCTTTAATATCAATTTACTTGGGCAACTTCTAATGATGTTGACTGTGGTGACATTTTCATTTCCATGATTGTGGTTTTCAGGTGCACTTATATGGTGGTCATGTGACTTCTTGGAAGAATGACCACAGGGAGGAGTTGCTTTTCCTCAGTAGTAAGGTGTAGTACATGATATTTTTATATTTCATGGCTTAGCATATAAATTGTTAGCTGATCTCTGTTCTTTCACAAAAATGTTTAATATCAATATTTTTCTTCCATTGTATCTCCAAAGGGGAATATATATATATATATAAAATCTTATACTGTAGATCTTGCTATCTGACTGTGGTTTTAACATTTCAGTTTTCCCCACTTTCAGCATGTTCAGTTAGAGTATAAGATGAAATGGCGTATCAGACTATATTTGTTAGCTACAAGATTATTAAGCGCTCTCATTTCTTAATACAAATATGATGCTTCTATTTCAATTAATGTTCGCATAAATCTAAAGTTCTGACCATCATTTGGTGCAATCTGTTTGATGAGAATGATGGAAATTGTAACATATTAAGCTTGTTAATTGTGTGCTTATTAGACTGAACATCCTCTGGCAGCTACTTCTCTAGTAAGGAGCTGGTGATGTGCTACATGCCACGCATGAAAGGCAGTTTGCATTTTATCTTATTATGCATTTTTTTTTTCAGGGAGGTTTCGACAGGGCTTTCTTCAATTTTCTATATCAATTTCTATTACAATTATTATATAAGATCATATTTGTGGTTTTAAGTTTCAGAAATGCCTCAGAAAATGAATAAAATGTGCTAGTATTGTTCCATAGTGGTGTTTTTCTTTAGATTTTCTTCTGTTTTTCCATTCTCTCTCTCTCTCTCATCTTTTGTGTTTCCCCCTTCTCTTAAATGCTTGTTTTTCTACATGTTCTCATTTGGTTTGGGGGGTGGCATTCTAGTTTTTGATGAAATGCCTTTTATCTCTTGTTTTTTCCCCCCAAATATATGTAAAGATATCAATTGTATGTGCTTGTGTCACTCTAACCAATGTCTAATCTTGTGGAACTGTGCACTTGAAATTTAATATTCTGGTTGTTGTCTAAGCATATTGAGTGGAGTTGTGGAATGTGGAGCCACTAGATTCCTACAAATTGTATGCCAACATCCAGATAAATTTCTCTTTGACTGGCATCTTAGATAGGTAAATAACCTCTATTAGGGATCATTCAATTTGCTATCTCCTGATGGAGTGTTATCTTATTCTTTTTACAGGCTACATTTAAGCCTCCGAAGGCAATTCGGGGAGGGATTCCAATATGCTTTCCTCAAGTAAGTACTTCTTCTAATATATATTTCCCATAATTGCTTTTATCATGACAATGCCATTTGGGAAGGAGAGAAAGTTAGAGAGGTAGAATAGAGAAGGGATAAAAGAGATGAGATGCGGTGTCAACAGATATGTATTCATAAAACTTCAGCTTCAACAGACATTAAATGATTCCATTATATAGATAAGCCCCTAATTGTCATGATCTTACCAGAACAAGAAACCCTAATGTGATATCTCAAGTAATCTTTTTTGAAATTCAAGGATATTCCATAGGAAGAAACCCAATTGATCAAATTCCTAGAATATTGAGAAACACTAACATTTATTACAATTTAAGTCACTATATCTGCAATTATGTCGAAATCTTTAGTAACAATTAATGCAATTGAAATCAGATAATTGAAAGTCCTAGGTTCTAATCTGAAAATAATTGTCATTTGTAAATCCCCTTCCTAAAATTGCTTTGTTATGATAATTAGATTCCTAATGACATGTTCAAGGAAACTTGCACTTTAATCGCAGTTTGGAAGCCATGGTACACTTGAGCAGCATGGATTTGCTAGAAACCGGTTCTGGACCATTGACAATGACCCTCCTCCTTTTCCAACAAATACCTCCAACAAAGCTTTTGTTGATTTGATCCTCAAACCCTCAGAGGAAGACTTGAAGATTTGGCCTCACAGGTACATATAGAGAGTAGAGACTTTTGACACTAGGTGATTTATTTTTAAGAGAACATACCTTTTACTTCTTTTCTTAACTTTGCACTTTTATTTTATTGTTTGGATTTTTAATTTATATTCATTCTCATATTATATGTCTTTCTGTTTGGATATAGTTTTGAATTCCGTCTTAGGGTAGCTCTGGGACCTGGAGGAGATCTGATATTAACATCTCGTATTAGGAATACAAATGCTGATGGGAAGCCATTTTCATTCACATTTGCTTATCATACATATTTCTCTGTGTCGGACATAAGGTAGGTAAAGTTCTTGAAACTTGTTAGTCTCACTCCTCAATATTACTGTTTTTTATTTAACATGTCAAATTTAGCAATTCACTGTCTTTTGGTCTGCCACCTTGGTCAGTCTGCTTCTGTAGAAAGATTGTTGATTAATATTATAATGAAACTTAATACTATCAGCCTGTTAATTGGAGTGCAAAGTTGTAATTCTTAGTTCTTATAGGTGTCCAGAATGCAGGTCCAAGTGCTTGTCTCTGGCTATTTGTCATTTTAACAGTGGAATATTTATGATAGAAATTGAGTTCAACTACTATTTTATAAGTTTTGGTAGGGGGAGGAGGTTGGTTATAACTTTGGATGGATGCTTGATTAAACTATCTGTACTTCTTTCTTTCTGTGTATTGGTACTCTTGAAAGTAACTTTTGGTCAAGTGCTAGCGCAAGATCCTTATAATCAAAAGATGAAGAAAACTATATAATTTTATAACCTGGGTGTATGATTGCTTTCCAGACTTAACATGTGAAATCTATTCCTGGTTAAGTTCGGCAATTTGTTTTAGATCTGTTTCAGACTTAAAATGTGAAATTTTGTTTAGGAAATTTTAAAGCTGACTTTGGTTTTAACTTGTCATAATTTTTGTTAATTGAAGGTCCATAGTATGGATATGCATATTTGGAAATTGTGTTGATGTCAAAATAATTTGCAACTGTAGCTTCTGGGGTAGAATTTGTGGCATTCTAATCCTATTGTTCTGCCCGTGTAAATTTTCAGTCATATACACTTGAACAAAAATGTACCTTGTGTGTTGTGAAATATTCAAGCAGACTATTGTTAAATTTATCAAATTTTACCTGATTAAATTATATTCTTGTGCTGTATGTATTTATTTATTTATTTCTGTTTTTTGTACTAATTTAGCTTAATTGCACTTCATTGATTTACATTCTTTTTAATTTCAGGAATAGATATATTTGTGGCCAGCAGTTGAGTTGCTTCTAACTAGTTCATTTGCTTGTATTCAGTGAAGTTCGGGTTGAGGGTTTAGAGACACTGGATTATCTTGACAACTCGCAGAACAAGGAGCGTTTTACTGAACAGGGGGATGCTTTAACATTTGAATCAGAAGTAAGTTGCTTTTTCCCCTTATGCAAGGATGAAAACATGCAAAAGTGGGTTCTGTTTAGTACTGTTCACTCCCAGAACCAACAACCTGTGGCCAGAGAGCTGGGCACAGCAGTCCTATTTCGATTTTTTTTTCTTGATTTTCCTTTTTTTCTTATCATATCTTGTATTCTTTTCTTAACCTTTCTCTTCTTTACCTGTTGCCAAAGGGGTGACCATTGCCTAGGATAGCACGGCTAATGCCACCCATACCATATCCAAGTATTGGTTGTGGCCAACCCATAAACGTATTTACAACAACAACAATAACAACAACAACAACAACAAGGCCTTTTCCCACTAGGTGGGGTTGGTCATATGGATCAAACGACGCCATAAAATTCTATTATAAATCATATCTTTAGATAGATTATTTAAATCTAAATTTTTCTTAATAGTTTTGCCTATAGTTTTTTGTGATTTTCCTCGACCTCTAATTATTGGACTACTCTCCATCTGATCTACTCTTTTTACTGGAACTTCTATAGATCTTCTTCACACATGTCCAAACTATTTAAAACGCGATTCCACAATATTTTCTACAATAGGCGCAACCCCAACTTTCTCTCTAATGTATTCATTTTTAATTTTATCTAATTTGGTATGTCCACTCATCTAACGCAATATTTTTATCTCTGCGACATTAAACTTATTTTCCTGTTGATATTTTATTGCCCAACACTCAGTCCCATACAACATTGCTAGTTTTATAACTGTACGATAAAATTTATCCTTAAACTTGAGCGGCACTCTCCTATCACTAATAACACTTGAAGCACTTTTCCATTTCATCCATCCTGCTTGAATCCTATGATTTACATCTTCCTCTATTTTCCCGTCATGCTGTAAGATAGATCCAAGATACTTAAAACGAGTAACTTGTGGTATGATGTGTTTTTCGATTTTTATTTCTACACTAGAATTAGTATGCCTCTTACTAAACTTATATTCCATATACTCCGTTTTATGTTTACTTAAACGAAATCCATGATCTTTCAAAGCAAGTCTCCACATCTCTAACCTCTCATTTATTTCCTCTCTCGACTCTTCAATTAGGACTATATCATCTGCAAATAGCATACATTGTGGCACTGACTCTTGGATATGTTCAGTAAGTATATCTAAAACTAAAGTAAAGAGATAGGGGCTCAAAGTTGACCCTTGATGCAAGCCAATAATTATTGGAAAAACCTCAGTGGGCCCACCTTCAGTTTTTACACTAGTTGTAACCTTATCATATATATCCTGAATTGTTCGAATATATGCAATACGAACTCTTTTATCCTAAATTTTTAGAAAAAGGGAAAACCCTTTTTGTATATTTCTCTACCCAGTTTGTGTCTAGATTTGAGCATATTAAGTACATTTATGTAGCAAATTTTGATTTAATGATGTTTCTTTGGCTTTGATGAGTTTGAATTGATGATTTGGGTTTTCTTGGCATGATAGGTGGACAAGATATATCTCAGCACTCCTACAAAGATTGCAATTCTTGATCATGAGAAGAAAAGAACATTTGTGCTACGTAAAGATGGTCTTCCTGATGCTGGTGAGTATTATCAAATTCATCTTTGTTAATAGAGAAAAAGAAAGAAAAAGTAATTTGAATAGAATCATTGACTTACTAAGCAAGGTGTCTTGTGTATCTATTTAAAATCATAAATTAGGTCAAGTACAATGGCAATACAACTAGTAAAAGTCCAACTCATGAGTAATCAACACACTTATTTTTACATAGCCATCACACACTTAGACTATAAGACCCCCCTGCTGAAGTTTATTCAAACTTTAGCTTGTTACAAACAGAAACCAATTGAAATAAAAGAGAAACATATCTAGACTTATAAACCTAAACACCTAGACAAAGCAAAATGACTTTCATGATCACAAAACTCGAGAACTTTAGCAACTAGCACTTTCTCTAATGACGCCCTTTGTGGACAAATATCTCCCAGAATTCTCTGACCTGCTTCCTTTGAGCAACTCTTTTGGCAGTTTCCTAGTTGCTCTCCTTGGCCACATCTTTTAACATATTAATGCAACTCTTTGAAATCTTTGACCTACTTCTCCTAAGTAGTCCCCTCTACCTTCCTCCCAGCTGGTCTCCACTACTTGTGTTGCAGACCAAAGCACCCAATAGCAGATAACTCTATTGCTAAAGTCTTCAATTCACCTTTTTTTTTTCAACCAAGGTTTTAAACCACACACCAAAGTCTCAAAACATCATATTCTGGAATATTACTAAGTAAAAAAACGAAGAAAAACACTAAGAGCCCGCAAGATCAAGAAATATGTTGAAAAAGGTAGTGCAGAACCAAAAACACAATGAAATATCAGGAGCATACCAAAAGGAACTCATCAAAAAATTTTCCAGTTACTGAAAAATATTTCAATCACTAGAAAAGGGGTCGGAAAAGGATACTGGAGCTGTGATGGACAAATGGGGAGCCAAAGCTCCTATGGAAAAGTGGTTGGAGCTTTGGCTCAGAAAACGAAAAGCTATTGAAGCCTAACTCTTCCCTTGCTTCCAACTTTGATACCATGTTAACTGAGGAGAAGTAATCTAAATGGGATCACTTACTTGCTTATCTATGCTTCTTGCATGTCTATTTATAATCATAAATTGTGTCAAGTACAAGAGTAGTACAACCAATGCAAGCCTAGCCTATTAGTAACCAAAACACTTATTTTAACCTAGTTATCATAAGTTCACACTGTTCTAACAATCGCGTATACCAAGTTAGTGCTATTTATAAAATGTACTGGCTGGGGACTTCTATTATATGAGGCTTTATAATTTAAGAATCAACAAAAACCCTATTTGAGGATGGGGCAACAAGAATTTGAGGAGTGTGGAGCTTGGTTGGGAATAAACAAATTAGGGATGTTGAATTGAACACTTTAAGCAAGAATTTGGAGAGTGTGTAATGGAGAATGGGAAGAAAATAGGAAAGATATCATTGATTATTTGTAAGGTAGGAATTAAAGATAAATATAAGAAATAATTTTTTTATTAGGATTAGGAACTAATATTTAAATTATTTGTTTTACTAGATATCCTTAATTATCCTTTTGTTAGTTTTTAATCATAATCTTTTATTATGATTAGGCAATTATCTTTTACTAAGATTAGGATTTAATATTATCTTACTTTTAAAGCTATTAGGAGTTATCTTATGAGCTCTATATAAAGTCTTTAGCAATTATATTAGGAGAAACTTAGCCTTGAATAATAAATAAAGTTTTTTTAGATATCCCCCTCTATCTAGTATCTCCCCCCCTTCTTTTTTTTTTTTTCCTGCCTCTCCCTCCTTCTTTCTCCCCTTTTTCCTCCATTGTTTTACATCAGTGGGAGTTAAATAGGACAAAAGAGTTAGGGATTTTAGAATGGAATTGGAAGGAATTTGGGGAGGTCACGTTTAACAATTAGGCAAGAATTTGGGGATGGTGCAAAAATTTGGGGAGTGTGGGGTTTGGTCTAAGGATGGATTGGAGATTTTTATATGAAATTGAGTGAAAATTGGAGAAAATGGGGAATTAGATAGGATTTGGGAATGGGACAAGAATTGGAGAGTGTGGGGTTTGGTAGGAAAGGGTTAAAGACTTTGAGATGGAATTTTGAGAAATTTGGGAAAATTTATAGGATTTGGGGGTTTTCATTTGATATTTAATGAAATTAAAGCATAGGATAGTGTTGGGCTAACAGAGCAAACCTTGGGGTAGTGAAATATTAACTTTTGAAGCATAGGGTAACAGAGTGAAAGTAGCCCAAAACAAATGGTAGTAAATTTTGCCCATTAATTTATATCACTTCAAACCCCCAGAGTATGATTTTGTTCCAATTCTTCAAATATTTTGATCCTCAAAAGATGGTATTGCTGTCATTTTGGTACTTTAGAAGGGTGAAGTTGGGGTGAAATCATACTCTTGAGGTGCTAAGGTGTTAAGTGGGATTAGGAAGAGGTTAGTTGAATTAGTTAGTTGTTAGTAGAAGTTGTTAATTCTGTTAAGTGGCTTACATCCCTAATAGTCTATAAATAAGGGATGAAATAGATGTAATGGTGTGAAATGAATTGAATAGTATGTGTTTACCTTTTAGAATGTATCAATTGGTATCAGAGCCATTCTTTGGTTCCATGATGGCACTAGAGACCCGATCCTATTTGCAAGAACAATTGGTGCAAATACAAAGCTCTTTGATGCAAGAGCATTTTAAGAAGATGGCAACAGTAATGGAGATTAGGAACCTTAAGCAAGAGACCTCTATTACAGACTACCAAGTGAAGTTTGAAAAACTATTGGCAGAAGTGAACTTACTGGAGGAGATTGCTATTAGTTGTTTTGTGGGAGGGCTTTGTAGTGACATTCAATTAGTTGTTCGATTATTCTACTCATCCAACTTAGCCAACACAATGTACTTAACCTATCTCCAAGAAATCTACATTCAGAAGATGGAAGAAAGGCAAACAGAGAATATCGACAGAACCAACTCCAGCAAAGTACCACAGTCACCATTTCCAATCCCAAAGATTGATTTTAGTCAAAGAAGGTGACATTGATGCAAACTCGCTGCTCAAGGGGGATATTGGACAAGAACTTCTTGACCAAACCCAAGTTCTGCTAATCAAAAGGGACATGAAACCCATGAATGATGATGAGCTCAGTGAAGATGAACAAATTCGAGATCCATTGCTATCAAACTCAGAGATGGGTGAAGGTACAAACTTTGAAGGAGTCAACGAGGGTGAAGTTGTAGAGGCTGATGTGAAGCTAGAATAGATGGAGCTTACTATTCTTGAAGTCGCAAAGGCTAACAATAGCAAACTCATTGGGGCATTTGGTGACAAAGAAGCAGCCGAAATTCATTTCTCCTCAGTCTCTTTTGTTTTGCAAGAATGCAAAATCATCATTGCCAATTAGTTACCCATGAAATCTTTTCATAACAAGAAGACTAGGAAATGGATTTTTGACTTGGACAATGGTGGAATGGATGAGATGGTTGAAGATCAAATGGAAATGATAAACAATTGGACCAACATTGTCCATGAAGTCGTAGAAACCAAGAACAAGAATGCGGTGATTGCCACGGAGATAACTGAAAATACTAATGTGGAACCTTATAGCCATTGAAGTTACTATTCACATAAGAGTAGGTTCAAACCAAGACCATTGAAGTTGTTTTCTTCCTCTTGGTCTCAAGTTTTCTTGAGTTTCAAAGGCACAATGGTTCCCAAGGTCCCATGGCCCCTTGTTCTGAATCAAAACCAGAACATATTTGCAATAAAGGGAAGGAGAATCAGAGCATTGACTTCCACTTTAGATATTAGAGTCGTGTATCCAAACAAGGAGAGAATTCTTTTCCTCACAATGACTACACAAGAAGGTGCCAATTTACCTCATGGACCTAAGAGTAAACTCAAACCAAAACCACAAGGGTTGTCTTCTTCCACTTGGTTTTAGGTTCTATCAAGTCACAAAATTCGAAATCAACAAAAGATCAAAGGAGATGGAGAAGGGCCATAAGAATTTGGCCAAGCTTGGAGGTCCATTAAGGAATTAGTTCAAAGTCTAAATGCACCCTGGTGTACTTTTAAGCATATGTGGTTGGGTCTAATAAAGCTATATGATGAAGAAGTAATTGATACAGAGGTGGGTACACTGTTCGAGAAGATAGCAGGGCGGTTGGCATGATTATTAATACATTTCCGAGGTTGGGACGGGTTTCTTCATACAAGAAAGCAAAGGATGGTCATAAAGTTGGTCAAACATACTTATTGTATTGCTTTAGCTCTGACCCAGACACATCAAGTGGCCTCGAACATCTTGACAGCTACATACATACAGTGTATGCTCAAAAGGCCAATACAACTGATCACCAACAAATTGGGCCTAAAATGCTATAGCTTGGAGAAGACTCACCGTGGAACAAGGGCCCAGGCTCCAATGGATTAGAAATATTAGGAGGCCAACCCAATGGATTATTTTTGTTTGTTTTTTTGGTTTTGTTCTAATGAACTTTTGAATTTTGATTTGTATTGATCCTTGAGGACAAGGATCATTTTCAAAGGGGGGTACATCGTTACATGGGATTAGGAAGAGGTTAGTTGAATTAGTTAGTTGTTAATAGAAGTTGTTAATTCTGTTAAGTGGCTTACATCTGTAGTAGTCTATAAATAAGGGATAAAATAGATGTAATGGTGTGAAATGAATTGAATAGTGTGTGTTTACCTTTTAGAATGTATCATAAGGTGATATAAAAATTCTGGAACACCAAATTGATACCAACACTATCTTTCAATGACCAAAATAGAGATTTGTTGAATATTTTATTGTACTTCATAGATATGTAAAGGTAAGGATGTAATGAAAGAGTTAATTTTCCCAGTAAAGCACAGCTTAGAGGACTTTTCTGTTTTTCATCTTCATCTCTGCAATATCTCTCTTAAGCATAGCACTGCTGACTTAGGCTAATGGTAGCATTTTTACAATCGAAACTGAATAATTTGGATGTCATAATTTGAGGTGTTTGAGATTGAGTTGTAATTTACAAAGTAAGGTTTTGAAATGCCATTCCTAAAAAATTTGGGAGAATCAGAAGAACAAAATTGATAGCTTCATCCTATGCAACTTAACAGCTATGTCTACCAAGTCGTGCATTACATAACCTTCTGTTACAATTGAATTGTATGCTTCCACATTCTTCACTAGAGTGGCTGTTCATATAACTCTCTCTCTCTCTTTCTGACACACACATTATTTATCTATGCAGTCGTGTGGAACCCTTGGGATAAGAAAGCAAAGGCTATGGCTGATTTTGGGGATGATGACTATAAGCATATGCTTTGTGTAGAGGCTGCTGCTATTGAAAAATCTATCACTTTAAAACCTGGTGAAGAATGGAAAGGGAGACTAGAGCTTTCAGCTGTTCCCTCTAGTTATTGTAGTGGGCAACTTGATCCTCAGCGAGTTCTTCAGGGCATCTGAAAGATCCATTGCTGTGTCCTGTACAGGTTATAACGGTTGATTGATAAATTTGAATATTGTCTTTTAACATTACAACATTAATGAATCACAAAAGCTTTGACCGTACATTGCCCTACCTTGACATTCTGATTTTAATTCTTCATCTCCATTGTGTGGCATGGTTCTTTATTATGTACCATGAAACTACAAACAAATATTTGGAAATATAATTCTATAATGCCAGTGTATTTTCATTGAATTCCGAATTTATTAATTGTACAAGATGATGCATATCTGTCCTTCACCATTTAACTCTGGAATCTGGCTTTCATTAGACAATGGATTGGTCTTCAATTTTATTTCTGTGCTTTGATATTTGGTATTTGACACCTGATTTGTCAGCTACTGATGAATCTATCTCTTAATCTGGTCTTAATGAGATTGCTCGCTGCTCAGCTGTTCTTTCAGTGTGCGCATGCTGATCCATTGGAATGTTTCACTAATTTGTTTGGTCAGATTTATTCTGCAGGTAGCTTGTTGGAACACTAGTGGATCATGACAGGAATGTGTCTTCCGATATCTATCCCCTTCATGTTCCATTTGAACCTGTGTTGGACGTATAAACAAATGGTGAATAGCATTTTGTTAAATAATATTTTGCCTGTAATGGATAACTAGTTTGGTCATGGCAAACTGAAACAAAGCATATAACAGAATAGTCCTCAGTTATTGTCATGGCAGATTGAAATTACAGCCTACAATTCAACAGATTTTCATGTTGGATTGAATGGCCCAGAGGGATTACTTTTTGAATCCGTATAGCTTGTTTGGGTTTTGGACCCCCATAAATTGTTTATTTCTAAATGTCCTAGGCTACTGAATTATTCCTTGAATCATATTTTATAATACATAAGGGTTTGTACAAGAGAAGAACGGTTGACTGGTTATATGAATTATTTCAGGGTTACATTGTTATTATATGATTCTGTTTTTCCCCCTTTTTCCGGTGTGAAAGCACTTTGCCCGTTAATGCTGTCGATGTGTTTGTCAATGATGTAATGTTCTATATCTGGTAGCATTAGTTGATAATTTCTGTGGTAGTCACTTGTTTTCAAATTTAAAAAAAAAAAAAAACAATTGTTTGTATGTTAAAGCAACCAATTTAGAGAAAAATGGGTGAATTGGGTTTTTCAGCCCGAAAGAAAGACCCTCTTTAACGAGGATGTATATTGAGCACCCTCAAGCGATTATACTAGTTTACAAGCTCAACTGAATGCCTTGAAACTACAGTTGATTTCATGTAAAAACAATACTTACAACTTCGCATATAAAACTCATTCGGCATTCCTCTAATGTGGTACTCTCAACATGGCGAGTAGGTTTGTTGACCGTCGTGTAATTCCAGTTGAAGCGGGCAAAAGCATGGTATATTTTGCTGCAAAAGAACGGGCATAAAATAAAGCGTATATTGTGTTCCCTTGACACAACTTTCAGGGACAAGTAATTTGATGGTACACATGACATTAGTCTTAACCTTTTTAAAATTGAAGTGAGCTTAATGTTACATATATGAATTTGATGTTTATAATGCTCCATATACATACATATATTTCTTGTTTAGATTGCCTGATGTTCACATAAGCGTTCAATTAAATTTGAGCAATAATTCAATTAAATTAACCTCAATTTAACAAGAGATTGAATTGATTTGGGGATAAATTTTTTTTTTTGAAAAAAACAAAAAGAAAACTTACACCTAAAAAGGATCAACTTGAAAATTTTATAATCTTCCAAAAATAGAAGTATCTTAAGTGAAACCCAATTCAAGGTCAAAGCGAGGTTCGCAATGTGATTTTCGATGAAATACTGTGTAATCTTTTACATGCCTGGCCAATCCTGATTTTGCTTTTCAGGTCTGATCCAATTCAAAAGTTGCAGGGATAATTCTTTACCTTGGAATTCTGATGGGTTTCAAAGTTGAAGATTGGTAATGAAAAATGGATACGAACTGTAGGGGGTAAGTAATTAATAGAGAGTTGATCCAAGACCAAGAGTGCAATGACATGCCTACTAGTAGCAGTGAGATAATAGTGAGGGGCGTTCCATGAGTGTACGACAACCCATTCGTTTTGGTGGCATAATCATACACGATCTTGAATTCGACTCAGCCGCCGGAGAAGCCTATACTATCATGTTACCTTTCGCTGTCACGTAACTTGATGCTTATAAAATATGCTTTGGGGTCCTATCATTATTTCAAAAATGGCATCCCTGATTAGTTTGTAGAAGGTATTAATTTATTGATTATCTAGTTGGTACTACAACATCTTCGTTTCATAAGGCAATGAAAAAATAATACCACTAAATTGTTACTACGGAAATCAAGTTTTGAAAAATTGGCCATAACTTGGTCGCTTCCTGGAAAACCCGATATGGACGCCGTGAAGAATTGCTCTCATAATTTTTTTGCTTTAAAAGAAAATCACGAGTTCCACTTAATTCTCTTACGAAACATGTATTCGCCATCAAATGATAGTAGCGTAGAATAAATTAAGGAAGAGGGAGATGACCCGTGAATATTAAATGTTTTGAGCTCTCGCATTAATTAGTCTTACGTTGAAGCCATAATGAACCAAACCATTTTCCCCATTAACAAATTAAAGAGTAACAGTAGGATTAGCTTCTTTTTCATTCACTCGAGGAAACAAAAAAAAGAAAAGTAAACATGAGTTGAACCTAATTACTTGAATTCCACAAGCAAATTAACAATCTTATCCAGCTATGTTATTTGTGTGGAAGGCGACAATGGGGGTTTAGAAAGAGTACTTCTAATATTAGACAAACATAGCAATGCTATTTACACAATCTTATCTCAAGCCACTAGAATTTTAATGCAGCAATTAACATAAATAATTTATATAAAATTTTATGAAAAAAAGGTAACATTTCTCCAAATGCGACCTCTCAAATAATATGCTACTTACAGCATTGAGATTTTGAATTGTGGTGGACGGAAGGAGTAGGAGCAAATAGTTATTGCCTCCTAATATGCCTTTTGAGTTGGCAATCCGGTAAGGTTGGGGGGTTTTTGACAATTTTGGCCAAAAAAATTATTTGGAGGTCAACCAATTCATTTTGATCTGTCATGGTTTAAATTCAACACATTTAGTCTCTTATATTATTAGAAAGTAAGGATTATGTTATAATTAAAGCATTACATTAAAATGATTAGTATGTAAACTCAACTATGCGCACGTCACCTTGTACATGTATTATCTTATTTATAACAGATCACAGACACTATTAATTCCAAAGACCGACCAATCATTGAATGATTTAGTTTAAAAAGGGCTTAATTAATAACATTAATTCTCTCATTTTCGTATTACATGCCAACCCGTGATGATCCTATGGTCCCACCAGCCTCTAGGAAGCATGTTTATGGCGGTCCAATCAGCCACGAACACATTCTCAACGCAGCTTGGATGCTTCACGCAACTTATCCATGTTTTTTTTAACATAAACTAGAATGTGATGAATTTCAAAAGGTTTTAAAGCGTTAATGTCGCTTGTATCAACCTCTTATGAGAACACACTCATGAGAAGGCCAGACTGTCCCTGCAGCAGACTTTTGTTCATATAATTCTCATCAATTGTCAATCATGAATTCTCCTCAATCATCTCCACTTGTTCAGTTTTGACCCTTTTAATTTGTCATCACCTGTTTAACTATAAATAGATGCTTCATTCTTGAAGGACTGGCAAATTAAGCATTAATATTAAGCCATGGAATCTCCTACCTTGGTTGTGGTATTGTCCTTCCTTCTCCTGCTAATGAGTAGAAGCTCTTCAGCTCAACTGAGAAAGGGTTTCTACGGCAAAACATGCCCAAATGTAGAACAGTTGGTTCGCTCTGCTGTAACACAAAAGTTCCAGCAGACCTTTGTCACTGCTCCTGGCACTCTCAGACTCTTCTTCCATGATTGCTTTGTTCGGGTCTGTATATTTTATATATTATACCTATGATCCACTTCATCACTCGCATTATTTCCATGCCTTTTGTTGATTCATTTTGATTATTGCATACCTCCACAAGGCAAAGCCCAACCTTTATTTTTTCCCTCAAAGTAAACCACTTGTAATATGTGATTTAACTTGACTTTGTTTGGTGTGGTTAAAAGTATGGTCCTTGATCTTTTTATTTCTCATGATATATTTAGTCGGGTATTTCACATGAATTTTAAAATGATGAATGATATCATAGTTAAAAGTCTGTTTGTCTTATCTTTTGAATTTTAGCACTTTAAAGTTATTATTGAGATTAAATTGATATTTCATTTGAAAAATGGAAAACGTGAGTTTCAGCACAATACTCTTGGTTAAATGCTTTGTTAATATTAGTAATAATCATCAAAATTCTATGCAATCGTTCATAATTCTAACATTCATGTGGTTATTTTCATAAAATTTTGGATGAAAAATACTGCAAATTAAGTGGCTAATTGATATAGAACAAATCGCATAAAATTGATTGAAACACCTTAAAACTGCGAGTGAATTATTTTGAGGGCAAATCACATGGAATGATTTGTAAACTAACCCTTTTTATTCCAAGCCAGTAAAAAGGCTAGTACAATATTGGATTCAAGGACCCACGCCTGAACCAAGAATTCTGCAGAGTATTTTTTTTCCTTCCTTTTAAGCAAGCTTATGTATCTTGAATGTATTTGGGCAAGTAGAATCATGCTCAATAGATTTATTTCAGTTAAGAGGTGTTGCATATGAATGGAGGGTAATGTGAACAGGGGTGTGATGCTTCAGTTATACTTGCAAATCCTAACGCCGAGAAGGATAGTCCTGACGACCTTTCACTTGCTGGAGACGGCTTTGACACTGTCATCAAAGCCAAGGCTTCTGTTGACAGTGATCCTCAGTGCCGTAACAAAGTCTCTTGTGCTGATATTCTTGCGCTCGCCACGAGGGATGTCGTCAACTTGGTACTGATCTTTTCACTTTCTTCAATCCCTACTTTGAGCTTTTGCTTAGTGGTAACGTGAATTATTACTAAAATTGCCTCCTCTTTCAACTCCTTGCGACAAAAGAATCAATTATCAATTAATGGGCCAATGGGGGTCAACTTGCTTGGCTAAAGAGAATTTGATAAACAGCTTTGTAGTGTGCTAGTTTGACTATTTATAACCCAAGGAGCTTTTATTAGTGATCAACTTTTCACGTTTTTACACTTGTTAGGTGAGTGTCGTACTATGCAAAGTTTGAAATTTAAAGTTGTACTTAGAATTGAGAGAGAAAATGAAGCTTTGGTTTCTGAAAGGAGATGAGAGAAAGGCATATGAGGTGCAAAATGACAAACTCACAAATTATGCAACTTAAATCTTCTACAGTAATTGTACAAATGCAGTTGAAAAGAGAAAAAAATAAGGATGTGGGTCTGATACATATAGAATCTACTATTTGTTTCCTTTTTTCTCTTATTGCATTTTGTGCACCATTTTGAAGATCTTAGAGTGAAATTATAAAGGACACAATAAAAATACAAAAACATAGCAATATTTATGAATAAAAAAGACAAAAAACTCAAAAATGAACCGCAACTAATACGGTTTAGGAACAATGTAAGAATAGTAATTATTGCTTTTAAAGTGTGTGTGTGTGTGTATATATCAAAATATATCTAGATATATATATATATATATATATCAAAATATCAGACGTAATTATTGAAAATATTAAAATTAATTTATCCTTCTTGTCATTTTTTTTAATTAACTGAATCAATGGTATTCTTTAAGAATCCTAATTCTGTATTGTAATATTGACAATATTGCAATAATTAACTAGTTCTAATTTTGTAATGTATAGGCAGGGGGACCTTTCTATGAAGTGGAACTGGGAAGGCGTGATGGGAGAATATCTACAATGGCCAGCGTTCATCCCCATCTTCCTCGGCCTGACTTCAATTTGAATCAGCTTAATTCCATGTTTGCCGCCAATGGCCTCTCCCAGACTGATATGATTGCATTATCAGGTAATGCATCATCGCTTGTGTCTTACATCAATATCAGTATCAACTTCAAGTGTTTGAAGAGAAGTGTGAAATTATTAACTGTGTTGTGTTTTATTATTATAGGAGCACATACAATAGGGTTCTCTCACTGCAACCGCTTTGCCAAGAGGATCTACAACTTCAGCCCAAGAAACAGAATAGACCCATCCCTCAATTTGCAATATGCTTTACAGCTGAGACAGATGTGTCCCTTGCGAGTTGACCCTAGGATTGCCATCAACATGGACCCAGTCACTCCTCAGAAGTTTGATAACCAATACTTCAAGAATCTTCAGCAAGGAAAGGGTCTCTTTACTTCTGATCAAGTGCTCTTCACTGATTCAAGGTCCAAGGCCACTGTCGACTTGTTTGCATCAAATGAAGCTGCTTTCAACGCTGCTTTTGTTACTGCTATTACTAACCTGGGAAGGGTCGGTGTTAAAACTGGAAATCAGGGTGAAATTAGGATTGATTGCACCAGGGTCAACTAGAATACATGATGCTATCCTCAGTTTCTTTTATTTATTGTTTCATGAGTTTTTACTATGTGTTCCATGAAAAATATGATGTCACCATGATGGGTTTTATATCTTGTATTTCTTTCTTTTCAACATAATAATGTCAGAAAATGAAGGGATCCACTCTCTTTCTAGAAGTATTGGTTAAGAAATAATAAATATATTGATTTTTTTGCATTAGTTTCTTGTTGCGTCTAATTTGTATTGAAAATAATGAAACCTACTAAAAATTAAATTTAATTGAAATTTGAATAGTTCATTTGGTTGACTTTATCCGGTGCCCCTTTGTTAACAAGACTAATATATATATATATATATATATATATACAGGGAGATAATTCATTAAATAGTGCAACTTCTTTTCGTAGGTTATGTGCATTTTATTTTATTTTATTTTTTTCAAATTTTTGGCTCAATTTTAATTTAAATTTACTTTTGATAGCACGGAAGCCCACCTAATTATATTAGTAATTTATCAAAGTGAGATTTTTTTTTAATCTAAATTTTATCGATGATACTTGAGATTTGTTGCAAGTTATTCAAACTTTCCATCACCGCCACTTATAGTGGCTTCAATGAGCTTCATTTTATATTATTATGTGAGGGAACGAAAGATTAAATCTAAAAACAATAAGCTATATTCTTAACTTCATGTTCTCTCATTAATCTGAGATAAATGGAAAAACTGTTAACTGTAAACTACTTTCAGTTATTAGCTAGGAAGTTGCAAGCATGTTGTCAATTCGTTCAGATATAATCTTTTGAATTCTTGGATAAAGATGCAGAATAAAAAATTCCAAAAAAAAAAAAAAAGAAAGTCTGTGGGTAACCATGTGGGGAGTATTGGCATTGACTTGAAACTTTAACAATTCAAACAAGCAAAACAGTCAAATCAAGTTTTGTTCAGAGAGCCATTTGACATTAACACATGGTTGACAGAGACACAGAGAACTATTTGCTTTGCTCAGTCAGGTTTTGTCCCTGCAGCTCATTCTAGCATTACTAAAAGCATCCCAAGATAATTTCCTTTTTTTAATTTTTATAAATACTGTTTATATATTGTAAGTGGAATAAAAATAAAATTTATGAACTGGTACTTGTGGATAGAATGTCTTTTTCTCTCACTAGAGAGGTCGAGCTCTTTGGTCGTCAAATTTTTTTAAAATATGTATAAAATAATTTTTTTATCATCATATACGCTAGTGACTCAATATAGAGAGTATGATGTTCAAAGAGATCGCTTAGTGATGAGGGTTTTTTTTTTAAAAAAAGACAACTACGTTCTTGTTTGACTAACAATATAGAAGCATCTACAGTTTCATATGATTGTATGGAGGAAAGAAATGTGAATGAACATGAAGGGAACAATAGTTGCAGTAGGCTTTCCACGCATAAAGTAATGTTGATGGCATTATATATATATATATATATATATATATTCCTGATTCTCTGCATCAATGGTCTTCGATATTCAACGAGAAGAAATACAACAGAACAACTTGATTGATCAATATTATCAACCTGTGTCAGAACTCCTTAGAAAGCACTGGGGCTTAAATTCTGAATGCTTCATGCTTATGAGATAGAATGCCTCTTTACAAAGCTCCAGAATATCCCACACCACAATACCTACAAAATCGTCTTGGTATTTCGAAACAGTGAAATGAAATAAAAGCAAAAATAATGCCTTATGACTTGTGGCTTTCAAATAAAGATGGATAGGATCATCACGATCTTCTTTTCAGGTTTACGCAGTGAAATTCAGGTACAGGAGGACAGGTGTTACAACTGCACATTCAGCCTCTCTTGTTAGAATTTTATTATTGGACTTAATTGATTGGGATTTTAAGAAAAAATAAAATTAACTGAGTGTTTAATCTAAAAATGAGAACCTAATATCTGTGATTAATAAAGTGAGTCATTGAGTTTGATTTCATTGTTTGTTGGGCTTCAACCTTTTAATAATGATATACTATCTATTGAGTTTGTTTGATATGCAAAATGTAAAATAAAGAAATATATATGATCCCAGAAGGAATGAAAAAAAATTGAAGATAGAAATAATATTTATTTTTTTATTTTAAAAAATAATAAAAAAATAATGAGATATTGTTGAGTAATAATTACAAAAATTTAATAAACATTATTAAAAAGTTATGTAAAAGAATTATTTTTACTTAAAGATTACCAAATGGCCCTTACTTTAAATGGGAAAACCTATGCATATTAAAGACTGTTCAATCATGGATGACTAAGTTATGCACACCACTTACGTATGATTCTATATCTTCTTGTTTGAGAATCAACTCAGGTTATATTGCAAATTCATAAAGCTGAAACTTGTGACATTACAGTTTAGAGCAATGATAATCATTTTTGAGAAATTTCCATGAGATGCATTTTTCCTAATTGGTGGCGTGCTGCATCATTTTCAAAATAACATTCATGTTAACATTTCTGTTGAAAAGTCAACCATCATCTTTTGCTTGTAATTTGCTTTATTGAAACTTGGCTTCGAATCTTAATATTCTCTGTCAAGTTAATTTAGTCTTCTCAGAACTGAAAAATGGACTTTGGCTTTTCATTTTAAAGTCATATAAACCGTCCAGTAGTACTATATTCAAACTTTGCAAACATCATTAGATTGAAACTTTGCAAATGTCATGAGATTGAAGAAGAAAATGACAAACTAAATCTAGCCTATTAAATCAGCAGAATATCATGAAGTCATAAGATCAACTATATATAAATATTGTACCATAACCGTCTAATTAATCTTAATCTTATTCAATCTCTAATTAGTCTGATTTCAGGCCCATCTCCACAATCTCGACACCAATTTGGTATCTTCTTACTCTCTTGACATAGTTGAAAGAGTTTTTATAGAGATACCCACTCTCGTCTTGAGATTGCTGCTACGAGGATTCAACTAAGAGGCTCAAAGCCATGAATCCTAGTCAAATCGCTAGTCACTACTAACTATTTACTGAAATGGCACTAAGAAGTGGGTGTATTGTATATAAAATCCATTTATTCATATAAAGTAAAAAACTAATCTAGGAATCGGAATTCACGAACCATATAAAATCAGTAGTCCATGAAGTGTAGAAAGGATAGAAACAGATCATTAAAACTCCTATTTAAGCTTTAAACCTTGAGAAAGCCAATGTGGCTCCTTTCTTTCCTGTTCGAATGTCACACTAGAGCTGCTCATGGGGGTGGTGGGGTCACTGCATTCTCCTACTCTATCTGATTTAAAAGAGCCAAAAAAATTGAGCTTCCTGGTTAACTCGAGCACATGAGGTTTTGTATTCTTCTTCTTCTTCTTAACATCATTGTTTCCTCCTATACTCAGTGTTAAATCCACTTCCATTTCTTCATCAGACCCACCCTGAATTGCAGTGTAGGAGCTAGGCCCTGCTTCTCCTTCATCGAACCCATATTCTCCAGTTAATATGCCTTCTTCAGCAGGCATTTCAAGATCAAAACCCCTTGGCATTTTGGTGACTACGTCTTCTCCAGAGCAGCTTCCAGTACTCCTCTCCCTTAAGTATACATCATCTCTCAAACTCTGAGCTTGGAAATCTGCGGCCCCATTTGGAATTTGTATTGTTTGAGGTTGGCTTATACCTTCGCCATTTATGGGGTTCCATAATTTCGTCTGTCTGATTTCCTTGTTCAGCTCATCCATCAGCATCTTTTGCACACTGTATACTCGGTGTAGCTCCTGAACCTGCGTTTTTATAGAATATCTTTGTTAGAGATTATTACAAAACTATTTATAGGCATTCACTTAACAATTTAAACTTTTATATCGAAGTAGTTTTTGACTTAGTATCAGGTCTTTATAAGCAACAGATTTGAAAGTAAATCCATGCCGTCCTTATTCTCTTGATTAAAACTTAAAGTTTCGTCAGAAGTTATGGTGGAATTGTACTCTTTCTGACCTTGAAATGTACTTAACGACTTGACATACTATTAGAGTCTCAATGTCCAAATGGTCAAGAGTTCAAATTGAGTACTACCTCAAACAAATCCAATTATAATACTCATAATTGCTAACAACTGAAAGCTTCAAATAGTTGCAGATCATCATTTCCATTTTAGACAACAAATTTTAGTCATTTGGATGTGGCCAGAAGTTCCAAGTTCCAATTGACAGAAGCATTTTGACATGCAGAGAGGCTGCTTGGATTAATACTCGAATAAACAATGCAGCTTTAAGAACGATAAAGCAGAGCGTGACAGAAAGAAGCACTTCATATACACTGATTCTGACATCATTCATCATGAAAGATCACAGAAAAGAAAGCCTCTAGTAGGCAAAAACAATTTACAACCAAAAAGAAAGCGTAAATGAGACATTTGATTGACCCTATGGCTATGTATGATTTTCAGGATACCTGTTGTTTGAAGATGTCCTCATGCATCTGCATTGTGTTTCTGATGAATTCTACATTATTTCTATCAAGCATCCTTTCCATGGGAAATTGCAATTTGTTGGTTCCAATTTTGTCGCCCTTATTGCTCAGCCCTTTGTTCTGATAATGTTCCCACACATCCACACCCTTCACAGTTAAGTTTTTGCTGTCTGCTGAGGTTGCTGCTAGAAGATTTATGGAATATTCAACTTTGGTCCCCATGCCTGAGTGATAAAATGCAGAGTTGTTGAGTTCTTTCCCAACATCATCACACTTTAACTTGTGCGCTTTTTGAGCGTCCAGCAATGCCTCTACGATTGGAAAATTACTTTTACGGTACAAACGCTTGAAAAAAGTGAAGTAGATAAGAAATCAAACATTTCTCCTTTCTCTGTTTTCCATGTCACCCAACGGGGTTATGATCTCGAAAGCTACAATGTGAAACGGGAGAACGAAGTTTAGCTAACCAAAGTTTGAAGATTAATCAAAACTCAAAACTCAAATTCTAGGAATATTAGGATCCAAACTAACAGATATTGTGTCTTACACTTATTACATATTACACGACTCTTTAAATGCAAATAAAAATAGACACTTCAAATTTTATCATGCTTTGTGTCTGTGTTAGGGTCCATGCTTCTTCCATGGTTAGAAACTAAAATTAACATCTGTAGAAAGTTGAAACTCATCCCTCAAAATGGGTCATAATCAGCTTTGCATGATGAGACTATCCTATAAGATTTGGTTGTAGCCTTTTTTGGTGCATAGATGGGAGCTATAAAAGGAATTATACTACTCTGTCTTGTGAATGAGTTTGTCAAAATAGGGGTTTTCAATTGACTATCCAAAAGTGGAGAAGGAGGGGACAAAAAGAATTTGCATTGAAATGTTCAAAAGCGTAATCAAACATTGCTGGGACATAGAAGAAACAAGGAATATGAACAATAGGCTTAGCCAAAACAGTAGCCTTCAGCTCCTACTTCTAGAAACTAGCCTCGGAAAAAAAGTTCCCACTTCTCCTTGTTCCTAATAAAGTTTGAGCCTTTATAATTTGTCAAGACACCACCTAACCTTTATACCTGTGTTGAAGCTCAAACAGAGACTGAAAGAACTCAAGCAAATTAAACATGACACAGCAAGAAAAAATTGTAGCAAGCATGAAGATTTCATAGCTGCTGTAAGGAAATGGAAAAGAGCATGTGTAGTTATAATACCTGAAATAACAAGAACCAAAATTGCCGCTTTCTGTGATAAAGCTCATTGAACATCTTCCTTCTTCAAGGGAGTACTTTTACCCATTAGTCAGAGTGTTGTGAATAAAACCAAACTTAATATATATCAGAAAAAAAAAAAAGAGGGCTATTCTCTCATGATCCTCCGAGAATCAATTCTGAGACAAGGACGGATTATTCCAAGAAGTGCATCAGGCCACCTGATGATGAAGTTTGAGAAAGAAAGCTCAGAGACAGCAGAAAATCTCTTGCCAGGTCAAAACCATTCCATTGTTTACTTGTAAACGAGAAAGCAACCAGCTTGAATTAAAAAGAAAAAAACCGGAATCATGGGGTTAATAATTCAGGCTTGACAGGCTGTGAGAGGAGAGGGCAGGCAAGGAAAAAAAAAAAAAAAAAGCTGGAGTAGCAGTGTGTCTGTATATGAATGAACAAGTGCCTGTGTGATATTGAGAGAGAGAAGGGAGAAACAGATGGAGAGAGATCCTATTTTGTATTCGTTATATTATATACATATAGTAAGTATAGTTGATTGTGTTTTGTTTTGTATATGCTGTGCTTCACTGTAATGTGTGGGAGAAGGGCAGGAGAAGCGGGGACCACAGAGTCGTACTATAAATGCAAATGATAGTTTAAAAAATTTTTGAGATAGATTACTTCTGTTCTCTTCAAAATTTTTAAATTACATAATTTTTTATTTTTAAAAAATATTTTTATCCTTCAAAATTAAAAAATAATTAAAATAATTTAAAAATAATATTAATTTAAAAAATTTATATATAATTTTTTATATTCTTATTATTAAATTTTTTTAATAAAAACATTATTAATATATAATTTCTTAATAACAACTCATAAATGTATAATTTTTTGAAATAATTATATAATTTTTAATTAAATTATATACTTATTATGTCATTATTTAAAAATTATATACTTGTCATATTTTAATTGATAGATTTGATAATAAAAATATAAAGAACTATGTAGTATTATAAATTTTTGTATTAAAAACGTAATTTATTAAAAATATCTTTCAAGCTTCTATTTTAATATTATTTATTTTATGTTTAAAATCATAAATTTATTTTATTTTAATAATTTATTAAATTTATCACAATACTTATATTTATTTTTTATATTTAACATGAATATTATAATTGAAAATAAATTATTATCTATAAATTAATTAAATTTAAAAAGTGACTATTTTATATTAGTTAAATATATATTTAATATATTTTATATTATATAAATAATAAATATAGAGATAATTTGACCAAAATAAATGTAATTGTAATTTATTATTTCATTGTTGGAAAGACAAATATAGTGAATCTTTGAGTTTCAATAAAATATAGTGTTTATTTTTTAAAAAAAGAGGAGATGACTTTATATATAATTTAGGTATTTTATAACGAGAGAAAAAGTAATTTAACCAAAATTTTAAATAAACTTAATCTGTAAAAAAATATGTAAACTAAATTAGTCATGAAGCAAATCAAGTATATTTTTCGGTGAAATTTATTATGATATATTTAAATGTCTGTTTTGGATATCAATAAATTTTAATTCAGTAGTTTTAAAATTATCTCCAAAATTGAAGCATCCCAATTCAACTTCATTTGGAACCCCAAAAAAAAAAAGGATTTCTTTACGATTATATTGGTCATTCTATATTTTGGGAAACAAAATCCATAGAGGAATCTCTCGTGTCCTAAACACCAACCAGCTAGCGTTGGCCAGCGAACAAGATATTCCAGACACAGCCATTGTACAGAGCATCATCAACATTCAACAATGAAACAAAGTTATCCAATCTCTCTCTCTCTCTCTCTCTCTCTCTCTGTAAATCTCTGGTTATTGGAAATTCAAACACTGGGATTTGATTATTCTTTTCGTACATCTAGTCGTCTCCAATCGTAGATCTTATTGGGATTCCTCATTATGAATTCTACGTGAGGCTTGGGATTTGAAATTGACAATCACTGCTTCCGACCTTACTAGAAGATTTTGCATATATCCTTCTTCTCTGCCTTTTTCAAGAATTTAATAAAAATATTTTCATTGCTTCAGATGAAAGGATCTATGTCTATACTTTTTGAATAAAATTACTCTAGTTTCATTTTTTTTTCTCGCATATATATCAAACATTAATTAAAGAGAATGTGCAATGAATTTCAACTTATTCCTTAAACCTTTTTAGCCCAATTAATATATTTTGTTGTTTTCCCCTGAGAATTGAAGAATAAAAGATAAATGAAAAAGGCTTTTGACAACTTTCACATACTGTTCGTATTGATATGTCCAATACAGGGACCATGCATAGACCAATCTTTCTTTTTCTTTTTTTCCAGCTGTTCACATATATATATATATATATATATGTGGATGTTCCCACTTGGGTTGTTAACTTTGTTGTCAAGAAATCATCTTTAATAGGAAAAAGAATATTCATATTAATGGTTTGTGATTAATAATTAAAAAGAAAATAAGTGTTTGGATGAAAAGAAAAGGAAAAAAGAAAAATATTCTCGCATGGGTAACCCGCGGTTCTTATACATGTATATATTCATATAATATTAAATTATTTAAGTTTATTAACTTATATGAATTTGTGACTTAATGAGATGTTTTGATAATTTTAATTTCTAACTTAAAGTACCTATAAATAAAAATTCGAAAGAAAAGAAAATACCCCACCATCACTTTCCCATATATAAAAGCTAAAGCTTTCAAGAATGAAGACTCCAACGTTTTGACCCCGAAATATCTGAAGCCCCACAAACCATTTGTGCTTCAGATCATTAAGTTATGCATAGATTTTGGCGTGTGTGTCTATACATACATATATATATATATATATATATATATCTATATATATATATGTATAACATTAATTTCCTTAATTTCATCATACATGTCTTGTGAGTATGCCTGTCTTTGTCTTTTACTTGCCAAAACTCCCTTTCTAGCAACCCCCAATTGGTGCTGTGAAATTGTACGAAAATGAACGCACACCTTTACAAATAAATACACATTAATTTGCATTAATAAGATACATAGCCGAGTGTTACAACAAGTTTTTCTTTTCTTTTCTTTTCTTTTCTTTTTTTCACCTGACTGAATTAGTGAAAATTCAAAGACCTGTCTCATTCACATAAAATCTTCAAATTAAGTGAACCCTATTTGTTTGTTATAAAAGAATTGGCTTAATATATATAGGATAAATAATTCATTCAACTTGATCATCGATGATATATATATATATATATATGTCATACTTTTAGATGGATCTTGTCCCGGAGATTCATGAACTACATTGCATTGAGATAATACATGAAGGCTCCAATTAGATTAAAGTGTTAAAAAGTTGGAGTGTTTATGGGTTGGCCATGTGAGGCATCCACATGGCAAGTGAAGCCTGTTTATTATCAACAACACATAAAATATCTGTGGGAGATATTATCATCATCGTCATCGGTTACCACTTTCTCGGAGGATCGATGATGTTATGCCCTATGTGATTATATTGTCTGTTTCCTAATGAAAATTGCCTATTCTACTCAATACACCACAGAGACAGAGATATATAGAGAGAAGATATCTTTGTAGAATTCATCGAACAATTGGTGGGGACGAATTGAAAAGTTGTCAAAATCAAGGATATATGAGATGGATCTATATATATGGTAATTATGGGTAATATGGTAATTACTGATTTTAAGTAAGGATTTTTTTTATTTTACAAAAAAAAATAATTTTATATTTTTCCTTCTAGCTACTTCAAAAGAAAATCATGTTTAAATTTTTCGGTTTCTTCTTGCACTAAAAAATTGTTTCAGCTCCTACTCAGAATCAACTTTTTTTTTTTTTTCAAAAACTTGACTAAACACCACAGAAAAAATAAATAAATAATTTTTGGAAAAGTAAAAATCAACCTTTCCTCAAGAAAGCAAAAAACAAACTCAATAGCAAGAAAGTAACAAATCAAAGTTGTTGTTGATAAATTTACCCAATTATTTTAGTTTAGTTTGGTTAGATATTTTGGATATGTTTTTACAAACTTTATTTTCTTGTCCAAGAGCAACATACCCTTCAGGTTGTACCATGTAAATTTCTTCTTCTAAATCACCATTTAAAAAAACAGTTTTAATATCCATTTGATGAATAAAAAACTTGTAAACTGAAGCTAAAGCAATCAAAATTCTAATAGAAGAAATTTTTGTTACTGGAGAAAAAGTATCAAAATAATCAATATTTTGTTTTTGAGTAAATCCTTTAGCTACTAGCCTCGCTTTATATTTATCAATGGATCTATCAGGATTATATTTTCTTTTAAAAACCCATTTGCAACCAATAGGTCTTGCTCCCGGAGGCAAGTCTGCTAAAACCCAAGTTTTGTTTTGATTTAGTGAATCTATTTCAGCTTTAATTGCTTCTTTCCAAAGGTGAGCATCAGAAGATGAAATTGCTTCAGAAAAATTTGATGGCTCATCTTGTAACATAAAAGTATAAAAATCATTTCCAAAAGAAGTTTCTTTTCTTTGTCTTTTGCTTCTCCTTAAATTTTCAACAAAATTTTCACTTTCATTTACTTTAGATGAAGAAGGCAAATTTTCAGCTGTTTGAGACATATGCTGAATTTTTAATGGAAAAATATGCTCAAAAAATTCTGCATCTTTGGTTTCAATAATAATATTATGATCAAGAACATCACTTTTCAAAACTAGAAATCTATATGATGCACTATGTTCAGCATATCCAATAGCATGCAATCAGAAGTTTTAGAACCAATTTTTCTCTTTTTAGGATCAGGTAATAAAACTTTTGCAAGACACCCCCACACTTTCAAATATTTTAAATTTGGTGTGTATCCCTTCCATAATTCATAAGGTGTCTTATTTGTTTTCTTATAAGGTATTCTATTTTGTAAAAAACATGCAGATAACAAAGCTTCACCCCATAAATTATCTGGTGCAGAAGAACTTACAAGTATAGCATTCATCATTTCTTTTAAAGTTCTATTTTTCCTTTCTGCTATTCCATTTGATTCAGGTAAATATGGAGGAGTTACTTCGTGAATGATTCCTTCTTTTTCACAAAAGTCATTAAATAAAACAAATTCTCCTCCTCTATCTGACCTAACCCTTTTAATCTTTTTATTTAATTGATTTTCTACCTCAACTTTATATAAAAGAAATTTATCAAAAGCTTCATCTTTATTTCTCAATAAATAAACTTTAGTATATCTAGAAAAATCATCAATAAAAGTTACAAAATATTTTTTGCCACCTCTTGTCATAGTTTGTTTTAAATTACCTAAATCAGTATGTATTGAGTTAAGTAATTCAGTTTCTCTATCTACAGAAAAATGAGACTTTTTGGTTAACTTAGCTTCTACACAAATGTCACATTTGTTTAGAGAATCATTTTTAATTTCAGAAATTAAATCAAGTTTTTGCATTTTCTTTAAATATGACTTACTAACATGTCCTAATCGAGCATGCCATATATCAAAAGTATCAACCATAAAGACAGGCAAGTAAGCAGAAGATGATGCATTTTCATTCATATCAGCAATGTTGAGAATAAACAGCCCCTGAGTATAATAGCCCTTTCCTACAAATACATTATTCTTTGTCATTACGATCTTATCAGATTCAAATGACACCTTAACCCCAGCTTTGCTTAATAGAGCTACAGAAATTAAATTGGCTCTAACATCAGGCACATGAAGAACATCACTGAGTGACAAGGTTTTTTCAGATGTGAGTTTTAGTTCAACCTTTCCTTTTCCTAGAACTTTTGCAGTTCGGGAATCAGCAAGGTAAACACGGTCTTCTCCTTCCTTGGTAGGATTATAGGAGGCAAACATCTCACGATTTGCATAAATGTGCCTGGTAGCCCCAGAGTCTACCACCCATTTTTTCACATCGGATACTAAGAGAGCTTGAGAAATGACCGCTACTATAATTTCATTTTCTTCATCTCCTTGAACCAAATTGGCTCTAGGAGGATTGTCATTTCTAGCCCTCTTTCTACATTGAGCAGCATGATGGCCTGGTTTTCCACAAACAAAGCAACTCCCTTTCTTTTTGAATTTGGGGTTAGAACTCTTGGGCTTGTAGTCAGGTTTTGTTTTAGAGTCATACCTCTTGGCATACTACTTTGTCTCCACCAAATTTGCTTTTGAGGTCATCTCTTTGCCTTTTGCAGCTTGCATCTCTTTTCGATTTGTGTCTTCGATTATGATGTGAGTGATTAGGTCCGACAATGGCAATTGCTTTTGTTTGTGTTTCAGTTGTTGTTTGTAGTCCTTCCATGATTCAGGTAGCTTCTCAATCAGAATTCCAACAACAAACTCGTCAGGTAAGTTGATTTTTTCTGCCCTCAACTCTTTTAGCAGCTTATGGTACTCATTAATTTGCAGCTTAATATCCTTGTCCTCGGTCATCTCCCATCTATAGTAATTTCTAACAACAAACTTTTGCTTCCTAACGTCCTCAGCAGTATATTTGGCAATTAACGATTCCTAAATTTTGCTTGCTTCCTTGTACACATAGTAAACATCGAACAAATCATTAGACAAAGTATTAATGATAGTATTTCGGCATACCTTGTTGGCATATTCCCAAGTAATCCTTTGATTTTGGTCAATATCTAACGAAGGTTCAGATTGTGTGAGCGCAGCAGCAACTCCATATAGGTCCAGGATTGAGTAAACGCGTTCTTGCCACCTTCGAAAGTTTTTGCCATCGAACATTTCAATTTTTGAAATATCCGGTGGTGGCCTAGACAGTGGCATCGGAGGTAGTGTGAAAGGAGCAAAGGATGTAGGACCAAGACTGGCACCGGTAGGGCCATCGGAAGCAGGAGCATTATTTTGTGACTCCATATCTCTCAAGATTGTTACAATTCAGTAGCTGCACAAGGAAGTTGTGAGTATAAAATAAATCCAAGCCGTGCACAAGGACACTGTCCTTGAGAGATATTCCGCCACAAGACGGCACTCCCCAGGATTGAACGGATTCTTCTGTGATGTCGCAGGAAAGCAGAACAGCAGAGATAAGAACTCAGGGACAGAGAGAAGAGGAGAGGAGAGAGCAGCTCGAATATTGTCCAGAGCTGTAGTGTGTGGAACCCAAAGAGCAACGCGGTATTTATAGGCACAGAAAATAATGAGACGTTGGACCATATTGAATTATATTAATGAGGACGTTTCTGAACGCTGGACGGTTTCTGACATGAGGATTAATAAACATTATATAAGATAAAAACGGATTAATAATTGTCGGTAAATGATGAGTAACGTTCAGAAACGTTCACATAATGAACTCATAACCGAAGCCTATTTGAAAATATTTAATTTTCAAAAATTAAATTCCGGCAACGGTAAAAAATGTCCAACACCGCGTATATTTTGCGCGCAGGGGGGCAAATCGCCGAATTTCAACTGAGCTAAGCTATGTTGGCCCAGCTTTTTGTGTGCGCGAGCCCACTCTCCTTCTAGACCCATTTTGCTCTTCCATAATCACATGTTAATATTTATACCCTTTGGCTTTCATTTGTTTGAGCAATGTGAGACTTCTCTTTTTCTCTTCTCTTTTGACACACACACATACAATTCTCCAACATTTTTCTCAGTCAGATCCAACATGGCGTGTGTTTGTGTGTATGTATAAAACACCACCACCTCCTCACAGTTTAATTTGTTTGTTTTCTTAATTCTTCGTTTGAGAAAGACTGTCCATATTCACCAATCACACCCCTCACATATCACTCACATAATCTTTTTCATGCTTTATTTTACCAACTTGTTCTGTTGCACGCCAAGTCCACCGCCCTACGAGTTTAGGTCTAACAGCTGTTTGGGCTGCATCGAAAGAAAATGATATATATATATATATATATATATTTATAATTTTATGATATCTTTATAGTTATGATTTAACAATGTTTATATCTTTTTATTATTTTTAAAAATAGGAGCATAAAATTTATTTTCTATCTACTTTTACTTTTCATTTTTATTTTTAACAAGTTTATGTACTAAATAGCAACTAATTTTAAAACAATTTGTAAATTAAATTTTTAAATAAAGTGAACTTTAATTAAGTAAAAATAATAATAATTCCCCACTCGTTTAAATAATTTACAAGACACATATTATATACATGTATAAAAAAGTAAACTAAATAAAAAACTTAAGCTTTTATATTCTGTGTGTATATGCGTATAAAATATTCTTATAAAATTACATATTATAATATTTTTAATGATGCATACTTTTTATTAAAAAAAATAATGTATAAGCTTTTATATATGTAAGATTTAATTATATATATATATAATATTTTAATATGAAACAAGTTATTCACAAGCTCATCAAGTTGAATATTATTATTATTTTAGATTATCTCGTTTAACCAAACAATGTCAATAAGCTCATTTATTTAATGAACAAATTGAGCTGAATTCAAACTTTTAACACGTTGAAACAATTATTTACGTACTATCAGGGGTTAGATTGAGAGAGAGAGAGAGAGAGAGAAGGACAAACATAAAAGGGGAGGTAAAGTTGAAGAATTGAAGAGTTGGATTAGTTTTTCCAAATGCAATTCCGTCAGGAGAAGCACGCGTTGTAGCCTTTCAATGCTACATTTCATGACAAAAGTAGACCCACCACCCCTCTCTCCACCTTTTTGTTTTAATACTTCTTTCAGAAAATTAATTTTAAGTCAGAATTATGAGTTAATAAATATTTTATTGAAATACTTTAAAAATCAAAATTCTTTTAAAGAATTATTGTGTAAAATTAATTTTCAAAAGATACCACGTATATTTTTTAAAATTACCACTTTATTTTTCTAATATTATAAAAGGGTTTTTTTCAAATAATACCTTTCAGAAGTACAAATTATAATTTTTATCAGTCTTAGTTATAACTTTAATCTTTTAAAATGAATTTTTATTTTTAAAATGGTTTTTAATAACGTATGATCTTTATATATAATTTTCTCTACTTATTTCACTTTTTTTCACTTTTATATATTTACCTATTTATTTAAATCGACAATCTTAGTTTACTTTTAAATTAAGAGAATTTAATCTAAATTCATCAACGCTTTTATTTAAACATTGGACAATCAATCATCTATAGACAAAATTACTCATTATAAAAACTTCAAATTTTAGTAAATAACAATTCATGAAAATGAGAATATTCACAGCTCTGATTATCTTGCATGCTCATTCTATTATTATTAAGTAACTCCTTGTACTTATATTTTAAATTTCATCATTAAACTTTTGGTTCTCTCTCTCTCTCTCTCTTTTCCACGTTAAAAATTAAAAAAAAAAAATGATTCTTCTCTCTCCTTGACCTTGACTACTCATAATTGTGTAATATTTTTGGAAGTTCCAGGGAACAACAAATAACTATGGACCATAATCATATACAAGATGAAATTGTCAGTTCTGTACTACTACCGCATATTATATTTTTATTATCAAATTTTTTAACTAAAATATAATAAATATATATTTTATAATAATAATAATAATATAAATATAGAATTTTTAAAAATAAATTCACGTGTCATAATTTTTATTAGAAATGTTAATAACAAAAATAAAAAATTACATGTAAATTTAATCTTTAAAAAAATCCAGTAACAGATGTACACAATATAATAACAAAATTGTGATGATAAAACTTTTATGGGATCTCAATCATACTTATCTATAAACCGCATCTACAGTGGACCCAAATGAATACAAACAAAAAATAAAAAACCCTTAAAATGCCATAGGTTGGTTTACTTCAAAATGGTGGCTTAAATTTCAATAAATGGTTGCCACATTAAGTGCTGTGATGATCCCCAGATTCATATATATATATATATATATATATATATCTATATATATATATAAAGATAGTCATTTTCACTTTCACATGTAGATTGTTGATAAGGTATATGACCATATAAAATTTGCTTCACGTGGGGTTCAAATGTTTGTGAATATGACACGTGTCAGTCACCCAACTATGCAAATGGGTTCTTAGTACTCTTATCATGTTGTTCCTAATCAATCTAATGGTCACTTTGTGATTTGACTTGTTTGTGATCAGTTAAAGCTTTTTATTCATCTTCATAGTTTGATTAAACAAGCAATTGACCCCCACATTAGACTGAGAGCTTTTGCTGATGCCTAAGTTAATTAAACCCTACTTTTTCTTTTCATGGATTAAGGCCAAAGAATCACGTTGCTTCACATTGAGGGCTCCATCAATATCATGCGCCTACTTTAAATATCACTTCATTATTTCTTCCACATAACATATAATTATTAAAATTATTACCTTTAACAAATATTGATATAGCTTTGAAATTTACGGTATCCCTGCAAAAAGGGGCATTTAAAAAAATCATCTAAATTGTTTAAAAGTAATTAGTTTGCTATTCTTTTCTACTGATTTGATGCCCACATTTGAGATAAGAACTTCCTAGCCCTATTCATTATTTAAAGAGTAAATTACATAAATTAATTTAGTATTGTTGATATTATATACTTTTTTATTTTTAAAAAATATATAAACCTTTATTCAAACAAAAAATTACCTTACTTTTAGTTTAATTAAAAAAATTTTTGTCTAAAATATTTTTTATTAACCTAAATATGAATTTTTTAAAATTAAAAAAATTTAAATAGAGAGCATTGTGGTTAAAAAATTTTAAAATTAAATTAAAGTGAAAGCAATTTTTTTAAGAAAAGTTTGTATGTATTTAAAAAAAATTATATAATTTCAACTAAATTTAAAGAAAGTATATATAATTTATTTTTATTTAAAAGGATGAGCATATATGCCACCTTTTTTTTATACTAAAATTGGTACTCAATTGTAGTTATGAGAATACGAAGTTACATCCCATAAGTTTAAGCATTCAAGAGAGTTTTTAAAGATGAAATAATCATTAATTATATGTCTAGTAATGAAAAATATAAATAACTTGTAGGAAATTTTGATATAATTAATTCAATCCTTTGCGTTAGCATTTACCAATACCCAAAAAAAAAAAAAATGAAACATTGGGACATATAGGAGATTCTATCTTGCACAACCAAAAGGTTAACATATTTGGTTCTTTACGTTTTCCATAAACAAGATTTAAGAAAATTATAAATTGTGTTAAATAAGCATGTGAACAAAAAAAAGAACTTGATTTAAGTTAGAATCTAATTAACTGCTTGATCGGTGCCAAGAGTGATGTTCAAGTTTACCACAATATTTACCGACTTTTGTACTAGAAATTATGTCTAAATCCTAAGGAGTTTGTGGTATATTGAGCAATATTGACAAAGTGATGTGAGCTTGTATCTCCACCTAAAAATTGAATTTTAAATTGAAAAATGAAAATTGTAGAGAGAAAGGGAGGGAAAGGGAATATGTCTCACTAATTAATGAACGTACACAAGATTAAAATAAGCATAATTCTTAAACATTGAAGGGGAAAAGAAAAGTTTGAATCCAATTCAGCTCCCACATTCAATAATGCATCAGATTCGGAGTATGACTTACCACCAATAAAAATAAAATAAAAAACATAAAATAATATACAAAGGATTAGGTTCTGGATGGATATATATATAATTTTAAAGGACAAAAGGAATCTCTCCATTTTGGGACGCAAGCTTATCTTCTCTGGATCCAATGCCCTTCCTTCATTTACAACAATATCCTGATATATCCCATCCCATTCTTCCAGTGCTTAATCATATTAAAATGGTATTGCACTTTTGCTAACATGTGCTTTAGAGATAAAATTATCATGATTAATAATTAATGCAAAATTTTAAAATACTTAGAATTGCTTTTAATATTGTATGTACGTAAATTTTAATCCATTTTATTGTACCCACATATAAAATATTACTTGCTTCTTAAAACTTTAAAGTCCTCACAATTATTGTTGTGAAAAATTATTATTACTTTATTTTTACTATTATTTTGTCAATTAGATATCATAATCATACCATACAAAGTGGCTGTAAGAAAATAAGAGAAGTCTTTTCTTTCAGAGTCTTGTTCCGAAAATTTTCTTTTTTAATAATTGAGCGAAGATTCCTTTCCAGCCCCTTTCTGCGGCTGTGTAATAAAATATGACTTCAGATTGGCCACTTGGTCATTTAATTCAGATAGTACTAAAGAATTCCATGAAAGGGTTTTGAATGTCATTATACCACTCTTGGCTTTTAGTTCTATTTTTTTTTCTCTGAAGAAGAATAATTAATATAAAAGTAATATTTTTGGGTGATGGAGACAATTTATTCGATATTTCTTTAATTAATAATTCTCTTATTTGTCCAAAGATCCCAAAAATTAATGCGCTTTAGCGTCACATGGAAGAAGCATTTTGTTTGGATTGAATTGTGACTTAGTAACAGACAAGAAACTGAAAGTTTGATTGCATATTGTTCTTTTGTTGATGTAGAAACTGTTCAATTTAGACGTTAGAAAATAATTAAATTTCTTGAAACGAACTGCCTATGTGTTTGCCGAATAGATCTTTGCCTGATGATGTAAAATGAGTTTAGAGAGAGAAGAATTTTGAGGTGGCCTCTTCTATTATGGAATTATTTTCATTAGAAAGTTGAATAAACTAGTTCTGTTGGTATTTTCATTTTTAGGCTAAAATTTACATGGTTTGATATTTTATGGTCTAATCCAATTTCAGTTTGGTACTTCATGATTTAAAATTTAGCAATTAAGCAATTTGAAATTTAAATTATTAACACATTAGTACGTTATAGTATCAAATCCGTTAACTTTTTGATGAAAAAATAGCATATGCATAGCATATGACTTAGAGATTCTCCTTATTTATCCTGAAATGCCCCATTTGAATGAATTTTGTCATTGGAAAATCTAATCTCCGAATTTTTTGAGCAAAATTAAAGATTTCATAGGAAAGCTGGTCGTATGGACAAACGTAGAGATTTTGTTTATGGGCAAAATTCATTGGAGAAAATATTATATATGCTAGTCTATCAAACTTGTGATTGATTGCTTAAGGAAGGATTTTGACTTTCATTGAATAGGAAATTAGAATTTAGAGCAAAACTAGGGAAAAAAAAGAATTCCATTTTAAGGACAAAAATTTATAAGATATTATATTATGTGTGTCGTATTTGAAATTCTAATTGGCCAATGAAAGAATTATAGTCTTCAATACATAGGGAATTAGAACATATTGTGTTGTATGTGTCAAATATGGAATTCCAATTGATCAAAAGAAAATTTTCAAGTTTCAATGCATAGAAAATTAAGATTTCATAAGAAACTGGAAATTTAAAACAACTTTTGACGAATTCCATTAGAAAGTCAATAAAATAATATCACAGGTATTAATATGCTGACCATTTAAACCTCTAACTATTTGACTGCAAACTTTTTAACCATAAGGTATTATGATAAAATTGAGCCAAATTAGAGGGTATCAAACTATATTGTATGCTTTTTTTAATTATTATTCAATTAATAGAAAGAGTAAATTACATTAACTTCCATTGAGATTCAGATAAATCATTTGATATCCCACTTGTTTCAAAAATTACTTTTGGCTCCTCTAACCTTAACAATATTTTGCAAAAACTTCTACTCTAATTTACTTTTCATCAATAAAGTCAACTTGCTGCATAATATATGTTCTTTCTAAAAATAAAATTATTTAACTCTTTCTATTGTAATATTAAAAATAAAATTATAATCTCATGTTAGAGATTAACATTAATTTAATTACTTTCACTGTTGTATTAAGAATCAAATCATGGCCCCATGTCATACAAAAAGTTAACTTTACTAGCGGAAAGTAAATTGGATTTGAGAATTTTGCAATATATAACAAATGTCAAGAGAGTTAAATATAATTTTGGAAATAATAAAGATATTAGATATGATTTAGCTCAATCTCAGAGAAATGAGTACAATTCACTCTAATAGAAAAGAAGAAAATTATCAGCCAATAGATAACCAACATAATAATAATAAAAAGGATATATTGTATTAGTCTTTTTAAAATTTAGCTAAATTTTACCTAATACTCCTTTTATTTAAAAAAATATCATTTAACTCCCTTAACATTTAATATATATTGTAAAAATCTCTTATCTATTTTTTTTTGTTATTGAAGTTAACTTTTTTCATAATTTGTGTTTCTTCCAAAAATGATATTATTTAGCTATCTTTACTATGATATTAAAAATAAAATCATATTATTATGTTAAATTTTAACATCAATCTTTAATGTCATATTAAAAAATTCATAGTGTATATTATTTAAAATGTTAACTTCATTGACAGAAAACAAATTTCAAAAGGATATTTTTACAATATGTATCAAATATTACACGAGCCAAATGGCATTTTTGAAAAATAAATATATCAAGTATAATTTAACTAAATTTTAAGAGAAATTAATAAAATTTACTATAAACAAATATTGTGTAACTATTTTTGATTTTTTAACAAAAAAATTAGGCAATAATATATTATCTCTTTCAACTATTTAAAATTTTTTTAAACCCACGTTGAAAAGTTCAGATGATCAGGTAATGCTAGGCATTGGCAAATTTGTTCTGGGTTATCAAACGTAATACAAGATAGAAGAAGCATAGGGTTTTAATTTTGACTTCATTTGGGCATACATTGCTTAGAAAATGGATTTGGGTAAACAACTTTCAACCGCCTAAGTCCAAAGTCGTCGTACATGACATTTTTCATGCACTAAGCTTCATTGCTCAGCATGAGATAATTGCTAATCCTCAAGCCTATCCTTTGTGTATTTTTCGGCATACAATGGTGTCGTTTGATTCAATATTTTGCAAAAGTATTTTTTTTTACATAATTTATATAATATTTATTATATTTTTATTCTTATTATTCTATCTATTAAGTCACACTTTTAAAAATAAAAATAAAATAATTATTTTTTATTTTATTTTTATTTATTTATTCACATTTTACATTCTTTTTACTATTATATTCTCTAACCAAAAGAGCAAAAGTCTCTCTATCAGCTTTTACATTTTTAGACTTAACTGCTATCACATTTACATGTACTTAGGAAGGATATCTTGAGCCTTTTTCACAATTTGCATCAACCCACTTTTTATTGGTCCCTGTGGAGCAGTAGGCTTCACTTCACCAACAATGTAAGGAGGAAATTACAGCACGATTGGTATGTGAATGGAAAATGAAAAGAGAATCAGAAAATTCTGAGTAATATCTCTTTTATATTATTGTACAATATTTATTTTTTTATAATTTTTTTAAAATAAAAGAATTAAAAAGTTAAAAAATTCTGAGTAATATCTTTTATACTATTGTAATTATTATTTAATGATATTTATCTTCTTTTTTTTATAATTTTTTAAAAATAAAGATACATAAATCATTTTTTATCTATAAAATCATTTTTTTTTCTATCTTTTGTTTTATTAATTTTCTATATATTAAACGATCACTTAATTTTTTTTAGTTTTTGTTCTTTAAGTTATAATGTATGTTTGTAATTGGTTCTTTACTTGTTATTAAAAAAAAAAAAGTTCAGACTATAAACCCATAAGCTGAATAGATCAAAAGAATGAAAAACGACAATTAGAAGTGAAAAAAAATCAGACCTTTGTTTTCATTCCGTGCAATCATGGCCTGAAATGACAAAAGTTAGATGTAATAGAAAATGTGATAAATATTTTTTTTCCCAAAGAAAATGTGATATCGTTATACAGTAGTTTTTCTTGATTGAGTTGAAAAAAGAAAGAAAAAATTATAATTCAATATTTTAAATTAAAATATTTATATGAAAAATTTTAAATTTTAAAATTATTTTTAAAAAGTCAAGGTCCAAAAATTTACACTGTATAAAAAAATTATAATTTAAAACCTTAAGTTAAAATTTTTAATCCTTAAAGTCTTTAGAATAATTTCAAAATTTAAAATTTTCAATATAAATATTTTAATTTAGAATCTCAATTATAATTTTATTTTAAAAAGAAAAACCTTTGCTTTAGTGGGGATAAGATAGGATAGGATTGCTTTTTGTTGGTCTAAAAGAAAGTGTTGTTGCTTGACTTGGTTTCATTGTCCTGCAAATCAAAATGTCAAGGTGGTGGGCCTCTGCTTTCCAATTTTGCATCATTTTGGATGCATCTCATTCTCCCCCGCGAAGTTGCTACTTGTGACTTAACACCTACTCCCAAAGAATATTTCTACTTTTATTTTAAATAAAAACCATCAATTTTTCAATTTAACCCTTTAAACAATTATTGCAATTCAAACTCGCAACTGGACCCAATTAAATTTGTATGTGACAAATCGTAGTGTAGGATTATTATTATTATTATTAGAGTAAAAGATTTTTCCCATGATTTAATACTTGTCTTTTATATTAATGTGTTTGGAATCAATTAGTGTTTCGGTCTGACAAGCACTAAAAATTAAAAAAATATTATTATTAAAAAATGGATAGTTGCAAGTTATTAAAAAATTAAAAAGCAATTGATTTTTTTTAACATATATACATTATTAAAATCTTTAATAAAATTATAATATATGAAAAGAAATTTCAAAAGTTAATAGTATAATATTCAGCTGTAAAAAAAGTATACAACATTTATATTTTATAAAGTTTATAACAATCACCCAGATTTACCTAATTTCAAATATCAAATACAGCATGACAATTTGTGAAAAATACAATTGAAGCTAAGATAGGCTTGAAGCAGTTGGTCCAAATGAATTATTCACGGGCCTAATATATCTAAACTTCTTTTACAGGAGAAAGAGTAATACAGTGGGTGTGGGATTCATTTACTATATCACTTTCGCTTTTACGTAATAACTTTTTAGACATAAAAGGATTTGAACTAAAAATTCTTAGATCTCTATTGAAATGCAGCTAGGCCCATTTCTAAATCCTCACCTCATTTAAGTCCAACATTGGGCCGAAAAAGCCCAATCTAACTGCTTTCCCAGAAATATTAAAAAAACAAAAACCGTCCAACTGTCGCACATAGAACTTCCCTTCGTCTTCCATCGTGTCTCTTTCCTCCCTCCCCCATCCTCCATCTTTCACCTCTGTCCACAAACTTGGGGTACTTTATTTTGTTTTTTGTTTTTCTTTTTTCATTTAATATAATTATATAAATAATCTCACACCCAAAATAAAATTATCACAAAATGTAAGCCAATCAGGAAACGCTTTCTATCAGCGTTTGCACCGTTCCTCGCTGCAAATATCAGAATTGAACTTAACCCAGAAACCAAAAATGAGAAAATTTTAAATTACCCAAAGTTTCAATTTGATTTTGTTTCCTATTATTCTTATGGTAGCTTTCTGTTTCTGGGTTCCCCTCTCACCCTCAAATGTTGGGTGGTGTACTCTCAACGCAATCTCAAGGCCTCAAGGCAACAAGGCAACAACAACAACTTCTGTACTCAACCCGTCGGTCTTAGCATCTGATAGATTATCTTCCACCCATGTATCTCTCTTCAAGGTACTTTCTATTTTGTTTCTATTTAGCCTTGTTGATACCATGATTCTCGAATTATTCAATCATGTTAACTTTTTCTAGGACCCAATTTCAAATGCCAGAGGATTGTCGTCCAAAGAAATATCTTTCTGCAGAGGTCATCAAATCAACTTCGCACGATTTTTTAGGCGTACTCGACGACGAAGCAAAACAGGTGATTGTGATGCCAAATGCACTTTATGAGCTTATTAATTTGAGTAGCATTGAATTGATTAGCATACCAGCATTATGTTTCTTGTGCGCAAAATTTCTAGAGCATTTTGTATTTGGAGTTTTGATTTGAATTTACACTTCTGCACATAATATTCAAACTGCAATATGATTATCTATACTTCTATTTATGCGTCTGCCATAATTTGGTGCCTGATGGTTGTTTATCCTTCCCACTTTGCAACTTCATTCAACTTCCTGCAACTGCATTCGCCTAAGCCACTTTATTTATTTATTTTGGTCTTCATAACCGTATGCTTTACATTCTCACTTGCAAACTGACATTCATCTTAGTGCATGCCAAACCACTAGTTAGAATAGCCTGTACGGCCAATCTTTAAAGAGGTTAGAAGCTGCTTAATTGTTTTTAAAAAAAGTAGTTATCTTGAGGAAATAAGGTGTTTGGCCAGGTTTTTGGGAAAAAAAAACAGAAGTTGCTTTTGAGTGGTAGCAGAAATAAGCTTTCTGCAGTGGGAAGGAAACAGCAAATTGGAGCTTTTCTTTTGAAATTGAAGCGAAAGTAGAAGATTATATATATATTTTTAAGACAATTGTACCTTTACTTAAAATCATTAATTACCATGATTACCTTTCACTGTTTTTCACTATCCCCTTAAATACATGTCGCTTTAGTAATTTGACAATAAGAAACAATTTTTATAAAATATTTGTCAAACACAAATTGCTTCTTTCACCCAGTGCTTCTCATGAAACTCAATTTTTAAAAAAGCTGTTTCCAAATAAGTAGAATCCACAGCAATCCCAAATAGGCTGACAAAGTCTAGTGGTTTAGTGAATAGTGAGGGATTTGGTTAATTTACTACCATGTCCACTAAAGAAAAAAGATAATACATCTTTGTCTTCAACCAAATTTACCATATGTTGTGTCATATGCAATTCTGGTGTTTATAAATATAAATTGGTTAAAATGAAAGGGGAAAGTGTCAGAGCAACTTTTTCTTATAATAACACCTGTTAGCTTTTCCATTCATATATCAAATTAGCCTGCAAATGATGTGGAGAAAATAGTTGGTTATAGCCTTAACATTTGGAGGTTGCAGGGGTTGTGGTTTCACCTAGCTGTGTCCTACCACTTACTGAAGAGAATGTGGAGAAGGTTTTGGATGAGGTAAGGCCGGGGTTGATGGCTGATGGAGGGAATGTGGCTCTACACGAAATAGATGGCCTTGTTGTTGTCCTCAAGCTACAAGGAGCATGTGGATCATGTCCTAGCTCAACCATGACCTTAAAGATGGGAATTGAAACACGCCTCAAAGATAAGATTCCAGAAATCATGGAAGTGGAGCAGATACTTGACACTGAGACCGGACTAGAGCTAACTGAGGATAATGTTGAAAGTGTATGGAATTTTTTATGCATTATATTTCCAGCATTTCTATCATTTGATCAGTACTATGCATCCTCATGGCCTCTTGGTTTAAAATGTAAAAGCAAAATGATCTGCTAGACACTTGCACTGCAGCATATATATATATATATATATATGTAAGGTCTAAGACTCAAAAAGACTATTGTTTTTGTTCTAAAAGCTTGAGTAAATCACATTCACTTTGCTTTAGTTTTCAAAACCTACAGTCAAACCCTCTTTTTCTTATCAAGGGGTTGTGAGTGCAGGTTTTATAAACTAAAAGGTTCTAGAATAAATTGGAACTTGAAGGGATGAAAACTTCAGGGGAGCTGAATGTAATTTATTCCAAAAGCTTTCCTTCAAATTTCATCTGCATCATCTTGACAATGACAATGAGTGATTTTGTATTCTGCAAAATCATAAAGAACACTCTGCTGAGGAAGGCTAGAATGTTGGAAGGCTCCCCTTATTTCTTGAACAATTCAGATAGTGAGCTAAATAACAAACTGGAAAATAAATTCTTAAATGCGTCTTCCATGCCAACTATTTTATCTTGCCTTAATTTTGTAGAAATTGTCTCTGCATAAAACACTGATGTCTTAAAGCTGTAGGATTCTGTTATTTTAGCTGTATCATATTCTAGTGACAGCTTCCTTTTACTTCGTGAAAACATTGTAAAGCTTATAATGTTTCTTTATGTTTAGGTTCTTTCTGAGATTAGACCATACCTTGTTGGCACTGGGGGAGGAACATTGGAGCTTGTTCAGATCAATGACTATGTTGTCAAAGTTCGGCTTAGTGGACCGGCAGCGGGGGTTATGACTGTTCGTGTTGCTCTAACACAAAAGTTGAGGGACAAGATACCTTCCATTGCAGCTGTGCAGCTAATAGAATGATATATATATATATATATATATATATGACATGTCTATTCCATATTGATTTGGAACCAAACAGATAAACATGTACATTTCTCTCCAGAGATATATTCAATGTCGGTCATACAGGATTTAACGTTTCTCTCACTTCTACTTCCGAAGATTTTAACCCATTGGTGTACAATGAAGTATTATATTAGTATTCCTTTAATACTCTCACCTTATCCTTCTAGTCTTCAGCACTACCATTTTCATGTTTCATGGCTATAAAATTCTTTAGGTATTTGTTATTAAAATTTTCAATAAAAATATAAGATGTGGACATTTTGTTAAAATGCTCAGCATCATATTGTGGATTCGTTAAAAAATGTTCCGTCACATATCATACTTTCATTAAAATATCTGATAGGAAACATTTAATTAAACGTAAGTTTTTCCTTTTTGAGGTGCACATATATCCTCTAAAGGGTATGGTGTCTTGAGAACTTGGATTGTCTGGATGCTGTAGTGGCAGCTGGGCTCGTGCAGTTAAATTTTTTTGCAGAAGAAAATTACCATAATACATCTGCAGGCCAGGATATAGGGTATAAGATGAATTAAGATGAGGCTAATGATGACACTTTAAATGATTGCTTATTTTTAGTTTCTTATTTGGCATTAGAATCATCAGGAGGTTTGAAGGCAGTGAAATTAAATTCTTGACCTCGGTCGGGCCAAGTGATTTCCCTCCGATTCAAATGATTAAAATCAAGTACTTATCACTGTTAGTTAAAAAATAATTTTATTTCCTTCATCCACCGCAAAGCCACATCAATCATCGCACAATATGGTTCAATTACAATAGTTGTTGGATGAGACCAACCTTCAATCTGCCAAAAAAATCTTTTTTCCTTGATTCTTTCAATTTGCAGATATCCACAGTGCATCGAAAAATCCATAGCTAAACTAGAAGACTAGTGGCGGTCGTGCAACAACTCCTAAATTTGTAGGGATGACAACTTCCCCAGGATGAGTGTTGTCCAATACCTTGGTTGCCCTAAGAGCTCTAAAATCGTTGCATGGAACAAGCACTTTGCAATTGTCATTCAAAACCAACTGTTTTTTCGTTCCTTTAAATTGGGGGGTTATTTATTTATTTTGGGTCTTTATTGGGGGGTTATGGAATGGTCTTCCAAACAAAATTACAATTATACCCTCATGGTCTCAAATGAAATTACAATTATACCCAAGAATCCATATGAGAAAGGAAAAAAACTTACATGTAGTTTCTTATACTTTCGTTATTAGATTGTTCAATCAAAATATGAAAAGTGTATAATTTTTTAATAATATTATAATAAGCGTATACCTTTAGAAAATCATACACTTATTATATTTTAATGAAAGAATTTAATTATAAAAATATGAAAAATTGCACCTAAGTCCAATTACATAGAAAATGCCTGGCAGATTGTCTCTGTTCAAACCCTAATAAGTTGCTCAACTTTGCCTCTATTCATCATGCTTCCTCCATATTCACGGTCCTGTTGCAATCTCCAGGTATTTTTCTATCAAATCTTTTCTTGTGTTTCATGTTTGTCTAGGTTGAATAACGTAAGGGTCTTTTTGGTTGGTAAATTTGTATCGACAGTTTGTTAAATCCTCATAACACATTGTTTTGTTTCTTGCTTGGTCATGCTATGTTTGTCTTTTGTCATAATTGTGGCATATGATTTTTATGCGTGTTCTGTGCATGGGTTGGTGTTGCTGCTTGTTCAAACTTGTCAAGTCGTGTTAATAGAGGCATCCAAATTGATCTGTTTTTTTATCTTTTCTATACTCTAATGTGAAGTTCTTAGAAGTTTGACCATGGTTCTTCAGTTACTTATGCAGCCCATGGGGTATGTTGATCTTGTTACTGTTTAGGGAAAGTTTAGGTCGTAAATAACCTTTTGTAGGATTCTTAGTTGGCAGGTCTAATTGTTCCCAGGTCAATATGTGCTTTAATAACTCCTTGGCATGCTCTGAAAATTGCCCAAGTATCAGAATTGGTTTAGTTGGTAACAAGTAACAACTAATCTTTATAGTTTTGTGCTTCGAGGCCCCGTTTGTTCACTTAAAAAGACAAAGAACCGCGTGGCAAAAATAGAAGTTCAAGGCGTTGAGAAGCTGATACTTGAGCTCCAGCAACTGAAATTTCATTGTAACTGTATTCAGTAGTTTAGCCGCATTAATGTGAAACATGATTCAGTAGAAACAAAACTATTCATCAGGTGACGTTGCTTGCTTTGTAAATATGCAATTACTTTCCATGTTATTGCTATTGGACTTAACATCGTCTAGAAACGTATGAATCTTAAATCAGGTTTCATTTCATTTCACCAACTCAATTGTCATATTGGTGGATGTTCAGTTAAAAGCTTGCAAAAATGTAGAGTTTGTTTTCTTAATTATAAGAGTAATATTGAAAAAAACAAAGATTTATAAATCATTCCATTTTATTCATTTTTATTGTAACTTTTGTAATTTCCAAACAACAGTAAAAGAACTCATTTCCTTCTGTCATTAAACTTTCAAACAATAAAAATAATACATAACGTTTTATTCAGAATAACAGAGAAACCAAATTAGGAAGAAGACTGGCATGAGCTAGCTAGTTTTATCTAAATATTAAATGGACTGAAAGGCAAACTGAAAGAAACTAATATGCTTAATCCATCCACTGCTATGAAGCATGAACCCTTTAAGCTGTGTATGATATTGGAGCCACGTACTACACACAATACAATAATTATACACGGACACTTCAAATCTTGTGGTGTAGTGTCCCGTGCCCATGCCAATGCTAGTGTGACAGTATCCATGCTTTGTAGATTTACTATACTAAAAATTATAGCGTCAACTCGTTTGTGGCCGTGGTGGTATCTTTCCCAGAAGCTAACCAAAATAATGTCATGAACCAGGACGACTAACAATTTTAGTCTTGATTCGAAAAAAAAAAAAAAAATCAACCGAAGGCAAGTTCGAGTATAAGAGAAGAAGAGCATTTATTGGTTAAAGCTTCAAAAAATTTACCTAGAGTTGTTGTTGATTCTGGGTGAGGAACGAGGAGCTGAAGATCTGAAGGCCTGGCCACCAACTCTACCACCAGTCTTGGCAGCTGATGCATCGTGAACTGACCCCAGTGTCAACACTCCAGCAGCCACTGCTACTAGAGCTAACTTCGCTAACTTGCTCTCTTTTTTCCTAACCACAGCACCCCCATAACAATTAATTACTCAACAATTCAAAGCACATCGACGCTACTTTCATTTACTTATTGCCCTGTAATTTAATTTTAAATTATGATTCATTTAGATTTTAAAACTTTAGGTGAAAATTTTTCATTTATCAAAATATAACTAGCAATAAATATTTCCCGTAGTAGGAAACAACGGCATATTGAATAGCCACAATCGTAAGAAAAAGCATGTGTGCGTGACTGTCATGCTTTCGAATAACAACCCAAACTAACAAGAGTTAAAGGAAAAACAGCCCTTGAATTTAGAAAAGAGAAAGGATAAAAAAGCAGAACCAATTTACTCAAACAATTGATACCTGGGAGATTGTTGTTGGCGTTGTTCATCATCTTGAGGATAACTGCAAGAGATGAAACTGAGGGAAGTAGCAGTTCTGCAGTAGGGTTTGTGGGTAAGTGGAATTAGGGTGTTGGTGAGGAAGCTTTGCTGTGACCACATTTCAACAAGTAGCACAGATTTTAGTGTCCGAAGTTCGATCACAATTTCCAGTGCTGGTCCGATGAACCCATATGTTGAGTCTGTCTTGTATACGGATTTATGCTAATCCATTTCCTGATCCTCAAGTTGCCACATGGCACCATAGTATTAGATGAATCCATTTTTCATGTATTTTTTTTTTATTTCAATTACCCCAGATTTTTCTTGTTCTGTTTGTGGTTATCACTCAAGTTTTTTTTTTCCCCCTTATCACTCAAGTTCACTGTTTAAAAAATTAGGTTAGGCAATTGGATTGAAATCGAGAATTAATCCTTAAATCAATTTAGTTTAATTCTTTAAAAAAATTTAACAACGAAAAAAAAGGTTGAAAAAAATCAACAAATCAGGTAAACGTGGATGAATCGAACCAATGTGTAAGAGATTTTTCTCTCCTTTGTTTTTCCTCTTACAAATAGGGCACCGTTTTATTTTTTCTATTTTTAAATTTTTAAATTCAAAATAATGTCATTTTTTAATTAAAAAATTCTCTTTTATCTCCTCAACTTAAAAACTAATTATAAAATTAGTATATACACTTTAAAATATAATAAAATACCTCATTAAGTTTTAGATTTAATAAATAAATAAATTTTAATTAAAATAAATTGTAACAAGTTATAAAATTTTCATGTGATTTCTTATATTCCTAGTTTATAATATGGTGCGGGACAAAAAGTATCATGTTAGATAGTGAAAATAGTGGGTATATTTTAAAGTTTATATATTAATTTTATAATTAAACTTTAATTTTGAAGGATAAAATATATTTTTCATTTTTAACATCACTTTATATTAATTTTTTATCATCTAAATAAAAAATATTTACACTTTTTTTGTTCAAAATATTTGATATTAAATATGTAATTATTTCAATTTTTAAGTAGATGAAATATAGATGGGCTACACTGCACGGGTCCTCAATTGGGGCATGAGTTGGCTGGATTTATCTTAGCTTTTTGGGTATCCGGCAACAGTTTTCGTCCATAAAATAGAATAGATATCCAGCAAAAGTGCTGCGAATGCTTTTTTTAATATAGTTTGTATAATGAATATTATATTATTATTATTATTTTATTTATTATATTATTATTTTAATTATTAAATTATTTTTTAAAAAAATATAAAATTTATTTATTATTTCACATACATCCACCTACCTTTTTTTTATTTTATATTTTTATCTCTTTTACATCATTTAATTAAGGGAGAATTAGAGTTGAGTATCTAAATTTTAAAATATTTACTTTAAAAGACATATTATCACTGGCTTTAGAATAGATTATCACTTATTTTAAGCAAAATTTTTAAACCCAGTGATAATAAGTCCTTTAGAGTAAATATTTTAAAATTTAGATATTTAATTCTAATTCTCTCTTTAATCAAACAGACTTGTTAATAAAAGCACAAATCCTATGTACCTTTAAAATAATTTGGATTTTAATTACATTGGGCCTTTTATTATTCTTCAATTTTAATCCAATTTCATTATTTATTTATTTATTTTTACCTATGGTTGGCTATAATAATGCATTTTTTTAAGGATTAGATTTAGATGTAATTCATTATTTTTTTTATTAGATTTGCTAATTAAAATATGAAAAGTGCATTATTTTTCAATAGTAACATAATAAGTGTATGATTTAATTAAAAAATTATATAATCATTTGCATAAACCAAACATTTGTCATATTTTAAATAAAGAACTGATAGGAAAGATATAAAAAATTATATATAAATTTTATTTTTTAAATAGGTATATATATATATATATATATATAGACAAAAGTGATGTCTACAATTTATTATTGTTATTTGCTATATCACAAATAAATAAGAGAATATCATAAAGAAAACACATTTCTAATGTAACAAAAATTTTCAGCGCTCAAATATTAATGATTATAAATTAAAAGTAATCGAATTGTATAAATCTAAATGGAGACACGTAGTGCTTTGCTTATCATTAAATGCAACTCTATATATATGTGCTATATTAATTGAATTTATTTATTATCATTAAGAGCAAGTTTGGACATATAATATATTCCCCATTCTCTTTAAAAATATCTAAACTTCATGGATTTCCTTTTCATTTTAAAAGCTTATATTCCCTTCCCTTTGGAAGAAAAAAAAGCTACACCACCCTCTTTTGCAATGAAAAATAAGTTACAATTATATTTATTTTGACCAAAATACTCTTATATCTATTATTTATATAATATAACAAATATTAAATATATATTTTATCACTATAAAAATAGTAAAATTTTTTAAATTAAAATAAATTAAATTTATAGTTTTCAACATAAAATAAATTAAATTGAAATAAAACTTTAATTTTTTTTAATATGTTAGATTTTAATAAATAAAATCAATATTATTCTTAAAGGTATTTTGGTTAGGGAGGTTTTTGTATATTTTTATAATAGAAAAGAAAATTGTATAATTTAAGCATATCTTAGGAAAAATAAGAGTAATTGACTTTAACTTTATTCATGTTTTTCTAAGAACCATAGATAAATTTTTGAAAAATATCCTTAATTATTTTTATTAAAATATTAGTGGTTACTTATAATTTTATATTTTATTATTAAAAAATAATAATAACAATGACAACAACAATTACAATGACATTGACTAAGGTGGCAATAGTTCTGGTAATGGTAACAACAACAAAGATAGTACTATTGGCGACAGGAATGATAGTAGTAACAATAATGGTAATAACTGAATGATAACAGATGATAAATAAATTGAGATTAGGATTTTTAAGTAAATAAAAGGTGTACAAATCTATTTTTTAAGTAGGCAAGTATATTTTCATGCCATGAGAATACAATATTATCACCTCCTCTAGTGGAAATAAAAATTTAAAAACTGGTGAATTGCATTACGACGAATCCAACATTTTAAAAAATATCTTTTCTATTGACATACCAAACTTAAGTACCTATAATTTCAAACTTTTTATCCGATGAATATAAAATCTGTTCCCATACCAAAGTACCCCATAATGTCACACGACCCATTTTATAAATTATAATTCTTTTTTTTTTTTGGAGAAAGAGAGAGAGAGAGAGAGAGGTTTTTTCAATTTTTAAAAAAATATTTTCATAATATTTAAAAAATTTTTTTAGGATTAAGTGGAGTTACAATTTTTAATTGTCAGTGAATCCTAACAAAAACTGTAAAAGCTTTGAATAACAAAATTATTTATTGTTCTAACTTTTATGTAATCATTTCATGTAAATTATTTAAAAAAGTAACTTTAGTGTGGTATGAATACTATATTCTGTAAAAGCTGTTGAAATATTTAATTTAAATTTAATTATTGAAATATTTTTTAAATTAAAGACATATTTAACATATTCTATATTTAAGGTTAGGATATTTTGAAATAAAGATAATTAAATAATATATCATAATATATTTACTTTTTAAATTAAAATATTTTGATTGGTGATCATCAAATTTTGCCAGATATTTTGGTTAGTGGGTATCTATACATTAGATAATTGATTTTTTTAATTAGAGAATAGTCAATTTTAACATTAACATTTAAGAGTGGTTCTTGATAAGGAAAGTTAGTTTAACAAACCATTATTGAGATTCAGACTATTATCCAAAAATTCTCTCTGACCAACGACTCACTTCTATATACTCTTCTTCTATTTTTTTTTTTAATATAGATCTTATTGCAAACTCATCTAAAATTGGGGGTTGTATCAAATTTATGGAAGCATGATTAGAGGTATTTATGATCGTTAATATACTTCTGCTAATTTTTATTTGAGTTGCAATTTATTGCAATAAAATTGTATGATTGTTTAGCATGTGATATTAAAGTTTTGCTTTGATTACCTTTACCTGCATGTTAAGATTTGTGGAACCCTAATTTTGAAAGAAGAGAATTTTGAATTTAGGAATTTCTCTATTTTGAATTTTGTGAAATTAATCAATTAATTAATTTCAATTATTTTGAATACATATTTTGATGCATATATGGTCTTATGGTTGCTTAGTATTGTGATTGGTTGAATTGTCTGAATGATTTCATGCTTATGGTTGCTAACGTTGAAAGTCAAAAACATTAATATTGTGCTAATTTATATTTCAATTTTCTTGCATGATTTGTGAATTTTGATTATGAAAATTATTTCCTATGAGTTTCTAATTGAATGGGGCAAAAAAGTGTATGAAAATGTTAGGTTTTAATGGTGGTTCCTTGACAGTTTAGGTTAGGTGATACCAACAAATGTCAAACTATAAAAGATGCATATATTTTATGCCATATTCCTTTTATAATAATAATTACTTATTATTAATATTTTTGGCAGTAGAATTTGCTATTATTAAAGCCTCAATTATTATAATTTTGTGCAAATAAATATTTTCATCATAAAAATTCCTAAATTCATGCCACACAAGTTTCTTAGGCTTAAAATATCATAATAAGAAGTTTAAAATTAAGATCTCACTTCATATGCTCCATTTTACAACTTTGGCACATAATATGTATGAAAATTTGAAAAATCATAATTTGAGCTATGCAACTCTAATTTGCACAAATTTGGTAGCTACGAAAAGCTTATAATGCAAACTATTTACTATAAAAATTTTAGGTCAAAACAACCTCTTTTGGTCCCTCAAAACTCACGAAAATAATAGTTGGACCAAATGAACAGTAAATTAAAAAAGTATGCATAATTCAGCTAATTCTAAAAATTTATAACAAATTTTATAGAGGTTTAAAAATTATTATTTTTATTCTATGGAAATCTCTAGATGAGCTTTTAATGTCTGCCAAATTTTAATTTAAAATTCATCCATTTGGTTAGACTTTGATTCAAGGACATTTTAAGGTAAAAAAAGTGTTAAATTTAGTTCCAAATGGTTCATTTTGAGCCATATCATGCGATGGCACAATTTGAGCAAGTTTTTAATGATAAATACAGCGTATATGGCTGGTCTAACATGCCTTAGAAGCCATGCAACTCAAAAGCACACTTGCACTTGCTATTATACATACGTAAATTCATGATATCACATATTTATATCTAAAAATGGTTTATACATCATAATCCCATACTTTTGAGTGTGTGGGAATGGTTACATATCATATTATACATATACATCTTCATACCTGCAAGAATATACATTAAATCTTAAACTAGTGTCAAAATGGTTCTGATCAAGCTTTTTGATCGCCAGCCTTGCTTTCTTGAAAATTAACTAGGCATTGTTAGGGTAGATATGGAAAGAATGAGATTTAAAAAATCTTAATAAGTTATTCAACATTCAAGCACACATATATGGCATTCTCAAGGTCAAAGAAACCAAATATGCATGGTATACAATCAAATGTCATTCAAATTCATACATGAGGAATCACATGACTCTATCAAGAGCAAAACAAGCTCTAAAGACTTTTTGTCTAATCTCACTTTATCATTAGAGACTTTTAGTTTAACATCATCCTCTTTTAAAGACTTTTAGTTTAATCTTACTTATATTTGAGACTTTTGGTTTAACTTCATTTACATTTAGGGACTTCTAGCCTCACCTCATCCAATTCAATGGACTTTTGGTACAACTTCACCCATTCAAGAGCCAAACCAATTTCAAATGCAATCAAATTTCATACAATTGCATATTATCATTAAGTAATCAATAATAGATAGCAACCAATATATACAAGTCATCAAAGACGCTCAAGCATCCAACATATTTGTTCAATAATGTATGAAAAGCTACTTTAACACAAAAGATCACTTAATTCCCTTTTGCTTCTTGATTTAATCTCTCGGCCTCACACTTATACTTGAGGGAGATTTCACTTACTTGGCTTAAACTCATCAAATGAAGCATAAGATTATCAATGAAAAGATATCTATACTCATTTTAACCTTATACAATTTAGTTAGAGCTTTAGATTCCTATATAGTTCAATTAAATACATAATGAAGCAACTCTTATAAATTAATATCTTAGCTTCAAAATCTCACCTAATATGAGTTATATGAATCTATTAGAACTAATTATAGCCATCATAAATTAAATTCAAGGAGCTTAGCATCAAATTGCCTTTTATACATAATTAAATCCCAATTTTTTCACCTTTCAAAATAAGGCTTCTAAATTGAAACCACTGGTTCCTTTGATGTTTATAATTTATATCTAGGCCACTTATAACCTTAGAATCAAAGAAAACTTTCCCTAGGTGCTTTAAAGAGGTCATGGCCGAGACATACACAAGGTTAGCCTTCCATGGAGTTTTTGATCTATTCTTTGGGAAATTGGCACTTATGTAAGGTCCTTAGCTTCTTCTTGGTTCATTTATGCTCTCACATAGTTTGAAATACTATTTTAAGGCTTTATACTTCCTAAGGTGTAATCAAAACCCTAAGTTTCATATTTTGCAATTATGGCTTGCTAGTTGTTTCTTTTGGTTCTATATTAATCTCTATGCTTCAAAACCCCAATTCCTATCATGTTTTGGCCAATAACTAATTCCCTTTATATTCTCTTCAAGTTGGCCAAATATGGAGACTCTTGGGGGAGCAAGGAAAAGCCACTTTCTTATGCCATACTATACATCATATGAAAAGGCTTTGATTGGAAAGTATTTTGGTGTATTTAACTCCCTTTAAGGAGTTCATTCCTCCATGGATTCAGTTGCAAAACTTCCCCTTTTAAAGAACTAAAAATATAGAAAGAGAGAGGAGAAAGAGTAGAATAAGATTTGTTCTATGGTCATGGCCAAAACTGCATGAAAAATTACCTATATAAAGCCTCATTTCCCTTGCTTCTTCCTTATGCTTAAGGTTCTATTTTGGAGTAGAGATAAGTCAGTTATGAGGGACTAAGGGATGTGCTAGTTTGATATAAAGAGAGAAAAGGAGTTTAATAATATTTTTTAGAATACCTATTATACCCTTCCATTTCAGTGACTTCGTTTGAGTTCATTTTAAATATTTTTTTAGAACTGTCTTTTCTATTATAAAATTTAGATCCTCTAATTTATTAAAAATATTTTATTTTAAATTTATAGGATTCAGAATCATCCAAAATGATTTAATCAAAATTTAATTCAATTGATGACCTAAATTGTACACAAAAAGGGTTTTAATTATTTTAACGATTCCCATAATTTTCTAAACCGTTGAATATCTTAGTGAACTTAACTTTATGATTAAAAATTTTTTCTTTTAAGTTTTCAACAACTTGCCTAAAATTATGATTTTGTCACTAGGTTTTTGGGTTACTCTATTTAGCCATTTTGACTTAAGTTTCGAGCTATTCTTGATTTCCTACCCATATTTTTAGATACTCTAATTAGCATTCTACCTATAATTTATAAGATTATCTTATATCACATTATTAGTTTCGATTTAATTTATGGGAAATCAGATATTACATTTCACCACTCTAAAATAATTTTTGTCCTTAAAATTTGGAAATATACTTGAGTTAAATAGCTATGGATTTCATTATGGAATTACATAGGAAAACCTATGGACATGATGTTATTTAGATACTAGTGGATAGATTGATGAAGTCATACTTTTTACCTATTAGGGCTATGCACACTTTAAATAAGTTAATCCAATTATATATAAAATAGATAGTGAGACTTCATAGAATACCTAATAGTATAGTATTTGATAGAGACATCAAGTTTACATCAAACTTTTGAAGGTCATTATAGGTATTTTTAGGGACAAAATTGAGAATTAGTACAACATATCACCCTCAAATAGATGATTAAACAGAAAGGACCATCCAGACCTTAAAAGACATGTTGAGAGCATGTGTTTTAGAAATGAAGGGGAACTAAGATATATACTTACTATTAGTTGAGTTTACTTATAATAATAGTTAATATTCTAGTATATAGATGACCCCTTATGAGACATTGTATAGGAGAAAGTGTAGATCATTATTATGTTGCGTTAAGTTAGATAAGAGGAGTCTGATAGGACTAGAGATAGTAGATCAAATCACTAAACAAATAGAACTAATTAGAAAGAAACTCCTTATGGCACATAGTAGACAAAAGAGTTATGTTGATAGAAAAAAGAAGCTATTAAAGTTTGAGATTAGAGATCACAAAGTGGCCCAATATGAGGAAGAAGATGACCTAACCAATATGTCATTTAGGCCCAGGCCATAAATGACACGTCGTTTAGGATGTGTTCATGTAATGTTTTGGAACATCACTAAAATGACGTGTCATTTTGAAGAAGTTGAGTATAACATGGCATTTCACTTATCAGATACCAGGCTTCAAATTTTTAGGTGTATGACTGAGCTTGGTTTTTTAGCTATTTTTGTTTCTTGTTTGGGTCTATTATGTTTTGGGTTGCATTTTTTTAGGGGCCTTTGTTTGTTCCATTTTCTGGTCATTTATGCAACATAAAACAAAAAGAATGTTACGCCCCTATAGAAATGGATTTAGACTAGATTTTTAAGCTTTTGGCCATTTTGGATTTATTGGTTTTTTTTTTCTATCTCTTAGGCCTAATTTAACTTGTCCAAAATTTATTTTAAGGTCCATTAGGTTATTTTAATTTCTATTTTAACCCATAATTGATTTTTGGACCAAAAATAAATCATAAATTATTGTTATTTATTTTTTTTATATTATGAAAAAAATTATTTTAGATAACTTTAACACATACGAAATTTGTAGAATTATTTTTGTAGTTCTTAATCTGTCTAAAAATTATGGAAAAATTATTTAGGCAATTTTGACATATTTGAGACCTTCTAAAATTATTTATGAGTGCCATTGAATTTTTATAAATTATAAGGAATTATTTTAAGCAAATCTTCAACACATTTAAGAAATAATTATAAAGAGAGAATTTTTAATTAGTTAATTACATATAGTTTAGTTGATTAATTAATTAAATAAATTCTCATTAGGATAAAATTAATTAGTGCATTTATTTGGACTTTTGTAATGCATATAATAGACATAGATATTTTGTGATTAGTATCCATAAATTAAAAAGTAACCATAGTATCCTTTATAATTGTGTGCATGCATCATGAATATAAAGATCATATATGGCTTTAGAAATGTCAATTTTAATTAAGTATGTAGTTATAATATATCTTACCTCATAGGTAGATCATTATAATTCCATATTAATTATGATGGAATGAAGTTTGTATTATATTTTTTAAGTGGCTTGCAGGCATTTAGAAATATGAACGCACTTTGGTTTCATTAATTATGATACACGAATATACAATATGCTAATATCATTGCCCACATGGAGATTTTAGTGATATGATTTTTATGTTAGTATGACTTGCATTAGTAAGCATATATTTACAATAAATATAACCGTTGATTTACCTCGTAATGTATTAGTAAGTGTTATTTATGTTATAAATTACCTTGCTACATCTTCAATATCTCAATTATTAGAAGATAACAACAACAAAATTATTTTAGATGGAAATAACTACAATGTGTGGAAAGAGGATATTCTTCTCCAATTAAGATGCCTTGACTATGACCATGCCCTTCATGTAGAAGAGCCTTTGAAACCCACGGATGATAATAATAAAGATGCTAAAGTATTGTATAAACAATGGGAGTGCTCAAACTATAACGAATGTAATTTCTGTAAAACGACGAAACAAGCCATATAAAAGCAAGTTTATTGGAATAAGCTAGATAATGTCCAAAAAAATTTGGGTAAAGTACTAAACTCCTAAAAATGATAATTCCAAGCTCAGAAAGAAAGAAAAATAGAGCTAGAATAGATGAATGAAATTGTTATAAAATTTGACGAAACGTAATGGTATTTTCGTAAATAAGTATAAATTTTAGAAAAATACATAGAAGGACTTTTTAAATAGAAATTTTAAGTTGCCTAGGGTTCTTAGAATCTCCGAAAATCACAGGAAGTCCCAGGACTGGTAAAGCCCCTCTGGTGTACTTTTTCTAATGGCAGTGAATTTGAACTTTGACAGATTTGTTCGGAAAAGTTTTAGCTCATATTTGAGTGATTCCAAAGAAATTTTATTAAATTAGGAATCTAAATTTTATAATAGAAAAGATGGTTTTAAAAAAGGAGCTAAAACGAATCAAAACCAAAAATGCCATTACAAAAGGGCAAAATTAGAAAAGCTTTAAAAGGAAGCTTCTTGAACACTCTCCATTCTTCACACCACTTTAAGCCTTTTCTTCTCTCTTCTTAGGCCGACATATTTTTTGCCCAAATATAGAACTCTTAGGCGCACCAAGAGAAGAAGAAGAAGGAGGGAGAAAAGCCAAGAAAGTAAGGAAATTTAGAGAAATTCATGCTTCTTCTTATTCCAACTTCATTCCTCTCCTTTCCTCCTCTCTTTCTATGGTTTATTTGAGATGAATGTTCTATTTTTGGTCCAGAACACAAGGGGGGAGTTCGAATTGCTTGAGAGGAAGCAAATCAAGGAGAAAAAGTCTTGAAACCAAGCTAGAATCCAAGGTGATTTTTTATTCTTGTAGCTTCTCCTTTTTGCTCTTCTCTTGATGCTTGTTCGGCCTCACATAGAACCATGAGAGGGGAGGGAATTTTGTTTAAAAACAAGAGAGGGCCTAGGGTTGTAGACCATGGAGAAGAGGTATAGGGCAAAAAATTGTAAGAAAAACCAAAGGAAACTAAGATAGGAAAGTGTAGTGTTCTTCAGAGAATCATGAAATCTAATTTTGTGTGTGTGTTTCCTTGACCATTTAAGTGTTCCATTGAGCTCTTAAGACCCTTAGAAACCTCCCCAAGTGGCTCTCCCATCAAGGAAAAATCAAGAACTCTAAGAACCCTTATCAAGGTGCTTGCTTCAGCCTAACTAGGTTCAATGGGCTAGGGAGTGTTTTAATTTGTTTTACCCTTGGTTTGGGACTTTATATGATGTTAGAAGATGAGAGGAACTATTGAAAAAAATTTAAGAGCCATAGATTGGGAGATGGGACAATTGTGTCCATAATGGTGCTTTATGAAGTAACTTGATTCTAAGCTTATGTAAATGATTGTGTGAGGGCTCCAAGGACTTTGAATAAGGCTAAGAGGCCTAGAAATGGAAAGAAATGGGAGCCTAGAGCTTGAATTATAAAGGTTGCTTCAATAGGCCATTTATGGAACCAATAGGCCACTTATGGAATCAAGTGTACATTTAAGAATATAATTAGTGTTTTGGTTTACTTCAAGTGCATAATTGTATGTTAATTGTGATGTTTAGGTCAAGAGAACCCTACTCCATCTAGGTGCTTTTGTGTAACTGAGAAAGGGAAGGAACAAACTAAGTAAAGCTTGCATCAAGTTAAAGGTAGCTCTCCACCTCATTCTCTTGCATTCTTAGTTGCACATATGTGTCATTATATGCTTATGTGTGCTCTTGTGAATTAAGAAGATACCACATGTTGTTTTGAAATTGCATTGATACCAATGTGTTGTCTTGAATGCCTTTAATGGTGGAAATGGCTCATAAGGGTAAGGTAATGACAAAAGTCCTTTAATGAAGATGAGGAGATGCCAAAAGTCTCATGGCATCGGTGAGACAAGGCCAAAAGTCTCTTAAAGGGGTGAAGCCAAGTCAAAAGTCCCTAAGTTAAGAGTGAGGCAAATTTAAAAGTCCTAGAAAGGGGGTGAGGCAAACCAAAAGTCCCTAGAGTATATTCTTGACTTGAATGTGACTTGGTGGTATGGAAAATTGTGACTTTACACACTTTATGATTGCCAAACTTTCTATACTTATGCTTTGATGTGTATATGCCATGAATGTGTGTGTGAATAGGTGTGTGAGCTATTGATATTCTAGGAATCTCACTCCCCTTCTCTCTTTTATCCCTATGACTTTAGGTGGCTCTCAAGAACTGAAGAATGCAAGCCAAGCATCTTAAAGAGACCATAACTTGACTTTTATGTGGTTTCTTTTGGAATTGATGGACAAAGTGGCTATGTAAATATTATTTTTGAGTTATGGATTATTGAACAATTGTAATATCATATATAAATGATGTATGAACTTTAGATGGTGTTAAAGTAATGAACATGTGAAATTTGACCATGGAATGACTTGTGATAATTGTGTATCCTTGGGTATGGAATGGTCAAATTGAGATACATGGTGTTTGGGACCACTTGGGCAATTGATACAAGTCATATTCATCTTTTAAACTTGCCTAAGAGGTGCCAAACACTAAAAGGAGCTATTTGGACTAAAGAGTTGCATTATGAGAAGCAAAAATGACCATATTGGTGGTCTGTGTTACTTTTTGTCCAAATAAGCTCTCCTTGATCTAAAATTTGGCATGCATCTAGAGCTTGTTAAGAGGTTTTTGGAAATCTAAAGTGCAGAATATTTGGAGGTCTATAGAATTTTTGGCAAATTTTTGAAGTTGAAAAATTTTCTAGTTTTTGGTCAATGTACTGTGTAATTGGTCCAAAAATGAATTTATGTTATTTATGAGAAAAACGATATCTAATTACCATGAAATTTTATAAAAAGAAACTAGACCTTCTCAGTGACTTACGCCAATTGGAAGTACCTCATTTGGATGTCTAGAGAGGGAGGTATGAATTTTTGAAATTGCTGTTCTATTCTAAATGCATCTCTAGACCCATGTTACTGTTTGATTGATTTTTAGGGCCTGAATGCTCTTGGATTGGTCTAAAACTATTTTTCCTTTTAATTAACATCTGTAACTTTTCAAATTCGTAAAGATTGCATGGATTAGATTTTTGTGAAATTAATTATAAATTTTCAAATTTATATTAGTAAGTTGTATAAGATTTTTAGATAGTTCGACCTCCTTGCCCTTTTTGTTGTCAAACGTGGTCCAGATGAGATTTTCGTGGCTAGGAATTATTTTCAGAGCTTTCTAGAAAGCTATGGTTTGTATAATTTTGATTTTTCTATATTTAGTTATGATTTTTCAAAGTTGCCCCTGAAATCTACCATATGCTGTCCGCAAGATTAAGTGGAAATTTTAGGGTTTTTAACTTGAAAATCGTGGATTGCTTGATATTTTGAGTTGATTGTGATTTTTTCCAATGATAAATGACTAGAGAATGTTGTTGGATAATCTACAGGGCCCACGTAATGCGAGTTGAGAAAAATTAACCTTAACATAATGTGACAAAGTGCATGAAAATATGGCTTTTTCTTAATAATTCCCTATGAACATGCACATAATTATCTTGAATGGAAGGATATAATGAAAGGAAATATAAGGTATGACACAAACCACTTCAACATGATGAAAATCAAACAATGTATTCAATGCAACATTCATGAGTCCATACTAGAATAAAAGATAGTTAAGGAGTATTTCAAGGCCATTAATGCTTAGTTTATTTCATTTAACAAGTCATTGGAAGGTGCATTAATGACCTAGTTGTGCACAATAAAACTCATTGGTATAAGAGGAGTAAGACAACATATAGTAAAGATAAAGGACTTAGCTTCTTAATTGAAAGCCTTTAGAATAGAGCCAAATGAATCATTTTTAGTTCAATTGATCCTTAACTCACTTTCTCCTTATTATGCTACATTTAACGTCTTTTACTACACACATAAAGAGAAATAGATAGTTGATGAATTACTATTCATGTATTTACAAGAAGAGTATAGGATGGTAATTGATGGAGGAGGTGTTCCTAATGAGGCTCATTTAGCTAATACTAATGGCTTAAAGAGGAAAGGTCGTAAGCAACTTGGCAAGAAAAAACACATACCTATTTTTCACGTGATGAACAATGTTGCTATAAGATGTTTCTTTTGTAAAAGGAAAATGTACATTAAGAAGAAATGCCCTAAAAGAAAGGCTTGATTTGTTAAGAAAGGTATACCTCTATCTAATGTATGTTTTGAATCTCATTTAATTGATGTTTGTTATGATACATAATAGATTGATACTGAATTAGCAATCCACATTTCGAATACTATGCATAGATTTCTTAGCATATGGATTCTGTATCCCAATGAGCATAAAGTGTTTCCAGGCAATGGAATAAGTTCAAATGTGGAAGTTGTGGAAACCTATCGAATTATTTTATCCTCTAACATTGTAATGGATCTTGAACAGACATTTCATGTTCTTAGTTTTTTCTAAGAATTTGATTTCAGTTTCCAAATTAATTTCTTTATATTTTACTATGAATTTTTCTAGAATAGTTTTTAATTTATTGAAAGACTCAATTCCCATTAGAAAAATTTCTTTATCTGATAGTCAATTTAAGTTTCATATTATTATTGATATGCCTAGTTCTTACGTTAGTATGCATAGTAATTCTAAAGTTAAGAGATGTATCACAAATGAGAGCCATGTTAGCCTATGGCATAAGAGATTGGGAGATATCTCTATAGAGAGGATGAAAAGGTTAGTAAAGGATAAGGTTCTTTAACAATTAGACTTTATAAATTTTGGTTTATGTGTTGACTACGTTAAGGACAAATAGATTAACAAGTCACATAAATGGGCTAAAAGGAGTTTAGATTTATTAGAGATCATATATACTAATATATGTTGTCCTAATTTATGTTCAAATGGTTAGAAATATTTTATCTCTTATATTAATAATTTCTTACGAAGTATATACATCTACCTATTTTATAATAAAAGTGAAGCACTAGATGTCTTTAAAGAATATAAAGTGAAGGTAGAGAAATAGATAGGAAAATATACTAAGATTGTAAGATCTAATAAGTGGTGAACAGTAACACCATAATTATCGAGACTCTCTTACTCATTTCTTAGTGACACTCCATGGAAAGGGAAAGTTGGCAAGGAAATTCAATTAAAATATTCCATTATTTTTGCGTTACGTTGGATTTAAAATTTTCATTTCGTGTCCCATGGACCATTCAAACTCATCCATCTCATTTTCCTATTTAATACATACATACAACTCAAAACTATTTGAAAAAGTTGCCAAAAACTCAATCTCATAGCATATATACACAAAATAATACAAGGCTGCCTCAGGTTTTGCTGCCAGATTTCTGGTGCCAATTTTGAAAAATCATAACTTAATCTAGAAAAATTAAAATCATGCGCACTATACTATTTTGAAAAGCTACAGATGTTAACTTTATGGTAAAAATAAGTTCAAACCAAAATAGAAACATGTATCCTCTAGAAATCGATGGAGCAGTACCAAATATACTGCTACATTACTAGTACTGGCTCTGAATGTCAAAAATTCATATCTCTCTGCTCAGACATCCAATTAGGATGATCTTAGTGGCTGTAGAAATGTTATCATGTCTAGTTTATGTCTTAAATTTCATGAGCATTAGAAACCATTTGACCCTCGAATGACATAGGAGAAGAAACTAACCATATGAATAGTAACTATACCAAAACAGTAGAAATTTGACAACTTTAAAAATTTATAATTAATTCCACAAAGCTCCAAATAATCTAATCTTTAGCTTTTCAAAAAGCTCTAGATGAGATCTATATGTATAAAAAATTTCATAAGGAAAATAATTCATCTGGTCATCTTGACATAGGATTCCAAAATGCCACATTTTGGCTTCTTAAAGGGTCCCAAGTGGTCCATTTTTGTTTCAAGCTTTTCTAGGGGTACTTGAGCAGGTGGGAAAGCATCAAAATAGCCTATTAAATATATCTCAAAGGTTCAAAAACCCAAATCTCACAAACTCACTCTCTCACTTGATGATATACACAAGAGCACACATAAGCAATTCTTGCCATTCATTGTCAAAAACTTGCTACATCATTCAAATGGCATCATTTCTCATATATACATCAAATATCCATGTAATTACACATGTTCAAAAGGGTTTATATCATATTTAGCATAAGATTACATTATATGCCATCAAAATGGTTACAAAGTAAATACATAACACATTTCTATGTCAATCTTCTCCCTTTAAGCTTGGTGGCCTCCATTCCTTTACTCACTTGGTCCACCTAGACATGTTAGGTAATGGGGAGGAAAGAATGAGATTCTAGGAATCTCAATAGCTCTTCTACCTTTCAAGCACATATAATGGATGCAAATTCAAGTCTAAAAATGCATGCATGACTATCTTGAAATTCATAAACATATATGGAACCTTTCTTCCATTCAAGAGGCTGCATATAACATACATAAACTTGCCAAGACAATGGTTTAGCCTTACTCATTCTCTTTGGGGTTGTTAGACTTGCCTCACTCATTTTCTTAAGAGACTTTTGACTAAGCCTCACTCTTTAGAGACTTTTGGCTTTGTCTCACCTATTTTTGGGGACTCTTGATTTATCCTCATCCAAGCTAAGAAACTTTTCGCTTCACCACACTCAAGCAAGCCATTCATGTTCAAAAAACATCATTCAAGTGCATAACAAAGTATCATGGTACCATGGCATATAGATACATGATAAAAACATCTTTCATGGCTTAAACATACACACACACATTTAAAGATAAGAAAAACACCCAATCATGCATAAGAGAAAGAAGAAAGAGCTATCTTGGTGGTAAAAACACACTTTAACCCTTGGAAATGCTTCCTCTCCCTTGGCCACACACTTATAAGGATATGAGACTTGATTTCTTTGGCCTAAACACATTACATGGAAGCCAATTACACTCTTGGAATAATTCCTAAAGCTACATATGCATTTGAAAAGCTAGATTACTTCTAAGGTTCAATTATGGTTCTATAAGGCACTTAATGAAGCAACCTTGGAAAAATATGATCTTGGCTCCATTCTCTCCCTTAATCTATGACTATTGACTCCATTTAAACTCTTTGGAGCCATCACACATTCATTTTAAGGAGCCTAGTTAGGTGTTGTTTCATTATGCTACAATATGGAACCTATACTTATCTCACTTCCTAGGCTTTTTAAATTTTTTCTAAGGCTTCCTCTCATACTCTCCCATTATATATGATGCAAAATTAAGCTTGGAAGAATTTAAAATTAAACCTAAGTATTGGTTCTGCCCTAGGCCAAGACATGGCCTTCATTGAGCACCCTCAGAATTATTTTATTTTCTTGGATAGGAGATGCATGTGGAAAGCTTTCTAGGGGTCTTAGGAGCTCATACTAACAACTCTCTCATGTCTACTCCTATGAAGGCCGATACTCACCCATACATGAACAAGAAGGAAGAAGCATGGAGGCTAATGGTTTTACCTTGAATTCAAGCTTTTCTCAAAAGCTTTTCCTTTCCTTTTGACTCTCTTCCTCCAACTTGAACTACTCCCCTCTAGTCTGAGCTCAAAATAAAACCAAAAGCTTTAATAGATCCTTAGGAAGGAAGAGAAGAAGGAGGATAAGAAGTTTACTAAAGAGAAACTAAGAAAATTCATAAATTTCCATACCTTTCACTGGGTTTTTCTTCTCCTTTTTCCTCCTCCCTTGTGTGCCTTTCTCTTTAGGTCTCCCTATCTATTTTTGGCAAAAGTGAAGTCAGTTTAGGGAGGAGAAGGGTGGGGCATGACTTATGGGCAATAAGGAAATAGAATTTGTTCTAAAGAAATTCCATTTATGTCATGTAAACTTGGCATTTTTGTTTTCAGTTCATTTTAGCTTCTTTTTGAGAATTGTCTTTTCCATCATAAAATTTAGGTTCTCTATCTTATAAAATGCCTTTGGAATCACTCAATTTGGAGTTAAAACTTTTCTGAATGAAAGGGTCAAAGTTTAGGTCAACCATTTTTATAAAACGTATACCAGAAGGGTTTTAATTGTCTCAGGGCTTCTCATAATTTTCAAAGCCTTTGAGAACCCTAAAGAGCTCAAATTTTCTATTTAAAAAGTTCTCCTGCATGAATTCTAAAAATTATCTGAAATTACGAAAATGTCATTACATTACGTAACTATTTTGTTAAATTCAGTCTGGTTATTTTGGCTTCTGTTTTAGGGCACCTCTGGCCTCCTATTTTTATTACTTAATGTTTAGATCATTATTCTAATTTTTTTGGATCTTAACCAATTCATTTTAGGGGACTTACTTTTGAAAAGTATTCATTTCCATCATTTTTACGAAAACCAGACATTACATGAACACTATGATAGGTGTACTAGTAATGGACAAGCACCTAGTCCATTTGCTGATTTCCTTTTAGAAGCATGGTATTGTAGCATAATACACTATGTTTGGCTCACCTGATATGAATGGCTTTGTTGAAAAAAGGAATAGGATGCTACTGGACATGATAAAGAGTATGCTTAGCAACTCCAAGCTTCTTGTATCTTTTTGAGGAGATACACTTAAGATAGTAATGTATATTTTCAATAAGGTTTTAACAAAGGCAGTGTCTAAAATATCCTTTGAAATATGAAAAGGTTGGAAAACCAACTTGAAGCATACATATATGTTAGGTTATCATGTTAAAGTAAGAGTGTATAACAAAGAAGTTAAACCTAAGGACTATCACTGCATATTTTGTAGCTTATGCAAAAAAGTTTAAAAGATACAAGTTCTATTGTCCCTTGCATTTAATGAGATTTGTTGAATATAGAAATGCCAAATTTCTTGAGAATAGTATAATTACTGTGAATGATCAACTACATAACCTATTCATTAAGGATAATCACATGCAAGAAACTACCTCTACTAGTTATGATAAAACATTAATTCTATATGACACCCATCCTGCTAGGGTGAATATAAAATATAACAAGGTTCCTAAAATCGAAGTTGATCATACAAGTAATTAGAAGCATCTTCATTTTGAAGATCTTACCACTTTTAATAAGGAAACTCATAATGATGAAGATGTACCTCAACCAATGATAGAAGATACTTCCATTAAACAATTTCAATGTGTTGAATTAAGAAGATCAACTAGAACTAGAACATTAGTAATACCTAATGATTACTTGGTGTATTTTATTGAATTTGACTATGACATAAATGTTGAGGATGACCTTATAATAGTTTTTTAAGCATGAATGACAAGAATTTTAAATTGTAACATGATGCCACGATTGATGAAATGGAATCCATGGTAAATAAGAATGTTCAAAACCTTATAACGTTGCCTAATTGGCCAAAAGAATTGGTTGCAAATGGGTCTTTAAGACCAAAAGAGATTTACTGGGCAACATTGACTATTACTAGGTGTCATACCTAACATTACTTACTCATTCACATTCATTAACAACCATATTTGCCATTTATCATGCCTTGTACAGCTAATTTTGGTCCGTTTACATACTAAATGGAGCCCTAAGGGTCTAATGGTGATTTTTTTTCCTTTATTCATATTTATCATAAACAAACTCATTTAGTACATTTAATCATAAGACACACATTAAAAGCTTATGGAGTTACCCTAGCCAAATTGTTACCAATTTTTATATTTTATATCAAAACTTCATTTCGTGTAAATGAACTGTCTACAGAAAGTTAGGACATGAACTATATGCTATTAAAATTTCAAATGCAATTGAGGACATTTGACTCCTTGAAACCCCAAAGAACTGAGGCTGTGCAGAGTGGATAGCATCAAAATAACACATACATTAGACTAGAATTTCAAAAATGCATAACTTTGGCTACACAACTCCATTTTATGCAAACTTAGTGGCTACGGAAAGCTAATTATGTGAACTTCATGCCTATAAAATTCATGACCATTTGAGTTCATTTGGTCCCTTAAAGACGTAAAGTATCAGAATTGACCAGTAGGAACAATATTAGGGCCAAAATGAAAATTCTGTAAAATTTTAAAAATTTATGAAATATTTTATACATTCTCAAAAATTATGATTGTTAGCTTGTTAGAAAGCTCTATTAAGGGTCTAATTATGTGCCAAATCTTAGACTCAAACTAAGTCATTTTGGCCACTTTTGACTTAAGAGTTGTTTAGGTTCCTTTTAAAACCAAATTTGACGTCAAAATGGACCAAATGGTGTACAATTGGATTTCTTCCACTTTGAGCACATTTTATTTATCCTAAAGGACATTTCTAATCATTCATCGCATGCAACGAGGCTTGGATCAAAATTTGACCCTTTTCCACCCAAGTATGCATATATACGTATTAGAGTACTCTAACTCATATCTCATCACAACATGTTATACATTAGAGTACTCTAACTTATACATATGTTCTCATTGTCATACATGAAATATGTGCATTGTTTGACATCATAAATCATTAAGGATGTAAAAGAATGTCATGTCACTACATACATCAAGATTTAATCCATATAATATTTCTAATGCAACATTTCTAACATTTATGTCTTCTCAATACCCTTGTTTTGACTTGGTGACCTTGAAATGGTTAGTCAGAGCTTGGGGTGAGATTTTGGGAGAATCTCAATAGCCAATCTCAACCAATTTAATGCATGCATGAACATTATGAGTAAATGCAATATATGTGGTGCAAGGATGCTATGCCTATGCATCATGTAACTTACATGTATCATATAATATGAAAACTCATTCATTCTCAAGTCATGGCATCATCATGGACTAGCTAGGTTTAACTAATCTTAATGTGGGGCCAAAGAAAATCTATTATGCTCAATTCCATGCTTTAGGGAGATAGGAGCCTTCACATTGCCCTTTTCATACATATATAGTACTCGTATAGCTCATTTGAAAAACATAATGAAACATTTCTCATGAAAGTATCAAGTAACAACACACACAAGCATTTCAACATCATTCAAACATTCAAATGCATGTAAGAAAGGGAGATAAAACTACGTTGAGGCTTGTAGAAACTCAAAATGCTACTAACCCATTTGGTCTTGGCTTTTTCCTTGACTTTCTTTCACTTGACACCCACACTTAGGAGAATTTGAGTTAGATGGGCCTACAGATAGCAATTATAAGGTAAATTAATCTGCTTGAACTCATCATCGGCCTTATTATTTTCTTTTTATCCCATTAGAGCCTAAGGTGACATTTAGGGCTAGTTTAGGTCTAATATGAAGCAACCCTTAAATTTTCCTTTCTAAACCCTTAACTCTCCCTTGGTATAAGTCTTAGAACTTTAAAGAAACTCATTTGAATCATTACATGCTTGATTAGAGGGGTTTTAAAACTAACTTACTTTTTAAATCTAATTTAGGCCCTAAAAATTTAATTTTCATGTTAGGGCTTCTAAATTTAATATAATAGTTTCATAATTATTTATTCATCATATCTAAGTCTTTAAATTCCTTAGGACTCAAAAAGATACTCCCTAGGTGCTTCATCTATGCCTTGGTTAAATCATCACCTATATGGAGACCAAATGAAATTTGGCTTCTTCTCTTTAGGAATTTGATGCATGTAAGTATTCTTAAACTTCTCTTTAGCCTAATTATATTATCATATGACCTATATTAGGCTCCTAGAGTTCTATAATTTCTTAGGTGCAATGAAAACCCTATCATCTATGCATTACAATCTATAGGCTTTTCATGAATTCCATTTGCATAATTCAATTCCTCATGCCTCAAAACCATAGTTCCTATCATGTTTTGGCTAGAACTCAACTCCCTCTTGGATGCTCTTGTGTTGGTTGAACTTACACCTTCATGGAGCTTAAGGAAGAAGCAAGCTTTCTATGTAATAATATACTTTATTTAAATACACTTCCAATGGTGATTCTTATTATAATTTTGGCTTTCTCAAAGCCCCACCTTTTCTCATAGGGTCAGCTGCAATTTTCATCATTTCAAGAAACTAATACCACCATTAGAATGAGTATGAAGTGGAGAGAAAGTTTTATCACTAGCATACCATAAAATTGTGCAAATTTCCTTACCTTATTGGCTTGTCTTTTCCCTTTCTATCTTGCCATATTTCGAGGCCATAACTGCTGGTCAAAGCTTTCAAAATTGGTTTTGAGGAAGAGGATGAGGTGGCGTGGCTATAATAAGGAGGAGGATGGATATTTTAAACAATTTCAAAATTTCACTCACATCCCTCCACTTCAATTCCTCCGTTTGAACTTATTTTAGATCCTTTTTTAGAACTGTCTTTACCATATAAAAATCTAGGTCCCCTAGTTTATTAAAATACTTATCTTAGATTTATGGGGTTTGGAACCTTACTGAATTATCTGATCAAAGTTTGGGTTAATCAGTTGCCTAAATTGCCTATTGGAAGGGTTTTGGTCATTCTGATTGTTCCTATGGTTTTTAGGGCATCTGAGAACTCTAGAGAACTTAATTTTACCATTTAAAACTTTCTTCTTTGAGTTTCTAAAAAGTTGTTTGATATTTCGACATTATTATTTTTATATTCCTTATATTTAGTTTTATTAATAATTCATAATGGCTACTTTGATGACTTTAGGCTTATTTTATATTAAATGGGCTAAATTTAGATTAATAGACTTTAAATGCATTTTTATAATATTTATCCAATGGAAGCCTAATTATTTTTTAATTGTATTTTGCAGGATAGAAGACTCCTAAAAGAATTTAGACATTATCTTATTAAGTCCTAAAAAGATTTAGATATTATCTTATTGTTACTTCTAGAATAGTATTAGATTTCTTGAAAAAGAAGGTAATGTCATCTATTTAAAGAGGAGAAGATGTCACTATAGAATACATTCTATCTTCTCTACTTCTTATTCTTGTTTTCATCTTTTCATGGCTTTTTAATTTTCTTAGTGATCAATCTGGAGTCTAAACCTAATAGGGAACTTAAGTCCATGTTTGTATCAAACTCTAGTTTGGATTTGAATTTCAGAAGCATTTCATTTTTGTTCTCTTTGTTTTCATGTAATTATTATTATTCTGGTTAGATGATTTTTGTTGCTTGAATTCTTATTTGTCTAATTTATCTGAGAATGTATTTTAATTAAATTAGTTGATTAATCAAATAAATTCATTTTGAACCATGTTAGGATTTTGCGTGCATCTTTGGTCAAGTGCGAAATAGTTTAGTTTTGTGTAGTTGACAGAAGCGTGGTTGCATTCTGATTAGTAGTACAAACCAATTAAATTCTTGAACGGTAGTTTAGGAACATTAATTACAACAACCAGAGGATTAAAAATCAAACTAGAGATGTTTTTAGGTGACAAGGATAGGGAAATATCAGGGAAAGAATTCTAGATTGGTTACATATTATTCTGGTAGAGTTTCATTTTCGTTAATGGATTTACTATTCAGTTTAATTAGTGTGACTTTATATTTGAACCCCCAATCATTATAATTCTAGTTTTTTCATTCTTAAACTAATTGATTTGATTAATAGCTTCGTGGGAAATGACTCAGTAGGCATTATACTACAAATTAGTAAAAATTCACTAATCTTAGATAGTTCAACAACAGTGAGTGAACAGTATTTTCTTTACCAAGATTTTGGCACTGTTGTTAGAGAGCCAATTAGTCATAATCAATTAGAATAGTAAATTCCTTAATTTCAATTTTGATTTTAGCATTTATACGTAATGTTTGTGGTTAGTTTTCGGTGTTTTTTGGTGTTCTGTGATTGTTCTAGGCAATACCAATTTCAGGCGTGACTAACTTCGATTGAGCTAAAACTTGGTATATAGGTTCTAGGTATTGTAGGAATCAAAATCACAGTGTTACTATGAGCTAAGCCACTTTTTGGCCAAATTCTATTGTTTAGATCACTTTTTCAATTTTTTAATATTTTTTGCTTTGAATTTTTGTGATTTTTCTAATTTTTTTAAATTTATTTTGATTTTGCTTGGTAATTTTTAGGTATTTTCTTTCATTTTATTTCATTCTTGATGTATGACGAGATTTTCCAATAGAGATTTAGTTGAGTTTGATCCAAAAATTAATAGGAGTTTTCATACACAACTTAGAAATCGTAAGGTTAAAGAAGCTATGACTAATTTAATTTATGAGATAATAAACAATATAGGAAGTAATTGCCAATTGAATTTAAATTTTGATTTTGATTTTGAAGTAGTAGATATAGCTGGTAATAATGATAGGACTCTTAAGAAACTAGCTACACCTGATGAATACTACCAACCACTGTGTATTTAATATCTTGAACTTGATACTACTTTTGAGCTTAAATCTGGATTAATACATTTGCTTCCTAAGTTCTATGGTCTTGCAAGTGAAGATCCTCACAAGCATCTCAAGGAGTTCCATGTGGTTTGTTCCACCATGAAGCCACAACTAGTTTCAAAAGAATACATCAAGCTTGGAACGTTTCCCTTCTCATTAGATAAGGTAGTTAAAGATTGGCTTTATTATTTTTAACCTCAAGCCATAACTTCATGGAATGAATTAAAGAGGATATTTCTGGAGATATTCTTTCCTACCTCAAGAACTATTACCATCCAAAAAGAGATTAATGGTATTAGACAGATGAATAGAGAAACATTGTATGAGTATTGGGAAAGGTTAAAGAAACTATGTGTAAACTGTCCTTACCATCAGATCATTGACTAACTTTTAATTTAGTACTTTTATGAAGGCTTGTTACCTATGGATAGAAGTATGGTTGATGCAGTTGTAAGAGGAGCATTGGTTAACAAAATTGCAATTGCTACTAGAGACCTCATTGCGAATATGGCATAGAATACACAACAATTCAACACATGAATAAACATGCCAACTAGAGGTGTAAACGAAATCTATGCCACCCATATGAATCAAGAAAGAATAGAAAATAAACTTGAGGAGTTAGCTTTCATGGTTAGACCGCTAGCACTTGGGCAAAGACAACTCCCTACACCTCTGTGTGGTATTTGTTCGTTAACCACGTATACTATAGATCAATGTCCTCAGTTGCAAGATAATACAAAATCATGTGCTGGCATTTTCTTTGGTAGACCTTTACAATAGCAACAAAAAAGATATGACCCTTAAGTACTATCATACAATCCCAAATGGAGAGATCATCTAAATTTGAGATATGGTTATGGGTTTAACTAACAATAACAGTAACAAAAATTCAATGCTCTTGACCTAAGCGACCAATAGCCTATTAAACAACCTATGCAATAGATAAACAAGTCAGAACCAAGTCTAGAAGACATAGTTAAATAGTTGGCAACAAATATAGTCCAATTCCAATAGAAAACCAGAGTTTGGAGACCTAAATTGGCCAACTTGCAACAAATATCAATGATTTGAGAAGTTAAGGTTCTGCCTAATTACCTTAACAGCTCGTGACCAACCTGAGAGACAATGTTAGTGTAATAACCTTGAGGAGTGGTAAGTAAGTAAATGGGCCCATCACACCTCAAATAGAGGAGTTGCAAGAAAAAGAAGGTGACATAGAACAATAGCCCCTTTCAATCTAAGGCAAGAACATTGCAGAAAAGGGAGAGAATTCCATATACACCAAACCTCTTCCATTCCTCAATTGAATTACGTAGTCTAAGAAAATTATAAAGGCTGAATTAGATAGGAAAATTATGGAGACGTTTAGAAACGTGGAAGTAAATATCCCTCTCTTAGAAGCAATCAAACATATTCCAAAGTATGTAAAGTTTCTTATTGAGTTGTGTACACATAAGAGGAAGTTGAAACGGAATGAGAAAGTTAGCATGGGGAGAAACATATTAGCTTTGGTTCAACTAGTTATGCCTACTAAATGTAAAGATCTTGGCACATTTATCACTCCTTGCACGATAGGGAATATGTAGTTCAATAATGCAATGTTAGATTTAGGAGCTTCCATTAATGTAATGCCTGAGTCTATGTATTCCTCTTTGCATATTAAAGAATTAAAGCCTACAAGAGTGGTGATTCAGTTAGCAAATAGAAGCACAGCCTACCCTGCAGGAGTATTTGAAGACGTTCTAATAAAGGTAAAAGATTAAATTTTTCCTATTGATTTTTATGTTCTGAATATGAAGGATGACAATATACATGGACATGCACCACTAATTCTAAGTAAACCATTTTTGAAAATTGCTAAAATAATAATTAAGGTGTATGATGGTACTTTATCAATGGAATTTGGTGGTGATATTATTCATTTTAATATTCTTGATGCCATAAGACTCCCTTCGGAAGAACAGTCCATGTTGGATATAAATATAATAGACTTGTTAGTTGTTGATGCTTATGTAGACATGGATATTGACATGGTTAAATTTATAGATGCAATTCAATGTTCAAAATGTATCATGGACTTAATAAATGTACTGCATGTTTTGAGATTGACATATTCTGGAATTCTAATTATGCTTCTGATTTTCATCATGATTCTATCAATTTATTTTATACTGTTTCCTTTATTGAGAAAAATAAATAAGTGGAGGTCGTTGTACATTTAAATTCACAAAGATTAATACCTTCCATACAACAACCACCCACATTTAAACTCAAACATTAACTTGACAATCTCAAATATGCTTTCCTGGAAGAAGAAAATAAATTACCAGTAATAATAGTAAATAACCTTCCACCTGATCATGAAATGAGGTTGTTAAAATTGTTAAAGGAAAAGAAAAAGTAATAAGTTGGATATTGACAGATATTTATAGATTAGCCCTTTTACATGTATGCATATAATTTTGTTGGAAGAAGGAGCCAAACTAGTAAGTCAACCACAAAGAAAACTCAATCCCACAACAAATGGGTGAGTCCAGTGTAGGTAGTCCCCAAGAAAACTGGCATCATAGTGGTGCCTAATGAGAAAAATGAGCTTATCCTTATGAGAGTTCAGAATAGTTAGAGAGTTTGCCTTGATTACAGAAAGCTGAATCAAGCTACTAGAAATGACCATTTCTCTCTTCTTTTTATAGATAAAATGTTAGAAAAATTGGCAGGCAAATCTCATTACTATTTCTTAAATGGCTTTTTTGATTACTTTCAGATTCACATTGCGCTAAAAGATGAGGAAAAGACTACATTTACTTGCCCTTTTAGTACCTTTGCATATAGGAGGATGCCATTTGGACTTTGTAATACTCTAAGCACATTCCAGTAATATATGGTAAGCATTTTTTCTGATTTCTTTGAACATTGCATGGAGGTTTTTATAGATGACTTTACTATTTATGGCATCTCCTTTGATAACTATTTGATGAGTTTATGAATGATTTTAGAAAGATGCATTGAGAAAAATCTGGTCTTAAATGTTGAAAAATGTCATTTTATGATAGAGCAAGAAATTATTTTAGGCTATGTAGTTTCTAAAAATGATATTGGAATTAATAAAGCTAAAGTAAATGTGATTGCTTATTTACCTTACCCCACTTATGTGCGGGAAGTGCATTCTTTTCTTGGTCATATAAGTTTTTATAGGCAATTCATCAAAGACTTTAGCAAGATTTCTCTACCACTGTTTAGACTTTTTGAAAAGAATGCAAATTTTAATTTTGATGAGTTGAAGAGAAGGCTAACTACCTTACCTATCATCCAATCTCCTAATTAAGAATTTTCATTTGAATTGATGTGTGATGCATCTAACTTTGTCGTGGGTGCAATTCTTTCCCAAAGGATAGACAAGAAGTCTCATGTGATCTCTTATGCATTTCACACCTTAGATAAAGCGCAGGCTAATTATACAACCACTGAAAAGTAGCTTTTAGCTATTGTTTTTGCTTTAGATAAGTTTTTTTTCTTATTTGTTTAGTTCTAGTTATTGTCTACTCTGATCATGCATCTTTAAAGTTCCTACTCAAAAGTATAATGTGAAAATAAGACTTAGTAGGTGAATGTTGCTCCTACAAGAAGTGGACATAGAAATCAAAGATAAGAGTGGAGTAGAAAATCTTGTGGCTGACCATTTGAGTAGAATACCTCACTCATCAGATTCATCTGCTATCAAAGATAGTTTTTTAGATGAACAGTTGTACTTATTACATGGTAAAGATCTCTGGTAAGAAGATATAGTACATTTCTTAGTTACTTCCAAATTTCCTGCTTATTTTAAAAAGCACCAAATTAATAAACTTAAGAGTAAGGCAAAATATTATGTTTGGGATGACCCTTACTTGTGGTGCATTTGTAGTGACTAGATTATTAGGAGATATGTTCTTGACCCTGAGTTTACATCTATTTTGCATTTTTGTCATATACTTACATGTGGCGGCCATTTTGGTCCTTAGCGTACTGCTAGGAAGGTTTTAGATTATGGACTATTCTATCCTATCTTATTTAGGGATGCATATACTTTTTATAAGAACTGTACACAATGTCAACAAATAGGTAATAATTCTTGTAAGAATGAGATGTCTCAACAACTATTGTTGTTCTGTAAGATATTTGATGTTTACAGTATTGACTTCATGGGACCATTTCCTATTTCTTTTGGTTTCATTGTTAGATCTCATATTTTTTGCAGGTTCAACATATCGAGAGCAATTATTAGCTATCAAGGCTCCTACTTTTGTAACAAAATATGCGAACCTTCTTTTACAAGTATGGTGTGCTCTATAAAGTAGCCACCCCTTACCATCCATAAACAAATGGTCAAGCAAAAGTTTCAAATAGAGAGATAAAACAAATTTTGGAGAAAACAGTGCAACTTAATAGAAAGGATTGGAGTAAAAGATTGGAGGATGCATTATGAGCTTACTGTACTACTTACAAAACTCTTATAGGCATGTCACCCTATAGGTTAGCTTTTGGTAAAGCATGCCACCTAGCAGTTAAGATTGAGCATAGAGCTTATTGGGCAGTAAAAAGTGTAATATGGATATATCTCAAGTTAGTTCTTATAGAAAATTGCAACTTCAAGAGCTTGAAGCAATTTGGTTGGAAGCCTATGAAAACTCTAGAATTTACAAGGAGAAAACCAAGGTTGTGCATGATAAGATGATTGAAAGAAAAGAGCTTTATATTGGTAAAAGAGTCCTCCTTTACAATTCTTGCATAAAGCAGATGTCCAGTAAGTTACATTCTAAATGTATTAGTCCATTTATAGTTACTCATATTTTTTCTTATGGTGTAATTGAGATTATGAATAAGTCAACCAACAAGTGCTTCATGGTGAATGGGCAGAGGCTTAAGCATTTTTATGAGAGATTTCAAAAGCAGACAATGGAGGGGTTACATCTTTACAACACTTCATTCACTTGAATGACTCGGTTGTATTTTTTGCCTCCTTTTTTTTTTTTTCTTATCTTCTCTTTAATTAGTGAATTAGATTGCTATTATATCAAGGATAATGTAAATATTAAGTGTTAGGGGGGGAGGGGAAGAAATCATTCATTTTACTCTTTTTTTTGGTTTGTTTTTTGGTATTTTCGATATTTTCTTGTTTTTCTTGCAATATTTAGGCTTCTTTAATTAAAAAAAAAAAACAAGTTAAGACAATTGAAGTTTAGAAGTATTTCAACATGATCAGGAATCAATCTTGTTTTCGGTAAGTTAAGTAAATTGGCAATGAATTTGATTTTAATGGACTGCATGTGATAGTTTTTAAACTTGTGAGGATTTTGAGCCTTCATGATATTCACTCTAAAACTTGTTTTGATTCTTAATTGAAACTATATTTGCACAAGCATTCATAAAGATAATTAAGGCATTCTTTCTCTTTTCTTTTATTGTAGACACATCCAAATAGCTATCCTGCTTATGTTTCACCATTTGTCTTTGTTCCTTTTTTGAGAATTTTATGTTTTCTTTTTAACCCTTTATCCCAGAAAAAAAAAAAAATTGTCTCACTTTGTTTAGCATACTTTTGATTATTAAGAGCATTATATTTTTGCAAGGTGGATAGATATGCAGTACAATTTTATGTCAATATTGAGCTAATTAACTTGTTCTCTTTAGATATGCCTAAACAAAAAGAAAAAAAAATCTTTATGAAAAAAAGAAATCTTTGTGAGAAAAAAAAAGGAGAAAAAAAGAATGATAAAAAAGAAAAGAAAAGAAAATTACCTTGATTTTCATTGAGCAAGTATTAGTTTACAGTGAATAAGACCTTGAAATGCACATTTATTCCATTCTATGCTCTTTTTTTATTGCTCTTGATGATTTTAAGTATATGCTTTGTCTCTTATTGCCATTTTAGTTCTTTAGTTTACCATTTATTTTGTACCTTAGACCCATTACAACCTTAAATAAAAGTCCTTTTAATTTATGCATTGCTTGTGACTTAGTTAGCGGAGCTTGAAAAGATATACAAGCCCATGGTAGTGATGTTGTGGAAGATTAAATTTGAGAGGAACGCTTAACCTAAACACTTGAGAGAATTTAAGAGTAAACACATAACTAGTGAGGAGCTACCACTTTCATTCATTTTTTTTTATTAATTGGAATTGCCATACTACTTGTTTTTCCTCAATTAGTAAGAAAGATTGCCTTTGACCGTTGAATATCTAAAAAACTTAAATTGTATTTAGCTTGACAGTTTTGTATTTCAGTTTTGTTTTCATATTTTTTTTTTATGTTTTGCCTAGGAGTGCAAAAGTTTAAGTGTGGGAGAATTTGATATTTTGACATTATTATATTTTATATTCCTCATATTTAATCTTATTAATAATTCATAATGGGTACTTTTGATGACTTTGGACTTATTTTATATTAAGTGGTCTAAATTTAGATTAATAGACTTTAAATGTATTTTTATTATATTTATCCAACTGAGGCTCAATTATTTTTTAATTGTATTTTGCAAGATAGAAGACTGTTAAAAGGATTTGGACATTATCTTATTAAGTCCTTTTAGAATGGTATTGGATTTCTTGAGGAAGAAAGTAACGTCATCTATTTAAAGAGGAGAAGACGTCACCATTGAACACATTCTATCTTCTCTACTTCTCATTTTTGTTTTTGTCTTTTTATGGCTTTCTAATTTTCCTAGTGATCAATTTGGAGTCTATATTTGTATAGAACTCTGGGTTAGATTTAAATTTTAGAAGTATTTTGTTTTTATTCTCTTTGTTTTCATGTAATTATTATCATTCTAGTTAGATAATTTTTGTTGCATGAATTCTGATTCATCTTATTTATTTACAAATATATTTTGATTAAATCAGTTGATTAATCAAATAAATTCATTTTGAAGCATGTTAGGATTTTGCGTGCATCTCTTGTCAAGTGCGAAATAGTTTGGCTTTGTGTTGTTGATAGAAGCACAGTTGTGCTCTGATTAACAATACGAACCAATTAAATTCTTGAATGGTAGTTTAGGAATATTAATCAAAAGTAACTAGAGGATTAAAAATCAAACCAAAGGTATTTTTAGGTGACAAGGATAGGAAAATATCAGGTAAGGAATTCTAGATTGATTACATATCATTATGATGGAGTTTTGTTTTTATTAATGGATTTACTATTCGATTTAATTAGTGTGACTTTATATTCGAACCCTAATTATCATAATTTTAGTTTTGTCATTCATAAACTAATTGATTTGGTTAATAGCTCCATGGGAAATGACCTAATAGGTATTATACTGCAAATTAGTAAAAATTCACTAATCTTGACTAGTTCGACAACTGTGAGTGAACAATATTTTCTTTATCATTGCCCAAAATTATAATTTTGCCACTGCATTTATTTTTATTTTGTTGAGCAATTTTGGCTCCTATTTTAAGCCATGTTTGGCTCCTTACCCTCATTTCTTGGTACTATATTTATTAATTTAGCCTTAATTTACCTTATTTCATGTTATCCTTAAGATCCCTTTTTATTATTTTATCGGTTTTGGTTCAATTTTAAAGGAACTAGGTATGACACTAGGCAAGGTTGGTTGTTAAGGGTTTTACCTAGAAGGAAGGAATGAACACAGAGAGATTTTTTTCTCTTGCATCCAAAAAATATTTTTTCCTATATCATCATGGCATTAGTATTTGATATTGATCTAAAATTGCATTAAATGGATGTTGTGACCACCTTCCTTAATGGTGACCTTGAAAAGAGGTATATATGAAATAACTTGAGGGGTTTACCTAAACCATTAGTGAGAATATGGTGCGCAAGTTGAAAAAGTTAATTTATGATTTTAAAAAGGCCTCACAATAGTGGTACCTCAAATTCCATGATATAATCACATCTTTTGATTTTATTAAAAATATCATAGATCAATGTATATATGAGAAGGTTAGTGAGAGTAAGATCATACCCTTGGTCTTATATATGGATGATATTTTGCTTGCCTTAAGTGACTTAGGGTTGTTGCATGAGGTAAAATAATTTTCATTTAAGAATTTTAAAATGAAAGATATGGGCGAGTCATCTTATGTCATTGGCATTAGGATCTATAGAGATAGGTCACAAGGCATCTTGGAACTATCATAAGAAACCTATGTAGATAAAATTCTTGAATGGTTTAAAATGAAAGAATGTTCACTCAGTGTAGCAACTATTGTGAAAGGGGACAACTTTAGCTTATTTTAATATCCCAATAATGAGTTAAAAAGAAAAGAGATGGAGAATGTTCCATATGTTCCACCAATAGGAAGCCTAATGTATACATAGGTCTACACAAGGCTTGATATAACCTTTGCTGTAGGCATGTTTGGAAAATATCAAAGTAATCTAAGAATTTATTATTGGAAAGTTGTAAAGAAGGTCATAAGGTACCTTAAGGGTATTAAAGGATATATGCTTACTTATAAAATAACTGATAATTTGAAAGCTATTTATTATATAAACTCAGTTTAGCAAGATGCATTGACTTAAAAAATATCTATATCTGAATACATTTTTCTGTTGGCTAAAGGAGCTATCTCTTGGAAAAGTGCTAAACAATCCTTGGTATCCACCTCCATTATAGAAGCTGAGTTTGTTTCATATTTTGAGGCAAGCTCACAAGATATATGGTTGAAAAATTCTATTATTGGGTTTAAGATTATGGATTCAGTCTCTAGGCTCATTATAGTACATTATAATAATGCAATTGTAGCTTTCTTGGCTAAGAATTAGAAGAGTAGAAGTCAAAATAAACATATCGATATGAAGTATTTAGCTTTGAGAGAATGGGTTAAAGCTGATTAAGAAATCATAGAGTACATTCAAACGAAAGAAATGATAGCTAATCATTTAACTAAAAGGATACATTTGAAAATATTTAAGAATCATGTGCCTTAGATGACTTTTAACCGTATTTGATATTGTAACACCTTAATCTACTCCCGCAATCTAGCCTCTCACTGGGCTCGGTTCCATATGATTTCCAAAGAAACAACATCAATCCGTGGCATTCTCATGCTATGAAACGGGGTTTCATACACTCATCTTCTACCTCGTGGGTCCCGTGAACCCATCATACCTATTCTCAACTCAAACTCCACTTATACAACTCATACATAGCATAAAACAAACCATAAGCCACGGGAATGGAGCCAAAAACCAGAAAAATGCATTTCCTCACTTGTGCCCCAAAGTCATATTTTGGCTCTAACTTTGGAAAATCATAATTAATTAGAGAAAAATGGGAATCTAGTAAACTTTAGCTCTCTGGAAAGCTCTAAGTGTTATCTTTACACTAAAAATAATTCCTAATTGTAATCTCTAGGTTTGGACTATGTTTGACATCGAAAATGGGAAGGAGGTCCGGCTGTCACTGTTTCTGGTGCAGCTTACTGTCATGACTTTCAAAAATTCATAATTAAATCCAAAAAAATCCAATCTGGGCAAACTATACCAATTTGGAAAGCTATGGATGTCTACTAGAGGAAAAAAATAAGTCCAGGTCAGTTCAGTAGCTTCTACACCCCAAAAACTGATGGAATAGTAACGGAGGTCGAGTGAGCTCTCTGATGCTGATACAGAACTTCAGAAGGTTTAATCTCTCTCTATAGACCTCCGATTTAGGTGATTCTAATTCCTATAAGTCACTGTGGTTGTCTAGTTTATGTGTATAAAATTTCACCATATTTGGAATCCATTTGGTCTATGAATGCCACAGATTTCATTTCTGGTTTATATGAACAGTACATGACCAATCTATTAAATTTTTCCAAATTCAACAATTCGTTAAATATTCTCTAGACCTCTGAATATTACCAACTTTAGCTTCTCAAGAAGCTCTCTACAAACTCTAGAGGCATGCCAAATTTCATGGCAAGAAGAGCTCATCTGGTCATACTTTGATGAAGCTCACAAAAATACCGGTTTTGGCACCCAAGAGGTCCAAAATGGGTCCAAATGGCCTCTCACACATTCTAACCACTCATGGACAAGTTTAAAAGCATAAAACTAGGATATATAACAAGTCCATGTGGTCCAAATCATCATACATTCTAATCTCACTATGCTACAGCCAAAAATACACTATTGTATTCATTCAACAAAAGGGGCAAAACCCTTATTTCCATTCATTTGGCTCTTTACATAGTTTGTACATCACCATTTCATGCATTTATACTTGTTACAACATTTACAACTCAAAAATAGTGGGCGCATATTCATTTGGCACCACTTTACATCAAAAAGATCAAAATAAAACTAATCTCTAGCTAAGCATACTCCTAGGCTCCTTGGTGTGCACTTGCTTTTCCTTGTGCCCTACCTAGCATGTTAAGTTGGGAGGGGAAAGGGTGAGATTCAGGGAATCTCAGTAGCTCATGCACTCAATCAAGTAAGCAATCAAGGCATATAACAAGTCAAGGCATGTGAATAAGCATTTAGCCATTCTCAAACATCCAACACATATTGTACATGCTATGGAAATCACAACAATGCCAAACATAGGCTCCAGGGACTTTTGGTCTAGCCTCACCCGAGTTTAAGGGACTTTTGGATGGCCTCACCCGAGTTTAGGGACTTTTGACTTGGCCTCACTTGGTTGAGACTTTTGGCCTTGTCTCACCCATCTCAAGGGACTTTCGGCACTACCTCACCTGAGCAATTCTCACATTTCAACACACAAGCATATTGGCATTCAATGCATCAAAGCAATAACATATGGCATATTCCACACAACAAGCATATACATAAACATGCAATGACTATTACATCCAAGAATGCAACAAGAAAGAGTGGGAAGAGAGAGCTACCTTATGAGCCAAAGCCAACACTAGCTTTTCCTTTCAATTTCTTCTCTCCCTCCTTAGGTTCACAATCACATCTTGATGAAGGTGTTTCTCTTGAGCCTAGACACACAGAAGCATGCAATTACACTCTTAGAATGTAATCTTTAGAGTAAACTCTCCTAACATACCAGAACCTAGAGTTCTCTCTCTCTCACTAGAATGCCATCAACTCTTCTTCTCTCTCAAGCTCCTATGGTAGTGGAAACAACATTTTCAAAGAAAACACAAAGATTCAAAGGTGTTTTCCACTTTTCCTCTTTTGACCCATGTCCAAAATCCAACCATTTTCACAAACAAAATCGTAGGAAGAGAGGGTAAAGAGAGGAGATCTAGATTCTAAGGAGAGATGGGAGAAACTTACTTACCTTTCTCTTGCTCTTCCTCCTTCTCTTGGTCTCTCTCACTCTCCATGCCTCTTTTCTCTCCTTGGGTCGAAGTCTAGGGCAAAAATGAGAGAAGGAATGAGTTTGAGCGTTTAATGAAGTCATTTTCTCGCTCTTTACTCTCTTCCGGACTGACCCTCGCGACGGCGAAACTTAACCTTCGCTATAGCGAGCTCGTGTTATCTAGCTTCGCTATGGTGAGGTGTAACCTTCGCTACGGCGAGATCGTATCAGTTCCATTCGCTATAGCGAGTTTCAACCTTCACTATGGCGAACTTGCGTTAGTTCCAGACCTCACTTTCGCTATGGCGCGCGCTACAGCGAGCAACTCCCTGGTTTCTGTATGGACTGCTGCCCGCACTCGCTATAGCTAGAATCACGTTCGCTATGGCGAGAAGGCACTCTCGCGACAGCGAGATCATTTCTCTCTATTGCAAGAAGACTTAGCAAGAATTTTGGATTTTGAGCTTTCTACTTTCTTTCTTTTCCTTTTCTTTTCTTTTTCCCAGTTGTTACAGATATAAATAAAGTATGTAGGGTAATGAAAATTTGAATTTTAGTTTGTTGTATTTATATATATTGGTATACAATTTTGGTGAAAGATTAACAAGCATATGAGTTAGGACTTGAATAAACATTTAAGGTTTATTTATGAAAGTTTAGTACCCCATAAACCTAAAAACATCTTATAAATAATGCATGAAAGATAATAGTTATTCATTTAAAGGATTTACTGTTACAATTCTTGTAATATATATTTAATTTCCCCATAAACATGTTTTCTAGTATACTTTGTTTGGACTAAGGGGGAAAATGTTGGAATATTAAATTTAAATTTACTTGTTGAGATATTTTTTAAATCAAAGATATATTTAGGATATTTCATATTTAAAGTTGGGATATTTTGAAATAAAGATAATTAAATAATATCTTATAATATGTTTTTTTTTAATTTAAAATATTCTAATTGGTGGTCTTCAAATTTTGTCAAATATTTTGGTTAATGGATTAATGAGTACCTGCATGTTAGATAAATGACCTCTTTTAATAAAACAAGTGGTCAATTTTAATGTTGGCATTTAAGAGGGTTCCTAATAAAGAGAATTAGCCCAACAAAGCATCACTAAAACTCAAACTCTTATCAAAAAATTCTTTTTAACTGATAACTCTTTTTTTTTCTATGTTTTGTTTTTCCAGATTTCATTGTGAATTCATCTATAATTGGGTTCTATGTCAAATTTCTAAAAACATGGTGGGAGGTACTTATGATTGTCACAACAACAAAATATAAGCATATAGTCTATATGATAGTAAGCTTATTATACCAATTTCTAAATTTTTAATACTTTTAGTGACATTAAAGGCCCAATTTCTCCAAATAGACATAATTACATAACTTCATCATATAAATCCCAAGATTTATACTAAATAAGTTTGTTCAACATGGAATATCATAAAAGGAAGCATAAATTTTTGGATCTCAAGCCTTATGCTCTAAACTACCACATTTATACAAATCCACATATTAGACACTAATTTAAAAAATTTATACTTTGGGCTACAAAATTTTGATTCACACAAATTATATTTTTATGGAAAGCATAGAACATGAGCTATATGTTGTAAAAATTTCAAGTCAAAACAAGTTCATTTGTGCCACGAAAATCTAATGGAATAGTAATTGCTACTGCTTTCAGACACAAACCAGAGCCCAAACTTAAGACATTTATATCTTTTGCTATGCAGCTTTGCTTCACACAAACTTAGAGGCTATGGAAAGCTTATAATATCAACTATATATCTACAAAATTTCATAAGTATTAGAGTTCATTTGTCCCCTCTAATACTTAAAAATGCAATTAGACCATATGAACAATGCCCAATAATTTATGTAATTTTCAGCCAACTTTAGAAAATCAAAATAAATTCTATAGAACTTAAAAAATTATGTTCTTTGATTATATGGAAAGCTCTAAGTGAGCTCTAAATGCCTACAAATTTTCATCTAACAATTCATTCATTTGACTTATGTTTGATTCAAGGGCAGAAGATGGCTCAATATGGTGCAAGTTTGGATTCAAATGGTTCAAAATGGAGTCCTTCAATTCATATGACCACTTCAGCACATTTCAAATATAAAATATAGCATATATAACTGATTTATCATGTCCCAAACCTCATACAAGTCAAATTCACTTATCCACTTGCCATTGACATACACATTTCACGGCTCACATATGGTCAAATTATATAATCTTACGCATTTACATTCAAAAATAATATTTACATCATAATCCCATACTTTTATATTGTGGGAATGGTTGCATCACAAAATAATCATATATATCCTTTTATATGTAGCAAAATTCACAAAATTCTCAATTATTATCAAAGTAAGACCACTCATGCTCTTTGGTCTCGATCTTTGCTTCCTTATGAGTTCCCTAAACATGGTTAGAAATAATATGGAGGAAAGTGAAATTCTATAAATCCTAATAGCTTATTCATCCTTCATGCATACTTATATGACATACTTTTATGTCAAAGAAAAGCAAGTATACATAATAGATAACATAATCATATATATGAAATCATATGGATCCATCAAGAAGAAAACAAGATCGAGGGACTTTTAGTTTAGCCTTATCAACTCACTTGAGACTTTTGGTTTGACGTCACCCATTTTTAAGGACTTTTGACTTAGCTTCATTCACACTTGAGACTTTTGGGCTTGTCTCACCCATATTAGGGACTTCTAGCTTCACCTAATCCAAATCAAGGGACTTTTAGCACAACCTCACACATTAAGAGCTATTCCAATTTCAAATGCATACCAACATCATATATTTGCATAAAATCATCAAACCAATACAACAAATACAATTTATAATCCATACACACATAAGCAATCAATAACATTCAAGTAACCAAGATAAGCATGCAAAAATGGATGAAGAGCTACATTAATGCAAAGAAGCACTTAATTCTCCTTGGGTTCTTATTGTGATTCTTGGCCTCACACAAGCACTTGAGGGAACTCTTACTTATTTGGCCTAGACACATGAAACAAGGCATAAATATATCAAGGGAACCATATTTGGATTCAAGTAAGCCTTACATAAGATTTTTAAGTTTAAGTTTTCATATGGCTCCATTAAGTGGCATAATGAAGCAACCCATATAAATCAATATATTGATTTTAAAATCTCACCCAATATAAGTCATATGATCCCACTTAAACTCATTAGAATTATCACAAATTCAATTTAAAGAACCTAACACTAAGTTATTTCTTTAAGGATAATGGAATCCTAAACTTTCACCTTTCAAAATAAGGTTTCTAAATTCAAACTAATGGTTTCTTTGGTATTTATAATTCAGATCTAGACCATTTCTAACCTTAAAATCAAAGAAAACTTTCCTTAGGTGCTCTAACTCTTGCTAGGTCGAGACAATGCTTAAGGATGGCCATTCTTTGAGGTTTTGTCTAATGCTTTTGGAAAATAGCATCTATGAAGCTTCCTTGAGTTCTTTTTGACTCAATTATACTATTTTATAGGTTAAAATATCATTTTAAAGTCTCATATCTCCTCTAGTGCAATGCTAACCTTAGGTTTCAATTCTTGCAACCTATAGCTTTCTATTGAATTTTTTTAGTTCCATATTAATCCCAATGCTTCAAAATCCCATATCCTATCAAATTTAAGTCAAAACCTAGCTCCTTCTAAATTATTCTAGTTAGGCCAAACCAAGATGGCATGGAAGAACCAAAGAAAGACAAGTTTTACCCAAGAAATCATGCTCGTTTAATTCCTCACTAAATGGTGTTTCTTATGCTTCCAAAGTCTCCTTTGAATTCCCCCTTTCTTCTACTAAACCAGCCACAAAATCCAACCATTCAAAATTTTAAAACCACCAAAAGAAATAGCATAAGAAGGAGAATCAAGTTAATGAAGGTGAGAGCATGAAAAGAGAATAATTTCTTACTCTTTTTAGCTTGTTTTCTTTAACACCATATATTTCTAGCTTGCTTCCTATCATTTCTAAGGCTCACATCATGAATTGCGCAAAAGGAATAGAAAAATGGCATTAAAATAATGCCTTATTTCACGTTGCATCGCGTATGAAAATTCCATTCGGTGTCACGTGGACCATATGAGCTCATACATCACATTTTCATATTTAATTCATCAATACAACTTATTTGCATTACTAAATTTGGCCCACAACTCATGGAATTCAAAGGGGAGCATCAAACTTATACTATTATTTTCGGCCAGAATTTCAATTTTTCTGTCACAACTTCGAAAATTTATAACTAAATCCACAAAAATTGAAACCTAATAAACTTTACCATTACAGAAAGTTCTAGATGTCTATCCCATGGTAAAAAGAATTTTAGCTCATGAATCATTAAGAGAAGAACATTTGACATTTGAAAAGCCACTGAGGTCACTGTTGTCTGGGCTACTGGTTCATATTACTGATATGAAGTTTCAAAATTTATAACTAATTCTAGAAATATTGAAATCATGCATTCTTGGCAATTATAGAAAGCTACACATGTCTAATTTATTCCAAAAATATGTTTAGGCTATGAAACATAACACAAAGTGTTTGACATGCGAAAAGGAGAAAAAGTTTGTACAGCTACTGGTACTGATGCAAGTGTTTGTTATAAATTTTAAAAATATCCAATTAATTTCAAAAAACTCCAATCTATTCAAATGATACTAATTTGGAAATTTATGAATTTTAGATTTATGGTAAAAAGAGATTCAGACCAAATCAAGTACGTTCAGCCACTGAAATTCAATGGAACAGTGACTCAGGTCATGCTGCGCTACTGTTGCTGTTCTAGAAATTCAAAAATTCATATGTCTTAGTTCAGACCTCCAAATGAGGTGCTTCTAATTGCTATAAGTCACTGTGAATGTTTAGTTTCTTCCTATAAAATTTTGTAGCCAATGGACCACGTTTGCCCCTCGGATGACACAATTTCACAACTGACCAAATGAACAATACTGGTGCTAATATGAAATTCTGATATCAAATTGAAAAATCATAGAAAATTCCAAAGACCTTCAAATGATCTAATCTTTGACTTGCTAAAAATATTTAGGAAATATCTAATTTCATACAAAATTTCAAGTCAAGAAGAGGCCATTTGGTTAGACTTTGTCATAGTTCAAGATTATGACACTTTTGGTTCCAACAAGAGGCAAATTTGATCCAAATGAGCTTTACATTATTCCACACACGTTTGAGCAACTTAGAAAGCATAAATGTAGGATAAATGAGCCTCTCATAAGTTCTGAATCATCATACAACTCAAATTCATCATACCACTCCCATAAACATACAAGCACAAATGGGCTTCTAAGGGGTCAAATTGTACAATGCCATTCATTTAACTCTATTTTTGATACATATACTATCTTTACACAATTTTACACTTGTTCAAAGTGTCATGGCTCAAAAATAACATATACATATATTCTTTGACATTCTAGACATCCTAGTACATCAAAAATAGGAAGATTTGCCAAGAGATGGAGATTGAAACTCCTTGGTTTCCATCTTTTGGATCTTGAATTCCACCTAGATCATATGAGATGAGAGAAAGGAGGGAGTGAGATTCATTGAATCTCAATAGCTCATACACCTATCTAAGCACATTTTCAAGGCATGTAACATGTCAAAGGTATAAGTATACAATCAATCTATTCATGAAGCATTCCACTTTTACATTTTTGTGTCACAAACTCATGTCAAGCATAAGAATGAGCTCTAGGGACTTTTGGTTTGACCTTACCCCATTTCTAAGACTTTTGGATTGCCTCACTCTTGGTTCTTAGGACTTTTGACTTAGCCTTACCTATCCAAGGGACTTTTGGCCTTGTCTCACCCATGCCATGAGACTTTTGGCATCTTCTCATCTACATTAAAGGACTTTTGGCACTACCTCACCCTTATGAGCTATTTCCACAATTCAATGACATTCAATAAAGCATATTGGTATCAAAATAGCAACATAATATTAAGTGGCATGTCTCAAACATGTAAATATACACACAAGCACACAATGACACATATGCAACAAGTTACCTTGGTGCAAATTTAAACTTTACTTTATTTATGCTTTCTCCTTTTTGGTTCCACAAGCACAAGGAGGTGGGGTTGGATTTCCTTGGCCTATTCACAATAAACAACACTTAGAACAAGTTATGACATCTAACTCATTCTTAAGACTATGCTTTATTTTATTTGTCACAATATGGTTCCATTAAGGACCTAATGAAGCAACTACCATAATTAACATTCTTGGTTCCATTCTCTTGCCCATATTTAGACCGTCCTTAAAGCCATCACATACTCACTTTTACAAACCTAAGTCTAGGTTGCTTCATAAGGTTACATTATGGAAGCCATTACCTCATCTCCTAACCTAAGGCTTTTAAATTTTTTTTAAGAGTTTCTCTTATCTTCTTTTATCATATAAAGTCCCAAATCAAGCTTGGAACAATTTAAAACATCTCCTAGCTATCTCTATGGGTTTTGACCTATTTATGCTTCCATTAAGGACCTATGGAGTTTGGAATTTTTTCTTAATGGATGGGGCACTTGGGAGGCTCCCTAGGAGTCTTAGAAACTCAAACAAGCACTCACATATGATGGGGACTTCTTGAATCAACCTAAATTTTAAACTATGTTCAAGCACCCTACACTTTTTCAACTTGAGTTTTACTAGTTTTCTATGCATTTCTTTAGTGTATTCCATCTTCCCATGGCCTAGTTTGATGAATTCTTATGAATTATAAAATAGAAACTCTTCCCTCTTCATGGCTTTGTTTTAGGCATCCCACTATGGAAGAGAAGAAGAAGAAAAAGAAGCAACTAGGAATAAGATTTACCTTAGTTTCAAGCTTCCTTCTAAGGCTTCTCCTTCTTAGTTCTCCCTTCTTCAACCAATTCAAACTCCCCCTCTAAAATTCTAGACCAAAACAGAACCAACCATCACAAGAAAGCCGTGGAAAGAGAGCTTAAAAGGATGGGAGCAAGAGTATGAAATCCTTAACATTTTCTCACCTTTTGCCTTGCTTTCTTCCTCCAAAATTCCCTCTCTTTGTGAGCCCAAGACAGCAGCTTCTTTTCTGAAATTTGGGTAGAAGAAAGTTAGTTTAGGGAGGGAGAGGAAGAACGTGGCCTTAAAAGGAGAATTTAGAAGCTTCCTTGTGTAAATTGTTTCCATTTTTGCCTGTCGTAATGACATTTCCGGTTTGGCTCCATTTTAGCTCCTTTTTTATAACTGTCTTTTCCATTATAAAATTTTGGTTGCCAATTTAATAAAATGCCTTTGGAATTACTCAAATTGGAGTTAAAACCTTCCTATGGTTTTAAGGGCCTCTAAAAACCTTGGAAAACTCAAAATTTGCACTTAAAAAGCCCTCCTAGGTGTTTTTTCAAAATTATACTTATTTACAAAAATGCCACTGGCCTTTTGGCAAAATTTTCAAATCACTCTGGCCTTGGTTTTTGGGCAAATTAAGGCTTAAATCTGTATTTTCTATTATTTAAAATTTTATCCAAATTTTATTTGGCCTTAAATCACTCATCTCAGGGGACTTGTTTTTCAAACTAGTCCATTTTGGTGTTTTTGCAACGTACAGGGCGTTACATTTTCTTCCTCCTTTCTCCTCTCTTTTGTGTGACACAAGGAGCTGGTTTAGGTTTTATTTCAGAGTCCAAATATGTCGATTAAGTTGAGGGAGAGAAGGTGTGACGACCCTAATTTCTAATCATAGTAATTAAGGTTAAAGACATGATTAATAATCATCAATCGAGGTTTGAAGTCATTATGAGATTACTTACATCAAGAAAAGGTGAGGAAATTTAAACCTTTATATTGTTAAAGTTATTAACTAATTACTCATAACCGTTTATGCATATGAGGGAATCAAACCCATAATTATAAGCTTTTAATCCTATTATCCCTTAATTCCAACTCACAAGAACCTTCTACATATGCTTCTAAATCATTCCTTATCATTTCCATAGAGAAAACCAAAGTGTCTAAGTTAATATAAGAAATGAAGCACCTTCGCTGTGGCTAAATACTCTCACACTATGGCCAATTACTCTCAGGTTCAACTCCATACACCTTCATAAATTTTGTGCATTTTGTCACGGCTAAATACCCTTTTTGCCACGGTGCATTATGTAACATCTAGTATTCTGAAAACAAGAAAAAACGTGAGAAACGTAACGTATGGTTTCTCCATCAACAAACGAAATTCACCAGATACAAGAGGAAGTCCCCTGAGATGATGTAGTTAAGGTCCTGAAAAATTTGGAAAGCATTCTAGACTCCTAAAAATGAGAATCCTAGACTCAGGCAGAAAGAAAAATGGAGTTAGAATGAATAAATAATTTCTTACAAAAAACTTACGAAACGTAATGGCATTTTTGTAATTTTGAGCAAATTTTGAAATTCACACAGGAAGGCTTTTCAAATGAAAAATTTGAGTTCTTCAAGGTTCTCAGAGGCTATAAAAACCATAGGAAGGCCCAGGACAGCTAAAACCCCTCCGGTGGATATTTTTCTACGTCGGTGTACCCAAATTTAGACGAATTCATTTGGAAAGATTTTAGCTTCGATTTGAGTAATTCCAAAGGCATTTTATTAAATTAGAAACCTAAATTTTATAATGAAAAAGACATTTCTAAAAAAGGAGCTAAAATGAAAGAGAAACAAAAATGCCAAGAATGAATGGCAAAATAGAAATTTTTGAAAAAGCCATTCTCCTTCACCTATATATATGAGGCACCCCACTCTCTCCTTCAATTAGTCTCAGATTGTTCTGCCCAAAATCAGAAGAAATACTCTAGGAGAGTGGCGCACCAAGGGAAGAAGAAGAGGAAAAGAAATTCAAGCTTTAAGGTATGGTTTCTTAGTAGTTTTTCATGCTTTCTTCCATCCAAACCTCCTCTCCTCCATTCTCCTTTGTCTCCTATGATTATAATGAAATTTATAAATCTATTTTAAGGAGAAATTAAGAGGAAAATTCGGATTTGAAGAAAGGAGCTTAAAGAACACAAGATTCTAGTGAGAAAAAGTATGAAAATAAGGTAATTTCTTCTTCCATGGTTGATATCCCTTGCTACCTTTCTCCACCATTTTGCCCCACTTGAGAAGACCTAAGAGGATTTGATTTTTAGGCAAAACCAAGGGTGATTCTAAGGAAAAAGGGTGTGGAGATTAAGAATATGCAAAGAGAATTAACAAAAAGCCATTAGATTTTCAAGATGCAATTTCTAGGGTTTTAATCATACTTTATAAAATCTAATTTTGTATGATAATTTTTAGGCCTAAATAAGAGTTTAAATGAGCTCTTAAGATCCCTAGAGGTCTCCCCATTTGCTTTTCCCCTTGAGAAAACAAAGAAAGCTCCATGGAACCTAATATGCTTCATTGTCTTGGCCAAGAAGGGTTCTCATAGTTAGAGAGAGTTTTAAATTTTTATAAGCTCATTCTTGAGTCATATATGATGAATGAATATGAGGGGAGGTCTTGGAAAAAATTTAGAACTCATAGAAAGTGAGTTGGTGCTTTAGGCTCTATATTATGACCTAAAGAAACAACATGTAGTTAGGCTCTTTGTTTTAATTGTGTGATGACTCCAAGAGGCTTAAAAGGAGTCAAGAATCATATTTGAAAGGAAAGAATGGGGTCTAGAATTTATTTGAAGGGTGTTGCTTCAATAGGTGCATTTATGGACCATAATAGGGTTTATAGAACAACCTAATGTCTAAGCAAGTTGTGTGACTTTAGAATTGAGTTCATATACCTAATTAGTTTCCATAAATTATGTTTAGGCCCAAAGAAATCTTCCCCACACTTTTGTGGGTGTGTGGCCGAAGCAAGGGAGGGAACTTCAAGAGAAAAAGTGTGTGATTGTGTGCAAGGTAGCTCTCTCCACCTTCTCTCATGCATGGATGTGTATTTAGCTTGTCTTAGAATGTGTGTATATATATCTTCAAGCCATGAAAAGTTTGCTAGCATGATTTTATATCCTATGATTTCATGATAACACAATATGTTTCTAAATGATGTTATGATGTTTGTTTGAGTTTACTTGAGTGTGAAGAGGTCAAGAACTCTTAACCATAGTGACGATGAGTCAAGAACCCTTAAGATTGGTTGAGACAAAGCAAAGAGTCTCCTAAAAGCAAAGTAGGCTTCTAAGAGTATTGTTGAGTCCAAGATTCTCTTAAAGAATGGGTGAGGCAAGTCCAAAATCTATGAGGAAAAATGTGAGGCCAATCCATCCACTTGGTAAGCTCTTGGATGTCTTATATGACTTATTCACATGCCAAACTTGCTTCTTGAATGTTCATGACTTCCATTATATCCATGTATGCATTTTCAAGAGTTGCTTTGCATATGTTATGTGTGATTGAATAGGAGATAAGTTATTGGGATTCTTTGAATCTCATTCCCTCCTCTCCAATGATCTAATGTGTTATGTGGACTAAGTGGACAAGGTAATGGAAGCCAATCACTTTGAAGAAGAGAGATTGACAACTTAATGCATACCACTTTGAAGAAGAGAGATTGACAACCTAATGCATAGTTTTTAGTTCTTTAAGGCCATATTTATGTCAAAGAATGTAATCCTATGATGTATATAGTCTATGATACCTTAAACATGTGTAATTATGATATTATGCCATGTATGAATGAGAGAATATGTTATGTAGCGATTAGAATGTAAATTGAGTATATGATGGCAAATTAGCTTCATGAATGATTTGATAGAAGTATGTACATGTGTGGATGAAATAGCCAAAATGAGATACATGGAGTTTGGGATCATTTGGGCAACTTACCTAAGTCTTAATGATACTTTTAGACTTACCCAAAAGATGCCAAATCCTAAGGAAAGCCATTTGGTTACTTTGGTACCTCATATGGAGTCATAATTGACCATAATGGAACCTTATGTCAGTTTTTAGCCAAATGAGTTCTTCTTGATTTGAGATTTGGCATGAAATTAGAGCTTATTGAGAGTTTTTTGGGAAGTTAAAGAACATAATTTTTAGAGTTCTATAGGCAAATTTTTCTGATTTTGGTATACTGCACTATTCATTTGGTCTGAAAATAAAATCTGTCACACAAGGCTCAAATGATGTCCAATTGCCATGAAATTTTATACAAAGAAACTAAACATTCACAGTGACTTGTAACAACTAGAAGTACCTCATTTGGAGTTCTAGAGATGGAGATATGAATTTTTAAAAATTCTATCCAGTATTAGGAGCTTCACCCGACCTCAGTTACTGTTATATTGAATTTCGGGGTCTGAGCGTGCTTGAGTTGGTCTAGAAATATTTTTCTCCTCTAGTTAACATTCATAACTTTCCAAATTGGTATATTTGCATGAATTAGATTTTTTTGGAATTAATTGGACATTTTTGAAATTTGCTGTAGAAATCTGTGACAGCATCAGTAGACAGTTTGACCTCTGGACTATTTCGGATGTCAAACGTCCTTTGTGATGGATGTTATGGTATGAAAATATTTTTATGTGAAGTAGACATCCATAGCTTTCTAGAGTGACCAAGAACACATGATTTTGATTTTTTTAAATTTAGTTATGATTTTCTAAATTTTGGTAAGAAAAGAGCTAAATTCTGGCCGAAAATATACATGAGTATTTTGAGCTTTCCTTTGAATTCCATGAGTTGTAAGCCAAATTTTATGATTCAAATGAGTTATATGCATGTAATTAAATATAAAAATATATTATATGATCTCACATGGTCCACGTGACATCGAATGAAATTTTTAAATATGATGCAATGCAAAGAAATTCATTATTTTTCTTCCTTTTTTCATACACTCTCATGGAATTGATGATGTGAAGCATATAAATATCATGAGATGAGCCAGAAATTTTAGTGTTACAAATTACCCTCTGGAACACTACCAGACTTGCTTCTCATATATTGTCACAGCTAACTTCACTTTTTGTTGCAGCCAATTCTTCTCTGTATCCTCCATTGGGCAACTTTGTCATGTTTGGCCGCGGGCAATTCCCTTCTATTCCTATAACTCCCAAATTTCCTCCCATGCACTCCAATTCTCCCTCTATGAACACTCTCGGACCACTCCCCCTCAATTTGTGAAACTCTAATGGCATTTATCTATTTGATTTACATAGCTAATCTATCATTATCCACTTCAAGATTTAAGTATTAATTTCTACTCACGAAATTATCACACATAAGCGAATTCCATAATTTAGTCACAGCAAAAGTGTTCCGACCACAAGGAGCATAGGGCCAATGCTTAATGTTCATACAAGATCAAGTCACTCATCCATTGTTAGCCAATTACAACTATAGTGTTCAATTCCATGATAATTATATTATATGTACAGTCCTTATACTTGGCAATTCATGATACAATGTGGCAATTATATAAAACTAGTAATCTAATTACACAATACAATCTGACAAGTTTTTCTGAACCTATATGTTACCAAACCATATAATAAGCTTCCATTAATTTTTTCCTTGCCACTAAGAGGTCTGGTCCCTGAAAATGTTAGCCCAAAACCAGATTGAGATATACAATCTCAGTAATAAGAGGAAAATTTCATATATATGTATAAATTAATTAATACAATGCAATTTCATATCTTTAATACCAAAATCATCAATTCAATTTGCAAATGAATTAGTTGAACTACCAATGATTACTGTCCCATACCAGCAATCACACACAACATGTTAATGGTCAATAACACCGGGAGAGGTCCGTTCATGGCACCTACTCCATAATGAGTATAACCAGGGCTCAGTGTATCTAAAGTTTGATCATAACCTGGTGCTCGATTGAAACACATACACAGCTGGTAGCTGCATCATAGCTCCATCATAGACTCACAAAGTCTAATCATAATTGTAATTCAAGTAGTCAGCTAATCATTTAGCATTTCAAAATCAAGCATGTGTAATAAATATCAAATTAACATAAGTATATACATGGAATTAAGAAAAATAACCCCAGTTACCTCAATGAAACCAATTACTCTACCGCTAACTACCATTATAATTCAAATGCACACCAAGCCTAAAACAAGTATAGTCATCATCATTTCTAGCAATAAATCATATATCCAAAGGGTTAAATCACTAATGGCTACCTAAAAGTTACTTACCTAGCTTCTTAAAGAGTCAATTACAGTAATTTAAGGTCACAACACTAAAGACTCATAAGGGGTCACTCCTAACATCTCTAATTTCGTACATGTAAAAGCCATGCATCAAAAGTCAATCCAAATGATGGAAATTCAACATATACACCTCATAAAAGAAGAGGAAATACTTACCTATACATCTAGGAGGTTAAGCCTTAACTACCCAGAACACACCATGAGCCATCTTTAAAACTTGGATTTTTGCACATAGAATTAGCCATATACCAAAGTCACCTTATAACATGAAATTTGAGCAAGGTTACACCACAAAATGAAAGCACACACTTACCCTATGGTTTCACTAACTCCAAACTTTGAAAATCTTGCAAGGAATCACCCACACACCAAATTTCAAACTTGAGAAGGGGATGAAAATGCCCAAAATTAGAAACTAATCAAATCAAAATAAAGAGGAGAATGAGGAGGACATATTTTATATAGATTACCTTGGCCAAATCTTCCTTTGCAAGTGAGAAATGGTGGAAAAATGCAGAAAAACCCTAGCCCCTCTTCTCAAGTGCAAAATGGCTTCCTTATTCTACAGAACGTGAGTGTCTTAGCAGCCAAATAGGTGGGAAGAAGGCCTCTTAGGGTTTTAGTGAAAATGGGCTAGTCCAATGAGCCCATTATTTCAAATGGGCTAGTACTAAGTGAGATGTGCTGCAAAAACTCTTGGAGTTAGGGAAAGTGTGCTGATTTAAAGGCCTAAAAATCCATTTAGATTATAGTGGAAATTTATTGGGCCACAAGTTAGAGAGTTTATGGTGGGTTTGGGTTGCCTTAAGGGCCTATTTAGCTTAGGTTTGCATCACATAGTTGTTGGGCTATTTGGAAGTAGAATTAAATCCTCCTATGATTAAGTTTAGGCTTATACATTTAGTCTAAAACTCAATTAAGTCTGCTATATAGCCCAAAGTAAAAGTCTACCCTCTTAATTAATTTTGTTAGTTAATCCACATTAACTCCCTAATTGTTATATTTAGTCTTAATTAATTTCGGGGTGTTACAGAGGGTAATGTAAGATAAAAAGGAAAGGAAGGATATTTATAACTTTTACTAAATTTCATTGATGTCCTTTACACTTTGACTTATTTATTTGAGCTCATTTCAACTCCCTTTTTACAACTATCTTTTTTTTAATCAAAATTTAAGTCTTCTAGTTCATTAAAAGCATTTGGCTTCAAATTAATAGGATTTAAAACTTTACCAAACTATCTAATTAAATTTTAGGTCAACCGATAACCTAAATTATACATCGGAAGGGTTTTAACCATTTCAATGGTTCTTATGAGTTTCTGAGTCTTTGAAAACTCTAGTGAGCTCAATTTTATCATTTAAAGCTCCTTTCTTTATGTTTTCAAAATGTTGACCGAAATTATGATTTTGTCACTGGCCTTCTATTCACTCTATTTAGCTATTTTGACTCTAATTTTGGGTTATCATTAGGCTTTTAACTACATTTTTAGATATTCTAATTAACATTATGTTCTTAATTAGTCTTAATTTGCTTTGCTTTATAGTCTTCCTATATCATCATATTGATTTTGGTTTAATTTTTGAAAAACCAGTTATTATATTTCAGCCCCCTAAAGATAAATTTTATCCTTAAAGTTTATGAATGTACCTTAGTTAAATAGCTAGATGCTACTTCCTTATATAATCCTCAAGTTCCCAGGTTGCCTCATTAGAAGATAGGCCCTTCCAAACTACTTTCACTAGAGAAATGCTCTTATTTCACAGCTGTTTGATTTTGGTATCAATAATTTTCTCTAGTGTTACCATATAGGAAAAGTTATCCTTCAATTGAATATGCTCATATTCTATGACCTATAAAGGGTTTAGCAAATACCTTTTCAGCTGGGAGACATGAAACACATTGTGAATTTGGACAAGATTAAAAGGCAAGGTCACATGGTAGGCAATAGGTCTAATTTTTTCAATGATTTAAAATAGACCGCTATACCTAGGACTGAGCTTCCTCACCTTAATAGACCAACCTACACCAATAACTATAGATACTCGAATGAATACATGGTTCCCCATCTCAAACTCTAATAGCCTCCGTCTCTTATTAGCAAAACTCTTTTATCTACTTTGGGTGATATGAAGTTCTTTCTTATCAGTTTTGTTTGCTTGGTGCTTTGGTATACTATCTTAGGTCTGATGAGACTCCTTACCTAGCTCAACCTAACACAAAAGTGATTTACACTTTCTCCCATACCATGCCTCTTATGGGCCATCTATATACTGGAATGATGACTATTATTATAAGTAAACTCAGTTAAAGGTAAGTACACACTCAGTTCTACTTCATTTCTAGTACACACACCTTAACATATCTTCTAAAGTCTGAATAGTCCTTTCAGTTTAACCATTTATTTAAGGGCAATATGCTATACTAAACCTCAGTTTGGTCCTTAAAGCTGCTTGTAATGACCTCTAGAACTTTGATGTAAACTTAAGGTCTCTATTAGATACTATGCTATTGAATACCCCATGAAACCGCATTATCTTTTTTATGTATAACTGGACTAACTTATCTAAAGTATGTGTAGCCTTGATCAATAAAAAGTATGTATACTTTGTCAATCTATTTAATATTACCCAAATAGCATCATACCCAGAGGATGTCCTGGGTAACCCCATACTAAAATCCATAGCTATACTATCTTATTTCCACTCATAGATATCTAGGGGTTGTAATAACCCAATTAGTTTCTGATATTCTATTTTTACCCTCTGGCACACTAAAACACTTTACAACATAATTAGCCATATTTGTTTTCATACTCAACCACTGAAATAATCTTTTAAAGTCTTGATACATTTTAGGGGTATATGGATGGATAGTATACTTACTATTGTGTACTTCCTTTAAAATATTTTTTCTCAATTTAGTTTTCTTTGGCACACAAATTTTGTCCTAGTATACTACCATATCATCCTCAGACACTCAGAATTCAGAGGTACTAGCTTAAGAAATTTCACTCCTAATATGTTTCAAGAATTCATCTTTTCTTTGGGCATCTTGGATCTAGGTTCTCAAATCAGTTTCTATTCGAGTCTTACTTAATAACAATTTTTCCAACATCATATGGTAAGAAATATTCATGTCTCTAAATTTCTCTAAAAGTTTCTGCTCTCTAATAATCATAAAGGCTACATAGATGGACTTTCTACTCAAGGCATTGGCCACTACATTAGCCTTACCTTGATAGTATTTTAATGTATAATCATAGTCTTTTAGAAATTTCATTCATCTTCTCTGTCTCATATTTAATTCTTTCTAATCAAAGAGGTATTTCAAACTTTTATAGTCACTATAAATCTCTACTATAGCACTATACATGTAACGCCTCTAGATTTTGAAGGTAAACACCACTGTAACTAACTCTAAATCAGGTGCGGGATAATTTTCTTCATGAAGTCTTAACTGCTTAAATGCATATGCCACTACTCTATCCTATTGTATCAATACACATCTTAACCCTTTTCTTGAAGCATCATTGTAAAACACAAATGATTTACTCAGGTCTACTATAATCAAGATAGGGGCAGTGATCAATTGGAGTTTCAACTCTTAAAAACTCTTTCCATATCTATCATCTTACACAAAAAATGTCTCTTTCCTAGTTAACCTCATCAGTGGTAAAGCGATCTAAGAAAAGCCTTGTATAAACCACCTATAATATCTTGCTAAACCCAGAAAAATTTTAACTTCGGTGATAGTTTTAGGCCTATTCCATTGTAACACAACTTTAACTTTATAGGGATAAACCACAACCCTTTCTTGTGATATAATATGACCTAAGAATCTCACATTGGTTAGCAAAAACTCACATTTACTCAGTTTAATATATAATCTTTTATCTCTCAAGGTCTTAAGGATTATTCTCAAATGCCTCTTATATTCCTCAAATGATTTAGAGTATACAAGTATGTTATTGATAAAGACCATAATAAATTTATCCAAATATAGTCTGAATACCCTATTTATATAGTCCATAAAGATAGTCGGCACATTCGTCAACCTAAATGGAATCATTAGGAACTCATAATGTTTATATCTAGTTATGAAGGCTATCTTCAGCTCTAACCCTTAATTGATGGTACCTAGATCTAAGATTTATCCTAGAAAATATAAATACCCTAGCCAACTGGTCTAAAAGATCATCTATACTCAGGAGAGGATACTTATTTTTAATAGTAACCTTATTAAGTTCTCTATAATCTACATATAACCTTAGGCTACTATTTTTCTTTTTCACAAATAACATAACCCTGGGTGACACATTAGGAGGTATAAACCCTTTCTCTAACAATTCTTTAATTTGCTTTTTCAACTCTGTTAGCTCAGTGGGAGCCATCCTATAGGAGCTTTAGACACCATTCCAGCCCCAGGCACTATATCAATAGGGAATTCTATCTTTTTCTTTAAAGGTAGACCACTAAAATCAAAATCCTTAAGAAACACTTCTAAGAATTTTTTAACTATAAGGATTTCCTTTATCTCGTCCTTTATCTCAGCCTTTATAGAAAAAAGACTAGAAACCTTTAATACCTATATTCTAAGTATCTCTCAGCTTAAGCAACGGTCAAGAAAGATAATTCAGCCCCAGTACTAGATATGGTCCCACAATCAGATAAGGTAATAGTTTTTTATTTTTAATCAAGTATAGCATTGTTAGTAGCTATTCATTTCATACCAATAATTAAATTAATATCATGGAAAGGCATGCAAATCAAATCAATAATGGTATAACAATGATTAAATTGTACAATGACATTCAAGTAGACATAGAAAGTAATCATATGGCCTCCAATAAGGGTAGTAATAGATAAATCATAAGGTAAAGTACTAATAACCAGACCTAATTTTCTCACAGAATCATAAGATATAAATGAGTGACTAGTACTCATATCAAACATAGTAATTATAGGAAAACTATTTACTATGATCGTATCTTTAATCAAATTAGGAGATGCACTGGCCTCATGTTGAGTAAGGATGAATACTTTGCCTTGGGTCTGTAGTCTAGGTGGAGGTGTTATCTCTGTCTAAGGACAGTTCCTGGCTATATGTCTAAGCTTCCCATATTTGAAACATGACACTGTAGATGGTTATCCTCTACTAGGTTGCACTTTCTTTCTTTTTTATGGCTTTCTGTTCCATTGCACCTTAGCTTTCTTTTTATTGCTACCCATTACACTAGCATTATCCTCCTGTCTCAATCTTTTCAACTCTTAAGCCCCTTTTTGGCTAGCCCCAGTTACTGTTGGGAAAATATCTAGCAGGTTATTTTCTATTATCTTGCTGATCTCTACAAGTGCATTACAAGTTCTAATTCTTTGTGGAGTTACCCCATCTTTGATTAAAGGCTTTAAACCTTTCTCAAATTTCTCACATCTCTAGTTCTCATCATCACATTTCTAGAGGTAAGAGGAATACTGAGACAGTTCGATGAATTTCATCATGTACTGGTTAACTAACATTTTATCAGTCTGCTTTAGACTCACAAACTCCATTTCCTTTTGATCTTAGATGGAGTTGGGGAAATATTTCTCATAAAATTCCACTAAGAAGTTCTCACAATTGATAGGATATTCTTTGTTTACATGATTGGCTTTATACCACACTATCAATGGTTAGCTTCCCTTTTTAGCATAAAGGTGGCAAGTATTACTTTTTATTTGGAGGTACAGCCTATTATTTTGAAAATTTTCTTAAGCTACATGATCTACATCTCTGCTTTTTCTACATTTAACTTTCCATCAAAAGAGGGTGGACAATTCTTCTGGAATTGGTTAAGCAACTTCTGATTAGATAACTATGCTTGTACTAGATCTTGAAAGGGTACTAGTGGATTGCCAAGTATAGGTGGTTATGGTTCAGGGGCATTTCTCTTGTCATTCTCTTATCTAGTAAGGGCATTTTGTAGTTGTTAGATCATCTCTTGTTACTGTCGCATAATTTTCCTCTGTTATTCCATTATGGCTTATCGCTGATCTAACCAATCCATGATGGTTTGCATAAGATCCTCGGGTTCAGCCCTAGAGACCCTAGGTGGTCTTCCCCTTCTGGTATTCACCATAATGTCTAAAAATAGTCACAATTGCAGTACACATATACTGATTCAATAGTATATATAATCAATTCAACTGTTTTGCTAACAATCACACCGCAAGCACAGCCTATTCAAACAATCCAAGACCCGCCATAGAGCTAGGTTTCTTGAATCATGGCTTTAATACCAACAAATGTCACACCAACAAAATATAAGCACATATTCTATATGATATTAAGCTTATTATATCAATTTCTGATCTTTAATAGTTTTATTAGTGGAAAATACCGACACTAAAGGCCCAATTTCTCCAAATGGGTATAATTACATAACTTCATTATATAAATCCCAAGATTTATACTAAACAAGTTTGTTCAACATGGAACATCATAAAAAGAAGCATAAATTTTCGGATCTCAAGCCTTTTGCTCCAAACTACCATATTTATATAAGTCCAAATATTAGACACCAACTTTAAAATTCATATTTTAGGCTACAAAATTCTTATTCATGAAAATTAGGTGTTTATAGAAAGTTCAGAATATGACCTACATTTTATAAAAATTTCAAGTCAAAACAAGTTCATTTATGCCACAAAAATTTAATGAAATAATAACTATTATTGTTTTTAGATACAAACTAGAACCCAAATTTTAGACATGCATATCTTTGGCTACACAACTTCGATTCATGCAAACTTAGTGTTTATGGAAAGCTTATAACATAAAATATATGCCTATAAATTTTCATGGTCATTGGAGTTCATTTGTCCCCTCTAATACATGAAAACATATATTAAACTATATGAACAGTGCTCAGTAATTTTTGCAATTTTTAGCCAACTTTGGAAAATCAAAATAAATTCTACATAGCTCAAAAAATTATTTCTTTGATTTTGTGGAATGCTCTAAGTTAGCTCTAAATGCCTACCTATTTTCATCTAACAATTCGTTCATTTGACCTATGTCTAATTCAAGTGCAAAAGATGGCTCAATATGGTGCAAGTTTGGATTCAAATGGTTCAAAATTGACCCTTTCAACTCATATGATCACTTGAGCACATTTCAAATATAAAATACAGTATATATAACTGATTTATCATATCTCAAACCTCATGCAACTTAAATTCACTTATCCACTTGCCATTATACACACACATTTCATGGCTCACATATGGTCAAATTGCATAATCTTATACATTTACATTCAAAAATAATATTTACATCATAATCCTATACTTTTACAATTGTGGGAATGATTACATCACAAAATAATAATGTATATCCTCTCATGTGTAACAAAATCCATAAAATTCTAAATTATTGTCAAAGTAAGACCACGCATGCTCTTTAGTCTCCATCTTTGCTTCCTTGTGAGTTTCCTAGGCATGGTTAGATATAATATATAGGAGAGTGAGATTTTATGAATCCTAATAACTTATTCACCCTTCAAGCATACTTATATGAAATACTTTTATATCAAAGAAAAGCAAGTATACATAATAGACATCCAAATGTCAAACATAATCATATATATGAAATTATATGGATCCATCAAGGTAAAAACAAGCTCTAAAGACTTTTGGTCTAACCTCACCCAGTCACTAGGGACTTTTGATTTGGTCTCACCTACTTTTAGGGACTTTTGACCTAACCTCATTCACGTTTAAGACTTTTGGCCTTATTTCATTCATATTAGGGACTTTTAGCACAATCTCACGCATTAAGAGCCATTTCAATTTCAAATGTATACTAACATCATATATTTGCATAAAATCATCAAATCAATACAACAAGCACAGTTTACAATCCATACACACACAAATAATCAATGACATTCAAGTAACCAAGATAAGCATGCAAAAATATATGAAGAGTTACATTCGTGCAAATAAACACTTAATTCTCCTTAGGTTCTTAATTATGATTCTTAGCCTCACACAAGAACTTGAGGGAAGTCTTACTTGTTTGGCCTAGACACATCAAACAAAGCACAAATATATCAAGGAAATCATATTTGGACTCAAGTAAGCCTTACATAAGCTAGTTTTAGCTTTAAATTTTCATATGGCTCCATTTAGTGGTATAATGAAGTAACCTATACAAATCAATGTCTTGAATTCAAGATCTCACCCAGTATAAGTCATATGACCCCACTTAAATTCATTAAAATGATCACAAACTCAATTTAAGGAGCTTAACACCAAATTACTTCCTTAGGCATAATGGAATCCTAAACTTTTACTTTTCAATATAAGATTTCTAAATTCAAACTAGTGATTCCTTTAGTGTTTATAATTCATATCTAGACTATTTCTAACCTTAGAATCAAAGAAAACTCTCTTTAGGTGCTCTAACTCTTGCTAGGCTAAGACATTGCCCAAGGATGGCCATTCTTGGAGTTTTTGTCTAATTGTTTTGGGATATAGCATCTATGAAGCTTCTTTGACTTCTTTTTGACTCAATTATATTATTACATAGGTTAAAATATCATTATAAAGTCTCATACTTCTTATGGTGCAATGCAAACTCTAGGTTTCAATTCTTGCAACCTATAGCTTTCTATTGGATTCTTTTAATTCCATATTAATGCCCATGCTTCAAAATCCCATATCCTATCAAATTTAAGCAAAAACCAAGCTCCCTCTAAATTGCTCTAGGTCTGGTCAAACCAAGAAGGCATGAAAGAACCAAAGAAAAACACGTTTTACCCAAGAAATCATACTTTGTTGAATTCCTTACTAAATGGTGTTTCTTATGCTCCCAAAGCTTCCTTTGAATTCCTCCTTCCTTCTACTGAAATAGCCACAAAATCCCACCATTTAGAATTTTAAAACCGCCAAAAGAAAGAGCATAAGGAGGAGAATCAAGTTAATGAAGGCAAGAGCATAAAAAGAGAACAATTTCTTACCCTTTTTAGCTTGTTTTCTTCCTCCGTTCCCCTTCCTTTTGTGCGACACAAGGAGTTGGTTTATGTTCTATTTCAGAGCCAAAATATGTCGATTAAGTTGAGGGAGAGAGGGTGGCATGAGATAAAAAGGAAAAGAATGATATTTATAACTTCTACAAAATTCCATTCATGTCCCTTGCATTTTAACTTCTCTGTTTGAGCTTATTTCAATTTCTTTTTGAGAATTGTCTTTTCTTTCATGAAACTTAGGTCCTCTAGTTTATTAAAATTATTTGGTTTCAAATTAATAGGATTTAAAACTTTATTAAACTATTCGATTAAAGTTCAGGTCAACTGATGACCTAAATTATACACTGGAAGGGTTTTAACCATTTCGACAGTTCTTATGGATTTTTTGGCCTCTAAAAACCCTCGTAAACTCAATTTTATCATTTAAAGCTCCCTCCTTTGAGCTTTCAAAATGTCATATGAAATTATAATTTTGCCACTGGCCTTCAATTCACTCTATTTAGCTATTTTAGCTCTGATTTTGGGCTATCATTAAACTCTTAACCATGCTTTTAGATATTCTAATCAGCATCCTATTCTTAATTAGTCTCAATTTGCTTTGTTTTATGGTTCTCATATATCATCATATTGATTTCGATTTAGTTTTTGAAAAATCAGTTATCATAATAGTTAATATGCTTTAGTAAATTTTTATTTAAGTTGCAATTTATTGTAATAAAATTGTATGATTTTTTAACATAAGCTTCTTTTTTAAATTAAAAAAAAGGGAAATTAGGAAGAAATGCAAAAAATTTTATTCTATTTATTATTGTATTATTTTAAGCTTTTCCATTAAATATTTAATTTTTTAATTACTTTTATTTTGAATTATTAATTTGAGTACTTTAAAGAAAATGAGAAAACAGAAAAGCTAGAGATTTAGAGAAATAAAGTTGAAGGGGAGACACAAAGAAATAACAGTGAACAAAGAGAGCAAATCAATGCCATAGTCACCATCTGCTGAAGCATCAAACTCTCACCTTTAGGCAGAGGTGATATGCTTTGATATATTATATTCTATCATGATTTTGATTTATATTGCTCAAACATGTTTAAATTTGTTACAAATACAAAAATGATTGATCTTTGTTTCGCTTTGCTCATAGACATCAAAGCTTATCCTTGTGTTGATTTCAAATCATGAGATGGTGTTATGTGAATTTGTTTTGATGTTACTAAAGCTTGTTGATAATATTCTTAAATGCCTTTCCTTAATATATTTCCAATCTATTAAAACTAGATGGGCTAAGTTTTCCCTTTGTTCATTGTTTAGATTTTGGGAAAATTTAGGTGTATAACTTTAAGTTAGATTTCCTTCACTTCAAATATTAATCTATGTTCTTGCAAGTACCCCTCTTTTAGTGCCAATTTTTGATCAAGGTTGTCAAACTCTTAACTTTAGGAAAACTCATAAAGAGGGAGTGAACTTGTTATTTAGGCTTATAATATAGACTTATAAGCATTTACCTCTATCAATAAATAGCTATTGAAATGTATAATTATATAGTTAAAATACAATATACAACAAAAAAATTATTCAAATGCAATTAAAATTATACTAATTCAAAAGAAGCTTATTCATATTCCATAATTTATAGTACTCATTATAAAAATTTTAATAAAGTTCATACATATATAATTACTCAACATAATCAATTAAGTAATACATTTATTTTATCTTTACTTTATTAAGTATATTAGTATGATTTTATTTGAAAATTATTTAATATAATTTTATCTTTAGTTTTTTAAGTATATTTGTATAAAATTTTGCAACTAACAACTAACTAGCATATTATGGTTTGTTAGAGAAGATGCTACTTTGTACCCCCACAGTCCTAATATTGAATCTATGTAATGCACTTTCTTCGTATTTTAGGAAATCCAAAGGAATAAGAAAATTTATATAAAACTTTGCATATTTGTTAAGTAGGATAAGATGGAATGAAGGTAAAGGTGTTGCACTTACACTTGAGCCTTAGGTTCGAATGTAAAACCTTAACCTCTTAGCTTTCACACAATTGTTCCATGAGCTATCTCAAAATATCCCATGTATATTAGAAGAAATTTGTAAGAAAGCATACACTTTCACACATGGGAAGTTGCATAATTGGGAGGCCACCTATATAATTCATAGCTCTAGGGACTATATGAATTCATCAATATCATTTTCCATTCATAACTGTAACACCATAATATATTAACTCCAACTAGTCTCTGCTTAGGCTCGATTCTATATGATTTCCAAAGAAAATGACAAAAGCCATGGCATTGTCATGTTATAAATCAAGGTTCAAATGCTCATATTTTGCCCCGTGGGTCCCATGAACCCATCATTCAAATTCTTTACTCAAACTCCATTTATACAACTCATACATAGCATAAAATAACCCATGAACCACGGATATGAAGCCAAAAACCAAGAAAGTGCAATTTTTCAAATGGGCCCAAAAGTCAGATTTTTGGCTCTAATTTTGAAAAATTATAACTAATTATAAAAAAATGGTAATTAAGAAAATCATAACTTTCTAGAAATATATAAGTGTTAACTTTATAGTAAAAATAATGTATAACCACAATCTCAGCGTTTGGACGATGTTTGACATTGAAAAAGAGACAGAGGTCCGGCTGTCCCTGGTACTGGTGTAGCTTGCTGTCATGAACTTCAAAAATACATAACTAATTTCAAAAAAATCTAATCTAGGAAAACTATACTAATTTGGAAAGCTGCAGATGTTAGCTAGAGGATAAAAATAAGTCTAGATCAATTAAGCAGCCCTTAGACCTCGAAAACTGATGGAACAATAACAAATGTCAAATTGCTTCCCTAATGCTGACACATAACTTCAGAAAGTTATTTCTCTCTCTAAAGACCTCCGATTGAGGTTCTTCTAGTTGATATAGGTCACTATGGATGTAGTTTATGTTCATAAAATTTCATGACAATTGACCACCGTTTGGTCTATGAATGACTTAGATTCATTTTTAGACCTAGTTGCACAGTACAATAACCAAAAACCAAAAAATTTTTCAACTTCAACAATTCGCCAAATATTCCCTAGACCTCCAAATATTACCCACTTTAGTCTCCCAAGAAGCTTTCAACAAACTCTAGAGGCTTGCCAAATTTCATATCAAGAAGAGCTCATTTAGTCATATTTTAATAAAGCTCACAAATTTGACAATTTTAACACCATAAAGGGTTCAAAATGAGGGTAAATGGTCCCCTACATGCTCTAGCACCCCTTGGGCAAGTTTTAAAGCATAAACATGGTATCTATGAATTGCTCAAGTGATCCAGACTAACATACATCTTAAACTCACTATGCTATGGGCAAAAATACACTACTGCAAATAAGCCACGAGGGAGCCAAATCTCATACATTTACACTTGCTCCAACATTTACATCTAAAAAATAATAGATACATATTCATTTTAGCACCTCTTTACATCAAAAGAACTAAAATAAACTAACAACCATCTAAACATGCTCAACTAGGCCCCTTGGTGTGCACTTGAATCTCCTTGAGTTCCACCTAACATGTTAAGATGGGAGAGGGAAGGGGGTGAGATTCATTGAATCTCAATAGCTCATGCACTCATTCAAGGAAGCAATCAAGGTATATAAACAAGTCAAAGCATGCAAATAGGTATCTAACCATTCATAATCATACAATACATGATTTACATGCCATGAATATCACATCAATGCCAAGAATAAGCTCTAGGGACTTTTGGTCTAGCCTCACCCGATTTTAGGGACTTTTGGATGGCCTCAGCCTTGGTTTAGGGACTTTTGACTTGGCCTCACTCAATTATGAGACTTTTGGCCTTGTCTTACCCATCCTCAAGGACTTTCGGCTCTACCTTACCCATCAGAAAGGACTTTTGGCACTACCTCACCTGAGCAATTTTCACAATCCAACACATAAACTATTAGTACCAATGCATCAAGGCAACATCAAATGGCATGTCTCATAATACAAGCATACAATGACTATATACATCCAAAAATACAACAAGAAAGAGTGGAGAGCTACCTTATAAGCTAACACAAGCCTTCCCTTTCAATTTCTCTTCTCCCTTCTTAGTCTCACAATCACAACTAGATGGAGCCAATTCTCTTGAGCCTAGACACACAAAGAACACGGAATTACTCTCTCATAACTCAACAAGTATTCACAAAGTTAAGGGGTTCTTCATAGCAAACCCTACAAAGCATATAAGAAACTAGGGGTTCTCTCTTTCTTTAGAATTTCACCAACTCTTCTTCTCTCTCAAGCTCTCAAGTTGGTAGAACCAACATACTCAAAGAAAGCAAAGAAGAAGAAGTAAAGATACATGAGTTCTAGCCTTCTTCAAGAGTGGTTTTCCACTTTCCCTCTTCTGACCTAAGCCTAAAACCCAACTAATTCAACAACTAAAACCATAGAAAAAGAGGGTAAAGAGAGAAAAATAAGATTCTAAGAAGAAAAGATAAGGAAATCTCAAGCTTGCTTACCTTTTCCTTGTTCTTCCTTCCTTCTCTTGGTCTTTCTCTCTCTCCACAGCCTTTTTCTCTCTTTTGGTCAAAGCTTAGGTTAGTTAAAAGAGAAAGGATGAATTTGGACGCTTTAAGAAGTCAAATTCTCTTTTTTTACGCTTTTCCGGATTAAGCCTCGCTATAGCGAAGAATAACCCTCGCTACGGCGAGTATGTATCAGTCTCAAACCCCTATTTTTGCTACGATGCACGCTATTGCAAGGAACTCTCTGGTTTTTGTATAGGATGCCCATACTCGCTATAGCTAGAAGCATTCTCGCTATAGCTAGAAGCATTCTCGCTATAGCTAACAGGTACATTAACTATAGTTAGACCATTTCTCGCTATAACGAATAGGTACATTCGCTATAGCTAGAAGACTTAGAAAAATTTTAAGATTTCAAAAATTTTCAGCTTTCTCTTTTTTTTTTTTCTAGTTGTTACAATAACAAATTTGTGCAAGTCATAAATATTACATTTGGCCTCATAAATTCTAGGTTTGGAACCATATCACATAAAAATCAGGATTTTGCCTCGAGTTCCATATTCTAGCTTTCTATCATCAAATTTGAAAAATTATAATTAATTCTAAAAAAATCAAAATCAAGCAAATCATAGCTTTCTAGAAAACTCTGCATGTCAACTATAGGATAAAAAGCATTCTAGACCATAAAACATCAACTAGAACATGATTGATAACAGAAAAGTAGTAAAAGTCAAGTTATCTAGGTTTGCTATCATAGGTTGCTAATGTAAATTTCAAAAATTCATAACTAATTCTAGAAAAATAAAAACTCAAAAAATCATATCATTCTAGAGCAGATATCTACTTTTGAATAAAAATAATTACAGAATAATGCCATGGCCTTAAACCCATAGAAATTGATAGAACAGTAATTCAAGTTAGGTTGCATTACTAGTATTGTCATACAATTTCAAAAATTTATATTTCTCTCTATAGAACACCAAATGAGGTGATCTCAGTGGTTATGAAAAGCTTATGGTATCTATTTTATTTCTTTAAAATTTCATGAGCAATGGACTTCATTTGTCCCATGTGTGACATAGAGAAACAAATTGACCAAATAAACAGTAACCATACTATTTCTGCATAATTTAGCCAATTTTAAAAAATCATAACAAATTTTCTAGTGCTCTAAATTAAATGCTCTTTTTCTCTGTGGAATTTCTAGATGGGACCAACTTGCTGGCTAAATGTCATGGAAAAACTCATTCATTTAGTCAAATTTGAAGCTAAAAATAGAACTTTAAGACACCAAATGCTCTTCTTGAATTTTCACAACTACTTGGGCAATTTTAAAAGTATAAATATAACATATAAAAGCATACCAAATGATTCAAATTCTCATAGAGCTTAATCTCACTTTTCCACATGCATACATACACAAACATATCATCTCACATAAGGGCAAATAGGTGGCAAAATCTTACATCCTCATTCATCTAGCTCCCACATTGATACATACACTATTTATATAAACATTAGAACATGCTCAAGGGTTTATATCTTATATACCTCTCATAGTTACATAGTTGACATCAAAGTATAATTAAACAAGTCATTTCTCTATCTTGTTGTCATAGTCTTGCTTCTCATGCTTGTTGGTCTCCACTTCTTTGTCCATTTGGCTCACCTAGACATAGTTAGGTATATGTGGAAGAAGAGTGAGATTTAAAGAATTCCAATAACTCTTAACCCTTTCAAACATACATAATAGATGCTAAACATGTCAAGGAATGCATGCATGGTATTCAAGCAACTAGTAATCATGTATAAATCATTTTCTTAGACATATCAATTCATACATGCTAAACATAAGCTCTCAAGGGCATTGGCTTAGTCTCACCTATTTTTCTTGGGACTTTTAGATTTGCCTCACCTACTTTCAAGAGACTTTTGACTTAGCCTCACTCTTCTTGAGACTTTTGGCTTTGTCTCACATATTTCTAGGGATTTTTGGCTTATCTTCACCCTTGTTAAAAGATTTTTGGCATCACTAAACCCAAGCAAGCTATAAAGCAATCATAAACACATTTCAAGAAATATAATGGTACCATAACATGTAAGCATTAGCTAGAAACATTTCTCATGACTCAAACATACACACAAGCACTTAAAGACAAGCAACCATCCAAGCCATGTATGAGAAAAAGGTCAGAGAGCTACCTTGAAGCAAAAACACAACACTTTCCTTTTGAAATTCTTCTTCCCCTTTCTCGACCAAGCCTTGCAATTAGGTCGCCCTTGGTTCTCTTGGCCTAGACACATTAAAAGAGACATAAATCACTCATGGAAACAAGTCTTGGCATCATATACACTCTATATGAAACTACTTTGTTCTATGACTCCATTATACTTCCATACAAGACCTTATGAAGCAACTAGGAGAATTCATGATCTTGACTCCCATTTCTTATTTATTCTAAGTCTCTTGACTCCCTTTAGACTCCTTGGAGTCATCACATATTCATTTTAAAGAGCCTACCTATAAGTTGCTTCATAATGTTACATTATGGAGCCTACACTTTTATCTCACAAACCAAGGTTTCTAAATTTTTTTCAAGGCTTCTATTAATGTTCTTTTATCATATATAGTTCCAATTTAAGCTTAGAAAAATTTGAAAACACTCCCTACGTTCCCCTTCTTATCTAGGCCGACGCCATACTTCCCTTTGGTGCCCATGGGGGTTGTTTTATTTTCTTGATGGAAGATGCAATTGGGTGGCTTCTTAGATGTCTTAGAAACTCACAAAAACTCTTAGACACCTTAAATTATTATTAGAAAGCTTTCTACAAGTCAAGGTACAAGTGAAACCTTAAGAATTGTATCTTAAATTTCAATGGTTCTTTCTTAGATTTCTTTACATTATCTTGTTTACCACACTCTAAATCATAGGTTTCACATTTGGTTTAGGTAAAAAAAAACTCCTCCTTGGTTGTCCTATATAAGGCTGAGACACACCATAACAAAAGCAACAAGAAGAAGGCATGGAAGATAATGAAATTACCTTGGTTTCAATGCTTTTCAAGAGTTCTTTCACTTGCTTCTTGTATCTCCTTCAATTTCTATACTCCCCTCACTGAACTAGCCATGAATCATTCTCAGATCAATCATCAAAACTGTAACACCATAACTTCTAGCTCATCATATCGTATATATACATGCCTCACATCATTATATTCATGAAGATATAAGGCAAAAGGGCAAAAATAGTGACTTTCTTTGGGTTGCATCATATTTAAAAATTTCATTTAGTGTCACGTGGATCGTTTGAGCTCATGCTATACATTCTTATATTTAAAACTCATTTCCATCTCAAAATCATGCCCACAACTCATAGAAACCGAAATGGAGCATGGAAAATGGAAGTTCCTTCTTGGCCAGATTTGGCCTCTTTTCTAGTCAAACTTTGAAAAATCATAACTAATTCTAAAAAAATTAAAATCATACAATCTTAGTCATTCTAGGAAGCTATAGATGTATAATTCACACTAAAAATATACCTAGACCATAAAATTTACCACAGAGGGCGTTTGCCATCCAAAATTGTCTAAAGGTCAGACTGAATTCTGAAACTGTCACAGAATTCTGTAGAAAAATTTGAAAATATCTAATTAATTCCAAAAAAAATCAAAAACCCACAAAATTTACTATTCCAGAAATCTCTAGATGTCTACCCCATGGTAAAAATAGTTTTAGTTCATGAATCAATAAGGGGAAGACTTTTGACATTCGAAAAGCTACTGAGGTCGCTACTGCCTGAGCTGCTATTTCAGATTACTGATATAAACTTCTAAAATTAATAAATAATTTTATAAAAATCAAAATCACACAAATTTAGTAATTCTAGAAAGCTATAAACATTAAATTTATGCTAAAAATAATTTCAAAATGAAATAGATACATTTAGCTATTGGAAATTTATAGAACAGTGACTGAACTCTTGGGATGCCACTGCTACTGACAGCAAACTTTAAAAATACATAACTCTTTGCTCAGATCTCCAAATGACCTATAGTTTATGCCTATAAAATTTCACAAGCATTGGACACCATTTGCCCATCAGATAGCACAAAATACAAATCTGACCATATAAACAGTATATGCCTCATGACAACAGAAAAATCTGAACTTTGAAAATTCATAATTAATTCTATAGAGTTCCGAGTTTTCTACACTTTAACTTTCCAAAAAGCTCTTGATGAGCCTTACATGTCTAAAAAATTTCATGGGCAAATTCCTTCATTTGGTCAGTTTATGCTATGGGGTTCCATTTTGGTCATTTTTTAGCTCTATAATAGTATCAAAGGGTCCAAATTTGCTTCCCAAGCTTGTGTGGCCATTTGAGCATGTAAGATTGCACCAAAATTACATTTAAACTTATCTTAAAGGTGCACAAACCCAGAATTCAGGAACTCACACTCTCACCCCATACCATACATATATTTCCATAAGGTTAGTCTTGGCATTCCATACCTAAAAATTGCAATACATTCCATTTATCTACAAATTTCATACATACATCATCTATTAGGATATTTACACATGTTCCATTCATTGTGCATCAATTCTAACAAAACATTACATCATATGCCACTCCTTTGGTTACAACATAAACAAAATTAAAAGCTTTATGATCAAGGCTTCATCTCCTCACTTGGTGGCTTCCATTTCCTTGTTTATTGGCTCCACCTAGCATGTTAAGATATTGGAGAGGAGGGAATGAGATTCAAATAATCCCAATAGCTCATTTCCCATTCAATCATGCATAAAGAATGCAATACAAGTCTTAAGGATGCATGCATGGCATATTAATATGGAAAATGGTGCAAAATACATTCTTGGCATTTACACAAAGCATACATAACATACTTAGGCTTGCCAAATGAATGGATTAGCCTTACTCACTTTTTTCAAAGTTCTTGGACTTGCTTCACCCTTTTTCTCAAAGGCCATAAACTAAGCCTTGCTCTTTGGAGACTTTCTCTTGGTCTCAACCACTTCTAAGGGCTCTTGGCTCATCCTCACCGAAGATTGAAGATTCTTGGCCTTTCCACATTCAAGCAAATCAATGCAAACATTCTAGGCATCATTGAATATATAATGCAACACTATGGTTCCATGAAACATAGGCATCATACTAAAACATAATTTATAGCTTAAAATACACATACACACATTCAAAGACAATGTAGACATTCATTCATGCATGGGAGAAAAGAGAGAGAGCTACCTTGCTTGCATTTACACACTTTTTCCTTAAACCTTGAGTCCTCTTCCTTGACCTCACACACTCAAGAAGGTGGAGATCATTTCTCTTAGCCTAGACACATCATATGGAAGCTAATTACACTCTTGAAAAAAGCTAGGACATTAAACTTATATTTAAGAACATACTTAGTTCCATAAGTCACATAATGGTTCCATAATAGCGTATTAAAGTAACCATCATGATTTAAATTCTTGGCTCCATTCTCTTCTCATTTCTAGGCCTCTTGACCTCATTTAAGGTCCTTGGAGCCATTACATATTCATTTATAAAAGCCTAGACATAAGTTGCTTTATAAGGTCACATTATGGAAGCCATTACCTCATCTCCCAATCCATGGCTTCTAAATTTTCCCCAAGCATTCCTCCCACCTTCTACCATCATAAAAAGTCTCAAACCAAGGTTAGAATGAATTGAAACACTTCTTAACCTATTCAAGTAGCTTAGGTTGAGACATGAGGAGGAAGAAAAGTTCATGGCCTTCTTGATTTTTTCTTGATGGGAGACACACTTAGGAGGCTTCCTAAAGGTCTTAGGAGCTCAATCAAATACTCACACATGCAAGGAAACTCATATATCAAATCAGTTTTTGCAAGGTGTTCAAGAGCTCTACACTTTTCTAACTTGGAATTCCTTGGTTTTGCTTGCAATTTCTTTGCATATTCTAAGTTCTCACACTCCAATTTCATGGTTTTTTATTAGGTCAAGGTCAGAACTTTCCTCCCCTAGATGGTTCTATTTTTAGGCATTACACACACAAGGAAGAAGCAATAAAAAGTAAGAAATTACCTGGGGTTCAACTTTTCTTCAAGAGTGTTTCTTCTTGCCTTAACTTCCTCTTTGGATTTCTAACTTTTCCCCTTTGGTTTAAGGCCAAAACAGAACCCTTTCACTCACCAAAAACATGGAAAGATGAAGCAAAGAGAGGAGAGGAAGGCTTCAAGAAGAAAGACTATGGAAATCCCTACCTTTTGTTAGCCTTTTCTTCCTCCTCTTGAGCTCTCTTAGTGCATCTCTCTCCCTTGGTCTCATGCTTTATTTTGGACAGAAAGAAGGTCTGCTAATCAGAGGCCAAAGGAAAGCATGCTTTAAGAAGGTGAAGAGTCCACTTTATGCACTTTTTTATTTTGCATTTTAGTCCCTATTATTTGTTCTTATCATTTTGGCTCAAATCAACTCCTTTTTGAAATCCGTCTTTTCCATCATATTCCTTAGCTCTTAATCATAAGAATTTCCTTTGGAATCACTCAAAAAGGATCTGGAGCTATTTCGAACTGTTCGGTCAAAGTTTCAGTCAACTAATGGCCAAAATCGCTCACCGGAGAGGTTTCAACTGTTCTAGGGGTTCTCATGGTACTCAGGGCCTCTGAAAACCCCAAAAAGCTCAAATTTTCTATTTAAAAAGTCCTCTTGTGAGTTTTCAAAATTTTTTAAAAATTACAAAAATGCCCCTACTTTCTTCGGCAATTTTTTAAATCACTCCGGCCCTGGTTTCTGGGCAAATCAAGACTCAATTCCTTATTTTCTAATATTTAAAATTTTATCATAATTTTAATTGGCTCAAATTCCTTCTATTTTGAGGACTTCCTTTTATATTTGGTCTATTTCTTACATTTACGGAGAAACTGAATATTGTGTTTCTCACATTTACGGAGGGACTGGATGTTACAAAAATTATAGAAAAAAGGAAGAGAAAGAGAAAAACAAGATTAGTAAAGGAAGAAGCATGAAAAACTATAGATGTTCTTACCTTTTTGCTTGGTTTTCTCTTTCCTTCTTCCTCCCTCTTGGTGCACCACTTCAAGGAGCTTAGGGTTCTATTTTGGTGCAAAGGAAACTCAGCAAGGCAATTGGAAGAGGTGGGACATGCTATATATAGGCTAGCGACTAATTTAAGACATTTTAAATTTTCAATTTTTCCCTTCATTCTAAGTCTTTTCGTTTTAGGCTCATTTCAACTCTTTTTTGAGAATTGTCTTTTCTATTATAAAATTTAGGTTCTCTAACTTATAAAATGTCTTTAGAATTACTCAAATTAGATCTAAAACCTTTTCGAATTAAAAGATCAAAGTTTGGATCCACTAACATTCTAAAGCATACACTGGAGGAGTTTTAACTGTTCTGGGGGTTCTTATAGTTTTCAAGGCCTCTAAGAACCCCAGTAAACTCATTTTTTTATTTAAAAATCCCTCCTTTAAGTTTTCTAAAAAGTGCATAAAATTACAAAAATGCTACTGTATCTTTGTTAAATTTTGTCTGATTATTTAGGCTCTGTTTTTAAGGCACCTTTAGCCTTGGATCCTCATTATTTGAGGTTTAGATTACTACTCTAATTTTATTGGATCTCAAATTATTCTATCTGGAAGACTTCCTTTTATATCTGGTGAATTACATATGTTTACGGGGAAACTAAACATTATGTTTCTCACGTTTACAGAGGAATTGGATGTTACATTGAACCTATCTATAGGTAGTTTTTAACTTCCACTTGATTCAATCGAGTTTACAAGAGTCAAATGTAAGTTTTTCCGAGTTTGAGTCTACAAGCAAGTTAACACATTTTCCTTAGGTGAAAATGTAAACTTAGTAAACTTGGGGAGTTAACTTACGACTTTGACAACACTGTTTGTGAATGTTTCCAATATGTTTTTAGAGTGTTAGCTTGGATTTTAGGAGAAAGCATATGTTAGTTTATACATGAGTTGGCTTCAAAATTTTGTGAATCTTAAGTATCATGGTTTGTATGTAAGAATTTGGCCTTGAATAATTATTTTTGTACTGAATTTTAAGTGTAGACCCTTGAATTAGTTGTTGCTTTTAATTAACTATGGCTAGTATTTTGGACTAGACATAATTTTTTTTTCTTTTCTCACACGACTAATAGGCTATGCCTTCTGATATTTCTAATTTGATTTGATCAAGTTTTAAATGCATATATTCTGGCTATTTGGCATGACCAAAGTGGTAAATACTTATATTCCTTCTTGTCTTCCTTAATATGGTTAGTGTATGATACTTTAGGTTTTTGAATTAACGTTGCATGAGATATTGATAAGGCTTTTGTTTGTTTATATTTTGAACCTATTGTAGTATGCTTGAGTTGATCATTATGTTATCATTATGTTATTAGATGTGAGTTATGAAATTCGTGACATTGGGATAATGATATAATCTTTATCACCTAGTCTCTAAATAATTATAGCATAAATATAATCTTACCCTACATTTTTATTTATTCGTCTCTTATATTTGGGTTGTAATTAATGCTTGAATGTTCATACTCTAGTTCTAGTAGACATGGGCTTGGTTCAATTTGAATTATTATGTTTAAATTATTATTCAATGTTGCTTGCTATATGATCAATATGTGCTAATTTTTTTTATGGGTGGGGGTGGTTCAAATTGCTACCTATATTATCGTGCAATTTAGGGTCATATTGTGTCAAGTTTCAGATTAAATCCATGTTATGTTTCTTTTTACCATTTTTAAGTCAATTTTGCACTAAATTTAGAGTTCAATTAGCTCATTGTGATGCTCCCAAACATGTTTAAAACTGTCTCATACTTATTATTATGTTTTAAACATAACTTGCCCTTAATTTCTAGCTTGCTTTGACACTACCAAAAAAAATGAAATTAGTAAGAGAATATTCACTCACTAAACCTTCTCAATGAGGGATTAATAAGAGAATAATAAGAGACAATTCTTTGGCTTATTCTCTAGAAACATAGGATGGTGCACTCTATAGGGGCAACAACTTGCAGGGCTCTCACTAGTTTGGAGCTTGCTTGGCAACAAGGTTTTTGCAAGATTTATCTAGAACTAGACTCTTTCAACCTTGTTACTTTTGAGAACTAGGATAAAATAGTCGAGTCATAAAGCTCATCAATATTATGATGACAAAGGATTGATGACAACGGGCTATGATATTAATGTCATCAAAGTGTTATGAGAAATAAATAGATGTGCAGATCTTTTGGCAAATCATAGTCTCACACTTCCCATTAGACTTTATTCTTAAGATTGCATTCCTTTCTTAGTTTGGCCTTTAAGGTATATTGTATAGGAACCTTGTTTACCCACAGCTTCTAGTTTTTTTTTTTTTGGGCATTTAGCCTTGCTGTTTTACTAAAAATAAATGTACTATAAGCCAAAATGGAATTAAATCATATATAGAAGAGTTTGAATTCTATCCAACTAAAAAGTCTATAGAAATTCATGTGAAATCGAAAGTGGAAAACAACATTTTTACAACTAAACAAGCATTTATATGACCATACAAAATCAAAATAGTATATTTCTACGAAATTTTCAAAATATAGATAGATGAATCAAAGAACTTTCGCATTCTGCATCATTATGTATGTTGCTTTCTTGAGTCTAACTTCCTTCTAATATCCAAAATTGTTCACTATATTCCTACTTGGTTCTTAAACTCCAATTACTCTAAAGCTAAAGATGTTAAGGCCAATACATATAATGCACCAATTACCAGTCTAAATTAATATTTCACAAACTAAAGAGAGGATTGAAGAGAATACTAAATATGTGTTTCTAAAAGAGAAAATTACATTTTCTTCAAAATAATAGTGAAAAAGATAGGTAGGAGTAGCTAGTTTTATCTAAATATTAAACGGATTGAAAGGAAAATTTTAATCACTATTTAGTGAGTGAAATTTTCCTCTTACTCCCTTACTAAATTCTATCACTGACCAATTTGTTGGGGGATATTCCCTTGTCAATTGTTCTCATAAATTTCAATGTCAATTTCCTTGACATTTAGTGAAAGAATCAAGAGGGGAATTCCTTTACCAATCCATCCTTTTTCCCTCGCTAATCCTTCTTTATTCCCTCACTAATTCCTCCCAATTCCCTTGCTAATTCCTCCTGATTCCATTACTATTCCCTTGTTGACATGTGAAATGTTATATTGGAACAATCTATTTATTTTATGTCCTTCCTTATATTAATAGCTTGAAAAATGTAGCATAATTCAATATAGAAACAACCAAAACAACTACATTAACAAGGTACTTTTTTTAAATAAAGCTTTCTATATTTATTGCCACTTGTTATATATACATTTTCTAAATAATGATTAATGATTATTAGTACAAGCCTAGCTATCCTTATCTAAATTCTCTTTTTCATCCTTTCCTTTTCCTATGACCTCGATGATCCAATTGTTACTAAGGACAATGTTAAGTTTTGTCTTGCTACATATTTCATAGCAAAATTTGCTCAGAAGCTATAAAGGCTTTTAGATAATGCTAGAAATAAGCTTCAAACTAGAAAGTTGTTAAGCTATTGATTCACTTGTAAGTTTTGCTTGCTGATCCAACATCTACAACATTGAGATGAACTTACCATTTATCTGTTCCTAAGAAAAACTTGTTAGAGATTTTGATTGGGTTTCTTCCAAGTTAAAGCTTCCACTTAGACCAAGAATGTGTCCTTTTTCTTTGGTCCTCCAACTTGCTTTTCTTAAGTTTAGGTTGATGAAGGGATATATTAAAGTGTCTTTTCTGCATTTATGTGACATTGCAATTTAAAGATTCTCTTGAGCACACAAAATTAGAAAACAATTAGCTATAATGTTAATAATAGGAGGACAAACATAAATTAAATATGATAACTAATAACAAATTTCTTTGAGTGCTTTGACATGTATTGACCAATACCCTTTAACTTATGGGTCTTATCATACACTTCTTTTTATATGATATGTTTTTCTTTAGGTCATCTTCCTACAAGTTAATTTGGTCTTGACATTCAGAAAAATTAAAGTGACTTGAAATGAAACAAAAAATAATAAAATTACCATATTCTTTTCACACTTTGAAAAGCTATTGGAACAATTGTTGTGAATAAAGGCTTTAAGCATAGACAATTGATTCTCCTTGGTAACCTCCAAGTTCTTTTCCAGCTCTCCTATGCTTAGATGTTTAGGAGATAATCCTTCACACTTACATCCATTTTCAATAGACCACAACCCCTAGTTTCTTGAGTATTTGTAGTCTTTGCTAGTTTCATGGCTTGTTACCTTGCATTGTGCAACATGTTAAAGTATTTCTTTAAACATGTCCTATTTTATATGTTTCTAGTCAAAGGAATTCGTTTTTATTGTCTATAAATATAATGTTGCTTCTATTTAAGAAAATAAATTCAAAGGATTATTAACCTTAAATTTCTATGTCGCATCAAAGCCTACAAGGCTTGAATGACGAAATAAGCAAGTAATGGCACTAAACATCAAAAAATGGAGTTAGTGAATGAAATTGTCTAGCCAACCAAATCTATGTCCAAACATGGCAACCAAACCCTTGAGAACAACGAAACTACTGAATCATACATAGAAATGACTACTCCAAATTGTCAAGCCACCCTTGACACTACATTAATCATGATCACAAGTCATAGACTTAACCAAAACAACTATCGTCAATGGAGTCAATTTGTCCTCATGTTCATTTGTGGGAAAGGAAAGGTGAACTACCTATATAGCCAGGCTTGCCAACTCGAAAAAAGTCACACCATGTAGAAAATTTAGCATGTCAAGAATTATATGATGATGACTTGGTTGGTTAATTTAATGACCATTGATGTAGGGAAAAATTTTGGATTAGACTTGGATGTAGTTCCTTATACCTTTGCTATTCAATTCTCCAATTAAAACATGACAAGTGTATAATTTATTGATAAGAACATGACAAGTATATGATTTAATTGGAGAATTATATAGTTATTTGAAAAAATCATACATTTGTCATATTTTAATTAGAAAATCTGATATTAAAGATATAAGTAATTGTATATAAGTTTTTTTTCCAAAAATTTTCTCTTATACAAGACAACCATAAAGATTTGGGAAGTAGCTCGAGGATTATACTTAGCGAATGAAAATTCTGTGGTCTAAAAGAAAAGGAGAAAAAGGAAAAAGAGGAAGGAGAAAAAAAATCACCCATATGTTGAAAACCATTGGCAATAATGCTAGAAGATTAGTTTTAAGCTAGGAATACCTAGTTTGAGGGGGAGTGTTGAAGATTATATTATCATATATTTATTTTAATTAAGTTGTTTTTATTTTATTTGTTTTGTTTTAATTAGGGCTTCTTTTTCTTTTAGTTGTCTTTTGAGTAACAATTTTATATGTTTTAGGATTAGTTTAAGTGATCTATTTTGATTAAAATAAGATTAATATAAGTGTTTTTATTTTTATAGATTAGGAAAAAATTATCCTATTTTTTAGAGTAACGCCTTCTAGTTGAAGTAAGTGTTTGCATTTTATTTTATTGTCTATAAATGTAACGTTACTTCTACCTAATAAAATAAGTTGAAAGATTATTAACCCTAAATTTTTATAGAATAATATTATAAAATTATATATGGTATATGCCTCCAGTAAAGTCCCTAACTAAGTCGAAAAATAACTATAAGAAGAAAGAAACAGGTGAATCAAAAGGAGACACTGTAATGGAAACAAACAGAACATAGCCAAGGGAGGCAAATATAGACACTGGAGTCATCTTCATGGGAGAATGAACAATAGCGTTAATTTCCTAAATAATAAAGATTACAAAGAGACGCTAGAGCTAATTCTTATTAAAAAAAAAAAAAATCAGTCTTATGCTACGCCCTTAAGTTTTACACGACAGTTTTTTTTTTTTTTCATTCAGCCATCATATAGCATTTAATTCGGAACACAGTTAAGCCCTATGTTTTGCTTGGATAGCTAATACAATCATACAGCAACTTGAACAAACCCATATAACTTTAATAATCAATATTTGATATAATTTCAACTTCATTGACACAGTAGGAATAAGTATCAAAACTAATCCAGAACTTGAACTAGAAAAACTTCAAGGTTTGCAATTCAACAACTTCTACAATCTACCAATTGGTTCCCTATTTACTTCATTCTTGTGACATATTCTTGAATAACGGATACCTGACTTCACAAGAGCACATACACTCATGCTAAATACTGCTTTCTATCCATTTCCTTCTCTTTATTTTACTATTAATTTTTGTTCACCAAAGTTTGCTGTATGAAACCTTAAAGCCTTCACAACATATAAAGTGTCAATTGGCAGGTCGTGTGTATCAATGCCAGTTAGATTATAGAATCACATTTTAATAAATCTCGGACTTCAACGATCTATATCTTACTAATTTTGTTTATCTTCTCTAGTAAAAATTCAAAAAAAACAAAAAGAGAAAATCAAGTTTTAGAAAATTACATAAATAACTCTTCCACACATTTAGGAGTTTCTTTTCAATTCTTCTTAAAACTTCTCTCAAAAAAATAAAAATGAAATTAAAAATCTTATTTTGAAAAATTAACCAAAAAAAAAAAAGAAAAGAAGAGAGAGAGAAAGTTAGATTAATTTGATTTTGTAAATTAAAACATACCAACAAATCTTTAAATCATTTTTTGTTAGGTGAAATCAAGTTAGTTTTCATTGCTTTTATCTTTTCACAAAAATAAAAAATCATCTACCAAGGGATACAATTTTTTACGATTTCAACTATATGGACTTTGGTACCCTCTAACAAGGTAAGTAGGTCTTATTTTCTCTTTCTAAATTAAATTTGTTCTTGTAAATATTTCATTTTCTTCACTTATTTTCTTTTTGTTAATTCCTTTTTCTTCTTTTTGTTTGCATATGTTTTAATCACAATAATTGAAATAAAATTTAGACCATATTAATTATTTTTGCATAATTAATTTAAGATAATCATTTTTAAGAACATATGTTGTTGGGTATTTAACACTATTCCCACACTGAACTGACTTTCAAACTCATATTTGATCCTTCTTTCAAAAGTTATTTTTTTTTAAGTTTTTCCTTTTAAAATAATTAAAAGTTTGGTAATGACTCCATTTAATTTGGATTTTGAAGCATTTTTTAAAATTATTTTTCTTTCTTGTTTGTCTTTTTCTCATGCTATTCACATTGTAGTTTCAAATGTGATAGTTGGTAATGAAATAACAAATGAGTTAAATGAAACAATTTAAATCACAAAAAATAAATTAATTTTGAACTTGTTTGTCCAAAATGAGGTTAAGAGGGGTGAATTGACCTCTTAAGAAAAATTTAAATACTATGAAAAATAAATTCAACCAGAAATTTTGCTTCTTGAATCAATATGTGAGTAAGCTTCCTAGATAAAGAAGTGAATTCAGAATATCATATACGAGTGGAAATGTGTGTGATCAAGTTAATGAGTGGAACGGAGATAATTAGGGGAAGAGAAAATGACTTCATAGATTTATAATGCTTAAACTAAAATTGATCTTACTTACACTCCCCAAGTACAAAACAAGGAAATTTTATAATCATTTGGGAAATCACAAAGTTATAACTAGACAAACTGTTGCTGAGGATCAACCTTTAGACTTCTATTTTCTACTCCATAAGAAAACCTCATATGATCATACACCTGTTTTTTACAATCAAAATCGAGACAACCTATGTCTTTGGGCTCACTCTATTGAGTTTTACCACCTATACACATAGTAACCCAAAAATAGGTTCAGCACTAAAGTTTTCACAATCTCAATAAAACCAGTTGTATTTACCAGTACTCACACTAAGATTCCTACAGGCTCCTAGATGCCCAAATGAAGTGTTAGGAAGGATATAATTAATGAAACACTGGCTCACAGAAAGCTTTCAACTATGAGGTATACAACAATAACTCACTTAGAGGATCAATTAGTGGATAGTGCACAAACAACTTGGTGAAAAATAAAAGTTTGAAAGAATTTTTGCTTGATTTTCATGTTCTTTTTCTTCAGTGCTTCTTTTAAATATCACTTATTATTCTTTTGATTATTACACAAAATGATTCTTTCTTCTTTGTCTGTCTTCAATAGCTAGTGCAGCTCCATTTAATGCGAGATTTGTTGTCTCCTTCAATAACATTCACCATAGCAAAAAATGTTGAACCTTCCATGGTTGGATGCAACTTGAAGGAAAGAGTGCATTTTCGTTTCTTTCAATCTTTGCACTATTTGAATTTGTTTGTTGAGCAATTAATGAAGTTTGGTGAAATGAGAGTTTGCAATCTCCTTTTATGCTCACTCCACTTTTTATGCTTTTAGAAGTGTATTTCTTGCTTTGTTAAAGAAAGATTTTCTTTGACAGCCATTTTGCATCTATTAATTTTCATCATGTTTTCTTTTAGTTCCTGAAGCAATACCTTGCCGTCCATTGTTACCTTGAAATAATCTGAAGTCAAGTATTAAACAAAACCTTGTGGCCGAAACCATTTCTTGAAATATTCTACCAGAGTATTTGAGAATCAAACACAATTTAAAGAACACCTTTTGGCCCATTTGTATTTTGTTTAACTCATTTTGTTTAATTTTAACATAATTAAAATTCTTTTCTAGAAAATATGTTTCCTTTTTCTTCAACAGAACCAAACTACATGATAGTAAATTATAATTTGTCACAAAAATTTAAATTGTTAATTAGGAAAAGAATTGACATACCCAACTCTTCATCACTTAATTAAAAAACGGATTGTTTTATCGCGCGACCAGCAATTGAGTCTTTTAACTCTTGGATAGACTTTGATATTTGTTTTAATAATTTATTAATTGATTTATAAAATTAAAAAAAATTACAATAAGAATCTTATGTGCACAAAGGTAAGAGAACTCAACTTCATGTAAGGTCAAGCTAATCACCTTTAATGATAAAAAAATAAATTACATATAATTTTGATAAAATTATACATATTTTTATTTATTTTTAATATATATATACATACCTTTCTTAAAATAAAAAATTACCTCATATTTTATTCCAATTTTAAATTTTTTTGACTAAAATAATCCCATTTAATTTTTTAATTTTAAAAAAATTATATATTTAGGTTAATATATGAAGAGTACTTAAATAAAAAAAATTATAATTAGACTAAAATATATCATAATTTTTTGTCTTTTGTGTATTTTTTTTTTAAAAAGATGTCTGTTTAATTTTAACAAAATTTTTTTTAAAAAAAATCTGTGTAATTTACTCTAATAAAAAAGGCACATGTTGTACATTCATCTCCAAAATCTTAAATTATAAGAGGTCCAAAAATGGTTTTGTCAATATGTTTAACACACTAGAATAGTACATCGAGGAATTAATTAAAATAAAAAAGAAACATCAAATGATATTGCATTATCCTCATACCATGCACATATATAAAAGAAGCTTATTAAAATGAAGAACAAAAAAAAAAATCTATTCATATCAATGGATCTTAAGTGCTACAATTTTGGAGACAGCAACCTTGCTTACTTAGCTTTAAATTTTCCTCTCCGTGTCCCCCATGTCGCTAGACAGATTTAAAGAGGGAAAAAAGAAAAAAACTACAAAGTCATAATTTAAAAAAACAACAACAACAACAGCAACAACGATATTGTTGCAGTTCTGTCCATATAGAGCTAAATCTCATAAAATAAAAATATGGTTTTGTGAAATATAGCAAAAGTAGAAATAATAAATTACTGAGTCTGGGCCAGGCATTGGAGAATGTTGACCTGCATTTGCAAACACCTAATATAACTCCTCAACTCTGCAAGCATTTGTTGGTCGTTACATATCTCTTCTCCACCAGGTACCAAGCTTCTTAGCCTCCTCAACTGCTTCTCATCAACATCTTCCTCTTCTTCTGTTACTGTTAAATTCTGATCACACCTGTTCATCACTTTCGTAGTAGTTGAAGACACACCCTGCATTCCACTTTCAACATTGATGACATCTTCGCGCTGAAGCCTCAGTTTTAAGGCATTACTCCATGCAAAACCCTGGGCTGACAACACCAATGCCATGTCCACTTCATACTTCAAAACCTTCTTTATTAAACCACTGTGCTCTTCCTTATAACTATTCTTTTCCTTCATCTTCGTCAAAGCTGGAACTAAGTAGTTTACGTACTTCCTCACAAAGATAGCTTCAGCTATTTTGTTGGGTTCAAGAGAGTAAGCACGTCTGCGTTTAACTGCTTGACCCTCCATTAGGCAGAAAGACCTTTTGTTCTCCGATGGAAAAGATTATAAGTAGTTAAAGGGAGCCTTAAGAAGAAGAAGAAGAAGAAGAAGAAACAGAAGTGGAAGAGATCTTCTGGTGTGGTGGAATAGGTGGTTGGAAAAATGGTCTTGGACAAATTAATCAAAGTAGTTAATAGGACATAGTGAAAGGAAGCAAGACAGAGGAATATTGGGGGTGCTTTCTTCTATAAGCTATGCTAAAGGAGATTGGAGACTATATATGGAGGCAAAACAAGCTTTTGGAGTGCTGGTTGAATCACAGAAGGTATGGTGGATATTATATATAGGCTCATAAAGCCTGTTCAAGTTATATAGGCTCATTAATTAAGGATATATTTGAATGGAAGAAAATTAAAATATTTAAATTTAAGTTTAATATTTTTTTTAAAATCACATTTAGATGAAAGAGAATAAATAATAAATAAATATTTATTTGAACCTAAATCAAACATTACTGAAAAATGTGTTTAATTTAATATATCTTTTAGATATTTATTCATAATTAATTATTTTATATTTTAAACAAAATGAGTATTTTAAAATTTCTCTTTTCACAAAACAAAATTTCCTTCACATCTGGAGGCCAACCCACAAAATTATTGGAGTCGTAAGGAGATTCAATTATGACCATGTTTGCGCACGCCCACAAAATGGTCAGAGACCTAGCTAGCTAGAACTGAATCCTGTACTGCGATTGAAGGATCTGAGGGCAAAATGTTGGGAGGGGTCTGTTTAGAGTGAGCACATGGCCTCACATGCCTCTTGCCTTTGTACAACTACTCACACAACGGACTCTCTCCCATGTGCCACTACAAAACAAGGACACCAAAACCCCACCATTAATGCCCTCACATGATCTTATATATCGCCCTCTCCTTTGCTTTCTGGGTATTACTCTTTTCCTTTTCCCCCTCATTTCAAATCAACCAGCTCATCCCCCTCCTATATGTATTAGAATTTCATAATTAGTGATCCCATTTTAAGGGAAGCCTAACAACCAACCAATTCTATATATATTCAGACGATATATGGGCTTGTACAGTACCATAAATTGCACCGATCAAGAAAGTTAGTTTATATACTCTTTGAAAGGATGCACAAGAATAAAAACCAGATTGGCCCTACTCTAATGGGAGGATTAGGAAACAATGATGATAAACCTTGGAAGCCGAGGAACCGAAGTCAAAATCTTGTTTTCATCGAGACAAAGCTAATAAAGAACTTTTATCATAAAAATAAGTTAATTGCATTTATAAAAAAAATAATTATACCGATTAATTATATTATGTAAGTATATTAAGCATATTTTTTAATAATTTTATTTTAAACACATCTTTATAATCTATTTATAATTAATTCAATTTATTTTTAAAAAAATGAATTTATTTAAAATTCTCTCTTGATTAGGTCGATAACTTAATCAACTCTTAACCCTCAAGCTAGCTCATATAATAATTTGTTCAATGAGAATAATCCTAATCACTTAGTGTAGTCCAGAGAGAAAAAAAAAAAAAAGAAGGGGAAACCGAATATGAGGGACGAAGAAGAAAGCTAGCTCGTCCATTTGCTTTTACAGGATCCTGGACCTGGTGTATCTTCCAAGTGTGAAGCAAAAATAATTAAATGCCAAACCACCTTTTAAATTTTAGTGGGACAAGTATGCATGTGCAGAAACTCAGAATTGGATTATTAGTATAAAAGTATGCTTCTTATTCCAGTAGAGTTAATATTTACTTATCACTATAGTGAATGTTATTCTACCTGAGGCAGAATAGCGACTGGTGAGGCTAACAATTATAGACATGTACAATATGGTCAAGCGTTACTTTACTTCTCATAGGGATATTTCAGAGTCCAAAACTATTCTGTTGTGTTGGGTCCTGATGCCGTGTCAAGGTTAAAAGGCAAGCCTGCAATTTAGCTTTGCCAGACAAGAAATCAGGTTGATTCATACCGTTGGAATAGCATATTATCTAACAAAATTACAAATCAAGATTTTAAATTAAATATACTTATATTGAAGGGCTTTAAAATTTGATATTATTTTAAAAGATTCTAAAATAAAAAATTTTGTACAATTTAAATTTTTTGTCTTAATATTTTTAAAATAATTTTAAAATTTAAAATTCTTTAATATAAATATCTTTAAGTTGAAACCTGAAATTATAATTTATTTTATTATCTATATAGCATGGATGTGGGTACGGACAAGTACGACAGGATAATATTTTTAAAATATAAGCTATGGAAATGATTATATATATTAAATAAATAAATATCTTATAGTATATGATAATTATTACACAATAAAAATAGATAATTTTTTTATGATATCCAATTAATCAAAATAATTATATAAATTTCTTAACTTGACGTTAAAGTTTATATAAGTTTAATAAAATCAACCATAATAATATATAATATCAAAGTATATATTAGTTTTTTCTATAATTATTGAGATAATAATATTTTTTAAAAAATACATCATACTTGTTTTGAAATAGAAAAAGAGTACCCCCAAAATCTGCTATATTGCACAGAATATGAGAGAGAGAGAGAGAGAAGCAATGGATCCTATATTCTTCATCTAAGTGCAGAAGATTCAAAGTTAAAAATAAGTACAAGGGAACTTGAATTTGAAAATATTAAAAAAAAAATTAGGCCATAATGACTATATTTAAAATCACAGCTAAAAAACCGCCTACAAAATTGAAGTTTTTTGTTTTTTTAAGTGAATTCCCATTTTTCATGACACACTACTCCCTTCAGGCGAAGATATAAGTTACTTTTAGTAGATTCACACTTTTTAAAAAATAATTAGTTATATTCTTAAATTTTTTAAATTTTACAATATCTTTTTAGCCTTGTCTCTACTACCAACATAATTATTATCATTAAATGAAAGTTTCCAATACAATTGTTACCATTAATTGTAGGGTATTACAAGAAAAATAATAATAATTATTGTCAATTGATTTATATTTTGGGTCAAAATTTTTTTTTTTAAATGACTTATATTTTAGATCAGAAGGAATATGTTATAGTGTTAAAAAATGCCTCTCTAGCAGAGTCAAGCACAATTAATGAAAAGGAGAAAATTTTCCGTATGGATGATTATCTTTGCATTTCCTGTTCACCAAGCAGAACATTATCCTGTAAAAGCGGCAGTGTTTCAATTGTCTTGAATGATAGCTGCATTTAATGGCCTTAGGGAGACGTGGATCTATTGAAAGGTTGAAAAGTTGACTAGATTTAAAAAAAAAAAAATTGTATAAGTTGTTATATACATAAATTTTAAGATAATTTAATGATAAATAATTTGACTTTTAAAAAGTCTAATTTATTATATATATATATATATATATATATAATGGTACTCAATACTCATTATGTATGAGTGTGCTGCTTAGTCAACAAAATATTAATAATTAGATTAATTAGGACATTTAAATTTATAGTGCCAATTAAGGTATAGGTACATCTTGAGCATTGGAGAATCATAATTACATTACTTATATATTACATTATAGCCTTGACTGATCATGAGACAAAGATATCAAAATTCATATTGCCAACCAAGCAAGGTGTAGTTGCATATGTCTTAAGTATTGGAGATGCCCAAAGATAGGAGAGTTCCTTCATCTTCGTAAAAATTTGAATTGAAAAGGATACACTATTTTCTCAATAGGTCTAACTTGTCCGAGTTTGTCAAGGTTTTCCGGCTGAACCTAAACGAGGTCATCCCTAGAGCCTCTAACTTCGCAGTTTCTGTTTACTCGAAGAAGCGATGATATCTCCATAATTGAACTTGTGAGGCCAAAAATAACTCTGATCTGTGAGTGTTTCTTTCTCTTCTTCAATTCTATTCAGAATTAATTCCCAATCAATTAACTTGGCATTGATGTAAGCCTAATTCAAATAAACTAACATGAATTGCAAACAAAATCATTACATACAATAATCTCTCTCTATAAATCAGAGTTTAATCACAGAAATCACAGTAAAAAAATTTCTCTTTACTATCATGATATTTCTAATTCAACATTTTAACAGAGAGATTCTAAAGCGTGAGCAAATTTATATATATACCTTCAGCTATGATTTTCAATTAACAGGTTGAAATTCCAAATTCAAATTGCATGACTCAATCACTTGAAAAACAAAGCAAAAAAAAAATGTGTTTCTCAAATGCAGTTTTTTTTTTTTTTGACAAGATTTGAAGTCTCAATGATGGTTTTCTTAAGGGAAATATCTCTTGTCAGGAATTTTCTCACACACACTAGTTAGTTTTTCACATAATGGTATCTTCTCATAAAAAAGGTCATGCTATTTTAATTTTCAAATAACTGACCATAACCCATTCACTCATCAGTAAGTGTCATAATGGCAGAAACATAAATAATAGGAGAATAATGAGGACCACTATATTTTAAAATAGGAACATTTCATAATTGAATTAAATTACTCTAATTTCCAATTTTATAATATCCCAACATTCTTCTAATTTTTCCAAATATAGTTTTGTTATATAACATGTTCATGGGTAAAATTAAACACATATTAAAAAAATTATACATTTTTAAATCCTCTAAATATTAAATATTACTTTCTATATATCACTTGTAATATGTCTTTAAACTTAATAAAGTATTTATCTTTATGAATAAATTTCAAACATTTATTTGAGTTTCTATTCAAATATTTGTCAATCTCATAGTTTCTATACAAATTAGACCAAAGAATATTTTAGACCATATTTAGTCTAGTTAAAATATGCTACATGCATGATTAAATTCTAAATTTATGATTTGTTATCTTTGATTATTTGTATACAGATCGGCAAATATTTGAGTAGAAACTCAAATAAATGTTTAAAATTTATTCATAAAGATAAATACCTTATTGAGTTTAAAGACATATTACAAGCCACGTATAGAAAGTTTGTTATCTTTGATTATTTCATATTGCATTATAGGAAATTGATTAGTTTGGGTAGTTTGTACAAACTTGGGATTGTTCTATTTATAGAGGAGATTTTGCAAAAAAAATTGGATATATGTTTAAATAATACTAAATTGAAGTATTGTGGATTTTGCATGTTTGTGTTAATGCATGTCTTAGTTTATAGGCTTATAGAGGTGAAATTAATCTCCTGTTTTGTGCCAATTACTCCTCCTTCCAGAAGGTGTTATAACAATATCTATGAAAGAAGTGTAAGATTGACATCTGCATCATTTGATGACTATTATAGTCTGTTAGAATTTAAGAAAATATTAAGAATTTTTGCAAAAATATGAGACAAAAAATGTCACAAAACAAACATTTGCTGCAAAATTAAAATTGACCCAAAATTTTTAAGAAAAATAAGGGAGTTTTGTTGGAAAATAAAAAAGGAAGAAGAGATGGGCCTGAATCTGCATCACAGTTTTTGTAATGCAACTGCACTTGTGACTAAAATACTGATTTAATGATAAGCCAGCACCCCATATATATATATATATATATATATTGGACAAATGGGGGAAATAAACAGACAGAGACGACACGGTTGGATTTTAAGGGACACCAGATGGAGACTTTTATTAGTCATGTGGGTTGGGTTATGTTCTGCCCTATAATTTCAATCGGGAGGGCAGATGAACAGTGGGATCACGTGTAGGTTTATAGTGGGTGACATAATTAGGGGGAACAGTTGCAGCAAACCTTAGCTCCCTCAAACGAAAGGCATTGGTTGTTCCACGGCCTCCTATTGTTTGAATCACAAAGCTGTCTGTACGGATTCCTTTCTCATCCAGGACGCGAGAGCCACTAGGCTCTTCTTTGTCACTTGCTGAGGAGAGATGTTGCTCTCCTCAACCTCAATTTTGCGGATTACTCGACATATACAGCTCGTTTGAGTGGCTTGTACGGCAATTCCCCTATTCGAAGGGAGTCTTACTGTCCTGTATAAGCGTAATTATAGAAGAAATTTCTTTCCTTGAAAATGAAAGGAATAAAAAAAAAGAAAAATAGATAAAAAAATAAATAAGTTTCACATATGTTCTCATCTCTTATGTCATTATCTTTTAGTTAAGAAATGTTTTATTATTTATTTAATTGGAACAATCTAAATTCAAATGAGGGTTAAAATAAATGTTTCTCGATAAAAGTAGGAAAAATGAGGATGGTTAGATCATACTCTCACTTCAAAATGATTTTGTTATATTAAATTGATCAAAGTGTTTTATTTACTTATTTTTTAAAAGAATAATAAAAAACTAATGAAAGGAGTTCATCGACAATTCATTTATAGTCCTTATATAATTTAATTTATTCGATGTGGGTCATTTTGAATTAATTCCAAAAAATTTTCAGTCCATATAGAGGATGAAAAGATAAAGAAATGGTGAAAGAAAGTATTGTTGATATTCCTACTGTACTATTTCCACTTTGACAAATGCCATGGCTTCACCATCGAACTCTGGAAGCTTAACTAAAATAGATAGTGATGCGCATTTTCACTCAAGTCCCAATGTAAAAAGGCAGCAATCAGTAAAATGTTTTCCTGCCGTGGTAGGTTAGATATAGGAAAAATTACGATAAAAGACCAAAATATTATAAAATTTATAACAAAAAATTTTAAAAATTAAAATCATTTTTAAATATTATCATTATCATCAAGTTTTAAAAGATTTTATTATTAATTTTAAAAAATTTAATATTAAGTGTAAGAAAGTGTTAAATTTTTTTGCACTCAATAATAAATCTCTTAAAACTGATATTAAAATCTTTTAAAATTTAATGGTAATAATGATCTTTAATGATAATTTTAATTTTTAAAATCTTTCATTGTAAATTTTATTACATCTAAATCATTGATTGTAATTTTTTCTTAAATATATATAATAACAATTTCTAACATTAAACAGCTTGAATTAATGATTATTTTCGTTACATGAATCAAAATTATGCCATGATCAGTATTGACAAATTAGAGTTCATTGTATAATTTGTACCTTAATTAACATATATAAATTTTGGGTAGCAGAAGGGGCTTAATCAGAACTGAAAGGAAAATTGTTGATAAATTAAAAGTTGATTTCTATGCTCTAAAGATGAAAATCCGTTAGCCTGATTCCAAATGGTCCCGCACAAAGTTTGATGATATCATTTAAACGTCAAAACAACTCGAGGAGAATTAGAAAAATGGGTCAAACGAGAAAATAATAAATGAAATGGGGATGGAATGTTGAAGGAGGAAAGTGCTTCACAATTCAATATGACAGGGTATTGGTGTCCACAGTGCTTATTTGCAAGTACCAAATAAATGTGATAAACTAGATTTAATATTTGTTCTCTTTTATAACATATTTGGATTCAAGATCAAATGGAAGAAAAAAAAAAGATATCTCTAATTAAATTTAAATTAAAGAAAATATTTGAATTAGAATTTTATTTAATCCAAACAACTCCAAAGACAAAAGTTGAAATAGGAAAATAAAAGAAAAAACAAAAGATAAATCATGAGATTAATTCTTTCATACCCATCAACGGTCATGTGTTAAGACTATTTAGATTTTTCTGTATGTGGGTTCATATTAATTCTTTAATTTGTTGTTTTTTAATTATAGGTTGGCAAATGATCTATTAAAATATTATAGACTTAAATTTTTTTATGTAATCATATGATTATTAAGCTCAATACAATATTTTTAATTGAGTTTGGTTAGCAATTAAAAGGTGTGAATTATTAGTGTTACTGAAACTTACAATAGAAGAGTATAGTAAGACACTACAATGTAAGATTAGGTCTTCTCTCTAATCCTAATATATTGGCTTACCCCATTGAAAGCCGATATTTAGCAAATAGTCATAAAGAAGAAGTTCTAACTTACTACCTACCAAGTCTAAGCATACAACTATGGAAATGTTAAGTAATATTTATCTATTTTTTGATTTAATGTTCTAAATATTATGCACTAGATCATGCAATATTTATTGTTTATCTATAGTTTTTAGTATAATATTAGTTGTGGTATTAAAGCTAGACTATGCATGATTTTAAAACCTACATTTTGGTTTTATCTAATTGTACATATTCATTTTTTCCCCTACAAGTATCTAAATGTGCAAATCAATTTAAGGGTTTTAATCTTCTAATAACAAGCTTCAATTTTGTATGACTTGCCTCTTACGTTGATCTAATGAAAAAGAATTTAAACCATTAATTTTTGGCTTTCCACATATTCAAAATTATTTTATCTTGAATATATGAAGTTTTTAATTCAATTCTTTATGTGCAAAAGCTTTCTTGTATGTGTATAAGCCTATTTGAAGTGTTTAATTGCATTAAAATGCTTTGGAAGACAAGAAAAACCAAAGGGAAAATATTTTGGGTTTATGGCATGGAAATCTCAATTTCTAAAGATGTTTTTTTTCCCTTTTATTTTCATGCCTTTTTTGGTTCAATTAATGCTTTAAGATTATTAGAAACAATTTTTTTTTTGGCATTTAGATCTAAGTTTAATGATATTAAAAACAAGCTAAAATGAAGCATAAAGCTTGATGTTGTTGTTAGGTCCCAAAAAGCAATTTTCAAATCCATAGGTGCTCAATTGGAGGTTGAAGACAACCTCCAACTAGATTGTGCCCCATGCATAAGGGCTTATGGGGTGCCACCCCAACCTTATTTGGGGTGGTTATTCTTTCATTTTATATCATTTATTTTTATATGATTTATTTGTAATTTTATTTTAATTTTATTATGACTAGAAAAATTATTTGTGAATTATTTGCCTTTTTCTATGGTAATATAAGTTGTTTTGTTTTTCTAAGGCACTAATTGATGTAAAAAAAATTACCGAAAGAAAATTTTTAGGAGAATATTTTCATGTATTTTGTAATAACCGACTTTTTAGAAACGGGATTGAAATCGATAAATTGATATGGGAGTACCCTAAAGCAAAGCAAATTGAGCCAAAATGATAATAGAGTGTTAATTAGACTCTCTAAAAATGGTTAAAATTTAAGAATAGCCCGAAATCAGAGTCAAAATGGCTAAACGAAATGTATCAAGACTCAATGGCAAAATCATAATTTTGGGCAATTTTTTAAAAACTCAAATGAGAGAGTTTTAAATGATAAAGTTGAGCTCACTAAATTTTCATATACTTAGAAAACTATAGGAATCATCAGAATGATTAAAACCCTTCTTGTGTACGATCTAAGTTATCAATGGGCCAAAACTTTGATTGAATATTTGGTAAAATTTCAAATCTAATTAATTTGAAAACAAAGGCTTTTAATGAATTAGATGACATAAATTTTATGATGGAAAAGACGGTTCTAAAAAATGAGTTAAAATGAGTTCAAACAAAGGAAATGAAGTTGCGGGACATAAATGGTATTTTAGAAAATGTTTTATAATTATTCTTTCTTCCCCACACCACTTGTTCTAATCATAAACAACCTAGCACTATTAAAACAAACTAGAAATAGAACCAAAGGCATAGAGGAAGAGAGGAAGGAAAACGAAGAAGATAAGGCTACCAAAGGTAAGTAAACAAGAAGAATTTGCCTCCCTTGCCTTTGTAAGAGTTCTTCTCCTCTTTCTTTCTATGGTTTTAAAATTTTAAATAGTGGAATTTTGTGGCTAGTTCGATGAAAGGAAGGAGGAATTTAAAAGAAGCTTTGGGAGCATAAGAAGCACCATTTAGCAAGGAATTGATTAATGTATGATTTCCTATGTAAAACTTGTCTCCCTTGGTTTTTTCTTGCTCTTCTCACTTCATCCAAACCTAGAACAATTTAGAGGGAGTTGGGTTTTGATGAAATCATGATGGGAACAAGGGTTTTGGAGTGTAAAGATTAATATGGAACTAATAGAAACCATAGAAGGGCCATAAGTTGCAAGATTTCATACTTAGGGTTTTGATTGCACCTTAGAAAATATAAAATTTTAAAATGATATTTCAGACCATGTAAGAGTATTATTGAGCTAAAAAGAGACTAAAGAACTTATATAGGTGCTAAATTCCATAAAAGAGTGAATAAAACTTCATGGGTGCCCTTTCTTGTGCATGCCTTAGCCTAGGAGAGTTTGAGGTACCTAGGGAGAGTTTTCTTTAGTTTTAAGGATAGAAATAGTCTAAATATGAATTATAAACACCAAAGGAACCATTAATTTGAATTTGAAAACCTTATTTTGAAAGGTGAAAGTTTATGCATAAAGAAATAATTTGTTGTTAGGCTCCTTGAATTGAATTTGCGATGAATTTAATAAGTTTAAATGAAGTTATATGACTTGTCTTGGGTGAGAAATTAGAGCCAAGATAATGAATTATATGAGTTATTTAATTATGCCACTAAAAAGAGCCATATGGAAGCCTAAAACTAGAATTAGCTTATGTAAGGCTTATGTGAGGCTAGAGATGGTTCAATTAATACATTTATGTCTTATTTAATGTGTTTAGGCCAAGTAAGCCAAGTCTTTCCCAAGTGTGTTTGTGTGGCCGAGCAAGGGAAGTGAGACACCAAGGAGGGAAATTGTGCTTCTTGAATAAAGGTAGTTCTTCATCCATTTTTGTATGCTTATATTAGTTGTTTGATTGTTATTGATTGTTGTATGTGTGTATGGATTATGAATTATGTCCATTATTATTGGTTTGATGATTTGATGCAATTATGTTACATGGAATGCATTTGAAATGTGAAATGGCTTTTGATGGGTGAAATTGTGCCGAATGTCTCTTGAATTGGCTGTGGTAAAGCCAAAAGTCTTTAAATATAGGTGAAACAAGGCTAAAAATCTCAAGAATGAGTGAGGCTAAGTCAAAATTTTCTAAAAGTGGGTGAGGTTAATCCAGAAGTCCTAAATAATTAGGTAAGGCTAAACAAAAAATCTTTAGAGTTTGATTTTACTTTGATGAATCCATATAACTTCAAATATTTGATTATATTTAATATTTGAATGCCTATTATGCATGCTTGCTTTCTTTGACACGATAACATGCCTTATAAGTCTGTTTGAAGGGTGAATAAGCTATTGAGATTCATAAAATCTCACTATTATATTATTTCTAACCATGTCTAGGGAACTCACAAGAAAGTAAAGATCGAAGCCAATAAACATGAATAACCATACTTTGATAATAGTTTGTGATTTTACGTAAAATATTGTACATGAGAGGTTATACGTGTTATTTTTGTAATGTAAACATTCTCACAATTGAAAAGTATGAGATTATGATGTAAGAGTCAATTTTAAATGCAAAGGTGCAAGAATATGCAATTTAGATATGTATGTACCATGGTATATGTATGTATAATGCCAAATGGATGAGTGATTTTGAGCTGCATGATATTTGGGACCTAATACAATAATCATATATGCTGTATTTCACGCTTGGGACATGCTCAAATGGCCACATGACTTGAGGAAGCTCAATTTGAACCAATTTGAACCATACATATGCCATTTTGAGCCATATTTTGTTCCTGAATCAAAATTTGACCAAATGAGCAACATTTTTAAATAAAATTTTGTAGGCATTTAAATCTCATTTAGTGGTTTTCATAGAGCCAAAGAATACAATTTTTGGAGCTTTGTAGAATTTATTATGATTTTTCAAACTTGGCTAAAATTTACAGAACTACCTGGGTACTGTTTATATGGTCAGATCTGGTTTTTTGTGTATTCAAAAGGCTAAATAAACTCCAATGCTTATGAAATTTTACAAGAATATAGTTGGCATTAGAAACTTTCCATAGCCATCGAGTTTGCCCAAAAGAGAGCTGTTTAATCATAGATATGTATGCCCAAAGTTTAGATTCTGTCATGGATCCAAAAACTGATATGGTTACTATTCAATTAATTTTTCATGCCCAAATGAAATTCTTTTGATCTAAAATTTTTATTGCATGTAGTTCATGTCCCGAGCCTTCCATAAAGTCTTAATTTTTGCAAATCGAAATTTTCTATCTCAAGATATAAAATTTTGAAGTTAATATCTAATATGAGCATCTAGATGAAACTGTGCAATTGTGAAAGTTTGATATGCATGGCTCAAAAGCCAAATTTCATGCTTCTTTTTATGATGTTTCATATTGAACAAATCTATTTCGGATGAATTCTGAGTTGTATATGTTAAATTTATGCATTTATGTTTAAATGGAGAATTTGCACCTTTAATGTTGATTTATTTCATTGATAAAAGTGCTAAGAATAAGAAAATTGATGTTGTAAGTATGATATAATGTAGAATATGTGCTATTTCATTATGGTATGACATATTTTTAACAAGAAATTAGAATGTACTCTCTCTAAATAGATATATGATTTATATATACTCAAGCCTTAGTTAATAAAGCTAAATATTACACTATTTAACAATTATTTCATAATTTGAATTGTTGTTCATATTTTGATTGCAATTATGGTTTATGATTTGATCTTGTAGGATACATTTAGTGTAGTATCCTACTTAATTAATCAAATTCTTGTAATATGAATAATTTCACTTGTGTCTTTGATCCATTTGGCTGAACATGACTTCTATCATTGACACATTTATAAGTAAAACTAACTTAAGTGTCATTGAAATCATGTCTTATTTTTAAAATTATTTTGGGTAATTTAATACATTTTATGAGTGCTTGACATGCACAGAGATGATATGAGGGAATTTTTTAAATGATTTAGTTAGCAATTATATAATTATTGGGAATTAAATTGTGATTTGCCTATTACTCATGTCTTCCATGTTGTACTTCATTAAGTGATTTAGATATTGCTTTATTTTAAATGAGTTAAGACTTTTGGGAATTTTGAATTTGTGTACATATGAAATTTACATATTTTGATTAAATTTGATCTTAAACTTAAGTGGGAGTAGGGTTTATGCAACACTATATTTATTTAGCTTATCATATCTCATTCAAAGGTTCTTTCCCTTTTTCCAACATCTTTTCTAAGAAATTCTAAGAAAATGGACTAAAATAATGGATTGTTTTGTGTTGCGTAGCAGATAAAATTCTCATTTCTTGTTCCATGGGCCATATGAACTTCCTCATGTCATTCTCCTATTTAATTACAACCATATAATCCCAAACCATCTTAGAATGTTGCCAAAAACTCAAGCTTATAGTATATTTACACAAAATAATGCAAGTCAATCTCGAGTCCAACTTGATAGATTTCTAGTGCAACTTGGAAAATTCATAACTAAATCAAAAAAATAGAAATCAACCAACCCATAGCTTTTTGGAAAGCTCTGGATGCTAAATTTATACTAAAAATAATTTCAATCCATAAAAATATCATTTGAACCACATTTGACAATAGAAAAGCAACATAGGTCGGACTGCCCAGTATTTCTGATACCAGTTACTGATATAAATTTCAAAAATACATAAATAATTCCAAAAAAATCCAATTCCAAAAACCTATACCAATTTGGAAAGCTGCTTATGTTAAATTTAAGGTAAAAATACGTCCATACCAAGCTAGACATGTTCAGTTATAGGAAATGGATAGAACAATACATGGACTTGGTTGGCATTACTAATACTAACATAAAACTTCAAAATTTCATAACTCTTTGTTCAAACCTCCAAATGAGGTGCTTCAAGTTGCTACAAGTCACTGAAAGTTTCTAGTTTATTTTTATAAAATTTTACATTCATTGGACCACGTTTGTCCTATGGATAGCATAGAAACCAAAACTGACCATATGAACAGTGCTTATATTAGGACAATAGAAAATTGGCAACTTTGAAAATTTATAATTAATTTCATAGAGCTCTAAATAATATGATCTTTAGCTTCTCAAAAATTTCTAAATGAGCTCTACATGCATGACAAATTTCATGAGAAAATTCATCCATTTAATTAAATTGTACTATAGGGTCACAAAATACTCTTTTTGGAGCTTCTAAAGCGTCATAAGGAGTCTATTTTTGCTTCTTCTACTTTTAAGGCTACATGAGCACGTGGTAAAGTACCAAAATACTCTATCAAATATGTCTCAAAGGTCTAATAACCCATATTTCATAATTCCACTCATCTACCCCAAGATATATACAAGATTACATATATGCTACTCTTATCATTCATTACCAAAACCATGCAATATTTTTCATTTGGCTTTAGTTCTCATACATACATCAAGTATTCATATATTTAAACATGTTCCAAAGGCTACACATCATCTATATCTTCATATTACATTCTTTGACATCATCATAGTTATAAGGAGGACAAAAGACACATTTTCTTGTCAATCTCTCTTCTTCAAATTTGGTGGCTTCTATTCCTTTGCTCACTAAGTCTACCTAGACATTTTAGGGCAATGAAGAGAGAGGAATGAGATTATAAGAATTCCAATAGTTCATCTCCCTTTTAAACACACATATTTGATGCAAATTTCAATTCTAAAATGCATGTATGTCAAACATGGAATTCTCAATCATACATAAAGCATTTTCTTCATTTATGAAGGCGTAGATAACATACATAGGCTTGCCAAGGCATTGGTTTAGCCTCACCCATTCTCTTTGGGACTTTTGGACTTACCTCACTTATTTTTAAGGGACTTTTGACTAAGTCTCACTCTTTCTAGAGACTTTTGGCTTTATCTCACCTAACTTTAGAGATTTTTGGCTCATCCTCACCCTAGCTAAGGGGCTTTTGGTTTCACCAAGTTCAAGCAAACCAAATGCATTTATGAAAATATCATTTAAATACATAAACATAGAAGGCATGTGATCATTCACTAAAAACATATTTTATGGCTTTAAACATTCACACACACATTTAAGACAAGAAAGACACCCAAGCATGCATAAGAAAAGGAGGAGAGAGCTATCTTGGTTACATAAGCACACTTTCTTCCTTGAGAATGGACTTCCTTCCTCGGCCACACACTTATAAGGATGGGAGACTTGTTTTCTTTGGGCTAAACACATCATATGGAAGCCAATTATACTTTTGGAATCATTTCTAAAGCCACACATTCATCTTAAGAATTAGATTGTTCCTATGGCTCATTTATAGTTCCATAATGCACCTAATGAAACAACACTCATAAATCATGATCTTGGCTTTATTGTTCCCTTTCATATATGATTCTTGACTCCATTTAGATTTCTTAGAGCCATCACACAATCAAAATGAGGAGTTTAACTGCATGTTACTTCTTTAGGTCTTAATACGGAATCTATGTACCATTTCACTTCCTAGGCTTCCTAAAATTTTTCTAAGATTTTCTCTTATCTTCTTCTATCACATAAGGCTCCAAACTAAGCTTGGAACCAATTAAAACATTCCCTAACCAATTGCCTTTGCCTTGGCCGAAGCTAGCCCACTATTTGGAGCCTATGGAGTTTTTTATTTTTCCTTAATAGGAGAGGCATATGGGAAGGTCTCTAAGGATCTTAAGAGCTCATACAAACACTTACATTGGCCTAAAAACTCTTGGATTAAATCAGATTTTTAGTTATGTTCTTGAATCCCTAGCAATTCCATCTTATAATTTAATGGTTTTTACTTTGTTTTCTTTACATAATTTTAATTCCCACACCTTAATTACTAAGATTCATCCTTGGTTCTACCCAAAATCCAATCCTTCTTGGCTGCCTATATATGGGGTGAAATGTTAAAGAAGAAGAACAAGGAAGAAGTATGGAGTCTAGCCTTTTACCTTGGTTTCCTAGCTTTTGTCAAGAGCTTTTCCTTTGGCTTTTGCTCCTCTCTAATTTTGAACTCTCTCCCTCTATTTTGGACTTGAAGCAGAACCATACACCTCAGTGAATCCATGGAAAAAAGGAGGAGAAAGATAAAAAGAAATTTCTTAAAGGGAAGAGCAAGAATTTTCATAAAAATCATACATTTCTCTTGGCTTTTTCTTCTCCCTTTTCCCTTACTCTTGTGCATCCTTCTTTCTAATTCTCCTCTCTATTTTCTAGGTAGAAAAAGTTGTTTAAGTGCAGAAGAGCTTCTGGATCGTGCATAAGAAGCTAAAAGTCATTTTATGTAACTTTTTACTTTGCATTTTAGTCCCTTTTCTTGGCTCTTTTATTTTAGACTCATTTCAACTCCTTTTCAAAATCCGTCTTTTACACCATAATGCCTAGACTCTCTAACTTATAAAGGCCTTTGGAACCACTCGAATTAGATTTAAAACCTTCCCGAACTATATGGTCAAAGTTTAGTAAACTCTTTGCTAAAATCGCTCACTTGAAGGGTTTTAACTATTCTAGGGATTCCCATGATTTTCAGAGCCTTTGAAAACTCTAGAAAGCTCAAATTTTCTATTTAAAAAGCTCTTTTATGAGTTTTCCAAAATGTCCAAAAATTACAAAAATGCCCCAACTTTCTTTCATAAATTTTCCTAACTCGTTTGACTTAGGTTTTTGAGTATCTTAGACCTTGGATCCTTGTTTTCTATTATTTAAAATTTTATTCTAATTTTTTTTGGTCTTACATAGCTTATCTTAGGGAACTTGCTTTGAAAATTGACTCATTTCAGTATTTTTACAAAAACCGGATGTTACATTTCTAACGCCCTTAAATAAAATTTCTTCCTCAAAATTTAAATCACATACCTCATAGGAAAAACTACAGATGTTTCTTTCTTATTTCATCTTCCAGCTTCCAGGTGGTTTCCTCAGGAGATAACCCCTTCCAAACCACTTTCATCAGTGGTATCGTTTTACTCTGTAACTGCTTGAGTGTAACATCCACAATCTCATCTGGTGATACTATATAAGATAGATTATCTTATTACTATATATTTTCATATTTTATGACATGTAAGGGATCGGGCTAATATTTCTTGAGCTGGGATACATGGAATACATTGTGTATTAGGCTCAAGTTTTGGGGGAGGGTGATAACCCCCCTAATTTAAGATTAAAAAGGAATATATTTGACACTAAATTAGGGAGGCAAAGTATTTTTCTCTTGATTAATATGGTTAAAAGTGTATTCAATCAAACAAAATAAAGAAAGTATTTCAATTGTAACATTTTTATCAGTTTGAGCCTCATTTTATGATTGATTTCAATTTCAGAGAAAAATAGCAGATTGTAGAAAGAGTTAAAAATAAGAAAGGGAAGCTGAAAAGTAAAAATGTAGATGGAATAAGTCTTCTCGCCACAGCGAGAACACAGTTCGCTGTAGCAAGATTGCACTTTCGTCATAGCGAGGGGGACACTTCGCAATAGCGAAGTCACGTTGCATAGAAATTCCAGGGAGCAACTCGCTATAGCGTGGAAGTAGCGAAAGCAGCAGAAATCTGAGAACTTATGAGCTCTCGCTATAATGAGAGTCACTCCTCGCCATAGCGAGATCGGCCTCTGAAACGCACAGCTTTAATTTACAAGCTAAAAAAAGAGGAGAGGAAGTTAGGGCTTCGGCATTCAGCAAGAAGGAGGAGTTCTGGCTGACTAGGAGAGGAGAAAAACGCACAAGAGGTATTGGAGAAGCTCCATTCTGATCGGGAAATCATTGATTCTGTCATTTATTCTGCCGATTAGGTGTTTCTACTCCATCTTCCCTTCTAGTTAATGATTCTTGATATGTTTGCTAAGATTGATTGTGAATTTCAAGCCATGAGTGGCTAAATTCTGTAACTCTTAGGGATTCTATGAACCTTTAACCTTTAAAGATTGTCTCCCTTGATATTATGTTAGATTATTGAGGATTTTAGTATTTAATCCGAATTATAGTTTCATTCTATTAATTGGCCTCCTTTAGTTTGATTGTGGATGTAGTAATTAACCTTTGAAAGAAGGAAATTGCTTATAGACCATTGATTAAACAACTAAAGATTAGATATAGTCTAATTTGCACTTGAGATAGAAATATACTCAGGGGCTCTAGGTAGTCTAGATAAGGGATGAGCGTAACTGAATATTAACTACTCTTTTGAGACATTAAAGAGTCAAGTTGACATAGAGGTTAAATGAATCGAAAGACATTTATACCCAATTAGACCCTCGACTCTAAAATTAATAATAAGCCAACTAATACAAAAAGGAATTATTGACATTGTGTAAAAAGGGGATTAGAATTCCTATGGTGTCTTTAATTACTTAATTTCGATAAAATCCATCTTTCAATATTTCTAACTACATTTGAATTAATTTTCATAAAAACCCAATTACAAGTTAATTCGTTTAACTAAAATGAATATAAGAACTCTAATACCTAATCACTACTCGTAATGATTCTCTGAAGGAACGACCTTGATTTATCACATACTACTTTTACGACCCGTACACTTGCGGTGTTATTATTCTGGTGAGCATTAAGTTTTTAGCGCCGTTGCCAGGGAGTCAAGGTAATTGGTGAAGAGAATTAGAGGGCTTTGAGTAATTTTAGCTTAAACACTTAGTTTCTTTTCATTTGCTCTCTTGTTCATTTACGCTTTCATTTGTTAGTTTTAGTAATTTTATTATTACTTCTTTAGTAATTACCTTTTGGTTTCCTTGATTTAGTGAGACTCTTGATCTGTACTCCTTTGTTTTCACAGGTGCATAGTTTATGCCACCTAAATCCAAATCTACGAGAACACCTAGAAAGACAAGGAGTTTGACGGATATTTTGACTTAAGGGTCTGAGCTAATCCAACCTGAGGGTGAGACAAACGTTCCTACCACAAATATGGCAAACAAAGATAATCAAAATCGCACTATCAAGGATTTTGTCAGAAGAACCATAAGAACTACTCAGCCTAGTATCATAGTACCAGACTTTTAAGCTGCTAATTTTGAGCTAAAACCTGTGATGATCTCTATGTTGCAGCTCAATGGACAGTTTACTGGAGAGACGTCCGATGAAAATCCCAACCGTCACATCCTATCATTCTTGGGAGTGTGTGATTCATTCAAGCAGAATGGGATACCTAGGGATGTTTTGAGACTTAGACTGTTCCCACTTTCTTTACAAGGAAAAGCTAAGGAATGGTTATTGACTCTATCGAAGGGTTCAATTAACACTTGGGACAAGTTGGAAGCAAGATTCAGAGCTCACTTCATTCCAAACAATAGAATAGTCGATGCCCGTTGTGAGCTTATTAACTTCAAGCAAGTTTCAGACGAGCATTTGTATGCTGGATGGCAGAGGTACAAGCATTTGCTCTACCAGTGCCCGAGTCATGGATGGATAACTGTGCCATTGTTTAGAACTTTTACACACATCTAACCCCATAAACTGATGCGATGTTGGATGTTATTTTAAATAGGCGTTGGGATGAAATGCCTGTAGATGATGTTATTCTGGAATTGGGCACATTATCTGAAAGCTATGTGCAAATAGGGGGTGACAGAAGGGTGAGTGCTAATGTTGCTAATGCTCAAGAAGATTCCTCCGTTCCACTTGCAACCATTCTTTCCATTCTGAACAAGAGATTTGATATGTTGGAATCTCAAATGCAACGAAGTCAGCATATGAGTGCCTGTTCTACTCAAGTGGCCCCAACTACCTATGAAAATTGTGGGGATCTACACTCAACAGATTATTGCCCTTTTACATCTATAGAATCAGTTAACTATGTGGGGAATTTTTTGAAGAATCAGAATCCGTATTCAAACACCTACAATCCTGCATGGTGTAATCACCCGAATTTCTCTTGAAAGAATGGCCCATCACTCAATCAACCATCATCCTTTGGAACAAGGCCAACTTAACCTCCTGGGTTCTCTCAAGTGGCAAGGTAAAATGTTCCTATTCAGGAACCCAAAATGAATTTAGAGGAAGTTTTGGCTAAATTCATGACCACTCAAATCAAGAATAATGAAGAGCAAGCTAGCATTAATGCAAGGGTGGATTCTTCTCTCAAGAATATAGAAGTGCAGATAGGGCAATTAGCTTCTGCTGTGAATGAACTGCATCAAAGAGGTTTGCCAAGTGATACAATCCTTAATCCGAAGAGAGATGGTAAGGAAGAATGTAAAGCTGTCACTTTGAGAAGTGCTAAAGAGCTCTCTGAAGTATAAGTTCAAGTGAAGGAGCCGAACAAAACGAATTCTAAGGGTCCATCAGGCGTCACTCAGATTAAAGATGAAAAACTTCAACAAGAAAAAGAGCGAAAGACTGCTAGTTTAAAGAAAAAAGAAAAGGTCAAGGAGGGGCAATCTAAAGTGAAAAAGTCTGAAGAAAAGACAGTGGTGCATCCTAAAGTAGTGCCATTACCTCCATTTCCTCAGAGATTGCAAAAGAAGGTCCTTGATGAGCAGTATAAGAAGTTTTTGGACATGTTTAAACAACTTCACATCAATATCCCCTTCTCTGAGGCTTTAGAACAAATGCCTAAATATGCTAAGTTCCTTAAGGACATGCTTAGTAAGAAGAAGCGGTTCAACAGTGGCTTTAACAAAAGAGACCACTAATATCCTTAAATCTAATCTTCCAACTAAGTGCAAAGACCCTGGTTCTTTCTCTATCCCTTGCATGATTGGGGATAAATTTGAGGGTCGAATACTTTATGATTTAGGATCTGCAGTGAATCTCATGCCACTATCTGTCTTTCGAAAGCTACAGATGGGTGAAGCCAACCCAACAACTGTCACACTGCAACTGGCTGACAGAAGCTTTTCTTATCTACATGGAATCATTGAAGACATGCTAGTGAAGGTTGGCCCATTCATTTATCCTGCTGATTTCATTGTGCTTGATATTGAAGAGGACAGAGATATCCCTTTAATAGTGGGGAGGCCATTTCTGGCTACGGGCAGAGCATTAGTTGATGTGGAAAAAGAAGAAATTATAATGAGACTTAGAGATGAGCAAGTTACCCTTAGTGTGGAGAAAGTTATGAAGCACCTGAATAGTGCGGAAGAATGCTCAAGGGTGTCTATTGTTGAGGAGGTAATTCAAGAAGAATTGAATTCTTTCGCTTTCACAGATCCTCTGGAAGCAGTACTTGTTGGTAAACCAAATATAAGAGAGGTGTTGAGAATGGAGGTTAAGCACAAACTGAATGTATTTAGACCTGTGGCCAAGCAAAATGGCCAGTTTGAATCACTAGAGCTGACTTCACGAAAAACTCATATCCTCCTACCATCCATCGAGCAGCCTCTCATGTTGGAGTTGAAACCTCTCCTACTACATCTAAAATATACTTATTTGGAGGAAAGAGAGACATTACCAGTCATCGTTCATCTGCACTAACTCTTCCCTAAGAAAAACAACTGTTAAAAGTGTTAAAAAAGCACAAAAAAGCCATCGGTTGGACTATAGCTGATATAAAAGGGATTAGTCTAACCATCTGCATGCATAAAATTCTCTTAGACGATGACCATAAGAAATCAGTGGAGAATCAAAAGCGATTAAATCCTATAATGAAAGAAGTGGTCAAGAAAGAGATTATCAAGTGGCTTGATGCTGGAATTATCTATCCTATCTCGGATAGTGACTAGGTAAGTTCGGTGCAATGTGTCCCTAAGAAGGGAGGAATGACAGTGGTAAACAATGAGAAAGATGAAATGATTGCCATAAGAACAGTTACAGGTTGGAGAGTTTGTATGGACTACAGGAAGTTGAACATGGTAATAAGAAAGGATCATTTCCCTCTTCCATTCATCGATCAGATGTTAGATCAGTTAACTGGAAAAGAATTCTTTTGTTTCTTGGATGTTTATTTTGGGTACAATCAAATTGCTATTGCCCCTGAGGATCAAGAAAAAACCACTTTCATATGTCCATATGGAACTTTCGCATTTAGACGTATGTCTTTTGGATTGTGTAATGTCCCTACCACATTTCAAAGATGTATGATGTCGATTTTTTCTGACATAATCGAGCATATCATGGAAGTCTTTATAAATGACTTCTTAGTATTTGACATTACTTTTGAAGAATGTCTGGATAATTTGACACGAGTTTTGCAAAGATGTGAAGATACCAATTTGACTTAAATTAGGAAAAGTATCATTACATGGTTTGTGAAGGTATAGTGCTTGGGTATAAAGTGTCAAAAAGAGGATTAGAGGTGGATCGAGCTAAGGTTTCAGTGATTGAGCAATTACCGCCCCCTACTAATGTGAAAGCTGTTAGAAGCTTCTAAAGGCACGTTGGGTTCTATCGGAGATTCATCAAAGATTTCTCAAAGATAGCGAAGCCTCTATCTCAACTACTTGAAAAGGATGTTTCTTTTAAGTTTGATGCAAATTGCTTGAAAGCTTTTGAAGAGCTTAAGCAAAGGCTTATCACCGCGCCAATCATAGTGGCCCCTGACTAGTTACTACCTTTTGAAGTCATGTGCGATGCGAGTGATTATGCGGTTGGAGCTGTACTAGGGCAGAGACATGGTAAGATCTTTCATCCTATCTACTATGCAAGCAAAACTCTAAATGGAGCACAGGTAAATTACTCAACTACTAAAAAAGAAATGCTTGCTTTTGTCTTTGCCTTTGAGAAATTTAGGGTGTATTTGATGGGCACTAGAGTTATAGTTCATACTGATTATGCTACAATCAGATATTTGTTATGTAAGAAAGAATCTAAACCTAGGTTGATTAGGTGGGTTCTATTATTGCAAGAATTTGATGTGTAAATTGCTGATAGGAAAGGAACTGAAAACCAAGTTGCTGATCACTTGTCTAGACTTATGAATGGTTCTGAGTGTGTGGATGATTTATTGATTAATGAAAATTTTCCTGATGAGTTTATATTTGCTGTGAATTGTGTGTCTGTGCCTTGGTATGTTGATTATGCCAACTATTTGGTCAGTGGCATTGTGCCTGATGAATTAAAATATTATCAAATGAAAAAATTTTTGCATGATGTGAAATGGTTTGTGTGGGATGAACCTTTTCTGTATAAGAAGTGTGCTGACCAAATTTTGCGAAAGTGTGTGCGTCAAACTGAACAAAATGACATTTTATATGCTTGTCATGCTGCTCCTTATGGTGGTCATTTTAGTGGCCAACGTACTGCATATAAAGTTTTGCAATCTGGATATTATTGGCCGTCATTGTTTAAGGATTCTCATTTTTTTGTTTCTCACTGTGATGCGTGTCAACGATCCAGTAATATTTCTAAAAGACATAAACTTCCTCAAACTGGTATCTTTGAAGTTGAGTTGCTTGATTTGTGGAGAATTGATTTTATGAGTCCTTTTGTTTCTTCTAGAGGCCAACAATATATCTTAGTGGCAGTTGAGTATGTAAGTAAGTGGGTTGAAGCGATAGCTTGCCAACATAATGATGCTCAAATAGTGGTACGATTTGTAAAGAAAAACATTTTTTCTCATTTTGGCACCCCTAGAGCTATTATTAGTGATGGTGGAACTTATTTTAATAACCGCTTGTTTAAATCTTTGCTGGCAAAATATGGAGTTCATCACAAAATGGCTTTAGCTTACCATCCTTAGACCAACAGCTTTTGTGAAGTATCTAATAGGGAGATAAAAAGAATTTTGGAAAAAACTGTGAGTTCCACTAGAAAGGATTAGGTGAATAAGCTTGATGATGCTTTATGGGCATATAGGACTACTTTTAAATCTCTAATAGGTATGTCCCCTTATCAATTAGTTTTTGGCAAAGTTTGTCATTTGCCCATTGAGTTAGAGTATAAGACCTTTTGGGTTATAAAGAAATTGAATTTTGATATGGCTAAAGTGGGTGAAAATAGACTAATGCAACTAAATGAGTTAGATGAGTTTAGATTGCAAGCTTTTGAGAACTCTAGGATTTACAAAGAAAGGACCAAAAGAATTTATGATAAACACATCTTACCAAGGACATTTGAACCTGGAGACCTTGTGTTACTTTATAATTCTCGTTTAAAGTTGTTTCCAGATAAGTTGAGATCACGGTGGTCTAGTCCATTCAAGGTAATTTTTGTGACATCTTATAGAGCTATTGAAGTTCAAGATAAAAAGTCAGGAGATCAATTTAAAGTAAATGGTCAAAGGCTTAAGCATTATTTGGGTGGCGAAATAAACTAGCAGACAATGATCCATAACTTGGCTCAACCTCCGTGATTGGTTGACAAAGTCTGGCTGAGGACTATAAACCAAGCGCTCCTTAGGAGGCAACCCAAGTTTTCTTCTTGTTTTTATATTTGAGATTAAAGTTCTTTTCATTTTTGGGTTTGATATTTCCTTTTTTTCTTTATGTGTTGTGTAGGTTGAATGTCGGTGTTGAAATGTCTGATATTAAGGAACAAGTGGTTGCCAGGATAAGGCGACGCCAGATATAATTTTTAGGGAATCTCTAACCATGCTTTGAACTGCAATTCATTATTCTAATACTATTGATCATCAGTTATATCTGGTTACATTTGAGGGCAATAGGTTAAGTTGATAGGAAGTATAAATATAGTTAGAGATTATTTTAGTAAGCATTTTAAGTAGGGGATATAAAAAAAAAAAATTTATTCGCTACAATGAGGAGTCTATCTCGCTATGGCGAGTCTGCTTGTCACACTTCTAGTACATAAACCAGAGAGTATCTCGTTGTAGCCTGGATATGGCGAGTGAAGTGTTGCATAAATTTTTACAAAGTTTTCTTGCTATTGCGAGATAACTCATTCGCTACAGCGAATGCAGCATTTCCATGGCTCAGTAGAAACACCAGAGAGTTCCTTGCTATAGCCTAGCTATAGCGAGATTCGTCGGTTACCAATAATTATCTAAGTTTTCTCGCAATGGCAAGAGGAAATTTCATTATTGCGAGGACAGTAGCTCTGCTTTTAGTAATAATCCTAGAGAAGCCCTCGCTATTGCCTGGCAATGGCGAGGCTCTATATAACATTCTAAAAAAAATGAAAAAAAAAAATAAAACCTAATAAAACAAACCAAAATTTTCCCCACTCTGTCATTCTCATTCTCGCCACTGCGACGGAGCATCCTAATCTATTCTCTTTTTTCTTTTGCTGCATCTCGCACTTCCTACGCTCCCATTCCCCTCATCCATTGCATTCCTTGCATCTGGTAAGTCGATTGACTCCTTTCTCCCTTGAATCGCTGGTTGTTTTTGTTGTTTCTAACTATATTAGGGCTAGATTCATTTTGCTTATATCTGTGTACTTAGGGGTCAATTGGTCAGTTTTTCTGGATGATTTCTGTTGGTCAATTGTTTATGTGTAGGAAGATATCTTTAATTTGGTTTTCTTTCATTTAAATCAGATTGTCTAGAACCCTGTTCGATCTCGCTATAGTGAGTTTGAGAGCTTTCCACAAAATGCTCTTTTATGGATGATTTTGCTTAGTTTGCTTCCATGTTCCTTGCCCCCTAGTCCCTTGTATGCTTTTATAGTGTCTTTCCCCTTTTATAAGCATACCGCATTCATCTGATTCACTCCTTTCTCCTTTTCCTCATTCTACATGTCAGCACCCATTCCTCTGCTTTTCTGTGGTTTCCTATTAATGCTGCCACTGATTTCTTTCTTTCTTTCTTATTTGAATTTCACAATTATGGCTCCCAAAAAGCAAACCAAGACTACTGAAGCTTCTTTCTCGAAGCAAAAGAAGAAATCTTATGATAAGGATCAATTTGCATTAGCCAGAGCAGAATTTCATTTCGAAAGACTTTTCTCTAATAGAGGGGTAGTTGAAGATCGCTACTATGTGCCCTATGTCTTGGATCTCACTTTCCTTGATTTTGAGTGGCATGGGTTGCAAGGCTTCACCAAAAAGCCAGTACATCAGATTCCATTGATAATCCAAAAACTGTATGCCAACTTTGAGGACACAGAGGAGGAGGAAGACAAATATTATTGCCGTTCGGCCTGGGTACGCATCAATGAGAAAGTTTTTCAAAACTTCTATAAACTACCCGACGTCCTAGAATGTGCATTCTAGTCCTACATGGAGAATCTGCAGTCTATTCCTTGGGAAGAGGTGGAAACCACTATTACAATTGAAGGACGAGCACGGCTAGTCAATAAAGTCTATCCCGTTAATCAACTCAACAAACCTGCTCAGTTTTGGTTGCAATTCATCACCAGCAACATCCTGACGAGCTCTTATAGATCTAACATGATCCAAGAACGGGCCACACTGACTTGGTGTTTCATGACTAGGCAGCGGGTGAATATCCCCTGTCTCATGTACCTAAATTTCAAACAAGTGGCGAGGTCTGACAGGGTCAGCTTGGCTTACCCTCACATGCTTACGGAGTTGCTTACAATGGGGCGTAGCCGCGTGTCCAAAAATGATGCTCAGTTCAAGCTAAATAGGTCCTTTAAATATGACAGTATGAAGGATGCGCCGAGACATCCCCGCAGACATCGAGCACCTACACAGGCACAGCCTGAGGCATCTCCACCTCCTCCCTCACAACAGCGACTGGGTACTCCAGAACCGATGAGACACGATGCACCACCTCACACGGAATTTGAGGGTTGGGTGAGAGAGTCCATTGATAGGCTAGAAGGGCATGTCCTATCAATGAAAGATCAGTTGCAAATGCTTATAGACTATCTGATGCCTACACCTACACCTCCACCTCCTGAGACTCCTTAGCCCTCGATTATCATTCTCCCTCAGGATCCTACACCTCAGGATAGACCCGGGCCTTCTGACTCTTAGGACCTCTCTGTCTCGTTGCCCGTTTCTGTTTTGTTTTTCCTCACTTTAAATTTTGGATAACTGTATATGGATAACTGTATATTGTTATGCTTTTGAATCCTGAATTGGCTATTCCCATAATTGTTTTATTATTTCTAATGCCAACTTACAGTTTACTGTGTGTTCTTTATCCATTTTTGGTCTCTCAGATGCAGGAGTTATTCACACGCACCCTTCGTTTCCTTATCTCTTCTTATCAGGGGAGTCTCGTCTCTTTCTACCTCCTTACATCCCTTCCCTCCGTCCCCGTCTGCTTCTATTTTTCTATTTCTTGTTTCCTCCATTTTACATATTACGAACAATGTAACCTTTAAGTGTGGGGGAAGGTAAACATAAGTAAACATAGGCTAGGTGGGTATAGGTGGATATAAACATTTTAACAATAAAGGGAAGTCTTTTTAATAATAATATTCAATCCTCCATTTCAATCCACCATAATGCCCAAAAAAAATTTTAACCAGATTCATTCCCTCTTACTTTAGATGAATACTAATCAATGAATGTAAGGGTTAAGCAAACTTGAAATGAACAAAGTAAGTAATGTAGTTGTAGTGTGCACCCACAATAGGAGCACTTCTCAACAAGATGATTTTTGAAGTGATTCAAGTTTTTCTTCTAATGAGCCTCCAGTTATATTAGATCTCTCCAATTTATCTATTCCTGATGGATACTTGATTGTCATTTGAGAGGGATATCTAGTGCTAAAAAAAAAAATTCTCTACTCCAATGATTGAAATCACTTAGTAACCAGGGGTTTGCACCAAAAAGTGTGGACTTTTACGTCAAATAGTGATAAAACTAAGAGTATGCTAGTAGCCCTCTGAGGATTTCCTTAATCTAAGTAACCGGGTGGCTTCATAACCAATGTTGTCATTCATGTCAAAAGGATTAAGTGAATTAAGGAGGAGAGAAAAAAAACAAAAAAAAAATGATTGTACTAAAAATAGTTCTACATTAAACAATAGAGACCTCTCTTAATGAACTTTAATGATTGAAGTTAGCATAGATAATTGGATTAGGTCTTGAAAATGCAGTGAGGATTTATTGAGGATTACTTGATTGCTTCTTAAACATCTCTTATGGAACACACACACACTTTAGAAATCAGGGTGTTACTATGAGTACATTATTTTCAAATTCAATTTGAGTTTTGCTGAGCTTTTGCTTCTGAAATTGGGTTCATTATAAGTGTGGGGGGGGATCTGAAATTCTGATTGATTAGGTGTTTATTGTGGAAAAGAAGTAATTAATAATCACATTGCTTGATTCTTTCTACGACTTGCTTGAGGGCAAGCAAGGATGTAAGTGTGGGGGAGTTTAATAACCTCCCTAATTTAGGATTAAAAAGAAATATATTTAACACTAAATTAGGGAGGTAAAGTACTTTTCTCTTAATTAATATGGTTAAAAGTGTATTCAATCAAACAAAATAAAGAAAGTATTTCAATTGTAACATTTTTATCAGTTTGAGCCTCATTTTATGATTGATTTCAATTTCAGGAAAAAGTAGCAGATTGTAGAAAGAGTTGAAAATAAGAGAGGAAAGCTAAAAAGTAAAAAGGCAGATGGAACAAGTCTTCTCGCCACAGCGAGAATACAGTTCACTGTAGTGAGATTGCACTTTCATCGTAGCGAGGGGGACACTTCGCAATAGCAAAGTCGCGTTGCATAGAAATTCCAGGGAGCAACTTGCTATAGCGTGGAAGTAATGAAAGCAGCATAAATCTGAGAACTTATGAGCTCTCGCTATAGTGAGAGTCACTCCTTGCCATAGCAAGATCGGCCTCTGAAACGCACAGCTTTGATTTACAAGCTGAAAAAAGAGGAGAGGAAGTTAGGGCTTCGGCATTCAGCAAGAAGGAGGAGTTCTGACCGACTAGGAGAGGAGAAAAACGCACAAGAGGTATTGGGGAAGCTCCATTCTAATAAGGAAATCATTGATTCTGTCATTGATTCTGCCGATTAGGTGTTTCTACTCCATCTTCCCTTATAGTTGATGATTCTTGATATGTTTGCTGAGATTGATTGTGAATTTCAAGTCATGAGTGGCTAAATTCTATAACCCTTAGGGATTCTATGAACCTTTAACCTTTAGAGATTGTCTCCCTTGATATTATGTTGGATTATTGAGGTTTTTAGTATTTAATCTGAATTATAGTTTCATTCTATTGATTGGCCTCATTTAGTTTGATTATGGATGTAGTAATTAACCTTTGAAAGAAAGGAATTGCTTATAGACCATTGATTAAACAACTTAAGATTAGATATAGTCTAATTTGCACTTGAGATAAAAATATACTCAGGGACCCTAGGTAGTCTAAATAAGGGATGAGCGTAACTGAATATCAACTACTCTTTTGAGATATCAAAGAGTCAAGTTGACATAGAGGTTAAATGAATCGAAAGACATTTATACCCAATTAGACTCTCAGCTCTAAAATTAACAATAAGCTAACTAATACAAAAGGGGATGATTGACATTATGTAAGAAGGGGATTAGAATTCCTAGGGTATTTTTAATTTCTTAATTTCAATAAAATCCATCTTTTAATATTTCTAACTGCATTTGAAATAATTTTCATAAAAACCCAATTACAAGTTGATTCGTTTAACTAAAATGAACATAAGAACTCTAATGCTTAATCACCAATTGTAATGATTCTCTGAGGGAACGACCTTGATTTATTACGTACTACTTTTACGACCCGTACACTTGCGGTGTCATTATTCTGGTGAGCATTAGAGGGCAAGTCTGTAAGCCATAGGTTCTACTTTATCAAGAATTTGGAATGGACCTATATACTTTGGACTGAGCTTCCTACTTTTGATAAACCTACCTATTCCCGTGACCGGAGACACTCTGATAAAGACATAGTCTTCAACCTCAAACTCTAATGGTCATCTATGTCTATCTGCATAACTTTTCTGTCTACTTTAGGCCATTAGCAATTTCTTTGTTATTGTCTCAATATACCTAGAGGTTTGGTCCAATAATTTTAGGCCTATGAGGCTCCTCTCTCCTAACTCAACCTAACAAATTGGGGACTTACACTTCCTCTTATATAATAACTCATATAGTGTCATATGAATACTAATATGATAGCTGTTATTGTAGGCAAACTTCGCTGGAGGTAAGTATGTATACCAATTCCCTTTCAACTTTAAAACACACGCCCTCAGCATGTCCTCTAGGGTCTTGATAGTTCTCTTCTTCTAGCCATTTGTCTGAGGGTGATTGGCTGTGCTAAATCTCAATCTAGTTCCTAAGACATCTTGTAACGATCTCTAGAAGTTTAAAGTGAATATGGGATCTCTATCTGATACAATGCTCTTAGGTATCCAATGTAATCTCATGATCTCCCGGCTGTATAGCTGAGCTAATTTATCTAGGATGTAAGTGGCTTTCATTACTAAAAAATGTGCTGATTTCATTAGTTTATCTACTATCACCCAGATAGCATCATGCCTCGATGATGTCCTAGGTAAACCCATGACAAAATCCATAGCTACATTATCCCACTTTCACTCAAGGATATCTAGGGGCTGAAGTAACCCAACTGGCTGCTGATGTTCTATCTTAACTTTTTGACACACTAAATATTGGGAGACATATTTTGCTATCTCTACTTCATCCCAGGCCACCAGAACATCTTTTTCAAATCATGATACATCTTGTTACTTCCTAGATGAATTGTGTACTTACTTTTGTGTGCCTCCTCTAATATCCTTTCCCTAATCTCTGAATTCCTAGGCATATATAGCCTATCGCTATACCTCACTAACCCATCCTCAGATAGATTAAAGTCTAGAATGCTACCATGGGATATCTGGGCTCTAATCTTTCTCACTTATTCATCTTTTTGCTGGGCATCCCTAATCTGGCTTCTCAGGTCATTTTCTATCCAGGTTTCACTCACTAATAATTTTCTCGAATACACCTAACACAAGAGATTCAAATCCCTAAATCTCTCAATCAGTTCTTGCTCTCTAATCATCATATAGGCCGCATGTATGGATTTCTTACTCAAGGCATCTGTGACCACATTCGCCTTTCCTGGGTGGTACTTCAAGGTGAAGTCATAATCCTTTAAAAATTCTAACCACCTTTTCTGCCTCATGTTCAATTCTTTTTGTTCAAACAGGTATTTAAAGCTCTTATAGTCACTATAAATCTCTATGGCTGCTCTATACAGATAATGTCTCTATATCTTAAGTGCAAATACCACTGCTGCTAGCTCTAAGTCATATGTGGGGTAATTTTCCTCAGGAGGTTTCAATTGTCTAGAAGCATAATTTACCACTTTGCCTCCCTGCATAAGCACACATTGTAATCCTTTCTTTGGGGCATCATTATAGACTATAAAAATCTCTTGAGGGTCTGGAAGTACTAAGACTGAGGCTGTGGTTAGCTTATGTTTCAATTCCTGAAAACTCTTTTCAAATTTCTCATTCCACACAAAAGGTACATTCTTTCTGGTGAGCCTAGTCAGTGGTATTGCTATCTAAGAAAAGCCCTGAATAAACCTTATGTAGTATCCTATTAGACCTAAAAAGCTCTTGATTTCTATCACTGTTCTAGATCTCTCTCACTATAACACTGCTCTACCTTATGGGGATTTACTGCAACCCCTGCCTGGGAGATCACGTGGCCTAAGAATTGAACCTCAATGAGCCAAAACTCACATTTACTAAGTTTAGCATACAACTGTTCCTCTCTCAGGGTTTCTAGGACTAATCTCAGATGATGCTCATGTTCCTCTTTGCTCTTAGAATAGATAAGAATATCATCTATGAAGATTACTATAAACCTGTCTAAGTATGGCCTAAATACTCTGTTCATATAGTCTATAAATACTGCAAGTGTATTAGTTAACTTGAAAGGCAAAACCAGAAACTCATAATGCCCATACTTGGTTCTAAAGACTGTCTTAGGGATATCTTCAGCCTTGATCCTGAGCTGGTGATACCCTGACCTGAGGTCTATCTTGGAAAACACTGACACTCTTACCAACTAATCTAGGAGGTCATCTGTTCAGGGCAGAGAGTATTTATTCTTAATGGTTATCTCATTGAGCTCTCTATAGCCTATGCACAGTCTAAGGCTCCTATCTTTCTTCTTTATAAATAAGACTAGAGCTTCATATGCTAAGACACTGGTCTGATAAAACCCTTCTCTAAGAGTTCTTCTATTTACTTCATTAGCGCTACTAGCTCAGTGGGAGCCATCTTATATGGGGCCTTAAACATTGGACTTGCCCCAAGTATAATGTCTACGGGAAACTCTACCTCTCTCACTGGGAGTAGTCTGCCAATCTCCTTAAGGAATATTTTAAGGAACTTTCTTACAATTGGAATTTCCTTTATTCCCTCTTTTACCTCAGCCTAGATTGAAAAAAAAAATTAAAAACCCTTGACAACCATGCTCAAAAGATCTCTCAACCTGGGAGGTGGTCATAAAAGCTAGCTCAGTCCTAATAGTAGGCATAGTTCCACATTTAAGCAAAGTAATACATCTATGGTAACAATCAAGTATGGTATTATTCCCAGTCATCTAGTTCATACCAATAATCATATTAATATCAACAAGGGGCATACATATCAAGTCAAGGGTAGTATAATAGTGATTAAATTGGACCATACAATTTAAACAAGTATGAGAGGTTATAACTTTGTTTCCAATGGGGGTAGATACATGTAGGTTATATGGTAATGTATGCATGTTTAGACCCAACCTCCTAATATAGTCATATGATATGAAAGAGTGGCTGGCACTTAAATCAAATAATGTAGTTACAGAAAAATCATTAATCTTAATAATACCTTGGATTAGACTTAGGGACCGGCTAGCCTTCTGCTATGTCAAGCCAAAGACTTTACCATGGGTTTGTAGTTTGGGTGCAGGAGCCATCTCCCTCTGTTGATTAGGTTATGTGTAGTCTCTAGCTATGTGTCATGGCCTACCACATCTATAGGATACATTCTGCCCCACGTAACATGGTTTGTTCCTATGGTTTCTGCCACACTAAGTGCAAACTATCGAGGTGGAACTGTCTCTGCTGGACTGAACCTTTCTTCTCTTACCCCTTCTGTTCCACTGACTCTTACCACCTCTCCTATTACTACCTATAGCATGTGTCTCCTTTTTAGGTCTTTTACTCCTTGGGAGGGGAGGTCTGGCACTAAAAGCTATTTGCATAGTCCTGAGGTTTGTTTTCATAACTTTACAAACCTCTACTAAGGCGTTGAAGTCCCTAATCCTCTGGGGAACTACCCTATCTCTGATCTTCGGTAGTAGACTCTTCTCTAACTTATCTACTCTCCACCACTTATCATCATGCTTCTGCAAATATGAGGAATATCGGGAGAACTCAACAAACTTTGTTATGTACTGGTCCATTGACATCCCTTCAGTCTATCTCAGGAGTACAAACTCTAACTCCTTTGGATCTCTGATAGACTTGGGGAAATACCTCTCATAAAAAGCCTGAAGGAGCATCCCTTAAGTAAGTGGGAGGTTCCTCAATCTCAGTATCAGCTCAATACTCCTCCACCAGTAATCTGCCTCTTTCTTTAAATGGAATATAGCCATTACTGCTTTCTACCCTCCATCACCCAAAAAATCTTCTCATGCTGCATAATCTAAGCCTCGGGTTTCTTAGTATTCAACTCGCCCTTAAATGTAGGAGGCTTGAATTTCCTGAATTGCGCTATAGTATCCCAGATGGAAGGCACCTGAGCCAGTGGAGTCTGCGACACCTGCTGTGTTAGTGGCTGTGGATCTAGGTGAGTTGCCCCTGAATGCTTGGGATGATCTAAGGGCTATAGTGGCAATGGCAAAGAAGGAGTAGGCCCCTAGCTATCTCTCTCAGCAAGCCATTTCTAAAGCTACATAATCACGGCCTGCTGTTGATCCAGGCGAGCCATTATAGCTTGCAAGGCTCCAACTACTGGCTCACTGGGCTCAGCTCTATCCTCAGTACAAGCCTCTCTGGACTCTGGTATATCTATTCTAGGGGGCTTGCCTTGACCTCTCTGTGTGTTCACCATGTTTTTGGAACATCATATTATATTTTAGTAAAAAAAAAAAGGAACACACACCACCACACCACACTCAAATCATCCCTAAACAACTCAAATACAAGGGCAATCTCATAATTTCAAGCCATAACTCATAATAACATGCGTAAACTGATGCTCTAATACCATATAGTGTAACACCATATTTATCTAGCTTATCATATCTTGTTCAAAGGTTCTTTCCCTTTTTCCAACACCTTTTATAAGAAAATGGACTAACATAATAGATTATTTTGTGTTGCATAGCAGATAAAATTTTCATTCTTGTCCTGTGGACCATATGAACTTTCTTATATCATTCTCCTATTTAATTACATCCATATAATCCTAAATCATCTCAAAATGTTTCCAAAAACTCAAGCTTATAGCATATTTACACAAAATAATACAGGTCAATCTCAGGTCCAACTTGACAGATTTCTAGTGCAAATTTGGAAACTAATAACTAAATCTAAACAAATCAAAATTAAGTAACCCATAGCTTTCTAGAAATATCTAGATGTTAAATTTATACTAAAAATAATTACAAGCCACAAAAATATCATTTGGACCATGTTTGACAATAGCAAAGTAACATAGGTCAGACTGCTCAGCATTTCTAATACAAATTACTGATATAAATTTCAAAAATGCTAACTAATTCCAAAAAAATCCAATTCTAGAAAACTATACCAATTTGAAAAGCTACCAATATTAAATTTAAGGGAAAAATACATCCATAACAAGATGGACACGTTTAGTAACTAGAAAATGATAGAATAGTACATGGACTCAGCTGGTGCTACTAATGCTAACATAGAACTTCACAAATTCATAACTCCTTACTCATACCTCCAAATGAGGTGATTCTAGTTGTCACAAGTCATTAGAAATTTCTAGTTTATACTTATAAAATTTCAAATTCATTGGACCATGTTTAGCCTATGAATGACATAGAAACCCAAACTAGTCATATAAATAGTGCTTATATCAGGACAGTAGAAAATTGGCAAATTTAAACATTTATAATTAATTCCAAAAAGCTCCAAATAATTTGATCTTCTAATTTATAGAAATATCTAGATGAGCTCTACATGTATGACAAATTTCATGAGAAAATTCATCCATTTGGTTAGATTGTGTCATAGGGCCATAAAATCCTCTTTTGGGAGCTTCTTAAGGGTCATAAGGAGTCTATTTTTGCTTCTTCTACTTCTAAGGCTACATGAGCACGTGGTAAAGTACCAAAATACTCTATCAAACATACCTCAAAGGCCTAATAACCCAGATTTCATAATTCCACTCATCAACCCCAAGATATACACAAAATTACATATATGCTACTCTTGCCATTCATTATTAAAACCATGCAATATCATTCATTTGGCTCTAGTTCTCATACATACATCAAGTATTCATATATTTACACATGTTCCAAAGTCTATACATCATCTACATCTTTATATTACATTCTTTGACATCATTATAGTTACAAATAGGACAAAAGACACATTTTCTTGCAATCTCCCTTCTTCAATCTTAGTGGCTTCCATTTCTTTGCTCACTAGGTCTACCTAGACATTTTAGAGCAATGGAGAGGGAGGAATAAGATTCTAAGAATCCCAATAGCTCATCTCCCTTTCAAACACACATACTTGATGCAAATTTCAAGTCTAAAATGCATGTATGTCAAACATGGAATTCTCAATCATACATAAAGTATTTTCTTCATTTATGAAGGCATAAATAACATACATAGGCTTGCCAAGACATTGGTTTAGCCTCATCCATTCTCTTTGGGACTTTTGGACTTGCCTCACCTATTTTCAAGGGGCTTTTGACTAAGTGTCACTCTTTCTAAAGACTTTTGACTTTGTCTCATCCAACCTTAGAGATTTATGGCTCATCCTCACCCTAACTAAAGGGCTTTTGACTTAATCAAGTTCAAGCAAACTAAATACATTCATGAAAACATTATCTAAATACATAAACATAGCAACATAGTACCAAGGCATGTGATCATTCACTAGAAATATATTTTATGGCCTTAAACATCCACACATACATTCAAAATGAGAAAGACACTCAAGCATGCATGAAAGAAGGAGGAGAGAGCTATCTTGATTACACAAGTACACTTTCTTCCTTGAGAATGGATTCCCTTACTCAACCACACACTTACAAGGATGTGAGACTTGTTTTCTTTGGCCCAAACACATCATATGGACGCCAATTACACTTTTGGAATCATTTCTAAAGCCACACATTCATCTTAAGAGTTAGATTGTTCCTATGGCTCATTTATGGTCCCATAATGAACCTAATGAAGCAACACCTATAAATCATGATCTTGGCTCCCTTCTTTCCTTTCATCTATGATTCTTAACTCCATTTAGACTTCTTGGAGCCATCACACAATCAAAATGAGGAGCCTAACTACATGTTGCTTCTTTAGGTCCTAATATGGAACCTATGCTACCATTTCACTTCCTAGGCTTCCTAAAATTTTTCTAAGGTTTCCTCTCATCTTCTTTCATCACGTAAGGCTCTAAACCAAGCTTGGAACCAATTACAACATTTCTTAGCCAATTGCCTTTGCCTTGGCCGAAGTTAGTCCACCATTTAGAGCCCATAGAGTTTTTTATTTTTCCTTGATGAGAGAGGCATGTGGGAAGGTCTCTAGGGATCTTAAGAGCTCATACAAACACTTACATTAGCCTAGAAACTCTTGGATTAAATCAGATTTTTAGTTATGCTCTTGAATCCCTAGTAATTCCATCTTGTAATTTAATGGTTCTTACTTTGTTCTCTTTGTATAATCTTAATTCCCACGCCTTAATTACTAAAATTCATCCTTAGCTCTGCCCAAAATCCAATCCTTCTTGACTGCCCATATATGTGGCGAAATGTTGAAGAAGAAGAACAAGGAAGAAGAAGCATGGAGTCTAGCCTTTTTAGCTTTTATCAAGAGCTTTTCCTTTGGCTTTTGCTCTTCTCTCCAATTTCAAACTCTCTCCCTCTATTCTGGACTCAAAACAGAACTACACACCTTATTGAGTCCATGGAAAGAAGGAGAAGAAAGATGGGAAGAAGTTTCCTAAAGGGAAGAGCAAGAATTTCCATGAAAATCATACCTTTCTTTTGGTTTTCTCTTCTCCCTTTTCCCTTACTCTTGTGCGTCCTTCTCTCTAAGTCTCCTTTCTATTTTCTGGGTAGAAAAATTCATTTAAGTGCAGAGGAGCTGCTGGAACATGGATAAGAAGAAGCTAAAAGTCACTTTATGCAACTTTTTACTTTGCATTTTAGTCCCTTTTCTTGGTTTTTTTTAATTTTAGGCTCATTTCAACTCCTTTTTAAAATTTATCTTTTCCATCATAATATTTAGGATTTTTAACTTATAAAAGCCTTTGGAACTACTCAAATTGGATTTAAAAACTTCCCGAACTGTTCAGTTAAAGTTTTAGTTAACTCTTTACCGAAATCACTCACCGAAGAAGTTTTAACTATTCTAGGGGTTCTTATGGTTTTTAGAGCCTCTGAGAACCTTGAAAAGCTTAAATTTTTCATTTAAAGATCTCTCTTGTGAGTTTTTCAAAATGTCCAGAAATTACGAAAATGCCCCAACTTTCTTTCATAAATTTTCCTAACTCGTTTAACTCTAGTTTTCGAGTATCTTAGACCTTGGATCCTTGTTTTCTATTATTTACAATTTTATTCTAATTTTTTTTTGTCTTAAATAATTCATCTCAAGGGACTTACTTTAAAAATTGACTTATTTTGATATTTTTACAAAAATTGGATGTTATAGTTTATATACCATAAGTCCTAAATTTAGAGGATTAATATTATGCTACTCAAATTTTGATTTGTAACAATAAATTATTGTTTATGTCCTATTTGCAACAATGATTATAAATGGTTTTCTGAGATATATGTGGTAAATTATTTTGTTTATTTGATCATACACAAATTTTCTAAGCTTGAAAATTTTATTTTGTAAAATCATTGTGGATGTTTACTGCTAAAGTAATTTATGCATCAAAATTTTACAAATATAATAAAAGATGATTCTATTTTCTCTAAATCTAGGAATTTTATTTTGTAAATTGTTGCAAATGTTTATACCAATGTGATCCATTTATTAAAGTTTAACAAGATTGTTTAGTTTCTTTGTTGATGGGAGGTAAGGCAATTTTATTCATTCTAATCTAATAATATTGTTTGAAGAGTTATTGTTGGTATTTACCACCATAGTGACTCACCCATCAAAATTCACAAAATTGGCTAGTTTGCTTGGTAATAGAATTATTTGAATTAATATATATAATTAATTACCTAAAGGAAGTTATTATGTGTATTAATTATAATATTGCATGTAGCTTGCCTAAAGGGGGTTATTATGTTTATTAATTTTGGTGCTGCATGGAACTTAAAGGTAGAGGTACATGGTTAAGAGGGTTCATTTATCTAAAGAGGATAGATTCTTTAAGATTATATATTTCCTTGTTGGATTGACATATATATATAATTTGAATGATTTATCTGCCTATAAGGGATGAATTTTTTATATCAAGTATTATCTTTTTTATAAGTTAGGGTATATGGATATTAGAGGAATAATCTACCCAAAGAGGATAAATTCCTTTAGTATTTTATATCCTTTTTTATTTTGATTGTCTTCATGTAAAAGAGAACTAATAGCATGTTGTAATCATTGCCTAAATGAAAGTTTATGATTATGCACTTGGTGTTCCTTAAGTTAGCTTATTTAGTTTTCGAACTATTTTAAAATTGTCTATTTTACAAAGCATATTGTAATTTTACAAATCAATCTCTCTTATTATGAGCAACAATAATGCTATAACAGATGTTTTGATAGGTTCCAATTATTGGAAATGGAAGCAAGACATAATGTTTGCCATTTATACACTTATATTTTATGTATATATAACAAAATTATTACTATGACTTCTTTCTTGATGAAACATGACAAGGGATAAATGGAATCTTGTATAAATATAATTTTATCTTTGATTAAGAATAATTGGTGTTCTAGTTTTAATAAAAAAAAGAATGTAAAATTATCTAGATATGTGAAAGTAACATTAATGGTAGGTCTAATGAAAATAAAAATAGAACTAATTTGTAGAATTTTTGTTTCTATAATAAGGTACCTTGATTATATTTCTCATGTTATAGACGTTTAAGATATGTGAAAAAAAATATTGTGACTTGATTGTTTAAAGCATTTGTGTAATGCCCGATTTTTCTGTAAATGTACGAAACACACCGAATATAAAACAAAGTCCCCTAAATAGAATAATTTGAGGTCCAATAAAATTAAAGTAATAATCTAAATCTTAAATAAGGAGGATCTAAGGCTAGAAGCATCCAGAAAACGAAGCTAGATGAGCTAGAAAAGTTTGTGAAAGAAAGTTATAGCATTTTTGTAATTTCTAAAAATCTTAGAAAACTCACAGGAGGACTTTTTAAATGAAAATTTAAGTTGTCCGGGGTTTCAAAGGCCTTGAAAACCATGAGAACTCTCAGAATAGTTAAAACTCCTCCGGTGAGTAATTTCAGCTGTTAGTTAACTAAAACTTTGAGTGAATGGTCTAGAATAGTTTCAAACCCAATTTTGGTGAAATCAAAGGCATTTTATAAGTTAAAGAGCCTAAATTTTATGATGAAGAAGACAGATTTTGAAAAGGAGTTGAATTGAGACCAAATGGAGAAATTATAGTTTATGGACTAAAATGAAAAGTGAAAAAAGTATATTAACTTTACCTTTTTGCCTCTTAAAAATGCATAACCACTTGCCCGTCCCTCTCCACCACTGTATTTCTGGTTTGAACATAATTGAGAGAGAGCTTCAAGGGTGTATATGGAGGAGAGGAAAGAACAAGAAGAAAGTCAAGGAAAAATGTGAGGAAATCTTATAATTTCATGGTTCTTCCTTCACAAACCTTATTCTCCTCCTTCTCCTCTTTCTTTCTATGGTTTCTATGAATGATTTAGGGTTGTTTTAGGTCTGGTTCAGATGGATGAAGATAGGGTTTGATGAAAAGGACTATACCAAGTGAAAGAGCTCTTGAAACAAGCTTAGAATCAAGGTAACTTTCATTCTTTTCTTGCACTTCTTTATTCATTCTCCTTGGGTATGTTTCATCCTAGTTAGAGCCCATCCAAGAGAGAATGAATTTTGGTCCTAGCAAGAGAGAAACATTGGTTTTGGAGTGTGAGAAACAAGTATATGTAAAGAAATCTAATTAAGATGCATTAGAAATAAAGTTACAAAGATTAGGGGTTTTATTGTACCATGATATGTAGGAGGCTTTCTAATGATAATTTGGGTTGTCTAAGAATATGAATGAAATCTCAAGACACCTAAGAAGTCTCCTATGAGCCAACATCTTAAAGAAAGCAAGCAAAATCCTTTAGTGCACAATTATGGAGCATGTCTTGAGTAAGAGAGGTCTGACCACCTAAGGAGAGTTTTAAATTATTCAAAACCTAGAATGAGACTAGATATGATGGAAAAATATTAATGGAAGTTTTGGAAAGATTTAGAAGCCATGGAATGTGAGATGGAGGTGTAGGCTCCATAATGAGACATAAAGAAGCAACACATAGGTAGGCTTCTTAAAATGAATGTGTGATGACTCCAAGGAGTCTAAATGGAGTCAAGAGACCTAGAATGAATGAGAAATAGGAGCCAAGATCATGAATTTTGAGAGTTGCTTCATTATGTCTTGTATGGAAGCATAATGGAGCCATATGAGAAAGTAGCATAGCATAGGGCTTGTGAGAAGTTAGGGCTTGTTCCCATGATCTAAATATGTCTTACTTTATGTATCTAGATCAAGAGAACCAAGGGCCACCTAATTGCAAGGCTTGGTTAAGAAGAGGGAGAAGATTTCCAAGAGAAAAGTGTGTACAATTGCTCCAAGATAACTCTCTAACCTTTCTCTCATGCATTTTTAAATGTTTTCTTGTCCTTGGATGTGCGTATGTATGTTTATGCCATGAGAAATGTTTCTAACTATTGCCAACATGCCATGGTATCATGATGCTCATGAAATGTGTTTTATGAATGTATTTTGGCTTGAATGGGTATAGTGATGCCAAAAGTCCCTTAGCAAGGGTGAGGATGAGCTAAAAGTCCTTAGGATTAGATAAAACAAAGTAAAAAATCTTTAGAAGAGTGAGGTTTAGTCAAAAGTCCCTTGAAAGTGGGTGAGATAAGTCCAAAAGTCCCAAAGAAAATGGGTGAGACTAAACTAATGCCCTTGAAAGCCTATGTATGATATGTATAAGCTTTCTGAACATGAAAATGCTTTATATATGCCTACTAGTAGCTAAATTGCCATGCATGCATTCTTTAACTTGTAAATATATCCATTATATATGTTTGAAAGGGTTAAGTGCAACAAACATAATTTTCATAAAATGATGAAATGAGTCATATAAAAGTAAGTCATCTAAAATGACCTAGATAATGTCCCAAAAAATTTGAGTTGAGTCCTAGACTACTAAAAATGATAATTCTATGCTCATACGGAAAGAAAAATGGCGTTAAGATGGAAAAATAATTTGCGACAGAAACTGACGAAATGTAATGGCATTTTTGTAAATAAGTGAAACTTTTGAAAAACCACATAGGAGGCTTTTTAAATGAAAATTTTAAGTTGCCCAAGGTTCTCAGAGGGCCCAAAAACTATGGAAAGCCCCGGGATCGGTAAAGCCCTTCCGGTGTATGTTTTTCAATGTTAGTTAACCTAAACTTTAACCAATTTTTTCAATAAGATTTTAGCCCCAAATTGAGTGATTCCAAAAACATTTTATTAAATTGGAAATATAAATTTATGATGGAAAAGATGGTTCTAAAAAAGGAGCTAAAACGAAGTCGAAACAAAATTGCCATTATAAAAGGGCAAAATTGGAAATAAAAGCTTCTAGAATGTCCTAAACACTTCCACACTTTTCTTCCATCTTCTCCCTTTTATTGAGCATGAAATTTTCTGCCCAAAATACAGAAGTTATTCTGCTCTCTTAGGCACAAGAGGAGAAAAAGAGGAAGAAAACCAAGGAGAAACTAGGTAATTTCATGGATTTTCTTGCTTCATCTTCCTCCAATCTTGTTCTCCTCTCTTCCTCCTTTCTTTCCATGGATTTTTTGAATAATTTGGTTCTGTTTTTGACCCAGACCTGAGGGGGAAAATTCGAATTTTCTAAGGAGAAGGGAATTAAGGAAGAAAAGCTTTGAAAACAAGCTTGAAACTAAGGTATTTTTCCATTCTTGATGCTTTATCTAGATTGCTCCTCCTTGTGGTAGTTTCGGCCAGCCTAAGGGGATAGAAGGAGATTAATTTTAGGCAGAACCAAGGGAGAAACCTAGGGAAAAGAGTGTAAGGATTAAGAATATGACAAGAAATTTTAAGAAAAACCAATAGAAAACAAGTTATAAAAGTGTAGTGCTTTCTAGGGTTTTGCAAAACCTGATTTTGTGTGAATGTTTCCTTGGCTATTTGAATGTTCCCTTGAGCTCCCAAGACCTCTAGAAAGCCTCCTAAGTGGCTCTCCCATCAAGGAAAAATCATAAAGTCCATAAAACCTCCATTATGGTGCATATTTCGGCCAAGCTAGGCTCATTAGGCTAGGGGATATTTTAATTTATTCTAGCCTTGGTTTGAGACTTTATATAATGTTAGAAGATGGGAAGAACCATTGGGAAAAGTTTAGGAGCCATATGTTGGGAGATGGGACAATGGTGTCCATAATAGTGCCTTATGAAGCAACTTGGTCTTCCAATGGTGAAATTGAATATATAATGGCTCCAAGAGCCTTAAATAAGTCCAAGAAGTCTAGAAATAACAAGAGAATGGAGCCTAGAACTTGGATGATATGAGTTTCTTCAATGAACCATTTATGGAACCAATATGCCCATTATGGAACCAAGTGTGTGTTTAAGAGTAAACCTAGTGTCTTAGTTTGCTTCAAGTGTGTAATTATGTAATGTTTATGATGTCTAGGTCAAGAAAACCCTACTCCACCTAAGTGCACTTGTGAGACCAAGGAGGGAAAGGAGTTGGCAAAGCAAGCTTGCATAAATTAAAAGGTAGCTCTCCACCTCATTCTCTTGCATTCTTGTGTGCATATGTATATGTTGTGTGCTTGTATATGCTCTTGTATTTTGAGAACATGCCACTTAATGTCTTGAAATTGCATTGGTACCAATGTGTCTTTTTAAATGGCTATGGTTGTGGAAAGAGCTCATAAGGGTGAGATGATGCTAAAAGTCCCTTGATAAAGGTGAAGAAATGCCAAAAGTCTCATGGCATAGGTGAGACAAGGCCAAAAGTCCCTTGAATGGGTGAGGCGAAGTCAAAAGTCTCTAAGCCAAGAGTGAGGCAAATCCAAAAGTCTTAGAAATGGGGTAAGGCTAAACCAAAAGTCTCTAGAGCATGAAAATGATATTGACATGTTAATGTGGCATGAAATGAGATTTATTGCACACTTTATACTTGCATATTCATATATTTGATGTGTGTATGCCTTGAATGTGGTGTGAATAGGTGTGTGAGCTATTGAGATTCTTGGAATTTCACCCCCCTTTCCCTCTCATGCTTAAAATGTTTAAGTGATACCCAAGGCCAAGGAAATGAAAACCAAGAACATTAAATAGCTACACTTTGTCTAATTTGTAGTTCAAATTGTAATAGAGTGTCAAAAAGCATTGTACATATTATTTTTGGATGTGTAAAACCTTGAGCATATGTAGCATGGTGTATAGACTACATGTATAATGTATGTAGTATTAAATCATTGAAGTTATATAATTGGACCTTTGAATGGCATGTGTGTTTAGAGCATAAATAAATGTTGAGAGACCAAAATAAGATGCATGGGGTTTGGGACCATTTAAGCAGTCTCTACAACTCATATTTGTGCTTTGAAACTTGCCCAAAAAGTGCCAAACAATTAAGAAAGCCAATTGGATAAATTGGTTACCCATATAGAGTAAAAACTTACTATTTTAGGAGGCTATACCACTTTTTGTCCAAATGAGCTCTTCTTAGTCTAAAATTTGGCAAGCTTATTGAGAGCTTTTTAGGAAGCTAAAGTTAGTAATTTTTGGAGATCTATGGAATATTTGAAAAATTATTGAAATTGAAAAATTTGTTAGTTTTGATCCTTGGTACTGGAGCACTAGTCCGAAATTAAATTCTATCATATGATGTCCAATTGCCATAAAATTTTATATAAAGAAACTAGACATTTACAGTGACTCATTCTAAAGGAAGCATATCATTTGGAGTCTAGAGTGGGAGATATGAATTTTTGAATATTCTGTCTAGTATCAGGACCCTTACCCGACTTGAGTTACTATTTTATTGAATTTTGAGATTTGGACTACCTAAACTAGTCTAGAAATAATTTTTCCCTCTAGCTAACATCCACAGATTTCCAGATTCATATTATTTGCATGGATTGAATTTTTGTAGAATTAATTGGTCATTTTCAAAGTTTGCTCCAGAATCTGTGATAGCATCAGGAGGCAATTTGACCTCTGGGCCTTTTCAGATGTCAAACGCTCTCTGTGATAGATGTTATGGTCTGGGCATATTTGCAGTGTGAATTAGATATTCATAGCTTTCTAGAATAGCCAAGAATGTGTAATTTAGATTTTTCTAGAATTAGTTATGATTTTTCAAAATTTGCCCAGAAAAAGGGCCAAATTTGGCCAAAAATAAACCTCTATGTTCTATGTTCCATTTCGGTTTTCATAAGTTGTGGGCATGATTTTATGATACAAATGAGTTGTATACATGTAATTAAATATGAAAAAGTATAGTATGAGCTCACACGGTCCACGTAACACCGAACAAAATTTTTACACGCGATGCAACGTAAAAATAATCAATATTTTAATGTCATTTTCTTGCCTCTCATATGTATTGATTGATGTGAGGTATAAAAATAGCATGGAATGAGTTAAGAAATTATGGTATTACATTTATTGGTATTAGAGCAAAGGTTCAGGCACTTTTGCTCGGTATTTGGCTCTTGAATGATGTAATTGATTTGCTTTCCGGTGGAATATTGATGTATATATGTTTCAATTGTGTTGTAGGGCTAAGGTTGTGATTATTTTTCAGTGAAAATGGTTGAGACAAGAAGAGGCAAAGGCAGGGGCAGACCACCTAGAGAACTAGAAGTTGAGTCGGTAGATCCCTTACGAGCTGTCATAGATTAAATTGATAGATTTGAGAATATGATAGCCCAACAATAGTATCTTATCCACCAGTAGCATAAGATGATTATACGACTGGTAGAGTCCCTGGCTAGATAGGAGAACTCAGCCTTCTACTTTTGCCACTCCACAGCCTTCCACCTCGGGTGTTCTGCCCCCACCTCCCCAAAAGTTAGTTCAGACTCCGCCATCAATTCAGAAATAGCTGAATCAGTTTAGAAAAAATAATCCACCCGTATTTGATGGAGAGCTAGATGTAGACAAGGCGGAGGGCTGGGTGAGGGAGATAGAGAAAATCTTCATAGTAATAGATTGCACCTCAGAACAGAAAGCTCAACTAGCTACCTTTATGTTACAAAAAGAAGCTGATAATTAGTGGCTCAGTGCAAAGCCCTTAATGAAGGCTAGAAATTTACAGATTACTTGGGAAAACTTCTTAGTACAATTTTATGAGAAGTATTTCCCTAGTTCTGTGAGGAAACAAAAAGAAGTGTAATTTATGGGATTAAAGCAGACAGATGACATGACTGTATATTAGTATGTTGCAAGATTTATAGAATTGTCTCAGTATTTTTCTTACCTTCAGAGATATGATGATAAGCTCTGGAGGTGCGAACAGTTTGAGCTTGGGTTGAAACCCTAGCTCAAAGATAGAGTGACTCTACACAGAATCCAGAACTTCAATGCTATTATGGAGATCAGCAGGGTGATCGAGAATAATTTGAGAGAGATTATGCCTACTGTGACAACATCTGGCCAGAGGGGAACCCTGGAGTTAAAGAGACTGAAACCAAAGGAAGGAGCCAGCTCCGCATCCTTTAGCAAAAAGAAGAGCAAGATGTAGTGGAGCAAGAAACCACCAAAAGGAAAGAAGGTATAGCCTCAGAGGACTCAGGCATCCACATAGCAATCCACGGTGACGTGTTACAAGTGTGGGAAGTCGGGGCACATTGCCAGAAATTGTCCCCAAGTGGATTCAGCGCCTCTATTCAGACCACCTCCTTCTAGGCCACAGACCCAGGGCAGGGTGTTTACCCTTTCTCAGCAGAGGCTAGTGCATCTCTCAGTCTTATCTGAGGTACGCTCATAGTAAATGATTTTTCTGTAATTGTAATATTTGATTCTGGTACTCGTTTTATATCCTATGACTGTGTGAGACATTTGGGTCTGGCCATTAGTACTCTACCATTTGATTTGTCTGTTACCACACCTACTGGAGGCTACGTTGTTACTTCCCATGCTTGTCTGAATGTCACTATACAGTTTAATCAATGTCATACTACCATTGATTTGATTTGTATGCCATTCCATGATATTGATTTGATTGTTGGCATGAACTAGATGATTGCTAATAATGTTGTCTTTGATTGTGAACACCAAACCATATCTGTACCTTCTTGTGGGACCATACCTAGGATAGAGGCCGAGCTATCTTTCATAACTACTACCCAGGCTGAGAGACACTTAGAACATGGATGTTAGAGATTTCTAGTCTTTTTCTCTATTCAGGCCAAGATAAAAGAAGGGATAGAGGAGATTCTAATAGTTAGGGAATTCCCAGAGGTCTTCCCTAAAGATTTTGACTTTAGTGGCCTGCCCCCTGAAAGAGAGATAGAATTCCCTATAGATATAGTGCCTGGGGATGGACCAGTGTCCAAGGCTCCTTATAGGATGGCTCCCACCAAACTTGCTGAATTGAAGAAATAGATAGAGGAGCTATTAAAGAAAGGGTTCATACGCCTTAGTGTGTCACCCTAGGGAGCTCCATTGTTGTTTGTGAAAATGAAAGATGGTAGCTTGAGATTATGCATAGATTATAAAGAACTGAATAAAGTTATCATCAAGAATAAGTATCCCCTCCCTAGAATAGATGACTTGTTAGATCAGTTAGCTAAGGCATCAGTATTTTCTAAGATAGATCTTAGATCTGGGTATCACCAATTGAGGGTGAGAGCTGAAGACGTCCCAAAGACGGCCTTTAGAACTAGATATGGGTATTATGAGTTCTTTGTGATGCCATTCAGGCTAACAAATGTGCCCATTGTGTTTATGGATTATATGAGTATTTAGACCGTATCTGGATAAATTTATTGTGGTCTTTATTGATGATATTTTAGTATACTCCAGATCTTTTAAGGAGTGTGAAAGGTATTTGAGATTAGCCCTAGAGAGTTTGAAAGATAAAAGATTATATGCCAAACTAAGTAAATGTGAGTTCTGGCAAACTGAGGTGAAATTCTTAGGTCATGTAATCTCACGAGATGAGGTCACAGTAGATCCCCATAAAGTTGAGACTGTATTACAGTGGGATAGATCTAGGACTATCATTGAGGTTAGGAGTTTTTTTGGTTCGGCAGGATATTACAGACGATTCATTTAGGGCTTTTCTCAGATGGCCTTACCACTCACGAGGCTGGCTCAGAAGGATACACCTTTTATATGGGATGATAGATGTAAGAGGAGTTTCCAAGAGTTGAAACTTCGACTGACCACTGCCCCTGTGCTAGTTATTCCTGACCTTAGTTTACCATTTGTGGTGTATAGTGATGCCTCGAGGAGAGTTAGGATGTGTGTTGATGCAGCAGGGTAGGATAATGGCGTATGCCTTTGGACAGTTGAGGCCTCACGAGGAGAATTATCTCACACATAACCTAGAGTTAGTCGCAGTAGTATTCACTCTTACGATTTGGAGGCACTATCCATACGGTGCGAGTATAGAAATATATAGTGACCACAAGAGTCTGAAATACTTATTTAATCAGAAGAAACTCAATATGAGACAGAGGAGATAAATGGAATTCCTAAAAGATTACGACTATGTATTGAAATATCATCCAGGCAAGGCCAACATGATGGCCGATGCCTTGAGTAAGAAATCCATCCATGTTGCCCATATGATGATTAGAGAGTAGGAACTCCTAGATAAATTTAGAAATTTGAACCTCTCTTGCCAGCTGGTACCTGATAGATTATATTTGAGTGAGACTTAAATTGAGAGTGAATTGAGAACCCAGATCTTAGATGCCCAGAGAGAAGATGAATTCTTGAAACAAATTAAGAGCAAAATTTCCCAGGGTAGGACCTCAGATTACAAAATATCTGAGGATGGTATGATAGTATATCGAGACAAAATCTGTGTGCCTAATAATAATGATTTGAAAAAGAGAATTTTAGAGGAGGCACATAAGAGTAAATATACTTTCCACCCAAGTGCCACCAAGATATACCAAGACTTAAAAAGAAATTTTTGGTAGCCAGGAATGAAGAATGACGTCATAGATTATATGGCGAGATGTTGAGTGTGCTAGAGGGTTAAGATAGAACATCAGAGACCTGCTGGGTTATTACAACCCCTAAATATTCTTGAGTGGAAATAGGATAGTATAGCTATAGATTTTGTTATAGGGTTACCCAACACATCCTCTGGGTACAATGTTATCTTGGTAGTTATAGATAGATTAACGAAGTTTGCATACTTTTTTAGCTATTAAGGCTACGTATTTATTAGATAGATTAGCCCAGCTGTATATACGTGAGATAGTGCGACTTCACGGAGTTCCCAGTAGCATAGTATCTAATAGAGACCCCAAATTTACATCGAACTTCTGGAGGTTGTTACAGCATGCCTTAGGGATCAGGTTGTGATTCAACACTGCTTATCACCCCCAGATAGATGGTCAGACTGAGAAGACCATCCAAACCCTAAAGGACATTTTAAGGGCTTGTGTATTAGAGACGAAGGGTAACTAGGATACGTATCTGCCACTAGCAGAGTTTGCTTATAATAACAGCTACCATTCCAGTATCCAGATGGCCCCTTATGAGACTTTGTATGGGAGAAAGTGTAGATCTCCATTATGTTGGGTTAAGTTAGGTGAGAGGAGTTTACAGGGACCTAAATTAGTTTACCAGACCACCCAGCAAATAGAGATGATTAAAAGGAAACTCCTTACAGCCTAGAGTAGATAGAAGAGTTATGCCAATAGGATAAGAAAGCCGCTAGAGTTTGAGATTGGAAACCATGTATTCATCTGGGTGTCTCCAGTGACTGGGCTAGGTCAGTCTATGAGGGTAAGAAAGCTTAGTCCTAGGTATATTGGCCCATTTGAAATCCTTGAGAAAATTGGACCCGTGACCTACCGGATAGCCTTACCTCCAAACTTAGCCTAAATCCATAATGTTTTTCATATCTCCCAATTAAAAAAGTACTTACCAGACCCCTCATATATCATAAAATATGAGCATGTTCAATTGTAAAAAAATCTTTCCTATGTAGTAAAACTAGAGAGGATTGTGGATGCCAAGCTGAAACAGCTGAGAAATAAGAGCATCCCTTTAGTAAAAGTGATCTAGAAGGGTCTGACGTCTGAAGAGGCAACCTGGGAACTGGAGAATGAGATGAGACAGAAATATCTATAACTATTTCCTTAAGGTATGTATTTAAATTTTGAGGATGAAATTTATTTTAAGGGGGGTGAAAAATATAATAAACGTAATTTTCATAAAACGATGAAATGAGTCATATAAAAGTAAGTCCTCTGAAATGACCTAGATAATATCCTAAAAAATTTGGGTTGAGTCTTAGACTCCTAAAAATGATAATTCTAAGCTCAAACAGAAAGAAAAATGGAGTTAGGATGGAGAAATAATTTGCGACAGAAACTGACGAAACGTAATGGCATTTTCATAAATAAGTACAACTTTTGGAAAACCACATAGGAGGGCTTTTTAAATGAAAGTTTTGAGTTGTCCAAGGTTCTTAGAGGCTCCAAAAACTATAGGAAGCCCCGGGACTAGTAAAGCCCCTCTGGTGTATGTTTTTCAACGTTAGTTGACCTGAACTTTGACCAATTCGTTTGGTAAGGTTTTAGCTCTAAATTGAGTGATTTCAAAGGTATTTTATTAAATTGGGAACCTATATTTTATGATCAAAAATATGATTATCAAAAAGGAGCTAAAACGAAGCCAAAACAAAATTGCCATTATGGAAGGGCAAAATTGGAAATAAAAGCTTCTAGAATGTCTTAAATACTTTTACACTTTTCTTCCATCTTCTCCCTTTTATTGAGCACAAAATTTTCTGCCCAAAATACAGAAGTTATTCTGCTCTCTTAGGCACACAAGAAGGAGGAGAAAAAGAGGAAGAAAACCAAAGAGAAACTAGGTAATTTCATGGATTTTCTTGCTTCATCTTCTTCCAATCTTGTTTTCCTCTCTTCCTCCTTTATTTCCATAGATTTTTTGAATGATTTGGTTCTATTTTTGACTCAAACCTAAGGGGGAAAATTTGAATTTGCCAAGGATAAGGGAATTAAGGAAGAAAAGCTTTAAAAACAAGCTTGAAACTAAGGTATTTTTCCATTCTTGATGTTTCATCTTGATTGCTCCTCCTTGTGGTAGTTTCAGCCAGCCTTAGGGGGATAGAAGGAGATGGATTTTAGGTAGAACTAAGGGAAAAACCTAGGAAAAAGAGTGTAAGGATTAAGAATATGACAAGAAATTCCAAGAAAACCAATAGAAAATAAGTTAGAAAAGTGTAGTGCTTTCTAGGGTTTTGTAAAATCTAATTTTGTGTGAATGTTTCCTTAGCTATTTGAATGTTCCCTTGAGCTCCTAAGACCTCTAGAAAGCTCCCAAGTGGTCCCATCAAGGAAAAATCATAATGTCCATAAACCTCCATTATGGTGCATATTTCAGCCAAGCTACTTTCATTAGGCTAAGGAATGTTTTAATTTGTTCTATCCTTGGTTTGAGACTTTATATGATTTTAGAAGATGGGAAGAACAATTGGAAAAAATTTAGGAGCCATATGTTTGGAGATAGGACAATGGTGTCCATAATGGTGCCTTATGAAGCAACTTAATCTTTCAATAGTGAAATTGAATATGTGATAGCTCCAAGGGCCTTAAATGAGTCTAAGAAATCTAGAAATAACAAGATAATGGAGCCTAGAACTTAGATGATATGAGTTGCTTCAATAGACCATTTATGGAACCAATATGCCCATTATAGAACCAAGTATGTGTTTAAGAGTAAATCTAGTGTCTTGGTTTGCTTTAAATGTATAATTGTGTGATGTTTGTGATGTCTAGGTCAAGAGAACCCTACTCCATCTAAGTGCTCTTGTGAGACCAATGAGGGAAAGGAGTTGGCAAAGTAAGCTTGCATAAATTAAAAGGTAGCTCTCCACCTCATTCTCTTGCATTCTTGTATGCATATGTATATGTTGTGTGCTTGTATATGCTCTTGTGATTTGAGAACATGCCACTTGATGTCTTGAAATTGTATTGGTACTAATGTGTCTTCTTGAATGACTATGGTTGTGGAAAGAGCTCATAAGGGTAAGGTGATGCCAAAAGTCCCTTAATGAAGGTGAGGAAATACCAAAAGTCTCATGGCATGGGTGAGACAAGGCCAAAAGTCTCTTGAATGGGTAAGGCTAAGTCAAAAGTCCCTAAGCCAAGAGTGAGCAAATCCAAAAGTCCTATAAATAGGGTGAGACTAAACCAAAAGTCCATAGAGCATGAAAATGGTCTTGACATGTTGAGTGAATGAAATGAGATTTATTGCACACTTTATGCTTGCATATTCATATATTTGATGTGTGTATGCCTTGAATGTGGTGTGAATGGGTGTGTGAGCTATTGAGATTCTTGGAATTTCACCCCCTTTCCCTCTCATGCTTAAAATGTCTAGGTGGTGCCCAAGGCCAAGGAAATGCAAGCCAAGGACACTAAATGGCTACACTTTGTCTAATTTGTAGTTCAAATTGTAATGGAGTGTCAAGAAGCATTGTACATATTATTTTTTATTATTTAAAATCTTGAGCATATATAACATAGTGTATAGACTGCGTGTATAATGTATGTAGTATTAAATCAATGAAGTTATGTAATTGGACCATTGAATGGCATGTGTGTTTAGTGCATAAATGAATGTTGAGAGACCAAAATAAGATGCATGGGATTTGGGACCATTTGGGCAGTCTCTACAACTCATATTTGTGCTTAGAAACTTGCCCAAGAAATGCCAAATAATTAAGAAAGCCAATTGGACAAATTGGTTACCCATATGGAGCAAAAACTTACTATTTCAAGAGGCTATACCACTTTTTATCCAAATGAGCTCTTCTTTGTCTAAAATTTGGCATGCATCCAGAACTTATTGAGAGCTTCTTGTGAAGCTAAAGTTAATAATTTTTAGAGGTCTGTGGAATATGTGGCGAATTGTTGAAGTTGAAAAATTTTTTGGTTTTGGTCCTTGGTACTGTAGCACTGGTCCAAAATTAATTCTGTCACTCATAGGGAAAATGATGTCCAATTGCCACAAAATTTTATGCAAAGAAATTAGACATTTACAGTGACTCATACCAATTAGAAGAACCTCATTTGAAGATCTATAGAGGGAGATATGAATTTTTGAATATTCTGTTTAGTATTAGGACTCTTACTCGACCTAAGTTATTGTCTTATTGAATTCCAAGATTTGGGCTACCTAACCTAGTCTGAAAATAATTTTCTCCTTTAGTTAACATCCACAGCTTTCCAAATTGGTATCATTTGCATGGATTGGATCTTTTTAGAATTAATTGGACATTTGCAAAATTTACTACAGAATCTGTGACAGTATCAGGAGGCAATTTGACTTCTGGACCTTTTCGGATGTTCAACGCCCTTTGTGATGGATTTTATAGTCTTGGAATATTTTTATTGTGAAGTAGACATACGTAGCTTTTCAGACAAGAATGTGTACTTTTGATTTTTCTAGAATTAGTTATGATTTTTCAAAATTTGCTCAAAAAAAGGGCCAAATCTAGCCAAAAATAAATCTCCATGTTCTATGTTCCATTTCGGTTTCCATGAGTTGTGGGCATGATTTTATGATGCAAATGAGTTGTATACATGTAATTAAATATTGGAAAGTATAGTATGAGCTCACACGATCCATGTAACACTGAACAGAGTTTTTACGCGTGACGCAACGCAAAAATAATCGATATTTTAATGCCATTTTCTTGCCTCTCATATGTATTAATTGATATGAGGTATAAAAATAGCATGAATGAGCTAAGAAATTATGGTATTACATTAAGAGCTATTGAGATTTTTTGAATCTCACTCTTCCCCCTCCATATGCTTATTCATGTTTAGATGGGTCAAGAAGTCCAAGAAAAAGAGACCAAATGCCTTAAAGCATGATACTTTGACAAGGAAGTAGCTAACTAGTTGTTTTAAGGATATATTGATGTCAAGAAATACATTTATATGGTGTATATGAGATGTAACCATTTGAATAATTTTGAATGTATATATATGTGATGTAAGTATGAATCTTGGAGCTATATATATGGAAATGTGGGACTTTGCCACCCCTATGCTAGTATGTTTATGTGTAAGGATGCAAGTGATATGATAAGTTTGAGCTCCATGATATTTGGGATCATTTGAGATGCTTCCCTAGGCTGTGTTTGTACTATGGGACATGCTCAAGTGGCTATGATATATTAAGAAGATCATTTGGTGCCTTTTTGACCCAATTATAATGCTAAAAGTGGCCAAATCTTGAGTTGAACTCCAAACTGACTAAATGGATGAATTTTCCCATGAAATTTGGCATGAATATTGGTCTCATCTAGAGCTTTTTACAGAGCTAAGGAACACCTAATTTGAAACTCTAAAGAATTTATTATGATTTTTCAAAGTTGAAAAAATTTTGTTAATATGGTAATAGCACTATTCATATAGTCAGTTTATATTTCTGTATCACACATGGGCCAAATGAGATCTAGTGCTTATACAATTTTACAAACATAAACTAGGCCCATAAAGTTTCCATAGCCACTGAGATTATCCCATTTGGAGTTCTATAGAAGGAGAACCAAATTTTTAAAATTGCATAATAGTACTAGTAATGCAGCCTAACTTTTGGTAATATTCTATTAATTTTTGTAGATTAAATGTTTCTGTTTTGGTCTAGAACTATTTTTAGTCAGTAGTTAACATCTAGAGCTTTCTAAAATAGTATGGTTTGCTTAATTTTGATTTTTCTAGAATTAATTATGATTTTCCAAAATTCATATTAGTAAACTAGAACAGTGAACCCAAGGCCAAAATCTGGTTTATGTAATGTATGGTTCCTAGCTCGAGATATATGAGATGAATGGTGATTTTTATGACTTGTATGGATGTAATATGAGTAGAAAATGATATGGATGAGTTCACATGGTTCATAAGGCATGAAATGAAATTTTTAAGCCTTACATAATGCAAAATAATGCTATAAAAAATATTGCTCTTCATGTAAAGTGTATAAACTAAGCCTTGGTAATGGGATTAAAAGGCTAAGGTAGCTAAGGTATTACAATTTGTATGCATTTTATGGAATATTTGTAAATGGCAATTACGTAAATTTCCACATAAATTGTGACAAATGTCATATATTGTTTTAGTTTACAAAGAAACTATGTGATTTCGTGAGAGGCACATAAGCTATCTTTAGTGGAGATATATTTTTACAGATTATATCTTATTTGATGAATTGTATAAATTATGTTTAATTTTGATAAATATTTTTTTAAAAATATTGAGAATTATATGAGTTTGAGGATGTATGACTGAGAAATTAATTTTTATCATGTCATAAACATTTAAAACATAATTAAGCAAAAGAGTTAATTATATTTGCTTCTTGATTTTGTGATATAGAGACCTATACTAACTTTTAAGAGGAAAGTTAACCAAAACTAGGAATAAAAGTATAAGTCAAAGTAAAATAAGTAAATAAGACTTTTTGAAAATAATACATATAGATATTAATGGGTCTTATTTATTTATATTGTATGATAAAAGATATTTTATTAATTTTATTGATATTTTATGACTTTATTTATTAACTAAAGAAAAATATTATGACATATTTATGAAATTAAAGTCAAGAAATAATTAAAAACTTTCTCACATTATTAAGTTGTTTATATAGCTTTGAACACTTTAGTAACTGATGATATCATTGGACTAAATGTACATCTTTGAATAATTGCATGCTATTTATATAAGGAAATCTAATTTCAAGAAAACCTCCTTTCAAGTGGCCATGAATTTCATACAATACCATAATTTTGGTTCCCCCATTTAGCACAATGTAGGAAGATCTTCTAATGCTTTTAAGCTTATTGAGCTCATCAATTGAGGAAAGCAATTTTATGTGATAGACTCACACTTAAAGGCAGGATTGTTAGGATTCAAGTGTAAGTAAATAAAATCTCACATAAAGAGTAGATATGTACGCATTGAATATGATAACTTTAGTATTGCTTGCTTATGATCATGTGTTATAGTCCTGTTACTTAAATTTCTTTATAATGAAAATAAAGTTATTAATCAAATGAGATACTTTTGTCATAAATTTATAGTGAATTTAATTTATTGATATCTTATTTGAATTTCTAAAGTTATATATATGTAATTTTGGATATTACTATTAAGAAATTTTTGAAATAATATTTGGCCAAAATTGAATATCCAATTTAAAAAATTTTTTTACACGTGAACAAATGTTATTTGTGTCACTTTAATTTAACTATGTTTTGGTTTAGCAATCTAAGTAATATTTAAGCAATGTGATATTTTGATATAAGATTATTTAATGGGTTAATATAAATTTATATTACCAAAATGACTTCTTTATAGAGATGCATAAAATATTCTTTAAACTAATGATTATAAATTCTTGATTATTGGTTGTAAGCCTATAGCTTGTTATAAGAGTCTTGTGATAGGCATTTTGAATTCTTTTGAGATCTTTTGTTGTTAGGAGTCATTATACATCAAAATTTATGAATTGAAGGTTTAAATTCAATTAATAGACAAATTAATTGAATGATCGATGAGGAAATTGTTTATGTGTATTGAGTAAGTTAATGTTAGTTCCTTAATCTTCTTATTTTATTATCAATATTGGGCCTAATAGTGGGAACTATATAGATTTAGTTTCTAAATGAACATTTTATTTAATGATCTCTTTGAGACAATTAATTAAAATATGTTAAAGGCTTGAGAAACTGAAGAGAACAAGATATTATTGAAATTTTGTTTACTAGTGACCCTTTTATATTTAGAAATTATTCAGATCTCTTAGTATAATAGAATAAAATTTTCTCACTTCCTTTATATATATCAACATAGTTTAATAAATATTATTCAACCTAAGATGAGTGGAGTATAATTTAATTTGTATGAACAAGGATATAAAAATACATTGTAATTGAACTTGACATGTTTTAGCTTGTGTTATAACAGTAAGTTAATAAAATACCTAACATGTTAGAGGTTCTTAATTACGGGTAAAATGGGTAACATTGTTTTCATTATTTTAGTAGTATTATTTTGTAAGCAAGTAGGTATATATGCTAGCATTTTACACACATTATTAACAAGTTTGGATACTTGAATGATCCAAAGGTGAGTTGTTAAAATTTATAAGAATAACCCTATGGTGCTTGTAAATTACTAAGAACAATAAACTTACAAAAGATTTTATTTGTTTTTGGCTACAAAGTAATTAGTTTATGGATGTCTGTGTATGATTGGAGTTGTCAAATTGACACTTATTGATATTCTACATGGAGTGTAACATTTAATGAAGCCTTTTGTCATACCATACTTTATTAGCTTCTTTGGACTAGAGTTCATACCTAATCTTTATAATGCCAAAGAAAAGGAATAAAAATAATAGTATTTTCTTGCATTGTGTAATATTTTAAAAATTCAATTTTCGTTCCAAGGACCCTTGGATTCCCCAATATCTTCCTCTACTCATATTTCATCTAAACAAGTCATAACTATTGTAAAACATTCTATAAACCATAGGCTTGGAACTAAAAACCAGAAAAATAGCAAGTTACTCGTAGGTCCATAATTCAAGTTTTTGACACTAATTTTGAAAAATCATAATTAATTCTAAAAAAATCAAAATCAAGCAAATGATAACTTTTTAAAAAGCTCTACATGTCAGCTATAGTTAAAAATCATTTTAGGCCATGAAAACCCAGCTAGACCATGATTAATATTAGATAAGCTCTAAAAGTTCAGCTGCCCAGATATGCTGTCAAAGGTTACTGATATAAATTTCAAAAATTCATAACTAATTCTAAAAATATCAAAACCTAGCAAACCATTCTATTATAGAAAGCTATGAATGTTAACTTAAAGGTAAAAATAATGCCAAACCAAACTAGAAGTATTTAGGCCACAAAAACTAATAGAATAGTAATAGAGGTTTGTTTGCATCCTTGATACTAATATGGAATTTTTTAAATTTTTTTTTCTCTTTATATAAATCCAAATGAGGTGTTCTCAAGTGCTATAGAAAAATTATCATGTCTGGTAACAATTGACCCACGAGTGACACAAGCAAAAAATCTAACCATTTGCACAATAATAATGCTAATTCTGTTAAAATTTGCCAATTTAAAAAATTTACCAAAAATTCTCTAGAGCTCCAAATAATATGAATTTTAGCTTCTCAACAAGCTTTAGATGAGACCTATATGCATGCCAAATTTCAGGCTAAAAAGAGCTCATTTGGTTAAATCTTGACATGGTTCAAGGATATAGTAAATTTGGCATCATATAAGGGTCAAAGTTGGTCCAAATGGCTTCTTAATTTCTCCACCACCTCTTGGGCAAGTTTTAAAGCATAAATACAACATGGATGAACCTCCCAAGTGGTCTAAAACCTCACACAACTCAAACTCACTATGCTACATGCATGGATACATGTTCAAGAATGAGCTACCAAATGGTTAAGTTGCATTTTCTCATTCATTTCATCACCACTTTGGTTCATACACTATATTTACATACTTTTATATTTGCTTAAAAGTTTATATCTAAAAAATAATATATACATACAAACTTTGATAATGGAATACATCAAAAACTATATTAGTATCAAAGTATGGCCAACTATACCCCTTGACTTGCACCTTGGTCTCCTTGAACTTCACCTAAACATGGTTAGATGGAAGAAGGAAGGGGATGAGATTCAAAGAATTTCAATTGCTCACACACCCATTCAAGTAAGTATTCAAGGCATATAAATATGTCAAACTACACAAGTAGGCATCCAACCCCATTAAGAATCATTCAAACCATAATTCACATGCCATGAAAACATATCAAAACTAAGAGTAAGCTCTATGGATTCTTGGTCTAGCCTCACCCCATTTTTGGGACTTTTGGATTAGCCTCATCCTTGGTCTAGAGACTTTTGACTTAGCCTCACTCATTCATGAGACTTTTGGCCTTGTTACACCTATGCCTAGGGACTTTTAGCTCCACCTTGCCTATTTCAAGGGACTTTTGGCACTATTTTACCCTTAAGAGCAAATTTCACAACCCAAAACATAATTCAAGAAATATATTGGTACCAATACAATAAGGCAACATCAAATGGCATGTCTTATAATATAAATGCACATACAAACATATAATGACCATCATACATCTAAGAATACAAACAAGGAGTGAAGAGCTACCTTAGCAATCAAACACAAGCTTCCTTCTTGATTACTCTTTTTCCCTTTTTGTCTTACACCCACAAATAGATGTAGCTTGATTTCTTTGGCCTAGACATAACAAATAGGATTCAATTATACTCTTGGAGCAAGCCATAATATTAAATACACACCAGGGGAGCATACTTAATTCAATGGTCACATATTAGTTCCATAAAAGGCCTAATGAAGCAACTATCATAATTCAAGCTCTTGGCTTCATTTTTTTCTTATATTTAGGCCTCTTGTTCTATTTAGACCCCTTAAAGTAATCATAAATTCATTTTCAAGAGTCTTTATACAAGTTGCTTCTTAAGGCTACATTATGGAACCTATACCTCCAACTTTCAATTTATGGCTTCTAAATTTTTTCCAAGGCTTCCTCTCATCTTTTTGTATCACATAAAGTCTTAAACCAAGCTTAGAACAAATTAAAACACTCCCTAGCCCCTCCATCGATCCTAGGCTTAGACAAGCACTCATTATAGAACCTATGGAGTTTGCAATTTTTCCTTGATGGGAGAGGCACTTAGGAGGCTTCCAAGGGGCCTTAAGGACTCAAACAAATACTTACATAGGCTAGGGAATTCTTGAATCAACCCCATATTTTACAATACCTATAAGAATTCCTATCTTTTCTATCTTGAATTTCACTAACTTTCCTTTAGATTTCTTTGCATTTCCTAGCTTCTTACAACCTAAGACCTAGGTTTCTTACTTGTTTTTAGTCAAAAATTCCTCTCTCTTACTAGCTTTCAAGTTAGTCGAACCAACACACACAAGAAGCAAAGAAGAAGAAGCAAAGATATATAGATATCTACCTTGCTTTCCTTACTTCTACAAGAGCTTCTTTCTTTGCCTTTCCCTTTTCCTTGAATTTCAAACTCCTCCCCTCTATACATGACTTAAAAAAAACCCAAATGAACAACCAAGACCTTAGGAAGAAAGCTTAAGAGAAGGAGAACAACATTAAAGAAGGAAAAGCTAAGAAATTCTTCTATTTTCCTACCTTTCTCGTTGCTCTGTCTACCTCCTTGAAGCTTCTCCTTGTGCGTCCCACTTGGGAAAAGCCCTTCTCTATTTTGGATAGAATAAGTTGGTTAGAAGGAGCAAGGGAGTGGGACGCCTCTTATTTAGAAGGATTTGTTCATTGAAAATGACATTTATGTCCCATATTCGTAGCATTTTCATTTTTAATTCATTTTAGCTCCTTTTTTAGAATAATATTTTTTATCATAAAATTTAGGTCCTTTATTTTATAAAATGGCTTTGGAATTATTCAATTTGGATTTAAACTTTCTAGAACGAAACAATTAAAGTTCGGGTCAACTAAAGTTTAAAAACATACACTGAAGGAATTTTAATTGTTCCAGGACTTCTTATAGTTTTCAGGGCCTTTTAAAACTCTAGAAAGCTCAAAATTTCTCCTATGAGTTTTCTAAAAGTTGCACAAATTTATGAAAATGCCACTATACCTTCAACAATTTTATTAAACCACTCTGGCTTCGATTTCTAGGTAAATTAACACTCAAATCCTTGTTTTTTATATTTAAAATTTTATCTAAATTTTATTTCACCTTAAATCATTTATCTTAGGGGACTTACTTTTTAAACTGACTTATTTCGGTGTTTTTACGATATATCGGATGTTACACCTTGAGTGTAGTTTATGTATAACTAAAATTTTGAAAACTTCAGTATGGTTGTGTTAATAATTTTTTGCTATTAAATATATGTTTTTCTTATAAATATTTTTAGTAGAGAGATAGTGTTATCAAGTTTAAGAATTATATTAGACTATTTACATGGAATACATGTGTGCAACTCTATTGACTTAATGTTTCTGTCGTTAAAGCCTTTCTAGCTTGTTTATGGGATGGCTATGCCTTATGATACGTTAGGTTGAGGAAATTTTTAGGATAGAATTTGTAATTTCACAAACTAGAGGTTCATTCCTTCACTACTAAAGAAATTGCACTTTGTGGCGATTAGAACATTCTCCTACACTTGCTTGATATCTACTCCCTTGATTAGGTACCTAAATTAAGAATATAAAATATTATTAACATGTAAAAATTAAGTTACAAAAAATAAATATTATTCTATGAATTCATTATAAAATATTACCATTAGAGCTTGGAAGGAAGGTGACCTTAATAATTTTGGAAAATGAAAGCCATTGTTGCATTAAGTTTTCTTACTTATTCATCCACCATTATTTGTAATTGAGAAATTTGACTTTCTAACTTTGCAATAGAACAAGTAGTAGAACTGATCCTACTACAATAACAGGTGGAATATCCAAACACTTAAGATAGAGATGGATCTAATCTTTAAGCCTCAAACACTACCCCAATACTCCTAACTACCGAGAGCATAAGCTAATGAATCTTTTGATGATATTTCCGAAGACTAAGACATTAAACTAAATTCATGTTTGTAAATCTTTTCTTGCATTACCACAATATTACCAATATTGCAATTATCAAAATTGTTAAGTTCAACCAATTCCACATCTCATAATTACAATATTGTCATCTATTCTCAATTTCACATACTCAAAGTCACATATTACCAAGTTAATAACCTATAATCAAGATATTACCAAGTATGGCCAATTCAACAACTCACAATAACATTTCTAAATTTTGAAATTGATATGGCTCACATTCATAGAAAGTATCTTTATCATCTTCACCCATATCATATAAGTCTCATGACTTAAGATGTATAGCAATGTTCCAAACTTTATCTAACTCATCTTATACAAAATAAATCATTTGAACCTCTAAAACCATTTGAGTCTCTAAAACTAGGATATATGGCTCATCATCTTAATGGTTACCAGTGTGGATCAAACATGCAAAGTTTACAGATGCAATAGCAAGTAATCTGTTACAATCCCTCTATGATTGGCTATATTAGCCTACATACACTTGAATAAGGTCACTATAAGTCAACCATGATAATTTAATCCAATAATGCCTATTAGTTTTCCACAATAAGGCACACCGCCAAATAGCATATGGCCATCACTATTACTTGCATAACTTCTTGACTCGAAAGTACCAAAGATTCTACTGTTTTGAGTTTTCACCTTTTGGTCTCATTCTAAAGTATGAAATTTGAATCTATTAACATTATATGCATTGTATCTCTTTGCACAACCAATTGAACTCAAGGGAAGAAATTGTAAATAATCTTAATGAGATTTATTTTGAATCTAAAAGGAATAAGAGTGATAATTTTGTTACACCTTTGCATATCAAGGCAGTAGTAATATGTGGGCATGTCCTTACCCGATGAGAAAACCACTCAACAAACTCTTTATAAACCTTCTTTATATGAGTTTTCTGAATTCCCTATATTAAATATATAATGTAATTAAGTAATTATAATAGTTAGAAAACACTTAGTCTAATAAATCTAATTTACTTACTAAAAAAAAGGATCTATTTCTCAACAGTTGGTAAGGACATGCCGATGGGCTTGTAATTTCTCCATTGGGAAAAAGGTGAAATATTGAAAACCATCAACTAGTTTTTTAATAGGTGGAAACAAAGTGCTTGCATTGGATAGCACAACATTAGGTCCATCATCAACATATGGAGATCTATTGAATATGGTCTCAATTCCATCTAAATACTTGGAGCAAAAAGTAAGAACTTTATGGGTTGTATAACGTTTAGCTATTAAGCTCTCTAGCTTAGCTCAATTATGTATATAAGATTTCAACATCCCTAGGTACTTAATAGAGTATATAGAATTATAAGCCATAAGACTAAATTGTGAAGATTTGAAACAATTAAGAACAACTTATATACAAATTTACCTTTTTAATAGTACATCCATCAATATTATACTGGGTCTCTTAGTTTGGCTTCTTCGATTATTTGTATAATCAAATGAACCATGACCATAAAAAATGAAGGCAGGAATAACACTTCGATATGACAAAGAGTAAGAACAACTCTATTTTATAGCTGGTCAAGTTCATTGATATTTAAAACTCTATTATATAGTTGTCTAAAGAATGAACACAAATAAGTTAAAACTGCAAGCACTTGTTTAGGAAATGTCTTTCATATGACTAATGGTAAAAGTTATTCCATAAGAATAGGTGAGTCATGAATTTTCAGTCTTCTAATCTTTTGTTGCCTCAAGTCAATATATCTAGAAATGTTACTTAGATATCCATCCAGTACAGCGATGTGCTTTAAAGTCTTCAAAAATATATCCTTGTTAGCATTTATCAATGTGAAAAATGCTAGAGAATATCTACCACTTTTGTTAAGCCAAAGATCATACCTTATCCCCATTTCCTGCAAGTCAATTTGAGCATTTAGATGATCTTTTGATTTTCCAGTTTCATTCATCAAAATAGATATCACATTATCACATATATTTTTTTCAATATACATGACGTCAAGATTGTGGTGTAACAAATTGCTTAACCAACATGGAAATTCAAAAAATATACTCTTCTTTTGTCATTGTTGAGTTTCTGCCTCAACACCGCTAGACCTTCGAGGTCTTTTTGTTTGACCTTCAACTTCCACATCTTTCCCAAATACAATATTAGTATTCTTAACTTGTCTTAAAATTTCTGAGCCACTTACTGCCTTTGGTGGATTTCTCTTCTCTTCTTTACCATCAAATAGACCTTGAGCCAATCTAAATTTATGCCTTTAGTTCAAAAGTGTTGGTGACCTATAAAGTACCACTTTCTACTATAAAGAATCCAAATAGAAGTTATGTTAAAGTTATAAGATGGGTAAGCCAACCTAATATGTTTATTCCATCCAAATAAGGTTTTTAGGCTTGGAAAATCACTAATAGTCCACAACAAAGTTGCATGCATGTTAAACACTTACTTGTTATAAGAATAAAAAGTTTTAACTCTAACATTACACAACTCTTTTAACTCTTCTATTAATGGTTACACATAAACCTATGTATTATTTCCTGGTGCTCGCTTTTCAAGAATTATTATTAAAAGTAGGAACAAACTTTGTTTCATACACATCCAAGGAGGGAGGTTGCAAGGTATAAGTATCACTTGTCAACTGCTGTACCCAGTGCTTAAGGTGCTAAATGAATTGAAACCATCCATAGTTAGTCCTAGCTATATATTCTGAGAATCTAAAGCGAACTGAGGATTCATTAAGTGAAATTTTTTTTCCATGTCTTAGAGTTACTTGAATGCCTCATCGTAACATCAAAACTCATTTCCATTGCATGATATCTCATAATGTTAAGCTATCTTAAAAGATAGAAACAACCTTTTGCAACTGTGGCTTTAGTGGAAAGTATCGTAAAACTTTTGCAAGCAACTTTGACTTCATTTTATTACCATTAGATATGCTTTGACCCCTTTGGTTTCCATCAAGATCTATTGCATTTTTTGCAAGTATCTTTATCTACATCCTCCCTCAGCATCACATGTAATCATTTGGACATATATGAATTTTAGTGTAATGAAGTCCAAGTTTATTAATGATTTTCTTGGCCTTATAAGAGGAATGTGGAATTTTTACATGTTCAAATGCATCTACTAACAACTCCGATATCATAAACATTGCCTTATCACTTATTTTGCATAAGTGCTTAATGTGGTATAATTTTACTAAGAAAGATAATTTTGAATACTTATCACACCCTTCATACAAATTTTGCTATCCATCTCTAATTAACTCAAAGAAATTTGGATTCTCATCAAACATGTGATCCAATAGTAAAGACATTATTTCAACTTCACCCACACTCATCATTAGGGTGATGCCTAAATGCATCATTGACCATATCTTGTATAGGGTCAGTAATAACAATCCTATCTTGAATCACATTTAGCCTTGAAGGAATTTCAACTATAATGTCTAGTGGCTTGTCTCCTTATGTCTTAGCTAAACAATATACCTTCTTGGAAATGTTTTAACAATTAGATGCATACACTATATTTCTAATTTGTCATTTGTTAAACTTGCATTTAAGATATGGGCAAATTATCTGGCCTTCAACACTTTTATTAATAAATACAAAATCCAAAAATTTATTCAGTCCTTTTACATTATCAGGGGTCTTCCTAGGTCTCTCAATCTAAAATGTATTGGTTATTGAAAATAATGGCACTCTATTGTAAATAATATTGTGCACAAAAAAAAATTCATACCATTATTTTATAACAACAATAGATTTGTTTTACATATTTATAAAAATAACCAAATAACATACATATGATTTGATAAAAAATGGGGATTAAGTAATAAACATAATAACCTAAGATAAAAAAATAAAAAAAAAAAGTGAAAAAAGGAAAGAAAATTGAGAGATAAATTCCAAATCCATACATAATTAACATTTTCCTAATTTAAAACCCAAATAATTAACTTAAATTTTTCTAATTTGTCAAACTAATTTTAAATCTGCTACAATTCACAATAGTTACATATTTAAGAAAATTTTAGATCAACAATAAATATAACTGAAAGATTAAACAAAATATTAAGATAAATATGTATTCATCAAATTTAAATTAGCAATATCAAAAAATAAACAATACAAAAATAGGGTTCTAAACAAAAATTAAATTGAAATGAACTTTTAAGATCTCAAATATAAATGAAAAATACCAAAAAAAATATTGTATATATGCATAATAACAAAAAAAAAAAATTATTCACAAATCAATACATAAATTGAAATAATCTAAAATCTTAGCACAAATCAACCATTTTAAGCCAATAAGAAGTCAATATATCTGAAAAAGAGAAAAATCTTGAAAACATTATCTCAAATTAGTTGAATATAGAAAAAAAATAGAAAAGATGCAGTTGAAAGCATCGTAGCTAATGGTGGATTCCATGACAGGCTAGAAGGACAGCAGTGTGATAGCAACGGAACAGCACAGCAATGGTGGTGGTATGAAAACTGGAAACCTTGGAGTGTTGCTGCATAGAGAAGACGAGGGTTTGAAATAACACTTTGCAAAATTTGAGATCTAATGTTGGGGTTTCCATTAATGAAGAATTTAAAATAACCATGGTAAAATTGTAGCTGTTGCAATCACTCTTACTCGACATGACAGTTTTTAACAATGATATAAAAATCGGATCAGACCGGCTGGTTCGACCGGGAACCGGTCAAACTGGTCAAGAATCGGTTAAAATCGGCCAAAACCAGACAAAAGTGAATCGGTCAAACTGGTTAAAACCAGTCCGTACATATATATATATTTTTTAATTTTTTCTTATATAACAAAATAGTTTATCCCAAATAATTTTAACAAATTAAAAATAAAAGGCAATAAAAAAAGAGGAGAGAGTTGAAATATATATATATATATATATATTTAAAAAATAAAGAATATAAAAGAAGTAAAATATAAATATTTTATTATTTTTTATACTTGGTTTCTATTATGTTTATATTCAATTTTCTAATAACATTTTTTAAAAAATGTATTTTGCCAAAATTGTTATTTAGTTTTTGTTTTTTAATTTTTTAATAATAAGTAGAATTTTAATATAATTTAAAAACTCTAAATAATTTTTGTAATATCTTAAAAAATATTAAATTAATAATTAAATAATTAAAATTTATTTTTTATATTAAATTTTTAATATATAAAAATTTTAAAAAATATAATTAATTATTACCGATTCGACCACGGTTCGACCAATGAACTGTGAACCAGTGCTTTTACCGGTTCAATGACCGGACCGATTTTTAAAACATTGGTTTTTACAATACTTTTTTGGAAATTGTGCAAAATTGTAGTTGTAAAAAAATATATGCAATTTTCAGTCATAGCAATTTTGCAACAATTGTGTAAAGCGTCGTAAGAATCATTTTTTATAATCATTTTTGCACTAGTTTTCGTAGACACTGCAATGCAAGCGTCACAAAATTCCCATTTCTTGAGTTGTAATTAATAATTTCCTAATTCAAAACCCAAATAACTAACATAGGTTTTTCTAATTTGTTAAATTAATTTTAAATCCACTACAATTCACAATAGTTACATATTTAAGAAAATTTCAGATATACAATAAATATAATTGAAAGACTAAACAAAATATTAAAATAAATATATATTTATCAAATTTAAATCAACAATATTAAAAAATAAATAATGTAAAAATAGGGCCCTAAATAAAAATTAAACTAAAATGGACTTCCAAGATCTCAAACATAAGTCAAAAGAACTAAAATCATATTTCATATATGCATAATAACAAAAAATTAAAAAAATACCCATAAATTAACACAAATTCAAATAATCTAAAATCTTAACACAAATCAACCATTTTCAATTAACAAGAAGTCAATATAACTGAAAAAGAGAAAAAATCTTGAAAAAAAAAACCTTAAATTAGTTGAAAATAAAAAAGATGCAACTAAAACTATTGTAGCTAATGGCGAACTCCACGACGGGCTAGCCAGACGGTGGCGTGACGATGATGGAACGACACGACAATGGTGGCGACACAATAGCTGGAACCTTGGAGCATCACTGCACAGAGAAGACAAGGGTTTGAAATGAGACTTTTGCAAAATTTGAGATTTGATGCATTAATGAATTTAGCAGCGGTCAATCACGACAAAATTATAGCAGTTGCAACCACTGTTACTTGAACCATGACAGCTTCTTCAATACTTTTGTGGGAACGTGCAGTGGTTGTAGAAAAATCGGTACAATTTTGAGCTGCTGCAATTTTGTAGTGATTGTGTAAAGCATTGTAAGAATTATTTTTTGCAGTGGTTTTTGCAATCGCTACAATGGAAATATCGCAAAAATTTCCATTTTTGGTTGTGCTTAACTAAATGGTGTGACCCATATTGTTTAAGACATGCTAAATATATGAATATTTTAGAGTCTTTTAATTTCTTGAATTAGTGAGCAATATAAAAATTTTGTATTTATAGCATTCTTACATATATATCACTTACTTTTATTCCATCTAACAGATGTAATTTTTTGCTGCATTTGTTTGATATGTTTATTGATAATCATCATTATTATTTTGATACTTTGTCTGTCCAAAGATTGAATTCAACATATATCTTAGGACATCATTTTTATTTTATGCATGATCACTATATTTGTTATAATATGTCTCTATTCAATATATTGTATTTTTGAAATGAAATTATTTGAGATATGTAAGTTTATTTTAAGCCAAATGATTTTTCTTGTCAATTGAATGCAAAAAAAATTGAGAAATCATATATAGAGAATGAATAATAAATAATGCCTTTTTTATCACTTTTGGGAGCTATTTTTTTACTATACTTTCAAACTTATTATCCATCTCAACATGGATGCTAATATATGTGACAATGGATTGAGAATATGTCAATAAAGGGCATATGATTGTCATTATTCTATATTGACAATTATGTTGGATTTGATTGTTTTCATTGTATTATCTTAGGACCATTTTTTAAAAAATGTGCACATATGGTTTTGTTATTTTGTCAAGTCAAGAGTCATTTTATAAAATGAAATAAATTTTTTTGAAATATAATTAATGTGGCTCAAATAGGAGGATGTTGAATTTTTTTTTTTTTTATATATGGACTCATATAATTGTATAATTTTTTCTTTGGCCTTTTAGATATAAGTTATGTAATAGTCTATTAAGATATTATAAATCTAAGTTTTGTTATATGATCATATGGTTATTGGGTTTAACACAATATTTTTAATTAAATTTGATTAGCAATTAAAAAGTACATGCGATTAAATTTTACTGAAATTCATAATGGTAAGGTTTAATAAGACACTACTTAAGGCAAAATTAAGTCTCTTCTTTAACCTTTACATAAGTGCTTACCCCATTGAAGGTTGCTACTCAGCTGAGGATTATAGAAAAAAAGATCTGGTCTATCATATATTAGATTTGAACATATAGCAATGGAAAAGTTAGATAAAATTTATCTATTTTTAATTTAGTGTTCTAAATATTGAGCAATAAAAAGTTGTAAACTAAGCCAATTGTAGATTAACAAATAAATAAATTAGAGATTGGTCCTAAAAAAATTTATCTCACATGCTAATAAGTATTTTTATGATTTATTTAGTTTACAAAATTTTTATAAACCGATTTTATCTAATAGTATCTCCTCAATATTTCAGATAAAGAGATTCCTTCTCACCATTGACTAATTTTATCCGTGGATGATGAGATAAATAAAAAAAATGTATAAGTATAAATTTGCATATTTAAAATACATAAAAAGAACACAAATATTTCTCGAGTGGAAAATGGTGTAGCTTTTGCGAATCCAAAAGGCTACAGCTGAACGCATTTAGCCCCCCAGATTGAAAAAGCATGGAAATAGCAAGAATAAGTTTATTTAGTTGTTTAAGATATTTATTTAATGTACGTGCTCGTTTTATAAAATATTGAATAAGTAAATAATAAAATAAGTCAAAAGAAAAATATGTTTCTTTTTCAATAAGAAAAAATGTACAGTTTTAATATAATAAAATTTCTTAAATTTTTATATAGGCGTTCGTGTGTTTGAGGGGGAAAATGGCACAAGTATCTATCAAAGGGACATCTTTATGTTGGACTTTTAACAAAAAGCAGTTGACATCTTCACATCCAATTAGGCTTAGGCTTCGGGAAAATTATTAAAAATTTTAAATTAAAGATATTTATATTAAAAAATTTTAAATTTTAAAATTATTTTTTAAGATATAAAGCTTAAAAATTTAAATTATATAAAAAATAAAAATTTAAAACTTTAAGTTAACATTTCTTTATTTTTAAATCTTTTAAAATAATTTTAAAATTTAAAATCTTTTAATATAAATATTTACAAGTCTTTTATTTTCTCTTAATTTTCGGGAATCCACCAAGTAGCGCCAACAATGTCAAGTTTATGTCATATTTCTGCACCAGTTTCGAACTCTCTAAACGAAATGATTTGTTGATCTTGGATATGTTGCTTAATTACCATATATCATGTCTTATAATAATAAAAATGACGAAAATTCCTAGTTTACCCTACCAAGTTTAGATTAGTTTGCCTCCAAATAGTTTAAATCACATCATTTTACTCCATCTGATGATTTATTTCATTTTGATTTAATCACTACGTAGTATTTTTAATATTTTTAATCTCAATTTTAATATAAAAAATTATTTAAATATTAAAATAATAAATAATTTCATTATTAAAAATACTTTTCACTGTATATATTTTTATAGAGTTTCAATATTATCTTTTGCTGTTTTTTTTTCCTATAATTAACTTAACATTTCAAAATTAAAATTATACACCTAATTCTAGCTACAGTCCCAAAATAATGAGAATATAATCAAGATATAAGTAAAATAGACATTTAACAAAAAATTATACACTGCTTTAATACATTTATATTCTTTTTTGCTAAAATTTCAATTTAAAATACCACGGGCACAAGAAAGTTAAGTGGCTATTGAACAAAAGCACCACAAAGATATTGAATGAGACTACTAAACCACATGGAAGCAAAACTGCTTTTGAGCCAAACAAAATAGATCGAATTGTAATTTATTTAAAATATTATTTATGAGTCTTCACTTAATAATTTAAAATTTTGAATTAAAATAAAATCTAACATGATACCAAATCTTTGGTAAAAGGCCTACCTCATGATTTCGAATTTATATATGGGTTCAACTGTGAAATTTTAACCTTCTTGCTACTTACCAAATCTATTTATACCGTATACATTCTTTAATTTTTGGCCCAATTGTATTTGTTCTATGATTGTCATTATATTTCAATAGTTATATGTATAAGTGATCATCCAACCCAGCACCTTAGTTAACCCAGTCTCACCCAACTACATTGGATTAAGTTAAGTTTAAAAAATAAATTTGTTAATCAGGCCAACCACGCGGGCCAATTTGACCTAATTTATCCTGATACTGTTAGTTTTAAATTATAGAGATTTATTTAAAATTTTTATTTTTTTAAAGACAAAATATAATTTTACAAAAATTTATAACAAATACGAATCACAGAAGGTTTCAAATTTGTGATGCTTACTCCCACGTTTTTTTCCCAATATGAAGTTCATTATCTTATCATTGCCGAGAAGTAAACAGAGGACTTGGTAAGAACCCAGAAGCATATGAAAAGCAAGAATTGAAACTAACACTACTTTGTCCCTTGCATCAAAGCAAAAAGAAGGCATAAACATCCCCTTTTGCCATTACTCAAGATACATGGAAAGAAGAACCAAGTAAACAGAGTGGGAGAGCTATTACACCTACGTCCTCTCCCTACCATTAAGTTGTTAGGCCTTCTCTTTGTACCTCGTTTCAGATATGCCTATGAACTGTGGCCCTTTTGCTGTCTACATATAATGTTGATTGTTGTGTTCTTACACAGTATAGTGCTGCTGGATTGTATCAATATCCAGACCTTTCAGCTTCACCACTGACTCAACATGACCCTTTAGCGTGTGAAGCTCGCGAAGCCTGAAAGCATAAGACGAAAAGAAAGGAAGATAAAATTTTTAATCTTCATTTTGTTAGAATGTAAGAATTTCATTATCTGTACTTCATGTTTTATTTAAGACAAGCTAAATATGTGTTCTGGGTTAAATAGGCATGAGGCCAATATTATCAGTGATCCTTATTATATGAGCTATGTACACCTTGTATTAATTAGTGTAATTAGCCAGTATAATATAAGCCTTTGCCCTATCAAACTTATGATAAGTAAGCTTTTAGGGTTTCATCAATTGATTGACTAAGTCTCTTTTTCACTTCCACTATTTATTAAAAGAATTTTGGCTTATCCCTTTAAATCTCTGTTTATTGAGGAAGTTTAGGGAAAATGATTTAGTTTATGAATTTTGTCTAAACACTTGCGATATTATTTCCAAAATGGCAAACACAAGTATGCTTCTGATTCACTTAACTTATTTTGTGTTTTGAATTCATTTTGTTTATCAATCATCTTGCATGAAAAACTATACTAATCTAACAAAAAATTAGAACATGGAACTGAGCTATTTTCCTAGTAACTGTGATTAGAATGTCAGAAGACTATGTTATCGTTGCTTACCTTGCAACGTCAGCCCGTCTCTTGGCCTGCTCAGCAATCTCAGACAGCTCTCTGTAACTGCTCTTGTCGTTGAAAATGCTAGAAGTTTCCGGTGGGTGAAGCCCATGCAAGGTCCTCTGAGCAAGTGCCCATTGAGCCTCTCTCTCCTCCTTTCCATAGTCTTTCTTGGTGGTGAAGGCAGTCTGTTATACATTTTAAAACCAATTATTCAAACCTACACCCATCAAATTTCTGCATTCAATTAAGAGAGGAAGTAATTCTCCTATGCATACCTTGCTTTCTAGCAGATTTAGCCAAGCCTTGCCGCTTAAGATGTAGCGGATAGCGAACTTTATAAAGTCAAGTGGAACATAGAAGACAATACTGTAGAGCCAGATGACTCCAGCCCAACCCCACCCAATTCCTTTGATCTTTGCAAAGCCCCAGTTGGCATACACTGCTATTAAGGTAGCAACCTGCCAGACCATAAGCTCGAAATTTATTCCACCTTTCTCTTATAGGACTTCTTAGAAAGAAACATGTAAGTTCATCCTTACCAGCTGAGCAGTGATGAAAGCCGACATTAAAAGCGATCCAGGGCGTTCGACATAGGACCAGCTACGAGAACGTGTTACAAATATCAGAGCCTGGCTTACTATACTGACTTGTAGATACAAAGCAGACATCATTTCATCCGGCTTGTACTTCAGATGTCTAACTCCAAATTTGTCCTGGAATGATAATTAAAGGCGTCATGAATTTGAATAAAAACCATAATTTTGAGGAGGGGATTAACAAGGCATGCTGGGAGAGTATTCTAAACTTCTCTTACATGGAAGAAATTGGTTTCTTTCATTGCCCAGAAAAATATGACAGTCATCAGCGCCAAATAACCTCCAAGCACAATCCCAGTAGCAAATATTTCTCTCAGTTTCCAGCTATCAGGCATGGGAGATGGTTTCACCCTGTCCTTTGAAATTGTCATGATTGTCCCTAATAGAATGATAATTGATATATCAGATATCCATTTTCAATCAGCAAAGGCATAAGGTACACCATGAAGAAGCCTATTTCAGAGGTATATTTGTTTAGAACCTTACCATCATTTAGAATGGCAATAATCAAAACCATGAAAGGAGAGAAGTCGAACTTCCATATCAGGGCAATAAGCATGAAGCCAAACTGCATTCAGAAATGAAAAGAATTCAAACTAATGGATATTCATTTCCTATCATCAAGAATCACACTTAACTATAGTCAATGCCGTAGCTTTTACTTACCACTATACGTATAGTGATAGAGACTGCATAGATCTGCAGTACAAATAACATAGAGTAAGGTTAGTGTTGATTTTACAACATCAAAAGAGGAACAAAACATGGTCATGACTTAGGAAGAAAGGGGAGAGCAAAAGCAACTAACAGTGTAGTTTTTCATTCTTTGGAAAATAGCTCTGCTAGTCAAGACTGCACTGATAATAACACTCAACCCAGGTTCAGTCAAGACAATATCAGAAGCGCTTCTCGCGGCATCGGTGGCATCGGCAACCGCAATACCGATATCTGCCTTCTTCAGAGCAGGGGCATCATTGACACCATCTCCAGTCATTCCACAAATGTGCTTCCTGTCTTGCAACTTCCTCACAATTTCATATTTGTGCTCTACAGAGCACAATAGTAGTTAATATAAAGGTCAGGACTCACGAAATTGCTTAGAAAAAGGAGAAACAAAATTGTGAAAGAGAACGAACCCGGAAATACTCCAGCAAATCCATCTGCCTTCTCGATCAACTCTTCTACTGGAAGTGCTGCAATATTTGCATCTTTGTCTTGACCAAGCAAGGAAGCAGATGGGTACATGTTTGTTCCCATGCCAAGTCTCCTTCCAGTTTCCTTTGCTATGGCTAGTTGATCACCTGGAGATCATGAAGAAAAGCAAGATATTAAATTGAGGAAGTTTGAAGATAAACGCATACCCTACAGAAGATACTTGCCCTTTTTTTTTTTTTTTCCTGGAGAAAGGAATGAATTAGGTTAATTAGTAATTACCAGTAATCATCTTGACATTTACACCAAGATTAAGAGCTCTACGAATGGTTTCAGCACTGTCATGCCTAGGGGGATCGAACAGTGGCAACAAGCCAACAAACTGCCATGGACCACCAGCACTTTCTTTCTTTTTCTCGGGAACTTCCTGCAAAAGTAGCATATGAAAACTGGTGAGGCTTTTGTTTGCCAAGTGAACTAAAGAACGCCAATAAAAACTCTCAACATGATGTCATGCAAACTATAATACCTGTCTGGCAACAGCGAGTGAACGAAGCCCTCTCTCCGCAAACTTGTCAATAACAGAATGGGCTTTCTTCCTACCATCTTCCCTTAGGTTGCACAGGTTCATGATCTGTAGGGCAAAAAAAAAAAAAAAACAAAATATTAATGGAATCAATTAAGTAACCAGAATTTCTCTCAAATAACAAACTGAACCATGAGGTTACCTGCTCAGGAGCACCTTTGCTTGCCCGGTGCCAATTTCCATCATCATCGATGTAAGTCAAAGCAGTTCTCTTGTCAACAGGATTGAATGGGAAGAAATGCACGTCTCTAATCCCAGCCCTTGCCTGCACATTAGATAGGCAAGTTCAATACAATCACTCACAACAACAGTTCTGCCTCTTAGGACAGTTGAAGAGAAGTTAGACCTCTTTTGGGTCAGCGAGCATTCCAACAATGGCAGCGTCTATGGCGTCCTGGTTTTCAGTTCTGGAAGCCCTTGCAGCAAGAAGAATCACATGCTCCTTGTCCACGCCCTTTACAAATACCTCAACTAAGTTCTTGTCAACACTAAGCTTGTTAAGGGTGAGTGTCCCAGTTTTGTCACTGCAAAGAACATCCATACCAGCCATCTCTTCAATGGCAGTCATACGCTTGGTGATAGCACCCTGCTGTGAGAGCTTGTGAGAACCAATGGCCATTGTGACAGACAACACAGTGGGCATAGCAATTGGGATTCCTCCAATTAAGAGGACCAAGAGGTTGTCAATCCCATCTCTATACTCTCGGTGTTGGATGGGGTACATGACTATGATCTCAGCCAACATTCCAACGGCAATGGAGCAAATGCAGAAGTTCCCAATTGCTGTGAGAACCGTCTGGAAATGCCCAACTTGGTTGGTGCTGTCCACAAGGTGAGCTGCCTTCCCGAAGAATGTGTGGACACCAGTTGCAATAACAACAGCTTCAATTTCACCTTGTTTGCAAGTTGAGCCAGAGAAGACTTCATCCCCAGGGCGCTTGGCCACAGGAAGAGACTCTCCGGTCAGAGCAGATTGATCAATCATCAGCGGGTCGCCCTCAAGAAGGCGAGCATCAGCAGGAATGATGTCACCCAGTTTAATGCTTACGATGTCTCCAGGAACCAGAATTGCAGCTTCTTGCTCATTCCATTTACCATCTCTAAGAACCTGTATAATTATCAAAGGAAGTTTAATTTTGTAACCAAACAATGCACTTGGGGCTAAAAATTTTTGGTTTCCTTGTTCAGGAAATTGAATTAAAAACTTCTACACCTTCCCACTACTATATCACATTTTTTTATCATTTACTAAAGAAATGTTATCTTATTTTATTGTATAGACTGTTTGGTGTAGAAAATTATTAAATATAAAAATAAAAAGAAAATAAGAATATGAATATGAATGAAATGGATGGAAAATGACTCCTATATTTTTATTTAAAAAAAAAGATAAATATGGTTGAATAATTGAAAATGTGAAAAAAAAAAAAGAACTTCTCTTTTTCCCTCTTTTTGCTATGCAACCAAATGGGCATACGGTGTTGAGACTTGAGAATATGGAACGCATGCCTCTTGGCCCGTGAAGCATGGGTATAGCAATATTCAAGCCGTACCCATATCAGATATGTATTGGGTATTGGTATTTTTGGTACCAGAAAATACATATTGGGAAAAGTATAGCCTATGGGTACACCTGTACCTCTTAATTTTGGAATTTGAAATTAAACCTTACTAAAAATGAAGTCACTTGCACAACTCCGATATCATATATTACTCTGATTTATTTATGTTCACTTTGAGATCACATTAGAAAATTTGAGTAACTATTTGGGTTGATTCTATTATATTTTTACCGTGGTAATATAGTATAGAGTACCATACATGTACCTCCACAATACTCATACCCATGCATGTGCAACATAGCTTTTGGCATTTGGCAGCGTATATATACATCCACAGGATACAAAAACAGAAATATTACCTTAGTCTTAGGAGCAAGACCAGCCATAAGAGCAGCAGCAGCATTACCAGCATTGTTTTCTTCAATGAAACTGATAGTGGAGTTGATGACCAACAAACATATAATACCCACAAAGTCCTGCCAATCTGGGGGCTTACCTTCACCATTTGCAAGAGCAATTGCCATCACGGCTGCGGATTCCATCACCCATGACAGGGGATTCCACATGAACCCAAGAAACTTGAGTATTTTGCTTTCCTGTATTCATTAGAATTTTTACCAGTTAGCTCCATCAGCCAGTGGCACGTAAAATTGTGTTTTGGAAAAATAATTAGAACCTTTTTCTCTTCTAGCTTGTTGGGCCCAAATATCAGAATCCGGTTGTCTCCTTCCTCCGAGGACAAACCTTCTCTGGTACATTTCAATTGCTCAAACACTTCCTCTACTGGAATACGTTCCTGTAAACATGTGACATTAGAAACATGGATTATTTTCTGCTTCCTTTTGAGACTGCCAATAGTATTTTCCACCCCAAGAAAGAGTGTTGCAAACTACGAAGCAAGAAGCAAAGACAGTGACACAAACACACGACACCACAGAGTCATGGACAGCGTGAGTTGTGACATGGTAAAGGATATCTGATACAATTCTGTTTCTGATATGTTCCTTCTTCCCAGGATGGATTATTCGGGTTTAATTAATGCCTATCAACCAACGAGGATTTGAGGAACTATTTTTTTTTTTCCTTTACTCTGCTGACTGACATAATCATACAATTAAATACTAATCCTAACAGTATTTTTTGATCATGAAGCAATTTTCAATTAAGTGGACACGAACAGATTCTCATTTAAGTGGACAATATAAAGGAAGCCATTCATCACAGTACCACACACACAATACTGTACGGAGAGTGATAATACTAGGAGTGCATTAGGACCTACTCTATAGATGGGGGAAAAATGGCATAAAACACCGTGTCAATTATTTTCAATGGAAATGTGTTTCTAGAATTTACTTTAGGTAACAAATGAATTTTCAAATATCATTATAAAATTTATTTTAAAATTTAGTATTTGCAATAAAACTTGAGTAAATTACATAAATTTCTTTTAAATTTTATTAAAATCATGCAAAATTCTCCTCTGTTTTCAATATATGCACAAATCTCTTTAAAACAAAAGTTATTTTATACTTTTTAATCAAAATACCCTCCGTTTAAATTTTTTTAGTCTAAAATAATATATATTGATATTAATAGAAGTATTTTAGTCAACAAAATTTAAATTAAACTAAAGCGTGAGATAATACTTTATTTTAAAAGAAATTTATGTATATTTTAAAAATAAAAAAATTATATAATTTCAATAAAACTTAAAAAGTATTTGTACAATTTACTCATAAAATTTCCATTTCCACCCCAAAAAAACTCAATCTTTTCTTTTCTTTCTGGTAGGAAAATCGCATATATTTCCTTTCCCTTCTGGCTGTAACTCGAGACCAGTTGTGAACCACAAGAAATCTCCCTCGCTTTTCACTCTTTATATTAATTTTTATAACGACCAATAAAAAAAAAACTTTTTAATTTTTATGATGTTAAAGAAAAAATCTCAAGATGCATCCAAACAAGCCCCTGCCTCAGTCACCGCATGCGTATATTCGCCACCAGCCAGCCTAATTAATTAGGCTTTGTAAAGCGAACCAGCCAATCCCGAAGCCGTGGACTGGCGCGCCGAGACTGTGTCAGATGGGAGGTGAGAACTATCTTTCCATGTGATTGGCGCGTGTAATTTACGCGTAAAAACCGAGCCCGGCTTGGATAAGTTGGGACCCGTCTGGTTTCATTCCTGTTGCCGTCTCCAAGAAAATTCGAAGAGATCTTTGGGGAAGAATTGGACAAATAAAACTGTGGACGCTGTGGTGTCAGGCAGAGTCAGACTCAGAACCGTTAAATTCGAGAGTTACTTTAAAGAGTTAAAGACGGTTAATCAAATGGTTCACTTTCTGTAAAATGAAAAGGCCAAACAATCCCGACAAAAGTACTTCAAACTCCATCTTTCCAAACAAGGCGCAGACACAGACTGAAAGGGGGTAATGAAGTATTAAGGTTAACTAATTAGAATAATCCAAAAAAAAAAAAAAAAGATTCACAAAACAAATTGGGGAGAAAGAAATGAAACGTATTGAACTCTATTAAATCTGTCTCTCACATGTTTGGGATCCACCAAGAAATTAACAGAAATTAACATGTTTGGTCGCAGAGAAAATGAAAGGTTGGCAACCAAAGGATGTGGTTGTGAGTTGTTTTTTGAATTATACCCTGTACCTTCCTTTTGCATGCATGTTTACCTGTGTCTCATATTTTGGTCCCTTATTTTTCTCAACGATGAAACAGTGAGGGATGGAAGATCTTATGCAAAAAAGAAAATTTTTCTGAAACCTAACATGCCTAGCTTTCCCGGAAACAGAACATCAGAGTATGACGAGGGTCATGGTTCAAATTAACTGTGTTTATATGATTGAGAAGAGAGGTCAACTTTTATCTGACAAAAAGCCTAGGCGAAAAGCTCACTTGGATGCCAATCAGAGAGACTCGAAGGGCGGGAGGGGGGGAACAGTTTTAAGAGATCATTCATGGAAATCTCGTTTCTTTACCGTGTAAAGCACAGAGGAGACACAAAACAGCAAAATTTCTCGAGAAAATCGGCAGGAAAATGCTAGAGAATGGAGGGATTAGAAGCAATATACCAGATCAACAGCCTCGTTCTTGATCTCCTCTAGGCTTATTGCCTTGTCTCCCCCCATCGATAATCAAACAGAGCAAAACAGTGCAAGATATATGGCAGCAGATAGAAGGGTATAAATAAAGAAAATAAATTTTCTGGGCCCAACAGGAGGGGGAGAGATCTATCCCAAGAAAATGCTGAGTGAAGAAGCGGGGGAGGGGTGGCCTGAGGATATGAAAGGAGGTGCAGCCTCTGTGCCTCTGTTTTTATACTTACCTCCGATGATGGAGAAAGAGAATGCCACCTCTCTCTCTCTCTAGACTTTTCTCTTTTATTACCTGTGATTTGTCGGTTCTTGATGCTGACGTTGACGATGGTGATGCCTTGGGGTTCAAAAATTTCTCACACCTATGTTAGAATTATCGTTAGGATATTGTAAAGATTTTTATTATAAAATGTTTGTAAAATTTGAAAAGTAAAAGAGGAATAATTGAAAGAAAGAAAATAATAATAATTTTATACACATTTTTATTTTTTATGTCATTTTTTTTCAAATTTTATAAGAACTCAATAATAAAAAAGTTTTAAGAATGTTCAGTCCCCTGGATATAGTGATATACTATTTAGCCTTTAGTCATGCCTCCTCATCAAGATATCCCCGTAACAATACTCTAAGCATGATTGCTAAAATTTATTTGTTTGAGTTTATATATATATATATATATATATATATATAATATTAAAAATGGGTTTAAATTTGAGCTTGAAAATATTTTCAAGAAAATTTAAGAGTTTGAATATGAGTGCGGAAAGTGATGCCCATCTCGCCTCCCCACCATAGTAAATATGTTCTTTTAATATATTTTCATCTCAAAATTTACATTGAGATAATTAAAACAAAAAATCTAGTTGCCCCTTTTTTTCATCTCACTCTCCTAAATTATTGAGACCAAACAATTTCAAAGTTATGTCAATTATGTGTTTGAATAATATTAATAGTTGTGACACTTTTATGTAATTTAATCAATAAATTTATGTAAACAAGTTTTATTTTGAAATTTCCACGAATAAATGGAGAAGGAAAAGAGGATTGAATTTGTCATCCATTGCTAGGGTATGGGTCCAAAAATAGGAAAAATATATTTTTTTTCTGGATCTAAAGATTGGGAATATAGTATCTACCCATGATTATCTCAACTTATGAGTTTGTTTGGCATTGAGACACATCATATATAATGAATCCAAATTGTTATTAAATTTGAGCAACATACTGTGCTACTGGAGCTAAACAGGCATCCGCGTCCATAAAAAAAGACATAGTAAGAGTCTACTCCTGGGGCAAGGTGTTTTCAAACCAACAAACCCAAACATAACATCTCCTTTTCATACGATACAATAAAACATGTTTATTATTCTTTAATCAAATAGGACCCTCGGGACATGCCGCGCAAGATAATTAATAGGCTCTATATCATTCAGTTTTCCTGGTTAGAAAATTGGAAAATAGTAAATATTAAGCGTATATAATAAAAAATAACGATTGACTTTGATTTAGTGGGTCCCTCAGGAATAGAAAGTCGTCGAACCTTGGCATCACAAAACTGTGTTTTTCTATTCACGATGAAGGTTTTGAATGGAGCAGTTCCTACTTGTCACCATTTCAAGTTCTATACGTATCCCCTTCCCCAGTTATTGCAAAAACTCCAAATGGCAAACGCTAAAGAAGCTACTCGCCAACTCACACATCTCCTTCTTCATGTCATTATTATATTGTTTATTAGAAAATTTATCAAAATATCTCCTTTACAATTATTGAACGCATACTGATTAATAATATATTATCATTTAAACTGGAATCATAAAGTGAATTGTGCCGTCTCATAGCGTTCAGTGGAGGTGAAGAGGTATTTTCTGCTTTTTATGTAAATTAGAAGACGTTTGGATTATGGCACATTGTCTAAGATATAATAAAATATTATAGAATTTATGATACTTATATTTAACATGACAATTAATAGTAATATATATCTTAAAGACGTAATGTAAGATACAATATTATTTACTTCTAAAATTTTTAAGCTTAAATAAATTACATAATCTTTTAATTTTATATTATTCATGAGATGCCAAAATCAAAACCAGAGTCTATAAAAGGCTTTCATACTTTTCTACGTGTATGACATAAAATTCAGAGAATTTCATCATATGAAACTTGAAACTCTATATTGTAGACTTCCATTCATTTATAAGTGAAATCAAAATATATATGATATAATAGGTTAAACTTATTTAGAAAATAAACCATCCTCCTTTTAAACTCCACTTCGCAGGTTGTCAAAAGGACAAAGAGAATAAAAAGAAAAGAGCTTCCCTAATTATATGACAATTCTTGTGGTTATTGGTTGTAATTTGGAAACTGCATTGGTTCAAGAAATAGAGCAAAGAAAGTTGGAGACTGGTATATTATTACTGTCTAGGGTTCTACAACTACTTTTGCCCTTCGCAGAATGGATAAAATGGCATAGATATCGCTGATATCAGATTCCCTAATAATGCAGTTGCCTCACAAAAATGAGTAAAGATAATGTAATATGCTCTACATGTTTGTGTGTGTGTGTGTATAATATGTGATTTAATGAGTTCCTCTTTATTTACAGGAGCTTTTATTGTCCAAAAACAAATAATTTCCAATCATATCTGGTTCAAGTTCATCTATGCACTTAAAAGAGGAAAGATTGAGGAGCATATAAAAGAGATTTTTATATTTCCTTTTCTTTTAGAGCTGGATTTCGATAAGTTTCCTTTTTATATAGATAATATTTACATGAAAAGAATTATACTTAAATAAAAAATTCTACTGAAAATATGTGAAAACTTTGTTTTTAGAGTTTAATTGAAGAAAAGAAACAGAATTTTTAGCTTTAGAAAAAAAAAACGCATATCGAAAATGTTTTTGAACTAAAAGAAACAAAAAAAAAAGAATTCCAAACCCCGCGCGCGTGTATGGCTTCCTCATCTGGCTTTGCAATAAGCAACATGCTCCGTTCCCATTGATATAAGAAATAATGTGAATTAATGATTGTGATGTGAAATGAACACAAATGTGTAAAGAAATTTGAATATCCGGCAGCTCAATTATTAATTATATAGATACAGCATTATTAGAGGAATAGATTATTCTTTTGGATGAAAATAATGTCTTTTCAAACATTAACTCGAATTTACTATTTGCTTAAATTGTTATATTACAAATTAATGTAGGGCAAATTTTCTGTACTTAAATTGTTTACTGTAATAGGATATGTGTTCTGTTCGGTTACTTCTGTAGCAACTGATTATGAAATTTGTCCCACAGTAGGCCCATAAAAAAAATCACAAAGTTCAGTTGCATTGGTCAAATATTATTTGATTAATCGCATCGATAGATTAGAAAAAAAAAATGTTTCAATTTATATGTTCCGTTTTATGATTTCCTATCATATGATTAATAGTATTTTGAAGTCTGCTGTATATTAAATTACATTTTATTGGAAACTAAGGTCTTATATAATGAATTTCAACTCATCGGACAATAATGGCAGTATTTATATTATAATTTTGACTATGCAATGATGTCTAAGGGACGAGCTTTTTTCAAAAAAAAGTAAGCCCTTATTATTATATGTATAATCTTTCTACGCTGGGAAGTTTCCTGTTTCTTGCAGAAGTCACCAAACAATTTTCTAATCAATAATGCTATTTTCGCATCTTCTTCGTTATTTGGATCAAAGTTTAAAATTGTTAGGTAGGCAGTGACAACAACTATTCTTTGATTAAAGTTTAAATATATAAGTGAGTTATAGTCGAAACATGATGTTTACAATTTGGAAAATGTAATACCATAATCTTTTAGCCTTATTTTCCCACAAACAAGCTTTATACAAGATATTCATAAAAAAATTGTAATAAAAGTAATAGATTTAATCACATTACATAAGCTTTTGAATTTTTTTCTTTTACTCCATGGATCACACTAACTTTCTAACATCCTCCTTTACTCATAATTTATCTATACAAGTTATGAACACTATAAAATATCACATCAATTTCGGGTAAGAAGTCATACACCAGAAAATAAAGGAGTTGGACATAGGTTTCACTTTCCAACTTTTTGATATTAACTTTGAAAATTCATAATTAATTTTAAAAAAATTAAAATCAAATAAATGATATTTTTTAGAAAGTCTTGAATGTCAACTATAAATTAAAAATTATTCTAGGCCATGAAAATATCAATTGGACCATGGTTGACAATAAAATAGCACCAAAAGTTTAGTTACCTAAGTTTGTTATCACAAGTTACTAATATAAATTTCAAAAATTCAAAATTAATTCTAAAAAAATCAAAATATAAAAAATCATAACATTCTAGAAACATGTGGATGTCTAATATAGAGTAAAAATAATTGCAGCCCAAAAAAGAAGTATTAAAGTCACAAAAATGGATGGAACAATACTAGAGGTCTTGCTGCGTCCTTGATACTGTCATAAAACTTCAAAAATTTAGTCCTTTTTCTATAGAGCTCCAAATGGGATGCTCTTTAAGTGTTACAGAAAGCTTAATATGTCTAATTTATGATTATAAAATTTTGATACCATTGGACACTATTTAACCCACAAATGACATAGGAAAAAAAACTGACCAAATGAATAATGTACCTTACCATTTTGTATTTTTTTTTTCCAATTTTGAAAAATTATAATAAATTCTTTAGAGTTCTAAATTGGATATTCTTTAGCTTTATGGAAAGCTCTAGATGAGACCTATTTGTTGGCCAAATTTCATGGGAAGACTTACTCATTTGGTCAAATTTTGGTTTAGCACACAAAAAGGTCAAATTTAAGCTTCAAATGGTTCAAAATGGTGTTAAATTTCTTTCTTCATTATTCAAGACCACTTGAGCATGTCCAAAACCACATACATAGCCTAGGGAGACATGTTATTTGGCTCAAAACCTCATGGAGCTCATTCCCACTATGCTACTTGTCCATATACACAAACTTTCATAACTCATACTAGGCATATAGATGTCAAGAATGCACATAATCAATCATATGGTGCTAAAATCAATACATAATAGGTCTACAAAATGACTATTTGGCATATCCTTTGGCAAAATCTTTTTTTTCAAGAGTGGTGGCTTCCATTTATTGGCTCACTTAGCCCACCCAAACATAGTTAGACAATGAAGAGGGAAGAGTGAGATTCCAAGAATCCCAATAGCTCTTTATTCTTTCAAACATATATAATAGATGCATTTACAAGTCTAAAAATAGATGCATGGTAATCTTGCAACTTGTAAGCATACATAAAACATTCTTCATGTTCAAGAAGCTCATACACATCATACACAAGCTCTCAAGGGCATTAGTTTGGTCTCACCCATTTTCTTTAGGACTTTTAAGCTTACCTCATCCACTTTCAAGAGACTTTTGACCAAGCCTCACTCTTATTGAAACTTTTAGCTTTGTCTCACCCAATCTTAAGGGCTTTTGACTCATCCTCACTCTAGCTAAGAGGCTTTTAACTTCACCAAACCCATTCAAGCTATGTAACATTCATAGAACACATTTTTAGCACATAATGGTACCATACATGTAAGCAATGGCTAAGAACATTTCATATGGCATAAACACACATCCATACACTCAAAGATGATAAAAACATCTAACAATACATGAGAGAAAGGTTAGAAAGCTACCTTGAAGCAAAAAATGCAAACTTTCCTTTAGTTACTCTTCTCCTCTCTTGGTGACACACTTGTAATGAGGTGAAACTTGGTTCTTTTGCCATAGACATATTAAATAGGATCCAATTATATTCTTGAAACAAACTCTAACACCATACACCCTCTAAGGAAGTCTACTTTGTCCTAAGGTTCAATTATGATTCCATAAAGTACTTAATGAAGCAATCATAATAATTCTTGATCTTGGTCCTATTTCCTCCTTTAATCTATGACTCTTGACTTCATTTAGATTCCTTGAAGCCATCACACACTCATCTTAAGGAGCCTAGCTAGGAGTTGTTTTATTTTGCCACATTATGAAGCCTATACCTCTAACTTTTAATCTATGGCTTCTAAAATTTTTCTAAGGATTCCTTTCATGCTTTTCCATCGTATATAGTCCTAATCTAAGCTTAAAAAAATTTAAAACACTCCCTAGGTCCTTCGTCTATGCTTAGCCAAGATATATGCTTCATTTTGGACCTATGGAGTTTTCTTTGTTTCCTTGAAGGAAAAGGCACTTGGGAGGCTTCCTAGGGATCTTAGGAACTCAATTAAACACTTACATAAGCTAGAATATCCTTGGAGAAAATCAGATTTCATCATGTGTTCAAGAATCCCTAACTTTGCTATCTTAAATTTTAATGATTTTCCTTTAGGTTTCTTTGCATTTACTAGCTTCCTATAGTGTAAAATCTAAGTTTTATGCTTGCCTTTGGTCAGAATTCACTCCCTCTTACAAGCTCTCAAGGTGGCCAAACCAAGCACAAAGAAGCAAGGAGGAGAAAACAACAAAAGTAAAGGTATTTACCTTGATTCCTTGTCTTCTTCAAAGGCTCTTTCACTTGGTATAGGCTTCTCTTTCAAAGTCTAACCTTCTCCCTCTGAATCACACTCAAAACAGACCCATATCATTCACCAAAGCCATGGAAAGAAAGGTAGGAAGGAGGAAAACAACATTAAGGAAGGAAGAAGCTTGAAATTCTAAGTTTTTCCTTACCTTTTTCCTTGAGTTTTCCTCTTCTTCTTCTCCTCTCTAGGTGTGCCCTCCTCCCTGGTCTCTCTTTCTATTTTGGGCAAAACAAAGTCTGTTAGAAGGAAGAGCAAAAGGGGACGCCACTTTATAAGAAAGGGATTCTCAAATTTGTTCTTGAAAAATGCCATTTGTGTTCCTTCTCTTGGCTAGTTCATTTTATGCTCATTTTAGCTTCATTTTTAGAACCGCCTTTTCTATCATAAAATTTAGGTCCTTTAATTTATAAAATAGCTTTGGAATCACTCAAATTGAATTAAAAATCTTCCCGAATGAAAAGGTCAAAGTTCAGAACAACCAACATTCAAAAACGTAACTAGAAGGGTTTTAACTGTTCTAGGGGTTTCCATGATTTTTAAAGCATTTGAAAATCTTGAAAAGCTCAAATTTTCCATTTAAAAAGCCCTTATGTGAGTTTTTCAAAAAGTGCTCATATTTACGAAAATGTCACTATACTTTCGGTGATTTTCTTGAACTATCCTATATTGGGTTTTCGGATATCTTAGACCTTGGATTATTATTTTTCATTATTTAAAATTTTATCCTAATTTCATTTTACCTTAAATCATTTAATTCAGGGGACTTTCTTTTTAAACTGATTCATTTTGGTATTTTTATAAAAAATTGAATGTTACAGTAAAAAGGTTATGTCTGATGGGTGTCGAAGTCACAAAAAATAATTTTGTACTATCAAAATAATTTTTATCGTAGATAGAGTGATTAGGATCATAATCCATAGGGACTAACCAAATTATTTAATCTGAAATTAAAAAAGAAAATAAGGGATATTTCTCTTTTTAATAAAATAGCAATAAATTTAGAAAATATTTTTAGAAAGAAATCAATGCAAACAACTTCAAACCAAGGCTTATTTTAAATCTAGCTTAATCAATTTGATCATCGAAAATCCAAAAGAAATATTTATCTTCTAAAATAGATTGGTTATAAACATCAATTAGTTTTGATGTTATACTCTTTCTTAATTATGTTTAAAAAGAACAAGCTCTACAATAAAACCTTATTCATTAACTAATTTCAAATAAGCTCTCAGAATTTAAATTATGAATAACTTTAAGAATAAGAAAAGTCACCAATCACCATTCAACAATACATATGCTTGCAGGTTTAAAATGGAAGAAATATTTTCATCACTACACAAAGGCAATTTTGGTTTATCAAGGGTATTAAATTGCTACTCTACCAAATTTATTGAACAATTACAGATTCATAAATTCATATAATAGTAATTATTCAGCTAAAATAAAGTATCAATTTAAATTAACTAAATAATAATGTCATAAAAATAAAAAATATTTCAATACTTAAAAAAAGAAAAACAAATAAATCAAGACTCTCACAAACTATTCATTGAGACAGACCCTCAATAATCTTGACTAGAAAACTAAAAAAATTAGATTTGTAAAGAGGTAAAAAGAAAATGAGGGGAATATATGAGAAGAGAGAAACAAAAATAGATTTGGAATCTAAATTTTTTCTTTGTGTGCTCTCAATATCGATTCTTATAGGTCTTCTTTACTTTATCTCTATTTTTATCTTCTTTTTAAAATCTCAAAAGGAATATGGATAAGTTTTTTTTGCCGCATCTTTATCTATATCTTCTTTCTGCACAAATATTAGAAAAAAGGAATATGGATAAACTATATAATAGAATTTTCTTTATTTTTTCTAACTAACTATGGAAAGAGATATAAATAGAATTAATTTATTATCCATATAAAATCTAAAAATTATATTACTTTTAATTTCAAAATTATAGCAATTTAAGTGTATAAAATATACTTATCAAATTTCCTCACACTTAAATTATTGCTTGTCCTCAAGCAATTATATAAGAGTTAGAGATTTTATCACTTGGCTCAATGAGACAGCACTATTTCTTATGTTATTTATTAATAACAAGCTGTTATAAATAAATTGATGAGTTATTCAATTTAGAAAAATTGCAATTTAGCTTTAACCTACTAATCACTTACAATAATCAAATAACTCTAGTATGTCTGTGTGCATATCTAAAATTTGTTCAATACAAATAATTGGCTGAGTAAAAGGATTGAAAATTACAATATTTATTTAAAAATTTACAATGTCCTAATCAATCATATATACACAAATTGCACAATAGAGATCATCAAAGTTCTTTAATTTAGCTCCCTCACACTTATACTTTTTTTTAATTTTTCAATGAGTAGAGGTAAATTGTTATTATTATTATTATTATTATTATTATTATTATTATTATTATATAGCCTTTTTCTTTGGCTTTTATAGGTTTTTTTGACGTAAACCTTCATATTAGTGATACAAAGGTTTGATTACTCAAAGCTCATATTACTCATTGCATTAAGATGATTTGCACACTTGTGGCCTTAACTGCATTGTTTGATGTAAGTATCAACATTGATGATGAAGACCCTTAATTATTAAGTACAGCTTGAGCCAACAGAGTGGGAGTTGACTCACTTTCTTTTATTTTTTATTTTTTATTGTTATTGAGTGCTCTGAATTATATCCTCACTTTAACAGTATTAAGTATGCAAAAACTAAATAACTCAAAAATTTATAAATAACAACTAAGTTATTAAAATGAGAGAATAATAAGAAATAGTAACCAAAAAATTATTTTTTTCAAAAATTATTAAAATTCTCTCTAACTCAATATAATTACCAAAATGAGTAGCAATTATAACTATAAAAATAAACTAAACTCCTCCCCCACACTTAAAATCAACAATATCCTCAGTGTTGTAGTCATATACAAAGGTAAAGAGAAGAGGGAACTGAGACTTCCCTGGTTTACGAATGGCTCTGTTGCAGTTAAATATTCGTAAAGCTTCCCATAACTTACTTGTAATAAGTCTAAAAGGGAAGAATAGTAACTCTTAAAAAAAATAAAAGGGACAACAAATTAAATAAAGAGGAAAAACATTACTTGAAGTGTGGTGGATTTATCAAATAAAATAGAAAATAAAATAAAACTAAAAAGACTAAGGGCCTGTTTGATTTACTGTCTCTAGAATAGTTTTTTATTTTTAAGAACACAAAAATTAAAAAAAAAACTTATTTGATAATGTATTTTTAATGAAGTGTTTTGTAAAACAAAAAAACAGAATTATGTTTTCAAAAATAGAAAAATCAGAACATTTTTTAGATATTTTGTAACTTTTATTCTGTAGAATCAGAAAAAAAAATAGAAAATCATGATTTTTCATACTAATGATTCAAACAGATTTTTTTTAATATTTTTGTTTTCAAAATTTGTTTTAAAAAACATCTGCTTTGAAAACACTAAAATTAGAACAGAATCAAACAAGCCTTAAAAAATTTTTGTTTTTGTATTTTGTTTTTAATGGTGGGTTGCCTCCCATAAATGCCTTTATTTAATGTCTATAGCCAAATAGAATGTCTCATTACTCAATTTTCATAAATTGGGAGTAGCAGCTTAATTATTTCTAAGTTACTTACTTAAAATCTTTTATAGTAAGGTTTTAGACAGTGTCCATTGACCTTAAATATTTTATTAGTGCGACGACTATGAATTTTAACTACACCATAAGGAAACACCGTAGTGATAACAAATGGTCCAACCTAATACGACCTTAATTTCTAGGAAAGAGTTTAAGTTTAGAATGAAATAAGAGAATTTTTTGACCAATTTCAAAATTCTTTTTAGAAATATGTTTATCATGATAAAGCTTGGTCTTCTCTTTATATATTCTAGACCTTGCATAGGCCTTATTTCTTATCTCGTCAAGTTCTTGCAATTGTCACTTCCTATGTGCACCTACCTCATCCATGTTCATATTGCACGGTTTTATATCCCAATAGGTCTTATGCTCTAATTCTATGAGAAGGTGGCAGCGTTTACAAAAAAATTAGGGGATATCGAGACATACCAATAGAAGTTTTATATACAGTTCTATACGTCCAAAGAGTATCATCTAGTCGAATGCTTCAATCTTTCCTGTCTGGGTTGACAATCTTTTCAAGAATCAATTTAATCTCCCTGTTAGACACCTCCGCTTGACCACTTGTCTGTGGATGGTAGGCTTTTGAAATTCTGAGTCACATTATATTTTTTTTTAACAAGCTTTCAACTACACAGTTGCAAAAGTGAATGCCTCAGTCACTAATGATTACCTTAGTGCTCTGTACCTAGTAAAAATATGACTCTTGATAAAATTAACAACAATTTTAGCATCATTAGATCTGGTGGCTTTTGCTTCCACCCATTTTGAAACATAATCAATAGTTAAAAGAATATAAAAATTACCAAAAGAAAATGGAAAAGGCCTCATACAATTAATTCCCCATGCATAAAATATTTCACATACTAAAATCGAATTCAATGGCACTTGATCTTTATGGCTTAAACTACCATTCCTTTAGCAATTATCACATGCTTTACAAAACAAGTATGAGTCACGAAACAATTTTGGCCAATATAATCCACATTCTAAGGCTTTCTATGTTGTTCTTTTTGGGCCAAAATGTCCACCACATGCATGAGTGACAAAATTCTAAGATTGATAGAATTTTAATTTCAGAAACACATCTACGAATTATTTGGTCAAAATAATGTTTCCATAAATATAGGTTATCCTATACATAATATTTAGACTCAGTTTTGATTTTATCTTTATCAGCCTTATTCAAATCATTAGGGAGTGTTTTGGTAACCAAATAATTTACTATATTAGCATACTATGGTGTTGAATTTTTAACCTCAAAGAGATGCTCATGTAGGAATGCATCTTAAAGTGGTCTAAGCTCCTCATTAGTACCAATTGGTTCAAATTATCTGCAATTGAATTTTCTGTTTCTTTCTTATCCTAAATCTCTATGTCAAATTCTTGTAATAATATAATCCATCTTATCAAGTGGGATTTAGCTTTTTTTTTTTTTTTGCCAAGCAAATACTTTAGAGTTGCATGGTCTAAAAAAACAATAACTTCGGTGTACAATAAATATGATAAAAAACTTTCTAAAGAAAATACCATAGCAAATAACTCCTTCTTTGTTGTAGAATAATTTCTTTGAGCACTGTCAAGTGTCCTTGAGGCATAATATATAGCATAAACATTCTTTCTAATCATTTGACTAAGCACTTCTCCTATTGCATAATTGCTGGTGTCACATATAATTTCAAAAGGGTACTTTCAATTTGGTGGTTGAATGATAGGACTTGAAGTCAGCAACTCTTTCAATTGGTTAAATGCCTTTTTGTAATTCTCATTAAAATCAAAAGAGACATCTTTTTGTAGCAACTTGTAGAGAGGATGAGAGATCTTTGAGAAATCATTTATAAACCTTTGGTAAAAACCTGCATAACCAAGGAAAGAATGCAATTCCTGCACTGATGTAGGGTAAGGTAAGGATCTAATTAAATCAATTTTTAATTTATCAACCTCTATTCCCCTTCAAGATACTATATGGCCTAGTATTAATCCTTGATCAACTATAAAATGGAATTTTTCATAATTAAACACTAGATTAGTTTCAATGTATCGTTTAAGCACTTTAATCAAATTTTCTAAGTAGTCATCAAATGAATTTCCATAAATGATAAAATCATCCATGAATACCTCTATAATATTTTCCATATAATTTGAAAAAATATTGATCATATATCTCAAGAATGTTGTTGGAGCATTGCACAAACCAGATGGCATGCGATGGTAAGCAAATTACCAAAGGCGCATGTGAATGTTGCCTTCTTTTGATCCTTAAGTGCTACAGGAATTTGATTAAAACCTAAAATACCATCTAAATGGCAATAATGAGAACAATCAGCTAATTTTTCAAGCATTTGATCAATAAAAAGTAATGAAAAGTGATCTTTTCTAGTTAAAGCACTTAGCTTCCTATAATCTACAAAAACTTTCCATCCATTTTGCACATGAGTTGGTTGGAACTAACTCACCATTATCATTTTTAACTACTGTAAAGCCAGTCTTTTTATGTACTAACTAAATTGGGCTTACCCATTTATCATCAGAAATCAAAAAAATCATATTGGCATCAAGTAACTTCAAAATCTCCTTTTTGACTACTTCCATCATTAATAAGTTAAGACAACATTGAGCTTCCCTTGAAGGTTTATAGCCTTCTTCCAATAGTATGCAATGTATGCACATGGAAGGGCTTATGCCTTTTATATCCACTATCATCCACCCAATAGCTTCTTTGTATTTCTCTAGGATTCTAATAAACTTTTCTTCTTCTAAAGGAGTTAGTTTGTTGGAGATTATCACTGGCAAGGTATAATCATCACCCAAATAGGCATATTTTAAATGACTTGGTGACTCTTTTAATTTTAATTTGGGTGCCTGCAAAACAGATGGAAGTAACTTGTTGTGAGATAATGGAAGATCAATATAAGAAATATTATACCTGACAGTCTTTAATGATTCCAACTCAAAAATTGATCCTTTAATTCTTCATTAATGACAAATTTCTTGTTAAAAGATTCTAACTTTTTATGATTAAAACTCTCATTGATTGCTAGTTGTAATTTTTATTCGCATGTCAACTTAAAAACCTGCTGTGTCAATGAGTCAATAACATCAACTATAAAAATAGAATTAACATCAATAGGATATCCTATATCATCATATATGTTGAATCTTATTACTTCTTCATTAAATTCCATAGTTTTAAAAAATAGTCTCCCTAACAAAATTAGCATTGAGTTAGAAGAATGGTTATCTTCCATATTTAGAATATAAAAATTAGCCGGAAAGACTAGCTGATTAACTTGTACTAAAACATCTTCTAAGACCCCTTTTAGATATGCATTAGAACTATTAGCAAATTGAATAATAACACTAGTTTCTTTAAGTGGTCCCATATTCAAAGAATGATAAATTGAACTATGTATCACATTTATTGAAGCTCCCAAGTCTATCATTGCTTTCTCAATTTTAAGATTGCCTATTTTGCAAGAGATAGTAAACATGATTAGGTCCTCATATTTTGGGGGTAACTTTTTTTGAAAGGTTACAAACACATTGTAACATCTGAGTTTTCATAGAAAAGAAAACTCAGGGTTTAAGAATTTTTCTAAATCTCCTAATTATAGCAAAGATGCCTGTTTGCTATAGTGAAGATACCTATTCACCATAGCAAGAATACTAGTTTACTATAACAAGTTCATAGCCCATACAAAATCTAAGGGATTCCTCACAATAGCGTATGTTATGGCAAGAACTGTCAAGTTTGGAACTATAAGCTCTCACCGTAGTAAGGGACATTTCAACTATAGTGAGAACCTATTTGAAAACTCATAAGAGGGCTTTTTAAAAGAAAGATTTAAGCTTTTTAGGATTCTCAAAAGCCTTAAAGATTATGGGAACTCTTAGAAGAGCTAAAACCCCTTGGGTGAGCTATTTTGGTAAAGAGTTAACTCAAACTTTGACTGAATGGTTCAAGAGGTCTTAAATCCAAATTGAGTGGTTTCAAAGCCAATTTCTATGTTAGAAGACCTGAATTTTATGATGAAAAAGATGATTTTCAAAAAAAAAGTTGAAATGAGCCCAATTGGATAAAACCAAGGAATATGGACTAAATGTAAAAAGTGAAAAGTTACAAAAAGTGGCTTTTGGGCTTTTAGAAAATGTCCCACTCCTTCTCCTTCATTCTAACCAACTTTATTTAGCTGAAAATAAACTCTTTAAGCTCTGGAAGTGGCGCAACAAGGAGGAGGAAAAGGGGGAGGAAGAAATTAAGTAAAAGTAAGGAATTTCATAGGTTTTCCTTCAGCAAGTTGATTCTCCTCCTTCCCATCTCTTTTCTATGGTTTTAATGTTATATTTGGTGCTATTTTAAGTTTGGTTTAGAAGGAGAAAAGTGGAGTTCTAAGCAGAAGAGTTAACCACTTGAAAGAGCATCCAAGGAAAATTAGGAAGCCAAGGTAACTTTCTTGATTTGTTACTTTCTCTTCCTTCCTTCTCTTAGTGTGTATGTTTAGCCACAAAGAGAGCTGAAAGGGGGAGTATTTTCTGACCAAAAGCAAGCAAGAAATCTAGACTAAAGGTGAGGGAGGACTAAAGAAGGTAAAGGAACATGAAGGAAATTTTGTAAAACCTAAGATAATAAAGATAAAGACTTTTGAACATATCTTAAAATATGATTTTTCTTAAGAGTCCCTAAGCTTATATAAGAGTTCAATTGAGTTTCTAAAGTCCTTAAGAGGCCTTCCAAGTGTTTCTCCTTTTAAGGAACAATAGCATACTCCATGGGCTTCTGAGCACCTCTAAAATCCATAAAGGCCTAATGAAGTAATGTATGACTAGGCTTTGGATTTGGTACAAGGAGATACTTAAATTCTATTTGTAGTAGTTTTGTGATGTATGGATATTTGGTCTCCTTAGACAAGTTTAATAACTTATTTTGAAGCTTTCTCACATGCCCAAGTGGTCTTAGTTCTAAGGGGAGATCATTTAACACTTAAATGAATCATTTGGGGGCAAAAAATGACCCATTTTGTGAGCTAAACCCCAACCTAACCAAATGAGTGATTTTGAGGCTAAAATTTTACACACATATAGATCTTGTATAGAGAGTTTTTTGCATCTAAGAACCACATTATTTTAAGGTCTATAGAATTTCTTATGATTTTTCAAAATTCATATTAGAATTTGGTTTTGGTTTGGGCACTGTTCACTTAAGTAGTTCATATTTTCATGTCATCTGAGAGCTAGTGAGGTCTGGTGATTCTAAAATTTTACAAGAAGAAATTAGACATTCACAATGAAATATAGCAATTGGAAGCACTTCATTTAGAAGTCTAGAGAGAGAGAGAGAAATAAATTTTTGAAGTTGGAACCTATTGTCAGTAATGCAGCAAGGCCCTAAGCATTGTTCCATCAATTTTTGTTAGCTTAATGTCATTTTATGGTTTTGAAAGCTATTTTTCCCATAAAGTAGACACCTGTATCTATCCAGATTCGTATGGTTTACTCAATTTTGGATTTTTATAGAATTAGTTTTGAATTTTTGAAATTCATATTAGTAAACTATATTAAAACTCTATGATAGCCATACCTATGTTACTTTTCTGCTGTCAAACATGATCAAGATGATGTTTTCATGGCCTAGAAATATTTTTACCATAAATTTAACATTTAGGGCTTTTCTAGAAAGTTATGATTTGTTGGATTTAGACTTTTTTAGATTTAATTATGAATTTTCAAAATTGGTGACAAAAACTTGAATTCTAGGCCCAAAAACAAGCATGCATTTTCTAATGTGTGGGGCCCTAAATCCAAATTGCATGAGGTGTTTTATAATGTTTATGACTTGTTTAGATTGAATATGAGTAAGAGATGATGTTGGGGAGTCCATGGGGTCCACAAAGAAAAAAATTGAATAGTTAAAATACTACACATGCTATAATGAGCCATGATTTCAATCCATTCTTTTTGAAACCCAAGTATGAAGCATGTATGGAATATAATATATGGGAAAGTAAGGCTAAAGTAATATGGTGTTACACACATTCTCTCCTATGTAAATCTTCTCATCTCCCTTCAGCTTTCTTTTACTAGTACATAATTTTTTAAGAAACTTTGCATATTTAGGCACCTGTTTAATAGTATTATGGATGGGAATATTAATTTCTACCTTTCTGAAAACCTCTAGGATCTCTTTCTCTTGCTACTCTTTCTTGGACTTTAATAGTCTACTTGGGAAAGGAAGAAGGATGACTATTGGCTACTTGGTTTAGGATGGCTTTGAATCCTCTTGTAGAGGCATCTCCATTTCCAAATCTTCATCTTCAGCATATTTTGGAACTTTCTTTTCAGGCTCTCTTAGCTCTTTGCCACTTCTCAAAGTAATGGCATTGGTATTTTGTTTTGGATTTACTTTAGGCCGAGATGATAATCTTCTAAAATATTAACCTTTCAGCTATCCTACATTTGTAGCTAACTGGCTCATTTGGTTCTCTAAGTATTCTAGATTTGGTTTCTTGCTGAAATTGTTGCATGTTAGTAGTCAAAGCAGAAACTATTAGGGACATACCTAACTTAAGAGAAGGAGGTTGAGGTATAGAAGCTTATTGCCTTGGTTGGTAATTAGGCTGCTAAAATGTGTTGGATCTTTGCCCATAGTTAAGGTTTGGGTGCTTTCTCCATCTAAAACTATAGGATTATATTTCTTTTGGAATTGTTGATTTTGAAATCCCCCTATAGCATTAACTTGTTCATCTTCTTGTAGAGTTAGGCATATGTCCATAGGATGATTAACATGTAAGAAAATCTCATAAACCTTGACCTGTTGCTGACCTCCTACAACCATTTTTTGTACAAGAAAGGTAAGTTTATCTAATCTTTGTTCAATAAAATTAATACTTACCCTATTTACCCTTTTAGTCAGAGGGTCTTGGCAAATCCCAAACTGTTGAGTGTTAGCTACCACTTTAGTAATAAACTCCTTAGCTGGAGCCAATGTCTTGTCCACCAATGCTCCACCACTAGAGGCATTTATCATATTTCTATTATTTAGAAGCAAACCTTCATAAAAGTATTTCTATCAATGTCTTGACCTGTTGCTGACCCCCTGCAACCATTTTTTGTACAAAAGAGGCAAGTTTATCTAATATTTGTTCAATAGAATTTATACTTACCTTATTTATCCTTTTAGTCAGAGGGTCCTTGCAAATCCCAAACTGTTGAGTGTTGGTTGCCACTTTAGTAATCAACTCCTTAGCTTGAGCCAATGTCTTGTCCACCAATACTCTACCACTAGAGGCATTTATTATATTTCTATCATTTAGAAGCAAACCTTCATAAAAGTATTGAATTAATAACTGGTCTGATATTTGGTGATGTGGGCAACTAGCGCAAAGTTGATTGAACCTTTTCTAATACTTATAGAGAGTCTCTTCATTATATTGACAAATGTCGTATATCTCTTTTTTAATTGCTGTAGCTCTGCAAGCTGCAAAAAAATTTTCAAGAAATAGCTTCTTTAGTTGGTCCCAAGTTGTAATTGACCCTGGTAGGAGATAATATAGCCAATCCCTTGCTTGTTCTATAAGTGAAAGTGGGAAAGCTCATAGTTTGATATGCTTTTCAGTCACTCCTTGAGGGCTCTAGTTCAGTCACTCCTTAAGGCCTCATACTAGAGCAGACTACATGGAATTCTTTTCGGTGCTTATAAGGGTCTTCACCTGCAAGTCCACAAAAGGTAGGTAATAAATGAATTAAACCAGATGTAAGTTCAAAATTTACCTATATATTTGGAAATTCTATGCATAAGGGCTACTGGTTCACATCTATATTATCCATTTTTCTCAAAGTTGGTTTAGCTTCAACCATCTTTTTAGGTTCCCTAAAAATTTCAAACAAATAAAAAAATAAATCATTATTAGAAAAAGAAGTAAAAGCTGCCTTGTGTTATTTTGTCTCCTTTCTTAACCTTCAAGCTATCTTCTTTATCTTAGAATCAAATATTAATTCACTTGTACGAGAGGAATGAGGCATAAAATAAAATAAAAATTCATATTAAATAATGACACTAGTCCCTGGCAATAGCGCCAAAATTTGATGAGTGCCAAAGCCATTAAAAATAATTTCCTACTCTTAAAATAATTTTTATCGTAGATAGAACGACTCAGGTTGTATTCCAAGGGGACTAAAAAAATTATTTAATCTAAAATTAAAATATAGAATAAAGAAAATAAGAGGAATTTTTCTTTTTAATAAAATAGAAATAAATAAATTTAGGAAATATTTTTTTAAGAAAAGAATTCAATGCAAACAACTTCCAGCCAAGACTTATTTCAAACCCAACTCAATCAATTTAATCATCAAGAACTCTAAAATAAATATTTCTCTTCTAAAATAGATTGGTTATAAACATCAATTAGTTATGATGTTCTACTCTTCCTTAAGGATGTTTAAAAGGAACAAGCTCTCCAAAATTATAAACAACATTAAGAACACGAAAAGTCAACAATCACCATTTAACAATACATATGCTCGCTGGTTTAAAATGGAAGAAATATTTTCATCAATATGCAAAGATAATTTTGGTTTATCAAGGGTATTAAATTGCTACTCTACTGAATTTAATAAACAATTATGGATTCACAAATTCATATAACAGTAATTATTCAGCTAAAATAAGGTACCCATTTAAATTTATTGAATAATAATGTCATAAAAATAGAAAATATTTCAATACTTATGAAGAGAAAAATAAATAAATCAAGACTCTCACAAACTATTCATTTAGCCAGACCCTTAATAACCTTGACCAGGAAACTAAAAAATTAGGTTTATAAATAGGTAAAAAGAAAATGAGGAGAATATATGAGAAGAGAAAAACAAAATTAGATTTTGAATCTGAGTTTTTTCTTTGTGCGGTCTCAATATCTGCTCTTATAGGCCTTCTTTGCCTTATCTCTATCTTTATCTTCTTTTTAAAGTCTCAAAAGGGATATGGATAATTTTCTTTGTCGCATCTTTATCTTCATCTTCTTTTTGCATAAATATTAAAAAAAAAAAGAAATATATATAAGTTATATAATAGAATTCCCTTTTTTTTTTTTATAACTAACTATGGAAAGAGATATATATAGAATTAACTTATTATCCATATGATATCTAAACTTTGTATTACTTTTAATTTCAAAATTATATCTATTTAAGTGTTTAAAATATACTCATCAATGTCTTATCTGATAGATTTAATTTTTAACTTAGTAGTGAATGCTCAATCCAACATCCAATATCAAAGCGAGATTGCATGTTCAATTTCCAATAAAACAATTGCTATAAGAAGGATTGTTGACTAAGTTATGGCAGCAAATCCAAGCCTCATCTATAGCTTCTCCAATTGAACTCAGATAAAATTCAGAACAAAATTCCTCCAGAGAAGTTTCAGAATCAAATAAAGTCTCAAGGTTTCTTCCTTATCAAACTCCAAACAAGCATCCCTATATTTGAGAATATCCTTTTCCTCCTTCTTCAAGTCATCATTATCCATTAACACTAAATAGTTCTCAAACTTAAGGAATTGTGGTGCCAACCAATGTGTCCATTTGGGAGAATGTTTGAACCTTTAGATTCCTTCCTTCTTCCAGAACCTCAACTAATTGTATGCAACCTTAAACAATTTAGGATTGGATTCAAATTTTGTTTTATCAAATTGAGAAGAAAGTGGGTTAACTAGAATTTCATACTAGATTGGTTAGAACAATTCTGTATGCTATTTAATACACAAGAAATAGAGTGGTCTTTAAAGAAAAATAGGCAAATACTATAATCAAAATTTCCTAAATTATCTTTGTTTTTATTAAAGATAAAACAAATCATATGAAGTTTTATTCAACATTGGTCTAATAAGACATTTAGGTATTGACTACTTTTACCCAATGATTTTTAATAAGGTTATTTTTACAAAGCAATCTTCTAACCATATTAAGTAATGTGTGGTTTTTCCTCTCTACAACTTTATTATGTTATGGAGTCTTATGAGCTAAGAAATTATGATTAATCCTAAGACCATTGCATAAATCTTCAAATGGTTTATTTTTAAAGTCTTTTAAGATCACTTCAAATAAAAGTAATCAAATATCCCTTTTCATTCTAAACATGAGAACAAAAGATTTTAAATTTTCAAAACACTCATTCTTGTGGGCAAGGAAGAAGGCCTATATAAATCTTGAAAAGTCATCAATGATAAATAAACCATAATACTTACCTCTAAGGGTTAAAGTTTTGATGGGCCAAATAAGTTCATGCGAATGAGTTGAAGTGGCCTTGTTTTAGAGACATGATCTTTTGAGACAAGGATGATCTTGTTTGTTTTCTACTTTGACATGCTTCACATGTTTGATATTTTTCATATTTTAACTTAGGCAAACCAATCACTAACTCCTTTTGGGATAATTTTGAAATCAAATTTATCCTAACATTACTAATCTTCTATGCCATAGCCAATTATGATCATGCATTGGTGCAAGACATTTTTTGAAATGAGAATGAAATATCTTCAAGATGCAGTTTATATACATTCTAATGTCTTTGATCTTCAAATAATATTCTTTCAATGTTTTTATAAAAATTATGCACTTGGTTGAGTTAAAATCACTTTGTGACCTTATCACATAATTAACTTATGTTGAGGAGATTATGTTTTAAAATATCTAATAAGATAAAGATCATTAATGGTCAAAACTGAATTTATGATTGCAATAGTACACCCTCTTGAATCTCCGTCTAATTATTGTAACAAGTATACTAATTGCTTAAGTAATATTAAATGGATTTTGAGTCCTAGTATTAATCCCACAAAGAGTTAATGATGTGAAAGTTTTTTAAATTATAGGAAAACAAAATGAAAATGGACATCTAGGTATTTACACTAACCTATATACACCTAGAGTCCTAACTTCTTGGTTACTAGTGACCAACAACATGTGTGGAGTGAAAACAAAAAGATTCAAGACTCAAAAATGCAAATTTGATTGTTATGATGGATGTAAATGACATGCATGTGCTCAGTAGTAACCTCCTATCATTATGTGCTAGCAATCTCTAGTGTTAAACATACCTTGCAATTATTTACCTATGTTACTAATAATCATCTCTTAGGAATGCCTCGCAATTATCCATTTTAAATTATTACTAAGACTCATTTAGAAACAATATAGGACTATAGATTAACTAAGTTGTCGAATGTGTCTTGCAATTACCTTGCACCTAATTAAATCATTGCTACACTTCAACAAACATTATTAAAAAATTAAAAAAAAAAGCTTTTAGTAGTGACAAAAGTCACTACTAAACAACCAAAAGTCTTTAGTAACAACATTAAGTCATCCTTAGATTGTAGTTAGAACATTCATCATTAAATTTCTTTAGTAATGACAAAATATTCACCACTAACAATGACGCAAGTGGCTACTTATGTATTTAATGGAGATAAAAGTTGTCGCTAAAAGTATAGAGTGGTGACAACGATCGCCACTAAAGCCCCATTAATTAGGCTTTTAAAGAAGATCGCTGCTAAAAGTGCCATTTTATTGGCAACATAAAGGGACTTTTAGTGGTGACAATAGTTGCCACTAAAGGCCTATAAAAATAGCTTGTATAAAAGGTTGCCACTAAAAAAGGGACTTTTAGTGGCAAAATGAATCACCACTAAAAGTGCCTTTTTAATGACAACTTTAAGTGTTGTTGCTAAAAAAGACTTTTAATGGCGATGCAGCTAAAAGTTTGTTTAGAAAAAAATTTAATGACAACTATTTTTACCACTAAAAATATTTAAAAAAAAAGTATTTCATAATACTGCATAGTAATTATAAAATTTATAATCTTAATATAAATGACTAAGTGTAGACATAAGTCCTAACCCTAAACCCTAACTATAAGATAGATAGATATATATATTGCATTACAAATTTGGTACCCATTGCTCGTAAATCAATTCTCAAAATAAGCTTCACTATTGCTCTTTTTTGTGCATTGTTGACTACCACAATTAGTCTAAGCTATGTCCATAATATTCTTTCATCATTCTATCAAATTTTTCTTCATCTAAATCTTCCTCTTTAGGAAACACTAGAAGCCTATGGATCTTAGCTGGTTCATTCTTCATTGCTTGTGCTATATTTCTACATATAAAAGAGAGTCAATAAGAGAACTAAGCCAAACTCATGCTAAAACAACTATAATAACAGCCAATATTTGGACAGATTACAACTCAAAATTCAAGTAAAAAACCAAATTGCTCACTTACAATAGATTACAAATCAAAATTTAAGTGCAAAGCCAAAAACAATAATAAGTCTCACAACTCACTCAATAGAGGCCCAATTATGGAAACAAATTTCCCACTTACTATTGAAGCAATAAAGGGAAAATGAAAGTATCATTTTTTATAGCATAAATGATGTAGTTCATAGCATTATTTTTAAAACTGGACCAAATCGACCAGTTCAACTGGTTGGGCTGGAAACCGATCGCTGGTCTGATTCGATTTTCCTGGTCTGGTTGGCCCTCAAAACTAGAGGGCTTGAGAATTGGTGTGAACCGAGAAAACCAGTTGGGTCACTAGTTGAATCGGTGGTGTATTATTTAGCAAAATTAGCCATACTACAGTTCAAACTCTGGTCCTTTTAGAATGTAAGCGTACCACTACCATTGAGCTGAAATACATCTATAGTTATAATATGCAATATTTAATATATCGGCTTTATTATAATTCTATTTTAAAATAGAAAAATGAATAATAATTAATTCAAAATTTGACTATTAACATGATGAACAATATATTTTTCATTGAACTGTTATTATTGTCTTGTTTATAATCCAAAATTTTAATATAATAGATGAAAAATAAAATTAAAATTCATATGATTTTTATTAAAATTATGCAAATATATTTAAACAAATTAAAAATTAAATACTATGTTATGTATGATTTATTTTTATGTACAATTAGTCATAACATATTTTAAATTTTATTAATATTTATTTGTTATTATATGTTATATTAAAATTTTAATATATAAAATAAATAAATATGTATATTTAATTATTACTGATTCGACCATCGTTCAACCACGGTTGAACCAATGAATCTTGAACCGGTGACTTCACTGGTTTAATGATTAGTCTGGTTTTAAAAATATTGGTTCATAGTTGATTAGTCTAACTTTTAAGCTTTACCTACTTATCTTAAAATTATTAGTAATTTTTATGATGTAAAAGATTGCATTAAGTGAAATGTTTTTGTAAGAATTATGTATACTATAAAATCTGATTTTTCTGTAAATATACGAAACTAACCAGATATAAAAGGAAGTCTCCTGAATAGACAGATTTAAGACCAAATAAAATTAAGAAAAAATTCTAAATAATAAAAAATAAGGACCCAAGGTTTAAGATGTTCGAAAATCAAAATTGGAGTAGTTCAATAAAATTGCTAAAAGCACAATGGCATTTTCATAATTTTAAGCATTTTTTAGACAACTCCCAACATAGATTTTTAAATGGAAAAAAAGAGTTTCTCAGGGTTCTCAGAGAGCCTAAAAATTATAGGAACTTTTAGAATAGTTAAAACCCCTCCGATTTACATTTTAAAGTATCAATTGATGAAAACTTTGACCAGACTATTCAATAAGGTTTTGAATCTAATTTGGCTGCAACCAAAGGCATTTTATGAATTAGAGAATATAAAATTTTCATATGAAAAAGACAATTCTAAAAAAGGATTTAAAACGAGTTCAAATGACATAGTTAAAGTGTAGTGGCAAATTGATAATTATGGAAAGAAGTGAACATACCTTTTTCTATTTAATTATGATGCACTAGCCATTTCATCTTCATCTCTACCAACCTAGACCAATGCTAAATGGAATGGAAATGGCATGAAAAATGGGAGAAGATAGAGAAGAAAAAGAAAACTAAATAGGTAAGCGTACATGCAAATCTCATGTTACAATAGTTAGTAACCTTACTCTACTCCTCATGCTCTTTCTAATAGTGGTTTCAACTTTATAAAATGATGATTTTGGTGGCTAACTTCATGAGAAAAGTGGAGGTTTGGAGCAACCAAATAGAGTGAGAGAATCATTATTTAGAAGTTTTCAAATGAGATATGTCATGTAATAAAAAGACTTGTGTTTCTTTAAATTTCAATGGCTTCCATATTAGGTTTAGAGAGAGAAACTAAAGAGGAGAAGTGAATTTGGATAAAACTTAATGGAATCAAGGGTTTTGGAGTGTGAAAATTAAGATTATGCAAGTGAAACTAAAAGAGAAACTTTAAAATGCAAGTTATGATGCTTAGGGATTTTGTTACACCTAACCATTCTTAAAGCTTTCTAAGGATAATTTAGCGTATGTAAGAGTATGTATGAATCCATAAGGCATCTAGGAAGCTTTACAAGTGTAACACCATAATTCTAAAACTCAATTCATACAATTTCCATGCCTTATCATTAAGCTAATTCTATGGGATGAAACATAATGGCATAGGAAATCATAAATTAAGATACATTTCCTTATGGGTAAAAATTCTTTCTTCGGTATCTCGTGGGTCATATGGACTCATCCATCTCATTTTCATATTTAAATACTCAATTACAACTCATAACAAGCTTAAGAGATGGTCCATACCTTAAGCAAAGGGAGCAAATACACAAAACATACTAGTGCAACCTCGGATCAGTTTTCCAAATTCTATGCCTGAACTTTGAAAAATTATAAATAATTCTAGAAAAATAAAAATTAGGCACACTATACCTTTTTGGAAATCTACAGATGTCTAATAAAAATAAATCTAGACCAAAATAAATGCTACTAACCTCTGGAAATCAATGGAATAATACCAGAGGTCAGCTATCATCCCTAGTACTAATCTCCAACTTCAAAAGTTCATATCTCCTTGCTCATAGGTCCAATTGGGGTGATCTTGGTGGCCATGGAAATTTTATCATATTTAGTTTATGCCTGTAAAATTTCATGAGTATTGAACATCATTTGGACCATGAATGATACAATCCAAGTTTATAACCATATGAACAGTACATATATCAGTTCAATAGAAAAATGACAAATTTGGAAATTCATAATTAATTTCACAGAGTTCCAAATAATCTAGTCTTTAGCTTCTCAAAAAGTATTGGATAAGATCTACATGTGTGCCAAATTTCAGGAGCAAATTCCTTTGGTCAGATCTTAACAGTGGGTTGTGAAATGGTCATTTTCAAGCTTTACAAAGGATCCAAATGGTCCAAATTGATTTCTAAGATAACCATGACCACTTGAACATGTGGGAATGCACCAAAATAACTCTCTAAACTAGTCTCAAGGGTGCATAAACCAAGATTTCTCAAACTCACTTATCAACCCCATGATATACATAAGATTACATATGTCTAGTCTTGCCATTCAATACCCAAATCATGTTATCTCATATATTTGGCATCAAATCTCATTCATACATTATACATTTGGGTAATTACATATGTTCATATGATTATGTAACAATTTCATCATAGGATTACATCATATACTATATGTGTGGCTACAAAACAGGTAAAACTAGGTTATTTCATGCATTTTGATGTCAATCTCCTTCTTCTAGGCTTGATGACTTCCATTACCTTGCTCAATTGTTTCACCTAGCGTGTTAAGACATTAGAGAGGAGGGGATGAGATTCAAAGAATTTCAATAGCTCATCTCCTTTTCAATCACACATAAAGTATGTAATACAAGCCTTAAGAATGCATGCATGAGACATTGTCACACCCGAAAATGCGACCACGTGGCGCCAAAATTAAAAAATCAAAATTAAAAGTAAAAATCTGTAAAAAGAAATAGAGTACAAATAAATAGGGTACATTTTGTAGGGTTCAGGAGTCGCTACCAAAATTTTTATTTTTGAAAAGGTAAAACTTTGGAAAAGTTTTTTTATGAGAAAAATAATCTATGAACCAGATAATGGATTCGGAAGTCGATTGTGAGTGGGGAAGATGTTAAGCACCCCACTACACCCGTTCTTAAGAACGGTTACCCTAAGTTAGTTGTGCAAAATGATCATGGCCTCTATTCTATTTTAATTCTCCCTAACCAATCACATGCAAAGAACAAAAGGAAAAATTTAAGGAGATAAAATTAAACATAAAAAGAAGAAAATTAAAAGTAAAACAAAAAGAAATTCGACGAATAAAATAAGGAAAAAGGAATAAAATAAAATGTAAAATAAGAAATTAAAGAGATAAAATTAACATAAATTAAAGAAATAAAATTAAAAAAAAGGTGTTTATTTACAAGGGCGGACTTGACCTAGGATGAGAGCCTAGGGCCTACGTACCCTTATGAGGGATCAAAGTTCACGTAGTTCAGGTATGGATTATATTTTTTTGGTTGGTTTTTTTTTTTTTCTTCTTTGTTTTATGTTTTGTTTTTGTGTTTTTGTTTTTTTTTTCTCTTGTTTTTCTTTTTTAAGTTCTTTGTTTTTTTATTAATTTTTTTTTTGGTTTGGGTATTGTTTTTTTCCGAAAAGACAAAGAAAATAGATTACTTTTTCCTTTAACAAATAAAACAAGTTTTGAAATTGATTAATGTGTTTTAATTTGCTAAAGGAAAATTTAATTTAATTTTCCTCGCATTTTCAATTTTCCTCTTACTTATAATTTTTTTTTGTTTTTCTATCATTTTCATTTCATTTTCTTGTTTGTTTTTTTTTATTATCCTTTTTCATTTTCTTTTGTCTTATTTTGTCTTTGTTTTTGTTTTCTTTTTGTTTTTGTTTTTGTTACTTTTTTTTTTGTTTTGTTTTTCTATTTGTTCTTTTTTTTTTGGTTAATTCTATTTTTGTGTTCTATTTTGTTTTTTTATTTCTATTTATCTTTGTTTTGTTTGTGTTTGTTTTTTTTTTTCTTTAAATTTTGTGTATTTTTTGTTTTTGTGTATTTTTTATTTTTGTTGTTACCTTTTTTTGTTTTCTGTTTTGTTTCAATTTTCACCTCTTTTTGGGTTTTTTATTGTTATTTTCTTTTGTTTTTCTATTTTTTTTAATTTAATTTTTATTTTGTATTCTATTTTGTTTTTTTTTTCTTTCTTCTTTCTTTTTGTTTTTAGTTCTATTTGTTTTTGGGTTTATTTTTATTGTTTTTTTGTTGTTTTTATTTTTGTTTTTTTTGGTTATTACTTTTTGTTGTTTTCTATTTTTTCTATTTTCATTTCTTTTTGGTTTTGTTCTTGTTCTTTTCTTTTCTTTTTCTATTTTTTTAAATTTAATTAATTAATTAATTAATTTATTTTTTGGTTTTGTTATTTTTTGTTTGTTTATTTTTTTCTTTTTTTTGACTAATTTTTTTGTTTGTTTTTTTTGTTTAGTTTTTGTTTATTGTTTTTGTTTTTTTTCGCTTTTATTTGTTCTTGGTTTTTCTTTTTGGTTTTGTTATTTTTTGTTTGTTTATTTTTATCTTTTTTTTTTTGACTAATTTTTTTGTTTGTTTTTTTTTTTTGTTTAGTTTTTGTTTATTGTTTTTGCTTTTTTTGCTTTTATTTGTTCTTGGTTTTTCTTTTTGGTTTTGTTATTTTTTGTTTGTTTATTTTTTCTTTTTTTTTTTGACTAATTTTTTTGTTTGTTTAGTTTTTGTTTTTTTTTGCTTTTATTTGTTCTTGGTTTTTCTTTTTGGTTTTGTTATTTTTAGTTTGTTTATTTTTTCTTCCTTTTTTTTGACTAATTTTTTTTGTTTTGTTTTTGTTTATTTGTTTTTGTTTTTCATTATGTTTTTTTCTTTTTTCTTTTTTTTCTTTCTTTCGTTTCAATATCTTTGTTATTTCACATTCTCTTTTTATTTTATTTTATTATATTTGTTTATTATCTTTCATTTGGTCTTATTTGGTTTTTTGTTTGGTTTTTTCTTTTGTTTTTTTATATTTTTTTTAGTATGTTATTTTTTTCTAGGCGCATTTGTTTGGTGTTCTTTTTTATTTTTTTGTTAATCTTTTGATTTATTATTATTATTTTTTTTTTTTTTAGTAAATTTTTGTTTTGTTCTTCCCCATTCTTGTTATTTTTCGTTAATCTTTACCCCCCTTTTTTTTGTTTAATTTTTGTTTATATTCTTTTTGTTTTACTTTGTCGTTTTTATTGTTGTTGTTGTTTTTTTCCTAGTTTCCATTAATTTTCCTTTTAGCTTTTTCTTTGTATTTCTTTGTTTTTCTTTTAGTGGAAAGTTTTGTTTCTATTTCTGTTGATTGATTTTTTTTTTTTTTGTCTTTTTCTTTATTGAAACTTTCTTTCTTTCCCTTCTCTTCTCTTTTTTTTTTTTTAAAAAACATTTACTGAAAAGCCATTGAAGCCCAAAATGCTAATTATACGTTTAAGACTCAAAAGATACCAAAGAGGCTTATTGCCACACATAGCCTTTTGGCTTATTCTTATGGGCCTAAGGGGATATAAAATCCCACACGACCATACTAGTAACCATGGGGGATAAGTAAAATAAATAAATAAAACAAAATAAAAGCAAAAAATAAAATAAAATAAAATAAAACAGAAAACAAAAATAAAAAAAATAAAAATAAAAATAAAAATAAACAAATAACTTATATTTGTGAGAGTGGGTGCTTAGTGTTCAGCTATGATTCACTGTGTCATTTTCAAATATATTTACAAGAGTTGGTAAACTAAAAGGAACTATAAAGTTACAACCCAATTGTTCCTTGCATCTTCCTTTGCTCCGCAGCAGGGCATGACCACTCCTTTCTCCCCATTAAGAGATAATCAATCCACACACATTGCAAGGGCTCTTATCAAATTCAAACATCAAGTAAACATGTAAAGGAGTAGCAACAATTTTTTTTTAAGGAAATGAAATAAACCAAAGGAAAAAGGGAACCCCGATTCTGGTTCCATTTGATAAATTCTTCATGGGAAGGCAGTCAACGAAATAAGCGTTAGAATGGCTAAGGCATCCAAATCACAACTTTATGCAGGTAGCAAGATAATAATCCAGGGCTAACTCACATAGTAACATATCTAACAGTGCTACATAGCAAGGAAAACAAACAGTAACCCCAAACAATCAATCTATCTGTATTCTTTACGGATGACAAACATCTTAATCACACATTTTATGCAAGATACAGAAATCAAATCATATTCAGCCTAGGCAGCAGCCATCAATCGAAGCTACCCTTATTTTCTTCCTAAAGCAAATGCACATGCAAATGACCATACATAATTTAGGGGGACTACACCTTCAGACTCATGATCAGAAGCCACGCAGAGGCTTACCTAGAAATTCCTTCATCAGAGGTTGTTTATCAAATGGGAATCTTAAGCAACTAGATAGTTCGTTTCCATTATTCTAACCAGATAATCACATAGAACTTGCCTCTCAGTATTTCGACACAGAATGTATCAATCATGCTTTCAGATCAAGGCAATAGGATTATACAAACAACATCCAAGAAACGAAAATTCCAAAATTCAACACCCCAGATCAGAACACACCCACACCTCCAGAGTTCAGATTAACGAAAAACAGGATTACACAAACAAAATCGAAGACACGAAAATCCTAAAATTTAGCACCCCAAACCAGAACACACCCACACCTCCAAAGTTCAGGCTAACAGACAAAAAAACGCAGAAGATATACCTTCAGAATTCAAAAGAATGAATGAGCTTCTTCTGATGCCGAAACCCCGCTGCTATTTGCGCTTGATCCAGATCAACTTTTGATCGTTATCCTTCTCCCTTACTCCTTGCTCCTCTTCCCTTCTAACCCAGAAACCTCACTGACTACCCTTATAGAGGCGGTAACAGAATCCCCTCACCCGAACTCTCACTCAGCCTCACTTGTCCTAAAAGAAACTCAACTCAGTCTCTTCCTTTCCCCGATTTCCCTCTTCTGTTCCAAAACAAAACCCCCCCTCAACTCCTCGTCTTCTACTCCCTCGAAGGGAAAACCCCGAAAGGATTCCTTCTTCCTCAGCCTCTTCTCTCAATCTTGCCTTCGTTCTCCGGAACCAAATCACTCGCCACCCTCACTCAGCCTCTCTACTGCTGAATCTCTTCCCCCCTTCACCCCAAAAAAAAAAAATCCCTTCTCCCTCGACTCTCCTTTCTATTTATAGCGGACCTGAGAGTGGTCTCCACTCTCGCTCCCATGTCTTGCCCTTCTACCCCTCGTACGGGTTCGTAGTGCTCCTCTGCTCCACCCATTCGCAGCGCCAACGTTCCTCCCGTACCATTCCATCCCTTCATCTCCGAAAACACTCGCGGGAGAGGGTCAGAGCAGAGGAGAAATGGGGGGACCAGCTGTCTTCTAGGGTTACCTTGCGTCTGAAGCGTTTTGTTTTTTTTTTCGGGTTTTGAATCGGGTTAGCGAAGCAGGGAGGGAGATCCGGCGCTTGTGGGCTGAACATGTTCCTTCCAAATGGGCTTTGGGCCTTTTATTTTTTTTGGTTATTTCTGGTCCAATTCTTTCCCATTTCCTTCTCTCTTTTTTTTTTTAAAAAATATTTCTTGATGATTTTTTTGATTGATTGATTTTGATTTATTATATATATTTTACTTGCTTTTAGTCTTTCCTCTTTCTTTCTTTGTGGGTTTTATTTTTCATTTCTTTTTATTTTTATTTTTTTCTCTTTTCTTCTTTGATTTTTCCTTTTGTTTGGTCCTGTTTTCAGTTCTACTTGCATTTTATTATATTTTTTTTTATTTTTTTTATTATTATTTTTTGTTTTTGTTGTTTTTTTTATTATTTTAAAATATATCTGGACAACTTTGAATTCTTCGTTTATTTATTATTATATTTTCCTTCTTTTTTTTTATTAGTTTGACTTTTATATTATTTTAAAATAGATCTGGACAAAATACGGTGTTCACAGACATTAACATATATGAGCATTCATAAAATATTTTTGGCATTTGAACAAGTTATACATAGCATACATAAGCTTGCCAAGTGAGTAGATTAGCCTCACTCATTCACTTATGGATTTTAGACTTACCTCACCCATTTTCTCTAAGAAGTTTTAACTCAACCTTACTCTTAGGAGTCAACCTCACTCTTGGGAGACTCTTTACTTTGTCTCAACCAAGTTCTAAGGTTCTTAGCTTATCTTCACTATGGCTGAAAGGTCTTGGCGTCTCCATACTCAAGCATACCAAGGTAAGCATATAAAACATTATTTGCATGCATAAAACATTATCATGGTACCATAAAATAAAAGCTCATGTTAAAATACCTTTCATAGCTCAAAACATATATACACACATTCAAAGACAATGTAAGCACATATTCATGCATGAAGAAGGTACAGAGAGCTACCTTGCTTGCATTTACACACTTTTTCCTTAAGGCTTCAGTCCTTTTCTTTGACCTCACACACAAGGAGGTAGAGATCATTCCTCTTGGCCTAGACATATCATATGGAAGCGAATTATACTTTTGAATCACATTCTAAGGCCACACATTTACTCAAAAAATTAGGTGACTCATAAGGTTATTTTATGTTTCCATAATGTACTCAATGAAACAACCTTAAGAAAATATCATCTTGGCTCCATTCTTTCTATCTATTTATGATTCTTGACTCCATTTAAACCTCTTGGAGTTATCACACAATCTATTCAAGGAGCTTAGCTAGGTGTTGCTTCTTTAAGCCATAATATGAAACATACAAAACTATCTCACTTTCTATGGTTCCTAAAATTTTTCCAAGGCTTCCTCTCATACTTTCCCATCATACATGATGCAAAACTAAGTTTGGAAGGAAGTAAAACACTCCCTAGGTGCATTGACTCTCCTTGGCCGAAGCTATACTTCTATATGGCACTAATGGAGTTTCATTTCTTTACTTCCTCTGATGGGAGAATCATGTAGGAAGCTCTCTTGGTGTCTTAGGAACTCATATGAATACTTAAATATCATAAAATATGGCTAGGGTTCATAATAGAATTCAAGGTGCAATCAAAACCCTAGCCTCCCTATCTTACAAATTTATGGCTTTTACTTAAATTTCTTTGCATGTTCTTACTCTCCTCCCTTAAATTCATAGAATTCACCCTTGGTTCTCCTCAAAATTCAAGCCTTCTTGTGGGTACATATATGGGGCGAAATAAGGAGAAGAAGGGGAAAGGAGTAACTACCATAGGATGGAGATTTTACCTTGTTTTTCCTTGTTTTCTTGCTTGATTCTCACTTTCCTTGGCCTCCTCTCTTCAAATCCGAATTTTTTCCTCTGTTCTTCCTTTAAAATAGATCCAAAAATTTCAATAAAACCATAGGAAAGAAAGCTTAAAAGGAGAGGAATAAGTTTGGAAGAAGAAGGAGCATGAAAATCTATGAAATTCCTTACCTTTTTTCTTACTTTTTCTCCTTCTTTCTTCTCCCCCATAGTGCGCTTAAGAGAGCTGGTGTTTTCTCTAGTTTTTGGGCAGAATAGGTCTTACAAATGAAGGGGGAGAAGGAACAAGAAACTTAAAGAGTGTTTAAGAAGCTTCCACTTTCTTGAAAATTCTAATTTTGTCATTCATTCTTGGCATTTTCGTTTCTAACTCGTTTTAGCTCCTTCTTTAGAACCATCTTTTCCATTATAAAACTTAGATTCCCAATTTAATAAAATGCCTTTGAAATCACTCAAATCGGAGCTAAAACCTTCCCGAATAGATCTGTCAAAGTTCGAGCTCACTACTGTTGGAGAACTTCCACCGGAGGAGCTTTAGCTATTCCGGGACTTCCCATGATTTTCAAACCCCCTAAGAATCCTAAAGATTTTAAAACTTTCATTTAAAAAGGTTTCATGTGAGAATTCAAAATTTGCTCAAAATAACGAAAATGCCCTCACGTTTCATCAATCTTTTGTTACATTTCGTTTCTTCATTCTAGCTCCCTTTTTCTTTTCGTTTGAGCCTGGGATTTGCATTTTTTGGAGTCTAGAATGCTACCTAAATTTTTTAGGACCTTAACTAATTCATTTTGAGGGACTTCCTTTTGTATTTAGTGAATTTCATTCGTTGACGGAGAAACCGTACATTATGTTTCTCATATTTTTTCTCGTTTTCAGAGAACCAAATATTACAACAAGTACCAATTCCCTAAGAAAAACCAAGACAACTCTATGGATGCTATATACTTGCATAGTCTTGGCCAAAATAGAACCATATACCGAGGGAGTGTTTTAAATTGTTATAAGCTTAAACTGGGACTTGATATGATAAAGGAACATTAAAGAAAGCCTTGGAAAAAATTTAGAAGTCTTAGTTTGTGAGATAAAGGTATAGGCTCCATAATGAGATATAAAAACGCAACTTATAACTAAGCTCTTTAAAATGAATTTGCAATGACTCTAAGGAGTTTAAATGGAGTCAAGAAACCTAGATTAAAGGAGAAAATAGATCTAAGATCTTGAATTCTACTAGTTACTTTATTGTGTCTTGTATGAAAGCATAATGGAGCCATAGGAAAAAGTAGTTTTGCATAGAACTTGCAAAAGGCTAAAACTTGTTCCCATGAGTAATTCATGTCTCATTTGATGTGTCTTATAACATCCAATTTTTTGTAAAACATCGAAATGAGTAAGTTTTCAAAGCAAGTCCACTGAGGTGAGTTATTTAAGACCAATAAAAATTAGAATAAAATTCTAAATAATAGAAAATGAGGATTTGAGTCCTGAGTTGCCCAGAAACGGGGGCTACAGTGATTCAAAAAATTTAGTGACATTTTCGTAAATAAGTGTAATTTTGGAAAAACACATAAGAGAGCTTTTTAAATAAATTTTTTTAGTTCTCTGGAATTCTCAGAGGCCCTAAAAATCATGGGAAGCCTAAAGACAGTTAAAACCCCTACAGTGTAGGTTTTCCAATGCCAGTTGACCTAAATTTTAACCAATTCATTTGAGAAAGTTTTAGCTTCGATTTGAGTGATTCCAAAGGCATTTTACTAAATTAGGAACCTAAATTTTATAATAAAAAAGATGATTCTAAAAAAGGAGCTAAAACAAAGATAAACTAAAAATGCCATTGCCAAGGGCAAAATTAGAAACAATTTTAATAAGAAGCTTCTTAAACTCATGCCCTATTCTGCTCTTACTTTCCACTATCTTTCTTCTACCCAGAATAGAGAGGAGAACCAGGTCTTTTAGGCACACAAGAAGAAGCAATCTTGAAGGGAGAAAAAGCCAAGAAAAGGTAGGAAATTCCATGGAAAATCTAACTTTCTCCTTAGCAAGTTACTTTTCTTCCTTCTTCTCCTCATTTTTATAGGTTTGATGGTATTTTTAAATCTTTTTTGGGGGAAGAACAAAGAGAAAAAAATTCGTGTTTGAAGGGAGGCAACCAAGAAAAGTGAAAAGCAACCAAAAGAAAGCAAGAAAATAAGGTAAACCTTCCATTCTCTGGTAGATTCTTCCTCCCCCTTCCTCTTGCAAGATTTGGCCACCATGAGCCTAATTCTTAAGGGTTGTTTTCTATCCAAACCAAGGGGGGTTAGAGGTTTTGGAGTGCAAGGATTAAGAATCTATTATTGGAAGTAAGTAAAAGGCATTAGAAAATAAGATAGAATCATTAGGGATCCAAGTGCTCCCTTGAAAATCTGACTTGATATAATTATTCCTATGTTTAAATAAGTATTTGAATAAGTCCCTAAGATCTCTAAGAACCTCCCCATGTGTTTCCTCCATCAAGTAAAAATCAAGAACCTATCAAAACCCATTAATGCTCTACATTTTGGCCAAGCAAGGATAGCATAGCTAATGAGAGTTTTAAATTTTTTCAAGCCTAATTTTGAGTCTTATATGATGAATGAAAGTGAGGGAAAACCTTAGGAAAAATTTAGAAGGCTTAGAGAATGAGTTGGTGCTTATGTTCATAATGTGACTTAAGGAAGCAATATGTACTTAGGCTCTTAGTTTTAATCGTATGATGACTCCAAGAGGCTTAAAGGGTGTCAAGAATCATATATAAAAGGAAAGAATAGGGCTTAGACTTCAAAGAGTGGATGTTGCTTCATTAGGTGCCATTAGGAACCATAATTGAACCATAAAACAAAGTTAGAGTTCCAAATAGATAGGTAACTTTGAGAATGGTTCCAAGAGTCTAATGGGTTCCTATCTTGTATATTTAGGCCAAAGGAAACAAGCCCCACCTAGTTGTGAGTGTGTAGCCATGGGAGGAGATCTAAATTCAGGAGAAAAAGTGTGCTTATGTGGCAAAGGTAGCTCTCTCTCTTTTCTCCCATGTATGAATAAATATCTACATTGTCTTTGAATGTTTATATGTGTCTTTTACACTATAAATTATGTTTTGGTATGATACTTATGTTCCATGGAACCATAGCATTGCATTATGTATTCAAATGATGCCTAGAATGTTTGCACTGGTTTGCTCGATTGTGGAGAGGCCAAGAATCTTCTATCTTTGGTGAGAATGAGCCAAGAACCCTTAGAAGTGGTTGAGACCAAGAGAAAGTCTCCCAAGAGTAAGGCTTAGTTCAAAGCCTTTGAGAAAAAGGGTGAGGGGAGTCCAAGAACCTTGAAGAAAGTGGGTGAGACTAATCCATTCATTTGGCAAGCCTAAGTATATTATGTGTGCTTTGTATAAATGCCAAGAATGTATTTACACCATTTTCTATATTAATATGCCATGCATGCATCCTTAAGACTTGTATTATATTCTTTATGCATGATTGAATGGGAGATGAGCTATTGGGATTCTTTGAATCTCACTTTCTCCTCTTCAACATCTTATTATACTAGGTGGAGCCAATGAACAAGGAAATGAAAGCCACCAAGTGGGAAGATGAAGCCTTGACCATAAAGCTCTTAATTTTGTTTATGTTGTAACCAAAGGAATAGCATATGGTGTAATCTTTTTGATAGAATGGATGTATAATGAATAGAACATGTGTAAATATTCCCATAGATATATGTATGACAATTGATGATAAATGAGTAGTGTTACAACTTTTGGGTATTGAATGGCCATATCTAGTGCATGTTTCCCAGCATATAACTTGGGGATGAAAAATGAAATTCTATATTCTACACATTTACGCCTTTAATACAAGTTTAGGGAATCTTTCTGGGCCATTCCCACGTGCCCAAGTGGCCACAAGGACCTTAGAAGCCATTTTGCACACCTTTACACTATTAAAAGGTATTAAAATACCCCAAATGGCACCCTATGAAACTTTTTGACCAAATGAAGGAATTTCTTTATGAAATTTGGTAGACATATAGAGCTCATTGAGAGCTTTTTGAGAAGCTAAAGTGTAGCAAAAAAGGAGCTTCACAAAATTAGTTATGAATTTTCAAAGTTGGGATTTTCTATTGATTCTGGTATGTGCACTGTTCACACTGACAGATTTGTGTTCTATGTTATCTAATGGGAAAATGGTTTCTAATGCTTGTAAAAATTTACAAACACAAACTAGAGGTCATAAAATTTCTGTGGCCACTTAGATCACCTCATTTGAAGGTCTGAGTAAAGATTTATACAATTTTAAAGTTTGCTGTCAATAGCAGTAGCGCCCCCTAAATCTAGTTACTATTTTATAGATTTCCAATGGCTAAAAGAATTTGTTTCATTCTAGAATTATTTTTCACATAAATTTAACATATGTAGATTTTCAGAATGACCAAATGTGTATGATTTCAATTTTTATAGAATTAGTTATGAATTTTGAAATTTCACATCAGTAATCTGAACTAGCAGCCCAGACAGCAGCAATCTCGGTGGCTTTTCTGATGTTAAACGTTCTCCCCTTAATGATGATTCATGAGCTGAAATTATTTTTACCATGGGGTAGACATCCAAAGCTTTCTGTAATGGTAAATTTTGTTGGATTTTGATTTTTTTTGGATTTAGTTATGAATTTTTGAAATTGTGATAGAAAAACTGAAAATTTGGTAGAAAATATGTATAAGTATTTTATGCTCCCCTTTGGTTTCCACAAGATGTAGGCCACTTTTGATGATGTTAATGAATTTTATTCATGTCATTAAATATGGGAATGTGTTGTATGAGCTCACATGGTCCACGTGACATTGAATGAAATTTTCATACGCGATGTAATGCAAAGAAATGCATTATTTTAATTCTCTTTTGTTTGCTCTTTCATGGAATCTATGAATGTAAAGCATGTGAATGTTATGAAATGAGATAGAAATATATGGTGTTACATGTCTAGCCCAAGAGGATCAAGTGACATCCAATTCCATGAGTTTGGCCAAAAAGGGAAGATAAGTTTAAGGGAAAAGTGTGTGACATTGACTCCAAGGTAGCTCTCTAACCTTTCTCTCATACACTACTTGGATGTCTTCTTATCTTTGAGTGCTTATATGTATGTTTGAACTATGAAATGTATTTTGAGTACTTGCTATGGTACCATTATGCATTTTGAAGTGAATTTATGAATGTATTTTGGCTTGAATGGGTATAGTGATGCCAAAAGTCCTTAGGATTGGGTGAGATAAACTCAAAAGTCTCAAGAAGAGTGAAGCTAAGTCAAAAGTCCCTTGAAAATGGATGAGTCAAATCTAAAAGTTTTAAGAAAAATAGGTAAGGTTAGACTAATACCCTTGAGAGCCTATGTATGATATGTATGAATTTCTATGACAAGAAAAATGCTTTATGTATGCTCACTAGTAGCTTGGAAGCCATGTATACATTCTTTGACATGTATATGTATCAATTATGTATGTTTATAAGGGTAAGGAGTTATTAAAATTCTTTGAATCTCAGTCTTCCCCTCCATATGCCTAATTATATCTAGGTGAGCCAAATAGACCAAAGAATGGAGGCTAAACCATTTGAAGAGTAATACTTTGACAAAGGAATAGAGAAATGGATATTATAATAGTATATTGATGTCAAGAATTACATCCATGTGATGTATATGTATTTTAGACCTTTGAGGAAGTCCAAATATATGTATATATGATATATGAACTCATGTTGGCACTAAATGTATGTAAATGTGAGATTTTGCCATCACGGAGCCCTTATGTGATATAATATACTTGTGTATGATAGTAAGTGGCATAGTGACAATTAGCTCCATGATGATTCAGGCCATTTGGCATGCTTCCCTTGGCTATGTTTGTGCTATGGGACATGGTCAAGTGGCTATGGAATGAGAAAAGAGCCATTTGGTGCATTATAAACCAACTGTAAATCTTAAAAGTAACCAAAATTTGAGTTAAACTGCAAACTGACCAAATGAAAGAATTTTCTCATGAAATTTGGCAAGAATATAGGTCTCATCTAGAGCTTTTCATAGAGGTAAAGAGCACTCAATTTGAAACTCAATAGAATTTATTATGATTTTTCAAAATTGAAAAAATTTTGCCAAAATGGCAACAACACTGTTCATATGGTCAATTTATATTTCTATGTCACACATAGGGCAAATGATATCCAATGCTCATGAAATCTTAGAATCATAAACTAGACATCATAAGCTTTATGTATCCATTAAAAGCAGCTCATTTAGAGCTCTATGAAGAGAGAATCAAATTTTTGAAGTTGCATGATAGTATCAATAATGCAGCTCGACCTCTGATACTATTTCATCCATTTCTGTGGGTTTAAGGCCTGCATTGGTCTAGAATTATTTTTAATCATTATTTACTATCTAGATTTTTCCAAAAATCTATCATATACATGATTTTGATTTTTCTAGAATTAGTTATAAATTTCCAAAGTTTACACTAGAAAGTTGTGACAGCAACCTTAGGCTAAAAATTCTAATATGAGTTATATGGCTTCAAACCCATGAATTTTGAGATGTTTTGTGATGTTTATAACTTGTATAGATATGTTATGAATAGAAAATAATATAGATGAGTTCATGAAGTATGAAATAAAACTTTTGGGCCTTACGTAATGCAATTTATTACCATTAAATATGCTTATTTTCTATGTGAGGGTATGAAGCTAGTTTTGGCGATGAGTTGAGAAGGCTAATGAGTAAGTTATTACATATGCATTGGTTCTTATTCCCTTACTTTCTTTATTCTTAAAGTCTTGTAGCTCTTTTATAACAAGAACAAAAAAGCAAAACAAAACAAAAAGATTACAACAAGAGCTTCAATCTAATTTTCATATTCAAAATATAATGTAAATAATAATTAGAGTCACATTGCTTACATTATATTGTGAATATGATGTTTCACTTTTCTAGACAAAACTAGAAAAACTAATTGAACATACTATGACCCATTTAGAGTATAAGCATTCAATAATTAGTATCCCTTTTCCTAATAAACTGAATGAAATAATTAAGTTGTAATATCTATTTATAAGCAGTACATTATATGACCATAACATGCCTCAAAGCATAAGAATAATAATTAAACAGTTCTAGTTCCTTCAATACAAAAGAATGGGAAAGCAAAATAAATTCAAATTGACTTATAGTGTATAGCAGAAGGTGTAAGTAACCATCACCATCATGAGCAATTGGAATAGGGCAATATCCCACTATGACCAAAAGCATACTCACATCTAAAGAAAAAGAAATAGCCTAGCTAGCTTAGAACTTGTAGAAGTTGATAATATACCAAAACATAGATATGACATATGCCAAAACCTAGCTAATTCAGCAATTTATTCACGATTTTACCAAAGTTACATAATCCTAGCTAATTTCATAGATCTAAAATATACCAATACCCAAAAATTGACAAAAATCCTATCTAATTTTAAAGATTGACATATATTGAAATAATACGTAATGCTATAAGCTTCTCATTCGCTATCTTACTTTATGTTCTTTTGTAATACCATATTTAACTAACTTGCCTTAACCATATCCTAGCCTCCTTACATTGGTCTCATAAGTTTTCCAAGAAAACTCAATTAAAATATTCAATTATTTTTGCATTACGTAGCGAATAAAATTTTCATTTTGTGTCTTGTGGACCATATGAACTTATCTATCACATTCTCCTATTTAATTGCACGCATACAATCCAAAACCATCTCAAAAAGTTGCCATAAACTTAAGCTTATAGCATATTTACACAAAATAATGCAAGTCAATCTTAGGTCCAATTTGACAGATTTCTGATGCAACTTTGGAAAATTATAACTAAATTTAGAAAAATTGAAATCAAGTAACCTATAGCTTTCTGGAAAAATAGATGTTAGCTTTATACTAAAAATAATTCCAAGCCATTAAAATATCATTTGGACTACTTTTGACAATAGAAAAATGACATAGGTCAAATTGCCCAACATTTCTGATGTAAGTTATTGATATAAACTTCAAAAATTCATAAATAATTTCAAAAAAAATCCAATTCTAGAAAAATACACTAATTTGGAAAGATAAAGATGTTAAATCTAAGGTAAAAATACTTCTAGACCAACACAAACACGTTTAGCTACTAAAAACTGATGGAACAGTATCTAAGTTCAATTGGCACTCTTGATACTAATATAGAATTTCAAAAATTCATAACTCTTTGCTCAGACTTTCAAATAGGGTGCTTCTAGTTGCTACAGGATGCTAGAAATGTCTAGTTTATGCCTATAAAATTTCATATTCATTGGACTATATTTGGCCCACGGGTGACACAGAAACTGACCATATGAAGAGTGCTTATGTCAAGACAGTAGAAAAATGGCAACTTTAAAAATTTATAATTAATTCTGTAGAGTTCCAATTTTTTTGCACTTTATCTTCCTAAAAAGCTGTAGATGAGTTCTACATGCATGCCAAATTTCATAAATAAATTCGTCCATTTGGTCTAATTGTACTATAGGGTTGTAAATGGTCAATTTTTATGCTTCATAAGGGTCTCAAAGGGTCCATATTGGCTTCTCCTATTCCTATGGTCACATGAGCACGTGGGAAAGTATCAAAATATTCTAACAAACATGTCTGAAAGGGCTAATAACCCAGATTTCATAATTCTACTCATCCACCCCAAGATATACACAAGATTACATATATGCTACTCTTGCCCTTCATTACTAAAACTATGCAATATCATTCATTTGGCTCTAGTTCTCATACATACATCAAGTATTCATATATTTACATATGTTCAAATGGTTATACAATATATTCATCATGGGATTACATCATATGGCATTAAAGTGGCTATAAAATGAACAAAATAGCACTCTTCTTGTCATTCTCTTGTCTTCCAACTTGGTGGCCTCTATTTCCTTGTTCACTTGGTCTGCCTAGACATGTTATGGTAAAGAAGAGGGAGGAATGAGATTCTAGAAATTCCAATAGCTCATCTCCCTTTCAAATACACATACTTGATGCAAGTTTCAAGTCTAGATACATGTATGCTAACATGGAATTCTTAATCATGCATAAAGCATTCTCTTCATTCATAAGGATATAGATAACATACATAAGCTTGCCCAAGCATTGGTTTAGCCTCAGCCACTCTCTGTGGGACTTTTAGACTTGCATAATCTATTTTTAAGGGACTTTTGATTAAGCCTCACTTTTGCTCTAGACTTTTGGCTTTATCTCACCCAACTTTAGGGACTTTTGGCTCATCCTCACCCTAACTAAGGGACTTTTGGCTTCACTAAGCTCAAGTAAACCAAAAGCAATCATCAAAGCACCATTTCAATATATAAGTAAAGCATCAAGATACCATGGCATGTAAATGCTTGTTAGAAATATATTTCATGCCTTTAAACATACACATACACATTCAAGATAAGAATAACACTTAAGCATGCATGAAAAAAGGAGGAGAGAGCTACCTTGGTTGCAATGACACACTTTAACTCTTAGAAATGGTTCCTCTCCCTTGGCTAAGTACCCACGAGTAGGTGGAACTTGCTTCCTTTAACCTAAATACATTATATGGAAACCAATTATACTCTTGAAGCAATTTCTAAAGCTACACATTTATTTTAAATCTTAGATTGGTCTTATGGATCATTTATAGTTCCAAAATGTACCTAATGAAGCAACATCTATAATTTAAGTTCTTGGCTCTATTATTTTCTTTCATCTATGTTTTTTGACTCCATTTAAACCTCTTGGAGTCATCACACAATCAAAATGAGGAGCCTAACCATATGTTGCTTCTTTAGGTTATAATATGGAACCTATGCTACCATTTTATTTCCTAAGCTTTCTAAAATTTTTCCAAAGCTTTCTCTCATCTTCTCCTATCATATATGATACAAAACCAAGATTGAATGAAATTAAAACACTCCTTAGGTATTCCATTCTTCTTTGGCAAAGACAGTCTATTCTTGGCACCAAGAAAGTTGCTTGGATTTCATTGATGGGAAGAGCATGTAGGAGACTTCCTAGGGATCTTTAGAGCTCATGCTAACACTCATTTTAGCCTAGGAACCCTTGCATCAAAATAGAATTTTGGCTAAGCACTTGAATCCCTAACTTTGGTATCTTGAAAACTAATGGCTATTACTTAATTCTCTTTGCATAGTTTTAATTCTCACACTCTATTTCCTAAGATTTATCCTTAGTTTAGTTCAAAAATCACTCCTCCTTGCCTGTCCCTTACTTGGCCGAATCATACAAGAAGAGAGTAAGGGAAAAGTGAGCTTGAAGACTAGCTTTTTACCTTGGTTTCTTGGCTACTTTGGAAGGCTTTCACTTTGCTTAACTTCTCCTCCAAGAATTCACTTTGCTATTTTGGACTTAAAACAGAACCAAACATCCCATTAAATCCATAAGAAGAGAAGAGGGAAGGAGAGGAAGGAATTTTCTAAAAGGAAAAGCAAAAATTTCTATGAGTGTTTCACCTTTTTTGCCTTGATTCTCTTTTTCTTCTTCCTTTGTCTTGTGCACCCTTTTCACAGACCTCTCTTTCTATTTTGGCTGGCCACAAAGTCGGTCTAAGGAGAGAGCAAATGGGATATGAGTTTTAAAGAAAGTTCAAGAAACACTTATAAAAAGAAATGATGCTTACGTCTTGTCATTATGGTATTTTTGTTTTGGCTCCTTTTTTAGAACCGTCTTTTCTATTAAAAAATTTGGATTCTCTAACTTATAAAATGCTTTGAAATCACTTAATTTAGAGCTAAAACTTTTTCGAATGAAAAGATCAAAGTTTAGGCTACCTGACATTCAACAGCATACACCAGAGGGGATTTAATTGTCTTGGGACTTTCTATAGTTTTTAGAGCCTCTAAGAACCTCAGAGAATTTAAAATTTTCATTTAAAAAGCTTTCCTATGAGTATTTCAAAAATTGCCCAAATTTACGAAAATGCCACTAGACTTTCGATAAATTTTTTGAACCACTTTGGCCCTTGTTTTTAGGCAACTCAAGACTCAAATCCTTATTTTTCATTATTTAGAATTTTATCCTACTTTGAATTGGCCCCAAGCCTCTTATTTCAGGATACTTACTTTTCAAACTGACACATTTTGGTGTTTTACGAAAAATCGAACATTATATCTTCTTTAACAAGTCTTCTCCCAACTTGTGTTCTCTTTATCTCTCAACTCACACAGCTTTCAATAGTTCCCCTCTCCCTTTCCTTTATGTCTCATTCTCTCTCAAACTCTCATTCTCTCTTGCTCTTTGTCTCACTGTCATTCTCTCGTAGCCTCTGACCTTTGAGGGGCTTTTGAAGATTGAAATATGATGGGGAATGAAAAGTAAGGAATGTCTTGCATTTGATTCCAAATTTTAAAGTTATAAATTTTACTTTAATAATTAAAAATTAAAAATTTCTATTAATTAATTAATTATTATTACATATTTTATATTATTATTTATTATATTATTAATTGATTTAAGGCTTTTGCAACAACAAAACTTACTACTAAAAGCAACTTCAGTAGGAATCTCGCAAGGTCGAGGTAGCTCTTGTGATATCGCTACTAAAGCCACTTTTGTTTGACTTTAGTTTCTCCAAAAAAAGATAAAAAGAGAAAAATTGAAGGTTTTTTTGTTGACAAATGTTGCCACTAAAAGTTGTTTTAGTGGTGACCTCACAAGATTACTATTAAAAATGGCTTTAGGGGCAACCTTATAGGGCTACCACTATAAGTGGCTTTACTAGCAACTTCTCAGGATTCCTATTACAAGTGACTTTAGTGGTGACCTAATAAGGTGCCACTAAAGTCACTTTTTTTTTATTGACCTTAGTTTCTAAAAAGTCAAGGCTTTTGCGGTGACAAAAATCGACGCTAAAAGTGACTTTAGTGGCAACTTTATGATGTCACCACTAAAGGTCTTTTATGGTGACCATGAGAAATTGCCACATAAGGTCTTTTTAGTGGCAACAATTTTGTTGCCATTAAAGCTCTTTTGTGGTAACCTTGAGAAGTTGCTACAAAAGCTTTTTTTTATGTCCACAATTCTATCGTCACAAAAGACTTTTAGTGGTTACTTTTATTTATATTGCCATTAAAAGTTTTGACAAAATAAGATAAAACTTTTTAGTGACTGCTAAAAATTTATTTTTAGTGAGAATTTTTTTAAGTCACTGCCAAAAATCATTGCTATATATATATATTGTAATGAAACATCTTGTAAACATTATCTTAAGAATGGTACAATTGACATCATTAGCATTAAGAATGGTACAATTGACATCATTAGCATCCAAGTGTTGCCATCATTGATCATAACACCCTTATTTGTGTTGATCTTGAGAAGGTCGCACATGTTGCTTTCTTCTGACTTACAATGTGGGCATTCCCCACACTCCCCTGTGAATACAAGAAGAGAATGGTCTCCTAGTTTTAGATAAGTCATCTCCTCCCCTACACTCTCCATAATCCTAAACATAACATCACAACTTAATTAAGAATTTTAAGATAATAGACTCATTGTCCGAGCTCGAGTCAAATGTCATATTGCTAGCTTAGGTGTAAATGTAGGCACACCAAGGGCTAATAGGTACCATTGTAAGCTATAATGTTTTGAACAAGATTCCTCCCCATAAAAATAATTTCATACAAATATAAATATAAGCAAGTGTAAAATTTAGAAGGAAAGTAGAAATAAGACACATAATCAATAATCTTCAAGCAATGTAACATTATCATCACACCCATTAATTAACATACTAAACTTATGCATTTTCCTTTTCATAATACAGTTCTAAATCAAGCTTCTATTATAAGTCAACCACAATAATAACATCAAAATTTTGAACGTATTTATCATGTAAATATTTGTAGAGCATCCAACGAACTTGAATTATTCAATAAAGAAATATTCATAGTCTTGAAACCAACTTTATTTAGGCAAGCGTAGGGGAAGGAGTGACTCATCTAAAACTAAGAGATCATGTTCCTCCAGTATTCACAGGGGAGTGTGGGGAATGCCCACATTGTAAGTCAAAAGAAAGCACATGTGCAACCTTTTCAAGATCAACACGGATAAGGATGTTATGGTCACTTAATGTTAACTACAAATAACTTTTACAATATGACAATTTTTTTAAAATATCTAAAAGCAATTTGATACCTTCATATCTTTACATAATTGGCAGACAACAAAGTTGCCACAACTCTTTTCATAACATGTGTTGTTTTAAAAATAAAGTTATTAGTTATTTTTATTGATATATTAAAAATAAAATTATATTTATATTATATTAAAAGTGATTTTTTTGACAAAGAATAAATTAAAAGGAAGTTTTTGTAATATATATCAAAATATAAAGATATGAAGGTATCAAATTGCTTCTAAATATTTTAATCTTCCTTGATTTGTCTCATCTCACTCTTTTCCAAATTGTCCAATGTATTTTTTTTGGGTATTTTCTAGATTTGTTTATTTAACTTAGGATTTAGGCTATTTTGATGGATTATTGTTGTTATATAATGTAATGTGAAAGTATATTGACTATTCTTATTATTACAATGCCATATAATTGTTGTTCTTCATGCCTTCTTACTTGTATTAATGATTATAATTATTTTCTATAATTTAGCTTAATTATGAGGCACATGACTATCATATGGAAGTAATTTAAGATGATAAAATAATGGTGGAATTAAGTCTAGGTGTATAATATCTGCCTTATGTAACACGTTGGGACTTGAAATCAAATTATGAAGGACCTCATTCCAATCACTATAGTATAGTAATAATTAAGTAATCCAATGATCTAAATTTTGATGCCTAATACCCCATAAATAGTTCGAACTATAGAGGAACAATAATCAATTTTTGCTCAAATGGTTTATAGAGAAACCCTACCTTCTCTTATCCATTTGACATGTGCAATTTCTTTGTTGTCGATACGTCTCGCAATTTGTACTTGAGCTCCTAAAATTTTGAGAAGAGTTGCTCTTTAGAGAGCACAATACGATGAAAGTTGTAAGCTATGTTCATAGGAAAGTTATTGTTTATCGTTAGCCTAACTATCAATTAGAAGATTTAGCTTGCATGAATCACTATTAGTTTGATACCAATAATGGTAGCCGTTTCAGTATTGTAAGGATACATATATATCTATGATTGAAAATTCTTTAATTTACATTTTTCTTTCTTCTATTTCCCATAATATATCTAGTATGCGAAGACAAATAGTTGAAAGTACGAAGTGAAAATGGGTCAAATGATATAACCAAATTACTAGGGAAAATTTTTTTTTCAATTAGCAATATTAATAAAATAAAAATTATAAATTATTATTATTATACAATAATTTATATCCAGAGAGTGAGGATAAATAATTAAACCAAAACTAAAAACATTAGTTTATTTTGATATAAATAATAAAAAACAATCCATATGACTCTAAAATACACCTAGACTTACTTCGACCATTATTATATCATCCTAAATTACTTCCATATAATAGCCATGTGCCTTATAATTAAGCTAAATTATAGAAAATAATTGTAATCGTTAATGCAAGTGAGAAGGCATGGAAAGCAACAATTATATGGCATTGTAATAATAAGAATAGTCAACATATTTCCACATCACATTATATAACAACAATAATCCATCAAAACAACCTAGATCTTAAATTAAGGCAACAAATCCAGAAAATACCCAAAAAAAAAGATTGGACAATTGGGAAAATAGTGAGATGAGATAAATCAAGGTAGATTAAAAGATGGATGTTCCTGCACCTCTTCAATCAATGAAATCCCTTCTAAAATTGGCAAATTTGATCAATGAATCAACCTACAAATGTCTCCTCTAGCTTAATGCCTTCTTCTTCATGCCTAAAAGCCCTAAATGACTTCATATGATCTAAATTTGAATATAAGAAATGAAAGTTTAATAGTTGTTGTATTGTTGCAGTGCTACATAACATTGAGGTGTTGATGCACGTTCCATGTCTTGGCCCTTAGCTTGTTCATTGCGATGGCAATACGATATATCATCTAGGCAATATGATAAATTGCCATGGCTTAGTCTATTTGATGACTTGGCCCTTTTGCTCTAATCTCATCCTTAGTGTCTGAATTAAAGCCTATATTAGCCATTATTTAAATTTCAAAAAATTCTTAATAATAATTATACATCTATAGAATCTAATATTTTTTTAATATTTAGAATATAATTACAAAATAAGAGAAAATAAGCATAAAATACCTAAAAATCCTAATAAAAGCCTATGACAAGTTCTCAAATAAGCACATAAAATTTAGTAAATTTAGGACTTATCAATTTACACTAAAATTACTTGTCCTAATAATTTTATCTTTTCTATTGTCTCCAAAGGTTACAATTCCTAGTTATGTTAGAGTGAAGCTTAAAAAATTGTTCCCATCATGTGTCATGAGCAGCCATAATATATGAACCAATGATCCCTTCTTATTTTATTTTTAAAGAAACCTAAAAGAAATCAATAATAATTTAAGTACCCAAGGGTCTTTAGGTCATGTTAGTATTGGATTCTTTGGATACTATCATATCTTTTAGAGCCTAAATTTTCTTGATTATAACCTTTTGAGTCCTAATTAAGTAATCATAAGATAAATGCCCTTCTTTCAACATATTTAACATGTTCTTGATGATTTAGTTTTTATTTCTTTTACAAAAACTATTTCAAACATATTTTCATTTTATCTTTATCATAACCAATTACAACTATGTTTAGAGAATGGCTCTAGTTTCCTAAAAGAGTTTCCAAGTTTTCATGACCTTTAACAAAATTGGCTAGATCTTGGATTAAACCTTTTACCCTTTCTTTTGATTTCTCATGTTCACAAATTAGTGATTATAGAGAATATTATTCCTTTATTAAATGAAGCCTTTCTTCTAAAATTTCTTTCTCACTTTTAATCACATTAAAACATTTCAATATTTTTATGTTAACCTTTTTAAGATCATTGTATTTTAACATAATTTTATTTAAATCATTTATCATAATATCATGCACAAAAAAGATCATCATATGTAAAAGGAGAGTTGTTTACCTCTTTTGCTTCCCTTTTTTGTGGTAATTTATTAGGATGCTCATTTGTCATAAGACAAATGTTGCAACCTAAAACCCCTAGTCAGGACTAGCATATAAACCAAGTCAATCTAAGGTTAGTTTAGCCTAGTAAGTCTAAACAAATACACTTACTTAACCATAATAAGTCTAAGAAGATCTCAAAACTTATATCATACTCTTAAAATACATGATTTATTTTAAAAGGTCACTTAAGGGTTGCCTAGAATATGGCAAAAACCCCCTTAAGGGTCGCCGTAACTAGTTCTATTGCGAGAAATTTCTTAGATTTTGTATGGGACATGAACTCGTTATAGCGAACTGGCACTCTCACTATAGTGAATTGGCACCTCACTATAGCGAATTGGCACCCTCGCTGTAGTTAATAGAGATCTTAGATATACCTGGAAGACTTAGAAAAATTCTGAAACTTTAGATATTATATATATGATATGTACAATTAGTTATAATATAGTAATGTAAGAAACACAATGTAAAAATGGCCATAAAAGGCATACAAACATCATAACCTTACTCCTACACTACCTCAACCAACTGGATGTCTAATAGGCATGATGTCATGGAGTTTTACATGTCTAAACATATGGTAAAAAGCCTACCCAGTGCATGTAAGAGCTATGTTAGTCCCAAAATGTTTCATTTAAGTACCTCTTGATTTGAAAAGAAGAAAATGTAAAGTCAAAGATTAAGTCCACTTATTTAGTGAGTATATAAATAACAAAGTATGTGGAAGAGAAAACAAGCCATACATATGAGTTTTTTTGCAAATGAGTAATATTAAACAAAATAAAATAAAATAATATATGTATAAGCTTACAAATATTCTAAAATTTAAATAAATTCATTTAAGTAATAATTAAGAATTCTAGAAAATAATATATTTAAAGATAAAAACACATTAGATGGGTACCATGTGAGAGGGTCATGTCACGTTATCATTCATAGTGCCACTGCATTTTAATTATTTTATATCTTAGTACTATCATTCTTTACTTATTTACATCTCTGTACCACCACATTTTTCACAAATTTACCTCTAATGCAACATCACTTTTCACACCTAAGTACCATTGTATTTTTCACAAATTTGCCTTTAGTGCCACGACTCTTTATTTTCTATTTTAGTGCCACTGTACTTTTTTTATTTTACGTCTTAGTGTCATTGCACTTTATTTCACAAATTGTTAAAGTGTCACCGCCTATTTATTGCATCTCATAGCACTTCCACGCTTTTTGTCACATCGCATAGCCCCATTATGCTTTTAAACACATTTCAATTTAGTTAGGTGCATTTAGGTTGTTACTTTTGCTAACGATTATAAGATTCACGTTATATCCCATCCATTACTTTTTAAATAATTTAAATAAATACTATATTATAAATAATAATATAAATGAATTTAAAAATAAAGGTAATTCAAAGATATATATATATATATAATTATCAATTAATTAAAAACAAATCAATTTTAAGAAAATTATATAAGAAAATTAAAACAAAAGAAATAATTTAAAAAATAAATAAAGGAGCAAATTTAAATAAAGCTTCATGGTAAGAAAAGGAAAGAGAATAATATATCAAGAGTTTCACTATCATCTACATTTTGCACAAATGAGAACATCAGTAATCTCACATCACACTCACATGAATTTCACCATTATTTACAATATATTTTGCAATTGAAGATTTTTAAGGTTTAAAATTTTCTTCCCTATAGCATAGTAAAGTAAAAATTATTAAAACAATATTTGAGGAGAAGAAATATAATTACAATGTAAATAAAAGATGCCACCTTATTAGCTATACACTCATTGATAAAGACTAATAATAGAGGTCCTTCTTACTAACTCAAGGCACAACTTTAGTTGACAAGGTATCCTTAGTGATACATTAAACCACATTAAATATAAAACTAACAACTAGCTATCTAATTGGCACCCTATACTATTAATTTGACTAAACATAAATTACAATAGCTAAAACCTTAATTTTAATATAAATTCCCTATTATCACCACTAATCCTAGATCTAGATTTTTCAAACCAAGCTTCCATAATTCAAATTGGATTTAGAATTTACCTTATGGAGCAAAAGATTGAAGATTAATGTGTGGGTTTCACATTTTAAAGACTTGATTTGGAAACCCCTAAAATTGAAGCTCACTCCATGCTCATGGAAGGAGGAGTTACAACATCAAGCATCTTCTAAGCATAGGAGGAGAAGAAGAATGAAGGGAAAAGGATGAAGAAGAAAGAAGAAGAGACTAACTTTCACCATGCTCCCATGAACCATAGCTAAACTAAAGAAAATGAGAGATGAAGTAGATGGATGAATAATGATAGGTGTAGAGGTTTTTAGGCAATGCATATGATGGAGAAGAAGAATAACAATAGAGACATGAAGAAGGACGACAACCATGTAATGGATGAAGCAAGAAGGAACCATTGCACTTTAATGAAAGTTGATACTACTCTTAGATAAAAAAAGGCATTTGTGTGTGTCTTGTAAAGGTAGAGGACATTTAGCTAAAAGGAAAGTAAGAAGAAGAGAGAGAGGAAAAAGGAAGAAAAAGAAAAGGAATATAGGATTTCCTACTACTGGGCTTAGAATGAAATGTGAGATAATTTATTTTTAGGCTGAAGATGTGAGATAAAAGTTTCATAAATATTTAGGTCCAATAAGGATAATTTATATGAAGGCATTAAGATACTAGAATCTCACTAGGTACCAAACATATAGATAAGTGGCTCCATCAGATAATTTATAGGCTTTAAAATTAATTAATTCATGTTTTATATGCCAAGATAATTTATTTAGCATTAATTAGTTATTTCTAATTTTAAAAAATTTAAGATTATTACAACCTATGTTTGCTTCTTCTTAATCGTCTAAGTCTTCTAGTAAGTCATCGTCATTCCAAGAATGATCATTAGCAAGAAGACATAGGTTGGTAGTATCTTGCTCTTCCTTATTTCTTGAATCTAAGAACTTGTCATTACTCCAAGTTGAATTGACCACCCTAACTTTCTTTTTTTCTTTGGAGCTTATCTTATTTAATAGTTGGTAATCTATCTTAATGTGTCTATATTTCTTGCATTCATAGCATGTGATAGAGTCTTTGATTCCTTCTTATTTGTAATGCTTTCTTTCAAACCTCTTTACACGTTGTTTTGATATCTCCTTTTACATAAGTTTTACATCCTTTTGGATAGTAACGCCATTTCTTTGCCATTATTCTAGTTACCAAGAAATGCTTCATATTTTTTTACTATTTCAAAAAAGTTTTCAAAGCAACACTTCTCTACTTTTTCTAGTCTTCCATCTCATCCTTCATTTAGCTATTCTCATATGCTATTAGGTTTCCTCTGAGCTCATTGAAGGTCATTATCCCTAGTTTGCCATTTTCTTGGATAGCAACAATTTTTGCTTCATAAGGAAAGGTTAAACTTTAAAATATCTTTCTTATAAGATCTTCATTTGAGTAGCACCTGCTAAGAGTGTCCAAATCATTTATGATCTTCCTTAATTTGTGGAACATGTCTTTTTTTCCTTCTTCTCACATTATCTTGAATGTTTCATATTCGTGTACCAAAATATCTATTTTTGTTTTTCTAACTTTAGCTGTACCTTTATAGGTTACTTTAAGTTTATCCCATAATTCTTTTGCTATGTGACGTATGGATAATTTTTTGAATTTTTCTCCATTCATAGCATAAAAAAAGTAGTTGATTGTTCTACAGTTTGATTTAAACTTCTTGATATCTTTATCACTCCATTCAATTTTTGGTCTATCGACCTTTTTGTCGTTCACCTTTTTTTAGTATGAGCATGCCATTTTCAATAATCCTCCATACTTGTAAGTCGGTTGATTAAAATTCTTCCAGTAAGTGCAGTTTGTTCCATCGAAGAAACAAGGCCTATTAATAGGATGTCCTTTTACATCAAGATGTTGATTCATATTCTAGATAGGATCTTTTCAATAAGATGTTAATTGTCATATCTTAACCCCAAGAAACTCATATCATAGCATTCAAGAAATAAACACCCATACTTCCACATAAAGCGTAGCATATGGACCGAAATCATGGAAACAAATCCACACGGTTCAATCTCACTTTGGTTTAATCATTTTTATCCATATAATATCCATACAACATCCATTCAAAGCATGAATATCGTTCCATAAGCTCTTGAGATTCATTTCACACTACATGAACTTTTCACATAATTTACTTACACATACAACCCATAATGGGAAGCACACTACCAAGAACCTCTAACTCAATATTAAATCACTTCCAAGGCCAATTAATTGATCCTTAACTCATTTTGAACCATAACATATTAAAACATATCAGATTCATAGCCATTTAGGTCAAGAAACTCGGATTTGAAGGTTTGGAACACATATCAAAATTTTTGCCATGAGTTTGCTGTCCAATTTTCTGACAGAAATTTTCAAAAATCATAATTAAATCTAAAAAAATCAAAATAAAGCTTATGATACCATTCTATGAAACTGTGGATGTTAACTTTATGGAAACAATAATTTCATACCACGTTAAGCTCGTTTAGGAATTGAATTATAATGAAACAGTACACAAGGTCGGCTAGTGTTACTATTTCTAATGTAAAACTTCAAAAACTCATTTCTCTCTCTACAGACCTCTAAATGAGGTGCTTCTAGTTGCTGTAGATCATTGTGGATATCTAGTTTCTCCATGTAAAATTTTATAACCATTAGACCTTGTTTGTCCCTCAGATGACATGAAAATAAAATCTTCTCAAGTAAACAGTGCCCATACCAAAACCAACTTCTGATATAAACTTTGAAAAATTATAATAAATTCTATAAACCTCCAAATAATGTGGTTCTTAGACTAGTAAAAATATATCAAGTCCTTAGACTAGTAAAAATATGTCAAGTCATATATTTTCTATCACCATATTATTTCATCTACGGTAATTGTGTACATATTTTAAAGATCTCATCAAGGAGAACTACGAATTAATATGCTTTTATCACATTACGTCGGGGTTCAATTTTTCACTTCGAGTTATATAAGCCCCGTACATTTTCCAACATCATTTTATAGTCATTTTCCACTTATAAAAATCACAAATAATCTAAAACAACACATAATCTAGGGATCCAAGCTTGAAAACCACGAATTTCTCCCATTCTTCCCAGATAGCATAGTGGCAAATTTCAGGGGCAACTTTGAAAAATTATAACTAAATATAGGAAACTCAAAATCAAGCAAACCATTGCTTGTTGGAAAGCTCTAGATGTTAAATTTACAGAAAACTAATTTCTAACCATGAAAATCTCATCTAGACCACATTAATAGAAAAGACACAAAGATCGAGCTATCCAAAATTCTAATATAGCTTACTGATACAAAGTTTGAAAATTTATAATTAATTCCACACAAATCCAATTCATGCAAATTATACCAATTTGGAAAGTTATAGATGTTAACTAGAGGAACAAAATAGTTCCAAATCAATCTAAGAGCATTTGAACCCTAAAAGTCGATTGAGCAATAATGAGGGTCTAGAGGTGCACCTAGAGCATAATAAAAACTTCAAAAATTCATATATTCCTCTCTAGATACCCAAATGAAGTGGTCTAGTTGCACAAGTCATTGGGAAGGTGTAGTTTCTTTTTATAAAATTTCACAGCAATTGAACATCTTTTGCCCCATGAATGATAGAGATTCATTTTCGGACCATATGAACAGTAACATCAGCAAATTTTGTTTTCTTAGCCAAATTCAAAAATTTGCCAAAAATTTCACAGACCTCCAAATAATACCCACTTTTCCTTTCTAAAAATCTCTTAACAAGCTCTAATTGCATACCAAATTTTAAATTAAGAAGAGTTCATTTGAATAAAAAGTGATATAGCTCCATAAAATGATCATTTTTGCTTCTTATAAGATGTCAACTTTGTCCAAATGGCTTCCTTAATGGTTTGGCACCTCTTGGGCAAGTCTAAAAGTATAATTACAATTTGTATGAACTGACCAAGTGGTTCCAAATACCATGTATCTCAAATTGACCATTCCACACTCTAGGATACACAAATATCACAAGCCATTCCATGGTCAAATTTCACATTTTCATTACTTTAGCACCATCTAAGGTTTATACATCATTTACATATGATATTACAATTGTTCACTCATTCATGGCTCAAAAATAATATTTGCATAACCATTTTGACTATTAGGTACAAAAGAAACTACATAAAACTCAAGTTATGGTCTCTTTAAGGTGCTTGGCTTGCATCCCTTGGTTCTTAAACACCACCTATCCATTTCAAGATGAAAGAAGGGAGGGGAGTGAGATTCTTAGAATCTCAATAGCTCACACACCCATTCACACACACATTCAAGGCATAAATATATCAAGTGCACAAATACAAAAGTGATATGAGCATAAAGCATACTAGAAGTCCATCTCCATGCCACCATTGCACATCAATTTAAGAACATACTTTAGGGACTCTTGGTTTTGCCTACCTCATTTCTAAGACTTTTGGATTTGTCTTATCCTTGGTCTAAGGACTTTTGACTTGGCCTCACTTATTTAAAAGACTTTTGGCCTAGTCTCACCCATATCTTGAGACTTTTGACATCTCCTTACCTACATTAAGAGTCTTTTGGCATCACCTCACCCTTGTGAGCAATTTCCATAAGCAAAGCCATTCAAGAACACATATTGGTACCAATGTGATCTCAAAGCATCAAATGGCATGTTCTATAATCACATAGACACATGTGCACACAAGGACATACATACACACAAGAATGGAAGGAGAATGAGGTGGAAAGTAACCTTGAATCTTATACAAGCCCTACTTTGCTTGTTCCTCCCTTTTTTTTATTTACATAAGAGCACTTAGGTGGAGTAGGGTTCTCTTGACCTAAATGTCAAAAATAGCATACAATTATGCACTTGAAGCAAGCCAAAATACCAAACTCATTCTTAGAAACATACTTAACTCTATAAGTGACATAATGATTCCATAATTGGCTTATTGAAGTAATCTTCACAATTCAAGTTCTAGGTTCCTTCTTCTTTTCATTTCAAGGCCTATTGACCTCATTCAAGGTCCTTGGAACCTTGACACATTCATTTGTACAAGCCTAAACACAAATTGCTTTATAAGACTCCATTATAGAAACCATTGTCCCATTTCCTAATCTATGACTCCTAAATTTTTCATAATGGTTCCTCCCACCTTTTAATATCATATAGAGTCTCAAACCAAGGCTAGAATAATTTAAAACATCCCTTAGTCCTTTGAGCTAGCCTAGGCCAAAACACCCTCCATAATGGGGTTCCATGAAGCTTTTGATTTTTCCTTGATGGGAGAGCCACTTGAGGAGGTTTCTAAGGGTCTTAGGAGCTTAATGGAACATTTAAATGGCCAAGGAAACACACACACAAAATCAGATTTTATACTTCCCTCAAGAATTCTACACTTGTCTAACTTAATTTCTTTTGGTTTTTATTTTGATTTCTTTGTATAATTTTAATCCTTACACTCTTTTTTCTAGGATTCTCCCTTGGTTTTACCCAAAATCCATCCCCTCCTACTCCTCCCTAGGTTGGCCAAAATTTATAGCAAGAGGAAACAAAGAGAAGAAGTAATTAAACCATGAATTTACATTAGATTCTAGTTTAGTTTCAAGACTTTTTCTCCTTGGTTTGCTTCCTCTCAAGTAATTTAAACTCTTCCCCTATGTTCTGGACTAAAAATAGAACCATTCATCTCAAATAAACCATGGAAAGAAAGGAAGAAAGGAGAGAAATAAAATTGGAAGAAGGAGAAGCATGAATTTCCTTGAATTTCCTCACCTTGGCTTTTCTTCCTTCTTCTTCTCTCTCTCTCTTGGTACGCAAAAGGAGCTGCTTCTTTTCTCTGAATTTGGGCAAAACTAAGTCGATCTAAATGAATGGGAGAAGAGATATGAAGATTTTAGAACATTCAAGAAGCTCATTTTTTCAAAAATTTTAATTTTGTCCTTTCACAATGGCATTTCTAGTTTAGCTCCTTTTTTAGAACTATCTTTTTTATCATAAAATTTAGGTTCCCAATTTAATAAAATTCTTTTGGAATCACTCAAATTGGAGTCAAAAACCTTCCCAAATGAACCCATCAAAATTTAGATTCATCACCATTAGAAAACATACACCGAATGGGCTTTACCGATCTCGAGGCTTCCCATGGTTTTTAGAGCCTCTGAGAACCTTGGGCCACTCAAAATTCCCATTTAAAAAGCCTTTCTATGAGTTTTCTAAAAATTATGTGTAATTATAAAAATGCCATTACATTTCATCAAAATTTGTAACAATTTCATTTCTCCATCCTAGCTCTATTTTTCTTTCTATCTGAGCTTGGAATTATCATTTTTAGGAGTCTAAGATTCTACCTAAATTCTTTTGGACATTTTCTAGCCCATTTCAATGGACTTGCTTTTATACGACTCATTTCATCGTTTTACAGAAATTATTGTTTGTTACAACATCTCTATATGAGATCTATATGTGTACAAAATCTTAGCATCAAAATCGCTTATTTGGTCAGGTTAGGGTCTAACTCACAAAATGGGTCATTTTTTATCCTAAAATAGTTCATTTATGTGCCAAATCTTCCCCTTGAACCAAGACCACTTGGGCAGGTCCAAAAGCATCATAACACTCTAAATATACATGCCAATTGATTGAAAAAGCCATGGAGCTCAAATTCACTTCCTAGCTCCAACTCATACCTAAGGTTGCATGCTTTCTATTAGGCATACAACAATCATTTTTGCACAAATGTATTCAAATGACTCTTCTATGATTACATTCATCATACATATCCATTTTTACACTTTTCTAGCCATAAGAGTCATATACATAGGTTCATCTTACCATACTCACATATAAAGGCTACCAAGTGGCAAACTTACACATTTCCAATCACATAAGTGCAAAGGGGATTCATACATCATTCATATATATTATATAAGCTATCCATGAGTTTATGTTACAAATACATAGCTTAGGTATATCATTTGAATACAAAGTACATTTCAAAACCTATTTCTATATATCCAATCCACTAATCATGCACTCTTCGAGAGTTGGCTTCTGTTTCCTGCTTCGCTTGACTCACCTAGCATAGTTAGAAGGGAATGAGATTTGGGGAAATCTTAATAGCTCTAAATTCCTTTCACACATACATATAACATGTTCATGCATGTCAAAGAATACAAGTATGTCATGTAACATTCTCAAATGATGCATAGTCATAGATTTTCATATCATACATAAACAAATAACACATTATGGACTCAAGAGAGCAATGGCTCAGCCTCACCCAAAATCTTGGGACTTTTGGATTTGCCTTACTTGTATCTTCGGACTTTTGACTTAGCTTCATTCTTTTTTTAGGCTTTTGGCCTTCTCTCACCCTCTCTTAGGAACTTTTGGCTCCCTCTCATCCTTCTCAAGGGGCTTTTGGCCTTACCACACTCATTCAAGTCATTTCACATAATTTTGCAAACATAAATCAAGTCATGATTTCTAAACATTCATCTAATAACTACAAGCAATTTCCTAATATCAAACACACACAAAAGTAATCTAAGACAAGTCATGAATGCATACATGTATGAAGGAAAGGATTAAAGAGCTACCTTATGGAAGACTACACTTTTCCTTTACTTTCTCTTCCTTTTTCTTGGCTTAAGCACACACAAGAAGGGAGTTCTTGCCTCTCTTGGCCTAGACACAATAAACATGACATAAATTAGGCTCAGGAACCAATTCTAGTTTCAAGGAAGACTAGGCTAGCTTACTTGGCATTAAGTTACACATAATGCTCATCTAGGACACCATGAAGCAACTACTTTAAATCATGATCTTGGTTCCCCATTTCCTTTCTTTCTAGGCCTCTTGGCTCCACATAAACTCATTAAAGCCTTCATAAACTCATTCTAAGGAGCCCAAGCCCATGTTGCTTCATTATACTTAAATTAAGACCTTAAAGTATCAACTCTTAAACCAAGCCTCCTAAATTCAAACCATTGGTTTCCCTAACTCTTATAATTCATATCTAGGCTTGAAAATTCCTTAGAACACAAAACTTCAATCCCTAGGTGTGAAAACCCTAAAGTGGCCGAACCATACACTCACATATGAACCCATAGAATTGGCTTGCTTTCTTACATTGATTGGTTTATGGGAAGCTTCCTAGGGGTCAATTAGGCTCATACAAACGCTCACATGCATTGAAAAATGTCTATAAAAAATCAAATTTAATGTTGAACCTTGGAACCCCAAGTTGTGTAGACTTGGTTTTTTTGGTTCCCTTTTGGTTTCTCTTGGTTTAAACCTTCTTCCCACACTTCTAATAACTTAATTACACCAATCTAAGATCAGAATTAAACTTTCTCCTTAATGTTCAAGTCTAACTAAAATTCACTCCATAAAGAAGCACAAAGAAGAAGTAATAAAAGCCATAAGTCATACCTTAGTTTCAAAACCTTTCAAGAGCTCTTCCTCTTGCTTCAAGCTTATCATTTAAAAGCTCCCTTTTTCTTGCTAAGATGACCTCACATCAGGCCCAAATCGGCCATCAAAGCCATAGTAAAAAAGAAGAGAAAGAGGAGAAGAGGTTAGGATAAGCAAGAGGCAAGAAAGGAACTTAAATTTCTCACCTTAAACTTGAGTTCCCTCCCTTTTTTCTTCCTCTAAGTTGTGTGTCTCCTTAAAGCCATCAAAATTCTGTTTTCAACCAACCAAAACGTTAGTTAACTCAAGGCTAAAAGGGAACATGTTTTAAAGGAGTTCAAAAGTCTATTTATCCACTTTTTTACTTTGCAATTTAGTCTGTATTCTCCACTTTCATCATTTTTACTCATTTCAACTCCTTTTCAAAATCTATCTTTTCCATCATATTCCTTAGGCTTCTAATCATAAGAATTGCCATTAGAATTACTCAAAAAAGATGTAAAACTATTTTGAACTATTTGGTCAAAGTTTTAGTTAACCCTTTGTCGAACTCGCTCACTGGAGGAATTTCAACTGCTCTGGGGGTTCCTACGATTTTCAGGGTCTTTAAAATCCTTGAAAAGCTTAAATTTTTCATTTAAAAAGCCTTTCTATGAGTTTTTCATATTTTTCAAAAATTACAAAAATGTCCTTATGTTCCTTTAAAAATCTTTCGTGCCCAACTAGCTCAGTTTTCTTAGCAATTAAAAACACCAATTGTAACATCATATTTATCTAGCCTATTTCATTTCATCCCAAACTCATTACCTTGGCCAAGCACAATTTCTCAAGGAAGAATGCCATTAAAATAATAGATTATTTTACGTTATATTACAAATAAAAATTTCATTCTGTGTCCTATAGATCATATGAACTCATCCATGTCATTCTCCTATTTAATTATACATATACAACTCAAAACTATCATAAGATGCTGCCAAAAACTCGAGCTCATGACACATATACATAAAAATCACATGTTCAGCCTTGGATTGGTGTGCCAAGTTTCTATCATGAACTTTTGAAAATCATAACTAATATTAGAAAAATTGAAATCAAGCACTATACCATTCTAAAAAGCTACAGATGTCTACTTTATGCTAAAAATAAGTTCAGGCCAAAATAGTAACATGTAGCTATTGAAAATTCATGGAATAATATATAAACTCAGCCGTTGCTACTAGTACTGACATAAAACTTCAAAAATTCATATCCCTCTATTCAAACATTATTAGGGTGAACTTGGTGGCCATAGAAAGCTTATCATGTCTAGTTTGTTCCTATAAAATTTTATGAGTATTGGACACCATTTGGCCTTCAAATGACACAGGAGAATAAACTGACCATATAAACAGTAATTATACCATAAAGCTAAAATTTGGTAACTTTAGAAATTCATAATTGATTCCACAGAGTTTCAAATAATCTGATCTTTAGCTTCTTAAAAATATCTAGATAATATCTATATGCATGCCAAATTTAATAAGAAAATTCGTTCATTTGGTCAGATTGTACCATAGAGTTGCAAATTAGTCTATTTATGCTTTTTAAACGGTCACAAAGGGTTCAGATTTGCTTCCAAGACTTTCATGACCACTTGAGCATGTGGGAGAGCACTAAAATGGTCTATTAAACATGTCTCAAAGGTGTACAAACCCAAATTTCATAAACTCACTCTCCCACCCCGAGGTACATAAGAATATACAAGCTTCATCTTGCCATTCAATGTCAAGAATTTTCTACATGAGTCACATAGCCTCAATTCTCATATATACATCAAATATCTATGTATTTACATATGTTCAAATGATTATACAACATATTCATCATAGGATTACATCATATGCCATCAAAATGGTAACAAACAGAACAAAATAGCACACCTTCTTATCAATCTTTTTCCTTCAAGTTTGGTGGCTCCTATTCCTTGGTTCACTTAGTCTATTTAGACATGTTAGGCAATGAGAAGGAAGGAATGAGATTTCAGAAATCTCAATAACTCTTTTCCCTTTCAACCAGACATAAAGGATGCAAACTCAAGTCTACAAATATATGCATGGATATTATAGATTGCATAATCATTCATAAAACATTTCTTGCATCCAAGAAGTCACATAAAATATACATAGGCTTGCCAAGCAAATAGGTTAGCCTCACCCATTCTCTTTAGGATTTTGGACTTGCCTCACCCATTTTTTAAAGGATTTTTTACTAAGTCTTACTTTTTAAAGACTTTTGGCTTTGTCTCACCCATTCTTGGGGACTTTTGGCTTATCCTCACCCTAGCTAACAGACTTTTGCCTTCACCACACTCAAGCAAACCAAAACAAGTTCATAAGACATCATTCAATTGCATAACATAACATCATAGTACCATAGCATATAGATACATGCTAAAACATCTTTCATGGCTTAAAACATGCACACACACACATTCAAAGACAAGATAAAAACTCACTTATGCATGAGAGAAAGAAGAAAGAGCTACCTTGGTTATAAAAGCACACTTTCTTCTTTGAAAACCCTTCCTCTCCTTCGGCCACACACTCGTAAGGATGTGAGACTTGATTCCTCTGATCTAGACACATTATATGGGAGCCAATTATACTATTGGAATAATTTCTAAAGCCACACATTCATTTTAAAAGCTAGATTGTTCCTATGACTCCTTTATGGTTCCTAATGAAACAACACCCATAATCCATGATCTTAGTTTCATTCTTTCCCTTCTATCTATGATTCTTGACTCCATATAGACCTCTTGGAGTCATTACACAATCCATTTGAAGAGTCTAACTATATGTTGCTTCTTTAGGTTACAATATGGAATCTATGGTACCATTTCACTTCCTAGGCTTCCTAAAATTTTTCCAATACTTCCTTTCATCTTGTCCCATCATATATGATATAAAACCGAGTTTGGAAGAAATTAAAACACTCCCTTGATGCTCTTTCCATGCTAGGCTGAGGCTATGTCTCTTTGGATCACTAATAAAGTTGTTTTGATTTCTTTGATGGGAGAAGAGTGTAAGAGGTTCTCTTAGTGTCTTAGAAACTCATATGAACTCTTAAACACCTTAATTTATGGTTAGAACTCATCTTACAAACCAATGTGCAACTAAAACCCTAGCTTTTCTATTTTACAATTTCATGATTCCTTCTTTGTTTCCTTTGCATATTCTCATTCTCCTCTCTCATTTTCCTAATATTCATCCTTGGTTTGGTTTAAAATTCATTCCTCCTTGGCTGTCCCTATCTTGGCTAAAACTCATAAGAAGAGAACAAGGAAAGAGCAAGGTTGAAACATAGCAAATTACCTTGGTTTCCTAGCTTTCTCCAAGAGCTCTTCTCTTTGCTTGGATCCTTCTCCTCAAACTCAAAATTTTCCCCCTTGGTCTGACCTCAAAACAGACCTAAAAGCTTCAATAAATCCATAAAAAAGAAGAGAAGAAAGAGGAGAAAGAGTTTACTAAAGAAAAACTAAGAAAATCCATGAATTTCCTTACCTTTCTCTTGCTTTTTCTTCTCCTTTCTCCTCCTCCCTTATGCGACTTACTCTTTGGTTCTCTTCTCTATTTTAGGGTAGAAATGAAGTCGAAAGGACATGTACAAATACAAATTAAAAAAAAAAAACTAACTTAATCATATAAAAATACAAATCACATTGCTTAACATGCTCAAAAAGCTCATTAGTGTTGTTGACAAATGATTGCCCTTTTTTTTGTAAGATCACCCACCACCTGCCCAAAAAAAAAATTATGAGTAGGGTGCAAATGCTAGCAAAACATACATAACTTAGAAAGAGATAAGGCTAATTGTGATCTTGATCTGAATCCTACCTTTGTTTCCTTATGACTTACATTTCTTGTCAAAAAAATATTGGCTACACAAAGGAACAAGCAATGGGTTGAGCGTGAACATAGTTGAATGTGTGTAAGGGAGGTGAGTTTACATTGCACGAAAATGCTATTTTGGGGTTGAAAATAAAGGGCCACAATTGGGCAAAAATGGATTATTAAGATTGAAGCATATCTCAGTAGATTTAAAGACCATGCATAGGTGCGTTTTGAGTCTGGGCACGTGATGCCTATAGTTACTCAGGGTAGAGGATCTAGTTCTGTGTATACATGTGTCTTAAAAGAGTGTGACAACAAAAAATTTAGTCACTCCATCCTAAACTTCATTCTCACAAGACAAAGGATATTAATTCTATGTTTGATCTCCGAAAAGATAGAGAAAATAATCTTTTGTATAATAGTCTTAGGTTATGACATCATATTATAAAATTATGATATCATATTATAAATCATAATTTGAATTAAATAATAATAATTCTTAAGTTTAAAAGTTGCAAAACAAGTGTACCAAAACAAAATTTCAAATCAAGTAATTTGAAACATTTTATATATGAAAAATACTTATATATAATATTTTATATCGTTATTATCAAATTTTTTAATTAAAACATGATAGGAATATGATTTTTTGATAATAATATGATAAGTGTATAATTTTTATAAACAATGATATAATTCCTTAATTAAATTATATATTTGTCATGTTATTATTCACAAAATCATATTTAATGAGAAAATATTATAATAAAAATATAAAAATTGTACTTAAAGTCTAATCTTTTTATATTTATGATAATTGGTCCAAAATCATACATATTAGTAGGTATTAAAAAAAGGTAAAACTATTTATAATAACCCCCTTCAACCAACTGCATGATTTTTCAACTGCTACACATACAACAAAATGCACCATTCTGGCTTTCCTAAAACTATGAAAATGGAGTTATATAAAATAATTGTTTAAAATCAAAAGACTTCAAAAAATCATAAAAAAGAAGCTAATTGACATAATGACATCTCACTAGTATCATATGTAACTTCGATAACTTTAGAATAAAGAAGTACAGCATCTTCTCACCAAAGAGAAAGTACGGAATCAAACATTTTGCCGAACTTGAATTCATCTATGTTTTTTTTCATATTAAATATTCATGTTTAAATTTTAAGCTCAACATTTAAAATTTTTTATTTTTTAAATGTACTAAATTAATAAAAAGGTGTTTCGTAAAAATATTTTAAAATGAAATTTAATTTTTATTAATCTACAAACTAATTCAAAAATAACCTTATTATATATAAAAAATTTGTAATTAATTCAAAAGCTTATATCAAGATCAGAAACAACAAATTTAATGTTAAAACATCGATTTGACAATAAATATGTTGTTTATTATGATATTTCAATATTAATAGCCAAAAACAAATTTAGGATAGTCCAATGTTTATTCCCTTCATGTACGGTACGCATATGCATTCAACACAGCGTACAAATGAAACAAAAACAATCTTCTACTTCTTCTCTTATATTAAGATCTGATTCAAATGTGGATTATAAAGAGATTATGAATTTGTGTGTTGAATTCCCGGGTATAACCTCGGATTATCCGCGTAGAATTTTCTGTGAACAACCCCAAAATTGGCATGTAATTCAATTTTTATTCAAGAAAAATAAACCGTGCACGTTAATGTCAGTGAAATCAATTTATTCAATTGCCTGTTTGCAACGCTAAGCAAAGTGTCACTATTTGTATAATTGTATTTATTTATTTACTCGTTTGAGAATTATATCAGCAAAATATTGAATAAAACAAAGAAAAAATATATATAATTTTTTGTCATTGTTATCAAGTTTTTAAATCAAAATATAATAAACATATAATTTTTACAAATAAATATATAAATTCTTAATTAAACTATATATTTATCATGTTTTAATTAAAATATTATATAATATATTTTAATTGAAAAATTTTATAACAATGGTATAAAAAATTATATCTAGTTCTAATTCACAAACAACAAAATGCTCTACTCATTCCTTGTGGTGCTCTTTTGTTATGTGAAACATAAACTTAAAGAGAGAATTATAGTTAAAGATTTAAAGTTAAAAAAATTTATTTTAAAAGAGGTATTATTATTAAATTTAAAAAATTTTACTTAAAATTAATGATAATCTATTTTAAATCTTGTGATAATAAATTTTTTTAATTTTAGATCATCAATTATAATTCTTCCTAAACTAAATTCTGTTGATTATATATATATATATATATATATTCTGACAGAGGCTGCATAAGGCGTGGACAATAATATGACTTTGTTTTGCACGGAAACTCTCCTACTTTTTTTTTTTTTTTCTATTTCTCCTACCAATTTTTATTTTTAATTTTTGCCCTCTTTCTTCCATAAGTGCCCGTGACTCCACTTCCAAAATTCAAATTTAATTTCTCTTCTTTTCCTTTTTTTTAATTTTATTATTAAAATTTGATAAAACTTTTAAATATATACATGTATGGATATGTCAAAAATAAAATTTATTAAATTAAAAATTACTTAACACATATTTATGTAAGCTGCTTGTTACGACTTTAATTTAATTATCTAAGTAGACTATAATTACTTTTGAAAAATTGAAACTAAGTCTTTATTTTTCTAATTTTTGGTTAATGCCCTCGATAGTCTAAACTGAGAATCTTTAGTATGTAATTACGTAGGTAAGCATGTGTTTCATAATTTATTAATGAATCGTACATATGTATTCCACGCATGAAATGGAAATGGTTAAATAATATTTTGCATATTCTTAGGTAGACTATTTAGGACACGGATCCTCTAGGCACAACATAGCGTAGAGATTTGTCCATTTTCTGTTCAATTTTAAAGTTAAAAGTTTTGCTGTGTAGCACATATGCAGAGAATTCTTGGACGACTATTTATTAATTTAATTTATTTATAAATATTTTATATTTATTCAAAAATCTCTCGAAGCTCGGACGCTTTTTGTTTGGTAATTGATTGACTAATTAATAAGACTAGTAACATATAATCTTCCATAATTAAGTATTTACGTGGGCATGTGTTTCTTAAGATACTGACTGTAAAGTTTCATGACATTAAATCATACATACTACAGCGTGGAATAGAGCAACAAGGAATATATATACTAGCTAATATGAATCCACGTTTTGTTGAAGGTAATATTAGATAAGAAAAGAGAAGAAAAAAATGGAATGGATAGAAAATAATACTTGAATCTTTATTTTTAAAAAATTAATAAAAAGAGATAAGTATTATTAAATTATTATTATTATTATAAACTTTTTTCCTAAATTTTCTCACTCTCTCTCCCACTCAATCCTCTAACCAAACGAAGGGTCTCCCTATATATATATAACTTCAACAGTCAACATTTGAGTACAAATTAATTAACAATTGAGTCTATATGCCAACAAATAATTCAGACAAATATTTCTTAGATTTGTATAGTGAGAAATCAATTAATCTAAACGTACTTATCTGACTTAAATCACCAGCCACGTTTCTCTTAATCCTTAGTTAACTGCCAATGTTACTTGACTTAAATCATATTTTTTTATTCTTATTAATTAATTATTTGGAGGGCTCTTCATAGAGGAGTTTCGCACGTGCCTATTTGGCATTTGTATTGAAATTTCTATGAAGATACGCATTTGGGCAGCAGGCTGAATTAGTAGCGTGTAGAAGGCCTTCGTCATTTGATTAATTAATTTAAATTAATATGTATGATTGATGGTTCATTTATGCAAATGTCAAATATGTGATGATTCCTCTGTGGACAACTTCCATAGTAAGTTACCCATTTTCTCTTTCTTCAATCCATTTGCCTACAACTTTATCTTTTTGCCACTTGTTAACCCTATTCTCAGTATATTCGAAGATTAATAATGACACCGATAGACCTAAATTTGTTAATGTGAAAGTGAAATTGAGGTCTAATTCAAATAATTTCAATCACCTGTAGAAAATGTGCATTAGAGAACAAAACTATCAAAACCAATACTTTTACGCCCATTCGTTTGGTATGCAGTATCTTCACTGTTCATTAAAGAATGGAAATAAAATTCTATCAAAGTGCATATTTGCTCGGTAGCATTCAATCTTCATTACATTTTGCACAGTATCTATTTTGCACAATAATTTGGATTTTTTTCAAAATTTTGAAGAATCGATGAATGAAGTGAGAATTTGCATCATTATCATTTCAGTTTCAATGTTTCATATATCATATTTGATTTTTTTAAGATTAAAAAATAAAAAAATTAATATTTGAAATATTTAAAAATTTTTAAACATATTTTTAAAAAATTTTTATCAGAACAAAATTTAAAAAAAATGAATCTTTTAATATATTTTTTTATCAAAAATATTATGGTCATTTATTTATATTTTATTTTTATTTTTGTATTGTTTCTTTCTAATCAAATACGACAATGAAATAGAATGCTTATTATTTTTTTTTTATAACATACAAAACATAATTACTCTATTCTTTCAAAATTCATTCACATTCATTTTCTCATTCACATTTTTATAAAAATTATTCTATGGCTCAAACGGGCATTTATATTTAATTATATTTATATTTAATTATTTGAGTTTGAAAGACCATTCATTTCTCGGAAAGGAAGACTAAAAAGATTCCCATCTCTAAAGAAGATAGGAAGATTCACATACTCATTGGGGTTCGCTCCAACATAGTAGCTGATCAAGTATGACAAGCACAGCAAAATCACCAATTTTTTAAAAAAAAAATTATGACACAAATGTAATCATGAAGCATAATTTGCACATTTATGTTACTAATAGCTCTATGTCAAAGTCAAGCTTACCATTTGGTTGGGTGTTTCTAAGGGAGAATCATGGAGGGCTATACACCAAGTAGGCCGTTGCTAATCATGACCGCCCTTGAACTATGAGCATTACAATTTTGAAGTTGAACCACACGCGCCGTATAATTCTTCATGACATTTTCATATTCTTATCATCTGTAATGAATTTAGGAGGAATGTGTTCTGTCGCTGTGGGTGTTGGAGATTAGAGATTTTAATTAAGGATTAGGAAACTATAGCTTCTGGTTGATTATTTAGAGGAAAAAAATTAGTCATGTACCCTTCATATGCTCATTTCATTAAATATTTGACAAAATTTTATTGCAGGATATATAGTGCATGCTAACAAAATAGAACACAAGATATACCTTAAACTTTTAAACTACAGGAATAGGATAATCAAGAGAAAACAAATTATACGACAAGATAACAAATTATATTTTACAAAAAAGAAAAAGCATTATTGGAACAATAACATATGAACATCATTTCATGACGGAGGACTATATTTTATTGGCTAAGAGCAACTTATGTTAGAATCAGTTAACTTGAAAGCAGAAAAAAGACAAAAAAGCTAAATGGAGAATCAGTGAACTGAATCGCAGAGAAAGCAGTTGTAGAAGAAATGGTCAAAAAAGAATGAAGAAAATGGCTAAAATCTTCCTTTATTTTGAGAAAAAGATCAAAATTCCATTTATTACAATATGCTTAACATTCACATTCTGCTGAATCCCTTCACTCCCTTTCCTATAAATTGAAGAAGCAATGTAAAAGAGAAAACGAAAAATCAGCTGAGCTGAGTGCGTAACAAACTTAACGATGCTTCTTAGCATGTTGACATCTAGCCTTCGAGATATTCCTTCGAATCATGTAGCATAATCAGTCATCCAGGTGGGTGGCTTCCTTTCTCTGATCATTCTAGGTCTGGGCTGGTTCATGGGCTTCTTCTCTAGGCCAATTACGCTGGGTCTGCTATCATCACTCCCTCGTTGTAGATTAACCTTGTCTTAAAGTGAAGAAATAGCATTCGAATTGTCTCCACATCTTCCCACTAGCATCCTCTTTGGATTGTTGAGCCCACTCAACCAAAAATTGAGGTCTAACTTGGTTACCCACATGTATGAATTTTCTGCCAAAATTTGCAGTGGTGTCAGCTCAATCACTTCTGTAGGTTCCCAAGCTATCTCAAAAGCAGGAGGCAAGGGACTTTTGTATTCTTTGAGGAGTGACACATGAAACATGTTATGTCTCTTTGCCTCTAGGGGAAGATCCGCGGCATAGGCCATTGTACCAATTTTCTGTGTTATTGTAAATGGACCAAAATAACATTTGGCCTATTGGAAGTTCTTCCTAGTTGCCACAGATTGTTGTTTATACTTGTGAAACTTCCCGCGAACCAGATCCCCCACTTGGAATGTCTTATCTCTTCATTTTGTATTAGCTTGTTTCTTCATGCGTTTTTGAGCCTTTGACATGTGCTGCTATAAATCCAAAATGATGTCTTGCCTATCTTGCAATGTGATATCAACTGCGTGGATAAAGAGTCACCCTTTTTATAACCAGGGATGGGTTGAGGTTTTTGCCCATAAATTGCTTCATATGGTGTGCTGCCTATTGACGAATAGAAGCTAGTGTTATTAGATCATTCTGGCCAAGGTAGATAATAACTCTAATTGTGTGGTTTGTTGTGTGAGAAGGCTCTCAAATATTGCTTTAGGTGTCGATTCACCACCTCTGCTTGTCCATCACTTTGTAGATGATAAGTAGAATTGAATTCAAGCATAGTTCCGCTAAATTTCTCTCCACTAAATTTCATCAAATGTCTCTAAAAATTACTCATAAATATTGAATCCCTATCTAAAATAATGGATTTGGGGAATCCATGTAATTTAACCACTATTCAAATGAACAAATTAGTGACTTGTTCAGCTATATGCCTTGATCTTAAAGCCCTAAAATGAGCCATCTTTGATAACTTGACCATACTACAGAGATAGCAATGAATCCATTTGAAGTTGGAAGGTGTAAGATGACGTCCATGCTAATATCCACCCACAACCATGAGGGAAAAGGTAAAGGCTACAACAATTCTCCAGGTTTAGCAGTTGAGACTTTAATCTATTGATAAGTCAAGCAATGTGAAATGAAGTCTTGAATTCTCTTCTTCAAATATGGCCAATAAAGATTCCTTAAAATTTTTTTGTGAGTGTAAGGAATCATGCATGCCCTTCTATACTTGTTATGCGTTACTCATGAAGAATGATGTCAATCAATGGAGTGTTCTCAAGAAGGAAATATTTTTGCCAAAAGAATAGCACTCCATCTTTGATTTCAAACCTTTCCAACTGGTTACCTTGATTTAATGAGTCATGTAACTTTCTCAACTCTTCATTAGTTCTATTTTCTTGTTGTCTCTATGCCCACAAATTTAAATTAATTGAAGATAAGGCCTACAAAATATATTATCCTCAACTACCCTCATTATCTCTTTGTGATAAAGCATCTGCAACTTTATTATACCTGCCTAATCTATAAACAATGGAATAGTTAAATGGCATCAACTTGCTAAGGTAATGCAATTGCTTTAAAGTTTGCAAGGGCTCAATCATCAACTCCTTTAAGCTTCTATGGTCTATGATGATAATGAATTGTCTACCAAGCAAGTAATGTTGCCATTTTTATGTTACTTGAGTGATGGCATAAATCTTTAACAGATCTTGAAACATGTTTTAGTCTTATACTCAACTGTTTGCTAAAATAGGCCAAGAGGTGTTTCTTTTGGACAAGTATAACACCCATGCCTGCACTAGATGAATCCATTTTTACTTCAAACAATGCTAAAAGGTCGACAAGGCCAATACAAGTGCTTGGGTCATCTTAATTTTTAACTCTATAAAAGCTAAAGCTTGTTCATTCCAATTGAAGTTTTCCTTCCTTAGAAGTTAAGTTAAAGGAACTATGTGTTGTGTATAATGGTGAATGAAACACCAATAATAGCTGGTGAAACCTAAAAAGCTCTTAGTTATGTTATATTGGTTGGTGTTGCCTAGTCAATCATGGCTTGAATTCTTCCATGATTAATTGCTACACCTGAGACTGAGACCATATGACCCAAGTACTTGATTGATGGTTGATAGAATTGGAACTTTGACTATTTAATGAAGAAGGAGTTGTTAGCCAATTTATGAAAGGCTAGATTCAAATGAAGAAAATGCTCAAATTCCAAATCCCTATAAGTCATAATATCATCAAAAAAGGTAGTCACTAATTTTCTTAAAAAGGGTAAGAACAAATGATTCATAATGGCTTGGAAGATAGCTAGAGTATTAGTTAAACTGAAGGATATAACTAGAAATTCAAATTGCCCTTGGTATGTGTGAAAAGTTGTCTTGTGAATATCTGCATCTGCCATGCAACTTGGTGATATCTTGATCGAAGCTTAGCTTAGAAAAGATCGTGGTGTTATGCAATTTGATTACAAGCTCATCTATTGTTGGCATGAGAAACCTATCTTTGATGGTGAGCTTATTTAAGGCATGAAAATCCATACAAAGACACCAAGTGTCTTATTTCTTGTTGACTAAAAGCACTGGAAAGGAGAATGGATTATGACATAGCCGAATGACTCCTATCTTAAGTATTTGAACTACCAATTTCTTTATTTCATTGTTTGCACATGCTCCTGTGAAAAAAATTGGTGATCATAGGCTTAAAGAGGAAGAGAAATGGGTTCTGGAAATAAGTGATGATAATGTTGAAGCAAAGAGTCCAACTCAATAAGTGGTGCCACATGAGTTACTGCCTGATTTTGAAAATCCAAGCAAGATGGGCAGTTATCTTCTTGAGTTGCTATGAAGATATTGGCTTCATTTTAAAGGGTGTTTCACCTTATAAATGCACAGCTTGCCCATCTAAATGAAAATCTATGGCAAGGGTGTGATAATTCATAAATATGGGTCCCAAGCTCTTAATCCACTCTACCCTAATACAACATCCACTTTATTTACATCTAACACATATATATCAACTACCACAGCATGCCCTTGGAATGCAATACTAACTTTAGGACACTTGGAATTACATAAAAGGAAAGCCCTATTACCTACAACTACTTTAAATTGAGAAATTGGAGTTTATGGAATTTCAAGCTTTTTGATAATGGACCCTTTGATAAAGTTGTGTGCTACCCCCATCCACTAAAATACTGGTTGTCAAACAATTGCATTTACTAGTCAATTTAATAATGTTACATCCAAGCTTAATTGTGAAGGCACTGAAGCTGATCTCTGAAGGAGTTAGAACAAAGTTGTCATTCACAATAACTTTCATATGAGGGTCATCCTTAAAGGTGTCAAACTGAAAGAATTACTATAAAAAATAAAAAGGAATTCTTTTAGTGGTGATAAAAGTTGGCACTAAAAGTCCCAAAATCGCCACTAAAGACTTTTTTATGGTGACATGTGAGATGTCACGAGGATGTAGTTGGAACTCATGATACTAAAATGCTTTAGTGGCAGCAAAAGGGTCACCATTAAAAAAGTATTCAATGGTGACATCACTCACCATTATATATTTGTTAATTTGGCTATAGAGGAGGGTCACCAGTAAAATAGGATTTTTAATAGTGACCTCTATCCTAATAAGAATGTTTAGGGGCGACCTCTAAATAGTCGCTACCACCACTGTATTTCCATTAATTTGGATATTAAGAAGGATAGCCATTAATTAAAATATGACTTTATTGATGACTTTTGTCATTATTAATAGCAATATTTAAGGATGACCCCCAAATAGTTACCACTAATAACACATTTAATGATGACTTAGAACAATTTAGTGGCAAATCATGTCGCCACTAATAAGACATTTTTTTATGTCAACCATTTGTATTGCACCACAAGAAACTAACTATTTATGGTGACAAAGGATAGGACTTTTAGTGGTAACCCCCAAATGATTGTCACTAAATATAGACATTTAGGACTTGTCTTTTCTAAATGACAAATTAATAAAATAAATAACATAAGTGCCATGTTAAGGAAATAATTTTGGCAATAATATTTTTGAAAATTTCATTTTTATTATATGAATTATTAGAGGTAATAGATTAACATAATAATTTGACCACAACCATTAAGGGAAAAATATCATCAAGCAAACTACTCATGCGTGTGCTTAAAGAGATGCACGAGTGTATTAAAAAAATCAAATGATTGGGTGCCTGCTAAGTTGCACATGACAACTACTATAACAAAGTAAGGAAAATATACAACGTAATAAAATACTTTATGCTCATTTTTATTATTATGTTTATGTGCCATTACAAACTGAATAAAGCACAAGAGACAATATTATTAAAGATAACAAATATATAATTTTTTTATAGATAAATATATTATTTTAAAAATTTAGCATTGCGTAATTGAATTTTAAAAAACTTTTTAACTTGTCATAATTTTATTAAAAAAATATAATAACAAAGATATAATGAATTATATTTAAATCAATCTTATAATTGGACATATTATTTATAGTGTAGTTGTTTTTAAAAACATATTTATAATTATAGTTTTAAAAAAAAATAAAAACAAATATTATAAAAAAATTAATCAAATAAAAATTTATTATTTTTTCTATAAAAATTAAAAGTAAAAATTACAATTTCAAACATAATCTTAATTTACGCAAAATAGCCTTGGATACGAGGAAGGAGGTAATCATATGAGGCTAGCTATATACCTTACCTTGGGGCCTAGCAAAGGTTTTGCATGAATCTTGCCACTATGCAAAATGAATTTTGATGAGAAAGGGAATGAGAATAAATAGCAATGTTGAGACCTAAATTCCGTTTGGTGTAACCAAAGAAGGAATGGGAATAAAATGTTTTTTTTTTATGTTTGGCTTGATTAAAAAAAAAAAGAGAGATGGAAAGGAAAAAGGGACAAAAGACCATAACACCTCTAGATTAATAAATTAAAAAAGTAACATTGGTTTTCTTTCCCCTACTTTGTTATTCAAATTTTTGAAACAAAGAAAAAATAGGAAAAAAAAACACAATGCCCTAATTTAAAGCCCTAATTTTGATGAGTTATAGCTAGATGAATGAATAAGCCTCTTGCATTGAAAACCTCCTGTAGCCATCATGGATTTCAGACACCGATAATTAGCTTCTCCAAGTCTCATTACAGCACCTATCTTTTGCATTCGTTGTCAAAGTCCTTTCTCCAACACAGCTTCTCTCTCAATCGATCTCACTTTAGAGAAGTTGTGGCTTTTCTACTAAGGTATCCTTTATCAACTCTATATACATATATATATATATATATATAATTTTTTTTTCCTTCTTAATCTCGTGCTTACCTTTGTACATTTTGTTCTTCATATTAAAGAAATCAAGTTTCAATTTCTGTATAACCCATTTCCACTTGTGGGTCCCTTGTGTTACTCTATTGAGATTTTTCTTGTTTCCAAGATGATTATGATAATTATATCATTCCCTTGTTTTGGGTATTTTATGGGTGAATTGATTTTGCTTTTACGTTATTCTATGGGTGAATTTATGTTCTATCATCCTATTATAATCTAGTTCTGTGTAGTCATTTTTGTAGTTTTATATTATTATGTGGGTGAATTTCTCACATATGTGATTAGTAGTCATGGAACCTGAGTTTTCAAATATAAATTCACCTTATATTGAACCATTTGCCAAATCTATCAATACCCTTACTTGCATTTTTTATGGATTATTACATTTTTCATCTTGAATCTTTGGTGTTTTGCGTAACATAACCAATCCTTAGTTCAATGTTTGTTAATTTGATTATGACTATTTGATGATTTTAATATATAAATTTGATAGCCCACCTATTGTATCTTTCATTATGTATTTGCCATTATGCATGAATGTATGGCCTTCAGCTAGTGTTGCAGTAAAACTATTACTATTAATGCATGATAATTTTTTTATGTATTTATTCCTTATTTCTTTTTCATTCTAAATTTCTATAGCTATGGTCTCCTTTCTCTTGAATAAGTTCCTACTTTTGTAGAAAAGATCTAATAGTAAGCTATAATCTATATAATGTATGAAACATATCCTAAGTTCTCTCTAAAATATAAAATTGATAACTAAATCAACATATCAACCATACCTTTCAAACTTTGATAACTTTCCTTTTAAGCTTAGCCTTAGCATGTGATTGCCTTTGCCTTAAAATACCATGATATTGCTTTACATTGACATAAACAAGCTCCTCTTCCATTTCAAGTGGCAAAGGCATTCTAGCATGGTGCATTCCATACAACTGAGGATTTTTCTAGTATCATGAAAATCGCAGTCAGGAATAACTTAGCAAAAAGTTATTACATATATTTAGTTCAATAAGAATTTTTAGAAATGTAAGAAGCATTACACATGGGAAAAATGTGGGGAAGGGAGAAGAATTAAAGTTAAGAAAAATGCATATAGAGAAAGAAATTCATCCTAGAAGGAAATGCATGACACTAGATAATTATAGATTTTGCATAGCATATAACCACATAGATAAGTCAAAGATAAGCATATGCAGTCATTACTATGATGAGGACATAACTTTTCTACCTCTAATAAGAAACGAAAAGAAATACATCATAAGACCAAGTGCTTTTGCAGGACCATTTCTAGTTTAAGTGGTAACTGATATATTCTAGTTTAAAGAGAATAATAACTAATAAATAATATATTCTGGTATAAGTAATTATAGATGCATAGCAGCATTTTGTTATAAGTAATATGTTTTAAATTTATGTAAAAGCAAACATTATGTACAAATATACATACACATAACATCACTCTATTTTACATACCAAACAAAAGAAAACATTAGTTCTCTTTCCAAAGAAAAAAGAAGGACAAGTTCCAAAGATTAGAAAACAATCATGTTCAAGTGAGACCTACTACAAGCTATAGTTAGCATACATACCATAGTTTTAGGCCCATGAATTGATAAAATTCCAGCAGACTGCGCATCTAAGTAAAGGTAAGAGGTTAAAACTTACATATATTAAGAAAACCTATATAATCTTTTATTTCTCATACCCCAAAACAAATGCTACACAAAAAATTTTACTTTCCACTTATGTTTTTTAACCTACTCGAACAAAAGAAGGAAATTCTGTGAAAAGTGGCAAAGAAAAAAATTAATCAACTATGATAGATTGCATTAAACTGGTATACTTTGCATTAGTTTTAAAGCATTTAGAGCTTGCATGCATAATAGAATTTACTTAATATTCATGAACTATAACTTATGCATATGCTAATTCTAGTAAAAGATTAACATTAGCTCAGTAAAGTGTTTTATAACCTGACTGATTGTAATTCTCAATTATAAGTTATAATGTTTACATTGAGTGTTAGTGATATAGTAATAGGCCCAATGGTCATAAATTCCATAATAAGAATTGCTTCTGCAAGCGCAAGGCAGCCATAAAGATTTTAGAGATAAAGAAAAAGCCAGGGAAATTGTTTGTAACATATACCCAAAACCAGTGCAAGTTTTGGCAATGGCTCCCACCTTCTATCAGTGATGAGCATCCAAGTGTGTATGGATAGGGCTTCAATTTAGATGTATGTACAATGAACCTAGATGTTGGGGAACTTTGGCAGAAGAGAGTGAGATTGGAAGAGGCCATGGAAAGGACCGAGATTGGAGTAAGGCAATGAATAACAAGCCTACAGAAAGTTGTAGATCGATCAAAAATGGTTTTATTACTTTGGATGATATGTTGGTGATATGTTTACTAAATCTCCAATTTTGATGTACTAATCTTGATATTCAGTGTGTCACTTTTGTTACTTAATCATGTGTTAGTTATGTAAGTTAGTCACTTTTGTTGTACCCTGTATGAATAATGTCAATATTTGGGTTAATGTATGTGGAAAAATGTTCAAGTGAGATAGATGGACAAGAGTGTTTTGTCAATGTATCAATATATTAGATTGAGCGGGTTATAACATTCGAATAGCTTACACTTGATGCACACTACTGTAATTTTAGTTATTTTAATTGACTTTATTTTGCTAGATTTTAAAAATGGATAGCCACCCATATGTGCAACATTGAGTTATACAATACATTAGTGTTGGTTATGGACCTTTACTTGCTGCAAGAAGATGGCTATAAGATGAGTTAATCTATATATAGTCCCAAAAAAATTCTAATTTGTTCTAGTAGATTTTATTTGTGAGACCCATAGTATTTTCAGAGGCAATTCATTTTAAGATGGAAAACTTTGATTTGGAAGCTTTATGTTTATAGAACACAGCCAAAATTCTTTGAGAAGTATCATAAAGATATAACAAAGATAATTAACAATATATAAGAATTTTCATATGCATTATATACATCAAAATAGTAAGACTATCATATGCATTAGATACATCAAAATGAAGCCTTTGTCATGGCTAAATAGATACAACATTGTCCTAAGTGCCACTTATGGGCATACCTAGCTAATTTTTTACATCAAAATAAAGCCTTTCATAGGCATCAATGCTGCTCAACCTATTCACATCAAAAAATCAGAACCCTACTGAAGCCAAATTTTTACACTAAGAAATATGGCCTCCCAAAGGTTTATTATAGCCACCTATCTATACCATCTACATTTTGTATCCTTAGCACAAATGTATTGCAGCCACCTATTTAAATCAATTTTCTATTACTTGTACTAGGTAGACACCCGTAGTAAAAAAAAATCAACTATTCTAGGCACACACATCCTAGCCAATATTTACACCAAAATTACATGCCTTTTTTAGGCATACACTTACTAGCCAATGAAAACATCTAAAAAAGCACCCTCTCCAAAAAAGTCATCACCTCCCATTAGCACGACCAATCAACACTATCCATTAAAAAGGTGACATACCAAAAAAGGATAAACTACCCATGTCACATAAAAAACCTAGGTGTTACAACAAGAAGACAACATACTATCTAAGCACATGCCAAATTTAATCTGCCTTTGACTCATCTAGAAAGTTAGGGAACAAAACAAGTAATCAATCATCTTTAGCAATCTTGGCTAACACCTCATATAGCTCAAACTACATTAGGCCTCAACCTTAAGTAACACTTCATATATCTTTTTTTCTCGCTCATCCATGGCAACTTTATATGCGAACCTCTCCAAACGAGTACACATTTTGTCTATAGCCAATTGAATACTATTACTAATAGCTATTGTAACATTCTGTTTCTTCGTAAACATATGAAACTCACCAGATATAAAAGAGAATTTCCTGAATAGAATTATTTAAGGTTAAATAAAATTAGAATAATAATCTAGGCTTCAAATAATGAGGATTCAAGGTCAGAGGTGCCCTGAAAATGGAGCTAGAATAACCGGACAAAATTTAACAAAATGCAGTGGCACTTTCCTATTTTTGGGCACTTTTTAGAAAACTCATAAGAGAAATTTTTAAATGGAAAAAATAATTTTTGCAAGGTTCTTAGAGGTCTTAAAAATTATAAGAACCCCTAGAATGGTTAAAACCCCTTCAATTTACGTTTTAGAATAATAGTTAACTTGAACTTTGACATTTTTATTCGGAAAGATTTTTAATCTATTTTGAGTGATTCCAAAGATATTTTATAAGTTAGAAAACCTAAATTTTATGATGGAAAAGATGGTTTTAAAAAAGGAGTGGAATTGAGCCAAAAAGGAAATAGCCAAGAAAAGGGACATGGATGGGATTTTAAAAAAGGAATTATAAGAAGCTTTTTCCTTTATATTACACATCCTCCTTCTCCTCTCCACTTAACTAAATTTGCTTCTACCTATGACCAGAGGAGAGAACAGCTTTAAGAGGCATTCAAGAAAGGAGTAAAGAGGGAAGGAAAAACTTGCAAAATGGTAAGAAAATATCTAGTTTTTTATGCTCCTTCCTTCCTTAATGTTATTCCTCTCCTTCTCCTCTTCCTTCCTATGGTTTTTATGACTCATATAGGACTATTTTGTGGCTGGTCTAGAGGAGGGAAGCTAGAATTCCAAGGAGAGGCTAGAAGCATAACAAAGCATCTAGAAAAAGCTTTGAAATAAGGTAAGAATCATGGCCCTTTTTGCACTTCCTTGTTGCTTCTCTTCCATGAGTGCTTCGGCCAACTATAAGCCCATCCAAGAGGAGATAATTTCTAACCAAACTAAGGAAAAATCATAGGTTTTTTAGTGTAAGGAACAAGAATATGCAAAAAATCCAATCAAGATGCACTAAAAAACAAGTTAGCAAAGTTAGGGATTTTGTTGCACCTTGATGGGTAGGAGACTTCCTAATGATAATTCAAGTTACCTAAAAGTATAAATGAGCTTTCAAGACAACTAGGAAGTCTCCCATATGGCAATTCCCTAAAGAGAATGAAGCAAACTCCATAGGTCCAAAAACTAAGAGCATGTCTCGGCCAAGAGAGGTCTGGCCACCTAGGGAGTGTTTTAAATTATTTTAAGCCTAGAATAGGATTAGATATGATAGAGAAATATCAAAGGAAGCCTTGAAAAAAAATTTAAAATCCTTAATTTATGAGATAGAGATGTAGGCTCTATAATAAGACATACAAAAATAACTTGTAACTAGACTCCTTAAAATGAAGTTATAATGACTCCAAGGAGTCGATGGAGTCAAGAGACTTAAATTAAAGGAGAAAATGGAGGCAAGATTATAAATTCCTATAGTTCCTTCATTGTGTCTTGTATGGATCCATAATTGAGTCTTAGAATAAAGTGAGCTTCTATAGAGAGTGTGTGATGCTAGAGCTTGTTCCAATGACTTAAATATGTCTCAATTGATGTGTGGCCAAGAGAATCAAGTGCCACCAAATTTCATGAGCTTGGCCGAAAAGGGGAAGACAAGTCCAAGAGAAAAATGTGTGACATTGACTTCAAGGTAGCTCTCTAACCATTCTCTCATACATTGCTTGGATGTTTATTTGTCTTTGAATACTTGTATGTATATTTGAACAAAGAGAAATGTTTCTAGCCATTGCTTACATGTTATGATACTATTATATTTCTTAAAATATGTTTATGCATGCAATATGGTTTGGATGGGTTTGGTGATGCCAAAAGTCCCTAAATATAGGTGAAACAAAGCCAAAAGTCTCAAGAAAAGTAAGGTTAAGTCAAAAGTCCCTTAAAAGTGGATGAAACAAATCTAAAAGTCCCAAGAAAGATGGGTGAGGCTAGACCAATACCCTTGAAAGTCTATATTTGATATATATAAGTTTACATAACTAAGAAAATTTTTTATGTATATTCATGAGAAGCTTGTATGACACGCATGCATTCTTTGACATATTTTAACATCCATTATATATGTTTGAAATGATAAAGAGCTATTGAGAGTCTTTTAATCTTACTCTTCCCCTCCATATGCCTAATTATATCTAGATGAGCCAAGTAGACTAAAGAATAGAGGCCAAAAGTCTTGAAACATGGCACTTTGACAAAGGAGTAGAGAAATAGATATTTTAATAGCATATTAATGTCAAGAATTGTATCCATATGATGTATATGAGATGTAACCATTTGAACAAGTTTAAATGTATGTATTTATTATGTGTATATCAATCTTGAAGCTAGATGATTGCATATGTTGGAGATTGACATCCTAACACCATGGTATGCATGTGTATAGATGTGGATAGCATGGTGAGATTTAGCTCTATGATGATTTGGATCATTGGGCATGCTTTTATATGTTATAATTATACTTTGAATGTACCCAAATGGCTATGGAATGAGAAGAAGCTTTTTGGTGCCTTGAGATACCAATTTGGACTTCAAAAGTGACCATTATGTTTGCTAAACCAAAGTCTCACAAAATGAATGAGTTTTTTCATGAAATTTGGCTAATAAGTAGGTCTCATCTATAGCTTTTTACAGAGTTAAAGAGTACTCATTTTAAAGCTCTAGAGAATTTATTATGATTTTTCAAAGTTGGCTAAAATATGCAGAAATGGTATGTGCACTGTTCATATGGTCAATTTGTATTTCTATGTCACACATAGGCCAAATGAAGTCCAATACTTATGAAATTTTACAGACATAAATTAGATATTATAAGCTTTCAATAACCATTAAGATCACTTAATTGGAGGTCTGTAGAAGGAGAACCAAATTTTTTAAATTTGTTTGATAGTACTAGTAATGTAGCTTGACCTTTGGTATTGTTTCATTATTTTCTATAGGCTAAACACCATTGCATTGGTTTGAAATTATTTTTATCATTAGTTAATATGTAGATCTTTCTAGAAAGTTACATTATGCATGATTTTGATTTGTCTAAAATTAGTTATGAATTTTCAAAGTTCATATCAGAATTCTGGACATGCTAACCTAAGAGTCAAACTTGATTTTTCTGATATATAGTTTCAAACCAAAGATATATGTAATGAATTGTGATGCTTATGATTTGAATGGATATGTTATGGATGAAAAATGATGTTTATGAATTCATATAGTCCTTAAAGCCATGAATCATATATATGAACTTCCAATCACACAATTACCCATGTATGAAAGACATATACTTCCTTACAAATATTATCCAATATGCTTGAAAATGGATTGGGATAGACAATGGGACCATTATTCAAGGGTAAAGAGGTTAAGGTATTACAACTATGCCAACTATATTGATCACCTCAGCCATGTACTCACTGCAATTGCAACTATTCTTGCACCTTTTCCTTGGAGGAAAAGATGCCTCAACTCTATTGGCTTGTGGTAAGTTAACTGATGGACTATCATAGTCAATCTCATGTGACATATTAGTGTCCACCACATCTTCTAGTCTTAGACCTTCATCCCCAGTAGCTAAGTCCTCTAAGATGTCATAAGGGGATGCAGTGTCCCTCATATAGCATGATCTTTTTCGAATATAAGGCATAGTTCCTCAAAGTATGGAAATGGCTTACACCTAAATGGTGCAACTTTTTTATGTGTTTACCAAAAAAAAATTACAACAACTTTAACCACAAATAAACCAAAAATCAAGAGAAAAATTACTAAGTTACATCAAAATTACAACAACTTTAACTACAAATAAACCAAACACTTTAACTACAATGAAGCCAGAAACTTCAAACAAAATTACATCAATTATAATTAAATAATATAACAACAACTTGAATACAAAATATAGCAATTATAAATACAAATAAAACATCAAATTTAAGTGACAGTATAGCAACATTTAAAAATATAAAACACTAACATTAATGAAAATTACAGTAACATGTTTGGGATAATAAAAGAAACTATCACTTAAATTATAGCAACTATAAGCTCATTTTACAGCAACTTCAAATACAAGTAAAACATGAACTTTAAATGCAGATTTAAGAATTACAAAAAAAGAACAATATCTTTTTATATAATCCAAGAGAAGATGAATAGAAATTGGTTACTCCATATGCATTCAACATAAACCAATGGATTTCCAAACAAAAATCACAATTGTATGAGTATGTATAGTTCCTTTTTAGTTTTTGAAGCTATTTATGTCTTTGCCTTAAAAAGAAAAATGTTTTATATGGTATCACATCTTAAACCTATAATGTGGGATTGTATTACTTGTAAATAAAATTATGAATTTGTTAAAAAAAATCATTAATTATAAGTAAAAGTCTAGAAAAGGTAAGTGGATGTGGAAACATATTTACATGCATCTCATATTGATAGAATTTGTCTTCTTTTCCACTGCACCCATAAGATTGTATACATTCCTAATTCCTTTAGAACTTATTGAGTTTTTTTTTCCTCTAATCATATGCTATTCTTATGGACGACTATAATATATATAACTATATATAGAGATAGGTATATAACTATATCATATATATATATATATATATAGTTATATTTATAAATATATATATATATATATCTAATTTATATTAATACAAGGCTTGCAAGTGAGAGATAGATTTATCTATGGCAAACAAAATAGAGGTTTTTTCCAAATTATAGTGTCATCCCAAGTTATAAACATGCATCATAATTAAAATACATGCCACGTACACATTAGTTTGCTTAAAGTTGACATTGTAATGTGCGAATTATATTAAAACAAATGCTAGCCATGAGTTGAAACTAGATTGCATCAAATTCTCATTGTTATATCTATATATTGGCCGATTGGTTAACCTATAATACTGATAGCAATACATAAAATGAATTTGATGCGATCTCATTCCTTAAGGAACAAGACACTATTTAAGGTTTTCAAAAAGAACTTATGATCTATAAAAAGGGTTTAATATGACAATCAAACTCATGGAAGATCTAAAGGAGTAGGATGATAAATCAACTAATGGTAGCTTAAATTTAAAACCTCCAAAAAAAAACTCATGACATTAAGATGGACTAATAAACTTCACATGGCATAACCATCTTGCCAATTCTTCTCCTTTTGCAAACTAGGACTCTTGCTCTAACTTCTAGACAACTAAAAACATGGCTGGAGCCTATTGGTTGAGTCAAACCCTTGATAAACTAAAAAAAAAGTCATATGATAGCAAAAGCAATTGATAGTAAGGACCCCCTTTTATGATAGCAACATAAGGCATTATGCATAAAAGACATAACCACTTTGAGCAGCATCATTCCAATTCACCTCAAACCAACTTAAGCACATCTATAATGTGTAATTACACTGTTCTAACCCATTGAAAACAAACTATACCCAAATTTGTTTAAAATGAGTATAGCAAACATCATATGAACAAATGACCCTCCAAAGCTTTCCTTGACAATAACTTTAGCAATTAGATCCCACATACCCAAATTAAGTAGATGGGATTTGAATCCAACCAAATAAGCTTTAATTACAAGAGTAAAGGGCTAATTTAAACTTGTTCCAACCATTAGAGCCATTCTAGTTTTCCATTTAGTGAAAATGGCCATATCAAACCTATACTCTACTCCACAATCAAACCCATATGGAAGCTATAAAATAGTAAAAAAAAATCACTAGTTACTAAACACATAAAAGCCTCACATAATAAGTATTAACATAACACTAGTATTTGGTTTATGTTAAGATATATATGTTAGCAGCAATACCACATTCCAATATATAATATCATAAGCTAATTTATACATATTTACATGCTTCAAAAAAAATACCAAAACTCAATCCTATATTGGCACTTGTTTACATATGTACAACAACTTTATAACAAACCATTTGCATAAGATTCATAGCAACTTTATACAAAGGTGCAGTAACTTTAAATAACACTAAAGCAATAACTTTAACTAAAATGCATAGCATCTTTAAACCAAATCACAATAAATGTAAATAAAATTATAATAAAAACTCCAAATTTAAAGTCATAACACTTAATTAGTGTTGCCTTCACGTACTCATCCCATACGTCTTTATCAACAGTCACACACTTCCTTATAGGGTCACAACCAAACTCGCTTGTGTTAGGTCCATATACCATATCATATATTGTGCTCTAACCTATGCTAATTGTTTTTTGTTAGGATTGTATGTGAGGGATACCTTTAAAGCCACACCCTAGAGATTTTTCTTCCATCTTGATCTCTAATGCTCCTAGATGCTTAGGTCTAAACCCATTTTCACCCCAGAATTTTCCCTCAGTCCATAAGTCAACAAGGCAATGCATTAACAATGCATCATTGTCAACTGTCCACACATGCTCTAAAAGTCAGGTACTAGACTCAAGATATTGCTTCATCAATGTAATCTAACCATCAAACACCATTAATAGTCAATATTATCCCATAAGTAAACACAGCTAATAGTTAACATTACCAAATCGGTAAACATTAATATTAATCAAAAGTAAAATGAAAGAACTATCCACAAGAAACATCAATGTATGCTCACAAGTCAACTAAATATACATTAAAACCATAAATATTCACGTCAAAATAAGATGTAGTGTTTAAGCCAATGTATTACACCTATAAAGTCGATGTAATTAAAAGTACAAACATTAATCCACACAAAAAGATTTGACCATTAATACAAAAGTAATAGCTCATAAAATACAAGGGTCATCATTACATCCAACATAGGCTTCATTTAGCTTGTCCCTTTGTAACCTATAAACTCATTAAACATCTTGGTTGCTTATCTCCCTTGCTAACTGCTCTAAACATCAGTGGGTTCTATTATCGATAAAAGGATGTTATCATCTATTTGAGGGATAGAACCTATGTCGTCACATTGAGCATCCAATGGGTCATCAATATTGTCCTGCTTTATAAGATTATACAATAATACACATGTAATTATGAGATGCTTATAGGCTTTAACTGCATAAAATGATGGACTTCTAAGGAATGCCAAATGTAACTTTAATAGCCCAAAACACCTTTCGATAACGTTTCATGCTCTTGAATGTTTTATGTTAAAGCACTCGTGCGGTGTCATCGATTATCTACCTTCTCTCCATTCATTTAAGTGATATCCTTGTTCTCTGTCTGATGCAAGGAAGCCTTCACAATTTGTGTACCTCGCATCAACCAAGTAGTAACAACCTAGGTATAAAAAATTTAGCAATTAGTTAATAAGGATACTTTCCTAATATAAACCATGTAACAAAAAAGATTTTAGCTTCTCACTCTTGGGTACTGTCAAACCATGCCTCTTACCAATGACATCACGTAAAACCTACCCATCAATTGTAGGCCCTTCCCACCTAGGAAAAACATATATGAACTATCTATCTTGGGGACATAGACCTAAGATATGAGTTGTGATCTTCCTTTTCCTATTACAATATCAATGTTTGTCTTCTAGTCACACCTTTGTCTAAATGTGCATTCCATCAAGTGCATCAAGACAATTCCAGCAAAAAGACACAAGATTAAGGAATGGCATGAAATAGTAGCAATAATCACTCTTTACCTTAAACCATTTCCATCTCTTATCAGCTGAATCTTTTAGAACAAGCTATGGTGTTTTGAACAACTATCTGTGTAATTACATCATGGCATTTAACACCAAATGGAAGTATCTACTTATGGTTTCCCATGATCTTCCAAAGTTCAATTGAATAACTCTATTATTTACATGGTACACTAGAATATTTAAAAAAATTGTAACTTGTTTACCTACTAGCATATTATTTTGTAGGTTTTAGTCCCCCCTATATTATTTAGCATTGAACATAGACGATCAAAGGTTTATCTATACACCTTAAATTGTTATAATAGGTAATGTCAATAGCGTAAACCAAAATCCTTAAGTAATGCCTCTTAGCCTCAAAGTGTAGAGTGTATAAGTGATAACTAATACGACGTCTACTAACAGCAATACTACACATAATAAGATACTATTTGACCATAGCATTTACAACACTCAACTACCAACCCAAAAGTGTAGTAAGCAACTCCATTTTCAAGTGGCTCATCACTGTATGAACAGAAGGTAAAAACATAAGTAATATCCATGTCATGAGCATGCTTCTTTAAGGTAGGAAACAACTACATAAATAACCAAAAAAAGTTCTTTCATTATGGGCCAATGTTTAAGCAATTCAATGACCATAGTCATGTTGTTGAATCATAAATAAACAAACAATCCAAACAACTAAAGAAGAAGAGACACCCAAAATTTAAATCATGTATATTAGCTATAAAGTTCTATAATGGCAATATTATGTGTATAAATAAATTTGAAATGTTGGAGTGCTGCCTTATAGCTGATTTGATCAAGCCTTTAAGTTAAAGTTCAACTATATATAGGATCGCTATGGGTGCTTCATGTAAATTTTTGAATTATTTTTTTAAGAATTGTTATGAAATGTTTGTTGATATTATGGCCAAGTTTTTTTTTGTCTCCTAATACAAAAAATTAATAATAAACTAATTGTAGGGGCCATATATATAAGATGGGAAATGTGTTCTCTGATAATCAATTAGTCTAATGCACAAACATTCCCTTAAAATTGTTGCTAGTTGAAAAAGGGTTTGCAACCTTCCTTTACTACGTAACCCTACTTGTTACACAATTACTAGGTCTTTCTTTTACCACATTGTTGATTGAGATATTTGCACAAGTTTACTTCCTCCAAGATATTTATAGTATACTATAAAGGGGCTATAATCTTTAATTTGGAAACTCAATGATGGAGTTGTGCCTAAAAGAAAGCCTTTGCATATAAGGTGGTGAGAACAATAAAACAAAAATGATAAAGTGAAATTGTTTATAATACATGAATCAATCATATGGAATCTTGTATAATATAGATAGACGTCAAGGGGTGGGGGGACTATAACTTTTTTTAACCAATATAAGAATAAGAAGCTCAGTGCATATTAAATTTTTTGAAAATAAAATACATGCCAAGCCACTAGTAACCTTTTTTTTTAAATAATTGTAGTTGAATAATATATAGACCAATTAATTAAATATATCAAATTTAACTGAGTTCAAGCAATAATTCAATTTAAATACTAAAGAAATTATAGTAACACATAAGGAAATTATATAATCAAAGGAATTAGCTCAAGTATCAGTAAAGTGAGATAGCTTCAGACAAAGTTTCATGACACTTTTGATCATAACACCAAAAAATTACACACAAAGAATGGATATGATATATATAATTCCTAATTTGATAATTAAATAATCATGATTTATGTTATACCATGATGTGATAGCATAGTTTCTATATCATATTGTGCCTATAATATCATTTTTCATATATTTAACACTTTTAGCAGTTGAAATTATCGACATTAAAAGTCAAAATATTTCATTTTTACTTATTTGCACTATTTTAACTTAACAATCTCAACTTTCATCATTAATATACTTGTTCAATCAAAATTATCACAAAAAGAAGCATGGAATTCAGGTTTAAGGTTAATCATCACAAACTAGTACCATTACACCATTTCCATGCCATTCCAAAATTTTATCACAATCTTTCAAAATTCATAACTTGAGCTAGAGAGCTCCAAATTATGGAAATTAGAATATTCTAGAAATCTCATGATATGAACTATATGTTGTAAAAATTTTATATCAAAACAAGCTCTTTTGGGCTATGAAAATCTAATGGAACAATACCACTATTAGATTTTTGCGCATATGCAAACCTAAAATTTTGGAAATGCATATCTTGAGCTACCCAACTCCAAATTGAGTGATCTTAGTGCCTATGAAAAGCTTATAATAACAAATATATGTTTGTAAAATTTCATGAGTATTGGAGTTTATTTGGCCCTTCAATTATACAAAAAATCAGAATTAACCAAATGAACAGTGACAGGGTAATTCTGCATAATTCATCCAATTTTGAAAAATCATAAGAAATTCTACAAAACTCCAAAGATTATGTTATTTTACTCTATGAAAAGCTCTCATTGAGATATGAATTCCTACCAAATTTCATGACAAAACTCATTCATTTGGTTTAGTTTGGTTTAAGGGTAAATTATGGCTCAAAAGGGTATTTATAGAGCACCATATGGTCCAAAATGATATTTCTTAGTGCAAGTGACCATTTGAACACATCTAAAACATAATTTACAACATATATGGCATCTCATAAGGTCCTAAATATTATGGAACTCAAAATCAATCGCTCACTTTACATGTCAAAATCCTTATTCTTGCACATTTGTTCCCAAATATGGTACATACATCATAATATCATACTTTTACACATGAGTAAAGGTTTATATTACAAAAATAACTTATACAACCATACTTTGACATTAAATTACATAAAATTCTAAAGCATTGTCAAAGTAACATGATTTAAGCTTCTTAGCCTCCATTCTTTGCTCCTTGAAAACTCCCTAAACAAGGTTAAACATAGAATGGGGAAGAACAAGATTCAAAGAATCCCAATAGCTTATTCATTCTTTCAAGCATACATATATGGCATGTTATCATGTCAAAAAAAGTAAGCATGCATCCAATGCTTCCAAATATCAAACATAATCATATTTACAAAATCATATGGATCCATCAAGGTCAAGAACAAGCTCTAGAGACTTTTGGTCTATCCTCACCCAATTATTAGGAACTTTTGGATTAGCCTCACCTATTTTTGAAACTTTTGACTTAGCCTCACCCATTCCATGAGACTTTTGGCCTTATCTCACCCTTACTTAGGGACTTTTAGCTTCACCTCACTAAATTCAAGGAACTTTTGGCACAACCTCACTCATCGAGAGCCATCTCATATTTTCAAAACAATTCAAGAAGCATAATGTCATAAAATCATCAAATTATTAGCAATAGACATGTCTCATGATTCAACCACATATACAAGCAATCAATGACAATCAAACAACCAAGATATGCATACAAGAATGGATGAAGAGCTACCTTTCTCAAGAAGCACAATTTTTCTTCCTTAATTCCCTAGCTTCTCCTCTCGGCCTCACATACACACTTGGGAGAGGTTTGCTTTGCTTGGCCTAGATACATCAAAGCATCAAACAAGACACAAACATACCAATGGAACCATATTTAGCCTCACATGAACTCTACACAAGCTAATTCTAGCTTATAGCATCCATATGGTTCCATATTGTAGTATAATGAAGCAACTCATATAAATCATTATCTTGGCTTTAATTTCTCACTCAAAGTCACAAGACTCCATTTAAGCTCATTAGAGTCATCATAACTTTAAATTAAAGAGCCTAACACTAAGTTGCTTCTTTATGTATAATGGAACCCTCAACTTCCAACTCTCAACATATAGTCCATCAATTCAAACCAATGGTTCCTTTGGTGTTTCTAATTCATATCTAGACTATTTCTATCCTTAAAATCAAAGAAAACTCTCCATAAGTACTTAGAGCTACTCTTGGCCAAGGCACACCCTTAAAGGATCAACCATGGAGTTTTGTTTGTTTTTTTAGGGAAATTGGCATCTATGAAACTTTCTAGGACTCTTATAAATACAAACATGCTCTCACATGAGTTAAATTATTATTAAAAAGTTTTAAAAATTACTAGGTGCAACCAAAACCCTAATTTTCATAACTTATTATTTATAGCTTCTTTTTGAATCTATTTGTTCTATATGATTCCTTATGCTTCAAAACCCTATTTTCTATCAACTTTGGATCAAAATCAAACCCCCTATATGGTGCTCTAATTTTGGCCGAAACATACATGCAAGAGAAAGAAGAAGCAAGTTATCCATGGTAAAACATACCTTTTTTAAAAATTTATCAAATGAACTTTCTTAAACGTCCAAAGTTTCCTTTAAACTCTTCCTTCCTTCAACTGAACCAGCAACAAATTACCACCATTTAGAACATTCAAACCATGATAAGAAAGAAGAGAAAGAGGAGAAGAACTTTAGTGAAGGGAAGAGCATGAAAAAGTGATAAATTCTTACCCTTTTCAAGCTTGTCTCCTTCCTCCATCTTCATCTCCTAGTGCACCTCTTCAAGAAGGTTTTGGTCCTAGTTTGAGATAGAATAAGTTCAGTGGAAATGAGAGGAGAAGGTGGGGTGCCAATATAAGAAGGGAGAAAGTCTAGTTATAACAAATTTAAAAATTTTAATTATGTCCCCAAACTTTGCTTTCTCTTTTGAGTCCATTTCAAATCATTTTTTAAAATCGTATTTTTCATCATAAAATTTAGGTTCTCTAATTCATAAAATGCCTTTGATTTCACCTAAATTAGATTTAAAACCTTACCGAACCATCCAATCAAAGCTTTAATCAACCAATCACCTAAAATGCATATCGGAGGGGTTTTAACTATTATATGGGTTCTTATAGTTTTTAGAACCTCTAAGAATCTCGAAAAACTTAATTTTTTTTATTTAAAATTCCTTCTTTTGAGTTTTCAAAAAGTTACCCAATTTTGTCATTATGTTTCTTTTTTAATTTGTTTAGCCGTTTTGACTCAATTCGGGCTACCTTTGGGCTCTTACCACATTTTTAAATATTCTAATTCTCATTCTAATCTCAATTAATCTCACTTTGCATTGCTTTAGGGTGATCCTATTTCATTTCATTAGGTTCAGTTCAATTTTTGAAAAACTAGTTATTACAACTTACCAATTAACAATTCAAGCAATTATCCTCCTCACATACTTTCAAACTACTACTTGAATAGTATTTTTATAAACCCAACTTTTAATTTTTGATGTAAAAGCAAAATCAATGAAAAAAAGAAAATAGAAAATTCATACCCCAAGACTAAATATAACTAATATTATATTGTAGCTTTTATTGCAAAGGTCCACAACATTAATTCAAACTAAATTATTTAAGCAAAAGACAACACTATCAATAAAGCACAAAATCAAAACGATAGCAACAAATTGAGTTCATAAGATTCCTAGCTTCTCTTGTAGGATTCTAACTCACATTTAAAAGATCTTCCATGAAAAACTTTAATGGACAATATTATTTCTAGTTGCTTGAAGCCTAATCTACCTCTTGGATATATGAATAAACTCATCCATTCTTTTATTTAGCTCCCCATTTGACATACTAGAAAACTCATTATTCTCTTTTTCTATGGCTTTTGCTTCCTATACCTTTATCTTCTCTATCCCTTTCACTCTATTGTCACTCTCATCAATCAACACTTGTTTAGTATGTCCACGCCTATTAGATTTCCTTTGCCTTAAAGCTCTTCTAAGAATAGGTGCAATGTTTATATTAACAAAAAATTTACAAGTAAAAAGACTACAGCATTTTTCTAAAGAGAAATTTAGGACCCTACAATACTTGCAATAAAATAAGTTGAAATAAAAAGAGAGTTATTGGTTAGCAACCTTAAATGAAATGAAAATAAAATCAAAGAACTTATGGGAAGAACTTCAACCTCCTACACCCTTAGAAATTTAAACCCCTCATTAATAATTAGAGGAACCCATCAAAAAATGCAAACATTTCAAACATTATAGCTAACTCATAAAATTAAGGGACAAATGATGCACCTAGCCTTGTTTGATTACAAGGAAAAGTGCTACAGAGGAGTTATCACCGCAAAAAATGCCTACTGGCACAAGCTTCAATGGCCTAAGGAAGGTGAAGACTCGGCTAGAAAGGTTAAAGTTTTTACACATGTTTGTAATGTCTTATCATAACTTACCTTGTCTTATCACAACTTACCTTATGCATTGTCTTAGCCTCTGTATGAATGGCAAATCAAGGGTAAAATGGTCATCTCTAGTGCCTATCACTCGAATGCATTCACTTTTTGTCATTTTAGCTAAGGCGTTGAGTCTCTTTCATTTACTAGAATCTTTCACACTGTGGGAAAAGCTGCACCAGCTGCCAAAAGGACGATGCAAAGGATACCATACTCTATTCTTTTCCTTCCTCTTACATAGCCTTCATACCAAACACACAATAAGTTGATAGTTGACCCAATGTAATTAAACTAGAGAAGGAGCTTATGAACCAGCCCAATCCTAGAGTGATTATTGATAGGAAGCCACCTAGTTGGATGACATATTATACTACATGATTTAAAGGAATATTTAGAGGGCTATGTGTTAGCATATGAAGGAGAATCATTAAGTTTCTTATGCACCTTGCTCAGCTAATTTGTTGCTTTCACTTTTATGTTGCTTCTTTGTTTTATAAGAAAGGGAGTGAACAAATTCAACATATTTTAAATGTTAAGCATATTGTAGTAAATGAAGTTTTGATCCTTTCTCCAATAAAGGAAATTTTTAGCCATTTTCTTCGTTCTTCTTTTTTTTTTTTTTTTGGTAGCTCCGTTGTCTATGTTTCATTCCATTGATTCTATATTTAGCTTCTTTTTTTTAAGGTATTCAAGTATATTGATTCTAACATTTTAGTGCTTTTATTAATCTCCCATGGTTGATGACATGCATCTTGCATTACCAAAAAAGTTACATTTAGCGATAATCAATTTTCAATAGACTTTTTAAAATTGCCAAAAACTATGCATTTAATGGCAGTTTATCTAGTGATCAAATATCACTAGTAGTTACATTCAACTACCAAGCATTTATTGCATTTTCTAATGGTTCTTTAATTGCCTTTAGATGTGAAATACATTCACTCCTCCTTCCCCTATAATTTCATTCCCTACCAGTTACTTCCTTTTTAGTTTTTTATTTCCTAACTCTCAAAACTTGCAATTGCAAAAATCTCCCAAACCCTTTCTTCGTTGCGTTCTCTCCCAAAATCTCCTAAAACTCATGATTCCTTCCGCATTCTCTCTTAACTCTTTATTCTCTATTTGGCTAAATCCTCCCGCCCCTTTCGTCCCAACTCTCGAAGGTAATTATTTTGGGTAAAAAAACAAGAAGGAACCTATGCCTTATAAAGCATCTTGAAGGTATTGATTTAGGGCAAAGTCATTGAAATCAAGTAACCTATTTGAATACCATATTTTGTCAAGGCATTTCCAAAAAAAATACATTAAATTAAAAAAAATATTATTTTGAGTTTCTATTTAATTTCTGAGTTATCTTCATCACTAAAGTATTTTAATTTTTATGTCATTGGAGTCAATTTTAATTTTAAGTCAATTTTAATTTAAATTTTAGCCAATAAAATAATTTTTTTAAAAAAAAGAGTCATTAGACTTAAGTTTAATTTTTGAGTCAAATTTGATTTAATTTTAAGTCAATAAAAGAATCCCAAAAAAAAAACATTGAAGTCAAATTCTACTTTTGAATGAAATTTGATTTAATTTTGAGTTAATAAAATAATTTAAAAAAAGAGTCATTAGACTTAATTTTTGAATCAAGTTTAATTTAATTTTAACTCTATAAAATAATCCAAAAAATGAAGATACCCAAGGTAAAAGCCCCAGTTTCTCATTTTGTTTTAAGCCTCAAAAGCAAAGTGGCCTAAAATCCATTACTTGAAAGCTAAGGTAGTCATTATTTCTTGAAAGGCAAGGAACATTAGAAATAGGAAAGTAAAAAAAAAATATTGGATTAGCCTTAGCCTTAGGAGGGGAGAATTAAATGATGATTTAAAATTTTCTTATGAGGAAAATCCTAGTGTTTGACTTTAAAAGGGATAAACTGGGATTGAGAGAAGAGGTCAATTTGTTAGGAAAAGATAATAGTAGCCAACTGAGGAAAGAAGAGAGTGAACGGTGACTAATATAAAGAAGAGAAAAGCTAGGGAAAGGAGGAGAGTAGAGAGACAAAGCGAGAGAAAGGATAGCGACCACTTTTCAGAGGAAGAAAAGTGAGAATTGAAGTGCAAGAGAACAACGATAAAAGGAATGGAGAGATTGAAAAACTCGAGAGGCTATAAAGCTCTAAACAATAGTGTGTCTCTTCTATACTCAACTATAACACTTATTATGTTCTCAAGATTAATTTAGGCATTTAGGCCATAAATAAAGGTATTTCATTTCTTCTACCCTTATTGCTTTTGGGAATTGATTAGTGACTTGTTGTTGTGTTTTTATTTCCTTCAATTTTAGGAGCATGATACAAAACATATGGTGCTTTACTACTTTATTGGGTTTCTGCTTTGCCCCCACGTCATTGATGACATGCTTGCATCTATTCATTACATGATAGTAATAGTTAGATTCTATAAGGTGGCCACTTAATTAGTTTAGGTTGAAATTATTTCATTGTGAATTCAAGCTATCTATATGTTGAGTTTCAATGTAAAATTAACAATTGCTATTGAGTCTCTTTCACCAATGCATGTAAAGAGATTAAGATTTTGAAAGCAAAGTTAATTTCATAACATTTCAATCAATCTTGGCTCCCATATCAATGTCTACAGCATTATCTCTTATCGCTCATGTCTATATTTTAGTACTTTAGTTATTTATGTGGTAATATGCTAATAAAGGGAGGGGTATAGATACTAGACTTTGATTGATTAACTAATAGGATATTTTAATAGGCATGGTGCATGGTTCCAATTTTCGAATATAGTGCTCTACTCTCTTACGTTAGATTGAATGCATTACTCTTGCGTTATTTGGCAGAGAAGAAATAAAAAAGAAACATATTGCACGAAAAGCAATAAGACAAGAATTAATTATCCCAGAGATAATAAAATCCTAAATTTGGACACAGGCATTGCGAATTTGCTGGGAACATCTCATTCAACAAGGCAATGGCACAGTCAACAAGGCAATTAATTGCCTCATTGACTGCTGAATTCAGACACATGGAGTTTGAATTCAGAGTTTTCTGAATTCGGACTCCATGCGTCCGAATTCAACTTAGGCCTGTAACCTCTTGACTACCAACGTGACCGGCCATTGACCGGTCACAGATGTAGGTTTTGAGAAAGATAAAAATTACTGTTTTGGAGACACGTGGTAAATTTTGATTGGTTCTAATAGATTTTATTGAATTCTGATTGGTCAGAAAATAAAATAATATATAATATTATAATAAAATTACGAAAATATCCTCTGTAATTTAGCTATAAATAGACATGAAACTCTTCATTTATTTCACTTCTGTTACCTCAGTTTTCCTCCTCCTTCTCCATCCATTCTTGCAAGAGGTTGAGAGATATAAGTAAAAATTAGTTTGTTTTCCCTTTTTTAGTTTTAGTTTTGCTTTAGAGCAAAGAGAAAGAGGAAGGACTCTCAAAATTATTAGCATTTTATAGCAAAAATCAAGGTATGTTAGAGTTAACAACTAAAATATAGTTATAAATTTATTTTTCATATAATATTTGTTTGGTAGTTAGAGAGAAATGTTATCTATTGATACATGTTTTTTATGATAATAATATTTGTTGTATCATAAAATGTATAAATTTTTGTTAATTTATTATAATTTTTTTAATTATAGTTGTGTTTTTTTTTAGGCATGATAATGGAAACTAGCCATAGAAAAAATAAAAATAGAAGAAGAAGGAGGAAATTGGTAAATAAGTTAAAATGAAAAGGAAAATATTATGAAATAAATGTATTTATAACTATAAAGATATTAAAAAGTAAGGTTGGAGTAGAAAAACTAAAATAAGATGACTAAGAAAAATGGAAGTAATTATTACAATAAAAAATTTTGTAGAGAAATAACATATGCAATTATAATTATTTGAAATAAATTAAATGATAAAGAAGAGAAAATTTTAGGAGGTCAGAAGAAAAAAGAGGAATATGTTATATTAATAAGAAAATGAACTTATATAGATGTTAAAAACAAATATATTTTATTTCAATACGTAGGGTACAAAGAAAGAAGGAAGAAAATTAAATATTTGATGAATAATTATAAAAAATTTTATGTTAAAATTTAAGAAATAAATTTATATAGTGGAAAAAAGTAAAAATATATGCTTCAATAATTATTTAAAAAATTAATTTTATTTTTGCTTTATATTAATATTAATAATAAAAAAATATTAGAGAAAAATAATTTAAATAGTTCAAAAAGAAGTGCAAAATTTTTAATTTTAATAGTGAAAAAAATAAAAGATCTAAGAAAAATGGAAGTAATGATTAGAACAAGAAATTTTGTAGAGAAAGAAAATATAAAATGATAATTATTTGAAATAAATTAAATGAAAAAGGAGAGGAAATTTTAGATAGTTAGAAAAAAAATAAGAATATTTTATATTAGTAAGAAAATGGACATGTATAGGTATAAAAAAAAAAAGAAATATATTTTATTTTGATGTGTAAAGTACAAAGAAAGAAGGAAAAAATTTAAATATTTGATGAATAATTGTGAAAAATTTTATGTTAAAATTTAAGAAATAAATTTATGTAGTTGAAAAAAATAAAAATATATGCGTCAGTAATTATTTAAAAAATTGATATTATCTTTGCTTCATATTAATATTAATAATGAAAAAAATAATATTAGAGGATAATAATTTAAATAGTTCAGAAATAAGAGGAAAATTTTTAATTTTAATAAGCTTTATGTTTATTAAAATTCTATAAATATTCTATTAAATTTTATTGATATAACTAATTATATATTGTCTTCACATTTTAAATATGTATAATTTATAATAACAAAATATAGATAAAGAAATAAAATTATGTGATATATAAAACAAAATATGAACAAAAATATAATAACATGTGCTAAATTTAAAAATATTTAAATTGTAAGAATCTAATTAAAGAGTAATTAAGTCCAAAAACAAATACGAGTATAATTTTATTTTTTGTTGGCAACTCATTGATGACTGATTTAAGGAGTAAGTTGGCCCCAAATAACTTTAATTTTTAATCTTCACCGTTTGATGATTTTGTACAGTTTCAGGCTTTGAAAGTTTTAGGGTATAAAGGCTGATCAGCCTTCTAATTCTATATTTTAAAAATAAGGAGTATGTCTATATAATTTCAATAAAACTTTAAAAAATATTTGTAATTTATTCTATTTGAAAAAAATAAATTTTAAATTCTTTAATGTCTATTTTTTTTGTAACACTTAAATTTCTATTGTCTATTAGTTTTCTTTCTTTTTATGAGTTGAGTTTAAATATAAATTTTACATTTATATATTTTGATTTGTAGGCAATATTATACAAATTTTTATTTAATCAAGTTATTAATTTATTGATAAAAAGAGAGATATGATTTAAGTGACTCAATCATTGAAGTTTTATTCTAATTATTATATTTTTATCATGGAAGTCATATATTTATCTTTGTCCAAGTTTTAAATAATTTTGATCTTTTAAAAAATTATGCTTTTAAGAAGACTTCAATTTTTATTTGTAAATTATTGTATAAGAACTAAATGAAAATTTCATATTAGTAAGAAATGTACAATTGTATTCGATAAAGTATGCTACAAGTATAACTATATGGAGTATATTTGTAATTAGGATATTTGAGGGGAACAAAATGGTCAAGAGAAATGAGATTATTTGCATTTATGCAAATGAAAGAATTTATGACAGTGAACAGGGTGCGACATTCCAGTGTGCAATGTCAAAATATATAACAGTTAGCACTGATATCGCATTGGAAGAGTTGAAAGAAGCTATTAGTCAAAAGCTACGCCTTCCTTCCAACTAAATTATATCTAATTTGGTATATAGGCTCCCGACGACAATAAATCCAACATGGTACCAAGCAATTATGCTAGAAGATGATAGTGATGTGCAGAGAATGTGGCAATCACACTCACGTTTCCCATCACAACTGAATTCAGTTGAGATATATACGAACATTTCAAGTATTGACCCACACTTAAGCGTTAAATTTCAGCCAAACCCAATGAATGAAGTGTTGCCTTCACCTTATCTACTCTATCGATCAACAGCTTATCAAATGGTGCCAATAGCGAGTAGTTCGCAACCGAGTTCCTCTTATCCAGCAATTGGGTATGACGTACCTCTTTCTCCACCAAACTCAGAAGAAAATATATTGGAAGACTTTGAAAATGAAGATGAATACAACACAAAACTTGACCCTGATTATAACAATGACAATGAAGATGATAACAGTAAGACCGATGACGATGATGATGATGGGTATGATAGTGAGGGTGATGATGAAGAAGCCTTTGATGTTGAACTAGTATCTAAATATGTTGACCCTGCAGCTGTGTTCTTCCAGCAGGTTAATTTAGCCTTAACATAAGGTGATGAATTCGAAGAGGTGGGCAATCAAACACAATTGAACAATCAGGAGCTATCGATTGGATTAAGATATTCAAATCAAAAAGTGCTATGACTTGCTGTGAAACTCTATTTTATGAGAGCGCACCATAATTTTTAGAAATATTTGACCAGTAAAAAGTATGAAGAATGTCGATGCGTGAATTATGGCAAGAACTGTAGATGGCGGGTCAGAGCATGTAAGAAAGGCAAAGGGAATAGTTCATTCTGGCAGATTACGAGATATGAGGGTCTACATATATGTTTGTCTTCAATCCTATCACAAGATCATCCAAAATTAGATTCTGATGATATCTTATCATGCATTGGAGCAATGGTGACGAAGACCCCTGATGTTCCTATCAACCAAATAATCGAGTAGATGAAGAGCGTGTTTGGTTACACTATCTCTTATAGAAAAGTGTAGAGAGTAAAACATAAAGCTGCCACTATTGCTTTTGGTAATTGGGAGAGTTCCTATTCTACATTACCTCGGTGGATGGCTGCAGTACAACAGTCCATGCCCGGCTCATATGTTGAATTTGTGATGAATCAAGTTTCAGAGAGTGCCTCTACTAGTGAGCCAGTTGCAGTATTTAAGAGGGTATTTTGGACATTTAAACCTTGAATAGATGCATTTGAGTACCTTAAACTAATGATTCAAGTTGATGGCACCTTCTTATATGGCAAATACAAGGGGACATTATTAATGGCAATGGCACAAAATGGTGACCGTCATATTATTCCCCTCGCCTTTGCGGTCGTTAAAGGAGAGACGTAATCAGCCTAGACATGGTTCTTGTTTAACTTGCGCAGACAAGTTGTGTCTAGACAGCGTGGTATTTGCTTGATATCATATAGACATCCATCAATTTTATCTGCCATCGGTAATCCACAGACGGGTTGGTAACCACCCTATAGTATCATGTTTTTTGTCTTCGTCATGTGGCAAGCAACCTTTACATGCATTATAGGTCATCTGATTTAAAACAAAAGCTAAAAAATATTGGTATATTTTTTCTCCCTATCTAGTTATATATGTCATAGATGATTAGCAAATAATAATAGACATGTTAACCATGATACACAGGTTATGCATATAATCGTCGGTATGTTGATGAGAAGTTAGCTAAAATAGCGGTTATATATGAAGAAGTAGCCAGATGGATTGCCGAAACACCCAAAGAACAGTGGACTCGTGCATATGACGTACATGGTCGACGATACGGCTAGATGACAACGAACCTAGCAGAGTGCATGAATGGTGTCTTGAAGGGGGTCAGATCCTTGCCTATATCAGGCATAGCAAAAGCAATATATTATCGGGTCAGCCAGTATTTCGTCCAACACTCCCAACAGATCAATGCTCAACTGAATGCAAGTCAAGTTTACTCTCAAACTCTGATGAAGAGAATAGCTGTCAATGTGTAGCCCTCCCACTCGTGTGTTGTGCGCATGTTCAATTGGGAAGCTGCATTGTTCGAGGTTGAGGAGCCATATGACTAAATGAATCGCCAATATAACCGTTGCTGTAGGGTTAATTTGATTGAGCGCATATGTGATTGCAGTGAATTTCAAGTAGAGAAATACCCGTGCAAGCATGCTTTTGCAGTATGTGCTACTGTAGCTCTTGAGTCATTTCAGTATGTAGACCCTGTATTTACACTGGAAACAATGCGTAATGCATATAGCAATATGTTCCAACCCATTGGAGGACAAGAATATTGGCCGTAACCACGTGGTCCGAAGTTAATTCCTGATCCATCAATGCTTCGAAAGCGAGGCTGACCTCGTTCGACTCGTTATCGAAATGAAATGGATTTCAGAGCCTCGTCACAATCAAGTAGATGTAGTCTCTGTAGACAAACCAGTTATAATCATTCCTCATGCCCACATCGTAATGTTTCCCCTTAATAGAATATCAATAAAAGTTATAATTGTTTATAAATATGAAAAATGACTCATTTTCTATGTGTTCGTTAACTTGACCTTGATTGTATGTACATTTATGTTGGTAACATTTATGCTGGTAACTTGAAATAGAATTGAGTATCTTTTCTATATGATAATTTTTTTATCAATCATTTATGTTTTTTTAGATAAATATTGGGCCAATTGTGTTATTTTTTCCTACAGCTACCATGGCTAGAGTTGGTCAACCCATTGATCCAAGTCCAGAGGATGCATCACTTCTATACTTACAGGAGAGACATATATCACAAGCTATCTGGGATGGCGAGGTAAGATAAAAGATTTATTGATAGTTCCTATTTCATTTACTCATTTAGTATATAATTTATCTTTATCTGCAAGATGATCGGATACTTTGCCCTCGACGAGTTCTGCACAATGATCGCTTAGGTAATCCGCCTTTGGCCATTATCGATTATTTGAGGCAATCTGGTTTTTATGGTGTTGCGTGAGTCTGACAATTCGAGTACGATACATCGCTAGTGAGTGCACTAGTAGAACGGTGGCGTCCTGAGACACATATATTTCACACTACTAGAGGAGAGTGCATGATCACTCTTGAGGATGTAGCAGTGCAATTAGGGCTACCAATCGATGGAGACCCCATTGTGGGTGGGACAGGTTTCAATTGGTTAGAAGTGTGTCAATGGCTTTTAGAAATTACACCACCGGCTGATCAAATTGATGGACAACAATTGTCCATTGCTTGGTTAGCACAAAATTTTGCACAGCTAGCAGATGATGCAGATGATGAGACAGTGCGTCGATTCACCCGTGCCTATATTCTTCGTATGATTAGAGAGTGGTTAATGCCAGATAGATCTAGTTATCAAGTTTACCTGATGTATTTGCCCTTACTAGATGATTTTGAGCAGGCTGGTCGATGTAGTTGGGGATCAGCAGTATTAGTTTATCTTTATCGTGAGCTCTGTAATACAACATATAAGAATGATTCTGGTATCGCTAGATGCTTGACGTTATTACATCTGTGGGCATGGGATAGATTTCCTATGCTTGCACCCGAGATACCACCTACTCCTGACCTTCGGATTGAGGAATATCCCGTTCTTCCACCTCTTGATTTTAGGTATAAATTATAATTCAAATTTTAACATGGTTAATTTAATTTAATTATGTTGGCTTTATTTATCACAATTGATTTACATAATATGTTTGTTCATTATACTAGATGGCAGAATGTTGGACGACCTCCACGCCTAAGTGTTGGAGCCTTCCGATTATATAGAGCTTTGTTAGATGCAATGAGGGATGATGAGGTGTGTGCCCAACTTTAACTCATAACATTCATCATTTCTTTACTATTGATGATTTACTTATTATTCTTTCTAATGTCATTTTCAGATTGTGTGGCACCTATACCACTTACAAGCGGTGCAGGAATTGATTCTAGGGTATTGTTTTACTTCCCCTGATCTTTGGATTGCATTTGTGCCACTTATATGCTTCTGGATCATAAAGTGGCATCATCCAGATCGCGTCTTATGACAATTTGATTGCCATCAACCAATTCCTCAAAAACTTGTCAGATTGGACTCCCTCCATAATTTGTAGCTTCGAGGAAGAACTCAGACCAACTGGGTGTCTAAACATAGCATTTTCATCCAACAATGGTATGGATGGCGAGATACTATGTCCCAGTCCCTTGTCACTGAGGAGCCTTTTGAGCGCACATCTGAATATATGCGGTGGTATTGGCAACGCACACGTCGATGGATTCAGAGGTCTAATGCTATTACTGGATATGCGGTATAGTTTTCTATAATTTATCAACTTTATCGTCATTGTCTTTAAAATTTATTACATATCTTTACTTAACTACTTATTTTTTGTTTTATTAAGCTGACTAAGCTGAGGGGCTTTATAGGATGCACTTACAGGATCCTTTACCTGCGAATTTGCGTGATATCATCGGTCGAGACTCTAGCAATATACTACGTGCTTTCGGTGAGCAACGATTCTCACTATTTTCTCAACCTGCTGACCAAACACTAGATCTTCCTAGGCCTCAGATTTCGATAGGTTGACCAAGAAAGAGACGTCAAGGTTACCTATCAACCCAGTAGCCCACTATTGGGAGAAGTAACTAACAATAGCAAGACCCATTGCAATAAGACATTAGCCTCGATAATCCTGGTGTATCTCCATATATTCCAACTCTAATGCAACAGGATATGGGTGTCCTTGGTCCATCTTCTCCTATACTACTAGGTCAGTTTGGTGACATTAATGGAGTAGGTCCCTCCTCTTACATGCAGCCCTCGCCTTCTTCTGGCTCTTTCAGATCATTTGTCGAGTTCTTGTTTGATACCTCAGCGTTTAATGCGCCACATCTTAGTTGTTTCTTTGAGCCAGGAGGATCATCGTAATCAGAATTTATGACCCCGCATCAACCAATTCCTCCACTTCATTCCCCATCCTTAGATTTAAATACAAATCCCACAGTACAGGAGCAACAAGAACTAGAAGAATCAAAGCAACAACGACCACGCCGTGAAAAGAGAAGACCTCATTGTGGTACAGGAAGTCATTTACTTTAGATATATTTATAATTTTTGTAATTTTTGTACCAAATCTTACATCATTTGTTTGTTTAATGTTATGTTTCATTTACTTTTTTTTCCATCCCAAAATTGTAAATCAAATTTTACAAAATATTAAATATATCTTAAGTTAATTTAATCAACCAAATATTAAGTTAATTTCATTAAACAAATATCCAATCAAATCAATATTTAACAACTAATAAAATATTTAAGACAAAAATTTCATAAAATATTTTAACTACCTATTGAAGTAAAATTATAAAATATAATATATTATAATTCAAAAGGGATCTAGCATAATTTTTTATCTTATTTAAATAAAATAAACTCAAAAATATTTGATGAATAATTTTATACTATTAAATTCACTTTAAATTAAAATATTATATTAAAATTATATTAAAGCACACCACTTTTTTTAAAAAAAATTGCATTATTACTAATTTAACTTCAAATGTTTATTACTTTTTAATTAATATTTTATTTTTTATACTTAAAGCTTCCGATATTATTTTTTAGATGTTAACTTAAATCAAACTAATTTATTCATACATACATTATTTTTTATTTATATAATTATTATATTCATTAATATTTTAATAAATAAAATTATTTAAATAAATAAGTATCTTTTTTAATTTATTTGTTCTAAATCAAATATTTTTTTATTAATATAATAAAAAAGTTTATTGAAAATTTGGAGTCTACCAATTTAATTTTTCATTAAATTCAAAAAAATTTGCTTCCATACAATTCGGATGCCACGTTTTTGAATTCTATAAAATTAAAACAAAATTATTTTAAATTCGGATGCATAAATTAAAATTTAGTTCGAATTCGGATGCTATGCATTCGAATTCTATATGATTTAAAATAAATAAATTTACTTCAAATTCGGATTCATCACATCTGAATTCCATGATTTTATTACTTTTCAGTAATTAATTTCCTTCGTGTTACTTTAACGTAATTTGCCTATCCCTTTATTGCTTTTCCGTATATGAGCCATTACTCTTGTTTTAAATGATTGATGTATAAAGAATATGATTTGCTCTTGTATGGAGTTTTGTTAAACGTGAAAGTTGAAGTCAAATATCAATATTTTAAAAAGCATGCACTTAATACTTTGTATTTCTTTTTTCATATTTTTCATTTTTTATTTAATTTTATTTTCTTAGAATTTGTCATGGATGTTAAATATTCTTCTTTTAAAATTAAAAAAATACAAAAAAACTACTTTAAAAAATAAAAAAAAATTAGAAAGTTAAATTGTCTTCTTAAAACAAAATTCAAAATAAAATTCTTAATTTCAAAAACAAAAAAATAGAAAAGAGAAAAATGGAGTGAGAAAGCGAGATTCATTTGGTTTTCATAAGTTAGAACAAACCAACCAATATGTAAATTTGTTTTGTTTATGAAATCAAATTAATTTTATTCTCTATTCTTTTTACCAAAAAAGATAATAAAAACAAAAGTAAACAAAATTAAAAGTTACTAATCCAGTGACATGCATTTTTACCCCAATTTAAACTACGTAAACTGTGATCCTTTCACTAAATACGTAAGCCTTAGGTCACTTTTTTAAGTCAAGTCTATTTTGTGCAATTATTTTATTTTATCCATTTTTCATAATTATTTTATTTTTTTATTTTTTTATTTTTTTATTTTGTCTTTTTTTTGTAATTATTTTATTTTCTCTATTTTGTAAATATCTTATTTTCCCTATTTTTGTATATATTTTATTTTTCTCACTTTTATAAATATTTTATTTTTCCTATTGCTATAAATATTTTATTTTACATTTCTAAATATTTTCTTTTACTTTTATTTATTTATTTTACCTTTTGTAAATATTTTATCTTATTTTATTTTTTCTTCTTTTTCCCTTTTCCCTTTTTACATGTGTCTTGATTGGGGTAAAGGCAATATCTATTTTTACATAATTAACTTAAGATAACTATTTTTTTAAATGAATGCTGTGAAATGTCTAACACCTTTCCCATGCACAATAAATTGTCGAATCATTTCTAGTTAAGAAACCTTTTTTTTTTTACAAAAATATTTTTCTAAAGTTTTGCTTTTTGAAAATTTAAAATTTTGGTACTGACTTTATTTCATTTAGTTTTTGTTTTCCAAAGTCAACATTTTTAAATTTTTCTAGTGCCATGCAATCACATTGTGGGTGTGACACCTATTCTAATTTGCATTTTTTTATTGTGAAGCCTTTTCATTTTCTTTTCAAATTTTCTCTCCTTCCATTTTGTTTTAGTAATTAGGCATTTTCTTTATAGAAAATTGTTGTTATTTGTTCCTCCATGCCTTAAAATGTCACTCTATACTTCATCACTCTCTATTTTATTAAAGCTCTTTCTCACCTCTTAAAGCTCACTGGACTCGTTATTTAGAAAGCTTGAAGCATGCCATTGGTGTTAGTGTGAGCAATCAAGTATAAAGCTCTTTGATTATTACGCTCTAGAAATTGCCTTCAATTTTGATTTTGGTTTTACCTATTCTTTGCTTGGTTGAAGTGTAATCACAACTATTTTTTGGTTTATAATTTGTCTAATTATTTAGTATTCCAATTCTTTTATGACCTTTTAAATTTATTTGAATTGAGCTTCTAATGAACCTTAGTGCTTGGGGTACTTGTGCAGCACAATAATAGGAAGATTGAAATTTAATAGTAATTTTTAAAGAATAATCGTGTGTTTGAGACATTACATGTATAGATCTCGTGTTTATAGAATGAGAAATTGCATACATAGATCTTGTTTTTGTAGAATGAAATTGGTAAGTGAGAAGATTTTAAGTTATGATGGTTTTTCTCAAATCTTGTGTTTCATATTATATAGTAACATTTTGACAATTTTCTTGCACTTAACTTTGCCTTAAGGTGTTTGTATGATTATATCTCTTTAGGACAAGACCACTCCTGACTTTAAAGACAATTTCGCTATTTAAGTTGTAAGAACTTATTCTGTTTGTAGGTCTCAAAAAGTGATTATGTGAACATGGAAAAACTAATTGATATTGAATGGTATTCCCATGTCATATGCATAAGTTCAATAGTGAGAACTTGTTCTTGATCTTTAATGCTTGTTGATGAAAAGAATCCCCTTAGGTAGATATATTTTTAAAATGTTGTCCTTATGATCTAATCTCAACCAAGTTTGATTTTATCTGTGACTCTTTAGAAAAGTTTTAATGTGTCTCAATGTTTTCCTTTCCTCCTATTTGTTTTTGGCCTAGTCCCTCATACTGCCAATTTAGGATTGAACATAGTTAACAAGGGATTGAATATTGTTCCAAAACATGGTAGTTTATGTTTGTCCTATTTAGGGTTTGCACTATGGCTAAATATTAATTTAGTCATAAAGTTCTCATTTATTTGGTTTTATCTAATGGTGAGCTTACTTGATTATTAGGTACCTTTTTTATTGAGGAAGATATTTTGTCTTTCATGCTTTCAGGTCATCTTTGTTGAGTGTAGAATTAAAAAGAGAGTATTTCAAAAAAGCTAAGTCCCACATTGTCCAAACTAAGAGAGTTTTAAGTGTATTTATATTAAAATATGTTATTGAGCTAGTAAAAGAGTTAAGAAAAGAGGTGGGCCTACACGCATAAGAGCAGGTTAAGTTAGGTTCAACTAAGTTAAAATTCAACAATTCCCCCTACACGCGGGATAATACGTAGTAGGAAAAGTTTTTGCACAAATTGTTTAACTGAACGAGGCTTCTAGAAGAGGTTGAAATTTTTACTTTATAAAATTAGTAATATGGTTTTCAGTTTTATCATTGATTTTCAAAATTTTCTTGTTTGAAATTATGTAACAACCTTCCATAATACTATTAATTTTGTAACCTCCTCTCATAAACTTTCTTTAATCTCCAACATGTAACGACCTTCCTTAATACCATTAATTTTGTAACCTCCTATCATAAACTTTCTTTAATCACCAACTTTCTTATTTTAATTTCTAAACACTTAACTTCTCACCTATATACATCTACACTCCTGTCTGGGTTGTTTTTCTAATTTTTCCCTATAGTTCTGTATCCCTAAACCTATATCAAGAAGGATCTATAAAGGATATTCATGAAAGGCAGAATAATCCTTAAGGGCAACATCTTGTGACGTGACTGAGATCTTCAACAATACTATTCCACCTACTTCACAATCTTAAGGATTATGTAGCCTCCTACTACCATGCTAACTATTACAAAAGTTAGCATTATTGTCAATAATATTGATAATGACTTTTTGTCACTATTCAAATTGTTCCACTGGCTGTCCCAACTACCAAGCCTTTTCTAGATATCTCAAAGATTTAGGTATTTGGAGGATAGAATTTCTAAAGGTGGCAAGAACATGTCTACTCCACGCTAGACATGCATAGTATTCCTGCTGTTCTCTCTTATTGTAAACCTTCACTAACCACGGATAAAGCTCAATTGGATGTGTAACACCATAATACTACTAGCCTTACTTTAGCCTTTCTCATGCATTTGCAAGGATTCCACATCCTTAGCATGACACTTCACAGAGGAAAAACATTAAACAATACACTATCCCACACTATGGGGAAATCAAATTCCTTTCTTTTATGCTCTGTGGACTCCATGAATTCTCAAACATTCATCTCTACTCATAATCCATCTACACAAGTCATAAAAATCATAAAACATCTCATGCAATTCAAATTTAGAGCCCTACATATCAGAAAATGCATGCTTGTTTTCAAGCTCAAACTTCAGTTTTCTAGGACAGATTTTGAAAATTCCTAATTAAATCTAGAAAAATTGAAATCCAACAAATCATAGCTCTATAGAAATCCTTGCATGTTAGCATTCTGCTAAAATACTTCTAGGCCATAAAAACATCATTTGAACCATGATTGACAATAAAAAAGCATCACAGGTCTAACTGTTATAGAGTTCTGATACAACTCACTGATATGGACTTTAAAAATTCATAACTAATTTCACAAAAATCCAAATTGAGTAAACTATACCAACATGGAAAGTTACAGATATCTAATTTAAGAGAAAAATAGCACTAGATCCAAAAAATGACCTTAAGCTAACAAAAATCTATGGAATAGTGATTGAGGTCTTGTTGCACTACTAATAATAAATTTCAACTTCAAAAATGCATATCTCTCTCTACACTCCTCCAAATGAGGTGCTTCTAATGGCTATAGTCACGAGGAATATCTAATTTTTTCATGTAAAATTGTAGGACCATTGGACCTCATTTGGCCCTTATATGACATAAAAATAATTCCAACCAAATGAACAGTAACTCCTACTAATATATAAAATTTCTTGAATTTCCAAAAATCATAATAAATTCTATAGACCTCTAAATAATGTAGTTCTTAGACCAAAAAAAAGCTCTATATGAGATCTATATGTTTGTAAAATATTAGCCCTAAAACCATTCATTTGGTCACTTTGTGATATAAGGTTGTAAAATGGCACTTTTAAGCCTTTATATGTGTCATTTGGGTACCAAGTGCTCTTCTAATATCATCATGACCACTTGAGCATGTGGAAAAACATAAAAATAACCCTCTAAACATGATCAAAGGGTACAAATATTCATACATCACAAATTCAGCCTCCCACTTGCCCTCATACAAGAGATCTCACATGCATGTCTTTACATTTCAATATCAAAAACATCCATTCTCATTCATATGCTTTCAATTTCCATGCATACATTATATATTCATACATTTATACATGTTCAAAGGGCTATACATCATATACATCATTGCATTACATCACTTGACATCCATATGGCTATAATACTAGCATTTTACAACTTTACCAACCTCCATATCTTCAAGTGTGGTGGCTCCCAAATTCCTTGCTATTTTGATCCACCTAAACATGTTAGGTAATAGAGGGAGTGAGATTCAAAAAATCTCAATATCCCTATACACTTTCAATTATATATGATGGATGTAATTTCATGCAAAGGAATGCCATGCATGGTCTATGAGCTACATATGCATATCAAGAACATGGTTTCCATTTCATAAGTCTCAAATATATCAAAGTAGACTCTCAAAACCTTGGTTAGCCTCACCCACTTCTCTTGGGACTTTTGGACTTGCCTTACCCATTTCTTTTGGGATGTTTGACTAAGCATCACTCCTCTTGAAACTTTTAGCTTATCTCACCCGTACTAAGGGGCTCTTGGCTCATCCTCACCCTTATCAAGGGACTTTTGGCATTATTAAATCTATTCAAGTCTTATGCACACATAAAAGCAATCCAAGACACATAAGTGGCACCACATATATTCTTACTAGCTAGACATGCTTTTCATAGTTCAACACATATACAAGTACCCAAAGCAAGAAAACATCCACACACATACATGAAAAAAAGGTTAGAAGGCTACCTTGTAATGAATTACAATGCTATTCTCCCAGAATTTCCTTCCCCTTCTCAGTCACACTCTTGCAAGGAGGTGGAACTCGTTAAATAAAATTCAGCTCCTTACAACTCAAGACTAGGCTACTTGACTCAAAGACCTCATTATAGTTCCATAAGGCACACAATGAGGTAACACATGGAGTCCTTACTCTTGGCCCCCATTTCTTGATCATTCTAGATCTTTTGACATAAATTAAACTCTTGGGAGTCATCACAACTCAAATCCAAGGGTTCTAGACTCATAATGCTTCTTTGTGCTCTAATATGGAACCTACAAGTCCATCTTCTCCTATAAGCCTCCTAAATTCATTCCAAGGCTTCCTTTAAGGTTTCTTACTCATAATTAGCCCCCTTTTAGCATAGATCAATTTAAATTACTCCCTAGATGTTCCAGGTCCCTTGAGGCTAAGATATGTACATAAAAGGAGCCCATTGAGTTGCTTACTTTTTCCCTTGAGGGAATGGCTCTTTACAATCTTCTTAGAGGTCTAATGGACTTATATAAGCTCTTAGATAAGCTAAAATAGCTCTAGGAAAATGAAACTTAAGCATTTATGTTAAAACCCTAATATTCTCAATCTTGAACTTCATTACTTCCCATTTGATTCCAATGGACTATTCTTAATTCTCACACTCTCAGGCACTTATTTCTCTCTTACTAAGGTCAAAATTCATCTTCCTTTAAGTGGGCTAGGTCTAACCCAAATTTCACCAAAGAGAAACATCCAAGAAGAAGCCATTAAAACTCAAGAAGCTTACCTTGTTTGTGAGCTTTTTCAAAAGATTTCCACTTGCAACAAGCCTCTCCTTCCAAGACTTTCTTCTTCTCCTTAGGCTGACCTCAAAATAGAACCATATCAACCTCCAGATTCAAGGAAAGAGAGAAGAGAAAATGGAGAAGAGACTTGGCATGAAAAGAAGCAAGGAAAGGAGCAAGGTTTCTCAACTTTTCAAGACTTTTTCTTCCTCTCTTAGCTCTCCCTCTTGTGCACCCCTCTCTTTAGCCTCTCTCTCTCCTTTCAGCAAGCAAAAAGCTGGTTAAAATAAGAGAGAAGAACTTGGATATAATACCTTATATTTCTAGCTCATTTTATATCTTTAGATAGCCTATTTCCAAGAATCATGCAAATTCTCAAGGAAAAAGGCATTAAAATAATGCATTTTCTAGCATTGTCTTGTGTATAAAAATTTCATTTGGTGTCGCGTGGATCGTGTGAGCTCATACATCATGTTCTCATATTTAATTACATGAATATAACTTATTTTCATTATCAAATGTGGCCTACATATCGTGAAACTCAAGGGAAAACATAAAATATACATATTCATTTTTAGCCAAAATTTGCTCATTTTTGTCACAAACTTTGAAAAATCATAACTAATTCTAGAAAAATTGAAATCATGCATTCTTGGCCATTCTGGAAAGCTATATATGTCTAATTTATGATAAAAATATGTCTAGACCATAACATCCAACATAGAAGATGTTTGACATTCGAAAAGTTCTAGAGGTTAAGTTGTCCACTGATGCTGTCATAGAATTCTGTAGCAAAATTCAAAAATGTCCAATTAATTCTACAAAAATCTAATGCATGCAAATGATACCAATCTAGAAATTTGTGAATGTTAGCTAGAGGGTACAAATAACTCCATACCAACTCAGGTATGTCCAAGCATCGAAAATCAATCAAACAATACCTGAGGTCAGTTGGAGTTCCTCTTTAAAAATTCGTATCTCCCTCTCTAGACATCCAAATGGGGTGCTTCTAGTTGGCACAAGTCACTAGGAATGTCTAATTCCTCTATATAAAATTTCATGGCAATTGGACATCATTTGGGCCCTGTGTGTTAGACTTCATTTTCAAACTAGTATGAACAGTGATATGACCAAAACCAGAAAATTTCTTAACTTTGAAAATTTATCAAATATTTTTTAGACCTCCGAAAATTTTTTTTCTTTAGCTTCCTAAAAAGCTCTCAACAAACTCTAATTGCATGCCAAATCTCAAATCAAGAAGAGCTCATTTGGGTAAAAAATGACATAGGGTTCCCTTATTTTTAATTTTGGCTCCATATGGGATACCAAAATGTCCAAATGGCTTTCCTTGTGATTTAGCACCTCTTAGGCAAGACTAAAAGCATAATTAGGACTCTTTTGAACTACCCAAATGATCTAAACCTTATACATCTCATTTTGACTATTCCACTTCCATTCATACATGAAATTCCATAATGCAAAATTGTCATTACATGACCAAAATGAGTATTTTCATACATATAACCCTAGCTCTCATTTTTACACAATACATTAACATAATTATACATACTCATAACATTATAGGTCATATACAACTAGGGATTTCATCAATTGCTATCCATAAGGCCTTAAAGTAACAATGATGTCATACTCTCATCTTCAAGGTGGTTGACTTCCATTACCTTGCTCTCTTGGTCCACCTAGCATGTTAGAATATTATAGAGGAGGGGATGAGATTCAAAGAATCCCAATAACTCATCTCCTATTCAATCATACATAAAGCATGCAAAACAAGTCTCACAAATGCATGTATGGTATATGGACATGTGGAGTCATTCAAGAAGCATTCTTAGCATTTAAAAAGTCATACATAGCATACATAGGCTTGCCAAACAAGTAGATTGGCCTCTTGTAAATTTTAGACTTGTCTCACCCATTCTTTAAAAGATTCTTGGACTCAACCAGCTCTTGGGAGTTAACCTCACTTTTGGAAGACTTTTTACTTTGTCTCAACCAATCTTAAAGGTTCTTGGCTCATCCTCACCATGGCTAAAGGTTCTTGGCCTCACTACACTCAAGCAAACCCAAGCAAACATCATAAATATCATTTGGAAATATAATGCATCATCATGATACCATGGCATATAAAATCATGCTAGAATAATTTTTGTGACTTAAAACATACATACACACATTCAAGACAATGTAAGCACACATCTATGTATGAGAAGGCGAAGAGAGCTACCTTGCTTGTATTTATACACTTTTTCCTTAAACCTTGAATCCTCTCCCTTGACTTCACATACTTAAGAAGGTGGAGATCATTCCTCTTAGTCTAGACACATCATATAGAAGCTAATTATACTCTTGAAGTAAAGTCTAAGGCCACACAATTATTAGAAAAGTTAGGTGACTCATAAGGCTCTTTTATGGTTCCATAATGCACTTAATAAAGCAACCTTAAGAAAACATCATCTTGACTCCATTATATCTATTTACTTATGATTCTTGACTCCATTTAAACCTCTTGGAGTCACCACATAATCAATTATAGGAGCCTAACTTGGTGTTGCTTCTTTAAGCCATATTATGGAACATATAAGGCCATCTTACTTCCTATGACTTCTAAACTTTTTCCAAGGCTTCCTCTCATACTCTCCCATCACACATGACACAAAACTAAGTTTGGAAGGAATTAAAACACTCCCTAGGTGCATGAACTCTCCTTGGCTGAAGCTATGCTTCCATATGGCACCAATGGAATTGTTTTAATTTCCTTGATGGGAGAAGCATGTGAGAGGCTCTCTTGGTGTCTTAGGAATTCATATATACTCTTAGACAACTTAAATTACTACGAGAAAGTTTCGTCTTAGCCTAGGTGCAACCAAATACCTAAATTTCATAACTTTCATTCTAAAGCTCCCCTTTCAATTCTAGTTGTATACTCTTAATCCTCTGACGGGCTCGTCGTACAACCCTCAAAATAAAACTAGGTTGAACTAAATATGTAGCTAGTGGCACAACCTAGGTCATCTCCCTTAGAAATGGAGTTCAATATTCAATTGGATTTTCTAAATGTTAAAGATCCTAAAAGCTATTTAATTTGGGTGTTTTTTATTGAATTAAATTATCTAAAACTAAATTGAAATAAATTTCCTAAACACTACCTAATTGGATGAATTGTGGGTGGAGAACAGTCTTGTGACTAGCTTTAGAATCGTCCCTTGGTATCTACTATCCTTATCTTAATCCAATTGTGATTAATTTTGGCCTAAGAGTCCCTAATTGTGTTCATTACAAGTGTATCTTGAGTTACCACGTAAGAATCAAGAGATTAATAATCTAATGTTGAATTGAGACCTTAATCTTGCATTAAATCATTAACTCTTGTCTTTAAGATTAATAAACACCCAATTTGATCAATTAACTGATTAATTAGCCTCTGAATTACCATCCAAAAATGTTTAATTAACCAACTAAACACTAAGGAATCCTCAAATCAAACAATCAAACACATAATCTCACTCAAGCATTTCATCGAACACCTTCATAGCATACATGGGAGATTAGAGGAAATTGAACAATTCAGAACTAAAATTAATCAATTAAAATAACAATTTCTTTCCTAATTAGTACCTAACCAGCTACTAGTCAATTACACAAATTCTCAATCCAATATTACTTAACCAAGCAAATATAAGAAAGAGAAAAGGTATAGGAAAATTAAGAAGATCTTAGCCAAAATTCTTCATTCTTCTCTAAGGATTCAAGCTTCAGCCAAGGTTGTCTTTCAAGCTAGCCTCAAGATGGAGATTTAGAGCTTCATGGAAGTGGATGGAGGTGGAGAATGGTGGAAGGCGTAGGGAGGATGGCTACTGGACGAAGGGGTGGAGAGTGGACGAAGACGTGACTACATCTGATATGAATTACGATGGGTAACTTTTAACGTGAATTCCCCTCTGCTTCCAGACCTTCTCACGTGCTATTCATGTGCTTCATTAACCATTTCACGTGCCTTCCTTGCTTGACGAATGGATGAGATGGGTTGGATGATGGAATGAATTCTGAATGAATGGACAAATGGCGTGAATGACGTGATGATCAATAGCCTCCTTGGAATGTAGCCTCTGAATGTGTATTTCTCCTCTCTTTCACGTGCTTCATTTATCAATTCACGTGCTCAGCTTTTGTTCCATTTGCCTGAAGCTTTTTTTCTTATTTGTTTATGTGAGTGTGAGCCCCATTCATTTTATTTTATCATATTCCACGTTAATTCTCTTCATTTTGTTGTTCTCTTCATTTTGCTGCTATCCAGATGTGATTCTGCATGCTTGTCATTTGCATCAGACCCATAGCTTCCTTCTCTGTTTATTCTGCAGCTTCTTACTTCATTCTAATGTCCTTTTCTTCTTCATTCATTCTATGTTGCTTCTGAACCTCCAGCTCATGTTTCCTCCTCTGTTTCTGCATGTAGCTCTTCTCTTACGTTAAAACCAAGCTTCAACTCCATGTGTCTTCATTCAGCTCATTCCTCTTCGTTTTTCATGACCAGCTCCATTTAAACTTCTTCTTTCTCAAACCAGAAACTCGAGCGTCTCTTTACTTTTCCTTCAACGTAAACCCAAGCTCAAGCTTCTCACATGGCTGCTCTTGTACGTGAAAGCTTCTCTATCCTCTGTTTCGTGTTGCTTATTGCTCAACTCGAGATGCTTCATGCTTCTTCGAGTTCCAACCACGTTGGTTTCACGTTGCTTTCTCTGTCCAGCCATGCTTCGTGTTTTACTCATGTTTCTGCTGTAGCTCGTGGTTATTTCTTCACTCTTCACGTAGCATATGGTTTCCTTCTTAAGCTCAAGTCATTCCACATCTTCATCTGCTTGTGTTGCTATACATGAGAGTTGCCATTCTTTTTCCATGAACCATGAACCAAAGTCAAGAGATATGCAAAATGCTTCCAATTAAATTCCATCTGAGTTCCATTTACCAATAAAAATCTGCACAAAGAGTAGGAACAATTCAATAGAAAAATTCACAAAATAATTTAACGAAATATATGCATTAAAATCAATCATTTTGCAATTTAATTCTTAAAGTGCAGAAAATGGCCATTGAAATCAATTATCCATCTAAGTAAATCCATTAAGCCTTATTTAACTATTAAAATGCTTAAACTAAGGAGAATAATATATATAAGATTTATGCTTATCATCCTCACACTCCATAACCTTTGGTTCCATCAAGAACAAATAAAGAAAAACTCTCCTCCTCACTTTCTCTCTCTAGACCTAGGCTTAAATGGCTTGAAAATACAAGATTTTATAAGTGTTTCAAGTGAAGTCTTACCTTAAAATGGAGCTCTCTTCGTGTAAATTATTTTTCACCAATTAATTTCTTGAAAAAAGTTCCTTTTTGGCTTGGGTGAAACCTAAACTTTCAAGTTTTCAAGAAAAAAAACTACCATTAGAGAGCTCTTCGAGAGAGGAACAACTTTCCTCACTGGCGCGGCATGAAACGGGACCGTTTACTTACCTAAACAAAAGTTTAAACTTCTTCTCTCTCTCCCCTCTTAATGTCACACCATTGCTGCCCATTTTTTTGCAAATAGAGGCTTGGAGAAGGAGATGAGGTTTAATCTTACTTAAGAAGCCACTTTTACAATTTTTTAAAATGACCATTTTGCCCCTACGCACTTGTTTGCTCTGTTTTGGCTCATTTTAACTCCTTTTTTAGAACCGTCTTTTCCATCATAAAATTTAGTCCTCTAATTCATAAAATGCCTTTAGTTTCATCTAAAATTAGATTTAAAACTTTCCCGAATAAACTAGTCAAAGTTTAGGTCAGCCGACGTTGGAAAACATCCACCGGAGGGGCTTTAGCTATCCCAAAGCTTCCCATGATTTTCAAGGCCTCTGAGAACCCTGGAGAAATCAAAATTTTCATTTAAAAAGCCCTCCTATGAGAATTCCAAAATTTGCTCAAAATGACGAAAATGCCCTTACGTTTCGTTAACCTTTTGTTACATTTCGTTTCTTTATTCTAGCTCCATTTTTCTTTCTGTCTGAGCTTGGGATTCTCATTTTTAGGAGTTTAGAATACTTCCCAAATTTTTTGGGACCTTAACTAAGTCATTTTAGGGGACTTCCTTTTGTATCTGATGAATTTCATTAGTTGACGGAGAAACTGTATGTTACGTTTCTCGCGTTTTCTCTCGTTTTCAGAGATCTGGATGTTACACTGGACATTTTCTATAAGTCAAAAGTCACTTTTTCATTTTTTTTAGACAAAATCTCACTATAGTAGGAAATACCCCTCGGTATGACGAGCACTTATCAGTCCCAAGTCTCCCCATTCTCACTACGACTGGTGCTATTGTGAGAAACTCCCTGGATTTTGTATGAGCCATAAACTCGCTATAGTGAACTGGTATCTTCGCTATAGCTAACAGGCATCCTCACTATAGCTAACAGGCCTCCTCGCTATAGTTAGGGGACTTAGAAAACTTCTGAAACCTTGAGTTCTCATGTCTATGAAAACTCAAATGTTACATGATGCTTGGACTTAAGCCAATAAAGTATATAGACATACAATTATTAGCACACTATCTAATGATCTCTTCAATGTCTATTGTACGTACAATGAGGCTAGCAAAATTTGAGAGTGAGTGCTTACAAAATATATTGCCGAAGATGTTGGGAAATAAAAGTTCATGATAGACAACTACTATCGATGGGAGATGATGGAGGACAAAGATATTAAGCTCCAAATCAATGAGTATCATAAACTACTAGAGGACATTCAAGCCAAGAAGATCAATTTGCCTAATGAGTTTGTTGTAGGTATACTCATTAAGAAGCTGCCAGAATCATGAAAAGATTATAAGTAATAACTCAAGTATAAGCACAAACAACTATCTCTGTTAGATCTCATCACCCATATAATCATTGAGGATACAAACTAAAAGGAGCTTCTAATGACAAAAGCCAAAGATATGACTTCAAAGGAAAATTTAGTAGATGCAAAGCTAAGGAAAAAGAAGTATGATAATAAAAAGTCTAATTACAAGCCTAAAGCCACTAACCCCAAGCTTAAAAAGTAAGGAGTTTGTTACATTTGTGGAAAGTCAGGTCATCATGCTACACAATACAAATAGAGAGTTAAAAACAACAATCCTCCTAAGCGAAGTGCAAATTTGGTTCAAGGAGATGATATAATTGCTACAGTCATTTCACAAGCTCTTTTTGTGGCCAAAGTGAAAGAATGGGTGATAAAGTTTGAGGCTACTAAGCATATATATGCGAATAAAGAGATGTTTACCTCCTACACTTCTATGGGAAATGGAGAATAATGTGTATATCTTAGTGATTCTAGAACTGCTGAGGTTCTAAGAAAAGGAAATATTTTTCTCACGCTCACATCTAGTAAGACCTTGGCTTTGAAGGATATCCTTCATATGCTTAACATTATAGCAAATTTAATTTTTGTGGCTTTACTGGAAAAAGTGAGGGTTAAAGTGTCATTTGAATATAATAAGATTGTAATGACAAAGAATAATATTTTTGTGGGAAAGAGTTATTATAATCAAGGATTGTTTGTACTCAACATTTTTGGATTTAATAAGAATGCATCTCCTTGTGCTTACTTGGTTGATTCTTTTAAAATGTGACATGCTAGACTAGAGCATATTAATATATCTTATCTTAAGAAAATGCAAAATCTTGGTTTAATTTTTAGCATTAGTAATGCATGTTTAAATAAATGTGAAATTTGTGTAGAATCTAAACTAACTAAAAATTTTATCATTATATATAAAGGGATTAAATTACTTAATTTAATCCAAACTGATTTAGGAGATTTAAAATAAACTATGACTAAATGTGATAAAAAATATTATATGACTTTTATTAATGATTTTTCAAGATATACTAAAGTGCATATGCTTAGAAATAAAGATGAAACTTTTGATATATTCCTTTTATACAATGCTGAAGTGGAAAATCAGTTAAATAAAAGAATAAAAAAAATTAAATTAGATAGTGGAGGTGAATATATTTGTTCAATGATTTTTGTGAAAAAGAAAGAATAATTCATGAAATAATCTCACCATATTCATCTGAATCTAATGAAATAGTTGAAAGGAAAAAATAGAACTTTAAAAAAAATTATAAATGCCATGTTAATTAGCTTATCTAGTCTAGATAATGTTTGGGGAAAAGTTTTATTATTTACATGCTAGTTACAAAATAGAATTCCTTATAAAAAAAACTAGTAAGACACTATATGAATTATGGAAAGAATATGCTCCTAATTTAAAACATTTAAAAGTGTGGGAGTGTCTTGTAAAAGTTATGCTACCAAATCCTAAGAAAGGGAAAATTGGTTCTAAAACTTCTGATTGCATGTTTTTTGGTTATGCTGAGCATAATGCTACCTATAGATTTATTGTTCAAAAAAGTGATGTGCTTGATCATAATACTATAATAGAAACAAAAGATGCTAAATTCTTTAAACATATTTTTCCTTTGAAAAATAAAACTCAAACAATAGAAAAATGTTTCTTCCTCACTAGAACAAAGTCTTATTGAAAACTCTTCTGGAGGTTTAAGGAGAAGTAAAAGGCAAAGGAAAAACGCATCTTTTGGAAATGATTTTTATACTTATATGGTACAAGATGAACCATCAACTTATTTTAAAGCAATCACATCATCAGATGCACATTTTTGGAAAGAAGCAATTAAATTTAAGATCGATTCAACTAATAAAAATAAAACCTGAGCTTTAGTAGATTTACCTCTAGGAGTAAAACCTATTAGGTGTAAATGGGATTTTAGAAAAAAAAAATACAATTTTGATGGGACTATTGATAAATATAAAACGAGATTAGTAGCTAAAAGATTTATACAAAAACAAAATATTGATTATTTTGACATATTTTCTCCTGTCGCTAGTATTCCTTTTATTCAAGTTGTAATTGCTCTGGTCTCTGCTTACAAACTTTTATTTATTAAATGAATGTTAAAACTACATTTTTGAATAGTGAATTAGACCAAAAAAATGTATATGTTGCAACCAGAAGGTTGCATTATTTCTGGTAATAGAATAAAGTTTGTAAATTCGTTAAATCTGTATATGACTTGAACTAAGCTCCCAAACGATGGAATGAGAAACTTAATAAAGTTTTGAAAAGTGATGGATTTTCAGTTGTTGAAGTTAATAAATATGTTTATATAAAACTTGTAAATAATGTGTGTAATTATTTATTTGTACGTGGATGACATGCTCATATTTGGTACAAGTATGAAAGTTATGCTTAAAACAAAATATTTTCTTACTTCTAAATTTGATATGAAAGACATGAGTGAAACAAGTGTGATTTTAGGTGTTAAGGTCATAAGACAAGGTGATAGTATATAGCTATTACATAAAAATTATATTGAGAAACTTTTTAAAAAGTTTAATCATTTTAATGATAAACCTATGAGTACTCCTTATAATATTAACACTCAATTAATGAAAAACAGAGGCTGTGGCTCAATCTAAATATTCACATACCATTATATGTCTACTGTATTTGATGAATTTCAACCAATTTGATATAGCATATGTTGTATGCAAATTAAGCAAGTACACACACTGTCTAAATAGTGATCATTGGTTTGCATTTGTGTAACTAATAAGATATTTGAAAGGTATTACGGATTATGATATCATGTATAGTGTATTTCCCACTATACTTGAAGGGTACAGGGATGTCAACTAGATATCCAATTCAGATAAGACAAAATCCACAAGTGGTTATGTATTCACTCTTGGTAATGTTGCAGTAACCTGGAAGCCAACCAAACCAGCTATTACAGCTAGGTCCACTATGAAGTTAAAGTTTATTGCTGTGGAGTTGGCTAGCAATGAAGTTGAGTGGTTGAAAATTTTCTTAGCAAATATTCCTTTAAGTGTAAAACCTATACCATCAGTATCTATACATTATAATTGTCAAGCAGCAATAGTGATTACAAAGAATAAAACTTTTAATGGTAAAAGTAGACACATTCGATTGAGACATGATGTGATTAAGCAACTGTTGAAAGATGGTATTATATCAATCAATTTTGTAAGGTCAAAAGTAAATTTGGTAGATCCTTTGACTAAACCTTTAGGTAGAAAATTAATTTTTGAAATGATAAAGGGAATAGGACTTAAGTCATTTCAAAATTAACAGTGATGGTAATCCAACCTTTATGATTGGAAATCTCATGAAAAAGGTTCATATGGTAATAACAAGTCATTATTGGTTATGCTAGCATTTAATTTTTAGTCCCTTCCTATGGTGTGAGAAAAGTGCTAGAATGCATTAATAGAAAGGATGGGCACAAAGCTCTTAATGATTTTCATAGCCCTTATAGGTAGTATATTAAATGCAAATACACTTGATAAAATCACCTATCTGAATGTAGAGTGGGGCCGCTCCTATGAGATCATGGCAAAATCTCTAGAGCACTCATTAAAACCAGGTACGTGCATGGCTTGTTAAAATGTAAACAGCGACAACAGCAGGAATTGTGGGGGGCTAAACTAATTAGTAAGACCTTTAACATACAATAAAGAGTTATTGGTTCATAAAAATCATAAGCTTTACTAATAGCTCTGTGTGTTAAGTTTTATTAGTCAAGGTTTGGTTCATAATCTAAAAGACACTAGATTTGAAACGTTTACATCTGTACTTACAATCCAGACATTATTTCTTTTTCTCTTACTTTTTTGAAATATGTGGGGGATTCTTGATTGTAGAAGTAAAAAGAGAACATTTCAAAAAGGCTAAGTCTCACATTGCTTAAACTAAAAGAGTTTTGAGTGTGTATATATATATATATATATATTAAGATATGTGATTAAGCTAGTAAAAGAGTTATGGAAGGAGGTGGGCTCGCATGTACTAGAGCGGGTTAAATTAGGCTCAACTCAATTGAAATCCACCGATTCTCTCTTGCGCATAAGATAATACGTGGTAGAAAAAGTTTTTGCACAAATTTTTATTTAACCAAATGAGGCTTTCCAGAAAAGGTTGAAAATTTCTTTAAAAAAATTAGTAACATAGTTTTTAGTTTTATCGTTGATTTTCAAAATTTTTCTATTTGAAATTATGTAACAACCTTCCTTAATACCATTAATTTTGCAACTTTCTCTCATAAATTTTCTTTAATCTCTAATGTGAAACAGCCTTCTTTGATACCATTAATTTTGTAATCTCCTCTCATAAACTTTCTTTAATCACCATGATTCTTATTTTAATTTCTAAACATTCAGTTCTTCACCTATATATACCACTACACTCCTATTTGGGTTGCTTTTCTAATTTTTCCCTGCAATTCTGTATCCTTGAACTTATATCAAGAAGGATTTGTTTTATCTTAAGGGATATCTATGAAGGCAAAATAATCCTTAAAGATAATATCCTGTGACGTGATTCAGATCTTTAGCAATACTATTCCACCTACTTCATATCTTTCTTTAAATTTTGAGAAATTTATAAAACTTTGTTTTTGTTTCATTCTAAACACTAACCATTGGGATATGAGATAAAAATTCTAACTGCTTCTAGTTATGAACTCCATTTTATCAACCAAAAGTAAATAATCCATGTTATGGCCTAGGTTGTATGTCCTACATTGCCAATTTGCAACAATATATTTTCTAATTCAACTAAATTCAATTTATAGTTCAGTTTCATTTAATCAATTCTTTGGCTTCAAAATCTTAATTCAACATTTCATTTGTCTTCTGGTGTAGTTGGCAATGGTAGCTTTGCGCAATTCAAATGTCCTTCATAAAGTTCTTGACTTTGAGAGGTACCCAATGGTCCCTAATTTGTTCTTGAAATACAAAATTTTTTGGTTGGGGAATCATCTTATCAAAACTTATGTTTATTTGCTTAGAGGTTCACTTTTCTATTGGCAATTAATTTTAATCATATAAATAGCATCATTTCCTACCAGTATGCACATAATGTTTATGAGCTTATTGGACCACCGAATGTAATTAACTCTTGAGTAATGATTCTCATTCTAGTTTTTGTTATTAAATTGAATGGCAGATGCATTATTCCAAATTGACATTTTGCCATTTTTTATTTGTTGGATATGTAGTTGTCTTTCATTTCCATTGAAAAAATAGCCTTGACTCTATTTAATGTGCTATCACTTTAGCCATTACTTGATTTATCTTTTACAATGACACTTGACAACTAGTAAGTTATTACTTAAATCATTTACAGTTAAATACAATGTACCTTTATATCTTTTAACTTTATCTACCTGCCTTTAATTTTATTTATTCCAGTCTTGCTTCTTGAACTTCTTTTAAAAGTTGTTTAATTCATTTTGTAGTCTTGAGATGTAAGATAGATCCTGTATGTTTCTTTACATAACTGAGTATGAAAGAGAGCCCATAGAGGCTTGTTTTAGGATTTCTTATAACTTGTTAATACACATAGACATAGCCTTATAATAATAGAATATTGATTCCTTTCTCTTCTTCTGCATGTTGATTGTTGCTTCGATTAGCCCACATTCATACTGTGTTCTCTTGAGTACTCTATGCTGATCATCAATGAGTGTTTTATATATTTAAGTGAGCGTTTTTGTCTATTTTCTATTTTTTTTAATCATCCTTTTTCAAAATTCATGATTGTATCTACAAGAAAAGAGTTTTTGTGCTTATAAATTGCATGATCTATTATTCTTATTTTCAAGGAGACGTAAGCGATCCACATCCTCTGTCTTCTTCAAGCCATGCTCCGAATAGTTAGGAATTTATTTGTATTTGTAAATTTCTTTTTTTTTTTTCATTTTGGGAAGTTTAACTAAATAGCATTATATACAAATAGCTTATTAATTTATTATTAGGATTTTGTAGCATTAGTAATTTTTATTTTAATGAATATATAAATTGTGTTTTTTTTATAATTATATTATATACATGTTTTAGTATTTTAACAATAGCTTGTAATTTTAAAAAAGATTCCAATAATGTATAATAAGGTTTATAATTACTATAAATATAAAAATAAATATAAATTTATATAGTAAATAAATTAATTGCAATTAGCGGGAATTTTTCCAATTACTATACAACCAGATTAAATTCCATTGGAAACAACAATTTTCAGTTAGTGGCACTTACAAAACTATTGCTATTTAACATGAACTTTTATTCAACAACATCAATTACCCACTGTTATAAACCGCCGCAAATTAATTTGTGTCGTATAGCGGCAGTTAATCCCGTTGTAATCGCCTCTAACTGAGTATACATTGTCGTTACATTGGTGGCCAACGAACCACTGCTGATTCATTTAGCAACGACCAAAAGCTGCCGCTAAATGCTAAAAAAAAATATGGGTAACTGACTTTTCTTTGTTTTTTTTTGGGGTGATGTTGCTCGGATGGGAGGCTTTCTCAAATCTAGCAAAAAGGACATGGTAGAATTCAAACGTACCATGGACCAGAGATTGACCCAAATAAAATCCACTATTTCTTATGTGGAAGCTATGCTACAGAAGCTACTTTCTACAAATACAATAGCTTCATCAAGCTCTTCTGCACAACCTCCACCAGGATTTGAAGCTCAACCAAACAAATCATTGTTGAAAGGGATGTGGATTGAAGTACCTGCCTTTGATTGAAATGATGTTAAACACTGGGTCTTTGATATCGTGGAGTTTTTTGCCATGTAAAATACTCCTCTGGAACAATGACTCTGGTTGTCTTCTCTACATATTACAGGCCTTGTATACATTAAATCTAGTATGGTCTTTACCAAGATTATGAGATTCATGATACTTATATTTAGTTTCTACCTGAAGTGTATGGTACGGATTTTGAAGACCCAGTCCTACTATTCATGAATCTCACTGCTAAATCCCATTTCCTCTGAAGAAATTAAAGTTGTTGTTTTGGTCTTTGGTAGTTTGATGGCTCTTGGGCCAAATGGTCTCTTAGGTTTGTCCTCTCAACATGTGTGGATGCGGTGGGGTGTTCAAGTTTGCAAATTAGTGAAAGATTTCTTTAGTCACGGTTTTTCCATTTCTAAATTGAACACTACCAATCTTGTGATGATTCAAGAAATTGACATGCTTGAACAAGTGGGCAATTTTAGACGAATAAGCCTGTGTAATTTCTCTTATAAGATTTTTTTTTTCAGAGGTGACTACTAATAGAATGAAAGGCCTTCTTGCAAAGGTTATTATTGAGAACCAGTCTGCTTTTGTCTCGAGAAGATTCAGTCAAGATAACATTTTGGTGGTTCATGAAGCTTTTCACTATTTAACGTCCAACAAAGTAGCAATTCTGAATTGGCAGTAAAGCTAGACATGAACAATGCTTATGACAAGGTTAAATAGGATTTCCTCAAGCAAGTACTCTTAAAGATGGGTTTTTGTAGCATGTGGGTTGAAAGAATTGTGGAGTGTGTATGCTCTATTGATTTCAATTTACTTCTTTCAGGCAGAAAAATTGCAAAAATAACTCCAGGGGCTTTAAACAAGGGAGCCCGTTTGCTTCCAATCTTTTTATTATCATTGCTGATGTGCTATCTAAAATGGTTATTGAGTATGCTTCTCAAGGCAAATTGAAGGGTATTAAGCTGGCAAGAAGATGTCCGACCCTCACCCATTACTATTTTGAAAATGATTCACTTTTCTTCTTAAAAGCTAATGTTGAAAACTGCATAGTGATGAAAGAATACTGGAGGAATACTATGTAGCATCCGGCCAGCTAGTTAACTTGAAAAGATCCTGTATTTTTTTCTCTTCTAAAAACACTCCAGAGAAAGTTAAGAATGAGAGTTGCCATATTTTGGAAATCTCTATTGTTGATTCTCTTGGAAGATATCTTGGTTTGTTTGTGCTTTGGGGAAGGTTAAAAGTGGAGGCCCTAGCCTTTGTAAGGGACAGAACTGCAAATGAAGTCCAAGAGTGGAAGCATGGCTCATTGTCACAAGCATGGAGGGAAACCTCAATCAAAGCTGCTACAAATGCTATACCAACCTACCCTATTTCTTCCTTTCGTTTTCCTAAAAAGACTTTTCAAGAACTTGATAGTGTTGTTGCTAATTTCTGGCAGGCCTGGAAGAAAGATGAAAAGAAGATCCACTAGAAGGCTTGGAAGAGCCTCGCTATTACTCAGAAGGAAGCTGGTTTAGGTTTCAAAGATTTCTCTAGTTTTAGCTTATTTCTTTACTTAATGAAATGTGGGTCAAGATTTTAAAAGGTATATATTTTCCTGATTCTGAATTTTTAAAACACAAAAAAAGGTGCTAAAGCTTCATGGCCCTGGTCAGGCCTGCTCGAAGGAAGGAAGTGAATTAAAAATGAAGTTTGCCAGAGAGTAGATAATGGTAGATCAATAAATTTCTGGGATGATCCATCGGTTCCTATGATTCCTAATTTTATAATTTAACCCGATGCTCCATTCGAGTGTTTTAAAGAATTCAAAGTTGCTGAAGTTATTATTGATGGGAAGTGGGATTTGTCAAATTTTGAGTAATGGTTGTTCCTGTGGAGACAGAATATAAAGAAGATCCCAATCTTTGAGAATAACAAGAGTGACTGCTTAGTTTGGGCAAAGGGAAAGATTCGGCTCTACATAGTTAAAGAAGAGTATAATTGGGCTAGATCTCTTTTAATTTTGTTGATAATGTTAGTAGAGGTTCCAGCTCTTCTTACTGCATGCCTAAAGCCTATAGGAATCCATACGGAAATCAAAGGTTTAACTAAAAGTAAAACACTTTCTATGGAAAATTTGCATAGGATCAATCCCAACTAGGGAGAATTTATGGAAAAAGAGATGCAGCTCTAATCCTATTTATTAATGTTGTCATGCCATGATAGAAACTGTTGAACACTTAATATTGTTACGTAGCCGTGCCAAAAAAGTTGTGTTTGGTAGTGAAGGTTTTGAGGACTTATCTAAGTGGGTCTTGAATTTTATTGTCCCATGTGATTTGGATCGTAATCTCTATAAGAACTACAATTTCATTTTTACAATAGGTGCACCAAATTCCTATAAGAAAAATAGTCACACTTTCACTCGATGTTTTTCTTAATTTCTACTATCCTTGCAAATATTTTGTTATCTATATGTATATTCTCTCCCTCTCTCCTAGAAAAAGATCAACTAACCAACCAACTGATAGAATAGAATGTTTTTATAACCCATGTATATAAATAACTTATCTTTAATTAAATTGATAAGATATGGTAGCGTATTTTGAGTTTCAAAAATTTTAAATTTAAATTAATTATTAAATAATAACTAATTATCTTAACATTTTAAAATAATAATTAATTCTTTTAATAATTTTAAATAATAATTATCCGAACATTTTAATTAATCCAATTAATTAAATTAACAAATTAAATTGGGTCATATATTGGGTCAATCCATCATGGATACCCAAAATCTAACAGGTAGTTAACATATTCTTAAAACTGATAATAACAATATTTCTAGAATTGATATGAGGCTTTACGAGGTGCTAGTGGAACTAAAATGGGATGATTTTAATAAGGCTTTGGTAGCAATACGGTGTTGGCTAATCTGGAAAGTAAGATGCCTGCTGGTTTTCTGAAAATGTGCAGGCTGACCCTATTTTTACTATTATGAATGTTGGTAAAGCTGTTTATGAATTATGGTTATCAAATGGGTGGCTTACAGATCATGACAATGTTGAACTTAGCTCTGCTGATATTGTCTTGTGGCATCCTCCAACAATTAATCAGATTAAAGCAAATGTAGATGGAAGTTCTGTTGAAGCTAATGGCAAAGCAGGCTTCGGTGTCATCTTCACGGATAGCAGTGGCTCAGTACTGGGTCTGGGCTTTCACCCTGTGAAGTCTCCTTTGCATTTATGTGTGAAGTTTTTGGCACTTGAAAAATTTTTTTCTCGCATTAGTTTATAAATTGTAAATACTATATCATAGAATAATGAAACAAATTACAATTGAATAATCATAATTTTTCATTCATTATCCACTTGGAAGACTTGAAAAAACAAATATATATTAAAAAAAATTAGAATTCTCTTGATAAACTAAATGTCATGCTCATTTTTTCTATTCAACATTTTGGGCATAAAATAACAATATATGATATAAAATGGCATGCATTTGCTTTTCGGCTGTGGAAAAGGCGCATTTACTTGGTCCAATTTTGTGGGTCCTCGTATGAAGATGGACAAATGAATTAAGCGTTTATTAATAAAAAAAGCAGAGCCACACACACAAGTATGTACGCCATGGGTTTGTGAGAAGGCACACGGAAAAGGATAGTTCTTATTGAGGAGGACACTGCGCAAATGGCGTGTCTTGTGGTATACCACTTATGCATGTCTTCCGCAAGGGAAAGTTGGCGAGGATCCTTATCCCAATTCATCCTAAGACGCATGCCTTTTTGTCTGGCCTAGTTGAAAACCATAAATTTAATTTATTTTAAATTTTAAAAATTAATTATTTTATATTAGTCAAATACATATTTAATATTTTTATATTATATATGTAATAAATATAAAGTTACTTTGACTAAAATATATGTAACTATAGCTTATGTTTTATTATAGAAGAGATCAATACAGTAAATTTTTTAATTTCAGAAAAAGAAAATATATTTTTTAAAAATAAAGAAACACGCGGGATAATTTAAATACTTCCTATAAAGTAATTTACACGAAATTTTTATTGAGTCGATCACTTGATTTGATATGACCACCAATAACATCGCTAAAGTGAAGGTGCACAAATATAAAGACATGTTTTAATGCAAAGGAATTGGTACAATTGATAAGAAGAGTCATATCTTTTTTTAACAATTTAAGTTTATTTTTTTAAAATAATACTTTTTTAAAGTGAATAATTTGAATAAAGTCTCAAAGTAAAAAGATAATAATAATTGAAATGATAAATAAATAGATAAAGACCAATTACAAAGGTACCAAATTGTTGCTTTTTTTTGTACATTAATTTTTACCAGAGTACTATACTAATTTTCGGTACTTACATTGGATCATGATCATAGGATCTTTCCAAACCTATATAGCTTAAGCTAAGAACCAGCCAAATTAAAACATTGCACGAAAAGGAAAGTTGAGTGAATTATTGCCCCTGAAGAGCAAGCGCCTTGCACACGAAATTTTAACGTGGTTGTACCCACTCTTCTGTCTCCCTCAGCTCCTTTGGGTCATCTTTTAATCTTGGAAGATTGCTATATTCATATGTGGATGTAGTTTATAATATAGTTTAAGAAATGAGCTTAGAAAGGTATAAATCATCATGCTGATGCAAATCATAAATAATTTTTGCATTAATTGTTGGATACCTTGAACGAAATCTGACTTTGAAATTTTGAGGAATGTGCATCCCACATAACATCCACTTTTCCAAGTGACTTCTCTTTTTTTAGCTTGTCTTCATCGACCATTCAGATATTCCAATACCTCTTTGGGTCCGAAACATTTAATTATGCTCTAAAACCCATGAGTATCAACAACCAGCTATTAAAGAGTGTACAAGTATGAGGAGCTCGATATTTTTTTTTTATCTTCATTTTGTTATTCCACATATTATAATATTTTAGATGTTAAGTTCAGATAATAATGTTAATATGTCTTTATGTGATAATAAAGTAGCATCCAGGACAGTTTTGATATCACATCCCACTGTCATATTTTACATCACATGGTAGATTGCAATCAATTTTTTCATATATTATTAATTTTATATATGTATTCTTATAGTAATTAACTCCAAAAAATTATATAAAATTATATGTGTGTAAGATATAATACATAAATTTTTGAAAAATTACATTGATTTTCATCCCTTTTTGTTCCATAAATGAAGAAGGCGTCAATCATACATGAATTTTTAATTTTTTTTTTATCATATTCCCATTCACAAATACTCAAAATAGTATAAATTTATAGGATGTAATTTGTTTAAACTTAAAGGAATATATTTTAAAATTCAAGATGCAAATAGCATAGATGTAATATATACATATATATGCAACCAAACATTTTGTATGTTGCAACGCTTTAATTGTGAGATATAATCAATTGTCGTATTAAGCATAAGTACCATAAATCTTATAATATCTTATACCATGTATGGTATCTCATAGTATGCAGCATACCAAGACATTTGATATATACGAAAAACATGCAGATTTTTTCCGCAAGATTTTCAAGCTTTCGGCTTTCTTAATTACTCATCTTTAAAAACTCCAAACCTCGGTCATATGCCAATTTCTACGCTGAAGTGCTTAATATAAGTTTTACGAATTTGATAAATGTAATGCTTATAAAGTTGAAAGGGAATCTCACACGTCATTGACACTTTAACCAATAATAATAGTATAACGTATTCTCATCTCCATTTTACCAACCCAAAAACAAAAAAACAAAAATTGCAAACTTGCTTAGTCCGCGAATTGTTATGATAATGCTTCAAAGAAACGGAATCATGAAGTCATTGACGTATAATGATATACTGGGTTTGCCTTTTTGTTCAATGAATATGACGACTGGTAATGTCAAAACATATATAAGGCACGGTATCATAATTAAAGAATTGACCCTTAGTAGATAACAGTGGTCCAGATAGGAGAAGAGGGGAAGAAGCATTTGGCTAATCCAGTGAATTTCTAGGGTGCTACAATAGGTATTGTGTAAGATTGCTTTTATTATATGAAGTTAAAGTAAACACGTAAAATGATGAAGGGTAGATATAGAAAGGATCTGAATTTGAATTTTAAAATGTGAAATTACTGAGTGCTAGTTTCAAACGTAATTATTGTTTTCTTTATTTTAATTTCTCTTGCTGAATGTAGGAATGGTGATAACTGAGTTAGGTTGCATCTCAGGGTGGCTTTTGGCAAGTTGAACAAAGATGAGAAAATGGCCTCTTCTTACCAGGAAACGAGTTTGAATTTTTTAGAGTTTTTTATTGTAAAATTTAAGGAAAAAAATAATAATAAATAAATATAAATAAATAAATTTTATACAAACTTTCACTCTTTGTATCACTTTCTTTTCGAATTTTATAAAAGCTTTACAATAAAAACTTTTAGATCCTTACACAGAAACTATTTCAAGAGATTCTCAAACATAAAGGTAGGGACAATGTTGAGGTATTGGGGAATCTACGTATTATTTCTCCAAACTAAAATTTTCTTACAAAATTAACATATGAATTTTAAAATTAACAAAATATTTCTCTGGATTTTGAATTAAAATAAAAACATTAAATCTTAATTAAAATTACCTGCAAGAGATTATTTTTGAATCTCAACATTCTTTACGTGACCTTTTGTAGTTAATTTAATTAAAATTTAAAGTTTCAATTAATCCAAAATTTAGAGAGGTGTTTAAAATTTATATACTAACTTTAAAATTAAACTTTAATGTTATAAGGGCAAAATATAAGTTCTTCTAAGGTATTAGGTCTCCATAGGCAAAATAAGTAGATGCTGTACAAATTTTTCATCCAGAAAACTTCCTCCAGGCTAGCTATATATATATATATATATATATATTTGGTCCTATGTCTTCAACAAACAACATCGAGCTTTCTTTGTAGCAGACGTCTTGTTAATTAACCTATATAGAAGAAAATAGTTGAAGTAACAATGACAAGTTTCAATTTACAATTAATAGTTGAAAATTTTGACTCGGCCAAATTAGATGACTTTATGAAATGAAGTCTAGATTATTGTGAATGCCCAATTAATTGTGGTATTTGATTAGATCCATATAAAATTATGATCATTTTAATTGGGATTCAATTTCACTTAATCATTAATCAGCCTTGTGAATAGGTTTGGTCCATCATAAGCAAAAATGGTCATTAGTTAAAAAGAAATGTTTCTGCTCGATCTTATATATAAATTATGGTGGTTCCATTAAAGCCGAATTATTTTTGTTTAATACAAAGCCTAACTATTTATAACGTTTACAATAAAAAAGAGGAGAAATTTTTGTCTACACACACTTTGTTGTTTCTAAGGTGCATTTATGTATTCCAAATATTATAAAAGAACTTGTATTTATTCTAATCTTTGTCTCTAATTGTAATATATCTACTACATATATATATATATATATAAAATCAATTCCCTAATCTATTAACCACATTGCAATAAATCTCTTATCATTTAAATTTAAAGTTTTAATTATATAAAATTATTCAAATACTATTTCTATAATTTAATATTGTTGTACACTACTTTCATCTTTCTCAACCAATCTATCCAAGAATCTAGGCATCTATACCTTGCATCATAGTTCAAAAAACTGGATTAGGCTAGCTAATTCAATTGAAAAACCAATAAATGAATCCTTGATTCAATTTAGTTGGTCTAAAAAATTAATCAACTAAAGAATCAATTGAAAATTGGCCAAATCAATCAAAATTAAATCAGTAAAAACCAATCAAACTTGTCATTGAAATTCTTTTTAAATATTTTTTCTTATGAAACAATGTGGATCTTAGACAAATATGAACAACTAAAAATAAAAGGCAATAAGAGAAAGATGAGATTAAGACATAGAGAAATTTAAAGAGAGCATAAGAGGAATCAAAAATATTTTTTTTTTTTTTTTTTAGTATTTGCTCTCCATCATACATTATCTCGTAATAGTATTTTTCTTAGATATAAGGTGTTTAACCAAAATTTCTCTTTCATCTTCTATTTGCTTTTTTGTTTTTTAATGACAAATAGAATATTAATATAATTTGAGAATCCCAAAAGTTATATTTTAAATACTCTTAAATTTTAATCACGAGTAATTTTTGTTTTTAATTAAAAATGACTTATTAAACATTACTAAAATTTAATAATATTTATTTATTATGTCAAAATTTTAATATATATATATATATAATTTTTGAAATATATATTTAATTATCACTAATTTAACCATAATTCAACTGTGATTAGATAATTAAACTATAAATTCATATCTCTACTAATTCAATAATCAGTTTAGTTTTACAAATATTACCTTGTCTATTAATTGTAATATCCTTCAATCTAATATATATATATATATATAGATATAATCAATCACCTAATCTATTTAAGTACATTGTAATAAGTCTCTTATTATTTAAATTTAAAATTTTGTATTATATAAAATTATTAGGGTACTATTGCTATACTTTAATATTCTTTTGCACTACTTTTCATCTTCCCCGACCAATCCATCTAAGAACATGTAGCATCTCCACCTTGCATAGACTTACCTCCACCTGTTTTCCATATATTGATTAATTGAATTTTGCATTCCAATTTTGAATCTCGAAGCTATATAATCGCGAGGGCATTCCAGATTAGTTTCTATTTGGATTTTGCATTCATTGCGTCAGCTAAACATCTAACTGGGTTTTTGATTTATTGGGTCAGTCGTGCAATTTTTTCCCTTTTTTTCTTTTTTCTTCTTGTTGCGATTAATCTATGAGATATCAAATATGCAGAATGCGATAGGAGGCAAAGTAGTGACCCTGCCAGAGACACTTATTAGGGGAAAGCATGTGAAGGGTGAATAATCTTTAGATTGAGGACAAAGAACATAATTGCCCAATACCTTTGCCTTTGCTATTATATAGCTTCAAGATTCAAAATTTGTAATACAGAATCCAATGAAGATATGAAAAACAGTGGAGATAAGTCTATTGAGAGGCAAGGAAGCTATGGATATTTAGATAATTTGGTTGGAAAAGAAGAAAAGTAGTGCAAAATAGTATTAAATTATAAAAGAATATTTTAATAATTTTGTAAGTTAAAATTTTTAAATATAAATGATAAGAGCTTATTAATAAATTAAGGGGTTGATTGTAATTTTTATTTTGAATTAAAAAGATATTATTATTGAAAACAAAGAGCAGGATAAATAATTAATTTTTTAATATTTTAAAAGGGGATTAAAATATGTAATTTCAGATATTTATAATTATTTATTTTCTTCAAAGACAAGGAAGGTTATATGCAAAATGCCTATCATCTATATATGTGTATACAATATATATACACAACCTGCTGCCATGTCACTAAATTGTCTGCAGCTTGGAGACGATGCACCTCCACGTATTCCGGAAGAAATTTGATTCTTCAAAACCAGTTTCGTGTCCATGTCCCAAATCAATCTACAAGTTGGTTCTCGCAGTCCGGAAGAAATTTCATTTTTGAAAACAGTTTCGTGTCCATGCCCCAAATCGATCTGCAAGTGGGTTTTCAAAATGGATCATTAACCCATATATTATATAAATATACATATACACATACGTATAAGTGTTATACTACATGTCATTGTCACAAAGGAAATAGAGGATGGGTCTTGAGGTAAAAGGTTGGAGTTTTGCAGCGAGAGTGACGTTGAATATGCACCTGGGGAAGAGTATATGTGCCGACACACAAAAAATAAAATAAGAAAAATTATATTCAAAAATTTTAAATTTGTAAAATTTATAGTTAAGAATCTTATCATAATTAAGTCTTCAAGTTATAATCAAATCCTTTTAAAATATAATTTTTATAAATTTAAAGTCCTTAATATAATTTTTCCAACAAAATAGATGAAATCTCTACGCAAGAAAGATTGTTTCCGGCTAAAAGTGTAACAATGCCTCCATAATTTTTTTGAGTCGGCGCAAGCAAAGCAAACTTAGCACCGACTCCAATGATCTCGGTAAGACAAAAGGAGAAATAAAAGTCCTACAAGAACATCTTAATTTTTTCCTAATAAGGTCTTTGCATTTTCAATTAGACTAGTATGGCTGCTTAAATAAAAGAGTAATGAATAATATCAAAATATATTGTCCTTTGCTTATACTTGTGAATTTAGGGTATGTTTGATTGGAGGATTTTGGAGGGGAGAAGAGGGGAGGGGGCCAAATTTGCCTCCCCTTATTTGGAGGGGGGATAGGGAAGGTATTTTTTAGATTTTAATTTATTTTTTTATTTTTTTTTATATTTTAATATTTAATAAAAATTAAAATAATTTTTTATCAGAAATTAAAAATAAAAAAATATTAGAATTTATAATTTTCTTAAAAAAATTATTGATATAAATAAATTTTTTTATAAAAAATAAAATTAAAATAATATAAAAGATAAATTTGTCCAAATATAATTACATTTCTTCTCCTCCCCTCCCCTTCTGAACCAAACAATAATTTTCCCTTCCCTCCCCTCCTTTCCAACCAAACAAAACTTATTAAATCCCTTCCCCTCCCCTCCATTAACCTCCCCTCCCCTCCCCTCCGTTGAACCAAACAGAATCTTAATATAAGCTCTATTCAAAGAGGAGAATTAAGTCTAAATATTATAAAAATTTAAAATTACAAGGATTTTATCGATTAGTGCATAATTTTTTAATAATAACATAATTTTTTTACACAAATATATAAAATTTTAATTAAAGTATACATTTATTATAATTTAATTAAAAAATTATATATTTGTTACATTTTAGTATAATATATTTTTTAAAAAAATATATTATACGAATCATCTTTTTAAATTGTGTTAAAATTACATAAATTTTTTCTCTATCTTTAAAAAAAATAAAATTCTTTTAAAATAAAAAAATCATTTTATACTTTAGTTTAATTTTAAATTTTAAATACATAATTTCTTTTAATATATTTAATGAAAATGAAATATACTTTTTATTTTTCTTATAAATATAATACATATTTGTATATTTAGATTAAAAGAAAATATTTTTAATTAAAATTTTTAAAATTTAACTAAAGCATATACTTCATAAATAGAGAAATTATCCATATAATTTTAACAAAACTCCAAAAAGCCTATACAATTTACTCTTCTTTATTTTAAGAGAAGAAAATATAATTTATTAAAAAATTCTAATTTAAATATCTCCTGGCAATGAGAAATATAATTCACCCAATCACTTATATCCATCAATATCTTGAAGATGTGGTACTAAAACAAATGTCCTTATTACGTTCATTTGTTACATTCTTCAGAGAAAAACTGTTATCTTCCAGGTTTAAATTGGTTGATAGTTATTGGCAAACAAAACAAAACAAAATAGGTAGATAATTACTAGAAATAAAAAATAAGATACACTGATCTTTTCTAAATTTTATTAAAATTACACAAATTTGCTTCTTATTTTTAAAACATATAAATCTTTCTTTAAACAAAAAAGTACATTATGCTTTTATCAAATTATAATTTTTTAAATTAAAATACTCTTTATTAATCTAAATACATATGTTTTTGTCAAGTTTAACAAAAACAAAATTCACTCTTAATTATTTATTCATATTTGAAAATAAAATCTACCCTTTGGCTACTTCTATTTGTGTATATTCAAATATAATACATATTTGTATATGTAAATTAATTGAATATTTTATCCAAAAAATTTAAAATTAAACTAAAGTATACATTTTTAATATGAAAAAAATCTCTATAATCTCACTAAGATAAGATCCGTATAATTTACTCTATAATAAATCAGCTTCCAAGTGTTTCCCCACCTCATGCACATTCCCACTAGGATATTTGATAAGTAGCTGGCAATAGGAATATGGTAGGAGGCATGGATAGAAAATGTGAGAGCACGAGTGTCTATTGATTAGGCTAGGGTGTGGGTTGACATAAGAAGCTAGCTTCCATTAATTTAACTTCTCAAACAATGTTGGGCCCATATTTCAACTTCATAAAAGGGAAAGGAAAAACATACAAATGTACTATTTAAATATAACAAATATGCTGGTATGTAGCATTGCAAAGCCAATCTAATAAAACAAATCAAAACTGAAATGCGAACCAAATCAACTTAAATTCCCCAAGTTCCTGAAATCTGTCGAGAAAAAAGAAACGAACCTTTTGCCTTGCAGGAAGACTAAATTATAACATGTAAACAAGCATGAGCATATCTGAAAGATGCTTGTATAGATTACTGAAACTTCAAAATGGCAATGTGAAGTACTTTTACAGGTCGTACATAAGTTGAACTTGTCAAAATTCTTAACATGGGATTACCTGCTTATATGATTTTAAATAATAACAAACATCACTTCTCATTCCTCATTTTCACCACTATTTTCTTCACCTTCTTACTTTAATTCCCGAACATATGCTAAAAACTGAAAGCAAAAAGGAAAAGGTATTCAGTGGCTAAACATTTTGTAGCACGAAATCCTTACTGTACCTGGCACAAGAAGGGTAGTAACGCGGTATACACATGCTTAATGGCTTGAATTCAGAAGCATGATATTTATATATAAAAGATTTTTTACAGGGATGAGGTGCGAGGACAAACCTTTAGAAGGTTCAATCTTGTGGTTTCATGGCAGGGAAGAGGAGAACCTCCTGTTACCCAAAAACATAAAAAGACTATAAGCAATGACTGATAGCAAAGACACGCACATGCGCGCGCGCGCGCGCACGAGAGAGAGAGAGAGACAAGAACCTTAATATTCTGTGAATCAGTCAGCAACATGGTCAGCCGATCAATGCCCAAACCCCAACCACCAGTTGGTGGCAAACCATACTCCAAAGCCGTACAAAATGTTTCATCCAAGGCCATCGCTTCGTCATCACCTGATTGCCGATCCTGAAATTCAAAGCACATATTTTGAACAATTTTTTTATTAGAATTTGGAAAACATGACAAACATTATAAACAGAAACAATTCTGTACAACAAAGATGTTATCTCAATACCTTGAGCTGTTCAGCAAATCGCTGGCGTTGTACTACTGGGTCATTCAATTCAGTGTATGCATTGCATAGCTGAAAAGTAACAGAGTCATATGAAGCATGGATTATAATGCCGCTTACATCTTTAATTCAAAATTATTCACCAAAGGTTCATGGACTAACTTCATGTTTATTAACAAACAATTCAAAACGTTCAGTCAGGCCAGGTTTTGATCTGTGCCACTTTGCCAAAGGACTCATTATCTCTGGATGGTTTATGATGAATGTAGGATTCAAACACTTTTCTTCCAAAAAGTGCCCCACAAGCTGTAATATGAAAACCATAACATCAGATAAGATGCAGCTGAATACGGGGTAAAAAATCCAGAAGAATAAGTACAGGTCAAAAACACAGATAACCAATAATAGAGTAGACAAGCTGTTTCCAATCTGATATGCATTCATTGATGTCACAATTCTAACTTATTTTGATGCCAGACCTCATTAATTGGAAAACTATGTTAAAAATTATTATATTTTATTACGGAAACAACCACTTGTTTTACAAACAGACTTAAAACTAAAATACACACACACATACATTTTTTATCCTTATTTTCTTTTTTTTTAATTTGGTGCAGGAAATAATGCATTTGCAATTTTTGACCAAATATCCAATCTATATCATTTTCTGAACCAAAATAGAGTAGAGTAGAACTTCTTTCTAATATCTGAACTCTTGTCATGCTCTTTAATTGTGGATCCATCATCACTAAGGCCTAAGACTTTCCCATAGACATGACATGTAAAATACCACCGATGCTTAATGGCAGGGTAAAATTTTTCCAAACAATGAATTGTGAAAATATAAGGAAAAAAACCTACATTCATAAGACAATAACAAGAAAGGAGATTACTTTATCCAATAAACGAGCTGTTGTTTCAGGTGGAGGGCATCTGATGTCAAACTTCAAACATGCATCCTTCAGATATTTATTAGCTTCCTCACTGGATAAGTCCTTGGGAATACTTAGGCCTGCCATCTTCTCCAATCCCTCTATCATATCAATCCTTCTGTAAATATCAAAACATTCAAATGAATAAATTAATTTAAAAATAGAATATATTACCACAATTGTTGACCATCAAATATACAAGACTTACCTGAAAGGTGGAGTAAAGTCAATCTCAATTGGATCCTTATCAATCCCATTCGCATGATATTTGATTTTATAGCTTCCTCTTGTAAGTTCCTTAACCATCCCTATTTGAAGACTTCCACATCAGGATAATAACCATGTGACTTGAAGGGAATATTCTAAGATTGAAATCAATGTGACAGAACCAGATGACCTAGCAAATTCTTACCACTCAACATTTGCTCTGTAATCTCCATTACATCGTTATATTCCGCATAAGCCATATAGAACTCACATGTAGTGAACTCAGGGTTGTGTGTCAAATCTATTCCCTCATTTCTAAATTGCTTTCCAATTTCATAAACACGTTCCAACCCACCAACAACTAGCTCCTTAAGATACAGTTCAGGTGCAATTCGCATGTATAACCTCATGTTAAGTTCATTGTGATGAGTTATAAATGGACGAGCTGCTGCTCCACCAGCAATCATGTTCATCATTGGTGTTTCAACCTGAGAGTGGAAAGCAAAGCAGGTAATTTTTTTTTTTTCAGTTTTTGTTTTTTTTTTGGTTGGGGGGGGGGGGGGGGGGGGTGGGTTGTTGGGATTTGGGAACACAATTGGGAGTTGGCATTAGCATACTCGGGGTGAGAACAAACCTCCAAGAAATCAAGGTCATTGAGGAACCTCCTAATGAAAGAAATAATTTTACTCCGGGTCTTGAATATTTCTCGAACCTCAGTATTCAGCATCAAATCCAAATAACGTAATCGATATCTTGTTTCCTAGAAAAGAGTTATTTAAATTGAAAGGTAAGAAATGTCTATTGCTCATCTACATGATTGAAAGATGAACAAAACAAGAAAATATTGTGTTCAACTTAGAGATATAAAGAATGTTCTTACTTTAAGCTCCATCAAGATGGGTAATAAACAATCAGGCTTCAAATTTACATTACAGAGGATTAAATTTTCCATTTAAGTCATGTGCTACTGATTAATGATTGCTCACAGATTTAACAATATGGCTAATGTTACTTACTAGGGATTGGGAGCAAAAATAGGGAATTTTTGCTTAAATTTTGAATTGAAATCAAAGTGAAAGCTCCAGCAGATGCAATATTAGAAGAGCAAATTTTAGCATTCTACTTTGAGATGGAGTTGATGATGTCTCACTTGGTTTAATCACAAATATTGGTCTTCAAATAAAAACATACATGTCCAAGCAAAGTTTGTTAGAACAATGAGGAATTTCATATTTGTAAGGTTATTAGAAAAATGCAAGACAATCCTTGTTTCCAGCCAAATTAAGCAATCAAAATTTATTTTCCCTCACTCAGCACCTTGCAACCGAGTTAATAAATGAGAGAGAACAATAAAAATTACAAAATATACCCACTTATTGGGGGAAAAAAATTCAAATTACTATAAAGAAACAAATATACACTTGAAAAAGAAAAATAAAAAAAAAAAAAAAACACACACACACACACACATTAAAAAAAAGGCTGCTTTCCAGAACACAAGAAGTAGAGAAAAGAAAATAGCAACTGTGAAAAAATCCATCTTAATATTATTTATGCTTATGATACCTGATCCTTTAAAATGTATGCTTCAGGATTCCTGGTACTTCCAGGTGTCCACACATTTTTCTGCATATCATTAAAGAACTAGCGATGTCAATATATATGAACCTCAACAGCATCAAAGATCTAAGGAACTTATATTCACCTTCAAATTTGCATTATCAGCAGCAGTTGCAGATTTTTGCCTTGGCATCATATGCAGACAATGAGACAACAGCATAAAAGTCTTGGGGAAAATACTTAGTTCTCCCTTCTTACTTTTCCCTGGAATAAAAAGAGGGAAAGAATGAGAGAAAATTTATCAATTCAGAGTGCAATCAGATATACTGAATTGTAACCACAAAAACAATGATATAGAAGAAGATAAGCCTTATTACAAGGATTTATCGCTATTTGCTAAGCACAAGTGCAGATGGTATGCCATTCCATGTTTGCTAATTAGGTAATACTTTCAGAGCAATACTTGTGCTTGACATGGCTTCAAAGATGTGTCAACAGTAAGGTTCAAGCATAACTTTCCTATCCTTAGATCAACCCTATTTATTTCATTTTAAAAAAACACTATTTAATATGTAATTATGCATATTATTAAAAAGGAATGCCAGGAAATTACAAGACATGAAATCGAATGAAATCATCTCATGTTACCAAGAAAAAGAAAAGTTAAAAAGGAAACCATCCTCAGAATATCCCTTTGCTCTGAGTTCTTATTCTGTTGCTATGTACGAAAACTATTTCATTAATAAAAGCAAAAGCTTTTCTCCCCAGTGCAACTATGATTTGTTAGGGGAGGATAAAGAGTAGGAAAGAATTTTATGTGAAAACAAAAAACAACCAAAAAAAAAAAAAGCAATTCATTGAATTTGTACCTCAATATTTAAGAAATTAAAAACCCAAAAAGAAAGACAAAGTATTTTTTTTAAAAGAAAAAAAAAAGGAATAGTAGAGCAAACTGAAAAATGTTGAAACCCAAACCTGGAAAGCCAGTGACACCAACAATATCACCACGCTTCACATTAGAATGGAACTTGGAAAATTCAGCCTCATCCAAGTCAGAGTTCCTGCACCACAGTGATATGAACTGTTTTAGTCCTGTTAAAATGATGAAACAAACGAAATGTAACCTATACTCAAGAAAATAGCCCAACAAATGAATTAAAAATAGACATTTTATCAACTACAAGATCATACAGCAGCAGGGGCAAAGAGAAGAAGAAAAATTGCAGGGAGTCAAAATCTAACATACTTAAATAGCCTATTTTTCATCTTTAAAAAAAAATAATTAGCCCAATTGAGAAACCGTATCATACTGCTGACAACTTGCTTTTATTAATCTTTTGTCTAATTTACCAAGAAAAACAAATGCCAATTAAGAGACTGCATCATACTGCAGAGAACTTGCTTTTATTAATCTTTTGTCTGATTTACCAAGAGAAACAAATGTGACGAAGAAGAATTGCATTGGCATAAAAAGTGTTATAAGAAAACAAAATATGATTCACCTGATCGAGAGACTACCATTCATACTGACAAAATGCCTAATACAGTATATAAATCCTAAAGAGTGAGAGAATATTTGTTTAACCAGACCTCTATGATGTATTATTTCATATTTTTCCCACATAATATCATTCAACATGTGCAATGGTGATAAAGAAGTTAGTTCGGATGGTTCAACAACATAGCAAGCCACTGATAATTACTCTTCTCTGTTTAACAGTTTTTTTTTGTTTTTTTAATTTCAAGATATAGGCATAGGAACTGAACCCTTAACATGAAAGACATATCAATTTTTAACTGGTGTCATGTACACTCATTCAATACATTACTCTACCTCCATCCAAGATGTGCAATTAGCATAAGCCTTTAGACATCAGAGATGGCATCGAAATTAGAATCAAGAATTCATTATCTTATGCCTTTTTCACTTCTCAATATATTTGATCATAAGTGAAAGGGCAAAATGTTATATACCTTGCGTCAGCCATAAGCTGGACCTTGAAACCACCACCATGCAGGTCATAAAAGACTAGCTTTGCACCTGAAGACCGTTTGTGCATGATTCGGCCTAAAAAAGCAGAATATGTAGAATCAATACATCAATACATAAAGCACAAAAAGCGCATATAAAAATGTCAAAAAAAAAAAACAATTTCATTACCAGCCAATGACACAGAGACGTCCTCAAGGTGCTCCCCATTGCCCAGTCCCCCATATTTATCAATGTACTCACTAATAGACATCGAGACAAAAAATTTGTGTGGATAAGGGTTATTCCCTTCAGCCTTCTGAGCTGCAAGATACTTCAGCCGATTCTCAAGGTATTGCTGCAGGGAAAACAAAGGAAGGTCCATATGATAGTACATTTGGAAACACTGGAGTGACAAGATCAGAACTATACCGTTGGATCCATATCTTCATCATCAGCGGGTGCAGACTTGTTAGATTGGGCACTCTGCATTTCAGCCACCTGAAAATACAATATAAATTTCATTTATGCTAAGATGTCATGATTAAATGATCCACTATTAAAATGCAGATATTAAAATCACAGAATATTCTGGCATGTCTAAAAGAAACAAGCCTTTTTATCAATCTCCCACCTATTGAGAAAAAGTGTTTTTTCAATAACAAAAAGACGGTTATCCCCAATAAAGCCCTTAACGAAACTTTAGGGCGGAAAAATCACAAAAAAATCCACCGGATAATCCACATTCCATAGGGCTAAGAATACCGCCGAGACAACTTTCAAACAAAGCAACTCCTAAAAATTGCGGGAGATACAGCAACTTATTCTTGTGTTATAGGCGCTGAATTCACCACATCCAAAGAGTTCTAAATTCGCAGAAGCGGTAATAAAAATCACCTAAATGCAGATAAATGATAATACTTTTCTGGCATTTCAGATAACGGAGTACCTTTTTGGCCTTCTCCTCCTCCTTGCGCTTTCTTTCCTCTTCTCTCTGTTTGTTCTTAAGTTCCCGCTTCAATGCACTGTAAAGAAAGCCACAAAATCATATCAAACAAACCGATGAATTCAAATTACATGAAGATACGGTTCAGTAGCACTCACTTCTTGCTTATGGTTTCACCGGTGGAGGGAACCGGCTGCTCCGGAGAAGTTTCCATTGTCAACGAAGAGACGCCGAAAGGGTTTCTGTGACAATAAGAAATGAGAGAGCACTCGGCAGCAATAGCAGCTTCCCACTTACCACTGACACCAACTAGGGTTTAAGCCGATACTGAAAGAGCGTCTATCTGTACTGATGAAAGGAGGAAACGAATGAAAGGAGACAATCTGCGTTCCACTTTCCGTCTGGTCTTAGCTTCAGAGCTTCTGGATCTGGTGGCGCCACCGTGGGGGAAGTGGAACCTCGATGAAGCGTGGAGGCCGAAAGGAGGAAGGGAACTCGATAGAGTGCGTTTTAGGTTTTCAGTCACGGAAGAGCCACTTGGTTACTTTAATTTTAGCGGAATTAGTTGAAAATATTTTATCTAAACGACCCACTTGTAAGTCGTTTGTGTTGATCCGCTTAATTAGTGAATAAGATAAATTAGGCCAGAAATGATTTTATCAAAATATTTTTTAAGTAATGAGTCAATTTGACTCGTTAAATTAATAGATTAAATGGATTAAATTCATCAAATCAATTTTTTTTGATAACTCTGTTTATCTTCAATATGTTCGATGTGATTTCTGGGGTACATAATAGTGGCCAAAAGAATTGCAAGAGATAGAAAGGGCGAGAACTTTTTTTTTTTCAAAACTTAGCATTGATTATAGGTATCATTGAGTCGGTTTTTTTAATAAAAAAGATAGCAATATATTTCTTATAGTTTATGCAATAAAATGGTGTTAGTCGAATAGCAAAAAAGTGTACTCTTTTTTTAAAGCTTGGGAAATCTCCATTTGCCCGTCCATAACTTGTTTGATTAATTTTGTAAATAGGTTTATCGTGAATGGTATCACAGTTAAATTATATTACCATATTAATATATAATAAAATTGACATAGGTACATAATTAAAATAAGTGAGTAGTCTACAAAATTTTTTATTTTAGTGAACTCTACATGTATCGGGTTATATGAGGAGGTTAATATCTAAATTACAATGTCGAATTCAAAATTAGAACAAAAGAATACAATAAAGGCCAAACAAAGAATTGATAGGTTCACCAAACAAACACAACGCATGCTAAATTATAGACAACGGGCTGGGCTTTACACTTTTATCTGTAGCATGTAAAGTAGGGAATGAATTTTGGAAACTAAGTGAGTACATAATATACATTATAATAAAGAAATAGGACAGACAAGTGTTTTTATTACAACAATTTTGAATGAAATATTGCATTATTAAATAGGCTCAAAGGCAGTTTACTAAGAAGGATAGTAATATGTAAAGTTATAGTGCTAGCAAGTAGTTAATCTATTTAATTCAAGGAAATGAAAGAAATAAATAAGCATTAAAATCAAATTGCTATATTAACAAATTGAAAATATAATACAACAAGGAAAACTAAAAAAGAATAACCCACGGAAGGACCCTCAAATATAACCAATAATAGATATGGGTATAGCTCGTGAGAGCAACTAACTAAATGCAAAAACACAACTCTGAAGGGGCAATATTCAAACATGATCACACATCTTACTCGGTAACTAACCATTACGTGTATCACCTTAACTTAGTCCCTTCCAATACAATCCAACATGTGCTGGCCTCCGTATAAGGCTCACATCACCTTTACCCCTCTTAGCTAGAGTTTAAATTAAGGGCTAACATTTATTGTTATTAGCTATAACATTTTAAAACAAAGTTTTTCCCAATAGAAAGCAATTAAGTACAATTATAATTATGCAAATACAATGTTTAAATGCAAGAAGAAAATATAAATGTGAGGTATAATCAATAGCCCTCCAAGCTATACCTTGTCGTTTTCATTTGCAATAGTGTATAAAGTATAAGTCATGCAATGGCAAATCATATCACAATTCTAATAGAATTTCCATCAGAGATTATCATTTGAATACTATCAATAATCTTCTCAATGCTAATCGTGTAGGCACTTAGAAAAGACATTGAAGTCATCTAAACTATTCAATAGCATGCAATTACAATTTAATCTCAAGTGAAAGCCGCTTCAAGTAATCAATTAAAACCAAGTTCAATTTTTGATTCCATGGTTTCTAATGGAAAGCACTTTTTAAAGTTTGCCCCATGGTGATAACTAGTTTAAAATTAGATAATTTGCCATAAGGAGATAATTAGTGAGATTTAAGAATAATATTATGAAAACAAAATAAACACATTTGGTGATATCATTTACTCACAAACAATGTTAATATGATAGCGATGCTTCTTGCCACTAGCTTAGAGCTAAACCCTACTGTTGGGGCATCCTCATGGTTTCTTACAAGTACAAATAGCATACAATCAATACTTTGACATTAATATTTTCAAGTTACTTAATTTCACTTTCTAATACCTAAAGTCCCAATTTTTAAACTATATTCTCTACTTAATACTCACAAACTTTGGTTTTTCTATTTGATTCTCAAATCAAAAAATGAATCTAGAAATTACTTTAAGAACCCAAAAAATTGTAACAAGAATGTGTAAGTATCATACTAGACAACTTTACTTTCAAGAACATGAGCTAAATCCCTCCCATTTAAAGCTCACCTATGGCCAAGACACATTAAGGAAAGGAAGGGGCATGATTCTGGTGAACCACTAGCTTGATGGTGGCAACCTATGACAAATGAAGGTACAAAAGAGTTGTTGTGCAACTAGAGTTAAGCTTTGAGAACCTCATGTATGTGGTTGTCTCACAAAAATTAGAGAAAGGCCATCTTCTTAGTAGGTTGTGTCAATGGTGACAGATAGCATGACAGGATGGATAACTAATTAGCAATCTCAACTTGGAGCTCCTCGGCTAAGTGTGCAAATGAGGGTGAAAGAAAGATAAGAAAAGAAGGTGAAAAAGGAAGAAAGAATAAAAAGATATGGGAGGAAATTATGAGTAGATGAAATTGAGTAACCATTATTTTTTCTTTGGGTTCAGAAAGGAATGTAGGAACAAGTGTTTTTATGCTAAGAGAGTAAAAACAAAGTTTCTTTAAAGATTATATCTACTAAGGCTATCTTATTTTTTAGATTTTGAAAGACAAGAAAATTCAATTAGGTAAAATGTAGATACTAAAATAGCTTCCTGAGTTAACTTTTAAGTCTAAAAATGTTCCTAATATTTTCTACCATCTATATTTTTTAATGTTAATTGAACTTTCTTATTTTTCTATAGATACCCCAATCAATAAGAAATTAATTGAAAGCAAAAATCCATATTATTATGGATAGTTTCCATACTAAAGACTTTAAAGAGAGATAAGAAGAGGTATAGGAAGACATGTAAAGAGTAAAGTTTGTCAACTTTTTTTTAATTTGTAATTAATTATGTTTTAATTATCTTTTCTTTTGTGAAAGTTTTTTCTTTAATTATTTTTACTAATTTATTGTTTTTTTTTTGGTTATATGTATTTGTTATTGTTTATTCATTTAGTTAAATTGTTACATTTTTTTAGTCTTTTATTTATATCTTTGTACATTTTTTAATATAATTTTTTTAAAAAAATACTACTATTATTTAATGCATATTAAATAAAATTAATTTTATAATTCAACAAATTATACATATTTTTTAATTTATAAATTATTATGATTATAATTATGATTATTATTATTATTATTATGAGATGGTTTACAACTTGTGTAAGAACTGAGGTTGATCACCTAATTATCTCAGGCCATGTAATGATAAAATTATCATAAAAGAATTTGTTTAAGCATAAGTCTTAATTCACAAAAACTAAGCCTTAATTCAAAACCTTGGTAACTTATTAGGTGATGAAGGGTTTCAACATATGATTAAGCAAGTCCAGTAATTAACCAAATAACAAGAAAAATTTACTTTTAAGATCACAATTGAAGTTTGGATAAAGCTCACATCCTAGGCAATTTTTAAAATGGAATTTAAGTTTCTAATTTTTTTTTCCAGACATATGGGGTGGTTGTGTGATTTAGTACAAACACATGGGGGTGACAGTGTATTGCACTACCTAAGTCCGACTAAAGTGTTCCCATTCACATGATTGTACAAAATCACACAAGGGGGCCATACAATGCATTGTCTAAAAATTTTAGCTTTGCTAAGAATTTGCCAACCCTTTGGGCTCACTTAGGCTCTCAAACCACCAAAAATAAAATTAAGAAATACTCCAAATCTTTTCTCATATGTTAGTTACAAGTTAGTATCAGAGCTATGGTTCATGTATAAGTCCTAGTAGCCACAAGATTGGGAAGTAGTAGAATCTTGTGTATAATTGTGTATCTGGCCAGCACACTTTACATGCAAGAAGCTATTATTGCCAAATCCTAATCATGGAGTCTCATATCATAGTCTGTGTGTAGTTTATATTTAATTTTTATGTTTCTATTAAAATTATCAATTGTGTCCATATTACTTTTATTTTAAGATAATGCCGCCAAGAAAAAGGACGGCGCCTAGGAGATATATTCCTGATGAGGCTTCTGACTTGCCTTATGCCACTGCTTCGGCACCTAGAGGCCGAGGGCGAGGGGGTGGTAGAGGTCGCGGACGCGGTGGTGGCCGTAGACCTGAAAATGATCAAAGAGTTGAAGCCGCTGAAGCGGCAAGGGTTGAAGTGCCTAATGCTTAGCAAGCCAATCCAACATTAGCTGATGTTATAGCTGGGATGCATGCGATGCAGCAGACTATGATGGTAATGTTAGGTATAATGCAGCAGCAGCAGCAACAACAGCAACAACAGGAGCCAGAACAACATGTAGACCCTAGGTCTGAACAAGAACCTAGGCCACAGAGGGAGCAGCCAGTTCCACAGGAAAGGGGTAATGAGGTTCGGTTGGCTGAATTTATGAAACTCAAACCTCCTTCCTTCTCAAGTACAGAAGCAAGTGAAGACCCACAGTACTTTTTGGATGAGATAAGCTGACTTTGTCGGGCACTGGGGTGTACGTCTACTAGATCAGTTGAATTAGTAGAGTTTCGTTTAGTGGGTATGGCTCGGACGTGGTATGAGACCATGATGCAAGGAAGGCCACAAGAGTCACCTCCTCTGGGTTGGGGGGAGTTTTCAGAATTATTTATGAGGCGGTTCCTTCTATAGACTGTCAGAGATGCTAGAGTAAGGGAGTTTGAACTTCTTAGACAAACAGAGGATATGATAGTTTCAGAATATGATATATTATATACTCAAATGTCTAGATATGCTCCACACCTGGTGGCTACTGAAGAAATGTGGGCAAAACGATTTGTTCAAGGTCTTTTAGATTATTTATTTCGATCTGTAGCGAGGACCCATTATGATTCATATAAAGAGGTGGTTGAAAGTGCTAAACTGTTTAAAGCTCATAGTAAAAGGAGTAAAGTATTACAAGAGCCGCGTAAGCGGCAAGGCACTTAGAGTACTCGAGGCGGCTATCAAGGCCAAAGTAGTAGTAATGCATCAAGAGAAATTAGGGTAAGCTATCAAGGCCATCATCAGGGTTCTCGATATCAGGGAGGCTATAGTAGCCATTCATCTAGTATGATACCAATTAGTGGAAATAATCAGCCACGTTCCTCTCAGATTAGCCTTAATAGAGGGAGATCTTTTAAGACTCTTCCCTCTTGCCCTACTTGTGGGAGAGTTCATACTGGAGTTTGTTTTAGACCAAGGAAAGTGTGTTATCAGTGTGGTCAGCAAGGCCACCTCAGAAAAGATTGTCCTACATTATCGGCTCGACTATCCTCTAGTCACGCGTCAAACCCTCCAGCATTACCGTCTTCTCCAATACCTGCAGCACCTTTAAGGCAGATTGGGGGTTCTGGAGGTCGAAGTTCTAGTGAGGCCCAGTCTGGTGGTAGAGGATTCAGAGGTAGAGGTCAAGGACAAGCTGGGAGAGGTCAAGCTCGTGTTTTTGCTATGACCCGTCAAGATGCTCAAACATCAAATGTAATGGTTGCAGGCATACTTCCAGTTTGCTCTTTTGATGCACATGTCTTATTCGATCTTGGCGCTACACATTCTTTTGTATCTCTAATCTTTGCATTACAGTTTGGCAGAGATGCATCACCTCTTGACGAACCATTAGCGGTGGCTACACCTATAGGAGATGTAATTATAGCTAATTGTGTGTATAGATCATGTGAAATTCTAGTAGGAGAAAATCGGTTACTAGTAGACTTAATAGTCCTCGACATGATGGACTTTGATGTGATCTTGGGTATGGATTTATTATCATCTTCTCATGCCATACTTGATTGTCATAATAAAGTTGTGAAATTTAATGTGAAGTCCCAAATCGGGTAGGAGATCTGGGGCATGAGTGCATATAAGCGGGGGAGTTCCTCCCGCCACCGGGTGCGCTTTTGGGGGAAACCCCAAGGGATAAAAAGCCCGTTGAACCGTGAAGGAGACGAAAGTCAGAAGTGGGAAGGCTGGGTAACAATACTCGGTGGAGCTGCTGTATGTCACAAAATGGTATCAGAGCGACCTGCTCTAGTGTGCAACCCGAGGACGGGTTGGCCCCAAAAGGGGGGTGGATTGTGAAGTCCCACATCGGGTAGGAGATCTGGGGCATGAGTGCATATAAGCGGGGGAGTTCCTCCCCCCACCGGGCGCGCTTTTGGGAGAAACCCCAAGGGACAAAAAGCCCGTTGAACCGTGAAGGAGACGAAAGTCAGAAGCGGGAAGGCTGGGTAACAATACTCGGTGGAGCTGCTGTATGTCACAAAATGGTATCAGAGCGACCTGCTCGAATGTGCAACCCGAGGACGGGCTGGCCCCAAAAGGGAGGTGGATTGTGAAGTCCCACATCGGGTAAGAGATCTAGGGCATGAGTGCATATAAGCGGGGGAGTTCCTCCCCCTACCGGGCGCGCTTTTGGGGGAAACCCCAAGGGACAAAAAGCCCGTTGAACCGTGAAGGAGACGAAAGTCAGAAGCGGGAAGGCTGGGTAACAATACTCGGTGGAGCTACTGTATGTCACATTTAAATTGCCAGAAGGAGAAACTATTACTTATCAGGGTGATCGAAGCTTGGCACCTAAAAATTTAATCTCTACCTTGGGTGCTAGAAGGTTATTGAGAAAGGGGTGTAAAGGCTATCTAGCAATGGTTAGAGACACACGGGTGACAGAAGTAAGTCTAAAAGAAGTACCTATAGCATGTGAATTCCCTGATGTTTTTCCAGAAGAGTTGCCAAGTTTACCACCAGACAGAGATATTGAGTTCTGTATAGATTTGATTCCTAGCACTTTACCTGTGTCTATACCCCCATATCGTATGGCTCCAGCAGAACTTAGAGAGTTGAAAGAACAACTACAAGATCTTCTTAATAAAGGCTTCATATGCCCTAGTTCTTCTCCTTGGGGTGCTCCGGTGTTATTTGTGAAGAAGAAAGATGGATCTATGCGGCTGTGTGTTAATTATAGGCAATTGAATAAGGTGACAGTAAAGAATAAATATCTATTGCCACGGATAGATGACTTGTTTGACCAACTTCAAGGAGCTCAATGCTTCTCTAAAATTGATTTGAGGTCAGGGTACCATCAATTGAAGATCAGAGGAGAAGATATTCTAAAAACAGCTTTTAGGACTCGTTATGGGCACTACGAGTTCTTGGATATGTCCTTTTGGCTTACAAATGCTCCAGCAGCTTTTATGGACTTGATGAATCGAGTCTTCAAATCATATTTAGACCACTTTGTGATTGTATTTATTGATGATATTCTTGTATACTCGAAGAGTAAAAAGGAACATGAACAACATTTACGAGTGGCCTTACAAACCTTGAGAGAGCATCGTTTGTATGCTAAATTTTCAAAATGTGAGTTTTGGTTAGACAGTGTGGCTTTCTTAGGACACACAATATCCAAGGTTGGGATTAGTGTGGATCCGAAGAAAATAAAGGCAGTCCAGAGTTGGCCTAGACCTACTACGGTGACAGAGATACGTAGTTTTCTTAGATTAGCAGGATATTATCGTAGATTTGTTAAAGATTTTTCTAAGCTTGCAGCTCCTTTAACTAAGTTGACAAGGAAGGGCATAAAATTTTAGTGGTCTGATGCTTGTGAGCATAATTTCCAACAGCTAAAAGACTGTCTGACTTCCGCACCGGTGTTAGCTCTTCCATCAAGGAGTGGGGGCTATACAGTCTATTGTGATGCTTTAAGAGTGGGTTTGGGTTGTGTCTTAATGCAACATGGGAAGGTGATAACTTATGCATCTAGACAACTTAAGAAACATGAGCAGAACTACCCTACTCATAATCTTGAAATGGCTGCAGTATCTTTGCTTTAAAAATATAGAGGCATTACTTGTATGGTGAGACTTGTGAAATTTACACTGATCATAAGAGTCTCAAGTATATTTTCCAACAGCGAGATTTGAATTTAAGGCAAAGAAGATGGATGGAGCTTTTGAAAGACTATGATTGTAACATTTTATACCATCCCGGTAAAGCCAATGTGGTAACAGATGCATTAAGCAGAAAATTAATGGGTAGCTTGGCCACGTAGCTGAAGTTAAAAGGTCTATGGTGAAAGAATTCCAGAAGCTTGAGGAGGGTGGAGTAAGATTAGAGATTACAGGATCTGGCGCTTTAGTAGCCCATGTTCAGCTCCGTTCTAGCTTGGTAGATAGAATCAAAGCTACGCAAGACCAAGATCCTCAGATGAAGAAGATCATTGAAGAAGTTCATGAAGGAAGGCTACAAGAGTTCTCAGTGGACTCTGAAGACATTTTAAGGTGCGATCATAGGTTATGTGTGCCAAATATAGAAGACTTACGGAGCAAAGTGTTAGAGGAAGCTCATCATTCAACTTATACTTGTCATCCAGGTTCTAATAAAATGTACCAAGATTTAAAGGAGTTATATTAGTGGAAAGGGATGAAAAAGGATGTGGCAAAATTTGTATCTAAATGCTTAGTGTGTCAACAGGTGAAGGCTGAGCACCAAAAGCCCGCAGGCTTGCTTCAGTAAATTGAAATACTGGAATGGAAGTGGAAGGGAATTATTATGGACTTTGTAACTGGATTGCCTAAAACTATCAAGGGTTATCATTCAGTATGGGTGATTGTAGACCACTTGACCAAGTCTGCTCACTTCTTGCCTGTGAAAACTACTTATAGTATAGCTCAATATCCTAAACTTTACTTGGATGAGATTGTCTCTCTTCATGGTGTACCAGTATCCATTATTTCGGACCGTGGCCCACAATTTATGGCTAAGTTCTGAAGGTCTTTTCAAGAAGCACTTGGAACTAAATTGGATCTTAGTACTGCCTTTCATCCTCAAACAGATGGGCAGTCTGAACGTACAATTCAAATATTAGAAGATATGCTACGTTCATGTGTCTTAGACCTTGGTGAGAGTTGGGATAAATACTTGCCTTTGGTGGAATTTGCTTACAACAACAGTTATCAATCAAGCATTCAAATGGCTCCTTTTGAAGCACTGTATGGTAGGCGTTGTAGGTCGCCTATTGGATGGTTTGAAGTGGGTGAATCAACACTATTAGGCCCAGACCTAGTTCAGGAGTCAGTAGCCAAGGTAAAGCTGATCCGTGAAAGGCTATTGACTGCTCAAAGTAGACAAAAGTCTTATGCCGACCACAGGAGACGTGATTTAGAATTTGCAGTTGGAGATCTTGTGTTCCTACGTGTATCGCCAATGAAAGGTGTCTTAAGGTTTGGCAAGAAGGGAAAGTTAAGCCCTAGGTAGGAAATGTTTATTTACACCTAAATGTAGCTTGGACCATTTGAGATTCTTGAAAGGATAGGAAATGTAGCTTATCGTTTGGCTCTTCCACTAAACTTTGCAAATGTTCATCCCGTCTTTCATGTATCAATGCTTCGGAAGTATTTACCTGTCCCTTCTCACGTGCTTCAACCACAAATAATACAGTTAGATGAACAACTCTCTTATGAAGAGCAACCCGTGGCTATAGTTGATAGACAAATCAAGAGATTAAGGAACAAAGATATAGTTTCAGTGAAAGTGATGTGGCAGAACCATTCTAGGGAGGAAGCAACATGGGAAGCTGAAGAAGTTATACGTGAGAAGTATCCATACCTCTTTGAATCTTTTGGTAAGGAGTTTGCTTGAAATCCGGAGGACCGAATTTCTTAAGGGGGGAGGACTGTAATACCTTTTAAAATATATATATATATATATAAATTATTCTAGGATATTAAAATAAAGATTTCATATTTTTAAATTAATTCTAGAGTTTAAATAATTCTTATGGATTTTTTTTTATATATCTTAAGGATTTTATTGAAGTGCATAAAAACCTTTGAGGCAAAAGAGTAATTTTAGCTTAGGGCAATAGTGCAATTTGAGCTAAAGAATAAAATAATCCTCTACTAACTCTCTCTCTTCAATCTCCTTCAGCTTTTCTCCCTGATGCAACGTCTCCCATTCCACGAAGCCTCTTTTTCTTCTTTCTTCTTCTTCTTTCTTCTCCATTTCCCATGAAGCTTGTGCGTCTTCCTTCCATCTCATTTTGCATCAACTTCTCAATGCGATTTCACCATCTTCTTCCTATTTTAGTGATCTGCTTCTCCTTCTTTTTCAGTAGGATTCCATGGCTGAAGGTTAGTGAGTCATTAATATTTGCATAATTTCATTTTATCCATTTCTTCCTCTTTTTTGTGCTGATTTTTGGATGTTTTATAATACCTATTGCTCACTTAGCTTCTTTGGATTCTCTTCTGTAATTTCTTATCTTCTTCCATTATTATTGAAGCTAATAGGATATTTAATTTTTGTTGCTCAAGTTGCCGTAGGTGAGCTTCCAATTTGGGGGCTTCTTGAATTTCTACATTTAGGTGTAAATAAACATTTCATATTTCATCTTTGAAACTTCAAGAAGTGAATTTTAAATTTAATTTGAATTATAGAAACTTAGGTTGAAAAACCCCAAATTTAGGGTTAGTATTTAGGATAGAAATATATATAAAAATTTAGGGATTTATGTTTTAGGGAGTATATCAGGTTTTATAAATAATTATGGATATTGTTGGAGTAGTTAATATAATTAATTTATATTGGTTATAAATTTTAAGTGATATCAGGGAAACTCATTCAACTGAGACTCAGCATTAAACAGTAGGGAATAGAGACTTATACTATTAGTCCCAACTGGTGAGTGTGTAGATAATAGAGTGATTTATCTATTTTATTCCAATTTTATATTTTCTATAGTGAAATTTTCAATTGTGTGATTTATGTGCTCGGTGTGTTCAAAACTGCAAAATGGATATATATATATATTCTTATGATGATTTAATAAATTTATCAAAAGAAATTGATAGTTGAAATATGGTATGATATATTCTTGTGAAACGCAAAAGAATGAATTGGATGGATAGAAAGTAGTGGTGTGTATATGTTTATTTATGAGAAAGTATTTTATGTTATTTTGTAATCTTATATATTATAGAGATTATAATAAAGGTTAACTTGTCTTAGTTAATTATTTATTTACCTTTTAATTCCTTATTTATTTTTGATAGCTAAATGTTACTTGAATTAATTTATTTAAATTATTTGTATGTTATATAATGAATGGGAATCTAGTTAGGATCCTGTAGCAGTTAGCGGAGATAACGGCCTAGGTGCACCTAGAATAAGTTGTGAATTGTGATGGCACTGCAATGTGATGTATCCAGTGCTACGACCTGGGGTACTAGATGTATATTGTGAAAGTGATAAGATTGGATGAATCCAAAGAAATGCCATAATATATGATGATGTGGTCTGATGATTCGATTTCTCTCTATGATACCCATTCTTAGAATATTTTTCTTATACTTAGAAAATATAGATTTTATCTAAAGGTTTTTTTTTATTTAAATAATTATTTGCCATTTCATCCATAAACTTTATTGCCTAAATTATTTGATAATCAGTTATTTTTTAAAAATTCTAGTATGCTCTTGTTTTCCCTTTATGCACTTTATTATTTATACACTCACTAAGCCAGTGGTAGGCTTATCCCTCTTCTTTCTTTATTTTTCAGACCAGCGAGTAAAGGAATAAAGTGATCTGGGAGCTCGTGAGCTACCAGACTCTTAGAGTAAGTGTTTGATTTTGTGATATTGTGTCAGACTCCATGATGTGGTGGCATTTAGGTGTAGAGAAAGGTTTTTTTTTTTTAATTGTCCATGTTATATAGTCACTTATAATATGTAAATATTGTTTATACTTTCCTAACTAGGTCTTTTGATTATATGTGATTTGTTGTTGTTGGTGCTGTGTTGGTTTAGTTTATTTTTTAGGATGGGATGTCCAATTTTTAGGGGAGATGCTGTCGAATTTTCAATAGCCTCTAATGAATGAATTGAATATTAAAATTGTCTAAAACTTGTGGTATATGGGTTAGTTAATATATATGATATAATAGTTGACTTTAAATTTTGTAAGGCTTGCTAGGCTAACCAAATCTCCAGATTAGTTTAGCCTACGCGCCGGTCATGGCTCAAAATTTGGGTCGTGACAAGTTACATGCCATAAAGATCTCAAGTGAAAACTCCTTTGTTGACCCCTTTAACTTATCAAATTTCTAAAACTACCCTATTTTCACAACAAAGAGTTTAAGTACTACTTTCTAAATTCATAGGTCCTTAATTTTCCAATATTCTGCAATGAACTTGGTACATACATTTTCATACATTCCAAGAACATGACATAAAAGTTCTACTTACAAAATCAACCCATAAGCATCACCACTATAATATATATAAAACTTAAACAATTTTAACATTCAATTGGATTATAACATATTATCAAATTCACTGACATCTAAAAAAGGATATATTCTATCATTTACATACTTGAGCTACCATATATATAATACACCAAACTACATATAGTTATAAGGGCTATACAACACTTTCTACATAAAAAATAAATCCACATCTTCTCTCCTCTATGAAGCTTCATTCTTATCACTTGAAAAGTTAGTTTATAGGAAAACACAATAATGAGACACATAATCCCAATAGTTAGTATTTCTTCCTTATAAGAATATAACAACAACATGAGCATAATGTGGTCTTGTATTTTCATAAAACATGTTAAGTGTGGAATCTCTACTTAGATCTTTGAATTGGTTTCTCTCTCTTTGCAATCCCATGCTTGCAAGGAAGTATCTACTTTCTTTATGGCCAACAATTTGGGAGGAGATTTACTATGGCATTAACTCTTATACCACTTACCTCTACTTAGTTCCTTTCTATATCAAGGGAGTGCTCTACTTGGCTTCAATCCCTTATCATAAGCAAATGCACATAACCAATCACACATAACAATTTATAATAACAACATAGTCACATATATATAGACAAAAGCTTATTTGTAAAATACTAGCTACCTCAAGTTGCCACTTGCCTTTTCTTCCTTTAACACTTCCATTACCTCTCTCTAAATTTTCTCTTCCCTACAACATGAATCAATTCTTATAATAGTTTGCTCATTAGAAAGCTGTTAGTCTAAAAGAAATCCAAGAAAAAGGGTTGAATTGGATTTTAAATTATTTTTCCTTCTTCTTATATTTATTAGTAATGATAGGTTCCTACAGAACTTGATCTTACTCCTTAAGATGAAAGATTTAAAGACAAGGTAAATAGAATAAGGAAGAGAGAGATTTACACAGTTGATTTATCCTAGTTTGGACTAAAATGTTCTATGTCTGGTCTTCAAGCAGACATCAAGAGATTTTTGTTATGTATGGGTAATCACTAAAGTAAAAGTAACCCTACAAGTGTAGGCATAACACTCTTGATTTTACAACCTTTCCAAAGTAACCTAGTAAGGCTCAGTTTACAGCTTTTTTCTTTTTCTTTTTTTCTCTCCATTTGATTTCCCACTCATTAGGTCTTTTAATAAGACTCTTAAAATCTCTTTCCAAGGCTCTTCCCTCAAGCTACTTCAAAACTCTCCCTTAGGTTTTCTCCAAGACACCTTGAAACTCAAGACAATAAAAAGATTCCAGCTAAGCACTATACCACTAAAGGTTCTCTTAAAATACGATGATTAGCTCATATAAAGTAATAACATGTTAAAGCACAACTATAATAACTTCATAGCAAAGTGATCAATATTCAGTCTTCTCTTCGTATTTTCTTCTTTGAATGGTCTTATATATCTTACCTTTTAGCTTAGTGACTGTTGACAGTAGCTTCCTTAGATTGTACAAATATTTTTAGTAATCAGAAATCTATCTTGAATTCTCTATGCAATGACTCTTTTCCATATCAAGCAACCATTGAACATCCAAGTCATTGTTTCCATATTTTATTTCTAGAAGTTAGCAGGTTTGAAATGGTCTTCATTTAATGAAATTGCATTTCTACTTCCTTCAAGTGACAAGTCTTTCGTATACAACTTCTTTAAAATTTTAACTTTCCTTTTTTATTTCTAATTTGAATTATAACATTAAGTGCATAGATTAACTCATCAATGTAAAGTTAAAAATAAGATATCACAATATAGTCAATTTGACCAATATAATTTGAAAACTTTCCTTACAAATATTTACATTAATGAGCAAGATTAATTTGACTCAAAATTCCATATAAGATTCCTATGATTTATACACATACAAAACTTTTCTTATATAAGAGCTTTGAAAACTTTCTTATAATATTAAGTCTAAATGAAAACTTTCCTTATAAAATATTCAACCCAATTTATGTCATATTTGAAAACTTACCATAAATAAAATATTCCATATAAAATTTAATCCTTGTAATTAACTATTAAACATGGTTAAACCCATTAACAAATTTGATCCAATAACTTAAGCCCCTAAGCAATATTAACATTATCAACCTAATAAAGTCTATTTTGCAAAAATACATAATTGAACATATTTGATATGCTTTAAAACTAAAAAACCTTTGTCCCAATAAAATCTCAAGAGGCATTAAGCAATTTCTTCTTCCCTCCCTAGGGCAATGAGTAAGGGAGGTTAGACATGGAAAGCTCTCTTATTCTCCTTCAATGGAGTTCTTCACATTTTCCTCTCACTCATTTTCTCTCTATTTTGGTGACAAAAAGAAGAAGTGAATGATGCTAATGCAATGTTGGTTTGGGGGGTGTGTGGTGGCACCAATTAGAGGGATTAGTGTGTAGGGAGAGTCTACAGCAACAATAATAAAGCTTTTTTTCCTACTAAGTAGAGTCAGTTACATAGATCAATCGACGTCATAAAGTCTCATTGTAAATTATATTTTTAGACAAACTATTTAAATCTAAATATTTTTTAATAATTTCTTCTATGACTTTTCTTGATCTCCATCTACCTTTAACTATTGGACTATTTTCCATCTGATCTACTCTTCTAACTAGAGTTTATATAAGTTTCCTTTACACATGCCCAAATCATATAAATCACAATTTTATAATCTTTTCTACAATAGGTGCGACTTACAATTTCTCTCTAATGTATTTATTTCTAATTTTATCTTATCTAATGTATCCACTCATTTAATGTAACATTTTCATCTCTGCAATATTAAGCTTATTCTTTTGTTGGCTTTTTATTGCCCAACACTCAATTTCATATAATATTACAGGTCCTATAACTGTGTGATAGGATTTACTCTTAAGTTTGAGTAGTATTTTTCTATCATAAATAACACCCAAAATATTCCTCTATTTCATCCACCCTACTTAGATTCTATGTTTTACATCTTCCTCTATTTCCCTGTCATATTGTATGATGGACCTAAGATATTTAAACCGTGCGACTTATGGTATGGTATGTTTTCTAATTTTTACTAATGCACCAAAACTAATGCGTATCTTACTAAACTTACATTCTATATATTATGTTTTACTTTTACTTAAATGAAATTCATGTTCTTTCAAAGTTAGTTTCCACATCTAACTTTTTATTCATTTCCTCTATTGATTCTCTAACTAAAACTATATCATTTTACAAAAAGCATGCATTGTGACATTGCTTATTGGATATATTCAGTGGGCATATCCAAAACTAAAGTAAAAAAAATAAGAACTCAAAGTTGACATCTGATGTAAATCAATAGTTATTGAAAAATCTTCTGTGAATTCACTTTTTATTTTTATACTAGTTGTAACTCCATTATATATATCTTGAATTGCTAGAATATAAGTAATACAAACTTTTTTTTTCTCCAGAACTTTCCATAAAACCTCTCTTGGCACCCTATCATATGTCTTCTCTAAATCGATGAACATCATGTGTAAATCTTTTTTATTTCTTCGATATCTCTCTAACAATCTTTGCAATAACTATATAAGTTCTATGGTCGACTTTCTTGGCATAAAACCAAATTAATTCTCTGTAATTTGAATCTTTTTCCTTAAACTTCACTCAATTACCCTTTCCTATAACTTCGTAGTGTGGCTCATGAGTTTAATTCTTCTATAATATGTATAATTTTGTATATCTCCCTATTCTTATGAATAAGAATTAAAGCACTTTTCCTCCATTAGTCTGGCATTTTCTTAAACATTGTAATTTCATCAAATAATTTTGTGAGCTAACTTATACATTTTCCTCTTAAACCATTCCATATCTTAATAGGTATATTATTTAGTCCAATTGCTCTGTTATTCTCCATTCGCTTTAATGCCTGTTTTACCTTTAACTCTTGAATCTTACAATAAAAATATAATTTTGGTTTTCCTCTTTAGTGTCTAATCTATCCAAGTGTAATAAAATTCTGTATCTTTCATTAAATAGTTTATGAAAATAGTTTTTTCACCTTTTCTTAATATCTTGTTATGTTACCAAGATTTTTCCTTCTTTATCCTAAATGCATTTTATTTGGTTCACATTTCTTGTTTTTCTTTCTTAACTTTTAACTAGCTTGTAAATACTTCTTTTTTTGACTTTAGTACCTAAGGATTGGTATAATCCATCAAATGCCTTAATTCTCGCTTTGCTCACCGCCTTCTTAATGTCTTTCTTAACTATCTTATATTTTTTTCAATTTTTAACACTCTCACACAAAGACCATACTTTACACTCATTTTTAACCTTAACCTTATTTTGCATGTTTATATCTAATCATCAAGATTCTTTATCCCTAAGTCTAAAGTTTTTTAATTTACCGAGTATCTCCTTTACTACTTTCCTAATTTCTTAACTACCTCATTCCATATATCGTTAACACTTTCTTATACTTCCTAAGATCATTCCTCTAAAATTCTTCTCTGTAAGCTCTTTTCTTTATCCTTCTTCAATTGCCACCACTTGATCTTTCACACTCTATCTTGACCTTTATTTTTAACTCTCCTTTTAATTTTAACATCCATAATCAAAACTTTATACTGGGTAGGTAAACTCTTTCTAGGTATAACTTTGCAATTCATGCAGAGTTTTCTATCTGTTTTTCTTATTAGAAAGAAATCAATTTGAAAGTATGCCTTTCCACTTTTGTACATGATAAAATACTCCTCACACTTCCTAAAACAAGTGTTGACTAATGTAAAATCGAACGCTAATAAAAAGTTTAGAATAGCTTTACCCTCTGCATTTGTTTCTCCTAAGCCATATCCTCCATGCATATCTTTGTAACCTCTAGATACACTTCCTACATGACCATTAAGATCCCCTCCTGAGAGAATCTTTTTTCCTAATAGTATTTTCTGAACTAAACTTTCATAGTCCTTCTATAACTTTACCTTGTGATATTCATCTAACCCTACTTGTAGTGTAAACACTAATAACATTAAAAGTTTTTCTTTCCATTACAAATTTTAATACAATGATTCTATTTCATAACCTTTTTACATCCACCACAAACACAATTATACTTACCTCATTTCTAGATTTAGCCTTGCTAGTGTACTAGAGTTTAAAACTAATTGTATTTATTTTTTTCACTTTTTTTCTACCTATTTAGTTTCTTGTAGGCACATAAAATCAATCCTCCACTTAATCATAATATCTATTATTTTCATTAACTTATCCGTAAATATACCTATATTCCAAATTCCAAAATGAATCCTACTCTTGTGAACTAGTTTCTTTATCCACATTCGTTTACGAAAGTGTGAGGACCCTTTCTTATTTTTTAGTACACCTAAACGTCAATACAATAACTCTTACTCATTTGATACTATATTCGAACTATACAACATGTTGTTTGTGGGTACCAACTGAGCATTACTTCTAATACATTAACAATTCATGTCACAAATATTTGATCAAATTTTTGCGTTAGCTGTCGGTTACCTAACACAACCCTCCTTTTCTTTTTGGATTTAAGACCGGTTATGAAAAATGATTTATATCAAAGTACAACATAAGTAGTGTGATTTTAATGAAGATTCATAACACATTAATCTGAACTAGAATTAGGAATATAATAAGCCTAGTTTTATTAAGTAGGGGTAGAGAGGGAATAATATTAATAGGAATGAGATTTATTTTTTAGGATATCAATGCTAATAATTGTCATTGTCTAAGTATATTTCTACTATCATACAAATTAATCCTTTGCTTGTTTGATTTATGATACTTCAAGAATTAAATTATCGAAGGAATAGTGTGATATCTCCACTTTTCCAAATATAATTTTATATTTCTTTAAGTTTCATCAAACATAATTCTCAATAAGTCTTGATTTTATTCATAAAACTAGATAAGGTAATTATCAAATTCATAAAAGATAATACTACAAAGTAATACTTCTTAATGCTCTTTTAACTAATATGATATTAATAATGTCAAATACTACATAGAATTAAGCAATCTCAAAAATAATATTTTATAGTCATTCTCTCTCCTGTATTAAATACCTACTTAAGAAGTTCTAACTTCATTAATAATACTAGATAGAGTCGTTATCCGGATGTTACAACTTGCATATTTTAAAATTGTATTCATTACTACTCCGAGGTCCAAAGTTAAGCTCCGGTCTGAAACCGAGAGTCAGTCCCGTCGAATCAGTCCGATTTGTCGGCATGTCCATGGATGGGTCTAATTAAAGAACGGGCTATTCTTGGCCAATCACGATTCATTATTCAGGCTAAAATGATCATTTGGTCGACAATCTACTTGAGATATGATCTGAAGCACCATTATCAAGTTGACAATTAAGGAAAACAAAGGAAAAATGAAGTAAAAAAGAAATAATTGTGCATACAGTTATGTAGGTGCCAAATTTGTTTAATTTTTTATATATATTTAATTTAATTCTTCAAGTCTACATATCCCTGTAAGCAATTACATGAGTTAGGTGATTTAGGTTTTAAATAATATGTTCTATTTTCATTTCTTAAAAATATTTTTCAATTACAATTTTCATTTTTTAAGAATTGCTTGTGTTTCGTTTTTATTTTAAGGGAAAAGCAGTTTGTCCCTGTCCCTGCACTTAGTCTTTCACTGAGGCAGTACAATTAATAGCTAAACATAAAATTACAAATCTAGAATTCAACAGAAGGTCAATTGTAGCCTTTTCGTTTGAAATAGTGATGTCAGGCCTCTTACACGCCATTGCAGAGTTTGGGCAAAAAGGCAGAACTAATCAACTCTCCAACATTCTCTATTTACAGTTATCCATCTTAACCAACAGAGTCGATATTTGCCTGAGACAAATGGTAGACACTACTTAAAACAACTAATTCTTAAGTCAACAATGTGATTGGATTCTCATCTAACCAGAGGAATGAGGAAGTACTCAGCATAAAATAACTGCAAGAAGAAAAACAGAATCAGAAACAATACTTCATATATGAAATAGAGGTTGGAGGACCACAGCGAAAATCTGACAGACATATGGAGAGACTAGAAAGTTGATAAACCGGCAAGAGAGATTCCTAGATCGGCTGGTTTACAAAAGATATTCAATTATGAATAAATAAGTAAACATGTGAAAAGTCTATCCCACTAAAAAATATGTTGTTTATTCATGATTTGGTCTACTTATCTTTTGTAGACCAAAGCTACTTGAGATCTTTTCAGCTAGCAATAAGTCATGTTGAAATTTGTCTTGCACTTTTTGGACACAACTGATTTTTACCACCCAAAAAAAAAAAAAAACACAGTATTTTACTACATTCATCAGCTTGCTGATCAATAGCTTTCTAACTAAGGAATACTTTTATCTTTCAATGTAGAACCTCCTATATTGAGAAGAAAATTTATTGATTGGAGCAGATTCTTATAATCCACAAATGAGGGTTGCAACCCAAACCCCTCTAATCATGGTGTGTGATCCCTAGGCCTCACCCATTTGAAGAGAAGTGGGTACCACTGAGCCATCACAACCGGTGGTCAGCTCAGGAACTGAGTTAATTCCTTCCAGCTCTAAGACAATAAAAATTATGACTAAGACTACAACTACAGCCATGATCTAAGTAGATTTCACTGATTGGGTTACAAGATGTAATAATTTTTCATAGAAATTCACTTTGGTAAAAATGAATTTCACTTTAGCAAAATGTAATTTATGTTTTGTTTGGCACACATAAATTTGAAACTCATTTGAAATCGAACAACCATATAGTCCTTGCTTCTAAAATATCATTTTATGGTATAACATGCAAAATTGCTACTACCTGTATCTACCAAACAAATATTCAGAAACAACATGTATCAAGGGATTGTCAGACAGAAGACAATTCGACTCAGTGATTACCTTCCAGATAAACATATAGAAAGATGTTATGGCGGCTTTGCTCTTAAGATCTAAGGATTTGGCCCGATACCAGAGAACTGAAGCCAGAATGGCGTGTCCCAGGCCCTAAAACATTGAAAGTGAATTTCAAGCTTTAGTGAAATGTTCAAACTAGTCCACATTCACTTGAAAGTTATTTGTAAGTTTATTGAGCATCCTAAGCTTTCTCCAATCTCCAGAATTAATGCCTCCTTGCCTTGGAAGACCCATTTTACTTTTGACACCGAAATCAATATCGTAGAAGTATGAAGTTGAGATGCTTTGGAACAGGATTGCTTTCTTGTCCAGACTTCATAATATAAATCTTCCACAGTAAAAGTTACTAAAAGTACATAAACTTGGAGTCTGCATTCCTTCAGCAAACTTTTGGCTTAGTCTCCATAGGTGATAGAGGGTTTTTTATTTTTAAAAAAAAAGAAGGTTAATAAAAGAAGGCTTCATTAAGAAAAAAGGAAAAAACAAAAGAGAATTACAAGGAAGGAGGGAACAAAAGCGAGAAAATATATATATATATTTAAAAAAAAAAAAATTACAAAGGAAAAGCCAGTGCAAGCATAATCAACTGCTATAGAGTTAAAAAAGCATGGGAAAAAATACCATTATAAGTTGAACTCCTAGCAAATCAATTCTCCAAGAAAAACGTGTTTATCAAAATCCTACTTCTAACCCCTGGACCGAGAAATATCATGACTGCTTTACCGTAATAATTTTGCTCCAGAGACAGGGAGATGCAGCTCCAACCAAAAGGGCAACTCCATAAGCCATTTCAAGAAGTGAAACACAAATCCAGAATACCTGGCAAAGATTAAATGGGGAACATCAAGGGATACAAGCAGGCACAACCAAGTCTGCTGAGATGTTGCATTTTATGAACATACCCGTTTTTGACCCAAGCGTACTGAAAAGGATTGGATGCCAAATACTTTATCTCCTTCAATGTCAGGTATATCCTATATAAAACCCAGCACAAGGTTAAACATCAGGTGCACATATTTAATCAAAAGTCTGATGATGAGAAGGAATAACTAGTGTAGAAAGGTAAAGAGATTTTACCTTAAATAATGCTATAACTACAGAGAAGAAGCTCATGAATGCAGTTGCGAAAACCAATGGTCTTGAAAATACAGCTGGCCTCTTGTACACATGGGTCTGGATATTGTTAAATGTATCAGTGACTCTCAAAGACCACTTCGATTCAAAAGTTTAAACTATTAAGAGAAGGCTTATGAATTGTTTTTTTTTCTTTTTATATTCTTTAATATGCTCCCTCATACAAAATTCCTTTGGACTTTAGGTGTTGAAAAAGCATAGCCCATTATATCTTTGCACTGGAACTTAGAGTTGATTAAGAGAATGTGAAGTGACAAGGACTAAACTTTAGACCAATTGGTCATAGAGGCTTTGATATCAGTCAAAAACCACTTTAATTCAAAAGTTTAAGTTGTTAAATGTAGACCCCATGAATTGTTTTCAGAGTAAATTATAGTTTACCTCATATGGTTTGGCCCAAAATCAGTATGTTTCAATGTGGTTTAAAGTATGTCATTCAACATGCTTGGGGTTTGGTCAATTACCATTTAACCACCCTGTGGTAATTTACATCCAAAATTTAGCAAAAATAATGTGAATATTTGCATGATTAATGTTGTGTTTGTTTCACTTATATCTTAAATATTTCCTCAGCATTTTGAGGCTAATAGCTGGAATTAAGAGGACATTTTTAACTTCAAAATGCCATCTTAATCTCAATAATCACCTTAAAAGACTATAAACCTGATTAAGATATCAGATATGTATACCTTCAACAATAAAATTATTCATCATTTTAATTTTTAAATGATTATTTTGGTTTGAATTAAGACAAAAGATACTACAGGGTAATTAAGTGGTAAAGAAACAAACCACAGATTTTGGGACAAACCATGGGGTAAACTGCAATTTACCCTGGTTTTGGTATAATTTTTTAACAGTGGCCAAAGGACATCACACTTCCAAGTAAAGATGGACTCACCAGATTGGAAGTTTAGACATACTCGTGAGACCATGTTATTGACATGATAAACCCACTCATCTTCAGACCAAGGTTTATAGTAGGAGAAAGGGAAAAATTGGGCCAGGCCCAGCTGCCATATCAGAGAAAGAGAGTCAGGTGGCTGTTGAGGGAACTCAGGTAACAGAATTAGCAAAAAGTAAGGGAGGGAATGGTGAGCTGGCCGAAGCAGACAAAATTAGTTAGAGGATTTTTTATGTGGAGAGAGGGGGGCAGGAGGAAAAAGGATTGGCACTGGTTCTGGAAGAGCCTCCAATCTCTCGAATACTGGAGAATTTCAACTTCTCATTTCCTTGAGTATGGGTTGTTCTTAGGTGTGGCTGTGACATTATACTCTTCTGCTGAGTAACACTGGGCACTGTTATGTTATGCCTTCTGTTTTCTTTATTTTCTGAAGTTGCTGTATCAAAGATCCTCTCCATTTCAGTGAAGGAGATAGGGTCCTTTAGCATTCAATAAAATAGAACTTTGTTTAATCTATTTCTGGTATTTAGGTCCTAACATTTTGGCATCAGAGTCGACAGAAACAGAGAATAGTGAATACCAGAATGGAAGCTAAGGTAGATGGGTTGGATCGAGATGTGTCGAGCTTGAAGGATAGTGTGGTGACTTTGAATCAAGAGGTGAGCACCCTCTAAGATTGGCTGCAGGAGATGGAGTTTTTAGCACGCTTAGAAGGTAGAAACCAAGCATTGGTTGAACCACCACCAACGCTTCAATCGAAGTCGGAAAAAATGAAGGTTACAGGGGAGGTAGTGAATGCAGGAATGGAGGCTAGCAAGTTTCGCAAATTGGAATTACCTCTTTTTGATGGTGTAGGTCTGATTAGTTGGGTGTTTAAAGTTGAGCACTACTTCCAGGTGAATCACGTCACAGACGATGAGAAATTAGATGCTGTGGTGGTTTGTTTAGAGGGAGCGGCATTAAATTGTTTCCAATGGATTGATGTCCAGCAACCAATTCAGTCATGGCCAATATTCAAGGAAGCTCTCTTTTGTCGATTCCACCATTCGCAACAGGGAGATAGCCACGAGATGTTGTTGACATTATGACAAACAGATTTAGTTATAGACTATGTGGCTCAATTCGAATTACTTTCAGTTTCACTTAAGGATGCATCCGGTGAGATGCTCATTGGCGTCTTCAGAAACGGTCTTAAGGAGGAAATCTGTGCTAAAGTAAGATTGTTGTGGCCTTCATCATTACCTACGTTGTTTGCAGTTGCACAAATGATTGAGGAGAAGAATATGGTAATGGAGTGGACCAAATATTCGAGGAATTCTAAATGGGTTAAACCCAACACAGGCTCAAAATGGACTACACCTTAGACTTCCCTCAATCGGGTCATTACACAACACGAGTTCACTAAAGTTAGCATTCCTGTTAGTTATACCAAGGGATCCAACGCTAGCAAGCCTAAAAATCTCACTCATTCGTCTCCTTCCGCAGCATTGTCTTCTCTCGCTAAACCAAAAGGAAACCCTCAACGCCTTACGGATGCTAAATTGGCTAAGAAGCGTGAGATGGGGCTGTGCTTTCAATGTGATGAGGAATTCGGCCCTAACCATCATTGCCGAAACAAACAACTTAAGTTTTATTGCTCGACGTTGATGAAGAGAATCTTAAAGAAAAGGAGGAAGCCGAACCGGGTTCCAAAGGCAAGGAGAGTAGGAAGGATGTAATGCCTACAATGGAGCTCTCCATGAACTCCAATGTGGGTATAACGAACAACCACACGATGAAATTGATGGGGCAAGTGAATGGTTCTAAGGTGATGGTATTAATTGACAGTGGGCATCGCACAATTTTGTTTCTACTTGATTGGTGAAGAAAATGTCCATTCTTGTGGAGAAGACAGAACCATATACTGTTACGGTGGGCAACGGCAACCGTATTCAAGGGGATGAGAAGTGTACTGTGAGTTTGGTGGTTCAAGGTATGGAAATTACTCAGACATTTTATTTATTTGAGTTGGGCAACACCGATTTGGTGCTATGAATTAAGTGGCTAAAGTCCCTAGGGGATGTCACACAGAATTGGGGGCAACTTACAATGAAAATAGGTAAGGGGAAGGATATGATCTACTTGAGAAGGGATCCAACTCTCTCCAAGACTTTGGTTTCTTTAAAATCACTGCTGCGTTCTGTAAGAAAAGGAGAACAAGGTTTTTTGGTCGAATTTGGAGACTTGGCCTACAAGAGAATTCAGCTCGAATATGGCCAATGGAGGTGCATAAATTATTACAAGAATTTCCTTTCGTATGCACAGAGGCTACTGGTTTACCCTTGCTAGATCAAGAGACCATGCCATTGTTATTAAGCTTGGAGAACAACCTCCTAACATACGTCCATATAGATATCCTCACTCACAAAAACTAAAATTGAGCGTATGGTGAATGAGATGTTGGTAGCAGGCATCATTCGTCCTAGCAGCAGTCCATATTCCAGCCCAATTTTGTTTGTTCAGAAGAAGGATGGAAGCTGGCGCTTTTTGTGTGGATTATCGTGTGCTGAATTAAACCACAGTACTTGATAAATTCCCAATTCCGACAATTGATGATTTGGTAGATGAACTTGGAGGGGCTATATTTTTTAAATTAGATCTTAAATCCAGGTATCATCAAATCCTGATCAAACCAGGTGATAAGGAGAAAACAGCATCTCGCCCCCATGAAGGACATTGAGTTTATGATGATGCCGTTTGGATTGACCAATGCGCCATTTACTTTTCAATTCCTAATGAATGATATCTTTTGTCCTTTCTTGTGGAAGTTTATATTAGTATTCTTTAATGACATTTTAGTGTACAGTATTGATATGGACAAACACATGCAGCATATTTAAGTACAACTTTGAATATTTTACAAGACCACCAATTGGTCATTAATCTAAGCAAGTGTGTTTTTGCTCAAGCTTTTTTGGAGTACTTAGGACATATTGCCTCTGCTGTTGGTGTTCAAGTTGACCCTTCCAAGATCAGTACCATGCTTAATTGGCCCGTGCCAAAAGATCTGAAGGCTTTACGTGGATTCTTGGGTTTAACGGGTTACTACCGCAAGTTTGTGAAGGATTATGGCAAGATAGCCGCCCCATTAACTGCTCTTCTCAAAAAGATGCTTTCCAATAGACTGAGGAGGCTACGCATGCATTCAATGTACTTAAGCATGCTGTGACCACTGTTCTTGTGCTTACAGGACCAGATTTTTCAAAACCCTTTGAGATAGAAACTAATGCCTCGGGAATGGGAGTAGGGGCTGTTCTAATGCAGTGTGGTGACCCATTACTTACTTTAGTCAAGTGCTGCCCCAGAGAGCTTGCTAGCATTCAGTTTATGAGTGGGAACTCATGGCTATTATTAAGGCCATAAAGAAATGGCACCATTATTTATTGGGGCATCGTGTCATAATTTGTACAGACCAAAAGGCCTTAAAATACCTTGTAGGGCAGTGGGTATTGGATGAAGGACAACAAAAATGGGTGGCTAAGTTGATGGGATTCAATTTTAGTATTGAATATAAACCCGGTTGCCAAAACAAGGTTGCTTATGCGCTTTCAAGGAGAGGGGAATTTATGGAGCTTCATGCTATTTCTGTATGGCAAGTATAATGATTTAGAGGATTGGGCAGCAGAGATCCAGCGGGATACTAAATTAGCCTCTATTATACAGATGTTAATTACAGGTCAACTAGCTCCGAATGGGTATTCACTAAAACGCGCTATTTGTTCTATAATGGTTGATTGGTGGTACCTAACATTCTTCTCATATTCCCAAGTTATTATTAGAATACTATGCATCACCTATAAGAGGCCATTTTGGGTATTTGCGCACTTATAAAAGGCTGTCAACTTTCTTTTATTGGGAAGGAATGAAGAGGGATGTGCAAACTTTTGTGGCAAAGTGTGTTGTGTGTCAATCCAATAAGTATCAAGCTCTTTCTCCAGCAGGCTTACTATAGCCCTTGCCTATTCCACAACAATTATGGGAAGATATTTCTATGGATTTCATTGCCGGTCTTCCAAAGTCTCACAAGTTTGATATTGTACTGGTAGTGGTGGATCGTTTGTCAAAATATGCCCATTTCATTCCATTTCATCATCCATTTTCTGCAAAGGATGTTGCTACAAAGTTCATTACTGAAGTTGCTAAGTTGCACAGTTTCCCAAAAAGCATAGTTTCTGACCGAGATAGAATCTTCATAAGCCAATTTTGGAGGGAATTGTTCACACAAGCTGGAACTACTCTTGCTTATAGTTCTGCTTACCACCTGGAATCTGATGGTCAAACCAAAGTAGTTAATAGGAGTCTTGAAACTTATCTTTGGTGCTTTGCTCATGACAAAAACAATGGTCTCAATGGCTTCAATGGGCTGAATATTGGTATAATACCAACTTTAACATTTCCATTGGCATGACTCCTTTCAAGGCTGTTTATGGGTGAGATCCTCCAAGTTTATTCAAGTTTGCTGACAGCTCTTACTTCAATTGAAGCTGTCAATGAACAGATAGAGGCCAGAAATACCATTTTGGTTGCTCTAAAGGACAACTTGCACAAAGCTTAGTCTAGTATGAAGAATCAGACCAATAAACATCAGAGGAATGTTAACTTTGATGTAGGAGATTATGTCTACCTGAAGCTACGGCCTTATAAGTTGAAGTCCCTTGCCTCCAAAATTAATGAAAAACTGAGCCTGCAATCCTATGGTCCTTTTAAGATCTTAGAAAAAATTGGGTCAGTGGCTTATAGGTTGGAATTACCCCCCACAGCCCAAAAAAAAAAAAAAAAAAAAAAAAAAAAAAAAAAAAAAAAAAAAAAAAAAAAAAAAAAAAAAAAAAAAAAAAAAAAAAAAAAAAAAAAAAAAAAAAAAAAAAAAAAAAAAAAAAAAAAAAAAAAAAAAAAAAAAAAAAAATATTCATTTAGTTTTTTATGTATTGCAATTGAAGAGATCCTTGGGAGATGTTGTAGAAGCACAACCGCTGCCTTCTTTTCTTTCTGAGGAAGGAGAACTCCAAGTCCAATCTGAAGCAGTAAAGGCTGAGAGGTGCTTACCCACTGGTCAACAACAGGTGCTAATTAAATGGATAGGGTTGCCTGCCATTGACAGCACATGGGAGTCTTTTGACTGCATTGATTCCCAATTTCCTTTTTTTCACCTTGGGGACAAGGTGGCGCTTCTTTTGGAAGAGGGGGGGGGGGTATTGATAAGCCCACTCGTGTTCAGACCAAGGTTTATAGTAGGAGAAAGAGAAAAATTGGGCCAGGCCTAGCTGCTGTATCAGAGTAAGAGAGTCAGGTAGCTGTTGAGGGAACTCAGGTAACAGAATTAGCAGAAAGTTAGGGAGGGAATGGTGAGCTGGCTGAAGCAGACAAACTTAGTTAGAGGATTTTTTACGTGGAGAGAGGATGGGGAGGGGGGCAGGAAAAAAAAGGATTGGCACTGGTTCTGGGAGAGCCTCCAGTCTCTCAAATACTGGAGAATTTCAACTTCTCATTTCCTTGAGTATGGGTTGTTCTTGGGTGTGGCTGTGACATTTATACTCTTCTGCTGAGTAACACTGGGCATTGTTATGTTATGCCTTCTGTTTTCTTTATTTTCTGAAGTTGCTGTATCAAAGATCCTCTCCATTTCAGTGAAGGAGATAGGGTCCTTTAGCATTCAATAAAACAGAAATTTGTTTAATCTATTTCTGGTAGTTGGGTCCTAACATGACACTATTATTTTTAACTTTGGCCACCCTACATCCCCTTTTGCTTCCTAGTTTCTTTCTTAGTCTAATTATGTAAAAGGATAATTAGAGAATATAACCCTATCTAGGAGGACCAAATGGTGAAAGAGGATCAGTTCATACAGGATTACAGATAGTTTTCATCATAAATATAACTAAGCACACCCAAAAAAACTTGGGATTATTTTTTTTTTGGGGAGGGGGGGAATTAGGATTATGGTTTGTTCTTGCTGTTACAAATGCTCAGGCATTTTCAGAACTATTTGTCGTTCAGGAGCAGAATTAGGTAGGACAAAACCTGCATGTGGAGAAAAAATGCAAGTTGAACAATTACTGCCCGTACAGCCAGGATGCACATTGCAGCAATCATCGCAAATCTCTTCCATCTCAACAGGGGCAACTGAAAGTTTGAAAGAGCCATTGAGTTATAAAGCCAATGCAGTCAACAGCATCAGATAAAACTTCCAAAGAAAGCATCACAAAAATTGAGTGTTTCCAAACCCAAATAGTGTATTTGTTTGCCTGCAGTTTTATATAAGGATTGACTTAAAATCATTGAATTATTTACTATCTATTAAGTTTAAATCCTGCATTATAAAATAGAAGTGTCATGTAATTTTAACTCTTATATCCCACCTCAAACTCAAGTAGTTTTCCTCCCAAAAGAAACATTAGGAGAAATAATTGTAGTTAGATTTTTACTGCCATGAATTTTGGAAGAACAAGCACTGAATTCAATTCTGATAAAATACATGAAAATTGACGAGCATTCTGACATGATCAGTCCCTAAATTACATGAGACAAATTGAAGAATCCAAATGAACTCACATTGATTGAATAAGCAGTCCCTAGAACAAAACTGATGAAAAGAGCCCAGAACAAAGGCCACGAACCTACAACCCACCCAAGCCAGAAACTCTGAAAACAATAAAATTACAAGCCACTTTCCAGTTAGTCAATGAAGCATATCCAGGACAATATATTTGGAAGAAGGCAAAAAGCACAAGCAAAATGAGAAAGTTACTACATCTACCATAACCATTATTACATGATAGATATAATATACTCAAACCTTGTCTTGGGTTTATAAAAAGGGTGCTTGGAGGCATGTGCAAATGACACAGTTATCTAAATGTATTCAACCGTCCACAGCCATCTGTGATATTGTCAAAATTTGATACAAGCTTTCCAATGAACAAATATGGTGATGTTATGGGTAAAGAAAATTATTTTTATTCACGAAAGGTTTCATAGGCAAAATATTGAGTGGAGTTTTGATAACCACTAGAGAACCTTAAAAGACCATAAAAATTCCTCAAGATCAAATAAGAATTTCTACATGAAGGGAACAAAAAATTTAACAAAAGGACAAGAGCATAAACAGAAGGATATAAACATAAAAATCATACAGCTGACCAAACATAGAATACAGATCAGAAATTGTCTCTAATATGCAGAACATCAGGCCTGATACAAAGAAAGCAACAGGTCATATTTATCATGAAGGAAATTTGTTTTAATTTTCAAACTAGAACAAATATTAAGAATAGATACCAAATGAATAAGAAAGGGAAATATTTTTATGTCCAAATTTAAAAATAATCAGTTGATCAGGAACAAAGGTTATTGTTTGTTAACCCTAAAATTAGACTTCACAAACAAGGAGGAAGATTAAGCAGGACAAACAATGTGCACCCAAGCTACAAAAATGAACAATTCTATATCTGGTACCAGAACTGAAAAAGATGCAACAATAACAACACCAGTTGCAAAGGAATACTCCCCAGATGCCAGGGGAAGATATGGCTTGTTAATCTGCAATAAAACATGTTGTACAGGTCAATATTTAGAAAATTTGTATATTATTTCCTCAGCAAAGTTTATAAACAATAAAACACTAAGAGATTGAATGTTTCTTGACATATTATAGCCCACAGTAATTAATACGGATGCTTAATGTAATTAAATCAAACTGGACTTTGGAGACCAAAGTCATATATATATATATATATATACACACACACACACACTTCCCAAGTTGTGAATGTATGCTTGAATATACCTAGTCTATTAATGCTCTGAACATTTATTTAGTGACACCAGGGGTAAATCATACAGCATTTAGACACTATCATCTTTATATTAGTGGAATAAATTTTTAATTTGGATCATTTGAAGTATGAATTTAGTGAAGTGCCTCTGAAGTAGAAAGAAAGTAATACAAAAAGCATAGGATCCATTTCCTCTCTTTTCACCCACTTCTTCTCTTCTATCTCTACTTTAGATGTACAACCTTCACACTTCAGAAGATCTAGATTCACAAACTTCAACTCCCAAAATGAATGTTCCTATTAACCATATTATTTCTATTAGTAACTTTCATACCTTGTCTATTTCAATATCAGATAACTGATTTAAACCGACAATATAAATATTCATGAAGAGGGCAGCCACCACAGCCTGAAACATAAAATCTAAATGTGTTAGTTAAGTTATGTAAAATAGCAATTCGTCATTTTAAATTAATAAACACATTAGTGGCCTCACCTCCAATACACCAGTGAAAAATAATGGAGATAAATCTGATAGCTTCTCCACTGCAAGCAGGGATACAGAGACTATGCTTAATGCCTGCTCAAACACAAAAAAGCGAGCACTTTCTATATAATCTGAAGATCAACTTTGTTAGTAAATTACAAAAGTCTCCTATAATTGAATTGAATTTCTATGTATTCTGAAGATAAAATTTCTTAATAAATTACAAAATAGGCTCCCATAATTGAATTGGATTAACCACAATATTCCAGTTTACATTATAGAAATTATATCTGAGAAGTTTTAACTTAACTGTGCCAATAACTGTGTGTGGCCTGGAAAACCTGTAAAAAGCATCTAAGGCTTTTATGACAGAGTTCCAAATGCTTTTCGAATCATAAGCTCCAGGTTCAGATTCAAAAGATTGTTCAGAGGTCGCATTCACGACATATTTTCTGTCACTTTCTAGACATGTATATCCTCCTCTAATGCCTTTCTTATTATGCTGCTGGAACCTTGTGATCGGGTAATCTTTTTTGATCTCCCAAGCTTTTTGCCACGAAGCTGTTGTAACATAAGAACCTGGAGTTACAGATATCAGTTGTTAGATGCAGTGAACTTTGAAGGACTAAAAATGGTAATTATTTCTCAATTTACAAGTGATGACCAAACTTGTGGTAAGGTGACAATTTAGCAATTCCACAAAGATTTGTTCTCAATAGATAGATCAACATAAGACTTTAAGAGAGTCAATTATTGCGATCTGTACACTAAGTTCATCAAATTCTTTGCCACATTCTATACAAAGTCACACACACACACAAAGGAATGATGCACCACAAATAAATTATAAATTCTCTTGCCACAGTTCAGATCAACTAGAAGGAGGAGTAATTTTTTTTTCTTAATTATTTGTTATTGCGGGGGCTGGGTGCAGTATGGAGGAACAGTTTTTACGCTGATGCTAATGAGTGAAGTGTAATTTGAGCACCGTACAAATTACAGATATTTGTCACATAAGAGAAGCTTTATTATAACAAACGTGGCCTTACTAATATCCATTATATAAAATGATGAGGAATTACATTAAGATTAACCCTTAATATTTAAAGTATTATAATTCATATTTTTGTCATTGACGGACTATCACTTTCCATATAACTCAAACCAATTTGAGTTTGAAAGATATTAATTAACCACTGCAGAACCTACGTCCCTCCCCTGGCAATGTACAATTACAAAGCAACCGTGCTTCTAGTGATAAGGAATTTTCAACATTTATAACTATTCCTACTTTTGGCCTGAAATTCAATTCCTTTTATTTTATTATAATCTCAATTGCTTAGTATAGTCAAGCATCTATTATTTCTCCAGACAAAGTACAAATTCCCTTTTACCTAAGAATGGAATGGTATAATTAATCACAATGTAAAAGGGATTAGAAATGGAAATAAAACAATAAAATTAACAAACCGTAAAACAGATAGGCAGATACAGGTTTGTACGCAATGTCAATTTTCATCTCCTCCCTCTCCTCCTTTCATTAACACTCCAACGTCAAACAGATTGATAACTAAATACTATTTACATTGTGGATTCACAGATAATATAAAGAGTGAGATACTCAATTCCTTATCAGACATAAAGCAACAAAGAGAGGAACGATATAAGCATACTTGCACGGCAGTTCTTCGTGACACTTTTACTCCTCCAGCCACTTCTACCTATCAAAGGTTCCCAAAGTTAGTAAGCAAATACAAAAAAATTGCAGAATTACCCAAAATTTTCAGATGTTACACGCAAAATGGACCAGCATATAATTATTAATATTCTTCCCCTCCAAAACGGCGTCGATTTGAGAAACAAACTGAACAAAAACCACGAAATGATAAATCTGAACTCTTTCATTAGCACATTCGAATATCATAAAAATTCCAGGAGACATGGTTCAAATTCAAAATACCCAGATGGGGTTTTCCCTATAACATCAATCAATTACTGGGTCTCAGCACTTTGACCCTAGAAGCAGAAACAAACCCAACTTACTCATGAAAAGCAGACATACCCAAGGTAATAAAAGAAGCTTTAGGAAAAGACCCAAGAAGCAAAGAATCCATCTAGTTTTTTTTTTTTTCCTCCAGTCCTCGAAGGGCCTGTAACTTCAGTTATGGTTACTGCTCCGGCAAAGCTATAGCATGCAACCCATTCAAACCCACTTCCCTTTTGCCCCTTGGATATGGACAGAGAGAGGTTCCATCAATACGACCACGAAAATCATCACGGCACGGTTCTTATTTCGATCAAGAGTGAAGACAAAATTTCCTCTTACGATGGATCTTGCCTGGGGAGACTGACCCGCTCTGCCGAGTCTGTGGGCCACGTGCGGAAAATTGTGAAAAACGTGGCACCAGAAAATACAAGAAATTATTTAGAATCTGTCGGCCAACTAATTTGAAATTTCTATTCGCGTGAGTTGTAAAAAGACCCCTTTCCTGTCAACATCACCAATAACGTTTCGAAAATTTGTGTTGAATATTATATAAAAAAAAACTAATAAAATTGTGTCAAATGGTATCATTTATTAATTTTTTAATGAATTCATATCTCACAAGGTTCAAGAACAAAAATTCATAGAGGAAAACCCCACAAGCTGGAATTGCAAGCTCCGTCCTTCTTGAAGATGTTCAGCAAGCATCACACGTTGTGACGTGCAATTTGTAACCAAGATTCTTCCACTTTCATGGCGATCTTAACAGTGCGGTTGTATGGGGAGAAAAGTGAAGAGAAGTGGAGGAAGAGGAGAGAAAATGGGTTTTCTCTCATTTGGTAGAAACAGAAAATGAAAAGGGAGAGAAAATTTGAGGAGAAAAGCATCGTAGGAACAAAGCAACAATTTTTTTTTATATTTAAAAAGATTGTGGGAGAAAATTGACTGGCAAACAAAATATATATACATATATGCATATAAAATTGATTAAGCAAACAAAATATATATATATATATGCATATAATATTTTTAATATATAATATTTATAAAATTTTTAAATAAATAATTATATTTATTTTATTATAATAATAATAGGTGAAAGTTTAATTTGACGTTATACATAGCTGAAATTGTTATTTCTCCGGATCTATACTTTTTTTTTTATTAAATATTATGAAGCACACGGTTGCTCTTCTTTTTAAAAATTAAAAATGTATATAATGGACACGGTTGCTAGGCAACCATGTCCATTAAATGCTAGCAACCGTGTCCATTAAATGCTGCTGGAAAGAATATTTAATGGTAGCAACCGTGTCCCAAAGCATGCGTGTCAAGGTCAAATTATTTTGGCCCTAACATGCAAATAAAATAACACGTGGCAGCGTATGAGTGGAGGCAATGGGATTACGCTACCACGTGTTAATTTTTTATTGGAAAAAATTTTATCTTCAAATTTTTACCGTTTATTTCTTCTCCTCCCAGACGGTTCTTCTCCTCCTCGCTTTCATTTTTTCTTTCGTTCAATGGCTCTTCCTCCATTTCCTCTTTTCCTTGCTTGTCTGTTCATCTTCTTCGTGGGATGTTGGTTCATTGTTGCTGTCTCCCTCTAACTTTCTAAGTTACAAGTTTTAATCGGAGATTGCTTTCAAAGTTTTTAGTGGTTAGAAGAAAAAGAAGATAGAAGAAGTAGTCAGCACGAGAAGAAGGAGCCAAAAAAAGAAGGAAGTGGTCCCTGATTTGGTATGAGAATTTTAATTTAAAATTATATTTATTTTATAAATGATATGATTATGCTGTAAATGAAATTTAATTACCTGTAATATGTTTTTTATTAGATTTGTATATATGTGTGATGAGTTTTTTATTCTTATATATGGTAGCTGAAATAAAATATAATTGCAAGATCTGAATAAATGAAAAAAAAATTGAGTTGTGGTTAGTTTATGTAGAAAGGGGAAAGAAATTCTAAAATTAAAGGAAAGAGGTTAAAAAAATTGAAGAAGAAATTATGATAAGAAAAAATAACTATTTGGGGAGAAAAATTTATCAATATTAAAGACTATTAAGAAAAGATATAATTGAAAAACTATTATTACGAAAATATAATATAAAAAATTGTTATTAAAAAAAGGTAATATAAAAAGATATCTCAAAAAGGAAACAGGAATTGTCTATGAATTGAAAAATATATATATATAATTTATAATGTAGATGATAAAAAAATGAAAACTTATAATTCTATAGGATATAATTTATATTAGCAAAATATTAGTGTAATATTGAGGAAAAATATAATTCTTATATATTGTAACTGAAACAAAATACAATTGCAAGATCTGAATAAATGAAAAAAAAAATAAGTTATGGTTATTTTATGTAGAAAAGGGAAAGAAATTCTAAAATTAAAGGAAAGAGGTTAAAAAAAATTGAAGAAAAAATTATGATAAGAAAAAATAACTATTTGGCAAGAAAAATTTATCAATATTAAAGACTATTAGGAAAAGATATAATTGAAAAACTATTATTAGGAAAATATAATATAAAAAATTGTTATTAAAAAAAGGTAATATAAAAAGATATCGCAAAAAAGGAAACAGGAATTGTCTATGAATTGAAAAAAGAAAATATAAAATTTATAATGTAGATGATAAAAAAAATGAAAATTTATAATTTTATAGGATATAATTTATATTGGCAAAATATTAGTGTAATATTGAGGAAAAATATAATTCTTATATATTGTAGCTGAAACAAAATACAATTGCAAGATCTGAATAAATGAAAAAAAAATAAGTTATGGTTATTTTATGTAGAAAAGGGAAAGAAATTCTAAAATTAAAGGAAAGAGGTTAAAAAAAATTGAAGAAAAAATTATGATAAGAAAAAATAACTATTTGGCGAGAAAAATTTATCAATATTAAAGACTATTAGGAAAAGATATAATTGAAAAACTATTATTACGAAAATATAATATACAAAATTGTTATTAAAAAAAGGTAATATAAAAAGATATCGCAAAAAAGGAAACAGGAATTATCTATGAATTGAAAAAAGAAAATATAAAATTTATAATGTAGATGATAAAAAAATGGAAACTTATAATTCTATAGGATATAATTTATATTGGCAAAATATTAGTGTAATATTGAGAAAAATATAAGTAAAAATATTGAAAATTTTAAAAAACTATCAATAAAATGCATGTAATCCAAAAAAATAATGAACTTGATAATTGATAACTTTTTTACTATATTTTGAATGTTAGTGGCAGTGTTGATTGAGTTGGTAAAATGAATAACGGGAAGGAAGTTATATGCATATATTCAAATGGGCAAATATGCGAAACCGAAGAGGAGGCAACATTTATCGCGGATACGATTGATGTAATGACTGTTGATTATAATATTTCATTAGAGAGGCTAAAATAAGAAGTTGCTGAACAGTTACAGCTTGACTCAAATCAATATGTGTCTGACTTGGTATATAAGTATCCAGTGTCATTGAGTCCCACAAAGTATCGAGCAAGCAAGTTAAGGAGAGATGCCAATGTCCAAGCAATGTGGGTGGCGAATGCAAAGTTTCCATCACAGTTGGGATCAGTAGAATTGTATGCAGAAATATCGTCAAAAGAAGTAAACTTAAATGAAGCCACTCAAGCAACAGTTGAATATGTGCCGGATCCACTCCCATGCTCTAGTCACGCTATCATCGTCGACGATCAGCCTGCGTTGTTTAGGTCATATTTTGTAGGCGTTGGTCAACATCCAAGTTCATCTCGCCTGCCGAGTGATGATATCTCACACCCAAGTGCGTCACATGCGCTAATTGGTGCCCCCCTTTCTCCTCCAGAGCAAGTCGAAGACATAATGGATGAATTTGAAGAAGAAGATGAATATGATGCAGCTCCTTGCGATTACAATGATGTTGGTAATACAGATGATAATGAAGACATCAATTGTGTGGATGCCGCTATGAATCCAGCAACCCCCATTAATATTTATGATGACTTGACTGTTGCGTTTCTTGAACAGATAGATGCAGGTGGTGCGAGAGTTCCTGAGTATGCTGAAATGGAGGAGGCAGCGATAAATATGAATGATGGCCAAGAGTTACATGTAGGCATGCTGTATAAAGATTAGTGATCCTTTCGTAGGGCAATGAAGATATACTCGATACGCGCACATCACACTTTTAAAGTGTTTCACTCATCCAAAAAGTACAAAGAATACCATTGCCTTGAATATGGACAGGGGTCATGCAAGTGGAGGGTTAGAGCCTATTATCGGAGGAAGGAAAATCAATGGGAGATAACAAAATACAATGGGCCCCATACATGTGTGTCAGCATTATTGTCTCAAGACCACCTTAAACTTGATTCTGATGTTATTTCAGTATACCTTGTATCCATGGTAACTGAGAATTCTGGAGTGTCAATTCGAGAGGTCATTGAGCGGGTGCATTCTATTTTTGGATATATGTTTCATACAAAAAGGCTTGGAAAAGAAAACATCGAGCCATCTCACATGCATTTGGGAATTGGGAGAAGTCTTTTGCTTTATTACCTAGATAGTTGGCTGCTGTTCAGCATTTCATGCCCGGCTCGTATTATGACTTTATGCATAAAGAAAGTGTACCGACTAGCATGGCTAACGAGGAGTCAGTCATATTTTATCGGGTATTTTGGACCTTTAAACCATGCATTGAGGCATTTGGCTACTTGAAACCGATGGTTCAAATCGATGGGACATTCCTTTATGGCAAGTATAAAAGGACTGTACTGATTGTAAGCACATAGGATGGTGAGAGGAATATTGTCCCACTTGCATTCGCAATAATCGAGGGAGAAACATATGAGGCATGGGCATGGTTCTTATTTAACCTCCGCACTCAAGTGGTGAAAGATAAGGATGGATTGTGCTTGATTTCTGATCGGCACACTAGTATCTTAGCTGCCGTGGGTAATGGGCGAATAAGGTGGCAACCTCCACAAGTTTATCATATGTTTTGCCTTCGACATTTGGCTAGCAATATCAATAAGAAATTTAGATTGCCCTGGCTGAAGAAGCTATTTACTAAAATTGGTAAATCTTACCACCCCGTAACCTCACTTGTATTTGTGTTATACCATGGTTCTGCATGGATTTTTCTCTTATCTTTTCTTTTCTTGTACAGGTTACCTATATGAGCAACATAAAGTAAATGAAGAATTAGCCCACATACGCCAATTAGACACGCACGCTGCAAATTGGATTAAGGAGATACCCAAGGATCAATGGTGTCGGGCATATGACGTTGATGGTAAGCGATGGGGTCACATGACAATAAATTTAGCAGAGAGTATTAATGCAGTTTTGAAAGGAGTTAGGTTCCTACTTGTGCTGGGGTTGGTGAGAGCAACATTTTATAGGCTAACCAAGTATTGGGTCCAGCGAGCTGAAAAGGCAAATGCACAACTGGAAGCAGGCGAAACCATATCTGAGGACATCAGATTGAAGCTAACAGTCAGAGCTAGAAGAGCATCAGCATACGCAGTTCGTGGTTTTGACAGACGAGGGTCTACATTTGAAGTAGAGGAGCCATATGATCCAAATAATCAGTAATTTGGTGGATCCTGTAAAGTCAACTTAACAGAACGTGCATGTGATTGTGGTGAATTTTAGGCTTTGAAATATCCTTGCCAGCATGTATTAGCAGCCTGTGCCCACGTTCGCGTGGAGTACGTACAATTCGTTGACCGAGTATTTCGATTGGAAACTATTTCGAAGGCCTATGACATTGAATTTTGTCCTATTGGTAGTGAAGTATATTTGCCCCATGTTCAAGGCCCAACGCTTATTCCAGATCCAACAATGACGCGTGGCAAAAGTCATCCCAGGTCAAGCCGAATACGAAATGAAATGGATTGGTAAGAAAATTCGAGAGATCTACCACGATGTGCATTATGTAGACAATCGGGTCATAATCGCGTGACTTGTCCATCGCGTCCTCATCCAAACCCATAGCCTTTTAGTTTGTCGATTGTTTTTTCTCCCTTCTTATATTAGAAATGCTTTATATACTGCTTTTCTTGTGTTATTTGTATGAAGGATGTAAGACAATTTTAATAAAGTATGTTGTCTTATTTGCTATTTGTTTCAATTTTCAATAAAGTATAATCTGGCTCTAGGTGAAGTTAACTTCATATAAATTTATACCTACACTTCTCATATATCATTAAATATGTATTTTAGCTAACTTTGATGCCACTTTACAGGATAGTATTATGTCTGGTACAAGACATATTGTTCATCTGGGTCCAGAGGATGACTCTTTCTTGTATCTGCAAACTAGGCACGTCTCTCAGGCGGTGTGGCTGAATATGGTGCGTTATTGATATATTGTAGAAATTGAATTTTCAACTGTTTAATGACTATATTATTTATAATATTTCACACGCTTTCTCCCTAACAGCCAAATCGCATTTTTCGATTTCGTCGCGTCGAACATGGTCCACGATTAGAGTCTCCCCCACTAGCCATAGTGCCACACCTTAGAGCCACTGGCTTTTACGAAGTATCTCGCCTCGCAGCACTTGACTTTGATGCTTCCTTTGTTTCAGCACTTGTTGAGCGGTGGCAACCAGAGACACATACTTTTCATATCACCCAAGACGAATGTACCATTACACTACAGGATGTCGCTGTACAGTTAGGTCTTCCTGTGGCGGGTCTCCCTATCACTAGTTCACTTAACTTCAACTGGCGAGCTGTTTATGGGGTTTTTCTTGGAATTGAGCCACCTGAAGAGGAGTCTGTGGTCAGAGATTGAGCATTACTTGGCTCGCCAACCACTTTGAAGCACTTCCAGAGAATGCGAACGAGAATGACACATTACAGTTTGCTCGTGCCTATATATTACGCCTAATAGGCGGGGTTCTTATGCTAGACCGGTCGAGACATAGAGTTCCCCTTATGTACCTGACAGTCCTTCAGGACTTCCATGTAGCAGGTCAGTTCAGTTGGGGTTCCGCAGTGCTAGCATATCTCTATAGAGAGTTTTGCAACGCCACTGATTATAAAGAGGTTAACATCAGTAGCTGTTTGACGTTGTTTCATTTATGGGCCTGTGACTGATTTCCTAAGCTAGCCCCTGAGAGGCCCCTACCTCCAGACCTTCATCTTGATATATATGATGTGCTCCCCCCACTTGGGTACAGGTATGACCCCTATTTTGAATTGAATGCTTTTTATATGGTTCAATTTATATATATGATTTCAAATTAATAGTCATTTTCTTTTACATCTTATAGGTGGAGGCGTGTGGGCAAGCATCCTCATCCGAGAAAATTAGCAATTCATCACTACCAAATATTGTTAGACCAGATGAGAGCTGATGAGGTTTAAGACACTTTCTATCAGTTTGGTGCATAGTGACCTCAGTGATACGATATACTGACATATTTTATTTCATTCTTTGTAGATTATATGGCGTCCATATGATGTAGACGATATACGCCAATTGATTCCTGACTATTGTCTGGTTTCCTCGGATATATGACTAGCATCTGTGCGGCTTATTTGCTTCCATATTGTGGAATGGCATCATGCTGATTACGTGCTCCGAAAATTTGGTAGAATGCAGCCTATACCTCGTGCTCCTTATAATTTAGAAGAGGTCCACACACTTACACTAAAAGGTAAGACACATTTGGACTGGTTGAAAGAGCATGGGAACTTCGTGCTTGCTTGGTGGGGCTGGCAAGATACTTTATCATTAACACCAATATCATTGGAGCTCTTAGATCGCTATTCAGAATATATGAAATGGTTTTGGAGAGTTAGCCATCGGTGGATTCACCCTATTAGTGGTGCTCAGAGTTTTATGGTAACTTTTTAATGCCTAACATAGTCATTTTATTTCACTTTCTTCGTACTTATTATATATATAACTCAATTTTCTTTCTCACAGGCTAATGTTGCTGATTGCCTACGAGCACTTGCTATTGACGACCATTCACCGTTAGGTCTCGCTGTGATCACTAATTGTACTAGCATCCTCAATGCACTTGGCGAGCACCGAGATATGACATCTCTCAAGCTGCTCTTCCTGCACCTCAGTTGCCTCGGCCACAGCTTCCTCCAACTCGCACGGCAAAAAGAGCCCGTGGATTTATGTCCATTAGAGTACTCATGGTGGATGATCGGCCTTATACATCTAATATTGGCACCACATTTATGATGCATGACCCTTCTTTTCATGCATCAACGAAGACGCTGACCCACCCTGATGTCACTGGACCATCTTCTTCTTTAGGAACTCAAACACAAGTACACCATGACACCGCGGGTCCATCTCCTACCACAGCGACCCAGGCTCAGACTCATTATGACACTGCAGGTCCATCTTCTTCCACTCCTCTGATGCATTTTGCTGATTTTAGGGGTATCAGCTCTGCATTTTATATGCCATGTGGTTCCGTTCCTTTTACACCCCTATTTTCAGACCAAACAATGTCTGCTTTTGGATTTTCTTCTACGTCTTCTGCATATGATGGATCACAACAAGCGAGATATATTACACCACATCAACCACTTCCTCAAGTTCAATCTCCCTTATTAAATGTGAATCCCGTACCCTACCAGGAGGTAGAAGATCAAGGAAACAATGATAACCAAGAAGATGAAGACGGAGGCATTAATGAAGAAGAAGAAGCCGAGGAGGAGGACGAAGTACAAGAGCCAGAAGAAGAACACCCTCCTGTCAGACGACAAGGCCAAGGATTACGAACACAGACTCGATGTGGCACATGAAGTCATTTCTTTTGAACATTATGCATTCTCTCTTTTTGTTTTTGTATATTTATTTTTTAGATAATCGTGACATAACTATTTCTTTTTATTAAGTACAAAATTTTACTTCTTTAAATATCGAGTTCAATAATATTAGACCATCGTTATTAATTTCTCATCAAATTCGTCTCCCTTCTTACTTATTTATCTAGTTTAAATGAAATTACTTTAATAAATTAACCTTCATTTTCCTAAATTAATTTGATACCTTTCATGATAAATAAAATTTTTTTATTATAATTATTTTCATTCTATAACTTATTACTCCTGCAATTTTTTTTTTAAATTAACGTAACAATTATGCAAAACAAAAAAAAAAAAATCATTTTAAACACATTTCGTTTCTCTTCAATCATTTTATTAAGTTTAAAAGAATTACTATTTCATTCTTCCTAAACAATGATCTTTTATTTTTTTGTACCTATTTTTTTCCTTTTCTAAATTAGTTGACATTTACTTTTTTTATACCACTTAGCCACAATTTTTTAAACTCTCTCTCATTTAATTTTCTTTATTATCATATTAAACATAAAATTATTCAACTAATCAATTTAATTTGGAGGAACTGAAGAACAAATAATAATTTTAAAAAATTCAAAGACTTACAATCCAATGACATGGGTGATGGTTAAAGATAGTTACTTTTTTATTAACTATTTGTCCATTTAATATTTTTTAACAATAGTTAAAATTTTATTTTTTTTAACGTTCTATTTTTTTCTCATGTTTTTATTTTCCAAATTATAGTAACATATTATAACTATTTTTTCTTACCAAATAGAATTTTTTTATTTTAATATTGAGCTCCAGCATACTTTACAATTTTTTTACTCTCTTGCTTATTTATATCATTTTGAGATAATTTAATTAAACAATTAACCTTTATTTTCTTCAATTAATTTTATGATTTTCAAGGTTAATAATTTTTTATCTCTTATCAATATTTTCATTTTGTGGCTTACTTCTCCTAACAATTTTTGAAAATTTCTTTTCCACACTTACATAAAAAATATAATTTAATTTAAAAGTCATAGCTAGTCCCAACTTTATCTCAATAATAAATAATTTTATATTATTACTAAAAAAATAAATTATGACTCAAATATGACAAATTATAAGTTTTAGATCATATTTTATATATATATATATATATATATTTTTCATATATTAGTTATAGCTTTCATTATTTGTCCATTTAAGTTCAATATTACTTACCAAGTTTATTTAATTATTTATTAATTTACTACTATTATTACTAATTATCAAGTTTTAAAAAAATTAAAATTCAAGCTCCTTAGCCATTATTCTTTTAAATACATTTTATTTCTAAATATTTCAAAATCATTATAATTAATTTTAAAAAACTTTTTTATTAATTATATAATTACATTATTACAACTAAAACTTTTTTCTAATTTTACAACTATAAATTTTTTCATTCGAAATAGCCAAAGCAAATAACCGGCTGTTTTTATCCCATCAAATTACCTTTTTTGTAGGATTTTTACTGTGACCCCTTTTTTATAAAAAAAAAAAATTTGATATTGTATTTTGAGAAATAAGAATGGCGGCTGTGTATTTGAAGAATTTAAAAATTTTGTTATTATTTTACAGTTAAAAACCCCACCAATAACGTTTCGAAAATTTGTGTGTTGAATATTATATAAAAAAAAACTAATAAAATTGTGTCAAATGGTATCATTTATCACTTTTTTAATGAATTCATATCTCACAAGGTTCAAGAACAAAAATTCATAAAGGAAAACCCCACAAGCTAGAATTGCAAGCTCCGTCCTCCTTGAAGATGTTCAGCAAGCATCACACGTTGTGACGTGCAATTTGTAACCAAGATTCTTCCACTTTCATGGCGATCTTAACAGTGCGGTTGTATGGGGAGAAAAGTGAAGAGAAGTGGAGGAAGAGAAGAGAAAATAGGTTTTCTCTCATTTGGCAGGAATAGAAAATGAAAAGGGAGAGAAAATTTGAGGAGAAAAGTATCGTGGGAACAACGTAACAATTTTTTTTTTTTTTATATTTAAAAAGATTGTGGGAGAAAATTGATTGGCAAACAAACTATATATATGCATATAAAATTGATTAAGCAAACAATATATATATATATATATATGCATATAATATTTTTAATATATAATATTTATAAAATTTTTAAATAAATAATTATATTTATTTTATTATAATAATAATTTATAAATAATATTTAATAAATATATTTTACAAATTAATAACATATATTTTAATATTAACATTAATAAATTATTTGTATAATTAAAAAAAAACCACCTAACTGCAAAACAGTCATATGGGTGTCCGACCAAATGATAGTTGGACATGTATGTCCGATTACTATTTAGTCGGACATATGCTTATAGCAATGCATACACACACATATATATATTATTTATATATATTAATATATTATATATAATTAAAAAAATATTATATTTAAATCATTTAATATATATTAAAATAATAATTTATAAATTATTTTATATAAGTTATTTATAATTAATTTAAAATATATACATATAAAATTGATTGGGCAAACAAATATATATATATATATGCATATAATAATTTTAATATATAATATTTAAAAAATTTTAAAAAATAATTATATTTATTTTATTATAATAATAATTTATAAATAATACTTAATAAATATATTAAATAAATTAATAATATATTTTTAATATTAATATTAATAAATTATTTATATAATTTAAAAAAAACCCCAAATAGTCGGATGGGTGTCCGGTTGGACACATATATTGATAATATATTATATATAATTAAAAAATATTTATTATATTTAAATTAATTAATATATATTAAAATAATAATTTATAAATTATTTTATATAAATTATTTTTAATTAATTTAAAATATAGTTTTTAAAATATTTTTTAATTTTAAATATGCATTTTTTAATAAAAGTTTTTTTATTTTATTCAAAAATAATTTTTTATTATCATTTGAATATTTTTAAATTAATTTTTATTATTTTCATATTTTTAAAAAATACCTATAAAAATTAAAATAATAACATTATTGTTATATTTAAAATAACATTTTTTTCCCATTTTCCTCCTCTTTCATTTTTTCTTCTTCCATCCAAACACGTGAGAAGATAATATTTTTTTCTCATTTTTCTTTTCTCTCCCTTTCCTCTCCATTTTTTCTCTCCCCTTATCTTTCCCCTCCTCCATCCAAACGAAGCGTAATTGATACTCTGCCATTTTTTTATCATTAACTATTATTTCAAGAAATTTAGTGTCATCTTCCCTAATGCAGAGCAATATGGACAATTGCTTATTAGAGAGAACTTTTGACTTTTGAAGTTTAAAAATGATAAAACATCACCTTATTCTTTTTTATTTTTTATCATTACCTTGATTTTTAAGTTTACCTTCTACCTCAACTTACACAAACGCAATTATTGGTTATATATTTTTTAGAATACAACTGTTATGTTCATTCTCAACATTATCTCTGCTTCAATTATTTATTGTGCATTATTTTTCACTTTAGATATATTTTTATCTACATTTATAAACCTTTTGTTATTTGAACTTTTCTCATTAAAAAAATATCCAGATGCACCGGGCACATAACTAGTTATATAAAAAAGCTAATAAAATTGTGTCAAATAGTATCATTTATTAATTTATTAATAAACTATTAAAATTTTCCTTTTTATAATTTCAGTTTTGACTATATCTCTTTTAATTTAATTATTAGTATGGTAATGCTTACTGACATCATATAAAATAGGCTGCTATTTTTGCATTCTACTAATTAAAAAAATAGAAAAAAAACACTGAAATTAAAAAAAAAAAGATATTACACGCAATTTAAGATAAAGTATCAACTTAAACAAGTTAAAAACAATGCATCTATAACAAATTCTCTTCTGAATTGTGTGCTCATATATATATATATATATATGGTTGCATGTTTTATGGAATGAGCTGGTTTTTTAATTAAAAAAACATTTTTTAATATTTTTCTGATATTTTGCATACTTTTTAAAATTTATTTGATGACAAAATATTTTTTATGCTTGAAGTAATCGCTAATGAAATACTTTTTAATCATTAAATCATTTTTAAAGAAAAAACTAAATATTCTGCAAAATAAGCTGTCTTAAAACTATTCTTTATTTAAAAATTTTTACAAAACCAGAAAAACTTTCCTTATAAATTCCTTTCTCTGTTTTTTTGGTCTTGCATTCAGCTTGTCCATTTTCATTTTAGGGGCCAACTTTCTTAAATGTCAATACGTAATTGCCACTCATTTTAATCAAGTTGGTCCCTCCTTCCATTTTCTAGCTTGTCGGCTTTGAATGTCTTTTCTACAAGTTCTTTAGGAACGCGGTTTAACCGCTTTTAGTATTCTTTATACTTGTCTGATTATGCTCTAAATTTCTGAATTAGGGAAAAAATTTAGTTTTTATTAACATAAAAAAATCTCTTTTTTTGGTTCGTAATCATGAAGTGAAAATGTCTACATTTACAATTTTGGCATGCGTAAAAATTGTCAATTTTTTCTTTTATTTTTTTTTTACAAATTTTGGAGAGAGAATAATATAAAAGAATAAAAATATGTATAAGGCCAAATTCTTCTATTTTCCAAATTCTTCTATGTTCACTTACTCCCTCTTTTCTCTCTTCTCTTCCTGAAATTTACAAAAAAAATTACAGAAAAAAATTTAGAGAATCTAGACTTATATTGTTTGGTGCACAAAATGTTGATATTGTTGCAAAACTGATAAATATAATAAATATAACAAGTGTAAAAAAAAAATTAAGAAGAGAGAGGAGAGGATAATTCTTATTAATTTAGGTCCCTCATATTTTGTTTATCACCTCTATTTATAAAATTTTAACCATAGAAAAATATATGAATTGCAATAAGATATATATAAAAATTAATCTATATAATTGTATAATATGAATCATTTGGATGTTATAGAATTTATATTATTAAACATGATAATTGATCTTTAAAAGTCATTTCTTTAGAACTTATGAATATTTATATAATTATATCATTTACAATACTTTCGTTTGGATGTCTATTAATAAACAATGTGCCTCATTAAAATCTTACAAAGAAAAATCCAATGCGATAAAAATCTAGTGAAGGAAAAATGGCATATAGTATTTATAATTACTAATTGTAAATTGTCTCATTATAATCTTATCAAGAAAATCCAATGAGACAAAACATTGATTAAAGAAAAAAGAGTATAATGTATCTTGTACTCTCTTTAACAATAATGTCATTTAATGTCTTTAAATTAGCACATCCCAATATTATACACTAACTTTTCAAATGTGATAGTTAATAATACATTAAAAAACAAATCTACTAAACCATCACATAAACGAATTTAATGAACATTTATATCATAAATCTTTTAAAGATTATAAGTAAAAAAGAATTTTTAATAAAATTATTTTGTTCTATTTCTTTCAATGTACTCTTTTTTAACTAAACGATGCATGACGTGTTTTTTAATATAATATTGTTTAAATCTTTTTTTCTAAAGGTAAAAAACACATCTTGGATATCTTGGGTATTTTTTTTATAATATATTGGAGGGGTTGAACCCTTGACATTACCCATACTTCTACCCTACCCTTACCACTTGAGCTAACCCTAAGTGACTGATATTTTGGGTTATTAATCTTAGCCAAATACATTATTAACTTATTTCATATATTATAATTATTTTTGTATGATTTGTAGAAATAGTAACTAAAGTTTGTTTTGTAATGTAGTATGATATAGTTTTATCATTACATGTAAATAAATAATATGTTTGAGATCAAGCTTCATGTAGATTAGATAAATATCCTACATTTACATAGTCAATTAATTATAATTTGGCTTAATAGAATAAAATACCCTCATATTAGTAGTCCTTTGGAGATATCACAATAAATATTTAATTTTATTACGATGTGTTTTTTTTTTTTTTTCAGTTGGAGAAGAACTAAATCTTAATAATAAACTTATAAGAAATTTAATATCAAGTCATGTATTATTAGTAAGATACATTAATACTCTAATAGTACTAAGAATTAATACTTTATGACTAAGAAGTTTTTCATCATTCTCTTGAAGGCGAAAATAGTCTTTATTCATATCTAACAATCTTATAACTATTGGAGTAATTAATGGATGTGCTTTATCCATATAGAATTGCTTTAAGAAAAAGAATTTCATTTCTTAAATACTTGATCAGCAAATTGAAATAAAACTTTGTTTTTCTAATATTTTTTTATCTTAACTTCTCTTCCTAAATAATCAACTACTTTTTATAGGTCTTTAGTAGTTCTAATAATATTTGACTTATTAACATATATCACAGCAATGACAAACTCTAATTTAGATCATTTTATAAAAAATACTTGGGCCAATTGGATCATTTTTATAACCTTTATTAACAAATATTCATTGAAACAATTATATCTCATATACCTAGATAGTTTTAGTCTATATAAAGATTTATGTAAATGTATTGAACAATTTTTATAAAAATCTTTACATGCTTCTATTATTTTAAATATTTTAAGGATTTTCATATAAATTTTATTATCTAACAAGGCATTTAAATAGAGTTTAATAACATCCATTAAATGCACCTTAACTTTTTCATATATTGCTAAACTAATAAGATTTTTAAAAGTAATTGTATATACCACAAAAAAAAATATATATATATCTTTTCATAATCAATGTCAAACCTTGGAAAAAACCTTTATGTTATATCTAGCTATTTAGCTCATACACATATTAGTCATGGGTATTTTCCATAAAATGTACAATATTTACTATACTTTTGGAACTAAAATCAATTTATCTATATATAAAAATTAGCGATAGGAGTCCGATTTTATCTCTTTCTTTTCCTTCATTCATGTTTATCATAAAAAAACTTAGTTTAACACATTAGATTAGAGAGTATGCATTGGAAGCCCAAGGGGACACTCTAGCTCGAAATGCACCATACACATAAATTGCATCATATTTTAGAAATGCATATCTCAGGCTATATAACTCCGATTCATGTAATTTTGGTGTCTATTAAAATCTTAAGATGCAAACTACATACTCAAAAAATTTCAAATGCAAATGAATCCATTTAGCTCACCAAAAACACTAAAAACTAAGACTGCCACTGTACACGTCCATAATCAAATCCCAAGTTTTAAAAATGCATATATATAACTACACAACTCCGATTTATGCAAACTTGGTGGCTACAGAAAGATTATAATTCCACTTATATGCTTGTAAAACTTTATGAGTATTGGAGTTCATTTGACCCCTCTAATACACAAAATATTAGAACTAACCATTTAAATAATACTAGGGGCAAAAATGAAAGTTTTATAGAATTTCAAAAATTCATGAAATATTCTTACAACTCCAAAAATTATGATTCTTAACTTGTTGGAAAGATCTACTAAGGGACTAATTGCATGCCAAATCTTAGTCTCAAACTAAGTCATTTAAACCATTTTTAACATTGGAGTTGTTTAGACCTATTTTAAAACAAAGTTTGGGATTAAAATGGACTATTTGGTATCTGATTGGGTTTCTTCCACTTTGAGTACATTTCATTCATCCTAAATGGAATTTCTATCCATTCCATTGCATGTTAAGAGGTTTGGATCAAAATTTGACCCCTTGACATCCAAGTATGCATACATACATGATAACACCACCTATGCCATTTGTCATATATGATCTTATATCTTTCTACAACAAGTTATATATTGGAGTACATTAACTTATACATATGGTTTTATCATCATACATGGAACATATACACTGTTTGACATCATATACCATTAAGGATACAAAATAATGTAACAATACTACATACATCAAAATTTACTACGTGTAACACTTATAATACAACTTTTCTAACATTTAGGTTTTCTCTATATCCTTGCTTTGACTTGATGACCTTGAAAATGGTTAGTGAGAACATAGGGTGAGATTTTGGGAGAATCTCAATAGTCAATTTCAACTAATTCACTGCACACATGAGCACCATAAGTAAATGCAATATATGTGGTGCAAAAATGCTATGTCTATATATCATGTAAGTCAAATGCATCATATAATATAAAAACTTATTCAATCAAGCCATGGTATAATCATAAACTAGCTAGACTTAACTAATCTTTACCTAAGGCTAAAAAAGAGCTATTGCGCTCAATTCCATACCTTCGGGAGTTGGGAGCTATCATATAAACATTTTATACATATATAGTACTCATATAGCTCATTTAAAAATATAATGAAACATTTTTCATGAAAGTATCAAATAACAACACACACAAGCATTTAAACTTAATCAAGCATTCAAATACATGCAAAAAAGGGAGATGAAGCTAACTTAGGATTTATGGAAACTCAAAATACAACTAACCCACTTGGTCTTGCCTATTCTCTTGGCTTTCTTTCACTTGGCACCCACACTTAAGCGTATTTAAGTAGATGGGCCTACATATAGAAATTACAAGGTAAATTAACTCAATTGAACTCATTCTAAAACTCATTATCTCTATTTAATTCTATTAAAACCTATGGTGACACATAAAACTAATTTAGGCCCATTATGAAGTTACCCATAGTTTTTTGCTTTCCAAAGCCCAAACTCTTATTTGTCACAAGTTTTATAACTTTTAAGAAACTCATTTGGATCATTACATGCTTGATTAAAAGGGTTTAGTATCAACTTACTTCATTAATCCAATTTAGATCATAAAATTTCAACTTTCAATCTAAGGCTCCTAAATTCAATCCAATAGTTTTATAATTATTCATTTATTATATCTAAGTCTCTAAATTCATTAGACCTAAAAAAATCACTTCCTAAATACTCCATTCATGTCTAGGTCGAGACACCACCCATGAAGAAGCCATATGGAGTTTTGTTAATTCTTTCTTGGATTTTAATGCATGGCAATATTCCTTGTCTTCTCTTTTATCTAATCATAGTTTCATATAGCTCAAAATACTTCATAATAGTTATAAAACTTCTTAAGTGTAATGGAAACCCTAGTTTCACTATCTTGCTGTTCATAGCTTTTCATATTATTCTAATTGCATAATTTATTTTCTTATGTCTCAAAACCCTTGGTTTTGCCTTGGTTCCGTGCAAAACATAATCCATTCATATGGGACTTGTCTTGGCCGAACAAGAGAAAAGAAGAAGAGCCAAGTAGAAGCCAATTTCCCACCATGAATCATACATCTTCTTAAAGCTTATCATAAGGAGAAATTGGTGCAAAACTTGGTTTTCTCAAATCTTCTCCTTTTGGTTTCCTCAAATCTTCCCCTTCTTCCAAAGGTCAACCATGAAAACCTTTCTTTTAGAAAAACTAAAATCACTAGGAAAGAGAGCTTGAAGAGGAGAAACAATTTGACAAAGGAAGTAGCATGAAAAAAGGGCAAAATCTTACCTTTTCTTGGCTTGTTTTTCTCCTTCTTCTTCTTCTTCTTCTTCTTCTTCTCTCTTGTGCAACTTGGAGGGAAAAATTTGGAGCATTCTAGGTCTGTCCTAAATGGGAGGAGGTGGCATGTCTTAAATAAAAAGGAGAAAAGATTAGTTATAAATTTTTCAAAAGTTTCCATTATGTCCTTCCACTTCAATTTCTCCATTTATATTCTTTTTAACTCTTTTTTGAAAACCATCTTTTTCATATAAAAATTTAAGTAATCTAGTTTATTAAAAATACTTACTTTCAATTTTATAGGGTTTAAAACCATCTTGAATTATTCGATTAAAGTTTGGATTAATTGACAATCTAAAATGTACACCAGAAGATTTTGACCATTTTGAGAGTTCCTATGATTTTTAAACCTCTGAGAACTTTGAAAAACTCAATTTTATCATTTAAAACTTTCTCCTTTGAGTTTCTAAATTTTTTTTTGAAATTACGATTTTGCCACTACCTTTTCAATTAAATTTATTTAGCTATTCTAGCTCTGGTTTCAAATTATCTTTAACCTTGTATCCTCATTTTTAGATGCTTAGGTTATCATTCTAACGTTGCTTAACCTCAGTTCATTTGATCATAGGGTCTTTTTTTTATATCTCATCGATTTCAGTTCAGTCTTAGGAAAATGAGGTAGTGCACCTTGTACTACAAGCTATGCTTTATATCTAACAACTTTATTTTTCTCATTTCATTTTGGTATAAATTGACAAATATCCATTTGTACCTTACTGGCTTTACACCTTTAGGTATTTTGAATATATGTTCAAAAACTAAACATTTTGAAAGTGAATTTAATTTTGCTTGAATTGCATTTTTCTATTTTGTCCAATAATATTTTTCTCTATCTTCTTCTACAGGTTTACATTCCAAATTCACATTTTTTTTTTCATTTTAATGGCAACATTGTATGAAAAAAATGTTGTCAACAATTGCATCTTTTTGATTCCATCTTTTTTCTATAATGATATAACTTCTCAAAATCTCTTCATTATTTTCAAGTATCTAAACCTCTTTTAGGGTTTTTATGATTAATTATGCCTTGGATCTCTTCTAGAGTACATGCCTTCTCAGTATGATTATTTTGGTTATTTGTTCCTTTCTCTTTTCAAGGATTTTTATTTTTGAAATTGATTGCTTTGCCATGCTTCAAGTTTGGTTTATTTTCATTTGTATTAACCAATTTTCATACTAAAAAATTAATTTGGATTAAAGCATTTTCAATTCATATATGAGATTTGGTAACTTTCTTCAAGTTAATAAATGTATTTCGTAGTTGATTTGCAATATTTTATAAATGAATTATTTTATAAATTTATAGTTTACATTGCTTTATATGATGGTTTAGATAAAATAATGATAATAATTTCACTTCATTTTTTTCAACTGTTTATTATTTTCCCTTAATGTTGGGAAAATTAGTTCATCTGAATGACCATCAGCAAATTATACTGTAAATAAATCTCTAGTTAATGGTTCAAGATATTTGATTATAGAAAGAGACTTATAACTAACATAAATTTTCAACCTCCTTTAAGGATTTAAAAATTCTAAGATAGAAAATATTTGGCTTCTAAATAAAAACCAATTTTAATGAGGATCATTTATGATAGCTTGTTGGTTTGATGCATATAAGTATTGTTGCATGTAAAATTGCATATCTCCCTATCAAAATACGAAGTTTTGCTTTCATAAGTATTAGTTTAACTATCAATTGGAGGTGTTTAATAAATAATTTAACTAAACCAGTTTGTGTGTAAACACAAGTAACAAACTTTTCAATCATTATTCCAAATTGATATATAATAGTTATTAAAAGCCTAAAATGTGAACTTACTAGCATTATTAAGATGAATTGTCTTAATTGCATTTTTTAGAACTTATGCTCTTAATTGAATTATTTAAGCAAGTAATCTCACAAAGATCAAGTTGTGATTTGATCATAAATAAATATATAACCATCTTGTGGATACATATATCAAAACCATAATATATGAATGTTCCATATAGTAGATGAATGGGCCCACATATATTATCTTAAATATATTCTAAAAATGTGAGGGATTCAATCATAACTTTAACTAGGGATGTTCTAGTAATTAATTTACTTTGATAATAAACAATATATGAGAATTCTTTGAATTAAAAAATTTTCTAATTCTTTCTTGAATTGAAGAATTCTTTGGTTCTCTATGTGAATTCTCAATAAGTTTTTGAATCATAATTAATCTAGGATGGCCTAACTAGTCACTGCTAGATAATAAATATATTTAGATTAATAAACTTATGATATATAATAACTTATATTTCAATCGAACCATTATTTTTATGGTTCAAATCAGAAGACAAAGCATATAATTTTTCTAAAATACATTTATTTTTTGATACAATAGTTGTGACACGTAGATATTCAATATGTTTCTTATTTACAGTTTTAATATGATATCTATTATGATAGATATTTTCAAAACTTAATAAATCTCTTTAAGACTTAGTAGAAAATAGTGCATTATCAACAATAAAACTTTGTCTCTCTAGGTAATAATATAGTAGCTCTTATAAAACTTTCAACTGTTAGATATACTATCGACATTGGTATCACTTATTATCAAAGGAGAATGGATATAAGATAATTATTTACATCTTCCTAAGTATAGACGAGATTGGCTCTTCCTCTAGCATGCATACTCATCCACTCAAATGAGGCTTTATATTAAAGCCCAGACTCTTTTGCCAAATTAATTTTATGGGCTTGCACTTTGGTTAATTTGTGTTAGAATGCCAACATGTGAACTATTTCTGAGAGATGAAGCTGGTGATTATGCTCCTCAACAAAGATAATGATTTTATATTTTCCATCAACAAGTACAACACCATTTCTACTTTATAATTGGTCATAGTCTTAGGTGAAGGATTACTAGTCATATTATCCTTTTTGTATTGTTTTTGCAACTTCTTTTTGCAACAAACATATCTGTATGAAAGTATGGAGTCACCTTTCTTGCTTTTAGTGAAATTATATTTCCTCATAATAAATTTAATGCTCTTAGCATATGCAACCCAAAACTTGTATGTTACCTATAGACTATCAAATTCTATACCTAATCTAGGGGTCAAATCACCCTTCATTGAATGGTCCTTAAAGAAAAAGATAGAATTTTAGCATACTTGATTATTGAACTTAAAATGCTTTCTTGATGATTTAACTAAATCAAAATAGTTGGAAAAAGAACATGCTTGCAAGAAAATGCTTAATGGACCATTTTGTCTTATTTATAAAATGCTTGAAAGAAAATCCTTAATGGGCCTTTTTGTGTTGATTGAACAAAGATGCTAACCCAAAAAATTAAATAATTTTCATCTTAGCCTTCTTTTTATCCATGTTATTATATTTTCCTAAATGGTGCAATAAGAGGGATAAAAGCTAGATAGTATATAAAAAGAATCAGAAAATTGACTTGTCAATCCAGTTACTTGTACACACATCTTAAGCCACAGATCTAACATCATTTCATTCTTGAACAAATTAAATTATGTATCATGTTAGCTATGGTGCATTTAAATAATTAATAAACAAAATGGAAAGCAAGCAGGCAACATGAAGAAGGTTCGACATTTATATGTCATAACCATTTACATGAAGATAGATGTTTTGGTGGTTTCTTTTCCTTAGTGTCAATTATCTCTACGGAGGTGATTCTCACATATTCTTTTAATATTTCTATATGTGGCTAATATTTTTCACCATGAAATGTCTCTTCTTTGGTGTGATTGATCTTGTGCTTTTGTCTTTCTGAACTAGAAGAACCATGAAGGATTTAATGATTTTAAATGTAAAGCTGTTAGTGCAAAATCATGTATGAAAGAATGTGGCGATAATGTCAACAAAAAATGTATAGCAAGATAGATAAAAACTACAAATGAAAATATTAAGCAAATAAAAAAATTTCCTACATTAAATATGAAGCCTAGAAGCTACAAAAAAAAAAAAAAAACCTTCAATGTAAGGTGGTAATGTCAGCAAAATGCGTATATGAGTTTGTTGGTTCATGCTTACCTTCTGATGTGTGCGTGAATGTTGTAGAAAAATGCGAGAAAGCTCACTTAATGAAATAGATAATTTGGTGGAGAAGTTGCAAAGGAAGGGATTTAATGTGGGGCTAAAATGGTTCAATTTTGTGGCTTTAAATGGGCCCACGAAATTCAACTCAATGGATGACCTGGATGCATTTTCATGGCCTTGCGTGGTGCTCCCTGTCCATTGGATCAAGCAAATGGCTTGAATTGAAGTACGAAAACGGTTCATTTTAGCAAGATGCACAACCAATAGTGTAGAGAATCGGGATGTTGTTTTGTACATAGCTTCTGTTTTTAGGCTTTCGACCATAAAGATAATTTTGAGTTATAATAACATAAATAAAAAAATTGATTTTCATAATTGTGGAATATGAATCATTTGGGTGTTGTAGAATTTATGCTATTAAACATGGGAATTAATCCTTGAAAGTTATTTCTTTAAAGATTTTAGATATCCACATAACTATGTTATTTACAACAAATATAAATTTTTGGAAACTGAGTCTATTTTCATTAGATATTACTTAAATTAAAGAATAGAATATAGCTTATAATTTTGTTACACCATAATTTAAAAATTTATATTTATTGAGATCCTTTTATTTATTTATTAGCATTATGATACCATGTAGTTAACTTTTGATAAATATTTAATGGCCCCAGTACAGGATCGCTATGTGAATCTTTTTTTTTTCCCAAATATAAACTAAAATTCCTATTACCTTATACCACTTGATTTTCCATTGCATTTGTAGAAAGAGAGAAATTAGGATGTTGGTTCATATTGGGGAATAAATAAACATTTGTGATATAGTTACGTGCAGTTAAATATTTGATGAAATTTAGCCACAAGTACAAACAAAGTAAATCATAAGATCACACAATGCAAAATTTTAAATTACTAGGTAACAGAGTGTAGTAGTAAAATGTACTTCACCCTTAATAAAAGAAATTTAAGTAATTTACTCATGTAATTGTTTTATAAAAAGTAAAAATATCTAAATATATCATCTTTTTTTTTTTTTTTAATTTGTAAAAGTCCACTTTTAGTCCTAAAAGTTTTACTTAGGTTTCATTGTTATTGTGATTCAATATAATCTTGAGAGTATCAAAAGGAATTCAATATCGTTCTCCTTTCTAACCCTGTTAATTCCCATAGCAAGTGTTTGATGTTTGCTCATATGTGGCATAATTGGCCAAACAAGACGATAACGTGGCAAAGACTTCACAAATCAAACCAAGTCAACTTTAAAAATACCTAAAACAACGTAGTTTTGCATTTGAAAATCAAAGTAATGCCAAGAATTCCTAGACTCAATTTTGTTTATGGGAAAATTAGTGGGCAACCCGTCCATTGTGTGAAGTAGGGAGAAAACTATAGTTGACTCATTTATTCGTCCCAAATCACTTGTTTATTGGTTTTGATTACTCCCACTTTGACCATAATTTTTCACCATTCAAGATATCATCAACACTGTAGAATTATCGCAAGTGCGATATGTGCGACACATTGCACTATAGGTCTTTTATGCTTGAGAACTCAGCAATCCTTTTTATTCACAAATTTGCAAAAAATAAAAAGGATTAAACCTTCGAATCCAAGTCTCTACTCTACTTTGGATGTGAGACGCATAAGCCTTAACATAGATTTGGCAATTTTAAGAGGGAAAGGGAAATGATGACTTGGATATGAGTATATTAAGTATTTTCCATGTCAATAATGATTTTTGTTTGTTAAGCTACATTAAAAACTATTATTGGGGGAGTTAGGGGCATTAAATTAAAGAAAATGATGGTATTGAACCATTTAAGAAAATTTAAGAATTATTACTAAAATAAATTTCTAGAACTAAATTGAAATTTCAATGACACATATAAAGAATTAATATTGAAATTTTGTCTTTTCATTTATCTTAATTAAAATGGTACTTTTCTGTTTAAATTCTCTTCCACAAGAATTGTCAAATGGAATTGGCTTACTACAAAAAGACCACTTTGTTGGCTCGAGTAACTTGAATTGGCTGAGATCGGTCCAATTGGCTTGAATCGCACAAATAGGCCTTCCCCAACACAGACTATCTCAAGCTAGGTTAGACTAGTTATGACTAGTTCAACGAATTTAAACTTACATAATTATTAAAGACTAGGACAAACTCAATTAAACTTAAGCAAATGTAATTAACTTGAATTGAGCTAAATAAGGATAAATTAGTGTTGACTAAGGCTGTTAGCTTAAATTGGCTCAAACGACTCAACTAACAAAAATTTGCTCGACTAGCTTAAACTAGCACACGTCAATGCTGACCAGCCCAAAATGACATGAAACCTAACTAGCTTGGTTTATGATAGCCCCATTTTTAATGGATTGAATTAGCACACTATTTAAATGGCTAAAAGTAAATCCAAAACTAGTCGTACAAATTAAAGAATATATTGGTTAGAAATAAAATGGACTAGGTAAAAAAAAAAAAACATTTTAGTTTGTGAAATATGTAAATTATCTCAATATAGTCCTTTATTTTTTTTAAGCTTTTCAATTTGATCCCTTAACGCAATTTCACTTCCAATATTGTCTTCATATTAAGGTGGCTTAACAAAAATCAATTACATACCTAACCCTGAGCACATATGTCCATCAAATGATGAAAAATGATGAAGTGTTATTAAAGTATTAAATTTATTCTTTAACAATAGAGATTTGACCAAATCCTTTTTTATCTTATCCAAACCACTAAGGCAAGCTTATTGACTTTCATGCCCCTTCTCCATCATCACCTCACTTACATACAAACCACTTACACTTTCATCTGCAAATTGCATTTATTGTTTTCTTTCTTCTTTATTATTATTATTACTATTTTGAATAATTGTATTTGCATTTTAGAACATAATGCTTTAGAGTATTATAAAATATTCTACATCTTCCACATTTTGCACATCACAAGAAACATTAAGCAAGAGAAAATCAAGTCACTACTCCCTTTCTTGTTCAAGTTATGGATTTTTATTCTTTAAGTAGAAGAATAAAAAAGCCCAATCTTCAGTCATATTACACTTTTTTTGCTATAGATTTGTACAAAATTCCGAATGTTTCTTGGCTTCAATTTCTTCGAACTAATCTTGGTCAAAACCCTAGTTATTTTTAGTCCTTGAAGCCTTGTAGAATACTATGAAATTTAAGTATGGATCTAGGTTCAACTGCGCGCCATATTCCAAAAGTATCTGTGAGTTTGGTTCCAATTTACAATTATGCTATCCATAGCATTTTTTCAATAGCTTGTACATCCTTTTAACATACTTTATCCTTTAATGAACGCCTGTGTTCATGATTAAGCAACGTAATCAATTTTATTAATTTGCCCTTAATTACCTTAGTAGGAGCATTATATCAAAAAAGGAATTCTTTTTGAAAGATTAAATTGAGAGGGTTCAACAATTAGGGACTAAATTAAAAGAATGTGCTTTTTTAAATCACCAATTTGCCAATTCACTTCACATTTAAAAGGTGACAAATTGTATGGTTCCAACCTACACCATTTATAAGTTATGCAAGTTATATTTTAATATACACTTGCAAAAATTACATTTGCATTATCAACTTATAACTTAGCATTTTTAACCAAATATAAATAAGTTTGAATTTTCTATAATTACAAATTAACTATATATAACGTAGTCAAAGAGAGATTAAAAAAAAATGTGTGTAAAGAGAGAAAGCAAATTCCATATACATTCTTACCACTTTGTGTTATTTTCTTTCTATTGCATAGGATATAATTTCCATTGAAACTATTGGTATAGTCAAGAAAGGAGCACAACTTTGCATTTGGGGAGGAAGTGGATAACTTGAAACGGAGCACGAAGAAGGTAATCATTGGATGTACTTTCAAGGTATCCTGTGTTGTCAAGGCAGAAGATTGGTTGGTGATAAGTCCTAATTTTGTCTATATTCATATTATTTTTTATTTACTTATTGGCTAAATTGCTTTAATTTTTTTTGTTTTAGTACTCTTTAAGGTTATTTTGTTTATATGAAAAAAATTCAAAGATAATTTTTGCTTTTTGGATCAGATTAACTCCTAACGTGGATTCAATTTATCTGTAGATGGGCCAAGAATTGATTAAGAAGACAAGGAAAGCCCAAGTGAGTCAATTAGGCTCCATAACACAAGGAAGAGCCCAAGATGAAGAGTTCAAACACACTAAAAGTCCAAGATAAGCATAATCCAATACATAGACACAAAATGTAGCTCAAGGATGCCTCGTATATCTTCAAGCTACTTGATCCATTTCAAGGAAGCCCGAACCCTTTATCACCCAAGACCATGAATGAATCAAGATTAATTGAGCCCGAGGTTCTCTTTAAGGGTGGTGTTTAACCAGGGGAGGAGGCATCCCAGTGGAAATACAAGGTTTCTTGTACAACAAATTAGAAAAGTCTTTGCACCTCAAGGATTAATGGTAAATAGAAAGTTCTTAGCGCCCTAATATTTACATAGTAATTTAGGTAATTGTAGCCTGGAATTGAGAGATAAAGATATGTAACTAAATCATTTCATAAAAGTTAATAACTTAAAGATAAATAACCTTGAACAAAACCGATATATACAGGGTTAACTAAATTTAGATTAAATAATCTAGATTCAAGAGGAAAAATTGCTCCCTAAGAAATTTATCTATAGGTAAATATTTTTTACAATATTTCCAAATTCATGTTAACCAGGGAAAGTCAAATAATTTATTTAACTTGTATCTTTCGTTCATAGTACTTTATAATTAGAATAAACAATTAAATTGAAATTCATTTTGTAGTAGCTAAGGTAACCTAGATTATTAGGTAGACTGGGAAACTAACCATTAAGAAATTAAGGATGGCATAGGGATCAACATGTATTTATTGTTGTAAATATCTTACTATTTGTAAATATTTTTGCAAATTAATTTGCAATACCGTATTTTATTATTTTTATTTATTAATTAACTATTATTACTATTTCTTTTTTGTTTTGTTTTGTTTTGTTCCCTTTAGTACCGAATTCAAAATATTTATTAGTCAATGCTCATGGAATCAATGTACTCATATTTGGTGTGACTATTTTAGACATAAACTAGCAAGTACATTAATTATTTAAATAATAAAGTGACTTGAGTGTTAATTCCACGAGGAATAATATTGCATTTATTTTAAGCTTTTGAAATTTTTTATAATATACAAACTAATTACAAATACTAATAACATTTATGACCAGAATCTTAGGTCACCCCATTTATTATTGATTAATGACATAGACAACAACAAACATATAAAAGGCGCCAAAAGTTATAAAGGACTGAAAACCGCATAAACAAATGACAAAGGACTCAAGGACACAAGTTTAAAACAAAACTTAAATGACTCATAACATAATTTCCAATTTTTCCTTCAATCAAGATTATTGGCACTCAAGCTCGATTTACTTATTTGTCATGGATAACCACATTTCTATTCTATCCAGCTCCTCCTGGTTAACTTAAACTAATTCATTCTTAATTTTCCAAGGCATTTCCTCCCGAATCTACTTTAGTAATTATTCATAAGTTGCATTAAGCTCTTCGAATGCTAACCTAGTTACTTGTAAAGTCCCTTCTCAGTTTGCAAATACGCTTGACTGTATTTGACTACATAAGTTTGACCCTCGTGGTTATTGGCCTTATGGTCTATGTTACATCTTTATCTATCTTTATGCAAATACCTTTCCGATTAATATTTACAATAAAAATTTTATTGACTAATTACTTAAGTAATTAAATGAAATTTAAGTCTAGTAACCCCTCCCAGTTATTACTAAAGGTCTAAATCAATTCAACAAGCATCAGGCAACTCACTAAAGGCATTGAGCATCTAATATAAACTCATATAATAATTGACTTAATTGAACTAATAAAATTGTAATACAAGAGAAGCAAACGTTACTAACAACTAATAACAAAACAAAATATCTTAATTAACGTTAAATAATAGAATTGTTAAAGTACACTAAGCAATTCTCTTTGTAAACAATTCATCAAACACTTAATAGGAATTTAACAATTCATAACACCTAATGTAACTTCAAATAACAACAACAATTAACACAAACTGGCTACAATCCAAAAACTAAAATCCCCTAGTTGACATTGAATAGCTTAATTGTAGAGATGCAATAAATAATTCTCTTCGTAAACAATTTATCAAACATGTGAAGTACATGTGCTATCTAAGGAGGCACTCGTTGAATTTGAGTATATTAAATTTTGATTGGGGAGCTCAGCTTTTATATAGACTTTAGCAGCCTTAACTTAGGTATTGCGAATTGCAAGTGAGTGGTGCCATGATCCTCCAGCTCCTTTGGCTCTTTTCTTCTAAAGCAATAACCTCATTTAACATATTAGTGCCATCTTTGTGCATGCCCAGCTTCATAAGAGCAACTGATTGTAGGGGCAAAACTTCTAATAAAGAAAGAGGGGCAGTTGTCCCCTAAAAAAATTTGATCTTTTATGATGAAGCAGCTTCTTATATGATTAGAGATTAGAAATTTTTCATTACTATATATAAGATCTAATTTTTTGCCCACCAAAAAATAGTGTAATACATTTCGCCCCACCTATTATTTTTTTGGTTCCATCCCTGATTGATTGCATATTAAGGTTAGTCTAGATAATGTAGGATTTGTTTGATCATGTAATAGATGGCATAGATTGAGCCGAGCAAAAATAATTGTAGACATCATTTTCCTACATCGATAAACTACACCACCAATAAACCAAAAGGATCTTTAAGTCAAATCTCACATTAAACAAACATGAAATCGTTCGACATTTACAATGTCCAATAAGTGTTGAACTGTCCTTGTGAATAATTTTCAATGGCTTTCCTAATTTCTTTGTTGCGGAACGATTATTTTTCTTGCTTCCTTGCTTCCAACATATCGCTCATTTTTTTAATTCCACTTGGAAAGACAACCATACCTTTCCAAATCGAAGATGGATATAAATAATTTGTTGCATATGATTATGAATAAAAGGATGGAGAAACTATCAGTGGTGGAATGGATCCTCTTATGAACATAGGGAATAGAACGCGCGTGGTTTAGAGCATGCAATCATAGACATCCATTCACTTTAGTAAGGAATGATTCAAATTTATATGACTTTAGGACATATAATACTATAACTTAGAGGTTAACAACATTGATATGCAAAATAATGACATGGCTATTGTTGGATGGAAGCCTCAGTTTAGCCTCAAAGATGAAATCTTCATTTCTCTAGAGGTTTGTTGGTTCTTTTATTCAATTTAGTTTCTTTATTGAAGTACATATTTAATTACAATTGTAGAGGCAAAAGAGAAAGGGAATTTTATAGGGCTTTCAAGGAGATGTTTCATATTGAAAGACCAGATTTGGCACTCCTTTTAGAGACAAGAGTGCGTGTCAAAAGAGCCTAAGCCACTACTATGAAACATGCCTTAATCTACTCTCATATTATAGGGGCATATGGCTTTTTGGGTGCATTTGGTTTTTTTAGAACAACAACCACTTGAATGTCTTAGCAATTGAATTATATCTCTTACATTTAAGGATTAATGATAATAGTAGAAAAAATTAGGTTCCACTTATTGTCTATTTGAGCCACCAGATGGAAGAGAGATGAGAGTTTTAACCTTAATGTGTTAGTGTTAGCATAGTTTAAGGGAAGTTGGTAGAAAGTGAATTATATATTTTTTTTGTATAAATACCTTTGTGTAATGAAACAAAATATTTCTTCCCTCAAATGCTTGTTAGATCATGTTCTTTCTTTACTTTTCATCTTTTGCCTTGTTTCAGTAGCTTACAAACAATATTAGAGCTCCCTTGATCCTAGAGGGCTATGAAAAATAGAGAAAACTAGAAATTTGTGCTAAAACCTTCCAAGCAAGCAAAGAAAGCTTCCTTAGTCATCAAACCATGTCATCCAATAGCTTTGGTGTAGGAGCTCTTTGTATGTTCAATAGCCAAGTGTTATATCTAGCATTTTTATATAACTAGCTAGACCCTAAAATAAATATGAGGAAAAGGATAAGAAGAATTAAGAGCTTAATTAAGATGATAAAAAGGGGTTTAAAATGAGTTAAAACACAAAATAGGGGTAAAAGAAAGAGTTTAGCCCTATAACAAGGAAAAATTGTGGATTTTCATAACTTAAAATACATTGAGAGAATATGATAATTTTCACTAGAATATGATAAAATACAATGAGTAGATTATCTAGAGGGTCATTGTTGGTCAAAATTTGCATTACACATAAATTGAGAAAATCAATGGCAAAATTATAATTGTAACTATTTTGAGCTGTTTTAAGTCACTGAGAACTCTAAATTTATACTTTTATATAAAAGAGAAAGTGAAATTATGTATGGAGTGGATTGGTTCTTAAAATACTGAATTATAAGCTAAAATGGAAGAAAAAGACATGTAAGGGAAAAATTTTTATTTTAAAAAAGTGTTAATCATAATTAATTTTTTATTTATAAGAACCTGTCATTTTCCTCATTTCTCCATTGCAGTTGACTAACTAAAGCATGAAGGCAGTAAAAATGGAGGCATAAGGAGAAGGATGAGAGAGAAAAATTCAAAAAAAAAATTTAGATATATAAATGACACTTTTTTTTAATTTTTTTTTTATAGTTCTAAAGCTTCTTCCACTTCATAAGAGCTTTCTTTTACCCAAATATCATATTGAAAGATTGAAGTTGGTGGTTTTTCAAGTGGAAGAAATTGCTGCTTTGAAAGATCTAATTACACCAAAAGAATCACCATTAAAAAATCTTTCGAATGAGGTATGTTTTAAGTAATGAAAATGTGTAAATTAGAAACCCTAAAACCCTTGAAATTTCAACTAAAGAATGATATAGTGTGATGCTTTTCTTAGTAAAATTTAGTGTTTATAATGATGAAAATATTAAATATGACATATATTTGGTTCAAAATCTTAGAAAAATCCAAGTTTAAGCATATATGTTCATTTTTGGTCAAGTGAAGTGATGATATTTGTTTTACCATTTTGATGATAAAAAATGCATAATTATGAATTATAAAGATGATTTGAATGAAGTTTGGTGTCAAAAATTTATAATTTTGTTATGTTAAAAAATTGAGCTCAAAGAATAGCTTAATTGACTATATTGATGGAGATTATATTTTATCATGATTATGGCTGTCCAAATAAGTCTTTTTTTTTTTAATTTAAATGAGTCATATATGTCATGAAAATGAAGTCACAATGTTGAGAAAAGTATGACATTGTTGTAGTCCAAGGTTGTATCATGATGTCTAAGCATGTCAAATAAAGAAAATTACCAAATGAATAGTAAATGTCAAATAAATAGTAGAAGTGTTGTTATGGTCAAACTTGTGAATTTAGAAAGTTTAATTTAGCTATGAAAGTGTACATAAGAAAAACCTTAATTTTAGCATTAGATGAAGGAAAAATGGATGAAGGAATGATGACAATACTTTTATTTAAAGATTAGGTCATTAAGAATAGGCAAAATGAATACTTTTAATGATGAAATTAATATATGGGAATTTTAGTAAGTATAATTATGAAAAAGTGGACTTAAAGTGTATCTAAAGTAGCTTTTAATCTTTGCTTACTACTATATAAAATTGAAATGGGCTTAATTATATACCAGTTAACCATGTTTATACATAATTTGACATTTTAGGCAAATTAAGTGAAGTTGACTCTTATCGTTTATGCTTGGCTAAGAAAAGTGAAGTTTTGAGCAAGAGAGTCTAAGTAGCTTTGACATTAGACTAAGATCCCTCTAAGTAGCATTTCATTCCTTCTTATTATGCATAATCGTTTGTTTTAGTACTTGGTTGCTTGTATGAATTATATGCTTATTCTTGATACATTTCTATAAGAGTTGGTTATAGATGATATGTTTTATGTGTTATATTGGCTAGTTGTGCCTTATGGTGTCCAGTATGATCAGTTGGATTGAGTATAATAGCTCTTTCATATGTTAAGATTAGCCGAGACATGTATGTTTTTATGGGTATTTGGCCACTTATTAGTTTATGTGCAAGCCACTCTTTAGTTTTTATGAAATAGTTTCATATATATGCTTGTTTTCTTGTTGCATGGGTGAACTTTATGTATGCTTGGATGTTGGAATTTTCTATTAGGATGCTTTGACTATCATTTCTCTTATGTCCATTACTGACCAATGCCCAATAAAGAAAGTAACAAGGGAAAAGGCAAAGGCAAAGAATTTGTACCTTAATGTTGAGAATTCTATTTGGCTTTTAGCTAGTTTTAATATATCTTATGATGATTAAATATATATTAAATCTTATGATGGCATGAGACATGATATGCTGTAATTACACTAAGATTCTTTATATATAATGATGTAATTCGAGATTTAATATGTTATGAATCATATTTGATATATGAAAATGACTTTTGAGATTATAATGCAAAGATGAGTTAATTTAGTTTATGTTGTCATTAAAGCCAAGATGATGTATTCCAAACCTTAACAAGATGTAATTTGATATATTATGTGATGGGAATTGCACTAAGTAAGCTAGTTGCTAATTGAGCTATAAAGTGCATGATTACATTAGAAAATGATGATATAATATATAATTGATTTGTAACCAGGTTTTGATTGAGATTTGTAATTATTTGGATGGTCTGGACCTTGAAAATATAAGGAAAACTATGATAAAATTTTTTTAGAAAAGTAAATTAAGTTATTAACTATTTTGGATATGTTATGATCAAGAAAATGATAACATAAATGTTCAAGTTTATACCAAGTTATGACAAAATTTATGTGAAGTAAAGTAAGCCTAAGTAATGTTTTTATGAGCTATTGATATCTTATGTTAAATAAAGTCCAAACTTAGGTCATAAGCAAATTTAAAGTACACAAAGTAAATGATAATGTTAGTACACAAAATTTATTTAGATGCAATTCAAATTATATTAATTTAAAATAAAATTATCTATATTCCATAATTTATAGTATTCTAACATTAAAATTATCTATATTCCATAATCTAGTGTTTATTACCCGAGTTCAACTTTCCTCCATTCATTCATTCATTTTTTCTTTCTTTCTTTCTTTTTTAATTTTCAATCCTTGTAAAATATGTGCCACTAAAGGTCATCTGCTTAATTAGTTTAAGTTCACCCTATGTTCACAAGGGGGTTAAGCAATTATCATAGGACAAAACAATACCAATTTTAACTTGCTTTTTAAGGTAATGCCGAAGAAAAAAACATGTTTAAGATGGACCTACAAACCGTACTGTACATGCTCAAGTTTCTTATTCACAAAGAGTATAAAAAATAATCTAATTTCGATGGATGATGAATTGATGATACCTTGAAAATAGAAAATAAAAAAAGCCAGACGGACACACAGTGTTCAACATTTAGTCAATTATGAGGCGTTACGTGGTGGAGGAAAAGCAAGGTCAATTTGGTGGATCTTATTGTTCACTCTCTCAGGTCACTCTAGCTTGAAAAACACGAGGGAAGGTGACGAAGGAAGCAAAGGCGCAGAACCGCAGATCAATTTTAGAACAGAAGCACGAAGGGAAGGTGAGTATTGACCAAGGCACGCTGGATTTTGATTGCTGAATATCATTGATTTTTTTTTCCTTTGATCTTCACTACGGGATAGGCTTGGCTCTGAGTTTGTTTTTTTGGTCACCTAAGTTTAACTTGATTATTAGTTAACTCGTGTTACTTGATTCACAAATGTTTAGTTTGCCTGCGTCAAGAGTGAGTTTATTCAAATGTATGCTGATTCTAAATTTATAAGTTAGTTTACACAATTTTTTTTTAAATAAAAATGTAAACTCAATAAATTCAACAAATTGATTTGTGAGTTTCACGACAAAAATAAAACTATTTCACTCATTTTAACTTTAAACATTGATTCCTAAATTTTACATTAAGAAATTAAATACATGAAATGAAGAAAAAAATACAATAAAATCATAGGAGAAAAAAAAGGAAATCTATTTTTTTAAGACCATATATAAATCTTTTAATCTTTAAATTGACTTATAATTTTCACCCAAAAAAATTGACTCATAGTATGTGAAAATTAAAAAGTGTTGAAATTGGACAATCAAGAAAATATTACAATTATTTTAAAAAATAAAACATATTAATTTTAAAGACGAACAAAATGTGGAATTCACATCCCTTGACTTATTAAGATGTGATATATCTAAGGTAATTTTTATTTTATTATTTTTTTCATTTTTAACTCTAAAGATTTTAGAGTAAATTACAAAATTTTTTATATTTTATTGAAATTATATTAATATTTTTTATTTTTTAAAAAAATATATAAAAATTTTCTAAAACAAAAAGTTATTTTATAATTTATTTTATTTTTAAAATTTTTAATTAAATTATTCTTTATTTAAAAATTTTTAGTTTAAAAAATATATATTTAGATTAAGGGAGGCATTTTAGTAAAAAAATTTAAAATTAGATTAAAATATAGAATATTTTTTATTTAATATATATATATATATATATTAAAAAAGATATAAAAAGAAACCTGTGTAATTTTAGTACAATTTATAAGAAATTTATATAATTTATTCAAAAATTTATGGCTCTCTTATAAAAAAGAAAATATAATAAATTTTTATTTCCATTTTTTTTAGTCTGGGTGCTCAACCCACAAAAAAAAAAAAAAAGAAGGTAGTAGTGCGATGCTTGAACTAAGTTGAGGCCAGAACGAGGGGGAGTATGATCAACTGCCGATGGTTGAAGACCCCATCTTCTTCATCCGGATATCATATTCAACAAACACCATTCACAACAGATTATCCCCTCTTTCCCTCTTCCCTAGTCAAAAGCCCTCTCTCGAACCCTCATTTCTATTCGAATCCAACCTTCCATGGCTTTCTTTCTCGTCCATATTCAGAACTAACCCAGTTATATTCTTCATCTGTTGCTATCGCTCTCTCTTGTTATGGAGGGTACTTTCTTTCCCAATAGGCCTGTATTTCCTGTGCAGCCAAACAAACCAACGCTCTCAAACTCCCCTTTGAAATTCAATTCAGCTCTTCTCCCACCACCACCACCACCACCACCACCTTCTCCTCAATCCCCTCCTCCTTCGTCTCTTCATTTGGATTCGCTTCTCCAACACCTTCAGCACCTCTCTGCAACTCCCATAACCACTAGCAAGCTCAGACTTGCGAGTTCTCCACAGGATAGCAATGCCCACTTCCCTTCTCTTCAGATTTCCCTCGATTCAAATGAACTACTACAACAAACCCAGAAGAAGAAGCCGACTTCAGCTTCCGTCACACGAATTGACGACAACGAAACAGAGGTTCAAACTGAAGGTGATAGTACTCATGAATTTTTGTCACCTAAAGGTAAGTTGATGCTCAATTCGATTGTTAAAAAACCCTTGAATAGTTTAAATGATTTCTTTAACTTTGCGAAGTTTGAGCTGCTCGAAGTTGATTTACCCAGCCTCTTGAAAGCGTTAGACCTTTCTGGTAATTGGGAACGAGCGCTTTTGTTGTTTGAATGGTTTTTATTGCAATTGAACTCTGAAAATATGGGGGTGGACAATCAGGCTGTCGAAATTATGGTTAGAATTCTGGGGAGAGAATCTCAGCATTCAATTGCATCTAGGTTATTTGATATTATTCCCGTTGAAGAATACTCACTTGATGTCCGGGCCTATACAACTATTCTTCATGCATATGCTCGAACTGGCAAGTATAAACGAGCTATTGCTATCTTTGAGAAAATTAAGGAGACTGGTATTTCTCCAACTTTGGTTACTTACAATGTTATGCTAGATGTTTTTGGCAAGATGGGTCGTTCCTGGAATACAATCTTAGACCTCTTGGATGAGATGAAGTTTAAGGGACTCGAATTTGATGAATTTACCTGCAGCACTGTGATATCGGCTTGTGGGAGAGAGGGTATGCTAGATGAAGCAAGAAAATTTTTTGCTGACTTAAAATTGAATGGATATACACCAGGAACTGTTACATATAATTCTTTGCTGCAAGTATTTGGAAAGGTTGGGATTTACTCTGAGGCCTTGAGCATCTTAAAAGAAATGGAGGATAATAATTGCACACCTGATTCTGTTACTTACAATGAGCTTGTGGCAGCATATGTGAGGGCTGGATTTTATGATGAAGGGGCTGCTGTTATAGATACAATGACCCGCAAAGGAGTTATGCCAAATGCTGTTACTTATACCACTGTAATAAATGCCTATGGTAAGGCAGGAAAGGAGGATAAGGCCCTAAAGTTGTTCAACCAAATGAAGGAGTTAGGCTGTGTTCCCAATGTATGCACTTACAATTCAGTTCTTGGAATGCTAGGCAAGAAGTCAAGATCAGAAGATATGATAAATATTCTCTGTGATATGAAGTTGAATGGATGCCGTCCAAATCGAATTACTTGGAACACCCTGCTTGCTGTATGTGGTGAGAAAGGTAAGCACGAATATGTTAACCAGGTTTTGAGGGAAATGAAAAACTGTGGATTTGAGCCTGACAGGGATACATTCAATACATTAATTAGTGCATATGGTCGGTGTGGGTCTGAAATTGATGCTGCAAAAATGTACGGGGAAATGATTAAAGCAGGCTTTACTCCATGTGTAACAACTTATAATGCTCTTCTGAATGCTTTAGCTCGTCGAGGTGACTGGAAAGCAGCAGAATCTGTCATTCTGGACATGGGGAATAAAGGTTTCAAGCCTAATGAAACTTCATTCTCATTGATGCTTCATTGTTACTCCAAGGGTGGGAATGTCAGGGGTATAGAGAAGATTGAGAATAAAATTTATGAGGGTCACGTTTTTCCTAGTTGGATGCTTTTGAGAGCCCTTGTAATTGCAAACTTCAAGTGCAGAGAGCTTAAAGGAATGGAGAGGGCATTTCAGCAATTGCAGAAGAATGGATACAAACCTGATTTGGTTCTAATTAACTCAATGCTCTCTATGTTTGTCCGAAACAAGATGTATGGCAGAGCCCATGAGATGTTTCAACTTATTCATCAAAGTGGGTTACAGCCAAATCTTGTTACCTATAATAGCTTGATGGACATGTATGCGCGAGGGGGTGAGTGTTGGAAAGCAGAAGAAATGCTCAAGGGAATTCAAAAATCTGGTCAGAAGCCAGATCTTGTGTCTTATAACACTGTCATCAAGGGATTTTGCCGGCAAGGACTCATGCAGGAGGCTATTAGACTTCTCTCAGAGATGACTTCTAATGGGATTCGACCATGTATCTTTACATATAACACTTTCTTGGCAGGCTATGCGGGCCAGGGATTGTTTGCAGATGCAGATGAAGTTATTAGATATATGATTGAGCACAATTGCAGGCCCAGTGAGCTAACTTACAAGATTGTTGTTGATGGTTATTGTAAAGCAAGGAAATATAAAGAAGCCATGGACTTTGTGTCTAAGATTAAGGAGATTGATAACTCTTTTGATGATCAATCTGTGAAAAGGCTAGCTTCCCGCATTAGGGAGAGTTTGGAGTCATGACTTTGTGAGCTATTCCTTTTAGTTTCTGTTTCTACCTTGGCTGATGCAAGTATATCGGTTGTTGCAATTCTTGGTAGTGTTTTGGCAACTCTATTGTCCCATATGCTTAATATAGAATTTATTTTGAAATTTTTAATAAATTCTTGGGTGTAGTATCAGCTTCAGTCCATAAAATGTGGCTTTTGGTTTTTCTGCTTAATATCAGGCGTGCTTTTGTATTGAGGGCACCCATCAGTGAGAACAAGCTCTCATCTAAAGTAAAAGTCAATTGTATCTCTGGCATAAGGGTTAGAGTCTTTACTCTTCTTGTTAGACGATCCTGTCAACTACACCTTGAGACATGAAATTGAATAACGTGCCTTGAAAAACACTGAGCTTCTGCAGCTTCACTCATGCTTTTGGCTCAGTCCTTTTTACTGCAAAAGAATTCCTTCGAGTTACACATTTAGCGCCTGTTCGGTACAACCATTCTGCTCTTAGTGCCAAAAAAGAGATGCATTTGGAGGGTTGACGAGAATAACCGAAAAAAAAAAAGGAAAAATTTAGAAAAGCATGTGAAAGACATCGAGAGAGCAGCTACATATTCAATCTTTTTTGTACTATTTTGACCACAAGGAAGATTGTTTTGTTCATACTGTTGTGGACTCCTGAAGTGTTTATTTATGCTCCCACATGATGGCGGGGGATGTCTAAGGTCGAGTTTGATTTTTTTGCAATTATTATAATTAATGCTTCGTTCTATTAACCCTGGTCAAACACTTTCTTCAAACTGCATATGAAACTTTTCCTCTCTGTATTCCGTGTTCAGACATTGTTCCATCGCATTCTGAAGGAAAAACATGGAAAACATTCTAGATGTAGAAAACTTAGATTGGCTTTGTTTTAATATTATTTGTATTTTGAATTATCAGTTAGTTGTTAGTTTAGGAATTGATGTTTTAATTAATTATCTTTTGTGAATTTATTATTATTATTTTTTTAAATTGTTAAAAATTATCTATTGAGTTCTATATAAAAGTCTTTAGTAGTTAAGGTTAGATAATTTTTTAATTGATTATTAATAAAATCATTTAATTTAGATAATTTGCCTAAAAATATGATTTCTGATAGGCGTCAATTGATGAGACAAATTCGGCTGTTTGGGTGTTTCGCTTGCATCTTGGTCTTCAACTGGCGTTTTGTTTTGGTTGTTTCATTGGCATTTTTTGATTGAGTTGTATTCAACAAATCCTAACCACTGACTGTTAATCATTGCCTTATAATTTTTAGTGTTGCCAGAAATAGGAATAAAATAAAATAAAAATTCTTCTCCCATCACTTTCATTCTTTCATTGGGTTCCAATGTTATTGTAATTACTCACTAAAAGAAAATTGAATTAGTAAAAAGAAATAAATTAATAATTAAATAATAATCAAAATAGAGGATAAATTAAACTTGTAGAAATGATAAAAAGGTTAATTAAATATTAACATCGAACCCAAAAAAAAAGATGTGTTAGAAGTTTAAAAATTTAACTAAATATTTATTCCCTCATTTTCTCTTTTCCTTTATTCCGTTTCAATTCTCCTCCTACACATTTTATTCCCAACTCGTCCTTTCCTCATCATATCTCTCATATCTCAAAGCTTCCCGCAGTTCTCCTTGTGCAGAGGATATTTTGCATATTTCCAATTACACCATGTTAGCATCTATGGCCACTACTTTGGTTTGTAATTAATTAATTAATTTTCAATGTGTCTACACTCCTCTCAGCCAAGTGTCCTGCGCATATTTTATTTCAATGATGTTTCGGCCCCATTTCTGCCAAAATGATTTATCATGATGCAAATGAAATATAATGTTTTATTTACGACCTTTATACTTCCCCATCCCCAAATTCAGTTCACGTGCTAGCATTGGGTAAAGGGAGAAATGAGCAGAAACTTCTACACTTTTCCTTCCTCACCTTCCGTCTCTGCCTTTTTACTCCTCCATGTTATAAATCTCCAGCTTCCCTTCATTTCCATTATTTCAGTGCGTTCGCTGCTTCTTTCTCCAGCCCAGGATCAGTCAGAAAGTAGCAACTTGGTCTGCACCTCCAATCCCTCAATCTTTTGGTTAATAGCTTCCTTTCTCATTTTGTTCCAGCTCTCTTTCCCTCGTTATGCTCTTGCTATTTCATGGGGTTCGCTGCTTCTTTTCCAGTTGCTTTGAGAGTCAAATCGAGTATACCTCATCTTCCCTTCTCTTATTGTTTCTTCTGTGCAATCATGGAGAAAAGAGTGTGAGCTTGATTTCGGCCAACCATGGCTTATAGAGTTAAGAGGGAAGTCATCTTGAGCCATCCGTAATCCTCCCGGGAGGCTCCCTGCACAATATGGATATTGGGTCTGAGTGTTCGGGACTAAGTTGGCCAAAAATTTATATCCTAGGAGCTCCGTTTTACTTGGATAATTTGTTCACATCCGCTTGAATCTTCAAAGTTTAGCTTATACAAGTAAAACTTTCGAAACCTCTTCTTGTGTTGAAAAATAAATGAAAAGTAGCGTGTGTTGTGGCTAGAATTAAAATAGGTAATAGATTAATTAAAGTAATTTAAGGAGTAATTAATGTGATAATGGGAAGCAATTTTGAGTAAAGTAGAATTTGACTTGTGGGGGTTTAACTTAATATAATAAAGTGGATAAAAAGATTCATACTATAGTAGGAAGTAGAATAACTAAAACAAGTAACTATTAGCTTAGGATAAGTGTATAGTAGAAATTAACTGAGTAAAAATTTAAAAAAGGGAAGCAGTGGACTAATTAAATTAAAGAGGATAAGTCTACCATTTCTAGAAATTCAATTAGTAGGCAATAAATTAGTTTAGGTGAAGCAAAACTAACAATGAGGTAGTAATAAGATGAGATAAGGAAGTAAAGTAGACTATGTTAACTAAACTAAATGGATAGTTGGAATGATATTTTATGAAATACTAAGTAGTCCTCTTGTCGACAAATGCTGTGAATAAATTATAAAATATGATATGTTTTGAATTTTTTGAATTTTTATTTATTTTATTCTTGTTTGTATTTTGTGTGTCCATTGGAATAGACATTTTAAGTAATATTTGAATGTACATATTATTAATGATATTAAATTTTTTAAATTTTAATATAATATATGTATTGTGTTATCAAAATAGGTATAAATTGACATGATGATTAAGAGTGTTATTTTTGAAAGTTCAAAAGATGGTAAGTTATTTTAACATGTTTTGATGGGTTTGTTTAGATGTTTCATGAGCATAAAGTGTTGTACTATTAATTGCAAAATTTTATTGTAGACTAGTTTATTTAAAAAATTTTAGCAAATGAATTGTATTTAGTATATAATTATATATATATATATATATTTAAGGTAGAATTATGTAGAATGCTAGTTGTTGTTGTTAATAACAGTTTTATTAACCCTCAATACATCTTAAATATTGTCACATAATTTTTGTGATTGAGTACTTGAAGAGTATTGAACTAGATATGTTTAGTTAAACATCAATGATAATAGTAATCTCACATGTGATTCTTGCCTATAGTGCTTTGAGATTGAATTTATAGATATTTACTCTCGTGAGTTGTGTATTTATATTTATATATATTAGAATTTAAAGTTTTGCACGAACTTTCTTAATAAAGTGTTTTGATTAAATTATTTTTTGTATAACATTATTTTCTGTTTAGCATTCAACTTTAAAATGTTTGAATTTAAATTTTTAATTATTTGCCAGAATTTTCTCTTATTAACTTTATATGTTGATAAAAATATTATATACCTATATGCTCATCGTATATTAATGCATTAATAATATAATAAACCAAATTTCCCACTTATTTAAACTTTTTATACATACCAACCAATTCGTATCTCTTTCTATTTAAAAATTTAAAAATTTGAATTTTTATAAAAAATTATTTCATGTCATTCTATATTTACAACTTTGTTTATTTATTATTATTGTGTCAAAACCTAATTTCATTTTGGAAAATTTTATACTTATTCGTCCATTTAGTTATCGTATTTTATTTTCTACTCATCGAGTACCACGACCTATTCAATTATTAATTTTTGCAAATAGAAAAATTTATGTCCAATATTCCTTCGATGTAGGTTGAGAGAGTTGTTAATAAAGAGCTAACAATTGTGTTCTTTGGTGTTAATAATGTCTTTGTTTATGTTTGTTTGTACTTTAGAGTCAGTTTCATAGATTATATATAGGATCTCCTCCTTGTTAGTTATGTTGTTTGTCAAATAGGAAGTAAGAGCAAAGTTTTCTTTTGTAAATTTTGATTGATTTATTGTAGTAGGCAAATTTGTGATGTCTTAACTTGTTTTTGGATAGAAAGCAAATCGGAGCATAGCATTTTCCCTCAATGGCTGCAATCTAGTAGCGGTTTGGTCAACAACGGCTACAATTTAACAATAGTTGACAAAAATGTCGCAATGGCCATTTTTAGACCGCTGCAAAATTCTATTTTTTGGGAGTGCTTATTTTTAACAGAACACTTTTTCAAATTCTCTACAACAAGTCAGTATAGTTTGATTTGATTACAGCAATTGCAAAATCTTAAAATTTATAGAAATGAATAAAGTAAAGGAATGATATTCGATTTGAAATGATTTTTCATAAAATCATGCATGAAAAATTATATAAGGATTTGTTGTGGTTAGGCTTATGGATGTAGAATCTCTTTATGTTCCATGTCCATCATGTAATTGTTTCAGGCGTGACAGTTATGATATGCCACGCGATCTATTCTTTAATCTACCCTAATTATCCTTTCTTGAATTCCCTCATGGGAAGGCAGTATCTAGCACCCTCTAAATGATCCTTTCATAAAATCAATCCTCACCTTCCATTTTAACATCATCATCGGCAGATTTAACAGGGGGGTTGTCATTTACTCTTAAATTCTATGCTAATACAATGGTTTTTGTTGATTCTTTGATATGCTTTGTATGAAAAATGAAAAGAAAAAAGAATGAAGATGTAAATAAAAATGACCCTTGTACTCTTTTTAAAAATAAAAAATAAAAAGAGACAAATATTAATAATAAAGATATAATAGATATTACATGGAAAAAAAATGTTGCCTTACATTCCCACTCTTTCTCCCCTCCCATGGGCACCTAAACATAGCCTTATATTGACAGCGTTCGTAGTCATCTCACGTCATCCCCTTCTAAAGATATAATGCAAGAGTCTTTCAATATCACAATTTAAATTTAAATAGATTTTCTTCAATGTGGTGCAACGTTTAGTGCAGAGTGTTTAAGACACGTGCAGAAGTTAGTTGGTTATGTAAAGTGTTGTTATAACCGGACCGGACTGGCCGGTTCAACCGGTTGGACCGGGAACTGGACCATGGTTTGGTTCGGACAATCCACCAAATCGGTGGCTTCAAGAACCGGTAAAGAATCGGGTTTGATTGATCGGTTTAGGGCTGAAACCAACGCACTCGAACCGCATTGAACTGGTTGTCTTCAGAATTTTTCAATCCATGCTCTCACAGGGATTCAAACCCCTGACCTATTCCCTCCAAAAGGTTAGAGCGCCATTTGACCTGTAAATTGTTTTACTATGTATAGGCAAATTTATATATAAATAAGTTTGTTAGTGGGTTGCTTCCAAAATGAGTATCTTCCTCTAGATTCGAACTCGCATGTGCTTAGTTTACAAAACACGTCTCCGCCAGTTAAGCTGCAAAGCACATCCAATGTAGTTGTACAAATTTTTATATAAAGAGATTTTTAATTGGTTATTTTCAATTTCATTAACCCATAACCAAAGGAATCAACATTTTAATTATTGTACCATCTTTTTTTTTAATTAGGATAATTCATAATATTATATAAATATAATTATAATATTTTTTAAAAATTTTAATATTTAATTTTAATATTTATCAAGTATATTTTTTTACGCTATATTCAAACTTTTAGGAATCAATTAAATTTTATTATAGAATTTTTTTTGAAAACTAATAATAAAAAAATATTAAATAGTTAATTTTTATAATATTTTGGTTTTAATATTTGTTTTAACATATTAATATTTAATAATAAATAAACTATTTTAGATTTAAATTTTAAAACTAAAGAGTCAAATAAATTTAAATATTATATTATAATATATTTGATTTATTTTTATATATAATTAATAATAAAATGTTTTAAAATTTATTAATATTTGTTTATAATTATTTAGTATACTAAATTTTAATATATATATATATATATAATTATTACTGATTTGACCACGGTTCGACCACAGTTCAACTAATGAACCGTGAACCAGTACTTTTACCGGTTCAATGACTGGTCTGATTTTTAAAACATTGATATTTGCTTTGAGAATGACACATCACCATCAGCATCCACATCGGCAACCTCTCCGATGCGGTTTTTCGCAGAAGGCAAAGCAGTAACAACATCTTCTTCAATGCGACACTTATTTGTCCCTCTTTTGATCTTGAAGTAACCATCCTGCATGTAGATTAAAATTAATGATTAATAAAGGCATACATATAGATGCATATGACTGATAAAAGGTCAAATGAGTAAGAGTATCCTTAATTTTTCCAGCATTAGTAGATTTTTTTGTGACTGTTCCAAACACAAGAAAAGATATAAATGTAATCTATTTGTTTGATGTCCTAAAATTGCATGCAGATGGAGGAGAGAATGGTTTCAAATGTTTTTGTCTATTGAAAGGTCATCGACAAATAGGAATGAAAAGATGGGCTCTCCTTATGGTTTAAACAGGCAAGATTTATATATTGATAAAAAATAGTATTCACTCTACCTTTAATAGGGACATGAATTTAATATATGAAGTTTCACACAAACAGCATAAAAAGGCCAAAACAAAAATGAAGAAGAAGAAGAAGAAGAAAAAGAAGAAGAAGAAGAAGAAGAAGAAGAAGAAGAAGAAGAAGAAGAAGATGATGATGATGATAATAATAAGAACAAAAACAGCTGACTGCAACATTCATCCTTTTTATAAAATGAATCCAATGACTCAAAAAACTTGCATAAAATCATTGAGCTAGCTTAAAATGAATATCCTAATTTCATATCCCATAATTCCTTCATTTGCTACTTGGATATGCACATCCTTATTCTTGCTGTCTCTACCCCAACATCCCATATAGTAAGGCAAGGCACTTCAGTTATTACCATTGAAAAAAAAAGAGCTTTATTTTTCATTCAACAATAATTCTGAGACACATCTTTTAAAATATAGCCAAGACCCCAAGTTTAAAAATACTTCATATGGTGTTGGAAGTCCTACTCATGCAAAGTCCTGAGAGTTTAATTATTATCTCCAAATTTTCAACATAAAGTCAATCCACAGTTTAGTGATAGAGAAATATAATCTTAAAATACAACAATGATCTTTTTTCCTAAATTGGCTCATAACAGGGCATAATGAAAAGTCTAAAGCTCTAAATCACTCATTGGTCTGAGCCCATTCTAATTAAAGTTGTCTCCAATTTCTCCATTAATTGTTCTACTGGTCAAGCTGTAACGTCCAATATTTCATAAAAACATTGTAATGAGTCAGCTTGAAAAATAAGTCCCCTGAGATAAATGATTTAAGGCCAAATAAAATTTGGATAAGATTTTAAATAATGAAAAATGAGGATTTGAGTCTTGAGTTACCTAGAAATTGGAGTTGGAATGGTTCAAAAAATTTCCCAAAAGTCTAGTGACATTTTCATAAAAATAGGTAATTTTTGAAAAACTCACAAGAGGGCTTTTTAAATGAAAAATTTGAGCTTTTCAAGGTTCTCAGGGATTCTAAAAATCATGGGAAGTCCTGAGACAGTTAAAACCCCTGTTTTAAATCCAAATTGAGTGCTTTCAAAGCCATTTTATAAATTTGAGGACTTAAATTTTATGATGGAAAAGATGGTTTTTAAAAAAGAGTTAAAATGAATCTAAAACGGAATTGCCAAAGACGCAGGATGTAAATGTCATTTTTTTGAACAATTTCTTCTCCATTCTTTTATTATAAGAGGCATCCCATACTCTCTCTAATCTAACTAACTCTTTTTTCGCTCAAGACCAAGGGAGAGCTCTAGTAAGAAGCACACACAAGGAGAGCCACAAAAGATAAGAAAGAAGCAAGGAAAAAGGTAAGAAAATGGGAGAGTTTCATGGCTTTCCATTTTGAAACCTTGTTCTTCTCTCTTTACTCTATCTTTCTATGGTTTTGATGGATGGTTTGGTTTTGTTTTGGCCTTGGTTCAAAGGAGGAAGTGTAAGAATGTAAGGAGAAGACTAAAGCAAAGGAAGGAACTCTTGAGATAAGCTTGGAATCAAGGTGATTTTCTTTCTTTATTGCTTTCTTCTTCCCTTGCTCTTCTATAAGTGTCTCGGCCAAGAATAGAGCAGTCAAGGGGGATAGGTTTATATCCATAAACAAGTGAGAATTCTAGGTTTTCGACCATGGGGAGCTAGAAAATGCAAAAAAATTAGAAGTTAAACAAGTGAAATTCAAAAATAGGAAGCTAGGGATTCATGAATTTAGTGTAAATTCTGTTTTGATCCAAGAGTTCTCTAACCTATGTGAGTATATGTTTGAGTTCCTAAGACCTCTAGGAAGCCTCCCAAGTACCTATCCCATCAAGAAAAAATGTGAAACTCCATGGGCTTTAAACCACCCCTTAGATTTGGCCAAGACAAGATGAAGGGGGGTAGGAAGTGTTTTAATTTGTTCTAAGCTTAGTTTAGGATTTTATGTGATGGAAGAAGATGAGAGGAACCTCTGGAAAAAGTTTAGAAACCATAGATTGGGAGATGAGGTAATAAGTTTTATAATGTAACCTTAAGAAGCAACTTGTATTTAGACTCTTAGAAATGAGTTTGTGATGACTTCAAGGAGTCTAAATGGAACTAAGAGGCCTATATATGAGAAGAAAATGGAATCAAGAATTTGAATTATGGTAGTTGCTTCATTAGGCCATTAATGGAGCTATTATGGAACCAATAGACCAAGTTTGCTTCTTAGGTGTGTGTCTAATGCTTTGGCTTATTCCAAGAGAGTAATTAAATGCTATTTGTTATGTCTAGGCCCTAGAAATCAAGTCTCAACTACTTGTCAGTGTATAGCCAAAAAAAGGAAGGAATAGCAAAAAGGAAAGCTTGTGTTTGATTGCAAGATAGCTCTTTACTCTTTCTTGATTGCATTTATGGTTATATGAATGTCTATGGATACTTGTATGTGTGATTGTATCATGAGACATGCCTTGATGTTGTCTTGATTGCGTTGGTACCAATATACTTTCTAAATGATGTTTCATTTATGAAAATTGCTCTTATAGGTGAGGTGAAGCCAAAAGTCCCTAACAATGTGTGAGGTGAAGCTAAAAATCCCAAGGAATGGGTGAGACAAGGCCAAAAGTCTCTTGGATGAGTGAGACTAAGTCAAAAGTCCTAAGAGAGGCTAGTCTAAAAGTCCCAAAAATATGGTAAGGTTAGACTAAAAATCTCTAGAGCTTGTCTTTAGCCTTGACATGTTTTTATAGCATGGAAATTTGGTATTAAGAAATTCTTGTTTGTGTTGCATGCATACTTATCATCCTTGCCATATTTATATGCCATGATTATCTTCTTGAATGAGTATTTAAGCTATTGAGATTCCTTGAAACTCACCCCCTTCCCTCCTCCATCTTACTCTGTCTAGGTGGTGTTTAAGAAGCAAAAGATGGAAGCTAAGGAGGTTAAAGGCCTATTTCTTGATAATTGTTTAGTTTTGTGTGGTTTTTGATGTTAAGAAATATCAAAGTGTACATGTATATATTATTTTTGAGATGTAAATGTTTGAGTAAATGTAAAAGTATATATATGTAATGGATGAACCAAAGTAGTAGCCTAATTGATGAGAAAATGCAATTTGACCACTTGGTAGCCTAGTATGGAATGAGTATTCTTACAAGTGGCATAGTAAAATTATGATGTACGATAGTTTAGACCATTTGAAAAGCTCATATATGCTGTATTTGTGCTTTTAAATTTGCCCAAATTGTGGTAGAAGTAATGGGAGACCATTTGGATCCTTATATGATGCTAAAATAACCATATGTGTGAGCTATAGCAAAATCTATCCAAATGAGTTCTTCTTGGCCTGAAATTTGACATGCATATAAAGCTTATCTAGAGTTTTTGGGAAGCTAAAGTGCACATTATTTGAAGATCTAGAAAATTTTTGGTGAATTTTCAAAATTGGTAATTTGTGACAGATTTGGCCTAGGTACTATACAAATAGTCAAAATTTTCATCTCAATCATTCATAGGGGCAAATGGTATCCAATGTAACGTCCCATTTTTCGTAAAATACTGCAATGAGTCAGTTTTCAAAACAAGTTCCCCAAGATGAGTGATTTAAGGCCAAATAAAATTTGGATAAAATTTTAAATAATAGAAAATAAGGATTTGAGCCCTGAGTTGCCCAGAAACCGGAGTCGGAGTGATTCAAAAAATTTACTAAAAGGCCAATGGCATTTTTGTAAATAAGTATACTTTTTAGAAAACATACAGAAGGGCTTTTTAAATTAAATTTTTGAGTTTTTTGGGGTTCTCAGAGGCCTTGAAAACCATGGAAGCCCCGGGACCGGTAAAGACCCTCCGATGTAATTTTTCTAACATCGGTTGATCTGAACTTTGACTAATTCATTTGGAAAGGTTTTAGCTCCAATTTGAGTGATTCCAAAGGCATTTTACTAAATTGGGAATCTAAATTTTATAATGAAAAAGAAGGTTCTAAAAAAAGAGCTAAAACAAAGGAGAAACAGAAATACTATTACGAAAGGACAAAAGTGGAATTAAATGGGAAAAGTGAAGCTTCCACACTCCTCTTTAAAGACACGTCCCTACTCTCCTTCCTTTAACTGACTCTCTTCTACCCATTTTTAGAGACATTGTCCAGCCCTCTTAGGCGCACCAATAGCAAGGGAAAAGAAGAAGAAAAAGCCAAGATTTTGGTAAAGAATTCTTAGCTTTTCAAGCCTTTCCTTTCACTAACTCTCTTCTCCTTCTTTCCCTCTTCCTTTCCATGGTTTTCTTTAAGTTTTTGGTGCTATTTTTGGGCCAGACTAGGGAGGAAATTTTCGTGTTTGTGGAGGAGTGTTCAACCAAAGTGAAGAACAAGCCAAAAGAAGTAAGAAAACAAGGTAAAACTTCCATTCTTTGGTAGTTTTTTCCTCCCCCTTCCTCTTGCACAAATTTGGCCACCATGAGCCCAATTCTTAAGGGTTTTTTTTTACCCAATTCATGGAGGGATTAGAGGTTTTAGATGGCAAGGATTAAGAAGGAACCAATAGAATCAAGAAAGGAGCATTAGGAAACAAGATGGAACTATTAGGGATCCATATGCTCCCTTGCAAATCTGATTTAAAATGAATGTTCTTAGGCTTAAATGAATGTTTAAATGTGCTCTTAAGATCCCTAAAAGGTTCCCTATATGCCTGTTCCTCCATGAAAATAAATAAAACCCCATGGAAAGTCATGAACCTAGAAGTGAGAAAAGTGTAAAGCACTTAAGGGGATTGTAAAAACTGATTTAATCTATAAGTTCCCTTAGCTATTTAAGTGTTTCCTTGACCTCCTACAACTCTTAACAACCTCCCTAAATGGTTCCCCCATCAAGGAAAAATCAAAAAGCCATGAAATCCCATTTATGCTCTAGGTTTCGCCCAAGTAGGGATAACATAGTTAGGGAGAGTTTTAAATTTTTTCAAACTCATTTTTGAGTCATATATGATGAATGAATGTGAGGGGAAACCTTGGGGAAAATTTAGAAAGCTTAGAGAATGAGTTGGTGCTTTAGGTTCCATATTGTGACCTAAAGAAGCAACATGATGTTAGGCCATTTGTTTTAATGTGATGTCCAAGAGAAGCAAAAAGAGTCAAGAATCATATTTGAGAGTAAAGAATGAGGCTTAGAAATCATTTGAGAGATGTTGCTTCATTAGGTGCCATTATGGACTATAATGGAACCTATAGAGCAATCTAATATTTCACTAAGTTATGTAGTCTTAGAATATGTTTCATAAACCTAATTGGCTCCCATAAATTGTATCTAGGTCAAAAGAAACCTTCCCCACACTTTTGTGGTTGTGTAGCCGAAAAGAGGAGCTTAAATTCAATGGGAAAAGCGTGTGAATTGGTGCAAGGTAGCTTTCTCCACCTTCTCTCATGCATGGATGTGTGTTTAGCTTGCTTTAGAATGTGGGTATGTGTATTTTCAAGCTATAAAAAGTATGCTCGTATGCCTTTATATGCCATGATTCTTGATGCCATGTTATGTTTTCCAATGATTACATGATGTTTGTATGAGTTTTCTTGAGTGTGGAGAGGCCAAGAACTCTTCCCTTTGGTGAGGATGAGCTAAGAACCCTTGAATTTGATTGAGACAAAGTAAAGAGTCTCCTAAAAACAAAGTGGGCTCCCAAGAGTATGATTGAGTCCAAAGTGCTTAAAGAATGGGTGAGGCAAGTCCAAATGACATGAGAAGAAGTGTGAGGCCAATCCAAGCACTTGGTAAGCTCTTGAATGTCTTATATGATGTGTTCATATGCCAAGCTTGCTTTTTAAATGTATATGACTTCTATTTTCTCTATGCATACATTTTTTAGGTTTGCTTTACATATATTATATATGATTGAATGGGAGATGAGCTATTAGAATTTTTTGAATCTCACTCCCTCCTCTCCAATACTCTAACATGCTAGGTGGACCAAGTAGTTGTGGTGAAGGGAGCCAACAACCATAAAAGAAGGAGATTGACAAGCCTAGGCCTAGCTTTCATTCTTTTTGAATCTATAATGAGGCTTCACAAAGTATATGATGTTGTAAATATATCATGACCCTTGAGACATGTATAAATACACCATTATATGATATTTATATGTATGGATATGATGTATGACCTCTAGCATATGTTTTGAGTATCTAATGCCAAAGTATGAGAATTGAAAGTTTGATGGATATGTGTATAAGTGGGGGTTGAATGGCCAAAATGAGATGTATGAGGTTTGGGACCATTTAGGTAACTCACACAAGTCTTAAATATACTTTTAGACTTGCCTAAAAGGTTCCAAGACTAAGAAAAATCCATTTGGCAACTTTGGTACCCTATATGGAGCCAAAATTGACTATTATAGAACCCTATATCACTTTTTAGTCAAATGAGTTAGTCTTGATCTAATATTTGGCATGAAATTAGGTCTCCTTGATAGCTTTTTAGGAAGTTAAAGAACATAATTTTCAGAGGTCTACAGAATATTTGATGATTTTTCAAAGTTGGCAAAATTTATAGAAATGGTCTGATGCACTGTTACAATAGTCCAAAATTGTTTTTTGTCACATGAGACTCAAAAGATGTCCAATTGCCATAAAATTTTATACAGAGAAACTAGGCAACCACAGTGGCTCGTCCAATTGGAAGCATTTCATTTGGAGGTCTAGAGAGGAAGATATGAATTTTTGAAGTTTCTGTCCAGTATCAGTAACCTTGCCCGACCAGAAGTACTATTCCATCGAATTCTGAGGTCTGGGCTTGATGAACTGATTTGGAGATATTTTTTCTCTCTAGTTGACATCCACAACATTCCAGATTGGTATCATTTTCATGGATTAGATTTTTGTGGAATTAATTGGACATTTTTGAAGTTCATATCAGTAAATTGTGATAGCATCAAGACCCAGTCTGACCTCTAGACTATTTCGCATGTCAAACACTCTGTGTGTGGAATGTTATGACTTGTGCATATTTTTAGCATAAAGTAGACATTTAACGTAGACATGATAAAAAAATTTTATTATATATGCTGGTCAATTTGTAATTTGTGCCCATAATTAGTCCAAAATCAATACAATTACGAGTCGCACACTGTCTAAAGTTGAAAATTTCCTTGGCAAATCAAATCTTATATGTGAAAATACTATTAGGGATAGAATTAAATTGTTAAGTGACTTCAAAAGCTTGTTGGCAGTAATCGAAAACTATGAAAAAAGATACTATACGTAACTAAAAATAAAACTAAATCCTATGAATACAATCCTACAATAAATATCATCTTCTTTAACATAGGCTTATCAAGCAAGACTAGTAAAAGGATCATGATTCACACAACTCCACTATGATTCTAACTAAATATCGTCACTAGAAACATGACCATCGAACTTGCAACAATCTGATTATCAAAAGGGAAATAAAATACCTTGTACATGCCTTAGAATGAAACCCAACTCTCTCTAGATTGTGTAGATCATTGAATAATTGTGATTGTAAAATATTTTGACAACAAATTAAATGCAAAATGGAGCTTAGAAGCACAAAGCACAGAAGCATATCAATCGATCATGAAGGTGTGATCATTGAAGGTAAAACTTAGGTGTATATATAAATCTATCTTGCATTAGGATTTTGATAATTGAAGGCACACCAGGTAGGAATTTTTTCAGAATCGAAGCCATTCTAGCTAGTGTCAAACAAACTCACTCTAATTTCACAAATCCATTTTGCTTCATAACTGTTAATATCTGAAACCATTACCATATGGATAATTCACAAGTAATACAATGCTAGAAATAGAAAAGGCTACTATAAATATGAGATTATTAAAAAAATAGTTCAATACTTCAAATGAAAAATGCACTGAATCTTAAAATAAATTGCATCCACCCCATGAAAATGCAACCTGGTGATCTTTAGTATCAGCAGGAAAATGATTTAATAGCAAACTTGTTCATGGTCGTGGTAATATTGCACCATGGTCTCCTCACCAGTCATAACCCCAACTTCCGCCCCCAAATAACTCCTTTCCATTAAGCTTGAACCCACCATCACCGCCGTCGCCACACCAACTGCCACCACCCGCAGTCCCGTGTGACACATTAGTTAATAGATCAAGTGGGGACGGATGCCCACGTGGCCATAATAGAACCAAAAGTATTGCGTCGCAGTGCACGAGAAATGCATGCATTAGGAAAGGAAGGTTAAGTATTCGGAGTACCAACGATGAGGGTGTAGGTTATGTGAATGATCTCCTACTTTCTGTTATTCTCTCTCCTTTCTGTCATTTCTTTCTTCTTTTTCTATACTGAACTTCCTTCTGGGTCTTTCTTTATTATAATATGTGATTAGTTACTTTTGTGATATGATGTGACTACGTCTAGCTAAATTCAAGTTTGTAGTGATTATTGAAATTCATTTGCATTCATCGCAATAGGTGCTTTCGTTGAGTTATCTCTATGGCAGAAAGTACGTATCTCAAGGATTTGTTAGTAGAGATCAAGACGTTGGGTGGTGAGATGCAGAGCATGCGTGAATTGGTTAAACACATTGAGACGGCAAACTCAACGCGAATGGACCAACTAGAGGCAGCCAATACATCTCGAATGGAATGTCTAGAAGCTGCCTTTGAATCCTTGGCTCAAGCGCCACATCCGAGGATAGATCAGATTGAAGCTTATATGGAAAACTTATCCCATCTAGTTGAAGGAGTCCATCAGACCACTGAATGTTTCCCTAGTTCTCTATCCATTAGCACATCAAATCATAATGGACCTGTGGCTCCGCTATATCAACCTTTTCAAGTGCAACAATTAAAACTTGATTTTCCTCACTTTGATGGTTTTGATCCTCATGGCTGGATTTTCAGGGCGGAATAATATTTTTCCTATTATGAGACTCCAAATCCATGGCACATTGTTATTGCTTCAGTCCATATGGACGGCGTTGTTGTGCCGTGGTTTCAAATGTTACAACGAACAAATCAAATCACAAGTTGGCAGCAATTGACACAGGCCATCTAGCAGTAGTTCAGACCCTCACAATATGACCAGCCACGTGTTAGGTTGTTCAAACTTTGCATGATCGACTCTTATTACAATTATTACAAGCAATTCATATTACTTGCTAATCGTATGGAAGGAGTTTCTGATGAGGCATTACTTGATTGCTTTATGGGAGGATTGTCCCCTAAATTACATTGAGAGGTTGTTGCTCATACTCTGAGTACTTTGCTTAAAGCAACAGGTCTTGCATGACTATTTGATGATAAGCAAGCGTTGGTTCACCCAGGGACTCATTCCCATCCTTTTACTCATGTTCTTTCGAATGTTGCACTTGCAACTAAGCCCTTGACCACTATTCCATCAAGTTCCCATGTTGTTAGCAAATCTTCTGCTCCTCCACTCTTGCCTACTTCGAATATAAAACCGTTAGTTCCAGTGCATAAGATTTCCCCAGCCGAAATGCAAATTCGTCGTGAGAAAGGTCTCTGTTATACCTGTGATGAAAAATTCACTCCTAACTATAGGTGTACAAATAAATAGTATATGTTATTACACCATGAGGATGAAGATGACCCTCCAGAGCCAGTTTCTCTCATAAAAAACAAATGTCATAGACAACACTGGTGAGCCTTCAACCTTTCACCACATATCTCTGCAAGCTTATAATGGAACAGGGGGCCAAATGACTATTCGCTTTGATGGCATGGTGGGAGGTGTTGCAGTCCAACTCTTGCTGGATGATAGGAGCTCTGATAACTTTGTGCATCCTCATCTCGTTGAGCACTTGAAATTGCCTATCGAACTTGTATCTCCGATGCGTGTGCTGATGGGAAATGGACAAGTAATGCAGGGAATGGGTCTAGTAAATGACCTGACTGTCCAAATTTGTGATTACAATATTACTTTTCCTGCTTTTGTTCTATCAATTGTAGGGTCAGATATCATTATGGGTTCCCCATGGTTGTCCACCTTAGGGCCACATGTGGTGGACTATAGCAGTGCCACTATTAAATTTTTACTGGATGGGGTGTTTATCACTTTGAAAGGACAGTAAAATCCATCTTATTCACTAGCCCAATTCCACCAGTTCCAGAGATTGCAGACCATCCGCGCTGTTGCTGAGACATATTTTCTTCAGTTGGTAACGGTGAACTCGAATAGTGTTCTTACTTTTCCCGATGATGTCCCTGCCGATATAAAGAGTGTGCTTCTTATATTCCAAATTGTATTTGATACACCTCATGAGCTCCTTCCTCCACGAGACTTTGATCATTGTATTGAATTATAGTCTAGAATAGGGCCTATTAAGGTGCGACTATATCGCTACCCTTTTAGCCAAAAGGCAATCATCGAGAAACTGGTTGAAGAATTGATTAATGACGGGTTTGTTCAACATAGTAGTAGTCCGTTTTTGCCCCTGTGATTCTTGTCAAGAAGAAAGACGGATCATGGTGTCTCTGTGTTGATTACAGAGCTCTTAACACCGTCACTGTGAAAGATTCATTTCCAATGCCTACTGTGGATGAGCTGCTGGATGAGTTGGGCGGTTCGGTCTACTTCACTAAGCTTGATTTACGTGCTGGTTACCATCAAATTCGGATGCACCCAGCTGATAGAGACAAAATGGCATTTTGAACTCACCAGGGCCTTTATGAGTGGCTTGTAATGCCCTTTGGCCTCACTAATGCTCCGGCAACGTTTCAAGCTCTCATGAATTCAGTCTTCAAAGCATATTTGTGCCGATTTGTTTTGATTTTCTTTGACGACATCCTCATCTATAATGCTACGTGGGATAAACATTTAGAGCATGTCGAGATTGTGTTAAGCGTCTTGGTGCATCATTATTTATATGCTAAATTGTCAAAGTGCACATTCGGGCAAACTCAAGTTGAATATTTAGGATATATAGTATCGGAGAGTGGGGTAGCTATGGATCCCTCGGAAGTGTAGGCTGTACAAAATTGGCCCACTCCTAGCAATGTCACACAGTTGTGAGGCTTTTTGGGTCTTACAGGTTACTATCGACATTTTATCTGTCAGTATGCCCATGTTGCCAGCCTTTTAACAAAACTTCTTTAGCAAGGTGGGTTTCAGTGGACTCCTGCAACCCAACATGCTTTTGACCAGCTCAAAGAGGCGTTGACTCACATCCCAGTGCTTACTTTGCCAAACTTTACACAGCCATTTGTCATTGAAACGGATGCTTCTGGTTGTGCGATTGGTGCTGTTCTTAGTCAAAGAGATCACCCTATTGCTTTCTTTTCGAAGCAAATCTCTCTAAGAATGCAAGCCTAATCGGCTTATGTGAGGGAACTCTATGCAATTACTCAAGCTATTGCTAAATTTTGCCACTATTTGTTTCGCCATGCTTTTGTCATTCGAACCAATCAGGAAAGCTTGAAGCATTTAGACCGTCAAGTTCTGCAAACTCCTGAACAAGAGGCTTATTTGCCAAAACTAATGGGTTACTGGTTTATCATTGAATACCGGCCTGGCAAAACTAATCTTGCTGTTGATGCTTTGTCGAGGGTTACTTTCATGGCTATCCAACAACTTCATTCTGCTTTATTCAATGATATTCTTGTTGCAATTCAAACTTCTCCTCATATATAGCAGTTACTTGTGCAATTTGACCAGAATCCTTCCTTGTTTTTGAGCGTTTCGTACGTGATGGGATTTTATATTACAGGGGTTGTATAGTCATTCCCTATGATGATCGTGATCTGTTACATAAAATTTTAATGGAATTTCATGCTTTTGTTCTTAGCAGTCATGCCGGTGCCCTTCGGACTTTTCACTGGGTCGCTTCCAACTTGTATTGACCAGGAATGTTACGTGACATTACTGTTTTTGTACGGGGTTGTCTTACCTGTCAACATGCTAAGTCTTCACAAGTGGCACCCGCTGGTCTTCTCAGCCCTCTACCTATTCCATAACAGATTTAGGAGGACATCGCCATGGACTTTATCACTTCTTTACCGGCTAACAGGGGAAACACTGTCATCATGGTTGTTGTCGACCGTCTTTCTAAATACAACCACTTCATGCCTCTTTGTTCTAATTATACAAGTCAACATGTAGCGGAGGCATTTGTCAATAATGTGGTGCGTCTTCATGGTCTTCCCTCCAGTATTGTTTTTGACCACGACAGAGCATTCACGAGTTCCTTTTGACTTGCATTGAGTCGTATGCAAGGCATTCATTTGCATCTAAGTTTCGCGTATCACCCAGAGACCGACGGCCAATCTGAAGCTCTCAATCGTTGTCTTGAAATGTACCTCCAGTGTTTTGTTTATGATTGCCCTCGTCGCTGGCTTGATTTTCTTCCATGGGCAGAGTTTTGGTATAAGACGTCCTTTCACTCCGCCATCGGGATGACTCCTTTTAAAGCAGTTTATAGCCGTGATCCTCCCCCTCTTATTCACCACTACTTTACGAAAGATACAGCTCTTGATCTTTTTCACCTGTTACAACAACAAGATGATACGTTGCGTCTCCTCAAATGCAATCTTCTTAAGGCTCAAGACCGCATGTGGAAGTATGCCAATAAACATCACCGTGAGGATGAGTTTCATGTTGGGGACTTAGTATTCATCAAACTTCAGCCATATCGCCAACATTGTTTCAAATATTTTGGCCTGTTTCCTGTGTTGCAATGCATTGGCTCTGTTGTATATCGTCTTGAGTTACCCCCTCATGCGCGGATTCATCCGGTATTTCATATCTCTTAACTTAAGCATTGTCACGGTGATGGTGCGGATCGTTATGTTCCTTTTCCTTTGCTCACTGAACCTGAGGGTCCTCTTATACGACCTTTGGAGTTTCTCCAGTCTCGTTAGATTCGCAAGGGTGATAATTGTTCGACGCAAGTGTTAGTTCATTGGGATAGTTTACTTGAGCCTTTTTGGGAGGATCTCTCCCTTTTGCTTACTGAGTATCCCGAGCTTGACCTTGAGGACAAGGTCAAAGTTGCAGAAAGGGGGTATTGTGACACATCAGTTAACAGATTAAGTGGGGACGAATGTCCACGTGGCCACAACAGAACCAAAAGTATTACGTCACAGTGCACGTGAACGGAAGGCTACGTGGAAAGCACAAGAAATGCATGCATTAGGAAAGGAAGGTTAAGTATTTCGGAATACCAACGATGAGGGTGTGGGTTATGTGAATGATCTCCTACTTTCTGTTATTCTCTCTCCCTTCTGTCATTTCTTTCTTCTTCTTCTGTACTGAACTTCCTTCTGGGTCATTCTTCATTGTAATCTGTGATTTGTTACTTTTGTGATACGACGTGACTATGTCTAGCTAAATTCAAGTCTGTGGTGATTGTCGAAATCCATTTGCATTCATCACATCCCGTTGCCGTGAATTCATCTTCATCACTTCCTCTGTTCTCTCTAGTTTATGCCTGAATCCTTAGCTCCCAGCATTGGCTGCTTTGGACAATGAATGTGAAGGAGACAGCGGAGGGGATCAACAAGGTGAGAACCACCATTACAGTGGACAAGAACAACCCCAATGTGGCGGAAGCAGTGGCTCAGTTAAGAGAGACGTCGAACTTGTGGGTGGCCAAGTACAGGAGGGAGAAGGCTCTGCTCGGAAGGGCTTCATTTTGTGACATGTACTTGGCACTGAATGTAGTTTCAAGGCCTTATATTAGTTTTGGACCGACTGCTCCTATTCCTGCAAAACGGAAGGCTAGCCAAGATCTTGGAGGAAGTGGACACTGCTGAGAAGGCACATCAAAGGGTAAGGTGAACATAAACAAAAATTACGCATAGGCTTGTCCATTTGCTTCATTTAGACTTTTGTATTAATCGCATCGAAAACTCAAATTACAGTAACATGATTATTTTGAGGAGAAGGGACTTTGCAGTTCTTGCTGTAATTACAAATATGGGGGGTTTTCTATTGACATGAAAATCCTTGTAATTCTCATAGTCGATTGCACAATTTTCATTTTATTCCAATGCTTTCTCTGCTTCCTTTTTCCATGGATTACTTGTCATCTAGCAATGGTAAGTACTAAGACAGACTAAGGTTGTCTTTTTCGTAAGGACATTATTTATTGTCAGATAATTTGGTTTTCAAAAAAATAAGCTAATGTGCTGAAAGAGATATATATATATATATATATATATGTATATGTAATTGTTTAAAGGTTGAAACACTTCAAACATAACTTCACTCATTATTTAAATGTTTAAATGAATGATATTATATCTATATATATATATACATATAATTACTTAAAATTTGAACATTAAATGTTTAAATATTTAAATGAATAATATGTTTAAACACCGAGTAAGCTTATATTTAAAGAGTTTCAACTTCTAAATAATTATATATATATATATATATATCATCATAGGGGTTATTTATGAAAATTTAAGTTATTTGTCAATGTTAAATATATATAATCATTTAAAAATTGAAAATCTCCAAATATAAGTTCACTTGATATTTAAATGAATAATGTATTTAAAGATCAAGTGAACTTCTAAAGAAGTATATATATATATTTATATGTCTTTCAGTAGATGGGTTTATTTTTGGTTATCTGTCAATATCAAAATATTGATTATACAAAATTATTTATTTCTTATGTACCAAATTAAAATATTTACACCTTTCAACTTCTAAATAATTCTATATAAAATTATAAACTTTGAAGAATTTAAATACTAGTTTGAATTTAAATTTTCTAAATAATTATATAGAGAGAGAGACACACACACATATATACGTGTGTTGATATAAGTAAAAATCAAAATTACCAACATAGTATTACTTCATATGGCATTAATGGATATGAATATAAAAAATTAGTAGAAAGGTTGAACAACATAAACCTCTAATTCACTTTTATTTTTTTTCTTCTACCTAAAAAACTAATTACTCAAGTCAAAATTAAGCCTAAAATTACAATATCATCTCATTCCAACACTTTCTCTACTTCCTTTCTCCGTGCGTGGATTACTTGTCATCTAGTAATGCTAAGTACAAAGATAGTCATAAGCCCACGCAATTGCATAGATTAAGGTTGCTTTTATTATTCATTGACGGACAACTTGGTTTAAAGATACACACACTTATAATTGTTTAGAAGTTGAATGTAACAATTCAATAAATTGACAATTTAAAATAATAAAAACATTTATTAAAATTGACAATTTAGTCAAAAATGAAATTAAACTAATAACTAATTAATTAAGTTACAAAAATTAAATATAGTCTGAAACAAATAATTAAAAAGAAATTAGGATTAAGATGTGAAATTGCTTGAGTGGTTGAAATTTAGGGTTGCGCCCTCCCTCCTTCACGACTTGTGTTTCAACGTTGAGAATGTTACTTTTGCCAAATAATTTTATATTTCCTCCTCCTCCTCCTACACTTCGGCTGAAGTTATCTCCAGGGACTAAGTTGCAAATTTTCATTTATTTCTCCTAGCCTTGCTTTTTCTGAAATTGCTTAATGTTCCTCAGATAATTTTTAACCCCTTAGGCACGTGTCTCTCCCTGGTGGCTGATTACAATTTATCCTTCCATTTTGAGCTTTTTACTGTGTTTTTTGCGTGGTTCAGGACCATGAGAATTCTCCCCTGCATATTCATCTCTTTCTACCTGAGTGCTACTTTGTGTGCCGACCGTAAGTTGAGGGGGAGAGACAGAGAGAGAGATCAAGACCACCTTCTCTTCTCTTTCTGGTTTCTGTTCTGCTCCTTTAAGTGTGGAGCAGATCTGATCCTTCCATTGCTTCATCTAATGTATAAGAGAGTGAGAGAGACGGAAGCTTAGCCCTCACCGTGTTACTGCAATGGCTGAAGGTTCCATTCTTTTCCTCGTCACTCATCTCGTTCCTTCCTTCTTCTTATGTTTTCCTTGTTTAGCCGTTGAAGAGTGTCGAGTAATCTTCTGCTCACCCATGGGACGGCTTCAATCTTGTACCAGTGGAATTCTATCTTTCATTCAAACTCATGCTAGACTTGAAATCCTGTGGTACGACTTCCCAAAATTTGTGTTGTTTGCTTCCTTATTGCAGCGTTTCCAATTTTGAGATAACGATTGAAACTTCCCCTCCAATTGGTATATTCTATTTGAGTCCTAGCCTTTGGGTGTTTGACAATGGGTTACTTTGGAATTTTCTTGACCGTGGTAGTTAGAAGACATTCAGAGTGGCAATATAGCTTCTTGGTAAGTTGCTCTCCCTTGTTTGTAAATTCCTGATTTTAAATCAAATGATTTTGTCATCATTCTAATTATAATGATTACCGTAAGTTAAGATTTAAAATTAAATTAGTAATATGAGTTTACAAAGGCTAACACTAATAGCATAAGTTTAAAGGTAGGCAATACATTAACCAAAGTAAATCAAATATTAAACTAGGCCAATTATGAGAGTTGAGATTTTTTTTTTTGGGTAGTGTGAAAACAAGGTGATTGAGTGAGGCTTGAGAATTGGCCAAAGTTAAAGACGTATGTAGGAATTTTATGCTACTAGGTAAGTTGTTCTTTCAATGACTAGGCTTCCATTTATAACTAGGAGAGATTAACAAGTTCCCTAAATTGTTAAATTGTTATGCTATTGTATAATTAATTTCCAAAAAAAAAAAGAAGTTAATTAAGGTAAATTAAATTGAACATGGAATTAAGAAGGATTGTGCTTGAACTAATAATTAACTTGGATGGCAAACTAATTAAAATAAGTTGGATGTTAAACTATAGCTAACATTAGGATTGGAGAATTTGTAAAAGAGTAAAATTAGATGAAGTAATAAACTAGGAAGATGCCTAGTGGCTTGATTCCTTACCCTTAACACCTTAAGGTAAATTCTAAAACCCTTGAATGTATGAATGAAGTTAATTGCCAGCATAAGTCAGTAATGGTAGTATGTAAATTAAACGAGGCAATGTAAGGGGCTTGGTGGTAGTTAGAATTAATCTAGCATAAGTAACCTAATAACTTAGAGAGTGAGATGATGCATATGCCTTTTTTCGTGAATTTATAAGTATTACTATATTTGTATTTAGGAATGTCCCATGCTTCCTATTGAAGGAAATTGTCAATAGTTCTATAACGGATGGATCTAAAACATTTTTACAAACACTGTGAGTAGATTATTAAGTATGATACACTTTTAACCTTCCTCCAGTTTAGTTTTTATTTTTTTAATTTCTTATCTGTTTCTGTGTGACCTTGGGATGGGCTTCTTAGGAAATATTTTCATGTATGTGAATATTTTTTATATTAAATCTTCCAAATTATGTCATGATAAAATATGATTGTGTTATTAAGTTGAATATAAAATTCTATGCTATCCTAAGTGTTATTAAAAAAAAAAATGGAAATGCTAAAAAGTTTGTCTTTGTATATTGGTGTAAAACTTGCTCAAATGATCTAGGGTTATAAAATGTTATATTTTCGATTATGGAATTTTATTGCATATTTCATCTGGAGGTTTTAGTCCATGGACTTTGTTTATTATCATTATTATTATTACATATATATATATATATATATATATATATATATATATATATATATATATATATATATATATATAAGGTAAGATTGTGTAGAACACTAGCTGTTAACAGTAATACTATTAGCCCTCGATGCATCTTGGATACTACCACGTGGCTTCAATGATTGAATACTTGAAGGTTACTGAGCTAGATGCTCTCTAAATGTTTAGGAGCTGTAAGGATGGTGATAAGTAGGGATAGTGGTAATAGTGCCACATGTAATTTCTACCTCTAGTGCTCTAAGATTGAATATGTGATTATTTATCCTTGTGGCTATGTGCCCATGTTAATATATATAAGATTCTAGAGTTTTGCACTAACATTTTTAATTATGTGTTTGGTTAAATTGTTTTTGGTATAACTATTGTTTTCTATTCAACCATTAACTCTTAAATGTTTGAATGTAATTTTTCTTCCTTTATCTAGTTTATTTATTTTATAATTATCCCCTATAAATTATAAATTTTGAATAGAATAGTATGTACTTACTATTTCCTTGCATTTTAATTTAATAATAAAGTAATGAACTAAATTCTATTAACTCAAATCCCTTAATTTTTATTTATTATTCCTTGTATATATTTTTCTATTCAAGAAATTTACAAATTTGAATTTCCTGAGAAATTTTATATGTTGTTATATGTTTAAATTATTATTACGTCAAAATCTATTTTCATTTAGAAAAAAATTTGTGGTTGCTTGTCTTTTTAGTTATTGTGATTTATTTTTTTACTCTAAGTACACTGGCTCATTTCATTTTTTTTTTTTTAGTTTTTGCAAATAGGAAATTTGTATAGAATATTCCTCCATTGTAGTTTAAGAGAGTTGTTAGTGAAGAGCTAGTAGTAGGCTTGTCTAGTATTGTTGAACTATTGTTTTTGTAGGCGATTGTACTCTAGAGTATGCTCTATAGACTATAGACAGGATCCTTGCCTTATAAATTATGTTTTATTATTAATTGAGAATTAGGAGCAAAGCTCTTTTTGTGAGATTTGACTATTAACCGATGTAGGCAAATTTGGGATGTCTTGTTCATAGAGGATATTATACCAAGTTCTTTGTGAATAGGTTAAGTCTAAATTTATTTCATAATGTTGTTTGTGTGAAGAAACCTTTAGGTAAGAATAAGAATTTGTTCTTTCTGTGAAGTTATGGATGTGAGATTATCTCGTATTATGTATCAATTATGTCTCCAGTTTCAAGGTATGACATTGAAACTCTCCAGATATAAATCTACTCATTTAAATGAATAATATGTTCTCTCTTTCTCTCTTTCTCTCTCTCTCTCTCTCTCTCTCTCTCTCTCTCTCTCTATATATATATATATATATATATATATATATATAATTATTTAGAAGTTAACACTCTTCAAATATAAGCTCACTCACACACACATATAAATTGTTTAGAAAGTGGAAATTCAAATGGATGTTTAAATATTTAGAAATTTAGAATTTTATATAGAATTGTTTAGAAATTGAAACTTTTCTCATTTGATATTTAAATATTTTAACTTGGTATATAAAAAATAAATAATTTTGCATAATTTGTCAAACCATCACACTTTATAAGCTTTTATATGCTAAAGAGAAGACTTTGTACTCTGGCTAAAGATCTTGTTGACAAGGTCTCAAATTTCTCAAGGTAAAATGCAAGATCTTGTTGATAGGATCTTAGATCTTGTCTACTAGATGCGGTTCTAACCTTAGAATTCCCTTAATTTAATACCAAATCAATTGTAATATATGTGGTTAACTAGAAACATTACCATATAGGGCATAAAACATTCCCCATCAAGGACTTCCATGCCTTTGGCGAGGGAATTAATCACTTTCAAAGGAAAAATTCATTGCATCTTGCCCATATGGCCTATTTCAACCTTCCTCAATTTATTTCCATCCATGGCATACTCAACATATCAGGACCAACTCAATTTGAGGCTTACAACATGGATCAAGAACCATTTCTCACGGATTGGAACCAAAAAATCTCACTTTTACACTCGAGTTCCCGTGGCAGGTTTCTGCTAGCAACTTTGAAAAATTATAATTAATTTTAGAAAAATTGAAATCAAGTATATAATAGCTTTCTAAAAAGCTATAGATACTTTATATTAAAAATAATTTTAAGCCATAAAAACATCATTTGGACCACTTTTGATAATAGAAAGTTGGCAAAGGTTAGATTGCCCAGCGTTTCTAATACAACTTATTGATATAAACTTAAAAATTGCATAACTAAATCCAAAAAAAATCCAATTTGGGTAAATTATGCCAATTTGAAAAGCTACAGATGTTAACTAGAGGAAAAAATAAGCTTAGACCATTTCAAATGTATTTAGACCTTGAAAATCAATATAACGGTAACCAAGGTCAGTCTATGCTACTATCATTGATCTGAAACTTCAAAAATTTATATCTCCCTCTACAGATATCCAATTAAGGTAGTTTTTGGTATAAGTCATTGTAAATGTATAGTTTATGCATGTAAAATTTCATAGTTATTGGACAACATTTGGCCTATAAATGACAAAGGAAAATTTTGGATCATGTGAACAGTGCTACTATCAATTTGTGAAATTTTAGCCAATTTTTGAAATTCTCCAAAAATTCTACATAATTCCAAATAATGTGCATTTTGGTTTCCTAAAAAGTTCTAAACAAGACCTATATGCATGCCAAGTGGTAGACCAAGAAGAGGTCATTTGGTTAAATCTTGATATAGCTCTAGAATATGGTTATTTTAAAACTATAAAGGGGTCAAAAGTGGCCATAAGGCTTCATAATTATGCCACCACCTCATGAGCACATTTGGGAGCATAAACATAGCATACATGAGCTCTCCAAGTGGTTCAAACTATCATACAACTCAAACTCACTATACTACAAGCAAAAATATACAATTATAAGTAAGCTATCAGATACCAAAAACTTACATTTACATTGATTTGGTGTCAAGTATGGATCTTACATCACTTATACATACTTTTACATTTGCTTAAATGGTTACAACTCAAAAATAATATATATATATATATATATATAAGCACTTTGACATTCTTACACATTAAAACTTTACATAATCATGCAAAAGTATCAAAAGATGATCATTTATGTTTCATGGCCTTATTCTATGTCTCTTGAGTTCCACCTAAATAATATAAGATTAGGGAGGGAAGGGGGTGAGATTTATGGAATTTCAATAGCTTATATACCCATTCAAACACACATTCAAGGCATATAATATGTTAAGAGCACAAGTATGCAATCTAACATAAGCATAGACTATTCAAATTCATATTTCCATGCCACAAAGTTACATCAAAGTCAAGAATGAGCTCTAAGAACTTTTGGTTTAGCCTCATCCCATTTTTAAAACTTTTGGATTTGCCTCACCTTTACCCTAGGGACTTTTGATTTGGCCTCACCCACCCATAAGACTTTTGGCCTTATCTCACCCATGCCTAAAGACTTTTAACATCTCCTCACCTATATCAAGGGACTTTTGGCATCACTTCACCTTTGTAAGCAATTTTCACCATTAATAATATTCAAGAAAGCATATTGGTACCAATGCAATATCATAGCATCAAGTGGCATGTTTACCAGATACAAAAGCACATAATGACATATACATAACCAAGAATGCAAGAAGAATAAGGTGGAGAGCTACCTTGATAGAATCCAAGCTTTATTTTACTTTATTCCTTCCCTTTCTCGGTTTCACAAGCACAACTAGATGGGGTTTGGTTTCCTTGGCCTAACCACAATAAACAATACTCAATACTCAATTATACTCATAAAGCAAGCCAAGATCTTAAACACATATCAAATGGGCATACTTTGTTCATTAATTACATAATGTTTCTATTAATGGCCTAATGAAGCAACTATCATAAACCAAGTTCTTGGCTACATTCTCTTCCCATATCTAGGCCTCCTGACTTCATTTAAAGTTCTTAGAGCCATCATACACTCACTTTCAAAAGAATAAATATATGTTGCTTCATAAGGCTACATTATCACTACAAAAAAGTAGACTTTTAGTGACAACTTTTTGTGGTGATTAAAAAAAATTGTAGCTAAAAAAAATTTTTAACAGCGATTTTATTATGTTATCACTAAAAATATTATTCTTAATTTTGATAAAGTTTTTAGTGATGACAAAAAAATTGTCACTAAAACTATTTTGTAGTAACACAAAGTCGCCACTAAATACTTTTAGTGACAACATCAACATTGTCGCCACTAAAAAATTATATTTGGTGACAACATTTTAGTTGTAGGTAAAAAGTTGCCACTAAAGCTAATTTTTAGTGGTGACAAATTGTGTTGCCACTAAAGGTAACTTTTAGTAGCGATGAGCGTCACTGCTAAAAGTTTTATCATAACTTTTAAAAGATTAAAAATTTTTTGTCAAACTTTTAGTGACAGTAAAAAGTGTCGCCACTAAATACTATTAGAGGCAACAGTGTTAGTCGCCACTAAAAGTTTTGGCGCAAAAATTTTTATTTATTTAAAATATTTGTGCCAAAACTTTTAGTAACAACATGTTCTAGTCGCCGGTAAAAGGTAAGTTTTAGTGACAACTATTTTAGTCACCACTAAAAGTTTTGATGCAAAAAATTTAAATTAATTAAAAGTGTTATGCCAAAGTTTTAAACTTAGAATCTTTTTAAATAAACAAATACATAAAAATAAATAAATTAGACTTGAAAGATAACTTTATCAAAGAAAATAAAATTTTTTAATGCTAATAATATTAATTAAATTAATTAAATTTTATATACAAATAACTTAAAATAATCTTTCTATAAAATTCTTGATAAAACTAAAAAAAACATTTTTACACACAAATAAGGTGAAAAAATAAATTATACTTAGAAATGTAACTTTATAAAAAAAAATTAATAGGACTAAAAAAATATTTTTCTATTAAATTCTAAACAAAATATTTTTATATGTAAAAGAATATATATATATATATATATAATTATTATTATTAGTACAATTACAGTTCATTACATTGAAATAAATGAACCATCAATTAGTATTTTCACTAGTTTGGTTCACTACATTTAAGAGTTATTTTCACTAGTATCATATGATAATTTTTTTAAAATTATATGTATATATCATTTTTTGAAAAAGAGTCTTATAAAAAAATACCTAATTTAATCCTAAATTTCAATAAAATAAATATTAGTTTTTATAACAAAACTACTCACTTAATTTTTTCCATAAAAAAAAATCTAATACCACTTATGTATATGTTGAAAAAAGTCAAATCAACAAGAAATACATTCAATTTATTCATATGAGATTCTTTGTAATAGTTTAAAGTATAATTTTTTATAATTAATTTTTATCCTTCAAGTTAGATACTTTAAATCATTTTTTATCCATAAAAGAAATGCCTCACATGGTGTTACTGCACATGGTGTAATAAAATGCTAGTGCTGAGGATTTGGATTCCAATTTGTCATTTTAAGTGGTAAAAAATGACAAATCTGATGTATGTTTTGCTAATTTGACTTCTTTCAACTTTCATGGACAAGTAGTTGTAAGGGTTTTGGATGAAAAAATTAATGAAATGGTTATAATGTACAAAATTGAAAAGCCTAAAACTTTGTAGCGAACTTTTAAAATTGAAGAAATTAAATTGCATGAATTTCTAAGTTAGAAGGAATGGCTAAGCGCTTTTGCTTATAATAAATAAAAACTTTTTACAACTCAATAGTATATAATTAAATTTTTAAAAATTTTTTATATATGATTTGTTATCAAAAACTTGTAACCGAAATGTTAAAAATTTAATCTAAATTTTTTATTAAAAAAAGTTGCACTTAGAGATTGAACTATATATTATTAGTTAATATTTTTTTCACTTCTCTAATTTTTATTTTGTTGTGTAATAAGGAAGAATACCCCTCTTCTCTTAGGGGATGAGATGATTGAAATAGATAATTATTAAAATATTGTTCAAATATATGAAAATAATTAATAATGATCTCATTAAAATATATATTTGTTGTATAAAATTTTTTCTTTTTATACAATGTTTATTGAAAGTAAAGTTTCATTTTAATTATTCTTTATTAAGTTTTTAAAATAATGATCTAATCATTATTTATACATAATAGCACTATACATAGATTTTTTTTCTATCACACCATCATAATGTATAAGCACCCATAAGCTTTAAAAGAAAACCTTATACTCTGGCCAAAGACCTTGTCAACAAGGTCCCAAATTTCTCAATGTAAAATGCAAGATCTTATCGACAAGGTCATTGGCCAGAGTACAAGGTTTTCTTTTAAAGCATATGAAGGCTACACGGTTTTCTTTTAAAGCTTATGGATGCTTATACATTGTGATGGTGTGACATTTATCACTAGATTTTCGGCATATTTTTTTGAACTACTCTGACTCTCGTTTTCGGGCATCTTAGACCTTGGGATCCTCATTTTTCATTATTTAAAATTTTATCCTAATCTTATTTGACCTCAAATCATCCTTTTTGGGAATTTTCTTTTGTATCCCGTGAATTTTATATGTTAACAGATAAACTATATATTATGTTTTTCATATTTTTTCTTGTTTTCAAAGAATCAGATATTACATTTTCTCCCTAAATTAGCTAAAGGGAATCATTGAAAAATTTTACTCATTAAAATTTGTTGCAATGCTAATAAAGAAAACATTTATAAAAAAGTTTGACAACATTGCATTAAAACTATAATTAATTGTTAAGACTTTGATTAATTGTTAAGATTTAAAAGTATGTATACAAAACTGTAATAAATAAAAGTAAAAATAAAAATAAAAAATACATTAAATTAATTTTTCAAGATTGAAATTAAAAATCACATAAAGATTGAAATTAAATTTAAAAAGCACATAAAAAAGATTTATCTATTCATATACTTCTTTGATCAAATTCAAAATTCTATTACTTATTTGTCTATTCAGATCTACATTTTCTTCTATAAGCCACTATATGTCAATTGAAACTAACATTTAATCAAACATACGCCTGTTGAAAGTTTCTTTTTATTAAAAGTTATTATATAACATTTATTAAAATTTTATTTTTAATTATTAATCAAACATAATAGGGTTGTCCCTCAAAATACTCATTCAAAATAAAGAATAAAATGAGTAAAGAAATATATTTTTAAAAAAGATATTTATAATAGCACTTGGCTAAACGAAATATTTCAAAAATTTTATTCATTAAAATTTGCTACAGAATTTAATTTATCATCGTAGATAAAATTTTAATTAAATGTTCAAAATTAAAAAAGTATGTATATAGAGTTTTAATTAATTGATTAAAATTTTATAAAAAATAAAGCATTTTGTTTGATTCAAAAGTCCATTATTTGTTTATTTATTTACATTCAAACTCTCCTTCTTTTTCTTTATTCAATCCACCTAAACTAACATTGAGATTTTATCTACTTATTATCTCAAATTCAAAATCTAGATTTTAGCATTATATAAGAATTAATCAAATATATAAAATAAATCAAATAGATATTATTATAACTATTTAATTTTTAGATAAATAATTACAATCTATTTGCTTTTTAATAATTTTGATTTAAAAAATCTCATGGAATATATTTATTAGAAAAATTATTTTTTATTTATATATTAACTACTGGTATTTTTTTTTAATTTTATGAATTATTTAATCATTAATTAAAAAATAAAACTATAAATAAAATTATCACAAGATATCAAATAATAAGGTTTTTTAGTTAAGTTTAAAAAAATAATAGATTATTATTTATAATTTTTTAGTATATCTAACATTTCATATATCTAAAATTTCAATTTCAATTTTTAGGATTTATTTTATTATTAAAAACTCATCCATCCATTTTTATTAAATTTTTATGAATTACCTTCAAAATTTAATTCCCTCCCAACCTAATACCAACGTAGCTCCAGCCCTAAAGTTTCTCCTGTCCTGAAGCAGAGCAAACAACAAAGAAGCAAAGCAAATGAAGGAGAAGAAGAGAAGGGTTGATTCCATTTATATCATCTTGGAAGACCAGTGAATACCGAAGACAAGATTACATCATTGCTCAACTGTTAAAACTTCAGTGCTTATCTGGGTCAAGGTATTCCCTATCTTCGATTTAATTTCTAATTGCTGCTATAAATGCTACAACATTGTTGACAGTAGATTTAAACTAGATTTTTATGAATCTAACCTTCTGAAAATACTCCAAAACAATTTTTCATATTGGTTTCTCGTTCATTTTTTAAAAGGGTAGTAGAAAATCATCTTTTTTGAAATGTGCTGATGGACTTCTAGGTATTTTAGACTTATAATTGTTTCTTTGCATGTTTGCATATATATTGTTCTAAGACCTTCCTCCCATTTGAGAATATGACTTCTTAGAACCTTTAATTCTATCACTGTCACAGTATTCCTTATGTTACTTCTATTTCGTTGTTTACCCCTAACTCCCATAAGTGAATACTCTGTATTCTGCATTACTGGTTCTTGTTTTGCTTGAGTCATCCAACCTAGCCATTGTATAGTTAGTCATCTACTTTCCTCTGTAACAAGAATGACAAATTCTGAATTGTTAATATGATTGCAGCAGTTCTCTTTGTTGCTATGTTCTATAGGTGTTCTTATTGGTCAAGCAAATAGCTACTCTTGTTATTTAGTTCTCTGGCTAATAGAACATGTTCTATGTTTTTCACTAAGATTAACATGTTATGAAGTGCATTAATCTTATTTCATCTTTTACCTGTTACTCCAATGCTCTCCCAGCCTTTCTTCCTTTCTACCATGTCCCGTAATCATGCAATTATTAGTTTGCTGGCATTTTACTCCACTATCTCATAAATGAGTACTATTTATGTTTTTTGTTGGCATTTTATAAATAATATCATTGACATAATTTTTTGGTTTTATGATTAGTTTGCTGGGTTATTGCTATGCATCTAATGGTATGATGGTCTAATGGTTTGATGGTCTGATGGTCTGATGGTTGTATTTAGTCCAATGGTTGTACGTGGCATTTGGTCTAATGGCTAGTTATATTTGGTTTGATGGTTATTTGTGGTATTTGGCTTGATGGTTGTATGTAAAAGCTAAGCATGATAATTAATTGTGTGATCCTTAAAGCTTGATGGTATAAGGAATATAGTTAGTCATATTTTGATCTAAAGATTTCTTAGGAGTTTGGGAAGTTCTAATAGTCTTGAAGTATGATTTGAAACTTGTTAGAAGTATTGGGGTGGTTAGTGGAATGGTTTAAGGCCATCATTTGCCCATATATACTCTTTAGTGTCAAATTTGGAACCTAAATAGAGCAAGTATGGAAAGGGATGCATTTGAAGGACCAAATGGTGGAGTCTGGGTGTAAAACTTGGTAAATAGTTAGAGGATATTTAGAGGTTTAATTCAAGCATAAGATGGTAACTTTTGGAGTTATCTGGAATATTTTTAAAATTTTTGAAATTCATGACAACAAAAGGTAAATCTGCAGAATTATCACCTAGACCAATCCTATTGTTATGCAATTTTTGAGTAACAAAAGATATAGGATTAGGCTAAAATTTTTACAATATAAAGTAGACATATGGAGCTTTAATTAGAGCTAAAGTTTACTAAATTTGGAGATCCCTAGCTCAAGTTAAAGACTTTTGCATTTTGAGGTCTGAACATGTTCTTTTGAAAAGAAAGTAAAATAAAAATCTCAAAATTGAAGGCCAAAACATGCTTTTTTGAGAAAAATAAGTGATTGAACTGCCTTTGGTTGTTTGCCATTGCATAGATCTCGAAAAAAATACCCAGATTAAAAAAAAACACCTTAAACAGACTACCATGCTCAAAGTTATGCCTTTTAGAAGTTTGGAAGTTAAAATGAGAATTTAGAAATTTAGGCCGCGGCTCAAATAAGTACTGAAACCTTTAAATACATTATAATAGGATTACGCCATGGCTTGCATACTCCTAGCTGTGGCATAGTTAGATTCTGTAACTCTTGAACAAAAATATTGAACTTGCGCCATGACTTAAAATACTCACGTCACGGTGCAATTCCCTACTGGAACTAACATATACCAAATCACGATCTTCACCATGACTTAAGATTACCACACCATGGCGCACCTTCCTACTGGAACTAACATATGCCAAACATAATCCTCACCACGACGCATTTGAATTTGTGCTGCGACACAGTAATTCGAGCTGCGGCTCAATAATATGAGTCGTGGCGCTCATCAGTTTTGTTTGAATTTTAGCCATGACTCAAGTAATTTTAGCTGCAACTCTAATTACTTTTGATTCTAAACTCTTAAATATTCATCCTAATCATTTGGTACACCCTTTAATGGGGTTCTAGGGCCCTCTTGTGGCTAGATTACTTGGTTTTATTGATATTGATTTTCCTATCTACTTTCTTAAACTGGCATTTATCATTTAGGGACTTAAAGATTAGTTGAATTCATTGAACTTTACTTTATACTAGAACTTCAACCATTATATCAGTAAAAGTATACATTTTCTTACCAACAAATCTTAGCACACCTTGGTTTCAATAGACCCAACTCTTTAAGACTCTAGAACAACCCCAAATACATAATATGCTATGGTATATCCCTAATTCACTTATATCATTTCTAGCATCAAGAATCACTTACTTAGTCTCCAATGCATGTATGTGGGGGATTCATTAGTTAGATAATATGGTACTTATAGTAGTGGATAGTTGAATTTTGATTGTTGTTTCAAATTTCTAAGTGTGAAAAATGAAACTTGGTTTTGATTGAATTACAATTTCTTCTTCATAATGTGGCTTGCTCTATGCAACTACGTGAGAAATTGAAGGTGTAGCTTGATTACAGTATGGTTCTTATTGTTGAAATTTTACTGCCTATGTTACTTAATGTAGGAAATAGAGAATAGGGATGGATGAAAGTTGGATAATGATTAGGAATAAAGCTAACCCAAGATATATACGAGGAGTGGATAGTTTTCTCCAATGGGCATTTAATCAATCAGGGGTTAATGATATGATTCGTTGTCTATACAAAGTGTGTAGGAATACAGAGTTCAAGCTGAGACATAGAGTAAGGGAGGACCTATTCAAAAAGGGTTTTTATAAGAGTTACCAAGTGTGGGATTCACATGAAGAACTTCGTCACCATGTCCAAAGTTACCCATAGGAGATTGAGGAAGTTGTGCACGAAGATAATAATAATGAGGAGGATGACATTATTGAGATGATAAATGATATGTATGGGCATACAGAAAGAGAGACAGGGAACTATGGCTTAGAATATAACAATTCGCCAAATATGCAAGCTAGGAATTTCTTTGAGTTATTGGAAGATGCTAAAATTGATCTTTATCCAGGCTGTAAAAAGGCTTCCAAGTTGTCTTTCATTGTAAGGCTACTTCACTTAAAATGCCTCAACCATTGGAGTAATAAGTCTATGGATGCCTTTCTTGGCTTATTTAGGGATGTACTTCCAGAGGGAGCACTAGTACTAAACTCTTATTATGAAGCAAAGAAGGTTATCCAAGAGCTCAGATTAGATTACATCAAGATAGATGCATGTGAAAATGATTACATCTTGTATTGGAGGGAGTACGTCGATGCCGAAAGATGTCCTAGGTGCAACCTATCTAGATGGAAGTTAGATGGACATAGAGGTAAGAAAGTCCCATGTAAAGTGCTATGCCATTTTCCCATTACACCTAGGCTACAAAGGCTGTATATGGCTTACAACACAACTAAAGAGATGAGGTGACATAAGGATGCACGAAAGGATGACGGTGTGTTAAGACATCCATCTGATTCTATTGCATGGAAGACCTTTGATGAGGAACATCCTAACTTCTCTGATGACCCTAGAAATGTTCACTTTGGCTTAGTAAGTGATGGGTTTTAACTCTATGGCAATATGAGTGCTGCACATAGTATATGGCCAGTGGTTTTGGTTCCCTATAATTTACCACCTTGGCATTGCATGAAACAACCATACTTTATGATAACACTCCTAATTCTAGGTCCTAGGTGTCCAGGTGATGAAATAGATGTATATCTACAACCAATGATTGAAGAGCTACAACATTTGTGAGAGGAAGGGGTGGAGACAAATGATGCCCATTCCCAATCTAATTTTAAGATGAGAGTAGCTATATTGTGGATAATAAATGACTTTCCAGCATATGGAAACCTTTTAGGGTGGTCAACTAAAGGGAAGTTAGCCTGCCCTTACTGTCATAAGAACATGTATTCAGTTTTTTTACGTAGCAAGGTGTGCTTCATGGGCCATCGCCGTTTCTTATCTATTACTCATCCTTGGCGGTGAAATAGGAGGGCTTTTGATGGGAAGGTTGAAATTACAAAAGCACCTATACCTTTATCCATAGTTGAAGCACTAAGGCAATTAGAAGCATTAGGCAATGTAAGCTTTGGGAAAGGATAAAAGAGAAAGTGTGATCGCCCAACCAATGCTTATAATTAGAGGAAGAAGAGTATTTTTTTCTAATTACCATACTGGAAAACCCTCCTACTTCGACACAACTTAGATGTCATGCATATAGAACGAAATGTGTCTGAAAACCTTATTTAAACAGTAATGGGTGTGGCTGGAAAGACTAAAGACACATTGAAGAGTCAGTATGACTTGGTGGATTTGGGAATAAGGCAGTAGTTGTATCCAATAGAGGATGGGAATAGAGTATTAATGCCCACAGCGTGTTATGCCTTGTCCTTATATGAGAAATCAAAGGTGTGCAACTTCTTGGCAAATTTAAAGGTTCCAGATACCTTCTCATCAAACATTTCAAGGTGTGTACATGTCCGTGATTGAAAATTATTTGGATTGAAGTACCATGACCATCATGTATTGTTACAAGACATATTTCCAATTGCAATATGCGGTCTGTTGCCTAAAGAAGTGTCAGAGCTGATAATAGAGTTAGGTAAATTTTTCAAGAATTTATGTTTTAAGTGCTTGAAAATTGAAGATCTAGAACAACTTGAAAACCAAATTGCACTCATATTATGCAAATTGGAAATGGTATTTTCACTGGCTTTCTTTGATGTCATGGTTCACTTGCCTGTTCACTTACCAAAAGAGACGATACTTGGTGGACCAGTGCAATACTGATAGATGTACCCTATTGAGAGGTATTATATTTCAATTTCTCAAATCTTCCAAACTATTTCTCTTTTCAACCATCTGCCTTTTACGTAGGCATTTACACATGCTTAAATCTTATGTTCATAACAAATCTCGTTTAAAAGGTTCAATTGCAGAAGGTTATTTAGCTGACGAATGCCTTGTCTTTTGTTCTCGTTATTTAAAGGATATGCCAACCAAATTTAATCAGCCTCCTGAAAATGACGATGGACCCATAGACAATGGCGACAAGTCCATCTTCAACCAAATTAGGAAGGCAAGAGGGCGTTATGATTCCATTACTTTGCCTGAGGTAGAGTTCCATCAAGCTTGCATGTATGTGCTGCAAAATTCCATAGATGTTTTGCCATTCATGAAGTAAGTTATCACTCCTTTACCAATCTCTATGACAATAATTATCGTAAATATTTTCTAACTTCTTACTATAATTACAATGTAGAGAGCACCGATTGGAGATTGAAACTCAAACTTCAACTACTGAGGACTTTACCAAATGGTTTTGTGTATGAGTAGGTTCCTTTGTTGAGTAGCATATTTTGAGTCATGATCCTTTTGTCCAAATAAACAATAATAAAATATGGTTAATTTATGCAGGTTTTACAGTTACGCACACAGGGCCAAGCTAATGACAACCTCATCAATCTAGCACTTGGCCGAGCCAAAACAGTGGATCATTTTTCTACTTATTTGGTCAACGGTTTTAGATTTCATACACGTGATCGTGCCTTAAGGAGGAAAACTGACAATACTGGAGTTCTTGTGAAAGGGGATGACTCAGACGAAAGGAAAGAGTATTATGGCATCTTAGAGGACATATATGAGCTTTCATCTATTAGGAATAAGAAAGTATATCTCTTCAAATGTCATTGGTGGGATGTGGGTCACCTAGGAAAAAGATACAAGGTTGACAAGTTTGGCATCATAAGTGTGAATACTCGGCATTCGTTGGATACAAATGAGCCATTTGTCTTGGCTAGCCAAGCAGAATAAGTGTTCTATCTAAGAGACATCATTGACACGGAATGGCTAATTGTGGTAAAGACAAATTCTCGTGACCTCTTTAGCCTTTTAGAGGTGGAAGAAGGTAAAGAAAGTGGTAAGAATGATGGTCTCCTTCTTGATGAGGTATATCAACAAGATGTAGTCCAATTAAATCCAATTTGGAATGACGACATAGGCATTGACCTTGTGGTCCTACTACATTGAGATGATGTTGAACCAGAAATACTAATACATATAAGTATAAATGCTCAAACAAGTGGGCATAATGCAAGGGGTGTGGTAAATAATTTCATTAATGACAATGATGAGATTGGGTCCACCGATGAAGAAGAAGGAGAAGATTTGCTTAATGATGACAATACGAAAAACACTATGGACACTGAATATGATCAAGATTAGTGTCAATCTTACTAAATATTTGAAAAACATTGTATGATTGAGTGGTTAAAGTATTTGAAGTTTGGTATATTTTGTGTTATATACGTTTTATATTGTTTACTTACTTTTTTTTTTCTATGTCTTTGTTATGTATGTGTTTTATTGTCTACTTTTGTTTATCATTAATGTTTGTTTTATCACACCTTGTTACTTATACTATATATGGACAAAAGGTACCAAATGTCAGGTTCTGCACGAGGTAGGCTTGGAGGCTAAGGAGGACGAGGCATTGGGCGGGGTAATGGCCGAGGTTGATATAACCCTACTGGAGATGTGACATCGCCTAATCGTAGGGATTTAGTGCCAAGAGGTGCACTCTCACCTGAGCATGCACAAGGGGATTTAGAGTCAGGAGATGCACTCTCACCACTCCTGCCACAAAGGGATAGACAAACCATCTATAATGATTCACCTTCTAAACAACAATCACAGGTGCCGAGTAGTTCAGGTATCATTTCATGAAAATAATACTTTTTTTATTACACTTTTGCCATGTATATACACCAATGATTAATTTGTTTACTTTTTCTCACATACAGCAGCTTCTTGTAACACAACTAAAAAGGGTAGGGGAAAATATACGAGTATATTAGTAGACATGAAGATAAAATATGATTCTTAGATCATAGTTTACATCCTTGAGAACTCAGATAGACCTGTTGGAGATGGGGCTCGTGACTTTGCCAACTACTATGGACATGTGGTGCGGACTATAGTCTCTCTTAGGGATGGTGATTGGGCCAAAGTTTATGCCAAATATGGGGACACTTTATTGTTGAAAGTAAAGGTATTACATTACATTTATGGGTCATTTTTCGCTATGTAGCATTTATAGTATTTCTCCATTAGTTAATAAGTTTGGTTTCTTATGTTTTATGTAGAACAAATTTGATGTTCGCGATGGGTGCCCTGAAGAGAGATTAAATAGAACTTGTATTGAAACATTGCATCGACTATATCGATCTTGGAAGGCTGACCTGCATGCAAAGTATGCTAAGTGCGACATAATTGAAGAGAAGGAGGCTTCTCGACCAAGTAACATCAGCCGTGATGATTAGGAGTGGCTGATGCATTATTGGAAAAGTTCAGAGTTCAAGGTAATTTATTTCTAACAAGAACTTGAAGGATTGCTTGCTTTGTGTTTACATCATAATACCATCCAATTGTAGGCTACAAGTAATAGGAATAAAGTAAACAGGGCAATACAAGTGACAAAGCATACATACGGTACTTGCTCATTTACAGAGGTTGAGGAGTCTACGGTAAGTATTTGTATTGTACTTAAAAAGTTTCTAAACATTTCCTTTTCTGTTATTCCCTTTACGGTAGCATGGATTATCATCTAATAAATATTGTAAAGAGATCCCATTACTGGAGAAGTGGCACCCCCTGATCGAGTTTGGGAACTTCAACACACCCATAAGAACAAGGACGGAGAAGTGTAATGGGTAGATCCCAAGTCATAAGAAATCCATGTAAGTTACTATAGATCATTAAGCCTCAATTATTTATTGTATTGCCTCATTGTTTATGGTGTTTATCTATTGTTGTATCACTAGGGGCCCATTCAAGAACTAGTTCACCAGCAAGAAGCAGAAGATAATGAGAATCAATTAACAGGAGATCAAATTTTGGCCATCGTGTTAGGGGAGAGATCAGGGTATGTTAGAGGGAAAGGATATGGAAAGAAATCGACAAAGAAGATAATTATGGACTCAATAGAAGTGGATTCAAGGGTTTCAACAAGGATGGAACAAATGCAAGTTGAAATGGAGAGAAAATTACAAGAAGAGCGGGAAAGGTTACGGGAGGAAATGCAAACTGAGATGGGAAAGAAGCTTCAAGAAGAACGGGCTACAATGTAACAACGGGTTCGGTTAGAGATTCAAACTTAATTGGCTAGCCTTATGGCCACCATGCAACAGGTACTTATAAATGATTTTCTACCTTAATGTTATGTTAAATAATAACAATATATGATTAATGTTATTTTTTATCAATAGAGATAGAATGCTTCGACCAATGACTCCTCTCGTAGACAAGCCAGGTGAAGAGAATGTGGACTTATGTATTTTTGTTGATGGCCATTTTGATGTATCAATTTATGCCATCATTTCATGTTCTAATAGATATTTCAATATAGGTTTTGACATGTAAGACATTATGAAAGCACTTATAATTATAATACTAATTATGATATACAATATTAAGAAATTAATGCTTCTTGAACATGTCACTTATTTTTGAACATGTCAACATGTAGGATGTTTTAGTTTTCTTCAATGTTAATTTAATTTCAATATACATTATTCATTTTAATATATATATCAACCCTTTTACCTTTAGTGACAATAAATTTTAACACTAAAAAACCTAATTTTAGTATAAAAAACAAAATAATTACCATTAAAACTTTATTGCAACACCAAATGTTGCTGCTAAAACTTAATTGCTACAAAAAATGCTATCACTTTTTCTTTTTAGTCACCATAATTCTTGTTACTAAATATCTTTAGTAATGAGTATAATATCATCCCTAAAAACTTTTAATGATAACAACATGTCGTCACTAAAAATCTTTAGTAGTGACTATAATTGCGCTACTAATTCATTTTAGTGGCGACCACATATCATCACTAAAAATCTTTAATGGCGACCCTGACTATGTTACTAATTCATTTTCACCCGCAGCAAATGTTGTCGCTACATGTTTCCTTATAGTGACAAATGACATTAATTTTTACCTACAACAATAAGTTGTTGCTAAATATATATATCAGTGATTTTAGTGGTATCACTAATTATTTTTTCTCACAACAAACTGTTGTCACTAAATGTGTACTTATAGTGACAACCTATGTCGTCCCTAATACCTTTTCATTTAGTGGCGACACTTGTTTTATTTAAATTGTAATAATTTTTAGTGGCGACTATAGTTGCTGCTATATATTTGTAGTATCAACTTTTAGTGGTGACACTTTGTTGTAGCTAAAAAGTATTAACGTTACTGGAGTAGAGTGACGGAAAAGATGTCGCCACTAAAACTTATTAGTGGTGACATTTTGGCTTTTAGCGACGACTAAAAAAGTTAATTTTTTTGTAGTGTATAAAAACTATTGTCTCATCTCTCAATCTATGGCTTTTAAATTTTTTTCATAGTTTTCTCCTACCTTCTTCCATCATATAAAGTCTCAAACTAAGCTTGGAATAATTAAAACACTCCCTAGCCTTCCCAAGAGCTCTAGGCTGAGATAGTGGGGGCATTTGGGATTCATTGGGTTTCTAATTTTTCCTTAATGGAAGAGGCACTTGAGAAGCTTCTTAGGGGTTTTAGAAACTCATACAAACACTCACATATGCTAGAGAGTTCATGAATCAAATCAGTTTTTGAAAGGTGTTCAAGAACTCCACACTTTCCTATCTTGAATTTCATTGGTTTCTCTTCCAATTTCTTTGCATATTTCAAGTTCCCATAGCCTAAATCAATGGTTTCATGCTTGCTCTAAGTAAGAAATTTCCCTCCTCTCATGGTTCTATTCTTGACCAAAACTCTCAAGAAGAAGCAAAGGAAGAAGAAGCAACCAAATGGCAAGAAATTACCTTGAATCAAGCTTATTTTAAGAGCGCTTCTCCTTGCTTTGGCCTCCTCTTTAAATCTCTAACATTTTCTCTTTGGTTCAAGGCCAAAACAGAACTATATGAACATCCAAAACGATAAAAAGATGAAGCAAAAAGAGAGGAACAAAGTTTCAAGAAGAGAGGAACAAGGTTTCAAGAAGAAGGATCATAGAAATCTTAAAGATTTCTCACCTTTCTTAGCTTCTTTCTCCCTCCTTTCTTAGCCCTCCTTGTGCACCTCTTTCTTCAGGTCTCTCCTCTTTTTTTTGGATGAAGGAAAGTCGTTAGAAGAAGCTGGAATTCTAGACACCACTTTTAAAGAGAATGGAGAAGAAATTTTTCCACAAAATGACATTTACGTCCCTCGTCTTTGGTAATTCTATTTCAGACTCATTTTAGCTCTTTTTTGAGAATCATCTTTTTCATTATAAAATTTAGATTCCCAATCTTATAAAATGCCTTTAGAATAACTCAATTTAGAGGTAAAACCTTCTCGAATAAAAACGGTCAAAGTTTAGATCAACCTGCATTCAAAAATATACACCGGATGAGTTTTAACTGTTCCGAAACTTTTTATAATTTTCAGGGCCTTTGAAAACCCCGAAAACCTTAAATTTTCATTTAAAAAGCTCTCTTGTGGGTTTTTCCAAAATGCACATGAATTTACAAAATTGCCATTATAATTCTAGCTCCATTTTCAAACGTTTTAACGAAAATTGAGTGTTACATAATCAATATTTTGGACATTGACAAATAATTTAGATTTTTAAAAATAAACTCACGTGTTGAAAAACACAGACACACACAGACACACACACATACTTGTTTGAAAATTGAAACTTTTTAAATATAGGCTCACTTGATGTTTAAATGTTTAAATGAATGATACATTTAAACATTGAGTAAGCCTATATTTAAAAAGTTTCAATTTTTAAATAATTATGTGTGTGTGTTTTTTTTTTAGCACATGGATTTATTTTTGAAAATTTAAATTTTTTGTCAATGTCAAAATATTGATTAAGCAAAATTATTTATTTCCTATGTACAAAGTTAAAATATTTAAATATCAAGTGAGGAAAGTTTTAATTCCTAAATAATTCTATATAAAATCCTAAACTTTTAAATATTTAAATATCTGTTTGAATTTTAACTTTCTAAAGAATTTATATATGTGTGTATATATATATATCCATATATAGACACACACACACATTTATTGATATAAATAGAAGTCAGAATTGCCAACACAGTATTGTTTCATATGGCATTAATGGAGAAGTACATAACAAATTAGTAGAAAGTTTGAATAGTATGAGCTTTTGGTTCACTTTTATTTTTTTCCTTCTGTCTAAGAAACTAATTATTTAAGGCAAAATTAAATCTAAAATTACAATATAATTAGTTTATGTTCTTTTGAATCTTTTCCTCCAAGGAGGGAAACAAGAATATAGTGTTTACAAAAATTGATAAAATTACAACATAATGCCTATTCAGTTTTAAATGAAATTAACATATAAAGAATAATCATAACTATGAAAAGCTTGCTTCTTTTCCACAAATTAATAATTTTACTTCTATGAAATTGTGTAATAGCTTCAAATGAAATTAATTTATAAAGAGAAGTCAACGACCACAACAATGTAGACAACGCTGACCGGGTCAAATTCAACATTTTAAAGGGGGGCTCTGTCCCTAACTTTCTTCCAAACATTATAGGTTAAGGTTGTCGCAAGCCTGAAAATGAGTGGGATGGTATTCATCTTTGCGGTTTCCCGTTGATTGCACAATGTTTATTTTATTCCAATGCTTTCTCTGTCTCCTTTTTCCATGCATGGAGTACTTGTCATCTAGTAATGGTAAGTACTAGGATAGTCATAATCCCACGTAACTACCCAAATCAAGTTTGTGTTTTTCGTAAAAACATATTATTCATTGATAGACAACTCAGTTTTCCACAAATAAGCCAGTGTGCTTAAAGACATATATATATATAAAGGTATAGTTCTTTTGAATCTTTTCCTGTAGAGAAGGGGTACATCCACAATAATCGATCAAACTACAACATAAAGTCTAATCAATTTTAAATGAAATTAATATATAAAGAAAAACCATAGCCGTGAAAAACTTGTACTTTTACATGAATTAATAATTTTTCTTTCCTGAAATTGTGTAAAATATGGGTAATAGTTTCAAATGAAATTAATATATAAAGAGAAGTCGACGACCACAACAACTTAGATAACGCTGCTGGGGGTCATATTCAGCATCCTTGAGGAGGGCTCTGTCTCTGTTACTCTTTCAAACATTACAGGTTAAGGTTGTAGCACGCCTGAAAATGAGCGGGAAAGTATTCATCTCTGCAGTTTCCCTCATCCTTGTAATGGGGGTTGCCGTCGGCACTATCGTGGTGATTGACAACAAGCACCATAATACTGGTCAGATCTCCACCCATCAGAATGCCGTGGAGCGAATATGCAAGAACTCCGATGACCGAAAACTTTGCCAAAACACTCTTAGCAAAGTGGATGGCACCTTTGACCTAAAGGCATTCCTAGCCACCGCAGTGGAAGCCACCACCAACAGCGTCATCAAGGCCTTGAATATGAGCGATAGGCTCATAGTGGATCATGATAACAGCGACAAAGGCATGAAGATGGCCCTCAATGACTGCAAGGACTTACTCCAATTTGCCATGGACAGCCTCCAAGCATCCGCTGACTTGTTGCGCAACAACAACATCAAAACCGTAAGCGATCAATCTCCTGACTTCAGGAATTGGCTCGCTGCTGTCATCTCCTACCAGCAGTCCTGCATGGATGGCTTTGACGACAAAACCGATGGGGAGAAACAAGTGAAGTCACAGTTGCAAGAGGAGGGCTTGGATGACATGGGAAAGCTAGCTGGCATAGCCCTCGACATGGTTGCTGATCTGGCAAGGATCCTCTAGCAATTTGGGTTGAAGCTGGACGTGAAACCTGCTTCCCGTCGTCTTCTGGAGGTGGACAGCGAAGGCTATCCAAAGTGGTTCTTGGCTTCCGATCGCAAGCTTTTGCAAAAGATGCAGAGGGGACATCATATCAAGCCCAACGTAGTGGTGGCCCAGGATGGGAGTGGACAGTTTAAGACCATCACGAAGGCTATTGCCTCTTACCCTAGTAAGGGGGTTCAAGGCAGATACGTCATCTTTGTGAAGGCAGGCACATATGCTGAGTACGTCACTGTTCCAAAAACAGCAGTGAATACTCTCATATATGGTGAGGGCGCTGGTAAAACCATTTTAACTGGCAACAAAAACCCTGTTGATGATCGGCTCAATAGTACAATGCAAACAGCTACATTCGGTAAGCTAGCCATCCATATTTTTTATTTCTTTCCCATTTTCCTCAAAATATGTATTAAATACTACATATATGTATGTGCAGCCAATACTGCAAATGGGTTCCTCACCAAGTACATGTCATTTGTGAACACTGCTGGTGCGGAAAAGCAACAAGCAGTGGCACTTAGGAACCAGGGAGATAGGTCAGCTTTTTTTGATTGCGCTATGGTGGGCTACCAGGACACTTTGTATGCTCAATCCAATCGTCAATTCTATCGGAACTGTAATATCTCTGGTACTATTGATTTCATTTTCGGAATGTCTACCACATTGATCCAGAGCTCTAGAATCATTTTGAGGAAGCCACTAGACAACCAATTTAATAAAATAACGGCAGACGGGACAAGCAGAAAGAATACGCACACTGGGATTGTCATCCAAAATTGTGATATCATTCCAGAGCTGGCCCTCTTCCCTGTGAGGTTTACATTGAAATCCTACTTGGGTAGGCCATGGAAGGCTTACTCAACAACTGTGGTCATGGAATCTAGAATAGGTGATTTGATTCAACGAGAAGGGTGGGCTCCTTGGCATGGAGATTTATACCTAACCACCTTGTACTATGCTGAGTACAACAACGAAGGACCTGGTGCTAATGTTCAAGGAAGGGTCAAGTGGCCAGGTTACAAGGGCCTTATTAGTAAGAATGAAGCTATCCAATTCACAGCTGGTCAATTCCTCAGCGTTAGGACCTCCAGAGCTAAGGGTTGGTTGAAGACTCTTCACATTCCTTTCGACCTTGGCTTCACCAAACCTTGATTCAAATAAATATATAACATAAATAGATACAAATGTTTGATTATTCTTTGTGACGACACATGAGTTAATCAACACATTTATACAAGTTATGTATCTATAAAGCTTGTGTTATTTAATTAGCCCTATATTTGTCAATTTTAATCAAACTGAGGTGTTCTCTTGGATTAGAGATTTTAAGATATTTTGAAGGAAAAGACCAATATTGAAAAAAGGAAAGAGATTCACTATTAGAATTTGATACAAGAAACTATATTATTTTAAGCAACTTAGTATCATGTTTTGCTTACAGCATGTCTATAAATGTTATTGATTTCCGTTTATTTTAAATTATTCTTTAAATAAAATTTATATAAAAATATTGTAAGGAAAAAATTTAATAAATATTTTTATCAATGTTATGTTTGACAAATTTTTTAGTTTTTTTACTATGAAATTACTTAAATGACATGTATTTAAAAAAATAGATTAAAAAAGAGAGAAATAATTATGGTAATTAATAATTTTGAATGGAAGTACTTTTCATTTTTTAAAAAACGTTTTTTATTTTTACTTTTGATTCAAAAGAGAAGTTTTACTATTTTACTTACTTTTTACATTAAAAAAAATTATTTTTATTATCATTTAGAAGCACTTATTTTCGTGAGACTTGATCAAACACTTTAAAATTTTTAAATAAATTATTTTTTAAAAGTAAACTAACTCCTTCTTTCACATGGCCAAATGTACTCTTATTTTCAAATCACTATCCATACTTTCTATGCAATGCACCGTGCCAAATTTATTTAGAATAAAAGAAAATAATAAATTATGTTAATTTTCTTTAAAACTTGATTAAATTACATTTGACAATTATTCAATTTCAAAAATTATATACGACTGCTCTTGTATTGTAAAAATGTTAATGTATTTTCTGTTAACAAAAATAATTTTTGCACAATGTGGGATTATAATTTTATTTTTAATATGATAATCAAAATAATTTAGTTGATGCTAAATTATAATAGAATATTGTGATTTTATTATTTGAATGATAGTATACATAATTAATTTGGTGGGTGATATTGTAGTTTATTTCACAGAGAGAGAGAGAGAGAGAGAGAGAGAGAGAGAGAGAGAGAGAGAGAGAAAGAGAGAGAATGGTAACGTTAATTTGGAAGATAATTTGAGGGAAAATGCCAAAAAGAGAAAAAGGGAAAAAAAATGGAATATCGGAATTTGATATAGGCAATTCCATTATTTTGGGCAGTCTGATATCTTCTTCAATTCTTCCGTGGTGGACCCACCTCCAGAGCTAAGGATTAGATGAATGGATTGGAATCTTTGAAATGAGAATTTTGACAGTTTCTCTGAAATGTAAAAAGAGAGACAGGTTTTATATATAGAAAAACATGTGTTAGAGAGAAAGAGACATTTTATAGAAAATTCAAATGAGAAACTTAAGGAGATTCAATCTCTTCCGTGAACATTCTTCATGTTCCTTTTGACCTTGGCTTCGCCAAACCTTTGGGACCTTTTTTTTTTTTTTTTTTTTTCCATTGGTACATAGACAAAAAGGTCAAAACCAAGTTAATAAAAAAGAATCAAATTGTTGTTGGAGACAGCTTTGGATTTTTTTCTTTTGGGTATAAACCTTGATTCAAATGGAATATATATCACAAAGAAAGATAAATGTTTGATTATTCCCTATGATGACAGATGAATCCAATTTTAACGAGGAGGCCCTGGAGTAGACATTTTGATTTGGAAGATATTTCGAAGAAAAAGGCCAACAAGAAAAAGGGAAAGGGATCAAGAATTGGAATTTGAATAAGGAAAGTTTATTATTTTAGCCAATTTAGTATCATCTTGTTGTGTTTACAGAATGTTTATAAATGTTATTGACTTTTGTTTATTTTAAAAGTATTTTTTAAATAAAATTTATATTAAAAAATTGTTTATAATAATATTTATAAAAAATTATTTAATACATATTTTTCTCAATATTCTTACGTTTGACAAATTTTTAAATTTTTTCCCTATCAAACTACTTAAATAACATTATCTAAAAGAGCAGATAAAAAATAGGAGATAATTGCGATAATTAATAATTGTAAATGGAAGTATTTTTTATTTTTTTAAAATATATTTTTTATTTTTACTTTTGGTTTAAAATATAAGTTTTAATATTTTACTTCCTTTTTATATTAAAAAATTATTTTTATTATCTTTTAGAAGCACTTATTTTTGTAACGGACTTGATTAAATACAATAAAATTCTAAAATAAATTATTTTTAAAAATAAAGTAACTCCTCCTTCCACATTGCCATAAATACTATCATTCTCAAATCACGATCCATACTTTCCACGGAATGCCCTATGCCAAATTTACCGAAATTTGATACGCGGAATTCTATTATTTTAGGCAAGCTAATTTTTTCTTTATTTGCTTCTTATCAAATCACGTTCCGTGCCTTCAACGCAAAAGGGTGTTCACGCACGCCAGAGTACTCTTTCTTTTTGGGGCCAAACCCAAAGTGTCCATTGTTGATGGTAGACTGTATAGTTTCTTAAGTAAAATTAATTTTTATATTTACATATATATCTAATAAATATTGGAATATATTTTAAAACTATAATTGGAAAAATAAATATTTAAATTATTTTATTATTTGAATATTTTGTAATATTTCATTTATTTGATTTATTGAAGAATTTTCTTTTTTATCTTGACCTTGTATTTTTGTCTTTGCATTTTCTTACTAAGAGCGATTAGTATGCTAATCTGTGCGATACACGGGATATTTGCGGAATATACTCTCTTTATATATATATATATATATATATATATAAGACTGTTATGGAGGGTATATATAAGATTGAAGGTTTTTTGAAAGATAATATAATAACTTGTCAGACGCTCAATAATGTGTGCTTGAGCTGGTCAAGTAGAGCAAAATATTTATTACAGCTAAAATAATCAAAGTGCTTAGTACACATGTTTAAGCAATGCATGTGTTGCTATAGCAAGTTACAATTTAATTTCAATTTAACAAGTTATAATTTACAACCTTATCTTATGGGATATCAATTAACCTTTATAGTAAAAAAAAGTTATTTACCTTTATATAAAAAGAAGTTATTTTTATAGAACATAAAAATTGTAATGCATTAGGATATCATGCTAACAAAATTACTACTTGTTTACAAATGACAACAATTTGTTTAATATCCACGTAAACATCACGTATACAGAAATGGTAACATATGACGTGTAAACAAAAAAGAACCACCCAAGATTTGCTACAAAAGTTTAACTTATAGGAAATGATAAGAGGTATTGATGAGAGACCCTCTAGGAACCTTGTCCTAGGAACCTTCAACAAGATGACACTTTGCCCGAGACCGGCTAGAAAACAAGAATGTTGGTCAAAGGAAAGACCCTAAGAGAACTTTTCTCTTTGAACCCTAACCTCAAGACGCTACAACGGAAGACCAATCCTTTGATAAGTCACGTGAACTCCCAGAGAATACAAAGAAGCAAAAGCCTCACAGATAATTGAATAATGCTCAAATTCATTCATGTGTAAAATAGAGTACAATAGGAAGCCTTTTATAGGCAAAATTTTCTAGAGTCCTAATTAAAGTAAAACTCTAAAATCTTATTAGAAATATTTTAAATGATACCTAATATATCCTAATTAGATTAGGATACTAATTTTAACTTGATCTCCAAGATAACCTCTTTGACCAAGTTAAAAAAAAAAAAAATAAAATAATAAAAAACAAAATTTCAAAAGGAATCCTAGTCAAAACTAATCAGCTTCTTTAATTTGTCACATGGGATGCTCATGCTTCATTAAAAATCACATGGTTGTCACATGATTCTTAATCTCTTGTAATTGGACTCCAATTGGGCCTTGGCACTCCTCTTGTAGAATGGTTAGCATGATCACACCTTTTACATCTTCTTGGGCCTTCTCTTGACTTAAATGAATGGGCTCTAAGTTATAAAGCTTATGAATTAAACAATTGAAGACTTCTTTCATTGCTTTGGCCCTAGCTCTTGTTATTGGGCCTCTTATGCCTTGCAATGGGTCTTTAGGCACATTTGATTTAAACTCTTGGGCTTTAATTTGCAAATCATGTCCTTGGGCTTGAAACTTTGTACCATATCCTTCATCAAGTCCACTTTTATGCTCAACAAGGTCTCTTGGTGCTATTGCATCATTCCCCCCCTCTTGAAAAGGATTCGTCCTCGAATCTGCAATATCAAAGGAAGAGAGATCAGCTACATTAAAAGTAGCACTAATATTTCTATAAGAATTAGGTAAGTCAATTTTATAAGCATTATCATTAATCTTTCAAGAACTTGAAAGGGACCATCTCCTCTAGGTTGGAGTTTTGACTTTCTTTGTTCTGGGAAACGTTCTTTTCGCAAGTGAACCCACACCCAATCGCCAGGTTCAAACACCACACGCCTTCTACCCTTATTAACTTGGCTAGCAATTTGCTCATTCCTTCTTTCAATATTGGCTTTCAACTTCTTATGCAAATCCTGCACAAACTTAGCCTTCCTAGCACCATCAAGGTTAGTAAACTCATGTGAAGGGAAAGGAAGCAAATCTAACGGCGTTAAAGGATTAAAGTCATAAACAATTTCAAAAGGAGAGAATTTCGTAGCAGTATGAACATCACGATTATAAGCAAATTCGACATGGGGCAAACACTTCTCCCAATTCTTAAGATTCTTTTGAATGATAGCTCTTAATAAAGTAGAGAGAGTTCTATTAACAACCTCGGTCTGCCCATCAGTTTGTAGGTGTGCTGTAGTAGAAAACAAAAGCTTAGTGCCAAGTTTATTCCACAATGTTTTCCAGAAATAACTCAAGAATTTTACATCTCTATCACTAACAATAGTTTTTGGCACACCATGCAACCTAACAATCTCCTTAAAAAACAATTCTGCCACATACACAGCATCATTAGTTTTGGAACAAGCAATAAAATGTGCCATTTTACTAAACCTATCCACAACAACAAAGACATTATCTTTCCCAGTGGAAGATTTAGGTAAACCCAAGACAAAGTCCATAGAAATATCAGTCCATGGGTGAGAAGGAACTGGTAAGGGGGAATATAAGCCATGTGATTGAATTCTAGACTTAGCATGCTTACAAGTAATACATCTAGAACAAACAGCAATCACATCCTTTCTCATACCAGGCCAATAAAAATGCTCATTCAAAAGAGCCAAAGTCTTTTCGGCACTAAAATGACCCATCAGTCCCCCGCCATGAGTTTCCTTAACAAGAAGCTCACGAATGGAACACATAGGAACACATAACTTGTCCTTTTTGAAAAGGAACCCATCAAACCTGTAATAGCCATTAGCACCATACATTTCACAAGATTTCCAAATATCAGCAAAATCAGAATCAGACTCATACATGTCTTTTAACATCTCAAATCCTATCAATCTAGCATGCATGGAAGTAATCAAAGTGTAAAGCCTAGACAATGCATCCGCTACAACATTTTCCTTTCCTTGCTTATGTTTAATCACATAAGGGAAGGTTTCAATAAATTCAAGCCATCTTGCATGTCTTTTGTTCAATTTACCTTAGGACTTAAGAAACTTAAGACTTTCATGATCAGAATGGATAATAAATTCTTTAGGTTACAAATAATGTTGCCAAGTTTCTAAGGTACATTTCAAGGCGTACAACTCTTTATCATATGTAGAATAATTTAAAGCAGAGCCACTTAATTTCTCACTGAAATATGCAATAGGTTTGGCATCCTGCATTAACACACCACCTATGCCTATACCAGAAGCGTCACACTCAATGTCAAAAACTTTAATAAAATCAGGCAATACAAGTACAGGGGCTTTAGTTAGTTTGTCCTTCAGTATGTTAAAAGCACGCTCTTGTGCTTCACCCCACTTGAATACCACATTTTTTCTTACCAAATCATTTAAAGAGGCAACAAGAGTAGAGAAGTCCTTAACAAATCTCCTATAAAAGCTCGCCAATCCATGGAAGCTCCTTACTTCACTCGCATTCTTTGGAGTTGGCCACTCTGGGATTACTTTGACATTCTCCTCGTCCACTTGTATGCCACGAGCTCCTACAACAAATCCAAGAAAAATCACAGAATCCAAACAAAAAGAGCACTTCTCTAAATTGGCAAAGAGTTTATTCTCTCTAAGCACAACAAACACATCATGCAAATGATTCACATGCTCTTCTAGACTTTTAGAGTAAATCAAAATGTCATCAAAGTAAACCACAACAATTCTACCAATGAAAGATCTAAAGACATGGTCCATTAAACTCATGAAAGTGCTAGGTGCGTTAGTCAAGCCAAATGGCATAACTAACCATTCATATAACCCAAACTTGGTCTTAAAAGCAGTTTTCCATTCATCACCTTCTTTCATTCTAATCTGATGGTAACCACTTCTAAGATCAATTTTAGAGAAAACACATGCACCATGCAACTCGTCAAGCATATCATCTAACCAAGGGATAGGATAGTGATATTTTACTGTTATTTTGTTGATGACACGACAATCTACACACATCCGCCACTTGCCATCCTTTTTGGGCACAAGAATCACTGGGACAGCACATGGACTTAGACTTTCACGAACAAAACCTTTCTTCATGAGCTCTTCCACTTGATGTTGTATTTCCTTAGTCTCATCTGGATTTGCTCGATAAGCAGGTCTATTGGGAATAGATGCTCCTGGGATAAAGTCTATGCGATGCTCAATGCCTCTTAAAGGGGGCAATCCATTAGGTATTTCCTCTAGGAATAAGTCATAGAATTTCTGCAATAAAGATGTAACACTAACAGGCAAAGAGTGATCAGGATCGTTGATAGTAAGATAAACATCTTTATAAATCAATAAGAAAGTATTTTCACTAAATAGAGCTCTCTTGATCTCACTTTTACTTGAAAATAAACTCACTTTCTTTTCCTCATATTTTTCTCTAATTTTCTTTCTACTCAACTCACCTTTCTGTTGCTTCTTCTCATTCTCAATACTCACACTCACTTTACCTTTCTTTTCTTGCTCTCTATTTTTACACTCTCTTTCGATTTTTAACTGATCCTCATATGCTTGAACAGGACGTAGAGGGGTCAACACAATGGTCTTACCATTAAAAATAAAAGAGTAATTATTTTTATATCCATCATGTTTTACCTTTCTGTCAAACTGCCACGGCCTACCAAGTAACAAGTGACCAGCATACATAGGTGCTACATCACAAAGAATCTCATCATGATAATTACCAATAGAAAAAGAGATGAGCACCTATTTTGTTACCTTTACCTCCCCACTATCATTAAGCCATTGTAATTTATAAGGGGTAGGTGCCTCAAAGTAGGCAAGTTCAGCTTTTCCACAAGTAAAGTACTAGCTACATTTGTGCAGCTACCACCATCAATAATCAAACTACAGACCTTCTTGTGGATGAAGCAACGAGTATGGAAAATATACTCACGCTGCTCTACCTCGAGATCTTCTTTTGGTTGAATGTTGAGAGCACGTCTAGCCACAAGGGCTTCACCATTTACAGCTTCAGTTAATTCTAAATCTGAGTCATCAGTCAGGGGTGGCATCTCATCCTCCTCAGACTCACTACTTGCACTAGTCACATCACCATTCTCAAGAATAATCATAGTTCGTTTGTTGGGACATTGTGAAGCAATGTGACCAAAACCATTACATTTAAAGCATCTAACCTTAGAGGAAGAAGCAGTAGGGTTAGAAGATGATAAAGGTTTTGAATCAGTTTTACCCTTAACCTGAAAGGGTTTTACTTTACTTTCCTCTTTAGACTTGAAATCAGTCTTTGGCTTGAAGGAGACTTTGGAATCCCTCTAAGAACTCGAGCTAGATGTCACTTTTAGCTTTTGTCGAGTCCTTAGTTGCTTTTCCACCTTGATAGCTCTATGTAAGAGCTCCTCCATATCCAGGTAATTGTATAAATCAACTTGGGCAGCTATTTCAGGATTTAAGCCCTCAATGAATCGGGCCATGGTTGCTTCACGGTCTTCCTCCACATTTGCCTTAATCATGGCAATCTCCATTTCTCGATAATAATCTTCCACACTCATAGAACCTTGTTTCAGCTTTTGGAGCCTCTTATGCAATTCCCTATAATAGTAACTAGGGACAAATTGTTTGCGCATGATAGTTTTCATCTCCTGCCAATCACGAATTAGACCTTCACCGGTACGTCTTCTGGTGAGTAAGAGTTGATCCCACCAGATGCTAGCATAGTCAGTAAACTCCACTGCAGCAAGTTTTACTTTCTTCACCTCAGTGTAAGAGTGGCACTCGAACACATGCTCCACTTTTCTTTCCCAATCTAAGTACTGGTCCGGGTCATTTTTCCTGGGGAATGAGGGAATCTTCATCTTGATGTTTCCAATACCACCATCCTTATTGGATGATGATTGTCTACCTCTCCAAGTATGGGACTCCTCAAAGTCGGATTCAGCATCATCATCAAGTTCCATATGAGGTTGCCTCCTATGGGTCCTCCTATTGGAAGAAGACTCCACATCATCTAATCTGGCACTAAGTTTCTCAAGAGTACTTTGAACGGCTCTAATCCAGACTTTCATGTTAAAGTCACTATGCTCAGATTCTCCAGACATCCTGAAATATTAGTTTGTACAAAAACAAGCAAAGAAGGATATAGGACCTCGCAACTTACTAGCTTACGTGTTTACACTCAAAAGATGATAATTTCACTAGTGTTTAACTCTCTTTTTGGCTTTTTCTTTAATGTTAACCCTCTTGCCTTTTACCACTCAATAATTTACTTCTTACAAGTGTTCTAAGCAAGTCACAAGCAAATCAAATGAAAAGATCAAACTAGTGGCAATCCAAAAACTAGAATCCTAAAATATAAATTCCCAAAGAATCAAACAAAGGAGAAAAATAGGTGTGTAACAAAAAGGAAAAAGAAGGAGTAAGGGAAGGTTTGGAAGGAAAGAGATGAAAAGAAAAAAAATATGAAAATAAGAAACCTTAAGAATAGAAAACTACTTGCAATTCAAGTTTCGAACAATTAGGAAACAATATCCTTTCTTGAATGCAAATAGGTAAGTAGAAAACTTGGTAGCCACTTAATGCAATTAAATTAGGAAACAAACTCCAATTAGGAAATTGACTCCAATTAGGAAACTTACTCCAATTAGGAAATTGACTCTAATTAGGAAATTGACTCCAATTAGGAAATTAACTCCAATTAGGAAATTGACTCTAATTAGGAAACTAACTCCAACTAGGAAATTGACTCCAATTAGGAAATTAATTCCAATTAGGAAATTGACTCCAATCTTGCTTTTAATTTTGAATTGGCACAACTTGCAATTTTGAATTCTACAATCTGAATTTTTTTTTTCACTCTTTTTTTTTTCCTTCTTTTTTTTTTTCGAATTTTTTTTTTGAATTTTTTTTTTGGGGAGTATCACACTCTCTTCTCTTTTTCTTTTTGGAGTATCACACTCTTTTTTTTTTTTTTCTTCTTCTTCTTTTTTTTTTTTTGAGGATGGAGGAACACAACAATGGAAGACAGAAGAAGATAGAAGAAAAAGATGAAGATAAAAAAGGTTAATGGAAGGAGAGAAAGTATAAAGAACAATGAAAGGTAAAACACAAAAATATACCTTGTACTAGCGACCAAAGCTCTGATACCAAATGATGAGAGACCCTCTAGGAACCTTGTCCTAGAAACCTTCAACAAGATGACACTTTGCCCGAGACCGGTTAGAAAACAAGAATGTTGGTCAAAGGAAAGACCTTAAAAGAACTTGTCTCTTAGAACCCTAACCTCAAGACGCCACAAAGGAAGGCCAATCCTTTAATAAATCACGTGAACTCCCAGAGAACACAAAGAAGCAAAAGCCTCACAGATAATTGAATAATACTCAAATTCATTCATGTGTAAAATAGAGTACAATAGGAAGCCTTTTATAGGCAAAATTTTCTAGAGTCCTAATTAAAGTAAAACTCTAAAATCTTATTATAAATATTTTAAATGATACCTAATATATCCTAATTAGATTAGGATACTAATTTTAACTTAATCTCCAAGATAAGCTCTTTGACCAAGTTCAAAAAAAATAATAATAAAATAATAAAAAACGAAATTTCAAAAGGAATCCTAGTCAAAACTAATCAGCTTCTTTAATTTGTCACATGGGATGCTCATGCTTCATTAAAAATCACATGGTTGTCACATGATTCTTAATCTCTTGTAATTGGACTCCAATTGGGCCTTGGCACTTCTCTTGTAGAATGGTTAGCATGATCACACCTTTTACATCTTCTTGGGCCTTCTCTTGACTTAAATGAATGGGCTCTAAGTTATGAAGCTTATGAATCAAACAATTGAAGACTTCTTTCATTGCTTTAGCCCTAACTCTTGTTATTGGGCCTCCTATGCCTTGCAATGGGTCTTTAGGCATATTTGACTTGAACTCTTGGGCTTTAATTTGCAAATCATGTCCTTGGGCTTGAAACTTTGTACCATATCCTTCATCAAGTCCACTTTTATGCTCAACAAGGTCTCTTGGTGCTATTGCATCAGGTATGTAACTATTAGCGAACAATGGACAGAGTCAATATCTATTTCCTAACAAAGCTTTTGTATATGCATAACCAAAACGATACCGAAAAAATTCATTTAAAATAGAGTTCATAGCCATCTTCAGCCTCTTGTCATTGAGATTCATTGGAAATAAGTTTTTTGCCTAGCTCTTATCTACACGCTCATCATTACCATCCATGGCCATTATAACATTGTCACCAACTATGTATAAGGGCTGGGAACCATACTTTAAAACATTTGTTAATAAATTTTCAAAGACCTGCCAAAGGCACAATAACTTGTCATGGTGCAATTATTCGTGTATGCATTTAGGCAATTCAGCCATCTGAAAGAAGAAGAAAAAAAAAAGGATCAATTTCATACCATAACTTGAGTCAACACTTGCGGCAGAGCTCAATAAACTACTTAATGCTTTTGCATACATGATTGACCCTCCACCCGGCGATAAAACCGAGACTAACAATCCAATTTTCAAAAATCAATCAATAAAAAACCTCAGCAATATGGAAATTAGAAATTTTTTTTCTTAGAAAATAGGTGGAAATGAGAAAATTCAACTCATATAAATAGTGTTTGAGTTCAAACAAATAGAATTTCCACCGCAAAGCAATCTTCATAGAGGAAAAGATAGGATGATAGAGAAATAGAGGGATCATACAATGCAAGCATTCATCCGGAGCACAATTGCCACAACTATGAAGAAAGAAAGAGAATAAATAGAGCACAATATCATTTAAGGATTCGTTTGATACATTGTATAAGATCTAGTTATATAAAATAATATAATATATTATGAGCTTATTTTAATACACATAATATATTATATAATATTATGTATTAAAGTCCTTTTATATATTAAAATAATATATAATTTAACTAGATTTTTGAAGATGAGATTAAGCCTGATTAAATTTTAATGTATAAGCCTCTTCCCAAAATTTTCCAAGAAAAAAAACTTCATTTCACATCTCACAAAGAACTTATCCCCCAAGAACAGCCATCGCAGAGCTCATCCAAATTTTGGTAGGAGTCTTCCCTCTTTCTTCTTGGCAGAGCAAAATGAAACAGCTGTAGAACTCATCCCTCAAATTGTGATCCACAGTCAGTGTTTTGGTCTTCAGGTTTTGTTCTTTACAACCACAAAATCTCCCATTTATATATCTATAAAGCATAGCATATAGTCCAGAAGAAACAGGAGAAGGCAACGGATAAAAAGTTTTCTACATGCAACTCACAGCAAAAGATTTAAAAAGGAAAAATTAGATGATAGGAGCATGTCAATTAGTAGATATACAACTTTCGAAGTTGTTTGTTTGATGCATATCACTTAAGAATCTTACATGTTTGCCTTAAGACATTTACACAACCAAAAGCCAAAGTAAAGTAAACAGAAGCACCACATTACTCTTCCTCTGTTTGGTCCATTCCTTGAGCTATTCTGGATATTCCTTATTTGTGGCAATGATGCACTTAGCCAATTCGAATTTTCCTTTGCAAGTCACATTGCTCCCTGCATTTCTTATATTCTAATTTAACTCTTTAGTTCTCAGGTTACTATGGTAGAAATGAATATGGTGCATTGCTTCCTCACATGGGATACTTTACCTATACACAAACTGTAATGTGCAATTGCAGGGTTACAATTAATGCAATTGTGAGGGCTTACCAAAGACATATTTTGAAATTTTCTACAATAATAGATAATTTCTTTGCTTTCCCACTAGATTAGCTTCCACCAAATTGTATTGTCATTTAACAGACTAAACAAGCAAGCCCAATCATCACAGTTCATCCTTGTTAACCCCTCACCATTATTTGGAGATGATTATATAGAACCTTCACAATTATTGAAATCTCCAGTCGGATAATGAATGGTGTCATGTCTCTTATCCAATTAATACTTCCTCCCATAGATATGGTGATGATCTAGATAGTTAAAAGTTGTAGACAACACTTTAATTTTCTTCCTTTTTCTTCTTGGCAAAAGTTTAATATAAAAAAAAGGTCTCTATTAAAATAGCTAGCACATGATTTACATGATGATTTTTCACCATCCATAAAACACTTATAGCCACTGGATCAATTATTTCCATATTGATGAAAGCAACACTAATCCATATACTACTAAGGTAGGGACACTTCTTAGGGTGACCCAATCATCTTTTCTAGCTAACACCTCCAGACAATTTTCTACATATTTTCTTGAAAGTCCTTTAGTCTGCTCTCTTTGATATAATTGGATTCTACCAGGGTCTTCCCCAAAAATTTGAGTCATGACACATTTTGATGGTTAATGCCTCAGATAAAGGTAGATTGATGCATTCTTACTTGTGGACATATTTATCAAACCCCTGTATTCTTCCAAGGTGGGCATAATATGACATGTTGGAAATGTAAAACATCTCAAAAAGTTGTCCTAGAATTGAGCTAAAGATGAGAGAGCATAAAATTGAATCAATATTTGTAATAAGTCCAAGATGTCTCTATAATCCCTCAAAAAGTCTTAAAGATGTCTTTCTTTCATTTTTTTACTTAAAGCAATTAAGCTTTCGACTGATCTAGCTTATGCCTTGACTCTGATCTTCGCTCTAGTTGTAACTAGCCCTGTTTGACTTAACTCAGAGATTGCTTATTGCCTAGAAGTTCCATTACTTTCATTATACCAATTAGCTTGTATAACAATTCACTGTTTCAAAATACATTGGTTAGAGCTTATAATGATAAAAAATTAAGATATCTCTTTTTTGGTTAGTCGGTAGAATATTATCATTAGCTTAATAGTTTCAAGGAATATATGAATCCATATGGATATAAGTTTTATTGATCAATTTGGGAAGGAACAAGTCCTTGCACAATTGACATTAACTTATTTACATAGCATTGAAAATGATGTCTTGATATAAGAAGATATAGAAAACTTTGTACTTTTCCTCAAGAAGCCTATTGCTTTATGTAAGAAAAAACCATTGATAATCAATATGGGACAAATATTCATTTCTACACAATTACTTTCCTAAAGGAAAAGTGATTCAAATCTTTAACCAAAACATGGTATTCATTTGATAGTGTGCTAACGAATGCATAATTTTCATGTGCAAAATCATGAATATTATATTTTTAAACAAAACTCACAAATCCTCTTTTTCTTGAGGAAACTTATTACCCCACAAGAAAAAAGATTTTGACTATTAATTTAAGAGAGAAAGGAGTCCTTTCAAAATTAGTGTCAATATACCTGAACTAGCCATTAAAAGAAACATATCTATAATTATGCACTATTTTTTTATTTTTTATGTATTTTTTTTTAGAAAAAAATGTTTGCCAAAATGTTTGCTTTTAAAGGGATTATGATGTGCATGATTATGGTCTTTCAGAGTTTGGAAACCTAACAAACAAAGGTCAGCTTAACTAATGCATATTTTCAACGTGGCTAATATATGTTTAACTACACATTGATTTTTTATTAACTACTCTAGCAAATAGTGACAATGTATCATTTTCCCTATGAGTTTTATTAAAACATGATATGAATATGATGAAGAATAAAATAAAAAAAATGCTCTCCTTTATCTTCATATGGGTAAAGCCTAAGTTGAGATCACTATTTGGTAAGTAACTATAGTTTGACTATTGTAGGGGTTTCAGAGTAGGTCTATGATCCCTAAAAATATTAGTCCTCAGATTCCCCCTACAATAAGATGATGATCTTGCTATATAAATTTGACCATGAGAGGAAAAAAGTTCTATATAAGTCAAACTCATATAACAAAGTACAATTTGGACAAGGTCTTCATGATAACATCAAGAAGTATAAGACTTTACTAAGAGATCGATATAAACCTCTACTAATTTAGGGTATACCTAGACTTGGGTATAGGGTCCAAAATGTATCAGAGGTAATTATGTATCAATGATATGTGTGAATAGAGCATTCATACCTTTTATCCTATGGACTACCCAACCCTCTTCTTCTAGGCATATTGACAAAACAAAGAGATTAAAACATATATACATATATAATTATTTACCCCAAGGTTTTGTTTCACATGTTATCTAATCTAACACATATTATATACACAATCAATGAAATGAAATAAACAACCATGTGAAAAACATATTATCTGCCCTAACCATGTGAGACAAACAACATATAAAAGGAGAATTAAAATAAAGAGAATGTTATAATATTTTGTACAACTAATTTAAAAATTGAGCTTGGCTCCCAAAGAAATCCCCAATGGAGTTGCTAAACTATCTCACCTGAAAATGTAACCACAAGGCACCGAAAAAAGAATTTTTTTATTTTTGAAAACAAAACCCAAAAGAAATGAAGTTACAGGCAAAACTTTATTTGCAAAGATAGATTTGACTTAGGATGAAAGCTTATGCACTTTATGAGAGAATTAAAATCTATACGCAGTTCGATTGAGTAAAAAACTGTTAGTTGGTGATTTTTAATTTTTTTTGGGTAAAAAGACAAAGAAAATAACAATTAATTTGTTTTTTCAAACAAAACAATTTTTGAATTAGTTGATGTTTGTTAATTTAGAAAAGCCAATTTAATTTTTCCTCTTTATTTTCTTTATTTTTCCTTTTTTTATTTTTAAAAATCACATTCTTTTTATTCAAATGGAATTTTTATCTTTGTAGGAATATATATATATATTTGTAAAAAGAAAATTTGAGGAAAATTCCTAACTATATAAAAAAAATTAATTTGATTGATTTTTATTACTTTTTGTTTATTTTTGGAATGAAATGCTTAAAAAATTATTTACTTAAAAATTTTAAAATTCTAACCTTTGAATTAAGAAAAAGTTATTTAGTCTTTTTATTTTAAGAGATTAACATTAAACTTTAAGACATCATTTTTTATTTTTTTTACTGATTTTTAAAGAGAAAAACTTTTAAGAAAAATATTTTTAAATTGATTTTCATATTTTTATTTTTAAAACACTAATTTTTAGAAATTTTTTAAGGAAAGAAACATATTTAACCCTAATAGAACTAGCTTTTGAAGTTTAAGAAATCATTCTTGTATTTTTTATTTGAAGGGAAAACTCTTAAGATCTATAAACTCTTTCTTCTCATTGTTTTAAATTTCTTTTAAACTCTAAGAAAATATGGGTTATTAAAATCTAACTTGATTTGTAGTAACTTTTTGTAATTTTTCAAAAGAAAATTTGGAGAAATGTTCTCATGAAAAAAAATTCATTTTTTTGGGTAAAAAAACCTAACTTTTAAACCTTTTGAATATTTTAAAGGAAATTCATTTGATTTTTCTAAAAATCATTTTTGAACTTTTAAAATATTTTTTTGCCTTTTTTTTTTCCTTGAATTTACCTTGAAAGGGAAATTATTAAAATTTGATTATGAACCCAATTGATATAGGTATTTGCAGAGACTTATTACCACATGCAATCTTTCAATTAATCCCTATATGCCTGAGAAGACAAAAAGTCCTACACAAGAATTTTAAAATAAAATAACATAAAATATAAATATTTAAACTAGTGTATATGTGTGCTTTTTACATTCAATTAAACATTATATTATTCATCTATATTGCACAAACATAAAATGGATGAACTTGGTTGCATTCACTTGTATACCTTTGCACTCTTCAACTTCTCCACATTCTCTTTGATTAGGCTTGATATGGATTAGCTTTGACCATAAGCCAAATGAGATCAAAAATAATTCCAAAAGAAAGGAAAATTAAATAATGAGAGAAGTATCACATTGACTAAATTTAAACACTAACGAAGTAGGCATGAAAAGGAATTTAACCTCTTATGAGCAAAACTCTTTGAATAAAGATCATATGAACAAAGATAACATCCAATATTTTTATCAATTCAAATGTAAATTCAAATCATCATCTAACATGTTCACATTTCACATTTTATACACGGTATCATAAATCTTTTACCAAACTCCCTTGGGCTCCTTAATAGTCTCTTTCATCTTGATCATCCTAGATTATCTATACCCAATCTTGTAGCAAAATACATTAAGATAGATTTGAGCTCACCATTTAGTAACGACAAAGCAAAATTAAAATAACCTTCCTAAATGAACTAACTACAAACATCACCAAAACAAGGGAGAAGGAAATTAGCAATATGGGAAGCATATGAAAGGCTTAGAGAATCCTTTTCATACATATGCATCTTGACACATCAATTTTAGATCTGAACCAAATAACAAGAATCAAAACTGGAACAAAAAAGACATCAAAGCAATATTCATATTAAAAGGAAAACTACGCCCATTATTCACCAAAATAGATTTAAATTCAATCATCAGTAATAACAAACAAAAATTGAAACAACCCTCCCAAGTAAACTAACTATGGATCTTTTTATGCTTACCAAATTGACAACTAAGAGATACATCTTCTTTGGGAGCCAAGAGAAATATGAAATCTAAGATTATGAAAGCAAATCACAAATAAGTAGAACATCTTATAAGATCCTTTCTATGGATATATATCGAAATATTAATCCAAGTAACAAGATCTTAATGTTTTCATGTATAGCAATGGATGAATGATTAGAAAATGATGATGAACCAAAAAACAAACTTCATGCAAATGAATCATTTAAGCATAGGGCAATTATCCCAATCTTACCCATAAGAACAGACCAATGCGGTAATAATCAGATGCAACAAAGACAAGGGATTGGACTTCAATGGATTAACACTAGTAAGGAGATAATGATAAAGATGTTTACCTCTCAAAAATTCAGTGGCACCAGGCCCCCTTAACCAAACACACCTTTATTCTAAGCTCTTTCTCACTCTTACATTTTTGTCTCCATTTTCATCTCCCTCTTTACTCTCGTCTTCTTTCTTTCTTCTAGTGCCTCTTATGCTCTCTATTCAAGTTCAAGCCGTCTTATCTATTCAGCCTCCCTAGCTTTCTATTCACATCCTTTTCTTTTTACCTCATAACTTTTTCCTTCTTAAACAAAAGGAGAAAAAAATGATCCTTCCTAAATCTTATTTAGGTAAGTTTTATAATAAATCCAAGAGTGATTTTCACTCTCATTCGCGTGCATCCCCTACCTCTCTCACTTTTCTTTTTGTCTCTCCCTTGAACAGCTTCATCTTTGCTTGTAGCTTGGAAAAGTCAAGAGGGAAGATCCTAGGGTTTTTTTTTTCCTTTTTTGATTTCTATTTTGCTATTTATTTAATTCCATTTTTTCTTAGATTTTTACTTTTTTTTAATTTTTTAATTAAGTTTTATTTATGCATTACATTTTATTTTTTATTTCTAGATATTAGGTTATTTGAGATTTGGTTGATTGGGTGTGGATTGTTTAGGTTAAAAGAATCAGGCTACAAATTGGCTGTTCTATTTTGCTTCTTTTTGTTGTGTGTGTGTGTGTGTGTGTTTTTTTTTTTTTTTTAAGATTTCTTTTGCTAAAATCTTTTCCTTCTTTTTTTATTATTTTATTTTTATTATATTTTATTTGAAACCTTGTCTTCTTTCTTTAAATCTTTTCTTTCTCTTTATTAATTTATTTGTATGTTTATAATCACTTTTCTCATTTAAGGCTAAAATAGATATGATTTATACTAAATTAAACTAGGATTCTAATGTCCCTTTTTTATGATTCTCATGATTCTTTTATTTTCCCTAGTTTTATTCTAATGATTTTTTGTACATTATTTTTTTTACTCTATTAGTTCAAGATAATTGGATTAAATAATCAAATGATAAATTTAAATTTAAATTTAAATTGACTTCAAAATTAAATTATAACCATGATAAAATTGTTAATGTATTATTTATTTATTTATTTATTTTATACCTAAATAAAATACGGTGTTGATTGATGTTATTCTTGAAGACTTTGACATAAATATGTTCATTGGCCAAGCCGATGAAGGATGAGATTGTGTCATCGAAAAAATTGAGGTGGATCGGCATATTCAAGGTTGTGAGCATTGTAATGTTAAGATGATGTAAAAGAGTTGACTAATAGTCATCATCAAAGTGTTGACTAGCCAGCAAGATTGATGGTACTAAATCCATGTTATTTTGATAGTGTTGTAGTTGTTAATGTAGATAATTGTCCTTAGATAGCATAGGAAATATTAAATTATATACTACAATGGTATAAAAAGTTTAATGTTGAAGGAACATGATAATGTAAGTCGTTAGGATGACATGTTAGATTGATACTCACATGAATACATATTTTATCTATTAAACTAGTTTAGGTTACAAAGAATGAAAAGAATAGTGAAAGTTTTACACATAACACCTTCGATTCCAACAAGGAGTTGGCAAATGAAATGAACAATTATGTATATCAGGGCAAAGTTATAGAGATGATACGGGATTGGCAATCCTTAAGTTATTATGAGTTTGAAATATAACATCTTGAAAGTATTTGATATAGATTATAAATGAAAAATAATTAAATGAGGAATTATTAAGGAAATATAATTAAATAATGAATTATTATAGAAAGTAAATTTATTTATAGGTTTTAATTAATTGAGTGGAAATTAATAAATGATTATAAGAAAAATTAATTAGAGCCTATTATTTCTTAGATTTTGTTAAAACATGTTATAAGAGCCCTAAAGTGGAAAACAAGATAAAGCTTATTGATAATCAGAGAAAATATGACCCACCATGACCTATGACCCAATTTATCTACAACACTAACTAAACCTAGCCTCTCTCCCTCACTTAGCCAAACACATTCACACAATAGAAGAAGAGAAAGCATAGAAAAGAGGAGAAGCTTGGAGATGTTGCATTCAAGGCTAGATTCGAGAAGGAAGACACGACTTTTAGCTCAGGTGAGTGTTAAGAAAAGTGACCTCCTCCTTCTCCTTTTTCTTTTAAGTTGAACATCTTGTGATTGAGGAGATTGAGGATTTTGGTGTTGTTTTGGGTGAAATAAAGGAATAAGGAGCTAATGCATGCATTGAGTTAGCATTTCCCTTCCATTTATGATTTTTTTTTTTGGCCTAAAATTCATCTTAAGGTCTAATTTTTGTGTGAATGATCTTCTGTATGCAAGAATTATTAGACCCATGGTGAAAGTTTGGAATCTTGTGTTTAAATCGGTGTTGTTTGACCTTTGGAAGTTTGGGTAAGATAAAATTACTTGACATATAAGGCTTTTGGTTGTTAAGATTAAGGGTCCCTTTGGATTGATGAGGATAGACTAGTTATTCATGGTTGTTCTAGGCTTGTGTCTTTTCTTGAAGGGTGTTAATAGCATTTTGGAAAGCATAGACATTGTTAGAGATAACTGGGATTTAATTCTGTTCATATTTATTGTGAAATTATATTTAATATCTTGTACATGCATATGTATATTTGTATGATGTCATGATTAAGTGTGACCATGTGTTATATTTTATTATTAATCTTGTTAGTGTGTTCTGATGACTATTATGAACCTTAAATAGTGTTTTGATAGAATGGGAAAGTTACAGGGTCTTACTTGTAATGTCCCATGTCCCACATCCAGCAATATTGTCCCTATTTACGGCATCCCATGGTTTCCACGTGGCTGGGGTTTTGTTCCTCGGGCACCTCAATCGGTCACACCCGAAAACGCGTCGCTGGTGGGGAGAGTGCCACTCCCACTTATAAGGCCTTAGCCCAGGGTCTTCCTACCCGATGTGGGACATTACATTACTAGTCTCAACTATGGGCCTTACTATACCCATATCCACCTATGTTTAAGGGCCTTGAATAGTGCAGCCAAGTTATTGGCCAATTCCTATATTGTATATCTTACTAGTATGAGATAAGAGTTGTATTATTATTAAACTTACTCCCCATGATTTATCAAACATGGCATGTTTGATGATTTTCTTATGTCTTAATTGTTCTATATAAATTTGAATGGAATTGACTTGTTGGTTACTAAGATCATGTATCTCAACTTGGTTGTGTGTTAATATTTTCTAGGTGAAGGTTCAATGTTCAACAAAGATAAGCAAGTAGAGGGCTGTCTAGCTAGACTAGGCATATTTTGTATACATTATGGTTTTTTGGGGTTTTTGTGGAAATGTGTGTGCTTGGAGAGCCATATGTTTGAGTTTGGTGAAGATGAGTCTTAACATGTTAGTAGAACACTTATAGATGCTTGTCGATGGTTTTGGGATGTTTTGCTTTGCTAGAAAGTAAGCCTATATTGGAATCTTGGTGTCCTATCTCTTTTTAAAATTTAGGTTGCTAGTTCTAATGTAGCCAATCTAGTTGCGCCTAGCAATAAACTAAATGCATGTTCAGACACATCAGTTGCTCTTTGTAAGGCACTAGTTGACCAAGTGTAGAGGACCATTTAACTATTGAGAGGGTTAGATCAAGCTACAATATTGTAAGTAACTAGTCGCTTGCTGGCTATTGACTAATCACTACAAGAGCAGCTATTCTCCACTTGGTAAAATGTCAAGTATTTAAAGGCCTTTAAGGGAAGTTGTAAGGATCCCTAATGACAAAAGAAAGAAGAAGGATGGTTTGTTTATCTTGAAAAGATTGTAAGTGATTTATAAACATGTTTTAGTTCAAAATAGATGGCTAAATATAAAGGCTTTAATTAGTTTAAAATTTTAGTATTTTATTAATTATGCTTCTGCGTTGGTTTAACTTTCTTAGTTTAGCCTATTTGCAGTGTGAGGTGTTACATAAAACATTTTCAATTGTACAATCCTTGTTAAGCCATGCGAGTGCACGTGAGGACAAAAATGGCTCATTGTCCTGTGAGTTAAGGTTGTGAATTTTCAAGTACATAAGGATGGATGGTATAAAATGTAACAACAAAAGTAAACTTTAAACAAACTTCACATGATGGTTAGTGTTATGGTAACAAAACTAATCATGCAAACAAATGGAAAACCTCACCAGAATGACATGATTTTTTCACAGACAAGGAACAGTGAAATAACAGTAAAACTAAAGTGAAGGAAGATACATAAATTAATAAGGGATGAAGCATTACCTGCCTTGTCGACGATGTTAGTTGGCTAGGTGAGGACGTTGTTGTCACAAAAAGAAGGTGAATACGAGAAGAGTGGTTTGTTTTGTATGTGCGGAGGCGTGTTTGTGAATCGATGGGTTTTTAGAGTAAGTTGGTTGGCGAGGTGAGGACGTTGTTGTCACACAAAGAAGGTGAATACGAAAAGAGTGGTTTGTTTCGTATGTGTGGAGGTGTGTTTGTGAATCGATGGGTTTTGAGAGCAAGTTGAATAAAAAGTTGGCCAATCGAATAAATAATTGCCTTAATTTGTGGTGACTATTGTGTTCGTGGGGGGCCTACTTCGGAGCCAATGGTGAAGTTGGGCTTCGAGAAGGATGACTGCACTTCTCAAAAAGGTTTGGTTGAGTTTTAGGATAAAATCAACACAACTAATTAATAGTGTTTGGAGAAAGGAACCGAGTTATTGTCATGTGGAAAGGTGATGGAAGAAAACAAAAGTTGATCCAGTATCAAATGAAAAGACAGACAATATAGAAAGTCAAATTAATTGCAACCATACTTATGACTGATAACAATAATATGGTACTTATCATAGGGTTTTAGATCAAGGATATACTATATTTATACTGAACGATGAGTTTTTACCGTTAACCATATTATGTGATGATGTTACAGCGCGTAATGAGTATTACATTTTTATAATAACATATTTATGTTAGATATATATTTTTACAAAACTAAATAATAAAATATTATGCGTTATTACTAAACAATACATCATATACTATGTAACAATTATGAAATACATACTTTAAATTAAAATAGCTATGGCTGTTGAAAGTAATAGTAAATCATAATAACTATAATTTAAATTACTTTTGTCTGATTCAATAAAGATTTAGCATTTATAAGGCAACTTGCTTACATATTCAGCAATTATCTAGGTGTTGGAAAATACTCAGTCAATAATAGGTAAGGTCTTGAAAAATATTATGATGAATGCATTATTAAATATAATAAAAATATCTAAATATAGTTGTAACATATGTTATATGTATATGCACTATTATATATATATATATATATATATCTCTAGTTTGGTTAAGTTACACTGACTGAAAAGAATATGGAAAGTTTTGCTCATAACGCCCATGATTGGCAAGAGGAGTTAGCAAATGTCAATGAACACCCATGTATATTAGGGATCAGCTTTACAGATCATATGGGATGGGTGATGAACAAGTTACGCGATTGAGCATTCGTAATTGTTCCTCCATTGTTAGGCCGTCAGAATGCACATGAGGATTACAAGTGTTTCATTTTTGTGGATGCTGAATTCTGAGTTCCCAGGCACAAGCGAATATACATATATATAATTAAAAAACCAAACAGACACATTACATAAACATCTCGCGATTGATAGGATATTAAGATATGACATCTAGCTCATTCAAGCAAATGGAAAACCTAAGTGGAGTGGCGTGATTTATTTACAGACAGGGATTAATGAACAAGATATGAGCATAGACTGGAGGAAGAAACAGAGAATAAGCATGAGAGGGAAGAAGCGAGACCTGCCTTGTTAACGGTGTTGGTTGGCGGGGTGAAGAAGCTGTTGACGAAGTAGTAGAGTTGCAGGTAAAGCAGAGAAGATGAACACGAGCAGAGTTGTTTTACACATGATACCGTGTGAAGTGACGGGATTTTATAGTGGGTTTATTGAATGGTTGCCTTTATTCGTGTTGAATATTGCGCTGGTGAAGGGGACTGTTAATGCACCAAGATGGAATGTGCCTTGATGGAGGACGGTTGCACTTCTCAGACAGGTTTGGATCAGATTTGGGAAAAAGTAATGCAATGGATTAATAAAGTTGCTAGAGAAGCTCCGAAATATTGAGTTGTTAAATGCTAATGGAAGGAAGACAGGTTTCACTCAATTTCAGACAAAAAAGTGGAGAACATACCACATCAGCTTAATTGCTAACGTCCCCTATACATGATTTTGATAGACATTACATTAATTGAAATTATTTTATTTGTTCATGATGATATTTATTAAAACAATATTATTATTATTATTATTCCAATATATTTAAATGCATGTTGTCTAATTCATTGAACATCCCTGGGTCCATTTGAATTCCAATTTATCTTAATGAACATGCTTTGTAACTCGTAAAAAATCACATTTAATTAAATCCACTGCATTTTAGAAAAGCACCCAGTTCAAGTTCTTTATCTGCACTGTTATCTAAATTGGATTTGCTCTTCACGAGTCTTCAACTTACCCACAATATTCTATCATCTGTGCTCACACATCTGTTACAAAGCTTCCATTGAAATCTCAACATGGCATATTTCTTTGCATTGGATATACATTCAAGAACCATACAGTAAGGGCATGATTACACACACACAGATATATACCTATACATATCTATATATACACATTTTTTATTCATCCTTTTTCTTTTTGATATATCTCTGTTATCTTTGTCCCTAATTTCTTACCAATAATATTTGACATTTTTTTAGATATGGATACTTTTTTTTTTGGAAAGTCGAACTGAACTTCCTAGAGAGATAATTTGTAAAATTCTCTCCTCAATGGACTGTGAAGACTATATAAGATAATCGTTGAAGAAATTTTCCGTTTTATAACTTCTTTTAAAACGTAGTTATTTATCAGCTTATTTTATCACTTTTTTTACTTCTTTATTTATTACTTCCAATCCAATTTCTATTTGAAGTTGTAATCAATTTCTTTTGAAGCTTTCTATTGTCAATTTCAATGCCTGTGCATTCCATTTTAACACAATTTATTACTCCTTTTATAAGTTCTTCTTACCTTCATGCTTACATACCTTCAAATTCAATCCAAGACTTAACCTTTTTTCTAAGAAATTTGTATTCTTATCTCCTTTGTCTCTATGAAAGCAAAGTTTTTGAATCAAATTTCACGGTAGAGTCACAACAACTCTTTAAGAAATCCTAATTGAAAAAAAGGTCAACATAATTTAAAAAATTTTATTATATATATACATATATATAATTATAAATAGCATTTATATACACATTATTAACTAATTCAAAAAATAGGAATCACATATGAAGATCTTCATGATCACTTTCCAATCTCATTTAATTTAAAATTTAGATATATTAAATTATGAATTTAAAACTTTATATCTATTTTAAATTAAATATTGTTAAGAAAAAAAATTTAGAAGGATATATTAATTATTTATTAAATTATAACTATTTACGAGCATTTAATGCCAGGAATTGGAATATGATTGTAGATACATTTTCCCAAACATTTAATGCAAAGCTATAATGAACATTATTTCTCATTCCAATTTTTTTCATTATCACATATTAACTCTTTTTCTCTTTTTCGCTCTGATAGGCTCTAACTCCGTTAGGTTGAGGCTGGCCTTCTCTCTTTAATAATAATAATAATAAAATGATGTCTTCATCTAATGAAAGGCTGAGACATTCAATTTTTTTTTTTCAAAGGGATCAACATAGAATATAGGGATAATAAAAATGACAACACAAGATTTGAGTTTATTATTATTTTTTCATAATAATAAAGTAAAAATAGTCACTCATCCTCCATTAATAAGTCTACATCTTGGACATTAACACATCAATGATGTCCAAGCAATTGCCAGCGAGCTTGAACACAGCTAGGGAATCGTTAGGGAAGGGAAAGTCAACTTTTGGATTCTCCTTGAAAGTGTCATCACATGTCTGTTGGTATGAAATCACAGCACTTAGCGAGAGTCTCGAGAGTTCCAAATCGTGTTTGCTAACTCCCTTCATAGTTTCCATAATACTATCCACTGCACTATCGTAGTTTTCCTTGCACCCGTCGAGTATGATAGCAAATTGTTTAGAAGTCTTGGGATCTTTAAGCAAGTTGGCGATTATATCAGCCACCTTCTCAATTTGATTTTTGGTAGCCTCTATTTCGATCTTAAGAGCCTTGACTGGGGTAAAGGGACCTTGAAGGTATGGCGAAATGGTTTCAATGCAAAGGGATGAGTACTCAACATCTTTACAAAGTTTTATGAGAAGAGGGTCAACAACAGCGGCGTTTGCGGATAGGAGGAGGCAAGAGAGGGACGCAATAAGGAGAAGGCTTTAGCTAAAGTCCATGATCTCTCCGTTGTTATGAAAATTGAAGAGAAAAAGGTTGAAAGAACAATGACAAAAAAAAAAAAAAACGGGAGAGCCTCAGAATAGACTGGAAGTAGAGGTTGTGGGGATTTATAAATGAAGGTTTATAACCTTGTATTAAATGGTCATAAATAATTTATATTTAATATATAATTAATATATCCATTTAAATTTTTTATTTGTGTAATAATATTTAATTTAAAATGGAAATAAAGTTTTAAGTTTATAATTTAATATATTAAAGAGATAAAATGCAAAGAAATGAGCAAGGTTTTAAATTGCGGTTGCGGTTGCGGTTGCGGCTGCGTTGCGGTTACTGCGGTTGCGGACACTGCGGGTGTTATAATGCGGGTTGCGGTCATTGCGGTCGTGATTTTTTTTTAAAGTTACACAAATTATTTTTAAAATGTATATAATCATTATAACTTTCATATACATAAATATATCATGCCTAACATTAATATTAATTAAATAAATCATTATTTTGAACAAGCATATCAATGTTACTTGAGAAAATTAAAGGAAAAAGTCAGATAATATAAAAGTATACTTACATTCTTATTACAAAGAGAGAATTAATATCACCACATTGTAGAATGTCGTGGAGGATCATAATTCCCACTTTCACTTTCATTATCACCATGTCTTGTTCCCTGTCCAAAAACATAATCAAAAAATCCTCCACCGGAGTTCTCCATTTGTTGATAAGGAAAATTTGGTGCTTGGTGATAATAAGGCTCTTGATAATTTATTGAAGGTTGATAATATGGTGGGACTTGAATCATTGGATAATGATCATGTGACATATGAGAAGGTTGTTGATAAAACGGGGGATAATAACTTTGACTACTTTGAGACGAGCCACCAATGCCAAAATCACTAAAACTTTGTGAAAAATTAGAGGAAGAACTATCTTCTGGTACACCACTTCGCTGTCTTCCACCTCTTATAGATTGATGACCACCTCTTCTATTATCACCAGAGCCTCTATCCTGAAAAGATGTCATATCAACAACAAAACCCAAATCACGCATAGTATATGGAATGTCTTGATATGGATCTTGTTCCCTTTCTTCATCTATGTCATGATCACTTTCTGCTGCATCACCACTATCACTACCACTATTGTTGCTTGGTGGACTCAAACCACCATCACCACCCTGATTATGACCTTCATGGGAACTTGAATCATTATCAGCCTCTACCTCTTCATCATCAGTATCCATTCTTGGTAGCCATTCTGAATTTTGAAGTCCATCCAATAATGGGCCTTCTCTCTCCTCAATCCATGGAGACAAGGGATCATCTTCTTGGAATATATAATCAAGATTAATTGGATTGAAACTATTTTCTATCTCTTCTTGACTACGTCTCTTATTCTCCCTCATTTTTAGCTTCATATTGTAAAAGGTAAACACAAGTTTCTGTAATTTTTTATACTTGAGTCTATTTCTTGTCTTTGTATGAATATAGCTAAATGTGCTCCAATTTCTTTCACAATTTGAAGCTGAAGTTGTTTGGCTCAGAATTTTTATTGCAATGCTTTGAAGTTCAGGAGCACACGAACCATATATTATCCACCATTCAGCTATTTAAACAAATAATACAAAAATTTAGTTAACTTTGAATTATAAACAAAAATAATCATTTTGATAGAGTCACATATTGTACCATATATACTTATAGATAAAAAATAAATTATATCTTACCGGGATCCATTTGAGACCATGCTCTTTGAGCTTGTGGCATTCCAAAGTTCTCTCTCTTGTCTCGAAAAAGTATTAACTATGCAACATCATATTAAATTTAATATAAATATATAATAATATATTCCAAATATTCATTATACAAAAAATAACTAACCTGATTTAGTGCTCTAATTGCAACATCCATATTTCGTTCTAATTTGGTGATTGCACTTCTGGTTCCATCAAATGTTTCTTTATAAACTGAATGACCATGCTCAACTCCAAATTGAAACTGAGGATTAAGAAAATAGCCTAGAAAAAAAAATACTTAATTAGTTAGTACACAAACATTCTTTTTTTGTGACAACATAATATATATATATATAGACTTACCTGCAGAATGTAAATCAGTATGTAGAAATTTCCACCTTTTATCTATCATGTCGTTATAAGTTGAGTGATAACGACAGTTTTGTTGTATAGATAGTTTTGCTCTATCTATAGCTTCATAGATAAAACCCATGGTTGGTTTCTCATCACCGTCAACCAGTCTTAACACTTTAACAATTGGCTCAAATACTTTTAGTATTTCATTAGCTTTGATCCAAAAGTCATTATCCAAAATTTTTTTCCTTGCATCATGTGCTGGTCCAGATTTTTCCTTGCCAAATTTAGATTTCTTAAACTTTTCAGAGTTGAACATATTTTTCAAAGCCTGCTTTTGCTTCATAAGAGATTGTAGTTGTAAGAATTGTGTAGCAAAGCGAGTAATGGCTGGACGAATAATATCTCTACCTCCAGTATATTCTTTCATCAAATTCACAGTCCAAATATGGTTATATATAAAGGATGTTATCATCTTTGCATCCTCTAACACTTTTTGTACATTACTCTTTTTTCCAATGTCTTCTAAACATAGATCTAAACAATGAGCTGCACAAGGTGACCAATAGAGATGTGGTCTTTTTTCCATTAATTTTTTTCCAGCTGCCTTTAAAGCTCCCTCATTATCTGTAACTACTTGGACTACATATTCTTCTCCAACTTCGTCTACCACTTGATCAAGTAACTGAAGGTAGTAATCAGTATTTCTACTAACAACAGAAGAAACATCTATTGATTTTAAAAAAATAGTTCCCCTGCTGCAATAGACAAGAAAATTCATTATATGCATGTGACTAATGCTATTAGTCCAACCATCACACATTATTATAACACCTCTTTCCTTCCATGCACCTTTCAACCCATTTATCCATTCCCTCATAGATTGGTATTCAGCTTCCAAATACACATCTGAAATCTCATAAGGAGTAGGGAATTTAACCCCTGTTGTACCTATCTCAGCAGCTGCAGTAATTAAATTATGCAACCAAGGAGAATTAGATAAATTCATCGGAAGACGTTCATATATAATAAGCTTTGATACTGCTTCTCCTAATTTCTTTCTCAATGTTTTCATTAAACCACCAGAAATTTTTGGTTGTTTCATGCTTTTACTCCTCACAAGATCAATATTTGAAGATCTTAAACTAAAGGCAATATCTTCTGATCCTCTTACTCTTGCATGAGAGCTTCCACCCTCTTCATACATATTTTGTCCTCCTCTGGTTTGTTGTCTAAATTGTTGTCTCTCTTCCCATTCATGATGTGATCTGATGCTTTCTTGAGTCGCATGCCTCATTTGCACTTCCTCATCAACAAATGCTTCCATTTCATCATCTTCATCACCTCTCAACCTTGCTTCAAATTCTTCTTTTCTTTTTTTTGAATCATTTTTTTTTCCTTTATTATCTAAAAGGAGTTTAATCATACCTTCTCGAATAGTAGTTGTAACTCTAGGACAACCAGCTACTTGTCCTTTAAAATGAGCAATATGCTGCTTCAGTCGAGTAATTCCACCTTTTATTACTTTCCCACAGAGTTTGCAAATTATGTTGTTTCGATTTCCAGCTATAGGTGTTCCAAAATGCCAACCGATATCATCACTAGGAGCACTTTCTAATCTTCCTGTTGGAAATTCTTCTCTTGGTGGCATTGTTTATATTTTATAATACCTGCTGATCAAATGAAGTTGGTAATATAATATAATATAATATAATATAATATAATATAACAAAACTAAAAGCACAATTGAATAATTAAAAAAATTAATCAATTAAACAAAATCAAAATAAAAATTCAAAGTTCAATAATAATAATCTCAGTTCCACCACTAACATTAACGACTCTTTTTTGAATGCTCGTATAATGATAGGTATCAATCAGTAAATCATATATAGGTTCATAAATATATAGATGTGTTATTTTCAATGGTTAGCATTTTTATTTTCTCTTTTGATACACTAAACATTCAAAATTTAATGAGTTTATAGGCTAAATGACAAAGGCCTAAAGATTGGATATAATAGAAAGATGCATGGCTTAGTAATCTAAGGAAAAATATGTAATGCTCACATTTTCCTATAAAAATATTATTTATTTATGGTATAATCCTTTCTCTATCTTTGCTATTATAGTGTCCAATTACTTAGTTGATAAGAAAATTTAATCCTAGAAATAAATATTAAAATTTTTCCCAACAAAAAAAAAAGATTTTAGAGTCTAATCATAGGAATAAATATTAATGAGTTTATTATATTTGAAAGACTGGTTATCGATTAAAAATTTTGTCCATAATTAAATCCATATTCAATACATAATAAGTATGTGTTTTAAATTTGTTTTGTCCTATATATGGTAAGATATCTCTTATTATATTATTTGTTTACTATTTATGAATAAATTAATGAGAATAAGAGTGAGATATTTGGAAAAATTACAGTGGTGCATTTTTAAATTTTAAAATTATTTTGAATGACTTAAGAATAAAAAAGTTAAATTAAAATTTTTGAACTATAATTTGTTTAAGATTTTTATCTTTGGTCTTTCACAATAATTTTAAAATTTAATATCTTTTAATATAAATATTTTTACCTTATATATATTTTATATTTCTCACCTCAACCTTCCAATATAGTTCATTTTGTATGCATCTAAATTTCCTTAGCCTAATCAATAAAATACTAATAGAGTTATAAGGGTAATAATTTATTTTTAAATGTTTGGAAAATATTAAAAAATTTAATTTTCTTACAAATAAACTATAAGAATCAAATTAAAAAATCATGTAGACTATAAAAAACAAAAAAAAATAATGTTTCTTATTATATTTCATGATCATTCAAATTAGTCCCCAGTTAATATAAAGTGGATTAATAATAAATTAATCATAATTGGGTTAAGTTATATTAAAGAATAATAAAATAAATAGTGGGTCAATGATTAATCTGTCATGAGTTAATTTACTAAAATCTATGCTTAAAAGGTTTATTTAATGATTACATTTAACCACCAATGCAAACACTTTTTTTTGGGTAATTTAATTCAATGAATAAGTATGAAGAAAAAAAAAACTTAGTTTAATTTTAATATCTTTGTTATAAGTTTCTTTTATAAAAACATAATAAATTATAGATAAATATAATAATTTTTACAATTCAGTATTATATGATAAAATTCTTTTACACATATTATATTTTTATTAAAAATTTTAATAATATAGATATAAAAGAGTGTATCAAAATCTGATTCTAATTATAAACCTATGCAACTAAAGCGAAACCTAATTTGGGCCTAAGTGCAATAGAGTGGCTAACTGTAATTTACTTTTGCATGCTAACTGTAATATAAAATGGGATCAAGCTTAGATAATAATTAATCAATAATCATAGTTATTCAGTTGGGTCCATGATTTCATCCCAAACTAATACTACTATTTTTCAAAGTTCAAATATTTGACCTCTCTCTCAAGAAAAGTGTGTTTTTAAACTTTCATAAATTGATAAATAGTGCCAATCTCTTAGCATCTAACTTTTTTTTTGGATTTTAGGGCAATATTTTAATTTTTTATTTTCTTGATAGAAAATGGCAATAATTTTTAGGCATTATTAATAAATTTATGAAAAATATCTTAATATTTTTTTCAACTATAGTATCTTTTTAAATTTATAAAAAAATATCTTAATATTAGCTTTTTAAATAATCCCATTTTAATTAATTAGCAAATTTTAACATATGTATATATTAATTAGCAATCAATGAAATCCATACTTATTATATATACATATGTTAAAATTTCATTTTTTTAAAAAAAATAATGCCATTATAGGAAGGTAGGAAATTTTTCTTTCTTGTTATTTTTTTTTTTTTGGAGTAAGAATGGACAAAAATGAAGGTTTAGAAGGATAAATTTTTATTTTTGGTGCAAGAGTTTAGAAGGATGAACTAGACATGTACTTAAGTGTATGTAAATATTCTTTTAATTAAATTTTTAAAATATAAAATTAAATTATAATTTTTTTCAAATTTTAAAATAATAAAAAGAGAAGTTATGAATTGTGATTTCATTGATTACCATTTATTATATGTATATATATATATATATAACCCATAAAAAGATTAACAGCAAACAAGCTTAAATATATATGTATATATATATATATATATATGAAACTAATAAAAAATTATATATTATACCTATTTTAATTTTGGTATACCCATCTCATCCTAATAAAAGATATCCTATTAATTATAAGAATTTAAGAAGAGATATCTTAACACCTGTACTAATTAAGCACGAAATTCAAATCCTAATGAAGCACGAAATTCAAATCCTATCAAGTATAAACCAACTGACCAAGTATGATGATGCTAACGACACCAGAAAAGTGAATGAGGGAGTCTAAGAAACAAAAGAAGCAGATAAATGGCTAGTTGGAGAACCAAAGCAACGTATAGTGGGTGCCAGCAACTTCCGTACCATACACATATAGATTCATTCTTCATTTCTTCGTACCTGGTCCAACGTTGAAACGCAGGAAACTCATTTTCTTGGTGCCATATTGACATTTTTCATTTTTTCAAGACATACCAAAAATATATAATTCAAAAGAAAAAAAAATAAATTTGAATCTTTTTATTTTTTAATTTAATTTTTATTAATTTTTTTAAAAATAAATATATTATATAAGACTTATTACTTAAGTAGTTTATATATTTTGCATTTATTATCACTTAAATAATTTATATATTTTGTATTTATATCTTTTTAAAATTAAGAAAAATTAAAATCAAAATAAAAAAATTCAAAATCAAAATCAAAATAAATGAAGTTGTAAAATAAAAGCTTTTAACATTAAAAAATTTCATTCTTTTTTTTTCTTACCTTCAATTGTATTATCTACAATAAATATGAAAATAAAATATTCTATACCTCGTATATCTAAATCTGCTCAAAGCTGTCCAAATCTTCAAAGCTGTCCAAATCTCCAATGCATCTTCATCACGTGAAGGACTAGCAAAATTCAGATGGGATGGTTCTGCACTTCAGCGGTTCAGCGGTTCAGCATCACAAGAAGCAGCACATTTCACACAATACACAAATCTCAACATATATCCTTTAAGACACGTAGCAAATTTCATGCAAATCTCAACAGACACGTGGTTACTGATTTAATAATTTAATCAATTCATATAAGAAGCTCAATCCAAAAATGCATCTGCCGAATTCATAATATAATGTTCTGGTCCAATCAATTCACCTCATTTGTCCAATTTCATTTTCCGGTGTTAGAGAAAATATTAAAAAACAAAGTGCTCACATTTTTATTGATAAAAAATAATAAAAGTAAAAGTTATAAACTACTCGAATTGCTCCCCTCCCTTGTTTAATACTTCGACTTCCAACTCTGCAACTAGAAAAGGAACCGAATGAAGAAGCGAAGCAAGAAGAAGATATGCATACCTTTGGGTGCTTCTCTGGCTTTAGAGTATGGTTTCAGATCTCACTGGCTCCGCTTTGGGTGATATCACCAGCTTCACTTCGGATGCTTCAACCTTCAGGTATGGTTTCAGATCTCAAAACTTCAGATTCATTAAATCGAAGCCCTCTCTACTGATTGCTATTGGCTTGTTACTGCTTCTTGGCTTTTCTCTTTTGTTGCTTCGGTTTGGGAAAGTAAAGCTAGGGCCGGCCAACCACTTATTCTGAGCTTTATGTGTTACTGTATTTTCTGGCTTTATAATGCGCCGCAACGGAACCGCAACACCGTTCTGTTGCAGCCGCAACACCGTTATATTGCGGTCTGTTATTATGATTTCTGAACTTCCTACAATTGCGGGCTGATGCGGATGCGGGTTGGGCCGCATCCGCAATATTGCGGCCGCATTTTGCAATGCGGCCCGCAATTTAAAACACTGGAAATGAGTAATACAATTAAAATTAAAATGGAAAAAGCAAAAAGAGAAAGAAAAGAATAATACAATTAACAAATACTCATTCAAGCCCCTCTTCGTGACCAAAATAAATATTTACCACTATTTTGTAAAATTTTTTCATTATTCCATCAAATGAGATCCAAGCACAATTTTGTCTCTTTCAAAGTGAAAAGATTCAGATAAAAGGAAAAATAAAAAAATAAAACAAGAAGGATAAATAGCTTGATAGGCAGGTATTAACCAAAGGTTACTGTTTAAAAAAGAGGGAAAGTAGTTATAAAAACGCAATAAAAATGAGACTTGCACCCGGGGATACAGTAAATTGTTCATAAATGTAGGCCTTTCACAACTCCATGTAAGGAACCACGCTATGGTCAACTTGCGACTGAACCCCTCATTATTGCTCCTCTCTCTTCATTCTCTTTCTCCATTTTAATTGCTTTGCTCCTTTCTCATGCGGCCTTTTTTCATTCTTTATTTTTTAATAACTGTATTGCTCTTTTCTCTCTTCATTATCTCTCACTAATTTGATTTAATTTAAAATTTAGATACATTAAATTATGAATTTAAAAGTTTATATCTATTATATTATTATGCAAATAAAAAAATTTAGAAAGATATATTAATTATATATTAAATGTTAATCATTTATGAGCTTTTACTGCAAAGAATCAGAAGAAATAAAATGGAATTATATATTAAATGCTAATTATTTAGAAGGATTCTCTCCCATTCTAATCCTTTTAACTCTTGGCATGAAATTCTCAAACGTAATTAACATTTAATATATAATTACTATATCATTCTAATATTTTTATTTGTGTAATAATATTTGATGTAAAATGGATGTAAAATTTTATATTCATAATTTAATATATCTAATTTTTAAATTTAATTAAATTACATAGAGAGCACGAAAAGAAAGAAGAGCAATAATAAATTATATCTCATTCTCATGTGGCCTTTTTTCATTCTTTATTTTTTAATAATTTTATTGCTCTTTTCTGTCATCATTATCTCTCTTTAATTTGAATTAATTTAAAATTTAGATATATTAAATTATGAATTTAAAACTTTATATCTATTTTAAATTAAATATTATTATGCAAATAAAAATTTAGAGATATATTAATTATATATTAGATGTTAATCATTTATGAGCATTTAATGCAAAGAATCAGAAGAATTAAAATGGAATTATATATATATATATATATATATATTTTTTTTGATACACAAAATGGAATTATATATTAAATGCTAGTTATTTAGAATGAAATTAAAATGAAATTCTTATGCGTGATTAGCATATTAATATATAATTAATATATAATTCTAATTTTTTATGTGTAATAATATTTAATGTAAAATGGATATAAAGTTTTAAATTCATAATTTGATATATATAATTTTTAAATTTAATTAAATTGGAGAGAGAGAATGAAGAGAAATAAGAGCAACACAATTAACAAAGATTGAAGAGTGGGAAAGGACCGCAAGAGACAGAACCGTAATACAATTAATCATAGGAATGAAAACGCAAGTCAACTGGCAGCAACAAGTTTTATCGCGGAATGCCGAGAGATTCAAACCTACATTGTAAGAAATGTAAGAAACGCTATGGCCAAGTTTCCTACGTTAGTTGTTTTACAAATAGGTCAAACTTTTATATAAATATATTTATAAAATAATGTTAAAATTACACTAAATATATTTTTAAAAAATATATGTTATTATTACTCATTCGACTCTTATTTAACACGATTAAATCAATAAATCATAAATTAATACTTTTACTGATTTAATGAACAATTTTGTTTAAAAAATATTACAGTTAATAAAATGCTCGTATAAGCCCCTCATTATAACTAAAATAACATATTTGCCACTACCTTGTAAAAGCCTTCAATGGTTCCATCTAGTGAGATCAAAGGGCAATTTTGTCTAAATGCAAAAAATATAAGATGGAAGGGTAAAAGGCTTTTTGGGACCGAAATGAGTCAGTTTTCAAACCAAGTCATATGAGATAAGTTATTTAAGACCAACAAAAACTAAAATAAAATTTTAAATACTAAAAAATGAGAATCCAAGGTCTAAAATACCTAAAAACCTTAACCAAACGACCTAGGAAATTTATGAAAGAAAGTTAGGGCATTTTTGTAATTTCTAGACATTTTGAAAAACTCATAGGATTTTTTAAATTAAAAATTTGAGTTTTCCAAGGTTCTCAGAGGTCTTGAAAATTATGAAAATCTCTAGAACAGTTAAAACCTTTCCGGTGAGCGATTTCGGTAAAGAATTGGCTAAAAATTTGACCGAATAGTTTGGGAAGGTTTTAATTCAATTTGAGTGATTCCATAGATATTGTATAAGTTAGAGAATTTAAATTTTATGATAAAAAAAAAATTTCAAAAAGGAGTTAAAATGAATCCAACAGGACAAAACCAAGAATATGGACTAAATTACAAAAAAGAAAAGTTATAAAAAAGTGACTTTTAGACTTCTTAAGAATGTATAGCTCCTTCTCCCTTATTTTGACTGACTTTGGCTGGCTAAAAAACAAATTCTCAAGGCTCTTGAAGTGGCGCACCATTGAAAAGGAAAAAGGAAGAAGAAAAGCTAAAGAAGGGTATGAAAATTTAAGGAATTTCATGGTCTTTCTTATTGAAACCTTGTTTTCCTCTTCTTGCTTCATCTTCCCATGGTTTTGAATGTTCATATGGTTCTATTTTGAGGCTAGAATAGAGGGGGAGAGTTTAAAATTAAAGAGAAGAACATTGGCAAAAGGAAGAGTTTTTGAAAAAGCTTGAATTCAAGGTAAAATCCTTAGTTTCCATGCTTCTCTTTTCTTATTTTTCTTTATGTGAGTTTCACCCCATATACGAAAAGCCAAGGGGGATTGAATTTTGGGTAGAACCAAGGATGAATCATGTGAATTAAGGTGTGGAAATTAAGATTATGCAAAGAGAACAAAGCAAGAACCATTAATTTGTAAGATTGAATTGTTAGGGATTTAAGAACATAACTAAAATTATATTTTTATCCAAGAGTTCCTAGGCCAAAGTAAATGTTTGTATGAGCTCTAAAGATCCCAAAAGAGCTTTCCATATGCATCTCCCATCAAGAAAGCAAAGGAAACTCCTTGGTTCCCTTAATGGTGCATTGCCTTGGCCTAGACTAGAAGAAGTACCAAGGGGTAGTTTTAAATTCTTCCAAGCTTGGTTTTGCATCATATATGGTGGGAGAGGATGAGAAGAAGCCTTGAAAAAATTTTAGGAAGCTTAGGAAGTGAGATGATGGCATGGTTTCCATATTATGACTTAAAGAAGCAACATGTATAGCTAAGCTCCTCAAATGGATTATGTGATAACTTTAAGAGGTTTAAATGGAGTCAAGAACCATAGATGGAAGGAAAGAATAGAGCCAAGATTATAAATTATAGCTGTTGCTTCATTAGATGCATTATGAAACCATAAATGAGTCATAAGAACAACCTAATATTAAAATGAATGTGTAGCTTCAGAATTATTCCAAGAGTGTAATTGGTTTCCATATGATATGTCTAGGTCAAAGGAATAAAGTTTCACCTTCTTATAAGTGCTTGGCCGAGGGAGAGGAACCATTTTCAAGGAGGAAAGTATGTGTTTGTGCACAAGGTAGCCCCCTTTCCTTTCTTTCATACATGCTTGTGTGTTTTCTTATCTTTGAATGTGTATGTGTATGTTTAAACTATGAAATATATTTCTAGTACATGGTCACATGCCATGGTACCATGTTGCTATGTTTATATGCTTGAAAGATATTTTTATGAATTTATTTGGCTTGCTTAAGCTTAGTGAAGCCAAAAGCCCCTTAGTTAGGGTGAGGATGAGCTAAAAGTCCTTTAGAGTGGGTGAGATAAAGCCAAAAATCTCTATAAAGAGTGATACTTAGTCAAAGGTCCCTTGAAAGTAGTTGAGGCAAGTCCAAAAGCTTCAAAGAGAATGGGTGAAACTAAACCATTGTCTTGGCAAGCCTAAGTATGTTGTTTGTGACTTCTTGAATGGGAGAAATGCTCTATGTATGTTTAAGAACTTTATGTATGCCATACATGCATCTTAGATATGAAACTTGCACCATTTATGTGTGATTGAAAGGGAGAAAGGCTATTGAATTTCCTAAAATCTCATTTTTTCCTCTCTATTACCTAACATGTCTAGGTGGACTAAGTGACCTAAGGAATGGAAGCCATCAAGAATAAAGAAAGGAGATTGACATGGAAGTGTGATGATTGGTCACTTTGTAACTAGTTTAATGGCATATGATGTATTATTATGATGTATGTAATGTAAGACCCCTTTTGAGTATATGTAATTATATGAATACTTGATGTATATATGAGAATTGGTACCATTTGAATGATGTAGCAAGTTTTTGGCAATGAATGGCAAGATTTTGTTTATATGTCCATTAATGCCCTTGAAAACCTATGTATGATATGTATGAATCTCTTTGACAAGGAAAATGCTTTATGTATGTTCACTAATAGCCTAAATGCCATACATACATTCTTTGACATGTTAATGCATCCATTATGTATGTTTAAAATGATAAAGAGCTATTAAGATTCTTAGAATCTCACTATTTTCCTATAAATGTCTAACCATGTCTAGGTGAACCAAGTGGTCCAAGAAAATAGAGGCCAACAACCTTGAAAGCCAAGACTTTGACGAAGGAGTAGTTATTTAGCCATTTTGATGACATAATGATGTCAAGATATGTAAATACATGATGTATATATGATGTAGATCATTGAACATGTCCAAATATTGATAATGATGATGTATGTACTAATTTTGGAACTATATGAATGAATATGTAAGTTTTTGCCACCAAAGAACCCTTATGTTCATGTGTATAATTGCAAGTGACATGGTGAATATTAGCTCCATGATGCTTTGAATCCATTGGTGTGCCCAAGTGGCCATGGAATGGTAAGAAGGTGATTTGGTGCATGTTGAACCCATTTTAGACTTCAAAAGTGACTAATTTATAAGCTGAACCAAAGTCTAACCAAATGGATGAGTTTTTGTATGAAATTTGGCAAACAAGTAGGACTCTTCTAGAGCTTTTTATAAAGCTAAAGAGCACCTAATTTTGAGCTTTAGGGAATTTATTATGATTTTTCAAAGTTAAAAAAATTATGTAGAAATGGTAACAGCACTGTTCATATGATCAGTTTCTTCCTTTATGTCATCCGAGGAACAAATGGTATCCAATGCTCATTAAATTTTACAAGTATAAATTAGACATGATAAAATTTTTGTAGCACTTGAGAACACCCCAATTGGAGGTCTATAGATGGGTAACTGAATTTTTAAAGTTGCATAATAGTACTAGTAATGTAGCTCGCCTTTTGGTACTATTCCATCAATTTTCATAAGCTAAATGCCATTTTCTTGATTTAGAATTATTTTTACTCATTAGTTAGCATTTAGAGCTTCCCAGAATAGTATGGTTTGCTTGATTCTAATTTTTTTAGAATTAGTTATGAATTTTCAAAATTTATATCAGAAACTTATGACAGCAATTAGAGAGCAAAACATTGATATTGTGGAATGTGGCTTAAAACCAAAGACTTTTGAGATGTGTTGTGATGGTTCTAACTTGTATAGATATGTTATCGATTAAAAATGATATTGAAGAGCTTATATGGTTCATGAAGCATGAAATGAATTAATAGGGTCTTACATGACTTAATTTAATGCTATTGAATGGATTATTTTCCATGTAAGTGTATGTAAGTCAATATTGTAATGTAAAGGAAAAGCTAGAAGGTTAAGGTATTACATGCTTAAAATGCTAAAGGAGGCTAAACATGTAAACAAAGAAGAGGTGTAGACACCTAAAAAGAGTTATACACCATAAATAATATTTAGTCTTAGATTGCTAGAGTAGAAAGATATCCTAGAAGAAGGCAATCTCTTCAATGAGGATGACGCTAAGGCATTTCCAATAGATATTGATGTCATTAGCATTATCTTGAGTGAATTCTAGGCAAATGAAAGCTAGTGAGAAGGTTTTATAGAGATGTATTCACCGAAGACACAAAATAGGCAATCTTAATAACTGATAAAATATTTGAGCTAGCCATGATATAGTTTGAAAAAATCTTTAGAGGCTATGACCATATACTTAAAGCCTTTTTATATTAAAGCTCACATCAATGGCAAGTCAGTTACTAGAGTATTTGTAAATGGAAGAGCCATGTTAAATGTGATGCCAATTAGCACATCAAAGAAATTAGGAAAAACCAAAGTATATTTGATTGGCACTAGCATAAAGATGACTAACTTTTTTAGGGAAGCAACAACTACTATTAGAGTGTTAGTAGCTAACATAATAATGGGATCTAAGATAACTAGTATAACATTCTACAATGGGATCCAAGATAACTAGTACAACATTCTTTCTTATAGATGCCAAGTGTCATACCTAACTTTACTTACTCATTCATGTTCACTAACAACCATGCTTACCACATTATCATGCTTTATATGGTCATTCTTTTGTCTATTCACATATTAAACGGAGCCACAAGGGCCTAATGATGGGTTTTTCTTCTCCTTTATTCTTATTTATCATAAACAAACTCATTATAGTCCATTTAATCATAAAACATGCTTAATAGCTCATGGAGTCACTTTAGTCGAATTGGTACCAGATTCCATATTCTATATCAAACTTTGAAAATTCATATCTCGAGCTACAAAACTCTATTTTATGCAAATTATATGTCTACAAAAAGTTTAAGATGTGAACTAAATGCAATTTAGGCCATTTGACCCTTTGAAACCCTAAAGAACTAGGGCTAGGTAGGGTGGACAACATCAAATCAATGCATACATTAGACCCCAACTTCAAAAATGTATAACTTTACCTACACTACTCTGATTTACACAAATTTAGTGGCTATGAAAAGCTTGTAATGTTAAATATATTCTTAAGAAATTTCATGGGCAATGGAGCTCATTTAGCCCCTTAAAGATACAAAGAATTAGAGTTGTGCAGAAGGAATAATACAAGGGACAAATTTGTAAAATTTGCTAAATTTTGAAAATTCATGAAATATTTTGTAATACTCTAAACATTCTATTTTTTAGGTTGTTAGAAAGCTCTATTAAGGGTCTAATTGCATGCCAAATGTTAGAATTAAACTAAGTCATTTAGGTCACTTTTGACATTGGTGCAGTTTGGGTCACTTTTATGTCACTTTTTAGTTCCAATTAGTCTAATTGCTATCCAATTAGAGTTTTTTTTTTTTTCACTTTGAGTACATTTCAATCATCCTAAACGACATTTCCATCCATCTCATAATATGTAAAGAGGCCTAAATCAAATTGGCTCCCTTGCATCCAAGTTTAAATGCATACATAATGGCATCACTTATGCAATTTGCTACACAATTACCCATTTTATACCACAACAAGCTATATATTAAAGTACTCAAGTTTGTACACATTGTCCCAATAAAACATAGAATATATATATCATTTTACATCATGAGCCTTTAATGATTCAAAATAGTGTCATATTAAGACATACATCAAAATTTAATACAAGAAAAAATTCTAATATATCATTTCTAGCCTTTAAGTCCTCTCAATGTCCTTGCTTTGGCTTGGTGACTCTAAAATGGTTAGTAGGAGCATGGGGGTGGGATTATAGGGAGAATCTTAGTAGTTAATCTTATCCAATCAATGGATTCATGAATATAATGACTAAATTCAATGCATGTGGTGTAAGAATGTTATGCATATGTATCATGTAACTTGAATGAATCATATAATATGAAAACTCATGTATTCTCAAGTCATGGCATCATCGTAAACAAGCTAGGTTTAACTAATCTCAATCCAAGGTCAAGGAAGAGCTATTGCACTCAATTCCATACCTTATGGAGTTAAGATTTCATACATATATAGCTCATTGGAAAACATAGTAAAACATTTCTTATGAAAGCATCAAGCAACAATACATATAAGTATTTAAACTCATTCAAGCATTCAAATATATGTAAGAAAGGGAGATAAAACTACCTTAAGACTTACTGAGCTTCAAGTACCACTAACCCCTTTGGTCTTGCCTTTTGTCTTGGTTCTTTCACTTGACACCCACACTTAAGTGTGTTTGAACGAGATGACTTAGACATAGCAATTACAATGTAAATTGACCCATTTGAACTCATTGTAGGCCTCATTATTTTGCTTTTATACCATTAAAGCATAAGGTGACAAATAGGGCTAGTTTAGGTCCATTATGAAGCAACCCTTTGTTTTTACTTTCTAAACCTTAAACTCTTACTTGCTACAAGTTTTATAACTCTAAAGAAACTTATTTGAATCATTGTATGCTTAATTAGAGGGGTTTAGAACCAACTTGCTTCATTAACCCAATTTAGGTCCTAAAAATTTAACTTTCATGCTAGGGCTCCTAAATTCAAGCCAATGGCTCCACAGTTATTTATTCATCTCATTTAGGTCCCTAAATTTATTAGAATTTAAGAAAACACTCCTTAGATACCGTAATCCCTCTTGGTCGAGCTTATGCTCACTTGAAAGCCCCTAGGAGTTTTATTGATTCTTTCTAAGATTTTGATGCATGGCAAAATTCCTTGATTTCTCTTTTACATACTCATTAATTCATATAACTTAAAATACCTCTTAATAATTGCAAAACTCCCTATGTGCAATGAAAACCCTAACATCCATAAGTTGCAATTCATAGCTTTGCATGACAATCTAATTGCATAATCTGATTCCTCATGTTTTAAAACCCCTAGTTTTACCCTATTTCCATGCAAAACACATTCCCTTCATATGGAGCTTGACTTAGCAGAATGTGGGAAGGAGGAAAAGCCAAGAAGAAGCTAATTTCCCACCATGATTCTTATATTATCTTAAAGCTTTTCATGAGAAAAAATCGGTGCTATGCCTATTTTCCTCAAAGCCTCTCCTTTTTCCAAAAGTTCAGCTATAAAAACCCTTCCTTTAGGAAATTAAAACTACCAAGAAAGAGAGCTTGAAGAGGAGAACAAGTTTGATGAAGGAAATGCCATGGAAAGAGCATGATTTCTTACCTTAATTTAGGCTTTTCTCCCACCTTCTTCCTTGTCCTTTAGTATGACTTGGAGTTTTGTTTTAGAGGGCAAGTAGGTCGGTTATGAGTCTCTAGAGATTGCGTGACTTAATAAGAGAGGAGATGAGGTAGTGTAAAACAATTTCATAAATTCCCATTTTACCTTTCTGCTTCAATTCTTCCATTTAAGCTCATTTGTCTCCTTTTTGAGAATTATCTTTGCCATATGAAAACTTAGGTATTCTAGTTTATTAAAAATGTTTACTTTTAATTTTATAGGGTTTGGAGTCATCTCGAATCATTTAGTCAAAATTTAGGTCAATTGACGACTTAAAATATACAACAGAAAGGTTTCAACTATTCTAAGGGTTCATATAGTTTTTAGGCCTATGAGAACGTTGGAAAATCCAATCTTACCATTTTAAACTTCCTTCTTTGAATTTATAAAAGGTTACCTAAAATTACGATTTTACCACTACATTTTTAGTTAAATTTATTTAGGCATTCTAGCTTCAGTTTTGGGTTACTTTTAGTTTTATAATCACATTTCTCAATGCCTAAATTATTATTTTAACCTTACTTACCTCAATTCATTTTATTCTAGAATGTTCCTTTATTATCTCATCAATTTCAGTTCAGTTTTCGAAAGATTAGTTATTACATTCCCCTCTTAAATGAAATTTTATCCTCAAAATTTGGATATATACCATATTGAAATAACTCAGCATGCTTCTTTCTCATTTCTTCTTCCAGTTCTCTAGTGGTCTCCTCAAGATATAGTCCTTTCCAAACTACTTTTACCAGCAGTATACTTTTGTTCCTTAACTACTTAAACTTAGCATCCACGATCTGATCTGATGATACTATATAAGATAGATTGTCCTGTAAATGTACATTTTTATACGCTATGACATGTGAAGGGTTAGTCTGGTACTTTTTAAGTTAGGATACATGGAATACATTATGTATCTGGGCTAAGTTCAGAGGAAGGCCAAGTCTGTAAGCTACAGGTCAAACTTTATCAAGAGTTTAGAATGAACCTATGTATTTTGGATTGAGTTTTTTACTCTTTATGGACCTACCTATCCTTATGGCTGGAGACATTTTAATAAATACATGATCTCCAATCTCAAACTCTAACAGCCTTCTTCATTTATCTGCATAGCTCTTTTGCCTACTCTGAACTATTAGAAGTTTCTTTTTGAACATTTTGAACATTTTTATCTTCTCTCTAAGCTCAACCTAATATAATGGAGACCTATACTTCTTTCCATATAATTCCTCATCTAGTGCAATCTGAATACTAGACTAGTAACTATTATTATATGCAAACTCTACTAATGGTAAATAAGCATCCCAGTTTTCTTTCATCTCTAATACATAAGCCCTTTATACGTTCTCAAAGGTTTGGATAGTTCTTTTTGTTTGGCTATCTGCCTGAGGGTGGTAGGTTGTACTGAATTTTAATCTCGTTCATAAGGTATCCTATAATAATCTTAAAAAAATTTGAAGTGAATTTAGGATCTCTATATGATATTATGCTCTTAGGTACACCATGAAATCTTGCTATTTCTTTTATGTATAGCTAGGCTAATTTATCTATGGTGTAATGGCTCTAATTGCTAAGAAATGAATAGATTTAGTTAATTTTTCAACTATTACCCATATACTATCATGCCTTTAAGGTATTCTAGGTAATCTTATGATGAAATCCATTACTATACTATCCTATTTCTACTTTAGGATATCTAAGAGTTGAAGTAACCTAGCTAGTTTCTAATGTTCAATCTTAACTCTTTGGCATACCAAACATCTTGATACATACTTAGCTATATTAGTTTTTATCCCATGCCACTAGAACGTTTTCTTTAAATCATGATGCATTTTATTATTGCTTGGATGAATGGCATATCCACTTTTATGTGCCTTTTCTAGTACTCTTTATTTTAATCTTGAGTTTCTAGGCACACACAATCTATCTTTATACCTCACTATTCCATCCTCAGATAAGTTAAATTTTAAAGCTCTACTTTAAGACATTTGCTCTCTAATTTTATTTATATGCTTATCTTTTTATGAAGCTTCTTTTATCTGACTTTTTAGGTTACTTTCTATTTAGGTTTTACTCATCAATAACTTATTAAAATGCATCTAACATAAAAGATTCGTATCTCTAAATTTCTTAAGAACTTATTACTCTCTCAACATCATATAGGCCATATGTATGAATTTTCTACTTAATGCATTTGCAACCATATTAGCCTTACCTGGATAGTGTTTTAAAGTATAATCATAATCTTTTAGAAACTCTAACCATATCTTTTGTCTCATGTTCAACTCTTTCTGTTCAAATAAGTATTTAAAGCTTTTATGATCACTATATATTTTTATAGCTACACCATATATTTAGTGTCTTTATATCTTAAGAGCAAACACCACTATTGCTAGCTCTAGGTAAAGGGTAGGATAATTCTCTTCATGTTGTTTCAACTGCATAAAAGCGTAGGCTACCACTCTACCCTTCTACATAAGTATACATCCTAACCTTTTTTTAAAAGCATCATTGTAGACTACAAAAGCCTCCCTAAAGTCAAGGATCACTAAAACTGGGGCTATGGTCAAACTATACTTCAATTCTTGAAAACTTTGCTCACATTTTTCATCCTACACAAATGGTACATTCTTTTCAGTGATTCAAGTCAATGGCATAGCCTTTTGAGAAAAACCTTGGATAATCCTCCTATAATAACTTACCAAATGTAGAAAACTTCTAATCTCTATAATTGTCCTAGTTCCCTCCCATTGAAGGATTGTTTTTACTTTATGGAGATCAATTACAAGTCTTACCTAGGAGATCACATGGTTTAGGAATTTTACCTCGATAAGCCAAAACTCATATTTACTAAGTTTGACATACAACTATTTTTCTTTCAAGGTTTCCAAGACTAATCTAAAATACTTTTCATGTTCTTCTCTACTCTTAGAATAAATATGAATATCATCCATAAACACCACTACAAACTTATCCAAGTATGGCATAAATACTTTGTTCATATAATCCATAAATACAGTAGGTGCATTCATCAACCCGAAGGGCATTACTAAAAATTCATAATGCCTATATCTAGTCCTAAAAGCTGTCGAAGAAACGTCTTTAGCCTTAATCCTTAACTAATGATATCTTGATCTAAGGTCAATTTTAGAAAATATTGACGCTTCTGCTAGTTAGTCTAGGAGGTCATCTATCTTAGGAAAGGGATACTTATTCTAACTGTAATCTTATTGAGTTCCCTATAATCTATACACAGCCTAAGACTCCCATCTTTCTTTTTAACAAACAAGACTGGAGCTTCCCGTAGTGAAATAATAGGTTTAATGAAGCATTTCTCTAAAAGTTCCTTTATATGTTTCTTTAGTGCTACTAGTTCTATGGGAACCATCTTATATGGGGCATTAGATACTAGACTTGCCCCAAGTACAATGTCTATTGCAAACTCTACTTCTCTATTAGAGGATAGTCTATTAATTTCTTTAGGGAATGTCTCTAGAAACTCTCTTACTACAAGTATTTCATCTATACCTTCCTCTACTTTTGCTTATACAAAAAAGAAAAATAGAAATCCCTACTATATACTAGAGATCTCTCAACCTAGGTGATAGTCACAAAAGCTAGCTCAGTCCTAGTACTAGGTACAATTCTACACTTAAGTAAAGTAATGCATTTGTTATAATAATTAAGCATATCATTATTTGCAGATATTTAGTTTATACCAATAATCAAATCAATGTCAATCAAAGGCATAAATGATTAAACTAAACTATACAATTTAAACATGCATGAGAGGTAATGACTCTATTTCCTGTGGGGGTAGACACATACAGGTCATAGGACAAAGCTTATATAATCAGACCTAACCTCTTAGCACAGTTATAGGATATGAAAGAATGACTAGCACCCAAATCAAATAATGCATTTATAGTATAATCATTAATCTTAATAGTACCTTAGATTAGGCTTAGCAATTTGCTAGCCTCTTGTTGTGTTAGGATAAAAAGTTTAACTTGAGTATGTGGTTTAGGTGTAGGAGCTACCTTCCTCTACTATGAACAATCTTTAGCCATATACCCTAACTTGCCATACTTGAAATAGATGTTCTGGCTTACATAGCATGGTCTACCTCTATGATTCTTGCCACATTGGCTATAGACTACTAGTGTGGAATTATCTTTACAGATTGAGTTGGTCTCCTTTTGTTCTATTTTTTCTTCATATTCCATGGCCCTCTACCACCTCTTTTACTACTATCGGTGGCTAGTCCTTCTTCTCATGGCCTCTTATTCTTAGGAAGAGGAGGTTTTGAGCTTAGGGCTACTTGCATTATTCTCAAATTACTCTTGGTTACTCTATAGACTCTACTAGGGTACCATTTTATCTCTGATTTCTAGTAGCTACCCCTTTTCTATTTTATCTGCTTTCCACCTCTCATCATCTTACTTCCAAAGGTATAAGGGATATCTAGAGAGCTCGAGGAATTTTGTCACGTATTGATCTATAAACATATGCTCAATATATTTTAGAATGATAAATTTTGATTCCTTTTCATCTTGAATAGAACTAGGAAAATACTTCTCATAAAATGCTGGTAAAAAGGTTTCCTAGTTAATTGGGAGGTTCTTAGACTTTAATATCAGTTTAGTACTCCTCCACCAATAATTAGCTTCCTTCTCTAATTGTAATATGGCCATCATGGCCTTCCACTTAGACGTAGACATCATGACTTTGAAAATCTTCTCTAAATACATTTTTCAGGCCTCTGCTTTCTTTGTATTTAGTTCACCATCAAATAATGAAGGCATGTATTTACTAAATTGTGTAATAGCTCGCTGAGTAGTCAACTAAGGTTGGGCAGGAGGTATCTTAGCTGATGGAGTATGAGAAGTCTACTAATTATGAGGGATCTAGCTGGAGAGGTTTGCTTCTAAATTTTCAGGACAATCTGAGTGTTGTGGCTGGGGAGGATTAGGCCCTTAATTCTTTCTTTAAGCAAGCCTCTCTTGTAGTTGCATTATAGCCTATTACTAATCCAAGCAAGCTATAATAGCTGCATCTACTCTAAAACCTTTAAAAGGCCTACCTCTCCTTGAGTTCACCATCTTATTTGAAACAAGTCAAACACTATTCAGTGTAAAACTTATACAAGTGCCATAATTTAGCACTTTCTAAGCCAGGATCCTTGTTAACTATAACGATAGTACCAGTTCGCTACACTGAGGAGCTAGTTTGCTATAGCGAAGGTACCAATTTGCTATAGCGAGGATGTAATCCACTATAGCGAGTTCATATGTCCTATAAAAAATCCAAGGAGTTTCTCACAATAACGCCTATCGTAGCATGAACAGGGGACCTAAAACTAATAAGTTCTCGCCATAGTGAGGGGTGTTTCTCGTTATAGCAAGACTTGTTCCAGAAAAAGCATGAAAAAGTGAAAATTTACTTTTTAAAGAACCCAGAAGCCTCTTATTTCTTTTAACTAACATTCTTTCGTCCAAAATAGAGAGAGAGAGAGAGAGAGAGAGATAGAGAAAGGGTGCCAAGAGAGACTCGCAAGAAGGCCAAGAAAGAAGAGAGAACATCAAGGAAAAAGGTCAAAAAATTGTAAGAATTCATGGTTTCTTCCTTTAGAAAATTGGTTCCTTTCTCTTTGCTTTCTCTTTCTATAGTTTTAGGTGCTCATATGGTCCTGTTTTGGGTTTGATTCAAAGGGGGAAGTGTAAGAATTTAAGGAGAAGATTTAAGTAAAGGGAGAACTGACAAACACATATTTCTATCTATTTTATTCTCCTAACTTGAGCATTTTAGTGTCCAAATATGACTTTAGGGGTTTAATTAGTTAAAATTTTATTTTAGTAGCCATTTCTTCCCCCAAGGAGTTAATTTGAAAAAAATTGGTTTTTAATGCTCAATTTTAGCTTAAACAATTTTGTGGATAATTTTACTCAATAATTTTCATTCTTTTGTACAGATTTTTATTGGGCAATTGGAGCTTGAATAGTAAATTGCTTATAAGAAGAAGAAGACACTCCCAATGAGCAGAATCTGCACGAAGGAGAAAACAACACACAAGAACAGAGCACGTTTTCATGAAGGAGCTGTAGGAAGGAAGCTATGAGTTCCATGTAAAAAGGATGCACTTGAATGAAATGAAGAAAGCAAGCTAGATTTAGCTACGGGCAGCAGCTCATAAACTCGAGCTTGAGTAGAGAAGAAGTGCAGTAGCAAACCAGCAGAAACAGAGGAGAAAACACGTGAGAAGCTTAGAAAGAGCGTGAGCAGCAGCACTTAGCTGAGAAACGAAAAGCAACGAGCTGGGAGCTTCGTGCTTGGCTGAGGAAGAAACGAGAAAATGAGCTGAAGAACAACGTAGGAAGCCACGAAGCATGATCTGCACGATGAAGAGAAGCTTTGGGCTGGGCAGAACCAATTGAAACACGTGTTTAAAACGTGGACTGGGTTTAAGTAAGAAATAAGCATGCAGAATCACATCTGGACAGTAGCAAAATGAAGAGAAGCAACGTGGGAATTGACACACGACGAAGCAGAATCAAGCGAAGCAACACGATGAAGGCTCCAATTACATGCAGAAGTTACGTGGAATAGGAGCCAAGGAAATGCTGGAGCTACGTCTGCAATTCAAGTGGAAAATAATAATAAAATGAAGTGGGACCCACCTTAGATACACATGAATGAAAGCTATAGAATAAAGGTGAAGAAGCTGTGAATGAGAGGAGTAAAGAAGTACGTGGGAATATGAATGACGTGGAAGCAATGCATGTGGCCATGGGTTGATGTAATCTGTTCATATATAGCTAAGGCAACATGTGAAAGGGCAGCACGTGTGATTAGCAAATGGAAATAACAAGAACCTCTTGGAAAGAACTTGATTCAAGGTAACTTCCTTCCATTTTATTGCATCTTCTTCCCTTACTTCTTCTTGAGTGTTTCGGCCAAAAAGAGGACCATGAGAGAGGGGAGTTTCTCACTTAGAGCAAGCATGAAACCATTGATTTAGGCTATGGGAACTTGGAATATGCAAAGAAATTAGAAAGAAAATAAATGGAAATTAAGATAGGAAAGTGTGAAGCTCTTAAACATAATGCAAAAACTGATTTGATTCTTGAATCCCCTAGTATATATGAGTATTTTTTTAAGTTTCTAAGACCCCTAGGAAGCTTCTCAAGTGTCCTTCCATCAAGGAAACATTGGAAACTTTATGAACTTCAAATGCTCTTTATGGTTCAACCTAGAGCACTTAAGAGAGGTAAGGAGTGTTTTAATTGGTTCTAAGCTTGGTTTGGGGTCATATGTGATGGAAGAAGATGAAAGGAACCATTGGGGAAAACTTAAAAGCCATAGATTGAAAGTTAGGTCAATAGGTTCCATAATGTAGCCCATAGAAGCATCATGTGTAATGTTCGATTTTTGTTAAACGACGAAAATGGGTGCGTTTTTAAAGCAAGTCCCCCAAATGAATTAGTTAAGATCTCAAAAAATTTGAATAGCATTCTACCTCCTAAAAATGAGAATCTCAAGCTTAGACGGAAAGAAAAATAGAGCTAGAATAAAGAAATGAAAATGAACAAAAGACTTACAAAGCATAATGGCATTTTTATAATTTTGAGCAAATTTTGGAATTCACATAAGGGAGCTTTTTAAATGAAAATTTTGAGTTCTTCAGGGTTTTCAGAGGCCCTAAAAATCATAAAAAGCCCTGAGACAGTTAAAACCCCTCCGGTGGACGTTTTCCAATATCGGTAGACCCGAACTTTAATGAATTCGTTTGAAAAGGTTTTAACTCTGATTTGAGTAATTCCAAAGGTATTTTACTAAATTGGGGACCTAAATTTTATAATGGAAAAGAAGGTTCTTGAAAATGAGCTAAAACGAACTAGAAACAAAAATGCCAAGATGAAATGACAAAATTAGAATTTTTGAAAAGTTTTTCTTAAACTCCACCTAAATATATAGGGCGCCCCACCTCCTCACTCACTTAGCTCATTTTGTTTTTGCCCTAAACCAGAGGAAAAAACCTAAGAGTGAGGTGTATAAGAGGGAGAGGAAGAGAATGAGAAAGACAAGGTTAAAGGTATAGATTTTCTTGGTTTATTCATACTTTCTCTTTAGCAAACCTCTTCTTCTCCATTTCTCCTTTCTTTCCTATAGTTTTAGTGAAGTTCTTGGATCTGTTTTAAGGGAAGAATAGAGGAAAAAATTTGGATTTCAAGAGGGGAGTCAAGGAAAGGAAGATTCAAGCAAGAAAACAAGGAAAATCAAGGTAAATCTTCCTTCCATAGTAGCCACCTCTTGCTTCCTTCTTCTCCTTGGTTCGTCCCACTCATGAAGCTTCAAGAGGGCTTTAGTTTTGGGCAAAAACAAGGGTGAATTTTAGGAATTTAAGGGAGGAGAATAAAGATATGCAAAGAAAACAACCACAGAACTATTAGATTATGAGATAAAAAACCTAGGATTTTAAGTGTTCCTTGTAAAATCTGATTTGATACCTTAATTCCTAGGCCTAAATAAATATTTGAATGAGCTCCTTAGATCCCTAAAAGACTCCCCATATGTATCTTCCATATAAAAAAAAAAAAAGCAAAGTCCATTGGTGCCCTTATGCTTCATAGTCTCGGCCTAAAAGGGATGAGGTACTTAGGGATAGTTTTAATTTATTCCAAACCCATTTTTAAGTCATATATGATGAATGAAAATGAGAGGAAACCTTGAGAAAAATTTAGGAGGCCTAGAGAATGAATTGGTATCGTATATTCCATAATATGACCTAAGGAAGTAGTATATAGTTAGGCTCTTTATTTTAATTATATGATGACTCCAAGAGGCTTAAAAGGAGTCAAAAATCATAAATGCAAAGGAAGGAATGGAGCTTAGAACTCACTTGATGGATGTTGCTTCATTAGGTGTATTCTTGGAACCATAAAGGGGTTTTTAGACCAAGTTAGAGTTTAGGAAGATATATGGCTTTAGAAATGATTCCATGAACCTAATTGGCTTCCATATATTATATTTAGGTTAAGAGAAACCAATTCCACACCCTTGTGTGTGTAAGGTCAAGGAAGGGAGTATTGTTTCAAGAAGAAAAGTGTGTAGTTATATCAAAGGTAGTTCACTCCTCCTTCTCTCATGAACAAATATATGTTTGACTTGTCTTTGAATGTGTGTATATATGTTTTAAGCTATGAAAAGTATTCTAGCATAAGCTTTTATTCCACAATACCATGATGATGAATTATGTTTTCAAATAATGCCTAATATGTTTTCTTGGATTTACTTGAGTATGGAGAAGCCAAGAACTCTTAGCTATGGTGAGGATGAGCCAAGAACCCTTAAAATGGTTGAGACCAAGCAAAGTGTCTCCCAAAAGTACGGTTAAGTTAAAATGTCCTAGAGAAAATGGGTGAGGTGAATCCAAAATCCATAAGTGAATGGGTAAGGCTAATCCACTTACTTGGCAAGCCTATGTATGTTATATATGACTTGTTCAAATGACAAGGATGTTTCTTGAATGCTCATACATTTGAATATGTCCATACACGCATTTTCAAGAATTGTTTTGCATATTTTATGTGTAATTGAAAGGGAGATGAGCTATTGAAATTTTTTGAATCTCATTCCCTCTTTTCCAATGCCTTAACATGGTAGGTGGACCAAGTGAATAAGGTAATGGAAGCCAACAAGTTGAAAATGAGAGTATGACAACAAAGTGCCTTAATTTTGCTTCTTTATGGCCATATGAGTGGCAAATATTGTAATCCATTGTTGTATATATCCTATGACATTATGAACAAGTGTAATTATGCCAATGTATCATGTATAAATGAGATTTAATGCTATATGAATAGTGTAATGCAATTTGGGTATAGAATGGCAAGACTAGCCCTATATGTTCTTATGTATGGCATGGGGTGAAATAGTAAGCTTCCAAATTCTGGGTTTATGCTCCTCTGAGACAAGTTTAGAATGTCATGTTGGTGCATTCTCACGTACCCAAGTGGTCATGGTTGCCTTGGAGCTCAAGTTGGACCATTTGGATCCTTTGTAAAGCTTGAAAATAACTATTTCACAACCTAATTTTAAGATCTGACCAAATGAGCAAATTTGCCCATAAAATTTGGCACACATATAGATCTTATCTAGAGCTTTTTGGGAAGACAAAGACCAGATTACTTGGAGCTCGGTGGAATTAATTATGATTTTTCAAAATTGGCATTTTTTTGCTGAACTGATACAGGTACTGTTTATATGGTCAGAAAATTGGGATGTGTCATTTATGAACAAAATGATATCCAATGCTCATAAAATTTTACAAGTATAAACTAAACATTATAAGCTTTCCATCGCCACCAAGATCACCCCAATTGGACTTCTGAGTAGGGAGATATGAATTTTTAAAGTTAGAGATTAGTACCAGGGATGACAGTCAACCTCTGGTACTATTCTATCAATTTTTGATGTCTAACAGCCACTGTTGAGGTCGGTACATATTTTTACAAAAAGTAGACATCTGTATCTTTCTATAATGGTAAAGAATGCCTAATGTCAATTTTTTCAGAATTAGTTATGATTTTTCAAAATTTGTGACAAAAAGCTAGAATTTATACCCAAGGCTGCACTCTTGAATTTTATGTAATCCCTTTACTTGCACGAGTTCTAGGCCACTTTGTGAGATGGTTTTGAGTTGTATTAGTGTAATTAAATACGAGAATGAGTTTAATGAATTTATATGGTCTATGGGACACCGAATGAAGAATTCATACGCTATGCAATGCAAATAAAGTGATTATTTTAATGCCATTTTTCTTACTTCCTTGTGAAATGCATGGCATGAGATATAGAATTTGCATGAAAAAGGCTCAAGAGTTATAGTATTACATCATAGAACTAGGCTCTTAGAATTGAATGGATGATGATTTTAAGGAGTCCAAATGGAACCAAGAGGTCTAGATATGAAAAGGAAATGAAGTAAAGAGATTGAATCATGGTAGTTGCTTTATAAGGCCATTAATGGAACTAATATGAGACCAATGAACAAAGTATACTTCCTAAGTGTATGTCTAATATTTTGGCTTGTCCCAAGAGAGTAATTGAATCCTTTTTGTTGTATCCAGGCCAAAGAACTCAAGCTCCATCTAGTTGTGGGTATATAGTTTAAAAAGGGAAGGAAAAGCAAAAGGAAAGCTTGTGTTGATTGCAAGATAGCTCTTCACTTCTTCTTGTTTGCATTAATGGATATGTAATTGTCACTGTATGTTTGTATGTGCATTTGCATTGTGAGACATGCCATTTGATATTGCCTTGTTGTATTGGTACCAATATGGTGATAATTTGGTTGTGAAAATTGCTCTTAAGGGTGAGATGGTGCCAAAAGTCTGTTATAATAGGTGAGGTGGAGCTAAAAGCCCCTAGAAATGGGTGAGACAAGGCCAAAAGTCTAATGGATGAGTGAAGCCAAGTTAAAAGTCCCTAGACTAAGGGTAAGGCTAATCCAAAAGTCCTAAAAATAGAGTGAGGCTAGATCAAAAGTCCTTAGAACTTATCTTTTATATTGATATGACTTTCATGGCATGCAAACTATATGTTAAATGAGTCATAATGGTATTGGATGCTTACTTGTGTACTTTGACAGGTATATATGCATTGATTGCTTCCTTGAATGAGTGTATGAGCTATTAAAATTCCATAAATCTCACCCTCCTCCCCTCTCCTATCTCATATTGTCTAGATGGAGCTTAAGAGCCAAAGATTAGAGGCCATGAAGCATAATTGGCTATTTCTTGATGTTCTATAGTGTTATGTATAGTTTTTGATGTAAAAGAATGTCAAAATATTTATGTATATATTATTTTTGAGTTTCAACCATTTGAGTAAGTGTAAAAGCATGTATGGATGATATATGAACCATTTTTGGAGCCAAATCAATGTAAATGTAAGTTTTAGACATTGGATGGCTTATAGATGATAGTGTATTCTTACTTGTGACATAGTAAGTTTGAGATGTATAATGATTTGGACCATTTAGATAGCTATTATATGTTGTGTTTGTACTTTAAAACTTGCCCAAGAGGTGCTAGAACATGTATGAGGCTATTTGAACCTACTTTAAACCATTTTATGGTGCCAAATTTGCCAAATTCAAGAGCTATGTCAAGATTTGGCCAAATGACCTCTTCTTGGTCTAAAACTTGGCATGCATATAGGTCTTGTCTAGAATTTTTTGAGAAACTAAAGTATATATTGTTAGAGCTCTAGAGAATTTTTGGTGAATTTCCAAAATTGGCTAAAATTTCTAAATTTGACAATGGCACTGTTCATAGGGTCAGAAAATTTAACTCTATCACTTGTGGGTCAAATGGTGTCCAATAGCTATAAAATTTTACAGTGAGAAACTAAACAATCATATTAACCTATACCAACTAGAAGCACCTCAATTGGAGGTTAGTAGAGGGACAAATGATTTCTAAAGTTCTATGTCAGTGTCAAGGACACCAGCAACCTTGGCTACTATTCCATCATTTTTTGAGGTCTAAAGTCTTCTGATCTAATTTGGAATTATTTTTTCCCTCCTTTTAACATCTGTATCTTTCCCAATTGGTATAGTTTTCCTAAATTAGATTTTTGTAGAATTATTTTTGAGTTTTTTGAAATTCATATCAGTAAGTTGTATTAGAAATACCAGTAGTCTAACCTTTCAAGATTTTCTATTGTCAAATGTGGTATAAATGATGTTATTATGGCTTGAAATTATTTTAGTATAAATTTAATATCTAGAGCTTTCCAAAAAGCTATATTTGCTTGATTCTCATTTTTCTAGAATTAATTATGATTTTTCAAAATTGATGCCAAAAATTTGAATTCTGGACCTACAGGAAAATTTACATTTTTCTAGTTTTTAGCGTTATATCCTTGGTTCATGAATTGTTTTATGATATTTATGAGTCATAAAAAGGGAGTTTGAGTAGAGAATATATTTGATGGGTTCACTGGACCTACAGGGTGAAGTTTGAACATCCAAACCCCTAGCATAACATAATAACTTGTCATAGTTTTATCCCTTTTTCTTGGGCATTGCATGGAATCAAGCCTAAGTGAAAAGTAGATGAGATTAATACATTATGTGTTACACTACATAGGTCATACATTAGCAAAAATTCACATCCTCAAGCTATACCCATCACTATAATGCTTGAACCATTGCTTTGATACCAATTAAAATGTCAAACCTAACTTTACTTTCTCATTCATGTTCATTAACAACCATATTTATCACATTATCATGCTTTATATGGGTATCCTTTTGTCTATTCACATACTAAATAGAGCCATAGGTGTCTAATGATGGCTTTTTCTATTCCTTCATTTATATTTATCATAAACAAATTCATTTTAGTCCATTTAATCATAAAAACATGCATTAAAAGCTTATGGAGTCATTCTACTTGAATTGGTACCAAATTCCATATTTTATATCAAATCTTGAAAATTCATATCTCAGGTTACAATACTCCATTTTGCATAAATTATATGTTTACAAAAAGTTTAGGATGTGAATTACATACTCTAAAAATTTCAAATGCAATTGAAGCCATTTGTGAAACCCTGAAGAATTGACGCTATGTAAGGTGGACAACATCAAACTAACACATACATCAGACCTTAACTTTAGAAATATAAAACTTTGGTTACATAACTCTAATTTACACAAACTAAGTGGTCATAGAAAGCTTATAAAGTCAACTATATACCTATGAAATTTCCTAAGAAACAAAGCTCATTTGACTCTTCAAAGACACAAAAAACCAAAGTTGTCCAGAAGGAACGATACTAAGGACTAATTTGTAAAATCTACTAAATTTTGGAAATTAGTGAAATATTCTATAAGACTCCAAAAATTATAATTTTTAGCTTGTTAGAAAGCTCCATTAAGGGTCTAATTGCATGCCAAATTTTAGAGCCAAATTAAATCATTTAGGCCACTTTTGATATTGGTGTAGTTTACGTCACTTTTATGCCATTTTTTGGGTTCCAATTGGTTCAATTGCTATCCAATTGAAGTTGTTCCACTGTGAGCATATTTCAATCATTTTAAACAATAATCTCTTTATATGCAAAGAGGCTTGAATCAAAATTTAGCCCCCTGCATCCAAGTTTACATGTATACGTAATGGTATCACTTATGCAATTTGCTACGCAATTGCCTATTTTATACCATAACATGCTATATATTAAAGTACTTAAGTTTATACACAAGGTCCCATTATAAAACATAGAATATCTATATCATTTTACATCATGAGCCTTTCATGATACAAAATAGTGTCATATTAAGACATACATTAAAATTTAATGCAAATAACAATTCTAATACATCATTTCTAGCCTTTAAGTCCTCTCAATGTCATTGCTTTGACTCGATGAACCTAAAATGGTTAGTAGGAGCATGTGGTGAGATTTTGAAAAGAATCTTAGTAGTTAATCTTATCTAATCAATACGTACATGAATATAATGAGTGCATGCAATGCATGTGGTGCAACGATGCTACGCATTTGTATCATATAACTCAAATGCATCATATAACATGAAAACTCATTCATTCTTAAGCTATGGTATCATAAAAAACAAGTTAGCCTCAACTAATCTTAACTCGAAACCTACACTCAATTCCATGTCTTAAGGAGTTAAGAGCTATTATATAAACTTTTCATACACATATAGCTCATTTGGAAAATATAGAAAAATATTTCTCATGGAAGCATGAAGCAATAACACACACAAGCATTTAAACTCATTCAAGCATTCAAATGCATGTAAAAAAGGGAGATAAAATTACCTTAGGACTTATAGAGCTTCAAGTACCACTAACTCACTTGGTCTTGCCTTTTCTCTTGGCTTTCTTTCACTTAACATCCACACTTAAATATGTTTGAGCTAGATAAGCCTACACATAGCAATTACAAGGTAAATGAATTCATTTGAACTCAGTCTAGGCCTCAGTATTTTCTTTTTATCCATTAAAACCTAAAATGACAAATAGGGCTAATTTAGGTCTATTATGAAGCAACCCTTGGTTTTTTCTTTCTAAACTCCAAACTCTTACTTACTACAAGTTTTATAACTCCAAAAAAACTCATTTGAATACTTACTTCATTAATGTAATGCCCAGTACATTATAAATTAATCCAATTTAAGTCCTAAAAATTCAACTTTCATTTTAGGGCTTTTAAATTCAATCTAATGACTCCATAATTATTTATTCATCTCATTTAAGTCCCTAAATTCATTAAAACTCAAGAAAACACTCCCTAGATATCTTAATCCCTCTTGGCTGAACCTATGCTCACTTAAAAGCCCATGGGGGTTTTGTTGATCCTTTTTAGGATTTTAATGCATGGTAACATTCCATAGTTTCTCTTTTACCTAATCATGGAATTCATATAACTCAAAATACCTCCTAATAATTCTAAAACCCCCCAAGTGCAATGGAAACCCTAACATTCATAAATTGCAATTCATAGCTTCCCATGGTAATCTAATTGTATAATTTAATTCCCCATGCCTTAAAACCCCTAGTTTTGCCCTATTTACATGCAAAACACATTCCCTTCATATGGAGCTTGACTTGGCCAAACATAGAGAAAGAGAAGAAGCCAAAAGGAAACCAATTTTCCAGCATGATTCATATATCATCTTAAAGCTTTTCATGAGGAGAAATTGGTGTTATGTTTGTTTTCCCCAAATCTTCTCCTTCTTCCAAAAGTTCAGCCATAAAAAACCTCCTTTTAAGAAACTAAAACTACCAAGAAAGTGAGCTTAAAGAGGAGAACAAGTTTAGTGAAGGAAATGCCATGAAAAGAGAAGATTTCTTACCTTTATTTAGGCTTTTCTCCCACCTTCTTCCTTCTCCTTTGGTGTGACTTGGATTTCTATTTGAGAGGGCAAATAGGTCAGTTAGGAGTCTCTAGAGATGGCGTGACTTAATAAGAGAGTAAAGGAGGTAGTATAAAATAATTTCATACATTTCCATTTTTCCTTTCCACTTTAATTCTTTCGTTTAGGCTCATTTTAGCTCCTTTTTTAGAACTGTCTTTTCCATATGAAGATTAAGGTCCTCTCAATAAACATTACCACCAATTTTCTAGGATTCAGAATCATTCAAAACATTCTATCAAAGTTCTATTAACTGACAGCCTAAAGTGTACATCAGAAAGGTTTTAACTGTTCTAAGGGATCTTATGGTCTTTAGGGCCTCTGAGAACCTTCGAAATCCTAATTTTACTATTTAAAACTTCCTTCTTTGAGTTTCTAAAATGTTACCCCAAATTACGATTTTACCATTACATTTTTTATTAAATTTATTTAGCCATTCTAGCTCTAATGTTGGGCCATCTTTAATTTCATAATCTCATTTTTGGATGCTTAGGTTATTATTCTAACCTTACTTAACCTTAATTCATTTTATTTTAGGGTCTTCCTTTATTATCTCGTTGATTTTAGTTTAGTTTTTGGAAGATTAGATATTACGCCAAACCTATGCATTCAGTGTTATTAGGTAGGATTGGATCCATTCTTGTCAATGCATTCTTTCTACACTTCATTAACAACTCATGCTTTGGGAAAGTGATAGAGTTGAAGTAGTGTTGACTAACAAAAATTCCTTTGCAACTAATGTAAAAATGGCAAAACTCATATCTTTTTCACTATATATAGAGTCCATCAAATTACCTGAAGATAACAAAAAAGGATCCTTAGAGTTTCACAACCTCACTTCCTAGGGTTTTAAGATAATGATCCAAGTTGATGAATCTGAGGCCATCTACATAAGTAATTTATGGATCAATAATATAAAGGGGTTAAAGATGTTTTGTATTAGCTAGTCTTGTTCACAGTTGAGGATAGGTTGAATAATTACCCTTTAATACAACTAGGGAGCAAGAAGATGATCAAGAATCATCAACAAACCAACTATTAAAAGAATAGTTAATGTCTCCAATCAAAAGGCAAGTCCTTAGCTTGGCTTAAGATCTTTTGGTTCATGTCAACTTGGTACTGATGAAAAACCCAGGTTAATAAGAATTAGTGGTTTGTTGAATAATGAAGACTAGAATTAGTTTATTGATCTTATAAAATAGTATAAATGCTACTTTGCCTATGAGTATCACTCCTTAGTTATCTACATAATTAGTTAAGCATTAATCACTACAAAAAAATGCATATTTAACGTCAGTTCTTCAACGTCAATCACAACAACCGACATAGGTAGTGCAGCTGGAACCTTTTTAACGTCTATTACCTACAACTGACATTCGTATTTGTTAAAATTTTTTAATTAAATAAAACAATTACTTTACCAAATCTTTATCCCGCGCTATCCCGCACTTTGCCGCTCACTGGTAGCCCCAAATCCCTAGATCCCAAGTTGATTCCCCTACTTTTCCAACAAAACTCTGAATCTCTCATTGTGAAAATCGAAGTTCCAGCTTTCCTTTTACTTGAACTCAATCCCATTCATCTCACTTTATTGCATGTTGCTCCTGATGTGTTGGGTGATTATCATTCTCATTCTGAACCAGTTGAAGAGGATTCGGTGAAGAGATTATTGTGAATAACAAATTTCAAACTGCAGTGAGGAGCCCCAGAATCCCATCATGTTCATTCCTCCTATGACCCTTTTCTCGAACCCTCTACCAAGCACAACCCTAGTCGCATTTTCGTTTGAAGGGGACTGAAGAAATGTCTACACTTGCTCCCAACAGTCTTTCTTCAGAGTTCTACTAAACAGGTCGATCCTCCCTTTCCTTTTGTTTAGTAACTTATTCGTTGGTCTCCTCACCAAGAGCTCCCCAGTGAAGATAGAGGAACCAACCCACTAGCTATGGCAGAGCAGTTTTTTTGTTTCATAATAAGACCTGTACGATTACCCCTACTTACCTCAGACAGAAGAAGAAATAACTTCAATGGGTAATGGCTGACCAAGCACAACAGAGTCTGTGTTCGTGTAGCATCAATCCTTTCTTGAGATATATGGGTACATACATATGCTAACAGAGGCAGTGATTGTTGCAGCTAGTCATACAGCAGAGTTCTTTGGTGGTTCCAATAAGATGATCCTATCCTGGAATTAAAGCTTAAGTGAGCAATTTTTTTTCTCCTAGCATTCATTGCTTGCATATTATCACCAACATTTTCTCCCTTTTTTTAGTATCCATAGCAACTATAAACTAGAGTTCATTAGTTTTCTAAAGACTTCTCAGCCCTTAAAAAAAAATTTTTAATCCATATGATTTGCTGGGTTTTATTAAATCAAGCAATGTATTCATCCTACGGGTAAGCCCATCTTGTCTTCGCGTGGTGGCATCCCCTTAGCTTCCGAATGAATTTCATTCAGTTATTCATAGTCACTAACCATTGATAATAGTTTCATGATTTTTGTTGCTAACAATTACTATAATTACTTTTTAGCTTATTGTTTAATCCTATTAAATACATGTCTTTTAAAATAATTTGATAGTAAAAACTTTTTTTTTCCTAAAAAGACTTGTCAAACAGAACGATATTAATAAAAACACTTCAAATGATTTTGTCTAAAACAAATTGCTTCTTTCTTATAGTACTTTTTATGAAACTTTATATCTAAAAAGATAATTTTAAAATGAGCAAAAATCCTCACAACAATCCCAAACTAAATTTATTAACTCCAAAAATATAATTAGAGCTAAGCAAAACATGCATCTAAAGTGAAATTCTCAATCCACTTAAGCATAAGCATGTGAGAATAACTTTCCCAAAATATATAATTGTTGAGAGATTTTAAGGTAATTTTGATAAACAAATTCAAGAAATAAGTAGATCAAACTTAATAAAAAATATGTAAACATGTTATAAGTATCTTCTATTGAAAATAGTAAATGTTTATATATATATATATATATATTAAGATTTATTTGGTTTAACTATTTGATAAATAAGAATTTAAGAATTAAATCTGATAAAAATTCTGTAGCCCCTTTATGTTAAATCAAGCGAAAATGGATCATCTATTGTGCAACAAGTGAAAATTTATGGCCTTCCATTCTTTTATTTTATTTCATTTTTTGTGTGCAATCTTAGCCATTTATTTATTTTTAATTCTAAAGGAAGTAAAAAGTCCAATGAAAATAGTTTATAATTTTTCGTAGACTTCAGGTTATATTTTCATTATTTTAATTTAAAATATCATTTTCCTATTTGTCTGGTAAAAAATTGAAAGATTGTATAAAAATCTGTCTTCATTATGTGTTTTGTTTTCTTTAGAATAAAAAAAAAATTAACACAAATAAAATAGACTATTGGAATTAAAGAAAAGAAAAGAAATGTAAGGCCAAGATTACCATGCAGCAAAGAATATGGGGTCTAAGATTTACCAATCTTAGGTGAAAATTTTGCTCCCTCCCAACTCCATTACATATTTATTGATAATATCGAAACCCTTGCTGAATCTACTATTTTCCATTCCCCTCATTCTTTCACTCCCTTATATTGCATATAGATAAACCTTGCCTTGGAGCTTGTAAAGACTCCTTCACTTACGAGGATACCACTATCTTTTGTTGATTTAAGTCTATTTAATCTTTTTTTACAGTTATAAATAATTTTATACCCAAATAATACACACACACATATCTATTTGAGAGAGAGAATATATATATATGTTTGATTATAAAGAAGCCATGTGCATTTTTTGACCATTCACTGGTTGTTAGCGACGCATACATGTGTGAGAAGAGAGTATTAGCTTAATTTTCTTTCAAGACATGCATGTACCAAATGGCTGACTTTGGCAAATATACACACACACACACACAGACATATGGAAATTCGTGAGAATAACTATGCGTGCGAGTTTCATTTCAAATTTCCATTGATCAAGTTGCAAAGATAAAAACAAGATCAGAAGAATGACGAACTAACAGCTACTAACTTTTGCTCAAAATAAATTTCTTGTTCTGCACCATCTCAAAAGCAATATTTTCCTACATCAACCTTATATGTCTAGTATTCTAATTAATTACAAAATGGCCCAAATAATTGAACTCAAATTAATTGATATTAAAGCTTCACTGCTTTCTCTATCCTATTGTCACAGTACTTTTGCAGCTTTGTAGCTTTATAAAGTGTCTAGGGTTGAAGATTGAGATATATAGTAGTAATCATGATGGTGATAATGAAACTTTACTGGCCCTAACAATGGGGCAGCATGTGCAAACACAAAATTGGCAGACCATGAGTGGAACCCACCATTAATTAAACAATTTTAACTAACAATATATATAGATATATATCTAATATATGGGCATGTTATTATTAATCTTAAGAAGCCCCATTTCTTTTTGGTCCTATTAATTGCCATCAATTAATTAGTTGCACGAACTTTAGAAAAAGTACGTTGAACACAAAAGTTGGCCGTAAAGCTTGACTTTGCTGGCACAAGCATGTCACTTTCTTTGAGTGTAGTGCACTATATTACTCTCCCAAGCCTTGGCTGGTGGTGGACCCTATAGGTGTTCTTGAAATAGGGACTCTTCTTTTTGATTGTGTATAGTGAATCTTTAGGTTTAGTCACAGATGCACTTATTGTTAATCTTTAAGTTTCCTAGTTTTTCTCTTTTTCCTTTTTCCTCTATAGAAACAAATGAACAAAACTATTTAGTGATGGCCATGGTGATGACCACAAAATATAATTATTTGACCATTCAGATTAGTTTAATGATTTTTCCTTCTCATTTTTTACTTGAAATAGTTCCCATAAAGATTGAAAGATTCAGCAAAGTAGACTATTTGGTTAGCCCCCTGTATAGTTAGACGTACTCTTGTCTATGCCTGGGACTAACATTATGTGTTGTTCCTATGAGACACGAGACAAGTGGTGATTATCTAAAAAGTGCATCCCACACTTTGCTTACAGTTCATGGATACCCTTCCAAAACTCCCATTTTATTATGACTAGGATTTTTATTTGTAATAGCAATCACAGGACTATGCCTTTACTTTCATTCCCTGTATTTTATATATTTAATATGCATGATCATATTCAATGGCATATTCTTTGATATTGCAATTTGTGTAGTCAAGAGCTCTATAGCATTCTGAATATTTTTCTTATATGTCAACAAGTATTTACTAGATGAACCATATCTTTGCAGGAGAAGACAACTTTGGTCTTGGTAGGATCATGTCTGAGGACCTTTGAGTCACATCCCATTAATATTTTTGGTAATTGCTACTCAGGTATAAATCTTTTTAATGTTTTATGACAATGGTTATTCAAGTTATTAGGTATGCTCACTCTTGTTGACGTTTTCTGTGGGACCTATACATTGGTAGAAAGACTCACTGATATTTAAATATATAAACCATTACTAATGTAATGGTTTTTTTTAATTTGATTTGTATGTATTTTTGTTTTGTTTTTTCGCTTATTTTCTTCCCTTTTTTTTCTGCATTAGGCCTAAACTTCTAATTGTAAATAAATCTAAAAAGAAGTTAATAGACAACCTTAAATTCGATAGAGGCTCTTGTCTTTAGCACATGAAAGAAAGGAGTAGATTAGAAGAAGAAAATACACCTAATAAAGTATTGGTACACATGAGATTATGAAATTCTGATTAGGTGTACAAATATATTGATTTTTGGATGTTGTTCACATGTTCAGTTTTTGTTGGTTTTTTACTTAAAGTAAATTTTGTGGATTTTTCTAGAGCTATGCAGGATTGATCTTGCTTTGAATTTTTGTCACATTGTTTGTATATATGTTAAGTATGTTCTGTAAAATTTTGGTGAATTTTTGAGTTCATTTTCTTAGGTTAAAGCAGTTAATTCAGTAGGTTGTACAGATATTCTATTTTGCTATTTTTCTAATTTTGTTAGTTACTTTTTTTATTTTCCTATACTCATTCATGTGGCATTTTAAGCCGAATTTTAGTTAATACATGTTCTTTGATATGTCTTTGATGCTGAGAAAAATTGATTTGAGGTTTCGATTTCATTAACTATGACTTCTTGATTGAGGACCATACATGGTTGAGCATTGTGTCAAAAATTGAGCAAATTGATTTACTAAGAATTTTGGGAGTTGAATTTTACTGAGATTTTTGGAGTATATGTTCATCTATATGTCTATTTTATTGATGCTTATTTTTAGAGGCATCTTGGATGATTAAATTTCCTAATTCTCAAGTTAAGTTCAATTTGTCCTATTTTTGTTGATTTTTTTGTTGAACCATAACTTCATGAACTTACTGCAAGTAATATAGACATGATCTTGATATGAAATTTTAGCATGATATTAGTGTATATGTGTAGTTTAATATATAAAATTTTCATGATTTTTGGAACTCATTTAGATGTACAAATTTACTGATTTTGGATGTTGTTCACATGTTTAGTTTTTGTTAGTTTTTCACTTATAGTCAACTTTGTAGATTTTTTTAGAGCTGTGCAAAATGGATCTTTCCTTTAATTGTCACACACTGTGTCCTTAATGTCTGAAATTGTCAAATTCTTTTTTTAAAAATATGCCCCTTCATTAATTTAGTTAAAAATTAGATAATAAAATGAGTTACTATACATTATTATTGTCTTAATTATTTCTATAAATATTTAGGTGTCATGATGGATAAAAGTTGGATTAATAAGCCACAAACTTCACCTGAATATGTCACTAGGGTGGAAAGTTTTCTTGATTTTGCATTCTCTAGGCCTAATGCAAAAGGAGTTGTAAAATGCCCATGTTGTTCTTGTGGTTTTAAAAAATGCTTCTCAAGAGATATTATCTTTGATCACTTGATATGCAATGGTTTTCCCTTAGGGTATACTACATGGATTAGGTATGGAGAACTCCCTAAGGAGGAGGATGGTTCTAGTTGTCCTATAGTATAACAAGTTAAGCAAATGGGAGGGGATATGCAAGATATGTTACATGATGCCTTTGGGGTCTCTAGAAAGAGAAACATCTATGAACACATGCCATCCCAACCTTGTACTACTGAAACACAAATAGATTCCAATACTAGGTTTAATGAGGAATCCCATAACATTACCACCTTAATCAATGATGAAAGCCAAGAATTGTATAAAGGGTGTACGAAGTATTCAAAACTTTCATTTTTGGTGAAGCTTTATCATATCAAGTTTATGTTGGGTGAGTGATAAAGCAATGGACATGATTTTAGAATTGTTGAAGGATGCATTTGAAAATGCAAAGCTTCCATATTCTTTTTATGATGCCGAAAAGATCATAAATAAGCTAGGTCTTAATTATAAAAAAATTCATACTTGTCCAAATGATTGCATGTTATATTGGGGTGAGGATGCTAAGCGTGACAAATGTAAAAGTTGCAATACCTCTAGATGGAAGACCAATGTAAGGGTGGCTAACAATGATGACTCCAGTAGACATAAGAAATGGAAAATAAGCCTACAAAGGTTTTGCGTTACTTTCCACTTATGCCAAGATTGCAAAGATTATTTATGTCATCTAAAATAGCTGAACATATGAGATGGCATGCAACAAACCATAATACAGATGGCTCACTTAGACACCCAAGAGATGGTGAGGCTTGGAAGTCATTTGATGTTAGATACCCTGAATTTGCTGCAGATCCTAAAAATGTCAAACTTGGCTTGGCAAGTGATGGTTTTAATCCTTTTGGGATAATGAGCACTAATCATAGTATTTGGCCTGTGATTTTGATTCCATACAACTTTCCACCATGGATGTGTATGAAGCAAACCTCTTTCATACTGTCTATGATCATACCTGGGAAAAGAATGCTTGGAAATGACATTGATGTCTACTTACAACCACTAATTAAAGAACTGAGTGACTTGTGGGTTGATGGCATAAATACATTTGATGCTTCGACAAATCAAATGTTCAACATGCGAGCAACATTATTATGGACCATAAGTGATTTCCCAGGCTTGGGAAATTTTTCTGGATGGAATACCTATACTGGGTTAGCATGTCCATCATGTAATTTTGATCACGAGCCTTATAGGCTTACCAATAGTAAGAAGTGGTGTTTCATAGGCCATTATAGATTTTTACCACCCCAGCATAGATATAGATTAAATCGAAATTGTTTTAATGGAACTGTAGAGAGACGTGAACCACCAATTCTATTAACTGGTGATATGATACACTCTCAATTGTAACATGTTAATGTCATATTTGGTAAGAATCTAGCCTTTAATTTAAGAAGGAAAAGACCTCATGAGAGAGATAATGAACTTGATAGCCAGCAATGGAGAAAGAGAAGTATATTTTTCCAGTTGCCATATTGGGTTAACAATAAGTTGTGACACAATTTAGATGTAATGCATATTGAAAAAAATGTTTGTGACAATGTCTTGTACACTTTGTTAAATGAGGTTGAAAAGTCAAAAGACAACTTGAATGCTCGAAAGGATTTAGAACGTTTAGGAGTAAGGCCTGAGTTATGGCCAGATGCAAATGATAAATTTAGATCTGCATGTTTCACGATGACACATTCTCAAAAAGATATTTTCTTTCAAATACTTAAAGATGTGACAATGCCAGATGGTTATGCATCAAACATTTTTAAATGTATTGACATAAAATATCGTAAAATCTCAGGCCTAAAAAGTCATGATTCTCATGTACTTATAGAGCAGTTACTTCCAATAACATTACGAAATGTGCAGATGGATCCTAAAGTTACCACAGTTGTGCTGAAGCTTTTTTTATTCTTTAGAAAATTATATTCCCATGTCTTGGATGTGAAAGATCTTGACAAACTTCAAGATGAAATAGTGATCACTCTTTGTCAAATGGAGATGTTATTCCCACCATCTTTCTTCACAGTGATGGTGCACTTGGTAGTTCATTTGATAGATGAAGTAAAACTTGGTGGTCCAGTTCATTATCAATGGATGTATCCTATAGAAAGGTAATCTTTTATTCTTTATTTAGTTGTCAAATGCTATTTTCAATTGCTTGATTATATGTATGTTGGCTTGTTCATCCCAAATAGGTACCTTGGACACTGTAAGTCATATGTACAAAATAAGGCACAAGCAGAAGGTTCTATTGCTGAAAGCTACCTTTGTGAGGAAATATTAACATTCTATTCAAGGTATTTACAAGAGATTGAAACAAGGTTTAATAGGCCAACTCACAATGATGACTATGTAGTTCTTGGTTGCTCTGAAGCATGTATGTTTCCATTAGTTGGTCATCCTATAGGAGGCATGTTAGAAATTCAACTCACTCCCGTTGAAAAGATCCAAGTACATAGTTGTGTCTTGTTCAATTGTAAAGCAACTGAAGAGCTGGTTCAGTAAGTACTTGACAGTTCTTTTTTGGTTTCAAACATGATGTTAGTCTTTGATGCTAGTAATTTTTTCCTTATAGACAATATAAAGATGATGTGAAGGTCAGGCTTCATCGTCATACTAGATCTGCTGTGGCAATTGACAAACATGTCACAAAAAATTTTGCCAATTGGTTCAAAGAATATGTGAGACTTATTTTGTTAAAGTTTATATTTAAGTTAATATAGTGAAGTGATATGGTCAAGCTAACATGTGAACTATTCCAGGTTGATAAGGATGATACTACAGGGTTTTCAGATGACATTAAATTTCTTGCACGAGGTCCTTTGAATTTGGCTAGACAATTTAGTGCATTCAATATAAATGGTTTTAGGTTTCGCACATTAAAAAGAGAAGAAGGATTAAAGACTTAAAATAGTGGTGTGTGGGTAACATCAGAAACTAGATGTTATGCAAGTGCAAAAGATGGGAGAGTTGCACTTACAAATCTCTTGTATTATGGCAAATTAGTAGATATAACTGAGTTAAACTACTATGGCCATTTTAAGGTTACTCTTTTCAAATTTTTATGGGCTAGCACTAAAGGGATAAAAAAGGATGACTTTTAATTCAATTTAGTTAATTTCTCCCGATTAATTCATATTGGAGATGTTGCAGAAGATGAGCCTTACATTCTAGCTTCACAAGCTCATATGGTATTTTATGTAGATGACAAAACGAATCACCCATGGAGTGTAGCAATACATGTGAAGCCTCGAGACCTATTTAAAATGGGAGATAATGTAAAAAATGATGAAGCAAATAGTGGTTACCAATTTGAACAGCTACATTTAGAACAACAAGTTGGTTCTAATTTTCCCGATGACATTGATAGTTTACAATTAACAAGAGGCGATGAAGAACATTTTTCTAATTAACCAATTAACAACCTTGAGTTTGATAATAGTGATGAAGAGGATGACATGGTTTGTTTAACAACATATATAGAATTTTTTATTTATGTCTATGTTTCATTGCATACTTGTGAAATCTATTTATTGTTGCATGTTTACGAAATGACATGATTATATTCTTGGTTTACATTGGTAGGATGCCGCCTAAACGTCCACGCTCATCTCGGGCAAAGGTTGCTAACATTGCTCAAAGATTACATCAATCAAGTCCTACTCCTACGCATACTGGGAACCTACAAACATCCACAGTGCCTACTACCGTTACCTCTACACCTGCTTCTCAAACACATGCAACAGCTAATCCAATTACTTCAACATATGTCTTTCATCCACAACTCCAAGTAGTATTATACTGCTTCTTCTCAGCCATGTGGAGCAGCTGACAATGGTGAAACTTCCTTCCAGCGACGTGCACCAAGGGACAATGTCAAAAATAAGGATTGGATCGTTGATATTATCGGTAATTAATTTAGTAAATTATATTACAAGATACTTAATAATTTAAATGCAATATTTACTTTTTCTCTTTTGTATGGCAGATGAAAATGGCATAGTAAGAAAAGAGAGATTGAAAGCAAAAGATGTTTGGAATCTAGAAAAAGGGAAGAGGATAGCTTGTCTAATCGATGAGTTTAGAAAACCATATAGTGATAAGGCTGGCATACTTGGAGTTTGGTTAGGAGAGCTAGCCACAGACACTAACCTCATTCCTCTCAACTTTTTTGATTGGAGGGAAGTTCCAGAAAGATATATGAAGTTGGGAATAGAACAAGTGCAGGTATAAAGAGTGATTTTTTTTATTTTTGCAATCTTCATTTTTTATTATATGTTTTCACAAGCTTAGATAATTTACTAAATGATTTCAAGCACAGGATAAGATTGCCTTCCAGTCTAGTGATAGATTAGAATGGGCATGGAAATCGCTAGGAGTTAAGCAGAAGGAGTTTAGAAATAGGCTACATAAGAGTCTGTTTGGGGAAAATGACAATAGAGAGGAAATTATGAATAAATGTCCTGAAAGAATTTCACAAGACCAATGGAATAGCTTCGTGGACTACCGATTATAAGAAAGTCACATAGTAATGGTTTATCTCTTCATACATTGATGTTCCTTAGTTAACATTGCATCATTCATTTGTTTGTCTTTGATTTGTAGGAAATAAGCAACAAAAACAAGGTCAATCATAAAAAACTCATGTATCCTCATACTGGTGGTTCTAAGAGTAATTCTAGAAGAAGACATAAGATGGTAATTTACAATTTTTTTAATGCATACTTAAATAAGGAAAATTGTAGCAAAATTAATCCATTTTATTCCTTGGACTGTAGGCAGTACAAATGGGCCGGCCACCAAAACGTTATAAAGTATTTCTTGCAACATGCAAACATGCTGATGGGAGCTATGTTAATGAGGTAGCCAGAGTTGTAGGGGTAAGTGACTAAAACTCTTTTCAATGCTAAAGTGTTGTCATTTACAATAATGCACTTAAAAACTAAAGAACAATAACGATATAATCAAATAGTTCAAAGTCTCATTATATTTAACAATTTTATTGAACATGAATTTGTGAAAGTTATTCAATAGGGAGGTAGTAGGAGTGTTACCTAAATTGGATATGTAACTTGATTGGTAAATATTCTTATCTTATAGCCAAAAAAACAAGAAAGATTATTTGCTAGCTGAAGTTATAAGTGAGGTGTTTAGTATGCCACTGTCTTTATTCTCATGTCTTAGATGTCAAATCCTTCTAAAATTAAGGGGAACCAAAAGAAAGTGAAACAATGTTATACTAACCGATTCTTAGGAGTTTCATTTTTGAGTTTTTTATTATAAAATTTTTATAAAGTTTGGAAAGAGGGGGAAAAAATAAATCTTATATATATATATATATTATTTTTAATGTTACTTTCTTTTAAAATTCTGTAAAAAACTTATAATAAAAAAAACTAGCATAGTCCTCTTAAACATGGTAGAAAAGATTTAAATAATTTGTAATAAGTCTTGGATTCAAAAGCCATTTGTACTAATAAATAATATTGCTATCTTACAAGAGAATGGCAGAAACTAGACAAGGGTTAATATACACACTGTATATTTAACAACAAAACGACAAAGAAAAAATAAACATTCTTCGTTGTGCTCTAACTTATCTTAGTTGAATCTGCAGAAAGTGGATCGTGCTTGCAAAATTTTTTGCTCACGAGCATTGAGAATTCCAAAGCTCTGCATTTTTAACCTTAGATACACTTTCCAACATCTCAAGCTTTGGATCTGGATGTTGGCCCTTTTTAAGGGTATGGCTACGCTAATAAACACATGGTGCTTTTTTATGTCTCAAACACACTTGAATAATTGGCCAATAGAGATATGACAACCACACAAAGATACTGGTATAGTCCCCTGAGTAAATGATCAAACGATTTATTTGTCATTTTTACTTTGAATAAACTATCATATATATTAGCCTGTCAAAGATACTAGTATAATTAATTGAATTTTGAAATTTTATTATTATTAATTCAGTCTTAATTAAGTAAAGATTAGGATCAAAGTGACAGAATTTTTAAAATATTGAAACTAAATTGATGTTAATAAATTTTCAAATATTAAATTATGCTACTGAAATTTTTTAGGGGCCAACATAATAAATAATTCTCTTTAATTTTCTTTGGGCAATTTTAGATTGAGCGATTAGTTGAGATTCTTCTTAATAGAATAAGCCTAGACAAATTTAGCAATAGAAGCAATGTGCAATTAGAATTTCTTGACGCACAAGGAATTTCTATATGAATTCCTTAATCCCATGGGGGTTGGCTTGCTTGATCATAATATCAAGTTCAATTTTTAATCTAGTTTTATGTTTTTTTTTTTAATTTGATGAAAGAACAGAAACTAAAGAAAATACATAAGGACAGCGTAGGAGCAACTGTACCAGGACGCTTAAGTCCTTTATTAATGATGCTAGTTTTGTTTGGATAATTATAATATTGTTAGAATTAGTTCTTTACGGTAAATGCAAAATTTGTATTGAATATTGATAAATGCCATTGTCTTTTTATCTGATTGATGATTGAATGATAGTGAATTGTTTTATGCAAAATCCTACGGTCTGGTTGATTTTAGTTATGGGGATCTCGTTGACATATGAGGTTTGCAGATCTCTAGTAGGGATCATATTGCATGTTGTGTAGTGAGTTTTCTTAACTTTTTATAAAATTTAAATCGTTTAATTAGATATTTAAAAATCACAATTGAGAAGATAAAAATTTTAACTATAGAAAATTAATATTTTAAAATTTTAAGTATTCTTATAGTTATAATTTTTATCTTTCCTATTAAAATTTTAAAAATCACAATTGGAATCAGAATGTATGTTTATAATATCAAGATTGATGTTAGAATTCTTGAATCAAAACTCCATGTTTACTAACACTTGCTTAATTCTTCTGTACTACTTTTGAAATCTGTACCTCCATTGTGCTCTGAAGCTATTTTACAGATTTTGAAAAACATATTTAGCATTGTTTACAGAATCAGAATCCTCTCTATTTAAAAAAAAAAAACACTTGTGAAAGAGAAAAAATGACGTGAGAGGTGGACTTCAATATGCCTTACTCTACGTTTTCTTTTTCTCTTCTTAACAAATCCTCACATGATTTTATCCCATGGCATTTTTATAAGTCCTAACCATTCCTTCAATTTTTTTTTCTTGGTTTTAAACCTTTACTTATTCTTTGCTTTCCAAATCTAATAGGACATGTAAAATTGTACTTGTTTTCTCCATTAAAATAATAAACTTAAATGATTAAAAACTTTGATAACAGCATAAAATATACAAATGTAAATAAATAAAATATTATACGAGAAATTCAGCTTTTATTCATTTATGTGGGAGAGTACCTTCTAACCATTCCCTGGGTCCAGTGTTTGAGAAAGATATGGTTCTAACATCAAACTGAATATAATTCCGTGAAGCATAGATGCCATAGGAACAAAAAGAAAAATCTATTCTCATAGTGAAATTTTTTTATCTAATTATCACCATTTAGTCAAGAGACCACATGCCAAAATATGAGATGTTTTAGTGTAGGATTCTATTATTATTAAAAAAATAAGAGCTTAACTTCAAAGTTTATTAATTTTATTATTTTATTATTTTTAATCATTTTTTAGTAGTTCTTTCTCATATCTATATATGTAACTTAGCCTCTTCTTCAGCCCCCCACATGGGTCATTTGGATAAACATAACAAGAGAAAATGCTTAAGTTGCATTTCTAGCTGGAGATAACTTGTATTGTTACCCAAAATCAGCAAAATTAGTGAACAACTAACAGCTGTTTAATTTTAGGGACCTCATAAAACGATTTTAAAGCTATGGGGACTAATTACAGGGACTCATAGTCTATAAATTAATCTTCATATCACCCATTCGTAGAACTATAGCTGGGGATAGAGAGACATGGCTTCTATCGCTCGCTTATTTTTGTTTCTTTTGCTTGCTTCTGCTGTCACCTGCTTTGCTAATAACATAGGAAAAGGTATTATATTTTTTGAGCATTTACTGATGAAAAATATTTTCCTCTTTTCAATTGCCATTTCCTTGTTATTTTTAATAATAAAATTAAAAAATAGGTTTTATTGTTGAGTTAGATTTTATGGATAACGTTTACTGCTTCTTCACAATGAAACAGGACTTGGAGTCATATTTGGTATGGGTGTTTAGGATAACGTTTATTGCTACTGTCTTTATTTGGTATGGAGCACATTTGAGAATACTTCAAATTCTATTTTTTTTTTTTTTTAAATAAAAGTTTGTGTTTTGACTATGTTCATTTTTTTAGGATCAGTTTGGATTTAGATATCTGCAATAAAATTACATATATTCATCCATGCTAGTGTTCAATTTTTTATAGGGGTAAATTAGTGCTTTCTGATTAATTATTTATGAATGAATAAGTAATGCATCTAAATTAGCAAAAATTGATACCTTTTATGACACTTAGTTGGATGTTTGTAATTACTTATAAGCTTCAATTGTGTATATTGTAAATTAGTTATGAATTTGAGCAAATTGTAATTCTTGATCGTATTTGGACAATAATGATTAAACAAGGAAAAAGGTGATGATACCACAAATTTTGTAAGGGGCAGCAACAGAAGTGTACACTTGTAAAATTACAAAAACGCTACTTGTTATTCAGTGTAAATGCTGAAAATCTTTAAGTCCCCATCCTCTGATGTGCCCCTCCCTTTTTTATTCTTTTGTCAATTTAAACATATCTTAGCGAAGGATTTATCCTTAAAAATCTCTTTTAAATGTTTCCCATTTCTATCATATTTTAGAAAATGTTTCTAGAAAATATTTTCCCCTAAACTCTACCAAATATATTTTCAATGAAAGTGAAAACAAGAAACAAGAAAACCAAACAGACTTTGATAGATTTGGTGACCTTGAGGTATAGTTGTTAAAATCTTTTACAATTTTTATTTGATGAAAAAAAGTGAAAATGGAGCTTCAAAAGTTTGTTCTTTTCTGTCTACAGTACTATATATGATCATATCTGGTGAAGTTGCTATAGTAGAACCCTATTGCTTTTTTTTGGATTAATGTTTGCAGTTGATGAGTAATAGTTTGAACATGAAAATGAGGGGGTTTTGTGACAGATAGGAAAAAGCTTCTTTTTGGTGTTGCACCAATTTTAGCTTTATAGATTATTATTTGTCATACATGGATGATGCATCTCTTAGCACACTGCCATGATTTATATTGTGCATTATTTTTGTAGTATTAAGTAGTGACTGCTAAGTTACTTTTGTAGTACAAGTGATCATGTCTCAGGTGTAGTTTTTTTCTTTTTGCTCCTTTTATCCATGACAAAAATTAGATGAGAAGTGAGCCTATGAATCTGGAAGTTCTAGGTAAATAAGCACACAATATTGTTGTTGTTTTTTTTGTTTTTTGTTTTTTCCTTAATTTAGACCAATTAAGTTGTTTTCACTTTGATTTATATGTCCACTCCAATTCCAACCATGTTCATCCTTTCAGCCTTCATAAGGACCCTCCATATGGCAACATATTTCTCATGCAACTTTAAACTAATTTTTGTGAGTAATAATAATTGATCATAGACATAAGTTAATTTTCATTTGTCTGATAGAATACTGCCTGACGTTCAAATTAGGGACATTCAAGAACTTAACTAAATTGATTAAATTAGCTAAGTTAAATTTGGTTAACATATAATTTAGATTTAAGGAAAAATAATTCAATCGGTTGGACCATCACAAATTAGAACAGGCTTAAGTAATGTTGGTCTATAAGAAAGCTCTCACTCGACCCATGATATAACAACAGAAAAGTACTATATACAGTAAAAAAACAATGATCAGATTGATGTGTCTTCTTAGCTTTGGTGTTGTGTCAAAACTGAAATGTTATTAAATCTTAAAAATAGACCCCCAAAGAAAAACCAGAGAAAAAAAATAAAGAAAAAGCTGAAAAAGATAGTCTTCGAGAGTCCAACAAAGGGAGGTCAAAGCTATAATACATAGACAGACAACAAAAGCTGTTTTTGTAGCTCTCAACTCCCCATATATTGTGGTCACTTTGACTTTTCTGCTTCTACTTTCTGGTAGTTATTACATTGTCTCATATATGATAATTTATTGTTTTGATGTGTAGGAAGAAATTTCACAGAGGCTCAGTCAAGAAACTGAGGCTTCACCACTTGTTTCATTAGATGATCCACTTGGTCAAGTGCTTGGAAAAGAGCATTCTGGATGAGTACGCGACTTAGGGTTGGGTCCATGCCCTTCTCAGATATTTGGATTACCTACTCATCGATTTAATAGTGTGCTTATGAGTTTTGCAGTGGGGAACTCAAGTGATGAAGTGATAACTTTAAAGAATAAGTTGGCAACAATGCAAGAACAACTAAAAACCATAGAGGAAGAGCGTGCAATAGAACAAGCTCAATTGGCTCATGAGCAAGCTCGAATGAATGGCATATTTAAATATTTAGTAGAAAAATTGGGAATGAAGCTACCACTAGACATTTCTCTCGTTGCCAGGGCGTCTCATTCACAGGTAATATAAATGTTAAGTTGTGTAATTATTAAATTACTATATTAAAAAGGCTTTAAGTAAATGTAATTTTTGTATTTTTTCATGCAGCCACCTGATTTTGATAGTACAGAAGCCTCACCTGCCCCTGGTCGATGATCATCTAGTGCAAGTCATGATCCATGAAGCGTTTTGGATTTTGTTGAATTTATTTTGTTCTATGGCATGTTGAAAGCCTTTTTTGGATGACAATTTATAATGCTTAATAGTTGCCTTGTGTTTATCTTATTTAGTTAATGTTTTATAATACTTTTGTATGGTGAAACTTTTATGAAGATCATATAAACAGATGTTTATTAAATCCAAATGTTTTTTATTAGCAAATTAATTTAAAATTTAATTTTATGTGAATGTTTAATTTCTTTATATATATCAAAGTATAGCAGGGCAAAAGGAAAATAGCTAGATATAAAAGAAATAAAATAAAATTTTAAAAAAGAATTTTTTGTTGCCTAATGTCGGTCATAACTAACATTATGCAAAAATAATTTCAATGGAAAACTAACGTCGGTTATAACCGACGTTAGTATATTCACCATTGCAAGATGTTAACGTCAGTCGTAATTGACGTTAAGGTACATATACTAATGTCGATTATAATCGACATTAGTATATTCACCGTTGCAAGATATTAATGTCAATCGTAATTGATGTTAAAGGTAAAAATCTAACGTCAGTTATAATCCATGTTAGTATATGTATAAATTCCCTATTTTTAACGTCGATCACAACTGATGTTAGGTTTCTCCATCTAACATCAGTTATAACTGCCATTATCTATATTCGTACAAGAATCTGATGTGATGAAGTTAGCTTTTGCATGGTGTCAATTATAATCAACGTTAACTATAACGTCAGTAACAACCGACGTTAGTGGACAAACACAAGATATTGTATTTCATTGGTTAATGTCGGTTCTAACCGACGTCAGATTCTAGCATCAGTTGTTCCAACGATTGATATAACCGTCATTATTAGGGTTCTCCACGTTGCCTCTAATGTCAATTTTTTTAACCGTCGTTAGCCTACCTAATGTCGATCATAACTGACATTAGATGCTTTCTTTAACCGATGCTAGAACCTATTTTTTTGTAGTGAATTATCGATTATGGAAAGGTTTAAACCATATAAATAACCAATTAAGAGATTCAATTTAAAACTAATGCCAAAAATTAATGAAGAAATAAAGAGATTATTGAAGGCAAGATTTATATGTATAGCTAGATATGTGGATGACTTTTGAATATAGTTGTTATTCTAAAAAAGGATGGGCAAATGAAGATTTGCATAGACTTTGATACTTAAACTTTGCTACTCTCAAATATAAGTATGTCATGCCAATAGCTAATATGTTGATTGATGTAGCAACCAATCATGGAATTCTTACCTTGTTGGATGGATATTCAAGCTATAGTCAGTTTTTTGTAACTAAAGAAGATACTTATAAGATGGCATTTCATCGCCTTAGTGGGTTGGGCATTTATGAATGGCTTATTATGTCATTTGGCTTAAAAGATGCAGGTGTCACATACTAATAGGCAATGGATGCTATTTTTGATAATTTAATTGGTAAAAATATGAAAGTTTATACAAATGATGTAGTGGTAAAAATCTAAAGATTTTGATCAACATTTGGCTAAAATGGAGCAAGTATTTAAGAAAATGAGATTTCATAATGTGAAGACGAATATAGCTAAGTGTGCATTTAGAGTTTTAGCTAAAAACTTCCTTGGTTTTCTTGTACATCAGCAAGTTATTGAAGTAGACAAACACAAGGCTAAGGTCATTTTAGAGGCAAGACCACCACAAAATAAGAAAGAGTTGTGGAGCTTAATTATGAGATAAACTTCCTAGAAAGGTTCATTGCCAACTCAGCTAAGAAATTAATCTAGGGAGAAGAATAAGTGTAATACCCAATAACCCATAACTGAACTGAAACGGGAACACTCTAAAATAATGCAAATTAAGGCCAAATGATATTAGGATGTTAATTAGAACATCTTAATTAACATCCTAATAATCGAGCTACTTCTACCCAACCTCTTAACTAACATTTCTTTGGTCCAAAATAGATTCAAGGGTAACTCAAGGTGACGCACCATGTGAGGGAGCAAGGAGAAGAAAATCCAAGCAAAAAAGCATAAGAATTCCTTACTTTTTCATGCCTTATCCTTCACTAAACTTCTTCTTCTCCTTTTACTCTTTCTTTCTATGGTTTTGACGATTTATTTGGACATGTTTTGTGATTGGTTCAGTAAAGGAGAGGGAGAGTTTGAAGGGAAGCTTTGAAGCATAAGAAAGTGCTCTTGAAAAACTTGTAAATATGGTAAGAAAGCATGGTTTAAAGTGCTTCTTTTTGGCTCCTTCTTGTCTTCTTCATTTCTGCCAGATTAGGGATGATATATTAGGGACTTTATTTTGATCCAAACTTGATAGAAGATGGCGTTTTGAAGCATAAGGAATCATATGAAGCAATTAGGATTCAAAAAGAACTTATAGATAACAAGTTATGGTATTTAGGGTTTTAATTACTCCTAGGAATTTATGAAACTTTCTAATGATAATTTAGACTATCTAAGACCATGTTTGAGTTCTCAAGACATTTAGGAAGTTTCACAAGTGGCAAATTCCCTAAAAAAATGGAAGGAAACCCCATGGGATATCAATATGCTCCATATCTCAGCCTAAGAAGGGATTATGTGCCTAAGGAGAGTTTTTCTTAATTTCAAGGATACAAATGGCCTAGAAATGAATAATAGATACTAAAGGAACCATTGGTTTGAATTTAGAAATCATATTTTGAAAGTTTAGGTTCCTTTTAGGCATAAAGACGCAACTTGATATTTAGCTCCCTAGATTGAGTTTGTGATAGCTCTAATGACTTTAAGTGGAGTCATGTGACTTAAATTGAGTGAGAAATTAAAGCCAAGACCTTGAATTTTATGAGTTGCTTCATTATGCCCTTATATGGAACCATAACCATGGCATAAATTAAAAATAGCTTGTGTAGAGTTTATGTGAAGTTAGAGATGGTTCCATTGATGTATTTGTGTTTTGTTTGATGCGTCTAAACACAAAAAACTAAGCTCCTTGTAATACCATAATTTCTTAGCTCATTCCATGCTATTTTTATACCTCATATCAATTAATTCATGTGAAAGGAAAGAAAATGGCATTAAAGTATTGATTATTTTTACGTTGCGTCGTGTATAAAAATTTCGTTCGGTGCCATGTGGATCGAGTGATCTCATACTATACTTTCTCATGTTTAATTATATGTATACAAATCATTTGCATCATAAAATATGCCCAGAACTCATGGAAACTGAAATGGAACCTAGAATATAGAGGTTTATTTTCGTCCAGATTTGGCCCTTTTTCTTGCCAAACTTTGAAAAATTATAACTAATTTTAAAAAAAATCAAAATCATACATTCTTGCTATTCTAGAAAGTTAAGGATGTCTACTTCACACTAAAAATATGGCCAAACCATAACCTCTATCACAGAGGATGTTTGATATCCAAAGAGGTTCAGAGGTCAAACTACCTCCTGATGCTGTCACAGATTCTGCAACAAACTTTGAAAATGTCTAGTTAATTCCAAAAAAAATACAATCCATAAAAATGATATCAATCTAGAAAGATGTGGATGTTAGCTAGAGGAAAAAAATATTTCCAAACCAGTAAATTGTGGAATTCAATAAAACAGTAACTCATGTCGGGTAAGGGTCTTGATACTGGATAGAATGTTCATAAATTCATATCTCCCTCTCTAGACCTCCAAATGAGGTGCTTCTAGTTGGAACAAGTCACTGGGAATATTTGTTTTCTCTATATAAAATTTTGTGGCAATTGAACATCATTTGCCCTATGAGTGATAGAATTTAATTTTAGACCAGTGCTACATTACTAAGGACCAAAACTAGAAAAATTTTCAACTTCAACAATTTGTCAAATATTTCACAGAACTCCAAAAATTACCAACTTTAGCTTCTCAAAAAGCTCTCAATAAGCTCTAGACGCATGCCAAATTTTAGACCAAGCAAAGCTCATTTGGATAAAAACTGGTGTAGCCTCATGAAATGGTAAATTTTTGCTTCATATGGGTTACCAATTTACCCAAATGGCTTTCTTAATTGTTTGGCACCTCTTGGACAAGTTTTAAAGTACAAATATGACTTGTAGAGACTATCCAAGTGGTCCTAAATCCCATGCATCTTATTTTGGTCTCTCAACATCCATTTATACACTAACCACACATGCCATTCAAAGGTCCATTTACATAACTTCATTGAATTAACACTACATACATTATACATATAGTCTATATATCATGTTACACATGCTTAAGGTTTTAACAACCAAAAATAATATGTATAATTCTTCTTGACACTCCATTACAATTTAAACTATAAATTAAAAAAAGTGTAGCCATTTAGTGTTCTTGGCTTGCATTCCCTTGGCCTTAGGCACCACCTAGACATTTTAAGCATGAGAGGGAAAGGGGGGGGTGAGATTCCAAGAATTTTAATAGCTCACACACCTATTCACACAACATTCAAGGCATACACATGTCAAATATATGAACATGCAAGTATAAAGTGTGCTTATTTCATGCCACATCAGCATGTCAAGACCACTTTCATACTCTAGGGACTTTTGGTTTAGCCTCACCCCATTTTTAGAACTTTTGGATTTGCCTCACTCTTGGCCTAGGGACTTTTGACTTAGCCTCACCCATTTAAGGGACTTTTGGCCTTGTCTCACCCATGCCATGAGACTTTTGGCATCTCCTCACCTTCATCAAAGGACTTTTGGCATCATCTCACCCTTATGAGCTCTTTCCACAACCATAGTCATTCAAGAAGACACATTGGTACTAATGCAATTTCAAGACATCAAGTGGTATGTTTTCAAATCACAAGAGCATATAGAAGCACACAACATATACATATGCACACAAGAATGCAAGAGAATGAGGTGGATAGCTACCTTTTAATTTATGCAAGCTTACTTTGCCACTTCCTTTCCTTTCTTGGTCTCACAAAAGCACTTAGGTGGAGTAAGGTTCTCTTGACCTAGATATCACAAACATCACACAATTACATACTTAAAGCAAGCAAAGACACTAAGTTCACTCTTAAACACACATTTGGTTCCATAATAGGCATATTGGTTCCATAAATGGTCCATTGAAGCAACTCATATCATCCAAGTTCTAGGCTCCATTCTCTTGTTATTTATAAACATCTTGGACTCATTTAAGGTCCTTGGAGCCATCATATTTTCAATTGCACCATTGAAAGACCAAGTTGCTTCATAAGGCACCATTATGGATACCATTGTCCCATCTACCAACCTATGGCTCCTAAATTTTTCCTAATGGTTTCTCCCATCTTCTAACATCATATAAAGTCCTAAACCAAGGCTAGAACAAATTAAAACACTCCCTAGTCCTATGAATCCTCCTTGGATGAGACAAGCACATAATGGGGTTTCTTAGAGTTTCAAAATTTTTTTTGATAGAAGAGCCACTTGGGAAGGTTTCTAAGGGTCTTAGGAGCTCAAGAAAACATTCAAATAGTCAAGAAATTACTCACACAAAATCAAATTTTACAAAACCCTAAGAAAGCCTACACTTTTCTATCTTGATTTCCTTTGGTTTTTACTTGAATTTCTTGCCATATTCTTAATCCTTGCACTATTTTTCCTAAGTTTCTCTCTTGGTTCTGCCCAAAATCCATCTCCTTCTACCCCCCTTAATTTGGCCGAACACATGTTAAGAAGAAGCAAAGAGGAAAAGCATTTAAACTATGCATTTACCTTGGATTTTGGCTTCTTTTCAAGACTCCTTCTCTTTGTTTCACTTCCCTTCTTGATTTTCGAAAATTCATCTCTTGTTTTGGACCAAAAACAGAATCAAATCCCTCGAGAAAACCATAGAAAGAAAGCCAAGAAGGAAAGGAAGAGGATTGAAAGAAGGAAGAGCTTAAAATTTCATGAAATTACCTAGTTTTTCCTTGGTTTTCTTCCTCTTTTTCTCCCCCTTCTTGTGTGCCTAAGAGAGCAGAATAACTTCTGTATCTTGGGCAGAAAATTTCGTGCTTAATAAAAGGGAGAAGATGGAAGAAAAGTATGGAAGTGTTTAGGACATTCTAGAAGCTTTTATTTTTAATTTTGCCCTTTCGTAATGAAAATTTCGTTTCAGCTTCATTTTAACTCCTTTTTTAGAACCATATTTTTGTCATAAAATTTAAGTTCCCAATTTAATAAAATTCCTTTAGAATCACTCAATTTGGAGCTAAAACCTTACCGAACAAATCAGTCAAAGTTTAGGTCAACTGACATTGAAAAACTTACACCGGATGGGCTTTACCGGTCCCGAGGCTTCCCATAGTTTTTGGGGGCTCTGAGAACCTTGGGAAACTCAAAAATTTCATTTAAAAAGTCCTCCTATGTGGTTTTCCAAAAGTTACACTTATTTACGAGAATGCCATTATGTTTCGTCAATTTTTGTTGCAAATTATTTCTCCATCCTAACTCTATTTTTCTTTTCGTTTGAGCCTAGAATTATCATTTTTAGAAGTCTAGGACTCAACCCAAATTTTTGGGACATTATCTAGGTCATTTTAGAGGATTTACTTTTATACAGCTCATTTCATCGTTTTATGAAAATTATGTTCATTACACTCCTCCTAGGTGTGAGTGTGCGGCCGAGAAGGAGAGGTAGAATTCAAGGAAGAAAGTTGTGCTTCTTGAATCAAGGTAGCTCTCCATCCTTTCTTGTATACATTTTTTGGTTGTTTGATTGTCATTAGATGCTTACATGTGTGTTTAAATCTTAAAACATACTTATAGCTATTGATTTGATGCTATGGTGCCATTATACTTCTTGAATTGCTTTTGAAATGTGAAATTGCTCTTTATGGGTGAGATTATGCCAAAAATCTTTGGGAATGGGTGAGGAGAAGCCAAAAGTCCCTAAGAATTAGCGAGACAAGGCCAAAAGTTTTAAGAATGAATGAGACTAAGTCAAAAGCCTTAAATAATAAGGTAAGGCTAGACCAAAAGTCTCTAGAGCTTGATTTTAACCTTGACATGCTTATATAATCTTGAACACATGATTTTAATGGTTCTTAAAAGTGTTTGGTAAATACTTGTATTCTTTGACATGATTATATGCCATGTATGCTTACTTGAAGGGTGAAAGAACTATTGGGATTCTTTGAATCACACTCTCCCCTACTTTCCATCTAACTTTGTCTAGGTGAAGCCCAATGAGCAAAGAATAAGAGCCAAAGAGTATAATTTGTAATACTTTGACAATAGCATAATTTTTTATGTAAATTAATATCAAAGTATATATGTACAAGTTACATATGAGATGTAAACCTTTGAGCATATATAAAAGCATATAAATATGTTGTATAAACCAAATTTGAAATCACATGTATGAGAATGTATGATTTTAACATCTTGAGCCATGACGTCTATGTGTATATATGCAAGTCAAATAGTAAATTTGAGCTTTCTGGTGATTTAGGACTATTGGGATACTTCTATATGTTGTATTTAAGCTTTTGGTGTAACATCTAGTCCCTTCGTAAATGTGAGAAATGTGATGTTCAGTTTCTCCGTAAACATATAAAATACACTAGATATAAAAGAAAATTCCCTAAAGAAAATGATTTGAGGTCAAATAAAATTAGGATAAAATTTTAAATAATGAAAAATGAGGATCCAAGGTCTAAGATACCCAGAAACTAGAGACAGAGTAGTTCAAAAAATTTGTCAAATGTTTAATGGCATTTTCATAAATATGGGCACTTTTTGAAAAACTTACAGGAAGGCTTTTTAAATGAAAATTTTGAGTTCTCTAGAATTCTCAAAAGCCTTGAAAACTATGGGAAGCCCCGGGATAGTTAAAACTCCTCTGGTGTATGGTTTTGAATGTCAGTTGACCTAAACTTTGACTGGTTCATTCAGAAAGGTTTAAATTCAAATTGAATGTTTCCAAAACTATTTTATAAAATTGAGGACCTAAATTTTATGATGGAAAAGACAGTTTTCAGAAAAGGAGCAAAAACAAAGCTAAAACAAAAATGCCACATAAGCGGGACGTAAATGTCATTTTTTGGAACAAATGCTTCTTGAAATTTCTTTAAAAGTGGCGTCCCTTCTCTAGCCCTTTCTAACTGACCTTCCTTCATCCAAAACAAAGAGATAGGATGCTAAGAGAGATGCACAAGAAGGCCAAGAAAGAAGGGAGAAAATCAAGGAAAAGGATGAGAAAATTGTAAGAAATCATGGCTTCTTTCTTTAGAAAATTAATTCCTCTCTCTTTGCTCTCTCTTTCTATAGTCTTGGGTGCTTATATGGTTTTGTTTTAAGCTTGATTCAGAGGGGGAAGTGTGAGAATTCAAGGAGAAGATTTAAGCAAAGGAAGAACCTCTTGGAAAGAGTTGATTCAAGATAACTTCCTTTCATTTTATTGCATCTTCTTCCCTTACTTCTTCTTAAGTGTCTCAGCCAAATGAAGACTAGGTAGAAGAGGAGATTGTCTATCCAAGAACTAGAGGGAATTCATTGATTTAAGCCATGGGAACTTAGAATATGTAAAAAAAATTGGAAGTTTATCCATTGAATTTCAAGTTAGGAAAGTGTGAGACTCTTGAACATAATGTAAAAATTGATTTGATACATGAATTTCCTTGTATCTGTGAATATTTTTTTGAGTTCCTAAGACCCCTAAGAAGCCTCCAAGTGTGTCTCCTATCAAGGAAAAATCAAAAGATCCATAGGCTTTTTCTCCCTCCATAATCTCGACCAAGGCAGAAGCAATAGGTTGGGGAGTATTTTAATTTATTCTAGCCTTGGTTTGGAACTTCATATGATGGAAGAAGGTAGTTGAAAAAGATTTAGAAGCCATAGATTGGGAGATGAGACAATGGTTTCCATAATGTAGCCTTAAGAAGCAACTTATGTCTAGACTCTTGAAAATAAGTTTGTGATGACTTTAAGGAGTTTAAAGGGAAATGGAGCCAAGAATTGAATTATGGTAGTTGCTTCATTAAGCCATTAATGGAACCAATATGAGACCAACAGAACAAAGAGTGTTCTTAAAAGTGAGTTTAATGCTTTGGCTTGTTTCAAAAGTGTAAGGGAGTGTTGTGTATTGTGTTTAGGGCAAGAAAGTCAACCCCTATCTAGTTGTGGTTATGGAACCGAGAAAGGGAAGGAATAATCAAAGTAAAGCTTAGATTTTCACCAAGATAGCTCTCCACGCTATTCTTGTTTGCATTCTTGGTCATGTATGTGTCATTGCATGCTTGTGTGTTTATTTGTATCTTGAGACATGCCACTTGATGTTGTATTGATGCATTGCTACCAATATGCCTTCTTGAATGTTAGTAGTTTGTGAAAATTGCTCATAAGGGTGAGGTGATGCCAAAAGTTTCTTGCTATGGGTGAGGAAATGCCAAACATCTCTAGGCATGGGTGAGATAAGGCCAAAAGTCTCATAGATGGGTGAGACTAAGTGAAAAGTCCCTAGGCTCAAGGTGAGGCTAATCCAAAAGTCCTAAAAATGGGATGACGCTAAACCAAAAGTCTCTAGAGCTCTTGACTTTGTTGTGACTTTGTGACATGTAAATGTGATTTGAATGCTTTATGGTTATTTTAGAAGACATACTTGCACTCTTTGACAAGTGCATGCCTTAAATATATACTTGAATAGGTGAATGAGCTATTGAGATTCTATGAATCTCATCCCCTTCCCTCTTTTATCTTAATATGTCTAGGCGGTGCCTAAGGAGAGAATGCAAGCCTCGGAGTTTGAGAGACCTTACTTTGGTAAATATATAACTTTTCTTATAATTAGATGTCAAAGTGGATACGTATATGCTATTTTTGATATGTAAATATTTAGGCAAATGTAAATATATGTGTATGTAATGTATGAATCAAAATTTGAACCAAATCAATGAGAAAATGTGTTTTGGGTAATTGGTAGCTTACTTGGATAAGGCATTCTTGCATGTAACATATTTAAATTATGATATATGGTAGTTTAGACCACTTGAAAACATCTTACATGCTGTTTTTATGCTTTGAAATTTGCTCAAAATGTGGTAGAGGCCTTGGGAGACCATTTAGACCAAATTGGTACCTTATGAGATGCAAAATTGACCATAGTTAGAAGCTACTGCAAAATTTGTCCAAATGAGCTCTTCTTGGTCTAAAATTTGGCCTGTATATAAATCTTGTTTAGATTTTTTTTGGATAGCTAAAGTGCATAATATTTGAAACTCTAGAGAATATTTGGTAAATTTCTAAAGTTGGCAAAATTTTTCACTTGGTATTATCATTGTGCATTATGGACATAAATTGCATCTCTATCATCCGTGGGGCAAATGGTCTCCAATGGTTATAAAATTTTACATTGAGAAACTATACGATCACAGTGACGTATACCAACTAGAAGCACCTCAATTGGAGATCTACAGAGAGAGATACATTTCTTTTTAAGTTTCAGGTTTGTTTTAGGCACACAGTCAAACCTCTGGTATGGTTCATTGATTTTTAGAGCCTGAATGCTTCTAAATTGATTTAGAACTATTTTTTCCCTCTAAACATTTATACCTTTCCAAATTACTATAGTTTTCCTAGATTGGATTTTTTGAGAATTAATTATAAATTTTTGAAATTTATATCAGTAACCTATATAAAAAATGCTAGACAGTCTTACCTTTGCCACTTTTCTTTTGTCAAACGTGGTCCATTTGAAGTTTTCGTGGCTGGAATTATTTGTCACATAAATGTAACATTCAAAACTTTCCAGAATGCTATGGTTTGTCATGTTTTGATTTTTCTTATGATTTTTCAAAGTTACCCCAGGAATCTGCCACCTTGAACCCAAGATGAATAAGTGATTTTTTTGGTTTTTACCTCCAAATCCGTGGTTCTTGAATTGTTTGATGATGAATATGAATTTTATTGGTGCTAAATAAAATGAGAGAGATATGGATGGGTTCGTATGGCCCACAAGGCATGAAAAGAAAATTTTAGACCTTATGCAACACTTAAAAATTGTATTATTTATATTTGTTTATTTTGAAACTTCAAGGGAACCTTGTGAGTTTAAGCTTAAATATGAAAGTAAGAAGCTAATAAATTATGGCATTACATTTGGATGTGATCAAATGGTCATGGTATGGTTAGAAGGTCATTTTGTACCATATGATGCTAATTTGATCCCAAAATTGACTATATTCTTGCCCTAAACCAAAGTCTAACCAAATGGATGTGTTTTAGCATGAAATTTGGCTATCATATAGAACTCATCTAGATATTTTCATAGATCTAAAGAGTACTATTTTTAGAGTCCTAGAGAAATTATTATGATTTTTCAAAGTTGGCGAAATTATTATAATTTTTGCAAAAACTATCATTATTACTGTTCATATAGTCAATTTGGTTTTTGATGTCATTTAAGGGTCAAATGAAGTCCAATACTTATAAAAAGTTTACAAACATATAGTATACATCATAATCTTTCCATAGCCACTAAGAGCACCCAGTTTGAAGTTCTATAGAGGGAGAAATGAATTTTTGAAGTTTCTAGTTTGCTGTAGGATGTCATCCAGACCTAGTTACTATTCTATTCAATTTTTGTGCACCAAATGATATTGTTTGGTTTTAAAATTTTTATGGTAGTTAGATGACATTCTAAACTTTCTAGAAAGCTATAATTTGTATAATTTAGATTTTTCTAGAATTAATTATGAATTTTTAAAATTCATATCAGAATATAGGACATATGGAAAATGCAAGTGTGTTCTTGAAATTGAAATGCTTGATCCAAACACGAATTTCATGCTTCAAATTGTAATGTTTCTGGTTGAATAAATGTGTTAAGGATGGAAGATAAGAATGGTAAGCCCAAATGGTCCATTTGATAAAAAATGAATTATTTTAGTCTTTGATAATGATTATTTTTGCTATTAAAAGTGTTAATTTGGTGAAAATGGGTGTAATTGTCATTTGCAATATCACTTAAAGGATATCTTGATATGGTATGACAACAAGCACCTTTAAACAGATTAAGAAAATCTTAGCTAACTCACTTGTCCTACTACATCTCATGCTAGGTAAACTATTGAAGTTTTATATATCAGTTGCTGAGGAATCCATTAGTTACCTTCTTGCTCAGGATGCCGAAGGTAGAACTGAAAGAGTTATTTATAAGACTAGATATACTCCAATGAAAAATTATGTCTTTTTTTGTATTATGCATGTATAAAACTTGAATATTATCTTTTACCCAGGGAATTTTTAGTTATACGCAAAACTGACATAGTAAAATATTTACTTAATAGTCTTGTCTTACAAGAAAGATAATGAAGTGATTTATTAAGTTAAATGTTTTTACTTTAAAATATGTTCAACTTAGGGCTGTTAATGTAACACCATACTTCTAGGACTCAATTTATACAATTCTCATGCATCATCTTATGTTTGTTCTATAGAAATAATATAGTGGCATAAGGAGTTATGAATCAAAATGCATTTCTCTACGAGTAAAATTTTTCTTTTGGAGTCCCATGGACCATGTGAATGCATCCATCACATTCTCATACTTAAACACATGAATATAGCTTATTTCCATTATCAAATTTGGCCTACAACTCGTGGAAATGAGCTATATTCATGTGTTTGGAAAATCTAAACTAATTCTAGAAAAATTGAAATCATGTGTTCTTTGCCATTCTGGGAAGCTACACATGTCTAATTTATGCTAAAAATATGACTAGACCATGAAACATCACACAAAAGATGTTTGACATTCAAAAAGGGATAGAGGTCTGCCTGGCTACTGGTACTATCACAAGCTTCTGCAGTAAACTTCAAAAATTTTCAATTAATTCCAAAAAAATTTGATGCACATTAATGATACTAATCTAGAAAGCTAAAGTGCTAAATAGAGGAGAAAAATAACTTCATACTAGTCCATGCATGTCCAGGCATTGAAAACCAATCAAATAGTACCCTGGGTTAGTTTGGATGCCTGATGCTAGATAGAAACTTCAAAAATGCATATCTCCCTCTCTAGACATCCAAATAGGGTGCCTCTAGTTGGCACAAATCACTGGGAGTATCTAGTTTCTCCCTATAAAATTTTGTAGTAATTGGACATTATTTACCCCTTGAGTGACATATTTCATTTTTGGACCTAAGTGAACAGTTCACCAGACAAAAATCAGAAAATTTCTCAACTTTGAAAATTCATCCAATATTCTATAGACCTCTAAAAATTTTACACTTCAACTTTCCAAAAATCTCTCAACAAGTTCTAGATGTATGCCAAATCTCATATGAAGAAGAGTTTATTTGGGCAAAAAGTGATATAGGTTTCCAATATAGTCAATTTTGATCCATATTAGAGACCAAGTGTGCCCAAATGGTCTTGCTTGGTATTTGGCATCTCTTGGGCAAGTTTAAAAGCATAAATAGGACTTGTATGAACTGCCCAAGTAGTCCCAAACCTTATGCATCTAAATTTGGTCATTCTACTTCTATTATTACACTAATCTATCTAGCCATTCAAGAGCTAAACTTGCCGTTCAATACCCAAAACATGTTATCTCATGCATTTGGCATCAAATTTTATTCATACATCACACATTTGGATATTTACATATGTTCATATGGTTACATAACAATTTCATCATGAGATTACATCATATGCCATGTATATGGTTAAAAAAAAGGCAAAACTAGGCATATTCATATACTTTGATATCCATCTTCTTCTTCTAAGCTTGGTGGCCTCCAATACCTTGCTCAATTGTTTCACCTAGCATGTTAAGATATTAGAGAGGAGGGGATGAGATTCAAAGAATCCCAATAGCTCATTGCCCATTCAATCACACATAAAGCATACAATGCAAGTCTCACAAATGCATACATGGGCATATTAACATGTGTAATCATTTAAAAAGCATTCTTGGCATTTAAAAACATCATACATAGCATACATAGGCTAGCTAAGTAAGTGGATTAGCCTCACCCATTTACTTATGGATCTTGGACTTGCCTCACCCATTTCTTTAAGAGGTTCTTGGATTCAACCTTACTCTTGGGAGTCAACCTCACTTTTGGGAGACTCTTTACTGTCTCAACCAACTTTAAGGGGTCTTGGCTCATCCTCACCATGGCTAAGGGTTCTTGGCTTTTCCACATTCAAGCAAACCCAAGGCAAACATCATAGACATCTTTTAGAAATATAATACATCATCATGGTACCATGGCATATAAAGTTATGCTAGAATACTTTTCATAACTTAAAACATACATACACACATTCAAGACAATGTAAGCACACAATTATACATGAGAGAAGGTGGAGAAAGCTACCTTGCTTGCATTTGCATACTTTTTCCTTAAGTCTTAAATCCTTTCCCTTGACCTCATACACTTAAGAAGGTGGAGATCATTCCTCTTGGCCTAGACACATCATATGGAAGCTAATTACACTCTTAAAGCAAAGTCTAAGGCCACACAATTATAGAAAGGCTAGATGACTCATAAGGCTATTTTATGATTCCATAATGCACTTAATGAAGCAACCTTAAGAAAACATCATTTTGGCTCCATTCTATCTATTCATTCATGATTCTTGACCCCATTTAAATCTCCTGGAGTCATCACATAATCAATTTTAGGAGCCTAGCTAGGTGTTGTTTTTTTAGGCCATAATATGGAACACATAAGGCCATCTTACTTTCTATGACTTCTAAACTCTTTTCAAGGCTTCCTCTCATACTCTCCCATCATACATGATGCAAAACTAGGCTTGGAAGAAATTAAAACATTCCTTAAGTGCATGGACTCTTCTTGGCCAAAGCTATGCTTCCATAAGGCACCAATGAAGTTTCCTTGCTTCCTTTGATGGGAGAATCATGTAGGAAGCTCTTTTGATGTCTTAGGAACTCATATGAATACTTAAACATCATAAAATATGGCTAGGGTTCATGATAAAGCTTAAGGTGCAATCAAAACCCTAACTTTTCTATCTTGCAAAATCATAGTTTTTACTTGGATTTATTTGTATATTCTTACTCTCCCTCCTCAAATTGATGGAATTCACCCTTGGTTCTCCTCAAAATTCTAGCCCTCTTACATCTACATATATGGGGTGAAATAGGCAGAAGAAGCGGGAGGAAGTATCTACCATAGAATGAGAGATTTATCTTGTTTTTCCTTGTTTTCTCACTTGATTCTCACTTTCTTTGGCTTCCACTCTTCAAATCAGAATTTTCCCTCCTTGGTCTGACCTTAAAACAGCACCAAAAACTCTAAGAAAGCCATAGGGAGAAAGGGGAGAAGGAGGAGAAGAGATTTCCTAAGGAGAAGATTAGGAAATTCTAATAAATTCTTACCTTTTTCTTGAAAATTTCCCTTCTCCTTTGCCTTAGTCTTGTACGCCTACTTCCCTTGAGCTTTCTCTGGTTTTTGGGTAGAGTTTGGTTGATCTAAATGAGGGGTGCAGAAGAGTGCTTCATATATGTATAGGTTTAAGAAGGACTTTTTCAAAAATTTCTATCTTGTCCTTTGTTCTTGGTAGTTTCATTTCTAACTCGTTTTAGCTCCTTTTTTAGAACCGTCTTTTTCATTATAAATTTTAGATTCCCAATTTAGTAAAATGCCTTTGGAATCACTCGAATCAGAGCTAAAAGCTTCCTGAATGAATTTGTCAAAGTTCGGATACACTGATGTTGGAAAACGTCCGTCAGAGGAGCTTTAGTTCTCCTGGGGCTTCCCATGGTTTTCAAGGCCTCTGGGAGCCTTGGAGAACTCAAAACTTTCATTTAAAAATCCCTTCATACTTAATTCCATACCACACAAGTTTTAATACATTATATAAGAAGACCTTGTACTTGCTGGCAAAAACCTTGTCGACAAGGTCTTGGAAATTGCACTACAAATTACAGGATCTTGTCGACAAAATCTTTGATCTTGGTGATGAGATGCCATTTCAACCCTTAAATTAACTTGGTCCATTGTCATACTCCATGCTCAATATACATTCTAATGGTCACATAACATCATCTCTCATTTCAAAGAATCGGATATTTCAGTTAAAGGATAGGTCTTAGCTGATTTCTTAGCTCAACATCCATGTATTGATATTAAAGACTTTTTAATAGAAGCCAACAATTATATGCAATGTAAAATGTAGGTATTAGCATTTAATGGATCCATAAATTAGAAAGTTATTAGGGCAAGAATTACTATCATTAGCCTAACTAGTTAAATTAATAAATTCATGTTGTAGTTGAAACCAAGTTATTCAAATAATCAAGTTGAATGTAAAACCTTAATTATTGGGCTAAGATTTTTGATATTCGTGAAGGCTCAATTTGTCTAAATAATAGGAGATTCTACGTTAGTCATCAAAAATAGCTTAATGGAGAATATAATTGCAATAATATGAACTTATCGCATTATTATGAAATGGCCAATGCTTTTCTTCAATAGTTTACTAATATGATGGTTATATATATATATATACCTAAAAGAGAAAATGTATAAGCTAATGACTTAGCCCAACGAACTTCTGGGTTTAAACCTATGGATTTTGTGAGTGAACAAAAAATCCTTTAAACAAATGAAGTTGTCATTATTGATCAACAATTAGTTGCTGATGATTGAAGAACACAATTAATTAGCTACCTAAAGGATCCCTTATCTATAATGGATTTCAAGTTTAAACAAAAGGCACTAGGTATGTTTCGATAAATGATGAGTTACGCAAAAGAGGGCATAAGGATTTATTGCTAAAATGTTTAGATAAAATGAAAGTTATAAGAATTATGGGGAAAGTTCATTAGGGAATTCATGGTTCCCCTAGATTTAGAACTAAGATAAGATGGTTGATTTATAGACATGGCTATTATTGGCCAACAATAATAGTTGATTATTTCATATATACTAAAGTATGTGAAGCTTGTCAATTGCATGGTCTTATTCAAATACTGCTAGGGATGAATCACATCGAGTTATCAATCCATAGCTATTTAGAGGCCAGATTATGGATTTAATAGGTAAAATTCATCCTTTTTCATCTAAACGGCATACCTTTATTATCATAGCAACATATTACTTTTTATCAAGTGGGGGGAAGCATAATCAATAGTGAATGTCACACAAGCTAAAGTGATCAAATTTATCCAACAACAAATCATCCATAAATTTGGTATTCCTCAAACTATAACAATTGATCAAGATACAATCTTCATTGGTGTAATACCCAATTTTTCTAAAAAGGCCTGAAACTAATGAGTTATAAAAGGAGGTCCCCTAATTTAAATGATTAGAGGCCAAACAAAATTAGAGTAATAATTTAGACCTCTAAAAGTGAGAATATAACACTAAAGGTGCCCTAAAATCAGAGTCAAGATGGCCAAATAAAATTAAGGTAAAAGGTAGTGGCATTTTTGTAATTTCAGATAACTTTTTTAAAACTCAAAGGAGGAAGTTTTAAATAAGAAAATTGAGTTTTTTAGGGTTCTTAAAGGCCCTGAAAATCATAAGAATCCCTAGAATGGTTAAAACTCTTCTGGTATGTATTTTTGAGTATCAGTTGACTAAAACTTTGACCGAACAGTTTGGTAAAGTTTTAAATTCAATTTGGGTAAAACCAAAAGCATTTAATGAATTAGAGGATTTAAATTTTATGATAGAAAAGATGGTTGTAAAAAAAGAGTTGAAATAACCCAAATAGAAAGAACCAAGTTTATGGACTAAATTAAAATTTTGAAAAATGTTATAATTGAGTGCTCTTGGTTCTTATATCACGTCCCACTTCTGCCTAGCACCTTAATCGACTTTCTTCTGGTCCAAAATGGATTCAAGGGTAGTCCCAAGTGGTGCACAAGAAGAGGGAGCAAGGGGAAGAGAATTAAGCCTTGAAAATGTAAGAGTATGCTACTTTTTCATGCTCTTTACTTCATTAAACTTCTCCTCTTTCTCCTTTCTGTAATATCCAATTTTGTTAAATGACAAAAACGGGTATGTTATCAAAGCAAGTCCTCCGAAATGAATTAGTTAAGGTCCTAAAAATTTTAAGTAGTATTCTAGACTCCTAAAAATGAGAATCCTAGACTCAGACAGAAAGAAAAACAGAGCTAGAATAAAGAAATGAATTTAAACGAAAGGTTGACGAAACATAATGGCATTTTCATAATTTTGAGCAAATTTTGGAATTCACATGGGAGGGCTTTTTAAATGAAAGTTTTGAATTTTCTGGGATTCTCAGAGGCTCTGAAAACCATAGGGAGCCCCGAGACAGTTAAAACCCCTTTGGTTAATATTTTCTAATGTCGGTTGACTCAAACTTTGATGGATTCATTTATGAAGGTTTTAGCTCCAATTTGAGTGATTCCATAGGTATTTTATTAAATTGAGGACCTAAGTTTCATAATGGAAAAGATGATTCTCAAAAAGGAGCTAAAATAAACTAGAAACGAAAATGCCAAGATGAATGGGTAAAATTGAAATTTTTGAAAAGTCTTTCTTTACCTCCATATATATATATATATATATATGAGGTGCCCATCTCCTCACTCATTTAGACATAATTGTTTTTGCCCTAAACCAGATGAGAGAGCTAGGGTTTAAGGCACACCAAGAGAAGGAGAAAGGGAGGAGAAAAACAAGGCAAAAGGTATGGAATTTCTTGGTTTTTTCATGTTTTCTCTTTAGTAAACCTCTTCTTCTCTATTTACCCTTCTTTCCTATGGTTTTATTAAAGTTCCTAGATCTATTTTGAGGGAAGAATAGAGGTGAAATTTTGGATTTAAAGAGAGGAGGCCAAGCAAAGTGAGAAATAACCAAGAAATCAAGGAAAAAACAAAGTAAATCTTCCTTCCATGGTAGCTATCTCTTGCTCCCTTCTTCTTCTTGGTTCGTCCCACACATGGAGCTTTAAGAAGACTTGGATTTTGGGCAGAACCAAGGGTGAATCTTAGAAATTTAAGGGAGGAGAATAAGAATATGCAAAGAGAATTAACAAATAACTATGGAAAATCAAAATAGTAAACCTAGGGTTTCTAATGTCTCTTGTAAAATCTGATTTGATACAATAATTCCTAGGCCTAGATGAGTGTTTGGATGAATTCCTAAGATCTTTAGAAGGCTTCTCATATGCATCTTCCACCTAGAAAATAAAGCAAACTCCCTTGGTAGCCTTATGCTCCATAGTCACGACCTAGAATATTTAAGATACCTAGGGATAGTTTTAAATTTTTTCAAGCCCATTTTTTAGCCATATATGATGAGTGAAGATGAGAGGAAACCTTGGGAAAAATTTAGGAGGCCTAGAGAATCAATTGGTGCCATAGGTTCCATAATATGACCTAAAGAAGCAACATGTAGTTAGGCTCTTTATTTTAATTGTGTGATGACTCCAAGAGGCTCAAAAGGAGTCAAGAATCATAAATAAAAGGAAAGAATGGAGCCTAGAACTCAATTGATGGGTGTTGCTTCATTAGGTGTATTTAGGAACCATAAATGAACCATAAGACAAAGTTAGAGTTCCAAGTAGATATATAACCTTAGAAATGATTCCAAGAACTTAATTGGCTTCCATATACCCTTGACTTATAATTGCATCATATATGTATGTTTGAAAGGGTAAAAGAGCTATTAGGATTCTTTGAATCCCACTCTTTCTCCCACATGTCTACTTTTGTCTAAATGAAACTTAAGGATCAAGAAGTGGAGGCCATATGTCTTGAAGAGGAGGATGTTGACACTAGATTAGGAAATTTTGTAGTATGATGTTAAGAACTTTGTACAAATGATGTATATGTAAGATAGATATATAGACATGTGTAAAAATATGTATTTGTGATGTATGAATGGATTTTGGAACCATATATGCACATATATGAGTTTTTGACATTCAAATGCCTATGAGTTCTTGTATGTATATGCAAGTTGGGGAGTGATTTTGAGATGTATGAGTATTTGGACCACTTGGTAGCCTTTGTATGTTGATTTTTATCCATTTGGACGTGCCCAAGTGATTATGGTTAGAGTAGGAGAGCAAATGCTTACATTTTGACCCTATATGGTGCCAAAAAAATGCCATTTACACCCTATGCCCCAAATTGATCAAATGAATGAATTTAAGCTTAAATTTTGGTATGAATATAGGTCTCATCTAGAGATTTTCGCTAAGCTAAGAACCATTATTTTTGGAGTTCAAGAGAATTAATTATGAATTTTTAAAGTTGGAAAAATTTTGTAGAAATGGTCATAGCACTGTTCATGTAGTCAGTTTATTTCTCTATATTATTCATAAGTCAAATAATATCCAATGTTCATGAAATTTTACAATAATAAACTAAACATCATAAACTTTCCATAGTCACTAAGAACACCTTATTTGGAGTTCTGTAGAGAGAGAACTAAATTTTTAAAATTTATGGTAAGTATCAGGATGCAATAGAGATCTCTGGTACTGTTCTATTATTTTTCATAGTTTAGATGGCATTTTCTTAGTCTAGAACTATTTTTAGTCATTATTTAACATCCAAAGCTTTCTAGAAAGCTATCATATGCATGATTTCAATTTTTTTAGAATTAGTTATGATTTTTCAAAGTTAATATCAAAAAACTGCCATTATCAACCCAAGGCTAAAAATTCTGATATAATATGTATGGTTCCAAACCCGATCATTTTGAGATGAAATATGATGTTTCAATTATAGATGGACATGTTATGGATGAAAAATGATATTGATGATCTTATATGGTCCATGAAGCATAAAATGAATTAATTGGGCCTTACATAACATAACCCAATGCTATTAAAATGTTATTTTCCTTGTAAATGTATGAAGTTAAGCCATGTAATGTAATGGAAGGCTTCAAATTATGTTGTTTCTAATTTGTTTGAATATGATATGGATGGAAATGAATTGAGGTAAGTTTAAATGACTCTTGTGGGCAAAATTGAAGTATTTCGATGTTCATTACGCATCAATTTCGTTGCCAAAATTGCTATCCCAATGTAAATAAGAATGGATTGCTTTTTATGTTATGGTTTGAGGATTATTAAGTTATGGTGTTACAGACCTTATGTACTTGTGAGAGGGATTAAAGTTCACATAGCTCAAATGGATCTAAAAAATTAGTGTCTTTTATTTTTTATGAAGAGAAGAAAGATGAGAATAACAATTTCACAAACAAATTTGCAATTAATTCATGTATTTTAATTTGTGAACTTAGGTCAATCCTCATTTTATTACTCTCTTCATTTTCTCCTTTTTCCCTTTTATGGATTTTTTAAAATATTTTTTTTTATCTTTTGTAAAAAAAATAATTACATAATCTAATCATTGTACCTATAAAAATTTATTGTTGCTTGCAGCCCATTGATTGACAATCTAAATACCTGCAAAAACCTAAAGGTCTCTCATGATAGACTTTAAAAGATGAAGTAAAACTAAAGTAAAACAAAATAAGAATAAGACAAAAATAAAATGAAAACAAGCATGTAATATTTGATGTGAGTGCATGTTTGTGAGTAGGCAAGTAGCATTTTATTTTAATAACACCTTACAAGAATGAGAGAATAGGAAAATAAAAAGAATTAGTGAACTTTTCTTGTCTACTCTTTCTTTGGTCTCCTTCCATGAATTCTTAAGTATCTTCTTCATCAATCTAAATGATCCTCCATAGCTCAAATGCAAAGAAGAGAAAAATAAAAGCAAATAATCATTTGTTATATAGAACACCAAAAAAATAAATACTAGTTTTTAGATGAAATCCAAAAATGAATTATTGGACAATACCTTATCTTAAACTTATAAAATTAATTAATTATTTTCAACCTCAAAGGGGATATTATAACCTTTTTACTACAAACATGTTGAAAAGTTTTGATGCATCTAATGGAAAGATAGGAGAATTAGCATAATATCAAAACAAGAAAATAAAAAATATGAAAAACATAAAAAGAATAAGGGAATAAAAGGTTTGATGAAGGACATTACCTATTGGTGAATACAAGAAGGCTTCTTGGTAGCTTGGTTACACATCCCTTGTGGCATTTAAGAGAGTTTTCAGCCATACTAACCCAATGAATTTCCTTAGTCCAACATAAAATCCTAACTAATGGCAAAAAGTGACTATTTACAAAAGATAGCCGCGTCAGTTTAGTGGTATTAGGACTTATTATGAGAGAAAAGAAGGGTTCAAGTAGCCAAAATTCTTCTAGAAACTAGGATAGTGCTACAATCACAAAATAGACAACTCCCTTTAATATAGGGAAGTGTTGGCTACTTATTCTCCAAGCATAAAAGAGAGACTAAGAAACTCCTTTAAAATGCACAAAGTGGCATTTATGGTCTTTATCAAAGTTGTAGGCTTTTCTCTTATCTTTGTATTTCCTTGATTTCATCTAATTTTAACTTCTAGATCACAAGTTATATTAAAATTATTGAGACATGTTAGGCAAATTAAGTACATTCCATCTGGGTTTGTTATGCTACCAATTTGAGATGTTTCTTTTGAGAACTAGGCTTTGAGCTATACTAGAAAGTTGTAGGTCTTTATCATAGCTTTCCATAGGTTTAAGAACTAGGTCAATTCAAGATTTGTAAGACAATTTATGATCAATTTACTAAACCTTGGTCTAGAAGTTTGCTTATAGTCCAATTTGGCTTAAATCTTTCCATTTAACCTTAGATCTTAATGGTGCTAGACTCTGAATTTGGATTTTGGGCATCTTTTCAATCCGTTAGCCTTTTTTGGGTTCTTGGACTCCTTAAGCTTTCCATTTTACCCAATTGGCTCAAATGATTTACTTTACCATAAAATGAGTAAAGTTGAGTTTTCTCTTTTCCTTATTCTTTTTTTATTTTAGTTTTTAGTTTTTAGTTTTTTATTTTTTTTAATTAATGACTCAAAATTGATGCTAAATTAAATCAAAGTCAAATAATGAAAATGACTCAAAAATTGAAATTAACTTGAAATTAACCCATGATTCCTAAAAAAGACTTAAAATTCAATAAAACCCTAAATAAAGAATTCTTATTTTTATGTGTCATTTCTTTTTTTGGTTTTGGCAATTGTCTAGACCAAATAAGGTGTTCACAATGCTTCCAAGTAAAACAACATTTATATATTTGATATAAGAAAGTCTATTATTTTAGGCAACTTAGTATCGTCATGTTGTGCATAGAGCATGTCTTTGAATAGGTATATTTTTTCTTTTCAAAAAAATAAATTTTTGCTTTTACTTTTGATCTTAAAAAGAGTTTTAATTTTTTGCTTCCTTCTTGTATCTTTCAATTTATTAGATAAATTAAGGAAGTCAATTTAGAAGAAAAAAGAAAGGGGTGATTAGAACCTCATTCCTTTTTGTTTTTTTTCTCTTTACCGCTTTCCCTCTTTTCTAAACAATAGCCCTTTGGTTACTTGCCCAAAAAGCCTTTTGCCTTTCCATCTTTCCTTTTTTTATTTTTAATTTGTTTTTAGCCAAAATTGCCCTTTGATCTCACTTGATAGAATCATGTAAGGCTTTGACAAGATAGTGGCAAATATGTTATTTTAGTCATAACGAAGGGCTCATATGAACATTTTATTAGTTGTATTATCCTTCTTACTCTTGTGGTCTTTTCCCATTTTTCATTCTTTATTAATTGTATTGTTATTCTTTCCCTTCATTCTCTATCTCCAATTTAATTAAATTTAAAATTTAGATATATTAAATTATGAATTTAAAACTTTATATCGATTTTACATTAAATATTATTACACAAATAAAAATATTAGAATGATATATTAATTGTATATTAAATGCTAATTATATGATAATTTTATGATAGAGCATAAATTCCATTTAAGTAGAAATAAAACAAAGTATATGAAATAAGTTTAGCAAGAAGCACACTAATTTTAGCGTAGAAGTAAAAATTAAAGAATACACCATATCGTAAGTTACATAGTTTAGGTATTTAGATTTATGATACAATATGTCAAGAAAATAGAGAAAGATGTAAACTATAGGATTCAAGTATGATGGATAAAATGGAGGAGTGTTTTGAGTGTTATTTATAATATGAGAGTACCACTCAATCACAGGAGTAAATGTTATTGCATAGTTATAAGACCTATAATATTGTATAGGATTAAGTATTGGATAATAAAAAACTAATAAGAGAATAAGTTTAATATTACAGAGATAAAAATATTGTATTAGATGAATAGATATATAAGACAAAATAGAATTAGAAATAATTGCATAAAAAATAAAGTTTAAGTTGCACTTATTATAGAAAAAATTGTAGAATCGCATCATGAATGGTTTGAGTATACGTGAAGAAGACTTATAAAAGCCTCAATAATGAGTAAATTAGATGAAAAATAGTCCAACAATTAGAGATAAAAAAAAACTAAAAAAAACTATAGGCAAAACTATTAAGAAGGATTTATACTTAAATGATTTATATATAAACATGATTTATTATAGAATTTTATGGTATCGTTTAATCTATATAGCCAATCTCACTTAATAGGAAAAGATTTCTTCTTATTTTTGTTGTTTATATGATAATTTCATGGGAAGAATTAGAAGGATTGGAATGAGAGAGAACCCTTCTAAATAATCACCATTTAATATATAATCCCATTTCAATCCTTCTAATTATTTATATTAAATGGTCATAAGAAATTAGCATTTAATATATAATTAATGTATCTTTCTAAATTTTTTATTTTTTAATAATATTTCATTTAAAATGGATATAAAGTTTTGAATTCAGAATTTAATATATATAAATTTTAAATTAAAGCAAATTTGAGAGATAATGAAGAGAGAAAAGAGCAATACAATTAAAATGGAGAAAAAGAATGAAGAGATAAGAGCAATAATGGGTTAGTTAGCCGCGAATTAACTATAAGGTGGCTCCTTGCATGGAGTTGGAAAGACCTATAATTGTGAATCATTTACTGTAACCCATGTTAATTTGTCAAGTTGGTAGTGAAAATGAGACAACTTTCACAAAAAAATCATTGAGATTTATTTTTAGGGTGCAAACCTCATTCCTTTTTGTTGTTTTTCACTACAAGAAAAAGCCAAATTTGGGACGAAAAATTTCGTCGCTGGATAAGGATTTTTCTGTCGCAAAATACTTACCGACGAAAAAATTCTGTTGCAAATTTCGCTATCGCTAAATTATTAGCAACAGAAGGAAAATAATCATCACTAATTATTGACGATAATTTTCGTCGCAAAATAAAATTCTGTCACAAAATTTGAGGATAACATATCTTTAATCAGTGACGGACCAATGACAGAAATATTCCGTGACTAAATAGTGACGTAATTTTCTGTCGCAAATTAACGACAAAATGGACGACAAAAATTTGGTCACTAATTCCATCACTAATTAGCGACAGAATCAACAATTGTTTCTCGTCGCTAATTAGTGACGGATTCAGCAACGATAATTTCTGTCGCTGATCAAGGACAAAATCAGTGACAATATTTTCCATCGCTAATTTCAGCGACGAAATCAGACACACAAATTGTGTCAAAATTTTTTTTGAAAATGAATTTTAAACTTAATTTATTTAATGTTATATGTGTTTTTTTTTTTTTTTTTTGCCTATGCAATGAAAAATAATAAAAGCAACCCAAAAGAAAGTAAATTGAGAATAATACGATACTTGATGAAAATTTTCTTCCAATCCAAAAAAGTACAATACAATAACATTTAATTAAAAAGTAACAAATTCTTAACTAGTAGTTCAAAAACAACTTGTAACAATTCTCAACTAAAGGCATTTACAGAAAATCCTTATAGAGGAGGACGATCATCAGGATCGATCTTCTCAGGTACTAAGGCTTCTGGTATAAGGTTTGATGGGGCATGAGATAACCGTAGTTTAAGTTATTGTAATCTATTGAGTGTTTGTTAATGCTCTCCTAGTAGAAACAAAATTTGTTGATGTTGCTCTGTTATACGTTGATTTTGTTCTCTAAGTTCTTGGTTCTCCTATCTCAAAGGTGTTGTCTCTATGGCAACTCTCCTGCGTAATTCCTCTTCAAAATTAGAATGAAGTCCTGAGTTATAAATAGAAGAAGAGGTTCTTCGGGAGCAACTAGCATCAATATCATGAGCCTCAAATCCAACCCCAAAGATTCGACCCCTCTTATTTTTACCACCTACAGCCTCTAACCATAAGGCAACTTCATCATCATCTTCTACATCATTTGATGCAATGCCTGTTGAGTCCTGAGTAGAAGTTCTGGCATTCTTAAACCTCAAGTAATCAACCTGTTGAAGGGAACAAAGGAAGACAAGTTTATAATAAGGAAAACAGTGACAATGCATCTAGAACAAAAGAATATGCACATGTTGAAGCATTCCGTATGTCACATAGTATTAACATAAAGTGTGATAATATGATAAAGAATAAATACCGTAAAATTACAAATATATTCAGCCATCACAATGAAAACAATGATTAAGTGTATGGAAAAAATATGCAATGAGGCTGATAGCCATAGAGACAATTGAATGGAGTAAAAAAACATTCAATAAACAATCACACAATTCCACTGATGATTACAATGGAAAATAAATACGTAAAGAACAACAAGTTCTAGCCTTAGGCACAAATCCATGGCAATTAAAAAGAAAAAATCAAAACTTACACTACACCTAATTAGGTCGTTTTCCATGAGCACAAATCCAATGACAATTGAAATAAAAAAACAAGAGTCATATTATAGCTAGTCAAGCCTTCAGCCAGTAATAAAATCCCAATGACAGTCAAAACAAAAAAGTAAGACTCATATTGTCCATGAGACCTCCAGCTATTAACACAAGTCAAGTAACAAGTAAAGCGAAAAATAAAAACTACGCTATAGCTAGTCAGGCTTCAGCCATCAGCACAAATCCAATGACCATAAAAATAAAAAGCAAAACGGACAATACAGCTAGTCAGGCCTTCAGTTATGAGCACAATCTTAGTAAGAATGAAAACAAAAGGCAAGATGCACACTACAGCTAGTCAGGCCTTTAGCCATCAGCACAATTCTAGTGAAGATCAAAACACACAGCAAGACTAACATTACAACTAGTCAGGCCTCCGGCCGTCAGCATAAAATTCCAATGACAATCAAAACAAAAAAGTAAGACTCACATATTGTCTATAAGACCTCTAGCTATCAACACAAGTTTAATAACAAGCAAAGTGAAAAATAAAAACTAACGTTATAGCTAGTCGGGCTTCAGCCGTCAGCATAAATCTAATGACAGTAAAAATAAAAAGCAAAACGGACAGTACAGCTAGTCAGGCCTTCAGTTATGAGCACAATCTTAGTAAGAATGAAAACAAAAGGCAAGATGCACACTACAGCTAGTCAGGCCTCTGGCCGTCAGCACAATCTCAATGAGGATCAAAACACACAGCAAGACTAACACTATAACTAGTCAGGCCTCCGGCCGTTGGCATAAACCCAGTAAGAAAGAAAAAGAAAAACATATACATACATAAACTTCAGCTACCCTATGGTCCACAAATTGACCAGTTGCCTCGTCATAATGCGTGTGTTTGAATAATTCAAACATTGTATGTGGTCTTCCAAGCTGTGAAATCTGTAATTATTTATTAATATCAGTTATCTCGTACATTAAATAAATGATGATTGCCTGTGAATTTAAATGCTTACTAGTCTCCTTTTATGCTCAGTTAAGGAAATGCTTCCCCCTTTATGTTGCATGCCTCCTATGTAGATGCCAGGTTATTTTTAGCTGCTTGACATACAGCTTTGTAATCATCTGATTCCCAATAATGCTTCAATTGTACCATTACATCATTAGGGATCCAATTAGGCGTAATCCCTTTCTCCAAGTCCAACCGAACTCTGTGCATTGCATTTCGCAAGACGTCACCACACTTTTTGTTCCAATTGCGTCTAATTGCGGCAACCATTTATATTTCTTCTGCATAAACAAAAGAAAAATCAAAACTTCAAACAGAATGAGGAAAAATAAATCAACAAACGATATATATATATATAATAGGGTAAGATATATACCGTCCATTCATCAAACTACAGCTGTCGAAGCTCAAGAGGCGTTACTTTCCAACTGTGACATGGATATTCAAATTTTACTTGAATTACTGAGAGAATATCACAAACAATAACAACAATAGGATTAAACCTAATCATTTAACAATAATAGTTATAATGACACTTTGTTATTAACTAAATAACAAATAAAACAATACAAATTTTATAACTTACGTATGCTTGTCAGGATACAACCATATTCGACCATCTGTGGGGTCACGGCCAAAAGGTTGGATAGGTGGCATAGGTGTAGAACTAGTTGAAGGACCCTGAGAAATGGGATGTGAGTGTTGCGAGCTAGGAGACGGTACCAGAGGAGATGATACAGGTGATACTGAGGGTCTCCTAGATGATTCAGGCATGATTGGAGCTGATGGAAGTGCAGTGGAGGTGTCTGGTGCTATAGGAGATGGCTAATGGTGTAAAGGTAGTGGTGCAGATGTACTCCACCAAGCACGAACTCACCTAGTGCCACGACCAGCATCTATATATGCAATAACAAGCCTTTAAATTAGTATAAGTTGGCAAAAAGTTAAATAAAAAATGTAAGCGAGATACATACAACTCAAACAATGCAGCAAAACACATTATCAAAACAATATCGAAGTCAAAATTAAATCAATCTCAACCCTAATTTATGCATCATCATCTTGTTCATCATCTTCATCACCCTCATCTAGATTGTTGTTGTCGTCGTCATCGTTGTTGTCATCTTCATCGTCATCTTCTTTTTCTTCTTCTTCTTCTTCAACTATGTTAGCGGTTGACATATCTATCTCCTCATAGGAACCTTCAGAGTCTCTTAAGTTATGGCATTCGTCATTTGGGACAATTGCAAGTAAGATGACTTCTAATCCATCCACCTGAAATGCCCCTATGTTTATTTCAGATGTCGAAGCATCAATTATACTACAGGGCCTTAACCTTGATAACAGCTAACCAATTAGCCTTCTGATGGCAACTAGGATAATGTGCATAGTACACTTATGTTGCTTGTTGAGCAAATATGAATGGATCAAACTTGTTATACCTCCTTAACTCATGAAATTCAACAATCCCATAGTGTCTATGAACTCTCATCTCACGATTAGGTGAAGAATCATACCATTGACAATTGAATAATACTAATCGCTTCACAGGAACTCCTTTGTATTCAATCTCCACAATCTCTTCTAGAATGCCATAAAAATCATACTCTGATTGTGCAAAGTCAATCCCTTCAATGCATACACTACTATTTATGGTTGATTTTCGGTGACTCAATAAATGTATGTGAAATCTATACCCATTGACAAAGTAAATAGGCCAAGTTCTAATGCTTCTCTTTGGTCCTCGAGCAATGTCATGTAAAAATGGATCTAGAACATTGTTGGCTGGGTTTTGAACCTGTGGCATGTTAAAAATATTGTACATGAGTTGACACTTTGTTTTAAGACATAATTAATGTCCATGCTATATTACTACTTACATGTGCTCAGAACCAAAAGGAAAAATTTGATTCGATTTGAGCTTCTATCTCAATATCCACAATTTGAGGATTGGATAAAATTAACTCATGAACAAATAAACCACAAAACAAAGAAATGCGATCAGCATTTACAAATAAGTGATGTTACAAATAAATGTTGAATAAACAATATCACTTACTTGATATATGGTTGTACTTCATCACAATTTATTAGAACATATTTTGTGGCAGCTTCCACTTCTTGATCATTCAAGAAACAAGACTTACATTCTCTAGATGGCCTTCCAGGATAATTAAAAATGGAAATTACAAGAAGGCCAGGTTCTCCGCCATCATCATTTCTTGGAGGTCTCATTATTCTTGATGGCACATCATGCGCAAAGTAATGCGAACAAAATGTGGTAATCTCCTCAATGATATAAGCTTCACATATAGATCCTTCCACTCGAGCTTTATTTTTTACTTTTTGCTTTATGATATGGAGGAATCTACAAAAAGAGTAGTTGAGTAAGGATTTAATGCCTTTTAAACATATATTCATTCTACACATATAGTGATACGCTTCATTACCTTTCAAATGGATACATCCACCGATATTGAACAGGTCCCCAACCTTGGCTTCATAGGGAAGGTGGATGGGTAAATGTTCCATTGAGTCAAAGAACCCAAGGGGAAGACCTTCTCTAACTTACACAATGTCACTACAATGTTCTACTTTAATAATTCTAATTGAGCCATTGCTAAGGTTGTGGAACAAACTTCTCTAAAGAATTGACTAAGCTCAATTATAGGATTCCATATAGCTTCAGGCAAAGTGCCAAAGACAATGGGTAGCAAGCGTTGCATGAACACATGACAATCATGACTCTTCATTCCATATTGCTTTGCTTCCTTCATGTCAACGCATCGAGTCAAATTAGTTGCATAACCATCAGGGAGTCTCAAGTTCTTTACCCATTGACAAACTGCTCGTTTTTGTTCTATATTGAAAGTATATTGTGCTTTAGGTTTTAGAACTTTTCTTCCTTTATTGACAAGTTCTAATTTTTTTCAGCGACAATATTCTTCTACATCCAACTAAGCTTGTGTATTATCTTTAGTCTTCCCCTTTATGTCCATGACGGTGAAAAATAAATGTCAAACACATTTTTCTCAACATGTATGACATCAAGATTATGTCGAATGAGGTTAGTTTTCTAATAAGGCAATTCCCAAAATATGCTCTGTTTTGTCCAATAGTGCGTGTCCTCATATCCTTCAATTGGTACAAGTTCTCCCATCTCAGTCACTTTGGGCAGATTGCACTCTTTGCCAAACTTCCTTTCCATCTAACTGTGGCGGCGACATAGATTGCTTAACTCTGTTCTTATAAAAAGAGCTTTTATTTCTCCTGTATGCGTGATCTGGTAGAAGAAATCATCGATGACAGTCAAAGAAAGACGTTTTCCTTCCATACTTTAGTTGAAATGACTTCGAGTTCTCCATACATATGAGGCATGACAATCTCCCTACTGTTATCTAATCAGACAACATGTCATATGCTGGAAAGTCATTGATTGTCCATAATAGTGCAGCACGCATTTTAAGGTTCTGTCTCAATGACGCATCATATGTTAGTACACCCTCAATCCATAATAATTTTAGTTCATCTATTAATGGTTAAAGATAAACATCGATTTTGCCTTTGGGATTGCTAGGACCAAGGATAATCAGTGTCAAGACCATATACTCTTGTCTTATGCACATTGCTGGTGGTAAATTGTATAGAATGACGATAACTGGCCAACAAGAATACTTTCTCCTATATTGTCCAAACAATTAGCACACAACCCGAGTCGAACATTCCGTGGATCATATGCAAAGTCAGGGTAGGTGTTGTCAAACACTTTCCATGCTTCTCTATCAGATGGGTGAGTAAGAATACCAAAATCTCGATGATTCTCATAATGCCACCTCATTTCCTTTACTATTTTTTTAGAAGCAAATAATCTTTAAAGTCTGAGAATCAGTGGCAGGTGCCATAATTGCTTAGTTGCAATTTTCTTCTTTCTTCCATGACACTTCCTTGCAGCATACCGTGCTTCGCCACAAAACTTACAGTGGGTTGCATTCGCATCATCTTTATAATACAACATACATCCAATGACACAGCAATCGATCTTCATATAACCAAGCCCCAATTTTTTTGTTTGATACACGTCTATAAGCATGCGTGTATCTTTGGGTTGTGTCCTCCACATAAGGCGTGAAACTAAATTGTAACCTTGTGATATATTGGTCTCTGCCTTAATTCTTAGTAACTTCACAGCTGCTGAAAGTTCATATTCCTCTTCACAACCTTCTCATAAGGGCTGTTGTGTAGCCTACAACATGTCATAAAATATCCTTGCATCTGGATTTGGCAACTCTTCAATACTTTCATTGTGATTATCCCTGAAACTTGGCCCAGCTGCATCCATCACCATGGTCTCATATTGTGTCAGTTGTTGCGCCCCATGGGAGACATGTTCGACTCCTGGCATTGAACACATGGGTGAATGATGCAAGGAAGACATTTCACCATGACTGGTCCATATATAGTAATCCAGCTTGAATCCATTTTTATAAGTATGCATTTTTACCTCATCAATACTTAGATGATTCTTGCATTTACACCAGGCACATGGACAGCTAATCTTCTCCGAATGCAAAAAAGAAGGCAATTGGCATGCATGGGCAAGAAACTCCTCGACACCATGTTCAAACTATGTTGTAAAATGTCGACGACTCGAATCTACTCTATTATACATCCATCTTCAATTTTCTGGCACTTCCATTCTATCCCCCAATAAAAGAAACCAAAAAATAGACTGTGATTAATATCTCTCAATTTTTACAAACATCAGCCATAAAAAGGGAAGGCCATAGGGCTTCCCTATGATTCAGCCAGACCATTATCTCAACTCTCAGAGTTTATCTTTTAGCACATAGGTAAGGCTATATAGTTATAGCAATTACACAACAAAGGCTTAAGGAAATGAATTTACCTAAGTTTAAGTCATTTGCAACAAGACATATAAATGCACAATTGGGAGATTGTTAGCCTAAATTACAACAAGCTATATAAGAAAAATAGTAGAATCAAACAAAAAAACTTTTACTTCTAATCTTAGAGTGAAAAAAAAAGAGGCACACAAATTATGAAGATACAATGAACATTGCCTGGTGTAAAGAATTCGCATAGGGGAGTTAAGTATAAGAATGAAAATTGGGAGCAATAAAATTTATGATATAGTAGGTTTCTCACTTTCTTTGCACCAATCAAGTTTTGCTTCTTTTTTCTACATCTGCTAATAAGTCTCACTAAATGAAGCAATTCTTGTGGGTTGTATAATAATGTTTGGACTATTAAAGTGCTAAATTGTATCTATGCATAGGCCCCTTGCAATTTAAGTGGACCCATGAACATTGCTCTTATTCTAATTCTAATGTCAGGAGGGAGAAAACATATCTTCTATTAAGAAGCTAATTGTATGACAAAGATACAGATAATGAATACATGGTCCTAATGGTTCATATATAATTGAATTGGTTCTTGGTTGATTTTTATGCCTATGGAGTCTCCTTTGGAGTTAGAGTATTTAGAATTATGTATAAGATATAAATGACAGTTTATGGCAAAAGAGATTTAGACCTCCTTATCCAATAGGAATAGAATAACCGGCCTATTACCATGTGAATGAGCATTTTGACAAGCCACATAACATCTATGTTGTTTATTTGCCTATTGTTTAAGTTTTTCCTTTAACTTGTGGAATTTATGTTTGTCAACAATATTCCACTAATTATGATGTGAGTGACCATTGGTATTCCTCATGTGGTTCTTGTAATATTAAACATAGTATGAGACATAGGACATGATCACATCTAAAATTTTTAAACACGGATATGAATATTATTTTACAAAGGTAGAAAATAAGACAGAATGAAGGAAGAAGTCTATTAGGCTCTTAACAAAAACATTTCACATAATGACTACTTATCTGGTTCTATAATTTTGAAGGATTATTTGGAGCATCTTTCATTCCAAGTGTGGTCCTGTTACTTATCAGTACAAGTTCATGGACTCTATAACCTGATTTGACATACCTCATTGCAACAAGGATTTTTTTGACACTAGAGTACGAAACAGCTTGTGCCTTGTGAGATAGGAATATAAAAATTAAGCATGGCACATTGATCGAATTTTTTTAACTAAGATAACAAAGTTGACTATTGGCCCAGCAAGCACGACTTAGCTACTTTGCATAGCTTAATAAGGTACAGACCCCATGTGAATATTTTTTCCTCATTACAGTTTAGGACTTGAAGGCAGTTTATCATATTTAGATATAGTAAAGTGGAAATCATATTTAGATATAGTAAAGTGGAAGCCATAAGATAATTCTATAAAGTCCATGTCTCTTATTTTTTGGAATGTTCTACCAAAAGTTTCCGTGACATACCTATTATAAGGGAGAAAAGGAGAACAAAAAACCTTCAATTACAAAGAACCCAAAAGAAAATAAGGGAGAAAGGAAATGAGGTTTCTTACTTTGGGTTATTTGAGGGTATTCTTTCATCTTTTTTATTTTTTACTTTGTGTTATGGCTAATTCTTTAATCTATTTATTATAAATATTTTTTTGCTTTTAATTGTTTTATTATAATTATTTTATTATACATTGTTTTATTAGATACTTAAAAATTGACAAGTCTTTTTACACATGCGTGCAAGCAGAGGTCACCGTTAAATCTTTAATGAGCAATGTTATTAAAACCGGACCGGTCATTGAACCGGTGAAGGTATTGGTTCACGGTTCATTGGTCGAACCGTGGTCGAACCGGTGATAATTAAATATATTATTTAAAAAAATTTTATGTATTAAAATTTTAATATAACAAATAAATATTAGTAAATTTTAAATATTTGATTACTAATTTAACATTTCTTAAGATATTACAAAAATTAATGTTTAGTTTAAAATAAAAATTATCTATGATTAAAAATTAAGAATATTTAATATTAAATTTTTAAAATTTCTAAATTATATTAAGATTCTACTTATTATTAAAAAATAAAATAATAAATAATAATTTTAGCTAAGCATCTTGATATTTGAGAGCAATATTATTAGGAAATTGAATATGATAAAAAGTAAATATAAAAAATAATTAATTATACACATTTTATTTTTCTTATATTCTCTTTTTTAAAAAAAAATCATATTTCAACCCCTCATCTTTTTTATTACTTTCTATTTTTAATTTGTTAAAATTATTTAAAATGAATTATTCTGTTATATAGAAAAAATTTAAAAAAAAAAAAGAAAATATGCTTTAAACCGGTTTGACCGATTTTTTGTCCGGTTTTTTTACCGATTTTTTACCGGTTTTTGACCGGTTTGACCGGTTCTTGACCGATTTTTTGCTTGACCGGTTTTCTGACTCAACCGAACCGGACCAGGGACCGGTTCCCGGTCGAACCGGTCGAACCGGCCGGTCCGGTCCGGTTTTCTAAACAATGTTAATGAGAGATGGAAAGGAGGAGCTGCTTCTAAGTGCATTATAGTAAAGGGGTTTATTATTCAAATTTCAAAATACATGGTGACTAGTTATAGAAGAGTTAAAACATAAGAGTACATAAAATTTTCCCATTTATTATTGATATGAATTTTTTACCCTAAAAAAAAAATTAGCAGCGATACTGCATAAAATATTTAAATAATGGAGTATATATGTTAATATGGCTTTAGGCTCTTTGGGTTTTTTTTTATTTGGCCTTAAATTAACTCAATAAATAGAATAATATTTTACAAAGCATAGGTATAAATTATTATACAAAAGATAGAAGTTAAAATTATGAGGAAGAGTGAAGAAGTCCCACTATTTTTTTATGATTTTTAGAATATAAGAAAATATGATAATTTAAATTTATTAAAAATATTTAAAAATTAATTAAAAAAACTAACATACACTTCAGTAGCAATTAATATCTCTTATTTGATTGATATAAACAACAGATAGTTTAGAATTTCGTCATAGAATTACTATCTTCATCTCTATTTCACAAATTTATGAAACTTATTAAATGTTTCATTACGTTATTTTTTTACTTGACAACATTAATAAAAAAATATTAATTATAAAAATATGGTGCTCTTATCTCTCATAATAATCACTAATTATAAAAAACATCATATTATTTAACAAAAATCCTATTCTGATACTTCAAAGATAATACCATTCTCTATTTACTATAATTGTTTAAATCATTTTAGCACCTAAGAATGTGATTTTGATTCAAATCCCATTGATTTAATCACCATAAAAATTATATTGTGAGTGCTTGTCCGGCATTGCTCTTTTCTCAAAATGAGCAGATTATTATTTTTTCAAAAATGTCTTTATTACAAGTTTTGTAGTATTTAGGGACATTTCAAACATGCTTGTAGCAAAGGCAGTTTTTGTGTTATGAAAAAAAATAAATAATTTATTAAATAGGCCAATCAACACTTAAGATGGGAGCAAATTAGGTGTTATGAAACTTTGGTTATTTTCAAAAAAAATTTCAAAATACAGGCTGTTAAGTCTTTTTTTTTTCAAGAGTATAGAGCAAAACAATAATTATATCAATTCAAAAAAAAATTATTTTAATACTTGGAGTATGAAGAATAAAATTTTTATTTTTAAAAATAGAACATTTAATATTATATAATTAAACTTAAAACAAAAGTTTGTTTTTTAGGAAAATAGAACAATCTTATAGTCTTTATGACAATTGGTTTACTTGAAATATATATAAGAGAATATGTCTACCAAGAGCTAATCAATACTTCATACAAAAAATTAAAATAAAAGTAGAGCATCAATCAAGTAATTTAAAATGTAAAGAGTGTAAAGAAAGAGAAGACAAACTCTAATATTTATTCTGATTTAACTTTAATCCAAGCTTACATTTAGTCTCTACTTTCCTTTTGAGATTTCTTTGCTAAATCCATACATTAATAAGAGACACTTATGAGTCTTTATAATATAATAAATATTATTGTATTAGTACAATGAAACAACTCTATATATATATATAAGTTCAACTAAATGTTCTACCAAATGTCTCTTATTTTCCTTATTTTTTTCAAAATTTATGACAAATTTATAATAAAAATATTTTTAAAAGATTCAAATTATATTCCTTTCTTCCCAATGATATGATTGTCGGAGGAATAAGCGTGATGAGTATTCCCTCCATGGGCTTCACTCTCATGCCTTGGAAAGAACCAGACAAAAATATGAAGATATTTGGGTCGAACAAAAATATCAAGTGCACAGCACTAGTAAGAAATTAATAATTTTTATGACATATGTTATAGGAAAAATTATAGGAACCAAAATTTAAATTAATTATTTCAAAGAACCTTATATTTTTAATTTATTGTAAATAATCAGAAGATAAAAAATATATCTTACGCCTATCAAAATATCCTTAACGAAAAAACATGTTACTAATTAGTTGTAAAAATTTTGACTTCATTACAACAAACTAGTAATGTTTTCTTTTAATGACCTAGTGCTATGTGTCAAAGGCCTAGGCTTTTACATCAACACCTTGATTCCTTTTCCCTCCATTTGATATATTGTAACAAATCTTTTTTTCTCTTTTTCATGCAGATTAAATTTACTAAAGTAGTCAAGCATTGCTAAAAGTATAGGAATGATAAGCTATGTTAATTGAAACCCCCATATGACATATCGATATATTTATTTATTATTAATTCTATGTATCTTTCACCACTTTATGCTGAGTGTATTTAATGATCTGCATATGATAGTTTTGTTGGATTAATTGGAAACTTGGGAACAGACCAAGAGTAGCCCATTTCCAAATGAGATTTGAAGTATGGATATTTAAATTAAATTATCCAATGCTAACTTATTAGAAAGTCCCTTTAGCACTAGTCCCAGCTAAAAAAAAAAAAAAAAAATTGAACAAGTGAGAAGAGTTGTGTAGATTGAGACCAAGCTTCAGGCTTACTCAAAGGAGGCATCTAGGATATGAGGTGGTCTACAAAGCTAAAAGCCTTATGCATATTTGTATTCATCTATTGACTTGACATATATTATACAAACTTTTGGTTTCTTCTATCTTGTGATTTGGAAAAGTATTGGGTAAGAGGGGAGTGATGAACTCCTTATTTTGTATGAAGATGATCATTAAAAAATATGAATGTGAGCGGCGTGTAACTTAATTTTTCTCCTCTTAATTCTTATAATTTCAAGGTCCTAAATTTTCTATTCAGCATGTCGATAGTCAAACACATCCACCAGCCCATCTAATCCCATCTAACATCCCCCCCAACTCTTTCTCATTACTGTTTTTTTAGAAGCTTCATTTAATTAAGCCTCCTAATATGTCTTGTTTGCACAAAATATATATCTATTCATGCTTTCCAGTTTTCTACCATATACCAAATTATACTTCTATTACATTTTTTATTTCTTTAATTACTACCTATATATATATATATATAGGTATTTTGGGTATACTTGAGAGAATCCAAAAAAATGTTGGGTATACTTGAGAGAGTCTAAAAAATTGGCCCTTCAGAAGGGATTGTTCAAACCGATAACAAATAAATGTCTAGTCAATATTAAAAAAAATTAAAGTCATTCGGCATGCTTGAAACAAAATCTTACAATTTGTATGAGATTTTGAATTAAATAAAAATGAATTGGAAATGGGGTTGATATAAATCGTATTACCAAACATTGAAAGAATTTCATGTTGGTTATCAGGTGTTGTGGACTATGAGTATGCCATTTGGGACAACTACATAATATTTGCTAACAAGAACCCAAATATATTTTTTTTAATGTATTAATGGTAAAATCATTTTTTTGATTTACTAATATAATTTTGAATTTTTACAAATATTAGCATATCATAATTTTATTAAAGACATAGATAACAAACATAGATTTTGTTGAAAATTACTATATAATCTGACAAATACAAATCTCTGTGGAAGGTAACTTTATGAGCTAAAGGAATTGTTAACAGGGACAACAAGTTGATCCCTCTTTGCCTCTCCAATGATCACTTTAGAATACTACCCACATTCAAATAACCTACTGTTTGTTTTTATAGTGGTTTAGTTATAGTCAATTTTACTAAGATCAACTATTTTTATTAATTTTCATTTATAAACTACAACCATTGCCTGCTATAAATATTATATAGGAAACTAAGTAACAATTATGCGAACAAGTAATGAAATTTACATATAACAGACCAAAAGAAAACAATAATTTCGTTGCAGGAAAATATATACAGACCACTAAAATAATTACAAGAAGTAGCACACTTATGTAAAATAGAAAAAAGCTAAACAAAAAAATGCAAGTGAAAAATAACAACAACATAGGCAAATGTATATAACAGATATGATCTGTATATGGAACAAATAAAGTAACAAATACAACATTGCAGACAAAATAGCAGGATATCTATATATAATAACAAGTGAAAAAAGAAGAATATTGAAATAAAGGCAGAAAATGACACTTACTGACAAGCGCGAGTAAGACAAAGTGAGTTAGGACACACTGAATTTTTCTTCAACTCCTTTGATGCCTCTAACACGAAATAGCAACCAAAACGAAATGGCCTCTAACACGATTTTCCTCCAGCTACAAAGCTAAGCATTCAAAAACTCTTGAAGCTTCCTAAACTCCATTACAAAACAACAATTCAACTCCAACTAGCATCATAAATTAACACAGTAGCTCTTATCATACATAAAAGAATAAGGTTTAGACATCAATGCAATGCCATATAATTATAACCATATTATTATCAACTTATATTGTATTATAAACATGGCCTTTATTATTGAATGCTATCAAACCAAGAAAACAAGTGTGACCAAGTTTTTTTAGAAATCAATGTAATGAAAAAGAGGGGTTTGGGATAGATAAATTTCTTTCAATTGAGAGTCCAAAAAATACAAGGTTTTCTCATTACGTGACCATCCGATATTTCTGCTATATGTGAATTATGACCCTTTTCTCTATTAGCCTGAGACAAATAGTTTGTAAGCTTATATATATACAAATTGATAATTGCACATCAACAGTTACTAAAATTTTTCCACAATACATGGCTCAACGAATTACAAGATGGACAAATGTTCATGCACATGTCTACAATCAGCATGTTACTGGAGAAATAAATAATCTTGCACCTCTAAATTGATATATCAAGGAAGAATAATTAATTGACAGCAAGATACAAGGAAAAAATTGGGAGAACCAATACCAGTACGCTCTACATATCTTGTTGGTACTCACAAAAGCAGACAAGTATTCATTTTAGCTGTGTGGCATCTTTACCGAACAAGTGGCCTTTATTAAATTGCTTCACCTACATAAAACCATTAAACATTAAACAACAACAACCTATACATCAACCATACTTCCTTTTCATAAATATGCGACATTCATCCACCCCAACACTTGCCTCAACATTTATATTCTACTTTAAGACAATTGGCAGGAGAGGACTTGCGTTATCATATATATATATATATATATAAGACAATTTGCATTCAAGTCTTTGTCAAGCAACACAGATCTTGATTCTTCGGCACTGGACAACATGTAATATATTAATAACATTAAAATATTAATATTGTTACAAATTATTTTTGTATTATTCAGTTAGCTCTTTGAATGCACAACTAGTTTTAAGGAAACATAAACTCTCATTATAGTACTAATAATACATAATAACTTATCATTGCAAGTTTACTAAACATAAAAATTATATGTTGAAATAACTACTTTAATACCAAAATAATTCCAACCATTAAAATTTTTTTATAGAATGAATTTTTATAAAAAAAAAATTTATGTGTTTATTTCATCAATACAACGATCAATGATGGATAACTAATTCAAGTGTAACATCAAATTAAATCAAATTGTCCCATGACCACTCAAGAAGACAATCCATTTGCAATAACTTGTACAGCAACCTTTTTTGTTTGTATTTTTATTTCCTTTAATGCTGAAGGGGACATTCCAGATTACCTATCAGGCCCTTATGCACCATATATCAACAATAATAATAATCACTAAAATAGCAATTCAGATAGATTATATCGGTGTTTAGATTGCTTGTATTAATTTATAATTACAACTAAATATAATTAAAATTCCCTCTTACATTTGTTTCTTCCTTAAGCAACACTATGTGAACTAGAAAAGCGAATGGAAGCAATAACTAAGTTCAAATAGCAAAAAAGAGAAGAAAAGTATGGAAATAAATGGATTAAGCAGGTTGCGACAACAAAATCTCTGGGCTATCTTCTAAGAAAGATTCCCTTCATTTTTGTACATTAAAAATAACTCACAGAGACCTCCTTTCAACCTCCCCCACTCCTATTGCCTACTCCTCTCTATAATCCTCAAATTTACGTTTCATCTTTATTTCTCACCTTCTTTCCTTCCCATATCTGTGCTCTTTTTTTTATTTCCTAAACTAAATCTCCCCATATCCTTCGTAGATGTCAACCAATTTTTATCTTTAATTGTTCTGATTTTCTAGTATACCTAGTTGTAACATTATATCTTTGCATCTATTAGTAAGTAGTAATACAATATTAAGAACTACATATATCTATATATGATATTCCAAATAAGGCGGTCTTCTTTTACTTACTCTGTTCATAAGCAGCAAAATAAATTTGTTTCTCTTTGTAAGGAAATGGAAACGCAAAAATAAAAAATAAAAAAAAAAAGCAATCATAGTTTACTTCCTAAATGTCAGATTATACATTTCAATAAAGTGAAAATACAAAATAAAATTAACTTTTTCATTCCAAATTCAAGCATAACTATATCTCCTTCGACACCTTAGAGGTTATATATAAGGCCCTACTTCAAAGCAAAAGCACACTTTTCTTATTAAACCATTACCCTACCAAGTTTTCAAAAAATACCTATTGCCAAAATATATGAAGGAAATATGACCAAAATTTTTTCATAACAAATTCAATAGAAGAAACATTCAGTGCGAATCAAAGAAGCAATGAATCACACAGCAACGACAAATCATAATAACAAACAATTTTGCGAGGGAGAAGACAAAAAGCATATACATTGATTTTCGTCCTCAAAAAAGTTATACTCAGCAACACAGAAAGGGACAGAGAAAGACAAACCTTAGCTGTAAGCAGAGAGGGATTCGTTAACGACAACTCCAACGATGACCTTCGCAGCGCTTCAGACACTAGAAGCACCAAGATTCAAGCAGAAAACTCATGCCCCCAATTGAAACCAACAATCGAATGATATCTTCCAGTGATTATCGAACTGGGAAAGGAGAGTAAAGTTTCGCCAACAAGGGAGGGATATTGAACTCTTACCTCTGTCGTTCAAAACCAAAAGGTTCTGCGTTAGTGAAATCAACGTGGGCCAGTGGCAACGATGCGACGGTGGGTGGATGAGCGAGCTTTCCTTCAAGCGACGAGCGACGGTGTTTTTGGAGATTAGGATTGGAAAGGGAAATAGAAGATGCGCTTATGTATGTCGTTCGTCCATCTTGATCTTACTCTATATTAATTTATATTATTAAGTACAATATGCAGTATATGTAAAATATATTTTAAAATTTAATTATTTCATTTTAATAAAGTCAATATAATTTTTTAATATTTGACAGTTAATTATTATATATTTATTTAAATTATCTAATTTTTTTATAAAGACACAAATAAGGTTATTATTAATGTTATCATAATTACATTAAAGTGGATAGTTAAAAATTTATACAGAAATATATTTTTTATATATATTAAATACATTCTTTATAAAATATATATTAATAAATTTTTAAAATATATTTATATTACGTATTATTATTTATATATTTTATATATAATAGATTATTCTAATATAACAAAAACACATGTTTAAAAAAGCGATAGTCAAATAAAGCCATTAACATAACACAACCTAAATTTGAATCTTATTATGTCTAATTTTTGTAGTTATATTGTATGGCCCTACAAGACTAGGCATGAATATTTTCAAGTAGTATTTAACAAATTTTTATAATAAAATATTACCTGAGGTCAAAAGTATTAAGATTTCAATTATTAAAATAATATTTATTTATGCATGGGCCAATAAAGACTGAAATTATCCTTGAATGAATAAAATAAAATTTTAATATTTATTCTACATAAATAATTATCAAATCTTAAAGTTTATAATTTTATAAATAAGTAAACCTGATTTTAAGCACAAACTTATAGATAACTCGAAATCATCAATGACCTGGTCCCGTTTTGCATTTTCATTAGGAAATGGGAATAATCGGGAATTGTGATTGTATTATTGGGCCGTGAATCATATCATATTATAAACATTTCTCGCCTTCATTTTCAAATATCATATGTTTGTTAAATATTTCAACATTAACCTTTACTAATTTTATCCCTCCCTTTTTTTTGTCATCATCCAAAGCTAAATAAGGCTTGCTTTTATTTCAATTATAAACCATTTTCTGATTCTCTCCCTTTTATTAGCTTCTCCAAATTTTTTAGTTTTTTATACTTTTTATTTAGAAATATATATATTATGTAAAAAAAATTAACTTCATTAAAAAAATATATTAGTAAAAGTGTAACTTAATGCTTTTTTATCTCTCTCCCAATAGAAAATTTGTTGATTGAATAATCTAAACTAATAAACATAAATAATAAAAATTGAGAAAATGTATAATTTGATGGAAGAGAAGAGTTAAAGATTTGAAATATTGCATAGAAAATTTAATTAAAGTTGAGAATTTTTTTTCAATATTAATTTGAAATATAGCATATTGATTTTTCTTTTCACCATTTTCCAATTAAGAATTTAAATTTGTTAGGTATTGGTTGCCTTATTTACCACCTAAATTATTATTCGATTCTTAAAATATATATTTATTATCAATTTAATTATAATATTTACAAAAAGGTATGTTATTTCATTCACAATCCTAATTTCAATAAAAATGTATTTGCAATTGAAAGTGAATGTATGATCTAGTACATTTTCAACTAGTATATTTATCATAATCATGCTAAATCATTTACTTGAAGCATCTGTTGAGAATAACTACCAACCTTTCTTATTTTTTAAATTATATTCAAATTTCAAGTGTTGTTATTAACCAACTCAAAACATTACTTATTCAATTAAAGATTAGTTTCTAATTAATTATAAATTGTTAAATTTGATTCAACCTAACTTTAGGTATAATTTTCTTCGATTAACAAATTTTTTTTTTTTTGTGGATAACTAGATAAGTACTGTAACATCTGGTCCCTCCGTAAACGTGAGAAACGCAATGTTCGATTTCTCCATAAACGTCAGAAATTGGTCAAATATAAAAGGAAGTCCTCGAAATAGAAGGAATTGGGGCCAACTAAAATTATGATAAAATTTTAAATATTAGAAAATGAGGATTTGAGTCTTGAGTTACCTAGAAATCAAGGCCAGAATAATTCAAAAAAGTTGCTGAAAGGCTAGTAGCATTTTCGTAAATATAGGTACTTTTTGAAAAACACACAAGAGGGCTTTTTAAATAAAAGTTTTGAGTTCTCTGGGGTTCTCAGAGGCCCTGAAAACCATGAAAAACCCCGGGACAGTTAAATCCCCTCCGATGGACGTTTTCCAATGTCAATTGACCCAAACTTTGACCGGTTCATTCAGTAAGGTTTTAGCTCCAAATTGAGCGATTCCAAAGGCATTTTACTAAATTGGGAATCTAAATTTTATAATGAAAAATATGGTTCTAAAAAAGGAGCTAAAACGAAGTCAAACTGGAAATTCCATTGTGAAGGGTAAAATTGGAAACAATTTTAACAAGCTTCTTAAACTCATGCCCTCTCTTGCCCTCATTTTCCTCTATCTTTCTTCTACCTAGAACAGAGAGGAGAATCAGTTCTCTTAGGTGCATAAGAAGGAGCACTCTTGGAAGGACGAAAAAGCCAAGAAAAGATAGGAAATTCCATAAAACATCTAGCTTTCTCCTTAGCAAGTTACTTCTCCTCCTTCTCCTCCTTATTTCTATGGATTTGATGGTGTTTTTAAATCTATTTTGGGGGTAGAATAAAGATAAAAAATTCGTATTTGAACAGAGGCAACCAAGGAAAGTGAAAAGCAACCAAGAGAAAGCAAGAAAATAAGGTAAAACTTTTATTCTTTGGTAGTTTCTTCCTCCCCCTACCTCTTACACGAATTTGGCCACCATGAGCCCAATTCTTAGGGGCTATTTTCTATTCAATTCATGGAGGGATTAGATGTTTTAGGTGGCAAGGATTAAGAATGAACCAATAGAATCAAGAAAGGAGCATTAGAAAATAAGATAGAATCATTAGGGATCCAAATGCTCCCTTGCAAATATGATTTTATATGAATGTTTTTAGGCTTAATTGAATGTTAAAACATGCTCCTAAGATCCCTTAGAGGCTCCCCACATGCTTCCTCCTTCAAGAAAATAAAGAGAACTCCATGGAAGGCCAATGCACCTATAGTCTCGGTCTAAGGAAGTTCACCTAACTAGAGAGAGTTTCAAATTTTTCTAAGGCCATTTTTGAGTCATATATGGTGAATGAATATAAGAGGAGGCCTTGGAAAAAATTTAGAACTCAAGGAAAGTGAATTGGGATCATAGGTTTCATATTATGACCTAAAGAAGCAACATGGTACTAGGCCCTTTGTTTTAATGGTGTCGTGGCTCCAAGAGGCTTAAAAGAAGTCAAAAATCATAATTGAGAGGAAAGAATGAGGCCTAGAAGTTATTTGAGGAGTGTTGTTTCATTAGGCATCATTATGAACCGTAATAAAACCTATAAAGTAATCTAGGGCTTAAGCAAATTATATAGCTTTAGAATATGTTTCATGAACCTAATTAGCTCCCTTAAATCATGTCTAGCATAAGAGAAACCATCTCCACCAAATTGTGGGTGTATAGCCGAGGCAAAGGATGGAAATCCAACGAGAAAAGTGTGTAGATTTGCACAAGATAGCTCTCTCCACCTTCTCTCATACATGGATATGTGTTTAGCTTATTTTAGAATATCTGTATGTGTATTTTCAAGTTATGAAAAGTATGTTAGCATGCCTTTTTATGCTATGATCCTTGATGCCATGTTATGTTTCAAATGAGCACATGATGTTGTATGAGTTTGCTTGAGTGTGGAGAGGCTAAGAACTTTTCCCTTTGGTGAGGATGAGCCAAGGACCCTTGAGTTTAGTTGAGACAAAGTGAAGAGTCTCCCAAAAGCAAAGTGGGCTCCCAAGAGTATGATTGAGTCCAAAGTATTCGAAGAATGGGTGAGGCAAGTCCAAAATCCATGAGGAGAAGTGTGAGACTAATCCAAGCACTTGGTGAACTCTTGGATGTCTTGTATGAATTGTTCATATACCAAGTTTGCTTTTAAAATGTCCATAACTTTTATTTTTCCATGCATGCATTTGTAAAGCTTGTTTGCACCTATTATGTATGATTGAATGGGAGATGAGCTATTGGAATTCTTTGAATCTCATACCCTCCTCTCCAATGATCCAACATGCTAGGTGGACTAAGTAATTATGGTGAAGGGAGCCAACAATCATGAAGAGCAAAGATTAACAAGCTTATGTCTTGTTTTGTCTATTTTGGAATCATAATGATAGTTCATAATGTATATGATGTTGTATATGTACCATGAACCTTGAAATATGTGTAAATATACTATTATGTGATGTTTAGATGTATGAAAATGATATATAACTCATAACACCTATTTTGAGTATGTAATGCTACAGTGTGCAATATGAAATTTTGATGAAAGTATGTATAAGTGTAGGTTGAATGGCCAAAATAAGATGCATGAGATTTGAGAGCATTTGGGCAGCTCACTTAAGTCTTAAATGTACTTTTAGACTTGCCCAAAAGGTGCCAAAACCAAGGGAAATCCATTTGACAACTTTGGCACCCTATAAGGAGCCAAAATTGACCATTATGGAACCCTATATCACTTTTTAGCCAAATGAGTTATTCTTGATTTGAGATTCGGTATACAATTAGGTCTTATTGAGATCTTTTTGGGAAGCTAAAGATTATAATTTTTGGAGGTCTACAGAATATTTGATAATTTTTCAAAGTTGGCAAAATTTATGGAAATGGTCTGATGCACTATTACAATGGTCCAAAATTGTTTTCCGTCACATGAAACTCAAATGATGTCCAATTATCATGAAATTTTATACAAAGAAACTAGGAAATCACAGTGACTCATGCCAACTAGAAGCACCTCATTTGGAAGTCTAGAGAGGAAGATATGAATTTTTGAAGTTTCTATCCAGTATCAGTAACCTTGCCCGACCAGAAGTACTGTTCCATCGAATTCTGAGGCATGGGCTTGATGAAATGATCTGGAGATATTTTTTCTCTCTATTTGACATCCACATCTTTTTAGATTAGTATCATTTGCATAGATTAGATTTTTTCAAAATTAATTGGACATTTTTGAAGTTCATATCAGTAAACTGTGACAGGATCAGGACCCAGTATGACCTCTAGACTATTTTGCATGTCAAACGCTCTATGTGTGGGATTTTATGACTTGTACTATTTTTAGCATAAATCAGATATCCCAAGCTTTCCATAATGACCAAGATTACATAATTTTAATTTTTCTAGATTTAGTTATAATTTTTCAAAATTTTCCCAAGAAAGATGCTAATTCTGGCCGAGAATGAAACCTCATGTTCCACCTTCCAATTCATTTTCCATGAGTTGTAAGCATGTTTTTGTGATGCAAATAAGTTATAATGATGTAATTAAATATGAGGATGTATAACATGAACTCACACGATCCACGTGACACCGAAATGAATTTTTAATCATGACACAACACAAGAAAGTGTGCTATCTTAATGGAATTTTTTACTTCCTTCTTATTATATATCACATGAACATGTAAAGGATGATGGATATGAGCTAGAAATTATGGTGTTACATTTATTAAATAGGAAATGAAACCAATGATTGAAGATAATTACGAATAACAACACAAGTACTAAATATATTTCATTTCAACCTTATTTAGTTTTAAATTCATAATATATATGATTAAAATATATCATTTACATAAAATTCTCTAAATTTTGATATTTAAGATATATAAATTGTTATTGTAATTTTATACAAATCTAAGTTTCAGTTTGAAAACCAATAATTCCTTTTAAATTTTTAGGCGAATGAATTAGGTTTAAAGAGTTAATGATGCAATACAGAAGAAGAGGAGTTCAAGTTTTATTCATTCAATATGAATTACCCTATAATGCCCGGTACATTGTAAAAACATAGAAACGGGCCGGTTTGAAAAGTAAGTCCCCTGAGATGAGTGATTCAAAGCTAAATAAAATTTGGATAAAATGTTAAATAATAGAAAATGAGGATTTGAGTCTTGAGTTGCCCAGAAACTGAGGTTAGAGTAATTCAAAAAATTTGCCGAAAGGCCAGTAACATTTTCGTAAATAAGTGCAATTTTGACTATACCTAGGATAGGAGCCGAGCTATTATTCATGACTACTGCACAGGTTGAGATACTTAGAGCAGGGGTGTCAGGGGTGTCAGGGGTTTTTAGTCTTTTTCTCTATACGGGTCGAGGTAGAAGAAGGGATAGAGGAGATCTCGATCGTTAGGGAATTTCCGAACGTTTTCCCTAAAGATTTTGATTTTAGTGGCCTACCTCTTGAGAGAAAGATAGAGTTCCCCATAGAGATAGTGCCTGGGGCTGGACCAATGTCTAAGGCTTCGTACAGGATGGGTCCCACCGAGCTTGCTAAGTTGAAAAAGCAGATAAAGGAGCTATTAGAAAAAGGATTTATATGCCCTAGTATGTCACCTTGGGAAGCTCCAGTATTGTTCATGAAGAAGAAAGATGGTAGCTTGAGATTGTGTATAAATTATAAAGAATTGAATAAGGTTACCATCAAGAATAAGTATCCTCCCCTAGGATAGACGATCTGTTAGATCAGTTGGCTGGGACATCTATTTTTTTCAAGATAAATCTTAGAACTGGATATCACCAGCTGAGAGTGAGAGCTGAAGACGTCCCAAAGACAGCTTTCAGGACTAGATATGGGCATTATGAGTTCCTTGTAATACCTTTTGGGCTAATGAATGCGCCCGCGATATTCATGGACTACATGAACAGGGTCTTCAGACCGTATATAGATAAATTTGTTGTGGTCTTTATTGATGATATCCTAGTATACTTTAGATCTTTTGAGAAACATGAGAGGCATCTCAGATTAGCCCTAGAGACTCTAAAAGATAAGAGATTATATGCCAAAATTATGTATTTTGACCACTTGGGAGCGCACTTATGCATGTATGTATATGGAAGTGGCATGGTAAATTTGAGTTGTATGAGGATTTAAACATTATGAGGGACTTATTTGTGCTATATTTATACTTTCTAAGTTGCTTAAATATGTGTGGAACAATGAATGGCTCATTTGAACCAATTTACCCCTTTATTGGAACCAAATTGCCATAATTTTGAGCTATGACAAAGTCTGACCAAATGACCTCATCTTAACTGGAAATTTTGCATGCACTTAGATATTGCCTAGAGCTTTTTGGAAAGATAAAGATCAGGTCATTTGGAGGTTTATGGAATTTTCTATGATTTTTCAAAGTTGACATCAGAATTTTAGATTTGCACCAGTACTGTTCATTTGGTCAGTTATGAAATTGTGTCATCCGAGGGGAAAACGTGGTCCAATGGCTATAAAATTATATAGTCAAAAACTAGACATTCATAGTGACTTGTACCAATTAGAAGCACCTCATTTGGAGGTCTGAGCTAAGAGATATGAATTTTTGAATTTATGGAATAGCAATAGTAGCGTAGCACAACCTGAGTCACTGTTCCATTGAATTTCAATAGCTAAACATGCTTTCTCTAGTCTAAGCCTATTTTTACCATAAATTTAACATTCATAGCTTTCTAAATTGGTATCATTTGCATGGATTGAATTTTTTTAGAATTAATTGGATATCTTTTAAATTTATAGTAGACACTTGCATCAGTACCAGTAGCTGTCTGAACCTTTGCCTCTTTTTGCATGTCAAATGCTTTTTGTGTTATGTTTCATAACCTGAACATATTGTTTTCATAAAGTAGACATATGTAGCTTTCTAGAATGGCTAAGAATGCATAATTGCAATTTTTCTAGATTTAGTTATGAATTTTGAAACTTCATATCAGTAACCTGAACCAGTAGCCCAGACAGCAGCAACCCCAATGGCTTTTTTGATGTCAAATGTTCTTCCTTTAATGATTCATTAGCTGAAATTATTTTTAGCATAGGGTAGAAATCCAGAGATTTCTGTAATGGTAAAGTTTGTTGGGTTTCAATTTTTTTGGATTTAGTTATGAATTTCTGAAGTTGTGACAGAAAAACTAAAATTTTGGTTGATATGATGATGAACCCTGGAGGTGTGAGTAGTTTGAGATCGGGTTGAAGCCCTTGATCAAAGACAGAGTGACTCCATAGAGGATCAGGAATTTTAATACCCTTGTAGAGATCAGTAGAGTCATTGAGAATAATTTAAGGGATGTTATACCTACTGCCACAGTGTCTAGTCAAAGAAGGGCTCTGGATTCCATACCTTGTTCTTAGCCTTTTCTTCCTCCAAAATTCCCTCTCTTTGTGTGCCTAAGGCAGCGGCTATTTTTCTGAGATTTGGGTAGAAGAAAGTCGGTTTAGAGAGGGGGAGGCAGAACATGGAGTTAAATGGGGCATTTAAAAGCTTCTTTGTACAATTTATTTCCATTTTTGTCTTTCCATAATGGCATTTCCAGTTTGGCTTCGTTTTAACTCCTTTTTTAGAACTGTCTTTTCCATCATAACATTTAGATTCCCAATTTAATAAAATGCCTTTGGAATCACTCAAATTAGAGCTAAAACCTTTCTAAACGAATCGGTCAAAGTTTAGGTCAATCGACGTCAGAAAGAGTACATCGGAGGGGCTTTACGGTCCTGGGGCTTCCCATGGTTTTTAGAGCCTTTAAGAGCCTTGGGCAACTCAAAATTTCTATTTAAAAAGCCCTCCAAGAATGTAATGTATGAGCTCATATGGTCCTTGTGACACCGAATGAAATTTTCATACGCGACACAACACGAAATAAGGTATTATTTTAATGCCATTTTTTCATTTCTTTTTGTGCAATTCATCATGTGAGACTTAGAAATGATAAGAAGTAAGCTAGAAATATATGGTGTTACATACCCAATATGAGTTCGGAGACAAGAAAAAAGAGAAAATAACACATCAAATGCTAAAAAGGTTTTTTTTTTCCTATCAAACTTTTATGTCCTCTCTATAGATCATTAAATTTTTCAATTTTCACTAACTATATGTGCTTCCAACTTGGCTAATATGGCTGTGTACGAACAACTTATATAGGATTTACCCCATCATACTACGTGTAATATTCCTTAAAAATGCAAGGAAATTTCTATATTGCTGAAGGTATAACCGAAGATTTTTTTGTTACGACTCAAACCACTTTTTATGGAATAAAACAACCTATAATCCAATTGAAAATTAATTCTAATGAATCATATATGTCTAACTTTTTTGACTTGTAGTATATAAACAAATTTTCAATAATGCACAGTTGTAGATATTGACCTTTTCTATGTTTTGATTAATAAATGCTTCTTATTTAAAATATAAAATGTAATTTAATCCTAATTTAACATTAGAATATGTGATTTCAATTAAAAAAAAAATTTTTGATTACTAAATAGTATTTTAACTATACAATCTTCATACAACTTTAAGTTTCTTTTTGAATGGCTTATAACTTTAAATTAGAGTAGGAGACTGATCAATATGTTTAGGCAGGGTTCTAAATTGAAGCAAGAGAAATCAAAGATGTGTGTGATTAATTTGGTTGCGGGTACCAAAATTCAAGATGGTTTAGGGTTTTAGGTTGATGGGATGAAAGATCTGACTGACACTGTTAGATTTTAGTATAGGCTTGAGTTTTGGGTCTCCTTCCTTCATGTTGATTCTTTTTTTTTTTTTGGTTAATTAATATGTTAATCTAGTTAATATAACACCTTAACAAAATGGATTTTTAGCCCTATACTTTTATAGAATTGTATAATAATCTGGAATATATATAATTGGCCTAATATTTTTATTACTAAGAGTATTTAAGTAGCCTCTAACATAATTTCACAAATTTTTTCCTACAATGCATTACATATGCAGCCTTTTATATTTGAATTTCTTAATATATATACATATTTACAAACACAAAGTGAAAACTTTACCAAAGTAAAAAATGATTATTACAATCATAGTCTAATACTTTTAATAGTTGAGTTAAAAACATATTCGAGATTGTTGTGAAATTTTGCCTACTCTAAAATTTTCTCTCAAAGACATTTCATAAAGCACAACTAAAAAATCTCCTTTGTTTAACCAAATCATTTGATAAAATTTCTTTTATGTGTTTTGCAAATTTCTCAAAAATATTAAATTGCACTTAAAAGGGCATGTATTCAAAATCATAAGAAAAAATATTAAAAAAAGTACCAACTTAATCATTTTGAGTGAATATAATTTTTTAAAAACAAAAATTCTATTTTGCTTTTGCTTTAATTAACAGAAAATCTTCTACTTTCCGGCTCAATCATACAATAGAAAAATCTATGCTAATATTACTTTATTCTTTTTCAACCCTTAATCTAATACTGTCAATTTTAAATATAATTACTTTTATGACTATTAGTCCTCACAACACCTAAAACTTACATACCAAATTTACCAAAAATTGAAATTAGTCACCCTTGGAATCAATATTGTGCAGAATTACCTCAAAATATCGAATTTGCAAGCTCTGGAATTGGCCACAGAACCAATGTAAGAAAGCTAAATTGCTATTGAAAACAATAAACTTCCCAATCTAATTGATTATGATTACTTAGCTTCCTAACAATGGCGCCAAAATTTTACTTACGGTTCTCAAACCCCCAACTATAGTAAAAGTAATTGGCTTACAATTCCTAATCTATTTGATTATAATTAATTAGGACGAGTGGAATAATTTTTAATATTTGTAAAAAATTGAGAAAGAGACATATTATTATATTTTTTATATATGATTTATTTTCTTCTTGTTCTTTTGAGTTAAATTTTTTTACCTTTTATTTATTACTTATTTTTTTACTTTCTTATCATTTTAGTAAAATCATTCCTTACATACATTTATTTAAATCATGATTTTAAATTCGTAATTTCTATTTCTAATTAATTAACTATCTTCTATATTTATTTTAATATATGATTTAAAATAAATAAATTACAAATTACTATATTTTAAATAAAAACCAGGAACTCTTATTGACCATAGAATAATTATCCACATTACTATTTATCTCATTTTTTATTAAATTAATAATATATAATTTAATTGATATTATATGAATTATTACATTTTTCTATAAAATTAATAATATTTAAATAACTTCCAATAGATATATATGGATGTATGTATATGTATATATTTCAATTATTATATCATATAAATCATAACAAAATTTGATTTGTGACAAAATTTGTGACGGATTAGCGACAAAATATTTAATGATGCAAAAATTCTATCGCTAATTTATCGAGGGACTTTACCATCACAAAATTCCATCACAATACACCACCAGGTTATCCCCCTTTTAGCAATGAAAATTTTTGTCGCTAAATTTTGTCACTAATTATTTTTATGACGGAAATTTTTTTGATGGAAATTTCCCGTAAAAAAATTCGTCACAAATTGTTGTGACAGAATTTGTGACAATTTCGTCACAGATTTGCGACGAAAATAAATTTTGTCACTAAATTCCATCGGAAATTTGTTGTTCTGTTGTAGTGTTTATCACTGCTTTTTCTCTTTTCTAAACAATAGCCCTTTGGTTAATACTTAGCTAACAAGTCATTTGTCCTTTCCTCTCTCTTTTCCTTTTTATATCCCCTTTCTTGAATCTTTTCGTCTGAAACAGACAAAACTGCCTTTGATCTCACTTGATGGAACCATGGAAGGCTTTTACAAGATGGTGGCAAATGTGTTAGTTTGGTCATAAAGAGGGGCTTGTACAAGTATTTACTAATGTCTTACTTTTTTCTCTCTCTCTCCGTTTTATTTGTATTGCTCTCATTTCTCTTCATTATATATCTCCAATTTAATTTAATTTAAAATTTAAATATATTAAATTATAAATTTAAAACTTTATGTCCATTTTAAACTAAATATTATTACACAAAAAAAAATTTTTAAAAGTTATATTGATTGTTGAGAAGGTTATATTAATTACACATTAAATATCAATTATTTATGAACATCATCAATATATATATAATATAAAGATAGAAGGAAGTCGGGACTATTCATTGGCTTCAGAATAGGGCTGACTCACTTTTTTCTGAACTTTCTGCCTATCTCTCTTTTTTTATTTAGATTTTATGTAATTCTTTTAAAAAAAAAAAGTGTACAAACCTGTTAGTGGATCCCCTACCCAAGCAGAGATGCACGAGCGGGCACATCTAGTTTAATACGAACTTATTATATTATCAAAGGAGTGATAATGGACTTTAGCAAAAGCCTTCTCATTTTGTCCCTCTCTTGCCTCCGCCTATCTGCAGATATTAACGTCTTTTGTACTCTTTACGTCTCTGCACTAAACACCCTCTCCGTCCGAAGCTTTGGCTGATAAACCAAACGCTGCTGTTGTTGACCCTCTTCTCATAAAACTTTGTAAAGATGTTGAGAATTCATCCCTTTGCATTGAAACCATTTCGCCATACCTTCAAGGTCCCTTTACCCCTGTGAAGGCTCTTAAGATCGAAATTGAGGCTACCAAAAATCAAATCGAGAAGGTGGTTGATGTAATTGCCAACTTGCTTAAAGGTCCTAAGACTTCTTAAGAAATTAGCTGCTATGCTCGACGTGTGCACAGTAGCCTACAATAGTGCAATGGATGGTATTATGGAAACTATGAAGGCATTTAGCTGGAAACTATGAAGGCATTTAGCAAACACAATTTGATAACCGCGAGATTTCCATTAAGTTCTGTGATTTCATACCAATCGACATGTGAAGACACTTTTAGAGAGACTTCGGAAGTTGACTTTCCCTTCCCTAACGATTCCCTAGCTGTGTTCCAGCTCACTAGCAATTGCTTGGACATCATTCATAAGTTAACATCCATGACGTAAATTTATTATCGGAGGATGAGTGACTTATTGTGAAAAATTAATAATAAACTCAAATCTTATGCTGCCATTTTTTATTCCTCCCATATATTACACTAACTTTTCTTTTCTTTTCTTTTCTTTTTAAATTTTGAGTGTCTTAGCCTATATTAGAGCGAGACATCATCTTTTATTTTTTATTTTTAATGATAAAAGACCAGTCTCAACCTTGCGTGGGCAGAGACTGGCTTGTAAAGCTGATAGGCATAGTGAGAGTGAGAGAAATAATTGGTACCTAATAATGAAAAAAATTGGAATGAGAGAAAATGTTCATTATAGTTTCGCATTGAATGTTTAGGAAAACACGTCAACAATCCTATTCCAATTCTTCATATTAAATGCTCATAAATAATTAGCTTTAAATAGCTAATTAATATATCCTTTTAAGTTTTTTATTTGCATGATAATTATTTAATTCAAAATAGATATAAAGTTTTAAATTCAAAATATGATATATCTAAATTTTAAATTAAATTAAATGGATAGAGATAATGAAGATCTTCATATGTGATTCCTAGTTTCTACATTAGTTAATAAATTATATATAAATGTTATTTTTATTATTAAAGTTATATATATTAAAATTGTTTAAATTATATTGGTATGTTTTTTTGATTGGGGATCAACTAATGAATTGATGTAACTTTGCCATGAAATTGGATTTGGAAACCAATACTTTGATCTCTATTTTTAGAGAGACTGAGGAGATGATACAAAAATCTCCTAAAAGAAGATACCCGTAAGGTACTAAACATAAGTAAGCATTGGATTGATAGGCAGGTATATGTGAGCATGAAGGTAAGAAAAACTTATAAAATGAAAAGAGTGTTGAATTTCATTAAAATGGAATGTACCCACTTTGGAATTGAAAAAAAGAAATTCAAAAGAAACTGATAAGAATTTGATTGAAAGCAATAAATAAAGCAATATAGATAGCGATAAATAAAATGAATGAATGACTAAAAAAAGAAGTTGCAAAGCAAAAATTACTTGGAAGGTTTCTGTGTGTCTTGCATTGTAGGCTTTACTTCTAATTTATAGCATCTCCTATGTTCGGCATGTTCTCCACTAAGTCATTCCATCAACTTTGTCTAACGTGTTCATTTGTTGGCTTAGGAAGGGAATTGTGGTTTTCGAGTGCCCCTTGAGATTGCTATTATGTCATGTCCATGCTTCCTCTTTTATCACTCATTTTGTTTGGCACAACGTGGATCATTGACAGATTCAACTGCTTTGGGCTTCCACTTGCACCTTAGTCTTTGACTAGTGTTTTGTTTCAATTTCTTTCTTGGGATTTTCAATTAAGTTGTACTTGAGAAGCCCTATCCACTATAATGCTAACGGTTTGTCCCCCTTCACACCTCTTGATAAGCATTAAATTGCTTGGGAAATTAAGAGGCATGATATTTCTTTAGGATTTTAAATGCTTCAATGATTATCTCTTATATTGGCACTGTTACTATGTCTTTCATGCAATTAGACATACTAATAATACTATTTGAATTTCGTTCTTTCAAATTTCCAGTAAGCTTTATTATTTCTACATTTTTCTTTTCTAAGTTTCCTTGAAATGTCCTTTGGTTCTCAAAATTAATCTTCCCATTATGCTCTCGATTTAGCATCTTCTTTTCCTTCTTTACACTGACTGGTGCCAAGCTCTTAACTACCTTAATCCTCATTGTTGAGCAACACCTTAATTAAGATTGACAATGGTTATATTATCATGCTTGTAATTGCATTAACAAAGGCAAGCACAGAGGAACTTCATCAATTTCTAGTTCCTATTGATTACCACTTACCTATTCTCGGTCATCACCGAGCAAATACATATTCTCTTTACCAACGTTCTTGGCCATTCTCTATGCCTTCCTTTTGCATGTGCTACAATTGGCTTCGTCCCTATTCTTACCACATTAAGGGAGGTGGGTATCAAAGAGGCCTGAGGTTGGCCCTACTTAATATTCCAAGGGATGCTAACATCCTTTTAGTAGTGCTCCTATTTTGGCTTACCATTAGTAACTCTTTTTTATTTCCTTTTGGGATGGTGACACCTATGTTGTTTGATGTTGCAGTGCATACTGGACTTCTACTCGTAGGAGGTGAAGCAGCCACTTTGCCCATAGGGATTGAATAAGTTAATTTCATGGTGCATGGCTAAATTATTAGTTTATTGTTAGTGAATTATTTGGGGAAGCGAATTGTGCATCAATAGCCTTCAAATAGTCCTTGATTGTTTAACATTCAGGTATGGACCCACAGATGTTCTTCTTAATTCAATGTTTCATAATCATCATACTAAGGCGAGTAAATTGCTCCTAGTGTGGGTACAACACCTTTACATCTTTGTCATTTACATCTACAGGTATTGATGGCTCATCCACATGGGAAGCAAAGTTGTAGTCAAGGCAAGGAGAATATCCTTTTTCTAGACCTTATAGTTGCTTTCATCTAGAATTATTTTATTGTTGTTATCTGCTAGTAAATGAGATATGGAAGAAACTACAAGGTAATTACAAACATTAATAACACTTACTAAAAATATTATGAGACAATCAATAATCACGTTTCATAAATCTATGCTAAAAAATGCAAGGCATACTAACTATAAGTGAAACCTCCTTATAAGTAAAGATATTAATTAGCATAGCATAAATTTATATATCAGTTATGATGAAACTAAAATATATTCATGTTCCTTAATACTTATGGGCTGCTTAGAAAACAAGAAGCAATTTCTATTCTATCTTACTTAGGCTTGTAATTATAATTAGTTACTTGTGAGCTCAGATATATCATGGCTACATGCTTAATTGGAATTGATATTTTTAAGTCTATATGTTATTTCAATGTTCAAAAAACTAAACCAAGAATGCATGTGTACAATTATAAAGGATGATGTGGCTACTTTTTAATTATATATGTTAATCACAAAATATACAAGTTTATTATATGTATTTAAATATATATATATATATATACACACACACACTCATTAATTTTTTCTTTATGAGAATTTATTTAATTAATTAATAAAAAAAGTTTCCTAAAATAATCCCTCATAATTTAAACAAAATTAGACAGTACTAAAGTAGCTTTTACAATATACCAAATATTCCAAAATTGATTAAAATAATTTTCCATAATTTATACATATTAAATAGAACTAAATATTAATTTTCAAAATTTTATTTTAATGAAAAAAATCAAATTTTGGTGCTAAAATAATGAAAAAAAAAATTTACGAGAAAAAAGCAATAAGTGAAAAAGTATTTACTGAAAGGCAATATTTATGTTAAACTCAAAATGAATCATTTCAAGTTTATGTTTATTGAGAAAGAACTCAAAACTAATGGTTCCAAGTTGCTATTTGTTACACCATATATTCTAGCTCATTTCATGCTATCTTTATGCTTCCCATTAGACATCTCATGGAAGAATCAAGGAAATAGCATAAAAATAATGAATATTTTTATGTTGCATCGTGTATAAAAAGTCCATTCAGTGTCACGTGGACATACAACATATTCTCATATTTAATCATATAAATACAACTCATTTACACCATTAAAAGTGACCCACATCTCATGGAAACCAAAAGGAAGCATAAAATACTGGCTGTGGGAGCTTATGTTATGTATTCTCATATTTAAATATATCATTACAACTCATTTTCATCATAAAATCATGCTCACAGCTCATGGAAACCAAAATGGAGCATGAAATGGATTTGTTTAATTTCGGCCAGATTTGCCCCTTATTCTGTCCAAACTTTGAAAAATCATAACTAATTCTAGAAAAATCGTAATCATACAATCTTAGTCATTCTAGGAAGCTATGGATGTGTGATTCACACTAAAAATATGTTCAAACCATAACATTCATCATAGAGGGTGTTTGACATCCGAAAAACTACTAAGGTCGATACTACCCTGAGCTGTTGTTTCAAATTACTGATACAAATTTCTAAAATTCATAACTAATTCTATAAAAATCAAAATCATACACATTCAATCATTATGGAAGGCTACAAATGTTACTTTATACTAAAAATAATTCTAGAATGAAACAAATACGTTTAGCCATTAGAAATCTATGGAACAGTGACTGGACTTCTGGGGCGCCACTACTACTAACAGCCAACTTAAAAAATGTATAACTCTTTGCTCAAACCTCTAAATGAGGTGATCTCGATGGCCACAGAAAGCTTATGACCTCTAGTTTATGACTTTAAAATTTCACAGGCATTGGACACCATTTACCCATTAGATGACATAGAATACAAATCTGCCAATGTGAACAGTGCACATACCAAAATCCATAGAAAATCTCAACTTTGAAAATTCATCAAATATTCTTTAGACCTCCAAAAATTATGTTCTTTAGCTTTCTAAAAAGATATCAACAAACTTTAATTGTATGCAAAATCTTAGATCAAGAAGAGCTCATTTGGATAAAAAGTGATATAAAGTTCTAAGATAGCAAATTTATGCCCCATATAGGAACCAAAATGTCCAAATGGCTTCTCTTAATGTTTGGCTCCTCTTGGGCAAGTCTAAAAGCATGAATATGACTTGTTTGAACTCCCAAAGGGATCCTAAACCTCATGCATCTCAATTTGGCCATGCCACTTCTACATACATACTAGTACATCAAACTTTCAAGAAGCAAAAATGGCCATTTCATACTCATTTTACATTCTAGTATTCACATGCCATAATCTCTCATTCATACATGATACATTAAAATATTTATACATATTCATAACCTCATAGAACATATACAACCATGGATTACAAAATTTTCTATTCATATGGCTTTAAAGTAGCCAATTCCATGGACTTTAATATCCTACTCTCTTCTCCCAAGGGGTTAGCTTCCATTACCTTGCTTTCTTGGTCTACCTAGCATGTTAGAACATTGGAGAGGAGGGGATGAGATTCAAAGAATCCCAATAACTTATCTCTCATTCAATCATATATAATATATCTAAAGCAAGCCTTAAAAATGTATGTATGGACATAATACAATTCATGAGCATTCAATAAGCAAGCTTAGCATGTGAACAAGTCATACAAGACATTTAAGAGCTCACCAAGTGTTTGGATTGGTCTCATACTTCTCCTTATGGATTTTGGACTTGCCTCACCTATTCTTTAAGCACTTTGGACTCAACCATACTTTTGGGAGCTCACTTTACTTTTAGAAGACTCTTTACTTTGTCTCAACTAAGCTCAACAGTTCTTAGCTCATCCTCACTAAAGGGAAGAGTTCTTAGCCTCTCCACACTCAAGTAAACTCATACAAACATTATGTAATCATTGAAAAACATAACATGACATCAAGAATTATGGCATATAAAGGCATGTTAGTATACTTTTTATAGTTTGAAAATATACATACAAACATTCCAAAGCAAACTAAACACACATCCATGCATGAGAAAAGGTGGAGAGAGTTACCTTACTTGCTTTTACACACCTTTTCCTTAAGCCTTGAGTCCTCTCCCTTGACCTCACACACCCAAGAAGGTGGAGATCATTTCTCTTGGCCTAGACACATCATATGGAAGCTAATTACACTCTTGAAACAAGTTAGGACATTAAACTTTTATTTAAGAACATACTTGGTTCCATAAGTCACATAATGGCTCTATAAATAGCCTATTGAAGCGACCATCATGATTCAAGTTCTTGAATCCATTCTCTTCCCATTTATAGACCTCTTGACCTCATTTAAGGTCCTTGGAGCCATTACATATTCATTTTCAAAAGCCTAAACACAAGTTGCTTCATAAGGTCACATTATGGAAGCCATTGCCTTATCTCCCAATCCATGGCTTTTAAATTTTTCCCAAGGGTTCCTCCCACCTTCTACCATCATATGAAGTCCCAAACTAAGGCTAGAATAAATTAAAACACTCTCTAACCCCTCCATCTCTCCTAGGCTGGCATTATGGAAGCATTTGGGGTTTAAGGGGTTTTCAATTTTTCCTTGATGGGAGAGCCACTTAGGAGGCTTCTTAGAGGTTTTAGGAGCTCAATAGAACATTTAAATGGCCAAGGAAATTCATAGATTAAATCAATTTTTACAATCCCTTCAAATGCACTACACTTTTCCAACTTAGAGTTTATTGATTTTTCTTGCAATTTCTTTGCTTTCTTGGATGGGAGGTGTATGTGGGAAGCTCTCTAGGGGTCTTAGGAACTCATACAAACATTCACATAGGCTTGGGAACTCTTAGATAAAATCAAATTTTTGGTTATGTTTACAAATCCCTAGCTTTTCTATCTTATAAATTCATGGTTCTTTTTTTTGTTCTCTTTGCATATTCTTGTTTCTCATGCTTGAATATTCTTGTCTCTACCTTGTTTTGTCTTGAATTCCTTTCCCTCTCTAGTTTCTCTCTCTAGACCTAATATGGAAGCCATTGGAATTCAAAGAAAAACAAGTTTTTCCATTGCATATCATACCTTATTTGAAAGCTTGCTAAATGGTAATTCTCTTACTCTATTTGGTTGCTCAAGACTTCCACTTTTTCTCATGAAGTCAGCCACCAAATTCCTCCTTTTAAGAATCTAAAACCATCAAGAGAAGGAGAATGAAGAGAGGAGAAAATTTTATAACTAGTTGTAAAATTCCATGTATTTTCATACCTTTTTGCCTTAGTTTTTTTTCTCTCTCTTCTCTAAATTTTGATGCCATTTTTTGTCTATTTCTAAGCTCAGGAGACGTTCTTGGAAGGGTAGAGAAGCTGCCTAGTCATTTAAAAAGGTAGAGGATGATTTTTATAATAATTCTCAAAATACCGATTATGTCCCTCCACTTCCATTCCTTCGTTTGGGCTTATTTTAGCTCCTTTTTAAGAATCATCTTTTCCATCATAAAATTCAGGTTCTCTAATTTATAAAATACTTTTGGAATCACTCAATTTGGATTTGAAACTATTCCAAACCGTTCGGTCAAATTTTTGGTCAACTAGTGGCCGAAATCGCTCACCAGAGGGGTTTTGTAACACCATAATATATTAACGCTATCTAGCCTCCCTCTGGGCTCGGTTCCATATGATTTCCAAAGAACCAGTACCAACCATGGCATTTTCATACTATAAAATGGAGTTTCAAAAACTCATCTTCTACCCTGTGGGTCCTGTGAACCCATCATTTACATTCTCTACTCACACTCTATTTATACAACTCATACATAGCATAAAACAAGCCATAAGCCATGGGTATGGAGCCAAAAACCAAGAAAGTGCATTTTCTTAAATGGGCTCAAAAGTCAGATTTTTGGCTCTTACTTTGGAAAATCATAACTAATTATAAAAAAATGGGAATCTAGCAAACCTAGCTTTCTGGAAAGCTCTAAAAGTTAACTTTACACTAAAAATAATTTACAACCACAATCTCAGCGTTTGGATCATGTTTGACATCGAAAATGAGACAGAAGTTCAGCTGTCCCTGTTTCTGGCGCAGCTTACTGTCATAAACTTCTAAAATTCATAACTAGATCCACAAAAATCCAATCTAGGAAAACTATACCAATTTGAAAAGCTACAGATGTTAACTAGAGGAAAAAAATAAGTCCAAATCAGTTCAGTAGCCTTTAGACGTCGAAAACTAATGGAACAGTAACGGAGGTCGGATGGCTTCCCTGATACTGATACAGAACTTCAGATGGTTCATTCTCTCTCTACAGACCTCCGATTTAGGTGATTCTAGTTGGTATAGGTCATATGGTTGTCTAGTTTATGCCTATAAAATTTCATGACATTTGGATTCTATTTGGTCTATGAATGACATGGATTTCTTTTCAGGCTAATGACACAGTACAATGACCAAACCATCAAATTTTCCCAATTTCAACAATTCACCAAATATTCCCTAGACCTCCAAATATTACCCACTTTAGCTTCCCAAAAACCTCTCTACAAACTCTAGAGGCATGCCAAATTTCATGTCAAGAAGAGTGTGTTTGCTCATACTTTGATGGAGCTTACAAAATTGGCAATTTTGGCACCCAAAACAGTTCAAAATAGGTCTAAATGGCCTCCCACATGTTCTAGCATCTCATGGACAAATTTAAAAGCATGAACATAGCATATATGAAATATCCAAGTAGTCCAAATCATCATACATTTCAAACTCACTATGCTACGGGCCAAAATACACTATCACATACAAGCCACAAAAAGAGCAAATCCCACATTTTCATTACTTTGGCGCTTTACATAGTTTGTACATCATATTTTCATACATTTACACTTGCTACAACATTTACATCTCAAAAATAGTAGGTGCATATTCATTTTGGTACCACTTTATATCAAAAGAACCAAAATAAGCTAACATCTAGCTAAACATGCTTCTAGGCTCCTTGGTGTGCACTTGATTCTCTTGAACTCCACCTAGCATGTTAAGATAGGGGAGGGAAGGGGGTGAGATTCATGGAATCTCAATAGCTCATGCACTCATTCAAAGAAGCAAACAAGGCATATAAATAAGTCAAAGCATGTAAATAGGCATCTAACCATTCACAATCATACAATACATGATTTACATGCCATGGAAACCATATCAATGCCAAGGATAGGCTCTAGGGACTTTTGGTCTAGCCTCACCCGATTTTAGAGACTTTTGGATGGCCTCACCTGATTTTAGGGACTTTTGACTTGGCCTCACTCAGTTATGAGACTTTTGGCCTTATCTCACCCAGTCTCAGAGACTTTCAGCTCTACCTCACCCATCTTAAAAGACTTTTAGCACTACCTCACCCGAGCAATTTTCACAATCCAACACATAAACATATTGGTACCAATGTGTCAAGGCAATAACATATGGCATGTCTCACACAACAAACATATACACAAGCATATAAAGACTATTACATCCAAGAATGCAACAAGAAAGAGTGGAGGGAGCTACCTTATGAGTCAACACAAGCCTTTCCTTTCAATTCCTCTTCTCCCTTCTTGGTTTCACACTCACACCTTGATGGAGGTGCTTCTCTTGAGCCTAGACACAACAAAAGCATGGAATTACTCTCTCATAACTTAACAACTCTTAGGAGCTCTTCAGAGCAAACCTTTCTAACATATAAGAACCTAGAGTTCTCTCTCTCTCTCTCTAGAGTGTCACCAGCTCTTCCTCTTTCTCAAGCTCTCATGGTAGTAGAATCAACATATTCAAGGAAAACAAAGAAATTCAAGAGTGATTTTTCACTTTCCCTCTTCTGACCTATGCCTAAAACCCAACTAATTTTACAACCAAAACCACAGAAAGAGAGGGCAAAGAGAGAAGAAAAAGATTCTAAGAAGTAAAGAAGGGAGAATCTTAAGTTTGCTTACCTTTTCTTTGTTCTTCCTTCCTTCTCTTGGTCTCTCTCACTCTCTACGCCTCTTTTCTCTCCTTGGGTCAAAGTCTAGGTCAGTTAAAAGAGAAAGAATGAGTTGGGATGTTTTAAGAAGTCAAATTCTCCCTTTTTACGCTTTTCCTGACTAACCCTCGCTATAGCGAAAAGTAACCTTCGCTACAGCGAGCACGTATCAGTTCCAGACCCTCGTTTTCGCTATGGCACGCGCTACGATGAGTAACTCCCTGATTTTTGTATGGAATGCCCACACTCGCTATAGCTAGAAGTATTTTCACTATAGCAAACAGGTACTTTCGCTATAGCTAGACCATTTCTCGCTATAGCGAACAGGTACATTCGCTATAGTTAGGCCATTTCTCGCTATTGCGAGCAGACTTAGAAAAATTTCTGGATTTCGAAAATTTTCAACTTTCTTCTTTCTTTTTCTTTTCTTTTTCCGGTTGTTACAGGTTTCAACTGTTCTAGGAGTTCCTATAGTATTCAAGGCCTTTTAGAACCCTGGAAAGCTCAATTTTTTCATTTAAAAAGCCATCTTGTGAGTTTTTCCAAAAAGTGTCCATATTTACGAAAATACCACTAGCCTTTCGACAAATTTTTTGAATTACTCTGGCCCTAATTTTTGGGCAATTCAAGGTTTAAGTCCTCATTTTTCATTATTTAGAATTTTATCATCATTTTATTTGGCCCCAATTCCTTCTATTTCAGGGACTTCATTTTGTATTTGACCCATTTTTTATGTTTACAGAGAAACCGAACATCGCGTTTCTCACATTTATGGAGGGACTGGATGTTACACTATTCCATGTGGCATTACAGTGAACTCAGAACTTTGTCCACCTAGCACGAACTCAAAACTAAGTTTTAAGTTCTATGCTACATGAAACTCGAAACTAATGGTATTAAGTTCCAAGTAGCTGCATGGAACTCAGAGCCAATGTTATCAAGTTCTAAGTAGCAGCAAGTTAGGCTCAGCTATGACAGGATAACATGACCAATTATATTAGGAAGGCAGTGGGCAAAAATTAGAAAATGAGATCCACATAGCATGTTGTGATTGGTTTAAGCATATTTCCACAAAATATAATTGATTGGAAAAAAGGAGATCATGGTAAATAGTAAAATCACCAATATATCCATGAGAATTTACTTATAACGTGAAGCCTTCTCCTTGAAAATGACTTGCAAGGCTTCAGCCAAAATTGTAGACAGTTGAACCAACTTCTTCTTCTTCTTCATTTACCTTATTCTGCTTTATTTAGCTTTCCTTTTTACATTCGGCTTCTTCTTCAGTGAGTTGAGTTGAGAAGTTGAGTGGTGAGAAATTAAAAGAGCCGAAAGGAGAATTTTTTTAAGGTATGCATTATTTTATATATAATTTTCTTTTATCTATCTTTTTGTATTTTACATGACACATACAAAATGTTGAACATAGTTGTGCTGGTAAATTTGAAAAACAGCCTAAAACGTAAAAGGGAATAAAGAAAAGAAATAATGATATTTAAAAAATAGGGGTATATTTGAAATTTTGAAAATTATGGGGGAAAATATGGAAATAGAATAATAAGATAGTTGAGATTTTTAACTGCATCATTTCTTTTGGATGAGACTATTAATTTATTTATTGCTTTTTTCTTGTTATGATTTTGGGAAATGTATGGGGGAAAAAAAAAGAAGAAGTAAAAAAAGTAAAAAGAGATAAATTTGTTAAGTTAAAAATGTATATTAAATGGGTAAAATTTTCAAAAATAGCTTAAAATCCAAAAAGAATTATAAAAAAATAATTATATTTAAGAAATTAGGATTAATAAGAAAGAAATTTTTTTAAACAAAAAAGTAGCTTTTAAACTTTTGAAATGATTATGTAAATAAAAAAAATGTAAATAAGATTATAAAAAAATACTAGTGTAGAAATGGGGATATTTTGTAAATAATTAAATGAAAATAAATTAATTATGCTGAAAAAATTTGAAAATTTAAAAAATAAATAAAAAAGATTATAGGAAAAAATAATTACATTTAAGAAATAAGAATAAATGAGAAATGAATTTTGTAAAATGAAAAAAATAGCTTTTAAACTTCTCAAATAAGCATGTAAATAAAAAATATATAAATAAGACTATAAAAAACATAATAGTGCAGAAATGAGAATATTTTATAAATAATTAAATAAAAATAAAAATTTTAAAAAAGATTATCAGCAAAAAATAATTATATTTAAAGAATTAGGATAAATGAAAAACATATTTTGCACACAAAAAAAAATAGCTCTTAAACTTATAAGATAATAATGTAAATAAAAAAATATAAATTGGATTACAAAAAAAATACTGGTATAGAAAAAAGCATATCTTATAAATAATTAAACAAAAAATAAAAAAATTAATTATGGTGAGAAAATTCAAAAATATCCAAAAATGAAAAAAAGATTATAAGAAAAAATAATTATATTTAAAAATTAAGATAAATGAAAAATAAACTCTTTGAAATAAAAAAAATAACTTTTAAACAGCTAAAATAATTATGTAAATACAAGATTATGAATAGCATTATAGAGAAAAAAATACTAGTGTATAAATAAAGATATTTTATAAATAATTAAACAAAAATAGTAAAAAAGTAATTATGGTGATAAAATTTAGAAATATCAACAAAAAATGAAAACACAGTATAGAAAAAAAATTATATTTAAGAAATTAGGATACATGAGAAAGAAATTTTGTAAAACAAAAAAAATAACATTTAAATTTCTAAAATACTTACATAAATGAAAAAAAAATATATCACTAAGATTATTAAAAAAATACCAGTGTAGAAATGAGGATATTTTATAAATAATTAAATAAAAATAGTAAAAAAGTAATTATGAGATTAATTTCAAATTTAAGCAAATATAAGAAAAATTTTAAGAAAATAGCATAGATTTAAAGGAATAAAAATTTTTTAAATAAGGCCTCTTGAAAATTATTTTTTACCAATTGTAAAAGAAATAAAACTAGAAAAACTAGATTCCTAACTAGCATAAAAATAAAATAAAATAATAAATATTAATTATGGTGAAAATTTCCAAAAATGTCCAAAAAAATATATTTATCTTATGATTAAGAAAAGCAACAAAATAAGATATTTATGAGTTGAATTAGTAAATGAAGCCTTTAATGTAGGAAAAAATAGTTGGACATAATGAGCTTGTTTATATTTATACAAATGGAAGAATTTTTTAAAGTACTTAGAATGCAACATTTTAGATTGCCATGTCAAAATATATAACAGTTAGCACCGACATCACCTTAGATGCATTGAAAGACGTAGTTAGTCAAAAGTTATGATTTCCCCTTAAAAAAGTTATCTCTAATTTGATATATAGACTTCTAGTATCACTAAATCTCACATGGTACCAAATAATTCTTTTAGAAGATGATTTTGATATTCTGAGGATGTGGAAAGCCCACTAACCTTTCCGAATCCAATTGAATGCATTGAGTTGTATGCAAATACCTCAATCATTGACTCATAGGTGACCCTAGAAATTTATCCAACTTATTATCAACAATATCACACCATACCAATGGGGCATAATTTGCAGCCAAGTTCCTCCTATCTAGCCCTTTACTTTATTGAATCTCTTTCTCTAAATGGCTCAAAAGATAATGTTTTGGAAGATTTTGAAAATAAAGATGAATACAATGCTAAACTTAACAATAGTGAAGATGATGATGACGATAATAATGATGATGATGAACTTGAAAATATCAATGATAATGATATTTGTAGAAGGGACTTAATAGATGCCTTTAAAGTTGGACTAATGTCCCAATATGTAGACTCCATTGTTGCTTTCTTATAGCCTTAGCCAGTAGGGATGGATTTGAAAAGGCCAGAGATAGCATGAATTTAAGAATGCAAGAGTTGTATGTTAGATTGAAGTATCCAAGCCAAACACTAGCAAAGTATGTTATACTTTATGGGAGTACATCATACTTTTAAGAGATACTTGACACCTGAAAAGTATGAAGAATTTTAGTAAGTTAATTATAGGGATAGCTGTAGATGGTAGGTGAAGGCATGCAAAAAATGCAAGGGGAATGGATTACACTAGCAAATAACAAAATATGGTAGTTTACATATATATTTATCTGCAACCTTATTGTAAAATCACTTGAAATTGGATTCCATGTTATATCATCATATATTATGGGTATGGTGATTGAGATGCTTGACATTTCAATTAGACAAACTAAAGCGAATGAAGAACTTATTTGGTTATACAGTGTTTTATAAGAAAGCCTAAAAAGCAAAACACAAAGCTACTGCAATTGCTTTTGATAACTGGAAGAGCTCATATGCTTTATTACCTAAGTAGATAGTCATAATTCAACATTTCATGCCTAAATTATACGTTGAGTTTGTAATTAAATAATGTCAAGCAAGAAATTCCACTAATGAGCTAGTGGAAGTGTTGAAGCATGTTGTTTAAGTGTTTAGTCTTGTATAGATGCATTTGGTTGGTTGAAACTAATGATTCATATTGATGGGATATTTTTGTATGGCAAGTACAAAGGGACCTTATTGATGGCAACGACACAAGATGATGATCGGCAGATTATGCCCATTGCATTTGCAGTAGTTAAGGGAGTGATACAAGCAGCATGAGTATGATTGCTTCTCAACTTGCATAAGTGAATGGTACTAGGAAGTCGGCAACTACCAATTCTAGCTGCCATGGCTAATTCTCAGACTAGTTGGCAACTATCATATGATCATTATGTATTTTATCTTTTTCACTATGTGGCTAGCAAATTGCATATTCACTTTAGGTCATTGGATCTAAAACAAATATTAAAAAACATTGATATATTTTTTCTTTTTAAGCAACCACATATATTAGTGTTATTTCAGTGCTAATTGTAACACCAGTGATTATGTTTAACAAGTTATGCATACGAGCATTGATATATTGATGAGAAGTTAGTTGAACTGGCAACCATACATGTAAAAATAGCTAAATGGCTTACAAAAATCCCAAAGGAACAATGGACTTAGGCGTATAATGTAAAGTGTCATCGCTTCAGGCACATAACAATGAACCTAGCCAAATGTATGAATGGTGTCTTTAAAGGCATCAGGTTTTTGCTAATATGAGGCATAGCTAAGGCGATATATTACAGGATTAATCAATACTTTATACAATGTGTTAAACAAGTCAATTCTCAAATGCTTGTAAGCCTAGTCTATTCCCAAAGCCTTATAAAAAAGTAGTGGCAAATCTACAGCACGCCGCTTCATGTACTATATGAGTGTTTCACCAAAATGCTACATTGTTTGAGGTAGAAGAGCTACATGATCAGATGAATCACTAGTATGGTTGGTGTTGCAAGGTTAACTTAACTGAGCGCTTTTGTGATTGTGATGAATTTCAGGTGGAGAAGTACCCATGCCAATATATTTTTATAACCTATGCTACCAATTTCCTATGCCCATTTCAATTTATGGATCTTGTTTTCTTGTTGGACACCATGCATAGTGATTATAATAATGCTTTTCAACTAATTAGAAGGAAATAACATTAGCTGAATCATAGCAAGCTGAAGTTGGTCTCCGATCCATCAATACTCCATGAGAGAGGTTAACCACAAGCCTTACGCTTTCAAAATGAGATGGACTTTAAAGCTTTGAAACAACTTATCTAGTGCAAGTTATGTTGACAAATAAGATATAATAGAATAACTTGCCTGCATCACTAACATGATCACTAGTCAGAGAACAACATTTATTGACTACATAAACTCGTATATAAATCAATTATATTATTAGATGTGTATAAGTTAATAAATCAAATTGTAGTAGCTTAATTCTACATTTATGGACAAATAATATATCATTCAACTTCTATATATGTATTAAAATGACATCAGTTTATTACATATGTGTTTTATTTCATAAACTTTATTAAACTTGTATATGTGTATTAATCTTGACAGGTGCATTAATGTCATAGCCGCTTTATAGCATATTGTGCATTTAGGTCTTGAGGATAAGTCACTATTATACCTATAGGGATTGCATATATCTGAGACCATTTGGAATGGCCAAGTGAGATAATTTGATTACTGTTATTAATTGTTTAATTATGTTTAATTATCCAAGTTAACTAACATGCAACGTGTAATCTGTATATGTTTGTAGGACAATCAGATTCTCTACTCATAATATGTCCAACACGAGGATTATTTAACTGATCCACCTATGGCAATAATAGATTATTTAAGGCAATTTATTTTTTATGGTGTAGCTCAACTCGACTACTTTTGAGTACAATCCATCACTTTTTCATGCACTTGTAGAGTGGTGGTACCTGGAGATGCATACATTCCATATCACTCGAGATGAGTGCACGATCACTCTTGAGGACATTGTTATGCAATTAGGCTTACCATGTGATAGGAATCCTATTTCTAAAGGTATAAATTAGCTATGGGTAGATATATGTGAATGGCTTTTTGGGATTTGACTACTAGCTGAGAAGATTAATGGGTAGCAATTGACTATTATTAGGTTGGTCGAAAACTTTGTTGACTTGTCAGATGATGCCGATAAGGAGGCTGTGTGTCGATTCACACAAGCATATATGCTCAAGTTGATTAGGGGTTTATTGCTACCAGATAGGTCTAACCATAAGATATATTTGATGTATTTTCCATCACTTGTAGACATTGAACAAGTTGGCAAGTTCAATTAAGGTTTAGCAGTGCTAGCTTACTCATATCGAAAGCTTTATAATGCAATATATAAGGATGAAAAGGGGATAGGTAGTTACTGGACACTGCTACACTTATGGGCATAAAATTAATTCCCTATTCTCACTTCAGATATTTGGATTGTTTCAATGCCACTTATATGCTTCTATATTGTAAAGTGGCACCATCTAAATTGCATTCTACACTAGTTTCGTTAGAGCCAACTAATCTTTCAAGGGCTAGTCAAATTGGATGCCTTCCATGCTCTACAGCTTTGAGGAAAAATCCATACTAATTAGATAACAATGCATAGCACTTTTATCCAAGAATGGTATAGTTGTTAATATGTTAGAGTACAGTCCCCTATTACTAAGGAGCATTTTGGCTGCATATCTAAGTACATGTGATGGTACTAGCACTATACTCCGCGGAGGATCTAACCACTTAGTGCTACGACTGGCTATGTAGAAAACTTTTTAACATTTGTTACATTTATTATCTTCCTTATATATATGTGTATGTGTATGTGTGAAAAATACACTATTATGCTTACATTCAAAGTTTTATTTCTTTTTATTCAGGTAAATCTGACGAAGGGACTTTATCAGATCCACTTGCACTACCATCTACCTTCATATTTCTATAAGACTATTAGTCGAGATGCCAAAAAGTATATTATTGGCTCTTGGTGAACAATAGTTATTGCTATTCTGCCAACCTACTGAAATGACATCTGATTTACCTAGACCTTAAATTTTGATGAATCAATCCAATAAAAGACATCAGGGCTAGTTGTCATCCCAATAGTTTACTATTGCAGGAGAAAGGTAGCAAAATAAGGAGTCAGTATAGTGGGATGTTGGCACTAGTATGGCCGTTCCATCTTCACATATTTTGACATTAGTGCATTAAGATATTAGCATGACCATTCTATCTTCTTTTGTCCCAACCAATAAATTTGGTGACTTTATTGGATACAATCTTTCATATTACATGCTATCATTAACTATGTCTCATTTTGCAACACTCAAGTAGTAGCCTAGCACTTTAGGATCATTCGTAGACCTTCTATTTGATACATCTACGTTTAATGCCACTTACACTAGTAGCTCCTTTGAGTATGGAAAATCATCACAACCAAGATTTGTAATGCCGGTACATTGTAAAAACATAGAAACATGCCAGTTTAAAAAGCAAGTCCTCTGAGATGAGCTATTCAAGGCCAAATAAAATTTTGATAAAATTTTAAATAATAGAAAATGAGAATTTGAGCCTTGAGTTGCTCAGAAATTGGGGCTGGAGTAATTTAAAAATTTTTTTAAAAGGCTAATGGTATTTTCGTAAATAAGTATAATTTTGGAAAAACACTTAGGAGGGATTTTTAAATGAAAATTTTGAGTTTCTCAGAGTTCTCAAAGGCCCTAAAAATCATAAGAAGCCCTAGGACCTATGAAACCTTTTCGATGTACTTTTTTCAACGTCAGTTGACCCAAACTTTGACCGATTCATTTGGGAAGGTTTTAGCTCTGATTTGAATGATTTCAAAGATATTTTATTAAATTAGGGACCTAAATTTTATGATGGAAAATACGGTTCTAAAAAAGGAGCTAAAATGAAGCCAAACCAGAAATGTCATTACGGAAGGGCAAAAATAGAAATAATTTTTAAAAGGAAGCTTTTAAATTTCACTTTAAAGTCCACGTTCATCCTCTCCTTCCCTAAACTGACTTTATTATGCTCAATTTCAGAGAAAACTCACAGCTCCTTAGGTGTACAAAAGAGAGGGATTTGTGGAGGAAGAAAGCAAGGCAAAAGGTGACAAAGAGTAAGATTTTGATACTTCCTCCTCTTGAAACTTCATCCTCCTCTTCTTGCTTTATCTTTCCATGGTTTTAATGAAATTTTTGGTGCTGGTTTGGGGTCATACCAGATGAGAGAAATTCAAAATTCAAGGAGGAGCAAGAGGGAAGAGGAATGACTCTTAAAGGAAGCTTGATTGCAAGGTAGTTTCTCCTCCTTTGTTGCTTCTTTTTCTCCTTCTCCTCTTCCATGGTGGGATGCCTAAAATAGAACCATGAAGAGGGAAGAGTTTCTATTTAATAATCCAAAAGAATTCATCAAACTAGGCTATGGGAAGATGGAATACACCAAAGAAATGCATGAAAAGCTAGTAAAATTCAAGTTGGAAAAGTGTAGGATTCTTGAACATAATCTAAAATCTGAGTTGATTCAAGAATTTCCCATCATATGTGAGTGTTTGTTTGAGTTTCTAAGACTCCTAGGGAGCCTCCCAAGTGCCCCATCCATTAGGGAAAAATTCCAAACTTTATAGGTCCTTAATGGAAGTATATTTCGGTCAAGACCCTTAGAGATAGCTAGGGGATGTTTTAAATGGTACCAAGCTTGATTTGGGACTTTATATGATAAAAGAACATAGGAGAAATCCTTGGGAAAAATTTAGAAGTCTTAAAATAGGAGATGAGGCAATGGCTTCCATAATGTAACCTTATGAAGTAACATGGACCTTGGTTTGTGAAAGTAAGTATGTGATGGCTTCAAGGACCTTAAATGAGGTCAAGAGGCCTAAATATGGTAAGATAATGGAACCAAGAATGTTAATTATGATAGTTGCTTTATTAGGTCATTAATGGAACCATATAGAATAAAGTGTATCCTTAAGAGTGAGTTGGATGTCATAGCTTGTTCCAAGAGTATAATTGAGTATTGTTTATTGTGAATAGACCAAGGAAATCCAACCTCACCTCATTGTGTATGTGGAACCAAAAAGGAGAAAGAACAAACAAAATAAAGCTTGAAATTGCACCAAAGTAGCTCTCCACCTTTTCTTGTTGCATATGTGTCATTGTGTGCTTGTGTGTATATTTATATGTTTGAGACATGCCACTTGATGCTATGTTGCTATTTTGGTACCAATATGTAACACCTTAATCTACTACCGCTATCTAGCCTCCCTCTGGGCTCGGTTCCATATGATTTTCAAAGAACCAATACCAATCTGTGGCATTTTTATACTATGAAACGGGGTTTCATACACTCATCTTCTACCCCGTGGGTCTTATGAACCCATCATTCACATTCTCTACTCACACTCCATTTATACAACTCATACATAGCATAAAACAAGCCATAAGCCACGGGTATGGGGTCAAAAACCAGAAAAATGTAATTTCTCACTCGGACCTAAAAGTTAGATTTTGGCTCTAACTTTGGAAAATCATAACTAATTATTAAAAAATAGGAATCTAGTAAACCATAGCTCTCTAGAAATCTCTAAGTGTTATCTTTACACTAAAAGTAATTTCCAACCATAATCTCAGCGTTTGGATCTTGTTTGACATCAAAAATCAGACAAAGGTCCGGCTGTCCCTATTTCTAGCGCAGCTTACTGTCATAAACTTCAAAAATCCATAACTAAATCCACAAATATCCAATCTGGGCAAAATATACCAATTTGAAAAGCTACAGATGTCTATTAGAGGAAAAAAATAAGTCCAGATCAGTTCAGTAGCCCTTAGACCCCGAAAATCGATGGAACAGTAACGGTGGTCAGGTGGCTCCCTGATGCTGATACAGAACTTCAGAAGGTTCATTCTCTCTCTACAGACCTCCGATTTGGCTGATTCCAGTTGGTATAGGTCACTGTGGAGTTTATGTGTATAAAATTTCATGACATTTGGCCACCGTTTGGTCTATGAATGACATAGATTCATTTTCAAACTAATGAAACAGTACATTGACCAAACCATCAAATTTTTCCAATTTCAACAATTCACCAAATATTCTCTAGACCTCCAAATATTACCCACTTTAGCTTTCCAAGAAGCTCTCTACAAACTCTAGAGGCATGCCAAATTTCATGGCAAGAAGAGCTCATCTGATCATACTTTGACGGAGCTCACAAAATTAACGATTTTGGCACCCAAAATAGTTCAAATGGGTCCAAATGGCTTCCTACATGTTCTAGCCACTCATGGACAAGTTTGAAAGCATAAAAATAGTCTATATAACATGTCTAAGTGGTCCAAATCATCATACATCTCAAACTCACTATGCTACGGGCCAAATTACACTATCTCATACATTCAACAAAAGGGGCAAAACCCACATTTCCATTAATTTGGCTCTCAACATAGTTTGTACATCGTATATCCATACATTTACACTTGCTACAACATTTACATCTTCAAAAATAGTGGGTTCATTCATTTTGGCACCACTTTACATCAAAAAGACCAAAATAAAGCTAAAGTCTAGCTACACATGCTTCTAGGCTCCTTGGTGTGCACTTGTTTCTCCTTGAGCTCCACCTAGCATGTTAAGTTCGGAGGGGGAAAGGGTGAGATTCAGGGAATCTCAGTAGGTCATGCACTCATTCAAGGAAGCAAGCAAGGCATATAATAAGTCAAAGCATGCAATTTAGCATCCAACCATTCTCAAACATATAATACATGTTGTACATACTATGGAGACCATAACAATGCCAAAAGTAAGCTCTAGGGACTTTTGGTCTAGCCTCACCTGAGTTTAGGGACTTTTGGATGGCCTCACCCGAGTTTAGGGACTTTTGACTTAGCCTCACTTGGTTATGAGATTTTTGGCCTTGTCTCACCCATCTCAAAGGACTTTCGGCTCTACCTCACCCATCTCAAGGGACTTTCGGCACTACCTCACCCGAGTAATTCTCACAATCCATCATATAAGCATATTGTCAATAATGCATCATGGCAATAACATATGGCATGTCTCACACAACAAGCATATACATAAACATACAATGGCTATTATATCCAAGAATGCAATAAGAAAGAGTGAAAAGAGAGCTACCTTATGAGCCAACACTAGCTTTTCCTTTCAATTTCTCTTTTCCCTTCTTGGTTTCACATTCACACCTTGATGGAGGTGCTTCACTTAAGCCTAGACACATCAAAGAGCATAAATTACTCTCTTAGAATGTAATCTTCAGAGCAAACCCTCCTAACATACCAGAACCTAGAGGTTCTCTCTCTCTCTAGAATATCACCAATTCTTCCTCTCTCTCAAGCTCTCAAAGTAGTGGAAACAATATTTTCAAGGAAAACAAAGAGGTTCAAGGGTGTTTTCCACTTTTCTCTTCTGACCCATGCCCAAAACCCAACTAATCTCACAAACAAAACCATAGAAAGAGAGGGCAAAGAGAGGAGATCAAGATGCTAAGAAGAAATGAGAGAAACTTTCTTACCTTTCCTTTGTTCTTCCTCCTTCTCTTGGTCTCTCTCACTCTCCATGCCTCTTGTCTCTCCTTGGGTCGAAGTCTAGGGCAAATAAGAGAGAAAGAATGAGTTGGGGCGTTTAAAGGAGTCAAATTCTCGCTTTGTACGCTTTTCCAGACTGACCCTCACTACAGCGAAAATTAACCTTCGCTACGGCGAGCTCGTATCAGCTGCTTTCGCTATGGCGAGATTTAACTTTCGCTACGGTGAGCACGTATCAGTTCCATTCGCTATGGCGAGGTTTAACCTTCGCTATGGCAAACTCGTACCAGTTCCAGACTCTCACTCTCGCTATGGCACACGCTACGACGAGTAACCTCCTGGTTTCTGTATGGACTGCTGCCCGCACTCGCTATAGCTAGAATCACCTTTGCTATTGCGAATAGGCACTCTTACTATAGCGAGACCATTTCTCGCTATTGCGAGCAGACTTAGAAAAATTCCTAAAATTTGAATTTTTCCAGCCTTCTTCTTTCTTTTCCTTTTCCCTTTTCTCGGTTGTTACACAATATGCCTTCTTAAATGTCTTTGAGTTATGGAAATGGCTCATAAGGGTGAAGTAGTGCCAAAAGTCCTTTAATGTGGGTGAGGTAGTGCTAAAAGTCCCTTAATATAGGTGAGGAGATACCAAAAGTCTCATGGCATGGGTGAGACAAAGCCAAGAGTACCTTAGATAAGTGAAGCTAAGTTAAAAGTCTCTAAAACCAAGAGTGAGGTAATCCAAAAGTCCTAGAAATGGGGTAAGGCCAAACCAAAAGTTCCTAGAGCTTATTCTTATGCTTGACATGTGTTTGTGACATAAAAATGTAGAAATTGAATACTTTATCGATTGAGTAGTTGCATACTTGTACCTTTGACATATTTTATGCCTTGAAAATGTGCTTGAATAGGTATATGAGCTATTGAAATTCAATGAATCTCACCCTTTCTTTTCTCTCATCTTATATAATCTAGGTGGAGTTCAAGATCCAAAGGATGGAAGCTAAGGAGCTTAAATATCCATCTCTAGACAAATTTTGCTAGTTTTGATACACTAGAATGTCAAAGTATATATGTATATATTAGTTTTGAGCCATAACACTTTGAATAAGTGTAACACTATGTAAGGTTAGTGTATGAATCAAGAATAGAGTTAAATGAATAGAAATGTGCAATTTGACCCCTTGGGAGCTCACTTATGCATGTATTTTATGGAAGTGACATTATGAAATTGAGTTGCATGATGATTTAAACCTTATAAGAGACTTATTTATGCTATATTTATACTTTTTAAGTTGCTCAAATGTGTGTGGATGTGTGTGGAGCAATGTAGAGCTCATTTAGACCAAATTTACCCTCTTGTTGGAACCAAAATTACCATAATCTTGAATTATAGCAAAGTTTGATCTAATGACCTCTTCTTGACTTGAAATTTTGCATGCAATTAGATCTTGCCTAGATATTTTTAGGAAGCTAAAGACTAGGTCATTTGGAGGTCTCTGGAATTTTTTATGATTTTTCAAAGTTGGTATAAGAAATTCAGATTTGCACAAATACTGTTCATTTGGTCTGTTATGCAATTGTGTCTTCCGAGGGGAAAACGTGGTCCAATGGCTACAAAATTTTATAGGTAGAACCTAGACGTTCACAATGACTTCTAGCAACTAGAAGCACCTCATGTAGATATCTGAGCTAAGAGATATGAATTTTTGAATTTCTGGAACAGCAATAGTAGTGCAGCACGACTTGAGTCATTATTCCATTAAATTCTAGTGGGTAAACGTGTTTGTTTTGATCTGAATCTATTTTTACCATAAAGCTAACATCTATAGATTTCCAAATTGGTATCATTTGCATGGATTGAATTTTTTTGGAATTAATTGAACATTTTTGAAGTTTATAGCAGACACTTGCATCAGTACCACTAACTGTCCAAACCTTTGCACATTTTCACATGTCAAACATCTTTTGTGTTATGTTTCATAACCTAGATATATTTTTAAATAAAGTAGATATCTATAACTTTCCAGAATGCCATAGTATGCTTGATTTTGATTTTTCTAAAATTAATTACGAATTTTCAAAGTTGAGGCTCAAAAGCTATAGATTGAACCCAAGACAGAACTACTAAAAACCATGTATGCTTGATGTAAGCTTGGGTTTTTGATAATGTTTTTATGTGGTTATGAGTTGTATTGGTATAATAAAATGTGAGGATGATATGAGAGAGTCCCCAAGGCCCACGAAGCCAAAATGGAGAAAATGTGAATGACGTAACACTGTTAAATTGTATTATTTTCTTTATTTTCTTAAGGAAATTCATGTATGAAACTTGTATATGTAAGGGGGTTAGCTAAGATAGCTATAGTATTACAAGGTTTAAGATACCAACTAAGCTGATTCCTCTAACTAATTCCCTATAGTTAAATTGAGATTCTCCATCCATAGTATAGGAGCAACAACAATAAAAAGAAGTGAGATAGCAATAACCACAGCATGAAAGGAGAAGGTCTCATTATTGCATCAGAAGTCATTTGTTTTAGTAATTTTTTCTTCATATTTATGTAATTTACTCAAATATTTCATAAGCTTTTTTGTTCATTATTGTATATTATTTTATTTCTATTGTCTTATATTAAATTAATTATTTAAATTTGTACAAAAATTTACAAACAAAAAATTAAGTTCCTTGAATTTGGATTGACTCAATCCAAATTCAAAAAAGAACTTAAATAAAAAATGTGAAAATTGAATTTGGGTTAAATTAATCCAAATTCAAGCCAAATTTAGATTGAATTAATCTGAATTTGGCAAAAGTATTACTTTTTGAGGCAATACTTTTTGCCTTATTTCCTTTTGGTAATAATCTCTTCCAACTATTACATATCAATAAACATGCCAAAAATCAATTATAAGTCAAAAATAGAAATTAAATAACCCAAAGTACCAATAAATAAAATTTAGACAAACTTAAAAATAGGTCTAATGCATTTTCAACTTAAATGGTCAATAAGTCCTAACTTTAGGTTTAAATGGCCCTAATCACTTTTTCACCCAAAAATACATTCTTTTAGCCTAAAAAAGGCATTTTTCCTTACCAAAAAATGGCTCACAACCCATTATTTCATGGTCTAGTGCCTTTTAATTTTCTTTTTATGGTTTGTAAAGGTCCAAAAATTGTAAAAAAAAATAAGTGGAAAAAATTTTCCAAAATTGCTAAAAAAAAGGGACTAACAAAAAATTAGGAAACTTAAAAATTGCCAACCTAACACCTTCATTAGTGAAAACCATGCATTTCACTCCTAGAGCACAAAATGACTTATTGTTCATGCAAGGTGTAACACCATAACTCCTAACTCATTTCATGCAATTCATAAGCTTTATATCATTAATTCCACAAGAGCATGTGAAAAAAGGGATGAAAATAATGGATTTCTTCGCATTGCACTATATTTAAAAAATTCTATTCGGTGTCACGTGGACCGTGTGAGCTCATATTATACTTTCTCATATTTAATTTCATCATTACAACTCATTTGCATCACAAAAACATGCCTACAACCCATGGAAATCGAAATGGGGCATGAAAAATGGAAGTTCATTCTCGGTCAGAATTGGCTTCTTTTCTGGGCAAACTTTGAAAAATCATAACTAAATCTAGAAAAATAAAAATCATACAATCTTGGTCATTCTGGAAAGCTTAGGATGTATAATTCACACTAAAAACATACCTAGACTATAGCATGCATCATGGAGGACGTTTGATATCCAAAATGGTCCAAAGGTCCAACTGAATTTTGGAGCTATCATAGAATTCTGCAAAAAACTTTGAAAATTTTCAATTAAATCCAAAAAAATCCTATCCATGCAAATGATACTAATTTGAAAAGATGTAGATGTTAACTAAAGAGAAAAAATATCTTAAGATTAGTTCATGAAGTCCAAACCTCGAAAATCAATGGAACAGTACTTCTGGTCAGGCAAATTTACTGATACTAGATAGAAACTTTAAAAATTCATATCTCCCTCTCTAGACCTCCAAATGAGGTGCTTTTAATTGGCACGAGTCACTGTGATTGCATAGTTTCTCTGTATAAAATTTCATGACAATTGGACATCATTTGAGGCTCGTGTGACAGAAAATAATTTCGGACCAAATCAATAGTGCAACAGACCAAAATCATAAATTTTGCCAATTTTGAAAAATTGTCAAATATTCTGTAGACCTTCAAAAATTATGATTTTTAACTTTCTAAGAAGCTCTCAATGAGATCTAATTTCATGCCAAATTTCATATCAAAAATAGCTCATTTGGCTAAAAAGTGATATAGGGTTCCATTATAGTCAATCTTGGCTCCATATAGGGTACCAAAATTGCCAAATGGATTTCCTTTAGTGTTGGCACCTTTTGGGCAAGTCTAAAAGCATGTTCAAGACTTGTGTGAGCTGCCCAAATAGTCCCTAACCTTAAGTATCTCATTTTGGCCATTCAACCCACACTTATACACATTTCCATCATGCTTTCACATTGCATAATTTGGCATCTCATACTCAAAATATATGCTAAAGCTCATACATCATATCCATAAATATAAATATCACATAATAGCATATTTATACATGTCTCAAGGGTTATAGACCATTTACAACATCATATACATCATGAAACGTAATTATGGTTCCAAAATGGATAAAGCTAGGCATAAGCTTGTTAATCTTCCTCTTTCATTGTTGTTAGCTCCCTTCATCATAGCTACTTAATCCACCTAGCATGTTAGATCATTGGAGAAGAGGGGATGAGATTTAAAGAATCCCAATAGCTCATCTCTCATTCAATCATACATAATATGTGCAAAACAAGCTTTACAAATGCATGCAAGGAGAAAATGGAAGTCATGGGCACTTTAAAAGAAAACTTAGCATATGAATCAATCATACAAGACATTCAAGAGCTCACCAAGTGTTTAGATTGTCCTTACACTTCTCCTTATGGATATTGGACTTACCTCACCCATTCTTTGAGAGCTTTGGACTCAACCATACTCTTGGGAGCCTACTTTGCTTTTGGGAGACTCTTTGCTATGTCTTAACCAAGTTTAAGGGTTCTTGGCTCATCCTCACTAAAGGGAAGAGTTCTTGACCTCTCCACACTTAAGCAAACTCATACAAATATCATGTACTCATTTAGAAACATAACATGGCATCAAGAATCATAGTATATAAAGGCATACTAGCACACTTTTCATAACTTGAAAATACACATACACATATTCTAAAGCAAGCTAAACACACATCTATACATGAGAAAAAGTAGAGAGAGCTAGCTTGAACATAATTACACACTTTTTCCTTTGGATTCAAACCTCTTCTTTTGGCCACATGCCCACAAATTGGTAGAGATAGTTTCTCTTAGTCTAGATACAATTTATGGGAGCCAATTAGGTTCATGAAACAAACTCTAAGGCCATACAACTTACTTAGATACTAGATTGCTCTATAGGCTCCATTATGGTCCATAAATGCACCTAATTAAGCAACACCCCTCAAATAATTTCTAAGCTCTATTCTTTCCTTTCAAATATGATTCTTAACTCCTTTTAAGCCTCTTGGAGTCATCACACAATTAAAACAAAAAGCCTAGCATCATGTTGCTTCTTTAAGTCATAATATAGAACCTAAGGTACCAAATCACTTTCTATGAGTTCTAAATTTTTTCCAAGGTCTCCCCTCATTTTCATTCATCAAATATGACCCAAGAATGGCCTTAGAAAAATTTAAAACTCTCCCTAGCTAGGAGAACCCATCTAGGCCGAGGCTATGAAGCATATTGGGTTCCATGGAGCTTTCTTTGTTTTCTCAAGGGAAGAAGCATATAGGGAGCCTCTTAGGGATCTTGGGAGCTCATTTAAACTCTTACTTAGGCCTAGGAATTATCATATAAAATTAGATTTTACAAGGTGCAATTGAAACTCTAGAACTTGCATATTAAAATCTAATAGTTTTTGTTAATTCCCTTTGCATATTCTTAATCTCCACACCCTTTTTCCTTAGATTCATGCTTGATTCTGCCTAAAAATCATCTCCTTCTAGGGTTTCTCAAGTGAGGCAAAATGGCAGAGGAGGGAACCAAAGATGACAACCATAGGAAGAGAAATTACCTTATTTTCTTACTTTTTCTCACTTGAATCTTGTGTTCTTTGAGCTCCTCTCTTCAAATCCGAATTTTTCCCTCAATTTCTCCCTTAAAACAGATTTATAAACTTCATTATAATCATAGAGAACAAAGGAGAATGGAGGAGAAAAGGTTTGAAAGAGAAAGAGCATGAAAAACTACTAATTTCCATACCTTAAGCCTTTAATTTCTCCTCCTCTTTACCTTCCTCTTGTATACCACTCTCCCTAAGGTTTTCCTCTAGTTTGGACAAAACTTCATTGTACAACATGAAAGGAGAAGAAGGGTGCATCATATATATAGGTAAGAGGAAGTTATACTTTTCAAAAATTCTAATTTTGCCTTTCGTTCTTGGCATTTTCGTTTCTCTTTTGTTTTAGCTCTTTTTTAAGAACCATCTTTCTATTATGAAATTTAGGTTCCCAATTTAGTAAAATACCTTCGGAATCACTCAAAATTGGAGCTAAAACCTTCATAAACGAATCAATCAAAGTTCGGGTCAACCAACATTAAAAAACGGCCACCGGAGGGGTTTTAACTGTCTCAGGGGTTTCCATCCTTTTCAGGGCCTCTGAGAACCCCAGAGAACTCAAAACTTTCATTTAAAAAGTCTTCCTATGTGAATTCCAAAAATTGCTCAAAATTATGAAAATGCCATTATGTTTTGTAGGCTTTTCGTAAGAAATTGTTTCTTCATTCTAGCTCCGTTTTTCTCTCCGTCTAAGCCTGGGATTCTCATATTTAGGAGTCTAGAATACTTTTCAAATTTTTTAGGATCTTAACTACATCATTTCGGGGACTTCTTTTTGTATCCAGTGAGTTTCGTTCGTTAATGGAAAAATCATACATTACGTTTCTCACGTTTTCTCTGGTTTTCGGAGAGCCGAATGTTACACAAGGGTCAAATCATTGGAATGAACACCAAATGTTATGTCATTTACACCAAGAGTGAAAACAACTTATTGCTTAGATTGTCTCCTACCTTGAGCCAGACTTGTTTGACTTAACCTAACTCGATGTCAAACTCACCATATGAGTAGCTATTTCTCATGATTTTTTGCTTTGTTTTTGTTAGTTTAAATGGTGATTTTGTTCAAAAACACATGGGCATTCATTTTCATGCATAAAAAAACTAAAAATTATGCCTGATATCCATTTTAAAAATTTTCATAGTAATAAAGCAACTTTATTATTTTAATAATAATAAACTCACAGCTTCAAAACACTTGCATTTTCATCCAATCAAAGTATCAACTATCATAAAATTATATATGCACCAAAAATGCATTCAACAAGTTTAAGAGAAATTTTCAAATTCCTTTTTTTCTTTCAAAAATTAAGATTCATCTAATCTAACATGTAAAGCTAATCAAAGTAATAGCTCTAAAACCATGTGTAGAACAAATTCAATAATTTATTTAATTGCCATGATGAATGAATTTCATGTAAGAACTCAACCTTGAACACATAATCTTAAGCGCTGAGATCCAGGGATAGAAGAGGAGAATAATATGATCTTGTTAAAAGCTCTTTTTGACAAGTTTAGGAAACCTTAGTGATTTTCACGAGGTTATCTTTTGTTATAAAATCTTTAAAAATGCAATATGGTCAATCATCAGTTGTTTCTGACCTAATTAGCTCTACAACATGACCTCCTAGTACATCCCTAGTGATGTACTTCTAAACTCCTAATTTGCTAGGAGCAAAATCCTGTAAAAGTTTAAAAAAGTGACAAGTATCCTTAATTTTTCTAACACTAAAGGATTTTCTTATGGTTGCTCCAAACACAAGAAAAGATATAAATTTAATCTATTTGTTTGATGTCATGAAATTGCATGCAAATGGAAGAGAGAATAATTCCAAATGTTTTTTTCTATTGAAAGGTCATCAACAAATAGGAATGAAAAGGTGGGTTCTCTTCATGGTTCAGGCAGGCAAGATGTCTATATTAATCAGAAACAGTATTCATTTTGACAGGAATGTGAATTCAATATATGAAGTTGCACACAAACAGTATAAGTGACCAAAAAACAAAAATAAAGATTAAAAAACAACAACAACAATAAGCCTTTTTCTCACTAGGTAAGGTCAGCTACTTAGATTGAACGATGCCATAAAATGATATTGTGAATCATTTCTATAGACAAATTATTTAAATCTAAATGTTTCTTAATAATTTCACCTATAGTTTTTCTTAATCTTCCTCTATCTTTAACTATTGAACTACTCCTCACTTAAGCTACTCTTCTTATCAGGGCTTTTATAGGTCTTCTCTACACATGTTCAAACCATCTAAGACGTGATTCTACAATTTTTCTACTATAGGTACCATCTAAGACATGATTCTACAATTTTTCTACTATAGGTACAACCTCAACTTCCTCTTTATTGTATTTATTTCTAATTTTATCATGTATAGTGTGTTCACTCATCTAATGCAATGTCCTTATTTTCACAATATTTACTTATTCTCTTATTGGCCTTTTATTACCCAACATTCAGTTATATATAACATTACAGATTTTATAGTTGTACGATAAAATTTTCCTCTAAGTTTAAGTAGTATTCTTCTATCGCACATAACACTGGAAGCACTCTTCTATTTCATCCTCTCTACTTGAATCTTATAATTTATATCTTCTTCTATTTCCTTATCTTGTTGTATAATATATCCAAGATACTTAAATCATGAAACTTGTGGTATTATGTATTCTCTAATTTTCACTTTTATCTTAGAATTAGTGCGTCTCTTACTAAACTTACATTCCATATAATCTATTTTACTTCTACTTAAATGGAATCTATATGCTTCCAAAACTAGTTTTCATATTTCTAACTTTTCATTTATTTCCTCTATCAACTCTCCAACTAAGATTATATTATCTATAAAATGTATGCATTGTGACACCAACTCTTGAATATATTTAGTAAGTATATCCAAGATTAAAATAAAAAGATAGGGATTTAAAGTTTATTCCCAATGTAGGCCAATAGTTATCGAAAAATCTTTTGTAGGCCCACCTTGTGTTTTCTCATAAGTTATAATCTCATTATATATATCTTCAATTGATCGAACATAAGCAATACGAACTCTTTTTTTTTCTAGAGCCTTCTATGAAACCTCTCTTAACACCATATCATACACCATCTCCAAATTAATGAACACCATATGTAAGTCTTTTTGATTCCTTCGATATCTCTCCATTAATCTTTGCAACAAGTATATCACTTCTATGATTAACTTTCCTAGCATAAAATCAAATTGATTATTTGTAACGTAAGTTTCTTATCTTAATCTCTGCTCAATTACCCTATCTTAAAATTTTATATTATGGCTTATGAACTTAATTCTCTTATAATTTGTACAGTCTTGTATATCCCTCTTATTCTCATAAATTAAAGTACTCTTCTTCTACTCGTTTGGCATTCTGTTAGACCTCATAATCTTATTAAATAATTTTACAAGCTAACTTATTCCTTTTATTCCTAAACCCTTCCATACTTCAATAGGTATATTGTTTGGTCCAACTATTCTACCATTTTCCATCCTCTTTAATGCTTTTTTTATCTATAACTCTTGAATTTTATGATAAAAAGTATAATTTTAGTCATCCTTTTTAGTGTTTAGCCTATTTGAATGCAATAAGTTCCCATGTCTTTCATTAAATAGCCTATGAAAATATTACTTCCACCTTTCTTTGATATCTTGTTATTATATTTCACTTGGTTCACGTCTCTTGTCTTTCTTTTTCTATTTTTAGTAAGCTTATAAATACTTTTTTCCTAATTTTAGTATCTAAGGATTGGTATAACTCATCAAATGCCGTAGTTCTAACTTTATTCACTACCTTTTTAGTGTCTTTCTTAGTTAACATATATTTATCCCAATTTTCATCACTTTTATACGAAGACTACACTTTATAACATTCTCTTTTAACTTTAACTTTCTCTTGCATGTTTGCATCCCACTACCATAATTCTTTGTCTTTAGGTTTAAAGCCTTTTGATTCACTGAGTGTCTCTTTTACATCCTTCTTAATCTTTTTAACTATCTTGTTCTATATATTGTTAGCACTTCCTTGTGCCTCCTAACACTTTTCTTTCAAAATTCTTCTTTGTAATCTCTTTTTTTTTATCACTCTTCAATTGCCACCACTTGATCATTAATATCCTATCTTGACCTTTACTCTTTACTCTTTACTCTTATCTTAACTTGAACATCTATAACAAAGACCTTATGCTAGGTAGTTAAGCTCTCTCTAGGTACATGTAACACCTAAAATTAGTTAAAGGTATTAATCATGGAGTTGGGCTAATTAAGAAGAATTATCATGAGAATAACTTAGACAAGCTATGAAAATAAGAATTTATAGAGGAATAAATTATTAATGTGGACTTAAATTTTAATTAGGATAGATATTTCATTTGGGCTCATAATTAATTTTGACATTTAAATTATGCCTTCAGATTAACTTAATTATGCTTTTGGCCAAATATAAAAACCTCATCTTAGTTATGAGGAGATCCAATTTTATTTCTTAAAGACCCAACATTTATTTTGTGCAAACCCAACGTTAATGGACCCTTTCAGCTTGGCCTAACTCTTATCTAACTCTTGTGACCCTAAAATCCATGGCCCAATAAGCTAAAAATCTGAACCCACTTAGATTTGGGCCTTTAGATAAACTCACAACCTAACTTAAACCCATCTAAACCCTAAATACACTCAGCCTCCTCCCTATTCTACAGAAAAAAACACAAGAGGCATAAGGAAAATTCAGAGGTCTAAGAGGGAGGCTAGGGGTAGTAACACATTTTCATATTTTCTCACTTCTAAAGCAAGATTCAACTAAGGTAATCTTCATAAAACTTAATCCTCTCTTCTTCCTCTTCAATTTAACTTGATTGGTTTTTCATTTGGAGTATTTTCACCCTCCACCCAAGTCTAAAACTAATTATTATGGGTTACTTTTGCATGATTTTTAGAGGTTGAGGCTAGAAGTGTTATTGGGTAAGTATTTCCTTCTTATTTTAAGGTTTTTTTTTTAGTTTGAGACCTCTATAGTTGATTTATAATATGGGTAGGGATTTTATATGAATTTACCCAAAATTTGGAGTACTATTTTCAAGTTTTTGGTGTAAGGACAACCAAATCTGAATTTGGAGTTTTGTAATGGCTGGGTAAGTGTCCACTAAGTAGTGTATGATGCTTAGGTCTTAGAGTATTTGATTTATGTTACAATTAACATCTAAGGATATACTTGATTTGATTTAGGATCTCTAGAGTATAGGGATTCATCTTTGGCTTCAGAATTTAACTTGTTCGAGTGAGATAATCAGGGTTAATTTTTATTCCTTACATATCTTCAAGTTAATCTTATATCTACTATACATGTATGATTTTAAATGCTAAATGAATGGTTAGCTATTTGATATGTTATGATTAAACTTTGTGAGGTCATAGTGGAGCTGTGGTGCGACTGCTACCCATGTATCGTGTTTCGATCGGGCATCAAGTTATAATCAAATTCTTTTATGCACTGAGTCCAAGTTGTACCCATTGGAGAGTTAGTGCCATAGATGGGCCTCTGCCAATGTCATTGGCCTTTAACATGTAGAATGTGATTGCTAGTATGGGATAATAGTCACTGAAAGCCCAATTGTTTAATTTGTTGATATTATAATGTTTTTGATACTTACCTGATTAAATGCATATATGTTGATTAATTTGGCACATATGAATGGAATTTACCTATGGTTATTGAGATTTGCATCTTACCTCATTTTATGGGCTAACTATTTCAGGTGAAGGATCCTCGAGTAAGGATAAAAGGATGCAAGTAGATGAACATCCATGAGTTAAGACCTTATATAGGGAATGCTACACTTGGGTTAATTTATCTTAGGGTAGATGCTAATTTTGTTATTCTTTTGTATAGTATTATCATATAATCATATTACTAAGTGCAAGTATTTTGGTGTTTGGTAAACAATGATGTAACTAATAGGAAGTTAGACCTTATAAAATTTGGTATCTAATGTATGCACTCATTTATATCTTATGTGGAATTTTATTAGTATGGATATAAGACTTGTCACTTGAAGTATGCTATTGTATCATTATGAATGATCATGTTAGTGGTTTATAAATCTTGTTGCTGTCAATAATTCATGAATTTATTGATGTATGATTAATAAAAAGATTTAAAATTAATACTCTAATCTCTAAGTGGATGTGAGGGCATGCTAGATAGTTTAGTTAGTTGTTTACCATTAAAGCCTTACAAATTAAGGTAAAATGACCCTAAAATGTTGTTAAGGGGGGTCTGATATGTGTGGGCCAAAATTTAGAGAGTTTAGGTGTGGTAAGGGGTTAAGTCAAGGCTAAAACTATTTAAGTCATAGCCAAGGGAGTTCTAAAAGCTAGGAGCACTGCGGCGCGAGATGCCTCACTATGACATAATGTGAGAAATTCGCCCAAGGAGAGTAACAAAGAGCAAATACACCGTAGCGCAAGGGAAACTCACAGTAGCGAGTGTAGAGATGCAAGTTTGGAAAGTTCCAAGAGGTTTTCTTGCTGTAGCGCCATATAGGCTCTCCGCTATGAGACTCCAACTCGTTGTGCCTCTCTTGAAAGTTGAGCAGTAGGTCCTTGAGAGCACTTTCATCATGATACAAAAGGCCTAAGTCGCAGCACAAGATTCGTAGTTTTGATTGTAAGTTCCAGTAACCAACTTAGCTACGACAAGAAAGGTTTGAGTAGCAATCTATGTCCCCTAAACTCTTATTTTTGGTTAGAAACCTTGGATTTTATTATGAACATGTATATTATGACTTGGGAGCATTTGTAAGAGGATTTTATAATGCTTAGGATTCATGGTAATGTGAACCAAATGTCTTAATTGATAATTAGAGTTACTTATTAGATCAAATGATTTTGATTATTTGGCTAATGACTCTAATAATATCAAGGTTCAAATTTTCTCATTTTTTTCCAATTTAATTCATTGTAATTACTTTAAACCTTAATTTATGATCATTAATCATATAATTAAGTCTAATCACAGTAATTAAGAATTAGAGTTATTACATTATAATATTGCAATTCTTGTAGAGCTTTCTTTCCACTTTCCTTAGTAAAAAGAAATCAATTCGAGAGGATGCCCTTCTACTTTTGCACATAATAGATACTCCTTGCATTTGTATTAATTATTATAAAGTAGAATGCTAATAAAAAGTTTAAAATAGTTTTACCTTTTGCATTTGCTTCCAATAAGTCATATCCCCAATGCGAACTCTCGTAACCTTTAGATACATTCCCTACATGACCATTAAAATCTCCTTCTAAGAGAATCTTTTCTCCAAATAGTATTCTATAAACTAAACTTTCTAAGTCCTTCTAAAACTTTACCTTGTAGTGCTCTTCTAACCTACTTATAGCAATTAAGCACTAATAATGTTAAAGGTTTCTTTTTCTACTGCAAACTTTAATGCTATTATTATATCTACTAACTTTTTTACATTTATCATAAAATTTTTTCAATACTTGTCCATAATTATACCTACCCCATTTATAGATTTAGTCTTTACGGTGTACCAAAATTTAAAACCTAAAGTGTCTAATTCCTTCATTTTTTCTTCTACTCATTTAGTTTTTTGTAAGCACATAAAATTAATTATTCCCCTAGTAATAGTATCTACTATTTTCATTGATTTACCTATCAGTGTACTTATATTTCAAGTTCCAAAATAAATTCTACTCTTGTGAACTAGTTTCTTTACTCGCATTCATTTACAAAAACATGGGAACTTTTATTTTTTATTACACCTAGGCGTTGATGTAGTTGTTTCTACTTATTTGATGCTATACTCTAGTTATACAACACATTACTTCCAGGCAATGACTTAGTATTAACTTTAACACATCATTGATCCATAACATAAAGATTCGATAAAATTTTACATTGGTTGTTAACTGCCTAACATAACTCTTCTTTTTTTTTGGGACTTGGGACCAACTATGCAAAATTTTACATCAAAGCACGACATAGGCAGAGTTTAAAATGAAGATTAAGAAAAAGAATAAAAAGCTACTAAGTACAACATTTTTTGTATCTGTAAAATGAATCCAATGACTCAAAAGTTTAATAAAGTTGGTTAAAATCATTGAGCTAGCTTAAAATGAATATCCTTATTTCATATCCCATAGTTCCTTCATTTGCGACTTGGATATGCACATCCTCATTCTTACTATCTCCACCTCAACATCCCATATAGTAACATAAGGCACTTCAATTATTACCTAAAAAAAAAACTTTATTTTTCATTGAACAATAATTCTATGAGACACATCTTTTAAAATCACTAGCCAAGACCTCAAGGATGGTTTCTCTAACTTCTAGATGTCCTTAGCCCATATTTTTTTACCTAACTATTCTTCAATTTCCAAATCTTACCAATACTTCACATATGGTGTCTGAGTCCTACTTCGATCAAAGCCCTGAAAGTTTAATAATTATCTTCATATTTTCAACACAACAATGATCATTTTTCCTTAATGGGCTTATAACAAGACATAATAAGAAGTCTCAAGCCCTAAATTAAACCTTGATCTGAGCTTATTCTAATTAAACATATACTCCAATTTCCTTACTAATTATTCTGCTAGTCAAGCTCATTTACAATTAGTGAAATGAGGCTCCTTATGTTGTGGAAGCCACTTTAACAATCTTGCTATGTGCTTTCTCTAAACCCCTAAAGCCTATAAATTTGCATTTTAAGAGTATGTCTTTCACATGGTAGATTACCACAACACAAAATCTATCTCAGCATTTTTCAATCACTCTAAAATTTTGTTTACAACTATAAAATTTACAGATTCAAGACAAACGTGATAGCTTTGAAATTTCTTTGCGTAGAATGTGAGTATGATAGAAAATTGAACATATATTGTGCAGTCATTATAAATGGACTTAGAGTCTTGGTGAACTAGTATAACAAGGAAAAGCTCTTTACATTTTATTGATGTTTTATTTTAATTGTCAAGCTAGCAAAGGACTTTGACTCAATAAGCATAGAGCTAGAAGAAAACTATGTAAAACCTTTTTAATCCATGAATTTGGTTTTGAGCATTTTACTTAGAGTCAATAGGGCATCTAAAGTGGACCTCGACTCTTTCTGACACTTCATATATATGTAAGCTTTGTAACACCATAATATATTAACCTCAACTAGTCTCTGTTTAGACTTGATTCCATATAATTTTCAAAGAAAAAAAGTAAACCGTAGCATTTCCATACTATATATCGGGGTTTAAACGCTTATATTTTGCCCTGTGTGTCTTGTGAACCTATCAATCACATAATCTACTCAAGATCCATTTATAAAACTCATACATAGCATAAAAAAACCCATGAACCATGGATATGAAGCCAAAAACTAGAAAATGCAATTTCTCAAAACAGGCCCAAAAGTTAGATTTTTGGCTCTAAATTTGAAACATCATAACTAATTTTAAAAAAATGAGAATTAAGCAAAAAATAACTTTTTGAAAATCTCTAGATGTTAAATTTTCATTAAAAATAATTCCCAACCATAATTTCAGCATTTGAATCATGTTTGACATAAAAAAAAAAAAAGACAAAGGTCTAGCTGTCCCTGGTATTGATGCAGCTTACTGTGATAAAATTCAAAAATTTATAACTAATTCCAAAAAAATCCAATCTAAGAAAACTATACAAATTTAGAAAGCTACAAATGTTAAATAGAGGAAAAAAAATAAGTTTAGATCATTTTAGTAGCCTTTGGACCTTGAAAATTGATAGAATAGTAACAAAGGTCGGATGGCTTCCCTAATATTGACACAGAACTTCAGAAAGTTATTTCTCCCTCTACAGACCTTCAATTGAGGTGCTTCTAGTTGGTATAGATCACTGTAGATGTCTATTTTATTCTCATAAGAATTCATAATAATTGGACATCGTTTGCCCTATGAATGATATAGATTTATTTTCAGACCTATAGGAACAGTGCACTAACCAAAACCAAAAAATTCTCCAACTTCAAAAATTCGCAAAATATTCTCTAGATCTCTAAATATTTTATACTTTAGCTTCCCAAGAAACTCTCAATAAACTCTAGATGCATGCCAAATTTTATATCAAGAAGAGCTCATTTGGTCATATCTTGATAAAGCTCACGAATTTGGCAATTTTGACCCTATATATGGTTTAAAGTGGGTTTAAATAGCCTCTTACATGTTCTAACACCTCTTGGGCAAGTTTTAAAGCACTACTACATAAACATATGAGTTGCCCAAGTGGTTCAAACCATCACATATCTCAAACTCACTGTGCTACGAGCAAAAATACACTACTACATACAAGCTACAAAGGGGTCAAATCTCATATTTTCATTACTTTGGCCTATACATAGTTCACACATCATTTATACATACATTTAAACTTGCTTAAACCTTTACATCTCAAAAAGAATATGTATACATAAGCACTTTGGCTTTCCTATATATCAAACTATGCATAAGTGTGCAAAAGTGTCAAGAAACAGCCATCTATGCCTCATGACCTCTACTCTTTGGCTTTTGGGCTCCACTTAGACCATATAAGATGGGAGAGGGAAGGGGGTAAGATTAATGGAATTTCAATAACTCATACACTCATTTAAAGAAGCAATCAAGGCATATACACAAATCAAAGCATGCAGGTAGGCATCTAGCTATTCACAATCATAGAATACATGATTTACATGTTATAAATATCATATCAATGCCAAGAATGAGCTTTAGGGACTTTTGGTCTAGCCTTACCCTATTTTGGGGACTTTTAGATGACCTCACCCTTAGTTTAGGGACTTTTAACTTGGCCTCACTCATCCATGAGACTTTTAGCCTTGTCTCACTTATTTTTAGGGACTTTTGGCTCTACTTCACCCATCACAAGGAACTTTCGCACTACCTCACACGAGTAATTTTCACAATCTAAAATATAAGTATATTGATACCAATGCATTAAGGCAATATCAAATAGCATGTCTCATAATATAAGCACACACACAAGCATACAATGACCATCATACATCCAAGAATGCAACAAGAAAGAGTGAAGAGCTACCTTGAAAGCCAACACAAGCCTTCCCTTTTGATTTCTCTTTGTATTTCTCAGTCTCAAAACCACAACTAGATGGAGCCGATTCTCTTAAGCCTAGACATAACAAATAGCATGTAATTACTCTCTTGGAACTGAAACAATTACTTATAAAGGCTAGGAGATTAAATCCCTAGTTTCTACCTCTTAATTTCCACTAGTTCTTCTCTTAGTTCCTTTACATTTTTCAACTCCTCACACTCTAATTCAAGGGTTTCTTACTCATTCTAGGTCAGAACTTCCTTCCTCTCTCAAGCTCTCAAGTTGGTAGAACCAATATACACAAGAAGCAAAGAAGAAGAAGCAAGATACATAAGTATTTACCTTGAGTTCTAGCTTTTTCTAAGAGTGATTCTCTTTTACCTTCACCTTCCTTGTTATTCTCCACTCTCCCTCTTCTGAACCAAGCTCAAAACAAAACTAATTCAATAACCAAAACTATAGAAAGAGAGGGTAAAGAGAGAAGAACAAAATTCTAAGAAGGAGAGTTATAGAAATCTCAAGTTGTGCTTACCTTTTCCTTGGTTTCCTTCTTTCTCTCTTAGCTTTTCTTGGTTTCACTCTCTCTCTTTAGCCCTTTTCTCTATTTTGGATGAAGCTTAGGTTGGTTAGAGAATAAGAGAAGCTTTTGGGGGCTTTAAGAAGCAAAAATACACTTTTTCACACTTTTCTGGATTAACCCTTGCTATCGTGAAAAATAACCCTCGCTACAGCAAGTACGTATCAATCCCAGGCCCCTGTTCTCATTACGGCACGCACTGTTGCGAGGAACTCCTTAATTTTTGTATAGGATGCCCAAACTCGCTATAACTAAAAGCATTTTCGTTATAGTGAACAGGTACATTCACTATAGCTAGGTGGATTCTTACTATAGCGAACAGGTACATTTGTTATAGCCGGTTTGTAGCCAGCAGACTTAGAAAAGTTTCAGAACTTAAAAAATTTTCAGTAATTCTAGTTGTTACAAGCTTCACATTGATTTTTGTATATAAATAATTGCTATTTAAATAAAGTTTTATTTTTATATCATAAAATTAACAAGTACTCCTATCTTGTTTCAGTATCTTGCAATATAGTACAATTTACTTAAATTGATAATTTGTAAACACAATGATCTATAAATAAGTTTAAGAGGTAAAAGCTTGCTACCAAGTGCTTTTATATACACAAAAAGTAAGCAGGAGTAAGTTTTGGAAATTATTACATGGAAGTTGCAGCAGTTCAATCATAAAAGCACAAGTAAGATTTGTCATTTATCTTATATATAAACAAAGAATGAAATGTAAACTGGCCCATTCTTATAGACTTTTGCCATGATCATAGGGATCTAAATTGATCCTATGATTGGGATTAAGGGGATCTGAATTGATTGATCCTATATATCTTCACACTGTAATGCTTTGACTTCTCCATGCTGGTTCCCATTCACGCATTTCCTTAACACACTAGTGAGTAGGATATGCAAGCTCACAACTAGAATTCTTCAATAAAACTCTAGCATCGAATGATGTGAATAGGCAACTGAATTTTTATCTCTAACCACTTTATACAAATTTGCACCAAGGTGAAATAACAAGGGTAAATTGGAAACTAATTACCTCTTTAGTGACAATACTATATAATGGACCCACTATTGCCATGAAAAAACAAGGATACCCCTCCCTCCCTTCATAGCTAAATCCATACAAAAATCCACAGCATGCAAATGCAAGAAGCCTATTAACAGAGAGAGACATGTTTTGCAATTAAACATATAAGCTATAAATTCCTCTTAAAAGCCCCTCTAGAAATTTGCAGAAAGAGAGCATAGACTGCAATTTTAAAGAGATAAATACACAAACACACAATAACCAAGATACAACATACCATGCCAAAATGAATGCAAAAACTATCTGACAATGATTCAATAGCACCAAATGCCCAAAAAGAACTAAAGTGACCCTGAATTTGCTAAGAATTTTTTCAACCCTAAATACATAAAAAGCTGTTACTTTGAAAAACGAAGAGAATTACCTTATCTTTAATCAAGAAATTGATTCACCATTCTATGCATTATTGAAGAAAGAGAAGAGTGAGCACTTTCTTCCAAAAGAATTAGTTATTTAAAAACAAAATAAAATTAAGGAAAAGGAGCAAGTAGACGACCTAGAATTCTTACAATAGTGCTACACTGCGACCATGCTATTCTTGCATTAAACTTATTTGGCAATTTTAATGATTTTGGATGAGTTACAATAGGAGTACTACTCAGATCCTTTTTAGGTGTTGGCTTGACTCTAGGAAGGTGCTTAAATTGTCCAACCTATGAATCAAAGACAAGATCTTGGAAACTTGAAACATATTACGAAATTAAATATGTGCATGTGAAAAGTACATTAAATGGTAAAAAGAAAAATTAAAACTAGTTAGGGCAAGTTGAACGCTAACAGTATTATTAGAGAAACAAGGATTCATTGCAGCTTCCATCCTGCCTTTGGATTTTCATTAATCTGCTTAACGATTGACTCCTACATGGTGATGTCAAAGTTTAACACATGACTTGAACCAAAGATCCAAATATTCAACCTAAAAACCAAAGGTAGGACAATTATGTACATTTACTTAGATATTTAACATTCTTTTGTCTTTTTCTTTTCTTTTTTTTTCAAACAAAGATGTACATCATCTAGATACTTCATTTTTTCAAGTCATGCATCGAGTTAATGAATGATTTGCACTTATAGTATTTTTTTAATTTTGAGATATTTAGTTGAACAATATTATGTACAATAACTCATAATTTTGTAGAACCAATCATTTTTATTTCAATCAATATACTAATTGTATATTTCTTTGACAATTATATTAAAGCTAAAATGTATGAAACTCATTTAAATTTTAGGTCATGTGTGAAAACCCTCCTTAAGTTTCATAAAATGCCACTAAACTCTCTTAAAATTTTAATATTATGCAAAGAATCTCCATCTATTAGTGATTTCATTAAATCATTAATGAAAGTTGCCACATTAGATATTTCTTGGCCACATGTCATCTAAGCTAGATTAAGGGAGTATTTTAGTCATTTATTGAAGTAAAAAAATGCACAAAAACATAACGCAAAACACATACTATCATCTTCATCCTTAAAATTGTCTTCCTCCTTCTCTAATGCTAGGACTTCCAATTTGTGAAATATAAATATATACTCGTCATTACCATTAGCCCTATCAAAATTTCAAGGTGGGTTTGGTCACATAATCTTGTTATTCATGGTGAATTTTATAGTATGTTAAAGGTAATTTTGATTTTTGATCTTCTTAAGCTTGGATTTGAGTATGTGGGTTTGGTGTCAAATTAGTCTATTACACATTGAATTGTGTTGCTTAGACTTTTAAGTACTTTTTCCATGAGTTTGGCTCTGTGGGTACACTTGGATGGTGCCAAAGTTTATGCTTTCAAGATAGGAGTTGCTATATTTTGCTAGAGCTTATGCAATTAAGGATATTAACATTATATTTTGTTTAGGTGACTTATCCTTTTATATTGAGTTTAATTCAATTTGTTTGCAATCCAATTGTGTTAAGGAGTTCATTGGACCCAACTCAATTCAATTGAGTCTTTTGAGTTGGGCAATCAAGTTATCCTAAACAAAATATATGTTTTTATTATTATTTGTTCTTTATGCGAAAACATTAAAAATTATATTTTTAATTTTCTTACTAAAAAAAACAAATAAAGAGAAACAATTATGAACATTATATTTTGTTTGGGCATGTTTTAAAAATAATAATAATATCAAATTAACAAAATAAATAAAAAATATAAAAAAGGAAGAAGAGTGATCAGTTAATTTTTTATTCAGGCTGAGCCATATTTAATTTTCAAATTCTAACTAAAAATAATGAAAATGAAAACTAGAGAGAAAAGATTACCCAAAAAAGGAAAAAAATGAAAGTAAGAAAATAGGGAATCTAAAGAAAATAAAAAAATTTGCTACCCTCCTACGGCCCTTGCTCCCTAGCTATTTGTGACTTTAAATATAAAAAGAAGAAAAATATTCAAAAAAATACATAAAAAAAAAAAAAGAAAAGAAAAGAAAAGAGAAGCGGGCGAAAATAATTGTTTTATTAGTCCCAACTCTTTCAGCCACATTAACCCGAAGGAAAAGCTAAGGCCTATTTCAAAACTGCAAAAAAAATCAAAAAATAAAATTAAAAAAGAAAAGGAAAAAACAGAAGCAATACGAAAGCCCCTAACCCATATAATTCAATAGGTCTCTTGAGCTTGAAACTCACACAACCCAATACAATTGGAAAAAAAGAAATAGAGAAACCGAAAAAAAAGGCCCAAAACAAACATAAAGCCCCAGACTCCCCTTCCCCTCTTTCGGGTTATGGCCATCAGTCTTTGGATCCTTTCTTGAAGGCTCCCCACGGCTGTTTTGGTTTGGCGTTGCCTCTCTCGGGTGCTCTCTTGCAACCAGAAGCAGCCAAAAGCAAGCCACGCAGTAGTAGAGGAACCAAGGCACCAGCTTTTTGCAAGGAGAGGAATTAGTGGAACAAAGAGGCACAGAGGAGGATCACGCGCGAAAGCCCTATAAAAGCAACATGAATCAGAGAAGCGAAAGAGCTGCCAGAAACAGAGAGTGGGACCGAGAGTGAGAGGGGGAGGATTTGACAAAGAAAAAGATGGAGAAAGTGTTGAAAACAGGGCAAAAGATCAGATGCTGAAGAGGCAGAGGAAGACAGCAGCAAGCCATTTTGAGCTGAGAGGAAAGAGTGAAGAAAAAAAAAACAGAAAGGGAAGGAGAGAGCAGCAATCAATGAGGTTCAATGAACTAACCCCCGTTGGGTCTTTTTCATCGATAACGACCGAAGAACAGGAGGAGGCGTGAAGCAGAAACACAGAGGTACAGCAACACGAAAACATAAATGAGGTAGAGAGTTCGAAGAACGAAAAATAGAAACAGAGATTGGGAGGATCCCTCTCTCCCTCGGATTTTTCTAGAGGAAAAGCCAACAGAGGAGCCAGAAAAACAAATCACTGTACAATGGGAAGAAGTTTAGAAGGAAGATGGAGAAGTTCAGTGGGTAGGAGATTGAACTGGAGGTTCCTCAGTGGAAGTTGTGTGAGAAGCTCAGGGTTCTTTTTCAGCTGAGAAGGAATAAGCTGTGACGGAGAAGAAAGGACCGATCACAAGAGTAGGACAGTGAAGGAGAGGAAACCAAGCACAGAAGCAGACTTAGGGAAATTAAAATTGACCCTTCTATTCAGACGCAATGTTGAGGTTCACACAGAGGATATCTCCTTGTCCATTCTCCTTCGAAGCTAGGAAGCCATAGATGTGTTCTGATTTTGGTGCAGAGATGGGGCCTCATATTTCCGGGTAGTTTAAACCGTTTGATTCTGCAGTTAACATGATGAGGAGCTTGGTTGTTGCGTGTGGTCACTATTGTTTGGATCGAAGATTGATTCTGTAATTATGTCTGGATTGTCCTCTGCCCTGTTTGGCTGAGGATAGGATTTAATATTTTTTTAGCTAGAAACTTGGCTAAGATTCTTGCTATTTTTCGTTGATTGTTTTTAGTTTGAATATAAGCTGATGGTTTGGTCTTACTGGTTATCTCAAATAGGTGTTAAAATCTTGAATGAAATCATGCTAGCTACCTTATTAAGCTTGATACGATTGTTGTGTTAAATGGCCTGTTGAATTGATGCTTACTGTATTAGGGTAGCATGTTGAATTCTTGTACAGCATGATTCTATTTATGGACAAGAACCAGTATAAATGGTCACGTTTTTATGAAAAATCCAGTGTTGAAATTTCTGCACATGTTATGATTCTGTTTTAGATCAAAAGTACTTCATATACTTATGTTCCTACAATAAAATTTAGCATTTCAAAATTGCATATGATGCGATTCTATATTGAGCCAAAAGTGCTGCACATATTTATGTTAAACACTTGAAAATGTTAAAATCCATTCACTTTGATACACATTTCATTACCTGGTCTGACTGCTGTTTATTTGACATGTGTGAGCAAAAATAATTCATGCTGGGGAGGATATGAAGAAGTGAAGTGATGCAAAGGCATATAAGCAGCGTCAATTGGTTTGGGCTTGTTTTTCACATACTTGAAATGTAGTTGAACATGATTTTTAATTGGCTGTACACAAGCACATAATCACAAAAATACTGAATGCGTATAAATATTTTAGTTTTATTTTTATTTTCATTCTTATCTAGAGCAACCATGTGGAATTCTTTGACCTCTTTGGCCTAAAAGAGTTCATGAGAGGGTTGCGTATCTTTACAGTTTTCCTTTTTCTTTGTGGGTTATAAAATTATTTTTATTTTGGTCTCTAATGGCCCATGTTTAATGAATTTTGTCTTCAAAAGAAAAATTCAAAGAAGGAGAAGCAAATTTTTTTTTAAAGAAACAACATTCAAAAAGCTCAACATTTAAAAATAAAAATATAAAATAGAGTAAGATTAAAAAATAAAAATAAAAAAATTAATTAAACAAAAAATCAAAAGCAAAAAATAAAAAAAATCATAAAAACAAAAAAATTCAATCAAAAATTAATTAAACAAAAAAATTAAAAATCAATTAAAAAATAAATAATCATAGTAAAAAATCAAAGATAAAAAATATCAAAAATAAATCAAAATATATATATGGTCAAAAAAAGTAAAAAAGAGAAAATCAAAAATAAAAATATCAAAAAATTCAAGAAAATAAAAATAATTAAAAATAAAAAACAATAAAAAAAAAATAAGAAAATGATAATAAACCAAAATAATAATAAAAAATCATCATAAAAATAAAAAATAAAAAATCCTATCAAAATATCAAATAAAAAATAAAAATATCAAATATCAAAAAATAAAAAATAAAATCATAAAAAATAAGAAAAAATAAAAAATCAATCATAAAAAAGTCAAAATTAAAAATAATTAAAAATGAAAAATGAAAATGGCAAGAGTAAAAAATTAAAATTAACTTTGCCTTTTACAGATTAAAACACATTAACTAACTTTAAACTCGTCTTGTTTGCAAAAGAAAGAAGTGATTTTTACTTTTTTTTTCTTTTTCCAAAAAAAAAAAGAGAAAAAAAAAACAAAAAACAAAAACAAACACATACAAACACCCCCCTTAACTTGCAAGGGCACTTTTCTTTTCTTTGTAATATTTGATAAAAATGTTTAAACTTTAATCTTTTTTATAGGGTACATATATCCTAAACTCTTAAGTCAAATCCGTTCTTATAAATAAATATATTTTTTGTTTCTTAATTTTTTTGTTTTCTTTTATTTTTATATGTAATTGTTAGAAGAATTAAAATAAAATGAAGGCCATATTAATTTTGCATAATTAATTTAAGGTAACTATTTTTAGCAACAAATGTTATGTAGTACTTAACACCTTTCCTACACATAATTGACTCTTAAATTTATTTTTGACTCGTAAGTCATTTTCTTACAAAAAAATTTTTTCAAAATTTTACCTTTAAAAAAATTAAAATTTTAGTGGTGACTTTTTTCATTTAATTTTGATTTTTTGAAAAATGAATTTTTAAAATTTTTTTGATGTTATGCGATCGCATTACAGGTGTGACAAAAGGGTATTGCGCTAATTTTGTGATTTTTGTCTATCTTTTCTTCTCAAGTTGAAATCAATTCATGCTTTCCTTTTTCTGAAATCTATGTCAAAGTAAAATTTGTTGAAATAGGTCTTTTTCTACCATCTCAATTCATGTTTTGTTCAAGAGCAGTCTTGTTCTTTGTTACTATCTAATGCTATTTTACTTATTACTTACAATATTTGTTGTTTTTACCATTACTAAAGTAAAAATTTTGATTTTGCTTTCTGTCAATTGATTTTGGTTTAGGTATTCATTGTTTCTTAGGTAGACAGGAAGCTAAGCATATAATAATGATGATGATAGTGTATAGGGAGTAGAACTAAGGTTGGTGAAGAAGATAAGAATGGAGAAAGATGGATGACTGAAGGAGGAAGACAATTTTAGTGATAAAGATGATAGTTTGTGTTTTGCGTTATGATTTTGTGCATTTTGGCTTCAATAGATTATTAAAATGCTTCCTTAGTCTAAATCATATGACATATGGCTAAGAATGATCTCATGTTGCAACTTCCATTAGTGATTTAACATAATTACTAATGCAAGGAGATTCTCTATATAATGTTAAAAGTTCAAGGTGGTTTAATGTCACTTTTTTTAAATTCAAGGGGGTTTCCTACATATGATCCAAACTTCAAGGAAGTCTTGTGCATTTAAGCCTTATGTTAAATATATGATTTGATAATTTAGCAATGGTTGATAATGTTAATGATTCTAATATTGTATACACACATACATATATGTATAATAAATTGTACTCAATGGTAATAGCAAACTACTTCTAACATTGAATCTTGGATGACTATTGACATCAACCGAAAAAAAAAATTAAATAGTAGTAATCACATAAATTGCCACTAATTCACAACAACATATTTTTAGCAATTTTTAATTGCTAGAAAAAGAGTCATTATGACTAACTTTTTTTTTGCTTCATTTTTTACAGTTAATAACTGTCAATAAATGGACATCAACCGCTAGCACATAGGCATCATAATTAACTTTATTACTTCATTGCTAGCAATTAACAAGTGATGGTAAATTCAAGCTAACCATCATGAATTATTTGTGCTAGTTATCTCAACAGTCAAATGGTAATTGTTGGAAATGTCTCTCGACACTTGCAATAACAAAGGTTTATTAACCACCACTGATGATTTAGCAACAACTTGAAAAAGAACCATAAAAAAATTATATCTTTTTTTATAATGACATTTGGCACAAGATGATTTGGACATACTGGAATTTTTAAATATGACTAAACTGAAAATATGGAAACTTAATATTTTGACACCTGTGTTCTCAAGCATTAAATGTTTTATGGTGGAACAACTTGTATATATATATATGACTAAATTGTAGATGTGGAGGCCTAATATTTTGAAACTTGTATTCTCAAAGCATTATATGCTTTTCATATGTAACACCATATGACTTTAGCCTTTCTCATATCTTTTCAAGGATTCCACATCCTTAACATAGCAATTCTTGGAGAAAAAGCATTAAACAATGCAATATTCTATGTTATGATTCAATTTTTTTTGTTTATACTCTGTGGACGCCATAAATTCTCAAACATCATTTTCTACTCATAATCCATCTATACAAGTCATAAATATCATAAAACATCTCATGCAATTCGAATTTAGAGCCCCACACATCAGAAAATGCACATTTGTTTTCAGGCTCACATTTTAGTTTTCTAGTGTAGACTTTGAAAATTCATAATTAAATTTAGAAAAATCGAAATCCAGCAAACTATAGCTTTCTGGAAAGCCCTAAATGTTAACTTTATGCTAAAAATACTTTTGGGTAATAAAAACATCATTTTGACCACGATTGACAACAGAAAGGCATCAAGGTCTGACTACCCAGTCACTCTGATACAGTTTACTGATATGAATTTCAAAAATTCATAACTAATTCTACATAAATCCAAATTAAGTAAAAGGGGAAAAATAGCTCTAGATCTAGAAAAGGACATTAAGCTAAAGAAAATCAATGAAACAGTACTTGGGTTCCTGTTGCGTTACTGATAGTAAGTCCCAACTTCACAAATTCATATCTCCATCAATATAAATCCAAATGGGGTGCTCTTTATGGCGACCAAAAACATATAAGGTCTAATTTATACCTGTAAAATTTCAAGGTAATCAAACTTCATTTGACCTACAAATAATAGAAGAGAAGAAACTGACTATATGAACAGTATATGTGCCAAATCTAAAAATTTTTCCAACTTTGGAAATTTATAATTTATTCTCTAGAGCTCTAAATAATATGATTCTTAGCTCTACAAAAAGCTCTAGATAAGACTAAGATTTTTGCCAAATTTCATGAAAAAATTCATCCATTTGGTCAATTTGTGACATAGGGTGCCAAAATAAGCTTTTTAAGCACCAAAAGGGGTCAAAATGAAACCAAATGCTTTCCTACCCTAGCCATGACCTCTTGAGCATGTGAGAAAACTTAAATACAGCCTACTAAACTTGTCCAAGAGGTCTGAATGTTCATCCATCACAAAACCATTATCTCACTTATTCATATGCACAAGGTTTCACAAATCCATTAATGCATATCAATGTCAAAAACTCATATGTTCATACATATGGCTTTCAAAATGATACATACATCATATTTGCATGTAATTGGACTTGCTCAAGTACTTACATCATAGATACATCTTATAATTACAAGGTTTTCCATTAAGATACAAATAAAAGGTCTATTTTGCTACACACATGTCAAAATCTTGTTTCTTCAAGGTGGTTGGTCTTCATTTCTTAGCCCACTTGACTCACCTAGATATGGTTAGACATTAGAGAGGGGAGAGTGAGATTTTAAGAATCTCAGTAGCTCTTAACCCTTTCAAATATACATACATGATATAAGTACAGGCCAAGGAATGCAAGCACACCTCAATCACTTCTAAAATTATGCACAGCCACTTTTTTCATGTCAATTCAACTCATACAATTCAACATAGGCTTTTATAGGTCATTGGCTTGGCCTCACCTAAGTTCTTAGGATTTTTAGATTTTTCTCACCTACATTTAGGGACTTTTGACTTAGTCTCACTCTATCTTGAGACTTTTGGCTTTGTCTCATCCTTTCTTAGGGACTTTTGGCTCTTCCTCACCCTTCTCAAGGACTTTTGGCTTTACCAAACCATTCAAGCCATCATACTTTCAAACAAGTTCAAAGAAGCATGTCAAGGTAGCAAGACTCTACATTAATGGCTATAATCCATTCACATAATTCAAACACACATACAAGCAAATCAAGACAAGTAACAGATCAAGAAATGCATATGAGAAAAGTTAAAGAGCTACCTTGAAGTAAGTAATGCAACTTTTTCTCTTAGGTTTTCTCCCTCTCCTAGGGCCACACACTTGGAAATAGGTAGAGGTGATTCCTTTGGCCTAGACATATCAATTAAGATTCAATTACATTCTTGAGACTTTTTCTAACACCATTCATACATTAAGGAAGCCTACTCCCTCTTATGATTCAATTATGGTTCCATTCAAAACTTAAAGAAGCAACTATGAAAATTCTTCATCTTGGCCCCATTTTGCCCCTCTATCTAGACCTCTTGACTCCATTTAAACTCCTTAGAGCCATCATATCATCATTCCTAAAAGCCTAGATACATATTACTTCTTTAAGTCATACTATGGAACCCATACCTCCAAATCTCCATTTATGGCTTCTAAATTATTTCCAAGGCCTCTTTTCATATTCTTCCATCATATCTAACCCCATTCTAGGTTTAGAAAAATTAAAACTCTCCCTAGGTATGTGAGACCTTTTTAGCTAAGACATACACACACTTGAGCTCCCATGGAGTTTTCTTTATCTCCTAGATGGAAGAATCACTTAGGAGGCTCTTTAGGGGTCTTAAGAGTTCATTCATACTCTCTCATAAGCTAGGAAACTTTAGGAGAAAGTTAAATTTTGTAATACATTCATGACTTCCTAACATGCTAACTTGAATTTCCATAGTTTTTTCTTTAGGTTTTATTGCATAATCTTGTTTCCCACTTCTTAAATCCTAAGTTCCATACTTGCTATTGGTCAGACTTATCTCCCTCTTGGTTGTTCTCTACTTGGTCGAACTCACCCATGGAAGGAGTAAGGGAAGGAAACAAGAAGAGCCGCGAGACATACCTTGATTCTAGCTCAACCCAAGAGCTTTTCCTCTTAGTACTCATCTCCTTCAAACTCTATCTTCCTTCCTTTGAATTAGACCTAAAGTAGTACCATATTACACATAAAAACCATCAGAAGAAAGATGGAAAGGAGGCCAATAACATTAGAAAAAAGGGATCCTTGAAAATTTTTCATTTTCCTTAATTTTTTGCCTTGTCTTTTTCTCTTTTCTTCTCCTCCTTTAGTGCATCTCTCTCCTTGGTATGTCTCCCTCTATTTGGGTAGAACAAGGTTGGTTAGAAGGAGGAGCAAATTCTGGACGTTTTAAGAAGTTAGGGTTCCACTTTTGCCACTTTCTATTTTGCATTTTAGTCCCTATTTCTTGGTTTTGTCTCATTGGGCTTATTTCAACTCCTTTTCAAGTACTGTCTTTTCTATCATAAAATTTAGATTCTTTAACATATAAAATGGCTTTGGAACCATTTAATTTAGATTTGAAACCTTCCCGAACTATTCGATGAAAGTTCGGGTCAACCGACATTAAAAAATGTACATCGAAGGGGGTTTAAACCATTTCAGGGATTCCTATGAATTTTAGAGCCTCTGAGAACCCCATATAACTCAATCTTTCCATTTAAAGATCCCTCTTTGGTGTTGTCTTAAACAGGTTTCACTATAGCAAGAGACACCTCTCACTATTGTGAGAGCTTCCTAGCTGTTCTCGCATAGCTTGTGCTATTGCAAGAAATTTTTTGGATTTTGTATGTCCATAAACTCACTATAGCGAACTGGCATCTTAGCTATAGTAAATAAGTATCTTAGTTATAGCGAGGAAACTTAAAAATATTTTAAACTTTGAGTTTTTGTTTCTACAAAAACTTGAATGTTACATCACACCTAATAATTCGTTCAGGGCTAAGCACAACAAAGATTTTTAAAATGAAAAGAGAAAATAAATTAATTCTAAAAATATAATTTCAAAAGTCAATTTATTTAGAGTCACTATCAAAATGTTAATTGAAGGAAAAACTTTAAAAAAACCTTGTTTTAAGAGAAAATGGAAGGGTGTTGTATGAATTAGAAATAGGTATGAGAGTTAATTTGTGTTGTAGGAAAAGTGTTAAGTATGCCATAATAACTATTCATAAAAACAATTACCTTAAATTAATTATACAAAATAGATATAATTTAAATTTTATTTTAATTACCCTTAATCAATATAGAAGCAAAAAAAAAAAGAAGAAGAGAAAATAAGAATAGAAATTAATTGAAAAAGAAAAATAAGGTAAAATATTTACAAAAGTAAACTTGACCCTATGAAGGAGATCTAGGGCTTAAGTATCTTATAACAGAGATCAAACCTACATAATTTGAATGAATGTAGAAAGTTGGTGTTATTTGGTTGGTGTCTTTTATTTTTGATAAAAAGAAGAAAGATAAGAATAACATAATTTTGCAAACAAATTTATAGTTGGTTAGTGTATTTTAATTTGTGAACTTGAGCTTTTTTTGGATTTTTTTTTTCAAATGATTTTTATATTTTTTTTAAAAAGAAGCTTAATTACACAACCTAATCGACATACCTGGAAAGATTTATTATCACTTATAGCCTATTAATTGACACACTATGCACTTGCAAAGACTTAAAAGTCTCTCGTAACAAACTTTAAAAGATGAAGAAAAAAAAAGTAAAATAAACTAAAGTAGAATGAAATAAAATAAGATAAGAATAAGAGAAAAATAAAATGAAAAGGAGCATGCAATATTTAGTGTGTCTGTGTGTGTGTGTTATTCAGTGTGTGTGCTTATATGCAATCAAGTAGCATTTTATTTCAATGACACCTTACAACAATGAGAAAAGAGGAAAATAAAAAGACCAATGAAGTTTTCTTCTCTAGTCTTTCTTTGATTTCGTTCTATGAATTCTTAAGTATCCTCTCCATCAGTTTAAGTGATCCTCCATGGCTCATTTACAAAGAAGAGAAAAATAAAAGCAATTAGTCATTTGTTATAAGGAACACCAAAGTAATAAACACACTAATTTTTAGATGAAACCTAAAGATGAGTTATTAGATAACTCCTTATCTTAAACTTATAAAATCAATTAATTATTCTCAACTCCAAGGGATATATTATTAACCAAGCAAGTCATTATCACAAACACAATAAAATATGATAAACTGCTAATTCTGAAGCATATAATGCAGAGATAGGAGAATTAGCAAACATTAAAAAAAAAGTAAATCAAAAATATGAAAAACATAAGAAAAAGAAGAAGGGGGAAAAAAGGTTTGATCAAAGACATTACCCAATCATGAATGACAAAAAGGCTCTTTGGTAAGTTGGTTGCCCTGCTTATGTGTCATTTAAAAGAGTTCTCAGCAGTACCAACCTAATGAATCTCTTTAGTCCCATATAAAAACATAATTAATGGCAAAATGTGACTTTTTATATAACATAGCCAAGTTAAGTTTAGTGGAACTAGGGTTTAAGGTGGTTTATATGGCCAAAACACTTTTAAAGACTTTAGGACGGTGTTATAATCACAAAAAGGCAATTCTCTTCAAATTAAGAAATTGTTGACTACTTGTTTTGGATGCATGGATGAGAGAATAAGAGAATCTTTCAAAATACATAAATTTGCCTTTGTGGTATTCATCAAAGTTGTAGGCTTTTATCTTAGCTTTTCATTGCCATTAATTTCATCAAATTTGGACTTCTAAAACATGAGTTATACTAAAATTATAGAGATACATTAGGCAAACTAAGTTCATTCTATTTAGGTTTGTTGTGCTACCAATTTGACTTGTTTCTTTTGAGAATTAGGCTTTGAGCTGAACTAGAAAGTTGTAGGTCTTTGCTTTAGCTTTCCATAACTAGCCTAATTGAAGATATGTAGCATAAGTTATGCTCAATTTATCACACCTTAGTCCAGAAGTCTACATGTAGTCTGATTTTGGCCCAAATCTTCATAATATTAGACTACAAGTTTGGATTTTAGGCATCCTTCAAGTCCATTAACTTTTCTTAGCTTCTTGGGCTCCCTGAGCTCTCCTTTTAACCTAGTGTGCTTCAAATGATTTGTTTTGCAATAGAATGAATGGAGTTGAGTTTTCTCTTTTCCTTCTTCTTTTTTCTAAGTTTTTAGTTTTTATTCTTTTCTAGTAATGACCCTAAATTAAATCAAAATTGATTCTAAATTAATTAGAGTCAAATAATGAAAATAACTTGAAATTTGAAATTGACTCAAAATTAAACCATGATTCCAAAAATTGTCAAGCTTAAATGTAGTTCCTTATGTCCTTGTCATTAAGTTTTTCAATTAAAATATGAGAAGTATATAGTTTTTCAATAATAATATGACAAATATATGCTTTAATAAAAAAAAAACCATATAATTGTTAGTAAAAATTATACACTTATTATATTATCATTAGATACTTATAAACTTGTCATGTTTTAATTAGGTAACTTGATGACAAATATATATAAGACTACATATAAATTTTTTTCTTTCCAAAAAAAAACTTAAAATCAAATAAAACCCAAAATAAAAAATTCTTAACTTTATTTTTTTTTGAATTATCCAAACAAAATATGATATTCACAATGCTTCAAGATGAAACAATATATATTATATAGATTTGATATGGGAAAGTCTATTATTTGAGGCAACTTAGTTTTGTTATGTTGTGCTAAAGCATGATAGAAAATTTTATTTTAAAATATTTTTAGAATAAAATTTAAAAAATAGTAAAAAATAATTTTTTTTGTTTGATAAAATTATTCTATTGACACTTTTATCAAGATTATTATGTTTGATGAATCATTTAAAGAATTTTTTTTTACTATCAAATTACTTAAAATGACATGTATTTAAGAGAATAGGTTAAAAAGGAGGTAATAAGATAACTTTTTTTGGGCTTTTACTTTTGATTTGAAAAAAAAAATTTTAATTTTTTTTATTCCTTCTCATATCTTTAAATTTGTTAGATAAATTGAAAGAGACAATTTAAGGGAAAGAAAAAAGAAATAGAAAGAGAGAGGTGGCTAGGTGCAAACACCATTCCATTTTTTTTAAATGTTTAGACAAAATTTCCCTTTGATCTCACTTGATGGAATCATGGAAGGCTTTTATAAGATAGTGACAAATATGCTATTTTAGTGCTACCAAGGCTGTATGAGCATTTTATTAATTGTAATACTCTTTTCTCTTTTGTGGTTTTTTCCTATTTTTTATTCTTCATAAATTGTATTGCTCTTCTTTCTCTTTATTCTCTCTCTCCAATTTAATTAAATTAAAAATGAATATATTAAATTATGAATTTAAAACTTTACATCCATTTTACATTAACTATTATTACACAAATAAAAAAAATTAGAATGATATATTAATTATATATTAAATGCAAATTATGTATAAGAATTTCATGCCAAGAATTAAATGGTTGGAATGGGAGAGATTCCTTATAAATAATTTGCATTTAATATATAATTAATACTCTCTCTGGTCTAAAATATAAGTCACCTATGGAGAAAAATTTTAGTCCAAAATATAAGTCACTTAGCAATAATTATTTTTTTTTTTTTTCCATAGTACCCTTCATTTAATGGCAACAACTATATTACAAATTCTTTATTTAATGGCAACAGTTGCGTTGGCAACAAAAATAAGATTAAAAAGACATGATAATATTTGAAAAGTTTAAAAGTGTAACTAATTTTTTTTAAAAAGTGTGAATCTATTAAAAGTTACTTATATTTTGGATTGGAGGGAGTATATCCTTCTAAATTTTGTATTTGCATAATACTCCCTCCAGTCTCTAATATAAGTCAATTATTGGAGAATTATATTGGTCTAAAATATAAATCACTTTTTCAAATTATCTTGATTATTAAATAATTTTTTTTAAATACCCCTAATTAAATAGAGAGTCATTAAGACTAATGTAATTTATTAAGGATAGAGGTAAGCTCTTTAATTAGGGGCAAATATGGAAAAAAAATGCTTTGATACAAATTCAATTAGTTAAATTATTTTTAATCAATTTTTTTAATATTTATGAAGTAAGTATTAGTGATTTATATTAGAAATCGAAGGGAGTATTATTTAATTTAAGATAAATGTAAAGTTTTAAACTTGTAATTTAATATATCTAAATTTTAAAGTAAATTAAATTAAAGAGAGATAATAAGAAGGAAAAAACAATACAATTATTAAAAAAAAATAAGGAATAGAAAAAGGCCATAAGAGAAAGAAGAGCAATGCAATTAAAATGGAGAAAGAGAACGAAAAGAGGAACAGCCGTTATAAGGGGTTAGTCACGAGTTGACTATAGGGTTGAAAAAGGCCTATAATTGTGAACCATTTATTGTATCCCATGGTGCAAATTTCATTCCTTTTTTTTTTAATCACTACTTTCCTTCTTTTTTAAAACAGTAACCCTTTGGTTAATACTTGCCCAACAAGCCATTTATTCTTCCCTGTCTCTTTTTTTCTCTTCTTGGATATTTTCACTATCAAAAAGACAGAATTGCGCTTTGAACTCACTTAATGGAATCATGGAAGGCTTTTATGAGATATTGGCAAACATGTCATTTAGGTTATGAAGAAGGGCTTGTATGAGCATTTATTAATTGTATTACTCTTTTCTCTCTTTATTTACTCTCTCTCTATTTTAATTGAATTTCTCATTTCTTTCATTCTATCTCTTCAATTTAATTTAATTTATAATTTAAATATATTAAATTTTAAATTAAAAAATTTATGTCCCTTTTAAATTAAATATTATGACACAAACAAAATTTGAAAGGATATCTTAATTATATATTAAATGTCAATTATTTATGAGCATTTAATACAGAGTTATAATGAGTATTTTCTCCTTCAGTTATAAATCCCCCCAACCTCTACTTCCCCTCCTTACTTCCAGTCTAATCTGAGGCTCTTCCTTTCTTTTTGTCTTTGCTCTATCAACCCTTTTCTCTTCTATTTTTATAGCAGAGGACAGATCATGGACTTTAGCAAAAGCCTTCTCCTTATTATGTCCCTCTCTTGCCTCCTCCTATCCGCAAATGTTAACGCCTCTCCGTCCACAAATGCCGCTGCTGTTGACCCTCTACTTATAAAACTTTGTAAAGATGTTGAGTACTCATCCCTTTGCATTGAAACCATTTCGCCATACCTTCAAGGTCCCTTCACCCCAGTCAAGGCGCTTGAGATCGAAATTGAGGCTACCAAAAAACAAATCGAGAAGGTGGTTGATATAATCGCCAACTTGCTTAAAGATCCTAAGACTTCTAAACAATTAGCTTCAACACTCGACGTGTGCAAAGAAGTCTACGATAGTGCAGTGGATAGTATTATGGAAGCTACGAAGGCAGTTAGCAAACATGATTGGAAGCTGGCGGGATTTCCGCTGAGTGCTGTGATTTCATACCAACAGACATGTGAGGACAGTTCTAAAGAGCCTCCGGCAGCAGACCTTCCCTTCCCTAACGATTCCGTAGCTGTGTTCCAGCTCACTGGCAATTGCTTGGACATCATCCATGAGTTAAAATCCACGATGTAAATTTATTCATAGATGACGTGTGGCTTTTTTACTTTAATATTGTGAAAAAAATAATAATAATAAACTCAAATCTTGGGTCACTATTTTTATTTCCCCCTATATTATATTGATCCTTTTTTTTTTTGTAATTTCAACTGTAGGTCAAGACAGCATTTTTTATTTTATTTTTTCAATGAGAATAGGCCTGTCTCGACTTTACCTTGCAAAAGCTAGCCTGTTGGAGTGACAAAAGCGAAAGAGTTGAGATCTGATAGTTGAGAAAACAGAAAAAAAGAAATGAAAGAACACGTTCATTATAACTTGGCATTCAATGTATGGGAAAACGTGTCCACAATCCTATTTTAATTCTTTTGCATTAAATGCTCATAAATAATTAGAATTTAATAAATAAATAATTAATATATCTTTCTGAATTTTTATTTCATAATAATATTTAATTTAAAATAGATATAAAGTTTTAAATTCATAATTTAATATATCTAAATTTTAAATTAAATGAAATTAGAGAAAGATAATCAAGAGCTTCATATGTGATTCCTATTTTTTAAATAAGTTTTGTATAAATGTTATTTTATAATTATATGTATTAAAATTGTTTAAATTATATTGTTGTGTTTTTTTAATCAGAGATCGATTAAAGAGTTAATATGACTCGAGCGTAAAATTGGATTTAGAGACAATTCTTTGGTCCTTATTTTTAAAGAAATTGAGAAAATGGGATACAAATCTCTTAAAAAAAAGATCCTTTAATGTCCTAAATGTGGTTAAGTCCCAAATTGAATTGATAGGTATGTAAGCATGAGAGTAAAAGAAGTTTATAAAATGAAAAAAAAAAAGTGCTAAATTGCATTAAAATGGAATGTACAAGTATTGAAATTGGCAATAGAAAACTTCCAAAAAAAAAATTATAACTTTGAATATGAATTAATTGATAGTGATAAATAGATAAGTAAAAAAGTGATAAATAAAATAGATAAATGACTAAAATTTAAAAGAAGTTATAAAACAATAATTTCTTCAATGGTTATCTCTAATCTTGATGTTATTGTTATATCTTCCATCCAATCAATCAAACTAATAATATCATTTGAATTTCTTCTTTTTAATTTCACAGTGGGCTTTACTATTTCTAAAATTTCCTTTTCCAAGTTTCCCTTAAAATGTGCTTTAGTTCTCAAAATTAAACTTTCTATTCTCCTTTCAATTCATCATCTTCTATTCCTTCACTACATCAACTAATGCCAAGCTCTTATCTACCTCAATCCTTATTATTGAACAACACCTTAATTGAGATTGATGATGGCCATATTCTTAAGCTTTTAATTATGTTGATAAAGGTAGGCATAGAGGAACTTCGTCAAGTAATAGTTCCTATTAAATACCACTTACCCATTATAGTTTATCACCAGGTGATTCGATCTTCTCTTTGCCAATGTTCTTGGCCATTCTTTGTGCCTTCCTTTTGCACATGGTATAGTGATCAACCTTATCTTCACCATGTCGAGAGGGAGGTTGGCTCTACTTAATATTCTAATAGATGTTAACATCCTTTTGGCAGCACTCCCATTTTGGTCTACCATCAATAATTATTTTTTATTTCCTTTTGGGATGGCACCATTTACATTGTTTGATGTCACAATGCCAACTAGACTTCCATTGATTGGAGATGAAGTAATCACTTTGCCTATAAAGATCCATCAATGGTGGATTTCTAGTGTTGAAAGGCTTCTTATATCCTTTTTTTAACATCTTACGCTAGGACTAATAACTTGACTTTTTCCAACAAAAAGCATGTGGCCTTTCTACTTTATTGGCTTTGTCAATGTTTCTTTTGTACAGACTCTACCCAAGAAGTGAAGGAATTTCAACCACTAGCTATTTTCATTGGTTGATGGTCAACACATGAATCTCAATTACTTGTTTCTTGGGAATCTTTATTAAAGGCTTTACATTCTTCAAAACAAGCTCTCTCAGGGCCTTTTTTTTTTTTCTTAAATGTGATTTTAAGTCCTTTATGGTTTCTGCAGTGGTGGCTTTATTCCATATTTCCCTAGTTTAGCTTTAACCATCTTCCAACTGACCATAATTCTTCAAGCCTTTCCTGTTACAAGAAACTTTATCAATAAGTTCCAATGAACTTTTCTCATGCTAAGGTCATTTTCTCCATGCTTCGTCTTTTACAAATTTAGGATTTAGACAAATTTTCTTTATTTTTAGCTAGACATTTTGACTTGCTATGGTGTTGTGCCAACCCTGTTGATTGTCATGCTATCAATTATGATGAAGTCTATAACATTTAGGCTAACTATTTAACTACTTATGATTTGGTTATTGGAACATCCCTTTCTTCTTAAAATAATAAATCACAAGCTGAACCTTACAACCTATACTATTGTACACAATAACTAGGTTTTATGCAAAGGAATTCTTGCTTTTCTAGATCATTCATGCATTATTGGCCTTTACCACCTCTACTTTCCATCAATTGAGCAGAAAGTGTAATAACTGGCTAGGGGCATAGCTCTTGGCATTTTGAATTTAATATATAATGAATTCTTGTTAGGGCTACTCAGTGCTTTTAATTCTTGGTAGGTAGGAATAGCTAACAACCTTTGTAATGGTATTCCTATTAATATCATTGACACCTTGTTCCTTATGCTTAATTCTCTTACAAGTTCTAGTAGGCACTCTTCATTCATATCTCCTCCTTATTCCTCAACTAGATTTTTTTCTTAGAGGTGTACAACAAGTATTTAGCCTAACTTTCATGGTATATTTATATGTCCTCCTTTATGCCTTTTGCCTTTTAACATTTTTTCCATTTCAATTAGAGGCCTCAATGCCTATGAATTTGGAAGAGGAAATATTAGAAGACACTCTTCTTATTAGTTCAACTGATAAAGGTAATGCCTTATGTTTAGTAGTCCTCCTCACTTTAAAGTATGTCTATGATGTTTTTTCGGTTCTAATCTAGATCTAAAGCTAATGATGGCTATTCCTAGGTATTGGGAACTCCTTTTAGAAAGGCTTTCAAAATTTTAGAACCTACTTCGTTAGCCTTAGGGACTACCCTATTTTTCACTTTTAGGATGTCATCTCCTTCAATTACTGAGGCAATCTCTGATTTATGCATACTTCTTGCTAAGGCTTTTCCATCACCAACTAAGCTTTTACAATTTTGCATGTTTCCTTATTTGTTGTTATGTCCAGTTATGCTCATTTACCCCTTCTTGAGTGGTAATCTATGTTAGAGAAGGTGCAATGGGATTTTCTTGTCATTTCCACTATTTTGTTAAAGGACATTATATGCATGGAAATGTTCAGTTCTAGTTGGCTTATCTAGAGAAGATGTCAATTAGGTTTTTTGAACTAACTGATATGTTTTGTCTTTTTAGAATAAGTGTATTAAGATGGAAATTACAATAACAGACTTACACATCAAGCTAGATTAGTGGCTACCACGAATTGCAGATTTGTAATGAGGCCATTGAGTTATAGGCTTAAATTTTGGAAAAGGAAGATTAACTAAAAAAGATTAAGTAGCAAGAAATTGACTTGGGATGAAGAGATGAACCATGTAAGAAGGAAATCGATTAGCTTATGAAGTAAAAGCCTATTTTAGAATAGGACTACATCCTAATTATCCTTCTACAATGTCTGCTTAACAGTTTTGGACTACATTTTGTACTACTGTTTTAAAAGGGCTATCACTATAGGTTATTATTAGCCAAGGAAAATCATCCTTTACTATGTAAGAGACTTTAAAAATTGAGGAAGAGAGAGCTCAGGCCATTGCTAGGAATATCCTTAGTCCTACAAAATAGGTTTAGTGATGCCTTTCTTTTTCTTTTGGCTACAAGGTTGCCTATGGTCCCAGTGAACAATATTATAATTTATTCATCTTGCATGTTTTGCTTTTTAAACATAGAAGGATAGTGTTTCTTTAAATACATGTCATTTATGCACTTTGTTTCTTCCATTCCCTATATATCGAGTAGATGATAGGCTTCCCCATGAATGACTGGACTAACCATGTATAGTCCTTCTCAATTTAGGGACCATTTGCCAAATTCTCTGTCTTCTATTATAACAAGTAGTTGAGTCCTTTAAACCAAGTCTTTTTACTTAAACTATTGAGGTTTAACCTTCTTGTTGTATGTGCATATGACTTGATTTTTATGAAGCCTAATATGCTTGAAAGCAATTAGTTAATCTTCATCTAAGTTATTCAATTCAATACAAATGTTTTGAGTGTACCCATTGGCTATCAAATTGTTTTGTTGAGCCACCCTCTAAGACTTAATTGTGACTTCCAATGGTAACATGACATCAACTTCATAAACCAACTTAAGAATAGTAGTATATATAGCCATTTTAATTGAATTCCTGTAAGCCTATTGGATTTCATGTGGTACTTGATGCTATTTTCTAAGTTAATCCTTAGTGGACTTCTTGATTAGCCCTATTAAGTTTTTATTGGTGGCTTTAGCTTAGCCATTAGCTTATGTAGTTTTTATTGGTGGCTTTAGCTTAGCCATTAGCTTATGTATAATAGGGGCTAGAATGAATGAGCTTAAAACAAAATTCCTAGGGAAAAGCCTTCACCTCATCTGTGGTAAATGTTGTTCCTTGATTGAGTGTAATAAATTGAGGCAAGTTAAATTTATAGATGAACTTGATCACGTCTGCTTGCCTTACTTTTTCCATCAAAATAACCTCCAACCACTTGGTAAAGTAGATAATGATCATAACAATGAATGAGCACCTCTCGGATGAAGGCTAGTAAATCTTGCCAATTAGGTCTAGAGCTCATCCTCTAAATGGCTATGGCTTCACTATAGGGTGCAATTGGGTAACTAGCATATGTTTTAGAATCCTATGTTTTTGGCATTCTTGGTACCTTTTCTCATATTTGATGTAATTTTTAGCCATAGTTAGCAATAGTATCCATGTCAGTATAGAACCCATCTCATCTTTGGGCCAACTTGATGTGCTCCATATACTCCTTCAAGGACTTAGGCCATGACACTCAATGTTTCTTAAGTAGTAAGGCACTGTAGTAACATGCCATCTTTGCCTTTCTTGTATGATATATACTTGCAAAGACGTATTTCAATGCCCTATTCTTTATTTTATGGCTAGCCTCATATGAGGAATTTCATATATCAATTATTTATGCTTTGCAATCCTCATCCATATAAAGTTACTTGTAAGGGCTCATCTCTTCTTATCAAGCTCAGTTATTATATCCCTAGTTTAGCTAGACTTAGCTAAGTCTACTCTTGCATAGTGTCTACAAGTTCTATCACACTTCATTGCTCTTGATCTTATTATGGTAAGGCCAATTCTCTTGTATAGGGTCTACACACAAGGATGATTAATTGCTTTAGCTAGGCTTACAAAAGTACCTTGGCCAATCCCTCAAAGTGACCCATCTTGTCTAAATCCTATTATGATGCTGAACGAGCTAAAAACATGTTAACTTTTAAAGTGACACAAACAAGGTAGAAAATTAAGAAACAAGTAAATCAATCCACCCATGAGAATAATTGATAGAAAGCTACTTTAACATAATAATGAAAGTTCTAGATAAGATAAACTTCAAGTTCATAAGGTGTGAGGAATGCATCAGCACAAACTTGTAAGTAAACTTCATTAAAAGATCCAACTTATCATTTAAGATAGCCTCTAGAAAATTTTATGCATCCAACATTATAGGTTTGCCTACATACACTAAGGTAAAGGAAAACTCATGATAATCAAGTAAATCTTGCACAAACAAAAAATGCTTCATCTAGTCTACACCCTTATAATAATAAACATGAAAGAGCATATGAATATGGAGATACACCAACATGAATAGGCCCTTCACCATCAACCAAGGCCTAATAACAAAAAACCTACTAGACAAGATTAAAAAAAAAAAAAAACCTTACCTTGACTAGCTTGCAAAGCACAACAAAAGCCAAAATCTTACTTATTGTTTAAGCAAGAAGTTGCCTCGATGGCATTCCCAAGAAAGAAATGATGTCATTAAAATCTACATTTAAGGGAAATCATAGGCTTACACAAAAAAAATTATCAAAAATAGTAACTATAGTTAGGTCATCCCCAATATAGAAAACACTATGATATTTGGTAAGAGCAATAAAAAAAAAAAGAAACTCAAAGGAGCTTTATATTCCTTCCTCGACTAGTCCAAGTAAGAATTAGTGAGCACACTTCTTAATTCTCTCAAATGGGGAATTTGGATTGCTCCTTTTTTCTTACCTTTGCTTTTATATTTCATCATCAAATTGCTAACTATAAGGGATTACAATAGCAAACTAAACAAAAGGGCACTAAGAAAATTGGGCAAGAAGAAGGAGACAAGTAATAAGGTAATGTTCAAAGGACAACACAAAAAGACAATAACCATAGAGGGCATAGGTAGATGGCAAAGGCCTATTAATAAAAAAGAAAGCAGAAAAGAAAAGTGGAATGACATATTGAACTAAAGCCTCTTTTAGCGTAAGCTAAAACCAAAAGGTAATAAAAAAGGACTAACCTTGATAGCACCAACCCTATGTTTGCTTGGAGTTGATAAACTCTAACCAAATTATCAAAAAATAGCTTTCTAAAAGCATGCAAGCCTCTAATCTTGCTACCAAAACAAGCATTAAAAAAACACTTTCAAGGTATGAGATCCTTTAACCTTGGTTCAAGAGAATTGTAGAAAGCCTAGAGCTAGCAAAAAGCCCCACCAAAAAGAAATGATATTTCTAATCACCGAATAGAGGAGAAGCCTTAAAAGCTCTCCACTTAAGATAAAAAGTCATAACAACCTTCATTTTTGCAAACTATAAAAAGCATAAAAAATTGCAAAGTGCATAGGCAACATAGTTTATCCACATGACAAATCTAATTCCTAATCATCACAACAACAAACAAAAGTAACTACACTAATGACAAATTGAATTTAGTCAAAACTATCATGATGAAAGGAAGAGGTAGGATCCGAAACATGTAAAATAAATGGCTTTCATATGGCTTTTATACATACACCACACCACCTTAAAATTAGTATAGAAAAGGACAAGAAAATCCTTTCACAATAACAAGCAAAAGCAAGAGAAGATGATAAATTCCTTTTGTAAAAGCTTAAAGTCATCACAAAATGCACAAAATGGTTGAAGAAAGGACAAAATAAGGCCCTACAATGAGATTCATCATCACAAAAAAACCTTTAAAGGGGCAAGCAAATTCCTTTATGGAGAAAAGAGATATTACAACTAATCTGACAAAAAAATCCTAATTATCACCATGATGGAACAAGCAAAACTACTACAAGAAATTTCAAAATAGGAAGTCTAAAAACAAACTACTCTAAGCCTGCTTAGCTCGAGACTTTGCTAACAAACTTGTGAGCAAGTGTTATAGATGCCCTATAGGCATGTTGATCTCATAGGCCCAATGCCATTTAGCCCAATTTACTAAGGCCCACAATCAAGAAAGGCACCACAAAAACCTAAGACTAGGCAATAGTTGGCACCAATTCTTACGTATATAATGATAGAAACTTTAGAACACAGGGACGAGTTAATTTTTCCCACTATCCCTAAAAAATGATTGCCTTATCTTAAACAAACACTACATGCATTGGCAACTACAGATAACTTTTGTTTCTTCCTTTATTTAAGATAGAAAGTTCATTGTATTTATAACGCCTAATTTTTTCGTAGACGTATGAAATGCACTAGATATAAAAGGAAGTCCTCCAAATAGAATGATTTGAAATCTAATAAAATTAGAGCAATAATCTAAACCTTAAATAATGAGGATCTAAGGCCAGAGATATCCTGAAAACAGAGCCATATGAGCTAAAAAAGTTTGTAAAAGAAAATTGAGGCATTTTTGTAATTTTTGGAAAATTTGAAAAACTCACAAGAGGGCTTTTCAAATAAAAAATTTGAGTTTTTTTGAAGTTTTTAGAGACCTTGAAAACCATATGAACCACATAACAGCTAAAACTCCTTTAGTGATTAATTTCAACCGTCAGTTGACCGAAATTTTAACTAAATGGTTTGGAATGGTTTCAAATCTAATTTTCATGAAACCAAAGGCAATTATAAGTTAGAGGATCTAAATTTTATGATAGAAAAGACAGTTCTTGAAAATGAGTTGAAATGAGGTCAAACGGAGAAACCATGGTTTAGGGATTAAAATGAAAAGTAAAAAAGTTACAAAAAGTGACCCTTTGGCTCCTTAATACACGTTCCACTCTTATCCTCCACTTAAACTTACTTAGCTTTTTCCCAGTACATAGGAGAGACCAATAGCAACTAACACACAAGAGAAGAGCAAAGGAGGAGTGAAAAAGCTTGCAAAAGGTAAAAAAAAAGTGTAGGATTTCATAGTTCCTTCTTTACAAAAGATATTCTCTTCCTTCTCCTATTTTTTTCTATGATTTCTATGAATGATTTGGGACTATTTTGGGTCTATTTCAGAGGGAGAAGATTAGCGTTTGAAAAAGAAGCCTATTACAATGGAAAAAGCTTTTGGAAAAGTCTTAAATCAAGGTAATTTCCTTAGCTATCCTTGCATCTCCTTCTTGCTCTTCAAGGGTGTGAGTTCGGCCAGCCCATGGCCCATCCAAGAAGAGATAAATTCTGACCCAACCAAGAAAGAAACATAGGCTATGGAGTGTGAAGAGTAAGAATATGCAAAGAAATTCAATTAAGATATATTAGAAATTAAGTTGGCACAACTTGGGTTTTGAAACAAATGATAAAATCTAATTTTTCCTAGAGATATTCTAACTTATGTAAGACAAGGTATGAGTCCTTTAGACCTCTAGGAAGCTTTACATGAGTCATTCCCTTCAAGAAAATAAAGACAACTCTATGGACTCCATACACTTGCTATGTCTTGGCCAAGGAGGCTTGGAACACTTAAGAGGAGTTTTAATTTATTTAAGGCTAGAATAGGACTAGATATGATAGGAGAATATCAAAAAAAGCCTTGAAAAAAATTAAAAAGCCTTGGAATGTGAGATGGAGGTGTAGGCTTCATAATGAGACATTAGGGAGTAATTTATAGATAGGCTCCGTAAAATGAATGTGTGATGACTCCAAGGAGTCCAAAGGGAGTCAAGAAACCTAGAATGAATGAGAAATAGGAGTCAAAATCATTAATTCTCATAGTTCCTTCATAAAGTCTTGTATGAAAGCATAATAGAGCCATGAACAAAGTAGCTTCACATAAAGTGTGTATGATGCCAAAACTTGTTTCTATGAGTGATTTATATCTCTTTTGATGTATGTAGGCCAAGAGAACCAAGGGCCACCTAGTTGCAAGGTTTGGCCAAGAAGAGGGAGAAGAATCCTAAGAGAAAACTGTGTGTGTATTTATTCCAAGATTAAAGAGCTCTTTAACCTTTCTCTCATGCATTCTTAGGTATTTTCTTGTCTTCGACTGTGTGTATGTATGTTTATACTATGAGAAATGTTTCTAGTTATTTCTTACATGCCATGGTACCATGATATTCTTAAAATATGTTTTGGCTTGAATGGGTGTGGTAATGCCAAAAGTCCTGATGATTGGATGAGACAAAGCCAAAAATCTTAAAAAGAATGAGGCTTAGTCAAAAGTTTCTTGAAAATGAGTGAAGCAAATCCAAAAGTTCCTAAGAAAATGGGTGAGACTTAACCAATGCCTTTGAGAGCCTATATATGTTATGTAAGAGTTTCTTAAACATAGAACATACTATGTATATGTTTACTAGTAGCTTGAAAGCCATGCATGCATTCTTTAACTTGTAAATGCATCTATTATATATGTTTAAAAGGGTTAAAAGCTATTGAAATTCTTTGAATCTCACTCTTCCCCTTCCATATGCTTATTCATGGCTAGGTGAGCCAAGAAGTTCAAAAAAAGTAGAAAAATAAGAGTATGATTCTTGATAATAAAAAAAGTAGAAAAATAAGCAATTTGATAGCATATTGATGTTTAGAAATGTCTCCATGTGATGTATATAAGATGTAACCATTTGAGTAAGATTAAATGTATATAATTATGATGTATGTATAAATCTTGAAGCCAAATGTATGGAAATGTGACAATTTGCCACCCTTGTGCTAATATGTACTTGTGTATGAATGTAAGTGGCATGGTAAGTTTGATCTCCATGATAGTTTAGATGATTTGGCATGCTTACCTAAGCTGTATTTATGCTATAGAATGTGCTCAAGTGGCTATAGAATAAGAGAAAGGTCAAATTGTGCCATATGAACCCACTTTGATCATTAAAAGTGACCAAATCATAAGTTGAACCTAAGTCTAACCAAATGAATGATTTTTTGCATGAAAGTTCGCCAACAACTAGGCCTCATCAAGAGCTTTTCACAGAGCTAAAGAGCATCCAATTTAGAGCTCTATAAAATTTATTAATATTTTTTAAAGTTAGCCAAATTATGTAGAATGGTAATGTATACTGTTTGTATGGTTAGATTTTATTTCTATATCACTCATAGGCCAAATGAAGTCCAATGGCTATGAAATTTTATAGACATAAACTAGACATCATATTCTTTCCATAGCCACCAAGATTAGCTCATTGAAGCTCTGTAGAGAGAGGACCAAATTTTTAAAGTTAGAAGATAGTACCAATAGCGTAGACAGACCTTTGATACTATTTTATTATTTTTCTTAGTCCAATTGGTGTCTACATGATTTGGAATTATTTTTAGCCATGAGTAGACATCTAAAATTTTTCAAAATGGTATGGTTTGCTTAATTTTGAATTTTCTAGAATTACTTATGAATTTTCAAAATTTATATAAGAAATTTGTGATAGCAAACCCGGTAACTGGACCTTAGGTATTATTTTGTGGTTTTTCGTAGTCGAGTTAATGTTTTCGTGGTTTGGAATGATTTTCATCTTTAGTTGACATTCAAAACTTTCTATAAAGCTATCATTTTCTTGATTTTGATTTCTCGCTAAGTAATTAATTAAAAATTTCCAAAGTTCTTACCAACAAGTTGTCATGGCAAACTTGAGAGCAAACCATTATTTTTTTGATATATGATGCTAAACCCATGAAGCATGAGATGTTTTATGATGGTTATGACTTTTATGGATGTATTATGAATTAAAAATGATATTGATTAGTTCATATGGCCCATAAACCACGGAAAAAAAATTTTAGGCCTTACGTGATGCACATTTAAAGTGATTAAATCCATTATTTTCTTGTAAGTGTGTGGAACTTTAGCCTTGCAATGGAATGGAAATGCTAAAGAGAGTAAGATATTATAGTGTCTGATTTTAAGAACTAAGGAATACAATGCTCCTGAGCTAGGCTAAGCTTCCTTATTCTTTCTTTTCTATACTCTCGATGCCAACAAATATATAAATAATTCATTTTAAATAAATAAAAAAATGTATACTTCATTTACTTAATATAAGATTAAAAGATTAAATTATTGATGTTCACACCAAGCTATGCTTTTAAAATTGAAAATGACCTTGACTATTTATCATTAATACCAAAACTTAATGTATATCTTGAATTAAAATTTTCAAAATTACATTATATTCAAATTTATCTAATCCAAATCCCATAATAATGAAATTTTGAAGAGTATCAAATAATTACAACTTCTTCTCAAATTAAAAAGTAGCATGCTTTTCTTTTCTATATAGTTTGAATTTTAACATTAATAAAAAAATTAAATATTATCACATAGTGATTAAAAAGATAATTAACTATGTACTAAAAAAGGATTTGAAATTTAAAAGTAAAGTACTATTCAAAAACATTTAAAGCATTGTATAGTAATTACATTCTAACCTAAAATGGCAAAGACACATGCATGAAATCTCTTGTTGAAAAATGCTTAAACCCAGTTTGTTCAAGCCTTTCTTAGTATCATCTATAATAAGAAACCACCTCTAAGTCCTCCCACTAGACATATATACCCATGTTGGTTCAAATCCTTAGAAAACTTTATCAACTTAATTTGACCTCATCTCTCTTATTTATGCTCCAATATTGGCAATATCATTAATATCTTAGGTCTACCCCTACCATTTTCATAACAACCCATGGAGCAGCCCATCTAGCACTTGTAAAAAATGGTTGTTATATATAATATCTGGTCCCTCCATAAACGTGAGAAGCGCAACGTAAACGTCAGAAATGGGCCAAATATAAAAGGAAGTCCTCGAAATAGAAGGAATTAGGGCCAACTAAAATTATAATAAAATTTTAAATATTAAAAAATGAGGATTTAAGGTTTAAGATACCCAAAAACCAGAGCCAGAAGTGATCAGAAAATTTACCGAGGGAAGTAGAGGCATTTTTGTAATTTCTGAAAAATTTTGAAAACTCACAAGAGGGCTTTTTAAATGAAAAATTTGAGCTTTCTAGTGTTCTCAGAGGCCTTGAATACTATGGGAACCCCTAGAACAGTTGAAACCCCTTCGGTGAGCGATTTTGGCCGTCGATTGACTGAAACTTTGACCGAATGGTTCGGAATGGTTTTAGATCCTTTTTAAGTGATTCCAAAGGCAATTATTATGATTAATAGCCTAAGAAATATGATGGAAAATATGGATTTCAAAAAGGAGTTGATTTGAGCCAAAATGATAAGAACAAAGAATAGAGACTAAAATGCAAAATAGAAAAGTGCATAAAGTAGACTCTTCACCTTCTTAAAGCACGTTTTCCTTTGGCCTTTGATTAACCAACCTTTTTTCTGCCCAAAATAGAGCATGAGACCAAGGGAGAGAGATGCACTAAGAGAGGTCAAGAAGAGGAAGAAAAGGCTAACAAAAGGTAGAGATTTCCATAGTCTTTCTTCTTGAAACCTTCCTCTCCTCTCTTTGCTTCATCTTTCCATGTTTTGGTGAATGAAATGGTTCTGTTTTGGCCTTGAACTAGAGGGAAAAAGTTAGAAATCCAAAGAGGAAGCTAAGGCAAGAAGAAACACTGTTGAAAGAAGGTTGAACCCAAGGTAATTTCTTGCTTTTTGTTGCTTCTTCCTTCTTGCTCTTCCTTTTGTGTATAACGCCTAAAAATAGAGCCATCTAAGGGAGGAAAGTTCTGACCTGGAACTAATAAGAAACCATGAAATTGGAGTGTGGGAACTTGGAATATGCCAAGAAATTGCAAGTAAAACCAAGGAATTCCAAGTTAGAAAAGTGTAGAGCTCTTGAATACCTTGCAAAAACTGATTTGATCTATGAGCTTCTTTGCATGTGTGAGTATTTGATTGAGCTCCTAAGACCTCTAGGAAGCCTCCCAAGTGTGTCTCCTATCAAGGAAAAATCAAGAAGGCCATGAACTCTTCTTCCCCCTATAGTCTCGGCCTAGGCAAGTTCCTATAGCTAGGAAGAGTTTTAAATTTTTCTAAGGCCATTCTTGAGTCATATGTGATGAGTGAAGATGAGTAGAGGCCTTGGAAAAAATTTAGAACTCAAAGAAAGTGAATTGGTGCCATAGACCCCATTATGTGACCTAAAGAAGCAACATGTATTTAAGCTCTTTATTTTAATCATGTGATGACGCCAAGAGGCTTAAAAAGAGTCAATAATCATATTTGAAAAGAAAGAATGGAACCTAGAATTTAATTGAGGGGTGTTACTTCATTAGTAGCTTTTATAGACTATAATAAGGTCTATAAGATAACCTAGTGTCTAAGCAAGTGGTGTGACTTTAGAAATTGTTCCATGAGTAATTCATCCTTCTTTTGGTGTGTCTAGGCCAAGGGAAATGATCTCCACCTTCTTGGGTGTGTGAGGTCAAGGGAGAGGAGTCAAGGCTTAAGGAAAAAGTGTGTGAATGTAAGCAAGGTAGCTCTCTCTACCTTCTCTTATGCATGGATGTGTGTTTAGCTTGTTTTAGAATATGTGTATGTGTATTTTCAAGCTTTGAAAAGTCTGTTAGCATGCCTTTATATGTCATGATCCTTGATGCCATGTTATGTTTTCTAATGAGTGTATGATATTTGTATGAGTTTGCTTGAGTGTGGAGAGGCTAAGAACTCTTCCCTTTGGTGAGGATGAGCCAAAAATCCTTGAGCTTAGTTGAGACAAAGCAAAGAGTCTCCCAAAAGAAAAGTAGACTCTTAAGAGTATGGTTGAGTCCAAAGTGCTTAAGAAATGGGTGAGGCAAGTCCAAAACCTATGAGGAGAAGTGTGAGGCCAACCCAAACACTTGGTGAGCTTTTGAATGATTTGTATGAGTTATTCACATGCCAAGTTTGCTTTTAAAATGTCTATGGCTTTTATTTTCTCCATGCATGCATTTGTAAAGCGTGCTTGCACATATTATGTATGATTGAATGGGAGATGAGCTATTAGGATTCTCTGAATCTCATCCCCTCCTCTCTAATGATCTAATATGCTAGGTGGACTAAGTAATTATGATGAAGGGAGCTAACAACCATGAAGAGTAAAGATTGACAAGCTTATGTCTTGTTTTGTCTATTTTGGAACCATAATGAGGGTTCATAATGTATATGATGTTGTATATATATTGTAAACCTTGAGACACATATAAAGATGCTACTATGTGATGTGTTATAGCTATGGATATGATGTATGAGTTATAAAATACAATTTGAGTATCTAATGCCCAAATATGCAATGTGGAAGTATAAAGTAAATGTGCATAAGTGTGGGTGAGAAGGCCAAAATGAGATGCATGAGGTTTGGAACCATTTAGACAGCTCACACAAGTCTTAAATGTACTTTTGGACTTGCCCAAAAGGTGCCAAAATTAAGGAAAATCCATTTGGCAACTTTGGTACCCTATATGGAGCCAAAATTGACTATTATGGAACCTTAAGTCACTTTTTGGCCAAATGAGTTAGTCTTACTCTGAAATTTGGCATGCAATTAGATCTTATTGAAAGATTTTTGGAAAGCTAAAGAACATAATTTTCAAAGGTCTATAGAATATTTGATGACTTTTCAAATGTGAGATTTTCTATTGTTTCTGATATGGGCATTGTTTATAATGGTAGTTTTGTGTTTTGTGTCACCCGATGGCTAAATAATGTCCAATGCTTGTGAAATTTTATAGTTATAAACTATAGGTTATAAGATTTTTTTGGCCATTAAGATCATCATTTGGAGGTCTGAATAGAGAGTTATGCGTTTTTGAAGTTGATTGTCAGTGCCAGTGGCGCTCCAAGAGTTCAGTTACTGTTCTATAGGTTCCTGATGGATAAACATATCTGTTTCATTTTGGAATTATTTTTAGTATCAAGTTAACATTTGTAGATTTTCATAATGACCTAATTTGTGTGATTTCAATTTTTATAGAATTAGTTATAAATTTTGGAAATTTGTATCAGTAATCTGAATAGCAGCCCAGACAGCTAGTGACCTCTGTAGCTTTTCGGATGTCAAACGTCCTCCATGATGTGTGTTATGATCTGGGCATATTCTTAGTGTTAATTAGACATCCTAAGATTTCTAGAATGACCAAGATTACATTGTTTCGAATTTGTTAGATTTAGTTATAATTTTTCAAATTTGGGTCAGAAAATGGAGCAAATCTAGCCGAAAGTATGCTTGCTTATTTTGAGCTCCATTTCTGTTTTCATGAATTGTAGGCATGTTTTTGTGATGTAAATGGGTTATAATGATGGAATTAAATATGAGAATACATAACATGAGCTCACACGGTCTACATGACACCGATTGCAAATTTTTAAGCATAGCACAACACAAATAAACTCATTATTTTCATTCCCCTCTTTATATGCTCTTATGGAAATAATGAGGTGAAGCTTATGAATGTCATGAAATGAGTTAAAATTTATGGTGTTACATTATATGTTCGTATGAGTGTCATAACTATTGCTATTTATGAATTTATATCAATTAGCTAACTTAATTAGCTAAATTGCACATTTGATACCCACTTTCAAGTAATATGCTGAGGAAGGACATTGTTCCTCAACCTTGGATCCCTAGGCTATTAAAGGAAGCACCAAGTTTGAAGAGTAGCTAATGCCTACAATTAGAAAGAGCAGTAAAAGAATTGAAGGCATGAATGCAACAAAGAAAGATATAAATAAAGTGATAAATTTTGGAAACTAAAGGTAGGAAGGTCAAGGGTAAAATGTAAAAACTTGTATTTGATTGATTGGATCTCTCTTTCAAAAAAAATTATACAATAAATATTTATAAGCCTAAAATTGTCTTCCACTTTTCCTACTTTTTTTGCCCATCTTAACAATAATGTAGGATCATGGCCAACAATTTGAAAGTTGGTTTATGCCATGTTAGCCAAGTTGAAGATTAAAAATAATGTTTCTACTTATTGACTTACTATATCTTCAATTCACCATATTAACCATATCTTTATAATTAGGGGAGTGGGGCTTTAAGCATATTCTATAAGCTTCATAAAAAGGTGGTTGAATGGCTAAAAACTACTTGGAATTAATTGAATATTCTCCTTTTTTTCAACTCCATATTATTAGGTCATTTTTTATGAAATACTTGAAAAAACTAATAAATTAAATATGTAACCTACATTCATTATAGCCTATTTTGTTTTTAAAAAGCCCAATTTAGCTTTCTTGTTAGCAAATATCCTCTTGTAGTTTAGCCCAAATTATAAGCTTAAAGTTTAGTTTAACCCATTTAGTTTTTAGTGCTAACAACTATTTTTTATTATTTTTAGTTTTATTGTTATATATGTAGTTGTAACCATTGTATGTTTGTCTTAGCTTAACTTATGAATGCGTGCTTCATTGGATGCTTGCCTATCATTTATAAAAGTTAAAAACTTTATTGATTCTTTTGGCACCCATGAACTGCATCCATTTTAGTTATATCTCCTCACTTTAAAAAGAAATTATTATTATGGCTTTCTTTAGTATAAACTACAATTATTAAAGACAAATGTACTTAAAATTACCTTAAACTCGAATTCTATGTGGTATACCTCGAACATTGCAATTCAAACTAATTATTTTAATAGAAGCTTTGAAAAAGTTGATAGGATTGAAATTTCATAATAATATTTTTTGTTAAATAAAAAACTATAATTATTTTTTATATATAAAAGTGTAATAGTAAGGAATGATTTTTTTGTTTTTTAATTTCTTATAGATAGGGAGGGAAACTCTAATGGAAAGCTTATTTAAAGAAAGGGAAAGGAAGTGGGAAACCTACCCAAATACATTAAAATTTCTTGAATTTTATGTTTAGAGGAGATTTCACTAAAATATAGGTTTTTAATCTTTTTGATTTACTGCAAGAAAAAATGTTGTTTTTGTAGTGGTTTTTTCCTCCTTTAGCTGTTGTTAAAATCGCTACTAAAAGACATAGCAGCGATTGAAACTTTTGCTATTAATCCAAGGGTCGTTACCAAAACAACTGCGATTTTTTAAACTGCAACACCAAATGTCGCTAAAGTTGATATAATAACAGTTGTGCAACCACTAAAAAAAAAAATTTCAGCTATGGTTGTTTATAGTAGTTGTTGAAACTGTCACAATTTTTTTTATATATGTTTTAATTTTTTTAATACCCTCGTTAATTAAATTTTTATACCACTTATATATAAACTTGTGTATAGCCATAACATATAGTGCATTACTCAAATAGTGCACAACCACCATACAAAGGTTAAATATTGAGTATTTTAATTAACTACTAAAAATAAGATTCTTACAATATACATAAAAGTATTACAAAACAAAGTCTAAAAAAAACAAGTCTTAAAAAAAAAGTCTCACAACATGTCTCTTAATTTGATGGTCCTAAATCTACAAATCTTGATTAGTAAAAGTTAGTAAATGGTCTACCACACTTTGTTAAGCAGCACTTCATTGATCAAGTACCTAAATAATAATATACAATATTATTAAAGGAAAAAGAAAATTATATTACACGAATAAATATTGTTCAATTAATAAAATTGAATTACAATGAATAGATTATAAAGATTACCATTCAAGGTTGGAAAACAGTGAACCTAGTAGGTAGTTAGCCTACATAGTTTTGCATGAGAAAAGATAGTACTACATCCCACTTTCTTTGTTGCTCTACTGGTTATGCTTGTTGTTGTGCCATTTGTAGTCTAAGAGCGTCCATCTCATTTTGCATATTAGCATTAGAAGGAGTAGATGAGTTCATCCCACTTTAGAAACGAGTGGGATATCTAAACACTTAGGATGGGTGAAGACCCAATCCCAGACCTCAAACACAACACCAATGCTCCCAACCTCCTAAAGCCATGGCTAGGAAATCCTGATATGATATCTCCTAACAAGAAGGACCTTCTTGAGACTCATGTGTAGAAATTTTTTCTAGTATACAACAAATTTCAATGTCATAACAAAGATACTTCTCATACAAAACTATAGTATTACAACTTCAAATATATATTGAAGCACACAATCAGTTCAATCTCATATCTATAGACAACCTAAAATAACTTATATAGAAAAATTCAACCAAGGAAACCAAAATGATAGTTATTAATTGGTCATGGTTCAATAACCACACTTATCTCTCTTGCCTCATCGTAAACACATGTCCTACTTACCTTTTTATGTGAGGTTGTCCAAAATTTTCCTCAATTAATTTTATCCTTAGATTCATGCTCTACAAATTTCCAGGAGATTTTAATACATCTATTGGTAGGACAAGTACAATATTAACACCACAAATTGAAGCTTACAATTTCTGCCTTTTTTCGTGCAACACTTTTTTATCCACAAGTGTGTGGAATAGTTTGCTTCCTACTATTTTCTTTTTTCTTCTTGGCAATCTCCTAATCATTGATAGAAACATATTTATGAAACCAATTGAAACATGTTAAGAATGGAATAAAGTGTTACTACCTAAGTAGTAAGGTCAAAGCCATAATTAGCAAAAGATGACCACTATCCTTTGGCAATGTCATCTGGGCACTTTGCAAGTAACTAGATTCTAGTGCATGCAAGATCATATATATGGTCCTATAATTTTCCTTTACAGTCCCTCCACTTATTTCCAATTGACTTTAAGCTATAACTCTTGTGCCCATCAGTGTAAGCATCAAACATAGCCTTTAAGGGGGGAAAAAAGATAACAACTAGCAAAAATAAATTAGCAAAGCATACAAAAAATTCAAAATTTTTTAAAAGATATATTACTTGAATAGTGTTCTTATAGACATTATCCTTATAATCATTAAGAACCCTCCTCCAAATCTTTATAACTAATGGGAAATAATCCAAAGTTTTCCCACAAATCCAGCCAACAACCCAGCATTATCTCTAATTGGCTGGACAGTGTTAGTCCACTGTAATATTATCCATTCACCATAAAGAACTACCTAGGGATCATTTACTGTTAGTTATTTTGCCTTTTTTGTGTCGTGCTCATCTATGAAAGCAAAGTTAGGAAGAGAATTTTAGGAAACTTAATTTAATATATTATAGTTTCTTTACATGCTAACAATGTTAACAAGCCAAGATTTATTGTGTTTAGGTTGTCTATACTACACAGGTGCCTCATTTTTTTTATCCTTATCATGGGCTACCACTTCAAGTGTGTAACAACCGGGAAAGGGGAAAAGGAAAAGAAAGAAGAAAGATGGAAAAATTCAAAATTCAGAAATTTTGCTAAGTCTCATCGCAATAGCGAGAAATGGTCTCGCTATAGCGAGAGTGCCTTTTCGCAATAGCGAAGGTGATTCTAGCTATAACGAGTGCGGGCAGCAGTCCATACAGAAACCAGGGAGTTGCTCGCCGTAGCGTGCGCCATAGCGAGAGTGAGAGTCTGGAACTGGTACAAGTTTGCCATAACAAAGGTTAAATCTCGCCACAGCGAAGGGAACTGATACATTCTCGCCATAGCGAAAGCTAAACCTCGCCATAGCGAAGGCAGCTAATACGAGCTCGCCGTAGCGAAGGTTAATTTTCGCCGTAGCGAGGGTCAGTCCGGAAAAGAGTAAAAGGCGAGAAAATGACTTCTTTAAGTGCCTCAACTCATTCTTTCTCTCATATTTGCCCTAGACTTCGACCCAAGGAGAGAAAAGAGGCGTAGAGAGTGAGAGAGACCAAGAGAAAGAGGAAGAACAAAGGAAATATAAGCAAGTTCCTCTCATTTCTACTTAGAATCTTGATCTCTTCTCTTTGCCCTCTCTTTCTATGGTTTTGTTTGTGAGATTAGTTGGATTTTGGGCATGGGTCAGAAGAGGGAAAGTGGAAAACACTCTTGAACTTCTTTGTTTTCTTTGAAAATGTGGTTTCCCCTACCATGAGAACTAGAGAGAGAGGAAGAATGGGTGGCATTCTAAAGAGAGAGAGAGAACCCTTAAGTTCTTGTATGTTAGGAGGGTTTGTTCTAAAGATTACATTATAAGAGAGTAATTCTATGTTCTTGATTGTGCCTAGGCTCAAGTGAAGCACCTCCATCAAGGTGTGATTGTAAAACTAAGAAGGGAGAGGAGAATTGAAAGGAAAAGCTAGTGTTGACTCATAAGGTAGCTCTCTTTCCACTCTTTCTTGTTGCATTCTTAGATGTAATAGTCATTGTATGTTTATGTATATGCTTGATGTGTGAGATATGCCATATGTTATTGCCATGATGCATTATTGACAATATGCTTATTTGTTGGATTGTGAGAATTGCTCGGGTGAGGTAGTGCCGAAAGTCCCTTGAGATGGGTGAGGTAAAGCCGAAAGTCCCTTGAGATGGGTGAGACAAGGCCAAAAGTCTCATATCCCAGTGAGGCCAAGTCAAAAGTCCCTAAACTCAGGTGAGGCCATCCAAAAGTCCCTAAACTCGGGTGAGGCTAGACCAAAAGTTCCTGGAGCCCATTTTTGGCATTGTTATGATTTTCATAGCATGTACAACATGTATTATGTGATTGAGAATGGTTGGATGCCAAATTGCATACTTTGACTTGTTATATGCTTTGATTGCTTCTTTGAATGAGTGCATAAGCTACTGAGATTCCCTGAATCTCACCCCTTCCCCTCCCAACTTAACATGCTAGGTGGAGCTCAAGGAGATTCAAGTGCACACCAAGGAGCCTAGGAGCATGTGTAGCTAAATGTTAGCTTTGTTTTGACTATTTTGATGTAATTTTGATGTAAAGAAGTGCCAAAATGAATATGCACCTTCTATTTTTGAGATGTATATGTTGTAGCAAGTGTAAAGGTATGGATATATGATGTACAAACTATGCATAAAGCCAAATTAATGAAAATGTAGGTTTTGCCCCTTTTGTTAAATGTATGTGGTAGTGTATTTTTGGTCGTAGCATAGTAAATTTGGAATGTATGAGGATTTAGACCACTTAGATATTTCATATGTGCTATTTTTATGCTTTCAAACTTGTCAATGAGAAGTGAGAACATGTGAGAGGCCATTTGGACCCATTTTGGACCTTTTGGGTGCCAAAACCGTGAATTTTGAGAGCTCCGTCAAAGTATGACCAGATGAGCTCCTCTTGCTATGAAATTTGGCATGCCTCTAGAGTTTGTAGAAAGCTTCCCAAGAAGATAAAGTGGGTAATATTCAGAGGTCTAGAGAATATTTGGTGAATTGTTGAAATTAGAAAATTTTAATGATTTGGTCATGTACTGTTACTATAGGTCCGAAAATTAAAACCATGTCATTCATAGACCAAACGGTGGCCAAATGTCATGAAATTTTATACACATAAACTAGAAAACCACAGTGACCTATGCCAACTAGAATCACCCAAATCGGAGGTCTGTAGAGAGAGAACAAACCTTCTGAAGTTCTGTATCAGCATCAGGGAGCCACCTGACCTCCGTTACTGTTCCATCAGTTTTTGGGGTCTAGGGGCTGCTGAACTGATCTAGACTTATTTTTTCCTCTAGTAGACATCTGTAGCTTTTTAAGTTGGTATAGTGTGCTCAAATTGGATTTTTTTGGATTTAGTTATGGATTTTCGAAGTTCATGATAGTAACCTGCGCCAGAAACAGGGACAGCCGGACCTTTGCCTAATTTTTTATGTCAAACAAGGTCCAAACGCTGAGATTATGGTTGGAAATTATTTTTATTGTAAAGATAACACTTATAGCTTTCCAAAGATCTATGGTTTACTAGATTCCCATTTTTTTAAAATTAGTTATGATTTTCCAAAGTTAGAGCCAAAATATAACTTTTGGGCCCAAGTAAGAAATTGTATTTTTCTGGTTTTTGGCTCCATACCCATGGCTTATGGCTTGTTTTATGCTATGTATGAGTTGTATAAATGGAGTGTGAGTAGAAAAAGCGAATGATGGGTTCACAGGAGCCACAGGGCAGAAGATGAGTGTATGAAACCCCATTTCATAGCATGAAAATGCCACGGATTGGTATTGGTTCTTTGGAAATCATATGAAACCGAGCCCAAGGAGAGGCTAGATAGTGGTAGTAGATTAAAGTGTTACAAAGTGGACCTAATGGATGGGAAACTTCCTCAGTATGAGTGAATATAGGGTTCAAGACTTAGGGGGATGGGTCACTCTCAGGATGTAGTAGGTCTATGTTCGTAACTTGACTGCCTACACTAGCAGAATGCATAAGCCTAGGTCTACTATGAGCATCACCATTAGAGGGTCCTGACCTAGTCTTCTTGTTGTTGAAGTATCACTTTATCTTCAGGATTCTTGTCAAAAGTTAAAATTGCCATATGTTAGATGAACCTAGAAACAAATAATATTAAAATAGATTCAAACAAGCAAAACACATCATTTAATATGTAGAAAACATAACACATATAAAAGTAAAATTTAAAATATACTTAAATTGTGAATTTCAAAACATCTTTCAATGGTATATTTGCTTCTTCATCAAGAAATAACATTCCTGAGTTTTGAGGTTGATACAACCCACATGCATAAAAAGTATTCTTATCATTTTCACCCATATTATATAAGTCTCGTGGATTTAGATGTATAACTATGTTCCAATTTTTATCCAACTGAGCTCTACATAATAAACCATTTGAGCCTTTGAAACTTGGATGTATGGCTTATCATCCTTGTGGTAACCAATGTGTATCTACCATGAAAAATTAATAGATATAAAACCCAGGTCATCAGTTATAATTCCTTTAGAACTAGTTGTATTGGGCCAAGTAATTGTAAATCAACCATGATAGTTTAACTTAATGACATATACTAATTTTCCATAAAAAGGCACACTACCAAACTGCATATGATTGTCATTACTACTTGCATAACTTCTTATACCAAAAGTGCTAAAAACTCCACAATTTTATGTACTCAACCCTTAGTCTTTATCTAAAGTATAAAACTTGATTCCATTAACATTATATGCATTATATCACTTGGCACAATCAATTGGACTCATGGCAAGAAACTTCAAATCATCTAAATGGGATCTGTTGTTGTCATTCCTTATCTGAAACAAAAAAGAGTGACAATTATGTTATATCACTACTTATCAAGGGAACAATTTGTTATATTGCTACATATACTCACACAGTGAGAAAACTATTCAACAAACTTTCTATAGACCCTCTTATCTATCTCTGAAGAAGATTGTGCATGACTTTTTAATTGTCTTCACATGTAGTCTCTGAATTCCCTATGTGAAATAAATAAGGTGATTAGATAATTATAGTAGTTAAGGAACACTTAATATAATAAATGTAATTTACTTAATGAAGTTATAAGTATACTTATTTACAATTAGTCAACACATACCAATATGCTTGTAATTTCTTTATAGGGAAAGAGTGAAGTAATCAAACCTACTAACTGGTTTTCCTATTAAGGGAAACAAAGTGCCTACATCAAATGACCCAACATTAGGTTGATCATTAACACATTTGGGATGGTTGAATACGATCTCAATTTCATCTAAGTATATGGAGTAAAAATTCAAAACCTCTTGAGCCATGTAACTCTCAGCTATTGATCCTTTTGGTTTAGCCTTATTACATATATAAGATTTCAGTGTCCCTAAATACCTAATGAAATATATAGAATTATAAGTCGTTGATTCAAATTGTGCAAATTGAAAAAATTAAGAGCAAATTATGTATATATTTAACTTTTTATAAGGTACATCCATTGGTATCAGACAAGGCCTCTTTGTTTAGCTTCTTCAACTAAGAGTACTATTAAATGAACCATGACTATGAAATATGAAGATAGGAATAGCATTTCCATGTGACATAATGTGAGAACAACTATATTCTGAAGCTAATTAAGTTTATTAACATTACAAAGTTGCAGGAAGAATGAATAAAGATAAGTTAGAACTATAAACACTTGTTTAGAAAATGTCTTCCTCATGGCTAAAGGTAAAAGTTGATCTATTAGAATGTGTGAGTCATGACTTTTCAATCCTCTAAGTTTTCATTGTCACAAATCAATGCACCTAAAGATGTCACTTGAATAACCATTTGGTACAATGATATTTTTTTAAAGCCCTAAAAAAGACGTCTTTATTTGCACTTGTCAATGTAAACACAACTGGAGAATATTTACCATATTCATCATGCCAAAATCAGGCCTAATGCCTATTTCTTGTAAGTCTCTCCATGCATTTATATGTTTTTTGATCTCCCAATATTGTCACATATTTTTTTTTCAATATGCATGATATCAATATTATGACGTAACAAATTGTTCACCCAATATGGAAGTTTAAAAAAAAAACTCTTCTTTTGCCATTGTTGAGTTTCTACCTTAACATCACTAGGTCCTTGAGATGTTTTTTCCCCAACCTTCAACTTTTATAGCTTGTCTAAATACAATGTCAACATTCTTAATTTGTCTTAAAATATCTGATCTATTTATTGCCATCAGTGGATTTTTCTTCTCTTCCTTTCCATCAAATTTACTTTAAGCCAATCTAAATTTATGAGTAGGGTTCAAAAAGCAACGATGACCTATAAAACACTATTTTTGACTATAAGGAAGATGATCATGAGTTTAGTCAAAATTACAAGAGGGACAAGCTAAAATAGTATGGACATTCCATCTAGATAAGGTTTCAAGCCCTAAAAAGTCACTTATAGTACACAACAAAGCTACACACATATTGAGCACTTGGTTGCTATAAGAATCAAAGGTTTTAACACTAACATTCCATAAATCTTTCAACTCTTTTATTAAAGGTTATAGGTAAACATCTTTATCATTTCTTTGTGCTTTTCTTCTTGGAATGATCATTGAAAGAAATAATGTATTCTTTTCACGCAAATCTAAGGAGAAAGTTTGTAAGGCATAAGTACCACTGACCAAATGTTGTAACTAGTGCTTAAGATGTTATATGGATTGAAACCATTAGTAGACAAACCAAGGTGTACACTCCAAGGATCAGCAGTGAACTAATAATTCATTATGTCAAAACTCTTCCTTGACTTAGAGTCCTTGGAATGCCTTAGCATGTTATTATTACTTTTTTCCATTGCATGCCATTACATTTGCTGAGCTGTCTTAAAAGATATGAATAACTTCTGCAATCATGGCTTTAATGGAAAGTATCGTAAAATTTTTATAGGGAGCTTTTGCTTTTTATCACCATTACCCTTTGGTTTCTATCTAAAAGTAATGCAAGTTTTACAAGTTTCCTTATTTGCATCCTCTCCCTAATGTAGCATGCAATCATTTGGGCATATATGAATTTTGGCATAATCATGTTTGACTTTATTAATAATCTTCTTAGCTTCATAAAAAAAATAAGGAATTTTTGCATGCTCAAAGGCATCTGCCAACAATTCTAGTATCATCAACATTACCTTGTCAGTTACTCTACACATACATTTAATGTGATACAATTTTATTAAGAAGGAGAATTTCAAATACTTATTACACCCTTCTTTTAAATTCTATTGGCCACCTCTAAGTAACTCTGAGAAATTTGCATTTTCATTAAGTATCATTTGGTTTAATGGTGAAGAGGTTGATTCAACTTCATCTACACTCTCGTTATTGGGATCATGCCCAAATGCATCATTAACCATGTCTTGTTTAGGATCTTCAACAACAATCCTATCTTGAATCACATGTGACCTTGAAAGAGTTTCAACTATAGTGTCCAATGCACATGTCTCCCTATGTCTAAGCCAGATAGTGTACCCTCTTGGAAATAGTTTGACAATCAAGTGGTCATAAACAACTTGTCTGATCTGCTACTTGTTAAATTTGTATTTAGGAAATTAGCATATTATCTTGCCTTCAACACTCTGATTAGCAAATGGAAAGTCTAAAAATCTATTGAGTCCTACATATTCAAGGGTGTCCAAGGCTTATTAATCCAAGATTTGTCCATTTCTGAAAACAAACTATGTATAAGTTCAAATCATAATTGCAATGATATAAATATATTTTTTAGGATTAAATTACTTAGAAAGATTATTTTTTGTCCACTTGCACTACATTCATTCTCTTTACATCTGAGATATGCTATTAAATGCATATGATAAGTTAATAAGATTAACAAATAGAAAAGGAAAAAGTTGAAAATTATTACCAATAAGCCAATATTTGACAATAAAAGAATTCAATTATTAAAAATCACACAACCCTCTTGTAAAGAAAAAAATCTTAGTTAAGGGACCAAGTATTATATATATTTATGGTAGTAGTTAGTTATATCTATATATATATACACTCTTGTACATATATTTTAAAATTTTAAAAGTTATTTTATATATTCAACATATTATGTTATGCTCGATATATGTAGTTGTATCCATGCTTCCCAAGTCATAGTCTAACAACAAACAAAATTACCATGTTCAACAAAGATAAATGCAAAAACATAATACTTAAGGTTTTCAATGTGAACGCCATATGTGCCTATTTATTCATCTTTTGGAATATAAATAATGAAAGACTTTTTATTTTGCTTTAATTGCTTATTAATCCCAATTATTCATTGATATATATAGGCTCTTTTTGTTGACATAAAAATAAATAAACATGAATTAGTTTTTTTCTCTTACAAATTTACTCATTTTTAAATTTAATTTTTGTTGTTTTAAATTTTATAAATATGTATTTATAGTCTTAAAAAGTTATTAAGTATAATTGAATGCTTTTAATTTATATAGATTTTGCTCTTATTATCAATAGTTTATTTTAAGATTTCAAAAGTTTGTAAATTGAAGGATATTTTTATATAGATTTTGCTCTTATTATATAGATTTTAATTTTCTATCATTGATGGTTAGCCACCGATCCTACTATATTCTTACTACACATCATTGGTTTCAAGCCTAATAATGTGAAATCAAACCAATGGATCATTTATTAATAGGAATTAGTTTCTCATTATTGAAGTATACATTCAACCAGTTCTATAAAACTAAATTTTCATCTAATCAACTTGATAATAAAAATATAACACACAAAGCATGAAAAGAAAATGATGAATATGATAATTTCTTATCTATGCACTGCACTTACAGGCTATTGAAAGGGAGGGGAAGTTTCTTATGGAATTATTCAATAAAATTAAGAAATAGAATGGGGGCATTATGGGTCCTTTTCTAGTTTCCTCTATTTGGGCATTTAATAATTTGGTGTACTAATCTTGGCCCAAGTTTTTTTTCCAAAAAAAAAGAATCAGGCTACCCATAATGGGTCACACTTTTAGCCCATTGGACCTAACCAATTTACAAACACATTCATATGAGCTAGCCATAAGAATTGAAAGAGACTACTGGGTTCTCTTTCCCTCTCCATTCTCATATATGATTAGATAATAAAGTTTATTCTTTTCTTTAATAATTAAACACTTAAGGTTATAATTAAACAATTTTAGTCTGTTCCTATTTACATAATGGCCTAAAGTTGAGCCTACACAACATAAAAAATATGATAGGTCGTTCTCTATTTTCCTACAAAAATAGAGTAACTATGCATCTCTATCTATGGTTTTCAAATTTAAGAATTTTTTTTTTTAATAATCATCTATATCTATTCAAGTGTGAAAAGAGGGTGTTACTTTTAGACTTTAAATTAGACCACTTGGTATATATCAATTGATTTTGTGTATATAAGCAACACTTATAGCATACATAGAGCATATTAGATTTCATTGTAAGGATGATGGACAAGAGGAAAATCTCAAAGCTATTATAGTGTATATTACACCTTGGTGTGAGTAATAAAATTTTCCTTTCATGTAAGTCCTCATTTGCCCAGTACAGAGACATATTTGCTAATTTTAGCAAAAAATTATCTATAACTTTCAAGTGTCTCACATTTTCGAAATACTACTTGCATTTTCCAGAATATTAAAATCAGCACAAGCAATTGAATGAATGTTATTATTCAACACTCTTAAACCTTGTGCGTATATAAATAATTAAAATAGCCCTTGTAATTAAATGCAGGAATTCTCATTTACAAACCAACTTAATACACAGTTCTCCTCCTTTCTAACTATCTACTTGTTATGAAAAGAAATGAAGTCAAACAACTTATTAGGTGACACTATTAGCAACACACAACAACAAGACAAAAGCACCTCACTTAGCCACCATTCTAGCAATGAAATCATTTTAATGTAGCAACAAGACAGAGTGAAGAAACAAGAATAAAGATGCACTTACAAGTTAGCCAAAAATCTAGAATCTTGTTCTTTGATTGTGCATTATGAGTAATGGAAATCTACCAACCTGGTACTTATATGCATGGGCTATTATATTATAGATGTTCAAAATCTAATTAGAATAATCTACTACTTTAATGAAATCAGTACAAGAATACTTATTAGGTTAGAGCATAAAGAAGCTAGCAAAGCCTAGGATACATAGAAGCCTGTCATAGAATAGTAGATCAAATCAATAAATCAGATTCCCACTTACCTATTACGCTCAATATGGACTTTGCCTCTTCTTTGTGAAAGTAGTCTTCTTAAACAAAATGAAATGGCACAGTCATGGGCAATGGGGATGGCAAATGAGTGAAGGCACAGTGGGGATGACAGAAGAGTGAAAAGGTAGTGGGGATGGCAGAAGAGTGAAGGGGCAGTAGGGACGACAGAAGAGAGAAGGGGCAATGGTGACAATAGAAGAGTGAAAAGGCAATGGGGTCTCGATGGGGACATTGGTTAAGGCACAATGACTTTTTCATTTCGAAATGGGGGGCTCAGAATTCTTTTTTTTTTTTTTTTTTAATTTGGGCTAACATTTAATGATACAACGACAATGAAACATTAATTTAGCAAGGGTTATGTCAACCCCCATTATCCAATTGTTGTAAATTTCCTTTTTTCTTGTACTAATTTTACTTGTTATATTCTACAATCATATGTGATTTGTATTTTTTAGTTTAGTAATAAATTTTATATATAGATATATATTAAAATTGTTTAAATTATACATACTAATTATATGCATCTAAAGATAGATATTAGTTACTGCTTAAAATAAAAATATATTTAAATTATAATTTTAGTACATAAATTTTAAAACATAACATTTAACCTCTTAAATTGTTAGAAAAACTAAAAATATTAAATATCAAGTCAAATTGACTTTTAAGGGCTCAATTGATACATTGTCTTAGGTCTAATAATATAAGTTAATACAATATATTATAAGCATATCACTTATTTAATATAAATAATGTATTGTATGAGTTTATATATCAAATTATTCTGATACATCAAAATGATGTATAACTAATCAAGTCATGGAGGGCGAGATTAGACTTATTATATTTTGATGTATAATGTCTTATCAACACTTTCCCATTTTAGCCTTTATCTGTAAGGGTGTTCATGGATTAAGTTAAGTTGACCTACCTTAATAGGGGTGATCGTAGGTGGGGTAGGGGTGAATATTTGCCTAGCCCAATGCCTGTTCTTAGCCAGATTCAATTTAATAGAAGGCTAAATTGTTTTTTATTTTTAGAAAACTTATAAAATAATCCCTAAAAAAATTTCATATAAACCCTTGTAAAATTCCATTTTGCACTTTAAAAAAAATTTCATGTAAGTTTTTATAAAATAGTTTTTTTTTTTAATTAATAGGATTGGGCCAAGTCAAACTATCCAACATGGCTTTTTTTAGCTAGACCCTACGTGACTAGGTTGGTCAAGTACCATGATCACCCTTATAATCCTATGCCTAACCTAGTTTTGCATTGGGCTACCTTTTTTAACCCCACTGCCAAGCCTCAACATGGTTAGTTTAGTATCAAAATTAGCTAGGCCACTTTTTTTTTTAAATTTTGGTAAAAATTATAATACAACTCTTAAAAAAAATTAAAATTTCATATAACTCCCTATAGTATTACATTTTGCTCCTAAAAAAAAATTTTCATTTATGCCTCTATAAAGTAATTGTTTTATGATTTTGTACAAGTTCGACCTAAATTTTTATATAAGTTCCTATCATGCCAGTTTGCTTTTTTTTTTTCAAGCCTAACTTGATATGTTTAGGTGAGATTAAATTGGTCGAGTTGCTAAGCACCATGTACAGCCCTGCTCACTCATGGTCGCTCTCTTTACAAATTAATATAACATAATAAATTTAACTAAATATAGTATATATTTAACTAAATGATATTTTTGTCAAAAATCTTATTTCTTTTACCCTATTTAGTGTTATGAAGTGTATCGCCAAATATAAAATAATATTATTTTATATGATAAATTATCTTATATAGCTTTATACCAAACATTGCATTAAATTCTATCAATCCTAATCCTATACAATGTACCAAATGGACCTAAAATTTAAGTATTACTTTATGTTTATGTTGGGCAATACCTTAATTTCCTAGCCCTTACACAATTTTCATGTGAACTATCTTAACATATATATAGCATGTTGGTGCACACTTACAAGGAAGTGACACTTTTATGCATGGGTAATTGCGTAACAGAGAGCTTAATTAATTCTTTTTATACTTTAGGGACCATGTAAGCCCATCCATATCATTTTCTATCTATAACATATCCATTCATATCATAAACAACACAATTCATCTCATACATCATGGATTTGGAATCAAAATTCAAGAAGAACCAGATTTGCTCTCGAGTTTGTTGTCACAAGTTTTTGATATGAATTGTGAAAATTCATAACTAATTTTTAAAAAATAAAAATTATGCATATGATAGTTTGCTGAAAAGCTCTGGATGTTAACTAATGAATAAAATAGTTCTAGACCAAGACAAAAGTATTTAGCCTACGAAAAGAAATAGAACAGTAACTCAAGTCATGCCTTGGACAACTCCAAGACCTAAAACTTTAAAATTTTGGTTCTCTCTCTACAAAGCTCCAAATGAGGTGATCTTAGTGGCTATAGAAATTTCATAGTTTTAAGTTTATGGTCATAAAATTTCATAAACATTGGACTTTATTTGACCTATGTGTGACACAAAAAAAACAAACTGACCATATGAATAGTACACATATCAATTTTGCATCATTTAGCCAATTTTAAAAAATTATAATAAATTTTCTAGAGCTTCAAATTAGGTACTCTTTAGTTTTATAAAAAGATCTAGATGAGACCTAGTTTCTGGCCAAATTTCATGCAAAAAATCATCCATTTGGTCAAATTTTGGTTTAGCTCACAATTTGGTTAATTTTGAAGTTCAAAGTGGGTTCTTAAGGTAGGAAAAAGCTCTCTTCTCATTCCATAGCCACTTGGACACATCTAAAAGCACAATTACAACATATATAACCATGCCAAATGATCCAATTTATCATAGAGCTTATTTTCACCTTGCCACTTTCATTTATACACACACACTAATAGCATATGGGTGGCAAAAACTTATGTATTCATTCATTTAGTTCTAAAATGGACACATACATCATACTTACATACATTTGAATATGTTTAATGGTCCACATCATATATACATCACATAGTTATAATTCTTGACATCAAAATGCTAACAAAAAGTCTATTTCTCTATCCTTTTGTCAAAGTTTTGCTTCTTAAGGTTGTTGGCCTCTATTTATTAGTTTACTTGGTTTATCTAGACATGGTTAAACATTTGTAGAGGAAAAGTAAGATTCAAAGAATCCTAATAGCTCTTAACCCTTTTAAATATATATAATAAATGTATATATATATATATATATATCAAAGAATGCATGTATGACATTTAAACTACTAGTAAATATATATAAAGCATTTTCTTTGTCATATGAACTCATGCATATCAAACATACACTCTCAAAAGTATTAGTCTAGCCTCACCTGATTTCCTTGAAACTTTTGGATTTGCCTTACCTACTTTCAAGGGACCTTTGATTTAGCCTCACTCTTCTTGAAACTTTTAGCTTTATCTCATCCCGTTCTAGAGACTCTTGGCTCAACCTCACCCATGCTAAAGGACTTTTAGCATAACTAAATCCATTCAAGACACTTTGCATTCATAAACACATTCAAAAAATATAATGGTGCCATAATATGAAAGCAACAGCTAGAAACATTTCTCATAGTTCAAACATATACACAAGTACTCAAAGACAAATAAACATCCAAATAATGCATGAGATAAAGGTTAGAGAGCTACCATGAAACAAGATTCACATACTTTTCTCTTTGATTATTCTTCCCTTTTCTTGACCAAACACTTGCAACTAGGTGGATCTTGATTCTTTTGGCCTAAATACATCAAATGGGACACAACTACATTATTAAAGCAAGCTCTAACATCACACACACACTCTATGTAATGCTACTTTCTCATATGGCTTCATTGTGTTTCCATATAAGGTATTATAAAGCAACTATTGGAATTCATGATCTTGGATCCTATTTCTCATTCAATCTAAGTCTCTTAACTTCATTTAGACTCCTTAGAGTCATCACCAATTCATTTTAAGGAGTTTAAATATAAGTTGTTTCTTTATGTCTCATTATAGAATCTACACCTCCATCTCCTAAACCATGCTTCCTAAATTCATTCCAAGGTTTCTTTTAAAGTTCATCTATCATATCTAGTCCCTTTTTAGCCTTAGAAAAATTTAAAACACTTTCTAGGTGCCTATGGTGGTCTTGGCCGAGACATGAGGGACATGGAGCACCCATGGAGTTTTGTAAACTTTCTTTAGGGAGTTGGCATATATGAGGCTTCATAGGTGTCTTGAAAACCCATACACACTCTTAAACAACTAAAATTACAACTTGAAAGCTTCATACATATCAAAGTGCAACAAAATCCCTAGGTTTTAGTAACTTGATTTTTAGTGCTTCTCTTTTGAATTTCTTTGCATATACTTGTTTCTCACACTCTAAAACCTAGGTTTCTTGCTTGGTTTTAGTCAAAACTCACTCCCTCCTATATGTTCTATACTTGGCCAAAATACACCCAAGAAGGAACACCAAGGAAGAAGCACTAAAATAGTGCCAAATCAAACACTAAAACCATAGAAAAAGAGGGGAGAAAGAGAAGAACAAGTTTGGTGAAGGAAGAAGCATGAAATACTATAGATTTTCTTACCTTTTTGCTTGGTTTTCTCTTCCTTTCTTCTTCCCTCTTGGTGTGCCACTTCAAAAAGCTTAGGGTTCTATTTTAGTGTAGAAAAAAGGAAAAATTATGTTTAAGGACTTTTACAACTAGATTCAACTGATTGTTGCTAAACTCAATGGTAATCATCCTAAAATAAGTGGTAACAGGTCCTTAAAAATAAATTTCTTTACTTTTTGGTCCTTTATTATAATTCTCCCTAGAAAAAATTTAGTCAAGGCAGATGGAAGAAGTGGGGCATGCTATATATAGGCTAGGGACCCATTTAAGACTTTTCAAAAATCTAATTTTAGCCTTCATTCTTAGTTCTTTCCATTTGAGTTCATTTCAACTCCTTTTTGAGAACTTTCTTTTCCATTATGAAAGTTAGGTCCCCTGATTTATAAAATGCTTTTGGTTTCACTCAAATTGGATTTAAAATATTCCCGAATAAACCGGTCAAAGTGTGGGTTAATCAATGCTCTAAAATGTAAACCGAAGGAGTTTAAACTATTTTAGGAGTTCCTATAGTTTTTAGAACCTCTGAGAACCTTAAGAAACTCAAATTCTTCATTTAAATATTCTTCCTTTGAGTTTTCTATAAAGTGCCCAAAATTATAAAAATGTCACTATCTTTCGTCTGATTTTATTTAACTACTCTGGTTTTGGTTTTTAGACATCTTAAGTCTTGAATCCTTATTTTTTATTATTTATAATTTTATCTTAATATTATTTGGCCTCAAATCTTTCTATTTAGGGGACTTCTTTTTATATCTGCCCCATTTCTAACATTTTTAGAAATCCAAGCATTACATATTATCTTCCTAAGATTTCCTTATTACTTAATATGTCATGGGACAATCACATGATTTTTAAAAATTTTTTAAAAATTGATATTTAATTAAAATTTTCACTTTAAGATAGTTCAAGACTAAAATGTTACATTTTAAAGTTTGCATATCAAATTTTTTTATACTATATTTTGGAGGAATATATATCTGTGTGTGTGTATATATCTCCAAATAGAAACATCTTTAACATGTTTTCTAAAAACAAAAAGTAGTTTCAAAGCAAATGTTTTCAAGATGATAATGTTGTAATTAGATGATTTCCTTAATAGTGTTTTAGTAAATATCATATTATCATGAATTAAAAGAAAAATTTAACAAAACAAGGACCCATTTGAATTGCTCCTTAAAGATGTCTTCAATTTTACCCTACATCTTCAATTTCCTCATCAGGTTCGATCATGATTGCAAATACCATGATTATAAAAATCAAACCAAACTAGCTAGTTAAATTAGAAATTTAATTATAAAACTAGTTCATTTAACTCTAAAAATTGGCCCAAAAAAATCAATCAAGAATTAACCAAAAAAGTAAAAATCAGACAATTTGGCATTGAATTGATCAAAACCATTTTTTAGTTTAAAACAGAGTTTTGATATTCTATGATAAAGATTTATTTTATTTTATGGACTATAATTAATTCATTTTCTATGAATTATTTTTTTATATTTTTATATCTACTTTAAATATTATTTTATAATATATGTATTAATTTAATTATAAAATATTAAATATATTTATACTTTCCTTATATTTTTAGAAAAATAATTTGACATCAATTTTACTATAGTTGGACCATTAGATCATAAATCACTCTTTATCTCAATTCAACATTTGATTTGATTTTTAAAATATTAGTGAATACTATTAGGTTTTATTTTTTATCTCAATATAACAGGAACAAAAAGGTGATGGTTACAAAAAGAAAGAAGTGTAAATATCTTAGTAGCTAACACAACGAAGGAAACTTCAAGCGTGTGATGCCACCATCATTTTTAAGTGTGGCTTTGTTGAATTTGCTTTTACTAGTGCTTAAAATGGAAAAGATAAATGTGGGGAAAATTCATATTGGGAAGGATAAAGAGGAAAGGGATGAGCAAGAGGAGCACTAAAAAGAAATAGAGGAAACAAGAAAAGAGAGGATGGAATGGTTACATGTTGTGCTAATTTATCTTCCAAACAAAACATCAAAATCATGAGTTTAGTTATTGTGCTATTAAGTTAGTGTTGATGTTGTTAATTTTTGCAATGATTCAAACATAAAGCTATCAATTAAGATTAACCTAATCCAAATTGAGCATACCCTTATTAGTCATAGGACTACATAAAATCATGCCTAAACCTTTTTGAAAAATAAAATGTCAATTTATTCAATTTTATTAGTTTACTTAAGCCTTAGATTTGGTCCTATAGGTTGACTTCAAGGTTTGACATCAAGAGTTGGCCCAAAATTTAAGGACTAATCATAAACTTTGAATTTTTTTGGCTTATTATTATAATATAACACATTTTTGTGTGTGTGCGTGCGTGCGTGCATGTGTGTAAATATATTTAGTAATTTGTTGGGAAAGATAATAAAAGTTAACAGCCTATCAATTGATAAAAATTATATAAAAATATATGTTAATTAAGATATTTGATAAATATAGTTTTTCTTAATAAAATAGTTCATTTCTTACCCACCTTCTTTTTTTCCCCAAAACTTAACAAAATTATAAATTTTTTGCTAAAAGAAAAAAAAAAGTGTTTGATCTTAAGTGCTTGGCTTAATCAGACTTTATTAAGCCACAAGGTCAAACTAAAAAAACCCTATTTAAAAAAGGGATGCCATTTTACTAGTTCAACCTCATTTATTTTTTAAGGTTAAATGGGTTGACTTTAAAGTGCTTCACTTATTTTGATAGGTTGATCCAGAAGCTTATTGCCATTAATTTAGTTATAATTAAACTAAAGTCAAGATTGAATTGATATCTTTTTGTAAAATATTAGCACCAAGTTAATAGCAATAACTTTTTTCGGGTAAAACACACTTTGGCACCTTATGGTTCGGTCTAATTGCATTTTAGTACCTTATAGTTTAAAAGTTTCCATTCCAGTGGCCCGTAGTTTAAATTGTTAGCATATTGGTGCCTCGTGATTTAGTTGATTATCTTTTAGTTAGAATTTGTTAAATTTTTCCTTACATTTCCATTTTTGCTCTAATTTCTCAAACTTGTTACGAATTAAAGATTTTGAATAGTCAAGGAGCGCTTTCAATTTTCACTACCTACAAAATTAAAGAATTAATAAGAAGATTAGTAATTAGGGCAAAATAAGAGATTTTATTAAGGGGTAAAATTTAAGAAAGATAGTGTTGTACGTATCAAATTTGAAATTTTGATAGGCCCAAAAAAGAATTTTGATCTTCATTATATAGAAAATTAAGAATTTCATAAGGGAATTAGGAATTTGTGGTCAAATTAGTGACAAACATTGTTTATGGGCAGAACTTGGGAATGATACGGTGTTATGTATGTCAAATTTTAGATTTTAATTAGTTAAGAAGGAATTTTTTGGTATACAAAATTGTTGAGAATGAAAATGGAAATGGAAAGTAAAAAAAGTGGTTTTGTGGATGAAAAACAATTTTTATGCCTTTATTTAAAAAAAAGAATAAAAAAAGATAGATACTATCAAATAATTATTATAAGGGTATAACAAACGAGTTATTAATGCATAGGAAAAAAAGAAAAATTAGATCTGATTTTTACATCATTGCTATTGGGTTTTCTAATAATGATATGACAAATATATGGTTTTTATTACTTAACATCACATGATTAGATTTAAAAAAAAAAATTTATACATTATATTTTTATTAGGGAACTTAATTGTAAAGAGATAATAAATTGCACACAAGTTTAGTCTTATAGGAATTTAAAATTTTCATAAGAAAATTGGAAATTTAAGATAAATTTGGAGGCACAATTAGAAGGATATTGTACCGTGTAAGTTAAATTTGGGATTCCAATTGGCCAAGGAGAAATCTTGGTCTTTAATTCATAGGAAATGAGGGATTTCACAAGGAAACTAACAATTTAAAACAATTTTTAATGGATTCAAAGATAATGAAATACATTCCCAAAAAAAAAAAAAGATAATGAAATATAATCACATGTATTAATATATTAACGGTTCAAACCACAAGGCACCAAAATTCAAACTTTTAAACCACAAGGTATTAGAGAGCAAACAAGCCAAACGATAAAGTATAATGTGTATTTTACCCAGTTTTCAGGGAAAATTTTGATAGCCGGATATCTTGATCAATAGTTTTTAGGTTATATAGTAAGTGTATCCTCAGGTTAGCTTGCATGTCAACTAGGATTAGGTCTCTTCAAAATTAGTTTTATAAACAACAAAACAATAAAGGAAAAAAGTATTAATATTCCTTGTACTTTGACTCATTTGCAAAAAGCCACTATGTTTTTTTTTTTTAAATTCAGATAATATACTCCTATATTGTAGCAAATTTGGAAGCATATCTTTCATCCACCTTCCGTTAGATTGTAAACAAAAATTTGGGGAAGAAGAGTGTCTAAGTTTGAAATCACAAATAGAAAATTGAAATTACGAACAAAATAGAAATCGTGCCTATCTAGATCAAAATCAAGGTTGTCTAGCTTCGAAATTGTGAAAGAAAATTTAGGAAAGAAAGATGTCTGGATTTGAAATTTCCATGAAAATAGATAGGTTAAAAAAATGAAATCAAGTCATGCTTGTTTGGGTTAAAATTATGGGTTTGGATTTGAAGATTCACGAACGGAAATTTGTGGAAGAAAGAGGAAAGGTTTACTTCCAAGTTGCTATAGTACAAAGGTTTATTACATTAGTTTTAAAATATATAATGACTATTAACAAATGAATCAAAATACATAGTGTTTATGCATTTTTTTCCAATCAAGAATTGAAAATTGTTTTACAAAATTAATTAAAAAAAAGAATTAAACAAAACAGCCCTTAATAATTACATCAACATTTTGCTGCATCTTTGCTTTTTTTAGGCACAAAACTTAAATATTTAGCATATCAAGGAGACTGTATAAAAATTTAAAAAACAAAATTGTAGCTTAGACTTTTTATTTTCAACTGTAGAAGACAAAAAGACTGAATATTAAGCATTTTCATGATTCAAAAAATAGTGAATTATACTGATATTGGATTAAATATAAATTTATTGTTCTATGATTGTTGCCAAATGCTTAAAAGCATACTAGAAAAACTTTAATTTGCCCTTGGATTTGACCTCATTCAAGGGTCGTCCATGCCTTTATTCCATCTCCACATCTTATTGCCACAAAAATGACTAAATTTTCAATGAAGTGTCCAAAATCAAACAAAATCAATCCTCAAAACCAAACTATGCCAAACTAATAATTGGCCTAATGTTGAGGTGCTATTTGTGTTTTTATATTATTGCATTTAGGCCTAAATTTTGAAAAATATTTGAAAACAAAAAAATTGCACTCAAATTTTCTAAGATCAAAATAGACTTAGTAATTTAATAATTATTAAATTAAATTACTAAATTATTGTCTAATTTTCTATTCTTTTGGTTTTGTTTAGTTTTACACATCTAAACCAAACTCACAAATACTTCTTCTCCTAACACTAAGGGTTAGACTTAAGGATAGTTCCTTACATCTTTGTTATAGTGCAAGCCCAAGTTAAATTTTGGCATCCAAAACAAACTTTGTGGATAGGGACCTTGTGGAACAAGTTAATAACACCTTTTTTTTTTATCAGAGAAGGCAAGTAATTATTTATATGAGGAAACTTTTATTCTAGTCCTTGATTAGTGAACTTTTAATTTGGTCTTCAATCAATTATTTCTTTTATTTAGTTTTTCAATTATTAAAATCCTTGTAATGTTGCCTTTCCATCCCATCTCTGCTTAAAATTTAATGCCAATTTAATAATATTCTAATTTGGATGCCAAAAATGATGTGTGAGTTGATGGTGCCTAGTAAACAAATAATGTTCAATCTATAGATTGTTAGGTTTTACATTCAATTTTGGATGGAGATAAAATAAAATGACAATACTGCAAGCATTTTCATGACTGAAGAATTGAATTGAAAAAATGATTTGTGAATGATCAAATTGAAAATCTATCCTACTGGCCAAGGACCAAAATACAAGTTTCCTTTATTTATATTCTTTAAAGGATTTACTAACCTTAGCTAGTCTAGTATCTCCTTTAAGTTTCCCATGTAATCTCTATACATTTTTCTTATTGATTTCCTAATAGCCCATCCAAACCATGCAACTTTACTAACTTATTTAGTTCCATTAATGGAGCACCACCAAATTTCCAAAGGTTATCTGAAGAATGCTTTGGTAATGAAGGCACCATCCAATTGCCAATGCTATTTCTAACTATATAAATTATGATAAATGAGAAAAATGTATTAATTACTATTTCAATTTAAAGGTTTAAGTGATTAATTGAAGAGGCACATGGAGGAAATATATGATAATTATACTTGGTTAAATAGAAATAATTTAAGGACAAGCAGTAGGCACATAGTGACTCAGAGACATATGGTACAAAAGTGTGTAGCAAGGCAACCCTACATTGCTTCTCTTTTAAGTGTTGTAGCCATATGTGATTCCCCCAAGTGTAATGGCCCTATAAAGAGGAGAAGATTGAGATGGCTTGGTGACCTTTCTTGGTTAGCTTAGTCTAACTAGATTAAGGCCACTTGCAAAGTCTTATTTATCATAAGCCCTTAAGTTTATTGTGTTATTGAAGGAGTGGCCATCCTAGTGGTTGGATGATCGTTTTGAGTCCTTGGAGAGCGAATGAACATTGAGTAAGGTGCCAAGCACTAGAGCCTTGTTCTTACCTAACACTTAATCGGCCCATTTGCTTGAGGGAATGTAAGGGAAACAGAAATAAATTCCCATGTTTGGGGTTGTTAGTTGATATAATCAAGAGCTTATCAGGATTGGCATCCTAAAAGTGTCTCCCTCCACTATAGCATGCCAATGGAAATCTGCATTTGAGCTAAAATGGTGAAAGTCTTTTATACCTTTCCTTTTCTCAAATGGAGGAACTCGATGTATTCTACATATCAAAACAAAATCTTAAGAAATTATCGATGATCTATTATTGCATAAGTGTAGAGAAAGTACAAACCCATCGTTCCACACTCACAACTAACAACCCAGATTTTTAGCCCACTAATGTCGTAGATCTTCGTTGCCATCTTCCATTGCCATCCATTTTCTTTCTTTCCCCTGAAATCTTCCACCAATGCCTTAACTCAAGGAGGATGCTTTGACTAGAAATTATTGCCCTAATCTAGAAAGAAGCTTCATTTGATGATTCCTTACTCTTTCTAATTCATAGATTTCATCACCTATGTTAGGAAAATAATTCAAAATGGCTTGCTAGATTTTGGTAGATTCACTTTATTCTTATTTTTCATATTTTTGTTATTTATCAATTTTGAAATTTTCTGTTGACTAGCATTTTAATTAGTTTTTCTGTTAGCAAAATCTTATCAGATTTAAATTATTCTATGTAGCTGCTAGAGCTAAACGTCTATATATTAGCATTAATAATGAAAGCATATGGGGTGAAAACAAAAAACGATCTCTTTTAGCCCAAAAAAAAAAACCTCATTTTCACCTTTGTTTATTATTTTAGCCTTTATTGCAACATTATGGTATTAGAGCCAAATCAAAAAAATGGCCACCAATTTAATATCAAATTCAACTTAAAGTTTGCCTATGTTTACAGTTAAAAACTACCAGTTTTAGAGGATCAAAATAAGGACCACATTCTTTTCCCACGATTTGTGGGATCTAGTGGAGAATGGCTATGAAGCTCCAGAAGAGGATGAAGGCACCACATTGATAGCAGCTCAATGAAATAAATTACAGGAAAAATAGAAGAAAGATGTTGTTTCAGCAAAGCAAGCTTGGGACACACTTCAAGATGAGTATATGGGAACTAATAAAGCTTTAAAGGTGAAGTTGCAAAGTTTGTAATGTGAATTTAAGAACATAAGTATGAAGGCCTCAAAGTCAATTAAGGAATTCTCTCCAAGGGCATCTTTAGTCATCAATCAAATTAGATCCCTTAGAAAAGAGTTGTTTGACCAAAAAGTGGTATAAAGAATTTTGAGAAGTCTTCCACCAAAGTATGACCATGTTGTTGCAGCTATTAAAGAATCAAAAGACTTAGAAAATTATTCTTACCTTGAATTGTTGGGGTCACTTTCAGCACATGAGCAGTGATTAAATAGGCCAATTGAAACTCTAGTCTAGCAAACTTTTCAAGTGGAGGTTGATAAAAAGAAAAAGGTAGATGATGCAGCTGAAGGAAATTCTTATAGAGACTGAGGAAGGCAAACTTTAGGCAAAAGAAAAGGTCAAGGACGTGGCCAAGGTCAAGGTAGAGGAAGAGGCAAAAGGGGCAGCCAACAACGAAATTTTAACAATAAAGGTAATGATTCTTTGTGCTCAATTTTTTCTAGACCAAATCATGAAGAGAAAGATTGTTTGTATAAAGACATGTCATGGCAAAATAAAAGTTCTATTCAATGTTATCATTGCAAAATATATGGCTATATTGAAAAAAATTGTTACAAAAAAATTGATAACTAGGCCAATTTTCATGAAGAAAAAATTGAGGAAGAAAATTTATTTTTTAGTTATTTTGTTGCTCATATTGACTTTGCCTAAGATGTTTGGTATCTTGATAGTGATTGTAGTAATCATTTGACTGGTTGCAAGGATTTTTTTTTTATGGAATTAGATGAGTCTATAAAGACGCAAGTGAAGTTGGGAGATGACAGTCATATTCAGGTATATGGCTTAGGAGCAATAGCTTTTATGAAAAAGTTTGGAAGGAAACTTATTCATACTATCATGTTTGCCTTTGGTTTAGGCCAAAATTTGTTGAGTATAGGCCAACTTGTGAAAAGAGGCTATAAAGTCATGTTTGATGATAATGAATGCAAAATTTTTTATAAGAAGAGCATGAGTATGATTTATTCAATAAAAATGACTAAAAATAAGATGTTTCCCATAGTTCTGTCAAAACAGAGTATAAATGCTTTTACTATGTCATCTGATGATTACACGATATGGCACAAAAGGATGGGTTATTTAAATTTTAAGGGGTTCAAGCTATTATAGAAAAAGGAAATGGTCACAGGCATTCCTTCTCTGAAGGGCAGCAAGGAGTTATATGAAGCATGTGTATATGGAAAATAACACAGAGAGAAGTTTCCTAAGGAAAAAGCTTGGAGAGCAAATAAACCATTGATGTTGGTTCATGCAAATGTTTGTGGTCCCATGCAAATGCCTTCCCTCAATGGAAGAATTTTCATAGATGATTTTTCAAGATTAACATAGGTATATTTCTTGAAGGAGAAATCTGGAGTGTTTGAAAATTTAAGAGTTTCAAAGTTGCTGTTGAAAGAGAATGTGGTTGCATTGTATTGACTCTTTGAACAGATCGTAGGGCTGAACTTTCATCCTCGAAATTCAAAAGTTTCTATGACTATCATTTCATTCAACAACAGATGACAGCTAGTTACACTCCACAACAAAATGGAGTGATAGAGCGTATGAATCGAACTATAATAAAAGCTACAAGAAGCATGTTGAAAGAGATGAATCTTCTAAAAGAATTCTAGGTTAAAGCAGTAGCTATTGCAGTGTATTTGAGGAACGTTCTCCAACTAGTGTTGTACATAATATGACACCATATGAGGCTTGGTATAGTAAAAGACCAAATGCAACTCACTTATGAACATTTGGCTGCATTTCTCATGCATTTGTACCTGCTAAATTAAGAAGCAAGTTAGATGATACAAACATTAAATGCATTTTTGTTAGGCATGATGATGAAATAAAGGGATATAGACTTTTTGATCTTGTTATTGACAAGTTAATTGTTAGTCGTGATGTGATTTTCAATGAAATTAAAGCTTGGAAATGGGATTTAATGGAAGGAAGGACAGCTTCTCAAGTTTCTGACCATGATAGAGATTTAACCAATAAAGATGAGAAGCCTTGCTGATATTCATAGCTCAGCTGACCAAGCTTGTTTTACCATAAAGCCAGTCAACTTTAAAGAAGCAAAGAAGGAAAAAGAGTTGGTTATTACAATGGAAGAAGAGATAGTAGCCATTGAAAAGAACAATACATGGTCTTTGGTGGATTTAACAGAAGGAAAGGAAGCCATTGGTTTGAAGTGGATTTACAAGTCAAAATATAATGCAGATGGAACTTCACAACAACTTAAAGCTAGGTTGTAATACCATATTAAGGTAACACTTAATTTACATCACAATTGGGATAAAACATCCATTTTCATGAAATTAACACTTTTAGCTGCAAAAAAAATCATTATCAAAAGTCAAAATAATTTATTTTTGGTTAAATGGACTATTTGGGCTTACCAATCTCATCTTCCGTCTTTAACACACTTATTCAAGTAGAAACATCATAAATTGAAGCATGCATTTCGGGTTTGGTCCAAGCATAACAATTTCAAGACCAAACTTGCATTTCCATGGATTCCATGTTATAACCTAAACTTTAAAAATTTACAACTAATTCTAGAAAATTTCAAATCATGCAAATTAGGACTTCCTAGAAAGCTTAGGATGTCCTCTAACTATTGTAAAAATTTTACATCAAAACTGATTCAATTTAAATTCAAAATAGTTTTATATGATCCTTTCCTATTTCTTCTATGCCGTAGAGTTAAAACTAAAAAATATTTGTTACTTTCCCATTGGGCCCACGAAAATCTAATAATAGTAATTGGGTCTAACTCACGTCCTATAGCAAACCAAAAATTTTAAAAATTCATATCTCACTCTACAGAGCTCCAAATTGAGTACTCTCAATGGCTATGGAAAGCTTATAATGCCAACTATATGTTTGTAAACTTTTGTAAGTATTAGACTTCATTTGACTATTGAATGACATCAAAAACCAAACTGACTAAATAAACAGTACTATGACAATTTTTGTATAATTTAGCTAACTTTAAAAAATTATAATAAATTCTTTAGATCCCTAAAAATAGTATTTCTTTTTAGCTTTGTGAAAATCTCTAGATATGATCTATATGCTTACCAAATTTCATGCTAAGATTCATCCATTTGATCTAGTTTTGGTTCAAAGAAAGAATATGGTCAAGAATGGGGTCCAAATGGCATCAAATGGTCAAAAATGACTTCCTACATGAACCACAACCATTTTAGCACATCCAAAAGTTAAATGTAGCATATAGAACCATCATAATAGTTGTTCTTATACATAAGCATACCAGGGTTCAAGAATGTTAAAATCATACATTCTCATACATTTGGGTCCAAATTCATTACATACAACATATTCATGTACTTTTATACATGCTCAAAAGATTACATCTTATAGATCACTTATACATATGTACTTTGACATCAAATTACATAAAATCCTATTCTATTGTCAAAGTATCATCTTTCATGCTCCTTGGCTTCTATTCTTTGCTCCTTGGACTTCACCTAGACAAGGTTAGATGGAAAGTAAGAGAGAGTGAGATTCAAAGAATCACAATAGCTCTTTCACCCTTTCAAGTAAACATGCATGACATATAATCATGTCAAAGAATACAAGTATAGCATCAAACACTTTCGAGAACTAAACAAATCATGTTTTCAATATCACATGGACATATTAAGATTAAGATCAAGTTTTAAGGCCTTTTGGTTTACTCTCACCCTATTATTTGAGACTTTTAAATTAGCCTCACCCATCTTCTAAGGACTTTTGATTTAGTCTCACTCATTCTTGAGGTTTTTGGCTTTATCTCATCCATTCTTGGGGACTTTTGGCTTTACCTTACCCAATCTAAAGGACTTTTGGCACAACCTCAACCATAAAGAGTAATCTCACAATTCAAAAGCAATTCAAGAAGCATAATGGTACCATAGCATCAAATCAATAGCTATAGGCATGTTTCATAATTTAAACATACATACAAATATTCAATGATAATCAAACAACCAAAAAATGCATACAAGAAAGGATGGAGAGCTACCTTGGCTCAAAAAACACAATTTTCTCCTTAATTCCTTTATTTTCTTAGTTCAACCTCACACACACACTTGGAGGAAGCTTGGTTTGCTTGGCTTAGACACATCAAACAAGACACAAATATATCAATGGAACCATCTCTAGCCTTGCATAAAGTCTACATAAGCTATTTCTAGTTATACCATGCTTATAGTTCTATACAAAGGCATAATGAAGCAACTGATATAATCCATGATCTTGGCTCTAATTTCTCACTCAATCTAAGTCACATGACTCTATTTAAACTTATTAGAGTCATATCTTACTTAATTCAAGGAGCCTAATACCAAGTTGCTTCTTTATGCCTAAAAGAACCCTAAACTTTAACTTTCAAAATATGGTTTCCAAATTCAAACCAATAGTTCCTTTGGTGTCTATAATTTATATCTAAACCATTTCTATCTTTAGAATCAAAGAAAACTCTCTCTAGGTACTTGTTCTTCCCCTTGGCTGAGATATACACCATATTAGGGACTTATGGAGTTTTCTTCAATTTCTTAAGGAATTTGCCATCCATGAAGCTTCTTAGACCTCTTATGAACTTAAACATACTCTTAGATAATTTAAATTACCATTAGAAAGCTTTATAAATCCCTAGGTACAACCAAAATGTAAAGTCTCACATCAGGTAGGAAGACCTTGGGCTAGGGCCATATAAGTGAGAGTGAGACTCTCCCCACCAGCAAGGCCTTTTCCCAAGTGATGGGAGGAACAAAACCCCACCAGGCTAATGTGCCGGGTGTTATAACGGGAACAATATCACTGGAAGCTCTATGTGATATTTGGTATCAGAGTTGGCCTAACTACATGTGCAACCTGAGGACTGGTTGGCCCTAAAAGGGGTGCAATCTACAGTCCTACATCAGGTCGGAAGACCCTGGGTTAGCGTTATATAAGTGGGGGTAGGACTTTCCCACCAATGAAGCCTTTTCCCAAGTGATAGGAGGAACAAAACCTTACTAGACCAATATGTTAGGTGCCGTAACAGGAATAATATCACTGGAGGCTCTGTGTGGTATTTGAAAATATAACAAATGGTAAATTCTATGAAACGATGAAATGAGCTGTATAAAAGCAAGTTCCTTAAAATGTGCTAAATAATGTCCCAAAATATTTAGGTAGTATCCTAGGCTCCTAAAAATAATAATCCCAAGCTCAGACGGCAATAAAAATCAAGCTAGGATGATGAAGTAAAATTGTACTGAAAATTAATGAAATGTAGTGACATTTTTATAATTACATATAATTTTTGAAAAAACTCATAGGAAGGCTTTTTAAATGAAAAATTTGAGTTGCCCAAGGTTCTCAGAGGCCTTAAAAACCATAGGATGCCCAGGAGAGTTAAAGCTCATGCGGTGTATATTTTCCAATGACGGTGAGCCCGAACTTTAATGGATTCGTTCATGAAGGTTTTAATTCCAAATTGAGTGATTCCAAAAATATTTTATCAAATTAGAAATTTAATTTTTATGATAGAAAAGATGGTTCTAAAAAATGAGCTAAAACAAAGCTAAAACAAGAATGCCACAACAGAATGACAAAATTGAAATTTTTGTAAATAAAATGTTCTTGAAACTTCCACATAAATCACACCACTTCTCCCCTCTTCTTAGACTAACCTTGCATCTACTAAAAACCAGGGGGGAGCTTATCCAAAAGTGGCATACAAGAAGAGCTAAGAAAGGAGGAAGAAAATAAGGGGAAAAAAAAGGTAGGAAAATTTAAGGAATTTCATGCTTCTTCCTCTTACAACTTTGTTCCTCTCCTTCCAAGTTTTATTTCTATGGTTTTGTTAAATGAAATGGTTCTATTTTGAGTCCAGATTAAAAAGGGATAGTTCAAAATTTAAGGAGAAGCAAACTAAGAAGAAAAGCCTTTGAAAGCAAGCTTGAATTTAGGGTAAATATCTTAGTAACCTTACTTCTTCTTCTCCTCCTTATGTGTGTATATTTTGGCCCAAACCAGAACCATATGGGGAACAAGAGAGAAACTTGGGTTTTGGACCATAGGGAAGTGGAATATGTTAAGAAATTGCAAGAAAAACTAATAGAATTCAAGTTAGAAAAGTGTAGAACTCTAGAAAGGTTTGTAAAGTCTGTTTTGATTCTTGAATTTCCTTACATATGTAAGTGTTCAATTGAGCTTCTAAGACCTCTAGGAAGACTCCCAAGTGGCTTTCCCATTAAGAAAAAATCAAAAAGTCCATGAACCTTCTCCCCTTCTTATATCTCGACCTAAGCTAGATGAATAGGCTAAAAAGTGTCTTAATTTATTCTAGCATTAGTTTGAGACTTCATATGATGGTAGAATGTTGGAGGAACCCTTGAAAAAAATTAGGAGTCATGGTTTGGGAGATGAGACAATGGTTTCCATAATTGAGCCATATGAAACAACATGTATCTAGACTTGTATAAGTAAGCGTGTAATGGCTTCAAAGACCTTAAATAAAATCAAGAGGCCTAGAAATGAGAAGAGAATGGAGTCTAAAACTTGAATTATGAAAGTTGCTTTTGTGCTCTTAAGAGTAAATGTAGTGTCTTGGCTTACTTCAAGAGTATAATTGTGTGTTATTTATGATGTTTAGGCCAAGAGAATCCCAACCCACCTAGGTGTACTTGTGGGATTGAAAAAAGAAAGGAGAAAGACTAAATAAAGCTTGCATAAATACCAAGGCAACTCTCCACCTCATTCTCTTTGCATTCTTAATTTTATATATGTCATTGTGTGCTTGTGTGTATTTTTATGACTTGAGAACATGCCACTTGATGTCTTGATATTGCATTGGCACTAATGTGTTGTTTTGAATAACATTGATTGTAGAAATTGTTCATAAGGGTGAGAAGATGCCAAAAGCCCTTTAATGTGGGTGAGGAGATGCCAACGATCTCAAGGCATAGGTGAGACAAGGCCAAAAGTCTCTTGGATGGGTGAGACTAAGTCAAAAGTCCCTAGGCCAAGAGTAAGGCAAATCCAAAAGTCCTAGAAATTAGGTAAGGCAAAACCAAGAGTCCCTAGAGCTCACGTTTGAATTTGATGTGAGAGTGTGGCATGGAAATGTGGTTTTATATGTTTATGATTGATTCATCTTCCATACTTGTGCCCTTAATGTATGTATGCCATGAATGTATGTATGAATGGGTGTGTAAGCTATTGAGATTCCATGAATCTCACTCCCCTTCCTTCCTTCATCTTAATATGTCTAAGTGGTACCCAAGAAGCAAGAAATGCAAGCCAAAGATCTTAAGAGACCAAACTTTAACAATTGTGTAGCTTTCTTGTATTTAATTGTCAAAGTGAATGTGTATATGTTATTTTTGGAGATGCAAACCTTTGAACAAATGTAATAGCATGCATGAATAATGTAAAAAACTATAATTAGCGTCAAAGTAATGAAATTGTGAGACTTGCATCTTGTATGACTCATGATTGTTAGTGTATTCTTGGATGTGGAATGACCAAAATGAGATGTATGAGGTTGGAGACTACTTGGGCAGTTCATACAAGTTGTATTTATACTTTCAAACTTGCCTAAAAGATGCCAAATAGACAGGAAAGCCATTTGGACTAACTTGGTGCTTTATAAGATGCAAAAATGACCATAATTGTGAGCTATAGCAAATCTATCTAAATGAGCTCTTCTTGATCTGAAATTTGGCATGCATATAGTTCTTGTTAGAAAGCTAAAGTGTGTAATATTTTGAGGTCTACAGAATTTTTGGTGAATTTTTGAAATTGGCAAATTTTTTATTTTTGTACCATTACTGTTCATATGGTCTAAAAATATATATCTGTCATTAATAAGGAAAATGATGTCCAATGGCTATGAAATTTTATCGGAAGAAACTAGACCTTCCTAGTGACTTGTGCCAATTAGAATCACCTTAATTGGATATCTAGAGAGAGAGATATGAATTTTTAAAATTTTTGTTTTGTTCAAAGCATGCAGCCAAACCCCTAGCACTGTTCCATCAATTTTCGGGTTTAAATACTCTTGAATTGATTTATAATTATGTTTTTTCCTCTATTTAACATCTATATCTTTCTAAATTGGTATAGTTTGTATGGATTAGATTTTTGCAAAATTAATTGTGTATTTTCAAATTTTATATCAATAAGCTATATTAGTAATACTGGGCAATCCGACATTTGTACTTTTTCTATTATTAAACATGATTCAAATAAGGTTTTCATAGCTTGGAATTATTTTTAATGTATAGTTAACATCTAAAGCTTTCCAAAAAGCTATAAGTTTTTTTATTTTAATTTTTCTAAATTTAGTTATGATTTTCTCAAGTTGCTAGCAAAAAATTGAAATTCTGACCTAAGGCAAAACATGAATATTTCTAGTTTTTAACTCTTAATCCATGGTTTGTGCAAAGTTTTGGGATATTTATGATTTGTATAGATGGAAAATAATTAGAAAATGTTATTAGTGAGCTTATGGGACCCATATGACGAGGGATGGAATTTTGAACCCCAACATAACACCATTAAATTCATTATTTTTAATGTACTTTCTTGGATTTCCTTTGATAGCATGTGTAATCCACCTTGAATGAGTAAGGAGATACTAGAAATAATATGGTATGACACAAAACCCTAATGACTGTAACTTGTTATCTATAGGTTCTTTTTTAATCCTAATTGTTCCATATGATTTCTCATGCCTCAAAACCTCAATTCCTATCAAGTTTGGATCAAAATAAAATCCCTTACATATCACCCTTAATCTAGCCAAACACATAGTAGGGGAGAAGAGCCAAGAAGAACAACTTAAGCTATGGTTTTCTTACCTTGTTTGCAAGCTTTGCAAGAGCACTTTCACAAGCTTCCAAGAGTTCTCCCAAATTCTCTCTTCTCTCTACTAAACCAACCATAAAACATGTCTAATTAAATCACCAAAACCATGAGAAGAGAGAGGAGAAAGAGGAGAAGAAGTTTGATGAGGGAGAAGGCATGAAAAAGTGTTGAATTCTTACCCTTTTTGCTTCGATTTTCTTCTCCTTCCTTCCCCCCAACTTGGTGCACCTCTTAGGATAGCCCTTGAATCTGTTTTGGACTAAAGGAATGTTAGTTAAGATAATGGAGGAAAGTAGGACGTGATATGAGAGGCTAGGGTACCCATTTATGCCATTTTTCAAAATTCTAATTTGGTCCCTAAATTTGGTTCTTTCCATTTGGACTCATTTTAACTCCTTTTTTAGAACCATCTTTTCCTTCTCTAATTCATAAAATGCCTTTGGTTTCACTCAAATTGGATTTAAAACCTTAATGAATGATCTAGTCAAAGTTTTAGTCAATTGACACTCTAAAATGCAAACTGGAGGAGTTTTGACTATTTTAGGAGTTCCTAAAGTTTTTAAGGCTTCTGAGAAGCCTGAAAAATTTAATTTTTTCATTTAAAGATCTCTCCTTTAAGTTTTTTAAAAGTTTTCTAAAATTACAAAAATGACACTGGCCTCTATAACTTTCTGTTTGGCAATTTGGCTCTAGTTTCGGGCTAACCTTAGACTCTAATCTACATTTTAAGATATTCTAATTAATATTCTAATCTTATTTAGACTTAATTTACCTTGCTTTAAGATGTATCATTTTAGTTTATTGAGTTCAATTCAATTACTGGATTCCTGGTTATTACATAGGCTGGTTGTGAAAGGATACTCACTGGTCCCAGAAATAGATTTTATAGAAACCATTGCTCCCATTGCTCACTTTGACACTCACTGCAAGAACTCTTTTGGCTATAGTTACTCATAATGGTTAGGATGTTTATTAGTTAGATATAAAATCTACTTTCTTAAATGGTGAATTATCAGAAGATGTATATGTAGAACAACCTTAAGGTTTTGTTGTGGAAGATGCAAAATGCAAAGTGTACAAGTTGCATAAGGCATTGTATGGCCTAAAACAAGCACCCTGGCCTTGGCACAGTAAAATTGATGGCTATTTTGCTCAAACAAAGTTCTAGAATAGTGTAAGTGAGCCTACTTTATATGTAAAGAATGATGGTGATAATTTTTTTATTATTTGTTTATATGTAGATGACATGATCTATATAGGAAATTCATCTCATATGATGGAGGCATTTAAGAAATCTATGATGCAGACTTTTGAAATGAGTGACTTGGGCTTACTACATTATTTCTTGGGAGTTGAAGTAGTGCAAAACTCCCATGGAATTTTCATCACTCGAAAAAAGTATGCTAATGATTTATTGAAGAGGGTTGGCATAGCAGAGTGCAAGCTTATGAAGACACCATTAAATGCAAAGGAAAAACTTCTAATAAATGATGAAGCTGAAAAAGTGGATGAGAAGCAATTCAAAAGCACTGTAGGAGGCCTTATGTATCTTACAAATACAACACCTAACATAGTTTTTTCTATTAGTCTTATTTCTAAGTTCATGAATAGTCCAAGCAAACTCCACCTAGGAGCTACAAAGAGAATATTATGCTATGTGAGAGGAGGTACTTTAGATCATGGAATTTGGTACACAAGAAATAGTCCAATGAAACTTGTTACTTTTATTGGTAGTGATTGGGCTACTTGTGTGGAAGATAGGAAAAGCACAATAGTTTATGTCCTTAGCCTTGGATCAGGAGTCATCTCATGGTTAAAAAAGAAGCAACAAAGTACAACCTTGTCAAGCACAGAAGCAGAGTACACAGCAACTGTAACAATAGCTTGTCATACTATTTGGCTAAGGAGAATCCTAAAAGACATGAAGCAAGAACAAGTGGTACCTACTTTGCTCTTTTGTGACAACAAATCAACTATTTCCATATCTAAAAATCCTATTCAACAAGGGAGAATGAAACATATTGAGATTAAATATCACTTTATTCAAGAGTTGATTTTCAAAGGGGAGGTGGAGTTAAAATATATTAGTACCAATGACAACCCTGCTGATATCTTCACAAAGGTCTTGTCAGAATTCAAGGTCAACAAGTTTTGCAAACTAATGGAAGTACAAGACCTCTCTAAATTAAGGGGCAAATGTTAGGAAAATAATTCAAGATGGCTTACTAGATTTTCACAGATTTAGTTTGTTCCTATTTTTCAGATTTTTGTTATTCATCAATTTTAAAATTTTCTATTGAATGAGATTTCAATTAGTTTTTCTATTAGCAAAATTTTATCATATTTGAATTATTCGTAACTGCTAGTGCTAAAGGTCTACATATTAGCATCGATAATGAAAGCATATGGGGTGAAAAATAAAATAAAATAATACATCTCTTTTGGCCTAGAAAAAATATACCTGGTTTGCACCTCTGTTTGTTATTTTTAGCCGTTACTACAACAACTTGATCCTCTCATTGTGAAGATGGGAAGCTGCGAACAAAGCTCTGTGAAGAGCTCAAAGCTTTTGATTCTTCGACAATTACATAACATAATATTAAAAAAAAATTTATTGGTGATTTTTTTTGTGTCGTGGCATTTTGGTGATATTTCCATCCATTTTCCCGTCATATTAAAAATAAATGCAATAATTCCATTCAATTTGTTATTTTTTTTCTTTTTTGACAATTTGTACACTAAAAAGTTTGGTTGTTAGAAATATGTTTTATGAAAATGAAAATAAAAATAAAAAGAAAAAGAAAATAAGATTTGATGAAATAAAGTTTATAGTTCATAATTATTTTTGCATGTATTGTTTGGTAGGGAGCCATTTGTGTAAGAAATGAAAACAACGTTGGAAAAATCATTATAATATCCATGGTTAAAAAAATTTATAAAATAATGTTTTTCTAATTACTCTCACTTAACTTAAAAATAAGGAAAATTTTTCACACCCAACGCACAATCCTCCTCCTTCATTGTCGAACATCTCCTCGTGACCTCCTAATGATCGCGACCTAGTCCTTCCCCTCCGGAGAGCTTCTTTTGTTGATCGTCCTCCATCCTCATCCCTTCATCAGATCATCGTTTTAGCAACTGGCACTGGATGCGTTCGATTTTGGTCAGGGGTCGTGGAGTTAGGACACAGTTGTTCTCTGCGTTCTGAAGTGTTCCATTGAGCTCCGAAATATCCTTCTACTGGTATGTTTACTCTTATTTCAGTTTTATTTTTATGAATTTTTATATAATTTACTCTAATGAAAAATTCTTGAGTTCATCCAACCTTTAGTAGTTGGAAGAGATTTTTTATTGGTAACTTTTTCCTTTGATAACTTTTCCTTCGGTTAAGTTCCAAATGAGGCATACTAAAAGAGTAAAAGAAATTTAATGATTAATAGTTTGCTGCAATAGGTTCATTAAGTTGAAGGGGCCAATCTTCCCTGTAATCATGAACCTACATAAACATCAGCACAGGTTAATAGTGAGCATTACACGGTTTTATGTAAAATTTAACCATTTCATCAGGAACATTGTATGTGAGACTTGCCCTATTTAGAAAATCTCTTCCATTAGAATCATTAAAAAATTCCTTATTTGTAACCATATCTGCTGTTATTGGTGTAATGACCTCCTTTCCAACTTGATCCCCGGTAAGAGTGGGACTAATCTTCAAAAAACTAAAATGTGTCAGAAGCTTATTTGTTATAAAAATTGCTCCAGATATAGCCATTCATCACCTACACTATCCTATTTGATAGGTACAGGACATGAGTGGTCTTTGACAAGGGCAAGCAATGTGAACTAACAATGAATTCAGTTTCAGCATGCTTTTTGTCATTAAGGCAAATTATCATTCCTAAGCCCATGTTTATATAAACTATATGCATGCTTGCTTTTCTTTTCATAGTTGAATCTTATAAAAGTAACTTCTTAAGTTGGAAGTGTAAAAAGTAACCTCTCTAGTTTCTTTTTTCAAGGAGTTTTGTTTACTGATGAATTGAGCTTAATTTTTTTTTGTATCATGACACTCAATAATCTAAATTCCACAAGAATTGCAAATTGCATTGAGAAAGGTTGCAGTTACATATTGGGTAGGAGTTGGAAGATGAATTATAATAAGTTGTTTAATTCCAAAGTTACCTTTTATACAACAGAGGTTATATTACATTGTTTTTCCAATTAGAGATACTAAACTGAGTTATTTGGATGAAGATTATAAGTAACTCCTCAAACTTATCATACTATTTGCTTTGTTTTTATTTTTTTCTCTTCATTTGAAAATTTAACTCTTGGGCTACAATATTTTCATTCTATTTACTTTACACATTATGTGAAAGAAATTGTGTTAGTATACAGCATGAGTACTTGTGTTAGTAAACCTTTTTCATATTGATTACAAGCCTCTATATTGTTAATTTCATCATTCTTGTTCTGTAAAAACATTAGGAGACATGTTACTTGACAAGTAAACAAAAAATTTATGGTTTTGGTGAGATTGTGTCAAACTTTTTGGTTATCCAATTCTGATCACACTAGTTTGTATTCTAAAATGTGTGATGTGTCTGGCTATATGCATCTCAAGGCTCACTAGCTTCACTGCATCATTTTTATCTCTATACCACTAGATTGTAATTGGAAACAAACTGCTGCAATTCACAAATTTTTATCAATTTCAGTTACTTACATATGGTCAAAGAATCCCATTTGCTGAATTGTTTGCTAAAATTGATTACTTTATTCTGTGAAAGAAATTGTTCTTTTGGTGAGGTTCACCCACAAATTCAAGTTCTACATATAATACCTTAACCACTTGGCTATTTTACCATGGTCTCATTATCCATCCCAATGCATTTCATGTGGATTTGAGCATAATCACATAGAGAAGCAAGTATTTCTTATGAAAAAGGCATCATTTTAATGAGATTATTTGCGTTACGTAAGGTCCCATTTTCACATTTTATGCTCCATGGACTATATAAACCTATCGACATCATTTTTTAGTCATAACATATCTATACAAGTCATACTCATCACATTTGATCTCATTCACTTCAGGTTTAAAGCTATATCACACAAATTCCTTGGTTTGCTCTCGGGTTTAGAATTCAGTTTTCTAATACAAATTTTGGAAATTCATAACTAATTCTAAAAAATTTCAATCAAGTAAATCATACCATTTTAAAAATTTATGAATGTTTACTTTTTCCTGAAAATAAGTTCAGACCAATTCAGTAGTCTTAATCCATTAGAAATTAATGGAACAATAACACAAGTCAGGCTACATTACTGGTACTGTTATACAACTTTAAAAATTCATATCTCCTTCTATAGTACTCCAAATGAGGTGATCTCAATGGCTATAGAAATCTTATGATATCTAGTTTATACCTATAAAATTTTATGAGAATTGGACTTCATTTGGCTCACGTGTGATATAGAGAAGCAAACTAACTAAATGAACAGTAACCATACCATTTCTGAATAATTTGGTCAAATTTAGAAAATCATAATAAATTTTCTAGAACCCTAAATTGAGTGCTCTTTAACTCTGTGAAAAACTCTAGACGAGACCTATTTTTTGGCCAAATTTTATAGAAAAACTCATTCATTTGGTCATACTTTAGTTTAACACACTATTTGGTCAAAATTGAAATTCAAAATGGCATCTCAAGACACCAAATACCCCTTCTTGCATTCCACAACCACTTGGGCAAGTTTAGAAGCATAAACACCATACATAAAAGCATGCCAAATGATCCAAATCACCATGGAGCTCAATCCCACCTTGTCATATCTATACATATATAAGAACATCAAGTTATATAATGGAAAAAGAGTGGTAAAATCTCATATTTTTATTCATCTAGCTTCCATATTGATGCGTACACTATTTGTACATATATTAAAACATGTTCAAAGGTTTACATCATAGATACATATGATGGTTTTATAGTTTGACATCAAAATACAATTAAACAAGCTATTTCTCTATCTTGTTGTCATAATCTTGCTTCTTATGCTTGTTGGCTTCCATTTCCTTGTCTATTTGGCTCACCTAGACATGGTTAGATATGCGTAAGGCAAAAGTGAGATTCAAAGAATCCCAATAGCTCTTAACCCTTTCAAATATATATAATGAATGCATAAACAAGTCAAAGAATGCATGTATGATATTCAAGCAACTAGTGAACATGTTCAAGACATTTTCCTTATCACATAACTCATACATAACAAGCATAAGCTTTCAAGGGCATTGGTCTAGGCCCACCCATCTTTTTTGGAACTTTTGGATTTGTCTCACCCACTTTCAAGGGACTTTTGACTAAGCCTCACTCTTCTTGAGACTTTTGACTTTGTCTCACCTATTTCTAGGGACTTTTGGCTCATCTTCACCCTTACTAAGGGACTTTTGGCACAACCAAATCCAAACAAGCCATAATGCAATCGTAAACATATTTTGAGAAACATAATAGTACCATAAGATGTAATCATGGGCTAGAAACATTTCTTATAGCTCAAACATACATACAAGCACTCAAAAATAAGCAAACATCCAAGTCATGCATGAGAGAAAAGTTAAAGAGCTACTTTGAAACAAGAACACAACACTTTCTCTTGAAATTCTTTTTCTCCTTTTTCAACTAAGCCTTGCAATTAGGTGGCCATTGGTTCTCTTGGCCTAGACACATTAAAAGAGACATAAATCACTCATGGAAATAAGTCTTGGCATCATACACACTCTATATGAAGCTACTTTGTTCTATGGCTTCATTATGCTTCAATACAAGACCTTATGAAGCAACTAGGAGAGTTCATGGTTATGGCTCCCATTTTTCATTCATGCTAGGTCTCTTGACTCCTTTTAGATTTCATGGAATCCTCACACATTCATTTTAAAGTGCCTAACTATAAGTTGCTTCATAATGTTACATTATAAAGCCTACACTTCCATCTCACATTCTATAATTTCTAAATTTTTTCCAAAACTTTCACTAATGTTCTTCTATCATATTTAGTCTCAATCTAGGCTTAAAACAAATTAAAACACTCCCTAGATGCATGAAGTGGGTTAGGACAAGACATAAAGAGCATTATGCACCCATGGAGTTTGCTTGCTTTCTTTTAGGGAATTGACACTTTTGAAGCTTCTTAGATATCTTAAGAACTCGTATATAATTCTACACAACTTAAATTACTACTATAAAGTTTCATTTTAGCCTAGGTGCAACCAAATCCCTAAATTCTATAACTTGCATTCTAATGCTCCCTTTTCAATTCTAGTTGTATATTCTTAATCTTCACACTCCATAACCTTTGGTTCCATCAAAAACACATAAAGAAATACTCTCTTCCTCACTTTCTCTATCTAGATCGAAACTTAAATGGCTTGAAAACACAAGATTTTGTAAGTGTTTTAAGTAAAATCTTATCTTAAAACAGAGCTCTCTTCACGTAGATTATTTTTCACCAATCAGTTTCTTGAAAAGAGTTTCTTTTTGGCTTGGGTCAGACCTAAATCTTCAAGTTTTCATGAAAAGAAAATCACCATTAGAAAACTCTTAGAGAAAGGAACAACTTTCTTAATTAGTGCGGGATGAAACGAGGCCATTTACTTACCTAAACGGAAGCTTCAACTTCTTCTCTTCTCCCCTCTTAATGTCATGTCATGGCTGCTTAAATTTCTAAAAATGGAAGCTTGGAGAAGGTGATAAGATGTAATCTTACTTAAGAAGCCTCTTTTATAATTTTTCAAAATGACAATTTTGCCCCTATGTACCTATTTGCTCTGTTTATGCTCATTTTAACTCTTTTTTTAGAGCAGTCTTTTCCATCATAAAATTTATATCCTCTAATTCATAAAATGCTTTTGGTTTCATCCAAATTGAATTTAAAACCTTTACGAATGAACTGGTCAAAGTTTAGGTCAATCAACACTCTAAAACGTAAACTGGAAGAGTTTAAACCATTTTAGGAGATTCCTATGGTTTTTGAGGCCTCTAAGAACCTTAGAAACTCATTCTTCCCATTTAAAAATCTCTCCTTTAAGCTTTTTGAAAAATGCCTAAAATTATAAAAATACCACTGCATTTTTGTTAATTTCATCTGATTATTCTGGCTCCTTTTTCAGGGCACCTCTAATCTTAGATCCTCATTATTTGATGTCTAGATTATTATTCTAATTTTATTAGACCTCAAATCATTCTATCTGAGATGCTTCCTTTCATAATAGGTGCATTTTGTATGCTTATGGAAAAACCGGACATTATATTTCTCATATTTACAGAGGAACCGGATGTTACTCTACACACAATGATATCTTGTTAGTTAACTGGCATCCCTCTTTAATGAAGCCTGCAGCTTTTAAATTACAAAACTTGGTTAGCTAAGTGCTAACCTTTTATAATTGAAGTGTGTGTCACTTGCAAAGTACAATGGCCTCCTCTTGCAATGGTGGCAATGTGCTTCAAAATAGGGGCATTGCTATGGTCAAAGAGCAGCCATCAAAATTTTAAAGTCTAGGAAGAACCCCAATAGATTATACGCCAAATGCATGCAGAACAAATGCAATTATTCTGCATTTTTATTCCTCCCATAGCACACCATGAGAGTAGCGATTGTGACACATTCGATAACTCTAATGATGACTTTGATGTCCCTATAATGAACATAGAAATTGTAGAATTGCACTAGAGATTAGATAAATTAGAGGAGATTGTGGGGGAATCGAAGATGGTGGTTGCAATGGCAACGTTGTTGTTTGTTTGTATAATTAAACTCATGTAAGCCATACTATCAATGTAAATCTTTATCAAACTTTGAGTAAGATCAAGCATCCTTTCTTTTGATTTGAATCATTGTAAATTTGCGACTTGAATTTTACTTTTCATTTGTATAATTTTGTTGCTTGTTTGTGACATGGAAGCAATTGGCCGTGACTTCCATTTTTGTTCATTCTTTTGAGTTATTAGTAACTCTCAAGTTCAAAAGTTGAGTCTCTGAGCAAAATAGATAAAAGTTTGCCAGAAAGTGCCACCTCCACAACTTAAATATAATTCCCAAATTATAGGCTAGACCTCAACACTTGAAGTTTAATCTCTGCACAAAACATTAATTATTGAATACCCTATTCATCTTGGAATTACAGAACGTAACAGATCACACATGATCTCTTAGCTTCTTGAATTCATGTTGGAAGGATTTCAAGAAGGACAAGCACCAAGTAACCTAATATATGTTTTTTTAAATTAATTATTAAATTTTTCCACAACCATCATATTGTGCAGCACGCACAGACCATATATTGTAAAGAGATTATCCAAAGGAAATACAAGATTTTAGTTAAAAAAGTGTAGTACTCAAACAAGTGACTCAATAATGTTAGCATAAAAGGGGAAGAGACTGAGCAAATATTGAATAAAAATAATAATCGGAGACAAGGAGTCACTCTTGAAGACTTTTTTACTTTTTTTGGGGACGTAGGACTTGAAATGTACAACAGTTTTAATCAATCTATGTACAGATAGGTTCATGTCAACAACTATGACAAATATGCCACTTTCTAGTTTAAATAGCTTAAAACCAGAATCTTCAAAGTTTGCCACAACACAAACAGAAAGCACAATACAGAAGGGGTCACCGGAGGTTCCTATCATTTCATTTTTCTGAATACAATGCAGACCGTGTAATCTGTCATCAAGCTATATGCATAGAAGTTTATTAAACCAGAAACATTTGAGATGAAAACATTTAAAATTAGATTAACCAGATAATACATTACCAAAGAGTGTATGGAATGGGTGGGAAATGTACAACTAATGGGAAGACAAGTTATTATTGCCATTCCTCAAATATGGTACATTACCAGAAAGTGTTCACACCTTACCAAAATGAGCCTAGACATAACCCATTTATTTCCTACACATGGACATAGAACCTCCACAGAACACATACCTGCCATAAGAGTTATCCAAAAGGACCCTGCACAAAACACACACATGACAAACACTTTATCAAAATACCTTAGACATAACTTAGGATACATGTCTACTTGATGAGGCGTCGAACCCACGTAGCTTTTGTAGCATCTGGGTTGCATAGGAAACCAACCATAAGCCTGTCGGATGTTGCGATCCTGATATGAGCCGCGCTGATCTCATCCTCCGTCAAGCCGTCAACTCTAAGCAACTCTGAGTATGACTCCTCTGCTCTGGCATCCATATTTGCCTAATTTACTAGCCGAACAACACGGCTTCCTAGGCTCTCAATTATTGCCACAAATTCCATGTTGGCACACACTTCTCTGATCACCTCCACCAGTATCTCTTCCCGATCATGAGTGTGCCTTCACCTTTTCTTCGACGAGGAGGATGCCTCACTTGCATTATTAGTGGGCTGTTCCAAGGCCACTGAAGCGTCTATGTCAGGGGCCATACTGGTGTCATCGATGTTCTCTAGCCAGCATCAACATGTACTCGCTCCATCTCCTCAATGACATCAGCCACTGACTGTGCATCCTTAACTGTTGCACGGTCTTTCCCCATGCCATGCAAAGCTGGTTGAAGCGGGGAAAGGACTTGTTTCGGAATGCTGCTGCCTTCTTGTGTGTTTGCGCAAAAAGAGATGGGAAAGTTAGGCATAGAGTAAAAAAATGGTCTTGCTTTTCATAAGTACCAGAATTGATATCCAATAAAAACGCAGCACAAATAACAGCTTTGCACCACGAGTTGGCGTACCCCTCTTATGTTAATGATTTCAAGTATAGCTGAGCCATTAATACACATATCAGTGACTTATCTAAGGAAGTGAATTATATATTAATAAGTTTCAAATAATTCTGGACTAGTCTGCGTTCAGGTATCAACCACGAATGTTGCTCTTGATGCATTGTTTTGCATATATGAGCTGAAATATATCATAACTAAATACTTCATTAGAATTAATATTTTTAAGTTTATATATGATCTCTACGTTAATAAAAGTAAACCAAAAATGCATATATATAATTATAAAGGAGATTGTGATTATTCCTTAATTATACATGCTAATCACAAAATATATAAATTCATTGATTGCATTTAAATACACACACATATATATGCACTAATTAATTTTGACCTTACAAGAATTTATTTATTTAATTAATAAATCAAATTATATATAATTAATCAATTAAAAATTCTCTCTTTAGAATTATTCTATAAATGTGTTAAAAATTTGTCTAAAAAATTTTTTTTATAATTTAAATAAAAGTAAATAGCACCAAAATAATTTTTACAATATACCAAATATGCCAAAACCTAAAATAGTTTTTCCATAATTTAGAAAAATTAAATAACACAAAATATTTTTTTATAATTTTATTTGAACCAAAAATCAATTATAAGTCCAAAAAAATAAATTAAAATAACCTAAAGGACCAACAAATAAATTCTGGACAAACTCAAGAAATAGGCCCAATGCATTTTTCAATCCAAATTGGTCAACGAGTTCAAAAGTTGGGCTCAAATAGCTTTTGGCCCAAAAAAATGTTTTTGTCCAAAAAAGTAATTTGTTGCCAAAAGAGGCCCAATTGCTTTTCAATTTTTTTTGGTTTGTAAAGGTCTAAATATTAAAAAAAACAGAAGCCGCAAAAATTCGCCTAAAACCAATCACAAAAAAGGGAGAGACAAAAAAACTGAAAAGCCCCGAAAATCATTGACCCTGCACCTCTATTAGTTAAAGGGTGTGTTTAACTCGAAGCACAGAACGGTCCGTCCTTTATGCAAGGGTTAAAAAGTTAGGCAAATAAAGGCCGAAACAACAAATTTAGATCAAGAGCCAAAATGGCCTGTTGCTTAAGTTGTTTCCTAACTTGAGCTAAATCTGTTTGACCCGACCTCATCCATTGTCAGACCCACCACGTGACCTAACTTTTTCTTGTGATTTTTTTGCTCTATTTTGGGTGGCTTAAATAGTGATTTTGATAGGAAACAAGTGGGCATTCATTTTCAAGCATCAAAAACCAAAAATCATGCTTAAAATCCATTATTAAAAGTTGCACAATAACAAAGCAACTTTAAGGTGTTAACAATAGTAAACTCAAAGCTTCAAAACACTTGCATTTATTCATCCAATCATAGTATCAACTATCATAAAAACTATATATGTATGGAAAATGCATTAATTCAACAAGTTGGAATCATTCAATTTCATAAATTTAAATATGAGAAATTTCCAAATTCCTCTTCTTTCAAAAATTAAAGTTCATCTAATCTACTAGGCAAAGGTAAGTAGAGTATTGGCTTCAATACTACATATAAGACAAATTCAATAATCTATTTGATTATTTTTTTATAAGTGAAATGTTAAAAAAAAATTATGTAGGCTCACATTAATTCTTTTCATAATTTTTAAAATTAGGTTGACCATGATCCATTAAAATTTATCATAAGTCCAATTATTTATTAAGTAGTCATGATGCTAACGAGTTTTAACACACATTTAATCAAAAGGGTCTGGTGAGCGGATTAAAGTGTGGACCAACAGTTTTATTGAAGTCTATGATGGGAAGATCCAATAAAATATCTTTAAATAAAGTTAGGTTCCTCCTCTAACTTTAATTAACAGTGCTAGTCCCATTGAAAGCCGCTCATCTAAGCATATGATGATAAAGAGAAAGATCCAGTCTCTAACTTGTTTCTATGGCAGCTACAGCTATAGTTCTTATTCCAATATCAAAATCAATATTCTAGTTTCATACAAAATCCAACAATTCTAATATGAAATTTATACAATAACCTTATACAACTTAATTGAGACTATGTATAGCAAAAACATAAAAGTTACAAATACCTCTTGTCATGCTAAATGAATTTTACGTAGGAATCTAATTGTGAACACACAATCCTAAGACCTGAGATTTATGGGCAAAAGAGGGGAAGAATATTATATCATTAGAGGTTTCTGTTGACAAGTTTAGGAGAGTTTAGTATTAGTGAATTTTTCAAGGGTTTCTCTTTTTAAGAAAATTTCAAAACTCAATATGATTAGTTGTCAAAATATGTCGGAGTCTTTTTACAAAAAAATATAATGCATTTAGTCATTAAAAATTAATTGATTACTAACCCACTAACCTCTTAACAGTCTAATTTGATGATCTCAAAAATTAAAAGATATGAGAACTATCTAAAAGATATCTTTTAAAAATCAAATAAATGAAATATTATAAAATATTTAAATAATAAATTAATTAGAATATTCTTTTTTCAATTATAATTTTAAAATATATTTCAACATTTATTAGTTATGTAACACTACAAAAAATTAAGGGATTTCTCACAAAAAATTCTCACAAAAAATCATATGAGAGAATTTGTCATAGAAATTCTCTCTAAAATTATCATGGTTTGTAATATACAGAGCTTTCTCACAATAATTTCTTGTGGAAAAAATTTTGTGAGTGTTTTTTTACACATTTTCGTGACAAAATACCGTGATAAATTTGGCGGGTTCTAGTGGGAAGCTTTTCTCCCGATACTTTTCCGTGAGAAAAAAATACCAAAAAATATTATATGCTTCTGTCTACTAAATTCTGTGAGAAAAATAGTGAGAAGGTCCTGAAATTTTCTCACTAAAATTTTTCATAAGAATTCTCACGAAAAAATTCTGTGACAAAAATTCAAATTTGTCACGGTATTTTTATGTGAGAAAAATTATGAGAAGTTTGAATTTTTTCATACATGGAAAGTTGTTTTCCCATGGATATTTTTCGTGAAAAAACTCACTTAATTCTCATAGAAATTTTTGCGAGAAAATTCCACAAGAAAAGCTCTTTTTAATCTCTAAACCAAAAACACAAATCTATTCTGCACGAACCAGCTCCTTCTTCATCTTCTTCATCTGCGGCATCTAGATCTAGTATGTTGCTTCTAGATCTTCCACTTCCTCCTTTGTGCAAGAGCTCCACGACATCCAAAAACCTCCATTGCTTCTCCTACCACTCACCATTGCTCCTCTTTCAATCTATTGTGGGTTCATTTATCTTAGAGGCCAAAGGTACCCAATCTTCCATCCATTGCTTCATTTTTTGCCTTATCCTTGTTCCCATTTCATGATTTTGTGTATTCCATCATGATTTCTTCCTTCCCATCTTCATTCTCCATCTGACTTGGCACGTTATACATTGTTAGGAGATGTTCATTTTTTTATAAATTTATTTTATTGTCTTATATCTTTTGTAATAACTTTTATAATCAAAAGATTAATTAAGTTAATCCCTTATTCATTTTAGGATGTAGGGTTCATTTTTTTTTCATTTTGTGGAAAAAAAATCACCTAGACTATATTCTAAATATGAAGAATTTACAACAATGGATGTAAAAAAAAAAAAGGAATCAAAAATTTTTTGGAAGTAGAGCAAACAATTATATGTCTTGTGCCGTTGCAAAGAATGTACCTCACAAAGCAAACAATGATGTGTCTTGTGCCATTGCAAAGAATGTACCCCTTGTGCCATTGCAAAAAATGTACCCCTTTTAGTCACTCAATTGATGATATGTAATTTTTCAATTTTTAAACAAAATTGAATAAATATTAGTTAGAGATAGAAAGATGCGCATGGATAGACACATAAACTGATTGATAGTGAAAAATTATGAAAAAACAAATTCACTAACATAAACCAAACACATATCCAAAACATTGAAATTACAATATTTAATTTGTCTAGGATTGCTTCTTGCCTTTCTAAAACCATTTTTATGAAGTCAAAGGTTAAAAGTCTTCATTTTGTAACCTATTTGTTATGATCTTTTTTATATCCTCATATTCAATAAATTGCTTAACCTAAACATGTATACTTGTAAAGATCTATTGAAGATTTCTTTCAATTAGTTATACTAATACTAAATTCACTTAAATAAGAGAGAAGATTCAACATTTGAAAAAGAAAATAAATATAATGAAATGTTAATTTTTTTTTCTTGAATAATAAAAGAAAAGAAGCATTTATTTTGAAAATAAACAAAATAGGCAATTTCTTATGCAACCCTAGCAATAGAAAAATAAAAATAAAAAAGAAAGCAAAACCAAGCAAAGGAGATAGGAGAACTTTCCGAAATCAACACTTATTTCACCTAATCAATTTAATATTAATTTAGCCTCCTCAAAGTATGAACAATACCTAATAAATGTTTTACATCTTTTTAAACAACCCAAAATTTAGTTCACTTTGATTATCAAAATTCTTCTCCTTCTTTAATATCCAATGGGTCACAGAATGAGGAACTATTTGGTGCACTTCTAAGTATTATATTTTTCATGAATTTGCAATAGTATTATTCTAATTTGTTGAAGTTATTTGTTATTTTATTTCATTTATCTGTATTGGCAAGAGCTAAAGTGAGGTTCATCTTTATAAGAAGGTAGACTATAGGCATTGAAAGAGGTGGTACTTCTCAACCTCAACCCACGTATGATGATGATGATGATGATGATAGTAGGGAAGAGGATGATGAAGAGTGATTTTAGAATTATCATTTAAGTGACATTATTATGGACTTATAAAATGTAGCTATATAATAACATGTACATATTTGCCTCAACATTAATGTAGTGTGGGATATTTTTAACACATATTTATCATATTATGGTTCCATTATCATTATAATTTTAACATATGGTTTTGGAGCTTTAATGTATTTTTTATATTTGTTATTGGTTGGCTACATTCAAGAATTAGGTTGCTTGACTATTTAAACCATTTCTATTCATGTAAAGGAGGGTTGATGTAGAAAAGCTATGGCTGTGGGAATAATTTCCAATTTTCTCATGAAATTTTTCCATGAGAAAGTTGTCAAAATTTAATTTCTCACAAAATTGTTTTATGAGAAAATTTTCTCATAGAAAAATTCTATGAGAAATTCCGTGACAAATTTATGAAATCCTACTCAACTTTTTTCATAGAATTGTTCTCACAGAAAATGTTAATAAGAAAAAATTTTTACAAAAAAATTCTGTGAGAATAATGATTTCCTACAGCTAATTTTTTCATAACCTAATTTCCGGAAGAAATACAGAGATAATTAATTTTCTCACGGATTTTTCTGCCTTTCTCACATAATGATACCGTGAGAAAAGGCCAGTTTTCTTATAGTGTAATACGTAATTATAAAAAAACAATTTTACTTAAAAAAACTATATATCTGCCATCTACTGAGCCTTTTGCACTGAAGGCACGGAAAGTAATTTGACAAGAAGGATATGAAGACGATATCAACTTGTCCAAACTAGTAAAATTCCCTGTAAAGTAATTTGACAAGAAGCATATGAAGACGATATCAACTTGTCCAAACTAGTAGGATTCCCTGTATCACATTCCAACATTCCATTTTTTTTTCCTTCTTTTCGACCTTTTTCCCAAAAATATCTTTCAAATTAAAGTCTTATTACTTTCTCTCTCTCTCTCTCTCTCTCTCTCTCTCTCTCCCCAAATAAACTACAATATCATTCTCCGAATTAATTATTTACACCATCATTTAAATAATAATATCACAATCTCCTATTATAAATTAATATCAACTAAATTATTTTAATTATCATATTAAAAATAAAACTAAAATCTCACATTGTGTAAAACATTAATTTTCAACAGAAAATAAATTACATAAAAAATTTTTTACAATATAAGAGAAGTTGAATATAATTTTAAAAATAAAATAATTGTTAAATGTATTTAATCAATTTTTAAAGAAAATTAGCATAATTTATTATTTTCTTTCATCCTAAATAAAATTGGCATGGTGCACTCCGTGGAAAATATGGATGGTGATTGAGAATAAGAGTATATTTGGCTATGTGGAAGGAGGAGTTAGTTTTTTTAAAAAAATAATAATTTATTTTACAATTTTAGTGTTTGATCAAGTCTCTTACAAAAATAAGTGCTTCTAAATGATAATAAAAATATTTAACGTAAAAAGAAAGCAAAATATTAAAAATTCTCTTTGAATAAAAAGTAAATATTTAAAATATTTAAAATATAAAAAGAATTTCCATTCAAATTATTAATTACCACAAACACCTCTCACTTTTTTATCTACTTTTTTTTAATACATGTTATTTAAGTAATTTGATAGTGAAAAAATTTAAAAATTTGTCAAACATAATAATATTGATAGAAATATTTATTAAATAATTTTTATTTTTTTACTTGTTACCCTTTTTCTTCAAAATATTTTCCAAATCAAAATTTCCACTCCTAGGCTTCCTCAATTTGATTGAAATAGGCAAATATAGGGCTAATTAAATAACACAAACTTTACAGACACATATGAGTAACTAGTGTGCATGTGTTGATTCATGTGTCATCACAAAGAATAATCAAACATTTGTCTTTGTTTGTGTTATATATTCATTTGAATCGAGGTTTGGTAAAGCCAAGGTCAAAAGGAACATGAATAGTCTTCATCCAATCCTTAGCTCTGGAAATACCATTGCTGAGGAATTGGCCAGCTGTGAATTGGATAGCTTCATTCTCACTAATAAGGCCCTTGTAACCTGGCCATTTAACTCTTCCTTGAACATCCGCACCGGGTCCCATGTTGTTGTACTCAGCATAGTACAATGTACTTAGGTGCAAATCTCCATCCCAAGGAGCCCACCCTTCTGGTTGAATAAAGTCACCTATTCTGGATTCCATAACCACAGTTTTTGAGTAAGCCTTCCATGGCCTTCCCAAGTACGATTTCAATGCAAACCTCACAGGGAAGAGAGCCGGCTCTGAAACAATATCACAATTCTGGATGACAATCCCAGTGTCCATATTCTTTCGGCTTGTTCCATCTGCTGTCACTGTGTTAAATTGGTTGTCTAGTGGCTTTCTCAAAATGATTCTGGAGCTCTGGATCAATGTGTTGGACATTCCGAAAATGAAATCAATAGTGCCGGAGATACTACAATTCCTATAGAATTGACGATTGGATTGCACAAACATGGTGTCCTGGTAACCCACTATAGCACAATCAAAGAAAGCTGACATATCTCCTTGGTTTCTAAGTGCCACTACTTGGTGTTTTTCCGCACCAGCACTGTTCACAAATGACATGTACTTGGCGATAAACCCATTTGCAGTATTGGCTGCACATACATATATTTAGTATTTAGTGTGTGTGTGTATATATTGAGGAAAATAGAAAAGAAATTATAAATATGAATGTTTAACTTACCGAAGGTAGCTGTTTGCATTGTTTTGAGCCTATCATCAATAGAGTTTTTGTTACCCGTTACGATGGTTTTACCAGCGCCCTCACCATACATAAGGATATTCACTGCTGCTTTTGGAATGGTGATGTACTCAGCATATGTGCCCGCCTTCACAAAGATCACGTATCTTCCTTGAACCCCCTTACTAGGATACAAGGCAATAGCCTCCATAATGGTCTTAAACTGCCCACTCCCATCCTGGGCCACCACTACGTTGGGCTTGATATGATGTCCCCTCTGCATCTTTCGCAAAAGCTTGCGATCGGAAGCCGAGAACCACTTGGGATAGCCTTCGCTGTCCACCTGCAGAGGACGACGGGAAGCAGGATTCACGTCGAGCTTCAACCCAAATTGCATGAGGATCCTCGCCAGATCAGCGACGATGTCGAGGGCTATGCCAGCGAGCTTTGCCATGTCGTCCAAGCCCTGCTCTTGCAACTGTGACTTCACTTGTTTCTCCCCGTCGTTTTTGTCGTCAAAGCCATCCATGCAGGACTGTTGGTGGGAGATGACAGCAGCGAGCCAATTCCTGAAGTCAGGAGATTGATCGCTTACGGTTTTGATGTCGTTGTTACGCAACAAGTCAGCGGATTCTTGGAGGCTGTCCATGGCAAATTGGAGCAAGTCCTTGCAGTCATTGAGGGCCATCTTGATGCCTTTATCACTGTTGTCATGATCCACTATGAGCCTATCGCTCATATTCAAGGCCTCGATGACGCTGTTGGTCGTGGCTTCAACTACGGCGGCTAGGAATGCCTTTGGGTCAAAGGTGCCATCCACTTTGCTAAGAGTGTGTTGGCAAAGCTTTTGGTCATCGGAGTTTTTGCACATTTGCTCCACGGCATTCTGATGGGCAGAGATCTGACCAGGATCATGGTGCTTCTTGTCGACCACCACAATAGTGCCGACGGCAACTCCCATTACAAGGATGAGGGAAACTGCAGAGATGAATACTTTCCCGCTCATTTTCAGGCTTGCTACAACCTTAACCTATAATGTTTGGAAGAGAGTAATGGAGAGAGAGCCCCCCTCAAGGATGCTGAATATGACCCCCAGAAGCGTTATCTAAGTTGTTGCGGTCGTCGACTTCTCCTTATATATTAATTGCATTCGAAACCATTACCCATATATTCCACAATTTCATGAAAGGAAAATTATTAATTCATGTAAAAGTAGCAAGCTTTTCACGGCTATGATTATTTTTTATATATTAATTTTATCTAAAATTGATTGGACATTATATTATAGTTTTATCCATTATTATGAATACTATATTCTGTACCCCTCTTCTAAAGAAAAATATTCAAAAAAATATAAACTCAAATTGATTATATTACAATTTAAGCTTACTTTTATCCTAAATAATTAGTTTCTTAGGCAGAAGTTAGTTTCTTAAGCAGAAAGAAAAAATAAAAGTGAACTAAAAACTTATTCTATTTAAACTTTTTGTTAATTTTTTATGACCTTGTCCATTAATGTCACATGAAATAATATTATATTGGTGGTTTTGATTTCTATTTATATCAATGCTTTATATGTCTATATGTGTATATATATGAATTATTTAGATTTGGAAGTTTAGAATTTTATATAAAAGTGTTAGGTAGAAGTTAATTTCTTAGGCAAAAAGAAAAAAATAAAAGTGGATCAGAAGCTTATTCTGTTCAAGTATTTTATTAATTTTTTATGTCTTTATCCATTAATATCATATAAAGCACGACTATGTTGGTGATTCTAATTTCTATTTATATCAATGCATGTGTGTATATGTCTATATGTGTATGTATATATATATATATATATATATGAATTGCTTAGATGGTTGAAATTTAAATGAGTGTTTAAATATTTAAAAGTTTAAAATTTTATGTAAAATTGTTTGGAAGTTAAAGTTTTTTAATTTGGTACATTAAAAACAGACAATTTTACATAATTAGTGTTTTGGCATTGATCAATAATTTGAATTCTTAAAAATAAGTCTATGTACTGACAAAGACACGGACACACATATAATTATTTAGAAGTTTTGAACTTCTTCAGATATAGACTCACTTAATGTTTAGACATATTATCTATTTAAACATTTAAATATCAAATGAGCCTATATATACGAAGAGTTTTAACTTCTAAATAACTATATATATGTCGAACATATTATTCATTTAAACATTTAAATATAAAGTGGGCTTATATATGGAGAGTTTTATCTTTTAAACAATTTTCTATATATATATATATATATATATCTCTTTAAGCACACTGGCTTATTTTTGGAAAACTGAGTTGTCTATCAATGAATAATATGTTTTTACGGAAAACACAAGCTTGATCTGTGTAATTACGTGGGATTATGCGTGTATTTGATTTTTGGTTGCAAAATCACGTTTGCATTGAAGCTTCCCATCTTTGTTTCCTTTCAAATGTGATTTTGAGCTCTCCAAACACAAAAACAAACACACCATATGACTATCCTAGTAATTACCATTACTAGATGACAAGTAGCCCATGCAAGGAAAAAGAAGACATAGAAAGCATTGGAATAAAATAAACATCGTGCAATCAACAGAGAGAATTACTAGGATTTTCATGTCAATAGAAAACCTCCCATATTTATAATTACAACAAGAATTGCAAAGTTCCCTCTCCTCAAAATAATCCAGTACATGTATAGAGAGATGCTTCATGAAAATCGTGAGGAGAATATTTAAAAGTTAATACTCTCTAAATATAAGCTTACTTAATGTTTAAATATTTTTGTTTGGTATATAAGAAACAAATGATTTTGCATAATTAGTATTTTGATATTGACAGACAACTTGATTTTCTATATATATATATATATATATGTATATAAATATATAATTGTTTAAAAATTGAAACTCACCAAATATAGGCTCATTTGATGTTTAAATGTTTAATTGAATCATATGCTCTTATGAAAAACACAACCTTAATCTGTGCAGCTGCGGGTAGATAAGAGTCGGGTGAAAATTTTATTTCTAGGGAATCTCAACAAGAGGCTGAAGCTGAAGATGGCTACGAACTCTATTTTAAATGAGTTTATTGGGTATCGTTTTGGTTATGCATATACACAGAGCTTTGTTAGCATATAGATATTGACTGTATGTCCATTGTTCACTAATAGTTACATACCTCTTATCATTGCCCATAAGTTAAACTTTTGTTGCAAATCTTGGGTGGTTCTTTTTTGTTTTTACATTATATGTCACTATTTCTACATACATGATGTTTTTGTGGATATTAAACATTCCTATGAATTGTTGTTATGTGTAAACAAGTAGTTATTTTGTTAGCATGATATCATAGCGCATAACAATTTTTATGTTGTATAAAAGTAACTTTAGTTTTGGACTTTATTTTACTATAAAGATTGATTGATATCCCATAAGATAAATGCGTAAATTATAACTTGTTAAATTGAAATTAAATTGTCACTTGTTATAGCAAGTAGCAACACATGCATTGCTTAGACATGTGTACCAAGCATTTTGATTATTTTAACTGTAATGAATATTTTGCTCTACTTGACCAGTTCAAGCACACATTGTTGAGTGTCTGGTCAAGATATCATACTATTGTTCAAAAAACATTTTCAATCTTATATATACCTCCACAACAGTCTTTATACACACACACACATAAAAGGTGAGTATATTCTAACTAAAAGACAAGTTTATATATATCCCATATATCACACAAATCAGCACACTAATCGGTTATAATAAGAAAGTGTAAAGACAAGAATATGAGATTAAGATATTAAAAAAAAATTCTTCAATAAATCAAATAAATGAAATATTATAAAACATTCAAATAATAAAATAATTAGAATATTTTTTTCTAATTATAATTTTAAAATGTATTCCAATATTTATTAGACATGTAATATGTAATTATAAAAATTAATTTTACTTAAAAAAACTATACATCTACCATCAGCAATGAGCATTTTGGGTTTGGCCCAAAAAACAAAAATAGAGTACTCTGGCGGGCGTGAACTCCCTTTTGCGTTGAAGGCATGGAACGTGATTTGACAAGAAGCAAATATAGAAAATATCAGCTTGCCTAAAATAATGGAATTCCCTGTATCAAATTATTCCGTGGAAAGTATGGGTCATGATTTGAGAATAAGAGTATTTTTGGCCATGTGGAAGGAAGATTTATTTTATTTTTAAAAATAATTTATTTAAAAATTATATTGTGTTAGTCAAGTCTATTGCAAAAATAAGTGCTTCTAAATGATGATAAAAATAATTTTTTAATATAAAAAGGAGGTAAAATATCAAAACTTCTCTTTTAAATCAAACGTAAAAATAAAAATAAAAATTTTAGAAAATAAAAAGTACTTCCTTTCAAAATTATTAATTATCACAATTATCTCTTTTTTTAATATACTCTTTTAAATACATGTTATTTAAGTAATTTGACAGGAAATAGAATTCAAAAGTTTATCAAACATAATAATATTGATAAAAAATATTTATTAAAATATTTATTGATATTATTATAAATAATTTTTATATAAATTTTATTTAAAAAATATTTTTAAAAAAACAAAAGTCAATAACATTTATAAATATTCTGTAAACACAACATGATATGATACTAAGATGCATAAAATAATAGACTTTCCTTAATCAAATTCCAATTCTTGATCTCTTTCCTTTTTTCTTGTTGGCCTTTTTCTTCAAAACATCTTCCAAATCAAAATGTCCACTCTGGGGCCTCCTGGTTAAAATTGGCAAATACAAGGCTAATTAAATAACACCAACTTTGCAGACACACACGAGTAACTTGTGTGCATGTGTTGATTCATCTGCCATCACAAAAAATAATCAAAACATTTATCTTTCTTTGTGTTATATATTCCATTTGAACCAAGGTTTATACCAAATATATATATATATATATATATATCCAAAGCTGTCTCCAACAACAATTTCTTTTTTATTAACTTGGTTTTGACCTTTTTGTCTGTGTTTGAAAAAAAAAACAAAGACTCAAGGCTCGGTGGTCAAAAGGAACATGAGGAGTGTTCATGGAAGAGATTGGATCTCCTAAAGTTTCTCCTCTGAATTCTCTATAAAGTGTCTCATCCTCTCCTTTAAATTTTTTTTTTCTTTCGTTATAAAACCTTTCTCTCTTCTCACATTTCAGATAAACTGTCAAATTTTTCATTTCAAAGAATTTCAATGGATTTGGATCTTCTCCCGTAATCTCTCCATTGCTCTTTCTATTGTCAAATCTAGATCCTTCAAATTGATTTAGATAATTTAGGTTTTTTTTAAGATTTAAGAAAAAAAAATTTTACCGAGCATGACATAGAATGAAAATAATTTTTTAATTACAAACTTAAAAGAAATGTTTGAGTTTTAAAAAATATAAAAAAAACTGAACGTCCAAATTTTAATCGGAATGTTACAAATTTTATGAGAGAGAAGAATATAGAGAGTGTAAGGGAGACAATCTAATTCAGATTCTAGTCCATTTATCTAATCCTCAACTCTGGAGGTGGTTCCACAATGGAAGAATTGCCCATATGATGACGACATTAGATTGCCCAAAATAATAGAATTCCCTCTATCAAATTTTAATATTCCATTTTTTCCTTTTTCTCTTTTTGGCATTTTCCCTCAAAATATCCTTCAAATTAAAGTTTCCATTATGTGTGTCAGAGAGAGAGAGAAATAAACTACAATATCACCCTCCAAATTAATTATTTATGTCGTCATTCAAATAATAAAATCACAATATTCGAGTATAATTTAACATCAATTAAATTATAAAACTAACAGAAAATAAATTAAATAAAACATTTTTACAATACAAGAGAAGTCGAATCTAATTTTTAAAAATGAATAATTCTTAAACGTAATTTAATCAAGTTTTAAAGAAAATGAACATAATTTATTATTTTCTTTTATTCTAAATAATTAGGCATGGTGCATTGCACAGAAAAGTATGGATCGTGACTATATTTGGCCATGTGGAACGAGGAGTTAGTTTATATGTTAAAAACAATTTATTTACAATTTATTTAAAAATTTGAAAGTATTTGATCAAGTCTCTTACAAAAATAAGTGCTTCTAAATGATAATAATAATATATGTATATATATATATATATATATATATATTTTTTTTAATGTAAGTGCTTCGGAGTTCTTGCACGTTTGCCCCACGGCATTCTAAAAGGTGGAGATCTAACCAGGATCATGGTGCTTCTTGTGAACGACCACAATAGTGCCACTAGCAACCCCTATTACAAGGATGAGAGAAATCGCAAAGATGAATACCTTCACGCTCATTTTCAGGCTTGCGACAATGTTTGAAAGAAAGTCACAGAGACACAACACCCCCTATAGAATGCTAAATTTGACCCCAGCAGCACTGTCTACGTTGTTGTGGTCGTTGACTTCTCTTTATATATTAATTTCAGTTGAAACTATTACACAGCCATTACATAATTTCATGGAAGTAAAATTATTAATTCATGTAAAAGTAGCAAGCTTTTCATAGGTATGATTATTTTTTATATGTTAATTTCATTTAAAATTAATTGGATATTATGTTACAGTTTTATCAATTTTTGTAAACACTATATTCTTGTTCCCCTCTTTTCGAAGAAAAGATTCAAAAAAAACATAAATTGATTATATTGTAATTTGAGGCTTAATTTTGCCTTAAATAATTAATTTCTTAAGTAAAAGGAAAAAAAAATAAATCAAAAATTTATACTGTTCAAGCTTTCTACTAATTTTTTATGTCCTTGTCCACTAATGCCACATGAAACAATATTATGTTAGTAATTCTGACTTCTATTTATATCAATGAGTGTGTGTATGTGTGTCATATAAATTATTTAAAAAGTTAAAATTTAGACGATTGTTTAAATAGTTAGAAATTTAAAATTTTATATAAAATTATTTAAAAATTAAAAATTTTTTTACTTGATATTTAAATATTTTAACTTGATACATAAAATAATAAATAATTTTGCATAATCAATAATTTGATATTAACAAATAATTTAGATTTTTAAAAATAAACCTATGTGTTAAAAAACATATACACACATATATAATTATTTAAAAATTAAAACTTTTTAAATATAGGCTCATTCCATATTTAAATGTAACATTCATTTAAATTTTTAGACATTGAGTGAGCCTATATTTAAAATGTTTTAATTTTTAAACAATTATTATGTGTGTATATGTGTGTGTTTATATTGTTTTTTTCAACACTTGGGTTTATTTTTAAAAATCTAAATTATTTATCAATATTAAAATATTAATTATGTAAAATTATTTATCTAATATGTATCAAGTTAAAATATTTAAATATCAAATAAAAAAATTTAATTCCTAAACAATTCTATATAAAATTCTAAACTTCTAAATATTTAAACATCTATTTGAATTTTAACTTTTTAAACAATTTATATGTGTGTGTGAATGAGCTTATATTTGAAGAGTTTTAAGTTCTAAATATATATATATATATATATATATATATATACATATATATATTTTAATGTAAGTGCTTCAGAGTTCTTGCACGTTTGCTCCACGAAATTCTGAAGGGTGGAGATCTGACCAGGATCATGGTGCTTCTTGTGAACGACTACAATAATTCCGATGGCAACCACCATTACAAGGATGAGGGAAACCGCAAAGATGAACACCTTCCCGCTCATTTTCAGGCTTGCGACAACCTTAGCCTATAATGTTTGGAAGAAAGTTACAGACAGAGCACCCCTCTAGAATGTTAAATTTGACCCCAGCAGCGCTGTCTACATTGTTGTGGTCGTTGACTTCTCTTTATATATTAACTTCAGTTGAAACTATTACACAGCTATTACATAATTTCATGGAAGTAAAATTATTAATTCATGTAAAAGTAGCAAGTTTTTCATAGCTATGATTATTTTTTATAATTAATTTCATTTAAAACTAATTGGACATTATATTACAGTTTTATCAATTTTTGTGAATACTATATTCTTATTCTCCTCTTCTCAAAGAAAAGATTCAAAAAAATATAAATTAATTATATTGTGATTTTAGACTTAATTTTTAAATAGCAAATTTTTTAGCCAAAAGGAGAAAAATAGAAGTGAACTAAAGATTCACGCTATTCAAGCTTTCTGCTAATTTTCCATGTCCCTATCCATTGATTCCATATGAAACAATACTATGTTAAGAGTTCTGACTTCTATTTATATCAATGAGTATATGTACGTGTGTCATATAAATTGTTTAAAAAGTTAAAATTCAAACGATTGTTTAAATATTTAAAAGTTTAGAATTTTATATAAAATTATTTAAAAATTAAAACTTTTTTCAATTGATTTTTAAATATTTTAACTTGACACATAAAAAACAAATAATTTTGCATAATTAGTAATTTGACATTGACAAATAACCTAGATTTTAAAAAATAAACCTGTGTTTTAACACACACATAAAATTGTTTAGAAATTGAAACCTTCTAAATATAGCTCACTCAATGTTTAAATGTAACATTCATTTAAATATTTAGACATGAGCCCATATTTGAAAATTTTTTAATTTTTAAACAATTATTATATGTGTATATGTGTGTATTTTTTTTTTTTCAGCACATGAGTTTATTTTTAAAAATCTAAATTATTTATCAATATCAAAATGTTGATTATACAAAATTGTTTGTTTATTATGTATCAAATTATAATATTTAAATATCAAATAAAAAAAGTTTCAATTCCTAAATAATTCTATATAAAATTCCAAACTTCTCCACATTTAAACATCCATTTGAATTTCAACTTTCTAAACAATTTATATGTGTGTGTGAATGAGCTTATATTCAAAGAGTTTTAAGCTCTAAATATATATATATATATATATATTAATGTAAGTGCTTCGGAGTTCTTGCACATTTGCTCCACGACATTCTGAAGGGTGGAGATCTGACCAGGATCATGGTGCCTCTTGTGAACAAACACAACAGTGCCGATGGCAACCCCCATTACAAGGATGAGGGAAACTGCCAAGATGAATACCTTCCCGCTCATTTTCAAGCTTGCGACAACCTTAACCTATAATGTTTGGAAGAAAGTTACAAAGACACAGCACCCCCTCTAGAATGTTAAATTTGACCCCAGCAACATTTTCTACATTGTTGTGGCCATTGACTTCTCTTCATATATTAATTTCATTTGAAACTATTACATAATTTCATGGAAGTAAAATTATTAATTCATGTAAAAATAGTAAGCTTTTCACAACTATAATTATTCTTTATATATTAATTTCATTTAAAATTGATTAGGCATTATGTTACAGTTTTATCGATTTTTGTGAACTATATTTCTGTTCCTCTCCCCTAAAAGAAAAAATTCAAAAAAATATAAATTTATTATATTACAATTATAGGCTTAATTCTGCCAAAATAATTAGTTTCTTAAGCAAAAGAGAAAAAAATAAAAATGAACCAGATACTCATATTGTTCAAACTTTTTGTTAATTTTTTATATCCTTATCCATTAATATTATATGAAGCAATACTGTGTTGACAGTTCTAACTTTTATTTATATCAATAAATGTGTATATGTAAATTGAAATTCAAATGATTATTTAAATATTTAGAGGTTTAGAATTTTAAATAGAATTGTTTAAAAATTGAAACTTTCCTCACTTAATATTTAAATATTTTAACTTGATACATAAAAAATAAATAATTTTACATAATTAATAATTTGATATTGATAAATAATTTAAATTTTCAAAAATAAACTTATGTATTAAAACACACACACGCATATAATTGTTTAAAAATTGAAACTTTTTAAATATAAACTCACTGGATGTTTAAATGTAACATTCATTTAAACATTTAGACATTGAATGAGCTTATTTTTTAAAAGTTTCAATTTTTAAAAAATTATTATATGTGTATGTTTTCTTTTTCAACACATCAGTTTATTTTTGAAAATTTAAATTATTTTTCAATATCAACATATTGATTATGCAAAATTATTTGTTTTTTATTTACCAAATTAAAATATTTAAATATCAAAAGAAGAAAGTTTCAATTCTTAAATAATTTTATATAAAATTTTAAACTTTCAAGTATTTAAACATCCATTTGAATTTCAACTTTCTAAATAATTTATATAACACACTCATTGATATATATAGAAGTCAAAACTGTTAACACAGTATTGCTTCATATGGCATTAATGGACAAAGACATAAAAAATTAACAAAAAACTTAAACAGTATAAGTCTCTGATTCACTTTTATTTTTTTCCTTTTACTTAAGAAACTAATTACTTATGACAAAATTAAGCCTAAAATTACAATATAATCAATTTATGTTCTTTTGAATCTTTCCCTCCAGGGAAGGGAAATGGAAATATAGTTCACAAAAATCGATAAAATTACAACATAATGACCAATCAATTTTAAATGAAATTAACATATAAAGCATAATCATACTACTGCTATTAGTATTCAATTAATGGATGCTTGGAGATGCACCGAGTGCTAATAGTACTGCTGTTAGCAACTAGCATTCTACACAATCCTACATTATATATATATATATATATATATAATAAACAAAGTCCATGGACTAAATCGATGGATACTTGGAGGCTGTCCATGGCAAATTGGAGCAAGCCATTGTAGTCATTAAGGGCCATCTTGATGCCTTTATCACTGTTGTCATGATCCACTACGAGCCTATCGCTCATATTCAAGGCCTTGATGATGCGGTTGGCGGTGGCTTCAACTACAACTGTTAGGAATGCCTTTGGGTCAAAGGTGCCATCCACTTTGCTAAGAGTGTGTTGGCAAAGCTTTTGGTCATCGGAGTTTTTGCACATTTGCTCCACCGCATTCTGATGGGCGGAGATATGACTAGGATCATGGTGCTTCTTGTCAACCACCATAATAGTGCATATGGCAACCCCCATTACAAGGATGAGGGAAACTACACATTTTCAGGTTTGCTACAACCTTAACCTATAATGTTTGAAAGAGTAATAGAGACAGAACCCCCTTCAAGGATGCTAAATATGAACCTTAGCGTTATCTAAGTTGTTGTGGTCGTCGACTTCTCTTTGTATGTTAATTTCATTTGAAACTATTACACAGCTATTACACAATTTCATGGTAATAAAATTATTAATTTGTGTAAAAGTAGCAAGCTTTTCATAGTTATTATTATTCTTTATATGTTAATTTCATTTAAAACTAATTAGACATTATGTTACAATTTTATCGATTTTTGTGAACACTACATTCCCGTTCCCTTTCCCTAGAAGAAAATATTCAAAAGAACATAAACAGATTATATTGCAATTTTAAACTTAATTTTACCTTAAATCATTAGTTTCTTAAATAGAAGGGAAAAAACAAAAGTAAACCAAAAACTCATGCTGTTCAAGCTTTCTACTAATTTTTTATGTTCTTATTCATTAATGTCATATGAAGCAATACTATGTTAGCGATTCTAACTTTTATCTATATCAATGATTGTGTATATGTGTGTCCCTATATGGTTGTATATATATACACAAAAATATAAATTGTTTAGATAGTTGATATTCAAGTGGATGTTTAAATATTTAAAAGTTTAGAATTTTATATAAAATTATTTAAGAATTGAAACGTTCCTCACTTAATATTTAAATATTTTAACTTGGTACACAAAAAATAAACAATTTTGCATAATTAATATTTTAACATTGACAAATAATTTAGATTTTCATAAATAAACTCATGCTGAAAAAAAAAAAAAAACACACACACACACACACACATACTCATACACAAAACAATTATGTGTGCATGCATGCATGTGTGTTTTTTTTTTTCAATCACAGACTTATTTTTGAAAATATAAGTTATTTGCCAATATCAAAATACTGATTATACAAAATTATTTGTTTCTTATATATTAAATTAAAAATATCAAATAAAAAACGTTTCAATTTCTAAACAATTCTATATAAAATTTTAAACCTCTAAATATTTAAACATCTATTTGAATTTCAACTTTCTAAACAATTTATGTATATATGTGAGTGAGCTTATATTTGAAGAGTTTTAAGTTCTAAATAATTATATATATATATATATATATATATATATATATAACATATTATTTATTTAAATGAGTAGATTTATATCTAGAGAGTTTTAATGCCACACCTTGAAACTGGAGACATAACTGATATGAAATATGAGATAATCTCACATCTATAAGCCTCACAAAAAGAATAGACTCTCATTCTTACCTAAAGGTTCTTTCACACAAACAACATTATGAAATAAATTTAGACTTAACCTACTCATAGAGAACATGGTATAGTGTCTTCTATAAACAAGACATCCCAAATTTTCAATTCATAGTCAAATCTCACAAAGAGACATTTGCTCCCAATTCTCAATTAATAATAAAACATAATTTATAAGGCAAGGATCTTGTCTATAGTTTGTAGAGTAGACTCTTGATTACAACTGCCTATGAAAACAATAGTTCAATAATACTAGACAAGTCTACTACTAACTCTTCGCTAACAACTCTCACAAACTACAATGGAGGAGTATTCTATACAAATTTCCTATTTGCCAAAACTGAAAAAAAAAAAATGAAATGAGCCATCATACTTAGAGTAGAAATAAATCACAATAATTAAAAGAACAAGCAAGCATAGAATTTTGTCTAAATGAGATAGATTTTGACATAATAATAATTTAAACATGGAACAACATATAAAATTTCTTAGGAAATTCAAATTTGTAAATTTCTTGAATAGAAAGATGTATAAAAAGAATAATATAAATAGAAATTAAAAAATTTACGTTAATAGAATTTAGTTCATTACTTTATTATCAAATTAAAATGCAAGGAAATAGTAAGTACATACTATTCTATTCAAAATATATAATTTATAAGGGATAATTATAAAATAAATAAACTAGATAAAAGAAGAAAAATCACATTCAGACATTTGAGATAGAAAACATTAGTCATACCAAAAACAATTTAACCAAACACATAATTAAGAATGTTAGTGCAAAACTTTGAGATTCAATACATACTACAATGGGTACATAGCTGACTAAGGTAAATAATCACATATTCAATCTCAGAGCACTGTAAGCAGAAGTTACAGGGGGCATTATTACCCCTGTCCCGACTTACTATTATTTTTATAGCTCCTAGACATTTAAAAAGCATCTAGCTTAGCAATTTTCAAGTATTCAATCACCAAAGCCACGTGGTAGTATCTGAAGTGTATCGAGGGCTAACAGTATTTTTGTTAGCAACCATCCTTTTACACAATCCTACCTTATATAATAATAATAATGAAAAACAAAGTCCATGGACTAAAACCTCCCAGATATGATCCGCAATAAAATTCTACAATCGAAAATATAACATTTCATAGCCCTAGATCATTTGTGCAAGTTTTACATCAATATACAAAGACAAGCTTTTCAGCATTTCCATTTTTTTAATAACACTTAGGATAGCATAGAATTTTATATTCAACTTAATAACATAATCATATTTTATCATGACATAATCTGGAAGATTTAATATTAAAAATATTCACATGCATGAAAATATTTTCTAGGAAGCCTGTCCCAAGGTCACACAAAAACAAACAAGAAATAAAAAAATAAAAACTAAACTGGAGGAAGGTTAAAAGTGTATCATACTTAATAATCTACTTATAGTGTTTGCAAAAGTGTTTTAGATCCATCTGTTATAGAACCACTGACAATTTCCTCATATAGGAAGCATGGGGACATTCCTAAATACAATTCTAGTAATACTTCTTAATTCAAGAAACAAGGTATATGCATCCTCTCACTCTCTTAAGTTATCAAGTTACTTATCCTAGATTAATTCTAACTATCACCAAGCCCCTTACATTGCCTTGTTTAATTTACATGCTACCATTACTGACTTATGTTGGCAATTAACTTCATTCATACATTCAAGGGTTTTAGAATTTACCTTAAGGTATCAAGGGTAAGGAATCAAGCCACTAGGCATCTTCCTAGTTTATCACTCCATCTAATTTTACTCTAACAAATTCTCCAATCCTAATGTTAGCTATAGTTTAACATCCAACTTATTTTAATCAGTTCGCCATCCAAGTTAATTATTAGTTCAAGCACAATCCTTCTTAATTCCATATTCAATTTAATTTACCTTAATTAACGCTGTTTTTTGAGAAATACGTTAATCACGATAGCATAACAATTTAACAATTTAGGGAACTTGTTAATCTCTCCTAGTTATAAATGGAAGCCTAGTCATTGAAAGAACAACTTACCTAGCAGCATAAAATTCCTATATACGTCTCTAACTTTGGCCAATTCTCAAGCCTCACTCAATCACTCTGTTTTCACACTACCCCAAAAAAAAAAAAAAAAATCTCAACTCTCATAATTGGCCTAGTTTAATATTTGATTTACTTTGGTTAATGTATTGCCTACCTTTAAACTTATGCTATTAGTGTTAGCCTTTGTAAACTCATATTACTAATTTAATTTTAAATCTTAACTTACAGTAATCATTATAATTAGAATGATGACAAAATCATTTGATTTAAAATCAGGAATTTACAAACAGGGGAGAGCAACTTACCAAGAAGCTATATTGCCACTCTGAATTTCATCTAACTACCACGGTCAAGAAAATTCCAAAGTAACCCATGGTCAAACACCCAAAGGCTAGGAATCAAATAGAAGATACCAATTGGAGGGGAAGTTTCAATCGTTATCTCAAAATTGGAAACGCTGCAATAAGGAAGCAAACAACGCAAATTTTGGGAAGTCGTGCCACAGGATTTCAAGTATAGCATGAGTTTGAACGAAAGATAGACTTCCACTGGTACAAGATTGAAGCCGTCCCATGGGTAAGCAGAAGATTACACGGCACTCTTCAACGGCTAAACAAGGAAAACATAAGAAGAAGGAAGGAACGAAATGAAAGACTAGGAAAAGAAGCTAACCGAGAATCAGAAGAGAAAATGGAACCTTCAGCCATTGCAGTAACACGGTGAGGGCTGAGCTTCGGTCTCTCTCACTCTCTTATACATTAGATGAACCAATGGAAGGATCAGATCTACTCCACACCTGAAGGAGCAGAACAGAAACCAGAAAGAGAAGAGGAGTCTTGATCTCTCTCTCTGTCTCTTCCCCTCAACTTACGGTCGGAACACAAAGTAGCACTCAGGAGAAAGAAATGAATATGCAGGAGAGAATCCATGTCCAAAACCACACAAAAGGCAGAGTAAAAAGCCTAAAATGGAAGGATAAATTGCAATCAACCACCAGGGGAGAGACACGTGCCTAGGGGTTAAAAATATCTGAGGAACATTAAGCAATTTCAGAAAAAGCAAGGCTACGAGAAATAAATGAAATTTTGCAATTTTAGTCCCTGTAGATACCTTCAGCCAAAGTGTAGGAGGAGGAGAAGGAAATATAAAATTATTTGGCAAAAGTAACGTTCTCAACGTTGAAACACAAGTCACGAAGGAGGGAGGGAGTAGCCCAAAATCTCAACCACTAAAGCAATTTCACATCTTAATCCTAATTTTTTTAATTAAATTTCTTTTTCCGACTATATTTAATTTATGTAACTTAATTAATTAGTTATTATTTTATTTTTCATTTTTAACTAAATTGTCAATTTTAATGAATTTTCTTATTATTTTAAATTCTCAATTTATTGTATTGTTATATTCAACCTTTAAACAATTATATAGATGTATGTCTTTAAACTAAATCTGACCATAGAATGAGTTCGTTTGAAAATGAGTTAGGTTCATAAAAATGTTTATAATTTTTTTTCTAATTTTGAGCTGAGCTCAAGCTTGAATAAAAATGGGCCCAGCCCAATCTTATCCATTTAAAAAAATAATTTTTTAACAAAATTTTTAATGCTTTTAAATTTTAAAGATTAAATATATATTTTTTATTACTTAATAAGTTCACTTTTTTATTTTGAATACCAAATAGCCTAAAAAAATATTATAAAAAATTTAAACCACTTGAAATATATATAAGATAATAAAACCTTTTAACATGATATTTTTTAATAATATTATTAATTAATAATATATTTTATTTGAATTATAATTTATTTTTGATAATATATTACACAATAAGTAAAAGTAAAAAAAATAAAATAATCATATATATTATATAATTCTTTTTATTTATATCTATAGTTATAAATAATTTTTTAAGTTCATCCAAAAAATAATTTTTCTAATAATATTATTTATTAATAATATATAAAAAAATAATTATAATACAGGTCGGAGTTAAAAAAAGCTCAAGTCTGGCTGGTTTTATATTCAAACTTTTTTAAAATGAGCTTATTTTTTATTAAATTTTTTTCCATGCTCATATCTTTTTTTTTTTTTCGGGCAGACTTTTCTGTCCATTCTATTTTAAACCAAGTTGTTTGTTAATGAATAATAAAAGCAACCTTAATCTGTGCAGTTGCGTGGCTTATGACTAATTTTGTACTTAGCATTATCCATTAATGTTATATGAAGCAAAATTATAATAGTTCTGACACTTAGATCAATGCATATATGTGTGTCTTTCTCTCTTTATATATATATATATATATATATATATATATATTTAAAAAGTTTAAATTCAAACCGGTGTTTAAATACTTTGAAGTTTATAATTTTATATAAAATTGTTTAGATGTTAAAAGGTGTAAATATTTTAATTTGATACATAAAAAGTAAACAATTTTGCATAATCAGTATTTTGATATTGATAGATAATCGAAAAATAAATCTATATGCTAAAAGACATATATATATATATATATATATGCTTCTTTAAAAGTTCACTTGATGTTTAAATATATTATTCATTTAAATATTTAAATATCAAGTGAATTTATATTTGGAGATTTTTAATTTTTAAATGATTATATATATATATATATGATATTGATAAATAACCTGAATTTTCAAAAATAACCCCATATGATGAAAATATATATATATATATATATATATATATATATATATATATTTAGAAGCTGAAACTCTTTAAATATAAGCTTACTCGTGTTTAAACATATTATTCATTTAAATATTTAAACATTCAATGTTCAACTCGTGTTTAATCTGCAACATTGAGGTCGTTCTCGTCCATGTAATGGTGGTTCTTACCTTGTTGATCACCTCCTCTGTCTCCTTCACATATTCATCGTCCGAAGCAGCCAGTGCTGGGAGCTGAGGATTCAGGCATAAACTAGATAGAAGAGAGGAAGTGATGAAGATGAATTCACGGCGGCGGGGCTGGGGGTGATGGCGGTTGGTGTGGCGGCGGTCCTGATGGTGGGTTTGGGTTTAATAGAAGGGAGTGATTTTCCTGATGGAAGTTGGGGTTGTAAAGTGTTAAGGAGGCCAAGGCGCGACATTACGACGACCATGAAGTTTGCTATTAAATCACTTATATGGATACAAGTGTAGATTCTTTATTTCCTTTGTAAATTAATTACATTTGTGAAACTGTAACTTCATTGAGAGTTAGCTATTAAATCATTTTCCTGCTGATACTTAATATCACCCGGTGGCATTTTCATAGTGTGTATGCAATTTAGTTTAAGATTCAGTGCATTTTTTATTTAAAGCATTGAATTATTCTTCAATAATCTCATATTTGTAGTAGCCTTTTCCATTTCTAGCTTTGTATTACTTGTGAATTATCCATATAATAATGGTTTCGGATATTAATGGTCAAACTGGGGTTGTGAAAGTAAAGTGAGTTTGTTTGACACTAGCTAGAGTGGCTTCGTTTCTGAAAAAATTCCTACCTGGTGTGCCTTCAATGATCAAAATCCTAATGCAAGATAGATTCACATATACCTAAGTTTTCCCTGCAATGATCTCACCTTCATGACTGATTGATATGCTTCTGTGCTCCATTTTGCATTTAATCTGTTGTCAAAATATTTTACAGTCACCATTATTCAATGATCTGCTCAATCTAAAGAGAGCTGGGTTTCATTCTAAGGCGTGTAAAAGGTTTTTTTTCCCCTTTGATAATCAGATTGTTGCAAGTTGGATTGTCATATTTCTAGTTATGTAGTCTAGTTAGAATCACAATGGAGTTGCGTGAGTCATGGTCTTTTTACTAGTTTTGCTTGGTAATCCTATGTTAAATATGATGATATTCATTGTAGGATTCTATTCCTATGATTTAGTTTTATTTTTAGTTACCTATAGTATCTTCTTACATAATTTTCTATTATCATAAACAAGTTTTTGAAGTCACTTAACAACTTAATATTATCCCTAATGGTATTTTCACATATAAGATTTGATTTGCCAAAGAAATTTTCAACTTTAGATTGTATGTAACTCGCGATTATATTGATTTTGGACTAATTATGGGACAAATCACAGATTGACCAGCATATAAAATGAAAATTTTTATTATGTCTGCGTTAATTTAAACTCATCCCTAATAGATCATATTTAATAATTCAATCATTAAGTGAATTATAACATTTCCATTTAATGATTAAAATATCCTTTAACCTAACAAAATACTGCACGTTATGGTATTATAGATTTTCCCTTGAAAATTGTAAATTAAAGAAAAAAGCATTAACAATCTAAAAATGGTGAAGAGATAAACTGAATCATGACATAGAGTGGGCTAGTAGCCCAATCCTTTGGAAGCTCATATGATAATGGCTGTATTTATCTGTATAATGGTTGGCCCAATAATCTATCCTTTCAGTTTCAATTGGCCATCCTTCTCTGAATAATTTTTAAATTTTCTTATAGGGCTTAGTTTTTGATTTGTTGCACTCATTGAATGGGATATTGCATCATGAACTGTGATTAAACATGTTAGCTTCTATTAATAACTCCTAGATCAAGGTCTCTTGACAATTATCAGTAAATTTAGTTATAATAATGTTAATCTAATGGGAAACTAAGGAATATTGAATGATCTCCATTTTGCGCAAAGTTTCATTTCAAGCAATATGGATTCAGGTACATGCTCGCTGTCCCCTTGCGTCCAACGCGAGTTTAGGTTGTTCTTGAGCACAAATTTTGGATTAAAATAGAAAACGCGTTTGCTGTCTTGTCATGTCCAACATGGTTGATTTTGAGCACAAATTTTGGATTTGCTCAATTTTCTATTTGACTTGCTGCCACATATGCTATTGTTATGGCTTTTTTTTTTGTTTTTTTTGATACACTTGTTATGTCTTATTTTGGTAGTGAAGTCCTTTGTCTAAATGTTGGGTTTTGCGGCTTGATTTCTTGGCATGAAAAAACTGACTCAAGGTGCATTTTTTTTCGTGAATAATTAGGAGCATTTAATTAGATATTTAATGTCCCCGCTTTTTTTAGAGAGATGTACGTGATCCACATGTTTTGTTTTCTTTAAGATATGCATTAGATAGTTAATGAGTGATTTTTGCATTTGTAGTATTTTTTTATTTTGGAATGTTTAGCTGAACAATATTATGAACAATAGCTAATAATTTTATTGATAATTTTTATTTCAATCAATATATTAATTTTACCTTTCTTTGATAATTACGTTAAATATGATATTTGATAATTTTAGCATTGGTTAATAATATTAAAAATAATTCTAATACTGTATAATCAGGTCTACTTCTAGTACACACACACACACACACACACACACACACACACATATATATATATATATAAAATAAATTGTACTTAGCGATAAACAATCATGTACACTATTAACATAAAAAAAAAATCCAAATAGTAGCAATATCAGAAATTGCTATTAATTCATAATAAAATATTACTAGCAACTTTGAACGAAAGAACTCATTATGACTAATTTTTTCACTTCATTTTCAACAATCAATAACTGTCAATAAAAAGAAACCAAAAAAATAATAATAACTGTCAATAAATGCACATCAACTATGGGCAAATAGGCATCATAACTTGGTTTTTGACCTTATTATCAACAATTAACAACTGCTGGTAAATTCAAACCAACAATCATAAATAAGTAGTAGTAGTTACTTTAATTGTCAGATAGTAACTGTCGTAAAATGCCTCTCGATACTTGCAACAGCAAAAGTTTGTTAACTGCCATTGATGATTTATTGATGGTTTGGGGGAAAAAATGCCAAAAAATTGAATCTTCTTCTGTAGTGACATTTGACACAAGACAGTCTGGACATGTTGGAACTTTTAAGTATGACTAAACTGCAAAATGTGGAAACTTAATATTTGGACACTTGTATTCTCAAAGCATGAAATACTTTAGGATGGAACAACTTGTATATATTATATATATGACTGAATTGCAGATGTAGAGGCCTAATATTTTGACACCTGTATACTCAAAGCATTATATGCTTGTCACAACCCACAACTCATCGAGGGTCAATGCATCATGGATGGCTAAAAAGAAAAGAAAAATAAATTGATTCTAAAAAATGATTTTAAAAATTAATTTATTTGGAGCATCCACCAAAATTTTAATTAAAAGAACAAGTTTGAATAACCTACTTTTTAAGAGAAAATATAAATGTAGTCTACAAATCAAAGATAATTACAAGAGTTGATTTATGTCATGGAAAAAGTGTTAGGCACTTTATAATACTTATTCCTCAAAATAATTATCTAAAGTTTATTGTGTAAAATAGATATAGTTTCAATTTTATTTTAATTACCCTTAGTCAAAACACATGCAAAAAGAAAAAGAAGAAAAGAAGAAAATAAATTAATAAAATAAAATAAAATATTTATAAAGATAAATTTGACATAAAAAGAAGGCCTAGGCTTTATGTACTTGTGAAAGGGATCTAAGACCACATACTCAAATGGGTATAGAAAATAGTATCACTTGATTGCTATTTTTAGTTTTGATTAAGACAAGAAGGATGAGAATAACATAATTTCACAAATAAATTTGTAGTTAATTGATGTATTTTAATTTGTGAACTTAGGTCAATCTCCATCTTATTACTCTCTTCATTTTCTCTTTTTTTTTCCATTTGTTTAGATTTTTTAAAAGATTTCTTGTATTTTTTTATTTTTTAAAAACATAATTACACAACCTACTTAACGTACCAATGAGGTTTATTATTACTCGCGACTCACCAATTGACATCCTATATGCCTATTGAGAATTAAAGGTCTCTCATGACAAACTTTAGAAGATGAAGTGAAAAAGAAGTAAAACTAAAGTAAAATAAAATAAAAATAAGAGAAAAATAAAATGAAAACAAGCATGCAATTGTAACTAAAGTCCTCTGCTTTTTATCTACAGAGAACGTCTGAATTTTTTTAAAACCATTAACACTAAATATTTTATGCAATCTATATTTTTATTTAACTATCCTGAGCAGAAGTGTCAATATACTTGCAGTACTGTCTTTGAATATTGTATATATCTCTACTGTTGGATTCATCAAGAGCTTTACTTCAAAATTTCTTTATATTGAAATATTTAAATTAATAATATTTGGTTACCTTTTTCACCTTGATTTTACTACATTTTTCTTGCACTGCATTCATAATTTTAATTATTGTTTATAGGGACGGTAAATAGAGAGTCACAGGTTTTCCTTTAGATATACTCTTGGGGTTGCATACAGAATGTGTGATGATGGTTACGGGGTTTGTGGGAGATTGTTTCTGAAGAACTGACAAGCAATTTTCTGGGTCCTGAGCAATTGTGAGATAAATTGTTAGGTTTATCCTGCAATTTTAAATTTAAACCCAATTTGTTAATTAGTTTTGAAATTGGGAAAGCCACTCATTAATATTTTGTATTAAATGAATTAATTAATTATACTAATTTATTAATCAGAATAAAAAAATAGAAAAGCTATTATTTTAAAATAAAAATATCTTTTTAATTTTATTTATAAATATTTTTCATTAATTTTAAACATTCAAAATTTTAATTATTATTTTATATGATTTTAACCTTTACATTATTTTGAAATAAAAATAGAGAGATAGAAGGAAGGAGAGAGAATAATATCCTAATTTGCAACAAACCTGTAATCTAATTTGTTATAAAAAATTGAGGCCTCAACCTTTTGCAAGAATGCACAAGGACATATTTGATAAGCGTTACCAATCAGGATTAATGCGTGTTACCAATTCAAGAGTAGTTCAAGCCCAAATCGTTTTTAGTCTATTTTCAATCCCACTCTCATTCACACAGGTGAGCCGTCTAATTGCATTTCCCTGGAAATTGGTGACTATCTTTTGGAGAGACCTTTGTATGAGTTGTATAGGCATAACGGTGACGTTTTGGAACTTCCATGGTCCAAAAGAGGGGTTAGTATTTCGAAGAAGCAAGATCCTATGTCTTTTACATGAAGCATCATCCCTAAATATACTTGAATAGAATTGACTGTTGTTTTCATACCTTTTTGTTTGCTGCTGTTTCTACTATCAAACTCTATTGATAAGACAGTTCGCCCATGGGCGGTGGGTACCAATATATGCGCTCGAATTTATATCCACAATAATTATGGTGAGTAGCTTTTCCCTTCTCTTATTGCTTTTATTTTGCTCTTGATCTAAAGTTTGAAGAACGTTGATTCACCTGTAAATGTGTCTACTTTTATTTTTTAGCTATATAATTCTTTCTTTCCTTGTTGCCTTTGATTCAGTGGCATTTGTCAATTTCAATCCTGTAAATGTATCTTTTTATTGTATTGTTTTGCTATATAGGTTGTGGTTAAAGATGGAAGAAGTAGATCCTGTGCTGCATGGTTGCATTTGGGTTCAGATGGGTCTTTTCTCACTGCTTCTGTTGAGGAAACTTCAAGCCCAGAAGTGTTGTTCTCGAGATAATGGAGAAGCGGCCAAAAACATGGGTTCGTCGCCTTCTTTAGGAGGTTGATCATAGTTTCTCTCTTTTTGTTCATAGCTGCTAGATGTACTTTTCTGCTCATATTAATGTTGGTTGAGTGAATGTTTTCTGTGATAATTTTTGCTTTGTCTCTCCCTGATTTGTACGGTTCATAGAAACTTCTGCATCTTTGTCAAGATGAAAATCTATAGTCCATTACCTATAATTGTTCATACTTTATTGATTAAGCTTATAAGTCTTAAATTTTGTTAAAACTTGTCAAATTGTTCTCTACTTATCCCATCTTGAGTCACTTATGCAGAAAATAATCAGATATTATCCTTCAGTTCTTAGGTTGGCTTAAATAATATTGGTGAAGCTAATTCATAAGCGTTGTTGGAAAACAACACATGCCTTCTTGATAGATTGTATCTTAAAATTTCTTACAAGTTTTTTAGCCACTTTTGTTTTTAAATCTCATGATGTTTATTCAATTTTGTAATAGTTCCATTTACTCTACATCTGATTCTGCAGGAAGAAATATATAGACAAAGTATGGAGGGATAGTACCAAAGAAGCCACCTCTAATGTACAAGGTTACTCCTTTTCCTTTGCTTTATTGTTTGAGATAAAAGAAGAAATATTTAAGGAAGAAAAAGAGCGAACTAAAAGAGCTGAGGAAAGACATCCTCGTAAAAAAACAAATCTTGCTTGTGGGTTTGAATGTAGTCAAGATTCCAGGGATAAATTTTGCTTGTGGTCATGTTTTACAAGATGGGGTTTGCAAGCTTCTCATCTGGCAAAGTCCACTTATCTAAGATCGTATAGATTTTCTTGTATATGAGATGTAGAAATGTGAACTGCAAGAGCTTGCTGCCTGCTGATGACTATGACTGCAAGATTTGCTCTGGAAATAAAGGATTTTACAGTTGTTGCATTTGTCCTGTCTATTTGAACTTTGATTGTGCAAGCCACACATGCAGTTGGGTTGGTTGTGACGTTTGTTCCCACTGGTGCCATGCTGCCTGTGGGATAAGAGGAATCTTATCAAACACAGGCCTAGCTTAAAAGGGCCGTCAGGGACAACTGAGATGCAGTTTCATTGCAGTGGTTGTCGACATACTTCAGAGATGTCTGGCTTTGTTAAAGATGTGTTCTTGTGTTATGCAAATGATTAGAGTCTGGAAACCCTGATGTAAGAGCTTGACTGTGTAAGGAGGATTTTCAAAGGAAGTGAAGATCACGACGGGAAGGAATTGCATGTCAAAACTGATGACTTGCTCTTTAAGCTTCAAACTAAAATGGTATTTCCTTTGGACGCCTGCAATTACATTCTACAATTTTCAACTGTAAGTCCTTGGACTACTGTCTTTCCTTTGTCATATTTAATTTATGTAGTGTTTATTTAAGTATTGTGTTATATGCACCATACAGCATTTTAATGGAATCACGCACTTTGAATATGTCATGATCTGCTTAGTCTCACCAATGAGTAAAAATAGATACATTTTCAACTGCTTGATCGCATTAACTACTGTTCTTTTGTAATTCCTCTTTGCTCCTTTCTATAGGTATGCTTATTTTTTCCTCTCCATGGGGAATTGGGCCTATTGTCATTTTCTTGGTCTCTTATTTTTCTTCTATATTTTCTTACATAATAAAAAAATTCTTTTCTCTTTTTATTTTAATTTTCTTAGGGATGAGATAATAAAAAATCCTTTCTATAGGTATGCTTAAAATCTCTTGCAGAAGATGAGCAAGCTTGATGCTTAGAAGTAGACAGGATTAAATTGTAAGGATTATGTTGAAGGTTTCAAAAAAAAGTTTCTGGTACTGTAAATATCATCTCATTAATGTGGATTGAAAATATAATGTAGAGGTTGGAGTCTTGTGTTCATAAATTTATAATGTTCTATGTTGCTTCTTTGTCAGGTATTCATTTATCGTCTATTGTGTTTGACTGTGCAACTATGCCTTCAATATTGTCGTTAGAGCAAATTATAATTCTGATCGATTGCTTTATTATAGCTCTGGTTTCATAGATCTGTGCTGTCGTTCTTGTACAATTTTATTCTTTTATCTCTGATTGCATTTTTAGTATTTCGGGAAAAAGCCTTACTTTTAGAAGTTTAAGGAGAGACTACGATATTATTTCTAGATGTTTGTAATAATCATATTGGCTTTTGGAGATTTTAAAAATTTTCCACTGCAAGTGTAAATTGAAATTCACTCCATGCTGTGGCAGGATTATGTTACTGTTTTATTGAGGAATGGCAGGCGCAAAGAACAAGCAAGGAATGAGTTGAATGTTTTCGTGGGAGATGAAAGTGATTCTTCTGTATCCTGCTAATTTTTGTATTGTCCCTTTTTGACAAATTAAATTTGTTTGTCAATGTCATTGCAATCAATTAATATAATAGTTAGACCCATAATTAGATGTACTAATCCATATGCGTATATTGTTAACAGGCTGTGCGATCATCTACACCCGAATATAGATTTGTACGTACAACTTAAAGAATTGCAGGGTGAGGCTCCCAAAAGAATTATATCAGAGGTCCAAGCTGGAGATAGTATATAAATCACAGGACGGGAATAAATCAGGTGGTTGTTTGTTAATTTTTCTTAATTATCTTGATAGCTTTACTTAAATATTATTTATTATGGACCAAATATCTGATACAAAGGGAAGTTCGAACTGATCTATGTATGTTAGGTATACATAATTGGAGGTGATGGTACCCGGAAAGGAGCTGCACTCATCTATGAAGTAACTATTTCGTCCTATATGATGAAACTCCTTACCTTCAAGTCTTTAACTGCTCATATATATAGCTCTATGGTGGTATAAGTAATATGGGCATACTCTTGTGAAGGAAGTTAGAAAATATGGTCTTCAAGTCGATCGCTGTGGTATGAAGTCATATGGGCATACTGTTTTGTGCATATGAACATTTTAAATCCCTAGTTACATATCATAATTTGGTTATTTTTCTCATAGAACTAAAAGAAAGAGAAAAACTCTCAACTTTTGGAAGGAAACTTGATTCCCTTCTTTTGCTTACCATGGAGTCCTTATTTATAGTACACATGGGACTGAATTCGTTATAGATAATAACAAAGCATTAAAACAAAGAACTAAATGCAAATAGGGGGTTACAATTATTTATTATGGGGTTATGGAGTTATACAATTTAATGGACATCAAATAGAGGTTATGGAATGAATGCCAATGGGGTTACAGAATTTGGATTTTCATTTCATCCTCCCCTAGTTGGGCAGGACTCACCCTCGAGTCAAACTTAGCATCATTGTCAAAGTACGGAGATAGGTCGGCAACATTGAAGGTAGCAGAGACTCTATAAGCACCTGGCAGTTCCACCTTGTAAGCATTGTTGTTGATCTTTTGCACAACCTTGAATGGACCATCAACTCTTGATGATAGCTTAGCATTTGGTTGCTTGGGAAAACATTCTTTCCTCAGGTGTATCCAAACTAAATCTCCCACATTAAAAGTTTGTTGTCTCCAATATTTGTCACAGTTAGTCTTGTACCTCAAGTTTTGCTGCTGAATTTATTCATGAACATTCTCGTGTAACTTCTTGATTTCTTTGGCCCTTCAATCTGCATCAAAACTATATTACTGCTTATCAGTTGAAGGTGTCAAGTCTAATGGGCTAAGTGGACGAGCACCATATAGCACTTTAAACGGACACTTTCTCGTAGGTTGATTGACAAAATTGTTATAGGAAAATTTAACTTGAGCAAGGATAAGATCCCACTGCTTCAAGTTCCTCCCGAAAAAACTCCAGAGTAAGGGCCTATTTGATTTTCTATTTTCAAAATAGTTTTCTATTTTTAAGAACAAAAAAATTAAAAAAAAAACTTGTTTAATAACGTATTTTTAATGAAATATTTTGTAAAAACAAAAAAATAAAATTTTGTTTTCGGAAACAGAAAAATTAAAACATTTTCAGATGTTTTATAACTTTTGTTCTGCAAAATAAAACAAACAGAAAGCAGTTATTTTTCATAATAATGATTCAAACAGATTTTTTTATTTTTTTATTTTCAAAATTTGTTCTTAAAAACATCTGTTTTGAAAACATTAAAAAAAAAACAAAATCAAATAGGCCTAAATTTTCCAAAATTCTATTAATAGCTTCAGTTTGACCATTTGTCTGAGAATGGCTCGCACTACTGAATTGGAGCTTAGTTCCCATTTTTTTCCATAATGTTCTCCAAAAATGATTGAGGAACTTGACATCATGATCAGAGGTGATAGTTTTGGGAATACCATGGAGACGAACAATCTCTTTGAAGTATAAGTCTACAACTTGAATAGCATCATTCGTCTTCTGATATGGAATAAAGTGTATCATCTTTAAAAATCGATCAACAACAACCATAATGGAATCTTTTTGTCGCTGGGTTCAAGGTAGTCCAAGGACAAAATCCATACTCACATCTTCCCAAGGAGCTTCTGGAACTGGAAGAGGCATGTATAATCCTGTGTTTTGGCTTTTAGACTTAGCCAAATGACAGGTCCTACACCTCTGTATATGCATGTTAACATCCCGTTCAAGTCTTGGCCAATAGAAATCCTCCTTCACTAAGGCCATAGTTTTGTCACGACCAAAGTGTCCCGCTAATCCACCATCATGAGCTTCCCAAATTATTGCTTCCCTCAATGAATATTAAGGAATACATAAGGTTTTACCTCTGAACAAAAACCCTTTATGCCTGTAATACTGGTGAAAAGGTTGGTCTTTAGTTGCTTCCCATGCTCTTTGAAAATCAAGATTATCTTAGTATAGCTCTTTGACTAGCTCAAAGCCAACAACTTTGGCTTGAATTGTAGATAGCAAAGCATGCCAACAACTAAGAGCATCAGCTACTGAATTCAAGACTCCAACCTTGTGTTTAATTAAATGGATAAGAGTGTAAGGTCTCACTCCAAATAGCATGTTTGTAGCTAATCTTCTGCTAAGAATTCAAATGCTTGAGGGCTTCATGATCATAATAGAGTATGAATTCTTTATTTAGCAGATAGTGACTCCAATGTTGCAGAGCTCGAACAATGGCATAGAATTCTTTATCATAGGTAGAATACCTAAGCTTGGCATCATTGAGTTTCTCACTGAAAAAGGCAATTGGATGTCCTTCTTGGCTAAGCACAGCACCAATTCCAGTGTTGGAAGTATCACAACTGCCCTCAAGCACTTGGTCAAAATTTGGAAGGGCTAGCACTGGTGCTTCCGTCAATCATTTCTTCAATTCTTTAAAACTTCTCTAAGCTTGCTCAGTCCTCTAAAATTGTTCTCCTTTAAGGCAATTTGTGAGTGGTGCAGCAATAGAGCTAAAATTGCGGATTAACTTTCTGTAGAAAGAAGCTAATCCATGAAAACTTCGAACATCTTGAATGGACTTTGGAGTTGGCCAATTATTAATGGCTTTAATCTTGCTAAGGTCAACTCGAACACCTTTAGCAGTGATGATATAGCCCAGGAAATAACTTCATTAGTTAAGAAAGTGGACTTCTTCATATTGGCATAAAGTTTCTGTTCTCGCAAAGCTTGCAAGACTTGTCGTAAATGGTCAAAGTGCTCCTCTCGAGTCTTACTGTAAATGAGAATGTCATCAAAGTAAACAGCAACAAATTTGTCAATGAAAGGGTGAAGTACCTGATTCATCAGGCACATAAATGTACTAGGAGTATTCGTTAACCCAAAAGGCATCACGATCCACTCATATGAACCATCCCTGGTCTTGAAAGCATTATTCTATTCATCTTCTGGTCAGATCCAGATCTGATGATAACCACTACAAAGATCAATTTTGGAGAAAATAGTAGCACTATGTAATTGATCCAACATATCATCAAGTCTTGGTATCAGAAACTAATACTTGACAGTGATCTTGTTAACTGCTCGGCAGTCAATGCACATTTTTCAAATTTTGTTTTTCTTAGGAACCAGTAGTATAGGTACGGCACAGGGACTGATGCTTTCATGAACTAGCCCTTTCTTCAATAATTCTTCAACTTATCGATGGACCTCTACATGTTCATAGGGACTCATCCTGTAAGCAGGCTTATTAGGAATGACCGTTCCTGGAACAAAGTCAATGGCATGTTGGATGTCTTGCATAGGTGGCAATCCTGGTGAGATGTCATCTAGTATCACATTAGGGAACTTAACTATCAGCTGTTAAACTTCTGATGGAGTAGTAGATTCAGCATTTGACTCAAGCACAAGAATCAAACTCAACACTTGCACTTCTGCCTTTTTCACTTGTAATTCCTCTTTGGCAACTAAGGACACCAACAGCTTGGCTTCCTTTGTGTTTTGGTGGTATTCGTCGGGTGGCAAAGGTGCTAGCTTTATCTTTACTCCTTCTTTCATGAAAGAATAGGTATTTGCATGACCATCATAGAAAGCATAACGATCATATTGCCAAGGTCTCCCCAGAAAAAGGTGACAGGCATCCATAGGAGTAACATCACACCAAACTTCATCCTGGAATTTGTTACTAATGGAAAAACTAACAAGACAACTCTTAGAAACCTTTACCTCACTTCCTTTGTTAAGCCACTGTAGCTTGTAAGGATGGGGGTGATTTTGGGTTGGCAACTTCAGCTTTTCCATCATGCAATTGGACACTACGTTCTTACAGCTTTTGGTATTAATAATCACATTACAAACTTTCCCTTGAGCTGTACAATGGGTATGGAAAATGTTGTGACATAGCCAAGGTTCCTCCTTTGCTTGAGCTTTGTGCAAGCTTCATCTAACCACCAATGACTCTTCTTGATCTGCAAAAATAAATTCCTTGTCATACATTGGTTCTTGGTTTTCAAATACTGGCTCTTCATCTTCCCCATCCTCAGATGCATCATAAGCATCTCCTTCGATATTGGTGACAACCTTTCAATTGGGCATTTTGAAGTGATGTGTCCCATTCCTTGGCATTTAAAGCATTTAATTGCTTTGGAACCAAAGTCCCTAGCAGCTCTTAGTGGAGGTTTGCTTGAAGAACTAGGTTGATCCTGTGGCTTACGACCACTAAAAGAAATCCTGATAGATGAAGTTGGCTGGTATGACTTCTTCAGCAACTGCTTCTCGATTCGGATAGCTAGCCGAATGACGTCATTTAAAGTCTAGTATTGTTGAAGGTGGACTAGGTAGACAATGTTGGTATCTAATCCTTCAAGGTATCGAGTTATAGTCTGCTCCTTTTTTTCTTGGGTATCACACTTCATCATCAGCTTTTCAAATTTCCTAGTATATTCTTCCACAGATAAAGCTTTTGTCGAAGATTATGTAATTGAATAAAGTCATCTTGATAATAATTTTCAAGAAGAAACTTACGTGAGAGCTCTCGTCTCATCTTGTTCCACGTTTTGATCTTGCTTTTACCTTCCTTTTTATGTCTCTTCTTGAGATTCTCCCACCAAATGGAGGCATGTTTCTTCACCTTGATGGTGACAATCTTAACTTTCTCATTGTCCGGCACTTCTTTGTACTCGAACACTCGTTCCACAGTTTGTAGCCAATCAACAAACTCATCTGGCTAGAGCTTTCCCTCAAAGTCAGGAATTTTCACCTTTATGTCGTGGTTGCGGAATGTCTATCGTCGCATATGGCGATTTTTGGTAGATGAAGAACTATCATCAAAATTATCTCTGTCTCCTTGTTGAGCATTTAACTGAGCCCATTGAAGATCTATAATTCCTTGCATAACTTCAATTTGATATTTCAAGTCTCCAACTTCAACTTCATGTATTGGTCGACGTCATGGTGGCATTTTGACTAGACTACAGTGTCACTGCTTAGGGCAAAGAATGCAATAATCAAAGTATAGGGCATAGAATGGTAATTATCAGAAGTATAGGGGTAAAATCAGAATTTCAAGATATTTTAAGGGTGGAAAGGTAATTTAGGGAAATATAGGGGCAAAATGGGATTTTGAAAAGTTTAAGGGTCAGAGTGCAATTTAAAAAATTTCAGGGGTCAAAATAAAATTATGGAAAGTTTAGAGGTTGATATGTAAATAAGAAAAATTTTAGTGGTCAAATTGTAATTTTGGAAACTCTTGTTGACTAGTCAACCTGATGTGGCAGGTGTGACACATGGCAGTCTCTAGATGGCTGAGCTGTCGCTTATTGGACAGTCAGGATGATATGTCAAATGACATCAGCGTCTTCAACCTTTAGCAGGTGCGTGTGGCGCGTGGATGCGAGACGGATTCCAACATTGGCGCATAAGGGTGCATGAAAGAGAAATACACCAGAAGGAAGCTCCTGTCGAAGGTTTTCTGGCCTCCTGAGTTCAATAGCGGCATCAATTTAGCTGAAAAATGACCGTAACGTGGAGTTTCGAAAGTGACAGTAACCTCCTTCATCGGTAATTGTGCAAACTCCGATTCCAGGTTGTTTTCCAGGTGGTTCACTGTCTTTGGAACCTGGCTCTGATACCAAACTAGCATAGAACTAAAAGAAAGAGAAAAACTCTCAACTTTTGGAAGAAAATTTGATTCCCCTCTTTTGCTTACCATGGAGTCCCTATTTATAGTACACATAGAACTGAATTCATTACAGATAATAACAAAGCATTAAAACAGAGAACTAAATGCAAATAGGGGGTTACAATCATTTATTATGGGGTTATAGAGTTATACAATTTAATGGACATCAAATGGAGGTTATGGAATGAATGCCAATGGGGTTACGGAATTTGGATTTCTGTTTCAATTTTCCTCATTGCTAACCTGTAGCTATTCTTATGGGGCAGAAAATCAAGCTTAGGACAAACTCATTTATTTGATTACTTTCTTGAACTCTATAGATTACACCATGACTCATTACTTTTTTGAGACTGAACTGATAAATTTAATGTTTTCTGTAAATTATGCAGACATCATGTCATTCTTATCTAGAACAATAGAAAAAGTTTTTGGATTTAAACAACAATTTGCATAAAATTTTTGTACCATTTTGATGTATACTTTGGCATTGTAGATTTGTACTTTAAAATAGAGGAATTTTTAGTAGCATGGAATTTGCATAAGCCAATGTTTATAAATTATTATGTTAAAATTGAAATATTTGTTTATATTAGAATTTGACAATACTCTTTTTCATTGTGTTTTTAATGACATTCTGCTTTCTTTTGGAACCTTCAGTACGTAGAGGCTGAGATCAAGGTTCAAATTTCACATGAAGCTAACTTTGATTGAGGCCTTGCGTGATGCACAACAAGGCACAAGTTTTCTATTCTTGTTTCTTCTACTTATTTGGATCTAGCCTTATAGATTGTAATAATCCCAATAGAACTCACCTTGTTAGTACAAGTGTTAGCAATCAGTCTTTATTTTTTTATTAATTATTGTGTAATTATGCTAGATATCCCTGTAATTATGTTCGAAAGTTAGTCCTATGAGTTAGTTCCCTAATTGTTAAAGATTTGATTGGATTTTATTTTTGATTTATTTTGTTTTCTATAATAGTTTTTGTTTCCTAAAATAGCTTCATTCTTTCTGTATAAATACTCTAGTACCTTGATAAAGTAATACACACAAAAATTTTTTGATTTGTGTCATGGTATCAAAGCCTTAAGGTTCTTAAGACATCTACCTTTTTTAAAGGCCTTTCTTGCCATTTGTTTTCTATATAGCCTTCAATATTATTGTCTCTGTGTTTCATGCATATCCACTCAACCCTACCATCACCACTATAGATCTCAAACCACACCAATAAGCATTTTCCTAGGGATCAGACCCTATTTAGCCTTTTGACACACTGCCACATGCTATCACAAGTTTTCTAGAGCATCGCCACGTGCCAACACTGGGTGCATGACACATCATCTCTAACCATTGTTTCTCTAGATTTGGTCATTTCACTTGGCCACATCTATCTTTGGTGTTGTTCGGTTGTTTTGTGGTCTATATGTACTCATTCTCCTTTTATGTGGGTTCTTTTACCACTTGTTGGCTACCATTTCTTCCTCTGTTCTAGGGGTTTGCTATTCCTTTGTTTTCTAGATCATGTCCAAGTCTACTATGACCAGCCACCCTTTTGATTTAGCCATGGGCAACTCCTTCCTATGGAGTTGCAAAATGTTCCTGTGACATATTGGTTGAACAACAAAAACTATTTAAAGTGGTCTCAATTGGTTCGCACTTTTCTGAGGGGCCAAGGCTTGCTTAGTCATTTGCTTGGTACTAGTCTGAAACTCGACGATTCCACATTTTAGGATGAAGAAGACTCTATAATCATAACTTGGTTATTGTTTTCTATATCTCCTGGCATCAATGATACTATATGTTCTTGTGTTCGGCTCAAGAGATAAACCTACTCCGAAGTCCAAGATGTAATATAAATTTATGATGTTAAGATGAAAATTACCTATACCAAATAGGGATCCTTGTCGATCACTGCATATTCTAATTTTTTGAAAGTCTTTGGTAGGAATTGGATCACTATTAATGCATTCAGATGAAATGTAGTGAAGACGCCATTATTCTTAAGCGTCTTATAGAGAATGATAGGATTTATGAATTCCTCACCGGTTTTAATATTGACTTTGATACTGTTAGGGTTCAAATATTAGAACAGAAAAAGTCACCATCCTTGAATGAAGCCATTACTCTTGTCCTGATTGAGGAAGATAGACAGAGTGTCATGATTGATACCACATAATTGGAGAGTTTTGCTCTAGTCTCTAAAAATTTTAAGCCACATTCTGATGAGCTAAAAGGACAATCTGAGCACTCTCAATATTCTAATAAAGATACCTTATAATGCACCTATTACAAGAAGCCTCACCATATTAAGAAGAAGTGCTACAAACTTTATGGTAAACCTCTACACATAAAGAAGAGATCTAGCCAAGCTCATATGGCAACCACTGATTCTAGAAGTGAGGATACCTCCTTTATGGTTGATTTCAAGAAAGAGGAGATTGAGAAGTTAGAAAGTTTTTTGGGAATATTGGAGAAAAGATCTCATAGGTACTTGTTGTTTGGTTTTCTCATGTATTTCTTCTCAATCTTCATCTACCTATAATTCCATCTTTAATATCTCAAATAAAGTTTCTTTTGCCTCTTGGGTCATTGTCTATTGGGCCACTGACCATATGACTCATTCTTCTAAGCATTTTCTCTCATATACTTCTTATCCTAATAATCAAAAAATCACTACAACAAATGGATTGGTCACTACGGTGGCTAGTCAGAGGGATATGTGTTTAAATGTTAATATTATGCTTAAAAATGTCCTTCATATTTCAAGACTTTGCACCAATCTTATTTCTATCTAGAAACTTACAACTAATTCTCATCATAGTGTGACCTTTTATTCTTCTCATTCTGTATTTCAGGAACAAGACACGAAGAAGATGATTGGACTTGTTAAGGAGAAAGAAGGTTGTATCATCTTGAAGAAAATAAGGGATATAGTAGAGTCCAGAGTTTGTTACGTATGTCTTTTCATTCCAAATCATTCAAATCTAATAAAGATAAGATTTCACTTCACCATCTTCGTCTTGGATATCCGTCATTTAATATTATCAAAATTATATTTCCTATTTTGTTCAAGAGATTAAAAATTGAAACTTTACATTATGAAAACTTGTGAACTTGCTAAGTATAAATGTGCTTTTTTTTTAAATAGAACTTATATTTCGTTTAGTTTGATTCATAGTGATATTTGGGGTCTAACTCCTATTTCTAATATTTTTGGAGCTCGATGGTTTATGTCATTTATTGATGATTGCACTCGTGTAACTTAGATTTATTTGTTGAAACAAAAATCTTATGTGAGCACTACATTTCTTATTTTTTATAATATGATTCAAACTTAATTTGGAAAAGGAATATAAAGGTTTTAATTTGACAATGCAAAGGATTTTTTTAATCAATTTCTCTCTACCTTTTTTCATGAAAAAGGAATAATAAATAAATCCTCTTATATTCATACACCTCAACAAAATGGGGTGGCCAAAAGAAAGAATGGTTATCTTTTAGCTAGTACAAGAGTTTTATTATTTTGAAAAAACATTCCAAAGCAATATTAGAGGGAAGCTATTTTAACTTCTACTCATATTATTAATTGACTTTCCACTTAAGTGCTTAATTTCAAAAGTCCCATGTAAGTTCTCACATGGTTTTTTTCAACTTTTAATGCATCTAACAACTTTGTACCTAGAGTTTTTGGATGTTCAACATTTATCCATGTGCATCCTCACCATAGAATCAAACTTGATCCTTGAGCCTTCAAATTTCTATTCCTTAGATATTCTTCCATTCAAAAAAAGTTATAAATGTTACCATCCTCCTACAAGAAAATTTTATTCTCTACTGATGTCACATTTGCTGAATGTGATTCCTACTTTCATAATCAGAGTGACATGGTTGCTAATCCCTTTATCCTGAATAAACTTGAAGGCTTATTTTCTTTTAATTTCCTATCATTACCCACTCATACCTCATCATTACCTGAGCCCCAATTATCACCAGAGAACCCACCTGAGTCTCCATTGCAGCCAAAACAAATGTTAGACCCTACTCATCCATTAATAGGTATATTCCCAAAAGAAAGTATCATCTTTTCAACCAGAGCCAATTCAATCACCCTCTTCAGCTTCTAACAAGGTTAAGGTACTTTCTTTACCCATTAATAAAATGGATCACAATGATTATGATATTCCTATTGTTTTACACAAAAGCATATGAACTTGTACAAAATATCCTTTGTTTTCCTTTCTTTCTTATATGCATTTGTCTCCTCACCATAAAGCCTTTTTCAATACATTAAATGCCATTCCTATTCCCAAAATCTCATCTAAGGCATTTAAGAATGAGAATTGGGTCAGTGCTATGAAAGTTGAGATGCAAGTACTTGAGAAAAATGAAACTTGGGATCTCTTGCAATTGCCAAAAGAAAAGAAACCAGTGGGCTGCCATTGGGTATTTACCACTAACTGTAATTTAGATGATACCTTGGAGAGATACAATGCTCAGCTTGTTGTGAAAGGATATATACAAACGTATGGCATTGACTACATAAAAACTTTTGCCCCTATTGCAAAAATGAATACAGTAAAGGTATTATTGTCTATAGCTACTAATCTGGGTTGGACTAACAATTCATATATTTTTTATATTTTTTCCCATTAATTAAGGACTTTTTATTGATGAATTGATAATAATTGAGCTTTATTGGATATTATTTGAAGTATTGAAATTTCACCCCTTTGGAATTTTATTACATAAATTAGGCATTTTAATAATTTTATTTTCTAGATGAAAATTATATTTCATGGACCATTGATTTTATTTCATTTTCTTTTGAGTTAGGAAATTTCATAAAGGGAAGCACATTCATACATGGAGAAATGAATGAGAAGGAAGGAGCAATCACATGCACTTATAAGATAAGCACAAATCCATGCATGATGATACATAAGAATTGAAGCCTCGAGTTTTATGCAAATGAAGGGACATCTAGCAAGGGTTTAGGAGGAGCACACATGGATTGGTCTTCACATAAAAGGATGGTAAGGATGCATGAAGACTCACACACTTCATAGGCCAATTAATTCACATATACGCTCATGGGATAGCTCACGTGGATAAGACTCACATTATACACACTCTCATGCTCTCTTCTCTAGGTCTCTCACTACACAAATCATTCACATATGTCTAAAAAAGCATGCATTCCACTCATGAGATTTGAAGGTTTCATGACTTACGGACAATAAAGCACGTGAAAAGGCACAGTTCTGATGGTTGAATCATGCAACACTCCAGCCACATACATAAACACACACATGTAGGCATGTGGGGCAGAGCAATGCAAGGCACGGATGAATGGAAGGAGCCCACACATATTCAAGCACTGAAGGAATGCACAAGCTCATCCACATAATTACAACTCATTCCACTATTCATTCACTTCTAAGCACCATGTGTCACACATACTTACTCATACAATCACATACACGGCTTCTACTTTGAATCACACAAACACGCCCAGCACACATAAATACACTAGACCCTCTTCCTCTCACGCACATATTCCTACATGGCTCTATCACATGAGACAAATTTTAGGAGGAGAGCTACGAGTTTGTGAGGAGTTTTAGGGCAAAAGGTTATTGGAGAAGCATGGGAATGAATGGATGATTCAATTACACACACAGTCCACTAATTCTCACATAGACATGCATGGAACCAGATCACGCCACTAATTCACACATTCACACTCTTGGGCCCACACACAATCACATTCACCTCCTCACATGTCCTAACACAGATTACACATATGGCTTTTTCATTCACTCACACAGTTCTCATCACAAACATGGAACATAAAAAGCATGGGATTGAAAAGGAAGGAATGACACACCAGAACATGTGAAAGGGATTGTGGGAGACATTAGGGTAGACACTCGAGTTCTCCTGAGGAGGTAGCAAACCTGTGAGAAAAGAGGGGGAGGATTGGAACGCGAGTCTCACATACAAGGGAGGTTCCATTCACCACTATGCACCATAAAGTCAATTCTTCCTCATTTTCTGAGTTTCATGGCTGTGTATCTCTACCTTCAAATCTTCATTCAATTCCCTCCAATGGAAGCTTGATTCTACCATGTAGCTAACTTGAGATTAGGGTTTTGAAGTGCAGATTTTAATCTAAGACATATGCTCCAAGAATTAGATCATTTTCTTTCCCTTTCTTCTTTATTTAATGTTCCAATTTTTTGGTCTTATACATCTAGGTTTAGCTTGTAATTACTTGAGAATTGTGGCTAAAATTTTGGATTGGATTCTTGAATTTGTTGAGTTATTGGATTGACATTTTGGAGAATGAATTGGGGATTAATTATTCTGTTTAGTGGCTGCACATTTTGTTCCCTTTTCCTCTAATTTTTCAGCTTGGTTAATACAATGGTTATTGTGCAATCATGTTAGAATTTTGTGCTTAATTATTAATTTGAGGAATTTTGATGTCTACTTAGTTAATTAGATATTTAGGATGAAAGTTCAAAACCCATAAAAAGCAATTGATCTCTATTTTGGTGTGTTCAATAAGCTTAATTCAATGATTAACAAGTTAGTGTAATCTTGAGGTTTCAAGAGATATTAATTTGCTAATTTCTTACTTCTTAAGTGGTCACTTGAGGAAATGAATTAGGAATACACTAAAGTAGATTATGTCCAATTCTTAGTAAAATCTAATTTGAATGATGAAAGTCAAACTTTAAAAAATTCACTCAAGGCTAGCTACAGTCGTTTGCTTGATTGTTTTCACTTCTTTTGATTCTCGTTATTAGTTCTATTTTACTTCTTGAATTGCTTTTGATTTTAGTTATTAAATTCCCAATTGATTTTTATAATTTTTAGTTTTTTTTAAGTTGTATTTGACATTTGAGAAACTCTCTTTACTAATTAGAATCAATTTTTGTAGGAGACGATCTTGGTTACACCACTATTTGTAAATTTATTTTACAACCAATTTATTCATAACTATTTGACAGTAGTTATCATAGACATTATAGTAGTTCGATGTCAAAAATGACTTTTTGCATGATGAATTAGAAGAAGAAATCTACATAGAGATTCCCCCAAGATTTAATTCTCAAGATAAATCGAGCATGGCGTATAAGCTTAAGAAGGCATTTTATAGGCTAAAACAATCTTTATGAGTATGGTTTGAAAGATTTTCTAATGTCATGATTGGTATAAGATATAAGTAGAGTCAAGATGATCATACTCCATTTGTGAGACATTTAGCCTCAGAGGGAATAACCATACTCTTAGTGTATGTGGATGATATCATAGTTACGAAAAATGACCATGAGGGGATTGGGTTATTAAAAAGGCAACTGGTAAAGTTTGAAATTGAAGAATTGGGCAAGTTGAAATACTTTCTTAGCATTAAAGTGGGTCATTCATAGCAAAGCATTTTTATATCCCAACACAAGTATGTGTTGGACTTATTGATAAACACAGGCAACTTGGGATGTAAACTCGTAGAGACACCTATAGAGTTGAATTATAAACTATGTGAAACTTCTAAAGATACACCAGTTGATAAGAGTTCTTATCAGAGGCTTATGGGATGATTTATTTGCTTGTCTCATATTAGGCCTGATATAGCCTATGTTATGAATGTTGTGAGTCAATTTATGCATGATCCAAACAAATCATATCTCAAATCAGTTCATAGAATATTACCATATTTGAAGGGTACACCAAGAAAAGGACTTCTATTTGAAAAAAGTGAGGGATTAACTCTTAATGCTTATAATGATGCAGATTATGCAAGTTCTCTTGTTGATAGGAGATTAATCTTAAAATATTGCACCTTTCTAAAAAGGAAATCTTGTTACTTGAAGAAGCAAAAAGCAAAATGTGGTTGCGAGATCGAGTGTAGAAGCCAAGTTTAAATCGATGGCACTTGGAATATGTGAGCTATTATGGTTAAAAATAATTTTAAAAGATTTAAAGATTAAGCAGGAAGGCCTACCAAAACTTTATTGTGACAATAAATCTGCTATTAATATTACTTACAATCCAATACAATATGATCGTACTAAACATATTAAGATAGATTGTCACTTCATCGAATAGAAATTGGATAGTGGTTTAATTTCTACTCCTTTTGATCCTACTGAAGGTCAACTTGCAGATGTGTTTACTAAGGGATTATCTAGTGTCATCTTTCAAAACATCATCATTAAGCTTAGAATGGATGATATCAATTCACTAGCTTAAGGGAGAGTGTTAACAATTAGTCTATTCCCTTATTAGTAATTATTGTGTAATTATGTTAGATATCCCTATAATTATATCATAAAGTTGACCCTAAAAATTAGTTCCCTAATTGTTAGAGATTTGATATAATTTTGTTCCTATTTTATTTTATTTCCTAGAATAGTTTTTGTTTTATAGAATAGCTTCATTCTTTCTTTATAAATATCCTTATACCTTGATCAAGTAATACACACAAGACTTTTTCAATTTATGTCAACAAGCATTAGAATTTTTTTTTATTATGTATGTTATGACTCAATAAATTGAAAATTTGAAAAGTGTCTTTGAGATATTGCTTTCCTTTCAAATCATCCTATTATATATAGTCATTTATGGTGGTGCATCAGCAATATGACGCATGCTTGTGAGTAAAGCAGAAATAGTTAAAAGGGAAGGTCCTAAAGATATGCCAAATATAACTCAGGGAAAATATGATGGCACCATCAAATAATGCGCAGGTGACTAAAATGCCATGGCTATTGTTCTTTTAATGACCATTGTCATTAGTTCTCAGCGTAGTCTTTTCTCCATAGGTGGATGAGAGTAGGATCTAGACGTTAGTTAGCAGAAGAAACAGTTTGATTAAGCTGGAGGGTAGTTATTACTCAGCCTTTTGGATATATAGGTATAGGAAACAGTGAAATAGATTCAAATAATGCAGGCTGCAGAATCAATGCAAATCAATTCAAAATATTCTATTTGTGTTTTTAAATCCTTCATGCTTTTATGTTGTCGTCTATCAAATAAAATTCAGGGCCATGTCCTAAATGCTAAATAGTATTCGGGTAGTTATTATTTAGTTCCATATAGGAAATATAACTAATATCTTAGGAGAGAGTAGCGGATCTGCTATCTAGAATCATTACAATTTACAACCAAATGCCTTTTCTTCTAATGCATTCTTTTTATATTAGCTTTTGCTTCATATTTTTATTTCTGCATGGTACTTTCATTCATTTGCTCAGTTTCCTTATTGATACGTTGTCACGTCTTCTTTTTACTTTTGTTCATGAAATACTAGCTTTGATTATGTATATCACTACAAAAAAATAGACTTTTAGTGACAACAAAATCTTAATGTAATTTAGGAACTCCAAATGTTTAATATTAAATATTTTTAAATTTTAATTATTAGTAGTTTTCATTTTTCAATTAAAAAGGACTTCTTAAACAATAAAGAGTATGCAATTAGTAATTAAATATTTAAAACTTATTTATATTTATTTGTTATATTCAATATTTAATATGTAAAATTTAAAAAACATATTTAATTATCATCAATTCGACTGTGATTCAACTGCAGTGAAATTAATGAATCTTGAACAAATATTTCTATTGATTCAATTTCAGTCTAGTTTTAAAAATATTGCATGTTTAAGATTTATTTATTTATTATTTAATAACAAATGATAAATTCCTTTTAAAACAATATATAGGCATATTTTTTAAAATACTTTTATATAAAATACCTAATTTAATCCTATATTCTATTTTTTCCCTTTTTTTCAAGCACAAATCATATTTGCATTATCTTTTCCAATACTTATTCACTCATTTACACCCATCCTCCATTCTTCTCTCTTTATTCAACTCTTCTTCTTATTCTTCAATTTTCAAATCTACACTCTCTTTTCTAATTTACCTATTTGTCATTCAAAGTTAACATTAAAGCTTTGTCTACTTATCTACTTCTTATCTTAAATTCGAAACCCTATCTCTATTTTGCTTTAAATTTCTTTCCCTTTAAATTCAAATTCAAATTTTTTTTATATCTACATGCCTCATCTTCTCCCTTTTTGCTCAACGAATGAAGTGGATGATAAGAATAGAGAGGAGAGAGCAAGAAATTGTGGTAGTTGTGAGTAGCGTGATGAACTTAATCAAAGAAAGAGACTCAGTATCTTTCTTAGAGGGCTTAAGAAATAACTTTTTATTTTATCTAATAGATACATTAAAGCGGGTGAAATATCTCAATAATATAGTTTTAAAAGTTTCTTTTTAATTATTCTTTATCTAGTTTTAGGAGTTATCTAATCATTAATCAAAATTAAAAAATTAAACCAAATAGATAAATCGATTATAATTATTTAAGTTTTAATTAAAAAGATAACTACAAATTTATGAAATAAATTTGTACATCATTTATTAAAATTTTAATGATTATCTCATAAAAATAATATTAATGTAATTTAAATAATCTCAAATAATATATTTATCACTTAAACTATATATATATATATATATATATATGAAGTATCGTTTATTTATTTATTATTCAATTTTAACAGTTATTTAATTATTAATAAAAATAAAAAATAAATCAAATAGCTAATTTTATTATAATTATTTAATTTTTAATTAAAAAGATAATTACATTCATAAAGTTGTACAATATTTATTAAAATCTTAATAATTATTTCATACAAATTTATATTAATTTAATTTACATAATCTCATAGAATATATTCATTATATAAACTTGTTTCTTATTTATATAACATTTATTAGTAGTTTCTTTTTAATGATTCTTTACCTAGTTTTTAGAGCTATCTAATTATTAGTCTAACATAAAAAATATATCCAGCTTATGAGATAATCAAAATAGATAATTTTATTTAATATAAATACTAATCTAAAATGAATAAAAAAATGATTAAAAAGATATTTTTTGGAAAAAAAATTATAATAGCACTAGTTTATGAACTAAAAAAAAATCTTTTTTCTCCTATATTGGCTAAATGCAATAATTCAAAAATTTTATTCATAAGATTATAACATATTAGATTTGCTTTTTCAATATATCAAATCTCTTTCAACATATTATTCTTATGTCATTTCACGCTATGCTTTAGTTCTTCACCTTTTCATATGATCCAAGCTTGCTACCAGTCAAAACATAAATTTTTAACTACCCACCATTTAAAAAATTTACTTTTATAAAACTTCATTTTACCAAAACTTAGGTGATTATGCAAAAGATTTAGTCGTGACCGTTAGGCTTTTTCCTTATCTTAATTAATCTAGGTTACTTAGTTCTAATTAATTTAGATAACTATCTAATAAAGATAATAATTCCTAATTAATCTAACATAAAAAATATATATCCAGCTTATGAGATAATCAAAATAGATAATTTTATTTAATATAAATACTAATCTAAAATGAAGAAAAAAATGAGTAGAAAGATATATTTTGGAAAAAAAATTACAATAGCACTAGTTTATAAAAAAAAAAATCTTTTTTCCCCCTAAATTGGCTAAATGGAATAATTCAAAAAATTTATTCATCAAAATTTTATTCATAAGATTATAACATATTTGATTTGCTTGTTCAATGTATCAAATCTCTTTCAACATATTATACCTATGTCATCTCACACTCTCCTTTAGTTTTTCACCATTTCATACGAACCAAGCTTGCTACCATTCAAAAAATAAATTTTTAACTACCCACCATTTAAAAATTTTATTTTTATAAAATTTCATTTTACCAAAACTTAGGTGATTATGCAAAAGATTTAATGGTGACCATTCTGTGTCAACCTTTTTCTTATCTTAATTAATCTAGATTAGTTTTAATTAATTTAGATAACTATCTAATAAAGATAATAATTCTTAAAATAAAAGGATAAGGAGAAAATATAAAATCGACTAAATTAAATAAATAAAACAGATATAAATAATTAAAAGGAAAAATTTGTAAAGTAAATATAAACTATTATTAATATTAATTAAATATATTGTTTATATTTATACATATTATATAATTATATATTTTTTATATATAATTAAGATATATAGTTAAGACATTATTCTATTTTTTTCTTATCTTAATTAATCAAAATAACATAATCCTAATTAATTTAAACAACTATCTAATACAAATAATAACTCCTAAAATATAAAATTGATAAATTAAATAAATAAGAGAAACAAAATAACTAAAATAAAAAAATATAGATAAATTATTATCTAATAATAATTAATTATATATATTATACATAATTAAGATATATAGTTGAGACATTGTCAATCTTTTTTTTATCATAATTAATTTAGATAACATAATCTTAATTAATCTAAATAATAAAAAATAGTATTATTATATAATTAATATTACTATTTTAAGTTAATAAGAAATTTAAATTAATTAATAATATAATAAACAATAATATAAAAAGAGCAAAATTAAAAATAAAAAAAAATACCTATTAACCCAATTGTCTAAACCCTAGCCCATCTATCATTTAAGCGCTTGACCCATCTTCTTTCATTTCACAGTGCATACAACGCTGAAGGGAGAGGAGAGAATGACGCAGGGATGGAGCCATCGTTCTGAACTTTCAAGCTTTGCACATGGGTGAAGAAAGCACTTTCGGTCTAAGTGAGTTCAGGAAAAACTCATCTCCTCTCTTTCCATTACAACCTTATTTGATTAATTTTTCATTTCGGTTTAAGTGCTCTTTTCTCATACGGAACATTTAGGTTTTTCATTCTGAAAACCCAGTTGGAGAGGATGGGCATACACATCAACAACACAAGCAGGAAGTGGAAAAAATGGAAATTTCAACAAAAATGTTAAGTGGCAACTGGGATAAACTGGTTGGTGGGATTTAGAAGATGTCGGACATGAATAGTTTGCTCCTTTATCACGAAAGGATGTCTTTATTTCCTTTTTTTAAAAAAAATATTCTTGGATTATAATTTCCCTGATTCTCTAAGTTGTACATAAGATTATATATTCTCTCTGAAGTAAGATATCTATGTCCTATATGGGTGTATTGGTTTCTTAACTAAGTTTATCTAGTTCTCTAGGAATTATTGAAACTGGTACCAGACACAGGGATGTTATGATACAAACACATGGATATAGCTACATGGGTACAACTTTGGTAGATTAGTAGAGATAAAAACACCCATAAACACACGTGTGTGTGCACACGGGTATATGTATAAACATTATATTTACAAGGTAAAATTTTTAACTAAGAATAATGGCAACTACTTTTTTTTTTTTTTTTGAGGGGGGAGGAAAAGTGAAATGCTTTGTCATGATCATAATAAAAGAGGATCAATGCTGGTGAGCATCTTTGTTTACTTAAATACATTAAAACACATGCTTGCACTGTATCCACCCCCTATAGCTATGATCTTCGCAATCTTAGAAGTCCTTGGTGCATGTTGGTTGGCCATGATAAAGCCATTAGCCATGTCAAATTCTTAGACTCTGAAACACTAGTCTCTGCATCTACTGATAATACATTAAAGATTTGGGATCTCAATAAAACCTCTTCTGTGGGTCCATCCACTTGTGCTTGCAGCTTGACCCTTTCATGATGCAGGGGGCTTGTTCTTGCATTAATAAGTCTTGACTTCTTGGCATTTATTTTTTTTCTTTTTAAATAATGTTTTCTAATATAATACTGCTGTGGATTTTGATTCCGGTTATAATATTTTTTTAGGTTTGGAGCTTATCTAGAGGAACACTATTAAGAAATATAGTATTCCCTTCAATAATTGATGCAATTGCATTGGATCCTGCTGAACATGTCTTTTATGTTGGCAGTAGAGATGGAAAAATATTTATTGCTGCTCTTAACACTGAAAGGATCTTTAGTGATAATTATGGGATGCATATTGTTGGTTCATTCTCTAATCACAGGTTATTATTATTTTTTTTCTCCTCTAAGTGTATATATCATGAAATATAGACCTCTCTATTAGTGGTATACTGGTATTTTTCTTCCCGCATGTTCTCAATCTTTCCAGTTTGCCGCAGTTATGACAGTTTGTTATCTCTTTGCCATGTTATATTTTTCCTTATGTATATTCTATGGTGAAACATATGCTAACTTGTCTTGTCTGCATACATGCTTGGGTTGAAATTTAGATTTTTCCTTAGGTTGATCATCAAATTGCTAGGAGCACTTTTTTTCAGCCAATATTTAACAATTTAGTTGGCCATTGTTGCACGTTTCTCCATTGAAGACATTGTATATTGGTTTCTGACTGGGGATTGTAGTTTTACTTTTTCACTGGTGGACAACATATATCCTAATAGTTCAGCATGGGTGGTCAACATATTTAGATTCTAAATATAGAAAAAGAAAACCCAATAATCATGATGACTACTCAAGTCTCGTACAATATGAAAGCCGTTATTGAATTAACCTCTACTGCTAATTTGAATATGATGACCCCACCTCGACATATTTTTTCAATGTGAAAGCCATTGTTGATATTAAATTTTATTATCTGGATTATGGGTTTTATTTGTGAAATGTTAGAGATATTAATAAAACCAATCAAATTTAAAAGCTTAAGTTTTTGGATTGAAATGGTCATTTGACATGGTATCATCACCTTTATGACCTAGGTGATTAGGAGTTTAATCCTTGCTGTTCCTCTTTATAATTGAATTGAAATTTCAGTGCTTCGTAGCTGATTTGAATTTTCTGCACAAATTATGGTGAGTCTTTGCATTGTCCATAAGCCCAAAAGGCTTTTGCATGAGGGTGTGTTCGAGATATTAATAAAATCAATCCTAAGTCTTCACTTAACAGATAAAACTTGAGTTAAATGGTCTTTGACTTTGAGCATGTAGTAGACATATGCTTGATTGGACCATAGAAGTTAACTTGTGGTTTTTCTAATTTTAACAGCAAGGCAGTTACTTGCTTAGCATATGGCATGAGTGAGAATTTGTTAATCTCTGGATCAGAGGATGGAATGGTTTGGGTTTGGAATGCAAAAACTCATAATATTGTTCGCATGTTTAAACATGCAAAAGGTTTTATCCCAGCTCTTTCTAATAGCAGATATATGTTTATTGCTTATTATATTTACTGCCGTCTATTATAAACTGTTATATGTAGAATAAGCTTCTGACTTTGTCAATGTTCAACCTATCACTTTCTGTACTAGAACTTAACGATAACTTACATCTCAATATGCATATGTCAGCAAAAGAGTATAGATGATATTTTGCAATGTGCATGGAAGTAGCTAACATGATTTATTTTATAGAGTTAGCTCCTAATTATATATGTGCTCTTGTAAAATGCATATTATCTTCCTTTTAATTTTTTTTAATTTCTACCATATGATTGGTACTGCATCTCAGCTTCTAATTTTATCTCAATGTTTTGGCCCATGTTTTTATAAATGAATGCCAATTATTTAACGAACTTAACCTACATGTGCAATTCATAGAATTTTTGGTACTAGTTTATTTTCAACTTCTTTTTCTTGACTTATCACCCACATGACATGCCACGTCCACCTTTTGTTTTTAGTATTGATTATGGTTAATAATGCATTAATTAATTTTAATGTTAATATGCTGTGCAGGACCTGTAAATAATATTCTTGTTGCCAGAAAACAACTTGACTCAAGTAATTGTATATCTTCTAATTTACAAGTGCCCTCAAGAAGGCAGGGATCTTTATTAACCTCTCTATTGGAAAAATATTCAAATTCAACAGATGAAGGGCAGGTGCTGTATGGATGTTTCATACATCTCTTCCCATTTGATATTTAATCAAATAAAGGAATTTCAGGTGTGTACGAGTAGTAGACGATTTACCAACAAATATATTCTCATTATTGAGCATCATTTTGCAATGATTTTTTTCTAGTAAAATATCCATTATTTAACTTTCTAATTGTGACAAAATCTCTCCTTTTAAAAATTTTATCAGCATCGGGATTCTGCTGCTACTGGAATGGAGATGGATAGACTAAGAGCTGATTGCAAGAGGTCTATGCAAATGGTTAACCAATGGAAAAAGATGTATGAAAATTTGCAACAATTTTGAGAAAACGAGTTGTCGGACTAGGTTCAAACAAAAACCTCAAATGAAACTGGCAACTAAGTTGCCTTATTTTCTTGCTTGCTCTGTTCAAATTTTAGACTTTGAAGGGAGAAATTGTAAGTGTTAGGAGATCCATCTGGTGAGCACTGGTTAACAACTTTGCTTCCTCATGAAACTCTTGATTACTGATGCTGCTATGCTATATGTAAGCTTTTTTATAATATTTTTACATAGACAAGTAAATGCTACATCTAAACAGGTAACTGTTGCAAATGGAAGGAAATGCTTCAAATTTTGACTGAGCTTTCGGCAAATCAAAAGGAAAAAGAAAAGAAACAGGGTGATCTTACTTCCTCTCACTTGGAATAAGTTGCGTGCCATATGGTAAAAATTTGAGAGTTGATTCCCGAAATTGGAATTGAATATGGGAAAAATGCGAGAAGTCTTTTTGAATTTTGGGTCACTTGTAAATAGTGTCATAAATTATTCAAACAAAAAAAAGGATCCTTTAACTTTTATACTCTAATAGTATACTAATATTGTTGATAATGGTTAATGCAAAGATTGATGCTAAAAGAAAAACTTTAGCGGCAAAAGGATAATTCGTTGCAAAAATAGGTATTTAGTGTCACCAAAATATTTCGCCACTGAAAGCATACATTTAACGACGACAATACTTGTCACTAATTCCTTTAAATACCCACTAAAAGAAATTTTGGCGACTATTAATATCGTTGCTAAAACAATATTTAATGTCAAGGTACATGTCGACGCTAAAGATCTTCAACAAAAATTTTTTAAAAAGCCAAATAAAAGGATTTTTGCTGTGAAAAGATCATTGCTAAATCTTTTAAACTAAAAGGTCGTCGCTAAAAGTATGCATTTAGTGACCACAACTATTAGCAAAAGTCGTCGCTAAAAGTTTTTAGTATCAATAGATATTTGTTGCCGCTAAAATCATATATTTAGTTACGACTTTTTTTGTCTCTAAAAATATTTTTGTGACGACATGAATTTTTAGCGGCGAAATTACATATATTTAGGGGCGATTTTTGTTGTCGCAAAAAGCCTTTTTAGTAACGACAATTTTTTGGTCATTAAATTTCTTTAACTACGGCTGTAATTGCAGCGACTATGTAGTTGTCGCTAAATAATTTTTGCAATGACTTTTGACGTTTTAGCGACGACTTTTGTCGCCACAAATTTCATATTTTTTTGTAGTCTAATGGAACATTGTTAGTTACAAAAAGTCAGAATCTTCTATATGATGCTCAGGTGGTTGTTTTTTTAGGTGTCCATTCAACCACTGAATGGAGCACTTATACCATAAAGGGGAAAGTTGCTATTTCTTTTACCTTTGATGTATATAACCTTTTACTTATAAATCGAGCAGCAAGAAAGAATTGGTAAAGAATTTAATTATGTTTAATTTTTAAATATAAAATTATTAATATACTGTATATATCCATAAATTGTTCAAATAAAATTGTTGCATAATTTGACATATTAAGATGTTGAATCAAATTAGCCTTTTGACATAAATTAATAATATCATTATATTGGTATCGACAAAAGACAGAGCATACCGTATATCACACGGGGGCTAATATTTGACATACATATAATGTGATTTTTTTAGTTTCATTCTAATGCGTAATCTTTGAATGTTAAATAAAAAAATTATATACAATTTATTATATATTTATCATTTGGTTCTCTACTAAAATTATAATGTGTATAACTTTTTTAAATAATCCAATTATATAATTCTGAGTTATAAAAATTATAAATTTATCTCTTTATAAATAAAAATCAAAAGTATCCTTTTAATTCTATTTATAAATATTTTCATTAATTTTAAAAATTTTAAGATTGCTTTCGATGTGAAATTATACCATCAATCAAAATTCATTCTTAAGATTGCTCCTATCCGGATCACTTTAGCTTGACTTTATCAGAGGGTCTGAATCAAGGATTACAAAGGCATCGCTTCTATCATGGACTGTAATATAAAAAATATAGAGATATGGCAACAGAATTGTGGCCTTTACGTTTTTTTTATTTTTGGGAGCTTAGATAAAGGTGGAATTCCTGCTAAGTTTGTTATGTAATTGACGATGGATGGCAATCTGTTGGCATGGACCTCGATGGTGTAGAATGGAAAGCAGATAATACAGCCAAGTGGGTATTTATTTCTCCTAAGTTTCATTACCGTATTTTTACTTCATCCTTCTACATATTTGGCTCAGTCATATTGTCTCCTTTTTTTAATTTTATTTTCTTTCTTCCCCATCTGCTTTGCAAATCGTTTAAAACATATAAAAGAGAACTAAAAATTTCAGAAGGATGGGAAAGAGGGTCAGAGGATAAAAGACCCAGCTCTGGGACTTCAATCATATTACCCCATGAAATAAAAATTAAGAAAAAGCATGTCAAAGTACGTCAATGGAACATATCTATTGATTTATGAAATAGAAGGGTCATAGGATTAACTTTTCTTCTTTTAGTATGTTCATAAATTATTATGGAGACTCGAAGACTTTATGTAGACATGTCGAAAGAAATGTTTGTAGTTTCTTGTTGCTATAATGTATCACCAGATAGTAAAGTAACAAAATGAAATATAGAACGCTTTCCAGACACATCTGGTTATTTGTTTGAATGTTCTATAATAAGAATCAGATTTAACTATTGTGGATGGAAAATCTTTTTACTATTTTTTTATTTATACATGTAGTCAGCAAAATTTAATACCTTTGTTTTATTTAAGAAAGTTGAACACTTCAACTTTAATCCAAGGCTTATTCAAACATGAGTATATCAAGTAGTGAGAAACCCAAACCAATGTGGTATAAGATTTGTATTTTCTCTCAAATGGGTCATATAAGTAAGATGGGATGTAGCTACCAAAAGGATGGTAAAGCTAATTTACTATAATTGCCTATTCGATATGCTGAATAAGATAACACTCGATAGTATAAAGTTTAATAGGATAAAATCTTGTAAAATTTATAGACTATGCAGTATATGACATTATAAAAGATAATGTATCATATAAAATAATATTATCATATATTTAATGATATACTATATAATATTAGATAGGATAAAATTTATCCCTTTTAACAAAATACTCTTACCTTAAAAATATGTTATATTTATCCAAAGTCATGATGTTATATTAACTTTTACAAAAATAAAAGTCCTATTAATTTTTTTAATGGGCAAAATGTAAAGTTACAAGGACTTATATGAAAATGTTACTGGTTTAGGGTCACTTTATAATTTTTACTAAAAATTTAAAAAAAAAAAAGTTGACCTAATTAGCCGCACCAATCTAACTCAATACTAAATTGAACTTAACTGAGCCCAAGCACCAGTTTTAGGAAAAGAAGCTTGATATAAAATTGAGCTAAACATTATATTAGACTAATACTCAATCTAACCCATGAGCACCTTTACCACTCAAATAAGGTATAGTTGGGCTAGGCCAAGAAGAAAAAAACTTTTATGCAAACTGGATGAAGCCACTTGACCATGTTGAGCTAAGCACCAAGCTAGTCATGTTAGTCAATTTGGTTCAACCCTACCTGCTCATATGAATTTTTTTTAGATTTATATAAATTTTTTAGGGATAATCTTATAATTTTTATAAAAAATTAAAAAAAAGGCTCAACTAGTTTGACTCAGCCTAGGATAAATCAAACCAAGCCTAATCGGCTCAAGCACCAACCTTATAAAAATAGCTTAGTGTAAAATCAGACCTATTCTAACCTATGAACACTCCTGAGTAAGATTTGAAATAAGATAATGTTAATAAGGCCTTATACATTAAAACCTAATTAAGTCTAATCTCATCCCATAAGGCTTGATTATATTATACATTATTTTGATATATAAAACGAGTTTAATATATAATCTTATATAATATAATATTTATATCAAATAAGTGATAAGTTTATAATGTATTGTATTAGTATATACTATTAGACCTAATACAATATACCAAATAGTCCCATAGAAGTAATAGGCAAATTGTATCTCCTAGATGTCTTGGGATGAGTTAATTAATCAAATTAATTTCTTAATCAAAATTCAAAAATTGAAAAAGCCCTTATTTTTTCTTTTTAAAAATGAAACAAAATAATCTTTTTAATTTTATTTATACATATTTTTGTTCATTTTTAAATTTTAAAATCTTTTAATTATCCTTTTATATGATTCCAAGTTTTACATAATTTTGAAAGAAAGAGAAAAAAGATAAAATGAGGGCAAGAGAATAATATCCTAATTTACTGCATTTAAGACACCCTCTTTCTATAGAATATTGTTGTTGTATTATTTCTTTGTTGTTTATCGAAAGATATATTTCATTGGTTAAATAAAAAAAAAAAAAGACACTTTCTCTTTCAATTCTCTCTTTTTAAAATTCTTTCTCTCTTACTCTCCTTTTATTTGTTTCTCTTTCTCTTAATTTATTAATCAAAATTTAAAAATTAAAAAAACTCCTATGGTTTATCATTAAAAGAAAATAATAATAATAGGAATAATATCCTTTTAATTTTATTTATAGATATTTATTAAATTTAAAAATTTTTAATTATCATTTTACATGATTCAATGATTTATGTTATTTAAGAGAGAGAAAAAGCTAGGAGAGTGAGGGAGAGAATTTTGGAGGAGAGTTCAAATATTCCCTCATCAAGACCCTCTCTCCCTCCAAAATTCTATCTATTCTCACTCTCTTTTTATCTCTTTTAATTTGTTAATCAAAATCTAAAAACTAAAGAAAATCTGATAATTATTGATTTCTTTTAAAAACAAAGGAAAAATATCCTTTTATTTCTATTTACAAATAGTTTATGAATATTACGGGGAGAGAATTAAAATTCTCTCTCATTAATATCCTAATATATTTGTATTAAGACCTTTAGTCTTTTTTAACTTTATCTTTCTCTCTTAGAAATTCTCTCCCTTACTCTCCTTCTATCTCTTTCTCTCTCTCTTTAGTTGTCAATCAAAATTTGTAAATAAAAAAAAAATCATATGATTTCTTTAAAAATAAAAAAATAAGAGTATCCATTTAATTTTATTTATAAATATTTTCATTAATTTTAAAGAGTTAAATTTTTTAACCATCATTTTATATGAATTTAAAACCCTCTCCCTCTCTCTCTCTCTCTCTCTCTCTCTCTCTCTCTCTCTCTCTCTCTCTCTCTCTCTCTCTCTCTCTCTCTCTCTCTCTCTCTCATGTAGTATGAAGCTTTAAATCATATTCCTCAATCATGACTCTTTTTTTTTTCTAAAATAATTATTTTCATCAAAATATTAGTTGACCTAGTTATAATCCTTGATTGATGGTGTCATTTGATTTTCTCAATAAATCTTATTTGATTGTATTTAATTAACATTAATCAATTAATTTTAAACAAATTTAACCAAAACAATTCAAATTAACATATAATATATAACTTTAAATCTTAAGGTTTTCTTTTGAACATATTTAGTTGAATAAGGTAAATTAAAGATTGATATACGATCAAAGTTTGTGAAAGTTCGAGGATGGATTGATATTAAAAAAAATCGTGTGATAAATGCAGGTTTAGATGAGTCAAAGTTTTAAAATAATAGTGTTTAAAAGGTTTAATATGTATCAAAATTATATACCTTTGTTAGACATATATTTTTAAAATGTTGAACCAAATTAGCTTTTTAACATATATGAATTAAAAATATTATTGTATTAATTACTAACACAGGTTAGAGCACACGATGCACCACAAGAGAGCTAATATTTAGCTTACACATAATATGATTTTTTTTTATTCTATAGTGTAATCTTTGAACTTTGAATAAAAAAAATTTATATACAATTTATTATATTTTCATTATTGAGTTTTCTACTAAAAACATGGCATGTATAAATTTTTTTAAAATAATCTAATTATATGATATTGAATTATAAAAATCATACATTTAACATATTTGTTTTAAAATGCTTTAAAACTTAATAACAAAGATATAAAAATTATATATAATTTTATCTATCCTATAATATGTTTGGAAAACTAATCCCTTTTGCGTCAAAATTATAAATTCTAATCAAACTAAAATATTGATGTAAAAATGTTAAACTTAATAAAATAATATGAAAGGATAACAAAAATTGATAACTCCCAAATAATACCAAGTTACTTCAAATATAACTAATTATGAATTCATTCCCCATAGGGTAACAATGACTCGATTTACACTTGAGTCGAAAAAATTATCTACTAGGATTAGTTTGTTGGATCCCAGGAATATGCACATGTCTTGTATAAACGTGCCATTTATCAACCCATATGAGAACTTCTGTAATTTCGTTGAAACCATCAGTGGTCTAATATGTATTAGACATTCAGATGATATAACGGACGTCTAATACAATGAATTAAGTTATTGGTTTGTAGTAAGGAACGTGCTTGAAAATTCAATCACTTGATACAAATTCGGTCAAGCCTATTCTTCTAACTATGTTGGTCTTCCTGCATGATGTTTCTCCACTCCATTCAATGTTTTATTTGACTGACATGTTAATTTTTGTTCAAGCTAGATTTCTCTATATAAGTTATGAAAAAAAGTACCTATAATATAAGATATTATAAAAGCATTGGAAGCAAACAAATTTGGTTATTGTAAAGTTTTTTTTACTGTTATGGTTGAGTCAGAAAATATAAAGAGCTTATTAATTTAATTTGATGGTCAAATCTTACAAAATAGCCCCACTAATTCAAATCAGAGGTGTTCGAAGTAAATGATAGCTGAAACTCTTAATGCCTTATCTTTAATGCATATAACCTTTTGCCTCCTCATCAATATTTCTCAATGATCTCATCGTGTTAATACAGTCGTCCCTTACAGTATTATATCACATCTCACTAGTTTTTGTTCATTGTATCATTTATTATAGATGGAACAAGTCATTTATAGCTTTCTATTTCCTGTCTGCTGAATAGGAAACGAAGAGTTATATTCATATATTTCAAATCTTATTAAATATAAAGATGTATTACATTGTGTTTGGTGATCAAAACGCATTAGATGATTTCTTAAAATGCTTGGAACAATTATATATTTCCCCCCAGTTTAAGGCGGTGTTGCATTATTGGTTAAAATGCTAGCACAATTCAGATTTATAAATAATTCAATTACATTATTCATTTTTTGTGTTAATAAACTTCATCTACATCACATTGTGTTGAACAATTAAGATGTACAAATAATTCAATTATATTATTCATATTTATGTTTGGCATTGTAGTACCAAAATAAATTTTTAAGTCCATAATGAACAATTATGTTTCATGTACTTTACACTAAAGTGTTACCCCTCGTTTGTTTGGTACAGTGAAAAGAAATAAAAAATAAAATAGAATTCATCATTTTTTATATTTGATAATAAAAAAGTGTGCCAGAAACAGAATTTATTGAGATTTGTACAATAATATAAGAAGATAAATGATTTTAAAGATAAAATTTTGAAATGTCATTAACGCCCTTAGGTACGAATTAACATTCATATTTAATAAATAAAAAATACTTTAACTATATTTATGTAATATATTTTATTTTTTAAAATTATTAATTTATATAATTTTAAATAAATAATATTTAGATACTACTTTTAATTATTATATAATATTTTTTAATAAGAGAAATTCTAAGATTAAGAAAAAATTTTATTTTATTATTTTTATTAAAATATTATTAATTTATTATTTTTAAATAATTAGAAAGTCAAAAAATTTATCTTAATAATTTTTTAATTAATTAAAAAACTAATAAAATTAATAAATTTTAATAATATTTAATATTAAAAATAATAAATAACATAAATTTAAGAAAAAAGGGCTACAAAGTAGTTAAAAAAATAATTTTGTCTAACCAAATATCATTCAAAAATAAAGTTTCGACTGACATTCAATCAGTTATTTATATATATATATATATATTATATCTTTATTATATTTATTTATATTTCACATATATATAAATATATATTAAAGTTTAAATAATATTATAATAAATTATAGACATAGTAATTTATTATTTTTAAATTATTTATTTTATGAAATAAAAAATAAATGATATCATTTTAAAAAAGGATAATAAAAAATAAAAATGTTAAAAATTTATTATAAAAATAATTAATAATTATTATAGTTTAAAATAATAAAATATTTTTTAAAATCAAACTTAATAAATTATACAAAAATGTACAATTAAAATTTAAAAAAAAAACCCACCACCTAAAAATCAATTGGTAAGTGTTCTACCAATTAACAACCACTAATTGGTCACAACACATTGCCACAAATGTGTGGCAATGCATTATATGTGTGTGTGTATATATATATATATATATATATATTATTTTTTTAATAAATATTATTTTCATATTAAAAAATATATATAATATTTTCATATATTATATATTATATATAAATATAATTAAAATATATTTATTATATTTAAATAAATTATCAAAATAATATATTTAATTTTGAAAGAAATAATTATTTTTATTATATTAAAATAATAATTAATAAATATTTTTTGAAATATAATTTTATTTAATATAAGAAATATATTTTTAAAAACATTAGTTAAAAAGTATATTTTCATTAATATATACATAATTTAATTATTTAAAACATGCATACATACATATATATATATATATATATATACACACACACACAAATAGAGTAGGTGCAATATCACTGATATGATGTGAAAGCATATAGAATAATGGTATTTTTATCATTTTATTTTTTTATTTTTCATTACATTCTACTTTTATCTAACCAAACAATCGAATACAAACATATTCTCTTTCATTTTTTATTCTTATCAAACATAACTTTTTTCCATTACATTCCATTTATCTTTTTCTTTCCATTTCTATTACCAAAGAATCTATATACCAAATGAGGTTAGAATCTTCATAATATTATATATTTATATTAAACATTCACACTAAATCAATTGCCTTGTAAAGATTTGAAAGTTAATTTCATATATTATAGTGTTTGTCATAAGTATATTTTTAAAATTATTTAACATAATCAAATTTGTATTAATAATCATCTTGAAATATTTTATTTATGCTAATAATATTTTAATATTGGCATTAAACTCATTGTATAGCAAGCACAATGCAAGGTACAGGCATTATATTAATTTGTCATAATAGAAAATCACGTAGATTGATGGATTGAGTTGGGTACCAAACTCATGCGACCTATAAAATTATTTGCGAGTTGGATTAATATAATTGGGTTCCTAAGTTGACCTAACCTAATGCACACCCTTGGACTAGAAGGCTTACTTATAATTTATAAGGTCATCTAGTGCTCCAAAGAGTAGCTCATTGATAAACATTATTTTTATATATTTTATTTCTTTTAATTTGACTTTTTAATAATGAATTATGGCTTAATAAGTTTTATTAGATGATATTTGATTTTTATTGGTCATTATTACACTCTAAGAATTAATTTGTAAAATTCTTAGTTTTTAATGCATATATTCCTGTTAAATAATTTTATAAATTTTTCTACTTAATATTTTTCATTATTTGTGCAGATTTTTTATGGGCAAATGAAAATTAAATGATGAAAATTGATTTGAAAAAAATTGAAAATTGAATTAAGGGCCAAGATTGAAAGATAGAAGTTTCAAGTGTATATTTTTAAGGAAGGAAAAATTTCCTATATTTTTAATACATTTTTAAAAATATACAATTTGGGTAAAACCAAAATCATTTTATAAGTTAGAGGATCCAAATTTTATAAGGAAAAAGATGGATTTCAAAAAGGAGTTGACGTGAGGCCAAATAGAAAAACCATAGTTTAAGGACTAAAATGAAAAGTGAAAAAGTGTATATAACTTTACCTTTTTCTTTTAAAACACGTTCCAGCTACTACTCCTTCCTTCTCCATGACCTGAAGCAGCTTCATACTAGTTGAGATGGCGTCCAAAGACAGAGGAGAGAGAAAGAGAAAGAGAAAGAAGGCAAAAAATGTACAAAAATTCTTGGTTTTTCATACTCCTTCCTTCACCAAACTTGTTCCTCTCCTCTTCCTCTTCATTTTTATGGTTTTAGCGATTGTTTTGGGGTCAGTTTGTGACTAGTCTAGAGGATAGCATTTAGAATTTGAAGGAAGAGCTTGAAACAATTGAAAGCGCTTTTGAAGAAACTAAGGAAATAAGATAATTCTTCTAGCTTTCATTGCAATTCCTTATTGGTTCTCTTGAGAGGTGGTTCGACAAAACATAGGCCCAGCCAAGGGAGGATAAATTTTGACCTAACCAAGGAGGAAACATGGCTTATGGAGTGTGAGGAGCAAGAATATGCAAAGAAATCCTACTAAGATGCATTAAAATTTAAGTTGGCACAATTTGGGGTTTTGACATAAATGATAAAATCTGATTTTTTCTAAAGATATTTTGCTTATGTAAGATATGGTATGAGTCCCTTAGACCTTTAGGAAGCTTTACATGAACTATTCCCTCTAAGAGAATGAAGCCAAGTCCATGGGCTCCATAATGTAAGCATGTCTCAGCCTAGGCTATACCTAGTCCCTAAGGAGTGTTTTAAATTATTTCAAGGTTAGAATGGGACTAGATATAATAGAAGAATATCAAAGGAAGCCTTAAAAAAATTTTAAAAGCCATGGAATGTGAAATGGAGGTGTAGGCTCCGTAATAAGATATTAGGAAGCAACTTATAGTTAGTCTCCTTAAAATGAATGTGTGATAACTCCAAGGAGTGTAAAGGGATTCAAGAGACCTAGAATGAATGAGAAGGAGGAGCCAAGATCATGAATTCTTATAGTTGCTTCATAAGGTCTTGTATGAAAGTATAATGGAGCTATAGAACAAAGTAGCTTCACATAGAGTGTGTGCAATGCCAAAGTCTGTTTCCATAAGTGATTTATGTTTCTTTTGATGTGTCTAGGCTAAGAGAACCAAGGACCCCCTAGTTGCATGGTTAACTAAGAAGAGGGAGAAGAATCCTAAGAGAAAAGTGGGTGCATTTGCTTTAAAGTAGCTCTTTAACCTTTTCCTCATGTATTTTCATATGTTTTCTTGTCTTTGGATATGTGTATGTATATTTATACCATGATAAATGTTTTAAGCTATTTCTTACATGCCATGGTAGCATGATATTCTTGAAATATGCTTTATAAATGTGTTTTAGCTTGAATGGGTATGGTGATGCCAAAAGTCCTTTAGTAAGGGTAAGAATGAGCTAAAAATCTCTAAAATTGGGTGAGATAAAGCTAAAAGTCTTAAGAAGAGTGACACTTAGTCAAAAGTCCCTTGCAAATGGGTGAGGCAAATCTAAAAGTCCCAAGAAAAATGGGTGAGGCTAAACCAATGCCCTCAAGAGCCTATATATATTTTGTATGAGTTTCTTGAATATGGAAAATACTATGTATATATTCACTAGTAGCTTGAAAGCCAAGCATACATTCTTTGACTTGTAAATGCATCCATTATGTATGTTTGAAAGGGTTAAGAGCTATTGAGATTCAAACTTTTCCTTTTCACATGTCTAATTATGTCTAGATGAGCTAGGGGTGCATAAAAACCCGGAAGACCTGTAAAACCTGCCCTCCTGATGCCTTTGGGCTAGGTCGGGGAGGACAACAAGAGACAAAAGGAAAAATGAGTTAAGGTAAATAAGATATAAAAATAGGCCAGGTCGGTCTACAGGTTAAACTAACGGACAACTTCAGGCCCATATCATATTCTAAAATCCCTAGTACTAGTTGTCGTCGTCTGACACTAGCCAATTGGCTCGTACACCAAACCACTTGTGAGTCGTTTGTGCCTACCTATTCTATGTTGCCTTAAACCCATTTTTAAGCTACTAAAGAAGAATCACCCGAAAGAAGGCAGCAGGAAGGAGAATTAACACTAGAGAGCACCTAAAGGAAGGCTCATCGAGACCTCAATCGTTGATTATGGAATGGCTCTCTTAGAGTCTTAGTTATGCTACGCCCCAGTCCAAGTCCCTAATCCCCACATCCTCTCTTCTTCGCTGGCAACCCAAGAAGTTGGCTTTGCCAAAAGGGTCATCCCCTTCATTCAATCGGTAATTCCCAAATCCCATTTCTAATTGTATTTTACCTTCTTGCTTCCTACCTCTCTCCATCGAATGTCAAACTTTTCCTAAGTTCCTGATCTCATCCTTTTCTAATCTCTCCTCTGCTTCATTCCTCCTTCAGCATAAGCGACACTACGGCAGCATGAGGCTCATCGCAGATTCGCATCGCTCTGTTATACCTGCGCTCCCTGCTAGCTTGCCTCGTCTCACCGTCATGACTCACGAGCCTTTATCGTTAACCATTGGCTTCCCCTCAACCATTCAAAGCTTATAACCTTCGCTTGCTTCTTTAATTTGTGTTACAATTTCTGGTTGGTCTTGTCATCTTCATCGAGTAGGTAAGGCCTTATCTACGAAAGCTACTTTATTCTTCTTTCACAAGAAAAATAAGAGAGCAGATATGGGTGGTTGATTTTGTGCATGGTTGATTTTGTATTTTAACTTGTTGGTATTATTGCAAACTTGCAGAACCGATCACGAGTCGAGGGCTCAATAATTGAGTTTGTTCCTGGCAAAGAGGTTGCCTTGCCATCTGTAGCATAAAGAGTAAGGACTTTATTGTTAGCTTCTAATTCTTGAATCCTTTTTTATCTTTTTCTTTTTGGAGCTTGCTGTTTCTCAGGATATGCCTTAAGATATGGATCTTATCTTGTATCAACAAGGTTATATAAGTATTCATGATCATGTTTGATTGACTTTCATTTTCAGAATTAAACAATAAACATACAAAGAACACTATTTAGATAACACAAACTTATGAACCAAGTATCATGTAACCCATCCTAAATTTTGTTGGTAACTAAAATACTCTAAGAACCTAAATTCTGTATATGATATATTTACATGTTAATCTGGTATAGCCAATCTTTTCAAAAATTTGGCATAGCTAAGTTTTGATATGGTGTTTACGAAGGCATCCATGGCAGACCAAACTTTTAAAGAAAACCAAGGCCAATCTCAATCCCAACCTGGCACTATTCCTACCCAACAATCCAATGCTTCAGATGCTAATACTGCTAGCTCTACTGTTGCTACAACTTCTACAATTATGGGTTCAAAGAGAAAGCCCCCTATAAACAAGTCAAGTGTTTAGGGGCATTTAAGAAAACTCCCATTAAACAAAACTAATAGAAAACATAGGTGTGTATGTAAACATTACGAGGCTTCTTATGCTTGTCACCCCAACAAACATGGAACGAATTCCTTACATAGGCACTTGAAAGCATGTAATAAAAACCCACATAAGGCACAAGCAAAAAATAAAACCATATTAGCATACAACCAAGTTTCTGGGGGAGATAATTTAGAGAGAGTTGCTCCTACAAGAACATTGACCCCTCATACCTTCAATTTAGATGAATGTTGAAGGGCTCTAGCTGAATTTATCATATGTGATGAGATGGCCTTTTGGGTTATAGAAGGAAATGGATTTCGTAAGTATAGTAATCGTCCAGAACCTAGGTTCCCAATTTCTTCAAGAATGACCGTTGCTAGGGATTGTTTGAGTTATATACAGAAGAATCTAAGAAGCTTAAAGAGTTTTTAAAAAAATCATGTTTGCATGTTTGCCTCACTACAGACACATGGACTTCAATTTAAAATCTTAACTATATGTGTCTCACAACTCACTTCATAAACAAAAATTGGAGATTACAAAGCGGATCCTCAACTTTTCTATAATTGAAAATCATAGGGGTGACACTATAGGCAAGGCAATTGAGAAGTGTTTGTTGGAGTAATGCCTCTGTATTTGTTCAATTTTTAAAGGTCTTCTATAAGATTACATTGAGATTTCTAGTTCATTGTATATGACCTCAAATGCTTGCTTTCATGACATCTTTTCGATTTTTGATATGTTCATATCAAGTTCTATTGTGGAGGACCCTCTCATTAGAGAGATGGCTGGGAATATGAAGAGTAAATATGACAAGTATTAGGGAAAACCAGAGAACATAAACCCTTTATTGGTACTAGGAGTGGTATTTGACCCTAGATATAAACTTGCCTATGTACATACTACCTTTGAAGAGATATATCCTGACCCAAATCTTTGTAAGGTCATGGAGAAAAAGGTGAAAGATGCACTATATCATTTATATAAGGAATATGCTGGGGAAGTTGCTAATGAATTGCAAGATATCTCTGAAGAAGCTGGTGACTTAAGTAGAAGGGATCTAACGGGAGTGCAGATGCCCACTTTTACTCTTGGTAGGATAAAGAACAAATGGAACATGTTCAAGAAAATGAAAGTTAGCTTAAATCAGACCACGAAGTTGGAAAAGTATCTTGTAGCTGAATTAGTTGAAGATGATCCTTCTTTTGATATCTTATCATGGTGGAAAGAAAATGCAACAAAGTATAAAGTGCTTTCTTTGATAGCACGTGATGTGTTAGCTGTGTCAGTGTCAATTGTGGCTTCTAAATATGCTTTTAGCACTAGTGGTCGTGTGCTTGATTCTTTTAGGAGCTTGTTATCACAATAAATGGTTAAAGCACTCATTTGCACCTAAAATTGGCTATCTCCTACAGTGTTCAGATTTAATAAGCGTGAGTTTGATCAATATGAGGAGTTTAAGAGTATTATTGCCACTGGTAAGCTCTATACTTTGATAAAGTTCATAGCTTTAATTTTCTTTTTACTTCTAATTTTAATACGTTATTTAATTTTTACAGATGTCTCAGGAGCTTCAGCTATCTTTGAAGATGTTGTGAACATCAGCTGATGTGCTTTTACTTTTTAGTTAGCATGTATTTATATTCCAAACATATATTTTGGCTTTCTTTTTGTATTTAACATATATTTCTATCCTAAATATCACCTAAAGGCTAAAACATATGTATTTGCAATTTGATATTATTTGATGGTTTTAATTTAGAACTTGAGTAGTTCTAGAAAGCAAGGTTAATCTTATTGTTGTGAAGGATGAAAAACAATCACAAACCTCTAATTTTTAAGGGGATGCGCATAGGTAAGCATATGGTTTTAAGTATTGGTTCATTTAAATTATGCATGGTTTTAAGTATTGATCCAAAGGTTAGTTACCTCTTATTAGAATTAGCTTATGGTCATTTCGGTTCAAATTGTGCTCCCAATGAATGGAATTCTACAATTGATGCTTTTTGGAAGAGTACTTACTGATGGGAGGCTAAATGCAAGAGTTAAGCGTGATTTGATGGAAAAGCTCACATTAAAGGCAAATGCTCAAGTATGCTTGTTTTAATTATGGGTAATTACATGGTAAAGAATATTTCCACAGTTTTGGATCCTCAAAGTTGTGCTGAAATTCCTGGACAATGATGATGTCAACTGTATCCTATGTGTGGATCTTTGTGTGAAATTTCGTAGTATGATTACCATTGGATAATAATTGACTACTATTTGTACACGATTTACTAAATGGAGATTGTTATATGGAAGACACTAATATAGTAAGGAAATGATGTAAAAGAGTAGTCTTGCTGATTTATTATAATTACAATCTAAGAACGTGTAGCCCAGATTTTATTTGGAAAGAGTAATCATGCAAATCCTAATTAGGTATATCTTCAAGTTGATTATGTAACAACCGGGAAAAATAAAAGAAAAGGGAAAAGAAAGGACATGAAATCTGAAAATTTTCGGAATCCAGAATTTCTGCCAAAGTCCTCTCGCAATAGCGAGAAATGGTCTCGCTACAGCGAGAGAGCTAGTTCGCCACAGCGAAGGCGATTCTAGCTATAGCGAGTGCTGGCAGTAGCCCATACAAAAACCAGGGAGTTGCCCGCTGTAGCGGCGCCATAGCGAGAGTGAGGTCTGGAACTGACGCGATTTCGCTATAGCGAATGGTAAATTTCGCCATAGCGAAGGGAACTGGCACGAGCTCGCCGTAGCGAAGGCTACACCTCGCCATAGCGAAGCCAGATTACACGAGCTCGCTATAGCGAAGGTTAGTTTTCGCCGTAGCGAGAGTCGGTCCGGAAGAGAGTAAATAGCAAGAATCAGACTTCATTAAACGCCCAAACTCATTTCTTCTCTCATATCTGCCCTAAGCTTCGACCCAAAGAGAGAAAAGAGGCGAGGAGAGTGTGAGAGATCAAGAGGAGGAGGAAGATTAAGGGAAAGGTAAGGTAACTTCTCCCATTTCTTTTCAGATTTCTGATCCCCTCCCTTTGCCCTCTTTTCCTGCGGTTTTATTTGTGTAAATGGACGGATTTTGGGTATGGGTCAGAAGAGGGAAAGTGGAAAACTCTTTTGAATCCTTGAGTTCTCTTTGAAAATGAGGTTTTCCACTACCATGGGAGCTTGAGAGAGAGAAAGGGGTAATGGCATTCTAGAGAGAGAACCCTAGGTTGTATGAGATAGAAGGGTTGCTCTAAATTAAAATTATAAGAGAGTAATTGCATGCTTTTGGTGTGTTTAGGCTCAAGTGAAACACCTCTATCAAGGTGTGTTTGTGAACCTAAGGAGGGAGAGGAGACATTGAAAGGAAAAGCTTGTGTTGGCTTTGGCTCCAAAGGTAGCTCTCTCTTTCACTCTTTCTTGTAGCATTCTTGGTTGTAATAGTCATTGTATGATATGTATATGCTGAATGTGTGGAATATGCCATATGTTATTGCTTCAATGCATTGAATGTCAATATGCTTGTATGTTGAAATGTGAGATTGCTCGGGTGAGGTAGTGCCGAAAGTCCCTTGAGATGGGTGAGGTGAAGCCGAAAGTTCCTTGAGATAGGTGAGACAAGGCCAAAAGTCTCAAACGAGTGAGGCCAAGTCAAAAGTCCTTAAACTCGGGTGAGGCCATCCAAAAGTCCCTAAACTCGGGTGAGGCTAGACCAAAAGTCCCTGGAGCTCATTTTTTGGCATTATTGTGATTCCATAGCATGTACATTGTGTGTTGGTTGATTGAGAATGGCTAAGTGCTTATTCACATGCTTTGACTTGTTATATGCCTTGATTGCTTGATGGATTGAGTGCTTGAGCTACTGAGATTCTCCGAATCTCACCCTTTCCCCTCCCAACTAATATGCTAGGTGGAGCTCAAGGAGAACCGAGCACCCACCAAGGAGCCTAGGAGCATGCATAGTTAGAGATATTACTTTCTTTTGATATTGTGATGTATATATGATGTAAAGTGGTGCCAAATGAAGATGTGCCCACTATTTTTGAGATGTAAAGTTTGTAACACATGTAGAAATATGAAAGGATGATGTATGAACTCTGTTATTAGCCAAAGTAATGGAAATGTGGGTTTTCACCCTTTTGATGCATGAATGATATTGTGTAAATTTGGCCATAGCATAGTGAGATTTGAATGTATGATGATTTGGAGCATATGGACATGTTAGATATACTAGTTTTATGCTTTTGAACTTATCCATGTGGAGTGAGAATGTGTGAGAGGTTATTTGGACCCGTTTTGGACCTTTGGGGTGCTAAAACCGGTATTTTTGTGAGCTCCGTTAAAATATGACCGGAAGAGCTCCGTTTGCCATGAAATTTGGCATGCCTCTAGAGTTTGTAAAAAGCTTCTTGAGAAGCTAAAGTGGGTAATATTCGGAGGATTATAGAATATTTGGGGAATTGTTGAATTTGGGAGAATTTAATGGATTGGTCATGTACTGTTCATCTAAACCAGAAAATGAAATTTATGGCACTTTTAGACCAAATGGATTCCAAATGTGGTGAAATTTTATACACATAAACTAGAAAACCAAAGTGACTTGTAGGAACTAGAATCACCCAAATTGGAGGTCTGTAGGGAGAGATTGAACCGACTGAAGTTCTGTATCAGCATCAGTGAGCTTATCTGACCCCCATCACTGTTCCATCAGTTTTCGGGGTGCAGGAGCTACTGAACTGATCTAGAATTATTTTTCTCCTCTAGTAGACATCCGTATCTTTCCGAATTGGTATAATGTGCCCAGATTGGAGTTTTTTGGATTTAGTTATGAATTTTCGAAAATCATGACAGCAAGCTGCACCAGAAATAGTGACAGCTGGACCTTCCTCCCATTTTCGATGTCAAACTTAGTCCAAACGATGTGTTTGTGATTGGGAATGATTTTTAGTGTAAAGTTGACACTTAGAGATTTCTAGAAAGCTAAGGTTTGCTGCATTCCCATTTTTCTATAATTTCTTATGATTTTCCAAACTTAGAGCCAAAATATGACTTTTAGGCCCAAGTGAGAAAATGTAATTTTTATAGTTTTCGGCTCTATACCCGTGGCCTATGGTTTGTTTTATGCTATGTATGAGTCATCTATATGTAGTTTGAGTTGAGGATGCTTGAGATGGGTTCACAGGACCCACGGGGTAAAAGATGAGTATATGAAACCCTGGGTCATAGCATGTAAATGCCACGGGAGAGTAGTGACTCTTTGGAAATCATATGGAACCGAGCCTATGGAGAGGCTAGGTAGTGAAAGGAGATTAAGGTGTCACATTTTTGGTATCAGAGCAATGGTTCAGGCACTTTTGCTCAAGTTTAGGCTCTTGAATGTTATGATTTGTTGATTTTTGGTGTGAATGGTCATGAAAGTTGTAGCATCCTTGCATAAGTGTTGTGATATTATTGTGAACTGAGGATTGCTATTTCTTTCAGACATGGTTGAGACTAGACGGGGCAGGGGTAGAGGCAGAGGCAGACTGCCCAGAGCTCAAAGAGATGAGCCAGAGGTTCCTCCCATTTTCGATGTCAAACTTGGTCCAAACGATGTGTTTGTGATTGGGAATGATTTTTAGTGTAAAGTTGACACTTAGAGCTTTCCAGAAAGCTAAGGTTTGCTGCATTCCCATTTTTCTACAATTTCTTATGATTTTCCAAACTTAGAGCCAAAATATGACTTTTGGGCCCAAGTGAGAAAATGTAATTTTTATAGTTTTCGGCTCTATACCCGTGGCCTATGGTTTGTTTTATGCTATGTATGAGTCATCTATATGGAGTTTGAGTTGAGGATGCTTGAGATGGGTTCACAGGACCCACGGGGTAAAAGATGAGTATATGAAACCCCGGTTCATAGCATGTAAATGCCACGGGAGAGTAGTGACTCTTTGGAAATCATATGGAACCGAGCCTATGGAGAGGCTAGGTAGTGAAAGGAGATTAAGGTGTCACAGATTACTTGCCTTTTATGCTATGATTATGGATAGATAGTCATTCATTTACTTTTTAGGATGGAAATATCAGTCATCAGAGTTGCCAAATAGAAGGAGCTAAATGCATTTATAGAATATTTGGAATATTTTACTGTTACTTCATGAGGCCATGTTGTTTGCTAATGTATTAAGTTCTAATAAAATGCAATTGCTAAATTCGTAAAGTGATATATTGTTATTCATTTTATGAGACAGAGAGATCTAAGGCAAAGTAGGGAACTGCCTATCACTGAGAGTAATGATTCCTATGACATGGAAGATTTTGCAATGCCATTGCGTGAATCCATCAATCATCCTGTGGCTGAGGATATTGTACATAATGGAGCCACATTTCAGGTACTTGAGTATGTGTTTCTTTACAACTGTGGATATTCTTAATTTCTTATAGATTATAAATTTTGTAGCTATTATGTAAGTTTTACTGCTATCTGAAATAATGATTTTACTGAAGCAGTCTATATAGCAAGCATTAATTAGAGAAAATATGGATTTCTTTCACCATACTTAAATTTTTTCTCTAAACATCTTCAATGATGGAGCTGCCTCCTTCACTATTCTTTCTTTTCCCATTGCCTTTACACTTGAATTTCAATGTATAAAGAAATATACAAATGCAAACATAAGTCTTACGTTGATCAGTCAAAGGATTCATGTACTCATTATAAGCATCTAGGAGTAAAGCTTTTTGTTGATTTGGTGCATTCAAGCTACTTTAGGTAGATAGGGATCTGAAAAGATGGCATCCATGAAACTGAAAGAGGTGCAACAGAAAAAGTGTTATCTCCTGAAGAGCAGCAGGCCAAGGTAGTACTTAACAATATTTAACTTATTTTGAGAACATAAAGTGATAAATTTGGATCTTAATAGATATAATTATTGTGCTTATGATGTTTCAATCCAGCAATTTGTGTTTATCCTTATGTTTGTCAAGAAATTAATTTATTCTTTTTAAATCTCCCACCTACCAAAATACAATATTGACCACAATGAGGTTGGACATCTTTCTTGAATTTGGCTGAGCAGGAAAAACTCCTTTCATCTAAGAGGTTCTACGAAGGTAGATATAGCATTTTAGGGGAATATTTTGTTGTAGGCAAAATGATTTTTTCTCCTCCTTTTTTTCTTAACTTGGTGAAATAAAAAAGATCATTGGTCCAATTACTGATAAGTTCCCAGCTTTATTTTCGGATGAATCAATACTAAGGTTCCTTAGAGCACGAAACTGGAATGCGAAAAAAACTGCCAACGTGTTACTAGGACAAATGTATAAATTAGAATGGTTGTAAGTTTTGCAAACTAAGAGAATTTCTTTAGTGAACTTCTCAAAAGAGGTAAGTTTACAAGTGTCAGAGCTGTGGTTGGTAGAGGAAGCTCAACTGAGCTTGCTGCTTTAGGTAATCTTTCAAATTTGCAACACTTGGAACTTATTCCTTTTTCTTTTGAATATTTTTTTATTAATGTGGATTATGCACTGATGTAGGTGATGATTGGGATTTAAATCCTATATTTTTAAATTTGCAACACCTGGGACATTGATGCTTTTGTTTACACAATTTCTTGGTGGATGGGCATTAACTGGTAAGTAATCTAGCTATTGTATTTATCCAAGCGTGTGCACATATAGTATAAATATTACTTATTTTTGGTAGTTAATCATTTTTAATCTATAGCTTTTACTAGGCCAAAAAATGTGCAAATTTTACCTATGGAAAGCAAATATGTTCAGGTTCATTTTCTTTCTGATAAATTCTTCATTGGTGATTCCCTCCCTTGTCTATTAATTTGAGGAGCTTAGTCATCTGAGATCATAAAATTCTCGAGTCATAACATATACTTCTTATTCACGTCTTTCAACCTATAACTTGATAGTGCATTTGACACCTAATTCTCAGGTTGGTTTTCAGATATTTGACTAAAAAAGAGCATTTTTCTTGATAGATTCGTGGTTTGGCATGGCTTGCTGCTCTTTACGGGCTGGTTGCTCAAAGTGCAAGGTGTGCCCTTTCTTATGTATCATCTTCTTATCACCTGGAAATCTAAAAACATGTGAAGGTTGTTATTTTATAATGATCTTTGAATATTATTTTCATTTATCATATTGTAAGATTATGTATCTCAGTGCTATTTTATATGCAACGGTTAAGAGTATAAAAATCTTTGCATAGAGCATCTTTCTCTTTAGTATTAATCTTTATAGGCAAATTATATGCTTTTGAGTAGCTGCTCCTCCTAACTTGTCACTTCATGTTTAGAACATAGATTTTGAAAATGTGTGCTTTCGTGTGTAATCCCTTCTCAAACTACAACCTGATAAGCATTATACTCTAATTTTTTGGCAAAAACCAAATCTTTTATTGTTTGGGACTTTGAATCTATTTGTCGTATTTTCATTACTTGAAAGTAGAAACTTCTTATTATGAAGGTTCCTTTTTGAAGAATTTGACTTCTTGATTATTATATCTATATAATCGTGAAATGTAAAGGCAACCGTGAAACTTGGTATCCTATTCTATTAATGGCATGGACTTTTAGCAGAATGCATTTTACTACATATCTTGTTATAAGTGGCCTGGCTCAGCCTATATCGGGCTTTGACGGGTTAAACCAGGCCATGAGCTAAATAATCAGCCTGAACATCAAACAGGCTTGGGCAGCGGGCCTAAATTATACCCGGCCCATGTGCACCCCTAAGGTGAGCTAAGTGGATTAAAGAGTAGAGGCCAAAGACTTTGAAGCATGGCACTTTGATAAATGGGAAAGAAAATAAGTATTTTGATTTCAAAAGTTGTAATCACATGATATATGAATGCTGCAATTGATTGAACATATGTAAATTTATGTATTTGTGATAAATAAATGGGTTTTAGAACTATATGTGCATGTATGAGAAAGTTTGACATCTAAATGCCTTAGGATACTTATATGTAAGCTTAAGTTAGGAAGTGGTTTTAAGATGCATAAGGATTTAGACAACTTAAGTAGCCTTTATATGCTGATTTTAACTGTTCACATATGCCCAATTGGTTGTGGTTGGAGTAAGAGAGCATATGACAGTATTTTAACCTTTTATGACATTTAAAAGAGCCACTTTTGCATCTTATACCCTAAACTGACCAAATGGATAAATTTTTTCATGAAATTTGGCGTTAATATAGACTTCATCTAGAGCTTTTTGTTAAGCTAAGAACCACATTATTTGGAGACCCAGAGAATAAATTATGAATTTCCAAAGTTGGGCAAATTTTCAAATTTGGTATATGCACTATTCATATGGTTAGTTTTCTCTCTTGTATCATCCAATGGCTAAATGATATCTAATGCTCATGAAATTTTATAAGCATAAATTAAGAATGATAAGCTTTTTGTAGAACTTAAGAGCACCTCATTTAGATTTATATTGAGGGAGATATGAATTTTTGAAGTTGGTGGTCAGTACTAATAATATAAATAGGCCTCTAGTACTATTCTATCAATTTTCATAATATAGATGCCATTTACTTGATCTAAAACTATTTTTAGTCAAAAGTAGACATTTACAACTTTCCAAAATGGTATGATTTGCTAGATTTTGATTTTTTTAGAATTAGTTATGAATTTTTGAAATTTATATCAGAAACTTGTGATAGCAAACCTGGGCAGTTAGACCTTTGGTACTCTTCTATTGTCATTTGTAATCTAGTTGATGTTTTTATGATCTAGAATTATTTTTAACCTATGTTTGACATTCAAGGATTTTTAGAAAGCTATCATTTGCTTGATTTTGATTCTTCTAAAATTAATTATGGTTTTCCAAATTTGACGTTATAAATCTGCCCCTGTAACTCGAGAGAAATCCTAGTTTTTGGTGAAGCATGGTTCTAAATCCGAAATGTATGAGATGAAATGTGATGTTTTTAACTTGTATGGATATGTTATGGATATAAAATGATGTTGGTAAGTCCACATAGCCCCAAAAGCCAAGAATGATGTTTATGGCCCTCAATGTACATAAGTAATATTGGATAAAAGTGTATCTGTTTTGCAAATAGTGCTTGATCCTTAATGTGAGCCTCCAAATATATTAACTTTGATATGTTCAGGGCATTTTGAGTATGTTATGTGCAGAATGGAATTAAGGTAAGTTTGATTGTCTCATGTAGGCTAAAATGATCAAAACCGAAGTCCATGTGCTTGCTTTTCGGATACCAAAGTATACAAATCCCATTTAAATGAGGATGTAAGACTTTGAATGTTATGTATGTGGTGTATAAACTTAAGGTATTACAAGTTACCTTGCCTTGGATCTCGAAAAGCACCTTTAATTTAGAAAAAGGTAATAATGTTTCTTACTAAAGAATGGGACTCCTTTATTACATCCCATATTTCCTTAGAAGTCTTTCATAAGCAAAAGTTTTCTCCAATTTTGGTTGTCATGGAGTTCACTAACCATGAATAATCATGTTATTTTCTACAAATCAAACTTTGTACCTTAGATCAATGACTTCAAGTTATGTTGCTTCTCCTGTGATGTACTCTCTATTCTCACAGCTTACAAAAATTAAGGCACTTTGGGACTAAGGTAGGTAGTTGTTTTATTAAAGTGGTGTCCATTGATTACCTTTGGATGATTTTCAATGTCCATGGGTTGTTTTAACCATTGCTATTAGTGTTTGGCTACTTTAGTAATGGAGAAACGTTGGATGTGTTAGTTGTAATGTCTACAACATGAGCCTAAGAGGAATGCATGATTCTGAATGAGATCATGGCTTTGATACCATGAAAGTAAATAGAAGAACTAGTCAAAATAATGTTATGCTTTATTACTAATGTGTGAAACTCGTAAATAGCATAGATTCATGATAAAAGGTTAAAAACCCATTACATAATGAAAGATGCTAAATAAATTTATAAAAAAATAAAACTTATCCTATGTAAAATAGAAAGTAACAATAAGGTTATCAAAAAAATAAGAGATAAAACTAATTACAAAATAGTAAAAAACTCCTCAATAGATAAGGGAAGCTTCTATGCTAATGTCAACATGTTATCAGGCATGTGCTTCACTAACAAGATGTATTCTTTGTGTTTATAAAAAGATTCTTTTATAGAGAATTTGAATTTTTAGGATGTCAAATTTTTTAAGCTAAAATGCATAAAACCCCTTGTTCAACTTATGGGTTTATGTAATTAACCTCTCACTTTTAAAAGTTTATAATTGACCTTATAAATTTCTTATTTTATGTAACTGACCCTTTCCATTAAGTCCACTAAAAGAACTCTCCATGTTAGCAAGCATGTATTATCACAATTAGGTCCTTATGGCATATCTAAGCAAGCAAATAAGACAAATAAAGGCATTATAAAGTTTTTTTTTTCCCTTTCCCCTAGTTTTCCCAACCTATGAAAGCTCTTTCTCTCTCTCATCTTCCATGATACTATAAAATTCCTCAAAATCCTAGCTTTAAACCATGATAAAAATTCAATAAGGGCATTAAACCATGAAAAAAACTTTCTTAAAGTTTGTTATGTTTTTAGATTGATCTGTCTTTGAGGATTGTGATTGTGCAGTTTACAAATTGAATCATAAACATAACAGATAGATGGGTAGATACTATAAAAGGATAATAAGGAGCCATCTAGATTTGGAGGCTTAAAGAATCCATTAACACTTAAATTGTTGGGAGAATGCAAAAAGTGAGTGATTCAGCTTTAGAAGCTCATAGAATCCACTTATGCTTAAATTGTATGAAAGTAAAAAAAGAAGGGGAAGAGTAACAAGAAGTTACTATCATCTTTTAAGTTTAAGCATTAATTGAAGAGAGTGGTAATGGTATTTAATTAAAGGAAAGATGTTACAGTTTAGGAAGTTTGAAAATGGAGATGGTATTTAAACTTTAAAAGAAATAACATTTTGGAATTAAAGATGATAAGAAGGGAGAAGAAGGATTGTGGGACATGTTACCTAAGAAATAAAGCTTTTTGATTTATCAATTGCATTGCAATTGGCTAGCGCTCCACTTTGTGACTTCACTCAACTCAATTAGGCCTGATGCACATGCTAGCATCCATTTATAGGTGAGTGAAGTTAGTTAAATGAGACTTGCTAAGCTTCTACATTATTCATGTTCTATGACTTGTTCATTTTATTATTATTTTATCTCATTTACTAGATTTTTCTAGTATTTTAAGATAGGACCATTTTTACTGCCTTTAAGCTTTTAAAAACCAATTTTAAACAAGAAGCTTCAAGAGAAAGATGAATCCATGTGTTATTTGACACTCCCTTCAATGTCTAATCTCTCTTAATACTTCTCTTGACATCATGCCAAGCTACTTTTGAAATTTGATAAATTTTCTATGATAATAAATTTTGTAAAAATATCTACAAATTGATCTTCAGTCTTACAAAAACTCTAATTCATTTTCTTTTTATTCCATGAGCTCTCGAATGAAGTGATGTCAAATTTCAATGTGCTTGTTGCAATTGTGAAAAACAGGATTATTCATCATGGTAATGGTGGATATGCTATCACAATAGATTTTTATTGGAGTGTTAATACTTTAATGTAAATTCTCAAAAATCCTTATGAGAAAAACACCTTCATATGCTACACTTGTAACTACCATATATTTTGTTTTTGTAAATGAAAGTGCGACTATCTCTTGCTTCTTTGATACCCATGAAATTATTTTAGAGCCTAAAAGGAAAAGATATCCTATTATGCTCTTTCTGTCATCAATGCTTTCTACCTAATCATTGTCAATGTAGCTAATCAAATTACAATCATTTTTTATTTTTGTAGATGCTAAATTTCTTTATATCTTTCACATAACTCAAAATTTGTTTTGTACCTAGAAGATAATACTTACTGGACTTGCTCATGAATCTTAAAATAATGTTGATAGCAAGCACTATGTCACACCTAGTGTTTGTGAGATAAATCAATAAGCTAATAAGACTTTGATAAGGTGTCTTCTCACTTTTTATTTTCTATCCCCATTTGATAGCTTTTTATTAGTTCCTATAAGAGTGGATGTTAGCTTGTAATCTTGTGTCTTGAATTTCTTTAGTAAATTGTTAGCATATTTTCTTAAGAAATAATATCTATCCAAGTCGTTGCTTGACGTGCATTCTAAGAAGGTATCTTATGGGGCCAGGATTATTCATCTCACAATCCTTCATCGTGGCCTGCTTGAAGTTTTCAATCATCTTTGTATCATTGCCAGTATATATCAAATCATACATATCTAAGCATAGGATGAGGAAATGGTCTTCATGCATCTTCATATATAATGAAGCTCACTTAGGCCTTTTACAAAATGATGATAAGAAGATACCTGTCTAATTTATTATTCTATGCACATGGTGCTTACTTCAATTTGTAAAATGCCTTTCTCAATCGATATACTTTATCTTCTTGGCCTTAACCATGTAACATTAAGGTTGCTCCATATACACTTTCAATTTCACTATTCAAGAACACAGGTTTCATATCTAATTGATATACTAGTAGTTTTAGTTGAGCAACTAAAACAAGTACCATTTTTATTGTTTCCATGCATACCACAAGAGTGAAGGTCTTGTTGAAGTTGATTCCTAATTATTGAGAATACCTTTTTACAATAAGTTATGCCTTGTACTTTTAAATTGACCTGTCTTTGTTGTACTTTACTTTGTAAGCCCATTTTAGCCCAACAATATCTTTTCCTTTTGGCTTCTCCATAAGCTTCCATGTTTAATTCTTCTCGACCATCTCCATTTCCTTGTCCATGGCTTTTCTCCATTCTTCTTCTTTTATAGCTTTTTTGTATTTCTATGGCTCACAAGAAAATAATGTAACATGACTAATTTGATAAATATCTTACAATGATTGCATCTTTATTAAAGGAGATGAATATGGTGACAAGCTTTGCTATTTTGAAGGTTGATTTGTGCTTGGGTCTAGATTATTTTTTGCATTCTCCTTAGCTTCAAGATGTTGAGCTTCTTTAGGTGCTTCGTTGCTCTATTTCCAGCTTGCTTCTTCATCAAATATGACATCCCTTGAAATAATTAATTGCCTTATATTATGATTGTAAAGACAATAGCCTTTGGATTTATTTCTATAGCCAATAAAGATATACTTTTATCCTTTCTCATCTAGCTTGTCTCTATACCCTTTGGGACATAGGCATAAGCAATGCAGCCAAAGTCTCTAAAATGATTAACCTTTGGCTTTCTCTTGAACTAGGTTTCATACAATATTCTATTTGGAATTGCTTTTGTGAGGGATTAGTTAAGAATATAATCTAATGTGTTAACAACTTCTGCCTATAAATATTTTGACAAATTTTTCTTGTGAGAAGGTACATTGTGGTTGAGTGAGAAAAATAAGTGTGCGTAAGTAGAAAGTCTTTGCATATTTGCAAATTTTCTATATGTGTATATGATTCTATGTCCCATGTATTATTTGTATAGAAAACAAAATCATATGAAAAAAATAAAGAAATATTGATATTTGAGGAACCTCAAAGTTGAATAAAGCGAAAATTTTTCTAGATCTAAATTATTTAAGTGTGAGGGTATCTTAAGGAAAAAAGAAAAGAAAGAGAAGTGTTGAGTGAATTTGAGTGTTTTATTAAGTTTCTAACTTAATTGTATTCTTTTGGAATTTCACTCATTATTTCCCTTATCTTTTTATTGTGATAAGCCTTAACACCCCAAGCCATATTATAAGTTTAAAAGACCTAATAATATATGAGTTATGTATAGCCTATATTAATGGAAAGGAAATAAAAAACAAGCATATGAAGCTTCTAGGCTATGAATTAAGAATGCAGTTTACTTTGCATGCTCTATTTTAACTTTTATAATTAGATTTTTGTATGGCTACATTCACACAAATTAAGCACAACAGAGAAACTCTTTATTATATTTTAAACTTTAAAACTTGATTAGATGGCCTGTACTTATTAGTTAACATTATATTGTCAACAATTGTTGAAACTAAAATTGGCATTTGTAGCAAACTAGAAAATTGGTATAAGGAGGTTCATAATTTTTTCTATCTTGTTTTTTAGGCTTTACTTAGAGACAAGTAAAGATTAAAGTGTGGGAGAAGTTATAAGTTCTTAATTTACTTCAACTTATATGCTCATTTAAGGACTTATTATTAGCTTTTATTAGGATTTTTAGACATTTTTAGTTAATTTTTTTATCATTTTGTATTTTGGTAGTAAATATTAGGAAATATTATATTTTATTAGTTTTTAAGTATTTTTAATAATTTTTAGTAAAATTAACAATGCCTAATGAATATGAGCTTTAATTGTAAGCATTTAGGAAGAAACTAGGCTAAAATGGACATTGGAGGCCTAAGAAACTTGGACTTCAAATGCCCATCACTTAGGTAATGTGACAGCTATCATGAGTGCATAGAGAGGTTAATTGCTTAGGTGATACATTAAAAATTATGAATTTCCCAATTCTTTCAATTTAAATTAGATCTAGATGATTCATTAAGGAATTTTTGGCTAAAGGAGGCAGGCAAAGAGCTCTTGAATGTCCAATAGATGATCTAAGGTCAAATATGAAGGCTTTGAAGTGTATTTCATCAACTAAAGAAGTATAAAATTGTAAATTTTCAACTTTTCTTCAGTTTAATCTCCTCTCAAACTCGTTTATCCAAATTTCCAATTTATTTTCCATTTATTTCTTTTCTTTTGTTAATTTAATTTAGGATCTTAGTTGATTTGAATGGATTGTTGTTGTTATAACAAGGATTTGTGATGATTTATTGATATTTGTGTATTTATGGTGCTATATAATCATTGTTCTTCATGCCTTCTTATTTGTGTCATTGAGTTCAATTATTATTTGTGATTTAGCTTAATTTCAAGGCACATTATTACATTTAAACACTCTAAGATGTTAATCATATAATTCTTAAGAGAATGCCTATAAGGTGTTTGATGAAGTGTAGTAATGGAAACTAGGTGTAAGATAATCATAAGGCATGTCTAAACACTTAGTGGTTCCATAAGTTCATTAAACTTAATAAAACTTACTAATAAATTGAATTTAGGTAATTGTGAGGCATATCCTAAAAGATATTTATTAAATAAAATAGGTTGATAATTGTAAGACATGTTCAACTACTTTAAAAATGTTGCTAACACGTAATTACAAAATACTAATAATGAACAGAGGCTTAATCTTTGGATCCATCACAGTAGCTAGGTCTGACCTTTTGAATCTGTTATTTGTCAAGGTCTTAAGTTATTTTGTTTTGTTTCTTTTCTTTTCTTTTCTAACATCTTTATACAACTTTTGGATGCTAGTAACTAAGTAATTTGAATACTATTTACAAATTAGGTTAGTGTAAATAGTCAAGATTTACTTTTATTTACTTTTCTTTCCTATAGACCAATAAGACTTTGCTTCATTCTCTAACTCTCGATGAGATACAATACTTTGACTCAACATTCATTTTATACTACTTGAACGACTAATTTGCTTGTTATAGCAAGGTAATTAATACCTTATAGATGAGAAAAAGTTGTGTGATGTTGTAGTTTTTATGTTGGTTCCATAATAAGGTTGTTAGTATAAAAGATCATAGTGTTGTACTCAAACGTCATGATAGAGCTCCTGCTATAAAAGTTCAAGAGAAGTGGAAATTCTGGATTATTCATTCCGTCATATGCAAGTGGGAAATATTAGATAATATGAGCTACTAATGATAGACTGACCTATAATTTAATAACCAAATAACCTAATTAATTAATTAATATTCAAATTTAATTTTTTTTAAATTTAAGTTATTTTTTTAGGCTATAAAAGGGTAGGAAATTGATAAACAAAAACCACCCCTTAACATACAAATTTAAGAGTACATTAAAAGTCTCTTTCAAAGAATAGAGACACAACATACAAAAGAGACAAAAACATAGAAAAGAAAACACTAGTTTCCCTTCCTCTTTCTCCTCTTTGGACATTTGGTGTATTTGCTATGAAAAGATGACTAGAGTTCATCCTATAATTCCAATCACATTGCATGGAATAGTGAATCTAAGTATTTCATCAGCTATAAGTAAGTACCCAAATTTTTGCTACTTTAATTTGCCAGATAGTAATGGTTATAATAGTGAACTAAGTATAGACTCATAAAGAAGTAACAATTGTGCTTATTCCTTATATTCTAGATTATTGATTTCCAATAAAGTTATAGATTTTGAGAAGTTTAAAGCAACCATAGAGGATGAGATAAAAAGCTTTAAGAGAGCTTTTGTGGATGCTATAGGTTAGGAAAAATGGGGAAAAGGAATGAAAAAGTCCATAATGCCTTTATTTGGTCTTATTTGCTTGCTTACATGCCACATGGATATGAGTATGATGATGTCTTGCGTACATGTTGATATAGACAAGTTCTATTAGTGGATTTAATGGAGTTGCTAATAATGGGGTCAATTACACAAAATTAAGAATTTGGAGAGTCAATTGTAAACTTTTAAAGGTGATTGCGTTTAGTTGTACAACCTTTTAAGTAGAATGGGGTTATGTTTTTAGCCAATTTTTTTTATTATTGAATCTCTTTGAAATTTGTGTAAAGTAATTTTTTATTACTATATACATAAATCTTAAGATAATCCAATAATGAAAAAGCTTGACTTTTTGAAAAGTTGAGATCTCAATAACAAAATTCTTTAAGGTATTTATTGAAACAATGATCCATCCAGATAAAGATTTTTTAGGGGTAAAATGTAAGGCTATTAGACAAAAGCATGACTATAATTCTTACAGGAATTAGATAAAATGCAAGAATAGTAAAACATCATACAGTGAAAAGCAGAAGCATGAAAACTGTGTACCTTTAGCTGTAGCAAATAACTGTTAAGTTGAAAGCCTATCAAACTCTAGAACCAGTATGAGCCTGCAAAACCAAAAGGTTTTATTGAGTGATGGTAAGCCAAGAAGTTAACCCTCTTAGTCAGGAGTCCCCTTATATTGCGAGATAGAAAATCATTTCTCTCTTCAATAGAAATAAAAACCTTTAAAATATAAGTATGTCTACAAATGTAACCATTCCATCGATAATTAGAAACTGTTAATGACATAAGTGGAAATTAAGACCAATAAACCATAAAATATCTATCATAAATTTCATAAGAATGTATTTTTTTACATTTTTGAATAAAAAAAAAATTATTATAAAAGGTTTTATTCATTTATTAATAAAAAATAAAAATATTTTAGAGTTTGACTTTAAATTTTCTCTATTGAGTTTTATTTGATGTTAGGCCTCATACACTATGATTATTTCTTACACATCTCCCACATAAAAAAGATTCAAATCCATATTAGTTTTTTTTAGAAGGCAAACTTTAAGCAGCATAAATTAAAATATAAATTATTTTAATAAATATAGGACTTCATTTTTGAACAGGTAAAGTCCTCTTTTTTAATTTTTTCAATTTTTTGTTGTTATTTTATTTTAGTAATAAGTAAAAGACAAAATATAATTAATATATTATTATTAACTATCATACCAACTAACATTGCTGAATATATTTTAAATATAAGTAGTGTTTAAAGAAGAGCGATAATCAAATAATAATTAGTATAACAAAAAAAGTATTGACTATTGGATTTGAATCTTAATTATACTACTTTTTTGGACTTAGAAGATAAGAAATTTTCTGCTGAATGTTTTACTCACCCCATGAATGGCGTGATATTTTTTACTGAATCATAAAAATAAATCAATTGAAGTGCATAACCATGATATATACTAAAAGACTATTAAGAGACACTGTCAGTATAACAACCAAATTGTAAAGGAAAAAAATTCTATATACAAGTAGATCATCAAATTATGTCACGCTAATTTTTCTTCAGATTTGCCAATAACAATCACTAAAAAAATGCAATAAATTTTCTTAAAATGTGCTCTATAACACCTTAAAGTGAGTTGCATTTGAAAGAAAAAAAAAAGAAAACCGAAAGTGAGACCGTTTATAATACTATGTGTTAGAATATTGTAACTTCATTTTTTCTGGTAGACATATTGTAACTTTAAATATAATATAATAATTACTATAAATTTTACAAGATTTAGAGTTTTATATTACTATAATAATAGATAACACGAGTAAATTATACTAATTTTTTAAGGTTGATTAAATTATTATTAAATATTATTCTTATTCTAAAAAATTACATTCAAATCTTTTTATTTTAATTTTTATAAATAAAATTGACTTTTTGCATAATATCTTTATTTCAAAAATAAAAATTATTTGATTATCTTTACTGTTATATTAAAAATAAATTTATAACATATATTGTGTAAAAAGTTAATTTTTATAATAAAAAAATAAATTAAAATTTTTTGTAATATATATATATATATATATAATTGAGTATAATTTTAAAATAAAAAATATTAGATACAATTTAACTATATAAAGAATGTTAGTGCAATAGACTCGAATAATGATGATTATGATCACGATGACGATGGCGATAATTTTGATGATAATAAAAAGATAGAAAAAGATTTGGTAATTTGATAAGATACTGGAGGAGATTGCAATAAATTCACTGTGAAGGTAAGAAGGGCGCGACCCATGTGCAAAAGGCCAAATCCAACATACGCAACCGAAACCGATCCCCAGATTTTTCCAAGAATGTGTGCGACTGCTGCCCACATGTAAATAGCAAATAGCCGCTTCCTTCTCTCCCAAAAATCTCTTCGCAGCTAAATTTCCAAACATTACTCACCACTCGTTTTATACCTCTGAACCCTTTCCACTCTCATTTCCCGCACTCTCTCCAAAACCTCTTTCTTCGTCTTCGCTTCATCTTGTTTCCATTCATGGGTTGAACTTATTTTCCATTCTTCTTCAAGCCAAATGGAGTGGGACAGCAATTCGGATCTAAGCGGCGACGAGGAGGAAACCTTCGGGCTCAACGATGGGGGTCCCCTTCCCTTCCCGGTCGAGAACTTGCTCCAAACGGCTCCCTGTGGGTTCGTCGTCACTGATGCGCTCGAGCCTGACCACCCAATTATTTATGTCAATACTGTGTTCGAGATGGTCACTGGGTATCGGGCAGAGGATGTGCTTGGTCGCAACTGGTCAGTCTTTGAGCTCATATTAATTTTACTCTTTTTTTCTTTTGGGGTTTGGTTGTTGTTCATGGGAAATGAGTTGGGGAGACACATTTTGCTTGAGTTGATTGGCGTTTGGTGTTTATTTTTCTATTAGAATTGTTACTGGTTTTATGTTTGATGTATTAATATGAATTTTCGCACTAAATTTGCAAGTTGGTTTTGGTTAGATCAGGTAATCGGTTTAGGTTTAGACGGGTTTACCGAAATATGGCTATCAAGCATTGGGACTTGATAGTCTAGGCCCTTCTTAGCATCTTTTTTAGGCCAGGCCAACTACAAGGTTCTTGCCACGTTGACAATTAAATTATTTTCCCCTTCGTGGGTTAATAATTGAAGAGCTTGTTAGTGCATATTCTGGTTCTCCTATGGTCAGTGCAATGTTGCCTCAAGCGTTCTGCACATTTAAGGGCATAATGTTTCGGTTTAGTTATGGTTGATGTCAAAGAAACATGGCAGGACCGTATATCAACATGCTGCACTTGTTAGCATCCTTACATATCTGCTACGGTGAGGCTTAAGTCAACTACAAATATATCAAGACATGAGACTATAATAATAATTAGTAGGAAATGCTCTGTTATGCATATGAGTTCAATTTAATGCTATTATGAGTATTAAGATGCTATTATGAGTATTAAGTCTACCGCAATAAAAAGGAACAAATAACCTGTTCTTGGGTGCTCAAGGGTTTGGGAGAAAGTGAACATGACATTTCACTACATAGTGTTAGACACCTTTTTGTTGGAGGGGGGCAATGAATATCATTAGACTTTCTATGAATCATACAGAATTTTGGAACTATAGTATTACAGAACCGTTAAAGGTTTTGACTTTTAGCTTTGGATTGCTAATTAACAAGATATAGCAGAGAGATTATGCATTTGGTTATTTCTGTAATCCATATAGCTTTTATTACTTAAATTGAGTCTATATATTGAGCAAGTCCCATTACTTTATGCTGCTGTGAGTGAAGCAGGGCTGAGAATCTGAAGGCAGTGGACCACTATGTGTATTAAAGGTTGCCAGATAGTTTGTAGATGCAATATGTATTTGCTGGATTTGGGAGAGGCATTTAGTGTCAGGAAAAATTGAGAATACATTGCCCTGTTCCTTTTAGTGATCAAAGAGCTTGTTAGAGCATGTGCAAGATCTTATATACATCAGGAAGTACTACTGGTGGGTTCAGAACGGATATAAGTTTCTCACTTACATTGATGTCATTCTCATTGATCTTTATATATATATATATATATATATATTGTATGTGCTGTCACCATGGCAAGGAGGATGTTGCAGACTGAACATTAACTTGGCTAAGAGTTGCTTGTAAGGTATAAATGTTCATACTGTTGTTTTAGCTAAGTGGGTTGGTTGTGGGATTTCACAGTGGCCTGTGGTGTATTTTGAGGTGCCTTTGGGTGTTATTCCTTGAACCACTGCTTTCCTGGGATCATGTTGAGCCAAACATTTCAAAAAGACTTGGTAACTGGGAAGAGTTTTATTTTTCTTTCAGGTGTGAGGCATGTTGCCCTTGTTCAGGCTTGTTTATTAGTTATTCCCATTTATTTATGTTCTTATGAGAGACTTCTAATGGTCAGCTGTATGATACTTGCAAAGGGGTAATTTGATAAGGTTGGAAGTGTTTTGTAAGCCAAAGCATGTGGGCCTTGGGTTGGTAATTAAGTGTTGAAGAAAATTCCCTTCTAGCTAAATGGTTGTGGGATTTTCGTTTGGAACCACATGCCCTGTGGTCTTTATCATAATAGTTAGGATGCCAGGATGGAGATCAATACCACTCAAGCAAATCTCAGGAAATTCATATCTCTGGTATACCCTTCAAATCTCTTTGTTCTCTGAGAGTGGGGGATGGTTCCCACACCTGGCTGTCAGGTGATTTGTGGATTGAGGAGTCTTCTCTTCCCCAACACCCCCCCCCCTCTCAAAAAAAAAAAAAAAACTGTGGGATGGCCGCTTTTATTGGCTCTCTACCTTGCTTAATGTTTCTGTTTCTTGGTACTTTGCTGCGGGTTTGAGCCCTGTCAGTCCTGACATTATGGCTCTCAATTATTTTGGAAATTTCCTTTTCTAAGGCACCTTAATGATAGAGAAGCTTCTGGTTTGATTTCTATTCTTTGTATTCTTGACTCTTATGAACTTTTCTAGTTTTCCTGATGTTCTGGATTTGTGCTTGCAAATTTGTTTTACACTTTACATTTATAATCCTTTTATTCATAATACCTATGGAGACTTTTTATGGAAGGTTAAAGCTCTCCCTAAGGTTAAGGTTTTTGTTTGGATAGTGTTAATTAATAGAATTAGTACTAGTGACTTGCTGTGGGTGTGTAGGCCACATGAGCCTTTGTCTCTAGATTTTTCTATGTATTAGGAGAGTTTGGAAACTGTCAATCATATTTCTGCACAGTGATGTTTGCAGGCAGTTGTGGGGAAAGTTGTTAGGGATTTTTTTTTTATGAGCAGTGGATTTGTCCCCCCATCTCTTTAGCACATCTGTCATACTTTTCACATAACTTGATTACTGTAATTCTCCTTTTTGATCTGGCATGCATAGGATTTAGCTGTGGACTGTGTCACAGTCGATGCTATATTTTTACTCTGCCCTTCTATAATGAACTTCAGCTTTAAGGTTCATATCTATTGCTATATTTGGTTAGCGTATTGTTTATTAATTTTTGATAAAAATAATGTTTATTAATTATATTTGTAAGAAAAGATATGTGATTAAATTTTTATGCCCCACATAAGATCATGCTTTTGAATGAGTGTATAATTCATCAGCATTTTTTTCTTTTCCTAGAGTCTGTAGGGTGCAGTTTATATGGCAAATGTCTTTTCTGCATACTCTCATTATTGCTTATTTATCAAAAAGAAAGAAGTATTTCTCCTCCTAAGATTTGTCATGAGATGAAATCCTGGGTGTCATTCTCTTAAATGAGTATTATGCCACTGCTGACTTTGATTTTGATGACATAATAGTCTTGAATTGTTGTCTACAATACTGGCTTTTGATTCATTTGTTAAAAAGAAGTTTTTCCCTTTTTTTTTTTTTGTGAATGAGTTCTATCTCTTATTAGATTTTGTCTATTTTTGGGATATTTTCTATTCTAAGTTCTGTTTATGAATGCTAAATGTTTTCCAGTGGGTATATATAAGTGGTCAGTGGCAGGAATGAACCAGTAACACGATCTGCTTTGTTCCCATGTCATTCTGAATTGTTAGCACATCTGCTTGTGTGGGATATTGAAACTGGTTGCTGATACACTGGCTTCTTTCTCGGTTGCTCTTTTGCTTGGTTCTTTTCTTCTTTCCGGGGGAGAAACTATTGTGGAAGTTGTTAGCAAAGACTTGTTTGGCCTGTGGCTTTTTTGCAGGATGAGTTGGTCTATTATACTCAAGGCATTGTTATTGACTATCTTTCTCTATGATGGCAAAATGTGTCAAAAAATTATAAAGTTTGAGTTGTCTACACCTTCTCTTTTTAGGCAGTGTATTATGGAAGATTTGGAGTATTTGTGTTTGGAGAAGGAAATAAATTGAGTTCTTCAATTTAATTCCTTTGTGATATTGGCAGAGTTGAATATTGAAAGATAATGTTCGATCAATTAAACCTTGATTTTTGAGCAGGGCTTGTTCTTATTAATATTATGGTTCAAGCTTGAATTATCAAGATTAAATTAATAAATGAAAATGGAATAATTACAGGAAAAAAAAAAATGGCATTCATAATTACCTAATGGCTGATTAATGATTATGGATTTAAGTTTTAGAAGCCTACTCTTCTGCTTCAACATCATTGTTGGTTGACATTTTCACTCCTGCATTGGCAGATTTTTTTAAAAAATTTATTTTTCTGTTGGCAGAGACTTGGTGCATGCATATGTAACTTAAAATTTATGTGTAATTTCTTATGATGTCATGTATAAAAGTGGATGGGAAACATGGTTGGTAAACTTGAGTTTTAACTCATAAGCTTGTCGGAGGTTAAGAGTTTAGGTATAAAAGTCGTGCTAACTTGCAATCAAATTTGAGTTCTGAAGAAATCAGTGTAAACTTGGTTCAAACTCATAAACTTGTATAAAATCAACAGTGTACCATTTTGCTTTAGCTGGCAGTAGGTCATTTTCAGGTATATTTTGGCTGGGCTAGGTGCTGGATGAGCACAGACAATTTGCCCCAATCCCTCCTCCTCCAACAACACACATTGATGTGGCAACATCTACAGTCAATTTCCTTTTCTCTGAGCATTGATTGCTTTCCCTTGGGTCGGGGAGGATTCTCTTCCCCATGGATCCTTCTCTCTCCCTCCCTTCCTCCTTCCCTCCCCCTTTCCTGCTCTTCTCTCCTCTTGCTGTAACAACCTTTTTTTTTTTCTCTTTCTTCCCCAATCTTTCCCATCCTAGCCTAAATTCCCCTTCATATGTATCTCAGTCTGAGCAGAGCACTGTTTGGGCCAGCAGTTGTGCATTTTCCTGTCAGGCCCTCTGCTGCTGATTACTTGACACTGGATGTTAATTAATTGATAATTACCTATGCTATTACCTATCATTTTGTTTTTCTTTCAAACTTTATAACCATTTTATGATGCAATTTATGCTCTTTTAATCATTGGTATATATATTTCATTAATTATTTAGGGTTCATTAATATGTTGGTCCCTATCGTTTCATTGAATTTCTAATTAGGTCTGTGCACTTTGAAAGTTTGTGATTGAATCTTGATAGTTTTAACTTTTTTGTTTTTTAATTGAGTCCCAATATTAGTTGTCCATCACTGCACTATTACCAACAGCTGATGTGGCAAGTGGGTTGCACATGTGGCAAATACTCTATTGTCACATCAGTAGACACAATTATGATCTGGTCCCTACAGTTTCACTGAGTTTTTAAATAGACCCTTATATACTTTAAAAGTTTGTAATTAGGTTTTTATTGTTTTATTTTTATAAAATAAGTCCCTAGCTTAATGAAGAAAAATTAATTATATTTTAAATTTGCATTAATTCTTGTTTTCCTTCTTCTTATTGGGTTGTTATAGTTTATTAGTCTTTTCTTCTTCAAACTATATATATATATATATTATATGTATGTATATTGTTTTGGGCAAAATGGTTTGTCATTATTAAGGAATGGAATGCTACTTTGATATGGTAAGTTAAGGATCCAATTGAAAAAATGGACACGATTACAAACTTTTAAAATATAGGGACTAAGTTAAAATTCATTGAAACTATAAGGACAAGTTTGTCCATATTTCTGCTGATGTGGCAATGGGGTATTTGTGACTGTGAAATCTGTTTGCCACATCAACATTTGGTAACAGTGCAGTGAAGGACAACTAACGTTGGAGATTAAATTAAAACTGTAACAATCCAATTACAAACTTTTAAAATGTAAGGATCTATTTAAAAATTAAGTTAAACTAAATTAATTAAACCAACTATTTACTATAGTATGTGAACTCAAGATTTTGGGTTGAGTTTATATTTCCCTCCCAACTTTACTGAAACTTACAAGTTTGACAACCATGATGGGAAATGAGTTTTACTTTTTGCTTCTTACTGGAAGAGGTGTTTGATGATATGTTGCGATGTTCTATTTATTGGTCTTTAGCACTTTGAAGTTTTAGATTTAGGCAGTGCTAGAGTGATCAGAACTTGTACATGATGGCTAATCATGGCCAATTTGAGTGCTTTTCTGGTGTGAACAGTTTTGCAGAAATAGATTTTGAGATTTAATACTAATTCTTGGGAGGCTCAGTATGGACTTTAAGAAGGATTGTTGAGAATTTTGATGAGAAGGCAAGTTGGTGCAAACCTTCAAATGGGATTCATTCTAGAACTCAGAGAAAGAAAAGAGATATGGCATGGGCATTGCATGTAGGCTTTCAATTCATCTCACAAGCAAGGGAGCCAACTTTCTAAGCAAAATTATAAATTGATCACCAAAAAATTAAATAGAGTCACATTAATATATACAGAGATACTGTGTCTTGTGCTGATTGCCTTATACCAAGAGACTTAGACACATGCTATAATCCTATTAAGCAGTTAGAGCTTCCTGATATAAGCAAAGCTGTATGGGAGACCTCAACATTATAATTAAAAAATAAAAAAAAATGAGGTGCATCTGACCCTTGATTACAAAGAACACCGTGATATCAATTTTCAATCTGAGTTGCATCTGCAATATGAGTGTTTTGCATTAAGATTTTGTAATTTTTGTAAGTAGATTGACTCCTCAGTTGGATACAATGCCAGTTTATGTGTCTCAATTTACTTTGTGTTTCTCTTTTTATTTATTTTTCCTCATAAATACTTTGTGCCTTTATCACTTCTTGTTTATACCAATTAGTAAGGTTATTGACTGCGTATGCTTAGTATAAATTCAAGTATGGCCTACAAGTCTGGTTGTTTGTATAGCTAATGCAATGCAAGAAGCATTCTGAACAATGACATATAATTTTTTTTAATTTTTTTAGTGCATGTATATCTATCATGATGGGGGATGTAGAGATTAATATCTGTTTAGAGTTAGCTTGTGTTATGCTTCATGATTGAGGAGTAAACCTTGAGTTTGGAAGGTAAAAGAAATGGATAAAATCTCTTTACGGTAATTTGTTTGCAGTTACATTTGTTTCTCATATTCCTATTACGAGAGTTTCTTCTGATTGTTTTCATTGACCTAAAGTGATGGGTAAGGGTTTCCAAAATAATATACTTTTCCTGGCTTGTAGCTCATGGGGACTAAGATGCCTTGGTGAATTGACGGCTCATGTGCACAGTCTTACCTTATTGTATTCGCATAATAGTTTTTAAGTTCTGATGTTCTTTGTGATGTAAAATGGGTATTCCAAACTGAATGCTTCCTCAAGGGAAATAAAGGAAAGAAAAGAAGGGATGGGGATTTTTATATGATAAATAAAACAATACATAGTGGCCCTTTAGTATCATTTGCTCACCTGAGTCTCTATTGCTAGGGATTGCTAATTGAATGTGGCTTTATTTTAATCATTGCCAAATATTTTGCAGCCGTTTCTTGCAGTGTCGAGGTCCATTTGCCAAAAGAAGGCATCCATTGGTGGACTCCACTGTAGTTTCAGAAATTAGGAGATGCCTCGATGAGGGGATTGAATTCCAAGGTGAGTTGTTGAACTTTAGGAAAGATGGATCTCCACTGATGAACAGATTGCGGCTGACACCTATATATGGAGATGATGAGACTGTAACACATGTCATTGGAATCCAGTTCTTCACAGAGGCAAACATTGATCTTGGTCCTGTTCTGGGTCCTGCAATTAAGGAATCTGCCAAGTCATCTTATCGGTTTCGCACTGTGCTTTCAACATTGGGTTCTCTTCCAGTTGGGGACCGTAATGTATCTCGTGGAGTTTGTGGGATACTGCAATTAAGTGATGAGGTACTGTCTCTCAAGATACTTTCCCGCCTAACACCAAGAGATATTGCTTCTGTTGGCTCTGTCTGCAGGCGATTATATGAGCTGACAAAAAATGAAGACCTTTGGAGAATGGTGTGCCAAAATGCATGGGGCAGTGAAACGACACGTGTTTTAGAGACTGTGCCTGGTGCAAGGAGACTTGGATGGGTTCGACTAGCAAGGGAGTTGACCACTCTTGAAGCAGCAGCATGGAGGAAGCTGACTGTTGGAGGTGCTGTTGAACCCTCACGCTGTAATTTTAGTGCTTGTGCAGTTGGTAATAGAGTTGTCCTATTTGGTGGTGAAGGGGTTAACATGCAGCCTATGAATGACACCTTTGTGCTGGATCTGAACTCAAAAAATCCTGAGTGGCAACACGTCCAGGTGAGCTCTCCTCCTCCTGGTCGTTGGGGCCACACAATTTCCTGTGTTAATGGTTCTAATTTGGTTATATTTGGAGGCTGTGGAAGGCAGGGCTTGCTCAATGATGTGTTTGTGCTGGACCTGGATGCAAAGCCTCCAACTTGGCGTGAAATATCTGGATTGGCACCTCCGCTTCCAAGATCATGGCACAGCTCCTGTACTCTTGATGGTACTAAGTTGATAGTTTCTGGTGGCTGTGCAGATTCTGGAGTACTTTTGAGTGACACTTTCCTCCTTGATCTGTCAATGGAGAAACCTGTCTGGAGAGAGATACCAGTGTCATGGACCCCACCTTCTCGCCTGGGGCACACGCTTTCTGTTTATGGTGGTAGGAAAATACTGATGTTTGGAGGTCTTGCCAAGAGTGGGCCCCTGCGGTTTCGTTCTAGTGATGTATTCACCATGGATTTAAGTGAGGAGGAACCATGTTGGAAATGTGTAACTGGGAGTGGAATGCCTGGTGCTGGGAATCCTGGGGGCATAGCTCCCCCTCCTAGACTTGATCATGTTGCTGTTAGTCTTCCAGGTGGTAGAATCTTGATATTTGGTGGATCTGTTGCAGGTCTTCACTCTGCCTCCCAGCTTTACATCCTGGACCCAACTGATGAGAAACCTACATGGAGAATCCTGAATGTACCCGGGCACCCTCCAAGATTTGCTTGGGGACACAGTACATGTGTTGTTGGAGGGACAAGAGCTATTGTACTGGGTGGTCAAACTGGAGAGGAATGGATGCTAAGCGAGCTACATGAGCTTTCTCTGGCAAGTTCTGTAATCTAGATTCGGTAAATAAACTGCTTGCTGTAGTGAAGGGAATACCACGAGGCTCTACTCAGGAGTTGTGAAATCATTTTGAGCATCGGTCGGCGGCTAAGGTTGATTTGGTCACTGATGACTTGACAAGCAATGCTCTGGTCAGAACGTTTGTATTAAGTCGTGTCCTCAATGCATTTTCATGCATGGTTGGTTCTGACGAGAACTTTTCAGTGAGTGACATGAGACCGTGTTTGTTTTTTGAGGTTGTGTGAGACATTTCCCTTCAGAACGCACAATGAATTATTCTTCCTGAATATATTATTAGTGTCTGATAACAAGTAGGTAGCATATTAGGGTAGTTTCTGACTTGATTTCCTGTGTTTTGTTTTTGTTTTAATCCTGTAATTTGAACCGTGAAAAAAAAAAGGAAGAGAAAAAGGTTGCATGTTCATAGTAACATAATTGGGTCTATTGTATGTAAAGGAAGTTTCTATGTTTTTGAACGTGTCATCTGCGAGTCGGCTGGGTCAGATTAGGATTTCATACTGCCCAAAAGAATTGTTGTAGGTAAACCTCAAGTTGTGGTTTCAACATTCGTGTATAAGTAATTTGGAACTTTTAATTTGTTTTGTTTTGTCTTTTGTTTTTTGTTTCTTAAAGTGTCAAACCATTTGGACTTCCATGGAAGTGAATTAAATTAATTTTTCGTCATTCATTATCGTGACTAATTTGTGAAAGAAGGGAATGCTGCAAGTTTTTCTATTTTCTCAGAAGAATTTGTGCAATATTATTATTATTATTATTATTATTATTAGGTACATAAATAAAATTTAGAGAAAAGAGGTGTGACAAATGGGGAAGAAGGGCTGGTCTTTGCAAATAGATCTTTTGTAGTATTGCACCCTTTCTAATTGGAAAGAGAAAGATAAAAAAATTTTAATCTGAAATGTTAATTTTTAAAATGTTGGTATCATATCTTGTGTTTATTTTTGTCCAATTATACCATATAAAATTATCTTTGATCTGTAGAGAATTTGAATTTCTGTTCACTAGGGTTGGCAATTGGACAATTCGAAACGTGTTTTAATGTCAGTTTAGAGAATATATTTAACGGTATTAGTCCTGCCATATTATAGACTTAAAATTATTAATTTTGGATGGTGGTTAAAACTCCAATTTTATATTATTGAAACCTATAGAGCAGCATCTTAGTATCAAATCTGGTAGCATAGGATTAATCATAGAGTATCTTTCTGATTAAAATCGCCAATGCAGAGCCATCGTCTCCTTTTGGGCTATCAATTGAAAATTCCGAAGGGTATGCATCGTCTGCGTTTGGGGAACACCATTCACTCTAGCAGGGCATGCATAACTTGTCAAATTAATTTTATATAAAAGTTAGACTTGTTCTAGATATGTTAAAAATAATAGAGTAAATTATAATATCACTTGAGTTTTGTTAAAATTAGATAGATTTCTTTTCTATTTTTAAAATATGTACATACCTAATTTGAGGCAAAAAGTTATTTTATAATTTAATCAAATTTAAATTTTTTATTAAATTTTTTTAGTTTAAAAAAATATGTATTTAAGTTAATAGATCATATTTTGGTCAAAAAATTTAAAATTAGGTTAAGGTATAGAATAACTTTTTATTTCAGAAAAAATCTATATAATAAAAAAAATTATGTAATTCTAATAAAATAAAAAAAATTATATAATTTACTCAAAATAATATTTTGTGATATAACCGGACCCAATTCGACTTGAACAAAATAAACAAACTGGGTTGCATAAAATTGTGATTAATGACAAATGATACATTTTTTTTTTTCACCCCAATATGAGTTAGTCAAATGAAGTTTTTGTGTTGAATTGGATCAATTCTTACCCCCTCGTTCTAGCAGCCCCACAGTATATGGTGCTTGCAAAAACGCAAAGGCTTACTATGTCAATAGAATATCAGCAAATATCTAGTTCAGATGCGACGCGTGCGTCAATTTTATTAACTTGTCGAAAGATTTCGCTTTTGAAAGGATGCTTTCCTTTTCTTGTACTTTTCTTCTTTTTCTCTCTGAACCCTAGCTTTGTATTTTAGTTTTAAATTACTTTATTCAATTTAATAAATAAATCACTACTTAATTTTATCTCCTCTTAAGATTTACAAATCATAGCATACCATTATGAAATTAATATTGAGCACCAAGAGTTGACACTCAGGTTCACTCTGTAAATGAGACTAAACAAGATATATTTGAATTTTATTTTTAAATGGGTCGAGTTATCCGAAATAAATAAATATAAAAATAAGTAAAATATCATTTGTAATAAAATTCATGTATAATATATTTCATACATTTATTGATAATGAATTTAATTTTTATTTTTAATAAAATAAAATTATTTAAAAATCTCCTCTTGTCAAAGTTGTAGGAATCAAGGCTCCCAATGTCTGCACTTTTTTCTTTCTTTTACTTTTTCCCACTTCCAAGTTCTTTCTGATGCCTTTATTCTCAAAGAAGCAATAATTAGTCATAGATTCTGCGCTCCAAGCTATTAGTATGGTAATGAATGGAAAGCATATATAAATTAGTCTTTTGAAAAAAATACGCTCTCTTATAATTTAATCTCCAAAATTGTTTCAAATAAATTAACGTTCCAAAATTTGTAACTGTACTCTTACTGAATTTGTCCCTCAAGATAAATACAATTTGGTGCACCAAGAAAACTAAAATGTATTAAGTTCGTGACTTATAAGAATTAATTCATTTAAAATCATCATATATTTTATTTATAATTTAATAATTATTAAATATATAATTGCTTAAAATATTAATTTATTTTATAATTAATATTTTTAAAAAATTAATTTTATTTTTCTGCAATTGATGAATATAATTATAATAATAAATTTATTAAAATAAATAAATTTTTATTTTATATTTAATAATTATTGTGTTATAACTTAAAAAATAATATTTCAGAAACACCTAAATATAAGAAGAAAATAATAAGTGAGTGTATATTTTTGAAATTAATTTGTACATTCCTTCTAATAAAAAATTATTTTACGCTGTCGAAGAAATCCAATAGTGATATTAGTAATTAGCATATGTAGACCATTTGGCCCAAAAAACAAATGTAGATTTCCAATCTTATCCTTGATAGACGACACAGGATAGACGAGCAAAAGAAAAAAAGTAAAGTAGAACGGAAGACAAAGATCCAACCACTGTGCAGGTCAGTGTTCAGTGGCTTCTCTTCTTCTCACTTGGCTTCGGCTTTTCTATCCAATTCCAAATCTCTGACTCTTCTTATTTTCTCATCAATCAATCAATGCCTATCAACAAGGAATCTACTCCCCCACCTGTCATCGGCAAAATTGGCCCTTACACTGTTTTCATGACCCCGCCTTCTACCCCTAAGCCCCCCGATACCGTTTTGGAGTCCCCCAAGAAGATCGTGCCGCCGCCGGTTCAACCTCCGCCGCAGGTCTTTCAGAAGCCTTCCATCGCACATGGGTCCGTCTCGGGGTTTTTCAAGAATGCGGCAACTAAGGTGCAGAATGGTATGTTGTAGTAGACAGCAGTAGTACTGGTTTTGGCATGTTGAACAATGTTTGCGTTATTTTGTCTTTGTTTTGCATAATTATCAGATATTATTATATGGAGGTAAAATTGATCAAAGAAAGATAAAAAAGAAAAGCAGATAATCGAATAATTACTGGTTTAAGTGGGTTAAACTACTTTAAATGCTGAGAGGAGACTGACAATGGAGATGTATATGTTTGCTGTTTGTTCTCGTGCCTAGCCATAGATGGATACTTGAGCATGGAGCAATGCTTTTCCTTTTTGGTAAAAAGGGAGAGTACAAAAACACTACACGACACAGGGCAAAGCCACATCTCTTGCATCTCCAAGCAAACAAGAAACTAGCCTGTCTGGGGGAACTGAATAAACCAACAAACCAAGAGGAAACTCAGGCGCTAAAATGGCCATAGAGATCTGCTCATCCATTTACCTCCCTCCAAGAATGAACGACTTCGTTCTCCAATCCCTCCGCCCCAACTCCTTTATCTCCCAGATTAGTGCGGCACACGGATGACACCAGTCTCTCTCAGCATTAACCAAGTTCACAGAAACTAACGAATCAGCTTCAATGATGACTTTCCCTTTCTTAGTCCTTTCTTCCCACTTCCATGCCAATCTCAGACCACACAGAAGAGCCCAAAGTTCTTCAGTCTGAACATCACGCATGCTCAATTTCCTTACAAAACCCACCAAGCAAGACCCCAACGCATCTCTTACCAAACCACCATAGCCAGCAGCCTTTTGACTGCCTCTCACAGACGCATATATATTCACCTTAAACCAATCATATTGATATTGTGAAGATTCCAACCTTTCCTCCTTGATTGTCCTACTACCATTCACCAAAGAAGCAGATTGCAAAGCTTGCATAGTGGCCAAAACCTTACAAAGCACAGGCGGCACTCTATCTCCCATCCCACTTCTATTATTCCCCAAAATCCTCCCATTTCTCCAAGCCTTTCTCATCCAATCAGCAAACTCAAACACACAGGTCTCATTCATCTTATGATGCCTAAATTGCTTGTCAGTATTACTTTTGTTGCTAAAAAGATGCAAAACTAAAGTATCAATGTTGAATTCGTATATAATGGGTCTGATATTTGGTCACTATGGTATCTGTTAGTCCGTGAATACGCATAGTTTTTACTTTTTACTATTGTTGCAAACACATTTTTTTCTGGTTTCTTGGGACATTATTTTAGCTCTTTTTAGTTGTTAATTACAAAATAAGTTACATATGTGCTGCACTGCTGCTGATAGTTCAGTCCTAACTATAATCTCTCCAAGTTTTGGATATCTGCGTTCCTTTCCCCACATTATTTTGGGTATGAAAATAGATAAATTAAGTAGCTTTTGTTAGTGTCCATTCATTTGACAAGATGTATTAGTAAAGGTAATCATGGGTGCTGTCTTCTCAGGTTCTCTTGTTTGTAGAAGTTGTGAAAATGAACACGACATGAGATTGTGTAATTGAATATTGGCGTGGGAACAGGAACACTGAATGTATTGTCTGTTTATGTTTTGGATTTTCATAAATTAAAATTTGTGCAAATGAATATATTGCTCACTTTTGAGTTTTGATGATGATGTCAGATCCTATCACATGACAGTAGACCTTTGATATGTGTTTTTGATTGATCCTCTTGTTCATTTTTCGTTGACTAATATTTCTACTACCTTTCCTTTAATAGCGCACTCAAGTTTGGATGATCATTTAGCACGCTGGTTTGGCTTGAATCAGTCCAAGTACCAATGGGCGCTTGATGATTATTATGAGAGCAAGGGAATGGTGAGCAATTCATTGTATGCTAATTTCTAAAAGACTAGTGCACAAATTGAAGTAAGTTTTACAATAGCATATAAGCCTTTGAAATTTGGATATTCTTCTTTTATTACCTTGTTTCAAAGTGCAGAACTACTTTTGGAATTTGGGCATTGAAAATGTAATGCCATGTTGCCGCAGAGGATTGAATGATCGTTTTGACCTATAAAGGGCCGACAGGGAGATATATTTGTGTCCCTCTTACGATATAATAGTCCTTGAAACTCAGCTAATTTAAAGCGAGTAGATTCTCAAAGATGTCCCTCTGCTTGCTCTAGGTGGAAAGGTGGTCATAGAGTTAATGCTGGGTTTTAAGTTCCAATTTTAAAAAAGAGGGCATAGCTAAGGCTTTTCAGTTTACAATGGAGGAGAGGTTGTGTCTCCAATTGAATGGGTTTGTCATTTAAAGATTTGCAAAAGAAAAGGAAATAGAGGAGGGGTCTAAACCTTTGTCATATAACCATAGCATGTAAATGAGCCTTGCATCTTGCATTGATTAATGTGGTTTAATATGAGGTGTGAGTTTGAACCAGAACATTCATATGATTTGGCTTAATGACATGATTTCACCAAGTCATTGTTGCACACACATATTTTGATTTTTGAATTTTTTGGAGGCTTATTTGCTGCAGGAAAATGGGGATGTCAAAGTGAAAGAAATATCAGGCAAAGTACAGGGTGTTTAACATGCATTGGCCTTAGGGCTGGTAATGTCTTTACCTCGCAATATTTGTTTCCCCTGAAATGTTTGCCTTGCATAACTTGCAGTTGGTGTTGGTGTGCAGGATTTATCAAAAGTGAGGTGTGAAGACTCTCATTTTAAGCCTATTTATTATACCTTCATACTTGCATGTGCAGTAGAACACAAGTGGCTGGCATGTCAGAGTTCTATGACCAACCAATATTAATATGGTTTCTTAGGTTGTTTTCCAACTCCAGAAGCTGAGTCTGATCTCTGTAATCTTATTATCAAGTAATGAGTCAAACCTCTTGTTCTTTTATCTTATTGAGCAACCTCTAATCTAAGGTCGAGTTGTGTCCCTAGAAATGTTGATGTATTTGTAATCATGTGAAAAAAAAAAAAAAAAAGATAACAATAGTTGCCTTAGAAGGGTGGCAATGTTATCTAATGCATTTGTGATTGCAGAATAATTTCCTCCTTCACGCATAAGCTAGTTGCTTTCGATTAAGAGTAACTAGTGCTTGTTGTTTTCTAGTTGTTGGAATCTGACTAAGCCAGATTATGCAAACCTCGTTAACAGGAGTATATAATGCGGATGATCAAGTAGGTACCTGATAGCACAGTAGGTGGAGGGGAATTTCATCATCTGAGGATAATTTTAATAGAACTTTTGTTAACTGCTAGTCGCGTGAGGAATTAAAGGTGTTCAAATTAAAAGGTGATAGATCAAAATTGATCGAGAGTCAAATGTTCAGGACCAAAATTGTCAAAATCCCCATATTAACGGATCATAAAAGAAATTGACTTGGTCAATTGCTGCTTTTGTCTGGACGTTTCCTTGTCACTTGAAAGGAATGTCAAGCTCTTTGGTTTGAAGCTTCAGACATTGATGTAGTATACTACCTATTTGTCTATATCCAACTTATTTCCTAATTAACGTTTCAATTTCTCACCCCTTGCCTCAGGCAACAAACTTTTTCGTTAACTGAGTTGTCTATTTTACTTGACTAATGGTTAGTTCACAAATATCAGAAACGAGGTGAAATTCCTTCTTGTAAATCATTAACTCCTAACATGTTGCCTCAATGATCTTGATTTGTTGCGAGTGATCAGTGAACAAAACCCAAGACCAAACAAAGGAAAGGAAGGGGGAAACCTGAGCTGTTTTGTACAAGTATTTTGTAGGAAATATAAATGGACATTGCCATTATGCATTTCAGATAAGTATCAACCTGTAAATTTTTCATAATCAAGAGTTAATGGATAAATTTGGTATCTTGATGCCTGTAGGGGATAAGCATAAAACCGTCAATAGTGCTGCCTCTGCCAGAAAGCAGTATTTCTCAATAACAATTTTCTTGTATCAAATATGCGATTATTACAGCATACCTTCCCAGATTGTTTGAAGCATTTACGAATCTCACATGTCCCATAACACTCGAGACATAGGCGGAGCTAGGGTGGAGAGTTGGCCCCTCAATCTTTTAAAATTTATATGTATATAATATTTAATTTTGATATTATGTTCTTTATTCCTTAAAATTTTGAATCCACTGGAAATATTGAATTAACTGAACCTACATATTATCTTTCTTTTTTTTTTTTTCATTTGACATTTTAAATTGAACATATTAAATACATACATACATATATATATATATATATATATATATATATATATATATATATATATATATATATATATATATATATATATATATCTTTTTTTCATTCATTTCATTTTATTTTTTTATTTTTTATTTTATTTTCTCCCTATCTTTCTTTCTTTTTTTCTATTTCTCCCTCACTTTTCTCTCTTTCCCAAATTGCCCTTGGCTTTAGTCTAACTTTATACGCCGCTTCTTCTCTGATCTCCTACTGCCCCTGCTCAATATTTATTATCTTTCCTTTTTTTTTTTTCATTTGACATTTTAAATTGAGCATATTAAATACATATATATATATATATATATTCTCTTTTCATTCATTTCATTTCATTTCATTTCTTACTTTTTTTTTTTTTTTTCTCTCCCTATCTTTCTTTCTTTTTGCCTATTTCTCCCTCACTTTTCTCTCTTTTCCCAAATTGCCCTTGGCTTTAGTCTAACTTTATACACTGCTTCTTCTCTGATCTCCTACTGCCCCTACTCAATATTTCTAGTGTTTCTCAGCCTCTTCATCCTTCATGTTCTTTTTATCTCTCTTTGTTTTTCTTGTGTCCGAATTGTTCCTGCTTCTTTGTTTGACCAATTCTTCCATTTTTACTGCATCTTCGTCACTTCAGACTCCATTCTAGTCACGTTCGTGAATTGTGATTTTCCATACATCCCTTCGTCTTTGATTCGCATGAAATGTTCATCAAACTCTCAATTGCTCTATATTTAATATATGTATCTCTTGGATACATTTTTATAAATAGTAATTCTTCAATAATTTAGTAGAATATAAATAAATTCAAATGTTAATATATTATTTTTGATTGGACATAGAATAATTGTCTCTGAAAATATTATAAAAATTTTTGAAATGTTGTTGGATAGAGTAATATTTACAATACTCTATAAATATAGTTTTTTTCCTCAAACTGACAATTATAAATTTTTTTACTTTATGAAATAAACATTTTTTTCTCCTTCAAAATGCTCTTCTAAACCATTCATTGAACTATTATAATGTTGTGGAGTGATAGTTATTATTATTATTATTATTTTTGTTGGTGTATTCCCGTTATGTATTACATGAATTGAGTAGATATAGAACTTTGTTCTCGTAAATATTTAAATAGTGAAATTATTGATATTAATATAAAGAGCAATTCCTAATATGCTACTCGTTTAAATTGAAACTTATTTTTAAAGTTAAGAAGAAAGCCATATTATTGCTAGTGAATTAATTTAATTTAAAAGTTTAAAAGGAAATATCTTATTTAAGTAGTATATTACAAAAGTATAACTTCTTTTAAATAGGATATAAAAAAAATTAAGAGCTTGCCCCCTTAACCTTCTAGCCTTGGCTCCGCCACTGCTTGGAGATGTCCACAGAACAACAGTTATTACATCCAGAACCACATTTTTGTGCCTTAACGTGAGCCTCTTGTCTTTCAGCTGGCAAGAATCAGAGCTACTATTTGTTCTGCTTGAAGAGTCCTCACACCTTCTGACTTTGTCACAACAGCCAATATTGCAAGTCTTCAATATTAATTTCCCATGAGGGGATCCCTTGAGCAAGCTCAGATTTGAAGGTCTATAGTCAGAACTCGAAGCTTCATGTTCGGTTGCACTAGTTGCCACTTGATGAGTGACATTGCTTCAGTATCCTTCACCACAATTTTTTCCACTTAGAAGCCCCTGATACTCATCACAATCAATTTGCTTGTCAAGTAAGTTGACCCTCTTATCTTTTAAGAGGACCATATTTGGATCTACTGGATCCTCTTTTATTTTTGTGTTTCTCTTATAACAGTAACATGCCATGGAGAATTACAAGTCAGCAGGTCTCAACATCAGTCGAAAGGGAGAGCCAAACCAGTGGATATCCTGCTAGTGCCAATGTTAGCATGGAACCCTTTGTGGCGATGGGTAAAACGACTTTCTCAACAAGCTTTCTGGAAGTTCTTCTTGCCATGCGAGTGGCTTCTTAGTGGGGGAAAAATTGAGCTGTCTTGCAAAAGAATAAACTATTTTAATTGTTGCATAAACTGAGGGACACTTCTAGAATATGTTCTACATTCTTTTGGTTTTATCAGTTAGGTATATGAAAATTCAGAAGCTTTTTATAGGGGATGGCATGGGGAGAAGAACATCTAAAGTCGATGAGTTGAGAGCTCCTTTGGCGCTAGCTCCAATCTTTAAGACTCATATGAATTTGATATTTTAGGAGCAATTTTTACATACACCAAGAACGTCACGTCATATATATACTTAATGGTTAAGATTTATTCTGTATCTACTGTACATGGACCTCACTTGTATAAATTAAATTCTAACAATTGATTGTACCTAATGCACTATGCACCAAATGCATGTAAAAAAATTACATATTTTAGTGTTACGTGGCAAAAATCTATTTACTTTCTAGAAATGACACCTAACTAAAATTGATCAACATTTACCTTAGAAAATTTTAATTAGCATGATCTTGGTTTAGGTGATTTTGAAATAGAAAATCAATACAAGAATCACTCAAATTCGATGAGGCAACATGAAAACCTTTTCAAAGAAATGTGATGGTGAAATGACTAATAAATTCACCACTCCAAGTATACAAGACAAGCCACAACCTTAAGATACAAAACTATGGATGAAAAGTTGCACCCACCACCTTTTGGAATCCACCAAAGAGATATAGAAATGCTAGGATTTAGGTCACTTGCCAATAAATCTACCAGAGATATAGAACTTGAGAAAGAAGCATAAAGGACTTTGAGTTTTTTAATCTAAAATTTGAGGAGATAGAAAGTGATTATCACCCGTTGAATTTTCATTCTTTGATATAGATATTTATATAGAACTTTAGGAAAGAATAAATAAATAAAATAAAATTCTAATATAGTAAAGTCCCAAAATACAAAGGATAACAAAAAATTAGGGAATAAAAAAGGAAACAAATATTAACAATTAAAGACAAAAATCAATCCCACAAATTATGGGATTTGATCTCCATTTTCAATAATCCCCTTAAAGCAAGAGAATTGATATTTGTCATTTCCAATTTGTCCACAAAGGTCTCATAGCTTGATTTTGTTAACCTTTCAATTAGAATGTTTGCAACTTGCTGTGTGGTAGGGAAGTAAGACATACAAATCACTCCTGAGCCTATTTTCTTTTTAATTAAGTGTCTACCCACCTCCACATGTTTGATTCAATTGTGATGAGCAAGGTTTTGAGTTATCATAGAGAGGTAACCTTAAAGCATTTAGCTCCTCCATCAACTGTTTCAACCATATTAACTGACATTTTCCTTGAACTAAAGCTCTAAAGTTAGCTTAAGCATTACTTTGAGGAAAGATTGATTGTTTTTAACTTCTCCAAGAACCAAATTTCCATGAACTTGCAATAAGTAGTAGTAAACCTTCTACCTTCAACTGGCTTTGCTTAATAGACATCATTAAAAGTCCAATCCCTTTGTGCTCACATTTTTTTGAAGAACAAAACCTTTTTTGGTGTAGCCTTCAAGTATCCTCAGATATGGATAACAACTCTCAAATGTTTTTCAAATGGAGAGTGCATATATTGATTAATCATACTTACAGAAAAGGCAATATCGAGTCTAGTGTGAAACAAGTATATGAGCCTTCCAACTGACCTTAGTATCTCCCTTTATCTACAAGGATGTCTTTACCATGGTTTTAATACTTCTAGTTGTGTTCAATCAATGTATCCACAAGTTTACAACTAAGCAAATTAGTTTCTTTCAACAAGTCAAGTATGTATTTTCTTTGAAAGATAAGAATCTCTTACTTGCTTCCAGCTACCTCCATCCCTAAGAAGTACATGATGGCCCCAATATCTTTGACTGCAAATTCAGCCTTAAGGATTTTTTTAACTTGTCTATCTTTTTGGTGTCTTCCTAGTCGAAATGATATTGCCCACATAGACAAGTAAGATTGTTCTCTTGTTATCTTTGGATTCTTTGATGAAAAAAGTGTAATCAACTTGCCCTTGATTGTACTTATGCTTCTTCATGATTTTTATAAATCTATCAAACCATGCTTTAAAGGATTGTTTCAAACAATAGAGGCATTTCCTTAACCTACATACCTTTCTTTATGATTCTTCATTCTCAAATTTAGTGATATGGTCATGTATACCTCTTCATCCAACTTACTATTGAAGAAGGCATTTTTTACATCCTTTTAATGTAACTCCCAATCTAGGCTAATAGCAAGAGACAAATGAACCTTAATTGTGTTTAGCTTTACAAAAAGAGTGAAAGTTTCTGTGTAGACTATATCAAAGGTTTGAATGTATCTAATAGAACTTTCTCTAGTTTAGTATTATTTATCACTCAAGAAAATTGGTTGTCTCCCTTTCACAGTGAAATAAAGAAGAGATAAACTAAAACCATAATAGAGTAGATTAGCCAAAAGGAAAACTAAACAAAAAATAGCCAACACAGTTGAAAATGTTCTCCCACATTCGAGAGGCAAGTCTTTCCCAAATTCTAAATGTCTTTTATACCTTTGATCTCACTACCTATAGCCTATGTTGTAGCAACAAATCTCTTGTGTCATTCTCATGTGAGCTTCCTTCTCTCTTCTAGCTTAACCAATCATAACTCATAATAAGGAAGTTAGTTATCCTTAGTCCCCACCTCTTGGACCACCTCCCCTTGAATTTTATTTATTCTCTCCCTTAACTGCTATCTGTAAGTGTTAAGTATTTGAGGCCTATGTGCATTGGGCTCAATGGACCTGCCAATACCTACCCTATCAAACTTTACCTTGTCCTCAAGGTAGAAAGTAGAGAATTGGGTTTGAATGGCATCACAATCCTCCTCAATATTTAAAACTTAAACAACTCCATCCATTTGATCAAAATTTCCACCACTCCATTTATTAGCTTCCTACTCTTTTGGATTGCCCCTAGCTACACCTAATGTTCCATGTTTTTTCGTTAAAAAAAAAAAAAGGAATCTTCTTAGAGGATTCAATATAGTCTAGTGACCTCTTAAGATATAAACATGAAACACTAAGTGAATTCTTATCCTAGCTGGTAGTTTTAGTTGATATGCTACTAGCCCTAGCTTTTCTAGGACTTTGTAGGGTCCATAATGTAACATTCCGAAATTAGTTAACAAAAATTATTGAGGGAAAGTAATTTAATTAAGGATTTAAAAAGTAATTAAATTAGAAATTTTAGAAAGAGTATTCAATAAATGAGAAATTATTAAAGAAGGAATATTAATTTAAGATTTAATTCATGATAAAGAAATTGGGAATTTTAAAGAGAATAAATCCTTATTCAAAGGGTTTTATTTTAATTGATTAGAAAAAAAATGTCACTATAAGAAAATTAATTAGAACTCATTGATACCTAAGATTTAGTTAAAGCCAATCGAAATGGTCCAAAAACAGAATTTAAAGGATTGACAATTAAAAATTACTACAAGCTTATGACCTAGATGACTTATAACCCAACGTTGACCTATGACCTAACTCACTAAAAACCTGAATTAAAACCCTAACTCCCCTTATTTCAGTATCCACACTTCTTATATAGTCTAAGAAGGAGAGAAAAATGTAGGGGTAAAAAGAGAGAAAAAGTTAAGGCTTGCTTTAGGGCTTTAATTCAACAAGAAGATGCGAGATTTGTTTTAGGTGAGTAAAGAAAAAAATGTTCCTTTTCTTTTTCTTTCTTTTGAATCAAATATCTCTTGATTTAGTGAAATTTGATGAAATCCTAAGTTGGCAGATTTGAGGATTTAGGTGTATTTTTGTGGATTAGTGAAGAAAAGAGCTTAAGCAAGTATTAGGTAAGTAAACCCCCTCTATTTGTGATATTATATTGCTCCATATTCATTTTCATGATTGATTTTTCTATTGGTGAATTTACATGTGAGATAATTCAAAAGGAAGTGGTGATCTATTATGTTGTTCTGGATTTTTTTTTTTCACTCAAATTAGTGTTTTGTGACACTTGAAAGCTTGGGGGTATTTGATTGAATTAAAGTAAGGGTCCCTTTTGGGTTGATACATATAGGTTGGTTATTATGGTTGCTATATATGTTTCTACATAGTTGCTAGAAAGTGAAAATTATCACTTAAGGTAAGCATGGTTTATGGCTTGTATATACTTGTTGGTGTTATGTAATGTCATGTTGAGTTTGACTATTTGTGTATATTTTCATCGTGGACCTTGCAAGTGTGTTCTAGTAGAATGGACAATATGTAGATCTTGTGAGTATGCCTTGGCTACTTGTGAGATGTTGTAGACCCTGCAAGTATGTCTTAACCACTGATTTAGTTATTAGACAATGACTGTGAAAATTGTTTTCGAACTTGTTACTTTTGATTCCTTGAATATGGCATGATGAATTAATAATTTTACCATATACAACTTATACTTGTTTGCCTATATAAATGTGGATGAGAATCACCTTGGTTATTAAAATTTTATCTCACTCTAATTATGGGCTAAGATTTTACAAGTCAAGGTTCAAACTTTGGCAAAGACAAGCAACCAAAGGCTTGATTGGAGTAGGCTAAGCTTACTTTTTGGTTAGCTTGCATTTTAGTTCATATATTTTGGTAATTTGTAACTAACTTAGAATTTGTGATATGGACTAAGATTTTACAAGTCAAGGTTCGAGCTTTGGCAAAGACAAGTAACCAAAGGCTTGATTGGAATAGGCTAGGCTTACTTTTTGGTTAGCCTGCATTTTAGTTCATATATTTTGGTGATTTATATCTAACTTATAATTTGTGATATGAAATGTCAAGTGTAAGACTCTTGTCTTTTAGGAAATTGTACATGTGAGAATGATAGCTAGGATCTTAGATATTGTTTGGTTATTTTGTGTATGGATCTCACATGTAATTATAGTATACTTTGCAGTAGCTCATGAATGATGATGGACCCTAAGTATTTATGACCTTTTTAGTGTGGATATTAATTATTGCTTGGTTGGTTATTGATGATTTAGAGAGCCTTGGTATGATGGTTATTACTTGTGTGTTAATGGACTCTTAGGAATCCTTATAGTCATATTTTGAATGTGTAAATGTTTGATGGCTTGAAAGGGTGGAATAACTTTCATTTAGCAATTGAAACTTGTTAGGCTTGGTTTGGGGTCAAATGGTTGAGTATTGATAGATTTGGGTATGTGGGTTATTAGTCTAATATTATTTTTGCTATCACTTTTTTTTTTTCTGATTTTCCTTGCAATTTGTTACTTGGAGGAAAGTGTATGTGTGTGTGTTTAATCTCTTGTCCCTAGGTTTTCATATCATTAGGAGATATATTTGAAGCTATTAGAAGCGTATAATATCCATTTGATTAAGATAAGAGCTTATGGTTAGTAAGAATTTACTTCAGCATTAATTTTTGCTATTCTAAAGCTTTATGTCTTTAAGACACCACTGTACAACTCTTCAGTGCCTTGGCACCATATAGGTTTCTCAACTAGGGAATCGAATTTTAGGTTATGACGTCACGAGGCCACTCAAACAGAGGCAAAGATAGCATGGTGTGACCTTTAGGCATGATGGTAAGGTTTAAATAAAGGCAAACATCTTGTGTTTGCAGCCCTTTGACACCACAACAGTGTGCCATCAATTTACTTCTTGATGTCTTAGCATGAAGCACACCACAACATAGCCCTTTAAGGCTACAATAGCATTTATGCTCGGTGGTTTTTATAAGTGTTTTAAAGGGTTTTAAGTGAGGTTTTGATTAGGTTCTTAAATCTAAGATCTCATATAAATGTTTTAAGTCTTAGTGAGATGTTTTAAGAGTTAATTAAAGCCTTCAATAATTTAAATACTTAATTATTATGTGCTCATTTTTAAACCTAATGGTTGTTTATGATAAAAATTTTAATTTGTTTGTACTTTTCTATGATTTCTAGGATTATTCTTATGATCAATAGCTAAACCTACTTAATTAATCTATAAGTTAGAGGTTAATTAGAACTAAATGTTGCATATAGAACCTAGGACTTAGCTTTTCATTAGCTCCTTGGATAGGGATTTCAATTTATAAGGCCTTATCTTAAGATACACCATGTCTCCCACTTCAAAGATCATCTTTCTTCTATTTTTAGATTTGGGCAAACAAGCTATAAAGTCCATGCTAATATCCTCCCAAACATGGTGTAGAATGGGTAAAGGTTAGACAAGACCAACTAGATGCATAGCTTGGTATTTACTCCTTTGGCATACATCACACCTTGCCATGTAGTCCTATACATATTTCTTCATACCCTCTTAATAAGTGACTAAGACAACCACTTATAAGTACATAAATATCTTGAATGCCCTCCTATGGGAGAGGCATGAAACTCCTTTAATAATGCAATAACTCGAGGTAAGTTTCTTAGGGTTACCAATTTGCCATTGTATAGTATAGTAAACAACCCTTCCTTAAACTGTACCAATTAGGAACTTCTATACCAACTACTAGTTGCTGTATAATGAGAGCTAATTTCTCACCTTTCTTCACTTCAACATCTAAGGCTTCCATTTCCTCATAATTTCACAAAAAGTAGGCCATTAACTCCATGATTTCTTCCTTATGAGACAGTGCATTAGTTGCTTTATTTTTAGACCTCAGTTTGTAATAAATCTCGAACTAGTATCCCATGAGCTTGGATACCTTACTTTTCTTGTATAGGTCAATGTCATGCTCTCAAACAAGAATAGACTAGCACAGAATATCAGTAAACTTTGTACCCGTAAGCTCGACAAGCACACAAATCCTTGTTTAATTATAACACATAGTCAATTTTTCATAAGTTTGCTTTACCTAGATCATAATCATAATTTTAAAATTAGACAATAAGAGAGCTCTACTCTCACCATCAACACACCAAAATATAAATTATAGAGCAAGGATCATACCTACAATCTATGGACCAACCTCTAAATTACAATACACATATACAAAAATAGCAGTCTATCAATACTAAGAAAACTAACTGTAAGCTTTTTACTAATAACTCTCTTGAACTACACCAGAGGACCATTGGACACAACTTCCACTATTTGTAAAAATAATTAATAGGATGAGTCGCAATATTCAGTGAGTAGAAGATAAAGTATAACAATAAAAAGGATAGAAAAATACAGTTTTTCTAAATGAAAATAGATTTTGACATAATAATAAATAGTATAAGCTTTAAATATGGAAAAAAAAAAAGGAATTATATATATATATATATATATTTCACAAAAGTCAATTTATAAATCTCTAAATGCATGTCTAAAATAATCGATACATAATAAAAATTAAAGAATTTAGGTTAATGAAAAATTGGCTTATTACGTTATTAAGTAATTAAATGCAAGAAATATGTAGACGTATAATATTTTAATCCATATGTAGAATTAATAGGAGATAATTGTGAAGAATAAATAAAAAAATTAAATTCAAACATTTAAAAAATTTAACAATGAGCAGAAAACAATTGTTATATTGAAAACAATTTAATAAAAACATTTTAGTATGATGGTCTATACAAAATTCTAAGTTTTAACGTACATACTAATATGGGCACATGACCCATAAGGGTAAATAAACACATATTCTATATTGAAACACTGTAGACAGAAATTGCAGGCAACTATTACCACCATCCTTATTTATCTCCGTCCCTACTTACCACTATCCCCAAAACTCTTGAACGTTCAAAAAGCAATCTAGTTCAGTACCTTTTAGGTACTCAATCATAGAAACCACCTAGTGATATTCAAGGTGCACTAAGGGCTAATAATCATGCTATTAATGACTAGCATTCTGCATAATCCTACCATATATATATATATATATATATATATATATATATATATATATATATATATATATATATATATATATATATATATATATATATATATCTCATATAATATGTATAATTTATATCTAAAAATCTTTTAGAGTAAGTAATCTGAAAGGAAATTATACAATTAACATTATAGTATTTCAAAATCAAATCACTTAAGCAATACTACAAAAGCATAATGGGACAAACCTATTATTACTTGAATATTTTTTTAAAGTCACACTTTAAGTTAACATATCATTTCATTTCCATTTTGATAACAAAACATATATAGCATATTATAGTCTATGAGATTTAATATCATTAATACTATACACATTGACTATTATCTAAAGTTCCTATCCTTATAAATACACAAAATGCAAGCCAAAAAGAAAAATAGAGATAAAAATAGGACAAAAGTTTAGAATAACATGTTATACTTTATAATCTATTTACATTGCTTGTCAAATAATTATTGGTTCTCTATCATCGAATAGTTGCTACTTCTCCAAAAGCAAGTGCAAGGTAGTTCTTAAAAGATAGTCATAACAATTGACATAGTTTTTCTTTTTCTTTTTCTTTTTTTATTTTTAAGACCCACATTTAGATTCCCTCTTCGATTTTACTTGGTCAAGTTACTTTACATGGATTTTTGTTGTTATCTAACTATAGTTGTAATTTAATTCCTAACCTCATTTAGTTAGGTTAGTCCTAGCTTGATTAAATTCTATTAAATCTAAAAAAAATTCTAACTAAATACAAGGGTTTAAAATTTACCTCATTATTTATTATTCCCACATTAGTCTTGGTTCATTACAAAATCTACTTACATTAATTAATTTATTACTTATTTTAGTTATTATTTTCTACACTAGTGTTCATTTGCTTGTCACATTATTTTTTGACACATAGACATTTGGGAGGCTCACTAAGTACCTATTTATGCATTAGGACCATAATGATCCATCCCACCATACAAGTTCACTAGAAGGAAGCAATTGCAAGGAAAAGGAAAGAAAAGCTTAGCTACCCAATGATGAGGAACTTTACTTACAAAGGAAGTAAAAAAGAACAAATAACTTACCTAACTTCTAGTCTTCCACCTTTCACTTTACCCTTTTCAAGCCAAGCAACCAAAACATGGAGAAGCAAAGGAATATAGGTTCTTGGCCAACCCACAATCACATCAAGCACGGAAAAAAAATGGCAGCATATACTATAGGATGAAGGAGAGTGACCAACACAAATCCAGTAAGGGAAAATGAACTAAGTGAGAGCTTGACCCTTTAGTTACAATTTCTGCTTTTGGATAGCAAAATAGGGAAAAAACCAAACTCAATCTCAAGCCTCAAGGGATAAAGCTGAACCATTGAAGGAGGAAGGGGAAAATTTATTAACAAAAAATAGAAGTTTCAGGAAGCTAGAATATAGATCAAAGAATACCTTAATCTAGCATCATGATGTAAAAGGAGAGCTCTTGAATGTGCTTGATTTTTAGGTGAGAAAAATGAGAAGAAAGATGGAGTTTAATAGCACTATAGCTAATTGAACCCAAAGCACAATATCAATGGTGTTGGAGTATTTGAGTTTCACAAAAAAGGAAACAAAGCAACCCAAAATAGAGATGAGGGAAGCTTCTTGATTGAAATAACAATAGTGAGTGGATGAAAGTATGACTCCTTGCAGTCTATAGCCTTGATGAGATGAAAGAGATGGGAAGAGGAAAAGAAATTGAGTTCCAAGTAGCCCTTGGTACAGTCTCATAGATACCCAAAAAAAGTGAAAAGGAACCATATAGTAAATGTGCATGAGAAGATCTAAGGGGCACATGGAAGTCTTTAGGATACTTTTGTAATTGAATCATTAAGGGACCAGTGGGTAAATATAGAAAAATGTGAGGGCTATAGGAAAAATTAAAAAGAAAAAAAGAAAGTTGTAGTCAAGTTTTCTAAGCACCATTGTAGCCTGTGGGGTAAAGAAATAGGAAGATACAAGGCAAAAATGATCTAACTTAGTTTTGAACACAGGCTATTGAAAGTTTAGGCTAGATTTATAACCCTTATAATTGATTAGAATTTGCTATTGACTTTTTTTCCAAGATTTTACTTGTTCTTAACATTGACGTTTTAATTTAATTTAGCTAAAATTTAAAAATAAATTCTTAAGCTCCTAAAATAATTCTATCTCGAGATAATTTAATTTACCTAAAATTTATTTTGTGTATTTATTTATTTTTATTTTTATTTTATTTTACCTCTTTATTATAATTATTGGATTATTACAGTCAATAACCCTTTATTTTAACAAAATTTTAAAGGCTTTTTTATTCATTCTATTAATGATTGGATGGCTTATGAGGTAGTGAATCCATCTTTTCATTGTGCACACAATTGCCATTAGTTCCCACTCAATCATAAACAAAAGTTTGTTATACTTTGTTAGATAGAATTTGGCTAAAATACGTTATATGCTTCCCTTATTGCATGAGGACAACCCCTATGTCCCAACCTTAAGGGTCCATTTCAATCTCAAATAGTCAAGAAAAATTAGGCATATAACACAAGTGTAGAGGATATTGCTCCTTTAAGTGCCTTAAAAGCTACTTAGGCTTCACTACTCCATTTAAAAGCATTTTTCTTGAGTATTCTATAATAGGGGCTATAATCTTGCTATGGTTCTTCATTAACTTTCTATAATATCTGATCAAACCTAGAAAACCTTTTAAAGCCTTAATGTCTTTTGGTAAAGGCCAAGAAATGATAGCCTCTATTTTGGTGGGGCCTATTTCTACCCCTTAGTTGAGATTATGTGTCCCAAATATTCAAGTCTTACCTATGTAAAAATGCATTTCTTCCTATTGATCATTGACTTCTCCTTTAATAGGACTTATAAGATAGATCTCAAGTTGGCCATACAAGTTTAAAAATTAGAACTATATACTAAAATGTCATTAAAGAAAACTAAAATAAATTTCATCAAATAAGGTTTGAAGATGTCATTCATTAGGAATTGAAATGTAAAGGGTGCATTCATGAAACTGAAAGGCATTAACATGAACTCATAATAGCCTTCATGCATTATAATTGCTATCTTTTCTTCATCCTTAAATTTAACTCGAATTTGGTGATAGTCAAATTTTAAATCAACTCAGAAAAAATTATAGCTTTCCTCTAACTCACCTAACAATTCATCAATGGCCAGTATAAGGATGTTTGGAATAGTGACTTTATTTAAGGTCTTATAATCAATGCAAAACCTTTAACTTCTACATTTTTTCTTGACTATAAGCACTAAGCTAGAATAAGGGTTACTACTTGGCCGAATATTCCAACCACTAACATTTCTTTGACTAGCTTTTCAATTTCTTTTTTTTTTTTAATTTGTGAATAGGCATATCTATAAGGCCTACATTAGGGAGAGTTGCCCCTGGCTTGATTAAAATAGAATGGTCCCTTGATCAATGAGAAGGTAAGCCCTTAAATGCTTATATATACTAGTGAACTCTTGTAGTAATTCTTGAATTGTAGGAGTCTCTTCATGCTATTCATATTGCACCTCTAATTCATAGAACTCTATTAAGTAACCTAGTCCTTCCTTTTTTATGGTCTTAAGCATGGAATCCATGGACACTAAGATTTTAGTTAATGATAGATCACCCTTCAAATAAACCTATTACTAGTTTACTTTGAATTTCATCATGAGTTGTCTCTAATTCAACCTTGCTTCCCTAAGTGACTTAACCCATTCAATGCCCAATACTAGTTTTGCCCTATTAAGCTCAAAAGGGTAAAAGTCTTGCTGAATTTTTACCCATTGTAATTTGAACTCTAATTTTTTGCACACCCCTTTCCCAAATACCATGTGTATATTACCTATTGTGGCAACATACTATTTTGTCCCCTATAATGGTAGCTGCATTTTACTCACCAACTTAGAGCAAATAAAATTGTGAATAGCATTATTGTTAATCAAAACCAAAACCGTTTCCCTTTTAACTAAACTTACTAGCTTCTTGATTTATGTCCATTATCAATTTGTACAATAAAGTTCATTGATAACTTCATAGATTGCAAATCTTTTTCCTTTTTATTAGCATCTTATCCATTCAACTCTTCATCAATATCCTCATCCACTTCTAAAGACAAAATCATCAAATTCAATTACTCGTTCTCGCATATGTGATTTGGGACATATTTCCCCTCACATTTAAAATAAAACCTTGCTCTTTTCTTCTATTAATTTTTGCTTTTGAATATCTTTGTGTGGAAGTAGTGCTTCCTTTGAAAGTTATAGGGGTATTCATATTTGTTGCACTACGTGTCTTGCTTTCACTTCCTCCTTTGTTATCTAGGCATGTGATGCTTGAGTTCTCTTTTTTTTTTTTTGGCAATTATGTAAAAATTGGGATCCTTGGTGAGTATTATTTTGTCACTTAGGTTCCCTTGTGGCTTTAGCCACTTTAGAGATTACTTTCTTTTTCCTACCTTGCTACACCATAAAGTTCCTTTTCTCCACTTGAAAAACTAAATCCATTAACTATATTACAGAGGTAGGCTACATCATTCTAACTTCTGCTCTAATATCTTCCTTGAACATATTCTTAAAAGCATTAACTAGCATTTCTTCTAGTGTCTCCTTCATGATAATAGACAACAGCTCAAAAATCTCCCTATATTCTGCAACTATCCTTTTTGGCTTAAAGCCATCAACATCGCATATCTATCTCTAAGTTGCCTTTTATGAAATCTGGCTAGGAACTCCTTTAATCCTTCCAACTCTTTACTAGGTTATGTATTTCCATCCATTACAGCCAATTGAAGGCCTTACCTTCCACACAAGCCATTATAACTTGTACCTTCTCAACTTCAACCATTTAATTCATGCAAAAATAACACTCCACCTGAAACAACCACCCTATGGGTATTCGCTAGAAAATAAGGGTGGCTTAACTTTTTTGAATCAAGGAGCTTCCTTCTCTTCATTGACAACATGGTCTTCTTCTCCCATATTAGAGTTTGATGCTTGTAGTCCTACAATGTCCTCTTTCCTCTTCTTTGCATTTCACAATGGGCTACAAAGATCGTTGACCTTGTCCATGAGTACCTTCATAACCATTATCACTTGTGCTCACACCTCTTCCAATATCTTTTCCTCTAAATCAACTCTCTGTTCCATTCTTGTGTTTACCATTCCTTGGGAAGGAAACAACTTTGATACCAAATTAATAGTACTTTCTTTGGTTTAATATTATTTATCACTTAAGAAAATTGGTTATTTGTTTTTTGTGTTGATATAAAGAAGAGATAAACCAAAACCAAAATACAGTAGCTTAGCAAAAGAGAAAACTAATTAGAAAATAGAAAACAGAGTAAAAAAAATGGTCTCTTGCATTCAAGAGGTAGGTTTTTCCCAAATTCCCAATGTCTTCAATACCTTCTACTTCATTACCTATGGCCTATATCGCAGTAACAAACCATTTATATCATTCTCATGTGAGCATCCCTCTTTTCCCTAGCTCACCCCCTTACAACTTATAATAAAGAAGGTAGTTATCCCTGGTCCCAACTCTTAGACCACCTCCCCTTGATTTTTATTTATTCTCTCCCTTTGTTGCCTTCTATAAGTGTTAAGTATCTGATAACCAAATGCATTGGGCTTAGTAGACCTATTAGTATCCTTTGGTTACAAATTGAGCTTCGTATCCCTCGTTTCTATTTGAATGGTACTTGATAATAAATACCTACTTGCACCCAACTACCTTCTTTCCTTTTGGTAGGTCAGTAATATCCTAAGTTCCATTATTTTTAAGAACTCACATTTCTTTCAACATATCACTCATCCATTTAGGCTATTTCACTATCTCTTGTATGTCTCTTGAAATCTTAGTACTCCCTTCCTTAAGGCAACTGGAAGCTCAATAGCACTACTGGCTTTCAACATATTCTCTTCTACTATCTCAAAAAGAAGATTTCCTTTAATTTAAAGGATTGAGTTGGTGATCAAATTATGATAGTTTGTCTCTTGTTTCTTTGCATGTAAACCTGTTAATTTTTTTCTCCTGGTTATTTAAGTGATTTTCCCCCCCATACCCACTACTTGTTGATGGGTCAAATGAAGGTGTTTCAAAGGAGGAAGGTGGAGATGAAGGTATTTCACAAAAGGAAGGTGTTTTCGATGAGGATGAAGACATGGGTGATATGGTAGATGGCACGAATAGAATTTGGTGATCCAATGATTCTTTCTTTTCATCTATGTTATGTTCTCCCCTTGAAGAGAGATTGGAGGAAAGAAAGGTTGATTTTCAAGGAAAGATACATGGATAGAATTTGCACCATTTTTCATTCAAAGAGTACACATAAAGATGCATTTGACAATCCTAAGACCAAGTTTTCCCACAAGTTGCATTGTTATTGTAAACAAAGACAGTTCATACAAAAATTCTAGGTAAAAAGACAAGGATACAAGTATGTGGAAATCCTTGGAGAAGGTTGTTTAAAGAGTGTAGAAATTCAAGACACAGGTTTAGAGATGGTTGATTAAGTAAGAAGCAGTAAGGATGGCTTTCCCCCAGAAGTAGTAAGGATGGCTTCCCCTCAAAAGCATTAGGAACATGGTTAGCAAACATAAGGACTTAAGCTCCTTCAAGAATGTGCATATTTTTTTTTCTTTTGATTATGCCATTTTGTTGATGAGTTTTGACACACAAGCCTTTATGAAATATCCCATATTTTTATAGGTAATTCCCAAGTAAAGAGTTGTAGTATTCTTTCCCATTATTTGTGCAAAGAATTTAAGTACTAAATGAAGCATATTTTGAATCAATTAATGGAATTGTTGGAAAATAAGACCAACATTAGATTTTCTTTAACGGTATACAGCAAGCAAACATAAGTGTGATCATATATAAAGGTGACAAACCACCATATGGCTATAAAGTTTAGGATGTGAGATAGTCCCTAAATATCACTATGTATTGATGAGAAAGGTTTAGATGCTTTATAGGGAATACTTGGGTACGGGACATGAGTGTGTTTGGCAAGAATGTGATCCTCACAATGAAGAGAGCTTGGGTCTTTATTATAAGTAGATAAAGAAGCAAATTTTTTTAGATAGATAAAATTAGGATGACCCAGGTGTCTATGCCAAAGTATTACATTGGTGGAATCATAAGTTGATGAATAAAAGGAAGAATGACTTTTAAGAATCAAAGAAAGGACTGAATTTTCCAAACAGTACAACCATCATGCGTTTTGCCAATCCTTTTGCCTAAAGATAAATTGTAAAAATCACAATAGGATGAAAGAAATTTAGCCACACAGTTTGGATACGCAATCAACGTACTAATTGAAATGAGGTTACAAGTAAAGTTAGGAACATGAAGCACTAATAAAAGTTTATTAGGAAAATGTAAATTCCTTTTCCAGCAACTGTAGAGGGAGTTCCATCTATAACTTGAATTTTTAACATTATTGGGACATGGAATGTATAAAGAGAACCAAAATGATGAACCATTCATGTGGTTAATTAGAAGCCCTATTTTCTATAATCCAAGAATTATTTAACTCAGACTAAGTGTGAAGTATTGAGAAAGTTTACCTTTTTTGGCAATTGAGCAATTTGGGCTTAGATTGATTAAGTTTTGCAATTGCTTGTATTGTTCAGTAGTAAGCATCACTTTATTAGCTTTTCTAGTCTTAGCTTTAGCAAAAAAAAGTTTTGTTGGACTCTCTTTAACTTTATGGCTTCTAGTCTTTCGACTTAATATAGGTCTTCCAACAAGTGTCCTTTGTAGGATAAGGTTTCTGGCATTGATCGCACCATTGCTTATCCTTCAGTTTTAACCCTTTAATTGTTTGCTTTAGCTGGTTAAGGTAGCAAGTGCTAAGCTTTGAGAAGTTAGGTCTAGGTTAGACCCTTAACATCAATAGTGTGTGATTAATTGAGTCTCCAACCTAGTGTTTTTTATGCAAGAATGAACTTCAAAATACTTAGCATCATTTTCTAAATCCAAGTACAATTCTTTCATTGTATCTCAAATTTCTTTGGCTTCACGTAATTTATTAGCCACGCCACTGCCATGGCATTTTTGGCATCCATGCAAAAAACTGATGTGTCTATCACCTGCAAGTTTTTTTGGCACTGGTGAGATATCCAATCTTGCCTTTTCCCAAGAAAATCAGCAAGGAGTAATTCTTATATGCACCAGAAGTGCCATGTTATTTATATACTCAATGGTTAAGATTTACTCTACACGTAGACCCTGCCTGTATTACACATGGCCCCACCTGTACAAATTAAATTTTGGCTATTGATTGCACTTGGTGCACCATGCACCAAGTGCACCTAAGAAAAATTCAACCAGCAAGACAGATTGAAACCACTCTCTAAACTTATTGTCATTTAGTTTTATGTTGCATGACCTAAAGGGTGAGATGATCCCTAACAAAAGGCATCAAAGAAAGGAAATGGACAATGGAAGAGATATTGGTCTTCGATTTTGTGAGGGTGCGTCTGGCATGGAATTTTTGTCTTTTAATTTGGAGGTATGCTTTGATGCCATGAAAATTTAGGAGATAGAAATGATGGCTGGTTTGCCAAAAAAATAACATATTGATATTGGAGTAACAAAAAAGTAACACAGAAAAAAAAAATTTACCGAGAAGTAATAAAACATTGAAATTCAAAGAGGAAGGATTCGAATTTTATCAAATTATTAATTTCTTTTATTATTATATTGTGAATCCAAATTCTAATTTCTATATGATTCAAATTCAAATTGGTATATTATGGATAACATCTTAATTCCATAATTGAATTTTTTGTAAAATTTTATACATTTTAAAATTTTTATTGAAATTTAATTTTTTTGTTATATTTTGTAAAATATTGAGATAAATTTTTATTGAATAATAATATGACAAAAAGATTTATGTATTTAAGCAATTATAGTCATTAAAATAATGCTAAATGCAATAATAAAAAAAGTAGGCTTCTATACTACAACATAACATTAAAATATTAAAAATATGAAAAGCAATTATGTAAAAGATTATTGATCTTTCAGAATGTTGGCAACCGAATTAAGTCTTTTTTTTTTGTACAAGAATTTGAATTCCCTTTATTAATTTTTTTATATTTTAATTTCATTGAATAGCTTAATATTTATTTAAAATTTTTATTTAATATTTGATTTATTAAAAGAATTTAATTTTTGTATTATTAAATTCCTTGTTAAATATATGTTTCATTAAATTTACTTAATATTAGTATTAGTCTAACTAAATTATCCGAATATTTATTTAGCATTTGTCAAAATTTATTTAATGTTTTTTCATGTTAGGAAAAATTTTAAATATAAGAAAAAATTAAAAAGAAAATAATAATAAGTTTAAAAAAGAAATAAAAAGAAAATAACAATAAATAAATATGATGGAGTGAAAAATTAATAACAAATAAAATAAAATAAAATAATAATTTTTTAATTAAATTAACTTAATCTTAGTAATCTTTTCAAATTTTAAATTTATTTAATATATTTTAATATAAAAGAAAATTAAACAAAAAATAATAATCACTTTAAAAAATTTTAAATTAAAAATAACAATAAATAAATAAAGAAATTATGTGAGATTTAACCAAAAATTACATCACTGTTAATATTGTAAACATATTTATAATAAATGATTTCTTATGCCACAATAAGGTCTTTTTCTTGTATGCCATGGTCGTTATTGTTCTTATTATTCTAGCTCTTAATGCTCCTGTACTATAAGATTCGTATTTAAATTTATGGATGACGACTGAGTTGGAGGAATTGGTTAATGCCTTTGTAGTTGTAATTATTAAAGTAAAATATATTCCTTTTTACATAAATATAAATTCATTTTCCTACTAATATAAAATATTTCTATTTTTTTTCAACTATATAAAATTTTCTTTTCTTTCTCATTTAATTTATTTCAACTAATTCTCATTCCATATTTTTTCTCTCTAACAACTTTTTTAGTTCTAATAATTACTTTCAATTTTCTTAGACATATTATTTTTTTCCTACCCCTACCCTAATTTTTAATATTTTTTAGTTATAAATAAATTTCTTTCATAATATTTTTCTTTTCATTTTTACTTATTTGCTTATTTCATACTTTTTTTGTTTTTTTTCCTATGACTATTTTCCATTATCATGCAAAAAAAAACAATAATAATAATAACAAACAAACAATCGTTCATATGCAATTACACATTATTACATAGAAAAAAATACATTCACTTCATAATGCAATAAAAATTATTATCATAACACAAATTTATCAACATGCTTATATTTCTCTCTTACTAATAAAAAAATATTACATAGAAAATAAAATCACAAATATATTTTAGTTGTTATCTCCAACTTACCTTAGGTTTTACTACAAAACGTTGATAATTTTAAGAGCACTTCCTTCTTAATTTATTCTAGAACTTAAACTGAATGGGTCAAACAAAATAATTTTTACAAGAAATTCTCAAACACTCTTTGAAGAGAAGGGACAGAGGGGGAGGGGGTAAAATGTGAAGGTAATGAGAAGTCTCGTGCCCAATTTATAGGCAAATGATAGAGGGCATTTTCATAATTTTCCTATAATATTATCCACTATTTTATTTTTTGGCCAATCAAAATATATCAAAATATATTTGAACCAATCATACGTTGCCACGTGTCCCTCAAAATAGTAATTTCCATTCTCTCATTTTTTTACCGTGTCTGTGACCGATTATTAACTGATCACATCTTGTGCAAAGGCTGCGCTTTGCTTAAATTTGGACCCTTGGGGTCCGAATTCAATGTAGTGTCCACTGAATTCATACCTCAAGGTTCTAAATTCAAATTGAATCAATGGTCAAATGCCTTGTTGCCAAGACATTCATCATTGTTTGAGACATGTTTGAATTCAGTATATTGCAATCCAAATTTTAAATTTTATTACCTCTGAGGCAATTATTTCTTCTCCTATTATTTTTCATGAAAATTTTTTTCTTTATTACTTCTCTACCCAAAAAAATGTAGAAATGATTCTCACTCAATGAATTTTCATTCTTTGATGTTTATACAAGACTTTAGGAAAGAATAAATAAAATAAAATAAAATTCTAACATGGTAAAATCCCAAAATACAAGGGACAATAGAAAATTAGGGAATAAAAAAGAAAACAAATATTAACAATCAAAGGCACAAATCATTCCCACAAATTATGGGATTTAATCTTTGTCTTCAACATGATCAATTAAAATTCAACTCTGTTAAACATTACATGAGAAAACTATAAAAAGACAAAGGCGAAAGAATTTTTTCTGGCCTCAAAAGTTTGGAGTTGGTTTTAATTTCATCCAAAATGTTTTCTTTTATATCAATATCGTCCTACATATTTGTTAAAATATCAATCTCTTTCTAAATGCTGACACCACCCAATTAATTAATGAAAATTGCTGATCTGTAGTAGATATGGCCAGAGAATGCAAATGTGGATAAAACAAAGTTTGACAAAGTTTCAATTTTGTCCATTAAATTTGGCAAAGTTTCAATTATGCCCTTAAACTTTTTTAAGTACTGTTGTTTCTATCTCAACACCATGCCCTATGTTTGATAGGGCTTGAGGCCAACACTTAGAGTTGCCCCCTGGAGTTGATCATTGATTCTGTGTACATCGCCTTAATAGTAAATTCATAAAGAAATTCCTGACGCTCATCTTAAGGCCTTACGTAGAATGCTGCAAAGGTCACTTATCCTCAAGCATGAGAGAGGGCAATGAAGGACATTTAGAAAGTGAATGAGCAAGCCTATACACATTTGGTTGCAATTCCACCTCAGTTTTGGAGCAAATCGAGATTTCAGGACCAAAGTGTGACCAATTACTTAAAGAGGTCAGAATTGACTAGATGGAGAGGTAGGCCAAGAATAGAAGAGATGCTGAAAAATTACAAATATTAGTAGTGCTACCCTAGATTAATTGGAGATTTGATAAGGAGTTTCAATAATCGAGAAAGATTTGATAGAGTTTCGAGAATATGCAAAGTATTACTTTTTGTGCAGATTCTGAGGCTTCAGTGTTTAGCCCAAATGTTTAGTAAGTGTTAGTAAGGGCCAATATATGCAAATGGAACTTGTTACTTTCTGTACAACATCTGAGGCCTTTGTTAAAGAATAAGAAATGACTTGCATACACTTGTTAGGACATAGATGACGGTACTTAAAAAAGTTGTAGAACATAATTGAAATTTTGTCAAATTTAAGGGATAAAATTTAAACTTCGACAAACTTTGTTTTATCCATATTTGCATCCTTTGGCCACTGTGTGATAGGTCAGCAATTTCTGTTAAAAAAATAAAAAAAAAATTCGGAAGAAATTCAAACTGACTCCAAACTTTTAAGACTAAAACGCTTCTAAGACTAAAAACGTACTTTGGTCAAAGATAAACTTGAAACATCCCTCTAAGCATAAGAAATGACAACACCAATAGCTTAAGTTTGTGTATAACAAACTGCTACATGTTCTAATTAGTTATGCTATTTTGTTTCCTGATACCTGGAAACAAAATAGCAAAACTAACTCAGTAGAATTCAAAATGTTGAGTTCAAATCAGGCTAGTTCTGGTCTTCAGACAGATAACCATATTTTGAACCTTGGCTTATTCTATTGCTAAGGGCTCCTCCATGTCATGAGATGCTCCGCATCACTTGGGTTTGACCGTTATCCCTTTCCCTTTTCCTACTCCTCTTGCTAAGTCATAGACTTCCTGTAACAAAAATAGAAAACTTATGTATTAGTGAGTGTCATACTCTCGACAAGGTTTTAATACTTGATGCAAGTGGGAAGTAAGCACAAAACTGTCATCCTAGTTATTGTTTGCAGCCTCACGCAGAAAGCAGTATCACTCAATAACAATTTCTGGGATGGTAACACGATCATTGCAGCATATCCTCCCGAATTGTTTGAAGCATTGACGACTGCCACATGTCCCAGAACCACACTTCTGTGTATTAACCTGCACTTCTGTGTTCTGCAGCAGGCAACAATCAGAGCTACTCTTTGTTCTGCATGAAGACTCCTCACACCTGACTTTGCCACAACAGCCGTCATTGCAGCTCTTTAACATTTGAACTTCATCTGAGACCAATTTGCCACAGTGGCCTCCCTCGAGCAAGCTCAGATTTGAAGGTCCAGAATCAGAACCAGAAGCTTCGTATTCGGTTGCACTAGGAGTTGTCACTTGATGAGAGAGATTACTGCAGCATCCTTCGCCACAATCAATTTGCTTGTCGAGTAGAGGCGCGCTCTTATCCTCTAAAAAGGAGCCATATTTGGGTCTACTGAATACTCTTTTGTTTTTGTGTTTCTCCTTTAAAAGTAACATGCTATTGAGAATCACAAGCAAGCAGGTCCCAACGTCAGTCAAAACGGCGAGCCAAACCAGCGGATATCCCGCTAGGGCCAAAGCTAGCACGGAACCCTTTGTGGCAATGGATAAAACGACATTCTCAACGAGCTTTCTGGAAGTTCTTCTTGCCAGTTGAATGGCTTCAGGTATCTTTCGGATGTCGTTTGACATGAGAATTGCGTGCCCTGTCTCAATTGTGAGAGCTGAACCTGAGATTCCCATTGAGATGCCAACGTTGGCTGTGGCTAATGCAGGTGCGTCATTTATACCGTCTCCGATCATGGCTATTAGCCCATCTTTCTTGAAATTCTCGATAATCATTGCCTTTTCATCTGGTAGAAGCTCTGCGTGAACTACGTCTAGAGCATAGTTCAACTGCCGAAAGCATGCGAACCATGAGTTTAAATTGCAATCTATATTTATCATGGACAAGACGCATATGTAGTTTATTACGTGTTTGTGATTAGACTCTTCTATAACAATATAATATGTTGACATATTTTTCAATGGCATATTATTGATTGAACTTTAAATATTCATAGGGGTAAAGTGAGGAGAAAGAAAAAGAGAAGTAAGTGGCACTCACACAAGATAAATAAGTGAGATTTATTGCTCTTTTTTCTCTTTTTCTTTCTTCATTTCACCTGAAGTACTTTAGGTGATTTACTTTTTTTTTTTTTTTAATTTTTCCACATGTTGTGATTTTATTGAAGAATCTCCATGCAAACACCTATGTAATTACATTCAGAGTTTTTTCCATTCATCATTTACAAAAGCACTCTTTTAACAACTATAGAGTGATTTCTACTTAAAAAAAAAAGAAAGTAAAGAGGTTTTTTAATTATGAAAAAAGCATTTTATGAAGATAGTTGGCTATGAATAAGGACAAATCAATCAAGTTTTTTGCTCTTAAGATCCAAATAATTATAAGTGGGAACCACATAAGATAAATAAGTAAGACTTGCTACTCTTTACTCTCTTTTTCTCTCTTCACTTCACCTGCAGTACTTCATGTGATTTACTCCCTTTCTTTTAAAAAGTTCTTCCACATGTTGTGATTTTATTAAAAAATCTCGATGCAGACACCTATGTAATTACATTCAGCGTTTTTTCCATTCAAAAGCATTCTTTTAACAACTATAGAGGGATTTCTACTTAAAAAAAAAAAAAAGTAAAAAAGTTTTTTAGTCATGAAAAAGGCATTTTATGAAGATAGTTGGCTATAAATAAGGACAAACCAATCAAGTTTTTAACTCTTAAGATCCAAATAATTATAAAGTATGGTTATTGAGCTTCAACTTATAACAGGAAAGCCATACTTAGTGGTTATTTAACCTTAAGAGTATGTTTGATATGGAGATTTTTAATCTACCGTATAGAATGAGTTACAGAAGCAACCTAAACCCAAGTTTACTTTCTCAAAAAATTACTAGATATTGTGTTTGTTTTAGTTAGGATTTCAATTTAATATTGGGGAATAAGTTACCCAGGTTTTATGAATAATTAATTTACTAGGGAAACTGAAATTTCCATAAAACTCAATTTGAAAAACTTATACCAAACATATAAATTTTATTTTCCCAAGTATAGTTTCTTGGGAAACCTAGAGAAATTCCCATATCAAAGACAACCTAAGGGTATGTTTGGATTGAAGAGAAAGGAGGGAAGTGGAAGATAAGTGAAATTTTAATTTTTCCATTTTCTTTGATTTAGATTTAATTAAGCATTTTTTTGTCTTCCATTCTCATTCATTCTCCTCAATTCAAACATATTCTAAGAGAGAAAAAAATGTTATATTTAAATCTCAATGAAAGAAAATGTCAAAATTAAAATTTCCCTTTCATTCCCTTCTCTATTCTCTTCAATTCAAACATACCTTAAGTGTAGAAGAATTAATACACAGTTCTGTGTTTATTGATTCTCCGTAATAGGCTAAATGCAGTATGTAGATTACTATAAGCATACCTGAGTCTGAACAAGCATAGCAGCTTGAGTGCTATCTCCTGTCAGCATGGCTGATTTCATGCCTAATGACTTCAGCTGTTCTATTGCCTCTACAGCACCAGATCTGCACGTATCAGATAGGCTAAACACTCCAACTAGAGTTGGTCCACAGCATATATAGCCATTTCTTTCTTCTTTGCTTTGAAACTCTGTATCTGAACATTTGAATTGAGCATAATATAAAGATGATTAAATTATAAAGTGAACTAACAAGATAAAATTAATTAAACGTTTAAATATATTCATAATACGAATTCCTATCAGAAATAACGTTTCAAGCTTAGAAGACAGTGTAATTAGTACCACTTTCATAGCCAGCTCTCACACATATTTTCCTGTTGCCAATATAGACATCTTTCCCATCGATTTTACCAAAAACTCCTTCCCCTGGAAAATTCTGAAAATCCTCCACTTTCTCAGGGATTGGTTTGATAGAGTGTAACCTTCCATATTCCAAAAGCGCAGCTGCCATAGGGTGACTTGATTTACTCTCAATACTAGAAACCCTAAAAATTATTCATTAACTCAATCAAATTAGTATTTAGAAACGTATGATAAAATTATGAAAAGGTTCTTAGGTAGACCCGATTTATAAAAAATATGTAACCAAGTAAATCATGAATAGATAGACTTGTCAAAAAGTCTCAGTTACAACTATAAATAATATGTTTACATGTCTTTTTATGATTAGTCTACTCATCTTTTATAGATTGGTCTATCTAAATATTTTTCACAATTATATATTTTCCAGATCCAATATATTAACATGCTTATGCTTGATTAGTAGAAGTTACCAGTACAACAACAGTTGAACGCTAATATCATCACCAACAGCAGAAAAATCTGTCACAGTGAACTCCCCTTTTGTTATTGTGCCCGTTTTATCAAAAGCCAGAGTCTTAATCCCAGCAAGTGTTTCTAGATAATCTCCACCTTTCAGTAGCAACCCACTTGTGGCAGCTTTTGTAAGGGCACAGAAGATTGCAACAGGCGTAGAGAGGATAAGAGCACAAGGGCATGCACTTACTAAAACCACAATAGCCATGTGACACCAATACTTAATGTCAGGAACTCTTAATGCTATGGGAATCACAGCAATGCCAGCTGACATCAAGAAAACCACTGCAATATAACATAAAATCAGTGAAAATGCTTTCAGAATGGTTGGTCAATGTACTATGATATTGTTGCATATTATAATAAAACTATGGATTAGAATTAGGTAAAGTTGTATAAGTTTTTCTCTAATAAAAACATGACATGTGGAGGAAATTTTTTCAAAAATCCAATCATGTAGTGTTGAACTCTAAAAAAAATATACACTTGCCTTATTTTTATTGGAAAAGAAAAAGATGAGTTGAAGTGGTCTTTGACATAACATTAGAACTTAATTTCGATTCTTGCCACCCCAATTCTCTATAGCTTAAACTTAGTTAGAGTAGTATTTCATATGGTATTAAAGCCTCAACAACCAAATGGTTAAATCTCAGGTGTTCAATCTTTGCCACTCCCTATTCTCTCAAATTAAGTTTTAACACTAGGCCTGATTGGTACCTCAAAGGGTTTTGGGGTGAGTGGACGTGTCATAGATTGTAATAAACCATTCATTGTATGGCTTAAAAAAAAAAAAAGATATTCACGAATCTTCACTTAATAGTTTAAACTTAAGTTGAAGTAATCTTCAACATATATTTAAGTTTCTAGCATAATTCTAGACTAAAATTTGAAATCAGAAGCACACTGACCAGGCACATAGTACTTTGCACAGGTATCTATGAATCTTTGGGTTCTCGATTTTCTGCCATGAGCCTCTTCAACAAGCTTTGTCATTCTTGCCACTGCTGTGTCTTTTGCCAATGCAGTTGTTTTCACACTAATATAACCTGGACAGAAATAAGTTTAAACTTACTTAAGACAAGGAATTGCTCTAAGACATGAAGTTAAACCCCAAAAAAAAAGAAGGATACTTAACCATTTAGATTAATAGTGCCAGCCCAAACAGTGGAACCCAACTCTTTGGTGACAGGGAATGATTCTCCTGTCAACATTTTTTCATCAACTTCACATTTTCCTTCAACAACGATACCATCAAGAGGAATAGCATCACCAGCCTTGACTGCAAGAACGGTGTTGATCTTAACTGCATTGACATCAACATGTTCCCCAGTCTCAGCAATAATGGCCCTTTGAGGAGCCATGTCTGTTAAAGAGGACATGGTGGCCATAGCCTGTGAATTGAAAAAGTATAAATTTAGGACTTAAATGATAACATAAATCAGTTGGCTATTTACTAGATCTAAGAGACTCAGCAGGAGTTAAGTTTAATTAGGTCTAAAATATAAAATTAAGCTTAACAGCTTATAGTTCGAAAGAAAATTGTCATATACATATACATAGCACACAAAGGCCAGAAGGACATTGATATTTGGATTGAGGAGAATGAAGAAGGGAAGGGAAATTAATTTTTCACTTAGATTTAAATAAATATTGCATTTCCCTGCCTTCTTCTGAGATAAAAAATGTATTCTCCTCTATCCAAACATAATCTGAGATAAAAAATGTTTTTCCCCCCATTCTTCTCAATCCAAACATAACTTTAAAAAAGTGCAAGTCACTTAAACATCTTTGTCATTAGTGAATATAAACTCATTGTTATCTAACTGATGTTTTATGTGAGAGTGAGGATACTAAGTTACTTTGACATATAATAATAAGAATGTAGAGAAATTCTCAGCTGGAGTCACCTCCAATTAAGAGTAAAACCAGAAGAAAGAATTGGACGCTGCTAACTTTCTTAAAAACTCCTTACAATGTTTGAAGTTTTTTATCACCTTCATTGGCGACAAGTCAAGTGGCAAATTTGCAAAACTTAGAAAAAGTTAAATGGACATTTATATATCATAGCAGAAATCTAAAGTACATTTAAATGCACTCCAAGACACACATATATGGGTATTATAGAGTAGTCAGGATTATCGAAGTAAGAAAATACAGCAGTGTTAGGGAGGGAAGGGGAAGTAATGGGATCAAACCTTGTAACTTGCTCTTGTCTCAAGCCATTGAGCAATGGAGAATAGGAAGATGATGATTCCAGCTTCCCAGTAATCTTGCAAAGCAAGAGTACCACACACTGCAAGACATGAAACATAAAATATTTCCACCAGTTAGTAATTCATTCTTGTTATTATATAATTCATAAAATTTGAGAGAGACAGATCTTGGCAGGTCCCGCCTCTACACCGAAGTGCCAGATATACGTGGTATGGGTTTAGCAGCTAAGGGGATGGGGTCAAAAGGGATCCTGTGCATGTCACTAGTTCACATATCGATAATGTTAGAATAACCTATCCTCATTGCCATTTTACTCACCAAAAAAAATAAAAGAGGCTAAAATATACTTTTGGTCCCTCTAGTATTGTAAAACTTCTAATTTGGTCCCCTCTGATTTCAATTGAGTCAATGGAGTCCTTCAACTTTTAGAAATAATGCAATTAAGTCCTTGTCTTATTTCTATTTTTGTGATAACAAAATGATGATGAATTCACAGTTAATTTGTATACATTGATGTGGTTTAGGTCACATGGACTAGCTAATTGACAATTAATCAAGTGAGGTCATTTTAAATTACACTCAAATTTGGGAGGAAAACAGATTGGGGAGGGGAGATCTTGTGACTAAAGTGTGATCTCACCTAATTACCTATCATCCAACAAATCCACGTGACCCAAATCTTGTTTATGTAAGTGAATTAACTGAAAGCATCATAATTTTTTTATCAACACATCAACAAAACCAAGATGAAAAGATTTAATTGCATTTTTTTCTAGAAGTTGAAGGACAATATCGACTCAATCAAAACTAGAAGGACCAAATTGAAACTTTTAGAATGCTAAAAGGATCAAAAGTGTATTTAAGCCAAGGAAAAAAAAACAAATTAGATGGACAAATACACTTCTTTTTTTCTCCACACATCAGAATTGAGCATTCTTTTATATATTCTTTGGTGATAACTACAGCTTATTCAATCAAAACATCAACCAAACGAAGAAAATAATTACCTGCCAAAAGGACCAGAATGTTGATATCAAGAGTGAGATTCCTGAGGGAAGCTATGCCTCTAAGCAGCAGTCTAGGGAAGCCAATGACAACAGCAACAAGAGCCAACCATCCCAAAGGTTGATAAACATACTTCAAGAAAGAAAGTGCTAGTAACAAGCCACAAACCAAAGTAGTTGGCGCTGGCCATTTCTTTTTATACCTAGTCTCTCCTTGTGGTTTCAAACTAGCTTCAAGCCTTGCCATATTCAGTGCATCAGCTGACACAGTCACACAAATTATGCAAACGTGAAAACAAAAATTTGAGGTCGTGTCATATTGGAACTTTCAAGTAGATATTTTCCCTCATATCTAATGTTTAGAGTCATAATTTTTTATCAAGCAAAATTGAATGGAAAGGAATATACCCTTGGTTCCAAAATAACCAAGGGAAGAATGACAAAAAGAATTTGAATGAAAAGTAAAAACAAGAGAAAAACTACTAATCAATTTTTCTGCTAGACCAACTTATAGAATGAAAAGTATTTAGGATCATTAGAAAGCCTGAGAGGATAGATGGATTCAGAAGTCAAAAAGCCTTGTTAGCAGAACTCATGATTAACCATGCTTCATGGATACCAATCTCTTAACTTGAAAGCAGTTTGTTTCATGCTACTACATCCAGAAAACTCCCAATCGGCTCTCCCCAACGTAGAAGAAAAGAATAATATGGTGCTCACCGATTTGTGACTCAGAAATTAGATGAATATCATGGACTACAGTGACGGTTCGCGTCGGAAGCATTACGGAAATCTCATCGACTCCATGGAGACCCTTCAGAATCCTTTCAATCAGAGCCACCTCTGAATTACAGCATATTCCCAGCACTTCAAAGTTGCTTTTCTTCAAATTTCCAACCATTTTTCGTCTCTGTCTTCCCGGAAGGGAGATCAATAACAACAAACAACACCAAGAGCTTTGGAACCAAAATGGGAAGTCAAAACGCAGAAGAGAGAAGGAAGTGAAGATTTATTATGCACGCAAACCGCAAATAGCCTTTTGTATTATTTTCCCTCCTTTCTTTTATGGGTCGTTGAATATGACAATTCACACACCGTTGACTTTTTATCTTTGCCCCTGTTTTGATCTTTTACATGTTGATGTGGCAGAGTTAATTACTAATAGTCAATTTTGAAAAACAAAATTTCTCATATGATAGTTATTTGTTGTTTGTTTTCATATACTCTGTTTTAATATTTCTAGCAATATTTTTGACGATAAAATTATGCTATACTAAAATATACTAATATATGACAAGTCCAATGACATGCAATTGAAATTTTAAGTAGAATTTAATGACTTGGTCATCAATATAGTCATGCTATCCTTTTACTGTATAATGAATCATCATGTGTTTCTCTTGATAACATTGCCTCCTGGGATTGTCAACTCTTTTAGAATTATTGGCAGCTGCTGTTTTAGATGGTTAAGTGCAATTCTCAAACAAAATATCGTAATTTAATATTTGCATGGTTTGGTCCTTTTATTTCTTGAAAATAGGTCTGTATTGATAAATATCATCAAGCTAAATTAAAAGTTTTATTTGAAACAATTCAGCATGCTCTTTGATTTCTTTGCAATCAAGAACTCATTATATCTCCTCATGGTTATCTGATACGACTCCTGCTATTCACAAAGTCACATTGTCCGTTCTTGCAACCTCAACATTAATTTCCAGTAAACTTGCAGGTTCTTTGCTAAGATATTTAATCTTTGCTTTTACATTTCTCATCTTTTTTATTTTTCTTTACTCCAGATTCTCTAAATTCTACGTTTAGATCTCAATTTCAGGTGTACATCTATTTTATTGTTTAAAGTTTTATTACGTTTGAATGTATATGTTTCGATATGGGTCTGATTTTTGGTCACTATGATATCTATTAGTCTGTGGAACTATACGTAGTTTTTACTATTTCGAGCAAAACGCGTCTTTTTCTGTAGATATTTTTTAGCTAATTTTTGTTGCTGACTAGAGTCTGCAGAACCAAGTCACATATATGAGTTCTTTTCCCACATTTTTCTTGTGGTAAGAAAATATATAAATCAAGTAACATTGTAAGTACCCATTCGTTTGTTGAGATGATCCGCTAGTGAAGAGAATCCTTGTTCTGTCTTCTCTGCTTTTCCTGCTTGCTTGCAGAAGATTGCGTGAATTGACTAGTAGGAACAGTGAATGCAAAATTTACAAAAGCTCTGCTTGTTATGTTTTCCTGATTCCAGAAAAGTGTATAAATGGAGCCGAGCTGAGAAACGTTGCTTAGAATAAAAATGGTTTCGATTTAGTTGATTTGGTGCAGTTTTTATTTCTTTTTTGGATGTTGATAAATTCTTTTTTTTTATTATTACAAATGAGAAGGGAAAGGAGCAGGATAAATATCAAAATCAAATATATCAAATCTCTTTAAAATTAGATTAAAGAAAATGTCATTCGAGTCAAAACTTTTAAATTAAATATTCATAAATTTATATACAAATATATATTGTTCACTTTCGATTACAATATAATAGATCTATGATTTGTGTTTTTAATTGATTCTAAAACATAAAACCCTAAAATAGATAAAGTTAAGTTTACAGATCTACTGACAACACACATCAATATACATTTAGTTTTCTTGTATCCAAAACTACTCATATTGATAATGACAAAGGGCTCATCAATATTGGAGGCCTGCATATTTTGCTGACATGTTATGTCTTTAGTTTCATATTTACTAAATTCATGGAATGAGATTCAAGTGCTTTTGAGTGCATTTCTATTCTGCTCTTGAGCAGGAAGTAAAGCTTTAATCTCACTTACAGTATGCGGCTCAATTCTTGAGTAGACTATGGTAATAAGGGCATCATGATTTTCAGGTAATCCTTCAATTATTTCTCCTATGTAATCACTAACCAAAATAGGACAACCAATTGAAGCCAATGAATGGTTTCGAATTGTTCGAATTTTGCTCTCGTTTGAGACACAAAGAATGGATAAACTCTCTCCCAAACTTGGTATGAATGTTCCCAACACAACCAGCAACTCCAGTCAACATATCTTCTGACATATATGACAGCAACCAACGGAGAAGTTGAACCTGTTGCTGCCACTCCAGAAATTCGTCACTGACTTTTCATGATTCTTCGTCAGTTTGTGAGCAAAATCTTGGTGGTACAGATTCAATTCCAGCAACACATCCCTGAAGTTTGTGTCCTTTGATGGCTGCTGAAACTTTGCTTCCATAGCAAGAAGTTGTTTTCATCAAACTTCATTCTAGTAAGGAAACCTAAGAGTTGGACGGAGTAGAAGTACCATTCTCATTTGTAGAGAAGGTAGCTCTAATACCATGATAAAGAACTGAAGAATGAAGAAATGAAAGAGAATGATATGATATTGTATTATCTGTGGATTAGAAAGTACAGAAGGAGTAAAATATTAGGTTGACTAAATTAGAGTGAGCCTTGTGCATAGTTGTACAGGATCTCAGGCAAAAAGGAGGAAAAAAAAAAAAAAGAAAGACACATGTTCCAAAACAAAATTATACTGTTTATGACTTATAAAATTTCTTCTAAAGAGTGTATATATATATATATATATTGTAACAAACTTCTGAACTATTAAATTGTCTTGACTGAAATCCAACGACTTTTCCCAACTCTTATTAAACTCTCCAACAGGTATCACTCATCTTAAAACTAACAAAGTGCTCGTCTATATAAAAGGATCACAAAGACTTACATGCTTTTAACAATATAACTAGTGTCTTCGCTTTTCATCAAGAATCTGATCATAGCGTTAAGTTCAGGGCATCTGAAGATGATGGTGCTAGAGTAGAAAAGCGAGAAGCATGCTTTAAATCAGATCAATAAACTACCAAATGTAATGATTCTAGCGTCCACATTATTAAGTACTTGGGTGGCAACCTCTGAGTACACTAGTATGACTCTGATCACAAGGAAGTGTTTGCCTATTAATTGCAGTTACTTTCTGGGGAGCGGATTAGTTTTGGAGCCATACATGTTAGGATTCATAGTTCCATTCAAAGCCCATACAGCCACCAGGAATAACTATTGTATTGGAGTGTTGCTTTAGACAAGTCGATATCATTCCATATTGGTAATGTAAACCCCACGTTATCCCCCTTGTGCTGGTCGTGGGATTGGCTTAAGGAGTAAAGCCATACTTAAAAAAAAAAAAAAAAAAAAAAGCAATCATCCCGATTAATAACTTGCAGTATTTGATGCATGTTGTTTCATCGAAAAGCAAGATTGACTCAATGATACAATTCAAGGATTGGTGTTGGATAATAATGCTCGTCTAATCTTTCATTTTCTAAATAAAAAATTATATTTTATTTTGTTAGAATTGAAAATGTTGTGTTGAAAGTCACTAATGTTGTCTGAAGCAAGCCTCAGCGGGTTGGCTGAAGCTGAATAGTGACGGCGCTGTAGCTCCTCCGGGTGGGAAGGCGGTTGTGGTGTTCTGTTGCGATATGACAAAGGTGAGTTGTTATGTGATTTTAACCGGAAGTTGGGTGTGAGTTCTGTCCTCAACTCTGAACTGTGGGGAATCTGAGTGGGTCTTTCACTGCCCTGGGCTCGTGGCTTTTGCACTGTTGAAGTGGAATCAGACTCAAAGGAAGCAGTGGAGTTGCTTCAGTCTTGCAAGTCCTCTGCATTTTGCGGACATCAAGTGCTGCACTGTATTAGAACCCTTGTTAGAAGGAGCTGGTGTGTAAACTTGAAGTATGTCCCCAGGAACGCCAACAAAGTGGCTGACGCTTTGGTCCGCATTGGAGCTCCTCAAGATGATTTGCTTTGAATTTGGGATACTGCTCCTGGTGGCGTTGGTGGGACAAACAGCTTGCATCATGGACAACAAGGTATCAGAACCATATCAAAACATAGCATTTGGGTTAATATGATCGTGCGAAAGGTGTTGGGCCTAGTTATAATTTTTTATCAGTTTTGGCAAACTCAGTAAGTGATTGAAATTAGATCAAAACATGACGTTTGAGAATATGTGATTAAATAAGAAGAGTTGTGTCCTAATTAATAGTTATAATTTTTAATTTAATAGTAATTATTCAACCTAACTAAGTTTTTCAGTTATCTAATGTGATGGAACCTCATATATCCCGTAGTGTAATTTCCACTTAGTTTTATTTGTTGGTTTGAGTTTAATTCTTTTTTCTTCAGAAAAATTAAAACTTCATTTCTTCCTCTCTCTCAATGCAAAGGCAAAATGTGCAATATGCAAGAGAATCCATTTCATGAAAAAGAGGGAGAGAGACATCAAAACTGATCAACTTCCATGTTCTTCCTCGTAACCAAACCAATTCTACTAGAACGATATGTTATAATTCTGCTTATCTATATAATGCAATTTCGGCTTGCCTCTATAATGCAGTGCCTCAAAAGAAAGGCATCTCTCTGTCTTAGAAGCAGTAGGAACTCAGTGAGAGTGCTATGTCTCCCAGCAAGTAGCGCCTCTCCCCTTAAAGACTGAAACATGTTACCCCTAACTTTTCACATTAAATGTCTAATATTTTGACGATAACAAAACTAGTTAAAATTGTATTTGAAAAAAAAATTAACAAACTTATTTGAAGAAAAGTTAAATATCAAATAGCATGTTAAATATTCTTTTTGAAGTAAAAAATAATGCTTTTAAGAGTAAGATGTAACTAATGGTTCAAATGCAACAAATAGTTATTATCTTATTCCAATAGTCTCACATTTCTCTCTGTTTCAAAAGTCAGACAAAGTTACAGTACTGTGCAGAACAAAATTTCTTGGTTCATCAAAGTCAAAAGCATAGTAGCACAAATGAAGAAATACATAACAAATTGGTCTGAAGCTTCTTCCTCCTCCTCTCAACGGCTATTTCAAGAGCATTCAAGGAGAAATGAAAGCTTGGGAAGGGAAGCCATCTTCTTGCCTCCAGTTTTAGCTCCATGTCGTGAACCAGCCAAGCATGGAAGAGAAGACTTACTGAAAGAAGGCTTGAATTAGATAGTAAAATGCTCCTCAAATAAAAAATGAGTGACACAAGACATAAGAATATGTATGGGGTTCATTTTTTCTCTCCTAACCTACTTTCTCATTTTTCTCTATCTCTCTCTATTGGAGAGGTATTTCACTATTTATGCACTTAATCTAAATCCAAGAAGGCTTGCTTGGACAATTCGAAAACGGTGCTGCACCATGCCTGCATCTAGCTTTCTTGGTGAACCATGAGCCACCTATGGTCCAAAATCAGAATAAGGCTACTTTGAGGTGCAAGATGAAGAGGCAAGTGCTAATGGCTAAGTAAAAAGCTTGCTCTATACAAAGGAACCGAAGAACAGAAGCTGGACACAAGAAATAAGAAGAAAATTCAAACTATATTGTAGTCGTCCTTGTTCTCTTTATAAAACTACTTCCTATGCCTTTTATTTGGTCATACATAACTCTCAAGATCTCTTAATGTGTACCTATTGTAATCTTTTGTTTGATAGAAGTTCAAATTGATTCTTAATTTTTTGTAAATCCTTTTTAAGTGTGAGGAAAGTCAATTTAGAATAAATTAAAGCATGACCCATATTGAAAGAGAGTTTTAAGTGGACTTCAACCTAGGAGTTGTTGGTGAGCATCATTCAAAAACTATCTGCTGGGTACTTTGATCTTATAGTTGAAGAAAAACCCATAAATTCAAAGGGACTGGACTTAAAAAAGAGGTCCAAACGAAGATAAATCTCTTGGCGCATTTTCTCTATCCCTTGTTCTGAATTATCTGGTTTATCTTGCTTCTGTTGTTATTGATATAGTTTGCATATATTGTCTCTTATTCGAGTGTTCTGAAACCTGTCGTTTGCTTTACTGGTTTGCTTTCAAATTCTGTAATTACTCATTTTAAAAGGAATTTGATTCACTCATAGCTTGTACGTTATTATCATAACTGGGATTAGTGTTACATTGTTTTGAAAGATCATTTTTGCATAAATATCTATTCATCCCTTCTCTAAGTATATCCTTCAAAACATGCAAAAATGTATTTTTATGTTTAGTTATTTGATGTTAAATTGCCATAGAAAAAGCATAGAAGCTGGAGTCGTTACCTTTGGTATTCCATCGACTTGATATCAGTTTCTTACCTTCTTCATTGGCATCATCATCTTCTTCTTCATCATGATCGGATCCCTCGACCTCCAAGATCATTATCAACTTCTTCATGAAAGGCCAGACACGATTGAAGCTGAAGAGGTATAAGATTGCTTTTTGTCACCGTCTATCCTAGGCTCTTGTATAGATGAACATATGTGTTTCCTTTTCTTTTCTTTTCTTTTTTTTCTTGGCATACTAGGAGTAGAACTAATTATAATGTATATCCAAATCCCCACCTATCCCCTACTACTATCTTTCATTTGTGTTTCTAGATGAGTGTTTGTAAATAAGATAAAACAATGGATGGATTGTACACAGGGGTTTAGGAATGTTTATTTCAGTAATTAAACCAATCTTATCTATTTGCTCATTTGGCAAGTTGTTTAGGTTATCTTTACTAGTCATAAGTTAATGTTATGCCAAAGATGAAGATAAATGGTTGCACAATAGAGTTTATTAAAAAAAAAGGCTAAAATGTATAAAATCTCCCATTGAATTTTATGTCATATGTAAATAATATCTTTAACTTTTAAAATTTGACAAAGAATTTTTTTAACTTAAAATTATATGCGAGTAGCCCCTACCTTTAGATTATTAATGAGTTTATTATTTTATTAATAGAAATATAACAAGTCATTTTAAAGTTATTTGGGCATGATTCAAAATTTGGAGTGTTATTTTACAAAAAATTAGAAGAATACCACTTTTTTATTAATAAATTAACAAATTCATTAACCGCAACGATTATTTGTATAAAATTAAAATATTAAAACGTTTATTGTCAAATTCTAAAAGTTAAAAAAATTATTTGTATATAATCTAAATTTCAGAAGGACCATATACATTTTAGTTAAAAATAATAATAAAGTTAGAGCCTTATGAAATATTTATTTCCATTGGTCTTAATGTCTTACGTAACCTAATTTTAAGCTTCGTTAGACTTGTTCGGTAGAATATATCAAAGCAAAAATAGGTAGGATAGGTGCATGGGTCTGAAAATCGTACAGCAACCTTCAAAAAATAAAAACCGTCACAATGGCAACGGCAGTTTTCTATTGACACTTAAAAAATTTAGTTAAAAGCCCTCGGTGCACTAAATATACCGACGGTTTTTTATGAGCCAGTGTCAATTGTTACAACGGTTAAGTAATTTAACAATTTACAGCGTTTTGAAGTATCACAAAAACTTAATTTGTAGTGTATAATGTATATTTTTCAAGATGTGATCATATCCCATTATAGAACTATAGAAATTAAGAAAATTTAACACGAGCTTGGGTGATTAACAACAGTAAAGGAGAGACTGATGTACAGCCCAAAATAGGCGTCAATCCTTTTGACAAAGGCAATGTTGACCATAGTGTACGAACATCATAGCTAGTTATCAAATAGAGCCCCAAATTTCTTGTAAGTATTTTATTATTGCAAAGAAAGCTAAGTATTTGAACAATTGGAATTAATTTCTCAGACTCAATCCCCTCTTGAAAACTTTGTTGGTTAGGATTTTATTATCTTTTTATTTATAAAATCATTTGCTAAAATTTTTTGTTAAATGCTAGAAGTTACCTTTAATTTAAACAATTAAAGAAAGTCTCCACCTGCGTTGCCTTAATCATTTCTCCCAAATGTTTGATTGTAGATGAAAGATATTTAATATTTAGAATTAGAATTAAGGTCAGCAAGGTCTTCCTTATGACTTCCAATGTATGGCCACACATTTATGATTTATGACGACTCCCAGATTGATTTGGGTAAAGTTGGCAAATGGCTTTGAAAGCAAATAGATAATGTTATCATGAGGACACAACCAGAAAAAATTGTAAGGAGGGATAAAACGTTATACTTAATAGGAGAACTAATAATTATTAAAAATATAATTTTAAATACTTATTAAATTAATATAATGATAAAATTTATTAAAATTGAAAAAAGAAACATATAATAATGAAAAAATCAGAAAAATATAATAACATCAAAATACATATATCTATCTTAAAACAATATATATATACACTAGATGTAATATAATATATATTAATTATTATAATCACACTTTTTGATTTTGAATTAAATAAAATTCATTTATAATATCTTTTATAATAAATTTCCTTACAACCTCCTTGATAAAAATAGTAAAATTATCTACAAGAAAACCATTTTTTACTTTATTACGAAACCTTATTTTATAATGAGTAAAATGTATGTTTGAAGAAAGCCCCCCAAAAAAAATTGTGAAAAAGTAAAAATCAGAAAGTGAAAACATATATTATTAATCATCTTTAGAAAATAGAGATAAAAAATTTCATAGAGAAATTTTCATATACTTCATTATATTTTATTTGTTTTATAAAATTTACTTTTATGATCAATGTAAAAATGTCTTTAAAAACGTGTTTTAAGATTTTAAAACATTAGAAGAGACCCAAAAAAAAAATTAGAAGGGAATAGATTTAAAATTTCTAAAATTTTTTAAAAGAATAATATATATATAGGGCGGCTGCCCCTAAAGTTCAGAACTTGGATTCGTCCCTAGTTATGATCTTCACATATCTAAAACCATTCCAATATTCCAACACACAATAATAACCTTTAAATTCTTGCTTTATAAAACCACACTCATCTATAAGCTGACACAGCAAGTGCCTGGAAAACAGATTAGTATCGTAGATTAAGAACCACTCCAGCACAATAATCTACCTTCAGTTTTCTTGTAGGTAAAACCACTCGTCTAAAATTTGACAAGTACTCATCTATATAAAAAGGTCTTGATGAACAGATAATGTTAGGTCTATAAATATAAAATCACTCCCGCACACAACAATCCAATATTAGCTTTCCTGTAATTAAAAACTGCTCATTTATATTTGTATGTATAAATGCCTAGATACAATCAGAGTCTACTACCATCACACAGATGTTGGAGGGATTCAACTACACAATCACAAATAGAGAGAACTCAAGCTACAAACTGCCTCATACTTGAGAGTATGTTTAGATGGAGGAGAATGAAAGAAAAGGGAAGAGAATGTAAAATTCCATTGAAATCTCCCCTTATTCGGGAATTTGTTGTAAGAAGGGAGAAAAATAGAGAATTAGCTAACCATCCAAAATCTTCCAAAGTCCTTCCCCTTTATAATTTTAAGATCCCCCAGAAAGAGATTTTAGAGGAGAAAGTCCTCCCTTCCCTTCATTTTCCTTAGATTCCTTGCCTTCCTCTCCGAACTTCCAAACATATTCCAAGGAAATTGCATTTCTGCAGACTCAAGCTATTATGAAAACTGAACCTTCAGATGCATTAGATAGCGTAACAAGGATGCTTAAACAGTACATTAAGTTAAAAAGAGATAATGTGATTGTCAATACTCTTTACTCATTATTGCAACATTTTTCAAATGATACCAATATACTCTCCAAGAATACAAGGCCCAAATCTGTTTGCGATTGTCCCAAAAGTAAATATTGAAGATTCATAGAAAACAGTTGTTGCATGGGAGGAGACAAACCATCCAAATAAATAGTTCATAAAAAACCCCTAGATATAAACTTCAAATAATCTGCAGGTGAGCCAATTAAAAGTAACAGCCACGAACTTGAATACATAAAATACTTAATCATGGGAAATTGGAAGCAATATACGCAAGCACACTTGTAAGATTAAATGCAGCAAACCAGAACATGATGAAAATTTCACGAGAGTTCCTCATAAATTCCCAGATATATATGTTAACTTTCTTCATCTACAAGGATAATTGACTCATTGCCAATCCCAAGGTCCATGAAAGATGCCATGTCATTGTCAAGCAAAAGAGGCAGTGGAGAGCCCTGTAAATCCAAAGACACATGTGACTTACACAAGAAACAAAATTAATTTTAGCCATACTGCGGGGAGGAAAAAAAAAAAAAAGCCCCTCCTTTAAAAACAAGGTAGCTTATGATCCATTAGCACTCTGCCTGTCTCTTCCATCTCCCACAATAAATTTTTCCCAAACATAAACTGAAAAATCTCAGCATATCAATAAGCAACAATTTAGGCAGAATAACAGGCTGTTGATTATGATATGTTTTAAATTTTAAATTCAAATTAGTTTCTGCTTTATCATAATCAGATTTTGGTTATTATCTAGTGGGATAGGATATATTTAAAATTTAAGTGTTGTAACTAGTTGAGCTTATCTTATCAATTCCTAATTTTTAGGACCTAGAGTATAGGAAACTGTTACTATACACTTGTATATATATCTTATACATGAATGAGAAACATAGATCAGAGAAAATATTCCTCATATTTCTCATGGTATCAAAGCTACCTAAATTGTCCTTCATAAGTGAAGGGATGTTGCTGAGAAGGAGCAATGCCATAAAGCTATACTGTGATAACCAGGCAGCCATCAGCATTGCAAAGAATCCAATTTATCATGATCGTATAAACATGGAGAAATAGATAGACATTTCACTAAAGACAAAATTTATGGAGGCATTATCAACATTTCCTACATTCCTTTCAGTCAACAAGTTGCTGATACATTCACAAAGGCAGTACCAAGGGCAACCTTTGACAATCTAGTATCCACGCTAAGAATGATCAACATTTATACCAAGCTTAAAGGGGTGTGTTGATTATGATATGTTTTTAACTTTAAATTCAAATTAGTTGCTGTTTTATACTTTAAATTCAAATTAGTTGATGTTTTATCATAATCCAATTTTGGTTGTTATATAGTAGGAAAGGATATATTTAAAATTTAAGTGTTGTAACTAGGGGAGCTTATCTCATCAATTCTTAGTTTATAGGACTTAGAGTTTAGGAAGTTGTTAATATACATTTGTATAAATATATTATACGTGAATGAGAAACAAAGATAAGAGAAAATATTCCTCAAACTTCTCAAGGCCTTCTAAGAATGTTTTGAGGTTGACGCTTCCCATTTTTAAAATTTTTATCGGCTATTAAATAAGAAATAGCAAATCTTTTAGTATTAAAAACAAACCTCTTCTTGAAGATATAATTTTAGCTTCATGGACTGCAGCTTGAAGAAGCTTTCACAGAGAAATTTTAGCTTCCCCACCTAAGAAAAACAAGGTAATCAGAACGGTTGCCTTACATAGACAGAACATGACGTTAGTAGAGAAGTATTTTGATTTAACTGTTGTTGTTGCTGGCAATTTCTTCATCAATGGTGGCTTCTCCCCCATGGATGGTCCCACACACTTGAGAGTGATAGCTGCATTAATTTTTCTAGAATGTTTAAACATCCATTGTAAGTTCAATAAAAGAAACTCATACAAATAGTAACATCCATACACAAGAATCCTGAAGCCATTGTTTGTGGGCCTGAAGTTCCAGTTGAAGTCCTTTCATTCTCAATTCCATGAAATTTCTTGAGTTCAGAAAACCTGTAATGAAGTCATCAGTACTGCATAAAACAACTCAATTTGAGATAAAAAATTGATGCATTGTCCCTGATGTTCAGGAATATCCAGACTTCACAGAGACCAGTTTAAATTTACAACATTTTTTGTAAAAGAAAATGAATTAAAGATTCAGGTTCATCAAAAAGTGCAGAAAATACAAAAATTATAAACTGCAGGTGGAGGAGGGGAGGAAATGTCCTGGGACGACATCCCTCCCAATATAAAAGTATTCCATAACATGTCTCCATGGTATAGATGTGACCAGCAAATGACAATGTTTTTTTTTTCGTTTTGGGCGGGAGGGAAACCATTGATAGGAATCTGTAAGTTATGAACCCTTATGTCTGATCTACATATGCTGTGTGATAGGCTATGTACACTGTACAGCCTGTAGCAAAATATAGTATTGCTAGTACAAACACTAGAAAAGGAAATGACAGCTAACAAACAATTAATATCATGGTTGTCAAACTTAACTTGTGACGCGAGTCTTAAAACATCAGGCTTCCACTCTTTCAATTTTATCAACTTTATAATTTAAAACCTCCTCACCCTCCACCATGGCATATTCCATGCTTATTTTACAAAAGGTTCCTACAAAAAATCTAGAAACTATCCTCCTATGTGCTTCAGAACAAAATCTATCCATCCAGGTTCGCCTGCCTGTGTGCCTTATAGTATTTGCTCACCATTACCATATTATATCTCTTGAAATGTGTCGCTTATCCATTTGAGTGGCACTTCCTGCAGTTTGTTATAAGCTTATTCCATTAATTTGTTGTTAAATGGCATCTACATCATTGGATATGTGGATTTATCTAGGCTCCAAACTTACTAAATTATTGTTGATTTTATCTAATAAGTTATGAAATTTTTAGACTTATATGCCTCTTATATATATCGTCTTTGTCATAAGAAGTAGGATCTTACGATCCTTGATCCAATCCTACACAATTAATTCATTTTCTATGTAAGATTTTCATCTTGACAACCTTGGTTAAAGAAGAAAAGAAAGAAAGGCATCAAACTTATGGTATCTTGGGCATCATATAACCAAGATGCGAATTGGCTACCATAATTTATAAATCTGATCATTTAATGACAAGCGAAGCATTACAACCATTTAATTAGACCACATATAAATGATTCCACAACTATAAGAATCAGAAATAAGTCCTATTTCCATAAGCCCACAGGCTATGACCACAAAATATTAAGATTACTAAAATACTCCTGATGGACTTGGTGGCCCATACGTGCCTTCTATCTCAAATATGACAGCTGGCCCAAATATAGCCGCTGGTCCAAAAGTCCACGAGACTTATTTCAGGAGAAACAAGGTGAAGACAAAAGAAAGAACAGACAAAGAAGCAACTAACTCTGACACTAGTGGAGGCCGTGGAGAGTAGTGGAAGGGTGAAGCAGGCTGCTGAAAGGATTCGAGAGAAATGTGCATAGAGGGGGTGGCAATTTTGGGAGAACTTTGTCATGGGAGAGACTCTAGCCTCTCGAAAGCTAGAGAGTTACCCGTTCTATCTGTTTGTGTGTGTTTTTCTGGTTTCAGGTTGTTAATGAGAAGTATTGTGTTTCTTGTTTACCATTGCTGTTCTGTAGCTCAAACCTGTTAGTTTATTCTGTTTTGTGGTTCGAACTCCATCAACTCCTATGACTGAAAAAATAAAATTAACTACAGAAATGCTTTATAATCCTAATAACCCTAACCATTGTGACCAAGTAGAATGATTGAAATGTTACAACCACACCCATAATTTTTATTAAACCAAAATGCTTGGATGGTTTAATCTTTAAAACTTCGGCTCTCTTGGTGCCAATGAAACCTACGCCATCACTATGGCCAAGGGCCACAAAATCCATGGTATCCACTTGCTTCTTTAACCGGTGAAATTGCAAATTCTACATCATTAAATTTACAGCACTAGCGAAGTTCTAAAACATATTTTAATATAGCTTTCTATACATCACAATACACATTGAGTTTGCCTGGCATATCTACATCCCATGACCACGACTAGAACAAAGGCTCCACAAAATATGCATGAATTTACCTGGGGTGTTGTTTGATTTCTGCAGGATTAGCAAGCAACCTTGAGATCACTAGCCGTACATACCTGCATAAGAGATGTTAATAAATACAATCCAAATCAAAAGCAGAACTATATAAAATACTAAAATATAAATTGCTTAACAAGCATGCAGTATTCATGATATTAAAGCATGCTTTAGCTGCAAAGTGTACATAAATGCACAAAATTATGAGAATATACCTAATCTCAGAGTCCTTCCTCTCACGGGGGCTCACCTGTAAGGTAAGTAAAATATAAATACGTCAGACTCCATAAAAGAAGTAAATAAAGGAAGCAAATATGGAACAGAGAAATCCTCCACAATCTACCTCACTCCCGTTCAATATCTGAATTTTTGCGAATCTTGCAATCAAAGTAAATCGGGGAACTCCACCTCTTGCAGGATCAGTAATTAAGTTCTCAGAAAGCCTGACATCCTTTAATGATATTAAAAATAAATAATCAGAACATAAGATATGGTCAAGCAAAATATGAATAGCTAGCATAGGAAACTATTAGTATAATGATTACACCACACCTTCAGTAGTACATTTTATCAGAGTTTATCCTTAGGTAATTAGTTAATCATTTTAACACCTCCTCAATGCTCTTTCAACCTTTTTGCTTTAAAGTTTCTATTGCATAACAAACTTTAGAGTAAGAAACAAAGGGGAGGAAATAAAAAACATGTAAGGCAATGCCAATGACTAAAGAAATACTTTAACAAAACAGATTTTTTTACTTTCTCATAAATGGTTGTCCAAGTTTTAAAAATAATCAGCAAGAAAAACAAGTTAAAAGTGATAGAAAAGGTCATCAGCTCATTAATGGAGACTAAGGTAGCATGGGATGCCAAAGTCCCACATTGAGTAATATAAGATGCTCAAAGAGGTACTTAAATTAGGTGGTTCTCCCACTTCAATAGTTGGCTTTTGGAGGACGGTTCCCACCTTACTTGGGGGCCCATCAATTGGTATTAAAGTTGGTGGTCGGCAACTCCAGAAAGGGTTACCTATGGAGAGTTTTGATCAATTGAGGGTTTTGACAGTAGAAGATCGAGTGAAGTGTCACCGAATAAACTGTCATAGAGTGTAGCCACCGAAATGTCAACTTTCCAAAGGTGGCCAATTGATGGCAACCAAGGTAGTATAGGATGTCAAAATCCTACATTAAGTAACATGGGTTGTTCAATGGGATATTTAAGTTTAGAGGAGGGTACCACCCTACGTAAGTATCCCGTTGAATATCCTATACTACTTAATGTTAGACTTTGGCATGTATACTACCTTGGTCTCCATAACTCATGCAATTAAGGATAATTCTTTGATGCTGTCTCTTTTGTGCTATTGGAGGGAACATTTCTTGATAATTTATTCCATGTGTCTTAGGTGAACCCCTTAGCTAACAAACAGGCTTTGTGTCTACTGATACTACCATCAAAATTATACTTGATGTTAAATATCCACTTGCACCCAACTAGTTTTTTCTGTTCAAACAAGTCACCTAACTACCGCGTACCATTCTTCTTGAGTGCATTCATCTCCTCTAGAACGGCCATACTCCACTCTTCTTGTTTAAAAGCTTCATGAATGCTTTAGGGAACATTTTCATTAGAGACATTGACCACAAAATTTCTGTAAGAAGCTGACAATTTTCTATATAACACATAATACCCAATAGAATGTTGAGTGCAAGACCAAGTACCCTTCCTCAAAGTGATAGGTACATCCAAATTTAAATTTTCATCCATATCTGAACTTGGACTAGAGGTTTTTTGGTTTTACTGAGGAGTTGGATCTGCCTCTATCTCATGGGCCTTCTTCCTTCTTGAATACACCAAGATATCTTTCTAATGCCCATGATCATCAGTTTTGGGTTCCAGCTCTGTTTCTCCAAGTTCCAGACTTGCTTCACCTTGTGTTTCATGTACAGAGGTGTTATCAGCCTTGAGATCAAGGTCAGGAGTATTATTGGGTTCAGGTTCTTGTGGGACATTATTGGGAACTTGAGGATTTATGTGTTATAGTAGGTCTGGGGTTGGCAATTTCATGATGGTCATAGCCTTGAACATCACAAAGGCAGTGCAAGCTTATTGCTATGATGGAAATGCACAAAGGCAGTGCATCCAAACACTTAAAAGTATAGAGGAAATAATTTGGGTGGTAGGGTGAGTTTGGAGAAGGGTGGAACAAGGTGTTCAAAAATCAAGGACTTTGGAAAGCATTCTATTGATAAGATATGCTGCTGTACAGATGGCTTCTACCCAAAAAACAGTAGGGAAATTCATGGCGCACATCGAGGATCTTGCTACTTCAAGAATATGTCTATTCTTCCTTTCGGCTACCCCATTTTGTTGAGGGGTGTAAACACGTGCCTTGATAGTGAATAAATTATTCAAAGCTATATTTATTTAAACTCGCTGAGCCCATGAGATAGAGACCAACCATTTCCTTAGCATTACAAATCATCCTCTTAGATGTCAAGTCTTGAAATTCACAATTACCATCAAAAAAATTTGCCACACAACTGTTATCCTTGACCAATTTGCTGATAGATAACAAATTACAAGCAAGTTTGGGCACTAATAAAACATTCTTTAGAACAAGTTCTTCAGAAATGGTGACTGTGACAACTCTAGTCACATTGGTTAAGGTTCCATCTGCAATTTTAACTTTCAATGAAGTTGTACACCACTTAATTTCCTCAAACAATGCAGAATTATTTGTCATAAGGTCTAATGCTCCAGAATCCACAACCCATGCGAAATTGTTCAAAATTTGTGTATTAAGGGCCACTGAGAAGTTACTTGACTGGGCAATATGTCCAATTCCAAATAGCTTTTGAAGGAGCTCTAATTATCATGAGATGTTGATTTTTGCTGTCCAAATAGCTTTTGAAGGAGCTCTAATTGCTGAATGGATAACAGGGGTGATTCAGATATTGTTGGTTCCTCTGTGTTGCTCACAACATAGCCCTCAGCATCTCCTTTCAGTATACGCTTCCAGTTGAGGGGTTTCCCATGAATCTTCCAACAATTGTCCTTGGTGTGACCACATATGTGACAATGATTACAACACAATTTGCTAGACTTCTTTTACTTGTTGTCATCTTGAGTTGAAGGCCCATGTGCTACAAGAGCTAAACCTTAACCGGAGTTTGGTGTGGTGTGAGTTCCTTGCCTAACTTTTCTCCTACTTTCTTCACGCCAGACCTTTGCAAAACTTCTTTAAGTGAGGGAAGGGGTTTTGTGGCCAAAATTCTCCCCCTCACCTCATCAAAATTGTTTAGATCCATTAAAAATTTAGATCCATTTTTTCTCAACAATCTTCTTATAAGTTGTTACATCAGCAGTGCATCCCCACGTACAAGTTTCCGAATATCCAGCTGCTACCAGTACCTGGAATGATAATTAAAATATTGATTTACTGGGGTATTTCCTTGTTTCAGCTCATCAACTGAACAGTGCGTCAATTGCACTCTCCAAAGCAGAGTAGGCATCGCGAGCTGCCTCCCTACATAAGCAGTCTTAAAAAACATGTAGTTTTCTCCAATCTCGATATTCATTGAGTTAACCAGCCATGCCATGACCTGGTGATTCTCAACTTTTCAAACCTTATACTTGGGGTCACTGGTATCTAGTTGAGCAGCATCACCACTTGGGTAATCATCCTAGCCTTTTCCACAAACAAACATCATATCAGATTGACTACATAACAAGTAGTTATATTTGTTTAATTTGCAGGCAGTGATGCTTATAGGAGTATTATCAGTGAGACTCTGAGATGTTTGGGCCACCATCTCTGTCGAGGGTTGGGACTTTCCTTCATTCACGGTAGACTAGTAGCCATATTTGGTCACAGGTGCGGATCAGGCCAGTGGGGCTCTGATACCATGTAGGTAAAGGAGAGACACACTATTTTCTGGAATACTGCTCATATCATTTCTGAGAAAGAACTAGTACATAAATAGGGGTCATGGCATTATTTTTGCCACTGGAATCCCGATATAGAATCAGTCAAAATAAATAGAGAAATAAATATACAAAAGTGGTAGGACCCAGAGCAGGAAAAACAAAAAAATTAGAAGAGACATAAAGAGTAATAAAACATTGACAAGGATCCCAATAAATCAAGGATAGAATCAGTGGGAGAGAAGGCACGGATACCAACAAAGATCAACAAAATCTTCTTAACTCTGAACTTCCCAATAAATCAGGGGTAGAATCAGGGGGAAGAGAAGGCAACGGATACCAACAAAGATCAACAAAATCTTCTTAACTCTGAACCTTAAGTTAATTATCCATATGGGTCATTTTACTGTTGTTGAATCACCAAAGAATTATATTCAAAGTTTAAAAGAATTAAAAAGCTTGCTACAATACTTAATTATGAAGGTGGAAAAGGAGCAAAGGCAAATAAGGTCTGTACATGAAATTCCTTAGTTGGAATGCCGGGGACTTAGGTAACCAAGGGAAATTAAGTAAGGCTAAAAGGGTTATTTCTGAGGCTTTCGATGGTTGGCTTTATATTGTTGTGATTAAGAGACCAAGCTGGAGAATGTAAACTATAGGAGACCAGATTTAAGGATTGGCGATTGTTTATCATTGACTGGGGCAAAAGGAGGTATGCTGCTCATGTGGGACACTAGGGTGAAGATTATGAAGACTAAAGTATGTGAAGATTAAGGTTGATTCTTTTCGTGGGAACTATACAGTTACAGCTTGATTTCATGGGGAGGGGCCAATGGTAGAGTAATTTTGTTTATGGTCCTACTAGGCATAGGCTGTGTCCTTGTCTGGGGAGGGGTTGAATTTTATTTATGGCTTTAGCGCTCCATGCTAGTCTTTGAGGGAGATTTTAATGCAGGTAGGTTTCTTAATGAAAAATTAGGAGAGAGTCTGACTACTGCTAGTATAAGAGGTTTTAATACTTTCATTCAGGATAGTGACGTTTGAGACCTTCCTCTTGCAAATGCACAGTTTAGTTGTTTATTCTTGGTCCCCAGTGATTGGCAAGCTATATTTCCTGATCCTGTCCAAGAGACTCTGGCAAGACACGCCTTTAATTATTTCCCTATTGGTCTAGACACTACCAAGGTTTGATGGGGAACCACCCATTCTAGTCCAAGAATATGTGGTTGAGTCACCATCCTTAGGATTCATAAAGTTGAAATTGTGGAAACAAGAATTCTTTTGGGAATATTAGGTCCAAGAAATATGAGATTGTAAGAAGAGATTGGTTCTTTAGACAGGTTGGAGGTGGAGGGAATGATCTTAGTGGAACCAAAAATAAGGTAACCTTGTTTAAAGAATGAGCGCTAGAGAAGGTTCTCAAGGAGGAGACAAGTTAGTAGAAGAAACCTAACATGAAGTGGATCAAAGATGGTATGCCAACTTTTTTCAGTTTATCCATAGAAAGGTTTAGTAGGAGGAAGAGTTTGGTTAAGTTAGAACTTCAAAGATGGGAATCATACTCAGGATATATGTGGTATTTGCTAAAGTGCTAACTTGGTTCTTCAAACATCTTTAAAAAGAGCACTCACCATATTGGACATTCAATTGAATGGCTGAATGGTGCCCTATTCATCTGGAAAAAGCTGTTTTTTTTTCTTTTTTTTTTTGGAGAGCTTTTAAAGAAGTAAAAAATCATTTATTGTGCAATGATTATGGTTATATCATGTATTTAGCTGGAACAAATGCTCAAATTTTGAAGGATAGTTCTATTTCTTTAAAATTATTATGGGACAAAAATCTTTCTAAGGCTTCTGTTTAGTGTTCTTCCCTTGATTTAATTGAGGAGTTTCTCACTCAAATATACAACAGGACAGTAGAGCTTGGCTAGCAAGTCAGTACTCCATCTGTCAGAATTAATATATAGTGCAAATCCTAGTCGCATCTAGGCTGTATGGTAATTGTAATATCTCTGTAATAAGGGCTGTAGCATCTCTGTAATTATTGCAGTATAATATCTTCTCTTTTATAAAGTATCTATAAATACAAGACATCATGTAGGTCAGATTTCACTCACTACATTTCCTACAAAAGGGTTTTCTCTTCATCTCTCTCATTTCTTACCATCCATAACTGATGTAGGACAAGAAGAGAATAAGAGAGGTATAGAATAAAAAGGAAAATGTAGAGAGAAAATAAGGGAAAAGAGAAGATCGGAGGAGAGATACAACTGATAAATCCAAATAATTTTATTAATAATCAATCAGAAGATGCTTAACTTTAATTGCTGAGGGCTTTATATAGAATTCAAAAGATAACTCTTAATAATTTAAAATAAAGATAATATTAAATTCTAATTCTAACAAAAGATAATTAAAATATCACATCCTAACAAAAAGATAATTATTAAAGCTTAATAAAAAGATAACTAAAGATAACAAAGTAATTACTAAAACAAAGTAATTTAAATATTAGTTCATAATACTAATCCTAATAAAATATTATTTCTTATATTTATCTTTAACTCATAATTTACAAATAATTAATAATAGCTTTCCTATTCTTTTCCATTCTCCATTATTCTCCTTTGGTTGGAGAAAACTTGATCTCGAGTTTTGAAATGTGGAAGTATTAAAATAATCTATCTTGGAGCCTTAGTTAAAATGAACACCAGTACTTTAAGATATAGTAGCCAAGTCAGCTTTGGAATCATTAATACATCTAGAATGATAAACTCAATTAGGTGAAACAATTGACCAGGTTGAATCTAAACACAACATTCTACAACTTGTAGTTAAACTTCAAACTGCGGATTAAAATTGATTTCTTCACATCTCAAATTTACTCCCAACTGTTCTTAAAACCCTCTGACAGAACCACCATCATCAATGTCTAACAGGCAATCAAGGGGTTCCACAATAATAATATCGGATTTAATTAATATATCTTCCTCTAATATTTTGGGCTCTTACTGACATTCTTCTTCCACCTTTAGTTCTTCTAAGTTTTTGCAAGCAATTTATATACATAATTGACTGATGACACTCCTAAGTTTATCAAAATGATGGTCCACATTTTTTTTAAGTAGTTTAGACTAGTTTAGATAATTTGGGTATTTTGTTCTATAGTAAACCTCAACATAGCAATCTAGAAAGCCAAAATTAGTGATATTACCCCCATAATACTCTCAAATAATGAATTTTAAGATCTAAGGTTGAAAGGGATGAAAAAAATGGTTAGGAAATGAAGAAAAATGAAAAAAAAAATGAGGTTGAAAGGTAACAAGCGAAGCAATTTGGAATTGCAACCTTGCTCTGATATCAAAATTGAAAATTGATGTAAGACAAGAGGAGAATGAGAGAGATATAGAATAAACAGAAAATAAAGGAAAGGAGAAGAACATAGGGACAGATCCAACTGATAAATCCAAATAATTTTATTACTAATCAATCAGATGTTGCTTAACTTTAATTGCTAAGGGCTTTATATAGAGTTCAAAAAATAACTCCTAATGATTTAAAATAAAGATAATATTAAATTCTAATTCTAACAAAAGATAATTAAAATATCACATCCTAACAATAAGATAATTATTAAAACCTAACAAAAAGATAACTAAGCATAACAAAGTAACTACTAAAACAAAGTAATTTAAATATTAGTTCCTAATACTAATTTTAAAAAAAATTATTTCTTATATTTATCTTTAACCTATAATTTACAAATAATTAATAATAGGCTTTCTATTCTTTTCCCATTCTCCATTAATACCTCTCTCTCTTCTCAACCTTTCTTTCACCTACTGACAAATTTCATCATGGTATTAGAGCTGGCTTTGAGGGAAGAATAGGCCTTCAATAGATTTATCTATTACTAGGCTGGAGCTCCAACCACTTCTCCAAGGGAGCTCTCAAACCCCCCCCCCCCCAAAAAAAAAATTTCTCCGGCATGGATTGGGTATTCTTTTCTGATTCCTACTCCGGTGACAGAAAATTTTTCTGACAAGCTCCTTTTGGACTGAAGACACCCTGATCTTCTTCAAAAGCCCTCCAGTTCGTTTATTGTTTTTCTTTGATTTTTTACGAGTTTAATATCCTAAATCTCGTGTAATGAGGTTTTGGCACGTGGTTTGGAACCTTGGATAAAAAAACAGCAAATTGAAGACTTCAACACTAAAGTGGTGCTTTGTTGGGTGCCAGTTCAATGGGACTGCTCAGGAGAAGTAAGTCAACTGTGTCAAATGTTAATGTGGCTGAGGAAAGCAGTTGGGAGAATGCCAAAAAGACCACTCATGGTAAATAGATCAAAGAATTCTGAGAGTTGTTTGTTCACCAAGGATATCATTAGAGAAAGTACTAGTTGCTGATGTTTTTGAATTAATGGTTAATTGAAATGCAACCTCCGAGTCATGATAGAGCATGGCTGTGTGACCATGTGAGTTGCAGTGTCTAGTTGTTTATGTTTATATTTGTTTTTAGTTTGGTTTTATTTGTAACAAGATGAAGCTTGAAAAACCTTCAGCTTGAAGGGGAATGTAAGAATGGGGTGAGTGTGTGACAACTAGATCAAAATAAGTGAATTGAAGACTAGTGGGCTAGGCTTGTACTAGTTGTATGGCCCTTCTACTTCCCTAATTTATGATTATAAATAGATAGATAGATAGATAGATACACATGAAGCCACGCTAAGCAAGCTAGTGATCACATCCATAGCTCTCTCTCTTCTCTCCTTTCAATCACTCACAGATTTCAACAACAACATCCACCTACAATTACAAAATAAATATCTTTGGAGCACAATAAACACTTCTTGATATGAACTTTACCACCAATTTAGGAAACAAATTCAATGAGTCAACAGAAGCCAGATCCCCAATGTTGTTACCACCTGAAGGATGAATTCAAAAGACTTGAGGCTGTCAGTACACATTTCACAGTAGGAAGAATGAACTATGAGGGGAATAGTACTACATTACCTAATAGAAGGCAGCGCAAGTTCTTAAAGGGCTTATGGCACACCACTTCCAATTCATGCCGCCCAGCATTATCAGGATAATGGATGCAGGTCAAATAATTTTTGTTCAAATAAAGCTGCTCCAAACTGAAACAAATTATACCAACATAGAAAATTCAGCAAATCACTAAAATTGAAACAAGTCTAGACAAAGGAACGGTTCTTGGGAAGGGGGCAAAAATGAAAAGGAACTAATTACTCATAACTTTTCTCTTTTACCAACCTTCTTAGCTGAGAAAGCTTCATGATTTCTTCCCATTCAGCTATACAATTATTATCCAAATTCAATAGTTGCAGAGAATCAAATCCCCGAACCACAGTGGATGACATAGGCTGAACACAAAAGGAGAATTAGAATGTTTTCTTTATAAATTTTTGAGTAAATTACACAAACGTTTCTGAGTTTTGCTGAAATTACATAAATCTTTTATTTATTTTCAAAATATATACAAACCTCTCTTATAACAAAAAAATTACCCTAAATTTTAGTCCAATTTTAAATTTTTTTTACCAAAATGCCCTCCATTTATTTATTTTTTTTAGTTTAAAAAACTATGTATTTAAGTTAATGGAGGGTATTTTGGTCAAAAAAATTAAATTGAACTAAAGTGCAAGGTAACTTTTTATTTCAAGGGAGGTCTATGTATATTTTTGAAAATAGAGGGAGCATTTGTATAATTTCAACAAAACTCGTAAAGTTTGTGTAATTTACGCTAAATTTAAAAAAAAAAATTGTATAACATTATAAAACATGAAAGTGAAAAATAAAGTATGAAAGGAATTCTCTCCTTCTGTTCAACCTAGAAATAGCATAATGCCTAGTCAAATTAACTAAGTTCCTGTAAGTAATGATTTCAATGTCAAAATAGAAGTACCCAAGGGACGATAAGAGAACTTCCATTCCATAAAGCCTCCATCATATCACTTAAACAGCCATCATAGTATTGTTCCGATTTAATAATGTGATTCCCATAAATAAGTGTTTACCATATAGGAAACATTGGTTAGCTTTCGTTAATTAGATACAAAAGGCAGAGTGACACCGAATAGATATCAACTATGCAGTGAGCTACTTGTTTTAGGCTTTACCCCTAACTACCATCAATTTGGGATATCCTGGTGATGTGGTGGACCTGGATTTTTTTTCCTTTCTTTTTATTATGCTCCAAGTTGTGAGCTAGTTACAGGCTCAGGAAGCCATTTTATATATATATATATATATATTTGGCTTCTCTCCTCAAGTTACAGCCTGGTTGGGACAAGACATCTAAAGCTAAGTAGCTAACATATATAAGATATTTAACAAGCACCATTAAATTAAAGACAACATACCAATATTTTATATATATATATATATATATAGAGAGAGAGAGAGAGAGAGAGAGAGAGAGAGAGAGAGAGAGAGAGAGAGAGAGAGAGGTATATATTTGGCTTTTCTGCCCAAATTATCAGCCAATGGGCTGGTTGGGACAAGACAGATAAAGCTAAGTAGCTAACATATATAAGATATTTAACAAGTACCATTAAATTAAAGACAACATACCATTATTCTGCTTATATTATTTCCCATAAGATGTAGCTCTTCAAGAGTTGGCAATGATTGTCCAAGCAGTTCAACCTGCCTAATGAAAAAGACAATTAATAAGAATTCTAATTGAAAAGATCAGGTTAAGCAAAAACATAAATTAAGAAATGATATAGAAGCACCTGCTCCCAATCTACAGCAGTATTATTTAAAACCAGAACCCGGATGTCTTTTAGTAATGGAAGCCCTGATGTATATGGTGACATGAAGTTGTTTGATAAGTTGAGTGTCCCAAGAAGAGGTAACTGTTCACAAATTATGCCAACATCCTTCGAAAAAATCATCAACAAGTAAGAAATGGTAATTAATCAATCAACATGAAAGTGGACTAAGCACAATAAGTACAAGGGACATTTAGGAATTCATGCCCTGTGTAGTGTTTTACTGGTATACAATAAGTAGCTAACGCACATTCTGACATTTCTCCATGAAACTCATCTTCTGAGCATACATATCAACTGCCTTTTTCCCTTTTTTTTTTTTTAAACAGAAGGGATAGAAAAGAGACTAATTAAGGGAAAAGAGCACTACAAGGGAGGATGATAAGATATCATCCTACAGAAAAATCAAAGAAAGAGAAGAATCCTGCACTTGCTATAGGGAAACTCTCAATTTAAATGTTATAGGAATCTCCAAAGGCCCATTTACTACTATGAAAAACTGGCAAGATAACAAACTTAAGTTCATCCATGTCTTAGAGTCTTAAATACAACCCAAAACTTGATGCTGTCAAGGAAGGACTATGTCACAATATAGTGTCCTCAAGAAAAGATGAAAGAGAAGGACAATGTACTATAAACACAGTTATAAAAATTGGACCGGACTGGCTGATTCAATTGGAAAACCAGTGAACTAGCCATCAATCCAGTCCATTTAACCCACAAAACCGACCAAGAAGAAAACCAATCAAAAACCAGTAAAACTGGTCATAAACCAGAAAAATCAGCCAAAACTGAACAGAGCAATGGACCATGCAGTTTTGAAAAATAGGACCATGGACCAAAGTTATCCGTTGGTCCAGTCCAATGAAAGATATGAGAGGAAGATTTGCATTGTGCCCCTATTTATAATGACATACTCAGCTCCTCCTTTTTCTATCGTTCAATGAGGGACTTACACTGCATTAGCCTTCAGTGGCTTTAACTCCTTGTGCTCTCTTTCTAGGATCAGCATTGCAATGGCTACCTAGTTATTGGCAAGATACATAACCATAACTCAACACTTTCCCAAAAGGATGGATTTACTTGGAGTTTTAAATCTTTGTTCTTCTTCTTCTTCATTCTTAATGCTGCCATTTGTTGAGTGCCATGAAAGAGCACCACCATTAATGGTTAGTAGAAGGCCTCCATGGCGAACCAATAGAGATGTTGAATCCAAGAGGCTCAGACCACTCACATGGTAATCTTCCTGTTCAATCAATAGTGAGGCTACTTACATGGCTAATTGGTGAGCCTATCACATCCATACCAACCTTCCTACATTACATCAGCCTTCTTCCTCAGAATATCGTCCTCATAAGAATCGTCCAGCATAAGTTGCTCAATCAAGAAAATTACCTCTTCCAATTTCTAATCAACTTATGCTTGATAGAACTCCTTAATCTATCCAAACGCAGCTTTTGTGGTTCAATAGGTATCTAGAGAGCCAAGGATATTCTAAAGAAAATTTTGATCATACTCTGTTTTGGTTTAGAGAGATTGGAGTGAATGACTATGCCTAGACTCTTGGAATAAGTTATTGGGTTGGCTCACTTTAAGAAGTAAAAAATAATAATAATAACACAAATAAAAACAAATAAGAATTTTATAATTGCATAATGATTTATTTTCCATGAGTTTGGATTTTTCTAATTCCAAAAACTTGTATGTTGATTCAAATTATATAATAATATATATATGTGTGAAAAAATATATATTATTTGAATTATCACAATTTATATCCTTTAGTATATCTTTCACTGTTAGCATTTATTTTATGATAAATTATATTAATTTCATTAAGTTAGTTAAATTATATTATTATTGTTACCATTTACAACTAGTTTTATTCACGTAATCATGTTTGACCTTGTCAAATTTAATAATATTTGTTTTTTTTTTTTGTTATTTATTATGAGATTTTTAATATATAAATATAAAATACATATATTTAATTACTACCAATTTGACTTACCAACTTAATAATCAGTCTAATTTTAAAAACATTGACTGTAAATGACCAATTGCAATTAAACGAGTGAAACAAAATGGTGGATTAACATTGTGTGCATGGATAAAGTGAGGCCTTTAAAGACTATATGCACCTGTTAAAGCAAACAGATCAAGGAACAGAACATGCAATAGAAGTTCTGAGACAACCATCTATGCTGATCACTGACATAAAGCAACACATCTTATAACCATTTTTAAATTTTCGCGCTTCTCATATTTAGTAAATTCACTTAAATGTGCCAAGAGATTGCCAAATAAAAAATTATATACTAAATGAGAGCAACAGCCTCTAGCATAGAGAATTGAACCGACCAAAAAGGTAAAAATTTGTTATTAAACAGATCTATTACTGCCTTACCATTTAGCTATTCTAAGCAACAATATCATAAAAACTAATAAATTAATTAAAACTATATCCCAAAAAGAACCAACATAAATAACTGATTCCCAGCAGTTGCAATCAGAATATCAAAATAAGGTGAAGAATTGCATAAATACAAGCATCCCAGCCTAAAGGTACCACAGTTTCAGCAAAAGAAAAGCATCTGCATTTTTAACCGCTTCTCAACTACGAACTAATGGATCAAGAGTAGTTCAATATAAAAGAGAAAAGTTCCAAGTATGATTTGCCATGGCATGCTAAGCTTAGACAGGATAAAACTGTGTACAAAAGCCATTTGTAAAAACATACCTTCCACTCAGAAAGCACATTTCCTGTCAGATCAAGTTCCTTTATATCTGCAGCAAAAGAAAATTATGGGAATACAGGTGGCTCTGATTGCAAATACCCAATAAAGAAAACAACAGGGACAATTCATTTAATATGTGTTTCCAAGAAAGGGGGTTCGCGAAGGAAAAAGCAGGTCAAAGGAGTATCAAAGATCCAACCCCTATCAATCCCTAAAGCAGGAAGGCAAGGCACTACTGGCCAAGTGTTGGGCAGGATAGAAGAGTGTAAGATTTCACTATAAATTTAGCTCAGAGGCATAGAGCTTCTCCTCAGAGCTAAAAGAGAGTAGAACTACCCATTGCTGTTAGAGACGTGATCATTGAGATAATGGCACTAATAATTCTCAAGGTTATCAATGTTGAAAAAAGTTATGTGGTAATATTTGAAGTAATAAAAAGGAAATATTAATTTTTCACCCCCCCCCAAAAAATAAAAGAGCTATTCAAACTTATATCGTTCTCTTGATAAATTCTTCATATACATATATTTGATATAATTGCAGGTTGACAATTTGGATTGGACTTCTTTATGTTCTTTTTAATTCTGTCTCCTTTTGTAAATTCCAGAGGATCTGCTTAACTATAATCAAAATGCCTAGCAAGATGGATAGAGAGATAGAACAAAGAAGCAGAGCTTCCCAGTGTAGTTTCAGGTATAATTAAGTGATTCGCTGATTCTACATTTTCTACAACATAGTAGACAACTTCCACATTCATTCATCTTAATCTGTGCAAAGAAGAGAAGTGAGAATTTTAGAATCAAGCTTACTTGGCACTGTAGTATTAATATGACATGGAATTCCAGGGGAACTAACCCCCATATATGACAATGATGCACTGGTTAACTCCTCAAATCGACTTAGCTTATCTTGAATTTTATCTCTACCCACAAGTTGAACAGAGACTCGATTGTTGCTAGCTGAAAGGACATACATTTCATCTACAAGAAAAGAACATAAAAATCACACAAATTATTTTCTAGGTCTCTCAGTATAATAAGCATAAGAAACTATTTATGGAAAACAGACTTGAAAGTAAACAGATTCTAAAGGGGAGAAGAAAGCTTCAAAACAATACATTAATGGTTGTTAGAATGGAAATCGGTCCCATGGTTTCATATCATACAAATTACTAAAACTCTGGACACATAAGTAACAAAAAACACGATCAGGGAATCCAAAAGTTCCGTTGAAAGTCAATTAATAGCTAAAAAATACTGAGAATTGATCCCAAAAGGTAAATAAGATAACAATTGACAGTGGTATTATGAATCCCCGAACACTGCAAAGTTTACATCAAAATTCACAAACTAGAATTAAGCAGTGTTCCACTTGTCTTCACTAGTTCAAGGCATTAACAACCTCCATCCAACAGCCCACCAAAAGAACAAAACAATAAAAGAAAAACAACAACTTACCAGATAGAAGTGGCTTCCTTTCATTTTTTGTCAAAAACCCACGACAAACCATTTTCTTTTTTTTTTCCCTACATTAATCCGGTCACGAAATTATATAAATTTAACAACATATGAATTTAAAGCCAGAGATGTACCCTCTTCATCTTTAGTAGAGTCACCTCGATATCTGATTTCAAGAGCTTCCAGTAATGAAATGCCTTGGTTCAAATTCTGAGCACGAACAAATGACCCTGATCTTTCAGACTTTGCATGAAAATATCGGACCCCTTTGATGGATCCATCATGTTTGCCTTCTCCATTATCCCAATCAACTCCAACCCATATGCCAGAATAACCTTCTACGGGCCCCACATACTTAACAGTCCCAATTCTCCGTGAATCACCAGATGCATGTACTCGTTGGCCCACCCAGAATTCAACTTTTGACTGGGGGCAATCCTCCATCTTGTTAAAATTGGCAGCGGGTTCCTTTTATGTAAAGGCTTCTACCTGTGCATTTTATTTAACTTCCATTCATTTTCAATTTGATTCATGTCATATAGGATATTCTACAATTTAGTTACACAGGTGAAATATCAAAAACAATAACCATAAGAAAAAAGCATCGAAAGGAAGCAGGAACGAAGAGGAAGGGAGGTTGTGTTGGATGTGAAAGAATTAAAGAAAGAGTATCCCGATTTTTCTAGATAGCGGAAGAAAAGGAAAATAGGAGAACTAGAGAAGAAGAGAACAATAGCATAGCATAAAGTGAGCAAATTCTAGAGAAGAAACACAATGCACAAATAGGAAAGGAGGTCCTGGGTTTCTTTCTGGTGTTTCTAATCTTGGAGTTACTGCACTACCAGCACAATGCACAAATAAGATCTTTCTCAAAGTCTTCCAATCATGGTTTCTCCAGTGTTTGCAGCTGGTAGAGCAGTAACTCCAAGATTCGTCACTAAATTGCAATCAGAATTCACGCCGTGCTGTTGAATGATAAACACACTAGCTATTATTCCAAATGACCCATTCACCCTGTACTCCAAAACTACGACACAAAGACCTGGGAAAGAGAGAACAAATCAGCAGCGCCCAGGGCCATGGCGGGTTTGCCACTTCGCCCTCGAGATAAAGTGACTCAAATACCTGCTACGAACTCAGAAGAGGAGGAAGAACCATAGAATGTAACTCGCCGTCGCCGACTCAACTCATGTGAAGCGGAAGTAACAATGGGCGTCGCTGCCGGAGTGCGGAAGAGGGGAGTTGTGGGGCGGGGCAGAAATAGCGGACATCGTTTAAGGAGGTCAAGGGTGCGTTTGGCAGGGGGTTTTGGAGAGACTGGGGATAAAATGCTTGGTTGAAAAATACTTATGCAGGCAAGGAAGTCAAATTTTTCTTTCCTTTAAATGGGGGTTTTAGGGGAAAAAAAATTTTTTAATTTTAATTTTTTTTAATTTTTTAATATTTTAATATTTAATAAAAATTAAGATAAATTTTTTTATTAGAAATTAAAAATAAAAAAAATTAGAATTTATAATTTTTTAAAAAAAATATTGATATAAATAATATTTTTTATAAAAAAAATTAAAATAATATAAGAATAAATTTGTCCAAATATAATAATTTCCCCTCTCCTCTACTCCACTTCTTTCCAACCAAATAGAATTCATTAGACTCCCTCTCCTCCCCTTTCCTCCGTTAAAATAAAGGACGAGAAAATGTTTCAATAAATTCCAACACGTCTTGTTTAGATCATGAAATACTATTGTGCCAATGAGATAAGAACAAGTGAGAGAATGCAATATCCTACTTGGTTGGCAATACAGAGTTGGGGATGAAAAAAAAATTATTTATGCATGATTGCTTGTCAAAATAAGGCTATTGTTCTAGTAATGATAATTCCCAAAAGTTTGGAAATGGACATTTTATAATATCTTATATTAATTGTAGAATAGTACCATGAATTATTGCTTTATCTTGGCCTAAACACATTCATTCAAATGTAAAGCAACTTATTAAGACCCATTTTAATTTATTTTTTTTACCACGTAAGTTTATAGAAACTTAACATGTCAAATTTAAGCTATTTTACGTTCAATGGCAACTCTCATAAATAAATTTTTAGAATTCAAAATCTTACTTAATATGAACCATATGACTCTAATAAAACTCATTGGAGCCATCACATGCAAGCCAAACACATGAGTGACACTAGGTTGCTTCATTAAGCCCTGTATAAACTCTAAAATTTTATCTTTTAAAATAAGGTTCCTAAATTCATTCTTATAATTCTATTAGTGTTCATTGTTTACATTTAGATCACTTATAACCTTAAAAATCATAAAAACACTCCCTAAGTACTCTACTTTTCCAAGGCCAAGGCATGCACCTTAAATAGCTTCCATGGAGTTTTGTCATTTTCTTAAGTAATTTGATAGATATAGAATATCTAGGAGTCATTTCTAGTTCAAACATGGTTTTGGAAAATTTAAATTATGTTCTTAGAGCTTTATATCTTCCATAGCTTAGTTGGAACCCTAAGTGACATATGTTACTTTCTTTAGCTTTCTTTGTCATTTTTTTGGTATATTCTTATTCTTTATACTTTTAAACCCTTGTTTCTATCCATTTTTCATCAAGCAAAAGCTTCCTCCTCACTCTCTCTCTAGGCTGAAATGTAGAAGGTGAGAAGTTTAAGGAATAGCAAGTTTTCTAATACTTGACATACCTCATTTTGAAACCTTATTGAATGATAATTTCCATGCTACACTTGGTTGCTTTAAACCTCCACTTTTCCTCAAGAGGTCAGCTATCAAAGTTATCCTTTCATGAAGTTGAAACCACCATTAAAAAAAGCTTGGAGAGGAGAAAAAGTTTGCTAACTATCATAACATGAGATTTTGCATGTATGCTTACATATCTAGCTCCCTTTATTCTTCTCTCTCCTCCATCTTTATAGCATCTTGTAGCTGCTAGTTTTGGCTTATATGAGTCAGTTGTAGTAAGGAAGAAAGCCAGTATATTAAATAATAAAGAAAAGAGAGATTTTTAACCTTTTTATAATTATATTTTTGCCATTATATTTTGACTTTGTCGTTTAAGTTTATTTTAAATCCTTTTTTAAAACCATTAATTCTATATAAAAATTGAGACTTTCTAATTTATTAAAAATATTTACTTTGAAATTTTTGAAATTTAAAATAGTCTAAAAAAATTAGGTTAAACTTTGGGTCAATTAGAACTGTAAATCGTACATCGTAAAGGTTTTTAACATTATAACAATTTATATAGTTTTCAAGATCTCTAAAAATCTTAGTGAGCTTAATTTTGACATTTAAAACTCTTTTTCTTGAATTTTTTAAATTTTACTCAAAATTGTGATTTTGTCACTGGTATGGCATTTTGTTCAATTTAGCTACTTTGGTTCCTTTTTTTTATCTTTCTGCTCTTCCCTTTTATCTTATATAAACTTATAGTCCCTCGTTATCATTGTTATTAACCTTTTCTTTGATATCTAAAAATTTAAAAAATACTAGGTATAACAATTTCGAACTTCAACAAATATCATCAATTGAGTTAATAAGTAGGCATATAAGAAAAAGAACTAACCTAGGTTATACTTGTTTAGATCAAAATAATTATCTCTACACTAAAAGATAGAGTAACTTAATATATAGGAAAGTAAGTTGTTTGTTGTAATACTTCCAATAGTAATTGTTGAAAAATCCATTATTCTACTATGTATATCAAATGGATATAAATGAACAAATAATCAATGTAAAGATGCTTATTGATTATACCTACTTCAATGATGTGCCCTACCTTGACACAACATATTATACCAAATGTTAATATAAACCACTTACTTTGTTTTTTAGATTCAATCATTGTAGAAGAGTGGTAACCTTTAAGGTGGCATTGCTATGTGATGAGACAGTTGAGTTCTTCAAGTAGTTGTTCAAAACTTTCTTAAAAGCCCTCAATGAAAAAGGTCACAAACTATTTTTATTTTTACTAATAAAGATTAAGCAATGGACAAAGTAACACGTGAGATGATGTTTAATAGTTGCTATGGACTATTTATATGACATTTAATGCAAAATGATATCAAATGCCTAGGCATATTGATGAAGGAAGGCTTTCGCTTTTTAAGTAACTTCCAAGGTTGCATGTGCAAATATGAGGAGAAAATGTAACAATCATAATTCTTAATTATTGTGATTAGGTTTAATTATGTTGTTAATGATTGTAAATCAAGGTCTAAAGTCATTATAATTAATTAAAATAAAAAAAAAAGAGAAAATTTGAACTTTAATATTATTAGGATTATTACCTAAACAACAAAAACTATTTGATCCCATAAGTAACTCCAATTATCAATTAAGACATTTGATTCACATTACCATTAATTCCAAACATCACAAAATCCTCTTACAAATGTTTCCAAGTCATTATATATCATATTCATAATGAAATCCAAAGTCTCTAAGTAAGAATAAGAGTTTGGGGGACCTTCCCCACTGTAGCTAAGTTGGTTACTAGAATTTAAAATCAATACTACGAACCTTGCACTGCAACTCAGGCCTTCCGCACATGTAGTGAAAGTGCTCTCAGAAACCTATTGTTCAAACTTTTGCTGCAAGTTAAAGCCTCACCACGGCGAGCCTATGTGACGTCGCGGTGGGGTAAGCCTTCTGAAACTCTCCATCCAATTTATTTGAATTGTGCCACGGCAAAAGCATATGTGCCATGGCGAAGTTGGATTCTGTTATCCTTCCTGGGTAAAATTTTCGCCTTACGCTGCAACGGGACATTTTGGCCCACAACACTTCTTACCATTAACTGACTGTTGGCCTCGACTTAAGGTGTTTTGGTCGCAAATCAACTTCCTCCTGCACCTAAACTTCCGCAATTTCGTCCCAAACACTTCAATACTCCCTCTAATGGCATCATAAAGTCATTCTACCTTAATTTATAAGGTTTTAAAAATACCTAACTACCTAATTTGCTCAGTACATCTACCATCACCAATTCAAGACTTAGGTGTTGATTTCTATCCATTTGTTCATCATATATCAACAAATCATGGGCTTTGACACAAGGGATACCAAAAATACTACTATTATTATTCAAATGCAAATTCCAACAAGGTTCCATACAATACTAGTCTAAGTCAATATTTATCGTAACACATGATTACATTTTCAAATGGTACACCATAACTCAAAGTTAGCAAGATTCCATATCAGATATAAATGAATTCATTCATCAAATTCCAAGTTGTATAAAATCTAACTTCCTATTAGATACATCATAAATTACCAAAATACAAAACTCATACACTTGACAATATAACTACATGATAATGCTATACAAAGAATAATAAAAATGAGCATTTATCCTCAGTTAGATCAACTTAACTGCAACATTCGCTACACAAGGTCTCAGCTTACGGATGTTCATTCACTTGCTTCCCTTTATCCTTACCAAAAGAGTCTTCACCCAAAATAGTTAGCCCATAAAATGAGATAAGATGCAAATCTCAGTAGTCAGATATAAATTCTATTCATATACTTCAAATTAATCAACACATATGCATTAAATTAGATATGCATTAGAAACATCATAATATTAACAAAAATGCAATAGTTGAGCTACCAATAATCATTATCCTATACTAGTAATCACACACAACATGTTAAAGGTCATTAACACTGGGAGAGGTTCGTTCACGATACCAACTCTCTAATGAGTACAACCTAGACTTGGTGCATATAAGAGTCTAATAACAACTTGGTGCTTGATCGAAATACAATACATGGGTGGTAGTCACATCACAGTTCTACCATGGATTCACGAGATCCAATCATAACATATCAGATAGCTAACCATTTATTTAACATTTAAAATCATATATGTACAGTAAATATAAAATTAAATTGAACATATGTAAGGAATAAAAATTAACCTTGTTACCTCACTTGGTTAACAATTCTTTAAGTTAACAATAATATTACTTCAGCCTATGCACATAAAATCAAACTATTACTACTCTTACTCATCATTTATAGTAGCAAACAAATGCCCAAAAAGTTAAACTACTAAAGACTACCTAGAGGACAATTACCTAGCCCTCAAGGAGTCCTAAATTTGGATTTAAGCTTTACCTACCTAGAAACTCCAAGATATTGCTTAATTTTTTAGATAATCATATTATAAATAAATTATGAGGGTCTCAAACTAATAGAAACTACTCAAGATGGGAAGAAAATACTTATCTAATAGCACCCTTAACCTCAACCTCCAAAAATTTTCCAAAAAAAAATATCAAACAATACATTTCAGATTTTGGGTATAGGTGAAAATGCTCCAAATAAAAAATTAATCGGGTGAAATTAAAAAAGAAGAGAAGATGACTAAATTATATATTAATTACCTTGGCTGATTTTAACTCTAGGAGTGGAAGATGGATTTTCACCAAGAACCCTAGTCTCCATTCTCTAAGTGTGAAAATGAACTCTTGCCTCTTATGTTTTCTATAGAATGGGAAGGGGCTAGAGTAGTTTTAAGGTTTAGATGAGTTTAAGTTAGGTTGTGGGCTAACCCAAAGACCCAAAATTTACTTGGATTTAGATGAAAGTTTATTGGCCACAAGTCGCAGAGTTTATAGTGGGCTTGGGTTCTTTTAAGGGCCCATTTAACTTAGGTCAACACAATAGATATTAGGCCTTTAAGAAGTGAAATTGAATCTCTCTAAGGCTAAGATTGGGTTTTTATACTTACTCTAAAGTATAATTAAATTAATTATAAGGCTCTAATTAATGCCCACCTTTCTTAATTAATTTTTCTAATTAAACTCATACCAATTTTTAATTAATCATAATTATCCTTAATTAATTGCGGAGTGTTATACAAAACATAGTTTGAGGTGGCTTAAAGTAGCTTGGTTTCTACATATAAGGTGTATGATAACATGTTGAGATTAGTCTATTGCATAAAGGAAAAACAAGCTACTTGTCACATGAAGAAATCATTTATACTTAGTATACAAAGCACACAACTCAATGAAAACTTGAATTTAGAACTTCAAAAGTTGAATGAAACTAGACTTATACATCATTCAATTCTTTAATCACTTTGAGAGGGGTGATGTACAATGAATTGAAGTATGAATTTGATTCATGGCATAAATTTGTGTAAGCTAACGTAACATGGGCGAATGTTCATCACTTTGAAAGGGTGATGTACAATGAATTGAAGTATGAATTTGATTCAGGGCATAAATTACTAAGGTTGAAAAGTTAGCATTCGCCCATGTCACGCCAGCTTGCGCAAATTTATATCTTCATAATTTTTGACTTATTCCAACAAAAGTTTAACCTATACTTAGCTGTATGTATAAAACATATAAATGAAACTTTGCCATTATTTGAGTACATTATTACTATGATTGATCAAAAAAGATAATGAAAAGTTTCATTTTACCTTTGTGACAATTCCATTTTATGTGGTTATAAAATGTTTAAGCCCTTCGATACACTATGTTGTTATGCTTTGAAGGTGCTTAATATTATAGATGTTACATTCATGCTTCATCAATGTATTCTAAAATGATAGAGAAAACAAGCAAGAAGCGATATTATACATGATTTAAAAGAAATGAGATTGAAAGAAATGCTAAGTTAGCTACTATGTAGTGCTATAGACAAATTTGTCTTAAACTTATAAGGCTAGCAACCAAAGTGTCATGCAACTGGAAAGCATTCTTGTTTCTAACTAAAGCTATTGGTGAATTGAACAAATAAGTGACAAAGGTTTTTTATGGGCACAGAAATGTGGATAATGACATAAAGGATACCACAATGAATGCAAGTAGTAGTGAAATGAAGTGTAGGTGAAAGGATTCATAAAAATAGAGGAAAGAAAAGGTAAGAATTACCTAAAAAGTTGTGTTACTAGTTTAATTAGTTTCTTGATGGTAAGTTTTACTAAATATTGATTTTTTCTTAGTAATTAATTTACATGTGCTAATTTTTTTCCTCTATAATATAAGCAGTACCAGATCATCTTGTACAATCATTTAAGATACAAAGTCTCAGTAGTGATGTTATAAATCTTGGCAATAAAAAAGGTTAATTAATATAGAGCAATTATTGTACAAAAAATGTGTTTTGTAATGTTACCTTTTTTACAAATTTGTGTTTTGTAATGTAATCCATGTTGATATTATTATGATGAATAGCTTGTGTTTTGCTATGTTCAACATAATAATATATAAATCCAAAAGCTAAAAAAGAAAGGTACACCTTTACTAAAAGAGAAATATACCACTTTATTCATCTTTATTGTAGTTTGATGATGGTAATATATAACTTGATTCCTATTTAAAATTTTAATATGTAGCTTCATTACACCTTAATATGATATAAAACACTTTTGATGCTGGTTCTATATGTGGTTCACTTCATTTTAAAGTGTTGTCCACTTTTGAAGCTAGTTTTGTATGTGTCTACTTCATTCTAAAGTATTGTCCATTTCCAAACATTTTACTTAGGCTATTCTCTTGATATAGTTGTGATTGTATTTGAGGCTTTAGTTTCACATCTAAGTTAGGGGTTGACTTGCATCATGAAATAAACTCATTTGAAAATAGTAGGCAAACATTTTGAACTCCATCAACACAAATTTGCAAATATTTTAGCACTAAACTTACTAGTTATGAGCACTTAAAATTCAACATTACAAGTATATGAAGCATTACTCATTGTATCATTTTCTATAATCATATTTTTGCAATACTTCATTGATTGAATTTGTTTAATAAGTTTCTAAGTTATCAAACTTAAGGAACATTTTAATACTTCATTGATTAATCATCTATCTTCATCATTATGGCAATTAACAATGTTAATAGCACAACATCAAAGCTACAACATGGAGAAGTATAGACATTGCATTACTTGTATACATGTCAAATTCTAGTTCCAAAAAAGGTAACATTTCTAGTTCTAAAACTATAATACTTGGAAATTTTCCAATTCTAAGAAAGGCACATTGAACAAAACCATATGTATAATACAATAGTGATAATTCTCGATTATTCATATTATTCTGCATATTTTCTTTTGGTAAATATAGATTTAGCTTCTAATTACACAATAAATAATACTTTTTATAGGTTAAAAAAAGCATACTTAAGATAAATAGCTCTATACTCAATTTTTACATTTTAAATGACAAGTTTTATTTTAATTTTTGAACAATTTGAGAATTAATCATACCCTGTTCTTATTATAAGGTGCAATCATAAGAAGTATTGAGCCAAAAGCATGCTAAACAAAATTGATGAAATCCTTCATGATAGAAGGTCTTTAAAGTACTCATAATTGCAATTTTAAGAAGATGCACCGTGGTCAAAATCCATTGAGCTGTGCCCAAACTAAAAGAAAATGAAGAAAGGCACCTGAGGCAAGTTGTGTTGTAGCATATCACAAGCAAGTTATGACACAAAGTTATACAAAGACTAGATGAGCCACAACAAGAACATCATGTGCCGCTGCATGAATTGAGGTAAAGGCTAGATGCTGCGCTGTGAAAACATTGGGCGCTACGGCGTAAAGTATTATATAGGTATACAGAGACTGCATTCGCCACGGTGTAAGAAGGCAAGTCGTGGTGCAGATGCTTTCAAGGTCCTATTTCATTGTGGTGTGGCATTCTGAGTCGCCGTGTGATTCGTTTTAGCAAAATGTAGCATTTTCTTTATTAAAATTTTGAGGATTTCTTACTACATATAGCCATTCTAGCTGAAAGAGCTATCATTTTGGTTTATTTTGGGTCTGTTCTAGGTGTGTAAAGGCTGAGGAGAAGCTAAGAAAGGCATCTTAAAGGGAAAAAATGCTAAAGATTAAAGAATGAAGTAGAGACAAGCTTCCATTCTTAGTTTCTTCTTTCCTTCTTCTTTTCTTTACATTTATTTAGATGTTCCTGACCTTTGTTTTAACTTTTCTGCTGATTTTCATGAATATGTATACCTAAATTCCTTAATTTAGGATTATTAAGAACTCTTGCATAGAGTAGTGATTGTTTTTCACTTTAGTTTTATGATTAATGATGAATACATGTTTATTCAATTCCATGCTTTATGGTTTATAATTGCTTGACCAACAATTAAATTGATTTGATATCTTTGCATGAACTTAAAAAGTGGAAAGTAAAATTAGATCAGGATTTGAGTTGTGTGGGTACTTTAAACTTGTTAGAGAAAGTGAATGGTTTAATTAATGAGATATGAATATATCCATTAACCTCACATAATCTAGTTGGGTGTTATGCTATTAAATTGATTTTGGTTGATTTAATAAGGGATTATGAAGTTAATTAGATAATCCTATATAAGATTTGAAAAAATATTTATAGGAATAAGTAATCCTTAAACTAATATGTATCGCCATTAAGAGTAGAGTTAATGAGCGCTGAACTAAATTGTTATGAAATGTAAGAAGGATTAATAATCTTAGATACTATTATTCACTCGAAAATCCAAATAACAATTTTGAACTCTGCACAATAGATAATCTTTAATCATCTCTTGTTAGTACAATTACTTGAAATTGATTTACTTAATTTAAATTAAGGTGTGAATTTTGGTATTTAACAAGTTTTGACAACAAATTCTCAAAGGAACGATTTTTTCTCACCACTGTATTACTTTAGTGATATATATACTTGCTTTTACGTTTCAAGCAGCAACAAATAGTTTGCATACATGTCATTCATTTTATGAAGTAGTCGATTATATGGAGAATTTGTTTACGCTTGCCTTCTCTGGATTTTATGATGAAATATTAGCTACAATACCTAAGACAAGATTGATGAACAAAAAGATATTAGGCTAGACATTAGTTAAAAGTTAAAGCACAAATGTAGTAATTCGACATTAAAGTGATTAAAATTATTGAACATTACCATCAAGTTCATCCAAACTTTCCTTTATCATGTCTTCAGCAACACTTTTGGATGCATCTAATTGCTGCTTGTGTAACAACTACATTTGATCTCTCCAACAACATCCCATTGGTTTGTGTATGCATGTCAAATTCAAAATCATTTCAAAACCAATCAAATCTGATATACATTATCAACAACAATAAGAACAACTCAACACACACTATCAAATTATGTTGGTTAAATTCTAACTTTTATTATTGATAAGAGTTAAAATTTGGTAAGAGTCAAAATTTAAAGTGCTTTTATGAACTTGATAAGAATAATCTATGATTTGTAGAATGTTAACAGAGATTAGAAAACATACTTTCTGATGAGAATTTATAATTCTTATCTATAGTTATTTATTACAAGTATTGATGAAATTGGCGTAATTAAGCAAAGTATACACCAACAACTTGTAGTTTTGCTTGAAGCTTGAGGTTAAAGAATTCAGTGGTCCAATGCATTCAAAAATTTAGAATAAATCAACTTCTTGTTTGGAAATTTGATGAAACTAATTTGTGGATTTTGCTTTTTGTTTTTATTTTTTGGTGTTATCCTAAAGTATATATCAATATTCTCCTTTAAGGACAAAATTTGGTGTCAATTTCCAAGACTATTTTTCTATACACTATGTCACAATATTAGAATTAATCAAAACAAACTAAATTTTGAAGTTTAATTTGGGGTAGTGTCTACTTAGAAGCATGAGAGATGATAGATGACAAATGCAAAGAGAACAAAGATGGCTGGGACACTATAGACATAGATTCTTGAGTGAAGGTTTTAGAATAATTTGTGATGGAACTTAAGTTTAACCTCAATATTGATTTATAGAAAGAAGTCATCATTGATTCAGAAGAGGTCTAGTAGTAGTCCAGGCAAGGGAGAGTGAATGATCAAAGGAAGGAGTTTACAAGCCAAATCTATTAAGGTTTTTGAGGCTAAATGCACCATTTTATCCACCTTTGTAGTGTTTCTTCATTGATAGGTCAACATATATCATTTTGATTAATGACATGGTGTGTTTTGACTTCATGCACAATGTGGTTGCCTTTAGTCTTTTAATGTAACAAATAATGAGAATCTGAGTGCACTTCAGAGATTGTCACTTCATAGGATGTGCTTACCATTCCCTCAAAATTTTGAAAAAATCCAAAGGCCAAAATTTGTGAGAATAAATTACTATACAAAATGGAATAAAAATCTTCTATTGTCAACCAAACATCCATGATATTAAAATTCCATTTCCATTCCTTAATTTGTTGTGAAAAAGGAGGCATACCAAATAGGGCATAACTTCTACTATATTTAGCTTGATATTTTTTATTTTAAAAAATATATGTTATTTCTTCTAATTTATTTTTTTATTAATAAAACTAATTTTATAATATATTTTCTAAAACAAAATTATTTAACTATCTTTATTATTATATTAAAAATAAAATTATAATTTGATATTAAAACTCAAAACAAATTTATCTTTTTTATCATTTTTATAAAAAATTAATTTTTTTAAAAAAATTATAATATAACCAAATCTTAAGGGGGACATAATTCTCACTCAAATATTTTTAATGTAAACCGGGCCGGCGCTTTACCCATACACAGATAGTACAACGCCAAGGGCCCAAAATGTTGGGCCATCGTTTTGCCTCCGGCGATGACCTTTTATGTCATTCTCTTTTGCGTAGTCCTACCCGCATTCGAAGTTCTGCCGCCTCCGTTCTTCCGCAAATTCCCTCTCCTCGCTTACCTCCCTCCCATTCCGTTTCTTTCTCCCTCTATCACTCTTCGAACTTCAGCGGCGCAGATTCTTGTTGCTTATTTATACTGTTTCTCTACCGTCGTAATCGAATATGATTAGAGGAGGTAAAAGCTATGTGTCTTCACCTCCAGCCTTCTCTAATGATGGCAAGCGGCTTCTGGTTTGCACTGGCAACACCGTCTCCATCTTCAGCACCTCCACTGGTTTACAGGTCCTATGCACCTCCATCATCACTAGCGCTTACTATAAGCTCCAAGAAAGCTGTTCAATTTCTGATTTTTCTGTTTTTGTTTAATGCTCAGATATCGGCATTGGAAGGACATACAGCGCTTGTGACGTCGGTGATAGTGGTGCCAGCTTCGAGCCCTGCTAGTAAGATTTTGTGCTACTGTTGGACTGCTTCACTTGACGGAACCATTCGGTATTGGGACTTTTCAGTGCCAGAATTAGTGAAGAAAGTTGATATTCAGCTACCTATTTTCTCCATGGTAAGATTAATCTGCTTTTTAGTGAGTTAGTGAGTAAAAACTTTCGCTGTTATTATTGAAGTGTCTTTGTTTGCTAGTTTTTAGCTTAGACTGTGCAAGATAAATCATAGGAAAATGGTCCTATTGAAGCTAATGGATTTGGGTGACACGAAACGAATAAATAGGAACTAGTAAATGAATTTGTAAATTGATGGACAACTTTCGAGTTTATTACTGATGCCTGATTATTTGTTTATTGGCTCTATAGATTTTCTTGTGAGTGACAAATCTATATTTTCTTGTGTCTTGTAAATTAAATCAGGAATACAACCCTTTTTTGGCTGTTTAAATGATGTGTGTTTAGGAAACTAAGTGCTCATCCGTCAATATAGGTAAAAATCCAGTTTTCCAAAAAAGTTTAAAGTCACCTTTTTGTTTTGTTTTGTTTCTTTTTTTTATTTTCAACTTTTCTAGTTAGCTTGTGCTATTTGAATGATGTATATTTTGTAGTGGCTTGTCTCTTTTGTTTTGATGTATATATAGTTAATTGTGATAATAAGGTTGAGACTATGCAAAGCTCTTACAAAATTGTCACTAGAGATTAACCCATCAGTTTGTGCTTATGGGTTATGTATGACCCTATTATGTTTATTTTCTTATGCATTTTTATTAAAATAAAATGATGCTGACTCTATCTTTGAATAAATTCTAAATCTTTTAGGTGATACCTTCAATATTAAACCAGCCAGAAGAGAACAATGCAACAACACCTAATATTTTTGCTTATGTGTCTGTTCAAGATAAAAAGGTACCAGACAACCGGCCCAAAGCTCTGTGGGGACAGATCAGAAAGTGTAATTTAACAAACTCCCGGATGACTGGCAGACTAATTTTGAAAGAGGTAAAATTTTGTCGGTAACTCTGCTGCCTTTTTTCAGACATTCTTATATTTTTGAAGGTTATGAGTAATGTTATACTCAGATGATTGTTGAGTGATACAAAGTTCATTTAAATGGTTGCATCATGTACATAATTGTTTATAATCTTGTCCATATAATTATGAGTCATATTTAATGGAAAATGTTTAATGCTGAGGTTAAATGTACTAACATTGTTAAGTATTGTTTAAAACCTGGGCCCCAAATTCTCAGTGATGCTTGTTGTTTATGTTCTTGTACGTTCTGAGTACACTCTAAAAATTAGTTTGATTACATATCTACTTTCTCAACATCTATCATTCACATATAGTATTTGATGAAAAGCTTGGATTTTGTGTGAAGTAAAATAAACAAACTTGTTTGTTTCCCAAACTTAGCCAGTGATTGGGATTCACATGTACCTGCTAGTTGTGCACATCTAACTCAGTTTGTTGCTGTTGTGATGCTTTTAGTTTAGTCACCTCTAATTCTCAACAGAACAAAGTTGAATATGATGAAATTCCTTGTGTTTAAGTACCTAAGACCTCTTGCTTTAATGCATGGGTGATTCCAAGTTTAGTTGAGATTGATACCAAGCTAAAATCCAATATGATTGTTACAATATAACACACACACACATATATATATATGTATTTGCTTGCAAAGATATCTTGTTAACCATTTGTTCCTTTTCAGTGAAGTTGACTTCTTTTTTCTTTAGGATGAATTTTATGGCTTATACAATTTAAAAGATAGCTATGCCCCTAATTTTATGTGTATCCATGGGACTTCATGCTTCTTAGAGCCTTATCATATTTTTAAGATTTTACAGGATAAACAAATATAGTTCCATCAGCATTTGATTTCTTTATAGCTTCATGAAATCAAAGAAATTTTGCTTCCTAATAAGCAAATAGCTTCTCAACATGGAGTTTTGGAATTAACTTGAATAACTGGATTGATAAATGGATATGTAGATTTCAGATACATCTTAGGTTCTAACTGTGGCATAAAGAGAAAATAATGAAAGTCGGGTGTTTTCATACAAAAAAAGAATGAAGTTCATATTTATTATTGGATGATAATTTCAAAAAAAAAAAAACAAACGTGTGTGTAAGAGAGAGATGGGCAGACAGACAAACTGAGTATTTCTGAAGCATAATGCTAATTTTTAGCTTGTTTTACAAGATCTATTATATAATAATTATAGAAATTTAGAAGTCTCTAAAGATAGTAATATTTAAAGCTATGTCTAGTTATGGTACTATTTTATCTTACTGGAATTAATTTAAATTCTTTCATCTTTTTTATGTCTTCAACTATATGAGAATAGTAATGTTACTCACACACTCAATTTGGTTACAAAATAACACACCTTTGCACAGGTGCCATTGGATCACCGACTGGGTGTCAAAATCAATTGCCTGTGCAGGTGATCCACCTGCACAAGGGGTGTTTTTTAGTCAGTGGAGAGCCAACTTTTTGTGATTAGAATTACTGATTTGTCATGTGAGGATGTAGTTTTTTTATTGCCTGTCATTATTATTTAAGTGCATGACTGTTTGGTCACTTTTTGACAGACTGAAAGACCAGAATTGTTAACCACTAGTCCTTCAGGGAAATTTTTCTGTATAAAAAACAAGCGCAAGCTTCATATATGGAAAGTTCCTACAGTGGACTCTGGTTCTGTTGTGTCAAAGAATATTACTCTGCATCACACAAAGACCTTGACAGTTCTTGCATTCCATCCGACAGAGAGAATTGTGGCTGCAGGTGATGTAACTGGGAGAATTTTAATTTGGAGAGGATTTGGTACACAGGAATTTCTGGTCAGCAGTGGATTAGTGAATAGCAGATCAGCCTATGACGAGGAAGAAAAACCTGGGGTAAGGGACAATGATGATGCTGAGTCATGCTCCACATGGCATTGGCACCCTGCTGGAGTGATGTCCCTCTCTTTCTCTTCAGATGGAGCCTATTTGTATTCAGGTATATATCTGGATTTAGTGAAGCATGGTGTTGATAGATACTGCCTGCAAGCAATAAGTATGCAAAAGAAATTTTTTTAAAAATATTAAACCAAGGAGCTTGGTGACTTATTTCCCAGATTTAGGTAGTTCTCAAAATGATTTAAAGTTATGTGATCAATTGGATCTAATGTAAGCTACCTCTCGTTTGGCTTGTCCTATGTTGTTTCATGATTCACATGAGAACATCTGCAGCCATTAGGCATTATTTACTGACTTACTAAGTTAATGTCTTTGAGGTTCAAAGTTTTTTCAGAGGTATTTGAGTAATGGCACATTTTTTATACACAATGATAATTCCAAATTCTCTTGTTGAGTTGGATGTTCATATCTATCCAAAGTATAATTTTCTGTTTCTATCTCTTTGGTTTTTTATTAGGTGGAAAGGAAGGAGTCCTTGTGGTGTGGCAGTTGGAGACAGGAAAGAAGAAATTCTTACCAAGAATTGGATCTCCACTTCTGTATTTCATAGCTTCTCCAGATACTTCACTTTCCTCTGTAAGGAAAACTTTTTTATTGTAGAACATATAATTGGATGTAAGTAGCTGATCATACTGGCCTACTAATTAAGCGTCTTCAGATATCCTGTGCAGATAATCAGATTCATGTCCTGAAGATGCCTTCCATGGAAATTTTGAGGTCAATTTCAGGGATTAAGGTTAGCTTTTGTGGTTATTCTCTAATATTTGTTTCTTGACTCAGTATGTTCTAATGGATTGAAGAGCCTCCAATGCCAATTATCAGATTACACTATGTACATTTTAGAAATTAATAATTTTGGAAAATTATTATGGACTGGTGACTGAGTGGCTATTGGTACATTAGTGGACAAACAGTTTATTTTGGATCGGTAATGCATGATATAAAAAAAGAAAAATGATTAATCTTAGTTATTTTATTAATTATTAATAAAATCATTTGGGATTTGAGCATTTGTAATTAGATGATTGGGTTAATTTAGGATTTAATCTAGGATTTGAATAAAGGCATTTGAGCCTGGGAATATGTTATGCTTGTAGTATCCTAGAAGCATTAGGATATGGGGTACTCATATTTGAGTATTATTAGGATTTCTTATTTCAGTTGCCTATAAATAAGCCTTTAGTCAAATAAAATAGTTACCTTGATTTTTATGATAAACTGAATTGAGTTTATTTTGAGAAATTTGTTATTTTTTCTTTCATTTCCCTTCCTTTACTACAATACATGGGTTGCTGAAATCTTCTTGATATCTTAGAGATACCAGATTTTCCTTTTCCAATTTAAGCTTCTGACCATGTAAAAATTTTCCTCATTTAACTTGGATTTGCAGACAGAAGGTTCCTGGACTTTTATAAAATCCATATTCGAATTGTATGGGTCAATTTTTGAAATCACTACTGCATCAAACTGCAGTTTGTAATTATAATCACTTTGACTGAAATGGGGTTATTTAAACTTTGAAAGAACCCTATAATAGACGAAAAGAAAAAGAAAACATTTTGTGTCCATGTATGTGTGTAGTTTTTATTTTTTCAATAAAAATAAAAGCATATATTTCTGCTTAAATTTGTTGAAATTCACATGCTTTGACTTGATTCAACCTCTGTGCTTATTTTCAGCCCCCTTTGTCTTCTAATGACATATGTGGAGGTCTTGCCGGCAGACCTGCCTTTGACTGCAGTTCTGGGTTAGTTGCTGTACAAACAGAGAACTACAACATCCAATTCTACAGCTTGTTTGCTGATTGTGGACTTTATGAGGTAAAAGTGTTTCAAGTTTGCAGGATTGAACTTGTTAAAATGGGCTTTTATACTTTTCTTGCTGTGCGCTGTTATCACTTGATTTGGATTTAATTGCTTTAACATTAATAAACCTATGCTGGTTTGTTAAAAATTGTTAGAATTGTTTTAAAAATCATCTGTCTAGGACTTTTACTGCAAATAACCTCTTGCCTCTACCTGTATGCACTAGGGAGGAGGATATGAGTAAAGTTCTTTTTGGTTGTGCTGAGAATCTCTGCTTTTAGCTTCTTTTTCCCTTGAATTTTTCTAAATCTTTTGCTTTGCATGAGAGAAGAATATTATTAAAGGTTTTTTTTTGGGGGTTGTGTTACTGTCAAGAATCTTTGCTTTTAGCTTCTTTTTACCTGTCATTTTTACCCTGCATTTGTTTAAATCAGACAATTTTACATTTACTGACTGCTATCTATATTAAATTCATTCATTAATGACTTTCAGATATATTTTATTATGCTGTGAGCAAATTTTATTCCTTAACAAAATCCCATATAAGAATATATTCTTTCTATTATAAGCAGAGTTTTAGGCTGTTAATATTTTCTGTTTTTGCAGGTTCAAGTCTGTGAAAGAAACCATCAGCCAGGTGATGAAGTCACGGTATGTGAAGTCCTTGTAAAGTTGTCATTACTTCTAGCATCGTATAATTACTTGTTATAAATATACTCACATCTTGTCTTAATATACACTTGATCAGTGATTGAATGGTTGTCTAATATTTTGGTTATAGGTGGCAGTGACCTTGGTGGAGCTCTCTCTTGATGGTTCTATGATGGGAACTGTTGAAGTCAAGCTTCCTGAAGAAGATATAGGAGGTCTAGTTTGTTTGAAATTTTGGGAATTGGGTTCAGATGACAAAAAATTTTCAGTATCCACCCTTGTTTATGAACCACACAGGTTTGTCCCTTGATTATTGTAGTAACTAAGGTGGAAATTCTTAATAAGTTTACCAGTAGTTATATATTTTATCTGCGTCTGAGTACGTTATGAAGACATAAACTAATGACAGGACTTGTTCATTTGTTTAGAAGTGTGGTTGATATACTATTCTATGATTATTACAGAGTTGTACTTCTTTTTAAGCTGAATTTTGGGTGTGTAATGTCTCTTGATATAAAGTGGAGTTGACAGTTTTGCTATTTGTTGACAGGGATGCTCATATATCTGCTATTGCTTTCCATCCTGCCCGTCATATGGCTGTTAGCTCATCTTATGGTGGGGATTTCAAGGTATTTTTGGGTAAAATTGCTATTGATGTTGAAGATTTGCTTTGGAAACAATTATATATTTGATTTACATGTTTCAGATATGGGTTAGCAAGGATGAAATCAAGCAGAAAGGCCAGATGCTTCTGAATTCTGGTTGGATGTGCCATGCCGTTGGGTCATATAAGTATGATTTTACTCTAATTGCTAGTGCTCTTAATTGCTTGCGGAGGTCATAGCCATTCTTTCTTGCCTGGTTGATTTTGTATTTGCATTTAGATGTTTGAGACAAGATCCAACAAAAACCTTACTCTATATGCTCTGCCTTTCTGGAATATTTTTTTTGAAAAAAATTTAAATAACCCTTCATCTTTGAATAGATGAATAGGCATGGTGGCCCTTTTGGTTTCTTCATACTGTCAAGATTTAAACAATGGTTTTTCTTGCATTGTCATAGAGTGGGACAACTGAGTTACAGAGCCTTTTCTTTTTTGTTTGGGGAGGATCTCTTGTCCTCTGTTTATATATATATATATATATATATATTTAAACTATTCTCTCCTCTCCAAAAAAAAAGAAAAAGGAAAAATCTCTTTTTCTATCCCTCCCCCCAAAAAAAAAAATAGTTGGACAATTGAAGTAGGATGGCGAGTAGCTATGGAACTTTTTGAGAAACTTGTATAAGTAAAACATTTAATGAATTAAGAGTTGATTCCTATATAGAGTCTTAAAGTTTATTATTGCTTATGAGTGTTGGTTATCCTTTATCATTATCTTTAAGAGTCTGTCTTGTAGTTTCTATCAGCTGTCTTGTAATTTCTATCTTCAGAGTTCAGATTATTGTAAATAAATGAGGAGAGGGGTTGCCACAATGTGTGTGCAGGCCTCCTTATTCACTCTCTTTCTATTCTTGAACTTTTCATGGTATCAAAACCTTGTTTGAGAAAAGAGTGGCCATCAATATCATATAGTTTCCTTGAGCTGAGCTTCATCCACTTCTCCAAGAGAGCGTTGCCCCCCTCTCTCCAATGTAGCTTCTGTCTATGTTGTCCACCCCTTTCCAGTGACCTGAAATAGTGAACTCCTTTTGGAATTTTGACCCTCAGCTTCAAAGACCTCTAATCGGCACATCGCCATCAAAATAAGGTTGGAATATCCTCTCACATGCTTATACGAGATGCAAAAAGCTGCTACTTTGTCTTGTCATGCTCATGCGCTTGCTTGTGGGGTTGCGTGCAACACTGTTGGACCTAAAACGTGTTGACAAGACATCCTGGAATCATTCCTAATCTCTTTGGGTCATTGGTTGCGATCGTTAGTGGAGTGTTGGATTTGCCTTAATGTTTTTGGAAGAAGAAAGTTGATAAGGTTTAAGCTCTGGTATTTTCATTTGTGGCATGCAATCTGGTAAAGGTTGCTGCAATTTTTGGTTCTGTTCATGTCTGATCTATGAAACATGGACACTAACATGGGTATGTTATACATCATGGACATATTGCCGTGTCACACTTCAAACAATATAGAATATGACATGACACTATATATTTTTTTTAAGACTTTCTATTAGTGATATATTTCTAGAGAAAAATACAACCAGCAATATTTTATATTTGAACTATCCTACACTACTATTTTCTAAATCAAATCTACTGAATCAAAAGTTGTTAATCTATATTATTCAAATTATTCATGTACAACAAAAAAATTAGAAAAGAATTTAAATTATCTCATCAACATGGGTTCTCTAATCTTTCATTCTACATCTTTTGGGGAGTCTTTTCCCCTTTTTTCGTGGTCATCAGTGCCTGAGCCGTGTTCAGCTTGAGTTTGAGCCATGTTAGCTGCATGTTCAAGCTAGATTTGGCATGTGTCCTAGTGGAAACTATAAATTTTGTATTCTAACACATCTATATGTGTTCAAACACATGTCACTTGTGTGTTGTGGCCTGAAAATAGGTATTTCTGTGCTTTACGATGCTTGAATGAAGCTTTACCTTGATATTCATGATTTCAATTACCAGTGACTCTTTTGCTCCAGCAGCACATGCTCCTGCCAGTCTACCTAATGTGCATTATGCCATTGGTGCTAATCACTTTACCTTCTCTTAGTGGGGCTGTTTTTCCTCATAGAATTTTGTCATATATTATTTGAGTTTGTGTCAGTTGGATTTAATTTGGAATAAGTTGAAACTTGAATTATTTCCTTGAGGGGAAGTGTTGAGAAACCCTGTTAAAGTGGGGGACTCTAAATGATTAGTAGTTTATCATTACCTAGAGTCCTAGAGTTCATTATTGTTTAGGAGTCTTAGTTATCTTTTATCATTGTCTTTCAGAGTTTATCCTATTAATTTCTACTTTCAAAGTACTATAAATAAAATGGGGAAAGGGGCTACCACCTCATGTGTGAGAGCTCTGCTTGTGTGCAAGCCTGCCTTGTGTTTTTTATCCAGAATTTTAATATATATTTTTATGCACTGCAATACATAATTTATCATATTAAATATTTAACGTATTCTGTAATAAGCTATTTCCTTATACTTGTTTAGTAGCCTATCTTTTACTTTTGATGAAGTTGTATAAGCTTAAAAATTCTTGTTGCTGAACTTGGATTATAATTTTGATTATTGTTAAGGAATGCTCATTATCTATTGTTACTGTTGATAGGAGTTGTGTGTTAACGAAAGTTCATAATTTTTTAAATTATATATTGCTATTCCTGTGACTGTACCTTTACCCGGTACAATTATTGTATCCTTACCAGCGCAATGCCTTGGCAGAGCAGCTAGATTATACCAGATCAGTAGATCTATGCTTTTCTGTTTTGAGGCATTATCAGGCTTGAGAGTTAGTTTAGGAGAGTGTAATTTAGCTTCAGTAGCTAATTTAGGATAGATGGCCAAAGTACTGCATTTACCTATGGAATACATTGGGTTTCCTCTTAATTCATCTTACAAGTTAATTGTTGTTTGGGATCTTATCATTGAGAGGGTTGACAAAGATTAGCAGGCTGGAGGAGACTTTATTTGTCCAAAAGTTGAGGGAATTACACCATTGAAGAATGTCTTGTCCTATTTGCTTTTGTATTTTGTCTTTTTTCATGCCTTGGTTGCTGTCAGTTTCAAGAAATTTTAAACGTACTCCTTTTGGAATGTAAGGTGTAGCATACTTAAGTCAATTGGTGCATTGTAATGAATTGATAAAGTGAATAAATCAATTGTGTAACGATTAGATTTCAGGTTAGATAATGAATATCATTTAGGAAAGAAGTATTTTGGATACTAATTTTTTGAAAGTGATCGGTGGACTGATGGTAATATCATAATTCTTCTACCTGTAGGATATTACATTGTGGTAAGATTCCACTTATAGTAGTCTCTAGCAAAAGAAAAAAGGAAAAAAAAAAGATTCCATTTAAAGGAGTGCTTTTGTTTGGTCTGCAGCCAAGGATCAATTCTAGATATGTTGAATCTATGAAAGAAGCTATTCTACAGCAATTTGGATGTGTTAGAGCAGTGGCAAAACATTGGTATTAAGATGATCAAGCCAAGCCTCTATTTCTTGTGAAGTTGGAATTTTATGAACTTGGAGGGGGGTTATAATGTATGGTGGATGCTGCCTTAATTTTCGATTTGGTACATTTGAATTGGTTAGAATGAAAACAGGAGTTGTTGAAGTTGGAATTATAACTAGCAGGGGAGGTTATGACGCATGCAGGATGGTGCCTGGCTGTTTGATTTGGGTGAATTGGTTAAAATTGAGACGGGAGTTCTCTGGAATCCTTACTTTGAGGTGCTGGTGCTTATGTTGTGGATTGAGCTCTTCTTTAGATATTTTAAATACCTTGCTATCCCCATCTGACACGATTCTTCTGTTTTATTTTCTTTCTTGTGTTGCACTTTGAGGCCTCCGCTCTTATGCTTCAGTCTGTAGAGATGTGTGGCCCCTTGGCAGCTCTCAATAAGATTATCTTTTATACATTAGAAAGTTATTTAATCTCTGGCAGAACAAGCCAAACAGTATAACTGCTGATTGCTTCCGTTTGAGATTAATCATTAATGTTGAGTTAATGATCTGACTAGTTCATTGTCATGCTGACACAATAGCATTCCACTTGTCCTTGTAGGGATAAACCGATGACTGCTACTGCATTTTCAGCTGATGGCTCCGTTCTGGCAGTTGCTGCAGAAACTGTTATTACATTGTGGGACCCTGATAAGAATGTACTTGTGGCAGTTGTAGGACAATCTCCAACGGTGATTATGTCAAATCCTAGCCATCTTTATTTATTTATTTTTTTGTGTTCAAGTACCATATGTTTTATTGGCCCCAAAAAAATAAAAAATAAAAAGGCATATATTTTGAATATCTAATTCATATCAACAATTAAGCTGTGGTAACCCCACTGGCAGATTCTTGTAGCAAAGTTCTTGAGAGAATTTGCAATG